>JAQQTO010000031.1:4697500-9697500 GCA_029884595.1 Ormosia semicastrata | reverse complement strand
AAAATGCTGAGTGGCCTTTTTTTATTACAAACGAAGTTTACTATTCTCCAACCCCCCCCCCCCGCTTTTCTTTTTGCTTATGGCAAGGCTTCATTTTTTTTTTCTTGTGGCAAAGATCCATCTCCAATATTTGAGCGTAAATCAGAAATACAGCCTAGTGTCTTTGCTACTGTGAAATATTTATTAAGTGATGTTGACTATTGACCTTTTTGAAGAAATAAGATATACTATATGTAATGAATTGTTGTCACCCCATTTCATCCGAATACATAAATTGAAGAAGTTGAGCTTCAGTTTGCCAATTGATTGGGGGTAGTCTATATGTTTCTGTAGCCGATATTTATATTGCATTTTTGTTGGAGATACTTGCCACTACAATTAATTGACCCACTTTGTTATTCAAATTGAATATTGATCTAAAATACAGGGCAACTTCATTTGTTTGATAGTCTATTTGGTGTCAGCAGTCGTTCTTGTATGTGGCAAAACAAGTTTATCCTTTAGACCACTAATTATCACTTCCTTGGTCATGTGAATCAAGCTGGTTTAGATTTTTGCAATTGCACATATTATTTCCATCGCTGTACCACAATGATACTTGATTGGCTATCATATATAGAAAATTTAGATTGAGAGGGTTATGAGAATGTTCTTAGTTTAGCGTAGGTCTGCATTTGTTTTTACATTTTTGGAGAGGGTGGCTGGCCCTACAAAAGTTGGATGGTAGTTGTTCATGAAATGATTGAGGATTTTTTTATTAAACTGTCATTATTAATAAAATTATTTATTAAATTATTATTTTTTTAAATTATTTATTAAATTATCATTTTTTAAAAATATTTATCAAAATACCACTTTTTTGAAATTATATACCAAAATGTCACCCTTTTGTGTTACGTGGCTTTTTTTAATATTATCTGGCCAACCAGGATGCACCAAGTAGGATGGCGCATCCTGGTTGGCCACATCACTGAAAGCGCCACCCTTGTTGGTGCAACCAAGCACAATAAGCCAACAAGGGTGGCGTAACCCTAGTGTATATCCACCAATCCCTCCTCCTTCCGTGACATTCAAACCATTTTCTAAATTCTTACTATCTCTCTACAAATTTCTTCTCTCTAAACGCTCTGAACTCTCTCAACGAACTCAATTCTTACTAGAAGTGGTGTCTAAATCATTATTTGTGATCAAATTTAAATTGTATTCTTTAACACTGTAAGTACTTTTTTTAATAGTTAAATAGTTTATTTATTATTTGTTAATTGGTTTTTTATTAGGTTAGTGTTAATTGTAATTTAATGTTATTATACATTAATATTTTTATTGGCTAATGAATAATGAAGTTGTATGATATGTAGTCTAAATTGTATGGATCATTATTTTGTAGGTAATCGAGTAGGATATATATTTTTTCTTGAATACTTGACATGATTTACATTAGTAAATGTAGCTTAATTCAAAATAATCGAGTTTAGAAAGTTTTTTTTTTACATAAATAACTATATTGAATATTATAATTGATTGTTAATATATTGAATAAATATATGTAATATATTATTATACATTGTTATATATATTTATACATTATTATATGTCCAATTAATATTGTAATTGATTTTTAATATATTAAATAAATGTATTGAATCACTATTGTTCAGAATTGGAGTTAACATGACAAAACCGCTAAATGTGCACATTTACTTCAATGGGACAATGTATGATGGTGAAGAGGGTGTCATGTATCAAGGTCCTCCTCCTAGGCCTATTGTGATCACAACCAATATGACTTTGGATGAGTTGAAAACTAAGATCCATTCAAAGTTGAGGCTTCAAGCAAACCAACGTGTGTCAAAAGTTGTCTATCGGTGTTCGCAATGCTTCAATTCGTGGAGATGGGTAAGGCTTCCAATAGAAGACGATGATGATGTAAAGTACATGATAGATTCCTTCTGTCAAACTCCAAAGATGGCGTCGATGAAGTTGTATGTGGAGGTAGAAACAAGTGGGTAGGAAGAGCATGTTAAAGCTCCTGGTGAAATCGAAGCTCAAGTTGGTCCTTCTAATCAAGTTGAGTCATGCAATATGATCGTTATTGGTGGTGCAATGGTTGAACCTGATAACCCACTTGTCAGAGATGCAGTATGGGAGTCAAGTGAAGACGAAGAACAAGTAGCTGAGGGCGACGATTCAGACACCGACATAGAGGCAGAAAACTTTGATGCCGAAGAAAATTTACAAGTTCAATTGGTGGTTGCTCCTCAATCCATATTTATGCCTCGAGGACCTAAATCCGTGTTTGTGCTACCATGCCCTCAGTTTTCTCAAATTAACTGGGATACATTGAGTAATCCTGATAACTTGCTTGAATTAGATAGTCGTGGGACTTGGAGCATGACTGATGAATTCTATGTTGTCTTACAATTTCCATCAAAAGATTCCGTGAAGTTAGCCCTCAAACAATATTCCATTCACAGGCATCAAGAGTACAAAATTGAAGACTTTGATTCACGAAGACTGACTGCCAAGTGCCCTAGTTTTGACGAAGGTTGTAGTTGGAGACTTAGAGCCATACAAAGCAAGAGGTCGAATACGTGGCAGATTACAAAATATAATGGACCTCATAGTTGCGTAAACCCATCTATGTCATTAGATCACCAGAAGTTGGACTCTTGTTTGATCTGCTCTTGCATTTTGGAGTTAGTCAGAACAAAACCCGATGCACCCGTATCCTTAATTGTTGAACGGATTCGAAGCCAATTTGGTTACCAAGTTTCATATCGAAATGCTTGGAAGGCAAAACAAATGGCTATTGTGAATGTGTTTAGGGATTGGGACAAATCTTACGAGGTTTGCCCAGATGGCTAGCAGCCATGAAGAGAGACATGGAAGGCACAGTGGTGGAGTTGCAAGACGAGGAATATTTTGTGAATAACCGACTCGATCGTTCAAAAAGAGTCTTTTGTCGATTATTCTAGACATTTAGACCATATGTGGCTGACTTCCGATATTGTAAGCCCATCGTTCAAATTGATGCCACTCATTTATATGGCAAGTACCGTCATAAGTTGTTGATTGCAACAACTCAAGATGGAGACAGAAAACCTCTACCTATTGCATTTGCCATTGTGGAGGGGGAGACCAAGAATGCTTGGAGTTGATTCTTAGCCCACCTGAGATTGCATGTCACCCAATAAGAGGGCTTGTGTTTGATCTCTGATCGATATCAAGGCATCTTACAATCAGTGGCAAATGAAAATCTTGGATGGCAGCCTCCGAATGCATATCATGTCTTCTGTATACGGCATATTGGTTCCAATTTTAACTCCAAATTTCTGAATAAGGAGTTGCAAAGATTTTTGATTAACATAGGTACTTTACATTTTCTATTTGTATTCTAATTTTGTTGATAATAATAGTTAGGTTCTAATACGAACCCAATTCATTTGTTGTATCAGGGTATGAACCAATCGCAATAAAGTTTGATGCTAGGTTAGAGAAGCTTAAAGTCACAATGAAGATGACAAATTGGATTAACGGAATTCCAAAAGAAAAATAGAGTTTGGCGTATGATGGTGGCCGCAGATTCGGTCATATGACTACTAATTTGTCAGAGTGCATTAATGGAGTGTTGAAAGGTAGCAGAAATCTACCTATAACTGCATTAGTTCAATTGACATATATGAAGTTAGTAGAATACTTTGTTAACTGAAAAAATGAGGCAAATTTGAAATTGATGACATTTAACCAGGAATGGAGTGATGACTTATTGAAGCACGGGAGAGTCAACCTGGTAAAGGCCAGTTCACACCAAGTTCGCTGGTACAATAGAGAGAACACAAGGTTCATGGTTGAAGAGGCTTTTAATCCTATAACACAACAGGATGGACTTTCTTATACTTTGAACCTAGAAGAAAGGCGGTGTGACTGTGGGGTGTTTCAAGCATTGCATTATCCATGCTCGCATGCGATTGCTACGTGTGCTTCTGTGGCAGTTAACCCATTCTGACTTGTTCATAAGGTTTACAGGATGGAAAGCATTTATAGAGCCTATGAGTTTGAATTTGAACCGGTCCGGGCTGAACCATGGTGGCCTGCAGCTCCCGACACCACTTTTGGTGCCACCACGTGCATTGCTTAGATCCAAAGGTCGACCAAAATCAACCCGACTCAAGAATGAGATGGATTGGCGCGAAGCAGGGCCAGGACAGATGTGTACAAGATGCTATCAACCTAGACATAATACTCACACTTGTCGTGTAGGTGGATCGAGTTCCTTGAGAGATGATGGAGTGGGGCCATCAACTAGGGCCATCTAGTTGATCTAGGACCTATTTTCATTTTTCAGAATCTTGTATTAGCAATCATGTGTATTTAGGAGTTGTATTGTTTTGTATCACTAATTTATGCAGTTGTATTTGAATACTATTCTCCTATATATGTTAGTTGATTCTCAGTGATATCTTCATTTCTTCCATATTATATTTTTGTATAGTTATCATATGGTTATATTATATTTTATTATAGTAATCATATTGCAATACAAATTATTGTTATTATTTGGCATACAGCTGACAGATGACATTCCGTGTAAACCCCGGACCAAAGGACGGCTCGATTTTGGAGTTGCAGGAGTACTATGTTTCCCAGCATGTATGGCAGGGACATGAGGACCGACACCTGCGTGTTAGACGTGCTCAGAAGATGAAACATATGGACCCCCCTTCTCTGATTATTTCATATCTACAGCAGGCTGATTTCTTGGGAGTTGCCCACATGGGCTATTGCAGCATTGATCACTCCCTGATCTCTGCGTTGGTTGAGAGATGGCGCCCAGAGACACATACATTTCACATGCCTACCGGGGAGTGCACCATTACGTTGGAGGATATCAGAATGATATCGGGTCTTCCCATTAATGGTGCTGCAGTCACTGACGTTATGCATAGGGATGATTAGCTCAATTTGTGTGCTCAGTTGTTAGGGATTGATGAGACTCCCTCGCTCATAGCTGGGGCACGTATTGACATGACATACTTGTGGCAGCCGAGTGTTACTGCAGTCATTGAGGACGATGATGATGAGTACGTGCAATAGCATGCACGACATTACATACTTCGCTTGCTTGGGGGTTTCTTATGCCCCGATCATTCAGGTAAGCTCGTGCACTTGATGTTCCTCCCATTGTTGGAGGACTTTGCTGTTGCCGGGACGTATAGCTGGGGGTCTGCAGTTTTGGCGTACCTGTATAGAGAGCTTTGTAAAGCTACGAACTATGACGCACGCGAGATCGGAGGGGCATGCATCTTATTGTAGTACTGGGCATGGTATAGATTCCCCCGGCTTGCCTCTTCACTAGCTGATCATGTTGAGCCTGATGTGTTTTATGATGCTGATCATGGTCAATTACGTCCCTTAGGATGGGAGTAAGTTTCTATTTCATTTCGTATTTTTACATTACTTCCTTGACATACTTTGTTAATATTTGTAACTTACATTTGTAATACTTTCATTTACTAAATAGGTGGCACAAGCATAAAGTATTGAGTGATACTGTGATTGGCGTCCTTGCATATTATCGTCAGTTCTTTGATCAGTTGAAGAACGATGAGGTATGTCTTCGTTTACATTCATTTGAGATATTTACTTATGCATATGCCGTCTTAATGTTTTGTGCATCTCATTTTTTCAGTTTATATGGCAACTATACACGGATGAGCAGGTGGCAACATTGCTACCTTTTGTGTGGCTGGTAGGGACATAACACTGGCAGTGGTCCCTCTCATATGTTTCCACATTATTGAGTGGCACCAGCCAGACCGCGTCATGCGCCAATTTGGTCTTGATCAGCCCATTCCACGGAAACCGCTCCAGCCAGACAGATTGCACTCGGTTACATTGGCAGGTAGGCATGACGAGGATTGGTCAGCTACACATGCTGTTTATATAGCCACCTGGGATAGTCGTAGGGAGAAGATTGTTAGGGGAGTCCCATTGGTCGCACCCCTCAGTTCGCGTTCTGAGTACATGCGTTAGTAAAAAATAATTACCAGACGCTGGATTGCTCCCACTAGTGCAACTATTGGGAATGCGGTAAGCTCTTTACCAATTTGTTAGTGACTATATGTATTTTGTATTCAGTATAATGACATAAATTATATCTATTTATTAGGAGGACATTGCAAAGTATTTGCTCAGTTCAACTATTGACACTATCGCTCAAGAGACTGCTACACAGATCCTACACTCATTGCGAGAGCATGACCGCATTACGATGGAACAGCTGCGTCCAACTCTAGCAGCAGACGACATTTCAGGGTCGCCCGAGGAGTCCAGCCAATAGGGAACGCGGCATAGATGGAGGAGAGGATTGGCAAGCACTCGGACACGACTTCGACATCCCGAGGACTCCAGCTCTACCAGTCAGCATACGACTCAGCCTCCTACCGCTGTTACATACCTCCCCACTCAGCCTCCTACCTCTGCTACATACCCCCTACTCAGCCACCACCTGCATATTACCCACTATACCCTTACCCACCATATCCATACCTGCCACCGAGTTACCCCTCATATCCTTACCCACCACAGGGTTACCCATCACCAAGTTACCCACCATACCCATCACAGCCAGGTCCCTCTTCCGAACCATCTCACAGGCCACCGCATTCTGATGCAGGCTCATCTCATTGACATTGATATGTAATTATATTTAGTGATTTTGTGTAAAAGACTATTGATAATATTTTCTTGTGAGTTTGGTACCCTTATTAGATTAGACTATATATATTTTCTGCACTGTTTTAGATTTTATTAAAGATTTTGGTAACTGGTTGCATTAAACAGGATCACGTGCTTTTGGGGAGGTCCAACATTTAGGAGAAACTCTGTCAAAATTTTTACTAATTCAAATTATTAAAAATTTGGGAGGAGGATTATTGAGATCCGAATCCTACTCACTATCATCTGAATCCTACTCAAAATATTTTATTTATTTATTTAAATTAATGTAAGAGTAATTCAATTGATATGACTAATAATAGGTTTTTTTAGGAAGTATTTAATACTCATATCATCAATACTTACTTTTCTAATGATTTGACTAATAATAAAAGGAAAGTCATTGAAGTTTGTTTTAAGGAATATATTAACCAAATACAACTTATAAGTGATACGTCTCTTCTAAAGAATATACCATTTATTTCTTTTTATATGTTGTTTAAAATATTTGTGTAAAAATAAATAAATATATTAAATAACTTCAATAATAAGATATGTACTTACATTTGATTAGATTATTTTTAAAATATTAAAAATCATAAATAAAGACAAAATTAAAAGAAAATAATTCATACCTCATTTGTTTTTTAAAATGAAAAATAAATTGAAACAATAAATTTTTAAAAAATAACAAAAAAGAAGCATATGTGTTATTTAATTAATAAATCCTCATAATAACTAAAATAATATTAAATATTACCAACATATTAAATTTGTCAATTTTTTAATTTTATATTTTATATTTTAATTCCGTAATTAGTATGGACTTATTAATAAATGTTTACAAAATTTTATTAAGTAATTTAAATAATTTATAAAAATATAAATTTAAATTTTATGTATTATTCAATGGTTACGCCTACAAGGATGACATTTTCTTTGTCAAGGCCAATCAGGATGCGCCAAGTAGGATAGCGCATTTACGTAGATTGCATCAAGCGTGTTGGCGCAACCTACGTGAATGTGTCATCCTACTTGGCGCATCCTAGTTAGTCAGATAATATTAAAAAAAGTCACCTAGGACAAAAAAGTGACATTTTGATATATAATTTTAAAAGAGTGATATTTTGATAAATAATTTAAAAAAATAATAATTTGATAAATAATTTAAAAATAATAATAATTTAATAAATAATTTTACTAACAATGATAATTTAGTAAAAATGCCAATGATTGAGCCTCAAACTTGACTGTTTGACTCGGTTCTCTTTAGTGCTATTTTCTAAATGAATAGACGGGCAATTCTACCAACCGGATAAGAGGAAAAGAAAGGAAATTTTTATCTTTGTTCTCTATGAAAATTGCAGGTTTTAAGAACTCAAATTGTGTGGATGTGGAGCAAAATAATGCTTATGGTGATATTTCACCCTTCCAACTCCCTAAACTGATCAGGATACAACTTATTACTAATTTACTAATATTTCTGGATCTCACTAACCCTTTGTTTGTATTAAGAGAAAATGGAAGGAGAGAAAATAAGAGGAGAGAAAATGATAAGAATATTCTATTTTCTCCTGTTTGGCAGTGGAGAGAAAATAGAGAAGAGAGAAAATATAGTGGTGGGACTCACGTTTTCAGTTTTCTCTCCTTAGATGAGGAGAAAATAGAAGAGAGAATGTGATAATTTAGTGAAATGACCATTTTATCCCTATCCAAATCTCTATTTTCTATCTTCTCAATATGAAGGGTATATTAGTTATTTTATATAATTCTGTTTTCTTTCTTCTCACTTTTCTTCTCAACCAAACAAAAGAAAGAAAAATTTTTATTTTCTTTCTTTCTATTTTCTCTTGATCCAAATAATAGGAGAGAAAATACAATTTTCTCTCTATTTTCTATCTTCTCTATTTTCTCTCTTCTCATTTTCTCTCTTCATCCAAACAAAGCATAACAGATTGGAAAACTAGACTTATGGTTTTGAATTTTTTTAAATAGCTTTTTATTAATATACTTCTTTATGTATTAATTAGTTAACTAGTATGTTTTTCAAATTAGCCACACTGTTAGATTTTTCCCACTCACAAGGTACCATTACTAACCACTTCACAATTCTCAGATTGTGGGAAGCCGATACCTCCCCCACCATCTCAGTTGTAGCATGTTCTAGTGATTAAGCAAGGACTTTTTGATGTCTTGTTTTCATCTTGATTTATTTAGGTTCACCAAGGCTTTGGATTGTATTATTGTACATTTTGCATATGATGTAATTACGTTTTTAGTGTTGAAGTTTAACTCTCATGCAACCTTTTTGTTTATAAGATCATACAACATTTCATTTTTAAACTAATTGTCTTTGGATTTTCCCCTTCCGTATTTCACTTTGAATTTCCTGCATTGCAGGAGATAGTTAGCTTATGAATAGTCAATGCTAGTGCCAATCATGCCTGTTGAAAAAATATAACAAATAAGAGAAATGATATTTACACAAAAAATCTTATACTATTTTCACACTTTATTTGTTTGAGAAAATAAAAGTAAAAAAATCTGTATGTTAAAATGTATGCTTTTTCTTGTTTTATAATTAAAAAAATAATAATATAATTTTTTTAATATATAAATATCATTTTTAGACAAAATGATAAGGACATAAGTAACATAAAGTAAGTAAAAAAGTTTTTGCAAGCAGCTGTAAGAATATATATGTGAATACTTAATTTTATTCAAATAAAAAAAATTGTAAATAAATTAGAAAATAAAGAGTAGGTGAAGAAAAAAGAAGAAGTTTGAGCTGACCTATCCCTTTTGAACTTAGTTATCCATTCTAGTTTTAAACTCATTAATCTTAAGTCATAATTAAACTTAATCCATTAACCAATGTCTCGTAACATAACCCATCAACTCATTATCTAACCCAAAATCAACGTGTTATTAAACAGCAAAAGGAACCTATCAATCCCCTCCCACAGTTACTGCAGCCCCCTCTCTCTATCTCTGCAAATCCTAGCTCCTACATTTCCTTCTATAAATATGGATGGAGAGAATAACAAAAAAAATAAAATAAAAGAGAATAGGGACAAAAAGAATTCTGTTTGAGAGAGGAATTCAGACTCAGATCTGGGAAGAGAATATAGTTCTTGTTATGTAATCTGGGTGAGGAATTTACCTGTATTTTCTGAGAGCATTAGAGAAATTGAGAAAGGAAAATTGAGAGATTGAAAGATCAAAAAGTGATCAGAGTTGTTGCTGTACTCAACCATTTGGAAAGATCCTCATTTGGTAATTTTATTTTTTCTTCTTATTTTCTCTTCTGCCATGGTTGTATTGAGAGTATTGAATGAATGAGAATTATCATATTCTGTTCTTAGTCTGATTTGTATGACGTTTGAAGTTGGTTTCTGATGTATTATAAATATTTGTGTTTAATTTAGTTTATTTTTGTTGCCTATCTCTTGTTTGATAGTTCATAGTTGTATGCACGTTGAAATGCTTGAACCATTGGTATACTGTTATTGCTGATGATTGAAGGAATCTTAGGATCCCTGTAAGCTCATCCCTTTTTATGCTTGGCCATCCTTGCATGGGTAGAGTTAATAAATGTGTTTTCATGAGCCTACTCCTCTGTTAGCAATCTTGTGAATTTAATGAGAAATTATACGGTTCATGGTCGTTTCTTCTCTTCAGGGGTGCTTGCTGAATTTTTTTACAATATGTTACTAATGCTTGAATGGCTTGGTGTCTTCTTCACTGGTTCGCATCCTGTTTGGTGCTAATGCTGAATTATGAATTTTCTGAATTGTACTTCTGAAGTTGAAATCTGATTTTTAGCTTCATTTTCTAGATGCATATTGTTAATGTGGGATTCAAGAGTCCATTTAGCTTGTTCCTGTGCTGTTTAGTAGTTATAGGTGTGGCTGACTGTCTGCTAATGAAATGAATGGGTTGTATTGGACATTAATGCAGTATAATGTATCTTCAAATCAAGGTGCAAGTAATTCAGTTTATGTTTTTGATTCAGATCTGAAACCACCTCATGTGACAAATATGTTTGCCATTTGTGTTTCGTTGCCATTGTTACTGATGGGGTATTATTTATGAGCTAGGTGTGGGTTAAATCTTTGGGTTTCATTTTGAAAGAAAAAGCAAAATTCTGTCTTTGAGAGAATTCTTTTTCAATAATTGGATGGATGAGCTAAATCAGTTTCAATACGGTTTCCATCGTCATGTAGTGCTTTTGTGTGTGAAAGTTGACTTTCTTACATGCCTTAAAATGTTTGCTGGCATGAGGATACTGTGTTTCCTTTCGTTTAATGACATGTAAATGGGTTTAATTTTGCATGTAAACAAGAAGGGTTAAGTTCATTGCTGGTCTGTTACCTTTGTGGCGTGTTAGATGGAGCCAAGTCAAGTGTGTCTTGTTTTGCAATTTAACCCGGGATTTGCTGAGCTGAAGCCAGGTTTAATGGGAGAATGGCTTGGTTATGTTCATGAGCAGTATGCAACCTGCAAATGATGAAAGAGAAGCTATTAAAATTTAATCTTGTGGCTAATGATGTGTTTGATGGAATGCATAGTTTGTTCTACTAGAAACTTTGATGTATGGGTCATTTATTGGTGTTGTTGAGGAGTGAATTATGTTGATTTTTGAGTCCATGTGGCGTGATGAATAATCTGATAAATGGTGAGTAGCATCATGACTTTCATTGGCTTGGTGTTTTCTTTTCTTTGAATAGTGAATACCCGAATTTGAAACTATGATTGTACCCTGAGGTGCCACATCTTAAAGCCTACAAATTGCCTTTGTTAGTTCTGGATATGAACACTTAATTTTGCTCGGGAAAAAAATTAGAAATTAAAAATAAAATAAAAAATTAATTAATAATTATTTACATTCTTTGTTTCAATTCTCTAATCATGTTTTAGTCCTTTTTTTTCATTTTGTCTATTTAGTTTATCAATTAATAAAATGAGTAAAACAAATATTCTCAAGAGTTATAAAAAATTTATACAACTGACTTAAAGTAATTGTCTCAGGACAGATGTATTAAGAATACTATGAAATTAAGTTTTCATATTTTTCTAACATAATTGACTCTTGAATTTAATCGAATTTCTAAGAAAAGTTTTTTAATTTTTTTTAATTCAAATAAAATTAATGACTACTCTATTTTTTTTTAATTTTATTTTGTTGATTGCTCCTTTCTCGATATCTATCGTGACTACAAAGAAGTAGAACAATGTTACATATATGCCTTATGAGCACAATTATTTACATACACTTACATATAAATTACCTTATATTTGTATCATTTTTATCATTACCTTATATTTGTATCATTTTTATTATTTAATTATAGTTATCTCACCTAAACTTTTGCATACTTATATTCTAACTTTGTTACTTATAAAAAATGTTAATGGATGTTTACGGAACTGTATGCAACAATCATTTTTCATGGAGAGGAAAAGGTAAGGGCATGAGCATTGTTATAAGAATGGAGAGAGAAGTCAAGATTTAACGGGATGATTAGAAGCAAAAGCACAACTTGAATGACCTTATTGGCCAAACCCTCTTGTATATGTTTTCTCTAGGCATTTTTGGATACATTGGCCAAAATAATTCATATATTCAGGTAAACCAAATGCTAGTCGTTTCTGTTTGCATTCACTTGAACATCTTTTGAAGCATAAGTTTTAACTTCGAGAAGTTTTACTTCTTGGTTTAGTCCACGTGATCAGCATGAATAAACGAGGAGGGACATGGGGAGGAAAAATAAAAGGCAAGAGCATGAGCATTGTTATAAGAATGGACAGAGAAGTCAAGATTTAACGGGGTGATTAGAAGCAAAAGCATAACTTGAGTGACCTTATTGGCCAAACCCTCTTGTATATGTTTTCTTTACCAATAATGATAGTCATATATATTTACATATATTTTATTTTATATCTCTATAATTTTTATTATTTAATAATAAATTAAATTTATTTTTTATTTTATAAATTTATGTTATGACTTTACTACGTAAACAATTAGAGAAATGTGCTAATAAGATTTTTTTTTATCTTCATACTTGTTTTGTTTCGAGGTGGAAGGGATTTGCGAGGATGGGTTGTTGGATGAGGTCCAGGTGCCAACTGCCAAGTTGAGAGAGGTCTGACAATAAAATTTATTAATTTTTAATTTATTCAATTTATTTATATTAAATCAATCTAATTTATTCAATTAAAATGATATATTTTATTGGATTAAATTTAATAGATTAAATTTAATTATAAATAATTAGTAATCTAATTAAAACATGTATTGGATATCTAATTAGTAACCAATCAAATGGATATCCAATATATTTTATATTTTTTTAGAGAGAGAATAAATTATTTTAGAGAGAGAAACATTTTTTTAAATGAATGGTTTGGATATCCATCTATCCAATCCATTAAAATGGATTAATGGATGGATTGAATATCCATCAATTAAATTAGGTCATGGATGGATTGGATAATATTAAACATTTTACAATGAATCTTAAATGGATTAATGGTTTAAAAACCATTAACTCGTGAGTTGGATTTAAAGATTGAACTAATTTTTTTTTTCAACTTGCATAATTTGTCATGCTTAACTTGCGGGTTAAGCGGGATGAGAATGATTAGTAAATCGAAATATCTTTTTAAAAAAAAATAAAAAGTGACAAATAATATTATAAATAAAAAACTCTTTAATGTTATAATTTATATTTGAATATTTAATTAAATTATTTTAAAATTATTTTTTAAATATATAATTTGTAATTTATTATTATTATTATTTATTATTTTTTTAAAATTTTTAAATATTTTTAAATTTTTTATATAATTTTTTTGTTTTTTAAGTAAATTAAATGGGTTGACCTATTAATTCATTTATTTTTTATTTTATTTTTTATGCAAATTAATCTACTAATTCATCATCTTATCTTAAAATAGAATAAATTGACTCTTTTAATTTATTTTTTAAAATGAGTCAATTTACTATATGTTAACGGGTGGAGATTGGTCGAAATGGATGGAGACGGATTGACTTGTTTTATCATTTTTAATTTTGGATGACATCCAGGTGACAACTGTCAAGTTGAGAGAAACAATAGACTTAGTTTTGAGAAAGGGTGTACCTTACAGATAGCGTTAAGTACTGTTTATAGGCAAGAGGTGTACTGAAATTATGGCCGATTATGATGATTGGGAATTGGCTACAAATAGATACAATTGGTTTCTCTTTCATGGGGGCTGAACTGGAGGAGTTAGGCCTAGCGGTTTTTGGACCCCATAATATACATACAATACAACGTATTTTTTTCTTTGTTGTACTTTCTTCAACTCTGACTAATAGAAGTTATTTTTTTTCTAAATATATTTAGAAAAACATATATGACCATTGAAACCTTCAAGAGCTAAGGCCAGCTTAATTAATTATTCACACTGTGTTTGGAAGTTCAAAGGAAAAAGAAAGAGAAAGATTTAAAGAAAATAAGAAGTTTACCATTCTCTTGTTTAGAAATGTGAAATGTATAAGGAAAAAAAAATAGAAGATTTAAGATATACTTTTTATTATTTTATCTTTTATTCAAAAAAATTAATATAATTAATATTTTATAAAAATATCAATGTGAAAAACTAAAAAAATTGTCTAAAATTTCTTTTACTATAATTTTTCTCTCTCTAAAAAACTTATCTCTGAATATTTTTTCTCTATAAAAAATTTCTCTAGAATGATAGTGCTATGAAGTTAAAGAACGAAGCTTCAATTATGCATTTCCAGAGACTTGAATTACTTTCAACAATGCTTGAACTTGTAAATGTTACAGTGACTCTGGTTGAGTACATGCATTTATAGAAACAAAAGTGGTTGCTCTATTGACCTATTGGATTCAGACTTATTTAACCACAACTATCTCAAAATGTTGTTTGCTCACCTAACTCTTGACCAGTCATCCCCTCCCTAAGCACCCTTGCTAAAAACTCTTATAATGTATCGTTCCCATAGTTAGGTGTCTTCTCAGCACTATACTCCCCAGTCTCAGGATCCAAAAGCAACATGCTTTCAGCTGCATAATACCTTCCAGTTTTTCCAAACTCAGCAGCATCTTCCAGTGAAGGAAAGATCTTAACCAGAAAGTCAAGAACCTCAATGGCAAAATCCATTATCCCTATTGGAACTTTCAAGAACTTAGGCTCCTTTCCCAAAAGTTTAAACAACATCTCCCCTTGTTCGAATGGAGTCAACGCCTTCCTCGACCCTCTAATTGGTAATATCCTGTTAATCTTATCCTCACTTAACACACAATCCATAATAAAAGAAGCCAAATCTGGCTCACTTATTGGTTTACAAGCACACAACTTTTCATCTCCAAACATTACATATGGCTTCCTTCCCATCCTTCACCAACTCAACCTGACCACCCAAACTAAAAAGGTGCAGTTGGCCTCACTATGCTATAAGTGAAGCCATCATCTTCTTCAGCTTCCTTCATCAGCTCAGGCTCAAATTTCAGCTTGGCAATGAAACTCAAGGAGGGCTTTTTATTCTTTGAAAGCAACACAAAATGAGAAGTCCCAAGCTTCCTACCAAAGAAGAAGGCTATAGAGAGAGCACAAACCGAGAGATGCGACATGAGTCTGGAGAGCATAGAGACGAGCGAGCATTCTAAACGACGAGCGCAGAGAGATAGGCAAAGATGAGCGCAGAGCGTAGAGACAAGCGTAGAGCCTTCAGGGAGACGAGGCAAGGACGAGTGGATAATTTTGGAGCAAAACTTCTCAATTTAGGGGAACTAAAATATATAATTTTAATTTTAATTTTAATTCATGTAAATAGTGAAATTGAATTAAAATATAAAATTTTAATTTTAATTTTAATTCTTTTAGAATTAGAATTGATTTATAATTTTAAATTTTATATTTAAAGTTATCAAATAATTAAGATAAAAAATTATAATTTTAAATTTAATTATAATTTTATTATTTAAAGGTATGATCTAAAATATAAAATATTTACAAAAATTAAAATTAATAAAAATATTCATACAATAATATTTTTATAATAATCATTTTTTTATAAATAAAATTTTCATGAATTTTTTTAGAAAAAAATAAATAGTTATTATAATAATTTTTATATAAATATAAAATAATTTTTTATATAAATATAAAATCTTAAGAAATATAAATGCTCATAAATAAATGTAGAGAGAGAGAGTTTAATTTTTAAGTTATGAAATTATTAATTCTTAAGGTATAAGTTAAGAATTGAAAAATGCTTAACTTAGTTATTTTTCAATTCTATAAAATTAGTTTATGAAATTATAATTTTAATTTTAAATGACATTTTAAATATAAAAATTAAAATTAAGAAGTCTAATTTTAATTTTAAACTCTAATTTTATGCTAAGTTCTAGAAACCAAACGGACACAAAGTAAATTTACATGACAATTTAGGATAGTAAAAGTCAAAATATAAGAGCACATTGATTAATTTATAAATCAAAATGTCACATTTTGAATTACCTCTTATTTCATCCGAAGAGGTTTTTTATTGAATAAAAAGTTTAATATTAATAAAAAAAGCATAATGACAATTACGTCCAAAAATGTCACATTGTGAAGTACCTCTTCATTCAAATGAAGAGATTTGCATTGAATAAAAAATTCTAAAATTAATTTAAAAAGTTTTAAGAAATATATATAGTTCAAATTTTATAATGATTTGTTCATGAAAAAGAAACATATATGTAATCTTCATAATGCAAAACCTCTTTAGTATGGACGTAGCATATTAAGGACCAATGACTTTGTTGGTCAGTGACTTCATCTTCTCTGACATGGGCAGCAAAGGAGCACTATAATTGAAGCTCCATTGATTGACAATATCAGCTGTTATCATAGGCAGCGAATAATTGTCATGTTTCGAATTCAGGTATGCCATTAACGCTTTAGATTTGGAAGGCCTATGTAATGCGTAAAACACTAAATTTTAAGTCCACTTGCAATTGCTGATTGAGTTTTTTGCTTATTGTCCTCAAAAGGCTATTTATGATGAACGGTAGGCTAAGATACACGGATACAGATATAAATATGAATATTTGATACGATATGAGTACGATAAGTGTATACGATAAGTTTTTAAAAATTAGGATATATGTATGATATGATACCATATAACATATATATAATTTCATAAATTTTAATAAAAATCATATATATACATTATAAAGTTATTGTAAAAATTATAAAATATGTCATTTAAATAACTCAAAGTATTAAGTATTAATAGATAAATCATAAAAAAAATTAAAGTATAAAATAAATAGTTTATCAAATACTAAAGTCATTATTAAAAATTAAATTATTCATTATCTACAGATAATAACTGTTTCTCTAACTTTGGTTCATCAAGTGATAAGCTTGTAACCTCAAGGCTTTTAGCACTATCAAATGTGACACATGTTCATCCTGCGAGATTTCACATTTTACTCTCTCTATTATTATACTTTTCACTTTTTTTAGACAAAAAATGAAGATTTATATGTACATATATTAAATTTTCAGTCATTTTCGAATTAATCTTATTTCTTTTCATGGAGTGAATGAAAAAGTAGGTATTTTAATTCCGTTCACAACATGATGATGAGTTTGGTTATCCAAGAAGCTTTAAGGCAATGTCTTGGAGTAATAAGGCTTCTGAACCATAAGTTATCCATTACTCTTTTGACTTCAAAAGAGCTTTATCATCTAAAGAATGTTAAAGGCCGAATTCGTCTAACTCTCCGGAGAATTTAAAAAACTTTCTTGTTACATATATTCTTTCATCATGATCAATAAAATATTTTCTTAAGCACATCTGTCTCTTAGTAAAAATTTCATGATCTCTATGTGGAAGAATTTTGTTTGGTCATTGTTGAAGTTATTACTGACTATAATATCTATTTAATAAAATTTTTTAATTAATATTAATATCATAAATATAATAAATTAAATTTTTAAAAATAAAATTAAAAAATCATTAGAATTAATGAGTGTATGAAGGTATTTTTAAATATTTTATTATTAGATTAAAATATTAAAATATGAATAAAAATTATTAAAATAAATATATATTTTTAATTTAAATTTAAATTTATTTTAAAATATTCTTAAGTAATAATTTATATATAATTATTTTATTTTAATATGTGCAAGGAAAGACAAGCATGCACATTGCCCGATGGAATTCACAATCATTTGGAGAAATATTGGACCACAGTAACAAGAAAAGGCAACACCGAGTGAGAGAGAAAAAGAAAAAGAGAGAAAGAAGACAAGCACGCTGCGGCCCACGAAAAGCAAAAGAAGAAAAAGAAAATGAAAGGATCTGCATGCGGCCCAAGAAACAGATTGGAATGACTGTACAATTGTTATAAAGAGGGAGAAAAGAAGGACGTGAAAGAGCCGCGTGGAGGGGAGAGAACAACGCCGTACGAATTTTTAAAAATTGGAGGAGCGCCGTTCGAGAAGGAGAAGTACTGTGACGCAGATAATTTTGTCCAATAATAAAAATTTTAGGTAGATAATTTTATTATGTTTTAATTTTATTATATTTTATTAAATTTTTTATATTAAAAAAATAATAAAATTTTAATTATTTTAATATTATTATGTTGAATTATTTTTATTTAATTTTAATATTTAATGTTTATTATTTTATTTTTTATCAGATTATATAAATAAATTTTAAGATGAATTTAATTATTTTTTTTTCATGTTTTTTAATTTTTTTATGTTATTTAAATGTTAGTAATAATTGTTGGATATTAATTGTAATTTCTTATTAGAGATACATTTGATAATTTAATAATTACTATTAATTAGGGAATCTTTTTTTCATACATGTGATTATTACTTTTAATGTTTTATTGATATATTTTTCATTAGCACATGCTTGCTACAAGTAGAGGTGACAAAACGGGTTTAATTCGTTGGGTTAACTCGTCAATCCGTTATTTTTGGCGGGTTAGATTCAAGATTTCAACCCACTTTTATTTTTTAACCCGCATAACTCGCTCCGCATAACCCGCGAGTTAAGCGGGCAGTAGATTGACCCATTAGGTTGAATTTTTTTTAAAGTATTATAAATGAGTTTTTTATTTGTGTTTGTGGTATTTTTATGGGTATGATACTAATTTTATTTTATTTTTTTATTTTTTAGTCTCTATAAATTAGAATTTTTCTATTTTTTTAAATTTTTATGGATTTTTTATTTTTTATACATTTTTTTTTTTTTTAGGCGAGTTGACTGCCAACCCGCCTACTTTTTCTCATTTTCTTATTTAGGCGGGTCAACTCGCCAACCCACCAACCCATCTTAAAATGGGGTGAGTTAGTTCTTCCAACTCATTTTCCAAAATAGGCCAACCCGCGAAGACGGGACAAGCGGGGCGGGTTGACCTATTTTGCTACCTCTAGCTACAAGATGTTCATGAGTTAAATTAATTGGATAAAATAATATGACATAATTAATGTTAAAATTAATCTTAGTAGATTCTGAACCTTAGTTATCTTGCATCTGGTATAAAACCAAATTTGCTTTACTTTACTTTACTTTACTTAATTTTACATTTAAATTAACCTTTATTTTCTTTTAATCATTTAATATTCTTATTTAGTTTCTTGGTTTGTTTAATTATTCTTTTAGTTTGTTTCTCTGTGAAATCAACACTCCAAAGTTGTACTACAATTATCACATTATTCTTTGGGCGTAATCAGAAATTTACCTATGATTTAGCAAATGTACTAAGCAATGCAATAATGTGTAACTTTTTGTCTACCGATCAACAAGAATTTGATAAACATCATAGAAGGATGATGTCCCTCCTTCTTCAACCATTGCATGGTAGAATATTATTGTCTTCACTTGCTTAATCATTGAGTCTCATATATCATAAGTCAAGTGAAGTGTATGCTTATTAGTATCACACAATCGAAACATATCACACATAGGCCATGTGTAAAATCTCGAAAAGCATGCTAGACTAGTTTATGATTACCAAATGTAGCATATTACTTGTATGACATGTCAGATAAGTTTTGTGACAAACTGAGTTCACTTAAGCATTTTATTGTAACTCAGAGTGTGAAAAGTAGTCTGAAATGACCCTGATAGTAGCATAAATTGCTAAAATGAGGGAAATAAAACCTAGAGAGTTTGTTTCTAAGTCACAAATAGACATAAGAAGCTGTAGTTAAAATTTGAGAATAATCAGAGTTAATTTAGTATTTTTAAGTATATTAGTTGTGCATTTAATACTGAATTGACTAACAGCAGATATAGAAAAATATGATAATAGTGAAACAACAATTTCAATGAATCTTAGTATTATTTTAAGGATATTGGAAGCAGGAAAACTTATTTTAGCATAACTCAAGTGTCCTTAGTAGATATAAAGTTTCAGCTTTAGGCTTAAGTGCCCAAGTTGGACTTTGGCTCCTTATTTCCCTTTAAGTCCCATGGTTCCAGAACACAAAAGAAGCAGAAAACAGAAAATGAGAAAAGAGAAAAGAAAGTGGGAACCGAAGAGGGAGAAAGGGAGAAAAGAAGGAGGAGCAAGTGAAGATCAAAGAGAAAGGGCATGAGGATCAAGATCAAAGCATAAAGCTTGAAGATTGATCTTCTATACTTGAGGTATGGGGTTTCTATCCTTAAATCCCATCTTTGTTCTTCATCCTTTCATTGTAAAAAGTTAGGTCAAATGGAATGGAAGTAGGATTAAGAAGTAAAGAATCTGTTTTCTTGTTAGTTTTTGCTTTCATTGATTGTGATTGGTTAGTTTATGCTCAATGGATGCTAGATGGCCAAGAAAGACACCAATTAGTCCCTAGAGTGGGAATTTAAGAAATGAACAAGTAAGTAGGTGATTTTGAGTTTTAATCCAAAATTAAATGAATCAATAGGTTGTATAAGTGTTACAACATATTTAGGGGTTGTTGGTGATACTAGAAATCACCTTGAATCCATTTTTGATAGCTTAGAAGCTACTTTGTTCCCAATGGAATAGTAGCATAATCTGCAGAAATTATGCTATGCGACCGGCTCTCATGCGTTGGAAGCATAGGCGCTCAAGCCCTGGAAGCACAAGTGCTCAAGCGCGCACAACCCAAAGGTTGATGCACGTAGCAGGGCGTGGCATGCTTAAGCGCTAAGGCGCAGAGTGCTCAAGCGCGTAGTGCTGGACAGAACAGAGCATTGCTCTGTTAAGTGCATTTTTGGACATTTTGAGCTTCTCAATCAGTTGGGAATAATATTAGATGCTTTCTTAAGTATATCAAGACACTTTTAAGGATATTTTATGAAGGAAATAACCATCTAACATACAAGAAACCTTGGAGCAACCAATAGTAATGGTTTGCCATAAGTAGGTATCTAGACCCCTAGGCAACACAGAGTTGCATTTAATATCACATATGATGTGATGAAGATATGATATACTAGATACAAGTAAGTTGAGCTCAGTTAGCAATAGTCACTTGCCGTAGTGCATTAGTTACTCCTAACCGAGAAAGTGGGGTTAGTAATGCATAAATAGTCATAAGTATGATTACTTAGCTAGAAACATAGAATATGCTCCTTTAACAGTTGGAAGTGAGCGGAGAGTACATGTTTGCTAGAGTTTAGTTCTTCACTTGGTTAGAGAGAACCATGTGATGAGTTAATGTGATGGTTTTGTATAAGTTATACATAACATTGCATAGTTTCCCGTTACTTGCTAATTCCGAAGTAGGGTAATCTTTAATGAAGTACAATCATGTGGCCAAAGGAGATAGATAGGAAAGTCCAAAAGTCTCTTTGAGTGAGGATTTAGCCCTAGCTACTCGTTAGTGCCAAGATTACTAGTGTGAGTTGAAACTAGTCCACTCACTATTAGGTAGATATGAAGAGTCAGTCTTCTTATCTAGAAGTTTAAAGAGAATTTGGAATAAACAAGTGACATACACAATCATATAGATTTCCTATTACTTTGCAAGTGTATGAGCAGTTGCCAAGTGAAGATGATATTTGGTAATTGTATCGATAGTTGTTGAATATCATTGATGGTATGTTTATGAATGAGCTAGTTGCGATATGCTACAATTATGTAGATAGTTGTTCTTATCATATCAGCAAGGGACTTATATTTATAGATTATGTGTTGTGTTTAGTGAACCTTTACATAACAGTATTATGTGAATGTTCTTGTGATATTGAATAGAGATTTAACATCTAGTAGTAACCATAATCTATTTTATATTGTCGAGATAGATTAGATTTCTATACATGATACAATTGTATGAGCGATTGTATAATATTATTATTGATATAGTTTTTGTTAATATATATGTAGATTACATTATTTAATGCCATGAAATGTATGAATATTACTGAGAATCACATGTTCTCACCCCTTTCTGTGTTTTTTTGTTAATAGCAGGTCAAGGCCTTTTAAAGGGTAAGATGATAAAGTAACAGAAGAACTAGTGTAGTTTAATTTTATTTGTTTCTTTCATAGATAAAGTTGATGTATTTATTTATATTAGCTTTGAGAATGTTAAAGGTTGTATGTATAACTCTTTGCCTTCATGGCAATTGATGTATATGTGTATAACTTTTTAGTCTTGGCTCTCCATTATAATTGTTCAATTATATGAGATTAGTAAGATAACGAGATTAGAAGTAACACTTTATTGCTTTATGTCTATATATATAAGTTATATCGAGAATATATTATTAGGGTGTTACACCTTGTGAAAGAAAGAATATAATTCACCTTGTTCCACTAAGAATCATCAGGAATAATTACTTTCATATGTGTTGCCTTTCCAACATCTTACTCTATATAGGTGCTCCACTTCCTACTAATAACCATATTTTGGAGACCATGTTTGATGAGCTTTAGTGTATTCAACATGACTATTGTGGAAGCAAACCTTATCTCGGAAATGGAAAGTAGTTTTAAAGTAACAAAGTCATTGAATATGGAAAGCCTCATAGAATGGTTCATGACAAAATTTCTAATAAACATAGCATCATCACAAACTAAAGTGATCCAATGACATTCCTCATAAACAACCTCATTCTTCTTTGTGTTTCTACTTGTGCAAATATTTTTCACAGCAATGATAATAACATATTTGATATATTAATAAACCATTATTTTTAGTCATTTACATTCTCCATGTACTTAATTAATTGAACTTAGTTATGTTTTGTAAGTTTGAACTCAAATTAGACTTAATTAATTTTTTTAGCAAGATTTACGTCTTACACTATTTTTGTATTTTGGCCATATCTCAAGTTCTAAATGTTTAATAATTATGTATCTTACCTTGTAGGAAAGATAAGAGAGATCTCTACAACTTTCATGAAGAGATCTAGGTGAAAATCGGACATCTAGTAGAACTAATTGGGCTTGGAAGTCAGAATACGAGTTTTGTGATTGGAACCTGAATAGTGTGCAGTAATCAGAGCATAACTCAGGCTGTAAAAACTAAATTAGGCTAAAATTTTGGCTTCTACAAGTTAAGACCCATATCTACAACTTTCATGAAGAACAATCAAATTGCTTAGGGGTCATATTGGGCTTGTAAGTCAGAACAAAGGAACTGTAGCTGGACCTGAGCAGTGTGTAGTAATCAAATCATATCTCAAGTTGTAAGAATGCTTTTAGGCTCAAACTAATGGAATTTGAAAGCTAAGATCCAGGCCTACAACTTTTATGAAAACCATTTTTCAATTCTCTGATGTATTCAATGACTTCAGAATTGAATGATTTCGGAGACAAAGAATCTCAATAATTTTCCACTCATCAAAAGTCATTTGCTATTTTTCACTCATTTTCCACTCATCTACTCACTCATTAATCACCCCCTTGTTATTTTGTATCCTTAAATCTCTATAAAAGAGAGCATTGGCTGCTTATTTGAGAATCTTGGTGTTAGATATCAAGATCATATTATTGTGTTATTTGTTTACCTTGTTATAATTTTATTTTGCTCTAAATTGAAGTTATGTACTTCTTCTTCTTCTTCTTCTTCTTCTTCTTCTTCTTCTTCTCTCTTCCTTTCTTATTATTTATGAGTAACTAATTTTTATTTTACTTAGGTGAAAGGGTGAAGCTCTTGGTAATGAAATAAGGTTAGATACATTTCTTTCTTGTGCTTAAATGATATATTTTCAAGTGGTCATTATATATGTTGTATTTTGTTTCAAACCAATTTGGAAACCCTCCTTGTAAAATGGATTCATTGTATATAAGAGGTTGTCACAATGAATGCTTGAATCTATTTATAAGTGGTCTTGCTAATAAATAATTAAAGGAATCATAATATAATTACATATATAATCTTAAATGAACTTTGAATGTTGTATTTTTTGATTGGAACCTCCATTATGCGTGAATTCTAATTAAGTTATAAAAAAAATTAATATTATCCTTAATTTATTTACTAAGAGTGCATCTCCTAACCCAAGTAAGTCATTTTTATTTGTGACCAAGTTTTATCACTTCTATTGTTGTGACAAAATATTTTCCTTATGTCAAATAAATTTTTCTTCATCAATTCCCTGTGAATCGACCTCGAACTCCCGAGAATTTATTACTTGAAACAACTTGCACTTGGGTTTGTAACTTTTAATCCGCATCAAGTTTTTGGCACCGTTGCTGGGGACTTGATTTGAAGAACAAATTTATGGTGTAAATATTCTGTATATATATATATATATATCCTGTGGATCTTGTATATATATATTTTCTATTTTTTTAATTTTTTTCTTTGTACTTACTAACGTACTAACTTAGTGGGGAAAACTCTCCCTTATCTCTCTGTAATCTTTAATCATTAATGAAATAATCTTTCTTCTTTTCTCTTCTCTCTCACTTTGAGCAAAAAACCGACTTACCGATTCTCCGCTTTTCATATTTTAAATTTATTTTCTACACTTTATTTTTTGCACATTATTTTCTCGTAATTTAGTTTCTGTATTTTATTTCTAACTTTCTAACTTACTAACCTACTAACCTTTTGATTTTCTTGGTTACTAACTTACTAACTATCTAACTCTCTTACTAACTTTCTAACATTTTAATTTACTTGCTTCTAACATTTTAATTTACTCGCTTTTAATATTTTAATTTACTTGTTTCTATTTTTTTAATTTATCGACTTACTAACTTTTTAATTTATTAGCTTATTAATTTATTTGGTGGTTATTTTATACCACACCCTTGTTAATATTTATTTACTATGTGTTAATATATATTTAATGGCTGGTTTATACTACACCTTTGTTAATATATTTAATGGTAGGTTTATACCGCCTACTTGTACATTTTCTTTTCTATTTTAAGTTACTTGTTTATGCTTAAATGGTATCGTGATTCAAATTCTGATCGTTTGGTTAGAATTAATTCTAGTACTTTACATATTGATTTGCCTGAATCACAATCACACAAATTAAACACAATGACTGAAAATGAAAGTGTACATAGTGAACCTGAAAATCAACCATTGTGAACCATGCGTGAGTATTTGCAATCATCTCAAAATTATAGCCCATCATGTTTTATCTTTCCACTCAATGCTAATAATTTTAGATTTAAACCAGGTATGATTTCTTTACTTCTTAATTTCCATGGTTTAGAATTTGAAAGTCCATATTTACATCTAAAAGAATTTGAAGAAGTATGTACCACTTTTAATGACCAAACTTGCACTGAAGAGATTGTTAAACTTAAATTGTTTCCTTTTTCTTTGAAAGATAAAGCAAAAACTTGCCTTAACGCTTTGAAACCAAGATCAATTGGCACATGGCAAGAAATGCAATGTGAGTTTTTAAAGAAATTTTTTCTAACACATAAAACCAATGCTTTGAAAAGATAAATCCAATTTTTTTTTTAAAATTCAAATGAAGCATATTTTCAAAGTTAGGAACATTTTAAAGATTTGTTAAATTCTTGCCCACATCATAGTTTTAAAAAATGGCGTACTATAAGATGAAGGGTTAACACCTAAAACCAAACAATTTATGGAAATAATGTGCAATGGTGAGTTTCTTGATAAAGAACTCGAAGAAGCTTTAAACTATTTAAACTATTTGGCTGCAAATTCTTAATCTTGACATAGTACTAATCTTTCTGAAAATTCAATTAGATATAACCTTGCAAATACTAGTAAAGGAAAATATCATCTTAGTCAAGAAGAAGATCTAAATGCTAGGTTTACTAGTTTAGTTAGAAAGGTTGAAGCCATGGAATTAGGGAAAGTACAAGAAATTAAATATGTGCAAAATGAAGAAATTTGTAGCATTTGTGATGAATTAAGACACTCAACAAATGAATGTCTAAAAATTCTTATTTTTAAAGAAGTTGTGCATGAGCAAGTAAATGTAATGAACAATTTTAAAAAGTCATTCACTTCTTCTTTTTCAGATATATACAATCCGGGATGGAGAAATCACTCGAACTTCAGTTGGAGGACTAACAATCAGGCACAATTTATGCACCCACCACCTCCTCAGGTTCAGCAAGACTCTTAAAATTCTCAAGGATATGCACCCTATGTCCCACTATATAGGAAAAACCTTGAAGGAACATTACATGCATTCATGAAAAAATAAGAGGCCATTAATAACCAGAACACTCAAGCCATGATTTACATAAAAGACACTCTTGCTAAACTTTCTTATGCACTCGCCATTCATGAAAAAGGAAAGTTTTCCTCTCAACGTCAACCGAATCCCAAGTGTCAGTATAGCCTAAATGAGGGTAATTCAGAAAGCCAACAAATATATCAAGTCAAGCCAGTGATAACTCTTAGGAGTGGAAAGGATGTTGAAAAACAAATTCTTGAACCTTGTTAGAAAGATGATGAATTAAGTCCCAAAGATGAGGAAGGAGTTGATAAGCCATCTGGCCAAAAGGAGACCAAACCCTCGCCTTCACCCTTATATCTTCAAGCATTAAACAATTTAAGTAAAGTAAACCATAACAGTGAAATTTTTAAAATCTTTAAACAAGTGAAGGTCAATTTTCCTCTATTAGATTCCATCAAACAAATTCTTTATTATGCCAAATTTTTGAAGGACTTATGCACTGTTAAAAGGAAACATAATGTGAAAAAAATACATTTTTGACTGAACAGGTAAGCTCTATTATTCAAAATAATAATGCGTTGAAATATAAAGACCCTGGTTGTCCAACGGTTTCATACATTATTGGTGAACATAAAATTGAATGAGCTCTACTTGATCTTGGTGCTAATGTTAACTTGCTTCCATATTCAGTTTATCAGCAACTCAACCTGGGTGAGTTAAAACCAACTTTTGTAACTCTTCTACTTATAGATAAATCAATTAAAATTCCAAAAAGAATAATGGAAGATGTGTTGGTACAAGTTGATAAATTTATATATTTTGTAGATTTTATTATCTTAGAAATTGAACCTATGAAAAATAGTAGCAAGTCAATTCCTGTTATTTTAGGTCGCCTATTTTTAGCAACATCTAATGCTTTGATAAATTGCAGAAATAGAGTGATAAAGCTAACATTTAGAAATATGACACTAGAACTTAATGTTTTCAATATATGCAAGTAACCACAAGAAGTTTATGATGAAAAGGAAGAAATTGAAGGAATTGAGGCCATTATAGATGATCATCTTCAAATAAGGAGTTCTTCTTATCCATTAGAAATTTTTTGTTTAATTAATTCATTTAATTCAGCTACACAATTAGATGATGATGTTTCTGAAATATGCTCTTTACTTGACTGTACACAGGTAATGAAATACAAAGGATGGAAGTCGAGTTTCGAAGAGCTAAAACCCATGAATGATGATACTCATGAAGAAGTACCCACACTGGAACTAAAGTCATTACTTACTGGGTTAAAGTACACATTTTTGGGAGAAGAACAAAGATTTCTAGTGGTAATTTCCTCATCCCTGACCAAAGAATAAGAAAGTATGTTGATAGAAGTACTTAAAAGGTATAAAAGTGCAATTGGATGAACATTAAAGGATATAAAAGACATTAATTCATTAATTTGTACACACAGAATACATTTAGAGAATAATGCTAAAACATCTCAACAACCTCAAAGAAGATTAAATCTACATATGAAAGAGGTAGTTAGAGCAGAAGTTCTCAAAGTATTTGATATAAGAATTATCTATCCTATCTCTGATAGCTAGTGGGTAATTCCCTACATAAGTCGTGCCTAAGAAATCTGAAATAACAGTGGTTGAAAATGAAAAATGTGAATTAATACCTACTCTAGTCTCATCTAGTTGGCGTATGTATATTGATTTTAGAAAATTGAATGCAGCCACTAGGAAAGATCATTTTTCCTTGCCATTTCTTGATCAAATTCTAGACAGAGTAGCAGGACATCCTAACTATTATTTTTTTGATGGTTATTCAGGGTATAATCAAATACCAATTGCATTAGAGGATCAAGAAAATACCATTTTTACTTGTCCCTTTGACACTTTTGCATATAGAAGAATGTCTTTTGGTTTTTGTAATGCTCCGACAACTTTCTAAAGATGCATGCTAAGTATTTTCAGTGACATGATTAAGCATTATTTAGAGATTTTCATGGATGACCTAACTGTTTTTGGAAATGTTTTTGAAAATTGTCTTTATAATTTGTAAATTTTTTTTAAAAGATGCGAAGAATAAATATTTGTGTTAAATTGGAAAAAATGTCATTACATGGTTACCTCAGGAATAGTATTAGGTCATGTGATATCTTCTAAGAGAATTGAAGTTGATAAGGCTAAAGTTGAATTAATTGCTCATTTGTCTTCCCCAAAAATAGTCAGAGAAGTTTGTTCCTTTTTAAGACATGCAAGAATTTACAGAAGATTCGTTAAGGACTTTAGTGCCATATATAGACCATTATGTAATCTTCTAACAAAAGATGCACCATTTGATTGGACCCAAGATTATTAGAAATCTTTTGAAAAATTAATCGGTCTTTTGATTTCTGCTCCTATTATGCATTCCCTTGACTGGTCTTTACCTTTCGAGTTGATGTGTAATGCTGGTGATTTTGCTATTGGCGTTGTTTTAAGACAGAGAAAGGAAGGTAAACCTCATGTAATTTATTACGCAAGTTGAACTTTGAATAGTACACGAATGAATTACACCACTACTGAAAAAGAACTACTTGCTGTAATTTTTGCATTAGACAAATTTTGAGCTTATTTAATTAGTTCTTCTATTATTATTTTCACTGATCATGCTACTGTTAGATATTTAATATCTAAGCAGGATGCCAAACCTAGGTTGATACAGTGGATCTTGTTACTTCAAGAATTCAACATCACAATAAAAGACAAGAAATGAGCTGAAAATGTTGTTGCAGATCATTTGTCCAGACTTATAATAGGCTCACCTTTTGATAATACACCTATCAATGATTCTTTTTCTGATGAATTTTTATTTTTTGTCAATTCCATGTCTTGGTTTGCTAACATTGTTAATTTTCTTGTAACAGGTAAGATGTCGCCTCAGTGGACACACCGAGACAGAAGAAAGTTTTTGATTGAGGTAAAAAATTTATATTGGGATGACCCATATTTGTTCAAATATTGTCCTGATCAAATCTTTCGGAGATGTATACCCGACAAAGAGGTAGGTAGTGTCATTAATTTTTGTCATTCAGAAGCATATGAAGGTCATTTTTCTTCAAAGAAAATAGCTGCAAAAATCTTGCAGTGTGGATTTTATTAGCCCACTTTATTTAAGGACAGTTATACTTTTTATAAAAGTTATGAACATTGTCAGAAATTGGGGTCTATTTCTAAACGAGAATGATGCCTTTGAACCTTATCATTGTCATTGAAATTTTTGATTGTTGGGGAATTGATTTCATGGGTCCATTTCTATCATCATTTGGATTTGTGTATATTTTGGTTGCAATTGATTGTGTCTCAAAATAGATTGAAGCGATTCCATGTCGACACAATGATCACAAAACTATTCTTAAATTTTTAAAAGAAAATGTTTTGAGTCGATTTGGAATCCCTCGAGCTATCATTAGTGATGGGAGAAAATATTTTTGTAATAAATTATTTGAATCTTTAATGAAGAAATATAGCATCACACACAAAATTATCACTCATTATCACCCTCAGACAAGTGGATAAGTAGAATTAGCAAATAGGGAGATTAAATAAATTTTAAAAAAATGGTTAACCTAAATCGTAAAGATTGGTCTTTAAGATTAAACGATGCACTTTGGGCCTTGTCACCCTATCGGTTAGGCATGTCACCTTATCGGTTAGGCATGTCACCCTATCGGTTAGTCTATGGAAAGCCTTGTCACTTGCTTGTAGAATTGGAACATAAAATATTTTGGGCCATTAAAGCTTTCAACTTAAATCTTGATGATGCTTCCAAGTTACACAAATTACAATTAAATGAACTTAAGGAATTGAGAAATGATGAATATGAAAACTCAAAGATTTATAAAATTAAAACAAAAGCTTTTCATGACAAATCAATTTTGAGAAAATCTTTTGAAATTGGTCAAAAAGTTCTGCTTTATAATTCTCGTCTTCACCTATTCCCTGAAAAATTGAGATCTAGGTGGACTGGTCCTTTTATTGTCAAACATGTGTATCCTCATAGGGTCATAGACATTGAGAACCCTAGGAATGGTAATGTATTTAAGGTCAATGGACAAAGACTCAAACCATTTCTGGAACATCAAGTTGTTGAGGTAGAATCCATCTCCTTTTCTAATCCCTATTATGAGTAGAATTTATTTTAATTTTGTTTCTTTCTTTTTGCAGTTCTTTGTGTTCCTAATTATGTGGCAGATAATGGTACTCCGTGACTCTCAAGTCAGTTTGTTTTTTAGTTTCCCACAATAACTAATTCCTTCTCCTTTTAAAATAGATTCCATTCTCTCAAATTTAAGAAAATGTTTTCCTTCTCTCCCTCAGAATGCTCTAACAAAAATCTACAAAGTTAGGTGTGAAAGACTGAGACTGTTAATGTACAGGGGCATCCCGGAAGATAAACACTGGATAATCGAAACAAAGGTTCGTTTAGCTGGTGAATATTCAGATTCATTTGTCCCATATATGTCAGGTCTCGGTAAAAGTTCTTACTTTAAAAAAGAAGAGTTAAAAGAATGCAAGTTTGTTACAAATGTGCGTGATGAAATTACAACACGCGATGTCATTCTTTAGGAATGGTTTCTGCAAATCGAGAAGAAAAAATATACTTTATTAAGAATGAGCTGAGTAAGGAGTCATTAGATGATATCTTATTGACTCTTGAGATGCATTCTTATGGAGTTTTGCATCGTGAACTTCTTAGTTTGTGGAATCTCTTCACGGACGAGTAAAAGCGTTACAGTCTTAGGAATCTGACTCAAAAAGATCCTGTTTGCCAATTTATAAGAAAATTGGATGGGAAGCTTATCCTCGACTCATAGAAGGCGTTTAAGCCGTTACTGGATGTAAAACTAGAGGAAGATGTGAGTCACAATCACAATAACATATATATATATTATCTTGTACATCTCCTAGAAAAGAAAGAAAATAAAATAAAATAAAATAAAGAAAAAAATTAAAATAAAAAAGGGTGAAACTTCAGTTGTACTTGGTCTTTAATTAGATTAGGAGCCCCTACCAGTGACAGTCCCATCATTGACTCGGGTGGACCTTCGCATACCGGTTCGTAAATAAGGTTCATATGTCATGCTCTGTAGAGAGCCGCGTAAGCATTCCCAGGTTTTAACCGTAGGCTCTGCTTACTGATGGACAGATAGAAGTGTCCCGTGTTTACATTATCGCGTGACAATGCCTCTGAGCTCAATTCCTGCTATTGATTTATTGGGTTCCTGAGCATAGCTCCACTGGTTGTCATATTTAGATTTTCTCTCTTTAACTATAGGGACGATGCATAGGCTGGGATACCTCACAAGTGGGAGGAGTGCCTTAAGTCTGAAATTCCTTAAGGGAATTCAATGTCTCTTTCAAGGGGCGGTAAGAATGTGAAGGCTACTGCACTCATGACATGCAGTATAAAAATACGCCATAAAAATTGTACATAAAGGTATGTCATTATTTGTTATTATAATTTTATCTTTGTATGATTTTGTTTTATTTTGGTTTTGAACAGACGATCTTTTGGGCAAATTCCTTCAGGGGTTTCTAAACTTCTTTACCCTGATGATTTTCTTGAAGTCTAAAAAAATAAAAAAAATAAAAAATAAAAAAAGTAAAAAAATATAATAAAAAAACTGTGTTTCTTAATTTCAAACTTTTCTGGCAGTAGCTAACCTACCCATATAGGAGCTATCATTACTTTTTCTATTCTCTTCCCTATTTAAGCACTTCATTTTCTTCACTTTCCTTCAACTCATAATCATTCAAAGAGAGTGTAAGTTTAGAAATGGAAGGAGCTTTTTCTTCTGTTCGTAGATTTACTAGTATCTGTGTATTTTGTGGGACAAGTTATATGAATGGTATAGAGTTTGTAAATGTAGCAAGCACGGTTGGTAGAACACTTACCACAAGAAACATTCGTGTAGTATATAGGGGAGGTAGCATTAGGTTAATGGGGGTTGTATCACTTTCTACACATATAGGAGGTGGTCAAGTTTTAGGTATTATTCCTGAACCTTTAAGTTGAGGGAACATCGTTGGAAAGGCAATTGGGCTTAAAATTCAAGTATAATCTATGCATGGACGAATGAGGACAATGTTTGAAAACTTTGATGTATTCATTGCCTTACCGGGTGGTTTTGGTACTTTGAAAGAACTTTTTTAAATTATCTCTTAGCCCCAACTGAACATCTACCATAAACCCATAAGTTTGTTGAATGCTAATAATTTCTTTGATAATTTGTTATCTTTTGTTGATCATGCTGTGGAATAGAACTTTATCACACCTTCGGCAAAACGGCTCCTTATCTCTGCTTTTACTGTTGATGAATTAATTAATAAATTATAAGCTTTTGTTTATGAACCTAAATTGGTTATAGCTCAGATAGATTGATCAGAAGGAAGCAGTAAAGGAGGCAGCAAGGAATGTGAATGTGATATGACACTTCATCTACAACTTTCCTTTATCTTTGATTTTATTTATTGTACTTTGTTTCTATTTAAATTTGTATAAGGTATTTCTTTTCAGTAATTGCAGCAACAAGTAATATCTTCTATCCTTTACCTATCTATGTTTTGATATTGAGGACAATGTTGTGATCTGGTTGGGGGGAAGGATAGTTGTGTGAAAAAAAAATCTAAAAAAAACCAAAAAAATTAGGAAGTGTGTTTATTAATATATTTGTTAGCAATTTATTAACAGCAAAACTAGTTAAGGCTGACAGAGTAAGGAGTAAATTATGCCCTTGAGGTAAATTTGCTCTTGAGACACATCAAAATTGGTGGCAGAGTAAGGAGTAATTAGGTAGATAACTAATTTGTGTGAAAGTAGCAATTCAAATTTAGGGAATATATCATGATTGAGTAAATTATTTTCTTTCTTAAAAATCACATGCTTGGTTATAAATGTTGAATTGGTGGACTGAGAATGATAGAATTATGTCTTGTGAGATTTTGAGCCTATTGATGAATGAATTGAACATTTGTACCATTCTCTTCTTTCTTGTGTGATTTTCACTCATAGAATTGTTACTCTAGAACTTGCTTTGATTCTTTTTGAAACTAGATTTTCACATGCATACATAAACATGATTGAGGCATTTTTTTTGAAATAGCTACTTTAACTAAATAGCCAGTCTTGCTTAGTAGCATATTATCTCAATATGATATCAAGTACTCTTATGACTTCTTGAAAATTCTCTGATTTCTGTCAACGCAAGGCATTGAAAATGGTCTATTTCCCTTTGTTTAACCCCTTTGAGCTTATTTGACCATTCTTTGTTTCGAGCTCATTATGTGCCTTAAATGAAAAATCATGTTCTTACTCGACCTTAGAGAATAAGAGAACATTAGCTTTGTCATTGAATGAGTTCTTGAACAAGTGTGGGGGTGTGTATGTAGAATGGTTAAAAAAAATTATGTAATTAAAAAATGTATATATTATGTTCATCTTGTAAAAAAATAAAAAAAAAATAAAAAAAGTGTAAAGAAGGGCCTACAAGGCAATAAAGGAAAGGAAAATAATATGTAAATGGAATTTGTATTGGGTGGAGTTAGGATGAACTTTCATGCTTGTTAATTAAACTCAGCTCTCATGCTCTTTTATTCTCTTGGGTATTTAACTTGTCATATCCATATTACCTCCTTCTTTACCTTGACCCCATTACAACATTGAATAAAGTCCTCATGATTTGTGTGTGCATGTGTTCTGAGTAGTGGAGAAGTAGAAGATAAGCAAGCTTATGGTAGTGCTATTTTCATGGGTTGAATTGAGTGAAATATCTACCTTTTAAACACTTGAGGGATTGAGAATGAATCTTGTGAAAATCTATCATTTTTGACTCATGCTTTTCAATTGAAGTTTCCTTTCTTGTTGATTTAAGATGTGAAGAAACGTTACCTCATAAATGTTTTGATCCCTTGAATGATTGGTTGCTCTTCAATCTTAAATATTATTAGAAATTGAGTTTTTTAGAGTGTTTAGCTTTTGAATCTGTGTCATTTTTTTTCATAGTTTTGATCTTGTGTGTTTTGTCCAGAGTGCAAAAAGTTAAGTATGGGAGAATTTGATAATCACATATTTGATACATTAATAAACCCTCATTTTTAGTCATTTACACTTTTCATGTACTTAATTAATTGAACTTGATTATGTTTTGTAAGTTTGAACTCAAATTGGACTTAATTAATTTTTTCAGCAAGATTTACGCCTTACACTATTTTTGTATTTTGGTTATATCTTGAGTTCTAAACGTCTAATAAATATGTATCTTACCTTGTAGGAAAGATAAAAGAGATCTCTACAACTTTTATGAAGAGATCTAGGTGAAAATTGTTATCAAGTAACCTCAATACTCAAGAGGGGGTGAATTGAGTATTTAAAACAAGTTCACAAATCTTTTGCAAAACGTTTGATAAATAATTTTCATTGAAGCTATTAGATGAATAGAGATGATCGGATAAATGAGAAGATCACTTTCACTTATATATATAATAGTCAAAGGAGATAATATTCATGTAATACAATAAAACAGTACACAAATGTAAAGAGAAGGGTTTAGAGAAACAAACACAATAGTTTATCCTGGTTCGATCACTAATCCACTTGTGATCTACGTCCAGTCCTCAAGTAAATACTTGAGATTTTTCACTATATCTTCAAGCTTGAAAGCAAGTGCTTGACAACCTTTACAAATTGGAGCACTCGACACACCTTGGGATACTTCACCCTTGTGCTTGAGCCTTTATATTCAAGGGATATCTCACCCTCTCTTAACAGATTGTACAAGATTTAGATGGAGAAACTCTCTCTAGAGCAGATAATACAAATTGAAGAACTATGATATTAAGGATTCACACAAGTTAAAGCTCAAAATAGAGGATTATATGAAATGATGAGAAAACTCATTTTTAATGCTCAATAGTGATTCTCAGATTGTTGGTCTTAGTTTTTCTAACCCTTCATTAATGCCTAATACCCAAATTTATAGTTGAGGGTCATTGAGAGCCGTTGGGGATAGATGAGAGCATTAAATGCTCTTTAATATAGCCGTTACGTGCTTCTTCTCAATTTTCAGAAATAAGTTCCTAATCGGTTATCCAAGCACCCTAATCGGTTAAGGGCCCTTTTAAGCTTAAAAGAAATGATTCTGTTTTGTTAAATAACCGGTTAGAGATGTGTCCTAATCGGTTAGGACATAATAAAATTGGTTTTTGGGAAAGCTGCTAACCGATTAGAGCCTCATGCTAATCGATTAGGGCTTAATTTATTTTTCTTTTGAGATAAAGAATAACCAATTAGACCCTCATGCTAATCGGTTAGGACTTAATTAATTTGGTTTCTGATATAGCAAATAATCGATTAGGTCTCTTACCTAATCGGTTAGGCACAGTTTCAAAACAAAAGGAATGGTTCTGTTTATTCAAATAACCGATTAGTCATCTTGCCTAATCGGTTAGGCATATGAAATATGACGAGGCAATGCCTCTGTTTTAACAAACTAACCGATTAGGAGCTACTCCTAATCCAGGAGCTACTCCTAATCGGTTAGGGGCCTTAAAAATTGGCCTCTAACAGGACAATACAGGTTATGCTTTTTACTTGCCAAACTAGTTAGTTCTTTTAAAAATGCACATAACTGTTTTGGTTCTTATTTATTTGCCTAGAAAAGGAGATTGGATTTCCAAGGGGTTTTTCAAAAAACTTTTTGATCCTTACTAAAAACCATTTGTTTAAGCTGTGAATTTCATGATTGAAAAGAATGATTTTGCAAAGCCATTTTAAGAAAGCCAAAAGATGAGCTTAAAGTGAATCCTTATTATACCTTTACACAAGATCTATGACCTACGTGCTAATCTTGAATTCCTTATGACTTGATCGTTGTGTTTCCATTGCTTTCTTGTTTGTCGACATCAAAACTATTTGCATTTAGTCAATGTCAATCACATTCTCCCCCTTTTTGATGATGACAAACAATTATTGAGAAAAAGATTAGTTCAACTAATAATTAGAATTCATAATAGGATTTAGAGACTTACTCCCCCTATTTTGTTCAAGAGGTGATTGAATCAGAGATGCACAACTTCCCTTTTGTTTTGGAATTCCAAGACCATTAACAGAAAAAACTTAAAGTAAAACACATTCAGTTATTTTACCTTCTTTTCTCAATAAAAAGCCTATATTCTTTCCCCCTTTTGTCATGATAAAAAAATAGATAACCAGTAATAATCTAGCCATAATTGAAGTATTTTCAGTAATCCAGTTAGACACAGACAAGTTATATGACATTAAGCATTCAAAGTATATTTACATAAGTCCAAGTTACCAATTAAACATGCCATGGTTCAAAAAATAACTTTCAAAAACATTTAAATATGCCATGATACCAATATCCAGAATCTTATAACTAATCATGCCAAATAAATCTACCATGATTCTAACATAATATCCAAAACATTTAAGACATAGCTCAACATCATATTCAAAATAGAGTTGTAAGCAATTAGTTCAGAAATATAGCTATAACAGAAACAGATAGACCATGCCTAAGCCCCATGGTCCTCGGGTGCTGGGTAGCGACACTCAAGCCTATCCAAGCGGTCCTCCATAGCGCTTAAACGATCAAAGATTACTGAGTTGCTATGCTCTTGGTAAGTTCGAAGATCCGCAATGGCTGCAAGAATGCGGACTTCACTTGTGATTTTCTGAGATGCTACTCATTTCTGGTGTCTCTTCCATAGGGACATCAGTCGGATCAGTAGGAATTTCTTCTGGTGGTGCTGCTGCCACACATGCATGACCATAAGTCCATTCGCCATTTATGTTCTTCACTTGCATTCTATTGAGAGAGGCAAGTCCAAACTTGTGGGGACCCGCAGTATTTACGATTCCATCTTCCATTAGGGGAACCTTGTAGTGGTCTAGAATTCGAGCAATCAAAAGGGCATATGGAAGATCCATAACTGCCTTATATTTAGCTTTCATCATGTTATGCATAATGTAAAAAAACCAATTGATCTTTATGCGTTCTTTGAGAAGCCACATCAGGAAGATGTCTTCCTCTTCAACCAGGGCGTAGTTACTTGCCCTTGGTGCTAGGATATGAGTTACAATAAAATGAAGAACACGATCCTGTAACTTCAAAAGGCCAACAATAAAAGGCCCCTTTGGCATTTGAACGCCAGGCTGAAGCATGCCCATGACAGCTTGATCTCTCTTATAGTTTTCCCATGAGCCATGTTTTTCCAATTTAAGCTTTTCTTCAAAGTAAGGAAGACTAAACAGAGGAACCCATTCACTTGGATTCACAATAATTTTGTGCTTTTTGATTTCAGAAATCAAATTTCTGCCCATAATAGATAAATTACAGAAAAAGACTTTAGTAGGTTCAAGATAGAAATACCCTAGATTGGTAGTGACGAGAGTTCTCAACTTATGGAATTCAAGGAGCTCTATAAAAGAAGTGAATCCTTTTTTGATGAAAAACTCTTAGTCCATCCATTTAGGTGAAATGATGAGTCGAGCATGAAATTTCAACTAATACTTCTTCATTTGAGCAGGGTCTGTGAAAAATCTTCCAAGGTTTAAGGCTATGGAGAAATTTGGATTAGTGTTTGTAGGAGGTGTTTCCTTTGGGACATTTGGATTTTTGGTGCATGACCTTTTGGGGAAGGAAGAGCTGCTAGCCATGGTAGGTGAAAATGATGGTTAGGGCACGTTGGAAGAGAGAGGGGAGATGAAAATTTTGAAGAGAAATGGAATTTTAATATGAGAAAGATAATGGAAAGTGGTGGACAGTAAGGGAAATGGAATTTAAATGTTGAATTTATGGTGGTTTTGTGGTAAGTGATAAATGTGAGGGAGTGGGTGTGAGAGGGTTTGAGAGGATGAAGATGATAATGGAGATGGGGGTGCGTGAATGGTGAGCTACGCTGCTGGGAGATGTTTAAATGGAGTGTCCTAACCGGTTTAGGCAAAGTGGGTAACCGGTTAGGTACTTTGTGCTAACCGGTTAGGGGTAATTAATTAACTAGTTATTTTACTTGATAAAGAGCACGAAATTACTTCCAAACACAGGGTAACCAGTTAGAGGCTTGTCCTAACCAATTATTTTGGCTTGACAGAGAGCCCTTCAAGGTTCCAAAACACTTCCAAAGGCCAAATAAAAGGATATTATCTTCTTTTACTTGATTATTTCACTGTCAGAATTAGAAAAGCTTCATGGGAATAATCCTTAAGCATATGAATTCAAGTCTTCTTGGAGTTCATTTTTGGCTTGACTTCATTTTCATTCACTTCAAGCATCAAATATTAGTCCATAAGTTGATGTTTTACTCAAGTCCAAATTTTCTGCTCTGAACTTGGGATCAAAAGTTCTTCAGAGAACCATCTTGACTTTGCCTCACTTTCATCCATTCTAGACATCAAAAAAATCAGCCCAATAACAAATCAAACATCTTAAAAAAAAGACTTCAGAAACCATTTTTCCACAATAGGAACTTAAGTTTTAAGATTGGGGGACTTAAACATGAATTAAGTACCTGCAAAACAAAATAAGGAGACACTCCGACACTCAAGTTAGTGATGGATTCAATAGTGATTAACTTATGAAATTACATTGAAGACTAACATTTTAATACAGCAGAATATCAAGATATGCATCAGAAACATTAATTATGCAGCAGAGACACCCAACTTATTGACAAATGATCTAATTATGCAAAATTTAAATGCAAGACAGATCCAAAATTCCAAGTTCAGTTCTTATATAGAAAAATGCTTCTTTGTTTAATGGTTTGGTAAAAATATCAGCTAGTTGCTTAGTGGTTTCCACAAATTCAAGCATGCAATCACCTTTTTGAACATGATCTCTAATAAAATGATGCCTAATTTCAATGTGTTTTGTTCTAGAGTGCAAAACAAGATTTTTAGATAAGTTGATTGCACTAGTGTTATCACATCTAATAGGAATGTGATCAAGCTTAAGACCATAGTCTTGAAGTTGTTGCTTCATCCAAAGGACTTAAGCACAACAATTCCCAGTGGCAATATATTCAGCTTCAGCTGTTGACAATGTCATACTATTTTGTTTCTTACTATGTCAAGAAACTAGTGAGCTTCTAAGTAAGTGGCATGTCCCACTAGTGCTTTTCAGATCCATTTTGCATCCAGCAAAGTCAGAATCAGAGTAACCAACTAGGCTACATACCACAAATCCATTTGTGAAGTGCCGATAAGATATTTCATGATTCATTTTACAGCACTTAGGTGTGATTCTCTAGGATTAGCTTGATATCTAGCACACATGCACACACTAAATATGATATCCGACCTACTAGCTGTAAGATAAAGAAGTGAGCTAATCATACCTTTATATTTTATGTTTTCTACAGGTTTACCTCCTTCATCCTTGTTCAAATAACAAGAGGTGCCCATTGGTGCAAGCATACCCTCCATTCCAAACTTCTTGAGTAACTCATTGCAGTATTTGGATTGACTTATGAAAGTCACATCCTTCGTTTTTTTGATTTGGAGAGCAAAGTAGAAGTTGAGCTCACCCATTATAGATATCTCAAACTCACTTTGCATAATATTAAAAAATTCTTTACAAAGAGAGTTGTTAGAGGCACCAAATATTATATCATCAACATAAATTTGAGCAAGAAGAATATCATACTTTCTATGCTTGATGAAGAGAGTAGTGTCAACCTTACCCTTAGATAAGCCATTTTCCAAAAGAAATTTGCTCAACCTTTCATACCAAGCTCTAGGAGTTTGTTTCAAGCCATACAAGACCTTTTTCAATTTAAAAACATGGTTGGACATTTCAAAATCTTCAAAACCAGGAGGTTGTTCCACATACACCTCTTCTTGTATAAAATCATTTAAAAAGGTACTTTTAACATCCATTTGATAAAGTTTGAAATCCATGATGCATGCATATACAAGTAACATTTTAATGACCTCTAATCTAGCTACGGGAGCATAGGTTTCTTCATAGTCTATGCTTTTTTCTTGATTATAGCCTTTGCTACAAGCCTAGCTTTGTTTCTTATTATTAAGCCTGTTTCATCAAGTTTATTTCGAAAGACCCATTTGGTGCTAATTATAGGATGATCATTGGGCATTGAAACTAATTCCCAAACTTGATTTCTCTCAAATTAATTTAGTTCATCTTGCATCACCAAGATCTAATGTTCATCATTAATGGCCTCATTTATGTCTTTAGGTTTAACTTAAGAGACAAAAGCTAAGTGATTACATGCATCTTTAAGAGTGTTTCGAGTAATTACCCCTTTTAATACATCACCAATCACCTTATCAAGAGGATAATACCTTAATGTCCTCTATTCTTTAGGTAGATCCATGATTTCTGAATCCTCTTGTCTTGCATGATCACTGGGTCTTTCTTGTTGCTTCTTAGGCTCTTCTTCTTGAGTCTCCAAATGTGTTCTAGCCATGATTTCTACAACATCATTAACAGGCACCTTTCTTGGCTCATTTGAGTTAGTTTCATCAAAAGTAACATGTATAGACTCTTCTATGGTCATAGTTCTTTTATTATAAACTCTAAAGGCCTTACTATGTATAGAATAGCCAATAAAAATTCTCTTATCAGATTTTGCATCAAATTTCCCCAAGTTATCCTTACCATTATTCAAAACAAAGCATTTACATCCAAAGACATGAAAATGTGACACATTTGGCTTCTTTCCCTTGTACAATTCATATGAGATTTTTTTTAAAATTGGCCTTATTAGGGCTCTATTCATAACATAACAAGTGGTGTTAACCGCATCCGCCCAAAAGTACTTAGGAAGGTTGGCCTCATTGAGCATAGTTCTTGCCATTTCCTCTAAAGATCGATTTTTTCTTTTTACAACACCATGTTGTTGTGGTGTTCTAGGGGTAGAAAAATTATACTCAATGCCATGTTCATCACAAAAAGTTTCAAATTCATGGTTTTCAAATTCACTACCATAATCACTTCTTATGGATGCGATACAAAAACTTTTTTTGTTTTGGATAACTTTGGCAAGCTTTTTAAATGATTGAAAAACATCATTTTTGTGGGCTAGGAATAATGTCCATGTAAACCTAGAAAAATCATCCATAATCACCAATGCATAGTAATTTCCACCAAAGCTTATAGTTCTAGAGGGACCAAAAAGATCCATGTGCAAAAGTTGTAAAGGTCTAGAAGTTGAAACCATATTTTTAGCTTTAAAAGAGACCTTTACTTGTTTTCCCTTTTGACATGCATCACTGAGTTTGTCTTTTTCAAATTTGAGCTTTGGAAGACTAATTACTAGTCCTTTAGAAACTAATTTGTTTAAGTGATCCATGTGAATATGAGCAATTCTTCTATGTCATAGCCATGAATCATTTTCTTTACTCATAAAGCATTTAGCATCATTTGAGGAAATATCATCAAGACTACTCATATATATATTATTTACCCTATGACCAACAAACTTAACTTGCTTGTCATCCTTTCCCTCAATTATGCAACAAGTAGAATCAAATATAACTCTATTACCCTTATCACACAATTGACTAATACTAAGCAAATTATGTTTGAGTCCTTCAACAAGTAAAACATTATCAATTGATGAGGAAGGAATCTTACTAACTTTACTAATTCCAAGGATCTTCCCTTTGTTGTTATCACCATATGTGACATGACCATGCTTCTTGGGGGCAAGGGAGGAGAACTTGGAGTCATCACTAGTCATATGCTTGGAGCAACCACTATCAAGATACTAACTTGAGTTTTTGGTCTTCAAGTACACCTACAACACACATTCAAATTTTAACCTTTGGTACCCAAATTGTCTTGGGTCCTTGTGTGTTAGAGTTAGGCATGGTGCCTTTAGGAACCCAAACCCTTTTGATTCCAACATTGGTATTTATGTTCTTTCTAACATTGCAAGTGGATGCACTATGCCCATTCTTACCACAATGAAAGCATTTGATAAAGGGGCTACTTGAAGTATTTGAGGAAACAAAGAAATTCTTATAAGACTTTTGATGGTTATTTAGATTATATCCCAAATCGTCTTTTTGAAAAACACATTTTTGTTTCCCTAACAACACATTCAAGTTGTCTCTTCCAAATGTAAATTTTGTAAGAATGTTGTTTAAATCTTCAATTTCTTTCTCAAATGCTTTACATGATGAGCAAGGTAAGGATATGAATGTGTTATCATGTGAGGAGCAAGTCATGCAGAATGAGTTAGCATCAATAAGTCCTAAGGTCTCATTTTCAATTTTAAACTCATTAATATCCTTGTTTAAAATAGAAACTTTGTTTACTAATAAGGAGATTGTCTTGTTAGAAGATAAAATCATTTTTGTGAGCCTTATAGATTCATCATGCAATTCTTGAAAAGCATCTTGTAATTCATCATAAGAAGGTGGAGATTCTAAGTTAGAAGATGTTATCTCGGTGTCGCTCTCTGCACTTTCTTCTCATTGAGCCATGAGACAAAGATGAGCTTCTTCATTCTCTGAGCTATCGGAAGAGCTTATGTCATTGTCCTCCCATGCTATATATGCTCTCCTTCCTTTCTTTTCTTTGGAAGACCTTTTCTTAAACTTCTCTGTCTTCTTAAGATACATAGGACACTCCATTTTCATGTGCCCCGATTTTCCGTATTCGTAACATTTTGGAGGAGTAGAGGATCCTTCTCCTTTGTGAGATGCTTTCTTTTAAGGAAAATGTGGTCTTCTTTGGAATCCCTTCTTTTTTAAGAATATTCCAAACTTCCTCACAAGGAGACTAAGATTCTTATCACTTAGCTCAAGATTTTATGCATCCTCTTCACCATATTCATCATCATCTTTAATTGTAGAAGAGGTGGCTTTAAGTGCAATTCCATTTTTCTTCTTATCATGCTCTTCATTTTGATTGAGCCTATTTAGCTCTAACTTATGTTCTTGAAGCTTCCCAAATAAGGTGGCTAGAGACATTGTTGATAAATCTCTTGATTCCGCAATAACCGTTACTTTCAGTTGCTAATTCTTGCTCAAACATCTTAAGACTTTGTTAATAAGATTTTCATTAGGAAATGTCTTTCCCAATGAGATAAGATGATTAACAATATATGTGAATCTCTTTTGCATCTCTTGAATACTTTCACCGTAGTTCATTCTAAACAATTCATATTCGTGAGTAAGAGTCTTTATTCTAGATCACTTTATCTCACTTGTACCTTCATGAGTTACTTGTAAAGTATCCCATATTTCTTTAGTAGTCTTGCAATTTAACACCCTAAAGAATTCATCATACTCCAAGGATGTGGTGATGATGTTCTTGACTTTTAAATTGTATTGAACCTTCTTTTTATCCTCATCAGTCCATTCATTTTTAGGTGCATTAATTTTCACACCATCTTTAGTATGTGTGGGTACAAAAGCACCATTTTCAATGGCGTTCCACACATCTAAGTCAATAGCTTCAATAAAAAATTTCATCCTTTCTTTCCAATATGCATAACCATCCCCATTAAAAAATGGAGGTCTATTTATAGAAGAACTTTCATTAGAAAAACCATTTGAAGTCATTTTTTCTCTTGAAGATGCTAAGCTCTTTATATAAGAGTTTAACTCTGATACCACTTGTTACTAAGTGGCCTCAATACTCAAGAGGGGGTGAATTGAGTATTTAAAACAAGTTCGCAAATCTTTCGCAAAACATTCGATAAATAATTTTTGTTGAAGCTATTAGATGAATAGAGATTATTAGATAAATGAAAAGAACACTTTCACTTATAAATATAATAGTCAAAGGAGATAATATTCATGCAATACAATAAAACAGTACACAAATGTAAAAAGAAGAGTTTAAAGAAACAAACACAATAGTTATCCTGATTGGATCACCAATCCACTTGTGATCTATATCCAGTCCTCAAGCAAATACTTGAGATTTTTCACTATATCTTCAAGCTTGAAAGCAGGTGCTTGATAACCTTTACAAATTAGAGCACTCAACACACCTTGGGATGCCTCACCCTTGTACTTGAGCCTCTGTATTCAAGGGATACCTCACCCTTGCAATTTTGAGGGATACTTCACCATCTCTTAACAGATTGTACAAGTATTAGATGGAAAAAACTCTCTCTAGAGTAGATAATACAAATTGAAGAACTATGGTATTAAGGATTCACACAAGTTGAAGCTCAAAATAGAGGATTATATGAAATGATGAGAAAACTCATTTTTAATGCTCAATAGTGATTATCAGATTGTTGGCCTTAGTTTTTCTAACCCTTCATTAATGCCCAATACCCAAATTTATAGTTGAGGGTTATTGAGAGCCGTTGGGGGTAGATGAGAGCATTAAATGCTCTTTAATATAGTCGTTACATGTTTCTTCTCATTTTTTAGAAATTAGCTCCTAATCGATTATCTAAGCACCCTAATCGGTTAGGGGCCTTTTTTAAGCTTAAAAGAAATGATTCTATTTTGTTAAATAATTAGTTAGAGATGTGTCCTAATTTGTTAGGACATAATAAAATTGGTTTATGGGAAAGCTGCTAACCGATTAGAGCCTCATGCTAATTGGTTAGGGCTTGATTTATTTTGCTTCTGAGATAAAGAATAACCGATTAGACCCTCATGCTAATCGGTTAGGACTAAATTAATTTGGTTTCTGAGATAGCAGATAACTAATTAGGTCTCTTACCTAATCGGTTAGGCACAGTTTCAAAACAAAAGGAATGGTTCTGTTTATTCAAATAACCGATTAGTCATCTTGCCTAATCGGTTAGGCATATGAAATATGACGAGACAATGCCTCTGTTTTAACAAACTAACTGATTAGGAGTTGTTCCTAATCGATTAGGGGCCTTAAAAATTGGTCTCTAACAGGACAATACAGGTTATGCTTTTTGCTTGCCAAACTAGTTAGTTCTTTTAAAAATGCGCATAACTGTTTTGGTTCTTATTTATTTGCCTAAAAAAGGAGATTGGATTTCCAAGGGGTTTTTCAAAAAACTTTTTGATCCTTACTAAAAATCATTTATTTAAGCTATGAATTTCATGATTGAAAAGAATGATTTTGCAAAGCCATTTTAAGAAAGCCAAAAGATGAGCTTAGAGTGAATCCTTATTATACATTTACATAAGATCTATGACCTACATGCTAATCTTGAATTCCTTGTGACTTGATCATTGTGTTTCCATTGCTTTCTTATTTGTCGACATCAAAATCATTTGCATTTAGTCAATGTCAATCACAAAAATCAGACATTTAGTGGAACTAATTTGAGGTTGGAAGTCAGGATACAAGTTTTGTAATTGGAACCTGAATAGTGTGCAGTAATCAAACCATAACTCGAGCTGTAAAAATTGAATTGGGTTAAAATTTTGGCATTTTCAAGTTAAGACTCATATCTACAACTTTCATGAAGAACACAAAACTCAGATCAGATTGCTTAGGGGTCATATTGGGCTTGCAAGTCAGAACAGAGGAGCTGTAGTTGGGCTTGAGTAGTGTGTAGGAATCTGACCATATCTCAAGTTGTAGGAATGATTTTGGGTTCAAACTAATGGATTTTGAAATCTAAGATCTAGGCCTACAACTTTTATGAAGACCATTTTTCAATTCTATGACGAATTCAATGACTTCAGAATTGATTGATTTCTGAGACAAAAAATCTCAATAATTTTTCACTCATCAAAAGTCATTTGACATTTTCCACTCTTCGACTCACTCATTAATCATCCCTCTTGTCATTTTGTATCCCTAAAGCTCTACAAAAGGGAGCATTGACTGCTCATTTGAGAATCTTGGTGTTAGATATCAAGATCACGCTATTGTGTTATTTGTTTACGTTGTTATAATTTTATTTTGTTCTAAATTGAAGTTATGTTCTTCTTCTTCTTCTTCTCTCTTCCTTTCTTCTTGTCTATGAGTGACTAATTTTCATTTTACTTGGATAAAAAGGTAAAAATTGTTACCAAGTGGCCTCAATACTCAAGAGGGGGGGTGATGAGTAGTTAAAAATAAGTTCACAAATCTTTCGCAAATCGTTTGACAATCAATTTTCGTTGAAGCTATTGAATGATTAGAGATAATTGAATAGATGAGTTAAACACTTTTACTTATACACGTAATAGCCAAGGAGACAATATTCAAATAAAATAATGAAATAGTGCACAAAGATGAGCAGAGGAGGGTTTAGAGAAACAAACACAGTCGTTTATCCTGGTTCAATCACCACTCCACTTGTAATCTACGTCCAGTCCCCAAGTAACAACTTGAGATTTTCCACTATATCTTCAAGCTTCAATGGGTACTTAAAAAACCACTACAACCTTGAGCACTCAACAATATGGGATACCTCACCCAAAAGCTTGAGCCTCTATTTTCCAAGGGATACCTCACCCTTACAATACTTGAGGGATACCTCACCCTCACTAATCAGAATGTATAAGATTGAAGTAGAAGAAACTCTCTCTAGAGCAAGTGTTTACAAATTGAAGCTCTAATATGCTCTCAAAGATTTTTCACGTTTTTAGTCAGAAAACAGAGCAAGAAATGATTTTAAGGATTGATTCACGTTTTGAAGTATGATGATCAGTTTTTGATTCAAGGTCAACCGCAAATAAGGACCCAACTTTGGTATTTATAAGTTTCTCAATTAATAGAGCCGTTGGAGGTAGTTGGGCATGCATTTAATGCATTTAATATAGCCGTTGGGCGTTGTCAGGATCGTGTAATCGATTACATATCTCGGTAATCGATTACATTGTTGTTCAACGTTTTTGAACTTTCGGGCTCTGTGTAATCGATTACATTCTTGAGGTAATCGATTACATGGCTTCTGACTTTGCTTGTAATCGATTACAATGCTCATGTAATCGATTATATGACTTCTGACTTGATGTGTAATCGATTACAATATTCATGTAATCGATTACATGGCTCGTCGAGCGTGTTCTTTGAGTTTCTTGGTTTTGTGTAATCGATTACATTATTGGTGTAATCGATTACATGGCTTCTGACTTTGTTTGTAATCGATTACAATGTCAATGTAATCGATTACATTACTCGTCGAACGTGTTCTTTGCCTTTCTGGGCTTTGTGTAATCGATTACATATATTGTGTAATCGATTACATAACCTCTCGACTTGCTTGTAATCGATTACATTTACAATGTAATCGATTCTGATTCTTCTGTTTTGATGTGTAATCGATTACAAACATTATGTAATCGATTACATTGGCCTTTGAACACATTTTTCAAGTCCAATAACGCTTGTAAGTCATTTCCAACACCTCAAGATACTTGATTAAACATAAATCCTTTTAAGAGTGTTAGATTTAAAGTTGAAACTCAAGTTTTATTGAAAACCATGTTTAACTTTGAAATTTCCCATTTATTTTGAAATCACATATTGAAAAACCATTTGAGAAATCTTGAGAGCATTTAACATTAATATCCTAAGTCTAAATAAACCTTCTGTCTTCTTTCTTTGATCTTGATTTTTCCTTTTGCGCTTGATCTTCTCTTTTGCTTTTGTTATCATCAAAAATCTTTTGACATGCCTTAGAGACATAAGCATTCACATTCTCCCCTTTTGATGATGACAAACTGATCATAGGAAAAAGAAAGAGTTTTTGCATTTGTATATAATAGTCATTTAGGTACAATGCTTGCCCCAAGATTATGCATGATATTGGGTTAGATTTTGCATATGAAAAGCTTAATAACTTAAAGATCAATAACTCCCCCGTACTCATGCAACCTTTAATTTCATTTTCATTTTTCCTCATTTTCTCCCAGTTGGCATTATCAAAAAGACATAAGCATTTAAGAAAAAAATGGACAGCATGACAGCTATATTTCATGATTCCCAAATTTTTGCCATAACAGAAAATCCACAAAGATCAGTCCAATCAATATTCCAAAAGCCAACCATTCAAGGTGAAAACAAGTTCATGTATTAATAATCAGTCCAATCAATATTTTAAAAGCCAAACATTCACAAAGCAGTAGGCAAAAACAAAATATAACCATAAAGGTATACCAATTTTATATAATCAGAGTTAAAACAAAATAAGTACAAGGTGGTCATCAATACAAGAAAATATATCAAGGCAATAGGCCATGATCACTATCAATGTCCTTGCTGTCAAAAAAGACTTCACCCTCTGGATCCGCAGCAGAGTCTCCTAGATCAATGTTATCATCGCTGGGCATAAGATTGTCGTCGAGTCCAGAAGCTCCTCATCATCACCAGGAACTCCAGGATGGACCAGCGAAGGATAGGGGATCCTGGAGGGGCGAGGATGTGGGGGTGCAAGCGGCGGCGGGACTCTCAAGAACAGGAGGTCCACGTAGGAGGGATCGAATGGAGGCAAGTTCCTGGTCTGAGTAGTCCATCCTCAGCTCAAGATGGTCAATCTTTTGCTCAATATGATCCATGCATGTGTTTACGTTGGCGCTCAGGTTGCGCATTTCTTGGAGCAGAAGATCAAGAGAAGCTGGAGCAGGAGCAGAGGCAGGGTACTGAGCCTCCTTATCATCACTATCTGGATCGTGATGGATATGACCAAATGTGCCGTGGGTAATGTAATGCCACCTATCTTCCATCTTGTAGAGCTGAAGCTTCTTCAGAGTATGCAGCCCAATTGATTGGGGTCCCTTCGAGCTGGTGTCCTTGGATTCTTCAGCCAGCGAAATGCGACAGTACTCAAGGATTGTGGTGACCAACATGGCGAAGGGGAGAGCAGAGTTCTTCTTTTTCTTGATGTCCAGCATATGCTCTAGAATGTAGTATCCCCAGTTTATTGGGTGCCCTGTGGTCATTGCCCATAATGCCACTACATCATCCTTGAGGACTTGGGAGTAATTCCCTCCTCTGGGAATCAATCCACGAACCAAGAGGTAGTGGAGGACCCTGTTTCCATAGTGAGGCCAGTGGCCATTATTCTCGTCTAGGATCACCGGGAGGTGGTAGCCGTCCTAATCAAAGAGAGAAGAAGAGCCTTATGCTCAAACTCATGCCCCCGACTTTTGCATTTCCACAGAACTGAGCTCCATCAGGAGTGAGCTTGGTAAGCCTATACCACTCTGCCATTGTTAACTTGATCTGTTGCTTTTTCACTTCAGAAATTATGCAATTATCCTCAACCTTCAGGTTAGCATAAAAGACTCGGACAAGGTTAGGGTAGATGGCCTTCTCTATGCTCAGGAATCCCAGCAAGCCTAAGTTTTCTATTGTCCTAAAGCTCTCTAAAGGTTCACTCTCGCGAGAGGTGATGGGAAGATACATAGGAGAGATGATTTTGCGAAGGCTGGAAGTTCTTCCTAAACAACTCATCTTTCTTCACGGTGGAGAAGTGCCTCGTGAGGTCCGGGCCGGATATATTGCGTGAAGAGCCACCGGAGGAACCTCCAACGGCAGCCCCTATTCTTGGGCGCTTCGAGCGATGAGAGGATTCACCATTGATGAGAAGGAGAAGCAAGGGATGAGTGGTAAATGGTTGGGGATGAGTGAGGAGAGAGAGAGAGGGACGAGATTAGGTCAGAAAAGTGGAGAAGGTGTTCGTGAGAGAAGACGGGGATATTTGGATGAGGGATGTAAGGGGATTTTGAACGATGGGTTATGTGGAGAGGGGTTTAGAGATTGAGAGAGGTGAAATGATGGGTTTTGATGGAGATTTGAGTGAGAAAGGAGAGTTTTGAGATTTGAGGTGCGTGGGAGCGAAGGAGAGAACGAAGAAGATGAACAGGTCCAAACAGAAATGAGCTCTACGCGCGTCAGGAACCTTTTAAAAACCCTGTGTAATCGATTACATTGAGTGTGTAATCGATTACATGCATTCGATGGGTATGTAATCGATTACATTTTTGATGTAATCGATTACATGCTTTCTGGGAACCTTGTAATCGATTACATGGTTTATGTAATCGATTACACTGAGTTCTCGAGTTGGTTGTAATCGATTACAAAGTGTGTGTAATCGATTACATGCGTGACGAACTGTGTAATCGATTACAAAGGCATTGTAATCGATTACCGACTCTTTAACTCAGATTTTGCGTTCCAAACAGCATATAATCAATTTTAATCCATCCAAAACAGTTTTAAAACAACTTAAATCAATTCAAATCATCATTTAAACATATAAACAAATCATGTCATGATTCAACTCATATAATTGATCAAAATTATCATTTTTACCAAGAATTTCACCCTTTTTGGTGAAATTTGAGGTTGTTGAATTTCTTGTCAACATTGGACATGAGGGAGCACTCAAAAACAACTTAGGAAACCTCCGACGCTCAAGTTAGTATGGGATTCAAATATATAATGAAAGTTCAGAGATTGTGCAGGAATGTGGCATAATTATGCAGAAAAACTCAAGCTTAGGCATTTGTTTTAGGATTATGCAAAGAAATATCTAATTTATGCATGAATGGTCCAATATACCCAGTTCATTTCTAATGTAGAAAAATGCTTCTTTTGCTAGGGGTTTGGTGAAAATATCACTAATTGCTTAGTTGTTTCAACAAATTCAAGTATGCAATCACCCTTTGAACATGATCTCTAATGAAATGATGTCTTATTTCAATATGCTTAGTTCTAGAATGCAAAATGGGATTTTTTGATAAGTTAATTGCACTAGTATTATCACATTTTATAGGAATGTGATCAAGCTCAAGACCATAGTCCAAGAGTTGCTGTTTCATCCAAAGGACTTGAGCACAGCAACTCCCAACTGCAACATATTCAGCTTCAGCTGTGGACAATGCCACACTATTTTGTTTCTTGCTGTGCCAAGAAACTAGTGAGTTTCCAAGCAAGTGGCATGTCCCACTAGTGCTCTTTCGATCCATTTTACATCCAGCAAAATCAGAATCGGAGTACCCAATAAGACTACATGAAGCTCCCTTAGGGTACCATAAACCCATTTGTGATGTGCCTATTAGATATTTCATTATTCTCTTAACAACACTTAGGTGTGATTCCTTAGGATTAGCTTGATATCTAGCACACATGCATACACTAAACATTATATCAGGCCTACTTGCAGTGAGATAAAGGAGTGATCCAATCATACCTCTATATTTTGTAATTTCTACCGATTTACCTCCTTCATCCTTGTCCAAATAGCAAGAGGTGCCCATAGGAGTAGCCATATGCTTGGCATTGTCCATTCCAAATTTTTTGAGCAGCTCCTTGCAATACTTGGATTGACTTATAAATGTTCCTTCTCTTGTTTGCTTGATTTGTAGACCAAGGAAGAAGTTGAGCTCACCCATCATAGACATCTCAAACTCACTTTGCATAATATTTGAAAATTCTTTACAAAGAGAGTTGTTAGTAGCTCCAAATATAATGTCATCAACATAGATTTGAACTAGAAGAATGTCATGCATTTTGTGTTTTATGAAAAGAGTGGTGTCAACTTTACCTCTAGAAAAGCCCTTTTCTAAAAGAAATTTGCTCAACCTTTCATACCAAGCTCTAGGAGCTTGTTTCAAGCCATACAGGGCCTTTTTCAATTTAAAAACATGGTTGGGCATTTCAAAGTCCTCAAAACCAGGAGGTTGTTCTACATACACCTCTTCTTGTATAAAACTATTTAAAAAAGCACTTTTGACATCCATTTGACAGAGTTTGAAATCCATGATGCAAGCATATGCAAGTAGCATTCTAATGGCCTCTAACCTAGCTACGGGAGCATAAGTTTCTTCATAATCTATGCCTTCTTCTTAATTATATCCCTTAGCTACAAGCCTAGCTTTATTTCTTATTATTAAACCTGTTTCATCAAGTTTGTTCCTAAAGACCCATTTGGTGCCAATTATAGGATGATCATTGGGCCTTGGACTAATTCCCAAACTTGATTCCTCTCAAATTGGTTTAGTTCTTCTTGCATGGCCAAGATCCAATGCTCATCATTAATGGCCTCATTTATGTCTTTAGGTTCAACTTGAGAGACAAAGGCTAGATGATTACATGCATCTCTAAGTGAGTTTCGAGTGATTACCCCTTTTGATACATCACCTATCACTTTGTCGAGAGGATGATATCTTGAAGTCCTCCATTCCTTGGGTAGATCTAAGATTTCTGAATCTTCTTGCCATGTATGATTAAGGAGTCTCTTTTCTTCCTTCTTGGGCTCTAACTCTTGATTTTCCAAGTGCGTCTTTGCCAAGATTTCTGTAACATCATCAACAAGCTCCTTTCTCGACTCATTTGGGTTAGTTTCATCAAATACAACATGTGTGGACTCTTCTATGATCATAGTTCGTTTATTATAGACTCTAAAGGCCTTGCTATGAATAGAATAACCAATGAATATTCCCTCATCAGATTTTGCATCAAACTTTCCCAAGTTATCTTTTCCATTATTCAACACAAAGCATTTACATCCAAAGACATGAAAATGTGACACATTAGGTTTCCTTCCTTTGTACAATTCATATGGGGTTTTCTTTAAAATTGGCCTTATTAGGGCTCTATTCATAACATAACAAGCGGTGTTAACCGCATCCGCTAAAAGTACTTAGGAAGGTTGGCCTCATTGAGCATAGTTCTTGCCATTTCCTCTAAAGATCGATTTTTCCTTTCTACAACACCATTTTGTTGTGGTGTTCTAGGGGCAGAAAAATTATGCTCAATGCCATGTTCATCACAAAAAGGTTTCAAATTCATGATTTTCAAATTCACCACCATGATCACTTCTTATGGATGCAATACAAAAACCTTTTTCGTTTTGGATAACTTTGGCAAGTTTTCTAAATGATTGAAAAGCATCATTTTTGTGGGCCAAGAATAATGTCCATGTAAATCTAGAAAAATCATCCACAATCACTAATGCATAGTAATTCCCACCAAAGCTCATAGTTCTAAAGGGTCCAAAAAGATCCATGTGCAAAAGTTGTAAAGGTCTAGAAGTTGAAACTATGTTTTTAGCTTTGAAAGAGACCTTTACTTGTTTTCCCTTTTGACATGCATCACAAAGTTTGTCTTTTTCAAATTTGAGCTTTGGAAGACCAATTACTAGTTCTTTAGAGACCAATTTGTTTAAGTGATCCATGTGAATGTGAGCAATTCTTCTATGCCATAACCATGAATCATTTTCTCTACTCATAAAGCATTTAGTATCATTTGAGGAAATATCATCAAGACTAATCATATATATGTTATTGACTCTATGACCAACAAACTTAACTTGCTTATCATCCTTTCCCTCAATTATGCAACAAGAGGAATCAAATATAACTCTATTGCCTTTATCACACAATTGACTAATACTAAGCAAATTATGTTTAAGTCCTTCGACAAGTAAAACATTATCAATAGATGATGAAGGGATCTTACCAACTTTGCCAATTCCAAGAATCTTCCCTTTATTGTTGTCACCATATGTGACATGACCATGTTTCTTGTGTGTAAGGGAGGAGAACTTGGAGCCATCACCGGTCATGTGCTTGGAGCAACCACTATCAAGATACCAACTTGAGCTCTTGGTCTTCAAGCACACCTACAACACACATTCAAGATTTAAATTTTGGTACCCAAATTGTTTTGGGTCCTTGTGTGTTAGAATTAGGTATGGTGCCTTTAGGGACCCAAACCCTTTTGATTCCAACCTTGGTGTTTATGTTCTTTCTAACATTGCAAGTGGATGCACTATGTCCTTTCCTACCACAATGAAAACATTTAACAAAGGGGCTACTTGAAGTTTTTGAGGAAACAAAGAAGTTCTTATAAGACTTTTGATGGTTGTTTGGATTAAATTCCAAACCGGCTTTTTGGAAAACACATTTTTGTCTCCCTAACAACACATTCAAGTTATCTCTTCCAAAAGTGAATTTCGCAAGAGTGTTGTTCAAGTCTTCAATTTCTTTTTCAAAAGCTTTGCATGATAAACAAGGTAATGATATGGATGCATTATCATGTGAGGAACAAATCATGCATGATGAATTAGCATCTATGAGTCCTAAAGTCTCATTTTCAATTTTAAGTTCATTTATCTCCTTGGTTAAAGTAGAAATTTTCTTTGTCAATAGGGAGATAGTTTTATTGGAAGACAAAATCATTTTTGTGAGCCTCAAAGATTCATCATGCAATTCTTGAAAGGCATCTTGCAATTCATCATAAGAAGGTGGAGGTTCTAGGTTAGAAGAGGTTACCTCGGTGTCACTTTCTCCACTTTCTTCTCCTTGAGCCATGAGACAAAGATGGGCTTCTTCATTTTCAGAATCGTCGGAAGAGCTTAAGTCATTGTCCTCCCAAGCTATATATGCTCTTCTTCCTTTCTTTTCCTTGGAGGGTCTTTTCTCAAACTTCTCCGTCTTCTTGAGATATATAGGACACTCCATTTTCATGTGCCCCAGTTTTCCACATTCGTAGCATTTTGGAGGAGTAGAGGATCCTTCTCCTTTGTGATATGCTTTCTTTTGAGGAACGGGTGGTCTTCTTTGAAATCCCTTTTTCTTCAAGAATCTTCCGAATTTTCTCACAAGGAGACTAAGATTCTCCTCACTTAGCTCAATATTTTCACCATCCTCTTCACCATCTTCATCATCATCTTCAAGTATGGAAGAGGTGGCCTTGAGTGCAATTCCCTTCTTCTTTTTGTCATGTTCTTCATTTTGATTGAGCCTACTTAGTTCCAGCTCATGCTCTTGAAGTTTTCCGAATAGGGTGGCTAGAGACATGGTTGATAAATCTCTTGATTCCGCAATCGCCGTTACCTTGGGTTGCCAATTCCTGCTAGACATCTCAAGACTTTGTTAATAAGATCCTCATTAGGAAATGTCTTTCCCAATGAGATGAGATGATTAACAATATGAGTAAATCTCTTTTGAATATCTTGAATACTCTCACCTTGATTCATTCTAAACAATTCATATTCATGAGTAAGAGTGTTTATTCGAGATCTTTTTACCTCACTAGTACCTTCATGAGTTACTTGTAGGGTATCCCACATTTCTTTTGCGGTCTTACAATTTGACACCCTAAAGAATTCATCATACCCCAAAGATGTGGTGATGATGTTCTTGGCTCTCAAATTATATTGAACCTTCTTTTTATCATCATCGGTCCAATCACTTCCAGTGTATTAATTGTCACACCATCCTTAGTTTGTGTAGGGACAAAAGCACTATTTTCAATCGCATCCCACACATCTAAGTCAATAGCTTCAATAAAAATTTTCATCCTTTCTTTCCAATAGGCATAGCCATCCCCATTGAAATAAGGAGGTCTATTTATAGAAGAACCTTCATTTGAAAAACCATTTGAAGCCATCACTTCTCTTGAAGTCATAAGCTCTTTATACAAGAGTCTAGCTACGATACCACTTGTTACCAAGTGGCCTCAATACTCAAGAGGGGGGTGAATTGAGTAGTTAAAAATAAGTTCACAAATCTTTCGCAAATCGTTTGACAATCAATTTTCGTTGAAGCTATTGAATGATTAGAGATAATTGAATAGATGAGTTAAACACTTTTACTTATACACGTAATAGCCAAGGAGACAATATTCAAATAAAACAATGAAACAGTGCACAAAGATGAGCAGAGGAGGGTTTAGAGAAACAAACACAGTCGTTTATCTTGGTTCAATCACCACTCCACTTGTGATCTACGTCCAGTCCCCAAGCAACAACTTGAGATTTTCCACTATATCTTCAAGCTTCAATGGGTGCTTGAAAAACCACTACAACCTTGAGCACTCAACAATATGGGATACCTCACCTAAAAGCTTGAGCCTCTATTTTCCAAGGGATACCTCACCCTTACAATACTTGAGGGATACCTCACCCTCACTAATCATAATGTATAAGATTGAAGTAGAAGAAACTCTCTCTAGAGCAAGTGTTTACAAATTGAAGCTCTAATATGCTCTCAAAGATTTTTCACGTTTTTAGTCAGAAAATAGAGCAAGAAATGATTTTAAGGATTGATTCACGTTTTGAAGTATGATGATCAGTTTTTGATTCAAGGTCAACCGCAAATAAGGACCCAACTTTGGTATTTATAAGTTTCTCAATTAATAGAGCCGTTGGAGGTAGTTGGGCATGCATTTAATGCATTTAATATAGCCGTTGGACGTTGTCAGGATGCGTGTAATCGATTACATATCTCAGGTAATCGATTACATTGTTGTTCCAACGTTTTCTGAACTTTCTGGGCTCTGTGTAATCGATTACATTCTTGAGGTAATCGATTACATGGCTTCTGACTTTGCTTGTAATTGATTACAATGCTCATGTAATCGATTACATGACTTCTGACTTGCTGTGTAATCGATTACAATATTCATGTAATCGATTACATGGCTCGTCGAGTGTGTTCTTTGAGTTTCTGGGTTTTGTGTAATCAATTACATTATTGGTGTAATCGATTACATGGCTTCTGACTTTGTTTGTAATCGATTACAATGTCAATGTAATCGATTACATTACTCGTCGAACGTGTTCTTTGCCTTTCTGGGCTTTGTGTAATCGATTACATATATTGTGTAATCGATTACATGGCCTCTGACTTGCTTGTAATCGATTACAGACCTTCTGTTTGATGTGTAATCGATTACAAACATTATGTAATCGATTACATTGGCCTTTGAACACATTTTTCAAGTCCAATAACGCTTGTAAGTCATTTCCAACACCTCAAGATACTTGATTAAACATAAATCCTTTTAAGAGTGTTAGATTTAAAGTTGAAACTCAAGTTTTATTGAAAGCCATGTTTAACTTTGAAATTTCCCATTTATTTTGAAATCACATATTGAAAAACCATTTGAGAAATCTTGAGAGCATTTAACATTAATATCCTAAGTCTAAATAAACCTTTTGTCTTCTTTCTTTGATCTTGATTTTTCCTTTTGCGCTTGATCTTCTCTTTTGCTTTTGTTATCATCAAAAACCTTTTGACATGCCTTAGAGACATAAGCATTCACAAAAATCTTAGTAATGAAATAAGGTTAGATGCATTTCTTTCTTGTACTTAAATGATATATTTTCAAGTGGTCATTATATGTGTTGTATTTTGTTTCCAACTAATTTAAAAACCCTCCTTGTAAAGTGGAGATCTTGATTCATTGTAAACAAGAGGTTGACACAATGAATGCTTGAGCCCATTTATAAGTGGTGGTGTTAATAAATAATTAAAGGAACTATAATATAATTACATATATAATCTTAAATGAACTTTGAATGTTATATTTTTCGATTGGAACCTCTATTATGCGTGAATTCTAATTGAGTTATAAAAAAATTAATATTGTCCTTAATTTATTTACCAAGAGTGGATCTCCTAACCCAAGTAAGTTCTTTTTATTTGTGATTAAGTTTTATCACCTTTATTGTTGTGACAAAATATTTTCCTTACGTTAAATAAATTTTTCTTCATCAATTCCCTGTGGATCGACCTCGGATTCCTGAGAATTTATTACTTGAAACAACCTACACTTGGGTTTGAAACTTTTAATCCGCATCAAGCAAGATTAAGCGTGCACACCATGCAAGGAGTCCAAAAAATATGAGAACGGTAATTTTCAATACGAAGTCCATCTGCCTTACACACAGGGGCATTATCAGTGATAATTTAGATAACTTCTGTTGGTCCAACGTCTTCAATAATGAATTTAATTAGGTCTGCTATGTAATTTTTATCTTTGTACTCCTTAGAACTATCAAAGGCCTTTAAAAATATAGAACCTCCATTCAAAGCAGTCATAAAATTAATCAATGGCCTCCTTTGTGCATTAGTCCATCCATTAGTTACTATACTTATTCCCTTTTCACTCCAAGCCCCTTTGATTGGTTCAAGTAATCTCTTAACATTTGCCCTTTCCCTTTGTAACAATGTAGTTTTTAGAGAATTGTAATCAGAAAGAATAAAATCAGCAATAGAGTTATTTGTGTAACATCTTGAATTTAATAACCATAATATAGCCAATGTATACTATAGTGATTAGATTCAGAACTGCTACTTACTATAGCTACGCAATTTCTAATATAACATATCAGCATTATATAAATAATATGAGCTATGAATTAATATATTCATTACACAACAACAATATTTCTCTTAAATACAAAAAAAACGTACAACATTTCAAAAGAAACAACTCATCAGCTACACTAAGCTAAGCACTCCAAGCTCTTGTTTGTCTTCACTTTCCATAAGACTTCCTCCTGGAACCATCATGGAAATGCACGCAAGTGGTGAGAATCACACATTCTTAGTAGATAAAATCCATAAACCATGTCATTACAATCATTCCAACCATTTCGGGGAAAACACATTTGTAAACTCAAAACTCATTCATAGCAAGCTAGAAATATGGCAAAAGCCAAAACTAAGTCTTTTCTCTTCCCGAAATAGATTCTCGTTTTATAAGTTTGTATAAAAACTCATTTACTACAAACAATCTTCTAGAAATTATCACGCTCATAAAAACATCATCTCTTTCTCAGAGACACCAAAGCATCATCTCCATCGCAGAGACACAACAACAATACCTCTATCTCAGAGATATGTACTTAGATAATATACTCAATTATCATATAAACACTTCAATCACAGAAGTAAACAACATCTCTATCTCAGAGACACAAACACGACATCTCTATCTCAGAGACACGCAATTGTCCATACAACTGCCCATACAATTATTATGCTATGTCAAATTATGTCTACTGTTTATGTCTATGCAATACCCTAAATATGAAATGTATAATGTATGATACTATTTATAAGAACTTAGTTCCATGGTAATGTCATGAAATGCATGAGCCTTGAGCAAAACAAAGGAACTCGGTTCCATAAGCTTTGAACAAGTACTAGAAACCCAGTTCCAGCTATTCCACGGGGTGTGATGGAAAGACTATCCTCAGCTCATTACTATGATTTGGAAGGTATGTTACCTCTTTACTTACAATTATGTATGATCACCCTCTCCGGGTAGTGAAGTTTCATCAACTACTCAGTCTTCAACAATGATCATTATAATAGGAAGGATTGATTACCTACTCATTCAAAATCATATTTGACCATAACAATGACCTTTGTGATAGGAAGGATTGATTACATTCTCATTCAAAATCACATTAGATTATCCACAACAATCACTATGATAGGAAGGATTGATTACCTTCTCATTCAAAATCACATTATGATCATCAACAATGAGGGCTCCACCTCATCAACATACCTACAGAACAACAATAATGTCAATTACTACAATAATTAGCATGTCAATTGATTTACATTCCTAACTGCCAATGTGAAATATAATATTGTTAAATACCATAATAATTAACATACCGATTTATTTACATTCACCACATATCCACTTCATTATATACTCCTATTAGAGTCTCATCGCCCTCTACTAGGCATAAATAAAGGATCCTAATAATTAGGAATCTTAAAACATCAAAATAAAGATTTTAATGAAATCTGCTCTAAACGTCTAAGTGCCCTATCCTTGAGCGTCTGGGCGCTCATTGCCCTGCTTCACAATCATTTTTCTTTGGACCTAGGCATCTAGGTGCTCTATACTGGGCATCTAGGCACTCTCTATATGATAGTAATTCTACATAATTTTCTGCAGAACGTGCAACTATTCCAATAATGATTCTCACGAAATTTACTCACTCCATAATGGTTTCTAGGTAGTTTTAAGTCTCTAACAAGTTCAATAACACATAGGAAACATAAACCATCAACTTATAACACCCAATTTGGATTCTTGGATCTAATTATCCACTTAAACCCTAAAACCCCATTTTTATCACAAATGGAAAATTAAGGTGTACAAGGGTTGGAAATCTATTTTTATGCACCCAACAACTCATAAACAAGTCATCATCAAGTTCTCTAAAAAGATTTAAGCCAAAACAATCAAAGAACAACACTAGAAGTCCAATTTCCTCATCAAACCCCCTCATAGAATAAGATGAAAAAGACGAAAAAGAAGTGTCAAAACAAGATTTTTCCCCTACCTCAAGGTCTTGAAGATGAAACCAAGGATAGGTCTAAGCTCCAGTTGATTCCTCCTCCTTCTTCCTCTTCTTCTCTTCCTCTTCTTCCTTCGATTTCTCTTTCTCTCTTCTTTTGTTTTCTTTCTTTTCTTTTCTATTTTCTTTCTCCCATTCTGCCGTGGGATATATATGAAGAGGCAAAGTCTAACTTTGCTTCTTCCAAGTAAGTACCAAAATACCGATCTGCTAAGAACACTTAGATTTCACCAAATCTAGATTTCTAGCTTCCAACAAGTTTAGAATAAATCCTAAGATTCATTAAAAATCTTGTTTCACTATTTCTCTATTTTTTCATATCAACTGCTAGTCAACCCGACATTAAAACACAAAACCAATATGCTTAAAACTACTAAACTAACTCTAATTAACCTCAAACTTTAACTGTAGCATAGTTCACACATTTGTGACCTGAAAATAAACTCTCCTTATTTATTTCCACTAACTAAGAGTTTAAGCCACTTTCAGAGCAAATAACAACTATATTTCACACATAGTGTTATAGCAAAGTGCCTAAACGTGCTCAGAAAGTCACAAAACTACACAGACATGTTAAGTAAGTATTAGGCTGCCTCTGTAACCATATACAAGCCTAACATGTTTTCCAAGGTGTTACAATTTGTAGCAAATTGATATGAACTAATGTAATAAGGATTGCGTACAAGATTGAAGAGCAAACTGGCAGAATAAGACATCCTAGTAATTTCAAACATAAGTTGCTTTTTGGCTCCAACATTGAAAGCTCTATTTTACATTCCTAACTACCAAAGTGAAATACAATAATGATAAATACTACAATAATTAACATACCAATCTATTTAAATTCACCACATATCCACTTCATTATATACTCCTATTAGAGTCTCATCGGCCTCTACTAGGCATAAACAAAAGATCCTAACAATTAAGAATCTCAAAACATCAAAATAAAGATTTTAATGAAATCTGCTCTAGGCGTCTAAGCGCCCTATCCTTGAGCGTCTAGGTGCTCATCGCCCTACTTCACGATCATTTTTCTCTAGACCCTGGGCGTCTAGGCGCTCTCCACATGACAGCAATTCTATAGAACGTGCAACTGTTCCAATAATGATTCTCACGAAATTTACTCACTCGAAAATGGTTTCTAGGTGGTTTTAAGTCTCTAACAAGTTCAATAACACATAGGAAATATAAACCATCAACTCACAACACCCAATTTGGATTCTTGGATCAAATCATCCATTTAAACCCTAAAATCCCATTTTTATCACAAATGGAAAATCAAGGTGTACAAGGGCTAAAAATTCATTTTCATGCACCCAACAACTCATAAACAAGTCATCATCAAGTTTTTCAACAAGATTCAAGCCAAAACAATCAAATAACAACACTAGAAATCCAATTTCCCCATCAAACCCCGTCATGGAATAAGGTGAAGAAGATGAAAAGAAAGTGCCAAAACAAGATTTTCCCCCTACCTCAAGGTCTTGAAGATGAAGCCAAGGATGGGTCCAAGCTCCAGTTGATTCCTCCTCCTTCTTCCTATTCTTCTCATCCTCTTCTTCCTTTGGTTTCTCTTTCTCTCTTCTCTTCTTTTCTTTCTTTTCTTTTCTTTTTTCTTTCTCCCATTCTGCCATGGGATATATATGAAGAGGCAAAGTCTAACTTTGCTTCTTCCAAATAAGTACCAAAACCCTGATCTGCTAAGAACACCTAGATTTCACAAAATCTAAATTTTTAACTTCTAACAAGTTTAAAATAAATCTTAAGATTTATTAAAAATCTTGTTTCACCATTTCTCTATTTTTCCATATAAGCTGCTAGTCAAACCGTCATTAAAACACAAAATCAGTATGCTTAAAAATATCAAACTAACTCTGATTAACCTCAAACTTTAACTGTACCATAGTTCACACATTTTTGACCTGGAAACAAACTCTCCTCATTTATTTCCACTAATTAAGTAGTTTAAGCCACTTCCAGAGCAAATAACAACTATATTTCACATATAGTATTACAACAAAGTGCCTAAACGTGCTCAGAAAGTCACAAAACTATACAGACATGTTAAGTAAGTATTAGGCTACCTCTGTAACCATATACAAGCCTAACATGTTTTTCAAGGTGTTACAATTTGCAGCAAACTGATATGAACTAATGTAATAAGGATTGCGTACAAGATTGAAGGGCAAATTGGAAGAATAAGACATCCTAGTAATTTCAGACATAAGTTGCTTTTTGGCTCCATCATTGAAAGCTCTATTTAAAGGGTTACCTTCCCTTCTTTTATTTCTTGACACAAGCTGTGGTGATTGTTGAAATAAGTTATTAGTAATAGATGTAGGAGGAAGGATAAAATTTCTCGATTTTCTTGATTCTTCAACACAATCAACAATTTTCTGAATTTCAGCTAAGTATTCAACATTCAACTTTGGATATCTATCAATTCCAACACCAGTAGGTCTAAGCAAGTGAACCTTGACACTAGTATATGAACCATAATAATGGTTTTGACAAAAGTTACATACTCATCCTATATTTTCATCATCTCCACGAGCAGGGACTTAATCTCTTATGACATAAGACTAAAGAGGAGTAGCTGTATTTTATTTGTCATCAACAACAAATTTACTAATTATATTGTTAGAATTGCTACTAGCCTCAGACATTCTTAGGGATTGATATAAAAAAATTAAATTAAAATTTGTTAGAACTAAAAAGTAAAAATTAAACCCAAAAATTATAAGATTAAAAATATATCATTGAACTTTGAATTTTTTATAAAAAAAATTGAGTCAATAAAATTATAAAGAGTAGAACACCACGCAATAGATTCATTTATTAAACTTATTATTAAATTAATAATAAAACAACACATACTAGACAAAAAATCTCAATCAGTAAGTATTTTTTTTTGTGAAGATGAACAAAAATATGATCTCCGCCTTAAATTGTTTTAACTATTCTAAAAAAAAGTAGCATAAAAGTGATTAACCACATTTTAAATTAATTGAAAACAAGTACAATCTTATCACATAGCAGACTATCAGTAAAGCTAAACCATTAGTATTATTAAATTATTAAATTATCTTAATGGAAGCCTTACAAGAACGAGCAGCACTGCAACGAGCTACTCTATAACCCACGTGGTGCAGAGGACTAGACTAGACCACACAGGAAGCTTCTTCGACTTGCAAGCCAACACCAACACGGAGTCACAAACACGCGCGCAAAAGCCACTACACAACAGAGGTTGGAGAGTCACCAGAAAAGTTACAAAATGGTTGTAGTCTCATATTGGAGAAGAAGGCCGCAAATCCAAAAAACCATAGGTGAATATGTGTCTTTCGACTCAAAATATAGGACTAAGGTGAGTTAAAGAGGTTGATTCTCTTGGATCCTCAAAACGTACATTTGGTGTAACACTCCTCTCTCAGAAGGGCGTCACATTTACGACGATCAAAAACTTTAAAAGGTTAACCCAAGTTGTAAATTTTTTTTTTAAATAAATCTTAACCCAATTTAAGAATACCAAATATATCAGACTGAATAACACCCATCAATACATAGTATACATAACTTTGAGTATTGATAACATAAAACATAAGATTTACATACTTAAAAACATAAATTCATCTACTAAATAAAGACTCGACCTAGCCCAAGTCCAAACACCTGAATAGAAGGGTTCCTCACTTGATCCTCCTCTGGATCCTCCTCAGACTCTTCAGAAGACAAAAACCCTGGATGGGATGAAATCCCACAGACAGGAGTCCTAGCAGATGATACTTTAGGATCCTCTCTAGGGGCACGATGAAGATTTTCCCATAGCTCTCTAATGGGCATAGAGAACTCTAAATGTACATAAGCATCAAAAGAAAAAGTAGGGATCTCAGAGTGAGTCCTACTCCAAGTTAGGGTTATATCCCCAACATATCTAACACATTCTGTATCAAGGTCGATTCGCTAAGTATCTTTGCCTCTGTGAAACTAGACTCTAATAAAGCCAAAGATGTCTCATCTCGTAGCCATTACAAAATATCAAATCAATAGTACCCAGGCGATCCTGTCTCATCTCCTTGACGGTCTTTAATAATCATATATATATAACAACAACACAATATAATAAAGAGGTGAGATCCCCTACATCATATCTCAATATGGCAACATAGAAACAGTAAAGACAATTATTGTCATTCAAGAAATAACAAGTATAAATAATAAATAATTTGATAAGCAATTTAATGAATGAATGATGCATCAATGTGACAATTGACTATGCATATGCACAATGGACCAAGTCCTACTCCATGGAGCTAAACACAATTTCAGAGAGAATGATCTAGAAGACCTGTCTGTATCTCGTCAGCCTCAATTTAAGTGCTATAATTTCTCAATTTATGCAACACGGCTTTATATAAGATAGTTTACACCAGATCGTGAATAGAAATAGTGTCTCGGTTTGGATCATCGGTGCGTTTGCATCGGTCTGTACCACGACGCAGTGGAGCTACCAACTGGCCACTTGTGGGATTACCCGCATCCCGACACCCCCAAGGTCAACAAGTGACCTACACTATGCAATTCGTACCCGTACTGAGCTGTAATTCAACTCCTAGTTCATGAATAGGAATAGTATCTCGATCCGGATCGTTGATGCGTTTGCATTGGTCTGTACCACGGCATAGTAGAGCTATCAACTGGCCACTTGTGGGATTACTCGCACCCCGATGCCCCCAAGGTCAACAAGGGACCTACACTACGTAATTCGCACCTGCACTGAGGTGTAATTCAACTCCTAGGCTTACAGCCTTAACAAACAAAGTCCACCGAACTTTTATAATGCATGATTAATGACTCAATGTATATGTAAACATCAATAGCATGGTTTCTATCAACATAAATCATCATTGGACCAAATTACTTACTAACATTTTCGGGTCCAAAAAGTGGATCCCACAAAGTCAGTATACGGACCCCACAACAAACTGCTATTTATTCTCAATCTCCAAATATTTTTATTACATTTTCACAATCGCGTAAAATATTTATTAACTTTCTAAGTTAAATTTTGAAACTTTTCAAGTTAAATACAAAATTTAATCTTAATATCAATATATTTTTTTATTGTCTTTAACAAAACGCCTTAAATAAAATATTTTAGGTTTTTCATTCAATAGTAAAATTTTACTTAGTGTAAAATGGAAAAATTTTGTTCTTTTACTTTTCTATTTTATAAATCCTTAATTCAATTTCATATCACATGATCATCTAAATTTACACTTAATAAATTATTTTTGACATAGATTACCCTAATTTGGGCTACATGGTCGTGAGTTATGTTGGTCTTTGGACTAAAATTTTTTGTCATCTTCAACATGATTCAAAGTATACAACATTTTTCAACTATCAATTTCTACTACGACAATATCATGCATATTATCAAAATTATAAAACAATATAAAGCAAAATAAACACAATCCATCAAAAATTCATACAATTAAGTGAATAAATCCTCACATGAATTTGTCACTTACAACATACAAATTCGTTTCTCACCACCATAATAGGTCGATGAGGTTAATCTCCCTCTTACCTTAGATAATGCTCAAAAATTCCTTGCTTGACTTCTTGAGGTAAACTTCTACCACCAAGTTATTCTTAAAAATAAAATAAACATTCAAAAATTAACATCTAAGGTTTGAAATAAGATGACCATGTATCTAAATCATGGTTTAGAATTTGAAAAAGAAAAGAGAAGTGAAAATTGAAGAATTTCACCTTAAAAACCTTCAAACTTTAACTTGAAGAAAGTACTTGAAAATGAATGAATTAGATGATGGTCACAACTAGGAAGTGTCTTGAAATGGTGTTTAGATTCAAGATCTATGGTTGGTTTGAATTAAATAAAGTTGGAAAGTATTTTAGTGGTGATGGTCGTGAGTCTCAAAGAAGGGAAAGATAGGAGAGTTTTGGTTGTTTGGTTGCATGGAAGAGAGAGAATTGTGTTTGTGAAAGAAAAGGTGATAGATGGTCTAAGAAATCCTCTTGGCCGTGAGCTTCCTGTGGAGAAACACTACAAGAAATTCGCGTTTTAGCGAGGGAATTCTGCGATGAAAAATTTGCCTCACTAATCCTTCGACAATTAGCGAGGGAATTACGAGGGATTAGAGAGGGATATTTTAGCCCTCGCTAAAATTGAAAAATAATTTTGAGGGGAAATTAGGCAGTTAATAGCGAGGGAATTGCGAAGAATATTTCCCCTCGTTAAAGTTAGCGATGGAATGGCAAGGGAAATTTTTACTTGCTAAAATTAGCGAGGGAATTGCGAGGGATATTTTCCCTCGCTAAAATTAGCGAGAGAATTGCAAGGAAAAGTTCCCCATGCTAAATTTTTACTTATTCCTCACCCTCCCGCTCACTCTCTGACCCTAACTTTCTTTTTCCCTATCACTCTCTCTCGTGCTCTCCCTCTCAGTCTCTAGCCCTCTCCCTCTCTCTACAGCAAAACCCCCATATAGCAGAGCCCTCTCACTTTCATATTCCCTCTTACTTGTGTAACACCCACCATAGGGTGTCACATTTATGTTACTTAATAACCCCTAAGTTCATATAAGGTGACGTTGTAATAAAAAGATAAGTCAATTTTTTTTTGACGACCATAAAATAAACTTAGCAGAAAATAAAACATTATAGCAACCTCACACATAGATTACATCATATACATATTGCAAACATACTGTTGTAATTATTTATTTTACAGCCCATGTCTCAAACTAAAACACACTTAAATAAATTACACACATAGTTCATATCAGAGTTCAAACTTGCCCAAGTTTAACTAGCAGCGGACCCCTCAGATGGGTCCTCCTCGGGTTCCTCAGCAGGTAGGAATCCGTTATGACGAGTAGCCCTACGGACAGGTGTCCGGGCTGACGATACTATACTGATTTCCGTTGGGACATAATTCCTAGTGTCCCAGTGTCGCCTGATATGCAACGAAAATTCAACATGAACTAAAATAGTTACACAGAAAAATGGATCTCTATGAAACAGTCTGCTAATGCTAACAATCAGATATCCCTCATAAATAAGTCCTCGTTCATCAAGACTTGTTCTCCATTCACCAGCTCCTCCGTGAAATTGTAGACGTACATATCCGAAGAAACTGGCTCTTGACGTCATACTGTCAGAATTCGGCGTTCCCAGTCGTGAGAAGTAACTCTTCTTCTGCTTCTTGTACTGTTTCTTTCTCAACGTCTTCACCCAATTAAAATATAATAGGCAAATATACACACAAAGAAGTGAGATTATCTACGCCAATACAAGCATGATAGTACAGAGATAATACGAACAACACATCATGCAAAAATATCATATCATGATCACAATTATACCATCATCATAGTGCAAAATAATAATTACCATTATGCCACTATCACTGTTTAAATTATACAACAATTACAGTAACACCATCATATAGATATAGATGCTCAGTTTCATGCATGCGCACATAGACTCAATGTCCTACTCCATGGAGCTAATACTCTAGTCAAAGAAATTGATCGAAAAGAGCTGTTGGTATTTCGTGCTTCAGACCAAGTGCTTATAATTATATCTTGCACATCTAGCACATACACAACAGTCTTTGTCAGATCTCGATTAAGAATAGTGTCTCGGTCCCCATCATCGGTGTGTTGCATCGGTCTAACCCACGATGCGTAAGAGCTACCAACTGCCCATTGTGAGCAACCCACACCCCGATGCCCCCAGGTCCACAAGTGACCTACATTACGCGTGTCGCACCCACTCAAGAGGTGTACGTTTCTCCTAGGCAATTAGTCATATCCAATCCATCGGACTATTTTCAATGCATGTGTAATGCACCAATTATCAACCAATGGTAAATCACATAATTTCTCATACCAGGTTCAAATACTATTTTACGTTCATAAAATGGATTCATGCCAATTATAAGCAAATTGCCCAATTTCTTGTACAAGTATTCACATACTTGATTTTTAACTCAGTAAAGTTTATTGTATAATTAACAAAGAACCTTATATTATTGCATTTTTCTCATTCATAAAATATTTTTGTCACATTTTTATGGTCAAGTAATATTTTATTACGTAAACAATGATTTGCAACATTTCTATTACGTAACAATTTTCTCTTGTATTCTAAAATACGTAAAAATATTCTTTAATTTTTTAAATTGCATAGCAATTTTTCTACAACATTTCGATCGTGTAAAATATTTAAACGCTTTAAAAATTGTGTAGAAATATTTTAACATTTATCAAATCGCATAATTTAAAAATTACGTTTTTGAGTTACATAAATCATTTTTTTCACCGTTTTTACCCTTCGTAAAATATTTCTTAACTTTAAAATATTATTTTGGACTTTTCTTAATATAATTTCTTACTTTATTTTCTTCCAATTCTTAAAAAAATTCTTTTCCATAATATATTTTCTAAACATCACTTTTTATTGATTTAATTTTACAAAATCACATTTAGTTGATTTAATTACTATTTCTAATTTTAAATTTCATAACGTTTTCCAAAACCCAATAAATAAATTCTACTTAGTAAATTTAAGTTACAAACGTTTTCTTTTATATTTCTAAATCACTTTCAAAATATTAATTCTCCTTGAAAACAATTTGAAGTTTAACACCTTCAATCTCCCTTTTTCTTTTATTTATTAAAATTTCACTTGACAACACTTTAATTCTCTTTTCAAAATCCTTATTTTAAAATTCTTATATTTTATAACATCAAAACATTTTTTTTAAAATTATCAAGACCTTAAAAATGGCCATTGGAACCATGAAAGATTTTTCTTATAACTTAAATGAATTATATTTTTGTTTCTACGTAAAATTAATTAATATCAACATAACTAAAAAGAAAGCGTGTGCATTCTCTTTTGCAAAACCAAAATCCTTTTATTTATTTCCTTTACTTATCAAATCATAAAATTTTATTATTCATGAAAATATTAATTTGGTGAACATCTAATTTGAGGTGTCTTGGCCAAAAATCTTATTGTTCTAGGGACCCAAAAATCAATTTCCTTGTTCTTGAAAATTTTTCAACATGAACCCTAATTTTGGGCATCAAAACCGAACCTCTCCTTTGGCCATTGGAGCCAAAATTTTGCTTATTTCAACATACATCCATCATAATATATTTAACATATATCATCATGCATATTATAAGCATACCATATAAACAAGTAAAAAAATTCATACTAAGCATGCATACATAATTAATTCATGCAAAGCATATCAAGCATAAACAAAATAATTAAAACACATAACACAAATAATTTATTACATGACCATGGATATGAATCCTCACATGGATTCATCATCTATCAAATATAACCATCTCTCACCACCATGCTTGGTTAGTGAGATAAATCTCCCTCTTACCTCTTGAAGAACTCCAAAAGCTCCTTGCTTTGAATTTAGAACAAGATCTCCTCCAACAAAAGTCTCTTGATCATAGAACAAATACAATAAAATTAGTATATTGAGCTTGATTAAGAGGAACCATGGATCAAACATGGTTTAGAACATGAAAAAGAAAAGAATAAAAGAAATTTCCTTACTCTTCACCAACTAAAGCTCTAGAACTTGATCTTAGTAAAAGTCCTTCAAGATGGAAGATTTAGAGAAATTCTTCAACATGAAAGTTGTTTACAATAAGGTAAGGATTCAAGAAATTAGGTTGTATGAAATTAAAGAGTGATGGAGGGTGGACTTAGGTGCTTTGGCCGAATGCTTCTCTAGGGAGAGGAAATGGAGTTTTTCTCCTTGGTTGGTTCTTGAAGCATAAGTGAGAGAAAGAGGAAAATAAAAAATGTGAAGTGTGGAAGTGAAATATTTGGTATCCTAACTATGCATGGCCGTGGACTTCATGGAGAGAAATGACAAAGTGAAGTTTTGAAAAGCATGCTCATTAATTGATCAATAGGAACTTGTCTTCATCTTTTCTTTGGCCTAAAAAGCCTATACTAGTTTTGTCTCCCATTCTCATTGCTCTTCAAAACCGCCCCTCCATGCATGATTCATGCAAATTGTCATCTTTTCTATCAATTATATGAAGCATTCCTAACCATTGATTCATTCAATGGTTAGGATTCAAGTAGATTTTGATTTTTAGAAGACAAAATCTAGGCCATTGGATCTTTCTTCTTTAAATCCTAAATAGCCGTTAGATGTGTCTCCAAATGAAAGGTCAAGATTGCATCTTCAAACTTTACATCCAAGGGTCCAAAATGGTTGTAGAATTTTTGATGACCAATTCTCCACCATTGATCAAAATCCAAATCCAATGGTCATTAATGGTCCATCTCCACCATTGATTTAAATCCAAATCCAATGGTCATTAATGATCCATCTCCACCATTGATTTATTTTACATCCAAGGGTTCATAATGGTCATATTCATTTTACAAGACTAAATCTCCACCCTTGATTTAATTTTCCATCCAACGATTATAATTAATCCTATTTATTTTCAAGATTAAATCTCCACCGTTGATTAAATCAAGATTAAATCTCCAATGGTAATTAATTCGATGGTGGATATCCAAACATTCAATATTGACTTAACAGTATAGAATTTTATTTTTATCTGTTATAATCCCACGAAATAATATACTTATTGTATTTTTATCATCCGATAATTAAATACAGTACAAAATACAATAAAGAAAATTTTCTAAAACTGTTTTCGAATTCAGGTTTAGTAAGATCCCCTGTCTCCGTCTAAACAGTACAAATTTTTCTATACGTAGAAAATTTTTTCACTTTGCGGGACCCACCTGGGCCCACCTACACCTCGTGGGGCCCACAAACAGTAAAAATTTCAAAATCACACATAAAATCACAAAAATTAGAAAATTCACAAATATCAATTCAGATTACGTAAATTAATTAAGACTAAACAGTAAAAATTAATTTACGTAAATTTTTTTGGCCCAAAAATTATTATTTTCCCTGACACGGAGCAAATTACTCAAAACGATCAAATATGTAGATGGAATATTTAAAATAATTTTACAGTGTACAGAATTTACTAAACAGTAGAGTTCTACTAACTGTTAAAATTACTTATTTAATACATAGAAAGTTTGGGGTGTTACAATTCTCCCCCTCTACAAAAGTTTCATCCTCGAAACTTGACGAACTTGATTTCACATCCTCAGAATAAATAGGGATACTGTTCTTTTATCTTTTCTTCTAGTTCCCATGTAGCTTCCCCGCTTATATCATCCCAAATAATTTTAACCAATGAAATTTCCTTACCTCGAAGTTGCTTTGTCTTTCGATCCTCAATCTTTACTGGAACAGTTTCATAGGTTAAATTTTCCTTCAGCTGTACTGTGTCTGGCTTGATAACATGAGTAGGATCAGAAATATATTTCCATAGTTGTGATACGTGAAATACATTGTGAAGGTTTGACAGAAAAGGTGATAATGCAATTTGATATGCCACCGAACCTACCCGATGTAAAAGTTGATATGGTCCAATAAATTTTTGGAGTGAGCTTCTTAGATTTAAGCACTCGCCCAACACCCGTCATAGGCGTCACTCGCAAAAATACATGGTCACCTTCTTCAAACTCGAGAAATTTTCTCCTTTTATCAATATAGCTCTTTTGCCGAGTTTGACTCATTCTCATTTTGTCTTGTATCATCTTCACTTTCTCAGTTATCTGTTGAACAATCTCTGGTCCTAACATAATACTCTCACCGTCTTGATACCAACATAACGGTGTTCTACATCGTCTTCTATATAATGCCTCATAGGGTGCCATCCCTATACTTGAATGGAAACTATTATATGTGAATTCTATCAATGGCAAGAATTCATCCCAGCCTCCAGTTTCTTCCAGAACACATGATCTCAACAAGTCTTCCAGAGACTGAATTGTTCTTTCTGACTGACCATCGGTCTGTGGATGGTAAGCAGAACTTAAACGTAGCTTTGTTCCCATCGCTTCTTGCAAACTATCCCAGAATCTTGAGGTAAATCGCGGATCTCGATCAGAAATTATACTGGATGGTACACCATGAAGTCTAACAATTTCATTGATGTACACTTGAGCCAACTTTTCCATTGAGTATTTAATATTAATCGGCAAAAAGTGCACTGACTTAGTAAGCCGATCAACAATTACCCAAATGGCATCATGACCCTTCCGAGTCTTTGGTAGTCCCATCACAAAATCCATTGCTATGTCATCCCATTTCCATTCGGGAACAGGCAAAGGTTGCAACATTCCCGAAGGTCTTTGATGTTCTACCTTAGCTTTCTGACAGATTAAACAGGATGATACATACTCAGCAACATCTTTCTTCATTCCTTGCCACCAATATAATTGTTTTAAATCTTGATACATCTTTGTGGCTCCTGGATGCATACTCAGTTTACTCCTGTGAGCTTCATTCAAAATCAATCTTCTAAGATTCGGATCATTAGGCACACAAACTCTTCCTTGAAACTTCAAAATTCCATTAACACCTTCGCTAAAATCCAACACTGCCCCTTGACTCTTTGCTTCTTTTGCTTCTTGCAAATATCGGTCACTCGTTTTGTCCTTCACGGATTCTATCCATCAAATCATTTGAAATGGTGATCATATTTAAACACATCTTGCCCGTCAATTTCACGATAATCGCATATCCCGAAATTCTTCTATCAACTCCTTTTTTTGATCATCATAACGAATGAAGCACTAAGTATTTTTCTACTCAACGCATCCGCTACGACATTCGCCTTTCCGGGATGATACTGCAATTGAAAATCATAATCCTTCAGAAACTCTAACCAACGCCTTTGTCTCATGTTCAACTCTTTCTGGTCAAACAGATATTTTAAACTTTTATGATCACTAAAAACAGTGAATGATGCTCCATAGAGAAAATGTCTCCATACCTTCAACGCAAATACCACAGCTGCTAACTCCAAATCATGAGTCGGATAATTCCTCTCATGATTTTTCAACTGCCTTGAAGCATAAGCCACCACCTTACGGTTTTGCATAAGTACACAACTCAATCCTTGGTACGAAGCATCACAATATACTTCGAAGGGTTCATTTGGATCAGGTAGAATCAGTACCAGTGAAGTAGTTAATCGTCTTTTCAACTCCTGGAAACTTTCTTCGCATGCGTCAGTCCACACGAACGGCTGATTCTTTCGTGTAAGTTGGGTAAGAGGTCCTGCAATCTTTGAAAACCCCTCAATGAACCGTCTATAATAACCATCTAATCTGATAAAACTACGAATTTCTGTTACAGTCTTTGGTCTTTCCCATTCCAAAACTGTCTCCACCTTGGAAGCATCGACTTTAATTCCTTCTTTTGATATCACGTGTCCCAAAAATTGAACTTCATTCAACCAAAATTCACATTTGGATAACTTGGCATATAACTTATTCTCCTTCAAAATTTGAAGAACTACCTGAGATGTTCAAAGATGTTCCTCCTGACTTCGAGAATAGATCAAAATGTCATCGATAAAGACGACAACAAACTTATCCAAGTATGAATGAAAAATTCTATTCATGAAGTCCATGAATATGGCTGGTGCATTTGTCACACCAAACGGCATCACTAAATATTCATAATGCCCATAACGAGTTCGAAAAGCTGTTTTGGGAATATCCTCCACTTTCACACGTATTTGGTGATACCCAGAACGTAGATCAATCTTGGAAAATATTGCGGCTCCTCGCAACTGATCCATTAGATCATCTATTCTTGGAAGTGGATATTTATTCTTAATCGTGATTTTGTTTAGTTGCCGATAGTCTACACATAGACGTGAAGTTCCATCCTTCTTCTTGACCAATAGTACTGGAGCTCCCCATGGTGACACACTAGGTCTCATGAATTGTTTCTCTAATAATTCCTCCACTGCTTTCTTTAGTTCGGATAATTCTACCTAAGTGACATCCGATAGGCGCTATAGATATCGGTCCGAGCTCCGGTACAAGATCAATGGCAAACTCGATTTCCCTTACCTAGGTGGTAGTCTGGTATATCTTCAGAAACACTTCAGAAATTCGTTAACTACGAAAATATCCTTCAAGGCATCTTCACATTGCACCTCTAAAGAAGATAACAATAGATACCCATGATCTCCTTCCTTCAAACAAGCTTCCACTTGAGTAGGTGTTAGGAATCTAGGATCCTTAGCCTCAGGAAACACTAACATCTTATTCGAACAATCAATTAGGATATGGTAAGAAGACAACCAATCCATTCCTAAAATTACATTAATTTTGGAAAGAGGCAAACAGATCAAGTCCACATAAAAGATTCTATCCCTAACACAGACAGGACAATTCAGGCATACTGTTGATGTAACTACAGACTTATCAGTAGGAGTAGCAACATTCAGATCATATGGCAAAGCAGTCACGGTCAAACCCAAACGTTCAACACAATCACATGCAATGAAAGAATGTGTTGCTCCTGAATCATAGAGTATGGTTAAAGGATTACCTCCAATAGTACCCTCCTCCATTATCAAGTTCTCAGATTTAGCAGCTACTTCTCCGCTCATTGTATAGACACGACCTCCCGCCTGTGGTCTTGCAGTTCAAACATTTCCCACAGAGGATTCCTTCTTTATCTGATCACAGTCTTTAGAGAAATGTCCATGCTTTCCACACTTAAAACAAACAACTTCTTTATATTGACAATCTTTCGTGAGATGGTCCTTCCCACATTTGAAACATCGAATAGGAGTCCCAGCTTGACTTGCCTTATTGCCGCTAGAACTTCCACCCATAAATTGCTTCTTAGTCTGACTCCCTGTAGGTTTCATATATGGCTTTTGCTGAGAGCGACTTGCTTGAGTACTCTTTCCTTTTTGGAACCTTGCAGGTCCAAAATTCTTATTTCTTGCCGCACGTTGATGATCAATCTCTTCAACTTTACGACATTTTTCAATCAAAGTTGGAAATTGATTAATCTCCAACATCGATACAGCTCTCTTAATATCCAGCTTTAATCCTTCTTCAAATTTCCTGCATTTCCAACCCTCATCTGGATTCATCTGCAAATATCTCGAAAACTGAGACAGACTTTCAAATTTTGCTGCATACTCACTTATGGACATTAATCCTTGTCGTAAGCTCAGAAATTCCATTTCCTTCATATGCCTCACACTTGCTGGAAAATATTTCTCCAGAAACTTTTGCTTAAAAACTTGCCATGTCACCATCCTTCCTTCGGCTTCCAACAGTCTTCTAGCTCCTGCCCACCAACGTTCACCATCTCCTACCAGCATAAACGTTGCCAGCGTAAGCTTTCGTTCATCAGCACAACCCATACCATCAAATATCTTTTCAAGTTCTTGGATCCAAAGTTCAGCTTTCTCTGGATCAAACTCTCCACGAAACTTCGGTGGATTATTCCTTCGAAACTCAGACAAACTGTGCACATTTTCATTAGCCCGTTGATTTTGTTGTGCAACCACTTCTGCCATTCTCTGCATTGGTGCTACAGCTGCAGCCATGTTCCCATTACCATTCCCATTATCGCTCCCATTAAGCTCCATATTGTTTCTATTATTGTTACGTCCACGTCCACGTCCGGCCATTATTCTTTCCTATTCAAACTGAACAACACAAGAAAGTCAAATTCAAGTTTCAGACCAAGAAACCACAAACAAAGAATCACACAACACAAACAAGACAGACCTAATCACAACCCCAAAAGACTCTAACTTGGGCTCTGATACCAACTAATGTAACACCCACCATAGGATGTCACATTTATGTTACTTAATAACCCCCAAGTTCATATAAGGTGACGTTGTAATAAAAAGATAAGTCAATTTTTTTTTTACGACCATAAAATAAACTTAGCAGAAAATAAAACATTATAGCAACCTCACACATAGATTACATCATATACATATTGCAAATGTACTGTTGTAATTATTTATTTTACAGTCCATGTCTCAAACTAAAACACACTTAAATAAATTACACACATAGTTCATATCAGAGTTCAAACTTGCCCAAGTTTAACTAGCAGCGGACCCCTCAGATGGGTCTTCCTCGGGTTCCTCAGTAGGTAGGAATCCGTTATGACGAGTAGCCCTACGGACAGGTGTCCGGGCTGACGATACTATACTGATTTTCGTTGGGACATAATTCCTAGTGTCCCAGTGTCGCCTGATATGCAACGGAAATTCAACATGAACTAAAATAGTTACACAGAAAAATGGATCTCTACAAAATAGTCTGCTAATGCTAACAGTCAGATATCCCTCATAAATAAGTCCTCGCTCATCGAGACTTGTTCTCCATTCACCAGCTCCTCCGTGAAATTGTAGACGTACATATCCGAAGAAACTGGCTCTTGACGTCATACTGTCGACCGGGTCGGCGTTCCCAGTCGTGAGAAGTAACTCTTCTTCTGCTTCTTGTACCGTTTCTTTCTCAACGTCTTCACCCAATTAAAATATAATAGGCAAATATACACACAAAGAGGTGAGATTATCTACGCCAATACAAGCATGATAGTACAGAGATAATACAAATAACACATCATGCAAAAATATCATATCATGATCACAATTATACCATCATCATAGTGCAAAATAATAATTACCATTATGCCACTATCATTGTTTAAATCATACAACAATTACAGTAACACCATCATATAGATATAGATGCTCAGTTTCATGCATGCGCACATAGACTCAATGTCCTACTCCATGGAGCTAATACTCTAGTCAAAGAAATTGATCGAAAAGAGCTGCTGGTATTTCGTGCTTCAGACCAAGTGCTTATAATTATATCTTGCACATCTAGCACATACACAACACAAGATTTGTCGATCTCGATTAAGAATAGTGTCTCGGTCCCATCACGGTGTGTTGCATCGGTCTAACCCACGATGCAGAAGAGCTACCAACTGCCCATTGTGAGCAACCCACACCCCGATGCCCCCAAGGTCCACAAGTGACCTACACTACGCGTATCGCACCCACTCAAGAGGTGTACGTTTCTCCTAGGCAATTAGCCATATCCAGTCCATCGGACTATTTTCAATGCATGTGTAATGCACCAATTATCAACCAATGGTAAATCACATAATTTCTCATACCATGTTCAAATACTATTTTACGTTCATAAAATGGATTCATGCCAATTATAAGCAAATTACCCAATTTCTTGTACAGTATTCACATACTAATTTTAAACTGTAAAGTTTATTGTATAATTAACAGCAACCTTATATTATTGCATTTTTCTCATTCATAAAATATTTTTGTCGCATTTTTATGGTCACGTAATATTTTATTACGTAAACAACGATTTGTAACATTTCTATTACGTAACAATTTTTTACTGTATTCTAAAATGTGTAAAAATATTCTTTAATTTTTAAATTGCATAGCAATTTTTCTACAACATTTTGATCGTGTAAAATATTTAAACGCTTTAAAAATTGTGTAGAAATATTTTAACATTTATCAAATCGCATAATTTAAAAATTACATTTTTGAGTTACATAAATCATTTTTTTCATCATTTTTATCCTTCATAAAATATTTCTCAACTTTAAAATATTATTTTGGACTTTTCTTAATATAATTTCTTACTTTATTTTCTTCCGATTCTTAAAAAAATTCTTTTCCATAATATATTTTCTAAACATCACTTTTTATTGATTTAATTTTACAAAATCACATTTAGTTGATTTAATTACTATTTCTAATTTTAAATTTCATAACGTTTTCCAAAACCCAATAAATAAATTCTACTTAGTAAATTTAAGTTACAAACGTTTTCTTTTATATTTCTAAATCACTTTCAAAAAATTAATTCTCCTTGAAAACAATTTGAAGTTTAACACCTTCAATCTCCCTTTTTCTTTTATTTATTAAAATTCCACTTGACAACACTTTAATTCTCTTTTCAAAATCCTTATTTTAAAATTCTTATATTTTATAACATCAAAACATTTTTTTTTAAATTATCAAGACCTTAAAAATGGCCATTGGAACCATGAAAGATTTTTCTTATAACTTAAATGAATTATATTTTTGTTTCTACGTAAAATTAATTAATATCAACATAACTAAAAAGAAAGCATGTGCATTCTCTTTTGCAAAACCAAAATCCTTTTGTTTATTTCCTTTACTTATCAAATCATAAAATTTTATTATTCATGAAAATATTAATTTGGTGAATATCTAATTTGAGGTGTCTTGGCCAAAAATCTTATTGTTCTAGGGACCCAAAAATCAATTTCCTTGTTCTTGAAAATTTTTCAACATGAACCCTAATTTTGGGCATCAAAACCGAACCTCTCCTTTGGCCATTGGAGCCAAAATTTTGTTTATTTCAACATACATCCATCATAATATATTTAACATATATCATCATGCATATTATAAGCATACCATATAAACAAGTAAAAAAATTCATACTAAGCATGCATACACAATTAATTCATGCAAAGCATATCAAGTATAAACAAAATAATTAAAACACATAACACAAATAATTTATTACATGACCATGGATATGAATCCTCACATGAATTCATCATCCATCAAATATAACCATCTCTCACCACCATGCTTGGTTGGTGAGATAAATCTCCCTCTTACCTCTTGAAGAACTCCAAAAGCTCCTTGCTTTGAATTTAGAACAAGATCTCCTCCAACAAAAGTCTCTTGATCATAGAATAAATACAATAAAATTAGTATATTGAGCTTGATTAAGAGGAACCATGGATCAAACATGGTTTAGAACATGAAAAAGAAAAGAATAAAAGAAATTTCCTTACTTTTCACCAACTAAAGCTCTAGAACTTGATCTTAGTAAAAGTCCTTCAAGATGGAAGATTTAGAGAAATTCTTCAACATGAAAGTTGTTTACAATAAGGTAAGGATTCAAGAAATTAAGTTGTATGAAATTAAAGAGTGATGGAGGGTGGACTTAGGTGCTTTGGCCGAATGCTTCTCTAGGGAGAGGAAATGGAGTTTTTCTCCTTGGTTGGTTCTTGAAGCATAAGTGAGAGAAAGAGGAAAATGAAAAATATGAAGTGTGGAAGTGAAATATTTGGTATCCTAACTATGCATGGCCGTGGACTTCATGGAGAGAAATGACAAAGTGAAGTTTTGAAAAGCATGCTCATTAATTGATCAATAGGAACTTGTCTTCATCTTTTCTTTGGCCTAAAAAGCCTATACTAGTTTTGTCTCCCATTCTCATTGCTCTTCAAAACCGCCCCCCCTCCATGCATGATTCATGCAAATTGTCATCTTTTCTATCAATTATATGAAGCATTCCTAACCATTGATTCATTCAATGGTTAGGATTCAAGTAGATTTTGATTTTTAGAAGACAAAATCTAGGCCATTGGATCTTTCTTCTTTAAATCCTAGCCGTTAGATGTGTCTCCAAATGAAAGGTCAAGATTGCATCTTCAAACTTTACATCCAAGGGTCCAAAATGGTTGTAGAAATTTTTTATGACCAATTCTCCACCATTGATCAAAATCCAAATCCAATGGTCATTAATGGTCCATCTCCACCATTGATTTAAATCAAAATCCAATGGTCATTAATGATCCATCTCCACCATTGATTTATTTTACATCCAAGGGTTCATAATGGTCATATTCATTTTACAAGACTAAATCTCCACCCTTGATTTAATTTTCCATCCAACGATTATAATTAATCCTATTTATTTTCAAAATTAAATCAGCACCGTTGATTAAATCAAGATTAAATCTTTAATGGTAATTAATTCGATGGTGGATATCCAAACCACCAATATTGACTTAACAGTATAGAATTTTATTTTTATCTGTTATAACCCCCACGAAATAATATATTTACTGTATTTTTATCATCCGATAATTAAATATAGTACAAAATACAATAATTTTTTTTTCTAAAACTGTTTTCGGATTCAGGTTTAGTAAGATCCCCTGTCTCCGTCTAAACAGTACAAATTTTTCTATACGTAAAATTTTTTTTCACTTTGCGGGACCCACCTAGGCCCACGTATGGCCACCTGGACCCACCTACACCTCGTGAGGCCCACAAACAGTAAAAATTTCAAAATCACACATAAAATCACAAAAATTAGAAAATTCACAAATATCAATTCAGATTACGTAAATTAATTAAGACTAAACAGTAAAAATTAATTTACGTAAATTTTTCTGGCCCAAAAATTATTATTTTCCTGACACAGAGCAAATTACTCAAAACGATCAAATATATAGACAAAATATTTAAAATAATTTTACAGTGCACAGAAATCATTAAACAGTAGAATTCTGCTAACTGTTAAAATTACTTATTTAATACATAGAAAGTTTGGGGTGTTATAACTTGCGCTCTCCCTCTCACTCTCGTTGCCTCCTTCTTGACCCAACCTCTCGTGTTCTTGCTCTCCTCTCGGTCCGCACCTCAAGCGCGCAGAATCGCAATCTCGTGTATGCTCGCTCTCCTTTTCTTCTTCTTCTCTCTGTAATCTGTACATCAATTCGCATATTGGGGTTGATGAGTAAGTTACTTAACAAGGCTGGGAGAATTTGTCTTGCAAAATTAGTTGTTGCTTCTCTTCCTGTTCACCAGATGCAGTGTTTATGGGTTCCCCAGGGTGTTCGTAATCAAATTGATCAAATTACTCATAATTTTATTTGGGGTAATAAAGGTAGCTCCCGTAATTTGAGTTTCGTGAACTAGAATACATTAACTAGTCCTAAAAAACATGGAGGTTTGGGTATTCGGAAGGCTAGAAATACCAACTTAGCTTTGCTTGGGAAACTTGTTTGGAAGATGTTGCATGAGAAAGATAAGTTATGGGTTCAATTACTTTCCCATAAATCCCTTAAGGACGAGTCTATCTTGGACATGCAAAGTCATACTAATACTTCTTATGTCTGGAGGGGTATTTTGAAATCGGCTAATGCTCTTAAAAGATGCAAAGTCGATGCAAAGTCATGAGAAGCTTGGCTTTGATGCTACTTCACTTTCTTTCTCATGATTTTACCTTGTGGCTGTTTTTGTATTTGAAGGACGAGAATAATACTTCTTTTCTGGCTGTGTTAAGGTGTTACTTTACCTTCCATTTGTTATTATTGTTCCTTCACCTTTAACTTGCTTTACGCAATGTCCACCATCATTGCATCTACTAATGGGTTATCTGATAGCGGCCGGCCGGAACAAAACCTTAGCTATTAGTCTATAACTATTACTTAGTTCTATGATTTATTTCAATTTTGTACACTTGCGTATCAACTGTTTGATCAAAGTTGCCAATGAATAATTTTAACTTTTGTCTTTATTGATTTTTTTCAATAAGAACATTGTTTATTTTTATTTTTAATGTTTTAGTTCCTGCCTCTGCATTTTTTTTTTGGGTTTCACTTGGATCTGAATAACTTAGACACAATACTTGCAATGTTGATGCTAAGGAACCAAAAGTTAGTGTGTTCTATTTTGTTGGGTTTTAGATTCATATTTAGCAATTTTTTTGGCTTGTTACAGTATGCTCTTAACAAATCTTCATGGGTTTGAACCACTCCTCATTCCATTTTTTGGGTTGTTAACTGTCGTGATCATCATAATCGCGGTGAAAAATAGTAACTCGTAGGATATTAGAAAATGAAAATGGAGTCGCCACCAATTTTATTTTAATTTAGGAAAAATTGGAAAATCCTTTTTGAAATTGGTCTTTGGAACCAGATTGGATTCGGGTGGAAACTTAATCCCACAGCACCCTAACGCACCCGTCATAATACGGTACCTTAAGTCAATTGTGCAAATTCTTGATAATCTCAAATATATTTACTTTACCCCTTTTATTTTAAAAAAAATGATTTGTGAAAATTGAATTTTTGGCTTGACAGAAACGAAATTCTGCTCCTACGTATCCTTAAGTGCAATGAGGAACTCAAAGTCACGTAGTTCTCTAAAAAATACTTGTGGGTTGGTTGATTTTATAAAAAAAATTTGAAAATTTGAATTAACAAGCCGTCGCGACTCAGTTAATCGAATTAAGATTTGAATAGGTGAAACTCGGCGTCACGCTAGAGACGTCACCCATTGAATCATCAAGTTGTCACAACTCAGATGGTTATGAAAATTATAGAATTAGCAAGCTGTCACAACTCAGCTAATTTCATTTTTTAAAAACATTGAATTATTTTTTTATCATTTTATTTTTATTACTTTTACTTTTATTTTTTATATTTTTTTATTAAAAGAATCATTTTTTCTAGAAAAAGAACAAAACAGAAAGGGGAAGAATCACCCCACTTGCAGATCGGCAGCTTGGAGGATGCTGGTGCTGAGGTCTGACGGTCGAGTGCAGGGAAGCTGCTTTCTGAGGTTCGATGGTCGAGTGCAGAGAGGGATCTAGTTTCTAAAGTTCAACGGTCGATGCAAGGAGGGATTTGTTTTCTGAGGTTCGACGGTCGATGTAAGGAGGGATTTAGTTTCTGAAGTTCGACGGTCGAGTGCAGGGAGGGTGGCTTCTGAGGTTCGACGGTCGGTACAGGGAGGCTGGCTTCTAAGGTTCGGTGGTCAAGTGCAGGGAGGCTGGCTTCTGAGGTTCGACGGTCGAGTGCGGAGAGGGATCTGGTTTAAGGTTCGACGGTCGGTGTAGGGAGGTTAGCTTCTGAGGTTCGACGGTCGGTGCAGGGAGGCTAGCTTCTAAGGTTCGACGGTCGAGTGCGGGAGGCCGGCTTCCGAAGTTCGACGGTCGGTGCAAGGAGGCCGGCTTGACGGCCTATGGTCCGACGGTTAGTTCCGTTGGGTTCGGTGGTGTTTTGGAGAGGTTATTGAGGTTGCTTGGGTGATGGGTGGTCAAAGGATGTTGGGTGGCTTGGATTTGAAGATGGTTGCTACGGTTTAGAGGTTGATGGGATGTCAGGTGTGTTGAAAGTGATTACACTTATGAGGTTGGGGTTAATGTGGATTATGGAAGCTTGAAGATGGTGAGTGTTTTGGAGGTTGATAGTGTTCAATGGTGGTGGAGATGAAGGTGGATTGCTTGAAGGTAGATGGGAAGTAATGATGATGGAGGTGATCAGAGGTTCAAGGTGGTCTATTAGACAGCTTGAGGGTGAGGGAAATGAAGGCTCAAATTGGATTGCAACGTTCTGGCGCCCTCTTGAGTTGATGAAAGATGGTGGGCTTTTATAGTGAAATGGGTGGAGGTTTGATTGATGTCAGTGGTCATGATTCTGAGAGTGGAGAGTTGATGATGGAGTAGGTGATTATGCATAATGGAGTGGGTGAATTAGTGAGGGAGTAGGTGCATTAGTGGGAACGTGAAAGTGGAGTGAGTGGGAGCAAAGGAGGCTTGTCCCCTCTGCCATGGTGTGTGCTATGTGAGTGTAGTGAAAATGCATGCCCAAGAAAGAAAAAAAAAACAATGGACAAAGAAAAGACAAACTAAATTTTTTTTAATTTTTTACCAAAACAAATCAGCAACAAATCTTCTTTTTTTTTCTTTTTTTTTATTTTTTTACTTTTTTTGGGCTTATGTATTTGGGTTAGAAAGATGGGCTAAAAATGTGGACAACAAATCTCTTTTTTTTAATATATTTTTTATATTTTTATTATTTATTTATTTTTTTAAAAAATAAATTAAGAAAAGAGTCCGTCAAAATTGGGTGTTCATTAGCTGTTTATTTACTTGTTTCTTATTAGATAAAAAAAAGAACTGTGGTTTTTTCATTTTATCGTCGTAAGAAACGAGTAAAGACATGAACTCTAATTTTGTCCGGCAATGCATAAGAGGATAAATGCAAAACAAAGCAAGAACAATGATAGGAAGTTAAAGTGCAATGAGCCGATGCGCTCAACAGAAAGTAAAATGCATGGAGCCGATGCACTCAACAGAAAGTAAAAGACAAGAGCCGATGCGCTCAAAAGTAAAAGACAAGAGCCGATGCGCTCAAAAGTAAAAGACAAGAGCCAATGCGCTTAAAAGTAAAAGACAAGAATTAAAAGACAGGGAGCCGATGCGCTCAAAAGTAAAAGACAGGAATTGAAAGACAGGGAGCCGATACACTCAAAAGTAAAATCCAGGGAGCCGATGCGCTCAAAAATAAAAGACAGAATTAAAAGACAGAACCGATGCGCTCAAAAAGTAAAAGACAGGAGCCGATGCGCTCAAAAGTAAAAAAGACAGAATTAAAAGACAGAGCCGATGTGCTCAAAAAGTAAAAGATAGGGAGCCGATGCGCTCAAAAGTAAAAGATAGGAATTAAAAGCCAGGGAGCCGATGCGCTTAAAAAGTGAAAGATAGGAGCCGATGCGCTCAATAATTAAAAGACAAGAATTAAAAGACAGGGAGCCGATACGCTCAAAAAGTAAACGACAGGGAGCCGATGCGCTCAAAAGTAAAAGACAGGGATTAAAAGACAGGAGCCGATGCGCTCATAAAGTAAAAGACAGGAATTAAAAGACAGGAGCCGATGCGCTCAAAAGTAAAAGATAGGAATTAAAAGACAGGAGCCGATGTGCTCAAAAAGTAAAACAGGAGCCGATGCGCTCAAAAAGTAAAAGACAGAATTAAAAGACAGGAGCTGATGCGCTCAAAAAGTAAAAGACAGGAGCCGATGCGCTCAAAAAGTAAAAGACAGGAGCTGATGCGCTCAAAAGTAAAAGACAAGAATTAAAAGATAGAGAGACGATGCGCTCAAAAAGTAAAAGACAGGAATTAAAGGACAGGGAGCCGATGGGCTCAAAAAGTACAAGACAGGAGCCGATGCGCTCAAAAAGTAAAAGACAGGAACCAATGCGCTCAAAAGTAAATGACAAGGAGCTGATGCGCTCAAAAGTAAAAGACAGGAATTAAAAAAAAAAAGGGAGCCGATGCGCTCAAAAACTTAAAATGCAAATGCATGGAGCCGATGCGCTCAAAAAACTTAAAAATGCAAATGCATGGAGCCGATGTGCTACAATGGAAACATTCATGACAGTTAGACAATGCCTTAAAATTTCTTTTCTTCTCTCTCTTTTTCTCTCTTTTTCTTTTATAGTTATTCTCTCTTTCTTTCTTTTTCCTTTTTTTTTTCTTTTCTTTCTTTTAATCATTCGAACCTGCGACGACTTTGGAAAGCTTTGACCAATCAAACCCCTATTCACTTGCTTTTCTTCGTCAGACCTTTTGGCTATCTCAGAATCCTTTTAACCCTTTTTCTTTTTCATTTTCTTCATTTTTCTTTTCAACTCTTCCTTTCTTTCTTGGTAACAAGTCACATTGCAAACTATACTTTGAGCTACTGAGATCTTTCAATCTAACTCAATCATTGAAGGATTGCTGTAGAAATGTTAGAATCAAGCTGTTGACCTTAAATTTATGTTATTTGAGACATAACTTAATTAGTCAAACATGAATTCATGAATGGATAGAAATTCGTTGAATGAACAAACTCCTTTTTATTACTTAGGTAATATGATTGTACATGAATATTTAGTAAGATGCATTCTTGAAAGATATAAGCATAGAAACAAAAGAAAATTGCAAGGAAGAGAAAATTTGCCCCAGTTTTGGTTCCTTGTTCCTCATTCAATTGATTCCCTGTAATCGTTTAATAATTCAACTGCTGTCTCTATTACTACTTTCTTCAACACTTTTTTTCTTTAATCTTTCAGACATTTTTCCCTAGTATGGCCAATTGAACGCAGAATAAAAATTGCCCCAATTTGGAGTTTCAGACCTCTTTCCTTTGAGATTTTGCCTATTTATTTGTCCTAACTTTTGCTTAAGCCGCCCTTTCGGGTTTTCGACCTAACGGACCTCTTTTTTTTTTCTTCCCCTTTTTTTTACTCTAACTTTTGCTTAGGTCGCCCTTTCGAGTTTTCAACCTAACGAGCTTTTCTTTTTAGGCATAGAATCTCTTAACAACATCAGTATTTACTGGTTTTGACAATTCTTCTCCATCCATATTCTGTAAAATTAAGGCCCCTCCAGAAAATGCTTGCTTAACGATGTAAAGACCCCTATAACTCGGAGTCCATTTTCCTCTAGCATCCTCTTAATTAGGGAGAATCTTCCTCAATAATAAATCTCTTGAACAAAATTCTCTAGGACGGACTTTTTTATTAAAGGTTCTGGCCATTCTGCTTTGATACAACTGTCCATGACAAATAGCTGTCAGTCTCTTCTCTTCTATCATATTCAATTGCTCATATCGAGTCTTCACCCATTCAGATTCTTCCAACTCTGCCTCCATCAAAACCCTTAGAGAAGGAATCTCAATTTCTATGGGAGAGACAGCCTCCATCCCATATACCAAAGAGAAAGGCGTTGCCCTAGTGCTTGATCGTATATTGGTATGATACGCGTGCAAAGCATAGGGCAACATTTCATGCCAGTCTTTGTAATTCACCATCATCTTGGCAATAATTTTTTCGACATTCTTATTTGCTGCTTTAACTGCACCATTCATCTGGGGCCTATAAGGAGCTGAATTATGATGCTTGACTTTGAAACTCTCGCAAAACTTTTGAATCTCAGCACCGTTGAGATTGGTGGCATTATCTGTTATTATCTTTTTTGGAATCCCATATCTACAGACAATATCCATTTTGAGGAATCTTAAAAACACTTTTTGAGTGATATTGGCATGCGAGGAAGCTTCTACCCACTTGGTGAAATAGTCAATCGCCACCAAAATGAAGCGATGACCATTGGAAGCTTTAGGAATAATGGGTCCAATGACATCTATTCCCCACATCGAGAAAGGTCATGGAGATACCAAATTGTGTAAAGGAAATAGAGGTGCATTAACTCGATCTGTATATATTTGGCATTTCTGACACTTTCGTACATATTCTATGCAGCCTGTTTCCATGGTGGACCAATAATAACCACTCCTTAGAATTTTTCGTGCCATCACGTGACCATTAGCATGAGTTCCACAAATTCCTTCATGGACTTCAGTCATGACTATACGGGCTTCACGAGCATCCACACACCTAAGCAAAGTGCCATCATGGCTTCTCTTATACAAAACTTCTCCGCTCAAGAAAAAGGCCATTGCCAACCTATGGATAGTCTTCTTATTCACCTAATTTGCCCCAGTTGGGTATTCTTTATGTTGAACATACTGCTTGATATCATGATACCAAGGTTTACCATCTAGCTCACCCTCCACATTAGCACAATACGTGGGCTCACTATGTACTTTTACTTAGATGAGTTGGACATTATTGTGGATATCCAACTTAGTCATTACAGCCAAAGTGGTCAAAGCATCTGCAAATTGATTCATATCTCAAGTCATATGAGAAAAGGTCACCTCTTCAAACTTCTCGGTCAACTTGGTCAAATACTTTTGATAAGGCACCAACTTCGGGCCTTTGGTTTGCCATTCACCGTTCACCTGATAAATGATAAGTATTGAATCTCTGAATACTTTTAATTGCTTAATCCCCAAGTCAAATGCCACTTATAATCCACTAGCACAGGCTTCGTATTCTGCAATATTATTAGTGCATTCAAAATCGAGCTTGATAGCGACTGGATATTGTTTTCCAGTTGGTGAAACAACCACAGCCCCTATGCCACTACCATGCATGTTGACTGCTCCATCAAAATACATCTTCCAAATGGGGTCATCCTCACCTTTTTCTTCTCCTTCTACTGTCAAAATTTCTCCATCAAGGAACTCGGATATTACTAGTTGTCCACCCTCAAGAGGGTTTTCAGCTAAATGATCAGCAATTGCATTTCCTTTGACGGATTTTTGAGTTATGTACTTGATGTCGAATTCTGATAGTATCACCTGCCATTTTGAAACCCTTAATGAAACATGAGGGCTTTCAAATAAATACTTCAGGGGGTCCATTCGGGAGATCAACCAAGTGGTATAATAGAGCATGTACTGCCTTAACCGTTTTGAGGTCCATACTAGAGCACAATAAGTCTTCTCAATTGCCATGTATCGGGCTTCACAATCATTAAACTTCTTACTCAGCTAATAAATTGCCTGCTCTTTTTTTCTTGATTCATCGTGCTGCCCAGCATTGCCCCCATTGAGGTTGACAGTATGGTTAAGTATAATATCAAAAGTCGACCCGATGTAGGTGGTACCAAAACAGAAGGGTTCATCAAATAAGCCTTTATCTTATCAAAAGCTTCTTGACATATCTCATCCCATTCACCCAGTTGATGCTTCCTCAACAACTTGAATATAGGCTCACAGGTACTGGTTAGGTTAGCAGTGAACCTAGCGATGTAATTAAGTCTTCCAAGAAAGCTTCTCACTTCACGTTCAGTCTTAGGAGCAGACATCTCCTGTATCGCTTTCACCTTATCCGGATCCACCTTTATCCCTTCTCTGCTAACGATGAATCTGAGTAATTTTCCAGTTGATGCTCTAAAAACGCATTTATTAGGATTGAGCCTCAACTTATACTTCCTGAGTCTTTCAAATAATCTCCGTAAGACTGTTACATGACTTTCCTTTTCTTTGGATTTGACTACCATGTCATCTACATAAACCTCAATTTCTTTATGCATCATATCATGAAATAATGCAACCATAGCACGTTGATAAGTAGCCCCAGCATTCTTCAATCCAAAGGACATTGCTGTGTAACAAAAGGTTCCCCAAGGTGTAATAAAAGTCATCTTTTCCTTGTCATTAACATCCATGGGGATCTGATTATACCCAGAATACCCGTCCATAAATGAGAACTTATGATTTCCTCATTGTATTGTCAACAAGAACATCAATATGGGGAGCGGAAATCATCTTTTGACTGGCCTTATTTAGATCTCTATAATCCACGCACATCCTGACCTTCCCATCCTTCTTTGGTACTGGCACAACATTTGCTACCCATTGCGGGTGTCTTGACACCTCTATAAATCCAGCTTCTAATTGCTTAGTCACTTCTTCTTTGATCTTTAGTGACATATCAGGATGCATTCTTCTCAACTTCTGCCTTTTTGGTTCTACATCCGGATATAATGGAATTTTATGTGATGCTATTTCAGGGTCTAGTCCAAGCATATCTCTGTAGGACCATGCGAACACATCAAGGAACTCCCTTAATAGTGCCACCATTTCTATACACTCAGGATTATCTACTATTCTCAACTCTTTCTTATCTTCTTCTATTCCCATGTTAATTACTTCTATTACCTCACTATCCACATCAAACTTCCTCTCTGAGTATTCTAGTATTTTTTCAAATTCTTCAATAATCTCTTCCTCTTCACCAGATCCAATATCCTCTTCATCAAACGTTGCAAAGGAATCGATTGACAAGTTTTCAAGGTCCCTTTCATAAGACAAACTCTCTACAAGACTCACATCCTTGGAGAGTAATTTATGGGGAGTTAGAAAGATAAAACAGAGTAGAAATGATAAAGCAAGAGCAAGAAGTCTTTTCTTTTTTGGAGAAATATAGGAAAAAGAAACTAATAAATGTAAAAAGAAGATAAGCAAAGAGAATGACACCGAGGAATGCTGAATAAACATGCAACTTTACTTAATTAATTGTCTCAAATAACATAAATATAAGATAAAAACATAGCTAGACACAAATATCTGCTTGTTACAGTATGACTAGACAATTACTTAGAAGCAATAGAATCAATCATTGATTCAGATTGCCAGTTCTCTAATGGCTCTTCTTTAGTGAAAGGCCAGATTGCTTTGTACTCTTCAGGGCCTTCTTCATGCAATGCATTGATAGTAAGATGGTATTGGGGACGAATGACTTCTTCAGGCATGATTACTTTGGTTGGTGCTGGGAATGTCTCTCTCAGGTGAGGAATATGCTTCATTTCGCCCTTATCACTCCCTTTCCCCAAAGTTATATTCTTCATTCTCTCTTCTAGAGTCGCTTCGTACCCCAATCCAAACTTGTCTAGTTTTTCTGGAAGTGAAATTGGTGTCCGAGTTCCTTGCAATTTTGAGCCCAGGACTTTTCCTTTCTGGTACCCATTATTAGTCATAATTCGGGCCACCACCTGATTCACAATTTGCATTGAGGGTTCACCCCCACTGAGTTTAGTTTCAACTATCTCAAAGCTGTGCCACAAATTCTCCTCATCTTTCTCTGCACTTTCCACATACGGCACTGAAACTGATTTTAACACCATGATTTCTTCTTCTCCATGTATAGTAATAATCGACCTATTCTTGATATACTTAACACTCTAGTGTAGTGTAGAAGGAACAACACCAGCAGCATGGATCTATGGTCTCCCCAGGAGCATAGTGTAACCAGGCTCAATGTTCATAACTTGGAACAATACTTGAAAATTACTTGGACCAATCTCTAATGGCAACATCACCTCTCCTAAAATGCCCCTCCTATTTCCATCAAAGGCTCGCACTACCATTTCTCGAGGTGACAGTTCATCCTCACTTATTGACAATGAGGTTAGAGTTAACTTCGGTAGGATATTTACTGCAGACCCCCCATCAATCAAAACCTTTACAACTATATACCCTTTGCATTTAAGGGTTATGTGTAAGGCCCATGGGTTTTTCTCAGAACGAGAGGTGATCTCTTCATCCATAAATTTGATCATGTTGACGTGCTTTACCGGGTCCACCATGCTGATAACATTCTCAGGGGTAACATCGGGTTTGACATAAGCCTCATTCAGTACTCTTAGCAATGCTTTTTGATGTAACTCGGATGTCAAAACGAATGACAAAAGGGATATCCTTGTTGGAGTCTTCTTCAGCTGTTCCATAACATCATATTCACTCTGTTTCATGATCTTCAAAAATTCTTCCTCTTCTTCTTTCCCTCTCTCCTCTTCTCTTGCACTTTCTTCCTTACCCCATTCTTTAACATTCTTTTTCTTTTCTACTTCTACTGGGCCATAAAATCGCCCACTCCTTCTAACTATATTAGTCACATACCCTTCATCCTGGAGTATTTCAGCAACTCGGGGTTTTGAAGTCTCTTCCCTGACTCTTTTCATTTCCACCTTAGCTTCATAATTCCATGGTACTGAGTGAGTATCATTATAAGCAAATGGCATTGGCTTCTTGACTGTAACAACTACTTTCCCTGGTGTCGGGGCTTGGTTGAGAGGTGGCACCTTTAGCACAAAGCGTTCTACTACACTGACTTCTTCAGAGGAGGCTACCCCTTGTCCGGCTTGTATTATTCCCAAAGTGAGTAATCATTGGACTCAAATCTTAAAGTCCCAACAGTTCTCAATATCGTGTCCTGTTCCCCCATAATGGTAAACACATCTTGATTCTTCATCATACTTCTCCTTTTCTTTTACTGATGAAGCTGGTGCTGTGATAACATATCCTGCTTTCTTCAACCCCTCAAATATTTGAGTTATCGGCGTGCGCAGGTTCATGCCATTCCTTATTAGAGGTCCTTCAATCTCCACGGTATTTGCCTCATTCCTTCCACCATGATTAGGAATTAGATTGCTGACAATATTAGGTCTAGCCTCTTCTTGAATGTCCAGTTTTCCATAAGCAATAAGCTTTCTTACTGCCATCTTGAAAGACTCATAGTCTTCGATTGAGTGCCCCGAAATATCCATATGGTACTTACAAGTTAAATTCGGATTGTACCATGCTGGAAATGGTGGTTGTAGGGGATGTACAGGGTTCCCTGAGATGAGGTGAGCATCAAACAACCTTTGAAATAGATCTGCGTTTGAGATAGACAGTTTTGGGAAGGGGTAGGTTTTGGGTACGGAAACGGCCTTGATTTTGGAAGTTTGGTCGAGGTTGTGGGTAGTTTTGGAAATTTTGCGGAGGACGAGGTGGGTACTGAGTATAGATTGGGCGAGTTGGTACATATAGTTAGGGTACCGGGATATTGTTGATTTGGAATGGCTGGGTTTGAGGTATATTTACTGGAGGAGCGGTTGGGCCAGGTAGATGGGATGATGCAGGTGTCTGATAGGAAGGGTAAGTGTTTAGGTTGTATGGGGGTGGTCGGTATGTAGGGTAGGATGGCGAATATCAGGATTACAGATTTTGCACGTAACTCACTTCTGGCTCCTTTTTCTTAGGGGGAAAACTCTTCTTGAAACTACTTTCATTATTGCCAGCTAGCAATTTTCTAGCCTTCACCAAAATTTTAATTCTTTCTCCAGCGGCAATTAAATCAGCAAAGTCTCTATAAGCGGCACCCGCTATTGTCCCAATATAAGGAGCTCCTAAAGTTCCCAAGAAATATGAGCACATCTCAGTCAGAGTTAACGGTGGCTGCACTTGAGCTGCGAGAGCTCTCCACCTCTGGGCATATTGTTTGAATGTCTCCTCATTTTTCTTCTATAATGTTCCCAACTGCTCCCGAGTTGGGGCTGTATCCAGATTAAACCGATACTGACCCATAAATAAATTTTCCCAGTTATCCCAAGAGGAGATTTTTGAGAGGTCCTATTGAATACACCACTCCAAAGCAGGCCCAGTCAAACTTTCATGAAAGAAATTGACGAGGAACTTCCAATCCCTTGACCAAATGGACATTTTGGTAATGTAAGTTTTTAGGTGGAAAAAGGGGTTGGTGCTCTCATCATATTTCACAAATTCTGGGACTTTGAAATCCTTGGGGATGACGATGTTAGCAGTAGGGCACAATTCTTCTATCCCAAGGGGACCGTAGGTGCTAGGACCCTTGATCGCCTTGATTTGCCCTTCCATCTTTTCCATCCACTCTTTTTTCATCTTGTCATTTTGAACAGTCGCGTGTCCAGTACCGGTAGGAAATCCAGTTGTCATCATATGTGGCGGTTCCCACGTGAACTCAGCATTACCATGGACCTCATTGTGAGTACCTTCCAATGAATGATATCATTCTCCAATAGGAATCATTACTGATGCTGTGTTTGAGGTTCCTCCTACATAAGGTACCTCAGTAGTGACTCCAGGGTTTGTCCTCATGGAAGTGGTATTCAATGGGTGTGAGTGTGTCTCGGTTACTCCTGTACCTCCAACTGCCCCCATCAAGGTGAGGGTCTCCCTCATGGCTGATAACATTTCCTCAATTCTTCTTTGAGATTCTGTCACCTCATTCACCCTTCCTTTCACTTCATCTACTTCCAAACTTAGGTTCCTACCTTCGTTCTCAGCTGCCATTGCTGCAAGCAACCTTGTTCGAGCCCTTATGTTGTGAACACGGGTTTGATTGGTGTCTTCTTTCCTTGGTCGCGCAATGGTTTTAAACTTCTGTGAACAATCACAGAACAATTTATTAAAATAACCATGATTATTATTGATTTGTTAAAGGACCATTATTTGTTTGTGCTGAATGGACTTGAGTGAGTATCTTTGATTATGACCGATTCTTAGAACGTCTCGTTCAAAAGCATTGGGTCTCAAGTAAAACATGGGATGAGAAGACATATTTCATTCCATTAAAACAAACATCATTTGAGAAGAATACATCATGGTCTAGTCTAATTCTTCCTTCTCGACTGAATGAGCCTTGATCATCTGCTTCATTTGTCTAATAAGATTCTTGAAATACTCAATGAAGTCATTAATCTCTGCCGGGGTCTTAAGAGGATCAATCATCTTATCTGCCACCTTTAAATAATATGGAATGTTTACGATTGCCGTGTTGGATAGGCATGCCAACTTCAAGAATTAGTCTCTCCAAAAATGGACTTCTTCTTTCCATCCATTAATGTCCTCGTCTTGTTGTTTTGCATGATTTATCATTTTCTGCAAGTCCTCCTGTCCTCGTCGCAATGCTGCTTCATACCCTGCAATCGCCCTATCTGTGTGTAACATCTCAACTTTGATTGTGTCTTCATATCTTGCTGACACCATTTTTATTTGTTGCTTCATGCTATCCACCTGTTAAAGAGCATTATCCTGTGTCGCTTTGGCATTTACAAGTGACTCTTTAAGTCATTAATTTTTAGCCAGAGCTCTATCTCTTTCTTGCCCTCGAAGTTTCAATTCCTTGTTTGCAGCTTCCAAACACCTTCTGGTTCTTGACATATGATCTTGTTCTATCTTTTGTCTCTTGTTAGCCCTTTCAAGCGCGTGGTCCTTCTCAGAATTTTCACGCTTTAAAACTGCACATGTTTGGCGAGTCTTTTCCAGCTCTGCTTCTAATTTCCTTTTTTCTTCATTGGCTTTTACTAACTTTTCCCTTATTTCCTCATCTTCTATCGGGGCCGGAGGCAGAGATATACCAACTGTAAAGGTCGCTAAACTTTTGAAAGGCATTTTGACTTCCTGAGCCCGATTCTTGACCCATTGCCGGTAGCTTTCTTTGACTCCACAGCTTCTAATTCCCAACTCTCTACCTTTTCTGATAACTTTCTTCCAAGCATCTCGCACTCTCCTAAGTGTCTCAGTACACTCCATTTGCATATCACAGACAAAAGGAGCGATTTCTAATTCTGACGGTGGCCCCATTATGCGATAGCCTAGTTGTCACAATGCCAGGGCAGGGTTATAGTTAATGCATCCCCAAGTACCCATGAGAGGAACATTAGGAAAGTCTTCGCACTGATAAACCACTGTTTGCCCTTCCTTTCACCATGGGTACCATATAATTCTTCTCTCCTTAAGCTTGGCTAATTCCTCAGCCCATTCACAGTCGCTCATGGTCTTCAATTGGAGCATCTTGAGATCTGTAATGGGACAGGGTCCTTTGTAGCCCCTCTTAAACATATGACTTGTGAGCCATACAAATAGCATTGGTAGATAACATAAGATCCGCTTACCCTTCTTTTCATGATAGAAATTCAGAGTGTAATAAACATCAGCTAGAATGGCTGGAACGGGATTTGCGGTATTATTTCTTCGAGCGAGGAACACATCAATTACTGCAAAATCTACCAAGTCTTCATTACTTGGGAAAAGGATGATGCCATAAATGGTGAGGGCTAACACATCCATAAAGGTGCTCTAGTCTTCAATCTCGGCTAGGTGATGCATGTGCCTTCCAAATATTTCCTTGGAAACCCCTCTGTTCCTTTCCTAATTTATTTTTCCTTCTGTAGATCTTTTACATGAATCTTCAAGACATTTGCTATGGTTGGCATAGATGTATAGTGGCCCATATATTGGTATGGCTTTTCCTTTTCTAAAGGTAAGCCCAAGATCTGCTCAAACTCCTCTAAGGTGGGGGCTAACTAAAAATCTTGAAAAGTGAAACAACGCAACGGTGGGTCATAGTATTGAGCTAGTGCAGTGATGGCTTCTGCTTGCACGTCAACTTCTAACAGATTCAGGATTCTCCCATATCTTGCAGTGAAGGTCAGACGTTGTGTCTTCTTCAACATTCGACCCAAACTCACCAAGCTTTCTGTGTCAACTTTCTTGGCCTTAAGTTGCAGGGTCCTTTTCAAAATTTCACCCTTGTGATCTGATCCCATGACACTTTCCATTATTAATCAAAGATACTCACTGTTAATCCTTAGGCACTTAGTCTCAACAGTCCCCCAACAAACCTATTTAACACATAAGAATCATCAATGCAATTTTTTTTGGAGAAAACATGATGCAAAAAGTGATGACTTGTGATGCAATAATGAGTGAGCGAGTTGTTGGTCCTTTAGTAATGACTCATCTCCTCTCTTTTTTTTGAAAAAAATTTTAGAGGGACGCAAGTATGGTTTGTCACATTAAAGGACTGAACAACTCACAAGATATGGATAAATCTAAAGGTAATGAAAGGTGTGCTCCTTTGTGTCTTAATAGGGTTGCCTTAAACTTGAGAATTCTATCTTAGGGATCTAAGAGTCTTTCTAGTTCATGAGAACTTCCATAGGGTAGCTCTTCTATTTTAGAGGTCTCTAGAGCCAAGTCCAATTTCAGAATGTTGACCACGAAATAGTGGGTAAACCACTAGGTGTGGGACATTCATAAAAAAGGCATACTCTAGATGAGGTTTTCACGATAACTAAACAGGAAGTACATCCAAAATGGCTACCACTACACAACCTCTACTTAACTTAAGCTTCACTCAGACCTAGGTATGGGGCCCCACTCGAATGTGTGTGCTTTATATGTAGGTGCAGTGGGTGCTGGGAGCGTACAAACCTTTACAATCCTAAAGACTACCCATATCCTGCAAAACAAAGCAAATACAAAACAAATTCCAAAAATTTTCTACCCTAAGGTTTAGATAATAAAATAATTAACAATAAAATAAAAAGCATCAAAAATATTGAAAAAAAAAAAAAAGGGTAAAACAAACATATAAAGATCATAAAATTTTACAAAACTAACTTTTATAGGCTTGACTCTCAAGTTTCCTCAGTGGAGTCACCATCTGTCGCGACCGTCATAATCGCGGTGAAAAATAGCAACTCGTAGGATATTAGAAAATGAAAATGGAGTCGCCACCAATTTTATTTTAATTTAGGAAAAATTGGAAAACCCTTTTTTAAAATTGGTCTTTGGAACCAGATTGGATTCGGGAGTCGGTTATGCTTAGGGAAGGGTGGAAACTTAATCCCACAGCACCCCTAACGCACCCGTCATAATACGGTACCTTAAGTCAATTATGCAAATTCTTGATAATCTCAAATATATTTACTTTACCCTTTTTATTTTAAAAAAATGATTTGTGAAAATTTAATTTTTGGCTTGACAGAAACAAAATTCTGCTCCTACGTATCCTCAAGTACAATAAGGAACTCAAAGTCACGTAGTTCTCTAAAAAATACTTGTGGGTTGGTTGATTTTATAAAAAAAACTTCAAAATTTTGAATTAACAAGCTGTCGCGACTCAGTTAATCGAATTAAGATTTGAATAGGTGAAACTCGGCGTCACGCTAGAGACGTCACCCATTGAATCATCAAGTTGTCACAACTCAGATGATTATGAAAATTATAGAATTAGCAAGCTGTCACAACTCAGCTAATTTCATTTTTATTTTTTTTAACATTGTATTATTTTTTTATCATTGTATTTTTATTACTTTTATTTTTATTTTTTTAGATTTTTTTTATTAAAAGAATCACTCTTTCTAGAAAAAGAACAAAATAGAAAGGGGAAGAATCACCCCACTTGCAGATCGGCGGCTTGGAGGACGCTGGTGCTGAGGACCGACGGTCAAGTGCAGGGAGGCTGCTTTCTGAGGTTCGACGGTCGAGTGCGGAGAGGGATCTGGTTTCTAAAGTTCGATGGTCGATGCAAGGAGGGATTTGTTTTCTGAGGTTCGACGGTCGATGCAAGGAGGGATTTAGTTTCTGAAGTTCGACGGTCGATGCAAGGAGGGATTTAGTTACGGTCGAGTGCAGAGAGGCTGGCTTCTGAGGTTCGATGGTCGGTACAGGGAGGCTAGCTTCTGAGGTTCGACGGTCGAATGCAGGGAGGCTGGCTTCTGAGGTTCGACGGTCGAGTGCAGAGAGGGATCTGGTTTAAGGTTCGACGGTCGATGCAGGGAGGCTGGCTTCTGAGGTTCGATGGTCGGTGCAGGGAGGCTGGCTTCTGAGGTTCAACAGTCAAGTGTAGGGAGGCTGGCTTTTGAAGTTCGACGGTCGGTGCGGAGAGGGATCTGATTTGAGGTTCGACGGTCGGTGCAGGGAGGTTGGCTTGACGGGCTACGGTCTGACAGTCGGTTCTGGTTGGGTTCAGCGGTGTTTTGGAGAGGTTATTGAGGTTGCTTGGGTGATGGTGGTCAAAGGATGTTGGGTGGCTTGGATTTGAAGATGGTTGCTACGGTTTAGAGGTTGAAGGGATGTTGTGTGAAGGTGATTACAGCTTGTGAGGTTAGGGTTGATGTGGATTATGGAGGCTTGAAGATGGTGAGTGTTTTGGAGGTTGATAGTGTTCAATGGTGGTGGAGATGAAGGTGGATTGCTTGAAGGTAGATGGGAAGTGATGATGATGGAGGTGATCAGAGGTTCAAGGTGCAAGGTGGTCTATTAGACAGCTTGAGGGTGAGGGAAATGAAGGCTCAAATTGGATTACAACATTCTGGCGCCCTCTCGAGTTGATGAAAGATGGTGGGATTTTATAGTGAAATGGGTGGAGGTTTGATTGATGTCAGTGGTGATGATTCTGAGAATGGAGAGTTAATGATGGAGTAGGTGATTATGCATAATGGAGTGGGTGAATTAGTGAGGGAGTAGGTGCATTAGTGGGAATGTGAAAGTGGAGTGAGTGGGAGCAAAGGAGGCTTGTCCCCTCTGCCATGGTGTGTACTACGTGAGTGTAGTGAAAATGCATGCCTAAGAAAGAAAAAAAAAACAATGGACAAAGAAAAGACAAACCAAATTTTTTATTTTTTTTTATTTTTTTATTTTTTACCAAAACAAATTAGCAACAAATCTTCTTCTTTTTTATTTTCTTATTTTTTTATTTTTTTTTTTTTTTTTTTTTTTTTTGGGCTTATGTATTTGGGTTAGAAAGATGGGTTAAAAATGTGGACAAACAAATCTCTTTTTTTAATATATTTTTTATATTTTCATTTTTTATTTATTTTTTTAAAAAATAAATTAAGAAAAGAGTCCCACAAAAATTGGGTGTTCACATTAACTTAAGACTATTTTTGAATATGTAGTTAGATGTAGGCCAAGATATGCATTACCTATCTATCTATTATTTCATATGAATCTATGTACTAACTTGTTATTTGAGCGAAATTTGTGTCTTGAACTGTGGCTTAACAAGTGAATTTTAGAACTTATCTTATATTCTTATATTTTAGAGAAAGAGAAAACAGTTACATATTTAAACTATTGAGTTTACTTGTAAATTCTTGTAACTTTATCACAAAGACGATCATATAATGCACAAAGGGGAACAACGAAAATATTTTAAGACACGAGTGGCTATATATGCCTATAACAAAATGAGATAAAATAATATTTGATTTTGATTCAGTGGCACTGGCAAGAAGGAAGAAGCATGTAGCAGTCAACAAAAGGGAGACATAGGTTGGTATTAAGCAGTAAAAGAATTTGCTGGGAAGAGAGACGTTATAGAGTAAAAGAGAGCAAGATGTGATTATGATAATAATATATATATAGATATATGAGTGGAATAAGATATAAGAGATACATGAGTATTTGTAATATAAGATTCTGCTACAAGATATATATATGACAATGATATATATGAGTGGAATAGGCTTGCATTTCGCCCAAACCAAACCCCCTGCTTTTGTCTATATTATATCTTCTCTAATTTGCTAAATCTGAACTACAGAGAGATTCACGGTCTTGTTGAGACTTGGTCAGCATTGTCTATGGTGCATCACTGTCTCTTACCCATTTTCTAAAACTGGCTATTTTCAAGATTACGAATTATATTACTGCCTCTTCTATAAGTACTCTCTCTTTCCTTCTCCCTGCTTCCCTTCGGTTTCAAGAGGTAAATATTTACGTTCATGTCTTTTTCCTTTTTTTTTTCTTCCCTTCGTTTTGTTTTTTCAATACTTAATGGAGAATCTTAACAGGGAAAAATAACCTATGTGAAGATAAAAATTTCTTAGGGTGTTGTGAGGTCTCATGTAAATATAAGTAGAGTAGGCACTTGTCTACCACAAGCAATTGAAGAATGAATCAGATGATGAGGATGAAAGCCAATGTAAACAGGAAATCACACAAGCTCCCAATAATAATAATAATAATAATAATAATAACAATGCAAGCACAATAACTTGTTCCAATGACAGAATTACTGACCCCAAAAGGGTCAAAGGGTAATCAAACATTCATGTCACACTCTATGCTTTTTGTAACACTTCAAAATTTTTTATCTCTTAAACAGTAATTTTGACAGTTAACAGAATTTTACTATTTAGTAATTTTTGGATGCTGTAAAATTATTTTGATTATTTCGTCAGCGTATTTGATCGTTTTGAGTGATTTACTCCGTGTCAGGAAAATAAAAATTTTCGGGCCGGGGAAAACTTTACGTAATTTAATTTTTACCGTTAGGTTTTAATTATTTTACGTGATCTGATTTGATATTTGTGTGTTTTCTAATATTTGTGATTTTTGTGGATGATTATGAATTTTTGTTACTGAATGTAGGCCCAAGTGGTCCTATGTGGGCCCAGGTGACCTTACGTGGGCCCAGTAGGTCCTGCAAAGTAAAATTTTTTCTACGGATAGAAAAATTTGTACTGTTTAGACAGAGACAAGGGATCTTACTAAACCTGAATCTGGAAACAGTTTTTATAATTTTTTTTGGCTGTGTTTTGTACTGTATTTATTTATTAGGTGATAAAAATACAATAAAAATATTATTTGTAGGGTTATAACAGATAAAAATAATAAAAATTATACTGCATAGTCAACAAAGAGGACTTGACTTGATTTGTACTCTTGGATGAGAATACTTAGTTTGAAGATTAATCATTGATTTAATCAGCGGTTAAGAAACAAATTTAATAAAGAAGCATTGTATAATCACCATTGATTTAATCAATGGTGTGAGAATAAACTTAGTTAGGAAGACTTCAATATCAATCGTAGATTTAATCAACGGTGTAAAATTAGTTATATAAAGTGGCTATGACCATTTACAACCATTGGATTTAGAATTAATCAGGGGTGGAGATTTGGTCTTCTAAAAAAGCTATGACTAATTATAACCCTTGGATTAAAAGTAAGAAGGAGTAATCTTGACTCTTTATTTTGGAGACACATCTAATGGCTAGGATTTAAAGGAGAAAGATCCAATGGCCTAGATTGAGTCTTCTAATCAAAAGTCTACTAAATCCTAACCATTAAATAAATCAATGGTTAGGAATGTTTCAAATAATGGCTTGAAAAAGATGATAATATTATTGCATGCATAATGCAAGGAGGGGACGTTTTTGTAGTATTTTGGAGCTAAAGGTGATTTGATGACCATTATTACTTGTCATGGTCAATATTACATCATTCTTGACCATTATTGATTTGTTTGCATCCTTAGGAGAGTGTTTAGAGGGAGACAACTTTGAATAGAACTTTTTTAGGCCAAAAAAAAAGATGAAGTCAACAACAAGATAGCTTGAATTTGATTAGTAACTAATTAATCCTAATTTGGTTAATCTAATGGCCTAATTAACAAGCTAAGTGAACTAATCTAATTATTAATTAGTGATAATCTAATTACTAATTAAATATCCTAACTTTATTTAGAGACTATGATATATACCATAATATGTTTAATTAATTAGTTATATAGTTAGAATGTTAATTAAGTGAAATTAGGAAACTAGACCTAATTAATTAACTAATTAATTAGCATACAATTAGGTTTTAATTGAAAACAATTAAGTCCCTAATCTTATGAAGAGCCACATGGTCATGCAGCTTGGAGAGCTTCTCCAAGGTTCTTGAATGGACTTTTATGACCAATGGATGGCATTTAGTGACTTAGACCATGTGAAGACCATGTGCATGCATGTGAAAGCATTCAATTATGCTAAATAAATTTTTATCTCTCCATTCTTTCACTCCTACAGCTGCCCACTTCAATTCAGTCATTTAATTTCATTTTTTATCACATTTTATAACACTTAATTCATTCTCTCTCTTCTCTCTCTTCCAATTTGTCAAGAACACCAAGAACAACACCATGAACTTCACCTTCTTCCTTTCTTGAGTTATTCGGTCACCACCCATAGAACCACTTTCAATCTTTCATAATTTTATCTAATTACATATCTTGAATCCTCTCATCAATCCAAAACACTTTCATGTTAGGAACTTCTCAAAATTCTATCATCTACAACCTTGTCCTTCAAGTTAAAGATCAAAAAGCTTATGTTTTCCTTCTTGTGAGGAATTCGGTCAACCACCCTAAGACCACCCTTCAAGTTTGTTTAATTTAATCCAACAATAGATCTTGAATCTACATGATATTCTAAGCAACTTTCATGTTGAAGACTTTCTCTAAATCATTCATCTTCATGGACTTTCTTCAAGATCAAAATTATTGGGTTTTGAGGTGAAGTGTAAGGAAACTTCATTTCTTCTCTCTTTTTCATGTTCTAAACCATGTTTGATCCATGGTTCCTCTTAATCAAGCTTAGTATACTAATTTCTATGTATTTTGTTTTGTATTTGAGAAGCCTTTGGTGGTAAAGGACTTGGAAAAAGAAGCAAATCAAGAAGTTTTTGAGGATCTTCAAGAGGTAAGAGGGAGATCCATCTCACCAACCAAGTATGGTGGTGAAAGATGGTCTTATATTTGATGGATGGTGAATCCATTTGAGGATTTCAATCCATGGTCATGTAATAATTTATGTGTGTTTATGAGCTTTGATTTATTTGCTTATGCTTGATATGCTTTGCATGATTTTATGGCTTTGATGATATGCCTATATTATGCATAATAAGTATATGGCATGCTTATAGTATTTATGATGAAATATATATATATATGTGTGTGTATGTCATGACGTGGTGATGAAAAGGAATTCAATTTTTGGCTCCAATAGCCAAATGAGAGGGTTCGGTTTTTGATGCCCTTGATTAGGGTTCATGTTGAAATTTTTCAAGAACAAGAGAATTGATTTTTGGGTCCCTAGAACAATGAGAATTTTAGCCAAGACACCTCAAAATAGGTGTTCACAAATTAATACTTTCATGAAAAATGAAAATGGATGATTTGAAGAGTATGAAAAATAAACAAACGGTTTGTTTTTCAAGAGAACAAGAATATGGTCTATGAGGAATTTTTATTGATTTATTTTGTGTAAAAAGATCCTAAGTGTTTTTCTAAATATGAGTTTTGAATGAAACGGGCAAACATTAATTTTAAGGATTTGCAAAGAAAGTGAACAAGGATTTGCAAAGAAAGTGAAAAAAAGATTTGTAAAGAAAGTGAAAAAGGATTTGAACAAATGGGTTTGGTTTTTATAACCATCGGTATTTCGGTTTTGAAAATAAAATTTTAATGGTTTTGTTTGTGTAAAACCATATCAATTTAGAAAGAAAAATGTTTTGATAATTTTCAATAGTCATGTCCACGTTTTCGAAGGCTTGTAATGCATTGATTTTGATGAAACAAAGTGATTTTCCAAGTGAAAATATAATTAATTTAATACAAGGAATTTGAAAAGGGAATCAGAGTATTTTAGCACTTGAGAAATAAATTTTTATGTAAATAGAAAAGAGAGGTTGCAAGTGAGCCTCAATTTGTTTTAAAAAGAATTTATTTGTTAAAAATTGATTTAAGAAAAAAAATAAAGGATACAATAGTGATTTGATATTTTCTAACGTGTAACTCATCCGTTGGATTTTGGAAAGGGTTAGTAATTTTTAAAGTTAGAAACATTGATTTAATTCAATGAAATTGTGAATTTGTGGAATATACTTGAAAAATGATTTTCTTAAGTAAGAAGATATATTAAATGAAGTGAAAAGTTATATTATTTTGAGGAAGGTTGAATTGGAAATGATTTGGAAAAAATGGAGAATATAATGGTATTTTGAAAATTTACTAACGTATAACTTATTTTCGAGTTTTGAAGTGCGTTAGAAAATGTTAAGTTTTGAAACGTTGATTTACATCAATGGAAAAGTGATTTTGTGAATTATATTTTGGAAAAAAATTTCTTGAGTAAAGAAATGTAGAAAAAGATTTTCTTGAGTAAAGAAAATGTGTTAAATAAAGTATAAAGTCATATTAGTTTGAGAAAAGTGGAAATGGAATTTTTGAAGAATGAGAAATATTTTCTGTAATAGAATTGTGGTGAAAAAATTATTTACGTATCTTAAAAATGTAAATTTTAAAGTACGTGATTTGAAATACTGATAAAATTTTTCTAAGTGTTTAGAAATACAGTAAAATATTTTTACGCGATTTGAAATATGATAAAATATTACTATGCCATTAGAGATGCGTTGAAACATTTTAAGTGATTTGAATTACGTTTAAATATTCTACGTAATTTGAACTACTGTTGAAAAATTACTATATGATTTAAAAGTGATAGAATATTTTTACGTGATTGTGAAAATGACAGAAAATCATTATGTGATTTGGAAAGTGTTTTAAATATTTTGAGAATGATGGAAAATGTTTTATGCAACTTAAAATAATGATTTTTAAGTTACCCGATTTTGAAAATGATGGAAAATCATTATGCGATTTGAGAAACATATATTTTTATGCGATTGAGAAAAATGTTAAAAAAAATTTAATACATGATTTAAAGGTGCAACAGAAGAGTTGCAGTATTGTGAAAACGTAACAGAAACGTTTTGAAATTGTGAAAATGAAATGGAAATGTTGTGCAATTTTGTGAAAACACGACGAAAGAGTTTTATAACTATGAAAATGTGATAATATGATTTTCCTATTGAAAATACAGTATAAATACTGTAGAACCAATATATGGATGCTGTGTGAGAAAATGACATGTTTTGTCTGTGATTGGCATTTGGTGCATTATACATGCATTAGAAAGATATGTCTGTGATTGGATTTGGTGTATTATATGTGCATTGGAAAAATATGCGTTGAAGCATATGATTACATTGAACAAATGAAATTGAAAAGATTTGGCCCTTTGGGGTTAGACTTGCACTGATATATTCGTGCATTGTATAAAATATAGCTAATAGCTATTATGGCCCTTGTGGTTGAAGAGGGAATGAGAATTGATAGTGAGGTCTATGATGGATCTTGGGGGCGTCGAGGCACGGCGGTCGACCATGGGCGGTTAGCGAAGTACCACCTGTGCCACTTGCGATCTGATCCATTGTAACACATTGATGATACCCGACAAGAATACGATTCTTTTCAACGACCGGAGATTGTCTTTGGGCTAAGGTGACAATTAACCGAGCATTCTTCTCGAAATTGTGAAAACCTCCATGGAGTTATTTTTGATAAAGCCCAGTCTTTGTGCATATGCATAAATCTGAGCATTTATATCATGTGATATATTAATTGAGGAATATTGGTTATGACAATTGTTTTGAATACTTGGAAGATGATGATGATGATAATGTTTGAGGGCATTATCATAATTATGTTTATGACAATTGAATTGATAAATGATTGGATGATGATAGTTGATTAATGTTGATGACATGATCATAATTGTGGTATGATCTATTTGTATGATATTCTTTGTTTGTGTTATCTCCGTGTCTTGTAGTCTTTGGTATTGGTGTAGGTGATCTCACCTCTTTGTTATATTGTTTTGCTTTATCGTATTGTTAAAATTATACGAGAGAAGGAATGAGTTGTCTTAGACATAACGAGTTGTAGATACTCGAGAGATTGATGGAAACATTGAAAAGTGGTGTCTCAAGTTCAAGATGTCTTTGGGTAGACAGGGAGTAAAGTTCGATGCATCAAGTTGATACAAGAGAAGGAACGAGTATGTTAAGATTTAATATTAGTGTTGTACTGTGCTATTAAGTAGGACCCATCATGGGGTTTGCTACTGTTAAAAAATAATAAGTTTGTTAATTTTATATTTCTCTTTAAATTGTGATATTAATTGGTGTCAATATTACATAATGAATAGTTGAAATATGATTTTCAATATTACCTAATATTTTCAGTAAATTTATGTTTCAGTAAAGAAGTAATTTTGAAACTCATCTTTTATAACTCAAACTTTGTGTGAACTTCTTTTCAGATTATGAGTCAGGAGTCGGAAATGTGATGCCCTAAGGAGGGTGTTACACTTTTCGTGGTAAAATTGCATTGGTCCATGACATAATTTGCATAACCACCACAAGTTTCATTTCTAAAAGCAAATGGATAATGTCTTAATAATTACAACATTTTCAATATTATTAATGTGTGATTAATTAGTGTTTATGAATTATTCTTCTCGATAACATGTTCTTCATAATATATCACAAAGCTTTTGATATTTATCTTTTTTTGGTCTTGGTTTCTGGTTTGCTTTATTTGATTTTGCTGCAAGTGAAACATTATTTTCAAGATGAATAAGCATTATTTTTAGTAAACTCTTATACATGAATTAATCAAGATGTGCATCTAGTACACCTAGTAAATCTCATAGATAATCTTAATATGTTCGTAGTTCCTTGAGCCACTCAGACAGAGTTACTGTGCAGGCAAAGGGGCTTAATGCTATGATTTTTGTTATCTTATTTATGTTTAGATTTGAGTTCCTTGCTGAAATGCTCTTATTTAGATCATAACTTTGAACCTGATTTGAAAGAGGTGGATATGTAAAATGTTATTTGATTGTATGCTATGGGTGCAGGTTCTTGTTGCCTTTCTTGTTCTTTCTGCTATCTAAGCTTGGTAAAGGCATTTTTGTTGCAAGTGCAACATTTTTTCCTGAGCCTTGATTCATCTGGAGTCTTCTTGAGTCAAGGTTAGTTTCATCCTTATTCATTTCATTGCTTCATAAGTTAATTATAAAAACATATGTATACCTTTATGTTGCAATCAAGAGATGCACTGTGAAGGTGTTTGTGTCTTTAGGATTATATGTCACTTGCATGACATAATGAGAATGTCTCGCAAAACTTATTGAGAGAGTAAAGTATTTACCACAAAACTTACCTATCTAACTCAACTTTAACTGTTAAAGGAGTTACTGGTATTTCTAGGATTCAAACCATCCCAAAATACCTCCAAAACTTGCCTAAAAAGGCTAATTTTCAAGATTGCACCAAATATGCATCTTAACTCATAAAATTATGAAATTTTATGGGAAGATAGATCTCTCTTATATCTTTCCAATGCCGTAAACCTCACCTCATTTGGATAAGCATATCTAAAGTTATGTGACATTTTACAAAAGCAAAAATAGGGAATTCACTAGTTTACCCATTTCTGCCCTGACTTTAAACTGAAACTGGGAACAAAATACACCCAGGAAAATTATGAAATTTTGCAGGCAAGAAGCCTTACATGTTAGCTTTAAAATGCCTCTGGTTTCATGGGAAACGGACACCGGAGCAGGAAGTTATGCAATCTGGTTTACTGGTTGCCAGAATGCATTTTCTGTAGAATCTGCATTGGATTCAAACCAAAACTGGTACTGTTTGGCTCAGTGTAAAATCTTGAAATTTTTACCACACGTAGCCCTATGTCTTAGGTTTAAAATGACACAAAAATCATGTCATTCCGATGTCTGTAGCTCAAGTTATGCGACAAATATCAGGATAGCTCATTTTTCTGGATTAAGGGAGTCATAATCATTGGTTTTCTGCATAATGTTGCATAAAACAACTGAAAATCACATTCCCAAACCTCCCCAAAGGTTTTCCACCTCTAAGCATAATTATCTCTCTAACCGATTAGAACTATTCAATAATCAGTTAAAGTCCCTAATAATCTGTTTTCTAAAGATGCCTAACTCTAGGTTTGACCTGTAGGGAACCAACTCTAGGTTTGGCCTCACTTGCTTGAGGGAACCAACTCAATAGGCTCAACCTCACTTACTAGAGAGAACCAACTCACTAGGCTCAACCTCACTTACTTGAGAGAACCAACTCACTAGGCTCAACCTCACTTGCTTGAGGGAACCAATTCACTCTTACTACTACCCCATTTCAGCTCAACTTATTGAGAGAGTAAAGTATTTACCACAAAAGTTGTCTATCTAACTCAACTTTAACTATTAAAGGAGTTACTAGTATTTCTAGGATTCAAACTATCCCAAAATACCTCCAAAACTTGCCTAAAAAGGCTGATTTTCAAGATTGTGCCAAATATGCATCTTAACTCATAAAATTCTAAAATTTTATGAGAAGATAGATCTCTCTTATATCTTTCCAATGCCGTAAACCTCACCTCATTTGGATAAGCGTATCTAAATTTATGCGACATTTTACAGAAGCAAAAATAGAGAATTCACTAGTTTACCTATTTCTGCCCTGACTTTAAACTGAAACTGGGAACAAAATACACCCAGGAAAATTATGAAATTTTGCAGACAAGAAGCCTTACATGTTATCTTTAAAATGCCTCTGGTTTCATGGGAAACGGACACCAGAGCAGGAAGTTATGCAATCTGGTTTACTGGCTTCCAGAATGCATTTTCTGCAAAATCTGCGTTGGATTCAAACTGAAACTGGTATTGTTTGGCTAGGTGTCAAATTCTGAAATTTTTACCACACATAGCCCTATGTCTTAGATTTAAAATAACATAAAAATCATGTCATTCCGATGTCTGTAACTCAAGTTATGCGACAAACATCACAGGCTGTTTGGGTGTTGTCCTGATTCTACAAATTCAGGTATTGCATAATCTTGGTTTCTAACCAAGTTCTAATCCTTAAATCATGGATTCTAACTATTTTTCAACCCTAATAATGGTCTCTAATCATGTTAGGATCATCCATTCACTAATTCAACTTATTAATGATGGATTTAAACTTAAACTTCCAACTAAAACCCTACTTTTTTTCAACTAACCATTAAAAAGGAAACTATGGATTGTAAGGGCTCCAATCCATCAACTAACTAGTATCTAACTCATTAAACTTAGATTATAATCAAAGTCAATTAATCACAACCTAATTCTTATTTTTCTCCAATCCATTTCCAAGATTCTCTATCATGAACCAAAATGGTTGGTTTGAGCTATAAATGACTATCTAATACTTATTAGACTAAAATTATCCTAACTTAATTCTTGGAAGCAAGAATCAAGCTAAGAGCTAGGATTTTGCTCTCCAAATCCAGTTTTCCACTCCAAATCTCTAACCCCCATTCAAAAGAACAAAGAGAGAAAAAGAATAGAAATCTTCTACCTTTAGGTGATGACCAACCTTTGAGCCTTACTCTTCTTCTTTTCCTCTTCCCTTCCTTTCTTCTCCTTTCTCTCTTTCTCCCCTTCATTTCTCTGTTTCTGTTCTGTTCTATTCTTTTCTTTTGTTTTCTGCTGAGGGTCGTGGGTTAAGGAAAAATCAAAACTTAAGTTCCAAGTGTTAGAACTTTTATATGCTAAGAACACTTGAATTATACTAATTCAAGTTTTTCAACTTCCCAACAACTATAAAATAAATACTAGGATTCATTTAAATTGCTGGTTCACTTTTATTCTTATTTTTCATATCTGCTACTAGTCAATCAGTATTAAAATACACAACCAGTATACTTAAAAATACCAAACTGACTCTGATTCTTCTCAAATTTTAACTGTATCTTACTTAACTCATTTGTGACCTAAAATCAATTTCTCTATACTTGTTTCTCTCAACTTAGCCTTTAAAGCTATTTCCTAAGTCATTTTAAGCTACTTTTTAACTTTTGTGTTGCAACTAAGTGCCTAAACTAATTTAGTTGGTCACAAAACTAAACTGACATGTTAAGCAAGTATTAGAATACCTTTGTAACCCGCTTACAAGCCTAACATGATACTGAAGGTGTTACACACCGCTTCACCACATTCAGAACAACTTGGTTTATTTCTTCATCAGGCCACTGAAATTCATAAATCAGAATGATCATGACTTCCTTAGTATAGCAAATTGTGTATAGGGCTTCCAATTCTTTACACACTACTTCACCTTCTCAATCTGTTGCACAATCTTAATTCCAGTGTGTCGAGCTTGCCATGATTTCTTACTCTTACAAACAACCTTCAAGAAGGGTAAGAGTGCAGGTATACCAAGAGCAGAGGCAACAACACTGAAAGCTCTAGCAGTAGTGTTCCTAACATATTCATCAATGTTGTCTATGTCGGTCGCATAGCAAAGAATCATTGTGGCCAGTGAAAACTTAGATTTTATTTATGCTTTTCTCTCCTATGAGGTACATTTAGGACTATCTAAATATGACGTCAAATCTTGGATGTTGAAAATAAAAGTTATGAATTTCTAATGAATTATGTGTTAAGAATATTGGTTTGATTTAACTTTTGATTGTGCTTTAACATATGCTTAAAGTTTTATTTTCTTATTCGAGTGAAGATTTGAGCAAAACCTTAGTTTCCCGTTTGAGATTCAATATGAATGAGCACACATACTTATTGTTCGTACTGCTCATTATATTGAATCTTGAATTGTCCAAGTGGGACAATTTGGTAAGAAATTTTTCCTTCACTTGGTTAATAGTTATTATTTAAATCTCATTTCTTATACTTGTCGAAATTTCGGTCTGCTACATTTCCTTTTGTTCTCTGGGTGTATACTTAAACGTGGTAGATCTCACTGCGTTATAGTCATGCACTTGGAGACCAATGGGAAATGCTGTCGAAATTTCGTCAAGTATAAAATATGAGATTTAAGGAATAACTATTAAACAAGTGCTGAAAAAGTTTCTTATCAAATGGGATAGGGCCATACCATGTTAAGAAGGATCGGTTGTTATAAGGATTTGTATTAATGTGCTAAACCAATTTCAGCAATCATGAGACCCAATCGAAGTTGGATGTTACGAAGAAATGATCCTACCGGCTATTTAAGTGAAGAATTCAAGGATGAAGTTGATGATTTCATTAGGGTTACTCAAGGAGACCCGACAATTAGTGATGCATTAAATCACATCCTTTTTTCATGTGCTAGATGTAAGAATCGTGCTTGGAGGGAGGTATTTGGGGTAGAACAACATCTATATAAGTACAGATTTGTGGACGGTTATGTAAATTGGACCATTCATGGTGGGGACATATGGGGAGATCGCGGCTCAACATCCATTGTCCATGATGATGAAGTGGAGCCTAGGAATCTATACGTGGATATGGTTATGGATGCCGTAGGTGATAGACTAAATGCAGAGGCTCAAGATTTAGAAGAGGATCCAAATGCAACAGCTGCGAAGTTTTATGACTTGCTAAGAGATGCTGACGAACCTTTATAGGATGGTTGCCATAAGCACACGAAATTGTCAGCTGTAACTCAACTTTTGAACTTGAAGTCAGAGTTTAACATGAGTGAGAGTTATTATGATAGAATGATTGTCATCATTAAGAGCATGCTTCTAGAGCCTGAAAGGTTACCCGAAAACTTCTACAAACCAAATAGGATGGTTCGTGAGTTAGGATTAGGATATGAGAAGATAGATGCGTGTCTTAATCAGTGCATATTGTATTACAAAGAATATAGTGACAAGAGACTCTACTCAGTTTGCTTAGTATGTGGACACCCACGATTCAAACCGAAGGCGAGACGTTCATCGAATGAGAAGGATGTGCCGCACTCAGTGTTGCAATATTTTTCCATTATGCCAAGACTCCAACATCTGTTTATATCCAAAAACACTGCATAGTATATGACTTGGCATGCAGATGGAGTGCGTCAAGATGAATCAGTGATCAGGCATCCAACTGATGTTGAGGCTTGGAAACGATTTGACGCTACCCATCCTACATTTACCCTAGACGCTCGAAATGTTAGGCTTGGCCTATGTACAGACGGTTTTAATCCATTTAGCGGTTCAGCCACACCATATTCATGTTGGCCTGTTTTTGTCACACTGTACAATCTACCTACAAGTATGTGTATAAGAAGGAAATACATATTCCTCACTCTTGTGATTCCTAGACCAAAGTCACCTGGTAAAAGTTTAGATGTGTATCTTAGACCCCTAATTGACGATCTGAAGATATTGTATGATGATGGGGTGCAAACTTATGATGCCTGGAAGAAACAAAATTTTGATATGAAAGCGGCTTTGTTGTGGACAATAAGTGACTTTCCAGCCTATGGAATGCTGTCTGGGTGGAGCACTCATGGAAAACTTTCTTGTCCGCTTTGTATGAATCACAGTAAGTCATTTGTGTTGAAGCACGGTAGGAAATGTTGTTGGTTTGATTGTCATCGCCAATTTTTGCCCTTTGATCATCCATTTCGCCGTGATCGAAACTCTTTTAAGAGATCAACAGTGGAAAGATTGAATCCACTGCAATGGCTAAGTGGGACAGATGTCTTGAATAGAGTGACTCAACTTAAGGAAATCATTTTCGGCTTGAATTCAGGTAAACAAAAATAAGATGGCTTTGGTATACACCATAAAAGGGTGAAGAAGAGCATATTCTGGGAATTACCTTATTGGTCGACTAATCTAATACGACATAATTTAGATGTTATGCATGTCGAGAAGAACGTGTTTGATAATATCTTCAACACTGTCATGGACATAAAGGGCAGAACAAAAGACAATGCAAATGCAAGAGAAGATTTGAAGATAATATGCAAACGTCCTACCTTGGAGCTAATAGTTGACAATGGCAAGTGTAAAAAACCAAAGGCGACGTATGTCTTGGATGCTAATAAAAGAAGGATGGTGTGTGAGTGGATAAAATAGTTAAAATTTCCTAATGGGTATGCGTCGAATATTGCACGTTGCATCAATGTAGACGGCGGGAAGATATATGGAATGAAAAGTCACGATTGTCATGTTTTTATGCAAATGTTAATTCCTCTGGCATTTCGTGATATCTTGCCAAAACCTATATGAGGACCGTTAACAGAACTAAGCTTGTTCTTTAAAGAAGTTTGCGCAACTGAAATTCATGCTTCCACCATTGAGAATGCAGAGCTTTCTATCATTGAAACAATTTGCAAGCTAGAAAAGATATTCCCTCCAGCATTCTTTGACGTGATGGAACATCTAGTCGTGCATCTCCCTTATGAAGCTAAGGTTGGAGGACCAGTGCATCACAGGTGGATGTACCCCTTTGAGAGGTGTATGCTGTACTTGAAAAGAAAGGTCCGAAATAAGGCGAAAGTTGAATGATCTATTTGTGAAGCGTATATTTTAAAAGAAATTTTTAATTTTGCTTCTATGTATTTTGATCCCCACACAGACCAGGCACACTCAAGTTCTTCGGAATGACGACGGTGGGGAAGATACAATTAATGAACGGTTGTCTATTTTTAAACATCCATGTCGTCCTGTCGAGAGAGGTCGAAATAGATTCTTGATGGATGTGGAACTTCAGATTGCTGAGACATATGTGCTTGTAAATTGTGGAGAAGTAGAACCTTATCTCCAGTAAGTTTACTTTCTATCTAATGAATTTGTTATTAATGTGCTAAATTTATGCTAAATATTAATTATTATATTGATTAGACAATTCGAGGATTCGTTAAGGGATACAGATCCCAATATAACTGATGATCAAATATTGGAAGCTCGAGATAAGGACTTCAGTAGGTGGCTAAAACATCTAGTGAGTCCTTTTATCCATAATAGTGATCTATCATATTAAATTCAATGTGCATTATGCTAGATGTTACAACTATCTACTGTCTATGTAATGATACAGGTTAATATAGGCCAAGTCGAGGATCAAATGATACGAGAGATAAGTTACAGTCCATCTAAGTCCGTGACTTCTTACTGTGGCTTAATAGTTAATGGGTATAGATTTCATACCAAGGTGTATGGACAAAATAAAGCTACCATGAATAGTGGCGTATGTGTTAGAGGTAGTATATATGGTGAGAATGACTTCGACTATTATGGCATATAATTGAAGATATAATAGAATTGTCATATGTAGGAAATCAGAACAAAGTATTTCTTTTACAATGTCATTGGTTTGACCCGATAAATGGAGTCAATGTTGATGAGAGATATGGGTTGGTTGATATCAAGCATAAATCAAGACTTCACTCAAATGAGCCATTCGTCTTAGCCGAACAAGCACAACAAGTGTACTATACAAGATACCCATAAAGCGGGAATAGAGCTAATGGTGAATGGTGGGCAGCTTGCAAAGTCAGAGCAAAACTCTTCGTGGCTGAGACATTGAATGAGGAATGTGATGAATTGAATGACTTAACTGCCACTGATTATTACCAAGATGATGGATCCCTTGGAACACACAATCCTGTGATAGATGATGAAGCAGTCTCCTTGTTTGATGCACATGCCCAAATGGAAGAAGTTAACATACGTGATATACATTAGCCAATGAACGATCTGGTTGATGATGAGTTGATTGATGACAACGAAAATAATGAAATTAATGAATTCTCAGATGAAGATGAGGAATCTTTTGCTTCAGACTCAAGTAGTTAAAATTGAAGCTTGTTCAATAAATTTCGTTAATGGTATTTACACTGGATTATCATTATTATATTTTGAGGTTTTTATTGACATATAGTTGCTTAAATGGAGTCATGTTACATTATGTTTCCTTGTGCAGATATCCATCATGACCATTCGAGGTAGAGGTGCTTTGACGCAATCATGTGGAGGCCGTAATGTTGCATTTACCTATGATTCTCCACCAGTACAGCATTCTCAGCCCTCTCCAGGTATACCTATAGGATAATCTTTTTAATTATTATTAACTCGTGGTTTGTATAAATGTAATATATATGTGTTTTTTTATGTATAATTATATTAGGTGCAACTTCAGCTACTGGCCCATCGACCAGTGCAGGCCTACCAGTGTCTAGTCCATTAACCATTGGAGGCGCATCAGCTTCTGTCTCACCCCTTACTGACCCAGCGATTTCTATGCCACCCCTTGCTGACCCACCCACTAGCGGCCCGAATGTGGTGCCTTCATGTGGAGAATCCAATGTAGAAACAGATAGCTGGGAACTTATATATGTGGCGCCTGTCCCTGAACCGTAAGTACTAGTGACATATCATCTTTTATTACATGTATTTACTTTCAGATAACTCTCTTATTATCTTATTGTACTTACAAGAGAAGGTTTCTACCATCGAGGGTGACACGTGACATTATGTACAATGTCATGACACGGATGCCTGTTCCGGCTAGTACTTTACGAGGTTATCCAGCTGAGATGAAGGAAATACTATTTACCAACTTCATGGTAAGTAATTGTATTTATAGAGTTATATATTATACGTTTATTGAAAAATAAATATACATACATATCCTTTGTGAAGGCTAAGCATCGGTTTACATCTGATGCTGATCGCAGCATGGCGAGAACTGTCTGGGAATGGACTATCTTGGACCGTTATCCAGACTATTTGAACAAAGCACGAGATAAGGCCTTTGAGAGGGCAAATTCAAACAACTTAGCTGATATTAAGGGCCATGGGCCCAAAGGAATGAGGACGGAAGTGTGGGATGGCCTAGTCGACATTTGGCTAACAGATAAATGGATAACAAGGTCTGCAGTTGCCCGAAGGAACAGGGCAGCCATGCCTGATGCCTTGAAGCATACAGGCGGTTCGATAACCTTTGGTCAACACAAGAGTAAGATGGTAATATAACTTTCGCATTTAAAGTTTTAATAATAAGCATCTGTATATGCACATGTTGTAATTACTTGAGTTATTTGCCTATCTTGAGTATGACATAGTATTTTAGAGGGATTACCTTACTTTTGATATGTGTTTCTTATATAATATTCTTCCATATGGGATTACAAGAGGCAGAGTTAAAGCATCCAGTTTTTTACAGAAATCTGTATGCAAAAGTTCATAAGAAGAAAGAGGGAAGCTATGTTTCTGAGCGCTTGGGGAATTTTATTGTAAGTGTCTTGTTTCTATTCAAAAAGTCATATATATTTTAGGTTATTTATTTTTCTGTTAATATTTTTCTTGTTTTGTTATTTTTAGGAGTCATATGACACCGCAATGACAGAAAAATATGGAGAAAACTCTTCTTCTCACCCTATGGTTGACCCAGAGGTCTAGTTGGATGTGGCGGGTCTCAACAAGAAGGGACGTGTGCATGGCATAGGTAACAACTTGCACATTGGTAATAACACCAGGCCAGCTTCATCCTCCTCGGTTGCGGCTCCTTCCCACTCTACACTATTGATACAAGACATATCTGAAGCTGTAAACACAGCAGTGGCAGCAGCGATGGCTTCGTTTGTCCAAAGTCAACTTGTCCCTATGTTGGCGCCCTTTCAATCGTTCCTATCTACGATCGGATCAACAAATGTTGTTCCACAATCACCATCGCAAGATTTAGGCAGGGAGGGTCGAGAGGAAGACGAAGACGAAGACGAAGATAACTTAGACTGATTGTCATTTTTTTTTCTTATTGTCAAATTTGTATAACTTTCAACTATATTGATTGATTATTTGTATAATAACTTTTAACTATTTATTGGATTATTTTGTACAAGTTTTTTGTTGTAGCATTTTACAATTATTAGATTGTTGTTGGATTTTTGTTCGCTAGATTTCTGTTTGATATGCAGGTTTTGGGAAAGTTATATATACAAATAAGTTATTAAAAAAAACTAGCTCAATAGCGAGGGATTAGCGACAGAAATATTGTAAATAGCGAGGGATTAGCGACCACATAGCGAGGGAAATATTAGCGAGGGATTAGCGAGGACATAGCGACGGATAATTTAGGGAGGGATTAGCGAGGAAATAGCGATGGATAAGTTAGCGAGGCATTTAGCGAGGAAATAGTGACTGAATAATACAAGCCATTAGCAACTGATTAGCAAGGGATTAGCGAGGGAAGTTAGAGAGGGAGTAGCGAGGGAATAGAGAGGGAATAGCGAGGGAAATTGACAAAATTAGAAAATAATTCAGCGACGGAATAGCGAGGGAAATTCCCTTGCCATTTTGCGAGGGAATATTAGTGAGGGATTAGAGAGGAATTAGCGAGGGAACTAAATTTTCTAGAGACAGATTAGAGAGGGAATACTTTCCCTCGCTAATTAGTGATGAAAAAAAAGCGACGAAAATTTTTCTCGCTAATTCGTCTCTAATCCCTCGCTAATATTATCAGCTAGGGATTAGCGAGGGAAGTTTCTCTCGCTGTTTTCCTAATTTCTTGTAGTGAAAGTGAGAAAGAATAGAAACTAAATGAATTTATAATGAACAAGTGAATGATTGATGAATTATGATAGAAACTAATTGTGATAATAATGAACAAGTAGGACAAGAGTGATTAAGTGATGGATGGGCTCCAAAGCTCTTCATTGCCGTGAGCATCCAAGAGACAAAGGTGAGTGTTTGTTGCTTTTGGTTTCATGATGATAGGATACAAAAAATAATTTAGTGCATGATTAGCTAAAAGCAAAATAGGGTAGGAATTGATTGAATGAATGATTTGCTTCAATAAGTCTCATTATAGTCGTGAGTTCAAGTGGAGAGGTCACCAAGTGGGTCATCAAATGGTTTATTCAAATGGATAAATTATGTAGTGGGTCACAAAGTGTTGATGCCATTTTATTTAATTTATTCTAATTTGATCCACCATGAAATAATTATTAGGAGCTTAGTAAATAGGTTTATGATTTAACTTATGACTAATTACTTAGGTAGATATTAACCGGTAGTTATTTACCAATGGACGAAAGTTACTGCGGTGAAAACTAATTTTTACTGTCTAATGGATAATAAAACGTACCTAGATTTTATTTCTCAATAAAATCTCAGATAAAGAAAATTTTGAAAACTGTTTTCGGTTTCGAGTTTAATAAGCTCCCCCTACCCCACATGAACAGTCTAAAATTTTTCGACTCCGAAAAATTTTATTTTTCCAGTTCCGCTTCAAAACACATAGAAAATCAAAATAATATAAAATTAATCAAAATAAATCAAACAATTCACAAAAATCTCAATAATCATAAAAATCACATATAATCAAAAAACGAGAATTTTCGGGGTGTTACATTTGGTCCCAAAAAATATTAATTTTTGAATTCTATTGATTCACCGGCTTTGTATGTGTTTCAAGCCATTTTTTAGTGTGTCGATGTGTTTCAAAACATATATAAAAAAAGGGTTATTTGTACGTTTTTCTAACATGTCGTACGCGTCTCCATTTTTGGTATGCACCGGACACAAGTACAGTGGCCTTAAAGCCATACCAGTGCTTTATAGATGGTAGGAGAAATTTTTATTGGTTTTTTCTTTTTGGCAAGAGAGGGCCAATTGACATAATACGAAATTGAATGGGGACAAAAATTGGTTTTTACAAAATCTATATTCTTTCCAATGGCATATTAAACTTCAAGGCTAAAATGGTTTACCATTCTTATTAAATCAATACACTCTATTCATATAAAGCGAAGGCTGAAATGGAAAATGTATAGTCCACAGTTCTAACCCTCCTAAGACAATGGTTGAGTTGCTTTGCCAGGTTTATAGAAATAATATGAGTCCCACTGCTTAATCTAAGGTCATATTGGTTGCACTAATCTTCATTGGAGAAAGAGTCTCGTTGATGTTCATAACACCAATAACAGATGCTATAGTGATGATACCAATAGGCAAAACCGAAAGCTGTGATGAAAGTAAACAGCCAAAATCTCAAATAAATACAGTGGCACTTTGGCAGGCTATAACAGTTTTACTTTTCTTCTCTCCAATAATTTACCATTGAGTTTCAATATTTTCTCACCATTTTTTTACATTACTTTCAACACTGATTAACAATATATAAAATTATAATTAATTATGTGTATTAATTGGTTAATAGAATAGTAATAGATTAATAATTAATTATTATTTTGTTAACTAATTAATATACATAATTAACTATAAATTTATACGTTATTAATCGGTATAAAGTAATATAGAAAAAATAATGTGAGATGAATATTTTAATTTACGATTATAGTCTATGCAGGACAAACTGCATAATATTTGAAGAAAAAAGTAGTGTATTGAGCCATTTTTTTCTTTTCACTTTAAGTAATATGTATCTCTGTATGTGAAATTTATGTGATAAAATTAAAATAGAGATTTATAAAAAATATAATATAATATAATATAATCAAACGATAAAAATTATGTAAATATAAATAGAAATATATGTGTCTAAAATTACTTATTTGTAAATGTTTTACGTTTAGGCACAATTGCATTCACCATCATATGATGGTGGTGTCACACCAATGGGAAAAGGCACTCTAGACAAAAATTGCTTTTATAAATTGATAGATTGATCATGTTTAGAATCAATAAAAAATAACGTATTTGCTACGTATTGACTTAATCATCGAGTAGCTCTAAGTCGTTCACCCATCCTTTTTATATCATTTCATCACTTAGATCAGGGATTTGAACAAGCAAACAAGATTTCACTCACCGCACAATATCTGAGAAGTACATTAAGATTTAACTAGGTGTGGAAGCTTGTACAATGCTATGGATTAATGGACCAATATAAACAATTCCCCAAAAAAAAAACAGAAAAAAGTTACGTCGCCAATTGCCTCATCAAGAGAAAGCATTAAACAAGGTTACATTCACATTTGCCGACATAGAATAATAACGGGACAACGATTAGTTCGGCGTGTTTGTTACGCTGGACGTTTTGGTTTACGAGTTTAATTAACTATATTCATATCAAATTAATTCAATCAACAATTTTCTTTATAATTATTTGATCAACAATTTGCCTACGGTTAATCACAATTTTGAAAAAAAAATTAATAGCTAGAAATAAATTATTAATTAAAATAACTTAAAAGGATTAGTCTAACAGTAAGTATATAATGTGTAAGTAAATATACAATCATAAATTTAAATCTCTATTGCACTAATTTTTTTAAAATAAATTAAAAAAATATTTTTATAAATTTTTTAATTCCAACATAAATATCTGACCAAAAAAAAATATTGATTAAGGTAGTCAATTACAAGTCTAAAACATCCGGAGCCAGCCATTATGCGTTTACATTAAGCAAATAATCCTTCTTCTTTCGACTTTTGAGGGGCTCAAGGCTAGATCGCTTTACTTTTACTACCATCCACTAATTTTGGGTTGCACATGGGTGATTCCAACTCAACCAATCTGATCTAACTTAATTTTATATTTTTGAATTGGTTTGGATCATCGGATCATATTAGATTAAATTTGATTAATTGTTCAAAGATTTGTTTGGATGACAGGTTCACAAATACAACTTGTAAATTCGATCCGACTACTCGATGACCCGAAGTTAAACACTGTCATTTTATCCCATTTACATTTTACATAGAAATTTCACTTTCATTTTCCAATTTCTCTTTCACGTTCTTGAACCCTAGTAGCCTAGCCCCTTCCTTGTCACCTTCGTTGTCCTCCCCAGTCTCTACCATGATGTTGATGGTTGATGGCTGACCACCCACCATGAGATTTTGCGAGGTGAGGTGAGGTGAGGCGTATCCGCACCATGCGATTACGACAGGTGAGATATGACCTCACCTCATCAACCAAATCTATGACCTCACGCTAACCAGCCACTGTGCATCGTTGCTCAGCGTCGTGCACAGATTTGACCAGCCACTATCTTTACCTGGCCATGCGACATATATTTGGTCGTTGCTCAGTGCCGTGCAGATCTGACTAGCCACCTCATCAATGACATGTTCATTTTTTCCCCTCACATTCTGATCAATTAACTTTTGCTTCAATTTTTGATATACTCATTATGTGTTGTGGTGTGGGGATTGGCAGATTTGATGTGAAGGGCTATGTGCCTATGTGACCGAGTTTGGAAACCCTGACTGGAAGAGGATGCACCAAGAGGCTGAGAACACTGTCTGCCATTGTGATTGAAAGAGAAGAAGAAACAACTCGATTACCCGACCTGAACCAGCCTGTCTACATATCGTGTGTATTTGGGATAACTGTTAAAATTTGATTATTTTAATAATCGATTATTGTATAAAAGTTTTTTGTTATAATTAATTATAATTGAATCAGTTGTATGTTTGGATATGTTAATTGAAAAATGATTTTAAACTAATCTGTCTAATTTAGATAATATAAAAAAGAATTATTTTTATGCATTAAATTATTAAAATAGATATAGAATGATTAAAAAAATTATTTAATTGAGGACAAAATGATATTTACATATCAAAGTATAAAAAATAATTTATAAATTAGAATTATAAGTTTCAATCTTTAACATTATGAAAAAAAGCTTAATTTTTTTTATAATGCATTTAATTTCGCTTAAAGCTGAAGTTGATTTTAACACGTGAGAATATTGCTGTCTTCCACTCTTCCGCATGCTGTCTTCCTTGAACCTTCTTAGCATCTATCCATCCCTTCCTATATATCTGTTTAAAAGAAGCATTTCACTCTACGATCTCGTGATATCACATGCAAACCCCAGCATTGACGCACTATGGAGCAGTTATCTGTGTTGATGATAATATTGGTGGTCATATTCGGGTTTGGATATTGTTTCGTTTGAAGGTATGTACAATCCATTTCGATGCATATCCTGTATTTGAAACTAACAAAGATGTCTTGCTAGAATAGTTCTGAGGCTTTACAATGCATGAAATATATGGGGCTTAAGATATTTATTGGGTTTAGAAATTTCCTGAGATATTGACAAACCCCAACATAGTAATACTAAATTTACTCTATCTTATTTTCTATATTAGTTTTTTTTTAATAAATTGCCCGATTATTACTCATTATCCAATATGATGCATGGTAAATTTAATTTAAGGCGGAAAGTTCATAACTGCTTTTTCAGGTTCAATTTCAACTCCATCCCATTTAATCACCTCACTAATCCATTGATCCCAGCATTTTCCAAGTTTTTCTTTTAAAACATGTCTTGTTTTGTATGCATATTGTCCCGAGTTACTAAAATTTTTAGATTCTATGACATCTTTAAGGTGCCAAACCAACCAAGCAGTGAGTGGTACAAGGGAGTCATTCAACAATAAGGGAGAAGGGCCAAACACCAAACAAGATTTCACCGATTCGAATATCACAAGTGGCGCACAGGGTAGCGGTAGCTCGTCCCAGGTGAGTGGCACAGATGGCTCATTTAACAACTTGGGCGGTAATGGCCAACAAATATTCACTCGCTCAAATATAAGAAGTGGCGCAAGTATTCCAGAACAAGACAACCGTAGATTTTTCGAAAGTATAATGTCAACAATAGTGAGCATTATAATGTTTATAATGAACACTATAAATAACCGTCAAGGTGCAAAGGGGGATTAAGGCCTTATACGGGCAACGTGACATGCGCAGGAGCGCGAGAAGGAAGTTTAAGTGATGTTTATTTACTTTTGTTGAACTTTCTAATGAACCTTTGACATCCAATATTAGCTTATTTCACGTGGTATGGACATGTTGTAAGTATAGTGTTGTTTTCTAATTAGCTTGACTCTGCAGGCACAAAAGAGATCACTGCTAAGATAATTTCAATTTGCATCAACTCTGTTGACGTGGTGATTGTTTAGCTGGTTATGGTTAATACATTATGTGTATTTCTATTTTTAAAAATATATGTTTTGTGTGTATCTAACTGTTTCATTTAGCTCCTCTTTGATTTGAATATAATTCATGTTGAGCTTATTCATTCCGTGCAGCGTTTGGATGCGTTGCTTCTTTTAAAGTTTAACTTAATGTATCTAATCTTAAACAAGGACACCGCTTTCTCTATTAGTAAACTAAAATACAAGAAATACAGGAATAAGTGAGATGAGACATAATTGAATGTTTTTCTCCACATATATATTTGATTTTTGTTGGAATTGAAAATGCTATCTTGGTGTATGAGGTATTTCTATGCCTTCCTTGAGTTTTGTCTTGTTTCTGAGGATAGAGAACAATTGCCAACAAAGTGTATACTGACTTACTTAGATCATGAAACAATTTCCAAACTCTTTCAGATAGATAATTTTTCAAGTTGTTTGGCATACTAATAAATTGGTAATTAAATTCTATCTTTATGATTCTTATTATGGGGGGAAAGTCCTGCCCTCTTGTTCAGGAACGTATTTCGAATATGTTAGAAGATATTATGTTCTTAAAACTTGAGTCATATAACTACGTTTTAAATGTGGAAATTAAATTATGTCTTTGGGTCTTGTAATACCTTGTAAAAGGACCCGCAGCATGCTTCTGAAAGCAGAAGACATTTTTTTAATTGGCACCCTGCTGTTTATTTTACATTATTCCTTGCTTAGGGCATGTCTTTGATCCCTTTTCTTAAATTAAGTTAAACAAATTCATATCATATTGTTACTGTGTGTTAGGATAGATTTGATTTCACATGCTTCTATTTTGGTTAGAAATGAAATTTTGAGCCATCAAAGTCATCAAATGGTCCCTGAGTAGACCAATATTCAGGGGCAAACCCGCAGCTTCATTCAACATGTTCGTGTTTTTCTCCTAGACCAGTCCGTACAACTAGAATTATATTAAGTTGTGAATAATATTAGGTGAAGTTATAGGACAAAATAAACTTTGAAGGATAGAAGACTAAGTAAAAAGGCTAGCTGATCAAAGTAACAAGGACATGATTAATTAAATCATCAGCGAGACTAGTTCAATTAACTTCGATTATTATTTAAAACAAGTCTTCGTCTCTGTCACCCCTGCCATAAAAAAATCAGAATCCTTAGCCCTTGTCACCGAAATTCCACAACCACTTCAGCGGTGTAATATATTTCAAAAGCAAACAGTGACAGTGAACGCTGCTTGTTCGTTAAGGAGGCGATGATGATTAGGGGTTAAGGATATGCGGTGAAAAAGACCAAGCTACAATTCAAGTGAAGGGTAGGCATAAGTATAGACTATAGACTTTAGACAAAAGTGGTCACGTGGGTGGGTCCTCACCCTTGGAATTTCGAGCGACCGTGTTGTGTTGTGTTGTGAGTGTGATCTAAATCTGCTACGCGAAAAATTCGTTTTCATGAGGACTACGTTGACGATACTTGAAAAAATTCAAAAATCATGGAGTTTCGAGGAATTTGAGTATGTGTTTAGTGATTCAACTGATAAGACTTTTGATTAAATTTATGGTTAAATTGTAATTTAATTATAATTAAATAAGATATTATTTAAATTAAAGATATAATTGATTTATAGTTTAATTAATTTAATTAGTTAATTTAATTTAATTTTTAAAATATTAATTTCAATTAGTTTATTTTAATATTAAAATACATTAATTAAAAATTAAATTTTATAAAAGAGTGTTTTAAAGATATTTATTAAAGAAAAGGAAAAAACTTTCATGCCTTGAATATTTTCTTTATTTTCATACAATGGCGGAAGTGGAAAACACTTAAAAACCACACAGGTTTTTCAGATCAAAATGTTGCCTAACAAAGTAGAAAATCTCATTCTTTTTTAAGTATATATCTTTTATTGACCAAAGCACAAGATTAGCTTTATAATTCATTCTAAGGAAGCACTTTGGTTGCATCATCAACAATAGTTGGTGATGGTGGAGATGGAGGGGAATGCTGTTGATTAGCGTCACAATAACCCTGCAGAACATCACTCTCTTGTGCGGTGAACCCAAGGGAGCCAAGCATCTCAGGCCAACAGTCATGCCCCACCACCCTTATGGCTTGGCAGCAGCTTGGACCCAAGTAAGTCTCACCATTCAGGAAGAACATTATGACCTCACCAGTACATAAGTCTCACCATTCAGGAAGAACATTATGACCTCTCCAGTACATGCTTGCAGCTGAAACAACGAGTCCCAGCAGTTTGGAGACTCACCATCTAGCTTCAACCGTGCAGCCACTTTCTATGTATTTTTGCAGTTACAATTAATATTAAGGCTTCTTATGGCCGTATATATATAATGGCTCCACTTTCTCTAATAGCTAATTTTAAGACTTTTGAATTTCCGTTACACTTTTTGTTTCTGAAACCTGACTTATCTTCTTAAGAAAGTAAACAGGTTGATATGTATGACAACGTTTGTATGGCTTTTGTTGATGTTAGGTTTTATGGAAGTGAGAAATATTTGAGTATATCTTGCATGTCTATAAAGTTATATAGACTAGATCAATCAACACTTAAATAATTACATAAATTATTGTGTCACATAATTATTTTATATAAAAAATGGCAATGTGTTATTTTTTAATTAGTTTAATTTACATAATTTGTATAGATAAGATTTACACAAATATTTCTCGCAACACTATTGGGATTAATAAATAACAGTTTGGAAAACTAGACTTATGGTTTTGAAATTTTTTAAATAGCTTTTTATTAATATACTTCTTTATGTATTAATTAGTTAACTAGTATGGTTTTCAAATTAGCCACACTGTTAGATTTTTTCCACTCACAGTGTATCATTACTAGCCACCTCACAATTCTCAGTTTGTGGGAAGCCGGTACCTTCCCCACCATCTCAGTTGTAGCATGTTCTAGTGATTAAGCAAGGGCTTTTTGAGGTTTTGTTTGAAGTCATCTTGATTTATTTAGGGTCACCAAGGCTTTGGATTGTATTATTGTACATTTTGTGTATGATGTAATTACGTTTTTAGTATTGAAGTTTAACTCTCATACAACCTTTTTGTTTATAAGATCATACAAAATTTCATTTTTAAACTAATTGTCTTTGGATTTTTCTCTTCCCTATTTCACTTTCAATTTCCTGCATTACAGGAGATAGTTAGCTTATGAATGGTCAATGCTAGTGTAAGTCATGCCTATTGAAAAAGCATACGACAAATAAGAGAACTGATATTTACACACAAAATTTTACACTATTTTTACACTTTACTTGTTTGAGAAAATAAAGGTAAAGAAAGTGTATATTAGAATGTATGTTTTTTCTTGTTTTATAATCTAAAAAAGAAGTAGTATAAAAATGATGTAAATTTTTTTGATGTACAAATATCACTTACAAAATAATAAGGACATAACTAACATAATGTACGTAGCAAAGTTTTTGCAAGCAATTGTAGGAGCATAAAGAAATAGAACATTGTTACATATATAACTTATGAGTACAACTATTTACATACATCCATATAGATTACTTTATATCTATATAACTTTTTGCATTTGATTATAGTTATCTTACTTAAACTTTTTACACATTTATATTCTAATTATGTCAACTATAAAAAAATGTTAATAGACGTACACGTAAGTGTATCCAACGATCATTTTTCATACCTTGTGGGTGTCTCTAGGCATTTTTGGATACATGCATTGGCCAAAATAGTTCATGTATTGAGGTGAACCAAATGCTAGTCGTTTCTGTTTCATTCATTTGAACATCTTTTGAAGCATAAGTTTTACTTTTTGGTTTGTAGTCCACGTGATCAGCATGAATAAAAGAGGAGGGACATGGAGAGGAAAAATAAAAGGCAAGGGCATGAGCATTGTTCTAAGAATGCACAGAGAAGTCAAGAATTAACGGGACGATTAGAAGCAAAAACATAACTTGAATGACCTTTTTTGGCCAAACCCTTTTGTATATGTTTTCTTCATTAATAATGCTAGTTACATATATTTTATTTTATGTCTTTACAATTTTTACTATTTAATCATGAACTCACCTTATATTTTATAAATTTATACTCTAATTTTATTACATAAACAGATGAAAAAAATGTGTAAGTAAGATTTTTCTATCTTCAAACTTGTTTTGTTTCGAGGTGGAAGGGATTTGTGAGGATGGGTGTTGGATGAGGTCCAGGTGGCAACTGACAAGTTGAGAGAGATAATAGACTTGGTTTTGGATGAGATCCCGGTGGCAACTGTCAAGTTGAGAGAGACAATAGACTTACCCTGTATTTGGATGTTTTTTCATTAATAGAACGTAATAGAATAAGAGGGAATGGAGTGGAAAGGAAAGGAAAGGAATGAAACATAATTTTCATTCTCTTAGTTTGAAAGTTTCATTAACGTATGAAACGGAACTTCATCATTACCCATGTGTTCTCTCCATTCCACCTCAATTTTGGGGGAACAAAAGTTGGATATTTGAGGGAAAGAGGAAAGAAATGATTTCTTATATGTTCCGTTCCCTTCTTATGTATTTTAAAACTCTCAAATAAAAGAAGTTATTTATGTTCCTTTCATTTCCTTTTCATTCTCTTCATTACCTATCATCCAACTATAGTATTAGTTTTGTGAAAGTGAGTCCCTTACCTGTGGGGTTAACTGCTATTTATAGGCAAGACGGGTACTGAAATTATGGCCGATTGCAATGATTGGGAATTGGCTACAAATACAATTGGTGGTTTCTCTTACATGGGCTGAGCTGGCGGATTAGGCGGTTAGGCCTAGTGGTTTTTGGACCCCATAATATACATACAATACAATGTATTTTTTTTCTTTGTTATACTTTCTTCAACTCTGACTAGCAGAAGTTATTTTTTTTTCTAAATATAATTAGAAAAACATATATGACCATTGAAAATTTGAAACCTTCAAGAGTTAAGGCCAGCTTAGTTAATTATTCACTAAGTAAACTGACATGACAATTTAGGATAATGTTGGTATAAAGATAACACATTTTTTATTTAAGATACTTGGATTATATGTCGAAGAATTATTAGGGACCTCAAGTGAATCTTGCAGATTTAAGACTTGTTGAAGTTGGAGTGATAGCAAGAACTCGAAATTGATAAGATAATAGTTTAAATATGAAATCAAATAATGGCAGTTTTGATATATATATATATATATATATTAGGTATTGTGATTTCGATTCTGTATCGAAACCAAAATTCAAATGGTAACTACACTTAGCAAAGTTTTAGAAGTAACAGTGAGAGATCTCGACCAAGAACCAACGATTGATAAGAGATTCAAGTTTGAATTCAGAAAAAAAGATTTTGAATTTGAAATAGAAGTTAGCAACAGTTGCAAATAATGGATCAAGACAATACAGAGATTACTGACAAAAATTGAAATAGTTTCTTGTTGTACGAGAATTGCTAACAAGGATTTAGTGGTTACTAGACAAAGATTACTAATCATTTGACAATTATCTTTATTTTTAAACATATGTCAAGATCTTATAAAAAGGTAGTTACTTAGGGAGTCTATAAATACTAAGAGGATGGAAACATTTAGGGATTAGAAATTCAATACTTACAAACACTTGTTACTTAACACTCTCATGTCCTTGAATTCTCAAGCAAAATAGTACAAGTCTAGTTCAGTATGTTTCTATCCACTTTCATTCCTGGACACTTTACAAATTCAATGCAAGCTTAATTTCAGTCTATTTACATTCAATCATTTTACTTTATGGCAAAATTCTTCTCTACTTTTAATCAAGTGATTTCTCCAAAGATCATTTGATTTCTTTTTATTATTTTCGTTACTTTTTTGCCAATTTATTCCCTTACAACTTACATACTTGCACATTTACTTTAATTTGCTTTACTTCATGCTCTTACTTGCTATAATTTACATTATCTGTTACATTTACTTCGAATGCACTTTGATTCTTGTCATTTATATTTCACTTCTTTTCATTTGCATTGAAATCTTTTACTTCTAGAAAAATAGGGCTTTGTTTATTTTCTACTTGTTCCTCAAGTTAATACCACGCATAAACACTTGATTTTGGATGTACATAAATTTGTCTTGTATTCAAAATTATCATTTGCACTCCATTAAGAGACTAACATTAGACTAGAATCCTAAGAGAAAATGATTCTCTTCCCCGAATTGAGATCGAGAATCAAACTTTGTCCATAGACAAAGCGTTTACCATAACCCAATTAGTTATAATCAAAATATTTTAGTAAACAAATTGGTACGCTCGATGGGACAATCATTTGAGGGACCATATCGAAATCATTTGGAAAATGGTCCCCAAATTGGTAGGGGCCATATCGAATCGAAAGCATTTTTTTAGGTAATGCTTATTTGATTATAAATGTTAATTCAAATGAAAGAATTACTTTGATAAATGGTAAATAGTTGAAGATGTATAGATCAACAATTCATGAAATTAAAATTTCATTATAGATGTAATATTGATTTTGAGTCAAAAGTGACCAAAATTCAAGTTGCCATTACTCAAAAAATATTCAAAATATTTGCTGAAGTCTTGAAAACAAAGATCCACAAGCTTTTATAATTCTTTTCTTTTCCAAAGAAGCTGCTTTGAGAGTTGGAGCTAAATCCTGAATAGCTTGCTTCACCTAGTTGCATTCGATAGTTCATCACCACCTGTCTTCAGTAAGGGTTTGTTCTTGATGTGCACAGTCCCCAGCAAGGGCTCGAAGTTCACTTTGTTATTCTTCAAGTATTTCCAGTTCTTGTTTAAGCTCAATAATCCTCTATTCATTTTGATTAATGTTTTGCTGAGTTGTCAAGAGAACAGTGGTGAGCTTTGAACGTTGCTTCTTTGGCTTAGCAACCTTTATTATCAATTGGCTCTTTTTCTTGAGCAATTGCTTGTTATTGGTAATGATTTGGTCAATGTTGGGAAGCTTTATTATTAAGTCCTTTGTTAATTCTTGTATAATTGAATGGACATTCGAGCTTAGCAGATGCTTGTTTCGATTAAGTTGATCAAGCAGGTCCAGTAGTTTTTTTTTGGTCCTCAGGGACCATGACTTGATCTACCCCAAGGCTTAGAAGATTAGTCAGTTCCTTCAATAGTTGGTGGGTAGATATGCTTTGAACCTCAACCTCCGATTGATTAGTGAAATGGGGTGATTTCGAGGATAAAGATCATTTAGACAAAATGTCTTTAAGACGCTTCTGAGCATCATTCTTATCCTCATCGTCATCAATACAGATGGTTTCTACTTCCTCTTCGAAGGTGATTTCAGTTTGCACTGACTGAACTTTAGCAGAAATTGATGGAGTAGGCTCAGATGTCTGAACAGTCTCAATCGAACTGGGGACTTCAACTTCAGCGGGGATGCTCGTTCTATGTGGAGGACTGATGTTTGCTTGTATCATTGAAAGAAAAAAAAGGTTACTATTTTTTATGAAAACGATGTAGTCATCTTCATTTTATAGCTTAAGGTAAAAAATATCAAACCTGAACATCAGCCTCGATGATATGAACCTCAGGTATAGGTCCAGCTTCAGGAACTATGTTTTCCTGAAAAGAAGAAATAAAGTTAGAATCATTCGAGACAAGCAAGGCTGAATAAACCTGTAAAGATATCAAAACTGAACGTTGGTTTTGAAGGGGATATCTTGATCCCCAGTGCTAGTTTCTTTTTCAGCTTGAGCCTCAACATCAAATAGGTTGTCAAAGCGAGAGCTTAAGGCTGAGGTTGCTTCAGGCCTAGGTGTAAAAACACTTGGGGTTGGGATCGAATCCCTTGGAGGAGAAGGGATTGGTGATGCGTCCTAAATCTCCTTGGAGATACAGGAATAGTTTTCTCACGTACTAGTGGGAAGGATTCCTGCTCAAAATCGAAATGATTAAATGTTGGAGAGATTTTTTAATCAAAAGGGTTATAGGGACTTACCATTGTAGGCTCAATTCTTTGAGTAGCTGAAGTTGATTTAGCACTTCTCAAAGATACTAGCTCTTCACTTTCATGAGAAGATTCATCAGAGCTTTCAAGGGCTACCACTTGTTCTTGCTTAGATACTGAGTATTTTATTCGCCCAACTTTCATGGGACTTACTGCAGGAACCTTTTCCTGAAGTTCAGAAGGTGAATTGTAATTAGAAAATGAAAAGTTTAGTGATAAGACATGAAAATTCAATAATCTTTACCTTGGATGGTTGGGAGGCAATAGGTGCAGGCTCTTCGATCACCTTTTTCTTTTTCTCAATAGGCTTGGTTTTTTAGGGAATTGGAGCAGGCTGTTTTTAAGGATGAGAGGAGGAAGTTGTTTTCTTTGAGACCTTTAATATTCTATTTGGGGCTTTCTGCAGCCTCAGAGGTTTGTCCTCCCAATCTTCTTCCCTACCTAAATCCTTCATTACCCTTGTCCTTTTTGAAACTACATTAAGAAAAGTAATAAGCAGTTAAATTGAATTAAAGAAAAGAAGGGGAATGGATTTAAGACTTTACCATATGGTGGATATTTTGTTACTCGAGTGTATCCATAAAGTGGAACATGGCAATTGTCCAAATAGTAGTGGGCAAAAGTGACTTCTCGTTTCTTTAATTCCTTACCTACCCTCAACGCTCCACTTTTGGGGTCTGGATACTAGTTAGCCATACCAAAAGGAGCATTGTGAAGTGGAGGAAATTTTAATGGAGTTACGAATCGTTTGAATGAAGCAGAAGGCTTCAAAACCAAGGCACCAATGAAACGAGCATAACATTTTTGGTGATACTCTGCTTTCTTTTGTTTTAGGACTTGTTCAGCCTCTCGAACAACCAATCTTAAGTTTCGAGAATCATATTTGACTTTAAAGAATTTCTCAAATTTAGAAATCTCTTTAAGGTGCATATCTTTTGTTTTCTTAGAAGCAGCTACAGTCTGCATAAAGGAGCCTGCATTGGTAAATCGTAGAAAGGCAATCTGCGAATGATTGTTTTTATGGAGAGTAATATTTTTCCCACCAATTTTTAAATACTAAAGTTGAGAAGAATGATGGTTCACACTCGAAGGGGTTAAACCATTCGCTCATGGTAGTGTTCTTCATGAACTGTTTGTATTATTCAAAATCTTTAGCTTTTGACTCGCAAATCTGATGCTTGTCTTTAAGTGAGATGGGCAAAGCAATACACTAAGAAAACCCAAATTGTCTAAAGAAACAAAAGGGTAAGTAGATTTGGAGGTTGTAGTATTTCGATTTTGGATAACTAGGGGAAAGGATCAAAGTGGAGAAAATGTTGCTCCAAATGTTGTGGTTTTCAACCTATACTCCAAGAGTTGAGCATAGATATGGATGCCGAAACCATGTAGGGCCACATTTTCAAAGAGCAAAGGGAGAAAAATTGAAGTTGTCCAAGTGACAATTCATATTTTGGAATAATGAAAAGAAAAATTTAAAATTCTCAACTTTCTACTTGGCTTTGAGGCATAGTAAAGTTGGGACAATCGAGGACCTTCGATTGGTTTGAGAGTGGTTTAGGTAGCTAAACTTTGAAGGTGAGGTTCGAAGATGGCGTTGAGCCAAAGCTACAGTAACTAGAAAGGTCCTCCAAGATTGGTAAGGGGCTTAGTTTCTGATTGAAGTAGGTTAATTGCTTCTGTCATCGAAGCATAGAGTTTAGCAAGAATTAATTTGCTCAGATGACAAGGATGGCTAAAGGAAGAAGAGATTTTGGAATTTGGAGAGACTTGGTGCATAAAATAAAGGCACTAAGCCAAAACATGAGGAAGGCCACGTGCTCTTCATCAAAAACTTCATCAATTTCGAGATAGTTGTTTTCAATGAAAGAAGTATAGGTTAACTTTGAGAAATTAGGTTCGATTTTTGTGTTAGGGCTCATAGTAATGGTAATTACCCTACCAATAGGCTTAAGGCTAGTGATGGTCGCTATGTCAAAAAGGGTAAGGGTCAGCATCCCATAAAGAACATGGAAAGAATTGGTTGACCTTTTCTAGAAAAATAAGGAACTAGTGAACATTAGGGCATTGTATTCCAAACGCTCCCTCCTCAGGTGGATGAAATAAAAAATACTAGCTGCTTTCCAGGCAGCCTGTTTGGCACCTTTGACTTGATTCAACCACCTAAGATACGAAGATCTATTATGGGAATTAATAGGTAGTGAACTTTGAAAGATCTTTGGGAAATAGTTGAAGAACTCTATTTTTATGGAAGGTCGAAAAACTAAGATTGATTCTCCTTCAATGCAAGGGAAGAAAGACTAGATAGACTCGTAATCTTCCAGGGGAAGGGTAGGTCCTAGAAATGCCAGTTTTTGTTGGCTTACAATGAAGGAAATCAGAGTTATCGACTGCAAGGTTTGGAGCATAAGAAATTCCATGCTTCTTCAATGGAGTAGTAACTATGGCAACATTTGGCAGCTCCATTATCTCTTCTATTTCAGAGTTTGAAGGGGAAGCTTGAGCAAAGGTTGTTTTGGAAGAAGAGGAGGTCATTGTTGCTTAAAAACTTCAAGGAATATGGAGTTTTTTTTATAGGAAAGAGAAGCCAGGAAACTTGTAAGGAAGCTTTAGGAATCAACAATAGCAGAGGGCTGCGCAGGGAAGATTTGGAGAATGCAGAAGAAAAGGAAGTAAAAGGGATAAGCCCTTTTTCACACGATAAATAAGGATTTTCAAAATTAGGAGAGAGAGAAAAAAAAATGAGAACGAGCACATGCTCCATTAATGTTGACGTGATGGGGATATGGCTAAAGTCATTTTATCCATTAAGAAGTCATCATTGGCTTTGTAATTCCCCAAATGGTGAAGACAGTTGGATAAATGTGAGAGTGGGCACGTAGTAATTGAGCAAGTTAGTGGATATTTGGGTCAAATTACAGATAGTGTCATCTAACCTTTCATTTGCCTGCAATATACAGAACTAACAGAGTAGTGAAAACTCGAAGTGAGTTACAATCGAAAAGGGAATTTCTTAAAAAAAAATATTTCTCTCTCATACTTTGAGAATAAATATTGGAGGACATCTGTTGGTATAAAAATAACACTTTTTTCTATTTAAGGTACTTCGACTATATGTCAAAGAATTATATAATAATTTCAATTTCATAACTATCAATAGGGACCTCAAGTGAATCCTGAAAATTTAAGACTTGTTGAAGTTGGAGTGATAGAAAGAACTCGAAAATGATAAGATGATAATTTAAATATGAAATCAAATAACAACAGTTTTGATATATATATCAGGTATTGTGATTTTGATTTTGTATCGAAACCAAGATTCAAATGGTAACTACACTTAGCAAATTTTTAGAAGTAAAAGTGGAAGATCTTGACCAAGAACCAACGATTAATTAATAAGAGATTCAAGTTTGAATTCAAAAAGAAAGATTTTGAATTTGAAATAAAAGTTAGCAGTAGTTACAAAATAATGGATCAAGACAATATAGGAATTGCTGACAAAAATTGAAGCATTTTCTTGTAGTACGAGGATTGCTGACAAGGATTTAGTGGTTACTAAACAAAGATTACTAATCATTTAATAATTATCTTTATTTTTAGACACATGTCAAGATCTTGTAAAAATAGTAGTTACTTAAGGAGTCTATAAATACTAAGAGGATGGAAAAATTTAAGGGTTGAAAATTCAATATTTACAAACACTTGTTACTTAACGCTCTCATGCCTTTGACTTCTCAAGCAAAATGGTGCAAGCCTAATTCAGTATGTTTCCATCCACTTTCATTCCTATACACTTTACAAATTCAATACAAGCTTAATTTCAGCCCATTTACATTCAGTCATTTCACTTTATAGCAAAAGTCTTCTCTACTTTTGATCAAGTGATTTCTCCAGAGATCATTTGATTTCTTTTTATTGTTTTCGTTACTTTTCTGCCAATTTATTCCTTACAATTTACATACTTGTCGTAATTTACATTATTTGTTACATTTACTTCGAATGCACTTTGATTCTTGTTATTTATATTTCACTTGTTTTCATTTGCATTGAAATCTTTTACTTCTCCAAAAACAAGGCTTTGCTTATTTTCTACTTGTTCGTCAAGTTAATACCACACATAAACACTTGATTTTGGATCTGTATAAATTTGTCTTGTATTTGAAATTATCATTTACATTCTATTAAGAGACTAACATTAGCTTAGAATATTAAGAAGAAGTGATTTTTTTTCCAAATTGAGATCAAAAATCAAACTTTATTCATAGACAAAGGATTTATTATAACCTAATTAGTCATAATCGAAACATTTTGGTAAACAGATAGTAAAAGTCAAAATATAGGAGCAAATTGATTAATTTATAAATCAAAATGTCACATTATGAATTGCCTCTTATTTCAACCGAAGAGGTTCTTTATTAAATAAAAGGTTTAATATTAATAAAAAAAACATAATAAGGATTACGTCTAAAAATGTGACATTGTGAAGTACCTCTTCATTCAAATGAAGAGATTTGCATTGAATAAAAAATTCTAAAATTAATTTAAAAAGTTTTAAGAAATATATATACTTCAAGTTTTATAATGATTTGTTCATGAAAAAGAAACACATATGTAATCTTCATAACGCAAACCTCTTTAATATGGCCGTATCGTATTAAGGGCCAATGACTCTGTTGGTCATTGACTTCATCTTCTCTGACATGGGTAGCAAAGGAACACTATAATTGAAGCTCCATTGATTGACAATATCAGCTGTTATCATAGGCAGCGAATAATTGTCATGTTTCGAATTCAGGTATGCCATTAACACTTAGATTTGGAAGGCCTATGTAATGCATAAAACACTAAATTATGAGTCCTGTCGCAATTGCTCATTGAGTTTTATGCTTATTGTCCTCAAAAGGCTATTTATGATGAATGGAAGGCGAATGCATGAATATAAGTATGAGTGTTTGGTACGACGTATGTATGGTATGGAGATATGACAATTTCTTAAAAGTTAAGATATGGGTGTGATAAGATACGACATACATGTATATAATTTCATAAATTTTAATAAAAATTATATAAATCCATTATAAAGTCATTGTAAGAAATCATAAAATATGTTATTTTAAATAACTCAACATATTAAGTATTAACAAATAAATCATAAAAAAAATTAAAGTGTAAAATAAATAGTTTCATCAATTATTAAAATCATTGCCGAAAATTAAACTATTTATTATCCGTGGATAATAATTGTTTCTCCAACTCCGGCTCATCAAGTGATAAACTTGCAACCTCAAAGCTTTTAGCACCATCAAATGGCACTCATTCATTTCTAACGAGATCCCACATTTGCACTCTCTCCACTATTATATTTTTCACTCTATCCACTAAAGAATCTTAAAGACCGAATTCATTTAACTCTCCAAAGAATTTAGAAAACCCTCTTGTTACCTCTCTTCTTTCATCAAGATCAATAAAATATATTCATAAGCACCTATGTCTCTCAGTGGAAATCTCATGATCCTTATGTGGAGGAACTCTATTTGGCCATTGTTTAAGTCATTATTGACTATAATACCTATTTAATAAAAAAGAAAACTTAACTGATATTAATACCATAAATGCAACAAATTAAATTTAAAAAAATTTAAAAAAGAATCATTGGAATTTACCTATAGGATTTTAGTGAATGTGCTAAGCAATACAAAGGTTGTCAACATTTTGCAGTCCACCAGTCAATAAGAATTTGATAAACAAAATCATGGAAGGATGATGTCCCTCCTTCTTCAACCATTGCATGGTAAAATATTATTGTCTTCACTTGCTCAATCACTGAGTCTCACATATCATAAATCAAGTGAAGTATAGGTTTATCAGTATCACACAATCGAAGCATATCACAAATAGGTCTTGTGAAAGAAAGAATATAATCTACCTTGTTCCACCAAGAATCATCAAGAATAATTGCTTTCACATGTGTTGCCTTTCTAACATCATCCTCCCTATAGATGTTCCACGTCTCACTAATAACCATATTTTGGATATCATATTTGACGAGCCTTAGTCTTTTTAACATGATTATTATGGAAGCAAACCTATTCTCCAAAATGAAAAGTAATTTTAAAATCACAAACTCATTAAATATGGCAAACCTCTTCTCTAGTTTGAAATAGTCTAAACCCACAGTGAGAACAAGAAGACTTTATCCTATTTTCAAACTTTGCATTAACAAATGCAAAGTCTAAAAATTTCAACAGCCCTTCTATATATTGGAGAGTAGTTTGTGACTTTAAAATCTAACTTTTATCCATTTCTAAAATAAGATGAGATATTAAGAATAAAGGTATCTCAGATTGGGGATTTCAAAATGAAAACTAAAGAAGATCTCTAAAGATCTTTCTTACCTTATTCTTCAATTCATGACAACAGAAAGTAGATTGAAAATGAGATAATTATTGTTAAGAGAAGAAAGCAACCTTCAAGATTAAAACTACAAATAAATGATAGATAAAGATACTGATAAACTATTCCCACGATGCACACCCAAAACTATCAAATCAACACAAAGATATTGTATTTTAAGGATATTGTTAACTGACAAGAAATATACACCAAAGATATTACTTTATTTGACTCTTTTCTGTGTGCCAACAGTATCTGAGAACTGAAGGTAGTTTGCAACTTAAATTTTCAACATGAGTGGCATAGTTCTCTACTTGTTCTAGACTATTGTTCAGAGACAGTACTAGTACTAGGACACCCACAATGCGTGCCACAGCCATTGAACAGGACGAAGTTAAATGCTTAGATGGGTTTCTATTTATAATAACTTGACCAGGTATTGAACTGCAAGTAGTATATCACTATATTTAGTTACATGCCATATTTATGTTCCTTAAATTCCTCAAAACCGTTGAATTATACACTTGCCCTCAACGAAAGCAAAACTCTGTAGCCTGTACCATAATGGCATAATCCAAAGGAAAAAAAAAATCACAATTGCGTGCACCGTATGTTTGCTTTGCAGATTTTGAAGATCCAGCTACGTACAAACTACAAAGCTTTCCATAATTTCCTGAACGGGATGGCATAAGGAAGGGGACCATGAACTTGTATGACACGGCAGAGGTGTATGGGAAACATGGAGTTACCTATCTCGGCACAATATCCCAGGGACATTGGATTATTCACAGTACGAATAATTTATTAACAACTTAAATTTTCAACTTAAATAGTTCAACTGAAGGTACTTTATTTACATGAACTTTACTTGACTTTAATCATTTCGCTTCCCTTCAATTATCAATAGTTTTACGCTATCTTGGTCATAAGTTACGGAAAGTTTTTCCAATTTTATATTGTCTTTTAATATTTTATTGATATTTGATAAAACTGTAAAGCCGTATAAGTCACCCATTTAATTGTATAAAACTGCTATGTCAGTATTAAAGTCCACTTTATCTAAGATGCATAAAAAATAATAAAATATTATAATTTTTTTATTAAATTATTATTTTTAACATAATTATTTATTAAATTATTATTTTTTAAACTATTTATCAAAATATAACTTTTTTAAAATTATATACAAAACTATCATCATTTTATATTACGTGACATTTTTTAACATTTTGTGATCACCTAACATGCACTATCATATTTGGCACATTCCAAGTAGTTTTGTATTGGATACGCCAATAAGGGTGGCGTAATCATGCTAAATGTGTCAATCATGTTAGCGTAACATGAGTATATATTTACTCATCCCTCCCCTAGCTGTGACATTCATTTAATTTTTTTAATTTTTATTATCTTTCTACAAATTTCTTCTCTCTAAACGCTCTTAACTCTCTAAACGTACTCAATTCTCACTAGAAATGATGTCTTGATCTCTATCTGTAATCAAATTCGGATCGTATTCCTTATACGTAAGTATCTCTTTCAATGTTTAAATTTTTTGTTAATAATTTGTTGACTGATTTTTTATTATATTAGTGTTAATTATACATTTATGTTATTGTATACGTATTTAGATGTCCAAAATTTATTTTCATTGACTAATTAATAATGTGATTAATAAGATATGTATCCAGAATTGTATGAATTATTATTTTGTACTTACAATAATAGGATTTTTTTTCTTGAGTACTTGACATGGTTTAAATAAGTAAATGTAATTTAATTCAAATTAGTAGGGCTTAGAAAATTATTTATGTTGGGTTTTGGGCTCCCTTCTTATGTGGAGAAAGGCCCAAATGTGTAAACCCATTTTGTCTCACTTGTCTAAGTGGAGAGAGGTTAGATTAGGGTTGGAGAAATGTCTCATTTTAGTAAGAATACAGCAGCCAACAAAAAAGAAGAGAAGAGAGAAAGTCAACCCGCATACCCAACATATAGTCACCGTAAAATCGTGACTGAAGATTCGCTCACCGTTGGATCGAGCTGAAATTTGTGCAGTAGGTTCAGGACATGTGGTTCTTTATTCTCACCGTTCGGATTTTCGCGACGAGGTCTGGAGTAAGAGATATGTGCTCCACACAGTAGCTCTATTTTTGGGGTAAATTCATCTTCTTGTTTCTCATTTGTAAGCATTGATGCTTGGATGAATTTGGTTGATTGTTAGCACAGTTTGTGCACTTGTTGGAGACTCTTTTGTACCCTTATTTGATAATAGTGGAGCTGTTTCTTTAGTTTGGACGACCCGTGGTTTTTACCCTTGCTTTGAGGGGTTTTCCACGTTAAAATCTTGGTGTTTTTGTGTGTTTGTGTTATTCTATTTGCTGCCATATATTTGTTGTTGCTTCTCACAGATTCTTGCAAGTTGGGGGGAATTTATTTTCGCTGCGTATTGTTTTGTTATTATGCTACACTGTTGCATTGTTGTTCCCCCCATCAGAGTGGTATCAGAGATACTTGATTTGGGGTAATTTGACTTGCTTGAATGATGGAGGCAAATACAAAGATGGTCTGTTTGAATGGCACTAATTATCATTTGTGGAAGGGCAAGATGAAGGATTTGCTATTTGTGAAGAATATGCATATTCTTGTTTTTGCTACTCAGAAACCGGATGCCAAGTTGGATGAAGAATAGGATTTTGAACATCAATAGGTGTGTGGTTTTATTTGACAATTTGTAAAAGATAGTTTATAATCATATTGCAAATGAGACATGCAAAATATTTGTGGGCGAAGATAGAGTCCTTGTATGCTTCTAAATCGAGGAATAATAAATTGTACTTGCTGAAAAGCTTTACAAGTTTGAGGTACAAGGAAGGGACTTTCATTTCAGATCACTTGAATGAATTTCAAGGGCTCCTTGATCAGATGTCAAGAATAGGTATCAAGTTTGGTGATGAACTTTTGGGACTATTTCTATTGTTATCTCTACCAGAGTCTTGGGAGACATTTTAGGTTTCTATCACGAGTTCAGCCCCTGATAGTGTTGTTTCTTTGGAAATGGCAAAGGGTGGTGTTCTTAATGAGGAGATGAGAAGGAAGGTACAGGGTACTTCATCTCAGTCTAAGGTGCTTGTCACTAAAAATAGGGGGAGAAGTCAAAAAAAAGAACTGAAGGATGGTAGAGAGAAGAGCAGGAGCAAGTCCAAGTCTTGATACAAGAATGTGGAGTGTCATTATTGTCACAAAATAAGGCACATACAAAAGAATTGTTTTATGTGGAAAAAGGAGAACAAAGGCAAGAAGGGTAAGCAGAAAGAGAAGGATCATGATGATGATGACCGTGTCACTACTGCTACTAGTGATGATCTTATTATTCTCCGTGACCATGAGTCAGTTAATCTTGTATCAAATGAGAGCATGTGGATAATTGATAGTGGTGCTACATTGCATGTTACACCGAGGATGGAGTTCTTCACATCTTATACTTCAGGTGACTTTGGAGTATTGAAGATGGGTTGACGATGTGTCTAAGGTGATTGGTGTTGGTGATGTTTGCTTGCAAACTAACATAGGAATGTAATTATTGCTTAAAGGAGTCAAACATGCTCTAGATGTCTGCTTTAATTTGATCTCTGTGCAATTGCTTGATGATGATGGTTATGATAATCACATTGGTTCTGGAAAGTGGAAACTCAGCAAAGGTAACTTGGTTATGGCTAAAGGGGAGAAACTTTCTAAACTGTATTGGACAAAAGCTTTAGTTGCTAAAGACAATGTGAATGTTGTGGATATGGAGGCATCTTTGTGGCACCGAAGGCTTAGTCATATCAGTGAAAAAGGGTTAAATTGCTTAGCTAAAAAGGATGTGCTTCCAGGATTGAAGAGTGCAGAGTTGGAGAAATGTTCTCATTGCATGGCTGGTAAATAGACCAAAGTATCCTTCAAGAAACATCCTCCCTTAAGGAAGTTAGAGTTGCTTCAATTGGTACATTCTGATGTGTGTGGCCCATTGAAGGTGAAATCCTTTAGTGGTGCACTCTACTTTGTTACCTTTATTGATAATTGTTCCAGAAAACTGTGGGTCTATGCTTTGAAGACAAAAGACCAAGTGGTGGAAAAGTTCAAACAGTTTCAAGCTTTGGTTGAGAGACAATCAGGCAAGAAGTTGAAATACATTCATACTGACAATAGTGGTGAGTATTGTGGACCCTTTGATGTCTATTGCAAGTAACAAGGTATTGCACATGAAAAGACTCCTCCTAAAACTCCTTAGTTGAATGGTTTAGCAGAGAGGAGGAATAGGACATTGATTGAGAGAGTGAGGTGTATGCTTTCTAAAGCTAAGTTACCTAAACATTACTGGGGTGAGGCACTATACACGGCGATGCATGTTATTAATCTTAGTCCTGCAGTTGCTTTGAATAGTGAGGTGCCAGACAAAATTTGATTTGGCAAGAATGTCAGGTATGATCACTTGACAGTCTTTGGTTGCAAGGCTTTTGTGCATGTTCCAAAGGATGAAATATTCAAGTTGGATGCAAGGACAAAGCAGTGCATCTTCATCGGTTATGGTCAGGATGAATTTGGTTACAGGTTGTATATGATCCTATTGAGAAAAAGCTTGTCAGAAGTCGTGATGTAGAGTTCATGGAAGACCAAACCGTTGAAGACATTGATAAAGTGGAGAATACTACACCCAAGAAAGATAGCAACTTGTCTGATGTTGATCCAGTTCGGTTGCTTGATCATAATCTGGATACTGTTGATGGTAATGTTCAGAATGGCATGCCACATGATTATGTTAATGATCAGCAGCTTGGAGATGAGTTCGATGTTCCAAGTGATGATAATTAAGAGGAACATGAGATGTCACAGGATGAGAATCTTGGTGATGCTCCTGAACCACCTCAAGTCCAACTCAGGAGGTCTAACAGGCAAAGACAACCATCTACAAGGTATCATTCTGATGAGTATGTAACCTTGACTGATGATGGAGAACCTGAGAGTTTTGGAGAGGCCATGGAGAGTGAAGAAAAATAAAAGTAGCTGGATGCAATGCAGGATGAGATGAAATCCTTGTATGATAATCATACTTATGATTTGGTGAAGTTGCCTAAAAGCAAAAGGGCCTTGGAAAACAGGTGGATTTATAGGGTGAAACATAAGAGTAACTCCACGTCTCCGAGGTATAAAGCCAGATTAGTGATGAAAGGCTTCCGTCAAAAAAAGGGTGTTGATTTTAATGAGATTTTCTCGCCTGTGGTAAAGATGTTATCCATTAAAACTGTGTTAAGTTTTGCTGCTACTCTTGACTTGGAGGTAGAGCAAATGAATGTGAAAATAACTTTCCTTCATGGTAATTTGGAGGAAGAGATTATATGAAGCAACCTGATGGTTTTCAAGTTGAAGGCAAGGAAGAATATTTGTATAGGCTGAGAAAAAGCCTATACGGTTTGAAGCAGGCTCCGAGGCAGTGGTATAAGAAGTTTGAGTCTGTTATGTGTGACCAAGGATATAAGAAGACTACTTCTGACCATTGTGTATTTGTTAGAAAGTTTTCTAATGATGACTTCATTATCCTATTATTATATGTCGATGACATACTTATTGTTAGGAAAAATATTTCCAAGATTGACAGATTAAAGAAGCAATTGGGCGAGTCATTTGCCATGAAAGACATGGAGCTACTAAATAGATTCTTGGTATAAGAATCATGTGTGACAGAAAAAAGAAGAAGCTATGGCTATCACAAGAACACTATATTAAAAGAGTGTTACAAAAATTCTAGATGGAAAATGCCAAGGCGGTAAGCATTCCTCTTGCTACTCATTTCAAGCTGAGTGCTAAACAAAGTCCTTCAAATGAAGTTGAGAAATTAGATATGGAACGGGTTCCTTATGCATTTGTTGTGGGTAATCTGATGTATACAATGGTATGCATAAGACCAGATATAGCACATGTTGTTGGTACAGTCAGTAGATTTTTGTCAAATCTAGGTAGAGAGCATTGGAATGCTGTGAAATGGATTTTGAAATATCTTTATAGTACTGCTGGTATGAGGCTTTGCTTTGGAGGTGATAAGCCTACTTTGGTGGGGTACTCAAACTCAGATATGGCTGGAGACATTGATTCCAAGAAGTCCACTTCGGGCTATATGATTAGATTTGTAGGGGGAGCTATGGCTTGGCAGTCTAAGTTGCAGAGCTGTATAGCATTGTCCACTACTGAGGTAGAGTTCATTATCATTACCAAAGCATGCAAGGAGTTGCTATGGTTGAAGAAATTCTTGCAAGAGCTTGGTTTTGTTCAAGACAAATATTTGTTGTTTGTTGATAGTCAGAGTGCTATTCATCTTGGTAAGAATCTAACTTTTCATTCAAGGTCCAAACATATTGATGTGAGGTATCATTGGATACGTGATGTTTTGGACGCTAAGCTGTTGGAATTGGCTAAAGTTCATACTGATGATAATGGTGCTGATATGATGACTAAAGCACTACCAAGAGAGAAGTTTGAAACTTGTTGTGATATCACTGGTTTGGCGGTCATCTCCACATAGTCGTGAGGAGGGAGATTTGTTGGGTTTTAGGCTCCCTTCCTATATGGAGAAAAGCCCAAATGTGTAAGCCCATTTTGTCTCACTTGTCTAAGTGGAGAGAGGTCAGATTAGGGTTGGAGAAAGGTCTCATTTTAGTGAGAATACAACAGCCAACAAGAAAAAAGAGAAGAGAGAAAGCCAACTTGCATACCCACTAGACAGTCACTGTAAAATAGCGATTAAAGATTCGTTCACCGTTGGATCGGGCTGAAATTTGTTTACTAGGTTCAAGACGTTGGTTCTTCATTCTCACTGTTTGGATTTTCAAGACGAGGTCTAGAGTGAGATATATATGCTCCGCACAGTAGCTCTATTTTTGGGGTAAATTCATCTTCTTGTTTCTCATTTTTAAGCATTGGTGCTTAGATGAATTTGGTTGATTGTTAGCATGGTTTGTGCACTTGTTGGAGACTCTTTTGTACCCTTATTTGATCATAGTGGAGCTATTTCTTTGGTCTGGACAACCCGTGGTTTTCACCCTTGCTTTGAGGGGTTTTCCACATTAAAATCTTGGTGTTTTTATGTGTTTGTGTTGTTCTATTTGTTGTCATATATTTGTTGTTGCTTTTCACAGATTCTTACAAGTTGGGGGGAATTTATTTCCACTGCGTATTGTTTTGTTATTGTGCTACACTATTGCATTGTTGTTCCCCCATCAATTTATACGTAAAATAATATAAATTCATTGTTATATGTCCAATTTTATTATAATTGACATGTGTATATTGAATACATATGTGTTGAATTGTTATTGTTCAGAAGTGAAATTAATATGACAGAACACTTGAATGTGCACATTTACTTCAATGGGACAATATATGATGGTGAAGAAGGTCTCATGTATGAAGGTCCTCCTCCTAGGCCTATTGTGATCACAGCTAATATGACTTTGGATGAGTTGAAAAATAAGATTCATTCAAAGTTGAGGCTCCAAGCAAACTAACATGTGCTAAAGGTTGTCTATCGGTGTCCGCAATGCTTCAATCCATAGAGATGGGTAGGTCTTCTATGGTGAAAAGGGTCTCATGTATGAAGGTCCTCCTCTTAGGCCTATTGTGATCATAGCCAATATGACTTTGGATGGGTTGAAAAATAAGATCCATTCAAAGTTGAAGCTTCAAGCAAAGCAACATGTGTCAAAGGTTGTCTATTGGTGTCCGCAATGCTTCAATCTATGGAGATGGATAGGTCTTCCATTAGAAGACGATGATGATTGATGTGTGTGAAACAACATCATGTTTTGTTCTTGTTTTGCATGCATTCTTGGGCATTTTAATTTTGCTTTTTGGTTTTTTTTCCTTAGTTCAAATAACTGTGGTGTTTTTGGTATTGGTGTGCAGGATTAATGCTGAATTGGTCTTGAATTGAATGAAATGCTTGCATGATTGAAGTTGGATCTTAACGGATAGCATAAAGGTGCAAAAAGACTACTCTAGAGGGATCTACGGCCTGTCCGTGGATCAAACCACGGCCATGGATCGAGCAACAACTTGAAGAACGAAAAGAGAGATTCTAGAGAGTTCCACGGTCAGGTCGTGGAACCATCCACAACCGTGGAACTCAAATGACTCAGAATTGGCTTTTTGGTAGAATGATCCACAGCCAGGCAGTGGAATGATCCATGGCCGTGGATCGCAGTACGCAACAATTTTTAATTTTTATTTTTTTATTTCTTTTGGGGGCTTTTAGCTAATTAAAACCCTAGGGGTATTTATAGATGTTCTGAATACAATGAAGGGGTTCGAATTTAGTTTGAGGAGGCACACTTGGAGGCTCTAGATCTTCATCTTTCTCCTCTCTTCTTCTCTTTTTGATTACGGGTTTGGATGTTCTTTATGTTATTTTCTTATTTCATCTTCTCCATGGCTGAGTAGTTTCTTTTGTTTCTAGGATTGGGCAATGCCCTTTAATACATTAATGATGATTAATTGACTTTGTTTACCCCTTTTATTGAGAGGTGAACCTAAGTGTTGGAACCATAAGAATTGAACTTAAGATCTAAATCATGAGTGTAGTTTTAGCCTTTCGAGAATTCAATGAATTACCACAAAGCGTAATGAGTTCAATTTAAATTCAATTACCACGAGAGTAGGAATTGGTTTAATTGGGCACAAATCTTGTATCTTGAGAAAGAACATTAACTAATGTAGGGTAATTCACCTTCAATTGAATTTCAGATTTAATAAAAGGGTTGTCAATTAGGAATTATCTTGTATCATTGTGGTACCTCAATCTTGGAAGCTTTCTTGAATCTGAATACCTTTCTTGATAATTTGTTATTTTTTGTTCTTAATTTTACACTTTAATAATTATTTACTTAATTGCTTGGTTACTACATTCTTATCAATCAACAATTTTATTCCCTTTGTTTAATTTAATTGAATTAATTAATTAATTAGTATTCATAGACACAGTTCCTGTGGATTCGATCTTTTATTACTTGACGATGAAATCGTACACTTGCGGATTTCACGCATCAATGATGTAAAGTAAATGATAGATTCCTTCTGTCAAACTCCAAACATGGTTTTTCTTGAATATCAATTTAATTTTTAATTTAATTATTTTTAACTTTTTTCTTTTTATCATATTCTTACGTTCTTGATTTCTCTTTGACTCTTTGCAGGTTTCTCTTGTTTATGCAAAGTACTAGACGTTCTGGAACTCTTATTGAAGCAGATCCTGAAATTGAAAGAACTCTTCGTAGAAGGAGGAGACAACAAAGGCAAAGAGTAGGAGAAATACCTGAACTAACACTTGTCATGGCTGAAGCTGAGGATAATAGACCGTTAAAAGAGTATGCAGCCCCTAATGCTCGAGGTTTGCGATCTGAAATTGTTCGGCTAGACATTGAAGCTAGGCACTTCACCATACCTCCTGCCTTACTGTCTATGATAAGGCAGAACCAGTTTGGAGGATTGCCGTTAGAGGATCCTAATGATCATGTGGATATGTTCTTGGAGTTCTGTGAGACCTTCAAGATCGAAGGCGCCTTTGTTGATACTATTCGTCTCTGCTTGTTTCCATTATCTTTGAGAGATCGAGTTAGAGCTTGGTTGAAGTCTGTTCCCGCTGAAACGATAACTACTTGGGACCAACTGGAGCAAGCTTTCTTGGATAAATTCTTTCCACCTTCCAAGATTGCTCATCTAAGGATCCAAATCACAAGCTTTGTTCAGAAAGAGGGTGAGTCATTGTCAGAAGCTTGGGATAGATATAAGGCTTTGCTAGAAACCTGCTCACACCATGGGTTAGAAAAATGGTTGATCGTCCACACTTTTTACAATGGTTTGGAATATTCTTCGAAGGTGTCTCTTGACTCCGTAGCTGGTGGAGCTTTGATGAATAGAAGGCTCACAGAAGCTTATGAGATAATTGAGAGTGTAGTTTCAAATCATTACCAATGGGCTAATGAAAGAGGTCATAACCCGAGAAAGCTCTCAGGAGGTAAGTTTGAGGTAGATGGTGTTGATTTAATTATGTCAAAATTTGATTCTTTGAATAAACTTTTTGACATGTTTGAAAAAGCTCATGTAAATGTCATAGGTGCTACTAACAATTTTTGTGAGATTTATGGAACGCAGGGACACAAAGGTGCTGAATGCCAAGTTGGAATTGGATTCTCACAAGGTGCACCGGTGGAGCAAGTGGAATCATGCCACAATTTTTATGACTTCAACCAAAATGGGAGGAATGATTCGTAGTCCCAAACTTACAACCCCGGTTGGAGGTCACATCCTAACTTCTCTTACCAGAATAGTCAGTACCAAGCTGGGCAAGGTAATGCTAAACCCTCTTCTGGAATCCTACAGGTACAAAAATCTAGACTTGAGTTTCTTCTTGAGAATTTTGAGAGTCAGTCTAAGCAAAATGAGGAGTTTAGACACCATTGGCAAGTTGTGACTGAGGCAATTAAAGAGTTGTCAGCTAAGGTTAACAATTTAGTTATTCATAATAAGATGTTGGAAACTCAAATTGCCCAACAAGCAAGCACTTCTCATAGGCAGCAAGGTAAGTTTCCTAGTCAATCTGAAGTCAACCCAGGCAATGTACATTGTAAAGCTGTGAGTTTGAGGAGCGGAAAGAAATTAGAAGATTCCTTGGGAAAAGGGGAGAGTGAAAAAGATAAAGGAATTAAGGACAAAGAGACTAAGACACAGCCCTTAGAAGAAGAAAAAACTATTGAGAATGTATCTAAGTATGTACCCCCTAAACCTTACCAACCCCTGGTTCCCTTCCCTCAAAGATTGGCTAAGGCGAAGTTAGATAGGTAGTTTGGGAGGTTCCTAGAGGTCCTTAAGAAATTGTACATTAATGTACCCTTCACTGAGGCATTGAAACAAATGCCTACCTATGCTAAGTTTCTTAAGAACATCTTATCTAATAAGAGGAAGCTCGAGGAATATGAGACAGTAGCTTTAACTGAGGAGTGTAGTGCTTTAATTCAAAATAAATTGCCTCCTAAGTTAAAAGATCCAGGTAACTTCTCTATTCTCTGTTTGATTGGCAACACGAATTTTGATAAAGCTCTATGTGATTTGGGGGTTAGTGTTCGTCTTATGCCTCTTTCTGTATGTAAGAAGTTGGAAGTGGGTGAGCTAAAATCCACAACTATCTCGCTTTAATTGGCGGATCGGTCCATCAAGTACCCCGTATGTATCTTGGAGGATGTTCCTATCCGTGTTGGTAAGTTTTTCATACCTGTTGATTTTGTTGTGGTTGAAATGGAGGAGGATTCCCAAATCCCTATTATTCTTGGTAAGCCTTTCTTAGCTACTGCTGGTGCTATAATTGATGTTAAAAATGACAAATTGTCTTTAACTGTTGGTGATAATAATGTTGAGTTTGATATTTCTAAATCTATTAAACAACCTTCTTTTGAGGACTCTTGTTACAAGATTGATTTATTGCACCAGGTGATGGAAGAAGAGTCCACCAATATTCATTTGGAAGATCCATTGGAGAGATGCTTGGTTGGTGGCGGCTCTATTGATTCTGGAGGAAAGGTAGTTGAGTATGCCCGCTTATTGGAGGCAACTTCGAAAATTCCTCCTTACAAAGTCAAAAACTTGGTGCGTGAAATCCGCAAGTATACGGTTTCGTCGTCAAGTAATAAAAGATCGAATCCACAGGGACTGTGTATATGAATATCAATTAATTAATTAATTCAATTAAATTAAACAAAGAGAATAAAATTGTTGATTGATAAGAATGTAGTAACCAAGCAATTAAGTAAATAATTATTAAAGTGCAAAATTAAGAAAAAAAACAACAATTTATCAATAAAGGTATTCAGATTCAAGAAAGCTTCCAAGATTGGGGTACCACAATGATACAAGACAAATCCTAATTGATAATTTTTTTATTAAATCTAAAATTGAATTGAAGGTGAATTATCCTAAATTAGTTAATGTTCTTTCTCAAGATACAAGATACGTGCTCAATTAAACCAATTCCTACTCTCGTGGTAATTGAATTTAAATTGAACCCATTACGCTTTGTGGTAATTCATTGAATCCTCGAAAGGCTAAAATTACTCTTGTGATTTAGACTTTAAGTTCAATTCTTATGGTTGCAACACCTAGGTTCACCTATCAGTACGTCCCTAAATGCCTATGAGATGCAAATAAGTAGCCAGCAAATTCACATGAATAAGAATAATAAGGATTGAAACAAAGAACATTCAAGATTAATAAAAGGGGAAACAAAGTCAATTAATCATTACCAATGTATCAAAGGGCATTGCCCAATCCTAGAAACAAAGAGAACTACTCAGACATGGAGAAGAAAGAATCAGAAAACATATTCATGAACATCCAAACCCGTAATCCAAGAGAGAAGAGGGAAGAATGATCAAGATCAAGAGCCTCCAATGTGCCTCCTTCAAACCAAAATTTAGAACCCCCTCATTGTATTCAGAACATTTATAAATACCCCTAGGGTTTAAATTGGCTAAAAAGCCCCAAAAGAAATAAAAAAAATAAAACTTAAAAACTGCTTTGCGATCCACGGCCGTGGATCATTCTGCCAAAAAGCCAATTCTGAGTCATTTGAGTTCCACGGCCGTGGATGGTTCCACTACCTGGCCGTGGAACTCTCTGAAATCTCTTTTTTCCTTCTTCAAGTTGCTGCTCGATCCATGGCCGTGTTTTGATCCACAGGCAGGCCATGGATCCCTCTGGAGTGGTCTTTTTGCACCTTTTAGCTATTCGTTAAGGTCCAACTTCAATCATGCAAGCATTCCATTCAATCCAAGGCCAATTCAGCATTAATCCTGTACAACAACACCAAAAACACTGCAATTATCTGAACTAAGGGAAACTAAAATGCCTAAAATACCCAAGAATGCATGCAAAACAAGAACAAAACATGATGTTATTTCATACACATCAAATCCCCCCAAGCTTAAGACTTTGGTTGTCCTCAAGTAATAATTAAGGCCAAACCAAAAAGTGGGATCAAAAGACAATAATGAATGAGGAACCCGAGAAAATAATTATCCAAGCAATAGGCTAAGGCAATCCAAGAATCTGAGAGGTAATCAAAATCAAGTTCAATTAGAGGCTAAGTTCTCAGAAATCATGCATCCTCACTGATTGAATTAAGTTCACTCCACTAACCACACTCAAAATGTTTAAGGGTGAAAACATTATGCTCAAAATCCTTCAAAGAAAATGCACTTCCATATGTTTGATAAGAAACCAAATTTTCACTAATAATCAACATGCAAACAAGAATCAAAAGGTCTTTCAAGGGTTGTAATGAGGTCATGGGAATGATGTTAGGTAAGGTAGAGAAAGGAAGGTATGCACAAAAGGCTCATCAAAATTTTCAATAAGCACAAGAAATCCAATAGAACATAAATGGAGCAAAGGTATTTTTTTTTGTTTTCAAACAGAATCATAACTCCACATTTCCAAGTATTTTCTTCCTTTCTTTTTTTTTCAAGCTTTCACTCATGATTTTTCTTTTATTTTCCTTCTTCTTCTTTTTTCATTTCATTTGAGAAAGAGAAAGCTCAAATACATATAATTCCTAACACAACTTTACACAACTTTCAAACCCAAATTGTTCCATTTAATATTCTAAATTATTACCAACAATGTATCATCAAAGGCAATTATGCTATAGACTCAAAATGGGCAACTAGTAGATGAAAGTATAACAATTTCAGAAGGCCAAAAAAATACCTAAGATGCCTTAATCATATTCAAGCATGCAACTAAAAATTTCGCCTCAAAATGGTTTCAAATCAAGTTCTAGAGCACAAGATCAATGAGGAATATCACTCAACACAAAGAATGGGAGCAAAAATCATATAGTGCATAAATCTCATACAAGCTCAAAACTCACATTTAGAGGTTTAAAAATTCAATGAGAAGCATAAATTCTGAGAACATTATACTAATTATCAACTATCAAAAGATCACCTCTACTATCAATTAAAACAATGCATGTTGCCTACCATAAGAATCAACAAATTGGGTTCCAAATCAATACCATCTCAAAAATTCCCAAAAGAGAAGGGCACAAGTTCAACCAAAAAGTCGAGATATATGATGGTGTGAAAATGCAACATGAAAATGCAATGCAAAACAAGATATAAGAATGCATGAGGCTAATGATCTAAAATGAAAATTAAAATACTCCCCCAAGCTTAGAACTTACATTGTCCCCAATGTAATAATCGATAACTAGAGAAGGGAGAAAAGAAAAGAACTCACTGTGGTGGTGGAAAATGGTGCTGACTCAGATGCCAACTATGAATGGCCTGGACCATGCTCGCCATACTCTAAACAGTGTCCTCCAAGGTTTGCAGGCGGCCATCAGTAGCTTGACCATACTGATGAAGCTCCTTTAGCATGTGGCGCTACTACACTTGCTCAGCATGAAGTTCCTCCAGAGAAGCATAAATTCGTGTCAGACCATCCTCCGAAGGACCTACAAAAGAAGAAGAAGAAGGACGAGAGGTGTCTACCCTTGGTGGAGGGCACTGAACATTAATTGGTTCATCTGCTACACTCCTAGAGGTGCACCAATTTGTACGGTTGCGCACAGTGATAGTAGGAGGGTTAGGAAGGGGTAAGGGTTGAGCTCTGTTGTTCAAGCAGAGGCAGTAAATACTGTCCTCTTTGACAATCATCTTAATAGCTAAACAGGACTCTATATCAATCCTAGAGTTACCTCTAACTGCCTCCAGACCATCCAAATCATATTCAAAGAAATAGGCTATCGTTGTGATAAGCCTACCAATAACAATGGTCCCTGATTGAGCTCTAGCTGCCCTAAGCAGATGCCTAGTAAGAAAAGATCCAGTGTCCATTTTGACATCATTAAGAATGGCCCACATAAAAGCAAGTTCATTACCACGGACATTGCCATCATTATCCCCACGCCCAAATAGAGTATGAGCCATGATTCGGTGGAGATAACGAAGGCAAGGATTTGGCAGAAAAGATGCTTTACAATTTGAGGAATCATATGTACCTGACCCACAAGAGATATCAACCCAAAAAGAAATTGCAAAAAAACCACGTGGGTACTTCCTTTCCCCCCAGCAAGCAATCCAAAAATCTTATTAAATTCTTCTAAATTTAAGTAGTGCTCATTATTGAACAGCCGGAAAGTGATCCGACCTTCAGTGCTGCCTTTCCCCTGAAGAATATGAGCTTCAATAGAACTAAGAAACTCCAGTATAAGCTCATTGTAAGTGGGACATTTTAAATTCAAAAAATAAGTTCATCCTGCCCTATCAAGCATCCACTCAAAGTCATCTCGCAAGCCTAAGGTATCAAGAACAGCATCATCCATATACCTAGTGCTAACAATCCTCCTATTCACAAGCACATTGTAACAATCTCTCTGCTCATTATTCCTAAAGTTAAAACCTTGGGGATTAGGGGGATTACCTCTTGGAGTAGCAATGCCTCTTCCCCGTGTCCTTGAGCTTGAACCAGCTTCTCCCCGGTGACGCTTGTTCGTCATTCTGCTTAACCACACCAACATAACAAGCACAAAGCAAAAATCCCCTATTTTTTAGCACTATTCACGACATTAGGGAAAATTTACCAAATTTGAGGTTTTCCAAATTTGAAGGAGTGAGTGATTGGGCAGAGGTTAGGAATGTGAGAAATGGTAGAAAAATGAAAGAAAATGATGGTTTGTGGAATAAAGTAGACGTTTTGAAGGTTTGGATATTGTGGGTTATGGTGGCTATGGTGGAGAAGGAGGGAGAATAGGGGTGAAGGGTGGCTTTGAGAGGGAGGAAGAAGATGGTTAATGTGTGATTGTGAAGGAAATAAGGTGTAATGGAGGTTTAGGATGATGGCTATGGAGGTTGAGGGAGAGAAGAAGGAGAAGAAGCAAAGATGAAATGGTGAAATGAAGCAGGGGGGAGAGAGACCATGGAATTTAAAACTAGCAGCAGTGATCCACGACCATGGATCGTTCCACAGTCAGGCCGTGGAAGCTGCTGACTTCTACCCTTTTTTTTTTGGGAACCTGAAATCCACGTCCATGGTTAGATCCACGGCCTGGCCGTGGATCTCTCTGAATTTTACATTTTCCACTGGTTTGCATTCCATGGCCATGGAATTTTCCATGGGCTAGATGTGGAACCTTCTGACTTCACTCCTCTTCTAAATTTAGCTCAAAAAGGGTCAAACCTAGACAAAATTCATAAGACAAACATCAAACTAACAATCTAACACACACAATCAAAAGAAAAAGAGAGAATAAAAAGAAAAAATAAGAAAGTTTGGGTTGCCTCCCAAGAAGTGCTTGTTTAAAGTCGTAAGCTCGACTCCTTTACTTTCATCCTTCTACAGTTGGGTCACGGAGGGCAATGTTCATCCTCTTCTCAAGTTGCTCCTCCGCTAGATAGTGCTTCAACCTCTGACCATTAACCTTGAAAGTCCCTCGCTCTTCATTCTAAACCTCCACAGCACCATAGGGAAACACTTTCTTCATCAAAAATGGCCCTGACCATCTTGACTTAAGCTTTACAAGAAAGAGTTTCAATCTAGAATTGAAAAGAAGCACCAGTTCTCCTTCAAGAAACTCTCGAAGAATATGTTTGTCATGCCACCTCTTGGTTCTTACTTTGTATGACTTGGCAGTCTCATAAGCATCCAATCGCAGCTCATCAAGCTCATGAAATTGAAGCTTTCGCTTTTCTCCTACCGCTTTTAAGTCAAAATTTAGAAGCTTAATAGCCAAAAAGGTTTTATGGTCAAGCTCAACGGGCAACAAATAGAGCCTTGGGAGGAATTTCAAGCTTAAAAGGAAAATGCTCCTAAGGTAGAACTTAAAACTCTTCCTTCCACCCTCAGGTATGAGTTTTTTAGTCCTAACTCTTCTTATCCTGTCATTGTTAGTGCAAGCTTGAATGAGTTAGAGACTGAGAAATTGCTTAGGGCTCTTAGGATGCATAGAAAGGTCATAAGATATACTATTGATGATATTAAAGGCATAAATCCTTCCTTTTGCATGGATAAAATTTTGATAGAACCTGACTATAAACCCTCTGTTGAGCATCAACGTAGGTTGCATCCTAATATGAAAAAGGTTGTTAAAAAAGAGGTTCTTAAGTTGCTTGATGCTGGGGTAATTTACCCAATTTCTGATAGTGAATGGGTTAGTCCTGTGCATGTGGTTCCTAAGAAAGGGGGGATGACTGTAATTGAAAATAAGAAAAATCAATTAATTCCCACTGTAAATGAGAAAAACCTGTTAAGCTTGAACATAAAACCTTTTGGGCTATTAAGCTTGTAAATTTTGACTTAAAAGCGACAGGAGAAAAGCAAAAGCTTCAATTTCATGAGCTTGATGAGCTGCAATTGGATGCTTATGAGACTGCCAAGTCATACAAAGAAAGAACCAAGAGGTGGCATGACAAGCATATTCTTCGTAGAGAGTTTCGTGAAGGAGAACTGGTGCTTCTTTTCAATTCTAGATTGAAACTCTTTCCCGGAAAGCTTAAGTTAAGATGGTCAGGGCCATTTTTGGTGAAGAAAGTGTTTCCCTATAGTGCTGTGGAGGTTTAGAATGAAGAGCGGGGGACTTTCAAGGTTAATGGTCAGGGCCATTCTTTATTGTTTTTCCTTTTTATTCCCTCTTTTTCTTTTGATTGTGTGTGTTAGATTGTTGGTTTGATGTTTGTCTTATGAATTTTGTCTAGATTTGACCCCTTTTGAGCTAAATTTAGAAGAGGAGTAAAGTCATAAGGTTCCACACCTAGCCCATGAAAAATTCCATGGCCATGGAATGCAAACCAGTGGAAAATGTAAAAGTCAGATAGATCCACGGCCTGGTCGTGAATCTAACCATGGTCATGGGTTTCAGGTTCCCAAAAAAAAAAGGGCAGAAGTCAGCAGCTTCCACGGCTTGGCCGTGGAACGATCCACGGTCGTGGATCGCTGTTGCCAGTTTTAAATTCCACGGTCTCTCTCCCATCTCCTTCATTTCACAATTTCATCTTTGCTTCTTCTCCTTCTTCTCTCCCTCAACCTCCATACCCATCATCCCAAACCTCCATTACACCTTATTTTCCTCACAATCACACATTAACCATCTTATTCCTCCTTCTCAAAGCCATCCCTTCACCCTCATTTTCCCTCCTTCTCCTTCTTCCTTCTCCACCATAGCCACCATAACCCACCATATCCAAACCTTCAAAACGTCTACTTTACTCCATAAACCACCCTTTTCTTCCATTTTTCTACCATTTCTCACCTTCCTAACATCTACCCAACCACTCACTCCTTCAAATTTAGAAAACCCCAAATTTGGCAAATTTTCCCTAATTTCGTGAATAGTGCTGAAAATAGGAGATTTTTGCTTTGTGTTTGTTGTGTTAGTGTGGTTAAGCAGAATGACGAACAAGCGGCAGCAAGGAGAAGCTGGTTCAAGCTCAAGGACACGGGGAAGAGGCACTGCTGCTCCAAAAGGTAATTGATGCGTGAAATCTGCAAGTGTACGGTTTCGTCAAGTAATAAAAAGATCGAATCCACAGAAACTGTGTCTATGAATACCAATTTATTAATTAATTCAATTAAATTAAACAAAGAGGGAATATGATTGTTGATTAAGAAGAACGTAATAACAAAACAATTAAATAAAATAAAATCAAGAAAACAGAATTCAGAATAAAAATAGCAAGTAATCAAGAAAGGGGTTTTCAGATTAAAGAAAGCTTCCAAGATTGGGATACCACAATGATACAAGATAAATCCTAATTGACAACCCTTTTATTAAATCTGAAATTCAATTGAAGGTGAATTACCCTAAATTAGTTAATGTTCTTTCTCAAGATACAAGATCCGTGCCTAATTAAACTAATTCCTACTCTCGTGGTAATTGAATTTAAATTGAACTCATTACGCTTTGTGGTAATTCATTGAATCCTCGAAAGGCTAAAACTACTCTCGTGATTTAGACCTTAAGTTCAATTCTTATGATTCCAACACTTAGGTTCACCTCTCAGTACGTCCCTAAATGCCTATGAGATGCAAATAAGTGGCCAGCAAATTCACATGAATAAGAGCAATAAGAATTGAATCAAAGAACATTCAAGATCAATAAAAGGGGAAACAACGTCAATTATTCATTATCAAAGTATCAAAGGGCATTGCCCAATCCTAGAAACAAGGAAACTACTTAGACATAGAGAAGAAGGAATCAGAAAACATTGTTTAAGAACATCCAAACCCGTAATCCAAGAAAGAAGAGGAAAGAAAGATCAAGAACAAAAGCCAAAGCCTCCAATGTGCCTCTCCCAAAACCAAAATTCGCCCCTACATTGTATTCAGAACCCCCATTTATAAGCCTAGGGTTTTAATTAGCTAAAAAGCCCCCAAAAGAAATAAAAAGAAAAACATAAAAATCTGCTACAAGCACTACGATCCACGTAGTGGATGGTTCCACCACAGTAGTGGATGTCTCTCGCCGAAAACCCATCCTGTGTCCTTTGAGTTCCACAGTAGTGGATGGTTCCACGACAGCAGTGGAACTCCCCCGGAATTCCCTTTTTCCTTCTTAAAGTTGCCCCTCGATCCATGGCCGTGGTTTTATCCACGGGCAGGTCGTGGATCTCTCTGGAATGACCTTTTTGCACCTTTATTGCTATCCATTAAGTTCCAACTTCAAACATGCGAGCATTCCATTCAATCCAAGGTCAAATCAGCACCAATCCTGCACAAGAACACCAAAAACACCGCAGTTACCTGAACTAAGAGAAAAACTAACTAAAAAGGGAAACTAAAATGCTTAAAATGCCTACAAAATGCATGTAAAACAAGAACAAAATATGATGTTGTTTCACACACATCAAATCCCCCCAAGCTTAAGACTTTGCTTGTCCCCAAGCAATAACCAATGTCAAACCAAGATGTGGGATCAAGAAACAATAAAAAATAAGGAACCCGAGAAAACAAAATCCAAGCAATAGGCTAAGACAACCAAAGAATCTGAGAGGTAATCAAAATCAAGTCCAATTAGAGGCTAAGTTCTCAGAAATCATGCATTCTCACTGATTGAATTAAGTTCACTCCACTAACCACACTCAGAGTGTTTAAGGGTGAAGACAATGCGCTCAAAATCCTTCAAAGAAAATGCACTTCCATATGCTTGATAAGAAACCAGATTTCCACTAATAATCAGCATGCATGCAAGAATCAAAAGGTCTTACAAGGGTTGTAATGGGGCCATGGGAATAATGATAGGTAAGGAAGAGAAAGGAAAGTTTGCACAAATGGCTCATCAAGATTTTCAATAAACACAAGAAATCCAATAGAACATAAATGGAGCAAAGACAATTTTTTTCAATCTAAAACATAACTCCACATTTCAAAGAATTTTCTTCCTTACTTTTCCTTTTCCTCTTTCTTCTCTTTTTCAAGCTTTCAACTCATGATGTTTCTTTTATTTTCTTTTTCTTTTTTTTTTCTTTTTTTTTTTTGAGAAAGAGGAAGCATCAATTACATATAATTCCCAACATAACTTTCAAGCCCAATTCGCTCCATTTAATATTCTAAATGATAACCAACAATGTTTCAGCATAGGTATCATGAAAATAAGTATGCAATAGGCTCAAAATGGGCAACTAGTGGATGAAAGTGTAACAAATTCAGAAGGCCAGAAAATTACCTAAGATGCCTTAATCATATTCAAGCATGCAACCAAAAATTTTGCCTCAAAATGGTTTCAAATCAAGTTCTAGAGCACATGATCAGTGAGGAATATCACTCAACACAAAGAATGGGAACAAAAATCATATAGTGCATAAGTCCCATATAGGCTCAAAACTTACATTTAGAGGTTTAAAAATCAATGAGAAACACAAATTCAGAGAGCATTATGCTAATTATCAACTATCAAAAGATCACCTCTACTATCAAATTAAAACAATGCCTATAGCCAATCACAAGAATCAACAAATTGGGTTCCAAATCAATATCATCTCAAAATCCTCAAAAGAGAGGGGCACAAGTTCAACCAAAAATCCAATAGATATGATGGTGTGAAAATGCAACATGAAAATGCAATGCAAAACAAGACATGAAAATGCATGAAACTAATGAGAATGAAAATAAGAAAATGAAAATGAAAATACCCCCCAAGCTTAGAACTTACATTGTCCCCAATGTAAAAATCTAAAACAAGAGAAGGGATAAAAGAAAAGAACTCACTGCGGTGGTGGAAAAACTTCTGGTGTTCAATCCATGGCCATAGAATTTTTCATGGGCTGAGTGTGGAACCTTCTGATCTCTCTCTTCTTCTAAATATGACTTCAAGAAGGGTCAAACCTAGACAAAATCCAAAAGACAAACATCAAAACAACAATCTAACAAACAAAATTAAAAGAAAAAGATGAAATAAAACAGAAAAACAAGATAACATGGGTTGCCTCCCAAGAAGCGCTTGTTTAAAGTCATTAGCTTGACTTTGGTCAGGTTTCTGTGCTCAGGTGACATCTACGGAGTAATGCTCAGTCCCCACTCCTTCAAAGTGTTTCACTCTCTGGCCATTTATCATGAAAGGTTTATGGCCTTCTTTCTTCACCTCAAGCACACCGTAGGATAAAACTCGAACAATCTCATATGGTCCTGACCATTTTGACCATAACTTATTAGGACAGAAACGTAGAAGCGAGTTATTAAGAAGAACTTTATCCCCGATGTTAAATTCACGCTTCTCGACACACTTGTCACTCTGCTTCTTAGGTCCTTCCTTGCAGGGCATAGCATCAGTCACTGATTCCTACATACCTGAAAGCACAACACTATCCACAACATTAGTAGCATCTATGCGATTACATGAATTTGAGGAATTAGAATTATTTTCGATTTAAAAACATCAAAAACTACTTCCTCATCATTTAATCGCAAAGTCAATTTCCCCTTCGTGGACATCAATGATCGCCCTTCCAGTGGCAAGGAATGGGCCTTGAAGTATGATCGGCATTATAGCATCAGCTTCCATATCAAGCACAACAAAATCCACAGGCATATAAAATTTACCAACCTTAATGGGAACATCCTCCAAGATGCTTACGGGGTACTTGACTGACTGATCCGCCAATTGAAGAGAGATAGTTGTGGGTTTCAGCTCACCCACTTCTAACTTCTTACACACAGAAAGGGGTATAAGACTAACACTAGCCCCCAAATCACACAGAGCTTTATCAAAGTTAGTGTTGCCAATCAAACAGGGAATAGAGAAGCTACCTGGATCCTTTAACTTAGGAGGTAATTTATTTTGAATTAAGGCACTACACTCCTCAGTTAAAGCCACTGTCTCATAGTCTTCTAGCTTCTTCTTATTAGACAGGATGTCCTTAAGAAACTTAGCATAGGTAGGCATTTGTTTTAACGCCTCTGTGAAGGGTACATTAATGTACAATTTCTTTAGGACCTCTAGGAACTTCCCAAACTGCCTATCTAACTTTGCCTTAGCAAGTCTTTTAGGGAAAGGAACCAGGGGTTGGTAAGGCTCAGGGGGTACATATTTAGACACCTTCTTAGTGATTTCCTTCTCTTCTAAGGGTTGTGCCTTAGTTTCTTTTTCCTCATTCCCCACATCTTTGTTACTCTCCCCATTACCCCTAGGATCCTCTAACCTCTTTCCACTCCTCAAACTCACAGCCTTACAATGTTCATTGCCTGGGTTAACTTCCAGTTGACCAGGAAACTTACCTTGCTGCCTAAGAGAAGTGCTTGCTTGTTGGGCAATCTGGGTCTCCAACATCTTATTATGAATGGTTAAATTATCAACCTTAGCTGACAACTCTTTGATCGCTTCAGTCACAACTTGCCCATGGTGCCTAAACTCCTCATTCTGTTTAGACTGGCTCTCAACAAAATTCTCTAGAAGGGACTCAAGTCTAGATTTCTGTACCTGTGGGACTCCAGAAGAGGGTTTAGCATTACCTTGCCCAGCTTGATACTGATTATTCCAATAAGAGAAATTAGGATGTGACCTCCAACCGGGGTTGTAAGTTTGGGAATACGGGTCATTCCTCCCCTTTTGGATGAAGTCGTGGAAATTGTGGCATGACTCCACTTGCTCTACCGGTGCACCATGTGAGGGTCCCATTCCAACTTGGCATTCAGCACCAATATGTCCCTGCGCTCCACAAATCTCACAAAAATTGTTAGAGACACCTATGACATTTACATGAGCTTTCTCAAGCATGTCAAAACGTTTATTCAAGGAATCAAACTTTGACATAATTAAATCAACACCATCTACCTCAAACTTACCTCCCGAGAGCTTTCTCGGGTTGTGCCCTCTTTCATTGGCCCATTGGTGATGATTCGAAGCAACACTCTCAATAATGTCATAAGCCTCTGTGAACCTTCTATTCATCGAGCTCCACCACCAAGTCAAGAGACACCTTCGAAGAATATTCTAAACCATTGTAGAAGGTGTGGACGATCAACCACTTTTCTAACCCATGGTGTGGCGGAAGGGCTTCCAAAGAAAGCCTTATATCTATCCCAAGCTTCTGACAATGACTCGCCATCTTTCTGAACAAAGCTTGTGATTTGGGTCCTTAGGTGAGCAGTCTTGGAATGTGGAAAGAATTTGTCCAAAAAGGCTTGCTTCAATTGATTCCATGTGGTTAATGTATCAGTGGGTACCAATTTCAACCAAACTCTAGCCTTGTCCCTTAATGATAATGGAAACAATCGAAGGCGAATGGCATCAACTGAGGCACCTTCAATTTTGAGAGTCTCACAGAATTCTAAGAACATCTCCACATGATCATTTGGGTCCTCCGAGGGTAAACCTCCAAACTGGTTCTGCATTATCATAGAAAGTAAGGCAGGAGGTATGGTGAAGTGCCTGGCTTCAATGTCTGGCCGAGCAACTCCGATCGCAAACCCCGAGCATTAGAAATTGTATACTCCTTTAAAGGTTTATTATCCTCACCGCCGCCATGACAAGTGTTGGTTCGGATATTTCTCTCACTCTTTGTCTTCGTTGTCTTCTCTTTCTATGAAAAGTTCTTTCAATTTAGAATCGCTTCAATAAGAGTCCCGAAACGTCTAGTACTTTGCATAAACCAGAGAAATTACCTACGAGAGAGTCAAAGAGAAAACAAGAACGTAATAATATGGTAAAAAGAAAAAAAAAAGTTTAAAATAATTAAATTAAAAATTAAATTGATATTCAAGAAAAACACAGTCCACAACTAGCGGCGCAAAAACTTGATGCGTGAAATCCGCAAGTGTATGGTTTCGTCGTCAAGTAATAAAAAGATCGAATCCACAGAAACTGTGTCTATGAATACCAATTTATTAATTAATTCAATTAAATTAAACAAAGAGGGAATATGATTGTTGATTAAGAAGAACGTAATAACAAAATAATTAAATAAAATAAAATCAAGAAAACAGAATTCAGAATAAAAATAGCAAGTAATCAAGAAAGGGGTTTTCAGATTAAAGAAAGCTTCCAAGATTGGGATACCACAATGATACAAGATAAATCCTAATTGACAACCCTTTTATTAAATCTGAAATTCAATTGAAGGTGAATTACCCTAAATTAGTTAATGTTCTTTCTCAAGATACAAGATCCGTGCCCAATTAAACCAATTCCTACTCTCGTGGTAATTGAATTTAAATTGAACTCATTACGCTTTATGGTAATTCATTGAATCCTCAAAAGGCTAAAACTACTCTCGTGATTTAGACCTTAAGTTCAATTCTTATGGTTCCAACACTTAGGTTCACCTCTCAGTACGTCCCTAAATGCCTATGAGATGCAAATAAGTGGCCAGCAAATTCACATGAATAAGAGCAATAAGAATTGAATCAAAGAACATTCAAGATCAACAAAAGGGGAAACAACGTCAATTATTCATTATCAAAGTATCAAAGGGCATTGCCCAATCCTAGAAACAAGAAAACTACTCAGACATAGAGAAGAAGGAATCATAAAACATTGTTTAAGAACATCCAAACACGTAATCCAAGAGAGAAAAGGGAAGAAAGATCAAGAACAAAAGTCAAAGCCTCCAATGTGCCTCTCCCAAAACCAAAATTCGCCCCTACATTGTATTCAAAACCCCCATTTATAAGCCTAGGGTTTTAATTGGCTAAAAAGTCCCCAAAAGAAATAAAAAGAAAAACATAAAAATTGCTGCGCACTACGATCCACGGCCGTGGATGGTTCCACGGCCAGGCCGTGGAACTCCCTGGAATTCCCTTTTTCCTTCTTAAAGTTGCCCCTCGATCCATGGCCATGGTTTTATCCACGGGCAGGCCATGGATCTCTCTGGAATAGCCTTTTTGCACCTTTATTGCTATCCATTAAGCTCCAACTTCAAACATGCGAGCATTCCATTCAATCCAAGGTCAAATCAGCACCAATCCTGCACAAGAACACCAAAAACACCGTAGTTACCCGAACTAAGGGAAAAACTAACTAAAAAGGGAAACTAAAATGCTTAAAATGCCTACAAAATGCATGCAAAACAAGAACAAAACATGATGTTGTTTCACACACATCAGTAATCCCCCTAATCCCCATGGTTTTAACTTTAGGAATAATAAGCAGAGAGATAGTTACAATGTGCTTGTGAATAGGAGGATTGTTAGCACTAGGTATATGGATAATGTTGTTCTTGATACCTTAGACTTGCGAGATGACTTTGATTGGATGCTTGATAGGGCAGGATGGACTTATTTTTTTAATTTAAAATATCTCACTTACAATGAGCTTACATTGGAGTTTCTTAGTTCTGTTGAAGCTCATATTCTTCAGGGGGAAGGTTGCACTGAAGACCGGATCACTTTTCGGCTGTTCAATAATGAGCACTGCTTAAATTTGGAATAATTTAATGAGATTTTTAGATTGCCTGCTAAGGGGGAAAGGAAGCACCCACGTGATTTTTTCGTAATTTCTTTTTGGACTGATATCTCTTGTGAGTCAAGTACATATGATTCCTTAAATTGTAAGGCATCTTTTCTGCCAAATCCTTGCCTTCGCTATCTCCACCGAATCATGGCTCACACTTTATTTGGGCGTGGGGATAGTGATGGCAATGTTCGTGCTGATGAACCTGCTTTTATGTGGGCCATTCTTAATGATGTCAAAATGGACACTGGATCTTTTCTTACTAGTCATCTGCTTAGGGTAGCTAGAGCCCAATCAGGGACCATTGTTATTGGTGGGCTTATCACAGCGATAGCCCATTTCTTTGAATATGATTTGGATGGTCTGGAGGCAGTTAGAGGTAACTCTAGGATTGATATAAAGTCTTGTTTAGCTATTAAGATGATTGTCAAAGAGGACGGAATTCACTGCCTGATGATCACATATTTGATACATTAATAAGCCTTCATTTTTAGTCATTTATACTCTCCATGTACTTAATTGATTGATTTTTATTATGTTTTGTAAGTTTGGACTCAAATTGGACTTAATTGAATTTTTTAACATAATTTACGTCTTACGTTGTTTCTGTATTTGGGCTATATCTTGGGATGTAGGTAGTCAAATGAGGTGAATCTAATGGCATTTTAAAGATAAGAAAGAGCTCTATAACTTTCATGAAGACCTCAAAGGCCTAATCACACGAGTAGATAACTCAAATTGGGGTTGAAGTAAGAACCAGAGTACTTTTCCTGACAGCTTAACCTATGTGTACTATTCATCACATATTTCGGGATAGAAGTTGTCAAATGGGCTGAAATTTGGATGCTAAATAGTTAAGACCCATATCTACAACTTTTATGTTGAACACTTTTCTAGAATCGGACTTTTTGAAGGTAATATTGGGCTTGGAAGTCAGAACAGAGGAGCTGTGACTGAGCCTAGGCAATGTGTAGTAATTTGAACGTATCTGGAGTTATAGAAATGATATTAGACTCAAACTAAAGCCATTTGAAAGCTAAGATCCAGGCCTGCAACTTTCATGAAGACCACTTGATTCAAAAATGACGAATGCAATGACTTCAGAGCTGCATGATTTCGGAGACAAAGAATCTCCATAATTTTTCACTCACCAAAAGTCATTTGGCATTTTTCACTCATTTTTCACTCATCCACCCACTAATGACTCAGCCCCCTTATCATTTTGTATCTCTAATCCTCTATAAAAGGGGTCATTAGCAAATCATTGAAGGTGTTAGGTGTTAGTTATCAAAATGATGCTATTTTGTTACTAAGTTTTCTTATAGTAATTTTCCTTTGTTCTAAATTAAAGTCATGTTCTTCTTCTTCTTCTTCTTTCTTTCTTTCTTCTTATCTATGAGTAACAAAGTTTCACTTTACTTGGGTGAAAGGGTGAAGCTCTTGGTAATAAAGTAAGGCTAGATTTATTCTTCTCTTGTGCTTAAATGATTTATATTTTCTAGTAACCATTATACGTATTATAATTTGTTTCTTATAATTTAGAAACCATCTTTGTAAAGAGGAGTTCTTGATTTGTTGTAGACAAAATATTGGCACAATAAATGCTTTAACCCATTTATAAGTGGTGATAATATTTTTAGGAAACATAATATAATTACGTATATTATTTTAAATGGACTTTTAATGTTGTATTTTCCAATTGAAACCTCCATGTTACGAAGATTCTAATTGAGTTATAAAAGAAATTAATCTTACCTTTATTTTATTTACTAAGAGTGGATCTTTTAACCCAAGTAAATAATTTTTACCGTAGTAATAAAATATTTATTTTATCTTAATTAATCTTCAACAATTCCCTGTGGATCGACCTCGGACTCCCAAGAAATTTATTACTTGAGATAACCTGCACTTGGGTTCGCAATGCAACAATTAATCCTGCATCAAGTTTGTAGACTTGTTTGAAACTAAAAATTGTACATCATTGCCTCCGCTTGAACAATAGAGCTCAACGCCTACCCTTTCCTAACCCTCCTGCTATCACTGTGCGCAACCGTGCAAATTGGTGCACTCCTGGGAGTGTCACAGATGAACCAATTGATGTTCAGTACCCTCTTCGCTCTCCACCAAGGGCAGGCACCTCTCGTCCTTCTTCTTCTTCTTTTGCAGGTCCTTCGAAGGATGTTCTGACACAGATTTATGCTTCTCTAGAGGAACTTCATGCTAAGCAGGTGCAGCAGCGCCACATGCTAGAGAAGCTTCGTCAGCAGGGTCAAGCTACTGATGGCCGTTTGTAAACCTTGGAGGGCATGGTTCAGAGTATGGCGAGCATGGTCCAGGCCATTCATAGTTAGCATCTAAGTCAGCACCATTTTCCACCACCGCAGTGAGTTCTTTTCTTTTCTCCCTTCTCTAGTTATCGATTATTACATTAGGGACAATGTAAGTTCTAAGCTTGGGGGAGTATTTTAATTTTTATTTTAAATCATTAGTCTCATGCATTCTCATGTCTTGTTTTGCATTGCATTTTCATGTTATATTTTCACACCATCATATCTCTCGACTTTTTGGTTGAACTTATGCCCCTCTCTTTTGGGAATTTTTGAGATAGTATTGATTTGGAACCCAATTTGTTGATTCTTGTGGTAGGCAACAGGCATTGTTTTAATTGATAGTAGAGGTGATCATTTGATAGTTGATAATTAGCATAATGTTCTCTGAATTTGTGCTCCTCATTGAATTTTTAAACCTCTAAATGTGAGTTTTGAGCTTGTATGGGATTTATGCATTATATGATTTTTGCTCTCATTCTTTGTGTTGAGTGATATTCCTCATTGATCTTATGCTCTAGAACTTGATTTGAAACTATTTTGAGGCGAAATTTTTGGTTACATGCTTGAATGTAATTAAGGCATCTTAGGTATTTTTATGGCCTTCTGAAATTATTACACTTTCATCCACTAGTTGCCAATGTTGAGCCTATAGCATAATTGCCTATAATGATACATTGTTGGTAATCATTTAGAATATTAAATGGAGCAATTTGGGTTTGAAAGTTGTGTAAAGTTGTGTTAGGAATCATATGTATTTGAGCTTTCTCTTTCTCAAATGAAATGAAAAAAAAAAAAGAGGAAGGAAAATAAAAGAAAAATCATGAGTGAAAGCTTGAAAAAAAAAAAGGAAGAAAATACTTGGAAATGTGGAGTTATGATTCTGTTTGAAAACAAAAAAAAAATACCTTTGCTCTATTTATGTTCTATTGAATTTCTTGTGCTTATTGAAAATTTTGATGAGCCCTTTTGTGCATACCTTCCTTTCTCTACCTTACCTAACATCATTCTCATAGCCTCATTACAACCCTTGAAAAACCTTTTGATTCTTGCATGCATGTTGATTATTAATGAAAATTTGGTTTCTTATCAAGCATATGGAAGTGCATTTTCTTTGAAGGATTTTGAGCGTAATGTTTTCACCCTTAAACACTTTGAGTGTGGTTAGTGGAGTGAACTTAATTCAATCAATGAGGATGCATGATTTCTGAGAACTTAGCCTCTAATTGAACTTGATTTTGATTACCTCTCAGATTCTTGGATTGCCTTAGCCTATTGCTTGGATAATTGTTTTCTCGGGTTCCTCATTCATTATTGTCTTTTGATCCTACTTTTTGGTTTGGCCTTAGTTATTACTTGAGGACAAGCAAAGTCTTAAGCTTGGGGGGATTTGATGTGTGTGAAATAACATCATGTTTTGTTCTTGTTTTGCATGCATTCTTGGGCATTTTAGATATTTTAGTTTCCCTCTTTGGTTTGTTTTTCCCTTAGTTCGAATAACTGCGGTATTTTTGGTGTTGTTGTGTAGGATTAATGTTGAATTGGCCTTGGATTGAATGAAATGCTTGCATGATTGAAGTTGGAGTTTAACGAATAGCAAAAAGGTGCAAAAAGACCACACCAGAGGGATCCACAGCCTGTCCGTGGATCAAACCACGGCCATGGATCGAGCAACAATTTAAAGAAGGAAAAGAGAGATTCCAGAGAGTTCCACGACCAGGCTGTGGAACCATCCACGGCCGTGGAACTCAAATGACTCAGAATTGGCTTTTTGGCAGAATGATCCACGGCTGTGGATCGCAGTACACAGCAGTTTTTAAGTTTTATTTTTTTCATTCCTTTTGGGGCCTTTTAGTTGATTAAAACCCTAGGGGTATTTATAGATGTTCTGAATACAATGAGGGGGTTCGAGTTTGGTTTGAGGAGGCACACTTGGAGGCTCTGGATCTTCATCTTTCTTCTCTCTTCTTTTCTCTTTGATTACGGGTCTGAATGTTCTTTATGTTATTTTCTTATTTCATCTTCTCCATGGCTGAGTAGTTTCTTTGGTTTCTAGGATTGGGCAATGCCCTTTGATACATTGATGATGATTAATTGATTTTGTTTACCCCTTTTATTAATCTTGAATGTTCTTTGATTCAATCCTTATTGCGTTTATCCGTGTGAATTTGCTGGCCACTTATTTGCATCTCATAGGCATTTAGGGACGTATTGAGAGGTGAACCTAGGTGTTAGAACCATAAGAATTAAACTTAAGGTCTAAATCACGAGAGTAGTTTTAGTCTTTCGAGGATTCAATGAATTGCCACAAAGCATAATGGGTTCAATTTAAATTCAATTACCACGAGAGTAGGAATTGGTTTAATTGGACACAGATCTTGTATCTTGAGAAAGAACATTAACTAATGTAGGGATGTACTGAGAGGTGAACTTAGGTGTTAGAACCATAAGAATTGAACTTAAGGTCTAAATCACGAGAGTAGTTTTAACCTTTCGAGGATTCAATGAATTACCACAAAGCATAATGGGTTCAATTTAAATTCAATTACCACGAGAGTAGGAATTGGTTTAATTGGGCACAGATCTTATATCTTGAGAAAGAACATTAACTAATGTAGGGTAATTCACCTTCAATTGAATTTCAGATTTAATAAAAGGGTTGTCAATTAGGAATTGTCTTGTATCATTGTGGTACCCCAATCTTGGAAGATTTCTTGAATCTGAATACCTTTCTTGATAATTTACTATTTTTTGTTCTTAATTTTGCACTTTAATAATTATTTACTTAATTGCTTGGTTACCACATTCTTATCAATTAACAATTTTATTCCCTTTGTTTAATTTAATTGAATTAATTAATTAATTGGTATTCATAGACGCAATCCCTGTGGATTCGATCTTTTATTACTTGACGATGAAATCATACACTTGCGGATTTCACGCATAATTAATGTAAAGTACATGATAGATTCCTTTGTCAAACTCCGAACATGGCCTCGATGGAGTTGTATGTTGAGGTAGAAACAAGTGGGCAGGAAGAGCATGTTGAAGCTCCTAGTGAAACCAAAGGTCAAGTTGGTCCTTCTAATCAAGTTGAGCTATGCAATATGATTGTTATTGGTGATGCAATGGTTGAAGCTGATAACCCACTTGTCAGAGATACAGTATAAGAGATAAGTGGAGATGAATAATAGGTAGCTGAGGGTGATGATTCAAACACTGACATAGAGGCAAAAAACTTTGATGCCGAAGAAAATTTACAAGTTCCATTGTCGGTTGCTCCTCAATCTATGTTTATTCCTCGAAGCCCTGAATCTATGTTTGTGTCACCATACCCTCAGTTTTCTCAAATCAATTGGGATGCATTGAGTAATCCTAATAACTTGCCTGAATTAGATAATCATGGGACATGGAGTATCAATGATGAATTCTATGTTGGCTTGTAATTTCCATCAAAAGATGTCGTGAAGTTGGCCCTCAAACATTATTCAATTCACGGGCATCAAGAGTACAAGATTGAATATTCTAATTCACAAAGACTTACTGCTAAGTGTCCTAGTTTTGACGAATGTTATAATTGGAGAGTTAGGGTCATAGAAAGCAAAAGGTCAAATACGTGGCAGATTACAAAATATAATAGACCTCACAGTTGCGTAAACCCAGCTGTGTCATTATATCACTGAAAGTTGGACTCTCGTATGATCTACTTTTGCATTTTTTGAGTTAGTTAGAACAAAACCCGATACACCTGTATGCTTAATTGTTGAACGAATTCGAAGCCAATCCAGTTATCAAGTTTCATATCGAAAAGCTTAGAAGGCAAAACAACTGACCATTGTGAATATTTTTGGGGATTGAGACAAATCTTACGAGGTGTTGCCCAAATGGCAAGCTCATTGTTCATATTGATGCCACTCATTTATATGATAAATACTGTCATAAGTTGTTGATTGCAACAACTCAAGATGGAGATAGAAAACCTCTGTCAATTGCCTTTGCCATTGTGAGAGGGGAGACCAAGGATGCTTGGAGTTAGTTCTTAGCCCACCTGAGGTTGCATGTCACACAACAAGAGGGCTTGTGTTTGATCTCTGATCGACATCGAGGCATCTTACAATCAATGGCAAATGAAAATTTTAGATGGCACCAAGTTACCAACCACATCCTTACCCACCATATGGTTACCCACCATATCTTTACCCGCCACCAGGTTACCCACCATACCTATCACAGTCAAGTCCTTCTTCTGATCCCTCTCACAGGCCACCACATTCTAATGTGGGCTCGTCTCATTAACATTTAATTACATGTATAATAACAGGTCTGATAATGTTATATTTAGTAATTTTGTGTAAAATACTATTGATAATTTTCTATTATGATTTTGATACCTTTATTGGATTAAATATGTTTATCGCTCAGTTTTAGTTTTTATTAAAGATCTTGGTAAATAGTTGAATTAAACAGGTTCGTGTGCTTTTGAGGTGGTCTAACATTTAGGAAAAACTCTATCAAAATTTTTACTCCAATTCGAATGATTGAGCTGTGGTTTAATTATATCAAACATTATATCCTTCTGTGTTAACTAAAAATATAATTAAAAAAAGTGAGTGATTGAAAATTAGGAAGGAGATGATTAGGATCCTACTCACTAAATAAACGTTTCAAACAATGTTATTTTTTTAACTCAAATAAACATGCAGTAACATACACAAAAAAAGAAAAAAAAACATCATTTAATTTTTTTTTAAACATACATCTCTATCATTGTCTTCATTTTTTTATAAATTTAATGAGATTTATCACATTAAAAGTGACAAATCACAAAGTCCTATCATTTTTCATGTAAAAGATAATCATTTTGGCTCTCACAGAGACCTGTGAGCGATTGAGGAGTTACACAGGGCCATGTCTAACACCCAAAACGCTTCTGTCTGAACTTTTTTGGGAGACACGATCGTGTCTAACAACAACAACACTTCTGTTTGATTTCTGGAAGAAGAAACGATCGTGTGTAGTTGTGACATGACCGTGTGTTGAATACGCCAAGTAGGATGATACATTTTGATTAGTTACGCCAACGAGCTTGGCGTATTCTATGTAAATACGTCATCATAGATGGCAAAACCACTTGGGATGCGTCATCCTATTTGGCGCATTCCAAGTGGTCAGAAAATGTTAAAAAATGTCACGTAGGACAAAAGAGTAACAATTTGATATATAGTTTCAAAAGAGTGGCATTTTAATAAATAGTTTAAAAAAATAACAATTTGATAAATAATTTAAAAAAAATGATAATTTGATAAATAATTTTGCCAATAATTACAGTTTGGTAAAAAAGCCAAAAACATCAACCACAAAATATGAATACGAGTGTGCAAGCAACTAACTATCATGTCATCAAACTATGAATACAAATATGACTGATCACTTGACTGTAACAAATTAACAGCATAAAGAAAATCCAAAATAATCAATACAGAACACTGAATGCTTCTATACCTCAAGCCGAGTTTTGAGAACACAAGTTTTTTTTGTGCCACTAACAATTATTGATTAAGTTTATAAGGAAAAAGTTAGAAACCCATCACTCATATCATTAACAATTATTGATTACGTTTATTGAGAGACATCTTTAACCCACTTCATTTTGACACTTCATTAGTGCACATTTATAGCTCATTCTCATTGCCCGTAACATAATGAGGCTACCTTACCCTATAGATGCATGCCACTGCCAACATGCATTTCATAATTTCAAACTTCTAGACAATCTTTAGTATCATATATCTTTCTAATACATCTAAAACTGATATCAACTTGAACTTGTTGCTTGCAAAATCATGGTAACTAAAGCCAGACAATTTCTCTGACACAGACTGGACCTTCAATACTTAAAAAACAAACTGAATAAAACCTGAGCTCAGATGCAGCTTGACTATATTCCACATATAGATTATTTCCTTTTGCCATAATAGAAACCACTACCCTTGGAATTGCAGAGTGGCAAACAACCTCAATAGTACTCAATGTTAAAACACTCAAAACTCTCATTCTTCAAGTTCAGGGTGCACAGAAATATCTTGGGGGTAGCATGTCATCATCTCCAACTCACCCTTGAATACAATTCCAAATGCAGGGAAAAAAACAAATGAGGGGAAAGAGGGGAAAAGCAACCTTCAGTACTGTACACAAAAGGCAAAAACAGATAATGCGTATTCCCCATGAATGTATTCTTTCATTAATCTCTCTCTTCAATATTTTTTTCTTTTATCAGAAAAAGGCATTGTATGCCAAAAACATACTTGAGTCACACTGGGCTATTGTTGCAAGTTTTATAAACAACATCAAATCATACTTCAAACTTGTTCATATGATCTAATAGTCTACCCTGCCAAACAGTTTGGGATTTCCCATTTGCTCATGCATGCTTCACATCAAAATGTACTATCAAAATGAATGCTTGTATAGCTTAATTCTAAAGGTTATTCCAGCTTTATCCTTCCCATTTGATTCATCTCAAACATATATATGCCACTAAACTAGTGGGATCTTGTGTTCATTTATTTGGGAGAGATTCCCTGGCCATAGCATCAGCCACATCCCACATGGCTATGTCTTCCCTATAATATGCAACAATCTTATTCCCCAACTACGACCAAGCAGATTCCTTCCTAATATCATTAATGATGCTAAAAGCTGGGTAGCCAAACTTTCAAATTATATATTTATAATATAAGTTAGTGGTCCCCCAAAAGAAATAACACAATATCAATATGGCCTTTTAGTAAAATGAAAATTTTTACTAGTTCTCACTTAAAACAAAAGGTAAGTTTTTTTTATATATATGGGTAAAAATTTATTCAGCTGAATCAAAAGCAATGAGTGAGGATATACAATTAGGACAATCCTCAATCCAAATACAAAAATCCTTGTTCTTAGCAAAATTTGTTAAAGCATCTGCTGCTTGGTTACAGGCTCTAGGAATAGAACCACTATCAAACCACTCAAACCAAGAAGCAAATAAAAAGAGATCCTGGAACAGAGAACTATTATAAGAGAAATCAATAACATCCGAACATTTGAACTATTATAACCATGTGGGATGTGGCTGACGCTATGGCCAGGGAATCTCACACAAATAAATGGAACACATGATCCAACATTCGAACTATGAATAGTTTCCAAAGTAACTAACAAAAATTCTTAGCTGATCATGCACTTCAGGTCTAGTCTGGTCCACACAGCATGTACCTAAACCTCCATCTATAACTTATATTTCTAGATACAATATAGGAGTAGATTTGATTCATTCAAAAATGCCTCATAAGCATGCAACTTAGTTTGCATCGCGCTCCAATAGAATAAACACAGTCCTTCCAAATTATCTTTAGTTTTGATTTAAAATATATGATGGGTCAAACAATATATATAGAAACAAATCGATATAGGAAAACCCAATTACAGATAATGGGTTATCTCCCCTGCACTTTTATCCCTGCATTCAGTGGTGAGTGGGTTATCATATGGGAAAACCCAATTACAGAGAATGTGACAAATCGATCCTTGAATAAGAGAAAGAAAACAATCAAGTCACATTAGTAATCACATTGACACAGAAAAAGCAAAGGGAGGCCAACCTATTGCTGAGACGTTGAGAGGTTGAGACGTGGAGATGTTAGGGAAGATCAAGTCACTCTTATCCCTGCTGGTACGTTGTTGACGGCGCGTTGCTGCTGCTGCTGGTGGGTTGAGTCGTCAGGGCAAATTAGAATAAGAGGGAAAATCTGAATGAGTGGGAAGTGAAAATGAGGAGGGAATGAAATTTCAAGAAAAAAAAGGCTGTGCAGTTTTTTTTTTTAAATAAACCACCGTTAACTACTGTCCAACCGCCACAGAATTTAGATTTTTTTTTTTACTATAAACCGCCGCTATATTTTACTAAACCACCACAAACTTTGGCAGTTAAGAAAACAGCAGTATAAATTGTTAATAATTATGCCAGAAACTGCCGCAAATAAATCACCGCTATTTATTAATTTTTTAGTAGTGAAATATAGTATTATCATGAACTAAATTAATCCAATGATATTCTTCATGAACAATATCATTCTTCTTTGTGTTTCTGGCCACGCAAATATTTTTCAGCGTAAGATTAAGTGTGTACACCACCAAAGAATCTAAAAAATATAAAAATAGTCATTTTTAATATGAAGTCTAGTTATCTTATACATAGGGGCATTATCAGTAATAGTTTGGACAATTTTTTTTGGTCTAACATCTTCAATAGTAAATTTAATTAAGTTTATTATGTAATTTTTAACTTTGTACTCTTTAGAACCATCAATGGCCTTTAAAAACATAGGACCTCCATCTGAAGTGGCCATAAAATTAATCAATGACCTCCTTTGTGCATCAGTTCATTCTTTAGTTATTATACGTATTCCCTTTTCACTTCAAGTCCCTTTGATTGGTTCAAATAATCTATCAATATTTGTTCTTTCCCTTTGTAACAATGTAGTTCTTAGATAATTGTAATCAGGAGGAATAAAACTAGTAATAAAAATTTTTTGTAGCAAACCAGCAAAATAAAAACATCCTAACAATTTCATACTTAAATTGCTCTCTAGCTCCAACATTAAAAGTTCTATCTAAAGGGTTATTGCCCTTCTTTTATTTCTTGACACAAGTTGTGATGATTGTTGAAATAAGTTATCGGTAATAGATGTAGGAGGAAGGGGAACATTTCTTGATTTTTTTTATTTTTCGACACACACAACAATTTTCTGAATTTCAGCTAAGTATTCGACATTCATCTTTGGACATCTATCAATTCCAACAACAGTGAGTCTAAGTAAGTGAGCATTGACTCTAGTATATGAACCATAATAATAATTCTGACAAAAGTTACATACTCATCCTCTATTTCCACCACCCCCCATGAGCAAGGACTTTATTTCTTATGACATAAGATCAAATAGGAGTAACTATTTTTTGTTTGTCATTAATAACAAATTTACTAATTATGTTATTAGAACTACTATTAATCTCAGACATTTTTAGGAATTAATCTAAAATAAAAAAATTAAATTTTATTCAAACTAAAAAGTAAAAATTAAACCCAAAAATTATAATTCATTTAAAATTTAAAAATATATTATTGAACTTTGAATTTTTTTATAAAAGAAATCGAGTCAATAAAATTATAATGATAAAAACACCACACAATAGATTCGTTTATTAAACTTATTATTAAATTATTAATAAAACACCACATATTAGACAAAAAAATTCAATCAGCTTGTAAAGATGAACAAAAATATTGTTGATATCCAATTTTGTCCATATTTTTTTTATTTTTGTTACTTAATTAAGGTATGAACACTCAATTTTGTTCATAAAGTTTATTTCTAAACCTTGAAAAGTGAATGAAAATCTAAAAAAATAAAAAGAAAAAATGAAAAAAAGGAAAAAAGTTAAAAAAACTAAAGTGTCTAAGTCTCACATTGGAGAAGTCAAACTCCTTCTCCCTCCCCTCCTCCAATATAAAGAGGTGCTTCTCAATGGTTTGCAAATCCAAAAAATATACACTTGGGCTTAATACAAAGTATAAGAGCCCGAAAACTTTAATTTTTTTTTACTTGAACTTAATACTAAGTATAAGAGCCCGAGACTTTAGTAAAAAAATTTCTCCATGCAAGTGGGTTGCTTTTCAAGGTTCGATTTGAAGAGAACGTGTGAGGCTCTGTGTAGAATTCTTTGAGCATAGCATTTTTATACGCCTTGGAGGTAAGCCTGTTCTTTCTTTCTTTTTTTTGGTTTATTTGTATTTGTATTTTTATTTTTATTTTACCTTTTTTAATTTTATTTTTACCTTTCATTTAGGCTTTAACTTTCTATTGATGTCTTGAATTTTACATGTTTATTATATTTTCATTATTGTCATTCATATTTGTATAAAATAATCTTATTTCATATCACTTCCCTTGTAATAATATCATTATGCATTTGTACTTGTGCTTTAATTTAATTTATTTATTTTTGAATTAATGTATTAATCAAATAATTTTTAATGGCCGATGACGAAAAAATTGGGAGAGGATCGGCGTCGATCGAGATACACTCTTCTCGATAATCTTAAGGCTTTATATTGGATTTTGCTTGAGGCTGTTGTAGTCTAATTCTCACACTAAATTAAAATATTTTACGTAAATAAAATACAACCTTTTTTTTTAAAATTGAAATAAAATCTTTTTTTTTGTAAAAAATAAAAAAAATCCTTAAATAAAAGTGAACAAATTCAAACAGTTTTAACCTCATGATTATGGTGAATTTAAGTTTTATTTTTTATGAAGACCCTTTTTTTTAGAAATTATTATAAAAATCTCATTGTGCCTAAAAATATTTTTTTTCTTGATTATAAATGAGATTTTATTTGGCCATTTACTTTTAAGAAAAAAAATTTCTCTTACCTCAAACAAATTTCTTTGAATTAAAATTTATTCATTGAAATAATGTTTTATTTGGCCATTTATTTTGAAAATTACTTCTCTCCAAAAAATAAAACTTTGATTCACCACTTTTATACAATATATTGTAGACTTAGAATTTGTTCCAAAATAATGGCTATTTAGCCACCCATTTCTAGTCTTAGTCATTTATCATTCTTGATATTATGCATGACAAAATGGGACATATCAAAATAAAAACAAAAATATTTTTTTTAAAAGACCAATTTAATTAGTCTTACAAATAACATTAGATTAAATAGGTAACCGTTCTTAGAACGGACGGTGTAGGGTGCTAACACCTTCCCTACCCGTAATCAACCCCTGAACCATGAATTCTTAAACGCAAACCATCTTTTAGGTGTCCAATTACACCATTTCATTTAATGGATAAAGCGATTGGTGGCGACTCCCAACATCCCAAAGTCATTTCCTCCTTGTTCTTTTTATTTTCGCGACGCCCTTCGGGACGGTTGCGACAGCTGGCGACTCTGCTGGGGACAATCTAGAGGGTTAAACCTTTTTTTTTAATCTTATGTGATTTGCTCTTTAATTATGTTGGTCCATTTTTGTTTTATTTGTTTATTTGTTATTTGTTTCATATTAATGTACATTTTGTTTGTATTATATTTATTATATTTCTGCTTTGTAAATAAGCTCTCTCATGTACACTTCCACACACAAGCTCTATACCCAAGCTCAATACCTTGTAGGCTTAGATAGAGGGTGAAGTAGTGTTACTTTGTGGGACCGTTGGTCTCCGTTTAGGCACATAAAAACCCCTCGCTCAAATTGAACTCTTTCCGCTTGTAACCTATCATGGGTGAGGATGGAGGACTCTTGCTAGCCAAAGTGTTGGTGACAGCAAGGGACAATTTGGGGACCTTTTGTCCGATAGGGGTCTAGAACTAAAGCTCTCACTTGTAGATATAATCTTAGAGCTACCATCGTCCATAGAACTTATCCTGCTGAACGGGTACCAAGATTAGGTACCCCTTTTCCTCTAACATATCAGGAATTTCTATTTGCCTTTTATTTTGTAGTTGTTAACTTTTCTTTTATCTTGCATTTGCATATGTGGTCCAATCCTGTGAAGATATCGATAAACCTCTAGCATGAATAAGGGAAAGATGACTCTAATGTCTGAGGTGGCAGAGAGTATCAAGGCTGTCGGTGAAGAGTCTACAAGAATTCAAGCCAAGAAAGGAAATAGTTTGCATGGCAAGGATGTTCCTTTACCTCTCTTAAAAGGGAGTCATGACTTTGAGCAAAATGATCTAAGGAGGCTCCGTAATGTGTGGTGTAGCATAAGAAGACAAGAAGAGTTCAATGACAAGTATGGAGATATTGCAGCTCTCATGTTCATCACCCCTGACCTCCAAATGTTGAAAGCTATGCTCCATTTTTGGGACCCCTCATATCGGTGTTATACTTTTCGATAATTTGACTTGGTGCCAACGATTGAGGAGTATGCTAGGCTTCTTAATAGAGACGACATGCTAAAGGACAAAGTGTACTCACATGACCCTAAGAAGACGCCAAGAAGGATGTTGTCCAAATTGATAGGGATTCATGCCAATGAATTGGACAAGTACATGGTGGATGAAGGACGAAGTCTAGATTCGGAGTTCTTGCTTAGGATGGTTGAAGGTCAAATTGATCAAAGTTTTGGTTTGGTAGCACTAGCCCTTGCAATTTATGGGTTAGTAATTTTTTCGAGATGGAAAAATCAAATAGATGGACATGTGATCAATTTGTTCGAGCAGATCGAGCATGGGGTACACCCGCCCACCAATTTTAGCCGAGACAATTCGATCCCTGAATTATTGCCGAGTCCATCAAAAAGGAAGATTTTGGGGATGTGCACCATTACTTGCAGTATGGATGCTTAGTCATATGCCAACCTTGAAGTGCTTTAACCATCCAGAAATTGATCTAAAACAGTATGTCATACCTAAGCACCCGCTCTCTCTATATGGTCGTGACAATTGGCCTCTTCGAACTCCGACGATGAGGCAATGGATCAGTTTTTTCATGGAAATAAAAGAAGTGGTCTGGAGGGCCAAGTGGTTTCCTCACACTTATACCATATATAGATGTGGAAATAAACCTTGGGTTCCACTTATTGGCCCATGGGGAGTAGTGGGCTATGCTCCAGCTATGGTCCGAAGACAAATGGCATCTTTGCAATTCATTCCGATGACTCATGGACTGTCCAAATTTGAATTCTCGTACGGTGATGAAAAAACCAGTCATAAAATAAAAGAGGTCATTGAAGATTGGAAGGACACAAAAAGTGTGAAGCCCGGTCTCCCATCGTCTGAAACGACACCGGAATACTTAATTTGGCAGGCTAGTAGGAGGAAGGGGTTTCTTGCTCCCAAGGTAAGGGTCCAGAGTTACCAATGCACTAATTTAATGAACCCAATGACTACTATGCTGAAGCAGAGGGGCGGTACGAAATCATTTATCGGGAGTGGACCACTGAGAGAAGGTCCTTGAAAGATCAACTTAGCACTGCAAGAAGAAAAATCCAAAGTCAAGAACAGGAGACAGCTTCTAAAGATATTGAAATAGAGAGGTTAAGGAAAACATGTCAAGCCCTCGAAACAATCATTCAGGGGAAGGATGGTCAACTTCAAGAATGAAGTTAAAATCTTGAATCAATATTTGGAAAAGCATGTTGAATGGTTTACTTTCTTGGAAAGTAAGAAGAATCAGTTGGAGAATGATGTTCTTTTCCTGACTAATGAAAAGAATTTCTATCTTAATGCAAGCGAAGAAATGGAGTGGAAAGCTGAAATGGTTATTGATAATATGAGGGAAATCTCCAACCATTCAAGAAAGAGGGCAAGAGAAATCATCAAAGTGGAAGCTAAGTTAGCACCAGGAGAAAACCAAGATATTCTGACTCAGGTTAGAAAGGACCTTGACTTCCTAGGAAAATTTCACTGAAATTAGTTTCTTGTTCTAGGAATGCTGATGTAATTTAGAGTTAGCATGACTCATTTGTAAAGCTAACTCCTCCATCTGACTTGAGGAGTAGCAAGAATCAACATGTATGACCATAGAGCTTTTCTCTTTGAATGAATAAGGTTTATCGATATCGCTTGCTACTTTGGATCATGTCTCTACATGCATAGTTTTATTTTTGTTTGCATTTTCTTTTTCTTTTTCATATTTTCTAATAAAAAATAATGAATACAGAAAGGAAAAACTATCTCTACGACACCCATATAGGACTCTTTCTCAATCAAGAGTCATGGATGAACTGGGTCAGTCACAAGAAGAGTTGAGAAGTGAAGTAAGCCAGCTAAAGGAATAAATGACCAAGATCTTGGAAATTCTGGAAAAAACAAGGAACACAGAGGGGACTCCTTCAAAGGCAAATGATGATCCTTCTACCACGCCAGCTCACCCGCCCGGCTTTACGCCAGTTCCTTGGCAATATCCTAGTGTCACCTCTCAAGGGGCCATGATGCCACTCACCATCTACTCAAATAATCCTGAAACACAGGCATCTTCATTCCCACCATATGGCCTTCCACCTGGTTATGTGCCACCATTGTCCACCAACATTCCTGAGGGCAGTGCACCAACAGTCCCAACGACTTCAAACCCTCCCCAAGGATCTCAACCAAATACCAGTGAGATTCCTCAGCATTCCACCTTATGGCATTTCTCCTGGTTTTATGCCGTCCCAAATTACTAACCCTCTTGAGAGCGGCTCATCATTGGTAATACCTACTACAGGGCCACAAGGCTCGACTCAGGGCCAACCTCCTTTCTACAACATGCCACAGTTTTTTCCCCATAAGGTCGCTGGAACTTCTCCGTTAAATCCTTCAACTGAAGGCATTCAATCCAAGGAAAAATTAGAAGTTCTTGAGGAAAGACTGCGAGCCATAGAAGGAGCAAGTAGCTATGGTCTTCTAGATGCCGCAGAGCTCTGTCTTGTCCCAAATGTGGTGATTCCTCCAAAGTTTAAGGTCCCAGATTTTGAAAAATATAAGGGAACCACTTGCCCAAAGAACCATCTGACCATGTACATCCACAAGATGGCATCCCATGCTCATGATGACAAGCTGTTGATTCATTTCTTCCAGGACAGTTTAGCTGGGGCAGCTTCTAATTGGTACACACACCTGGAACGTGCCCATATACGATGTTTCAAGGACTTGGCTGATGCTTTCTTGAAGCAATATAAGTACAACATCGATATGGCACCAGATAGGCTACAGTTACAAAATATGGCTAAGAAAGGAGCTGAAACCTTTAAAGAATATGCTCAGCGGTGGAGAGAGATAGTGCCGCTCAGGTTGAACCCCCATTGACAGAAAGAGAAATGGTGGCCACATTCATTGACACTCTCCAGTCACCCTTCTATGACAAGATGATAGGAAGTGTGTCGTCAAATTTATCTGACATGGTTATCATCGAGGAAAGAATTGAAGGAGGAATAAGAAGTGGAAAGATTGCTGAAAGTTTAACGGGGACATTTAGTGCCAAAACGCCCCCAGCAGGGAAGAAAAAAGAAGGGGAAGCTCTTGCTGTGACTTTTGATAAGAGGATTTGCCCAAGGGAGACATAGCCAAGCGCCTGTTAACCCTCAACCATCCTTCCAACCTCCCTACATGCCTTACTATCCATACATTGCTAATGCCTATCAAGCTCCATACCCTCAACCTTATCATCCAATAATCCCTTATCGTGCACCATCTCCTATCCCAAACCAAACACTCCCTACCATGCCATATCAACCAACCCAACCATGGGCCCAAAACCCAAATACCAACCAAAGAAGACCGCCAGCTAACCAAGAAAAGAAACCTATCCAATTTGACCCAATTCCCATGACCTATACTGAACTGCTACCACAACTCTTCCGAAACTTCTTATTGGTTCCTTGCCCAATGAAGCCAGTGGAACCCCCCTACCCAAGTGGATTTGACCAGAATGCTAAATGTGAGTACCATCTGGGGCTGTAGGTCATTCAACAGAAAATTGCAGAGCCTTGAAGTTCAAAGTGCAAGACTTGATTAATGCCAAATGGTTAAACTTTAAGGAAAAAACTCCTAATGTAGGCCGCAATCCCTTGCCTGATCATGGAGGTCCTGTAGTTAATGTCATAGAGAAGTCTTCTGGACGATGCCTTATAAGTCGGGTAGCTGATGTGAAAACTCCTATGAGAGTAATTTTTCAAGAGCTTTACAAATTTGGGTTGATACGAAACCAAGCTGAGATCAAAAAGGTCAATGAAGATGAAACTGCGTGCGAGATCCATGGGGAAGTCGGGCATTCTATTGAGGAATGTGATGAGTTCAAGCAGATCCTCCAAAGTTTAATGGACAGTCACCTAGTACAAATAAACAATCAGTATGATAATGGTGATGTCTATATGGTTAAAGAAGTTATACCCCCACCAGTTCAAGAGGCTGCTAATACATATTCAACGCATACAATCATAGAGCAAGCTCCAGGTATACCAAGGCCATTGACGATTCATTATAGTAAAGAGGTGTCTCCGCAAATCTCTCTTGCTCGGAATCCTATCACCATCCAAGTGCCGACTCCTTTTCCCTATAAGGACACCAGAGCTGTGCCTTGGAAATATGATGTGTAAGTCATGGTAAATGATCTCTAGGACAATCAAGTAAAAATTCCATTGGCTATCTCTAGCATATCTGGGATCGGTGGAATGACTCGGAGTGGTCGTATTTATACACCTGAGTATTTGTGTAAAGACCAAGTGGAGGAAGTGGAAAGAATTCAAAAAGAGAAAGGCAAGATGGGGGAAACTTCTACTGAAAAAGCCTTGAAAGAGAAGGAAGGACCAAAGACAACACGACAAGAGGTCTATAAGAAAGAAGTGACCGAGGAAGAAGCTTGTGAGTTCTTAAAATTCATAAAGCAAAGTGAATACAGGGTGGTGGATCAACTGAACCGCACCCCTGCAAGAATATCACTCTTATCTTTATTACTGAACTCTGAGCCACACAGGAAGGTGCTAATGAAAGTGCTCAATCAAGCTCATGTTTCTCATGACATCACGGTTGACAAGTTGAATGGTGTTATCAGCAACATCACAGCAGATAATTACATCACTTTCACCGATGATGAAATACCCAATGAGGGAAGGGGACACTTCATATCTCAGTAAAATGTCAAGATCATATCATGGCTAGAGTACTGATGGACAATGGCTCTTCCTTGAATGTGATGCCAAAGTCGACACTCTCCAAATTACTTTTTGATGGGTCACACATGAAATCAAGTGCGATGATAGTAAAGGCATTTGATGGCACAAGGAGAGAAGTCATAGGGGAAATCGAAATACCAATTCAAATTGGTCCTTGCACTTTCAACATACTCTTCCAAGTGATGGACATTGCACAATCATACAGTTGTCTCCAAGGACGACCATGGATTCATTCTGCTGGAGCTGTGCCTTCCACATTGCACCAAAAAGTCAAATTCATAGTTGATAACAAGATGATTATTGTCTTTGGTGAAGAGGACCTACTGGTGAGCAAGCCGCTAGATACCCCTTATATTGAAGCTACGGAAGAGGCTTTGGAGACTGCCTTTCAAGCACTCAAGGTTATCAATACCATTTATATAAAAGAAGGAGCTCCAATTCCTAAACCGCAGCCTTCTGTTGCATCTGTAATGATGGCAAAAGTTATGCTAGAAGGGGGTTATCAGCATAGAGATGGGCTGGGCAAGAAACGACAAGGTGCCACAGGACTTTTTCAACCCTTTGAAAACAAAGATAGATTTGGGCTGGGGTACAAACCCACCAAGGCCGATAAGAGGAGGATAATGGAAGAGAAAAAAGAGAAAAGGCTGGCTCGCTTGGAAAATCGAGAACCTAAAGTGGACGGAGTCCCCATCTGTGATATACGACAAAGCTTCCGGAGCGCGGGAGTTGTGTTCGTAGACCAAGTGACTGCAGTTGAAGATGATGATTTTGTCAGTCATATGAACCTGGTGTATGCATGTTCTTCAGATGCAAGACTCGACAATTGGGAGATCTCCAAGTTTCCCATAACCTTAGAGTCTCTTTCAAAGTAATTCTGTAGTGCTTTTCCTTTAGCTCTGCCCAAGGCTTTAGGATTTTCATTTGTAAACGGGCTCACATGTTTCCTTTCCAATAATTGTTATTAATAAAATGCATTTTTGAGTTCTCTTATTTTTCATTCCATTAAGCTTTCATCCCACCATTATCAAGACCTTCTATTCATTTCATTTTTCTTGTGTCAACATCACTTATTGTAGATCTGAAAATGACTCTCTTGAAAGTGACAGTGTCAATATCTCATCATATAATTTTGAACACCCTATTAATCATACTGATGAGGATAATAAGGATGATTGGGAAACTTCACCTGAGTTAATGAGATTACTTGAACAAGAAGCTAAAGAAATCTAACCCCATGAGGAACCAATTGAAGTAATTAATTTAGGGACTGAAAATTATAAGAAAGAAATCAAAATTGGTACCTCGATGAAAGAAGATGAGCGTAACATATTGATTAAACTCTTGTTTGATTATAGTGATGTCTTTGCATGGTCATACCAAGATATGCCTGGGCTAGACACTGACATAGTTGAGCACAAATTGCCACTAAAACCTGGGTATCCTCCGGTTAAGCAAAAGTTGAGACGAATGAAAGCCGAGATGTCCCTAAAAATCAGAGATGAAGTAAAAAGACAGTTTGATGCTAGATTTCTTGTAGTTGCAAAATACCCACAATGGGTTGCCAACATTGTTCCTGTCCCAAAGAAAGACGGGAAAGTCTGAATGTGTGTGGATTATCGAGACTTAAATAGGGCCAGCCCTAAAGACGATTTCCCGTTACCTCATATTGATGTTTTGGTGGACAACACTACTCAATATTCTTTTTTTTCTTTTATGGATGGTTTCTCGAGATACAATCAGATCAAGATGGCACCGGAAGACATAGAGAAGACCACATTCATCACTTTATGGGGAACCTTCTGCTACAAAGTGATGCCTTTTGGTTTAAAAAATGCTGGGGCAACGTATCAAAGAGCTATGGTGACATTGTTCCATGACATGATGCACAAAGAAATAGAAGTTTATGTGGATGATATGATTGCAAAGTCAAAAACAGAAGAGGATCATATAATCAATCTGCAAAAGCTTTTTGAGCGATTGAGGAAGTTCAAACTCAGACTGAATCCTGCAAAATGCACTTTTGGTGTCAGATCAGGCAAACTATTGGGGTTTGTGGTGAGCCAGAAAGGAATAGAAGTTGATCCTGACAAGGTTCGAGTAATACTGGACATGCCGATCCCTCGCACTAAAAAAGAAGTTCAGGGATTTTTGGGAAGGTTGAATTACATCGCTCGATTCATATTCCAGCTCACAGTAACATGTGAGCCGCTCTTCAAGTTGTTACGCAAGAATCAGCCAGTTAAGTAGAATGAAGATTGTCAAAGAGCCTTTGAAAAAATCAAGCAGTATTTACAAGAACCCCTAATTTTGGTGCCTCTAGTGCCAGGGAGACCTCTCATTATGTATTTGACGGTGCTTAATGAGTCTATGGGTTGCATACTGGGGCAGCATGATGAATCCGGTAGAAAAGAATGCGTTATTTATTACTTAAGTAAAAAGTTCACCGATTATGAGGCAAAGTACTCATTGTTAGAGCGAACTTGTTGCGCCTTGGCATGGGCTGCCCATCGATTGAGGCAATACATGTTGTGTTACACTACTTGGTTGGTGTCCAAAATGGATCCTATCAAGTATATCTTTGAGAAACCTGCTCTTACTGGGAGAATCGCACGATGGCAAGTTCTATTATCGGAGTATGAAATTGTTTATGTCACCCAAAAGGCAATTAAGGGAAGTGCCCTAGCAGATTATCTGGCTAACCAGCCTATAGAAGATTATGGGTCGATGCAATGTGAGTTCCCTAATGAAGATATAATGGCTCTGTTTAAAAATGAAGAATCTTCTGAAAAAGAAAAATGGACTATGTGGTTTGATGGAGCCTCAAATGCACTGGGGCACGGTATTGGAGCCATTTTGATCTCCCCTAAAAATAAATTCATCCCAATCACAGCAAGATTGTGTTTTGACTGTACTAACAATATAGTAGAATATGAAACATGTGCTTTGGGTATTCAGGCAGCAATAGAATCAAAAGCGAAGATCTTGGAAGTATATGGGGACTTTGCCTTGTTCATTCATCAACTAAAAGGAGAGTGGGAGACCCGTGATGCCAAACTGATCCCATACCATGTTTACATCAAAGAATATGATCGAGCAATTTGATGAAGTCACTTTTCATCATGTTCCTCGAGAAGAGAACCAGTTGGTTGATGCTTTGGCCACACTATCATCAATGTTCCAAGTAAGTCATGAAAGGGACCTACCACTTATAAAAATAGAAAGTCGGGACTGTCCTGTATATTGTTAAGTGGTTGAAGATGAGCCTGATGGGAAGCCGTGGTACTATGACATCAAATGCTTCATCAAGAATAGGGAGTACCCTACAGGCGCTTCAGAAAATGACAAGAGGACCCTGACGAGGCTCGCAATGGGTTATTTTCTGAGTGGGGAAATACTTTACAAAAGAAACCATGATATGGTGCTTCTAAGATGTGTTGATGCAATGGAAGCAGAAAATATTATTGAAGAAGTACATGAGGGCTCCTTTGGAACTCACTCCAATGGACATGCAATGGCAAGGAAAATCCTAAGATCTGGTTATTATTGGTTAACCATGGAAAATGATTGCTTCAATCATATGAGAAAGTGCCACAAGTGCCAAACATATACTGATAAGATCAATGCGCCGCCAGTCCCCTTGAATGTCCTAGCAGCACCCTGGCCATTCTCCATGTGGGGTATGGATGTCATAGGTCCTATTCAACCTAAGGCCTCAAATGGGCATCGCTTTATCCTTGTCGCGATAGACTACTTCACCAAATAGGTTGAAGCTGCTTCTTATGCCAATGTGACCGGGAATGTGGTGATCAAGTTCATCAAAAGAGAGTTGATATGTCGTTATGGTCTACCAAATAAGATCATCACTAACAATGCAACTAACTTGAAAAACAAAATGATGAAGGAAATGTGTGAGAATTTCAAGATCCAACATCATAACTCCTCGCCATATCGCCCAAAGATGAATGGGGCTGTTGAGGCAGCAAACAAAAACATCAAGAAGATCATCCAAAAAATGGTTGTGACATATAAAGATTGGCATGAGATGCTTTCCTTTGCTCTGCATGGTTATCGCACGTTTGTCCGTACCTCAACTGGGGCAACTCCTTTCTCTTTAGTTTACGGAATGGAAGCCGTACTCCCTATTGAGGTAGAGATCCCCTCATTAAGAATACTGATGGAGACAAAATTGGAAGAGGCCGAATAGGTCCAAGCTCGACTAGATCAGTTGAATCTTATTGAGGGTAAAAGGTTAACTACTCTGTGTCATGGCCAGTTATATTAAAGGAGACTTATGAAAGCTTATGCAAAAAAAATACGCCCTCGACAATTTCAAGAAGGAGACTTAATGCTCAAAAAGATCCTGCCAATTCAAAAAGATCACCGAGGAAATGGACTCCAAATTATGAAGGACCTTATGTCGTGAAGAAGGCTTTCTCTGGAGGGTCCTTGATTCTCACAAGAATGGATGGTGAAGATCTACCACTTCCTATAAATTCAGATGCAGTCAAGAAATATTATGCGTAAAAGCACTACTTGTCAAAAAAAACCAAAAAAAAAAAAAAAAAAAAAAAAGGAAAACATGGCTCGCTAGGTGGAAAACCTGGAAAAGCTACCTAGGCAAAAGTTAGAGCGACCTGGTAGGTTGAAAACTCGAAAGAGCGACCTAGGCAAAAGTTAAGGTCCAAAATAAAAGGACAATAGTGCTTGATATGACAAAGGAAGTGAGACCTGAGCGGTTGAGTCTTCATGTTAGGGAGGCGTAAATCTCTACTTAAGAGCAAACTAAGTTTTCCATGTTGGAGCAGGCCAAATGATCCCAACTGGGGCAGTCAAAGTATTCACAGGTTGGTTAATGGGTGTTTGAAATCGGGTATGCAGAGGATTGACACTGATTACGATAAAGGGTTTCATTGGAAGAACTGAAGACCTTTGCCCTTATCATCCCTCTGTAAATTTTATGTTGATGACCATAATATTGCTTTCTTTTCACCATTTCAATACAATATCGTCATATTTTTACCTTTGCCTCTTCTTTGACTCAATATGCATTTTTCTAATAATCATATATGGGAATGTGAAATGTGTGACATTGCTGTCAGAGCATTGAGAATTACTAATGACTTGAAAGGTATGGGAAACACAATGATTCCCAATAAGAGTGTTGATAAAAAGAAAGGACAACCAGGTCACCTCAAGGGTCATCTGAAGGGTTTTCCCATTGCTCTTGTGTGTCACATCTAAATGTACAACTCAAAGGTCATTTTGGTTGGACATTTCAACCATCGGCTGAATAGACAAATGAAAGGATGCCATTAAATCCTATTCCAGTTCATCTTTGAAAATGATTGCAATCATGTCTTCAGGGGTCGTGGAGACAAAAAAAAAGGAAAAAGATAGAAAAAAAGTTTTCATACTCTCATACATCTGAAGCATGCATTGCATAGTGCATTTTTCATTTTGCTAGCCTTGACCTACAAAGGTCTAACTTGCTGTTTTCATTCAAATCAGAGCCTTATGTCCATTACTTCTCCTTTTGGGTCCTCGTACCCATTGTTTATGTTTTCAGGTCCCTGTACCCATTGCTTTTAAGTTTTTTGTGAAGCTTCAGCGGATACCTAACTCCCCGAGCTTTTTACCTTTTCGGGTCCCCGCGCCTATTATTTTATGTTTTCGGGTCCCTGTACCCATTATTTTTAAGTTTTCTGTTAAGCTTCAGTGGATACTTGACTCCGCAAGCTTTTTACCATTTTGGGTTCCTATACCCATTGTTCTATGTTTTTGGGTCCCTGTGCCCACTGCCTTTAAGTTTTCTGTTAAGCTTCAATGGATACCCGACTCCGTAAGCTTCTTACCTTATTTTTGTTAAAGCTTCAGCGGATACCTGACTCCGCAAGCTTTTTACCTTTTCTGGGTCCCCGCACCCATTGCCTTTAAGTTTTTGTTAAGCTTAAACGGATACCTGACTCTGTAAGCTTTTTACCTTGTTTGTGTTAAGCTTCAACGGATACCTGACTCCGTAAGCTTCTTACGTTGTTTTTGTTAAGCTTCAGCGGATACTTGATTCCGCAAGCTTATTTACCTTTTCTGCCTTAAGTTTTTAAGCTTCAGCAGGTATCTGAACCCGCAAGTTTTTTACCTTTTCATGGACAAAATTGAATCAATTCCTTTGCTTTTCATTTAATTTAAATGCAAAGCAAAGGGGGGCAGCTGTTGATACCCAATTTTGTCCATATTTTTTTTTATTTTTGTTACTTAATCAAGGTATGAACACTCAATTTTGTCCATAAAGTTTATTTCTAAACCTTGAAAAGTGAATGAAAATCTAAAAAAATAAAAAGAAAAAATGAAGAAAAAGGAAAAAAGTTGAAAAAACTAAAGTATTTAAGTCCCACATTGGAGAAGTCAAGCTCCTTCTCCCTCCCCTCCTCCTATATAAAGAGGTGCTTCTCAATGGTTTGCAGATCCAAAAAATATACACTTGGGCTTAATACAAAGTATAAAAGCCCGAGAACTTTAGTTTTTTTTTTACTTGGGCTTAATACTAAGTATAAGAGCCCGAAACTTTAGTAAAAAATTTTCTCCATGCAAGTGGGTTGCTTTTCAAGGTTCGATTTGAAGAGAACGTGTGAGGCTTTGTGTAGAATTCTTTGAGCATAGCATTTTTATACGCCTTGGAGGTAAGCCTGCTCTTTCTTTCTTTTTTTTTGGTTTATTTGTATTTGTATTTTTATTTTTATTTTACCTTTTTTAATTTTATTTTTACCTTTCATTTAGGCTTTAACTTTCTATTGATGTCTTGAATTTTACATGTTTATTATATTTTCATTATTGTCATTCATATTTGTATAAAATAATCTTATTTCATATCACTTCCCTTGTAATAATATCATTATGCATTTGTACTTGTGCTTTAATTTAATTTATTTATTTTTGAATTAATGTATTAATCAAATAATTTTTAATGGCCGATGACAAAAAAAAATTGGGAGATGATCAAGCGCCAATCGATACACTCTTCCCGATAATCTTAAGGCTTTATATTGGATTTTGCCGGTGAGAATGCTTATGGGTCTAATTCTCACACTAAATTAAAATATTTTCTGTAAATAAAATACAACCTTTTTTTTTTAAATTGAAATAAAATCTTTTTTTTTGTAAAAAATAAAAAAAATCCTTAAATAAAAATGAACAAATTCAAACAGTTTTAACCTTATGATTGTGGTGAATTTAAGTTTTATTTTTTATGAAGACCCTTTTTTTAGAAATTATTATAAAAATCTCATTGTGCCTAAAAATATTTTTTTTTTTATTATAAATGAGATTTTATTTGGCCATTTACTTTTAAGAAAAAAACTTTCTCTTACCTCAAACAAATTTCTTTGAATTAAAATTTATTCATTGAAATAATATTTTATTTGACCATTTATTTTGAAAATTACTTCTCTCCCAAAAATAAAATTTTGATTCACCACTTTTATACAATATATTGTAGACTTAGAATTTGTTCCAAAATAATGGCTATTTAGCCACCCATCTCTGGTCTTAGTCATTTATTATTCTTGATATTATGCATGACAAAATGGGACATATCAAAATAAAAACAAAAATATTTTTTTTAAAAGACCAATTTAATTAGTCTTACAAATAACATTAGATTAAATAGGTAACCGTTCTTAGAACAGACGGTGTAGGGTGCTAACACCTTCCCTACCCGTAATCAACCCCCGAACCACGAACTCTTAAACGCAGACCATCTTTTAGGTGTCCAATTGCATCATTCCATTTAATGGATAAAGCGATTGGTGGCGACTCCCAACATCCCGAAGTCATTTCCTCCTTGTTCTTTTTATTTTTGCGACGCCCTTTGGGACGGTTGCGACAAATATGATCTCCACCTTAAATTGCTTTAACTATTCTGACAAAAAAGTGGCACAAAAGTGATTAAATAAATTTCAAATTGATTGAAAACAAGTACAACCTTATCACATATTAGACCATCAATAAAGCTAAAATATCAATATTATTAAATTATAAAACTATCTAAATGGAAGCCTTACAAGTTAGAGAGTCAAAGACGAAGATGTGAGACAAGCAGCGCTGCAGCGAGCTACTCCACAGCCCACACAGTGTAGAAGACCAAACTAGACCACGTAGTAAGCTTCTTCAACTTGCAAGCCAACACCAACATGGAGTCACAGACACACGTGTAGAAGCCACCATGCAATAGAGGCTGGAGAGTCACCGAAAAAGTTGCAGAATGGTTGTAGAGGCAGATCTGAGAAGGAAGTCGCAGATCCAGAAAATCATGGGTGAATGAATGTCTTTCGACTCAAAATATAGGGCTAAGGTGAGTTAAAGAGGTTGAATATCTTGAATTCTCACAAATGCGTATGGTCCCAAAAAGTCTCAAAATTTTCAAATTCTGTTAATTCATCAGCCATATACGCGTTTTAAGTTATTTTTGGGTGTGTCAATATATTTCAAAACATATTAAAAAAAAAAAGAGTTATCCGTACATTTTCTAGCATGCCATACGCGTTGCCATTTTTTGTACGCACCAGACACCGGTACAATAGGCTGAGAGTCATACCAGTGCTTCATAGATGGTAGGAGAATTTTGTATTGGTCTTTTCTTTTTTGCAAGGGAGGACCAATTGATATAATACGAAATTGAATGGGGACAGAAATTGGTTTTTACAAAATCTGTATTCTTTCCCATGGCATAAATTAAACTTCAAGACTAAAATGGTTTGCCATTCGCAAATCAATACACTCTGTTCATATAAAGCGAAGGCTGAAATGGAGAATGTATAATCCACATTTCTAACCCTCCACAGATAATGGTCGAGTTGCTTTGCCAGGTTTATAGAAATAATATGAGCTCCACTGCTTAATCTAAGGTCATATTGGTTGCACTAATCTCAATTGGAGAAAAAGAGTCTCATTGATATTCATATCACAAAATAACAGATGCTAGAGTGATGATGATACGAATAGGCGAAAATCAAAAGCTGTGATGAAAGAGTAAACACCCAAAATCTCCCCTACATAAATACAGTGGCACTTTGGCTGGCTATAATAGTTTTACTTTTCTTCTCTCCAATAATTTACCATTGAGTTTCAACATTCTCTCACCATTTTTTTACATTACTTTCAACAATGATTAATAATATACAAATTTATAATTAATTACATGTATTAATTAATTAATAAAATAGTAATAGATTAATAATTAACTATTATTCCGCCAACTAATTAATATACATAAGTAAACATGAATTTATGTTTTATTAACCAATATAAAGTGATATAGAAAAAATAGTGTGAGATGAATATTTTTCTTTACCATTATAGTCTATATAGGACAAACAGGGTAATATTTGAAGTAAAAAAAAATAGTGTAGCGAACCATTTTTTTTCACTTTTAAGTGACATATATCTCACATTTACTTATGTGATGCTTATGTGACAAAATCAAAATAGAGATATATCAAAAATAAGATAAGATCGGACATAATCAAACAATAAAAACTAGGCAAATAGAAATAAAAATGTGTATGGCTAAAATTACTTATCGGTGGATGTTTTATGTTTAGGCATAAGGATAAAGCTATTATGGATCCATTTTGTTTTTGTCCATAGATGAATCACTTTTTCTTTATTTGACAATATTTATATACAGATTTAGATATATATAAAAATTATCAATTAAAATCTATAAATTTTTTTGTATATATAATTATTAAAAAAATGATCTAATTAAATTTTTGTGTGAATTTAAGTGTTACTAGTTAAATCTATTTTTTTAAACTCGGTCACTGATTTTGTGCTTGATCCATCCATACCACTTCTATATTAGAATTCTCCTTAGGCGCAATTGCATTCATCATCACCGAAAGATGATGGTGGTGTCACACCAATGGGAAAAGCCACTTTAGAAAAAAATTTGCTTTTACAAAGTGATAGATTGATAGTGTTTAAAATCTTTTAAAATTAAGAACCACTTGATTTGAATTGATTTAATTTATAAATTAACTTTTGATTTTGGAATTTTATTAAAAATTTAATATGATTTAAATTGATTTAAAAATTAAATTTTATATTTGAGATTTATTAAATTAAGAATTAATTTGATTTGATTTTATTACTTTATATTTTTATCCTTATGAAATATAAGTAGAAGTAGTTATTAAAAATAAAAATAATTTATTTATTTTAAATCAAATTAAAACCTAACAAATTATATTAAATTTAATAAAAAATTTAAATCAAAATGAACGAAATTTATAAAATTTTGAAAATTATTTATTTATTTTTTAACATTTTAAATATAAAATTTTATTTACAAATCAAATAATTTTTTTACATTCTAAATACTATTGGGATTGATCAGAGATGAGCTTCGGCGGCCAGAGTCATCAAAATTGCAGTCTCCTTTCCCCAAATAAGTATTTTTAAGAAAATTACATATGGCGCCCCCAAAATTGCAGTCTCTTTTTTTTTTCTTCACTTTGACTTTTTCTTCATTGTTGCGATTTGGATTAAATCTCAATATTAGCAACTGTGAAGCATATACCACGTAAAGTCATTATTCCTCTTCATTCCACATATTTACTTTTTGTATTTGATATATCATTTTACTTTGTTTTATCTGCTATTTGATGGTATTGACAAAACATTTTTTACTTTGTAAAAAAATTAAAAAAATTTAAATAACCACATCTAAATAAATAAAATTAATAAAATATCAAGAGACTTATCACTTTTGAATCTCGCCAAGTGAGTTGACTTGATCTAATTTAAAAAAAAAACAAAATAAAAAATGAATATGAACAAATTTACGTATCCCTAACTTTTTTATTGTGGTGAGTTAAAATTTTATTTTTTATGCAAACTTTTTTGAAAATCGTTACAAAATTATTATTATACCCAAAAATATTTTCTTATTGAATAATATTTTATTTGGTCATTTACTTTTCAAAAAATATTTTCTTGACTTAAACACATTTTCTTGAATTAAAATCTTATGTTCTAAAAATAATATTTTATCTGACCATTTATTTTTTGAAAATTTATTTTTTGTCAAAAAAATAATATTTTGATTCATTATTTTCATATCACATGTTGTAGGATTAAAATTTGTTTCATACAAAAATGGCTAGTTAGCCACCCATTCTATGTTAAAGTCATTTATCATTCTTGATAATATGCTTGACAAAGTGAAACATGCCAAAATGAAATAAAAATAAAATATTTTTTGCAAATAAATAATAAATGACCAATTTAATTTATTTTAAAGGATAACACTAGATTAAATAGGTAACTGTTCTTGGAACAAATGGCGTAGGGTGCTAATACCTTCTCTACTCATAATCAACCCCTAAACCTAAATTCTAAAATGCATACCATCTTTTAGGTATCCAATCGAATCTTTCCATTTTTAATGGATAAATCAATTGGTGACGACTCATTTTCATTCTTGCATGCATTTGCAAGAATTCGCCACTCTGCGTTGCATTGTGCCGAGAGGGACGTTGTGACAGAGGGGATTGGACCCATTCCTTCAAGGTGGAAAGGAACCTGTCAAAAGTGATATCACTGGCTTCTATTTTAACAGAAAGCTCATAAGAACATTTACTTCAACAAAGGGTATGTTGCCTCTGCAGGTCCAAAAATAGAAAAATAGTACAATGAACACAGCAAGGGACAATGATGGTCATGGTTCTCACATGCTACCAACATTAGGTGGGAACTTTTCTCATGGTGCAAATGTTTTTGGCTTGGGCAATGGAACTGCCAAAAGGTGGTTCTCCTAAAGCCCAGGTTGCTACTCACAAGGAAATTTTGGACCAATACTAGGAACTGTCTCAAATTTTGCACCTTAGATGATAATAGTAGGCGCTAGTACCTCAGCCATGACCTCGAGTCCATGAGTACCTTGGCTCGACATCATCTAAGCCAATAATTTGACCATGACATCGAGTCCACGAGTACTTTTGCTCGACATCTTCTAAGCCAGTACTTCAACCGTGACCTTGAGTCTACGAGTACTTTGGCCTAACATCATTTAAGCCAGTACCTTGGTTATGGCTTGAGTCCACGAGTATAGGAGCACGTTCCTTATGGGGTCTAGGAATTCCTTAAAAGTCTCACAAGACCCTTAAGCCGTAATTCACCTTGAGAATGTTTACTGAGCATGTTCCTTATGGGATCTAGGAATTCCTTTGTTTTTAAGACCCTCAAGTCGGCCTCCGCCTTGAGAATGTATATTGATGATCACATATTTGATACATTAATAAACCTTCATTTTTAGTCATTTACACTCTTCATGTACTTAATTGATTAATTTTTATTATGTTTTGTAATTTTGGACTCAAATTGGACTTAATTGAATTTTTCAGCATAATTTACGTCTTACGTTGTTTCTGTATTTGGGCTATATCTTGGGATGTAGGTGGTCAAATGAGGTGAATCTAATAGCATTTTAAATATAAGAGAGAGCTCTATAACTTTCATGAAAACCTCAAAGGCCCAATCACACGAGTAGATAACTCAAATTGGGGTTGAAGTAAGAACCAGAGTGCTTTTCCTGACAGCTTAACCTATGTGTACTGTTCATAACATATTTCGGGATAGAAGTTGTCAAATGGGCTGAAATTTGTATTCTGAATAGTTAAGACCTATATCTACAACTTTTATGTTGAACACTTTTCCCGAATTGGACTCCTTGAAGGTGATATTGGGCTTGAAAGTCAGAACAGAGGAGCTGTGACTGGGCCTGGGTAGTGTGCAGTAATTTGAATGTATCTGGAGTTATAGAAATGATATTAGACTTAAACCAAAGCCATTTGAAATCTAAGATCCAGGCCTACAACTTTCATGAAGACCACTTGTTTCAAAAATGACGAATGCAATGACTTAAGAGCTACATGATTTCAGAGATAAGGAATCTCCATAATTTTCCACTCACCAAAAGTCATTTGACATTTTTCACTCATTTTTCACTCATCCACCCACTAATGACTCAGCCCACTTATCATTTTGTATCTCTAATCCTCTATAAAAGGGGTCCTTGACAGATCATTGAAGGGTGTTAGGTGTTAGTTACCAAAATGATGCCATTTTGTTACTAGATTTTCTTGTAGTAATTTTCTTTTGTTCTAAATTAAAGTCATGTTCTTCTTCTTCTTCTTCTTCTCTCTTTCTTTCTTCTTATCTATGAGTAATTAAGTTTCATTTTACTTGGGTGAAAGGGTGAAACTCTTGGTAATAAAATAAGGTTAGATTTATTCTTCTCTTGTGCTTAAATGATTTATATTTTTTAGTAACCATTATACGTATTATAATTTGTTTCTTATAATTTAGAAACCATTTTTATAAAGATGAGTTTTTGATTTGTTGTAGACAAAATATTGGCACAATGAATGCTTTAACCCATTTATAAGTGGTGATAATATTTTTAGGAAACATAATATAATTACGTATATTATTTTAAATAGACTTTTAATGTTGTATTTTTCGATTGGAACCTCCATGTTGCGAAGATTCTAATTGAGTTATAAAAGGAATTAATCTTACCTTTATTTTATTTACCAAAAGTGAATCTTTTTACTCAAGTAAATAATTTTTATCGTAGTAATAAAATATTTACTTCACCTTAATTAATCTTCAATAATTCCCTGTGGATCGACCTCGGACTCCCGAGAAATTTATTACTTGAGACAACCTGCACTTGGGTTCGCAATGCAACAATTAATCCCGCATCAAGTTTGTAGACTTGTTTGAAACTAAAAAGTGTGCATCAAGTTTTTGGCGCTGTTGTCGGGGACTTGATTTGAAGACTGAATTTCTGGTGTAAAAATTTTGTATATATACTAACATACTAACTTAGTGGGGGAAACTCTCCCTTTTATTTTACGCACTAATTTAGTGGGGGAACCTCTCCCTTTTATTTTTTTTTTTGTACTTTACTAACTTAGTGGGGGAATCTCTCCTTTTTAATTTTTTCAATCTTTAATCATTAATGAAATAATCTTTCTTCTTCTCTTCTCTCTCGCCGGAGCAAAAAATTGGTTCTGCCGATTCTCTGGTTTTCATATTTTAAATTTACTTTCTGTACTTTATTTTTTGTATTTTAATTTCTCGTATGCAGGTGGGGTAATTCTCCCTTTTATTTTCTTGTACATATTAACTTAGTGGGGTAACTCTCCCTTTTATTTTTTTTTTCTGTACTTTACTTTTTGTATTTTATTATTAACTTACTAACTATCTAACTTTTTACTTTATTAACTATCTTACTTTTTAATTTACTTACTTCTAATATTTTAATTTATCTGCATACTAACTTTTTAATTTTTCTGCTTATTAACTTATTTGGTGGTTAGTTTATACCATACCTTTGTTAATATTTAATGGACAGTTTATACTGCTAGCTTGTACATTTTATTTTATATTTTAAGTTACTTGTTTATGCTTAATTAGTTTCGTGATTCAAATTCTGGTCGTTTGGTTAAAGTTTATCCTAGTACTTTATATATTGATTTGTCTGAATCACAATCACACACATGAAACACAATGGCTGAAAATGAAAGTGTGCATGATGAACATGAAGATCAACTATTGCGAACCATTCATATATATAATCCAGGATGGAGAAATCACCCGAACTTCAGTTGGAGGACCAACAATCATGCACAATTTATGCAACCACCACCTCCTCAGGCACAATAGGGCTCTCAAAATTCTGAAGGATATGCACTTTTTGTCCCACCATATAGGAATAACCTTGAAGAAATATTGCATGCATTCATGGAAAATCAAGATGCCATTTTTAATCAAAACACTCAAATCATGATTGACATAAAAGACACTCTTGCTAAACTTTCTTCTGCACTCACCATTCACAAGAAAGAAAAATTTCCTTCTCAATCTCAACTAAATCCTAAGGGTCAATACAGTCTAAATGATGGTAATTCAGAAAACCAACAAATAGATCAAGTCAAGTCAATGATAACCCTTAGGAATTAAAAGGTTGTTGAAGAAAGTAAGGAGATAAAGAGCCAAGTATCCAAAGTGATGAACTCCTTAAGTGTGAATGAGCTAGAGGATGTAGAAAAGAATCAAGATAGTAGTGATGCTGAGCTACCCAAGGAACCTGAGGTGACAAAAAGTCTTGTTAAGCCAGAAAATGATGACGAGGGCCACCAGACATACATGATTGACTCAATCATAGATAGGGGAGTTTCTATAACTCATGATTTTGATCCCTTTGAGAATTTTCTTGTCAATTCTGAGTTTAATTCTATTAGTAATCCATCTAAAGTTCTTGATATTTGTACTATTTTTTATAGAACTCAGGATCATGACACTCAGGCATAGCAACCAAAGTTCAAGGACTTGCTTAAGCAAGCTTGGAGCATTACTGATAAAAAAAGTGTTCGTCCCTTGGTCTGTTCTTATAAAATTAATTTGGAAAAAGGTAAATGATCAGCAGTTAAAGCTATAACTTGAGTTGAATGATCCAGATGTAGCAGAAACTTTGGTAGACGATCCTGTCAACCAAAGCTGAGGTAAGTTTTTAATATTTCGTGTTTTTATTAAGTCGGCTTAAGTGCCTCCCAAATTTCAGAGCCTTTGTATGGGAATATAAATAGTGTCGGCCAACAAAAAAAATTATTATAAAATAAAAGAACCCAAAAAAAAATGTTTGCATGCTTGTTTATTTCATTTTTTTTTGTCATTGCTAACCATTGTCAAGATGTAGTTATTTTCTTCTCATCTAAGCATTTCGGGTATGTGACTTCTCCCCATTACTTTGTTTAATTTTGTCCCAATAATTTTTTTGATGTATATTGATGATTATTTCTTCAGTTTGGATTTAATTGTTAACATTGAGGACAATGTTGTGATCTGGTTGAGGGGAAGGATAATTGTGTAAAAAAAAAAAATAGGAAGTGTGTGTATTAATATATTTGCTGTGTTTATATGTTTGTCAGTAATTTACTAAACCAGTTAAGCATGGCAGAGTAAGGAGTAAATTTTACTCTTGAGACGCATCTTAGTTGGGATAGACAACTAGTTTGTGTGGAAGTAGCAATTCAAGTTCAAGGAAATTTGCATGATTGAGTAAATTGTCTTCTTTCATAAAATTCACATGCTTGGTTATGGATGTTGAATTGGTGGACTGAGAATGATAGAATTATGCCTTGTGAGATTTTGAGCCTATTGATGAATGGATTGAACATTTGTACCATTCTTTTCTTTCTTGTGTGAATTTCACTCATGGAATTATTACTCTAGAACTTGCTTTGATTCTTTTTGAGACTACATTTTCATATGCATACATAAATATGATTGATGCATTTTTCTTGAAATTGCTACTTTAATCAAATAGTCAACCTTGCTTAGCAGCATATTGTCTCAATATGATATCAAGCACTCTTATGACTTTTTGGAAATTCTCTGATTCTTGTCAACGTAAAGCATTAGAAATGACCTACTTCCCCTTGCTTAACCTCTTTGAGCTTATTTGACTATTCTTTGTTTCGAATTCATTATGTGCCTTAAATGAAAAATCATGTTCTTACTTGACCTTAGGGAATAATAGAATATTAATGTTGTCATTCAATGAGTTCTTAAACAAGTGTGGGGGTGTGTGTGCAGAATGGTTAAAAAAATGTATATATGATATTCTTTTTGTAAAAAAAAAATATCAATAAAAAAATGTAAAAAGAAGAGGGTCAACAAGTAATAAAGGAAATGAAAAGAATATGTAAAGGAAATTTGTATTAGGTGGAGTTGGGATGAACTTTCATGCTTGTTAATTGAACTCAGTTCTCATGCTCTTTTATTCTTTGGTATTTAACTTGTCATATCCATATTACCTCCTCCTTTATCTTGACCCCATTACAACCTTGAATAAAGTCCTCATGATTTGTGTGTGCATGTGTTCTGAGTAGTGGAGAAGTAGAAGATAAGCAAGCTTATAGTAGTGCAATTTTCATGGGTTGAATTGAGTGAAATACCTACCTTTTAAACACTTGAGGGATTGAGAGTGAATCTTGTGAAAATCTATCATTCTTGACTTATGCTTTTCAATTGAAATATCCTTACTTGTTGAATTGAGATGTAAAGATATGTTACCTCATGAATTTTTTGATTACTTGAATGATTAATTGTTCTTTATTTTTAAATATTATTAGAAATTGAGTCTTTTAGAGTGTTTAACTTTTGAGTATGTTTCGTTTTTTTTTTGTTTTGGTCTTGTGTTTTGCCTAGGAGTGTAAAAAGCTAAGTGTAGGTGAATTTAATGATCACATATTTGATACATTAATAAGCTTTCATTTTTAGTCATTTACACTCTCTATATACTCAATTGATTGATTTTTATTATGTTTTGTAAGTTTGAACTCAAATTAGACTTAATTGAATTTTTTAGCATAATTTACGTCTTACGTTATTTCTGTATTTGGGCTATATCTTGGGATGTAGGTGGTCAAATGAGGTGAATCTAATGGCATTTTAAAGATAAGAGAGAGATATATAACTTTCATGAAGACCTCAAAGGCCCAATCACACGAGTAGATAACTCAAATTGGGGTTGAAGTAAGAACCAGAGTGCTTTTCCTGACAGCTTAACCTACGTGTACTGTTCATCTCATATTTCGGGATAGAAGTTGTCAAATAAGCTGAAATTTGGATGATGAATATTTAAGACCCATATTTACAACTTTTATGTTGAACACTTTTCCAGAATCGGACTCCTTAAAGGTGATATTGGGCTTGGAAGTCAGAACAAAGGAGCTGTGACTGGGCCTGGGCAGTGTGCAGTAATTTGAACATATCTGGAGTTATAGAAATGATATTGGACTCAAACTAAATCCATTTGAAAGCTAAGATCCAGACCTATAACTTTACCACTTGGTTCAAAAATGACGAATGCAATGACTTAAGAGCTGCATGATTTCGGAGACAAGGAATTTTCATAATTTTCCACTCACCAAAAGTCATTTGACATTTTTCACTCATTTGCCACTCATCCACCCACTAATGACTCAGCCCACTTATCATTTTGTATCTCTAATCCTCTATAAAAAGGGTCCTTGACAGATCATTGAAGGGTGTTAGGTGTTAGTTGTAACACCCCAAAATTTCCTATCCTATAAACAGTAATTTTGACAGCTAACAGAATTTTACTGTTTAGTAATTTCTGGATACTGTAAAATTATTTTGTTTATTCCATCAGCGTATTTGATCGTTTTGAGTGATTTACTCCGTGTCAAGAAAATAATAATTTTTGTAGGAAAATCTTTCTGTATTTATTTCTCTTGACTGTTAATTATTTTTAACAATCTGACTTGATTTTCATACATTTTCTAATTTTTGTGATTTTATGTGTGATTTTGAATTTTTTCTATTTGTGGGCCCCACGAGGTGTTTGTGGGCCCAGGTGACTATACGTGGGCCCAGGTGGGTCCCGCAAAATGAAAAATTTTTCTACGCATAGAAAAATTTGTACCTTTAGACGAGACAGGATCTTACTAAACTCGAATCCGAAAACAGCTTTTTAGAAAATTTATTTTAGTCTTGTATTTATTTATCTAAGATAAAAATACAATAAATATATTCTTTCGTGAGATTTTTAGTAGATAAAAATAGAAATTATATTGCTTAAGTCAACATTGGTGGTTTGGATATCCACTATTGATTCAATTAATGGTTAAGAAATAAATTTAATAAAGAAATATAAGATAATCATCATTGATTTAATCAATGGTGTGAAAATAAACTTAGTTAGCAGCTTCAATATCAACCGTAGATTTAATCAACGGTGTAAAATTAATTATATAAAGTGACCATTTACAACCATTGGATTTAGAGTTGATCAAGGGTGGAGATTTGGTCTTAAAAAGTGACAAAGACCATTTATGACCAATTATTGACGAAGAATTAATCAAGGGTGGAGATTTGGTCTTAAAAAGTAAGAAAGACTAATTATGACCCTTGGATTAAAAGTAAGAAGAAGTAATCTTGACCTTTATTTTGGAGACACATCTAATGGCTAGAATCTAAAGGAGAAAGATCCATAAACTTAGAGATTTAGTCTTCTAAAAATCAAAAGTCTACCTAAATCCTAACTATTGAATTAATCAATGGTTAGAAATGCTTCAAATAATGGCCTAATTAACAAGTCAAGTAAACTAAATTAAATATTAAATTATTATAATCTAATTCTTAATTAGATATCCTAATTTTAATTAGAGATTATAATATATGAAATAATATGTCTAATTAATTAGTTATGTAATTAGAAAATTAGTTAAGATTGATTAGAAACTTAATCTAATGAATTAACTAATCAATTAGCAAGTAATTATGACAACTTTGGAGTGCATGATGAAGGGGGACGGTTTTGGAGTGTTAGGAAGGAGGAGACATGTTTAGACATGCTCAGATACCTTTTTAGGCCAAAGAAAAAGATGACAAAGTGGAAGACTTTGTGCAGTCATGTGATAGCCTTTTCAATTATGCCAAATGAATTCATATCTCTCCATTCTTTCACTCCCACGACAGTAGCACCTTTGGTCACACTCTCCATATTCATTTTTCTACTTCACCAAAAAAAAGCCTCCATCTTATTCTCTCAAAATCCCAAGAACCAAGCAACCATTTTTCCTTCTATTTTCTCTCCATTAGTTCGGTCTCTACACCCAAATACACTATCCATCACCTATAATTTTCACTCTCATCATTTTCTAAAGTTAAACACCATTCTAAACACTTTTCATTTAGAAAGTTTTCCCAAAATCCCACTCTAAGTGCTTCAAAATCCCACATTTACCTTACTTTCCTAGAGATAAACTTTGGTTTTTATGGTTTAAATTCATGTTTATGATTTTCTAAGCCATGATTGTTTCATGGTTTGTTTAATTTAATCCAACCATAGATCTTGAATCTTTACCTTATTCTTAACAACTTTCATGTTGAAGACTTTCTCTAAATTTTCCATCTTGAAGGACTTTTACTAAGATCAAGTTCTAGGGTTCTTGTTGGTGAAGTGTAAGGAAACTTCATTTTTTCTTTTCTTTTTCATGATCTAAATCATGTTTGATCCATTGTTCTTCTTAATCAAGCTTAGTATACTAATTTCTATGTATTTTATTTTGAATTTAAGAAGCCCTTGGTGTTGAAGGACTTAGAAAGAGAAGCAAAATCAAGAAGCTTTGAGGATCTTCAAGAGGTAAGAGGGAGATCCATCTCACCAACCAATTATGGTGGTGGGAGATGGTCTTATATTTGATGGATTGTGAATTCATGTGAGAATTCTAATCCATGGTCATGTAATAATTAATTGTGTGTTTATGAGCTTTGCTTTATTTTCTTGTGCTTTGATTATTTTTGTCTATGCTTAATATGCTTTGCATGATTTTATGACTTTGATAGTATACTTATAATATGCATGATGAGTATATGGCATGTTTGTGATATTTATAATGAAATATATATACGTATGCCATGATGTGTGGATGGAAAGAAAATTGATCTTGGTTCCAATGGCCAAGGAAGAACTACGGTTTTTATGCCCTTAATTTGGGTAAATGTTAAAATTTTTCAAGAATAAGGAAATTAAATTTTGATCCTTAGAACAATGAGAATTTCGGCCAAGACACCTCAAAATAGGTGTTTACAAATTAATATATTTATGGAAGAATAAAATTGGATTGATTTGAAGAGTATGAAAAATGAACTAAAGGTTTGTTTTTCTAAGAAAACATGAACACAAATTTTAGAATGAAATTTTATTAATTTATTTTGTGTAGAAACAAGAATGAAATTTATTTAAGTTAAAAGAAAAATATTTCATGGTTCCAATGGCCATCTATAAGGTTTTGATAATTTAGAAAAATGTTTTGATGCTATGAAATACAAGAATTTTCAAATAAGGATTTTTGAAAAAGAAATTAAGTGTTATAAATTAAGTGAAGTGGAATTTTTATAAATAAAAGAAAAAGAAGATTGAAAGTATTGAACTTCAAATTAATCAATTTTTAGAAGTGATTTAGAAATATAAAGGAAAATGTTTGTAACTTAAAATTTCTAACAGAGAATTTATTTATTGGGTTTTGGAAAACGTTAGGAAATTTAAAGTTAAGAAACAATAATTAAATCAACTCAATATGATTTTGTAGGACTAGGTTAATAAAAAGTGATTTTGAGAAAATATATATTAAGGAAAAGATTTTTGACTAAGAATGAAGAAGGATTTGCAAAGAAAGTGAAAATGAATTTGAACAAATGGGTTTGTGTTATGACCAATCGGTACTTTGGTTTTGAAAATAAAACTTTAATGATTTTGTTTGTGTAAAATCATATCAATTGAAAAGGAAAATGTTTTGATAATTTTTCAATAGTAATGCCTAGATTTTGATGACACAAAGTAATTTTTTTCAGGTGAAAATATAATTGATTTAATACAAGAAATTTGAAAAGGGAATCAGAGTATTTTACTCACTTGAAAAATTAAGTTTTGTAAACGAAAATGTTTTCAAACTTCAATTTATTTTGAAGTAGGTTAATTTGGAAATGATTTGGGAAAAAATGGAGAATATAATGGTATTTTGAGAATTTACTCAAGTATAACTTAATTTTAAGTTTTGTGGATTATATTTGAAAAAGAATTTCTTGAGTAAAGAAACGTGGAAAAAGATTTTCTTGAGTAAGAAAATGTGAAAAATGAAATACAAAGTCATAATATTTTAAAAAAAGATGAAATGGAATTTTTGAAGGTTGAGAAATATTTTTCGTAATAGAATTGTGGTGAAAAATTATTTACGTATTTTAAAAACGTGTTGAAAATGATATTGAAATATTTGAAAGTCCAAATTAATATTATTTTGGAATATTGAGGAATATTTTACGTAATTTGAACTATCATGTTGAAAAATCACTATGTGATTTAAAAGTAATAGAATATTTTTACGTGATTGAACAACGAAAAAATATTTTTATGCGATTATGAAAAATAATGAAAAATTGTTATAAGATTTGGAAAGTGTTTTAAATATTTTGAAAATGATAGAAAATGATTTATGTAACTTAAAAGAATGATTTTTGAGATACGCAATTTTGAAACATGAAAAAAAAAATATGCGATTTGAGAAACGATATTTTTATGCGATTGAGAAAAATATTAAAAAATTAGTATGTAAATTAAAAGTGCAACAGAAGAGTTGCGGCATTTTGAAAATATAACAGAAGTGTTACGATAGTGTGAAAATATAAATAAACGTTTGCAAATTTTGAAAACGTAATAGAAGTGTTACGATATTTTGAAACCGTAATGTAAATATTTTGGAATTGTGAAAACATAATGGAAATGTTGCATGCATTTTGTAAAAATACTGGCGTAAGTGCTTTATGACTATAAAAGCATGATAACATAGTGTATGAACACTGTGAGAAAATGATGAGTTTGCCTACGATTGGCTTTTGATGTATTTTATATACATTGGAAAGAGATGTCTTATTTGAATTTGGTGCATTATATGTACATTGAAAAGATTTGGCCATTGGGGTTGGACTTGCATTGATATACTCATCGTCATTGTACAAATGAAATTGAAAAGATTTGGCTGTTGGGATTGACTTGCACCGATAAATTCGCATCATTGTATAAAAGATAGCTAATAGCTATTATGACCCTTGTGGTTGAAGAGGGAATGAGAATTGATAGTGAGGTCTATGATGAATCTTGGGGGCGTCGAGGCGCGGCGGTCGACCAGTGGACAGCTGGCGAGTACCCTGTGCCACTTGGCAATGCAGTCCGTTGCAACGCATTGACGATACCCGACAAGAACATGATTCTTTTCAACGACTGGGAGATTGTCTTTGGGCTAAGGCTGACAATTAACCAGAGCATTCTTCTTGAAATTGTGAAAACCTCCATGGAGTCGTTTTTGATAAACTGAGTCTTTGTACATATGCATAAATCTGAGCATTTATATTTGTGTGATATATTAATTGAGGAATATTGGTTATTGGCTATGACAATTGTTTTGAATACTTGGATTATGATTGAACTAATAAATGATTAGATGATGATAGTTGATTAATGCTGATAGCATGATTATGGTATGATCTATCTGTATGATATTGTTGCTGTGTTATCTCTGTCTTTGCCATGTTGGTATTGGTGTAGGTGATCTCACCTCTTTGTTATATTATTTTGCTGTGTCTATATTGTTAAAATCAAACAATAGGAGGATCGAGTTGTCTTAGACATAACTGTAAATACTCCGAGATTGGTGACAACAATAAGGAGTGGACATTCAGGACTCGAAGGTGTGCAGTGTTGACAAAGGAACAAATGTTTGATGCATCAAGATGGACAGATAAGGAATAAATATGTTAAAGTTTCTCGCTAGTATTGTACCGTGCTATTAAGTAAGACCACATGGGTTTGTTATCTTGTCTGTCAGAAATATATAAGTCATTAATTATATATTTCTCTTTAAATTGTGATATTAATTGGTGTAAGTATTGTATAATGAATAGTTGAAATATGATTTTCAATGTTACCTAATATTTTCAAGAAATTTACGTTTCAAGAAAGAAGAATTTTAAAACCCATCTTTTATAACTCAAACTTTGTGCGAACTTCTTTTCGGATTATGAGTCAAGTCAGAAATGTGATGCCCAGAGCTAGGGTGTTACATTAGTTGGGCCCTAGAGCCAGGGTGTTACATTAGTTGGTATCAGAGCCAGGGTGTTACATTAGTTACCAAAATAATGCCATTTTGTTACTAGGTTTTCTTGTAGTAATTTTTCTTTGTTATAAATTAAAGTCATGTTATTCTTCTTCTTCTTCTCTCTTTCTTTCTTCTTATCTATGAGTAACTAAGTTTCATTTTACTTGGGTGAAAGGGTGAAGCTCTTGGTAATAAAATAAGGTTAGATTTATTCTTCTCTTGTACTTAAATAATTTATATTTTCTAGTAACCATTATACGTATTCTAATTTGTTTCTTATAATTTAGAAACCATTTTTGTAAAGAGAAGTTCTTGATTTGTTGTAGACAAAATATTGACACAATGAATGCTTTAACCTATTTATAAGTGGTGGTAATATTTTTAGGAAACATAATATAATTACGTATATTATTTTAAATGGACTTTTAATGTTGTATTTTTCGATTGGAACCTCCATGTTGCGAGGATTCTAATTGAGTTATAAAAAGAATTAATCTTACCTTTATTTTATTTACCAAGAGTGAATCTTTTTACTCAAGTAAATAATTTTTATCGTAGTAATAAAATATTTACTTCACCTTAATTAATCTTTAACAATTTCCTGTGGATCGACTTCGGACTCCCGAGAAATTTATTACTTGAGACAACCTGCACTTAGGTTCGCAATGCAACAATTAATCCCGCATCAAGTTTGTAGACTTGTTTGAAACTAAAAAGTGTGCATCATATATAGGAGCTCGTTCCTTATGGGATCTGGGAATTCCTTAAAAATATCAAAAGACCCCCAAGCCGTAATCCACCTTGAGAATGTCTAAGCGTGTTCCTTATGGCATAAGGAATTTCTTTTAATGATTCAAATACCTTCAAGCCAAACAACACCTTGAGAATATCTAGAGTTTGTTCCTTATAGGATCTGAGGTCTCCTAGATTCCAAGTTAAGGAGAAATAACCCACAAAACTCGTTTGTGTGTTTTAGTCGTGAGTTATAGGCCCATAACCAAATCCTAAACACTTGACCATAATCATTTTGTGATTGTGAAATTAACTGGCAACATGGGTTACGACACTCGTGGCTTACCATCAGGTACCTATAGTGGATATCTTATGTTAAAGTGGTTCTGAACTTGAAAATTCCTAAGTGTTAGGTAGTTTCCTAAAGTAGAACGTTAACATTAAAGAAGCCGGATATGGGTCACCTTTTATTTTGCCAAAGTCCTCAAAGGAAGTATGAGTGCTCAAAAATTTGGGCATTGGACCTAGTGCAGACTATGGAAAAAGAAGTAAACATGACAACAATTCTAATTCATTCTACGGACTTTGGCTACACCCCAGAATGTCCACTTATGGCCAACTGATGCGTGGACCCTGTCCAGACTATGACACATCCACGAATGTCATGACTTGGTCATAAACACCGCTAGATTAAAGCTCTTAATCCTATAGAGCTAAACGGGCCATGACTTCAAGTAAAGCACAGATCCCATCACCCGGGGGCATTAAGACTTTTCTTGCTACTTCGCTATATTATCCAAGCGTTGAGTTGGAGGAAACTGTTTTAGACTGTGATTCAGAATCCTGTCTCATGGGTGTCACGATCGAGATCGCAGTGAAAAAAGCAACTTACAAGATTTTAAAATATGAAAATGGAGTCGCCACCAATTTTATTTAAATTAAGAAAAATTAAAAAATCTTTCTTTGAAAATGGTATTTGAAAACTAAATTAGATTCGAGAGTCGATTATGGATAGAGAAGGGTGAAAATTTAATCCCACAACACCCCTGACACACCTGCCATGAGACGGTACCTTAAGTTAGTTGTGTAAAAACTTGATAATCTCAAATATATTTATTTTACTCCTCTTAAAAAAAAGGCAATGAAACTATTTTTTATTTATTTATATTTTTATATAAAAAATGAAAGGAAGAAAGAAAAAAATAAAATTATGAAAATTTAATTTTTGACTTGATAGAATAATGATTTTGCTCCTGCGTATCCTCAGGTGTAATAAGTAACTCAACGTCACGTAGTTCTCTATAAAATAAATGTGGGTTGGTTAACTAATTAAAAAACAATTTAATTTTTGTCTTTTGAAAATTTGAATTAACAAATCGTCACGACTCAATTAATCGTGTTAAGATTTAAATAGGTAAAACTCAGAGTCGCGTTAGAGATGTCACTCATTGATTGTCAAGTTTATTCCAATTAAATGAAATAAAAAATGAGTCTTTATAGATTTGTGACTTATTTTATTTTAAAAAAAGGAAATTGGAAAACAAAACAAAAACGATTTTAATCATCAAATTGTCACAATTCAGATGATCACCAAAAATTATAGAATTAGCAAACTATCACAATTCAAATAATCTTATTTTATTCTTTCCAAAAAAGTTTGATTATTATTATTTTTTATTTTTTTTCTTAAAAAGATAGCTCAGAACCCACTAACAAATCTTCACCCAAGTTATTTAATTTCTTGTCTCCAAAACTAAGAAAATTAGAATATCCCATGATCTCATCCAAGTAAAAGTTAGTAACCCAACTAATGAGCCCAAAGAAATAAGCTTAAAACTAAACTAAAAAAGAAAAATAAAAAAAGAATCAATATCAATATACGATACAACTTACAGGGTTGCTATTTTTCCTGTTCAGACCTCTGTTCACGGACACGTGTTGCTTCCAGGAGAATAACTCTTATTGTAACTGTTCATTCACTTTTCTTTGACGACGACCAACTGCCCACGCTAAGCTACACTTCTTTTCTCTTTTTTACCCTCACTTTACTTTGATCATGATGCCATGACCATAGGCATAGGGATATTATTGTCTAGCTACGAAATTAGCAGCTGTTCTTCAGTTTTAAAAATTTCAATTTTATTTTTTCCCCTATTATGCTATTCTAGAGTTTTTGTTTTCTATTCATTATCACGTTGCCTTCAGATCTGGTTCTTCTTTCTTTCTCTCTTCTTCCTCATTTCATCTCCATTCTCCCAAAAAATCCATGCTCTTTCCCTTTCTCACCTCCACCACCAAATGCTTCTTTGCTTCCCTAATCACGATTTGAGGCCTAAAAAGACTTTCTTTTTCCTTCTTCCATTTTGAACTTGTGTGATGGGTTTGGTAGGACGCGTGTTTCAGGCGTTTCTTGGTGTGGCCTATAAGGTTTCTTTGCTCTCAGGTTCAAAGTACACTTGTGTGAGAAATCTGCAGAATGAGTGGGTACTATTCCAGTCATCATTTTTGCCGTGCGCTTCTATCAGTTCGGCGTCTGGGTGTGTATTTGGCTAATCGACAGTATGGGACAGCCATACTCGCTATGCTATTAGGGTTTGCCTTTCCTACCTTTCTCCAAGATTACTGCTTTTTCCCCATCTCTCACCTAGCACGTGTTTTGGTTTGTGGTGTTGGTCTGTCAGTAAGTGAAAAACTAAGTAGTGCAACTCAAACTGTCGATTTTGTTCCAGGTTAATATTGGTGCTATCTTTTTGTTGGATAAATAAGTCAACCTGAGCTGGCAATTCGTCTGAATCATAGAACACACAACAAAAGAGCAATTGATGAATGTAGAGAAGCATGTGAGACACGCGGCTGCCACCAGATTGTGAATGTTCTGTGATTGTTTCTACACTGTCCAAGGTTTTTACACTTGAACACTTGGGTTTTTTTAGTCTTCATGTTTGTACATTAATCTAGATTTCTAATTTTGCTTAGTGATTATAGTTTAGGTAGTTGGTGAGTTACCAAAGGCTAAATTGCAATGGTTTGACTGTTTTAGCTTAAGTGGGATTTTTTTTTCTTAAAATAAATGTACTTGAAGGAGCTAGGTAATTATTCCTTTTTTTCCTCCCTTTTCTAGATGCCTAAATTATAATTGCTGGGTAGGATTTATTTTAAAAGGCTTACAATTGCATTGATTTGATGCCCTGCCTGTAAGTATCGTGTAGATAAATAGAATTATTTAGGTTGAAAGTTAAAACGTATGTGTATCGTAAATATATCCTGTATTAAGTCCCACCTTGGTTGAATCTATGAGCAAAGAACCATTTATAATGACTTGGGCAACACTCTCCCCTTGAGCTAGCTTTTGTGATGGAGTTAGGCCCAGTTATTCTAATATCCTGTAATAAGAATCTCGTGGTTTCTTCTTTTGTACCATTATTCTTTGAGGAAATTGGATTTATAATTTTTGTAGGAAATCTGAGCGATAAATTTGGTGGTCCTCTATCTTAAAAGTCTAATTGACTTATCACAATTTTGGTCATTGTCCCCATTTGTTTATTCATTTGACTAAAATTACCCAGAGAAAATGCTTTTAGCAGTACTTCTCAGCCTTGCCAAGCACAGGATGAAGCAGCTGGATCCAGCATTGTTATGCCAGCTGATGCATTACCTTGCCACAGCCTCCCATGGATGAAGGACTACTTGGAGATATTGTACCCTTGGGAATACGCAACAAATTGGGGAAATATATGATGGTATATCCAACTTCACTTGATTTATCTTTTCATTTTTACATAGTCTGTGGGGGAATGATGCATTTTTATGGGTTTTAAGGAGATTGACAAAACTAGAAGCTCATATCGTTATGAATTCACCAGGAGGTACATGGATTAGTAATGATAAGCTTCGCAAGGTGAGGAAAACCATAACATAAATTGCAATTTCATGTTATTTTATACTTATATAGCCTTATGTTCTGTAAAAGAACTAACCTTCAAAACTATATGAAATTAGAAGTTCTTTAAGGTCTCATTCTCATTTGAATGTTTTTCTAACAATTACTTCACCCTTGCATTACATGCAACAGGTGTTTTTTTTTAATCGCATTAAGTGGTTTGTGGAGAGGAGTGAATTTCTTTATATAAGGCATCTTTATTCTTTATGTACTGTGCTGATTGTATTGTGCGAGGATGAAACTTCGATGCCTTGCCTAAAGGGAAGTCTCCCTACCTGACTGCTAGCTTTTAGAGTTGTAGCATTTATTATGCTTTTGATGATTCTTGATTAGTTGTTGCTTTCAAAAATAATAATTTGTATCATTTGTTTTTCAGGCGTGCTAACAACAAATGGCAGAAATTGGATGAAATTTTTTGTTCTCAAGCACAAATGGCAGTGTATGTACTTATATGGTTATACCAATATTTCATTAGTTAGTTTTTTCATCATTTTAATATATTATAATAATATATAGCTGTAAAATTGTGAGGCCTATTTTTATAGGAGACCTGAAGCATTGGCCTTGGTGGCCCTACCCACCAGCCGACCATGATCCCAACTATCTTATTGATTCTATTTATCTTATGCACTTTAAGGTCTTCTTTTGGTTCTCAATTCTTATTTCATGTATAAAGATGAGTTTATTTAATTACATGAGAAATTTGTTCCCGACTTTTCTACCTATAATAACAAGTATTAATTTGGTGATATATCGTTTGATTTTGTTCCCTGATTGTTTATTTTGATGATTTGGCAGGTTCCCTTCAATTTTGAATAGTAGCTTACATTAATATAAGTTTATGAATGTTCTCTGTGATTGTGATAAAAAAAATTTGAGTGTGATAAATTTTTTTTGAGTGTTACGTAATTTGAAATCTTCTGTGATTGCAAATGCACACTTGAAGCTCACCGAAACTCTGCCAAGGAACCTATTGTTTGACGGAACAATGACCAATGCTCGGCAAGTTGCTGAAAGCAGTGATCAATGAATGTTTTGATTTCATTGCTTCTGTTTCTAGAGGTGAGCTCTCATTTCCTTCCTTCCTAACTTTCAAGTTTCAGTATGAAATATTCTTTGTTTTTCACTGACTTCATTGAAATGTTTTCTCTTAGCGATAAGGTATAAACTTGACAAATGACAAGCATGAACCCAGATATGTGACTATTGGTGTGTGAATCATGTATCAATGGAAGCCCATGAGGTATTCCTTTTTTGCTTTTGTTTCAATGATTTATTTTGCCCATGTTGTGAAAAACTGAATTTTCATATCTTACTCCTTGCCCTAATTTGTATTAGTTTTGGAATAATGATATTTTGGTTAAATGTGATGACAATGGAAAAGAAAATGAGAGTTCTGTAAATACTTGAGTAAAACTCATACAAAATAATATAAATATCATATTTGATATTTATATACTATACACTATAGAAACTTTTTTTATTACTATTGGTTTTACTATTCATTTACACATGTCAACCGCAAATCCGAAGTTTCAATCCATTTCTTGAAATCATTTCATTTTTTTTAATTTTTTTATTTTCCTTTTTTACCCTTCATTTAATTAGATGACGATATCATGACCTTAAGATTAGGGATGTTATTATCTAAGAAAAAATTACCAGCTGTTCTTGATTTTAAATAATTTTTTTGCTATTTCCCTATTCAAAACTGTTCATTCTACTATTCATTCTTTTCCCCTCTCTCACCTCTTAGGGTTGTCTTTTTGTCTTTTTCTCTTTGTCTTGATTTCCTCTTCATTTTCTCAAAAAAATGATTCTCTTTCCCTTTCTCACCTCCGCCACCAAAGGCTGTGCTAGGAGGACGAGCAGAGTTTAGAGCTCCACTCAAAATGAGTCACTTTGAGCGACCTCACCCCGTAAGCCGTAAATTAATCTATCTTCTTTTCTATCTCTAAAACCCTAATCTCAACTTTTAGGTCCATCACATGACAACCATTTTAAATTTCCGACCAGTGCCTAAAGCATCTCACCGAAGCCACCATTTGCCACTGGTATCAGAGATGTTGTTTGCCATCGGATACTGGAGCCACCATTCCACTAGATCCACAGAGGTTGTCCTTCACGGTTCTTCCCTCATTTATGGTAAGATGATGCCATGTTGGTATAGTATGTGGCGTCTACAGGTGCCATGTAAATATACTTGATTGTATATTTAGCTCTTGACTTAGTCCCTTGATGTAACAGGGTAAACATAATTCTTCATAATCAGTGCTGGACTATTGCTTCTGCTTTCTTTTTTCTTTCCTTTTTTTCCATTTTAGAATCTGTACAGGTATTTGGTAAGGCAATTGTCCTAAATGAGATAAACAATTACATTCAGTCATTACAGTGTCAAGTTCAGGTGGATATCTTCACCTTTATATCTCTATTGAGCATTGCCCCATTATTATCGTTCTTTTACACCAATGGATCTAATACTGTGCTAAATAACTTAATTACCATTTCCCCTTACCATTGTACTACTGATATAGTCATATTGTTATTTTTTTAAATTGCAGCCTTGCACTTTCAAGGAATCATATGAGAAGTTCAAGAAAGTATGGACAGAGGTTGTTGGCATATATGGTGATGATCCTTCATTTCACAAGGTAAAAATAAAAGTTTCACTGCAATTTATTTGCAATTAACGTATTATTTTTGTACTGAATGCATTGCATGGAATGCAGGCATTTGCCAAAAAGTACAAACTTCCATTTACATTGTTGAGTGATAAGGGTAACAAGGTGAGGAAAGAGTGGGGGAGTGCTAGGTGGTTTCTTAGGAGACTTTAGGAGAGAGACTTATGTTTTTGACAAAAATAAAAAATGGGTTGGTTCAGGTTATATACAACAGGAACTTCCAACCAGAAAAGCATATTGATAAGACCTTGAGACTACTTATGAGCCTTTGAGGCATTTGATTATTTTGTTTTCTTTCACCCTTGGCCTGACTCAGAGTAAAAAAAGAATGTAACTATGAATTGTAACCATTATAATTACAATAGTTGTAGTTAATTTTGAGTCCTTAATTTGATCACAAGGTAGTGTAATCAATATAAAGGCTTCTCAATCTGTCTAAGAGATAATCTCAAATCATTATCAAGCTAGCAATTTGTTGAAAGGATTTGTATCACTGCAATTAGTCTGTCTCTGCTCTTGGAGTTAAGCCTTATAATCTTTATGACCAATCAGTTGTGCATTTAGTTAGCTGCGAGTCTATTTAAACATTCGGTATAATAAAGCAATTTCCTTATATGATTTATGATGCGAATTTAAGCTACTGCCATTTATAGCCGCTATTTCAACTCTTAGTATACTATTTAAGCATTTCACGGGCTTATTTTTCGGCATTTGATCTTTTTTAACAGGTTCTGAAGTGGGTGGGCTTTTACTTCAATCATCATTTGTATAATGAAATTAAAATTAAACATAATAGGCCATTCCATTTTTTTAGGGAAATATTTAAATAGGGTTGTTTAGTCAGAATTACATTCATTTTATACACAATTATATAAGAAGATTTTTTTGGAACTTAAAAGGGCAAGAAGGTTACTTCCTTTAACGAGCCCTCTTTTGTTTATTCTTATGTAAAAAAAGTGTCATTAATTCTATAAAGGGATTCATTGTTTAAGAAAAAGAAGCTATAGATATTTTTTAGATTAAAAAATTGACTCGTCATTAGTAGGAAGAGTGCTCCACTAATCAAAACAGAGTTACTTTCCTTGACAATCCCCAAATTGTAATGACAAAATGACAATTGAGGAATGTTATAAAATTCTAGATGTGATAATATTTTGGTTCAATTTTATAGGTAGTAACACGAAAGGTTGTCAATGTGGAATGTGGAGTAGTCAAGTGGGGTGTTTTTGTAAGGATGTGAGTGTCATTTGAGTTCTGATTGAGTGCCAATATGAGAAAACCAAATTGAGTGCCAGTATGAGAAATAGTTTGGGGTCTCAACTCTTTGTAATGCTTTGAAATTGATCAAGACATCAATCGATTGAAAGGAAAGGAGGGCATTGGAATGATATTCACTGTTTTGTCAAGTTTGTTACTTCAATAATACATACTCAGTAATATTTGTTTAGTGGTGCCCTCTGAAGATTATCATTAGGTTTGATTCTTCTCTATCAGTCTATCGCTCACCATGTTACTTCGATTAAAGATAGTTAGTGTTTTTATTTTGTTGACTAATCTAATGGATGGTCAATTATGTTTGGAGAGTGAACGTGTATATATAACGAGACAATATATGCTAATTTGTTTTTGACTTCACTAGAAGTGTTGGTTAGTTTTAATCTATCCGGAAAAAAAAATATTAGGTGCATTTTAATTTCAGCATTGCTAGTTTATTGTGACACATTCCCCCCTCCTCCTCCTTTTTCTCTTTTCATTCAAAATTTTAATCTTGATTCTGTTTCCATTTTTTGGTTCCTCTCTTCACACAACCATGCTTTTGTTTTTATCTTCTCGTGATCACTGGCACAACAGAGGCAGGGAGCGGTGGCTCTGGTTGTCGACATGTCTGATGGCGGTCGACGACGAGGATTCCACCACCACCGATTGCAAGTCCACACCATAAATTTGTTCTGCTTCAAGTGACAAAGAAGATAGCTCTTCGATGGAACTCCCAAATTTGAATACATTGGAATTCGATGCACTAGAACTGTTATATGCTTAAAAGGTCAGATAGATTCTAACATGGCATTTGCAGTTTTTCACCTTTCATATATGCTCTTGCTTTTGGGTTTCTGTTTAGTCTTTTAATCATTTCCTTGGATTGTACTACAGTTCTCCTTCAAGGCTTCAACCCCCTTAAAGCCTAAATCGGTGGTTTAGTTCTTGAAAAGAGATTGAATTAAGAAAAAAGGGATTTTTTTTTGGGTTGAAGTTTCTCTGAAAATGGTTTAATTCAGGATTGTGACTTTTTTTTATCCTACATTTCAAATGAAAGATATGCCTGCCATATGTTTGATTGTTTGTTTAGGTTAGTGTTCTTCTCTTTTTTTACCTTCTGAATTTTGGTATTTATTATGCACTTCTAACTTGAGATTATAGGGTCTTTAAATTTTTAACATCAACTGCCATTGATTTTTAATATTATGTATTCCAACTTTTTAATAAACTTTAACCTTTTAGGTATCATATGACAAGGATGATTGTTAAGAGTAGATATTATGTATGTTATTTATTTTGCATTGCTAGCCCATGTACTGCTAGCCCATTTATTGCTAGCCCATCTTACATATATAAATACACAACCTGCACCCATATTGGGTACAGCTTTTCCATTCTTCCTATCTCATTACATGGTATCAAGAGCTAGGCTCTAAATTTTTTTTTTTCCCTCTCTCTCGCTTTCGCTTTTCCAAAAAAAAAAAAAAAAAAAACAAACAGAGCGTTCGTTTTCAGATCTAGGGCAGCCCCGGTGTGGTCTGCCGCTTTTCTAGCTCCAACCGGCAGGGGTGCCGGTGCAAGCCGTCCGGCCGGGGGGAGGGGCTGGCGAGGCGGTGGGTTCGCCGGTGACGCAAACGCAGCCGTTTGGGCTGCTCTGTTTGTGGGTGAACACGCAGAACGGTGCGTGAAGAACACCCAGCCTTCGTGGGTGGTTGGCGTGGCGTTCAACCGCCACAGAGACGTGCGACCGGCGGTTCTGGGTCGTTTTCCGGTGGGCGGCAGTCCGGCGAGTCTCCGGCGAGTCTCCGGCGTGGTGATTTCAGCGTTTTGGTACTGTTCTGGGTCATTTTTCTGGGCTGTTCTTTTCAGGTTGGCGCCATTTGCGTCGTTTGTGGTCTTCCGAGCCTGATTGACGTGTTGTTAATGATCTTTTCCCTCCTTCTAGATTGATTTGTTGAGTTTGTGAGTATGGGTGATGAAAACTCTGAAATTGTGGGTACGGGCCGCAGGAGTGGAGGTTCTGAAACTACCTCTACTAATGTTCTGGCTGAGGTTATTCCCTCCAACATTAAAATTACTGACCGAAAGCTTGATAGTGATGGTGCTAACTATCCTCAGTGGAAGAAGGCAATTCTGATGTACTTGAAAGGTCACAGGAAGGAAGACCATCTCACCCAAGACAGTCCGCAGGATGAAACAACTAAGGATATGTGGATTCGGGAAGATATGCGTTTATATTCACTGATTCAGAGGACCTTGGATCCTCGGGTTGATGATATTACCACTCATTGCACCACTGTCAAGGAATTATGGCAGTACCTTCACTCTTTGTTCTCAGGTGCCGATGATTTATCTCTCTTATATACGAAGACACAGGATCTGTATCGCGCTAATCAAAAGGATGAATCTCTTAGTGATTATTATACAGGCTTCAAACGCCTATTTGAAGAATTGAACACATTGTTACCTATCACTTCAGATGTGCAGGAGATGCAGGCTCAGCGAGAGCAGTTGGCAGTGATGTGTTTTTTGTCAGGGCTGCGTGGTGAATTTGGTGCGGCCCGATCTCAGATTTTGACCGGTTCTAGTAGTTTGACCCTGAAGGATGTATACTCTCGCCTCCTCCGAATTGCTCGTGACATTTCCAAGTCTCATCCCTTAGCCTCGAGCGAGGCATCTGCTTTGGTGAGTTCTACTTCTCGATGGGACAGTTCCCGTGGTGGTCGTAGTGGTTCTCGTGGTGGACGAGGTGGTGGTCGTGATACTGGAGACCTACGTGGTAGTGGTGGTGGAGGACGGGATCCTGGCGAACCACTTATTTGTCGTTATTGTAAGGAACCTGGTCATATTAAGCGGAACTGTTGGAAACTTCACCAGAAAAATCAATCTCATCCACAGCGTTTTGCTCATCTTGCTACTGATGAAGGCATTCCTCCCACCAACCCATCAGCCCGGCCTGTAATGATGACACCAGACGAGTTTGCTCAATACACTCAGTTTCAAGCCTCTCGGTCTGTTCCACCATCTCCTTCTGTTGCCTCTGTTGCTCATACAGGTAATCCTACTGCATGCTTATCATCACTTTCCCGCAACTGGGTCATTGATTCAGGGGCTTCCGACCACATGACTAGCCAGACAGGTACTCTTACATCCTTTACCCCTTCCCCTCATCTTCCTAGTGTTACTTTAGCTGACGGCTCTGTTGCTCCTGTCATTGGGAGCGGTACTGCGTCTCCCACCTCTGACCTCCCTCTTTCTCGAGTTTTATGTTTGAATCAATTTCCATTTAATTTACTTTCTGTTAGTCAGATTACTCGGTCACTTAATTGTAGTGTTCACTTCTTTGCTGATTCTTGTGTCTTTCAGGAACTTGGGACGAAGAGGGTGATTGGTAGGGGTCGTGAGCAGAACGGTCTGTACATCCTTGAGTGCTGTCCAGATCAAGAACCGGTGCCTGTTGCTTGTTCGAGTGTGGCTGATCCTCTACAACTTCACTGTCGTTTGGGTCATCCGTCTCTGCAGTCTTTAAAAAAGTTGTGTCCTAGTTTGAGTCGTCTATCTATTTTAGAATGTCAGTCGTGTCAGTTGGCTAAACACCATAGGAGTCCTTACCCTCACGGTCAATAAGCGGGCTGCGTCCCCATTTGAACTAGTTCATTCGATATTTGGGGTCCGTGTCCAATTAGTTCTAAGTCCGGTTTTCGGTATTTTGTAACTTTTGTGGATGACTTTTCAAGAATGACTTGGTTATATGTCATGAAATCTCGTTCTGAATTGTTTTCTATATTTACCGCTTTTTGCTCTGAAATTACAACCCAATTTAGTATCTCTGTGCGTGTCCTTCGCAGTGATAATGCAAAAGAATATTTCTCTAGTGATTTCACTTCCTATATGATTCAACATGGGATGGTCCATCAATCCTCATGTGTTGTTACTCCATGACGAATGGCGTTCTTTGAACGCAAAAAATAGGCATCTTTTGGAAGTTGCTCGATGCTTGTTGCTTCATATGTCTGTTCCTAAAATTTTTTGGGCTGATGCCGTTTCTACTGCCTGTTTTCTAATTAATCGGATGCCATCTTCTATCTTACAGGGTCAAGTTCCTCATTCTGTACTTTTTCCTTCCCGATCTTTGTTTCCCCTACCTCCTCGTATTTTTGGTTGTCAATGTTTTGTGCAGGATAGTCGGCCTCAAGTTTCCAAGTTACATCCTCGCTCACTTAAATGTGTCTTTTTGGGTTACCCTCGCCATCAGAAAGGATACAGATGCTTCTCTCCTGATTTAGGCCGGTATCTTGTGTCCGCTGATGTCACCTTCTTTGAGTCTACTCCGTTCTTTCTTCAACCTCCTCCTCCTATATTGAGGAATATGAAGAAATTCTCATTTATCACACTCTTCGGTCTCCTGATTCTGGGTCACATCCTTCCTCTGGTGTTCCCGTTCCGTCTTGTCCTCCACATCGGCCACCCATCCGACAGGTGTACACTCGCCGAACTTGTGTTCCCTCTGCTGGTACTGCACCCATGGATGTACATTGCTCTTCAGTAGACACACCACCTCCATCCACCTCTTCGTCACAGGATCCGACTCTTGACCTTCCCATTGCCCTTCGTAAAGGTAAACGTTCTTGTGTCACTCACCATCCTATTGCATCCTTTATTCACTATGACCATCTTTCCCTTCCTCCCAATCTTTTGTTGCCTCTCTTGATGTTGTCACACTTCCCAAAAATATTGCTGAGGCTCTGGCTCATGATGGGTGGCGCCATGCCATGGAGGAGGAAATGCTTGCTTTGGAACATAACCAGACGTGGGATCTCGTTTCCCTTCCCTCTGGTAAGCATGCCATTGGGTGCAAGTGGGTGTTCACTGTTAAAGTCAATCCGGATGGTACCGTTGCTCGTTTAAAGGCTCGGCTGGTGGCCAAGGGTTATGCTCAGACTTATGGAGTTGATTACTCGGAGACCTTTTCTCCTGTGGCCAAATTGGCCTCTGTTCGCATATTCATCTCTTTAGCTGCCTCTCATCACTGGCCCCTGCACCAGCTTGATGTTAAAAACGCCTTTCTTCATGGTGATTTACAGGAGGAAGTCTATATGGAGCAACCACCTGGCTTTGTTGCTCAGGGGGAGTCTGGGCAAGTTTGTCGACTGAGACGCTCTTTGTATGGGTTGAAACAATCCCCCCGGGCTTGGTTTGGAAGATTGAGTGAAATTGTTGTGAATTTCGGCCTGAAAAGGAGTAGCTATGACCACTCTGTCTTCTACAAAAAGTCCAAGGGAGGATGCATCCTCATGGTTGTGTATGTTGACGATATAGTGATAACAGGCAGTGACTTCTTAGGCATCTCAAAACTCGAGTTTCCTTCAAACTAAATTTCAGACAAAAGATCTTGGTCCTCTAAAATATTTCTTGGGAATTGAGGTAAGTAGAAGCAAAAAGGGCATTTTCCTTTCACAACGGAAATATGTCATTGACTTACTTTCTGATGTTGGCATGTTGGGAACCAAACCTTGTGATACTCCGATGGTTCCAAATGTGAAACTCAATGCTGATGATGGAGAACTACTATCAGATCCCGAGAGGTACAGGAAATTGGTGGGCAAACTTAACTACCTTACTGTGACACGTCCAGATATCTCTTTCCCAGTAAGTGTAGTCAGTCAATTCATGTCATCTCCTCGACAATCTCATTGGGATGCAGTACTACATATACTAAGATATTTGAAAGGAGCCCCAGGTCGTGGGATTCTTTATAGAGACAATGGACATTATAGGTTACAAGGTTATTCCGATGCAGATTGGGCTGGGTGTCCTGTAGATCGGAAATCAACTTCTGGGTATTGTGTGTTCCTTGGAGGAAATCTGATCTCTTGGAAAAGTAAGAAACAAAATGTAGTAGCAAGATCAAGTGCTGAGTCCGAATATCGAGCAATGGCTCAAACCTCTTGTGAATTACTATGGGTCTATCATTTACTTGATGAGATTGGGTTCAAGGTTTCTCTACCTATGAGACTATGGTGTGACAACCAGGCTGCCCTTCACATTGCCTCGAACCCAGTTTTCCATGAACGGACAAAGCACATAGAAGCTGACTGCCACTTCATTCGAGAGAAGATCCAAAGGGACTCATATCTACAGGGCATGTCAGGACTGGTGAACAGATAGCAGACATACTCACGAAGGCTCTTAACAGGAATCGGGTTAATTATCTTTGTAACAAGTTGGGCATGATTAACATCTATGATCCAACTTGAGGGGGAGTGTTAAGAGTAGATATTATGTATGTTATTTATTTTGCATTGCTAGCCCATGTACTGCTAGCCCATTTATTGCTAGCCCATCTTACATATATAAATACACAACCTGCACCCATATTGGGTACAGTTTTCCATTCTTCCTATCTCATTACAATGATGAAGAAACATTATCCAATCTTAGCATTGAAAGTGAAAATGACAAGTCAAATCCTTATTCCACTCTTCCCAAATCTCTAAAGCATGGTATTTAAAAATAATTATCCTTTTACAAAGGGATTCATTTAATTTTCTGTATATGTCAATGATTTAAGGATTAAATAGGATAATACATTAGTTTAGCATAGCTGTTTTATTAGTTGATGGCTAAGATGTCATGCCATATTATATGTCTTTAGTTATTAAGATAATATTATGAACTTAAAACGAGTGTAGTTTGAGGCAATGATAAATATGATTTCTCAGTGTAGTTTTTACAAATGGGGCATTATGATATTATGAGAATTTATATTATTTCTATAATGTTTTGCAGAAAACAGATGGGAAAAATGTCAGGCGCTCCTTACTTAGAATTTTGTCAAGCTCTTTGTTTGCTATAATGTGTGTGCTACCATCGGTTTCTTGGAAATTCCAAATTGCTCTGTAGCTTTGGGTCATAGTGAAAAATGGATAACCCTTCCCAAAATGCAGGTATTGTGCTAGCTCTTTCTGGCCTTTAATCATTTTGAATACTTTAAGTTTTTCTCTTCTGTGACATATTACATAAATTAATCTTCTCTGCCTATAGTTCATAATGGTGATATAACACTGATCTTTGTATTGATTTAGTTCTAAAATGATGTGGAAAGAGTTACTGGCTTCACTAGACAAACTCCCTTGGCCAGAAATTCCCACTTCTCTTCCTATTTATAAAAGATATATAAATTCTAACTACCTTTGCCCTATCAAAATTAAGAAATAAAAAAATTTGTTTACACCTATACATTTATAATTGTAATGCAGATTGACATTTGATATTGTGTTTTTACTTATAGATCTTGATGATAATTCCTTCTTTCTTTCTCAGCATTGTTGGAGAAGGAATGAATTAATTGAAGCTTCTGTTTTTACACCTATGATTTGTGTCTGCATCTTTATAAAGAATATATTCAAAACACTATTCCTAGAAGATAAAACCTGTTTTCTTCTTCATCGTGCAAGTAACATGAAAAGGAATTGGTAGTTTAACTGTTTTCTCTTTTTATGATCCACATGGACAAATTATTTATGTTTAAATTTCACTGCTTCTTGCTAAAAGGTTTATAAACTTATGTTTTTGAATTCGTATTGATGAATATATCTTTGTATTTATAATTGTGCATGAGATATATTACCTCGAATTCATATTGATGTATGTACCTTAGTATTTATAGTTGTGCATGAGACATATTGCCTCAAGCTTTTTCCTGTTAGGGTCTTTTAGTATGTGGAAGATGGCACTTAGCATACTCACAATTTATGAGAACATAATTGGTCCCTTTTAATTAAGAAAATATTCTGGCAGTAAACTGTGGAAACAATGTTGTTAATAGCGGATGGCGGTCCATGGCGGAAAGCCAAAAATCCGCCATACAAAATGGCGGATGGCGGTTGCGGAAAATGGCGGAAGCATGGCGGCTGATTAAAAAAATAAAATATATACAGAAAAAATACAAAAAAAAATCTGATAAATATAATAAATAATAAAAATACCATCATACACCAAGAACAATAAAATTGTAAATATATTCTATCAAATAAAATTCATCAAAAGTATCACAATCAAAAGCTAAAGGGAAAAACATAACTGTCATAACTTAGTCATAAACATAATCAAAGTCTTCATAAGTCATAACATAAGCAATTAAGCATAAGGTCACTAGAAAATAAAAACTAACAATACTAACAAGTGACCAAAAAGTGATACAAATCAAGAGTTCAAGACAAGACACAGTCACACAAGTGACAAGAACAAGTTAAAAATCTATTTGTCCCCCTCCTCCTCCTCCAGCTCCTCCACATCAACATAATCATCATTGTCAGTGTCAGATAGTGAGGCATATCCCTCAAGTTCTTCTTCTTCCGAATCATCAAAATCAATTTCTTGTAATTCTTCTTCCAACTCCTCATTGTGGTCTTCAAATTCCAATTCTTCGTCGTCTTCAACTTCAACCACTTTCTCTTTTCCTCTTTTGGTTGAAGATGCACTTGCTGAACCTTTCTTGGTCTTCGAAACTCTTGCAGTTGCTGTGCTTGAACCACTTGTTGGTTCCTTTCTTTTTTTAGTTTGACGCCTAGTATATGTTCTAGGCTCTCCAATCCCCGAAGCCCTATAAACAGTTTCCCAATTAAGACCATCATCATCCTCAAAAACCCTCTCATTCGCAAAGATCATCATCATCACCATCACCATCACCATCCATCTCTCCAAGTAGCCATTCATTACACTCATCAATATCATCGAGTGAGATTGGGTCAATTTCATCCCTAAGATTGTATCTTCGGTTGAGTGCTTGATTATATTTGACATACACTAAGTCGTGCAATCTTTTATGCTCAAGCCTATTTCTTTTCTTAGAATGAATCTGCAACATTAAGATAAATAATTAAAAAGTATTAATAATTATAAGAAAGTATTGACTATTATTGAGGATTTGAGGTAGACCAAAATGAAAGCAAATTGATAATTACTTGCTCAAACACACTCCAGTTACGTTCACATCCCGATGCACTGCATGTCAAGCTCAAGATTTTAATAGCTAGTTTCTGCAAATTTGGAGCTGACTGTCCGTACATTCGCCACCATTGAGCTACAAAGCCAAAGATATTTTGTTAAGCAAATGACTTAAATTTTAAAAGTTAGAAGAACTTAGAAGTTACTTAGAAGACTAGAAGTTCTATTCTTAGTTTCTCACCTGGTGCAATGGCTTTCCTCTGTAATATTGCAAATTTATTTCCAAACATACCACTAGCAGCTTTATAAATTGGTAACTCCAAGAGTATCTTCTGTTTCACCTCTTGAGTTGCCACCAACTTCTCGATGCATGCATACAACCCATTTGTAACCTCAAAATCATATTCCATGTCGGGATTGTCATAGAAGAATTCTGGGTTTAAAAAGTGACCAGCTGCATGTAATGGGCGATGAAGCTGGCAAGTCCCCTCTTATCAATGATTTCAAAAACCTCTTTGTATTTGCTTTCATTATTTTTGAAAGACTTGATAATGACTTCTTTTGCCTTCTCCATTGCTTCATAAATATAACCCATGACTGGCTTTTTCTCACTATCAACAAGCCGAAGCATTCGAACAAGAGGAGCCATCACTTTGAGTATAAACACCACATTATTCCAAAAAGATGGCATGAGTACAGTTTTTGTTGCTTCCCTCCCCTTAGCCTCCTTAGACAACTTGTTTCTTACCCAATCATTTGAAGTAAACATCCTTCTAAGATTTGTTTTCTCTTTATGAATCCTTTCCAATGATAGGAAGGATGTTGCAAATCGGGTGACTGCATGCCTCACCAATTCCCTCTTGTTTGTAAAGTACCTTAACAAACTCAAGGTACTAGAATGGCTATAGATGAAGCCAACAAGAGAGATTCCCCTTTGAATTGTCTTCTTTATCAAAGGAAGCTTACCAATGTCTTCCAAAATCAAGTCTATGCAATGGGCTGCACAAGGGGTCCAATAAAGATGTGGTCTTTTTTCTTCCAACAACTTACCGGCTAGAACATAGTTGCTTCCATTGTCTGTTATAACTTGGACAACCTTTTCCTCTCCATTCTCCTCCACAATAGAGTCAAGCAACTCAAATAATTTCTCACCGGTCTTCACAAAGTTAGACCCATCAATAGACTTTATGAACATTGTCCCAGCGGGAGAGTTGACCAAAAAATTGATCAAGCATCTTTGCTTCCTATCAGTCCAAGCATCCGACATAATAGAGCAACCAAAACTTGCCCATTGCTTCTTTTGACCCTTCAACAATTCTTGGGTGTACTCCAACTCCTTGTTGAGAAGTGGAACTCTTATGTCATGATAACTCGGAACTCGCAAATGTGGTCCGAAGCTTCCAATGGCTGCAACCATGTCATGAAAGCTTTGCAATTTGATCATGTTAAATGACAACCCAGCTTGGTACCAAAACCGAGCTATATATTGATGGACTCTAGCCGTAGCTTGTTTATCACATGCCTCTTTGATGCTTGCTTGCCTCAACTTCTCTCTTCTATTTTTTTCAATTGCAGTTTCTGGTTTTCTAAAAAACAGATCAATAGGGCCCTTCAAATTACCCCTCCTACTAGCAGATGCAGGTGCAGGTGCTGTATCTCTAAACCCAAACTCTTCATCCATTGCACGTTCTTCATCACTATCACCATCAAGATCAAGAATATCTCGCATTTGCGCTTTCTGACTTTGAATTTCAGCAATTGCTTCACTCTCTCGCTTCCTTTTATCCTTCAAATATCCCCACAACTCTTCTCTAACTTCCTTTGGACATTTAGAGCAAGCTGCAACATTGCCCTTCTTCCCCATTAGATGCTCTTTTGCTCTAGTGATTCCTCCCTTTGTGACTTTACCACAAAAATTGCACACACAGTCATTGGTATCATTTTCTGCAAGCTGGTGGCAATATTTCCACCCAGGGTCTGTCCTATTACTATTAGCAGACCTTGAAGCGTTTGAAGAGACTTGACTTTGTCCACGACATGCCATTGTTCTAGGTTAGGTCCTAGAAGTGAAAATAAAACAGAGACTTAGATAGGATCATTGGAAAATATAGTGCAGCAACTAAAAAGTGTAAAACAGAGAGTTGAGCTTGAGAGTGTAAAATACTAAAACCCAAAATGAAGAGAGGTGAAAAAACCAAAACGAAAAAAAAAAAAAGAATGACAGAACAATGAACAAACAGTTCTGAGTTTGAGAACAGAGAACAAATAAATAAAGAAAGAAAGAAGAAAATGTGAGGCTGAGAAGTGAGAAAGGAGAGACTGGGAGCTAAGAAGGAAAGCCCAAAACGAAAAAAAAAAAAAAAGAACGAGAATGACAGAACAATGAACAAACAAGTATGAGTTTGAGAATAGAGAACAAAGAAAGAAAGAAAGAAAGAAAGAAAAAAGTGAGGTTGAGAAGTGAGAAGTGAAAACAGAGAGAGACAGGGAGCTGAGACGGAAAACCCAAAACGGAAAAAAAAAAAAGAATGAGAATGAGAATGACAGAACGATGAACAAAAACAGTATGACCGTATGAGTTTGAGAACAGATAACAAAGAAATAAAGAAAGAAAGAAGAAGTGAAGAAAGAAGAAGAAGTGAGAAATGAGAACAGAGAGAGACAGGGAGCTGAGAAGGACTGTCATTACCTCGCCGGAGAAGGTCGTCAGCCGCCGGAGATGCCTGGGTCCCGCTGCTCAGTCGCCGGAGTTGATGGACGAGGCTGTTGAGAGGGAGTGGGAGGAAGTCTTGAGAGGCAGAAGCTGTAAGTGGGAAGTCTGTCGAATGGGTTAGGGATTTATAAAATCCCTAACGTTGAAAACCCGAAAAAGCCCCTAAAAAAACGAGGCAGAACCGCTATTTCAGCCTTGAAACGCCATAACCGCCATGGCGCCATGGCTGTGGCGGCCGCCATCCCCAACAAGGCGGAATCCGCATTACAGCGGCTGGCGAATGGCGGATTCCGAGAATCCCGCCACCGCAATCCGCCATGGCGCCGCCATAGCCGCCATTTGACAACACTGTGTGGAAATGGAGTTGAGGGCAGAGAATTTCTGCTTATTTTCCTAGCCCACATGCAAAAATATTTAATTACCATGTTACTGACAATTTATTAATGTACAGCACACATGCAAGCTGTGAATTTATCAGCATCTTCATTTTATGTACCCAGTAATAATTCCAAGAGTTACCTTAATTATGGTGCTGCAGTGAGTGAGGGTAGTTTGTTTCTTATGCATTTCTCAAATCAAAATGGTATTTTCTTATGTCCATTGGAAGTTACTCCCCTTGAATGTCAAGTACTTATGTGATATTGTCACACAATCCATATTACTGAAGTAACTAAACCAGATTATCATATAATACTACCCTAAATAATGAAGAATATTTCTCAGGTGGAAATAGATATCTTCTGACTGGAGAAACCAAATTTTTGCAAACAAATATTACCTATGATTGTAGACAGAGTCTCAACCCTGCTGTGGATTTGGGACAGGTAAGCTGACTATATACATATATATTTGCTAAGCAAACTCAGCTAATGTCAAGGAACAACTCAATCCATGAGTTTAAGCTTTTAGTTGGAAGCCCAAGAATGGTTTTTATTAGACAAAATGTTATTTGCACATCTAAAGTTAATAAATGTATCAAGATTAACCTCATTAATTAATCTACAGCAATTAAACTCACTATATATATATATATATATATATACTTAAAACCAATTTTACTATTCATCTACAGCAATTCCCAAACCCCTTGCAAGTTCTCAAACCTCTCACTCAGGAGCAAGGCAAAAGCACCATAATCTTCTAACATGTCGATTATTGTTAATGTTTTAAATTTTTTTTACCTTTTTTAAATTTATGAATTTGTGAATGAGGGTTCCGTGTTTATTTATAGTTGAATGACTAATCATATATACATTTTTGTTGCTCTATTGATGTTGACTTTCTAATTCTCTCCATTTCTTGGTTTTGAAATTCAAATTTTCGGGGTTTATAGTAGATGGGGTCTATATAAATGGATTGATATTAATTGTTGGTTGTGTGCTTGCCTTACTCTCCTTATCCCTTTGAAACTTTTTGTTGCCTTATTATTGGTTGTTTGTTGATATGGCTCCTCCTATTGATGCCTTAAGCTAAATTGTGTCTGAGAGGGAAGCTTGGAGGTTGAAGGTTCAAATTATCTGTGTCTGGTACCTGCCGAGCTTCAACAATCTTTCAGTTATGAGTGCCATTGAAATGGTGTTTTTGGATGAGTTTGTAAGGCTTCCAACCTCTTATAAAGTCTTTCTTTTGTGGTTTTTTATTTGATTAGATGTAAGTTTTGAAGATGGTTTTAATCAATTGGTTTGTACATGCCCTTCCTACTAGAGTTTGAGTTTGTCGTCTTTATTTTTTGGGTGCCCATGGAATTTAATTTTCTTTAGTAGTTGTGAATTATCAATGTTGAATTGTTAAACTTTAGCCCATATCTATATGTGCATACATTACACTTATTTTATCAACTTGAGTAGGGTGGAGGCATGTTAAGAGCAACATTCTTTGCTTAAAGGACTTTTGCTTTTATTAGGAAACTATAATCCATAATGTATAGGATTGGAAGTTTGGCAAAGCTCATAAATATGATTTATTACCATTGCAGTCAATTTTCTTGTTTGCAGTCTGGTGCCTAATTTGGCACTGTGTTTATTAGGTAGATTGGATGCATGGTGGAAGGAGTTCTCTTGGTGTAGAGGCAGAGTAGCATATAGATGTAGCTCAATCCATTTCTCATTGTTGCATGCATGAGCTGATGGATGACAGCAGGCTTAAAGGCCCCTTCTCCTCATTAAACGAGCCTTTTGTTTCACTATCAAACATTGTGCTATGTTCTCCAATTGACAATTTAAAAACCTCAAGTAAGGCTCATGTCAAATTTGGAATCAACAGTAGCATTCCAAAAACCATGCTTAGGGAAAGTTCCCAGGATTCAAGCGCAAAGCAAATGGGAGATGAACCTACAGTTACCAATCAACCTGAACTGGGAGATGATCAGTCTGCTACACCACCCACTCTGCATTGCCAGAAACTTCATGTGGATTCCTGTTACATGAACTACAAGCAAGAGGCTGAGAGAGACATACATTTCAATTTTTTCCCCAAATTTCAAATGAATTTAGATAATATGGGATGTAGCTGGAGAAGATAAGCTCGAGAGGGAGATGGTTCTGCTGGATTTGGAGCAAAAACGCCTTGAGGTAGAAGAAAAATTGATAGAGCAAATATGTCTAGAGCTCATTTGCATCAGGAATTGGCAGACATAGAGGCTGAATTTACCCACCATCTTTGGTCCCTTGGTGAACGATCTCTACCTGGACAGGTACCTATTCCACTTAGCCATACCCAATTAGTAGATAAAAAATCATATACAAATATAATAACAAGCCAATAAGATCCTATTTCATATGTCTAAAGTAAACCTGAGCTAATTATTAGTTAAGAAACAGTTATGCCTCCAACTGTCTTATTTTTCAAAGTGGACACAATCTTCTATGTGATAATTGAGAGAAAGGTGCTAGAAAATAGATCCGATGCTGAAACGTTTTTTGTGCATTGCTTTTCATCTCTTTTACATTTGTGGTTTTAAAATGTATTGGACATAAAGTGTAGTCCTCAATAACCAATGTTTGTGTCTGAAGCAGCATCTAAAGGGTATTTATCAGATTTTAAATATTGAATTGTTTGCTAGAGTAGTAAATTAATTGTATTTGGTGATTGAATCCTCTATTTTAACACGTATGTTAGTCCAATTATGAACTGTACATTTTTCTATTATGATTTTGGACTCAAATGATGAAATTATTGGTTAAATACCATTGGTCAGGGGATCCTGCATTTTATTGTTACAACTTTGACAACCTGGGTTTCTTTTCACTAATTGTGTGGAACATGAAGAAATGGAAAGTCATGGTATGTGCTTCTTTGTGTAGAGTGTACGTATACATTTTTTGGAAAGGAACCATGTCTCTTTTTAAATTCGATCAATTAAAATACGGGTTTTGTCTCATTTTTCAGATAAACAATAATAATAAGGTATGCTCCTTGCATTCTCTTTACCTTATTATACTCATACATGCCTACTGGTACGATTTTGGAGTAAATCTTATGGAAGGGTTATTCTGTGGAAATTCTTTAGTTGTGAATAAGCTGTGGTGGTTTTAACAGTCTCTTTGTTGATAATAATGTGAAAACTCTTGGAAGATAAAGTAAAATAAAAACTTCATCACAACCAGCCCCATAATGAGGAAAATATCATAGTCAACTATGATTACTATTATTCCTCCCATTCACCATTACCTCTAACAGATGCAGAAGCTTTTCAACATGTTTTTCAAGGTATTTCTCTACCCAGTTCTTAAAAAAAGGTAGTTTCATTTCGATTGATTGGGCTTATGATGGAAAAAATTGGCTCCATAATCTTTACAGTGCTTTTTTTTTTCCCTTGAAGAGTAGTTTATCAATATGATATATCTTTGGTGAAGTATATGATATAGTATTTAATATTTTAATGGATTTGCAGGATGGGGACTGATGAGTAGACCGTTATAGCAATAATGGGTCATAGAAATGTTTATCAGAGGCAACAAATTGGAAAAGCTAATGGGAAACTTCACCAAGTGGATCTCATCAAACTCCGTGAGTCTGAGCTCTCAGGTGACTTTCAGGTGCCATTAGAACATGATTTTGTCAATAATTTCATATAGTTTTGTTTTAACCTCATGACTTTGAATAATGGGGTCTAAACTAAAACAGAGGACTGTGTACTATTGGATGTTGGAACCTGCAGATCTTGATGTTGCTTTGGCCAACATAGCCATCAGGATTTGCAGTAAAGATATTCATGTGCTGTGGAAATGGTTTGTCATTTCACCTGAAGAGGTCTTGGCATTGAGTCGTGCCTATCACAACCTTTACAAGCCTGCCTTGGAAGATTTGGCTGCTAATACCACTGCCCATTTGGTCTGTGTACATTGTCTTAGTTTTTCTTTTTTCTTAACATTGATCGTCAATTGCTATTTTTTTTTTTTAAGCTTCCATTCTAATTTAGGTGGGGTCCTATGTAAGATAATTGGTAAAAATAAATTTATTAATATCTTTTGCATTGCAACGTGGTTTGCTTTGTGATCTTTGCTTCAACGTCTGAAACTTTCTTTACATATTGGAGATTTATTTCCAATCATCTTTGATAGCTAATGATAAAAGAAACGTTGAGTAGAAGTCATTTGTATTACTGTACTAAGTAGATTTAAAACTGTGAGAGATACAAATACAATCACTCATTATTTCTTTGGTAGCAAGAAAAAAAAATAACGAGAATTGATCGATTGCATGGTATTAATTAATAGATGTTTGTTAAAACTTGAAAAGAAAAAAACACACTTCAATAAAGAAGGAACAAAATTTATGGATGATGATAGAATTGTGACATTAAAAATCAGATTAGTATACTCTTAAAAGATGGGGTTAATAAGACCATAAATTGAAATGTAATTTATTATTAAAAAATTAGATAAATTAATTTTGTTTTTACAACATAATTTTTTAATGGTGATATGTATTATTCTGTAATATTTAAATATTTCACTGAGTAAAAATTTTATATGGCAATATATTCATATCTAAATTATGGGATGAAAACCTTACTTGAATATATATAAATGAGGTGAATAGAAAATAAATTGAGATTTTTATTATTGAAAACTATAGATTAATTAATGAGTTTAATCTTGATACGAAAAATAGAAGAGTTTAATTAATTTGTTCATTAAAAGTTAATTAATAAATGTGTGTATTTGTAACACAACTTATATAATTTTATACATTTTAAAAGATAATTTACACGCTTAACGTGAATTTTTGACTCAAAAAAGTAAAAGTTTTTCATTTTACTTTATCAATTTTTTATTTTTAAATAAATAAAGATGCATATACTTTTAACATTTCACATAATTTTACATATTTTAAAAGATAATTTACATACTTTAGATGAACTTCTCATTCGAAAAAGTAAAATTTCTCCATTTTACTTTATCAATTTTTATTTTTTAAAATTAATAAAGATGCGTGTATTTTTAATACAATTCACATAATTTTATACATTTTAAAAGATAATTTATCTGTTTGAGGTAAATTTCTCACCTAAAAAATAAAATTTCTCCATTTTACTTTATCAACCTTTATTTTTAAATTAATAAATGTGTGTATTTTTAACACAGTTCGCCTAATTTTATACATTTTAAAAGATAATTTACATATTTGAGGTGAACTTATGATTTAAAAAAGTAAAATTTCTTCATTTTACTTTATCAACTTTTACTTTTTAAAATAAATAAATATACATGTATTTTAAATACAACTCACATAATTTTATACATTTTAAAAGATAATTTACATACTTAAGATGAACTTCTCACTAAAAAAAATTTTCTCCATTTTACTTTGTCAATTTTTATTTTTTAAAATTAATAAAGATACATATATTTTTATCACAACTCACATAATAGTTTCACAAAAAAAGGCTGCAAACTCCATATTGCCGCAATTGCTACATATACAGTTTTCCAGAGTTGAATGTTCGCCTACACAATGACTTGGTTCAAAATAAACATTAATGTTTGTCATGATGATATAGTATTAAGGTTAATGTTGTATGGTAATGATATACATGATGATTTTACTTAAATAATTAATTAATGTGATAAAGTTATGTAATTATAGTTTAAATTAACTATACAAATTTAAAATTTTGAAACTTTAATTCATTATTACTATTACTGTCTATAACAAAAATAAAGACAATTAAAAAAAATAAGAATTAAAGAAAAACTTGATAAACAGTAAAACAAATGTAGTTATTCATGTTATTCCGTGCGTTATACGGGCAACTATACTAGTAAAACACAAAGGAAGGACTAAATGATAAAAAATAAAAAATAATAATAATAAAGGAAAATAAAATCTGAAACAGAGGAGCAGATCCTTAATAAAGAAAAGGGAAAAGTCTCCCTCAAACAGAGATGGGAACTAAGGGAGTTCATAACCCAAGTGGCAGCAATAGAACGAGACTGGCAGAGGAGAAGTGGTGCGAGGTGGGTGGTGGATCCGTGGTGGTGCGCGACTAGGTGATGGCTGGGACGTGGTTGGGCACGGCTCTGGGCCAGAGAGAGGTTGCGACAATGATGGGTCGCGGTGGTGGCTCCTGGGTCGTGGTTCCAGTAGAGGTGGTGGACGGATCGGGTGATTTTGGGGTTTTGGTCGTAGTGGGGGCGGATCTGGAAGTGGCTGATGTGGGGGTTATGAATAATGGTTCCGTGGTGGTTGCAAGGTGGAAGAATGGTTTTTGTTTGGAGTGGCTGATGTGGATGAGAGGTGGACGAAGGTGTTTGTGATGGTGGATGGAGGGGAAGCTTGCTGCCGTGGATGGTGTTATGATGGAGGGGATGGGTGGTTGATTCTTAGTTGGGTGGAGGGGCTAGGCGCGTTGGTTTGCGGAGGATGTGTGTTGGTGGTCACGGCTTGGGAAGGGAGCTAGGAGGCCGTGAATGGGGGTGTAGTTTTGGTGATGGTGGTGGCAGAGGGTGGTTTTTGGGTTTTGGGGTGAAGGTGGCTGTGAATGGGGGTATGGGTTTGGTGATGGTGGTGGTAGAGGATGGTTTTTAGTGGTTAGGTTCTTGATGGATTGGTGATGGTGAATGTGAGAATGAAGTTGTTAGTGGTTGTGTCTGGGGAAGGATGGATCAAGGTGCTGGTGAAGCTTGATAAGAGAGTGAGAATGGTGGTGTCACAACAAAGAAGGGGGGTTCTGATTTTATTTTTATTTTTTGCCATAAATGGAATGAATAGGCTTACAGGTCTTCTTTGTTTTGTTGTTTCTGTTGCTTCCTTTTATCTCAATACTTCTCTTTTCTTTTTAGATTGAAAGTGTAATTATGAAACCAAATTGTGATACTTGTGTGTAGTGAAGCAGGGGTGCAAATCAATCAAAATTAAATAAAAGCAGAGTCTATCTTATGTTGAAGCTAAAAATAGAAAGGTATCAAAGAGATTCTCACCTTTGAAGCTAAATAGGAAATGAAGAAGAGTCCTCTGTTTTTGATTTCTTACTAAAACACTAAAACTCTCACTTTTACACTTCCAATATCTTCCTTCAATTAAGAACCCCAATCCCCTCTTATAAGCAAAAGGAAAAAAAATTTATGTCATTGTCCCTTTCATCTCTCTGCAACTTTTTTCAATTTTTTCCTCGAGCCTTGAGTCTATGCAAGGCTTCTGATAATTTTCTGATAAATCACATGTAAAAAATTGTAAAAACTTTTCTTTCAATTTTTTTTTGACAATAGTGATGTGCAGCCTTGTACAACAGGCGAAATAAAGGAAAATGATGCTCCTATCGTGTACAGTAAATGCACCAGTTTTAACATTTATGCCATGTCATTATTTTTCATTTAAAAAACAAAGAAAAAAGTTGATATACGTTGATATACGGTTTCCCTCTCTTTCTCATTTCCGTCTCCCTCTCATTTCCCCCTCTTTCTCTACTTTCTCCATGTCTGAAAACGGTGACTCCTCTCCTTCTCATCTCCGTCGCATCTCCGTCGCACACAGCCCTCTGTAGCCCGCAACACCGCTGCTCCCTCTCTTTCTCATTTCCGTCTCCCTCTCATTTCCCCCTCCTTCTCTACTTTCTCCATGTTTGAAAACTGGTGACTCCCTATCCCTCTCATCTCCGTCGCTTCTCCGTCGCACACAGCCCTCTGTAGCCCGCAACACCGCTGCTCCCTCTCTTTCTCATTTCCGACTCCCTCTCATTTCCCCCTCTTTCTCTACTTTCTCTATGTATGAAAACTGGTGACTCCCTTCCTCTCATCTCGGTCGCATTTCCGTCGCACACGACCTTCGTAGCTGATGCTGCACCGCTTTCGTAGCCCGCTTTCGAAGCTCCGCAACACCGCTGCCTTCGCTTCCCTCTGTGCTTCATCAAGGTACTTTCTCCATTAGATACGTAAGCTCAACAATGTTCTAAGAACATGTAGTGAAGAGCTTAAGCTCAACAATGTTCTAAATGGTCACTACATGAAGGGAAACTTAATGTTATGAGATGGGTAGATTTAATAAATTTTTGGGCAGTGTCAGAGGTTGAAAAGAAATTATCAGAAAAAAAAATGAAGGGAAACTGAACAATCGTACCAATAACACTCTTGGCATTATTCTGCTCCAGGAGAGTTGCAACCCCAAATCTCCAATTTTAAGTTCTCCTTGGTGACCGTTTATAAAAATATATTATCACACTTCAGGTCCCTGTGTATAATTGGTGGGTTACGACTGTGGAGGTAATTTTGACCCATTAAAATTCTGTCTTGCCCATCCTTTAATAGCCTTTATGTCAACCTTCTTGTGTTTCTTACGATACCTAAATGATACATAAAATCCACTCACCAAAAAGATGATTTCACAATAAAAGAGAAAAAGAGAAAAAGAGATTAAATACGTTTAAAGAAGGTAGTGAACATACTGTCTAAGGCTCCCCGAGGTGAACAACTCAGTAATCATGTTAACAGTCTTGTGCTTGTCGTCAGTCTAGGAATTGTAGAACTTTACTATGTTATTGTGCTTCAATGACTTTAAGAGATGCACTTCGAGTATAATGTCTCTAAGTTACCTGGTGATTATATTAACCCAAACCACAATATGCATTGCGTTATATTCTAAATTATTATTGGCATTCAAAATGTCTTTTTTGCATAGGAAAACATTTGACAGTGACTTGCTTTGAAATTTAATTATTTATTTTTCTATAGCTTTATTTGGGTGGATGAGAACTCATTTTGGTTTAACTCTAACTTAATCATACATAATCTTCTTACTAGAATAAGTACATGTAAGAAGTAATAAAGAAACAATAATGTTAGGATTGATTGTGCACAGAAGATGAATAAATTAACAGATAAAAACTAGCTGCCTATACTGTTGCTGCATATCAATTACAACACTAAACCATGTGACTTTAAAGATGAGTACTTGCGCTTTTACTTTGTCTTGTTGTTGGGAAATTATTGACTTGTGAATGGGTTTAATTTTGCATGTAAATGAGAAGGGTTGGATTCTTTCTTGGTTTGTTATCTTTGTGGCATGTTAGATGGTTGCTTGTGTTCGTTGATTATCTTTGCTACCATGTAACTTTTTTTACACCATTTATAACTCTTGGTTAACGAGGTATAAATATATGGTTAATGACGTGTAGTGGATGGTTAACGGTTTAACCACTTGACCATGATTCTACCCAAGAACCAACATATACAAGTTATTAACCATAAATTTCTATTGTGTTAACCAAGAGTAAAAATGCAGTAAAATAATAGTCACATTTTTCTTTAGCATTACTCTAACTCATACATAATATGAAAGACCATGTCTTATAGTCACTTTGAGAAATTTGTTGACCATTAATAGATAGATAAAATGCTTTCCACTTGCCGATTTTTTGGATGGTAACATGAGTTGTGCATGTGCGGTTAATGGAATTGGAAATAGGTGCTTCCATGGAGGATGAAAATATTGTGAATGGCAAATGGGGTGTTATCTCGATGTTGGTGGCGGTGCTCAATGCATTGAAGAAGCAAATGAAACTCGGATAATTGTGAGTTATAGGCTGCAATGAGCAATCAACCTTGTGAACCGTGAAAGGTATTATATTTCCTTCGGTGGATGCCGTTAAGTCATTCTATCGGTAGTATGCTAAGGCAAAGGGATTCGATTTCATCATTAGAAATTCAAGAAAAGGAGATGATGGAGAGTTAAAATACTTCATTTTAGCATGTTCACGAGAAGGCAGTTGTGTGTCAACGGTTCCAAATGATTTGAATACCTATCCAACAATCAAGAAGAACTGTCAAGCGAAGATAACTGTTGGTTTGAACAAAAATGGACTTTGGTGCATAAAAAAGTCAGTACTTGACCACTCTCATGATCTTAGCCTGCAAGGCAAGGATGTTCCAAGGAAACAGAAACATCAACATGCACGTGAAGAGAAGAATAGAGATCAATAATGAAGCAGGCGTGAGGTTGAACAAGACCTTCCGTTCTCTTGTTCATGATGTTGGAGGGTATGATAATTTATCATTTGTTGAACGAGACGTGAGAAACTATGTTGGGAGGGAAAGACGTGCGATTGGGAAGGAGGGTGATGGTAAAGCTCTAAAGAGTTATTTTTCACGGATGCAACAACAAAATAGTCATTTCTTCTATTCTATAGATTTGGATGATGACTTTCACGTGAAGAATGTTTTTTGGGCTGATGCAAGAAGTAGAGCTGCTTATGAATCGTTTGGAGATGTTGTGACGTTTGACACAACCTATTTGACAAATAGGTATGACATGCCATTTGCTCCATTCGTTGGTGTGAATCATCATGGGCAATCAATTTGCTAGGATGTGATTTACTATCTACTGAAGACACTGATTCGTTTGTGTGGCTGTTTGAATCTTGGCTTAATTGTATGTCAGGTAAGGCTCCAAATGGTATTATCACTGATCAATGCATGGCCATGAAAAATGCAATCCAGATAGTGTTTCCTACTACTCTCCATCGATGGTGCTTATGGCATATCATGAAAAAATCCCGTAGAAGTTGAAAGGTTATGGTGAATATAACAGTATCAAGGATGCAATGAAAAATGCAGTTTATGATTCCTTGACAGAGGCTGAATTTGAAGGAAAGTGGGTTACTTTCGTCCAACAACATGACCTACAAGACAATGAATGGTTGAGTGGGTTGTACAATGAGCGACAGAGACGGGTCCCAATCTTTTTGAAGAAAGATTTTTGGGCTGGAATGTCAACGACCTAGAGGAGCGAGAGCATTAACGCATTTTTTGATGGGTATATACACTCATCAACAACTCTGCAGGTATTTGTAAGGCAGTATGATAATGCTCTCCACGATAAGGCAGAAAAAGAATATGAGGTAGATTGTCGATCATTTAACAGCATTATTGCATGTGGGTCGAACTCTATGATTGAGAGGCAATTCCAAGGTGAGTATACCCATTCGAAGTTTGCTGAGGTTCAAGCTGAATTTAGGGGTAAAATGAATTGTTCTATTTGCATTAAATGTGTTGAGGATGGAATCTCTACTTATGATGTGTTAGAGGAGATGGTAGTAGTTGGATGTATGAAAGAAAGAATAGTAGAGGTGGTATTTAATCACAACAATCATGATGTTAGATGCAAATGCTTGTTGTTCGAGTTCAAAGGCATTGTGTGTAGACATTCTCTTGCTGTTCTTGCGCAAGAAAGGGTGAAGGAAATGCCTTCAAATATATTTTGCCAAGATAGAGCAAAAATATAAGAAGGAAACATGCATACATCAAGAAAGCAGTTATGATGTGAAACAATTGCAACCTCAAATGCAAAGATTTGATAATTTATTGAAGGAGTTTTACGAGGTTGCCGAAGTTTCTTCTTGAATGTGACAATGCCGTGATTTTTTCTCCAAACATTGCGTGCATGTAAAGGCAAGGTGCAATCGATTGCTACATCGAACCACAATAATGTCACATGTCATAAAGGTCAACACAAAATAGGCAATATGATTGGCACTGGAAGCAGTCAAACCAAGGAGTTATCGAGTGAGATTCATAGTCCATTACGTGTTGCTCGTAAAGGCCGCCCTCGATCAAATAGAAAAGTATCAACAGTTGACCAAATTGTGAGGAAAAAGAGAAAGACAACACTTCAAAGGTCACACATGTTGACAATTGATGTGAGTGCATTTGGATATATTTTCTTGGTGTATGGAATAACTCTTTGCCGTTAACTCTCTTAGAAAGAGTGCATATATTATGAAATGTATTTTTAACTTATTTGTGTTGGTTTATGTAGGAGTGTATCGAGGGAAGCATGAGTCAGATCAATGGAAACAAATTACATATATGCTCATCTATGGAAATTATGACTCCTGGAGAACGAGATGATGATTGTACCGTGGTGTGTGTGTGCACAGAAATAAAATTTAAATTGTAATTAGTGTTGAAATGATTGTTATCATTTGGAGTAGTATTGATGGAGTCATTCTTATTTGTAAACTTTTATAAGAATTTATAATTTAACTTTAGTTATATTTCTCCCTTACAGTCAACAGCTGTTGACACAACACAAATGTTGATGATTACAACGATAGTTGTTGGACTTCAATTGGTAGAAAGTCCAAAGACAAAGTTCTCTATCATTACTTGCGATTCTCAACATGATTTCACCAAAGTGGTCCAAAGGCATGTGAAACGTATGCTAAATTTTAGGTTGTCAAAGTGGTTGTAGTTAACTTTTTCAAATGTTTTTTCAGGCGCTAGTAGTGAGAATTCATACATGAATTTTGGCATGAGTAGTTATTCAAAGCAATTTGAAGAAACATGAGTCGAGTAACACTGACGTTGTACTTAACTCTTTCAATCAATTATATTTGTAATAGTTTTTATTGGAGTTAATGTTTAGTTTGAAAGACTAAGGCAATTAACTTTGGTGTTGCAGTTTATGGGCAACTCGTCGACCTATAATGGGTGCAAAGATTAGTGCTAGTGACATCAATATTTTTGGCCACTTTTGATGAGATTAATGCATGGGAGTGGCAAAGGGTGATATGTGATGACATAGTATTAGGCTAGTTTTTATTATTATTTTGAATGTTTATTTTGTTTGTAAGTAAAGTAACCAACTTATGTATTTTTTGGAATAGGTTGTTTGTATAGTTTAGTGAATGACATAGTACTTACAATGTGTACATAATTATATAAGGTTATGTAAATGGTCGGGTAAAACCAATATTTTGGTACAAGTTTATAAGGTATCCAATGAAAATTGTACATGTATGAAGCACAATTATATTTTTTTGGTACTTATGATGTGAATGTATTTGTTTGATTATTTTTGTTTGATTGGTAATGCCATTTTGATTTTTAAACGAATATTACTCATTCCAAGATCAGTTCAATGTCAATTACACACCGCCATCAATACCAAGGATAAGTATTCAAAGAGTTTGCTTTCTCATGAGCCGTTTACCCATTTAATTTTCAAAGGCTAAATCAGTCTTTCATGTTTTCAAAGGAAACTAATCATTTTGATCATTTTTACGCTTTTGAAAAAAATTGGTTAATAGAGAACAAACAAGTGGTTGATGACTTACAGAAGTTGGTTAATGGGGTAAAGGCTGGAAGGGATGCATTTGTGCATGCCTATTAACCAACTTGCATGAGGTTCATTAACCACTATTTTGTAATCGTTAATGATCTGCAAAAGCGTCGAATGGTCTATGATTGAATCCACCCAATCTTGGATAGGTTTCTAAATTGACTACTCTTTAATTGTTATTTATTCCGTTAATTTTGTTAAGTACGATCTTAAACTGTCAAACCCCCCTTTGCTAACTTTTACTTGATTTGATTAAATTGCATCTACAATCCTCGTGGAGACGATCCAGTGTTGTCACTGTGCTACAAGCTTAGGTAATAACTTCGGTTATAATTTTGACCGAGTTCGGCGCTCGTCACCAACTTCCCAAGGCAATTAACCATTTATTTGTTCTTCGTTAAGGAACTACTTTTAGAAGCATTGAAACAAAGTTGGTTAATCCTGAACAAAAATATGGTTAATGAGCTACAGAAGTTGGTTAATGGTCATGTACAACTTGAATGAGGTTCTTCAGACTCGAAACAAAGTTGGTTAATCATGAACAAAAATGTGGTTAATGAGTTACAGAAGTTGGTTAATGTCCATGCACAACTTGAATGCAACCCCATCCATCATTGACCACGTTAACCAACTTTTGAAGGAAATTAACCACCTTTTTGTTCATCGTTAACCAACTATTTTCAGAAGCATTGAAATATACTTGGTTAATCATGAACAAAAATGTGGTTAATAAAATATAGAAGTTGGTTAATGGTCATGCACAAATGCAACCCCAGACTCGAAACAAAGTTGGTTAATCATGAACAAAAATGTAGTTAATGAGTTACAGAAGTTGGTTAATGGCCATGCACAACTTGAATGAGGTTCTTCAGACTCGAAACAAATTTAGTTAATCATGAACAAAAATGTGGTTAATGAGATACAGAAGTTGGTTAATGTCCATGCATAACTTGAATACAACCCCATCCATCATTGACCTCGTTAACCAACTTTTGAAGGAAATTAACCACTTTTTTATTCTTCGTTAACCAACTATTTTCAGAAGCATTGAAATATAGTTGGTTAATCACGAACAAAAAAGTGGTTAATTAGCTATAGAAGTTGGTTAATGGTCATGCACAACTTGAATGCAACAATTTTCATACTTGAAACAAAGTTGGTTAATCATGAACAAAAAGATGGTTAATGAGCTACAAAAGTTGGTTAATGACCATGCACAACTTGAATGCAACCATCCATCCTTGACCTCGTTAACCAACTTTCCAAGGAGATTAACCATTTTTTTATTCTTCGTTAACTAACTATTTTCAGAAACATTGAAATAAAATTAGTTAATGACGAATAAAAAAGTGGTGAATAAACTGTAGTAGTTGGTTAACGGTCATGCATAACTTGAATGCAACCTTTCCCATACTTGAAGCAAAATTGGTTAATCACGAACAAAAATTTGTTATACTAATCAACATCATGACCAATCAATTTGTTTTAAAATCAACATCACAAATCGTGCATAATCGAAAGAAGTCTTATGGGGTGGGCCACCATCATGGGTTGCATTAGGGGGTGGGCCACCATCATGAGTTGCATTAAAAAGTTCCCATGCATAAGAGATTGTCCCACATTTGCACAAACCATCAACAAGAGAACTGTAAGTTACAATATTAGGAACCAACTTTGTGCAATGCATTTCATTGAAGAGGCTCACAGATTCATCAATCCTTTTACTCGTGCAATACCCAATAATCAAGATGTTATAACTCCAAACATCAGAGCGCAATACCTTATTCTCAGCAATCAGTATCAAATAATTTTCTTGCCTCACTCAGATTACACATATCCAACTCAAACCCTAATCCTACCACGCTGTCATGAAAGTTCATTGCTTTCCTAACCTCACCATTGATACAAAGCCCTTTCATAAGTGTTGTGAAGGTTATGGTATTGGGTTGATAACCCCTCTTGACCCAAGTGAACCATAAACCATAAACCCTACAAATGAACTTGGCATTTCCAATCAATCAGAAATAACCATATAGGAAAAACAAAATCCAACAATAACTCAGTTCACATTACCGATTATCAATACATACACTATTTGGAACTCGTTAATGGAGCCAACTTCACCCAAAAAATCAAACATTCTACACAAATATATAACAAAAGACTATAATCAGGTTACAATGTTCACGTCCTAGTATCTGTTAAGCATCGGACAACCCGTTACTTCTAGGTGTTCTTCTTATTCCTTAGCTGATACACAAATGGTGTTCGCGTGGACGCACTTTGCAAACGCTTCCTCGGTTGGCGTTTTGCTCGAGTGGCAATGTTTGATGATGGCTTATAAGTGGTAATAGCCTCAACATCAGCTTCATCTGTGTAACAACAGACATCAGGTTAGATGCTAAACAATTATATATATATAAAGCATCTGAGGCAGTGGAAAAAAGATTTGCACAGTTACCTGCATCACTCTCTTGAGGTAAGCTTACTGATGATTCACCTGAAAAGGCATATGATAAGTCAAACAAAGAATAAAATGATACGTAATAACCATGAAATTCTAATGTTAATCAAACAACACTAACCAAAATTACGAGCGAAATAGCTTGATCGCGAAGGCGTGGGCTTCCTACGTCGACGGTGAAAAACGTCCAGCCCTTTGCTCGAGAACCACCCTCATTCCCCTGACTATCACCATGGATAGGCGTTAAAAATGCATCATTTTGTCTATGTACATTTTGAGGATGATCTGTGGCAGCAGCTGAAGTTGAGGGAGCCGTCGCTGGACGCTGAAGTACTATTTCTTTCAACAGACTCAGTTCTTCCTCCAAAACAGAAATCCTCTCCGCAAACTGCGTATTTTGCGCCACCAACCGACGAAGCTCATTAGCATGGTCCTCGCTATTAAAAAACCTTGCTCCATGATGGCCAGACTCGGGTTGTGCATCGACCAATGCCTCTCTAAGTATGTCAACCCGCATCTCTTCAGGCGTGGCAGCTACATCCTCGATTATCTGATAATGCACAAAACACACAAAACGCACAAATATCAAATGTCGTATATTGCAAAACATATTACAATGTCTCACTAATTCAACCATGCTTACCAAATTGTGTCGAAATGCCCGATTAATCTTTGCCTTGCTGATTCCCACGTTTTGCCAATTCAAAAATCGTGGAAACGGAAACACCCGGGGGTTATTATCCGTTTTCCACATGGACAGGTGGTCTAAAGCCCAAACCTACATCAAACAATTGTCAGATTTAAGTACATAATTTTACTAAGAAGGTCAATATAGATATATGCCAATAAAATTCATTCATATGAATAAAATACAATGATTTTTCAAATATTATAAATTTATACCTGAAGGATAGCTGCACACCCTATTATGTGTCTCTGGCGTGAATTCTCCCCTCTTCTGACAACTGAGGCAGCTATGGTTAAGCTATCAACTAAGTAATCATACACTGCTACACCCCAGGAGTAATTACCTAGAGCATCTAAGTCATCTAACATCTGAGTGAAGCCACCATACACATGTCTTCCTGTTCGTGGAAAGTAAAACACCCCAAATGCAAGTAGAATGTACAGTCTACAGAAATCATCCACCTGATGATCACCTTGATGCGCATGGAGCAGTTGGACTATTCTGTCAACGGTGACAACTTCACTCCCAAGCAGAGACAATGTATTACATTCCCTCCATCATCAGGTTGGAGACGTTCACCTCGAACGCGCAGTCCAAGCGCCAAACATACATCAATGGGCTTAAAACCAACCACCCGACTTCTAACTCTGAACCCCGTAGCTTGGTCGTCCCATCGACAAGCTAACTCCCACAGTAGTACACCAGAGATTTACAAATTCTCTGGCATATTTAGAAGTGATCTAAATGGAGTGGTCAATATTCGGGTTCGTTGCGCAGTGGTCAAATTATAGTTAATCTCAACCAACACATGGGGTGCGCAGGCGTGCCTCAAACGTAACTGAAGAGTATAACAATAAAGTCCATATTAGTAATAAATAAATAGCAGTCATGCAAATAGTGAAAGCAGTTCATGTGTACCATACATTTTGACTGTTTGCCATGCTCCAAACAATTGATTCAACAAACACACTTTACAAACGAAGCCACAACACCTGCAAAATAATTGAAAGCATTTAAATATGTCTCGTACTATAACCGAACCCCAAGTAATCAATGTAATGGTACAACAATGTAATCAATATAGAGGGTTAAGACTTAGAGAGCATAGTTCTTGAAACATTCTACTCATCATTTTCAGCAATAGCAAATTCTACTCAATCACATAATCTAAATATCATTTTAATAATTTTTTAAAAAGCATATTTGTCAATGTGGTCTTTAACTAGTGGAACTAGTTTCCCTATGTAAGAAGCATATAACATAATTAGTAAATGAAAAATATGGCGAATAATTATAATCACTTTTAAACCAGTCTAACCAAGAAGCAGATAAAAAAGTGAATTATAAAACAGATATCTATTATAAGAGTATTATAATTGGTTAGGAACTTAAGTTACACATAATACAAAAACTTTTGACCAATTATATAACTCATGTAACCAGATTTGTTCTAATAAGAACAAATTTTATAGAACTTATCTAGGAAAGAAATTAGAGCTCCTAAAGCTCCTATCTTTCATAACTTGTCTTTATTAGATTCCTACAAATATTACATAGCTTGTCCAAGGATATTTTTAAACTTGAACATGCAAGAACTCTATTCTTACTAAAGCAATAACTGATTACATAACTTATGTAAGAGGTTAGATTCTCTAGTGCTACATTTTTCTTAAGTTTCCTAACCAATTATTTCATCTAGCTAATCGGTTAAACATTTAATTGGTTTGTTTTTGAAAGCTGCATAACCTAGTTACATTCCTTTTTCTAACCGGTTATTAGTGGTAGTCAGGAGCTCCACATTTTGTTATAATCGGTTAAGCAACTCATATAACCGATTATATCTTAAGACAAAAAGTGCAAAGGTTTGTATAATCAGTTTTGATCCAGGTTAACTAATTATATTGACATTAAAAGCTTATCTCACGTTCTCTATTCTAGCCACTCTCGGTCCAATAAAGAGGTGGATGGTTAAATAAGTCTTTAACCAATTATTTGAGCCATCATAATTTAGAAGGAAAACGTACACAGCTGGAAGATATGTTGCTATTGAACCTCTAGCTTAAGGTATCATAATAGGTGTTTCAAACATCTATTCCATTCTCTAAACAGGATGCATGTGCACCCTTTTCACTCTTGTAGAATATTCTTGCATGAGAATAGTAGATCCAGAGCCTCAAATTCATATCAAAGTAATTAGATAACTTAGAAAAGGTCCAAGCTTTTATACCAGAATATGAACAATAATATTTGACCCCAAGCAATAGCAATTTCAAATAGCCTTTGTCTCACAGTGGACTTATTTCCTCCAATGTTAAAATATATAAAACTTGCCACTAAATCTTTGACATCTATCTTCATCATATTATTGATTACTCACTTACCAAAAAATATCCATTCACATAACGCACACACTAATAACAAACAAAAGCATTTAAATAGAAATTCAATTTTATATATAATGTATCTCAAATTGAAAGCATAGTGAAAGTGTTGATCCATTGTATAGTCCCACAATAAGAGAATTATCAATTAAATATTGTATCTTAAATTTGCAAACGCATCAGAGAGAAGGTACCATAATTAAGAGATCAATACAAAGAAAGATATTCATATGGCAGAAGAATCAGGGGGAACTAGTTGTTCATAGACAAGACAAGTATCATCCTTAATCAGCTCCTTTGATAACAATAAACATATCTTCTGCATTCACTCAATAGATCGTGATTAAAAGAATAAACAGGTTTGCATGTAATAAAACTAACTAAACAACTCGAATCCATTCATCCAAGATTTACCCCATCATGCATTTTGGTTAGTAGAAATAAAAAATCTACTACATGCTTTCAATTTCAGTGCAGAAATCTTGAAAGTTTTTACTTAAAATTTAAACAAATATTGATCTACCACATCCTGTTGGTATGTCGTTAAGGGAAATTTTTACTTAAAATTAAAAATTTCTCCTCCCTCCCTTCCCCGTAACTCCTCCCTCCAAACATACCCTGAAGGATTTTTAAGCTTGAGATTAAAGTTGTAAATTTGATATAAGGCTTACTTCCATACCCCACCCCCTACCCCACCCCACCCCACGCCTTCCTTTCTAGTCACACAAGTTGCATATATCTACTTGAAGCCTCATTACCATTACTATAACTACTTATAACCAGGGAAGGAAAAAAAGAAAAAAAACTCAAAGATTGAACCAAAATACAATTTGATCTAACATCCAACATTTTGTCATCATTTCATATAATCAAATGGTTGTATTGTATATAGCAGGAAATTTGTAATTGTGCAAAGAAACATCATTGTAGAAGCTGGAAACAAATTTTTAGGTAGCCTAAACATGAAGAGACAGAAATTTTTTTATGCCAAACAACTTAAGAGCACGTAATCCTTCACTGCTTGGTCCTATACACAGTCCCAGACGGGCTCCGTGAGGGTGTTGGGGGTGGGGGTCCGAACCCAGACGAAGCGATGTCGGTTCAGGCGAGGAGGGGAGAAGGACGAGGCAAGGGCCAAACGTCCGTTCAGAGTGCTCAACTGCAAACTAAACACACACTTCATTGTTCTTACAAATGGTACATCGTTACCAATTCACCATCAATGACATTGACACTAAGGTTCTATTCTCTCTCGCTATCTCTATCCATTTTTCTACATACCGACAAGTATATGCTTCCAAGTGTGAACCATAGTGAGGAAAATAACAGTAATTTATGTCTAATATCCCACATAACTTTCACTAGTTGAGCTCTTCTATGCAGGTGGGTTGGTTATGGTAGACAGCAAATTTTGGTTGAAAGAAAAGGGTTACATTTGCTACTCTTCTGTCCACCCACCATACATATATAATTTCAGTAATCAATTAATCATTATGTATAATTAAGCTAAAGGCTTTTGTAAGTTAGAATTGACATTTACCAAACAAAATGTCAGATTTAAATGAACTATGTATACCTGTTTTGTGCAAAGGGTCGCTAGCGCGCGAGGGATGGGGGCGGCGCAGAGAGATTGGGGGAAGAATACGAAGACGATGTGTGCTCTTCGCCAACTGGTACCTCGCACGGCAACTAGGAGTGCCAACTGCAACTTCGCACGCCGAGTGCGCCTGCGTGGTCTCTGACGAACAGTGGTCTCCGACTCAGGATGGTGCGAAGGGGAAGTGAAAATGCCAAATGAAAGGGACGAAGGGACAGGAGGAAGTGACAACAGAGCAGAAGTTTCGAGAAATAGGAACGAAGAGCGTAACAGATGGAGGAGAAAATCTGGAGAGGATAGGAGAAATTTGAGAGGGAGAAGTGATGGGAGAAAAGAGAATGAGAGGGAAATGAAAATGAAAAAAGCAGAGAGGCAAAGGGAGATATACGGGGACAAAGGTAGAGATACAGGTACAATAATACGGTGTTGAGATTGGTGTGGCACTGTTCGCGGTAGGAAAATTGCGATTGCGAAATAAATGGACAATATCGTGCAAAGGTGGTGCTACTTGGCTTCTTGCTAAGGTCGTAGCTCTAAAGAAAGTAAAAAGAACTTTTTCCAACAAAAGGATGTGACCGTGGAAAATTGAAACTTTTTATTCATTTTTTATCATGAAAGATAACTTTATTCAAGTGCCTATCTTTATCATCTGTCCATAATAAAAATTTGCCACACTTTAAAGCACCTTGTCATCTGCATGGGGATTAGCTACACACTAAACCAATGGACCCAAATTGGATGTTTTCTCACCAAACTTAAACGTACTTCCTCCATTGCAAAACTTTATTTTTAACTAAGATCAAGCACATTTTTTTATCCTTTTTTATTATTTTTTATTATTTTTTATTTTTTTATTTTCTAATTATTAATATTATTTTTTTACATTCAAAATAAGACAAAATGATAAATGGACTAAAACATAATTAGAGGATTTAACTACGAATGTGAATAATTATTAATTAATTTTTTCTTTTTTTTCTTTTTTCTTTTATTTTTAAGACTCGGACAAAATTAGGTGTTCACATTTGTCCATCTTTACTTGTTTCTTAGTAGATATAAAGAATAATTATAATTTATCATTGTATCATTGTAAGGAACAAGTAAAGACATAAACTTGAATTTTATCCGAAAATGCATAAGAGAAATAAAACAATGAGAGAACAATGAAATGCGAAGAGCCGATACATTCAAAAGAATTGATAGAAATTAAAATGCATGGAGCCGATGCCCTCAAAATAGATGACAAAAAATTAAAATGCATGGAGCCGATGCGCTCAAAAGTAAAAGACATGAGCCAATACGCTCAAAAGTAAAAGACAAGAGTCGATGCGCTCAAAAGTAAAAGACAGGAGCTGATGCGCTCAAAAGTAAATGACATGAGTTGATGCACTCAAAATTAAAAGACAAGAGCTGATGCACTCAAAACTAAAAGACAAGAGCCGATGCGCTTAAAACTAAAAGACAGGAGCCAATGCACTCAAAAGAAACTGACAGGAGTTAATGCGCTCAAAAGTAAAAGACAGGAGCTGATGCGCTCAAAACTAAATGACAGGAGCCGATGCACTCAAAAGTAAAATATGGGAGCCAATGCGCTCAAAACTAAAAGACAAGAGCTGATGTGCTCAAAACTAAAAGACAGGACCCGATGAGCTCAAAACTAAAAGATAGGAGCCGGTGCACTCAAAAGTAAATGATAGGAGCCGATGCGCTGAAAAGTAAATGACGGGAGATGATGCGCTCAAAAGAATTTAAATACAGGGAGTCAATGCGCTGAAAACTAAAAGACAAGAGCCGATGCGCTCAAAAGTAAATGACAAGAATTTAAAATGTAAAGAGCCGATGCGCTCAAAATGAATGACATGAAAACATCTGTGCCAGTCAAACATGGAATTAAAATCTTTTTCTTTTCTCTTTTTTTCTCTTTTTTTATTTTACATTTTTTCCATTTTTTTCATTTATTTATTAAAAGTCATCTGAACTAATGGTGATCCTAGAAAGCTTTGACTAATTAAACTCTTTGGTCACATGCTTTCCTTCATCAGACCCTTTAGTTGGGTTGGAATCCTCTTGACTTCCCTTTTCTTTTCTTCATTTTTTTTACTTCGACCCCTTTTTTCTTCTTGGCAACGAAAGCTTATGAGACCAACATTATAATAATTTCCAACGAACGCTGCATTAAAATTTGTGTTGTGAGCTACTGAAATATTTTAATCCAAATTGAAGGATTGTTGTTAGACTTGTCAAGTCAAACTATTGACTTTAGATTTATCTTATTTGAGACATAACTTATTGAGTGACATGTATTCATGAATGGACAGAAATTCGTTGAATGAATAAACTTCCTTTTATTACTTTTGGTATTCTGATCGTACATGGGCTTTTAGTAAGACACATACTTGAGATATGAAAGCAAGAAACAAAAGAAAGTTGCAAGGATAAAATTTTTTTGCCCCAGTATTGGTTTCTTATGCTTTATCCAATTGATTCCCTACAACTGCTTAATAATTCAACTGTTGTCTCTGTTACTACTTCCTTTATCACATCTTATCATTAGTCCTTCAAAAATTTTGCCTCTAGTATGGTCAATTGAATGCAAACAAAATTGCCCCTTGTGTAGCCGATCAAACTTAAATTAAAATTGCCCCAATTTGGTGAACCCTTTAAGGGATTTTAAGTCATATTTCTTTTAGATTTTGCCCATTTATTCGCCTTAACTTTTGTTTAGGCCACCCTTTCGAGTTTTTAACCTAACGAACTTGATGCACAATTTTTAGTTTCAAACAAGTCTACAAACTTGATGCGGGATTAATTATTGCATTGCGAACCCAAGTGCAAGTTGTCTCAAGTAATAAATTTCTCGGGAGTCCGAGGTCGATCCACAGGGAATTGTTGAAGATTAATTAAGGTGAAGTAAATATTTACTTACTACGATAAAAATTATTTACTTGGGTTAAAAGATCCACTCTTGGTAAATAAAGTAAAGGTAAGATTAATTTCTTTTATAACTCAATTAGAATCCTCGCAACATGGAGGTTCCAATCGGAAAATACAACATTAAAAGTCCATTTAAAATAATATACGTAATTATATTATGTTTCCTAAAAATATTATCGCCACTTATAAATGAGTTAAAGCGTTCATTGTGCCAATATTTTGTCTAAACAAATCAAGAACTCCTCTTTACAAAGATGGTTTCTAAATTATAAGAAACAAATTATAATACATATAATGGTTACTAGAAAATATAAATCATTTAAGCACAAGAGAAGAATAAATCTAACCTTACTTTATTACCAAGAGCTTCACCCTTTCACCCAAGTAAAATGAAACTTAGTTACTCATAGATAAGAAGAAGAAGCTAACCTTACTTTATTACCAAGAGCTTCACCTTTTCACCCAAGTAAAATGAAACTTAGTTACTCATAGATAAGAAGAAGAAGAAGAAGAAGAAGAAGAAGAAGAAGAAGAAGAAGAAGAAGAAGAAAAAAAAGAAGAAGAAGAAGAAGAAGAAGAAGAAGAAGAAGAAGAACATGAAGAAGAAGAAGAAGAACATGACTTTAAGAAGAAGAACATGACTTTAATTTAGAACAAAGGAAAATTACTACAAGAAAACCTAGTAACAAAATGACATCATTTTGGTAACTAACACCTAACACCCTTCAATGATCTGCCAAGGACCCCTTTTATAGAGGATTAGAGATAAAAATGATAAGTGGGCTGAGTCATTAGTGGGTGGATGAGTGGAAAATGAGTGAAAAATGCCAAATGACTTTTGGTGAGTGAAAAATTATGGAGATTCCTTATCTCTGAAATCATGCAGCTCTGAAGTCATTGCATTCGTCATTTTTGAACCAAGTGGTCTCATGAAAGTTGTAGGCCTGGATCTTAGCTTTCAAATGACTTTAGTTTGAGTCCAATATCATTTCTATAACTCCAGATATGTTCAAATTATCGAAAAACGCCTGTGCCCAAATCCACGACTCCTCTGTTCTGACTTCCAAGCCCAATATCACCTTCAAGGATTCCGATTCTGGAAAAGTTTTCAACATGAAAGTTGTAGATATGAGTCTTAATATTCAGAATCCAAATTTTAGCCCATTTGACAACTTCTATCCCGAAATATGTGATGAACAATACATATAGGTTAAGCTGTCAGGAAAAGCACTCTGGTTCTTGCTTCAACCCAATTTGAGTTATCTACTCGTGTGATTGGACCTTTGAGGTATTCTTGAAAGTTGTAGAACTCGCTCTTATCTTTCAAATGCCACTAGAATCACCTCCAAAGACCACCTACATCCCAAGATATAGCCCAAATACAGAAATAACGTAAGACATAAATTATGCTGAAAAATTCAATTAAGTCCAATTTGAGTCCAAACTTACAAAACATAATCAAAATCAATCAATTAAGTACATGGAGAGTGTAAATGACTAAAAATAAAGGCTTATTAATGTATCAAATATGTGATCATCAAATTCTCCCACACTTAGCTTTTTGAACTCCTGGGCAAAACACACAAGACCAAAACTAAAAAAAACGAAACAGATTCAAAAGCTAAACACTCTAAAAGACTCAATTTCTAATAATATTTAAAAATGAAAAGCAACCAATCATTCAAGTAATCAAAACATTCATCGGGTAACATATCTTCACATCTCAAATCAACAAGTAAGGATATTTCAATTGAAAAGCATGAGTCAAGAATGATAGATTTTCACAAGATTCACTCTCAATCCCTCAAGTGTTTAAAAGGTAGGTATTTCACTTAATTCAACCCATGAAAATTGTACTACCATAAGCTTGCTTATCTTCTACTTCTCTACTACTCAGAACACATGCACACACAAATCATGAGGACTTTATTCAAGGTTGTAATAGGGTCAAGGTAAAGGAGAAGGTAATATGGATATGACAAGTTAAATACCAAAGAGAATAAAAGAGCATGAAAGCTGAGTTCATGAAAGTTCATCCCAACTCCACCTAATACAAATTCCCTTTACATATTCTTTTCCTTTCCTTTATTGCCTTGTTGACCCTCTTTTTCTTTTTACATTTTTTTTTATTTTTGATTTTTTTATTTTTTATTTTTTATTTTTTTACAAAAAGAACATCATATATACATTTTTTTAACCATTCTGCACACACACCCCCACACTTGTTCAAGAACTCATCGAATGACAAAATTAATGTTCTTTTATTCCCTAAGATCAAGTAAGAACATGATTTTTCATTTAAGCCACATAATGAGTTCAAAACAAAGAATAGTTAAATAAGTTCAAAGGGGTTAAGCAAGGGAAAATAGGTCATTTCTAATGCTTTATGTTGGCAGGAATCAGAGAATTTTCAAGAAGTCATAAAGAGTGCTTGATATCATATTGAGACAATATGCTGCTAAACAAGGATGGCTATTTGATTAAAGTAGTTATTTCAAGAAAAATGCCTCAATCATATTTATGTATGCATATGAAAATGTAGTCTAAAAAAGAATCAAAGCAAATTCTAGAGTAATAATTCCATGAGTGAAATTCACACAAGAAAGAAAAGAATGGTACAAATGTTCAATCCATTCATCAATAGGCTCAAAATCTCACAAGGCATAATTCTATCATTCTCAGTCTACCAATTCAACATCCATAACCAAGCATGTGAATTTTAAGAAAGAAGATAATTTACTTAATCATGCAAATTTCCATGAATTTGAATTGCTACTTCCACACAAACTAGTTACTACCCCAATTACTCCTTACTCTGCTATCCTTAATTAGTTTAGTAAGTTACTGACAAACATATAAACTCAACAAACATATTAATACACACACTTCCTAAATTTTTTTTTGATTTTTTTTACACAACTATCCTTCCCCTCAACCAGATCACAACATTGTCCTCAATGTTAACAATTAAATCCAAACTGAAGAAATAATCATCAATATACATCAAAAAAATTATTGAGACAAAATTAAATAAAGTAATGGGGAGAAGTCACATACCCGAAATACTTAGATGAGAAGAGAATAACTACATCTTGACAATGGTTAGTAATGACAAAAAAAAAATGAAATAAACAAGCATGCAAACAAATTTTTTTTTTGGGTTCTTTTGTTTTATAATTTTTTTTTGTTGGCCGACACTATTTACATCCCCATACAAAGGCTCCAAAATTTGGGAGGCACTTAAGCTGACTCAATAAAAACACAAAATACTAAAAACTTACCTTAACTTTGGTAGACAGGATCGTCTACCAAAGTCTCTACTACATCTGGATCATTCAACTCAAGTTATAGCTTCAACTGCTGACCATTTACCTTCTTCCAGATTAATTTTATAAGAACAGACCAAGGGACAAACATTTTTTTTATCAGCAATGCTCCAAGCTTTCTTAAGCAAGTCCTTGAGCTTTGGTTGCCATGCCTGAGTGTCATGATCCTGAGTTCTATCAAAAATAGTGCAAATATCAAGAACTTTAGATGGATTACTAATAGAATTAAACTCAGAATTGACAAGAAAATTCTCAAAGGGATCAAAATCATGAGTTATAGAAACTCCCCTATCCATGATTGAGTCAATCATGTATGTCTGGTGGCCCTCATCATCATTTTCTGGCTTAACAAGACTTTTTGTCACCTCAGGTTCCTTGGGTAGCTCAGCATCACTACTATCTTGATTCTTTTCCACATCCGCTAGCTCATTCACACTCAAGGAGTTCATCACTTTGGACACTTGGCTCTTTATCTCCTTACTTTCTTCAACAACATTTCCATTGCTAAGGATTATCACTGACTTGACTTGATCTATTTGTTGGTTTTCTGAATTATCATCATTTAGACTGCATTGACCCTTGGGATTTAGTTGAGGTTAAGAAGGAATTTTTTCTTTCTCGTGAATGGTGAGTGCAGAAGAAAGTTTAGCAAGAATGTCTTTTATGTCAATCATGATTTGAGTGTTTTGATTAAAAATGACATCTTGCTTTTCCATGAATGCATGCAATGTTTCTTCAATGTTATTCCTATATGGTGGGACAAAAAGTGCATATCCTTCAGAATTTTGAGAGCCCTGTTGTGCCTGAGGAGGTGGTGGTTGCATAAATTGTGCGTGATTGTTGGTCCTCCAACTGAAGTTCGGGTAATTTCTCCATCCTGGATTATATGTATGCATGGTTCGCAACAGTTGATCTTCATGTTCATCATGCACACTTTCATTTTCAGCCATTGTGTTTCATGTGTGTGATTGTGATTCAAACAAATCAATATGTAAAGTACCTAGATTAACTCTAACCAAACGACCAGAATTTAAATCACGATACCGATTAAGTATAAACAAGTAACTTACAGTATAAAATAAAATGTACAAGCTAGCAGTATAAATCATCCATTAAATATTAACAAAGGTGTGGTATAAACTAACCACCAAATAAGTTAGTAAATAGAAAAATTAAAAAATTAGTATGCAGATAAATTAAAATATTAGAAGCAAGTAAATTAAAAAGTTAGATAGCTGATAAAGTAAAAAGTTAGATAGTTAGTAAGTTAGTAATAAAATACAAAAAGTAAAGTACAGAAAAAAAATAAAAAGAAGAGTTACCCCACTAAGTTAGTATGTACAAGAAAATAAAAGGAAGAATTACCCCCATTGTACAGAAATTAAAATCCAAAAAATAAAGTGCAGAAAGTAAATTTAAAATATGAAAACTGATAATCGGCAGTGCCAATTTTTTGCTCCAACGAGAAAGAAAAGAAGAAGAAAGATTATTTCATTAATGATTAAAAATTAAAAAAAATAAAAGGGAGAGATTCCCCCACTAAGTTAGTAAAGTACAAAAAAAATAAATAAAATGGAGAGATTCCCCACTAAGTTAGTAAGTTAGTATGTACAAAAGAAAAAAAAATAATTAAAAGAGTAGAAAATATATACAAAATATTTATACCAGAAATTTGTTCTTCAAATCAAGTCCCCGACAACGGCGTCAAAAACTTGATGCACAATTTTTAGTTTCAAACAAGTCTACAAACTTGATGCGGAATTAATTATTGCATTGCGAATTCAAGTGCAGGTTGTCTCAAGTAATAAATTTCTCGGGAGTCCGAGGTTGATCCACAGGGAATTGTTGAAGATTAATTAATGTGAAGTAAATATTTACTTACTATGGTAAAAATTATTTACTTAGATTAAAAGATCCACTCTTGGTAAATAAAGTAAAGGTAAGATTAATTTCTTTTATAACTCAATTAGAATCCTCGCAACATGGAGGTTCCAATCGAAAAATACAACAGTAAAAGTCCATTTAAAATAATATACGTAATTATGTTATATTTCCTAAAAATATTACCACCACTTATAAATGAGTTAAAGCATTCATTGTGCCAATATTTTGTCTACAACAAATCAAGAACTTCTCTTTACAAAGATGGTTTCTAAATTATAAGAAACAAATTATAATACATATAATGGTTACTAGAAAATATAAATCATTTAAGCACAAGAGAAGAATAAATCTAACCTTACTTTATTACCAAGAGCTTCACCCTTTCACCTAAGTAAAATGAAACTTAGTTACTCATATATAAGAAGAAAGAAAGAGAGAAGAAGAAGAAGAAGAAGAAGAAGAAGAACATGACTTTAATTTAGAACAAGGGAAAATTACTACAAGAAAACCTAGTAACAAAATGACATCATTTTGGTAACTAACACCTAACACCCTTCAATGATCTGCCAAGGACCCCTTTTATAGAGGATTAGAGATACAAAATGATAAGTGGGCTGAGTCATTAGTGGGTGAATGAGTGGAAAATGAGTGGAAAATGCCAAATGACTTTTGGTGAGTGGAAAATTATGGAGATTCCTTGTTTCTGAAATCATGCAGCTCTGAAGTTATTGCATTCGTAATTTTTGAACCAAGTGGTCTTCATGAAGGTTGTAGGCCTGAATCTTAGTTTTCAAATGGCTTTAGTTTGAATCCAATATCATTTCTATAACTCCAGATACGTTCAAATTACTGAACACTGCCCAGGCCTAGTCACAGCTCCTCTGTTCTGACTTCCAAGCCCAATATCACCTTCAAGGAGTCCGATTCTAGAAAAGTGTTAAACATAAAAGTTGTATATATAGGTCTTAACTATTCAGCATCCAAATTTAAGCCCATTTTACAATTTCTATCCCGAAATATGTGATAAACAGTATACATAGGTTAAGCTGTCAGGAAAAGCACTCTGGTTCTTGCTTCAACCCCAATTTGAGTTATCTACTCATATGATTGGGCCTTTGAGGTATTCTTGAAAGTTGTAGAACTCTCTCTTATCTTTCAAATTCCACTAGAATCACCTCCAAAGACCACCTACATCCCAAGATATAGCCTAAATACAGAAATAACGTAAGACGTAAATTATGCTGAAAAATTCAATTAAGTCCAATTTGAGTTCAAACTTACAAAACATAATCAAAATCAATCAATTAAGTACATGGAGAGTGTAAATGACTAAAAATGAAGGCTTATTAATGTATCAAATATGTGATCATCAGAACTCTCTTTATTTTTTTATTTTTATTGCTCTAACTTTTGCTTAGGCCACCTTTTCGGGTTTTCAACTTAACGAGTTTTTTTCTTCATTTTTTTAGGCATAGAATCTCTTGACAACATCAGTATTTATGGGCCTTAACAATTCTTCTCTATCTATATTCTATAAAATTAATGTTCCTCCTGAAAATGCTTGTTTAACTATGTAAGGGTCTTCATAACTCGGAGCCCATTTTCCTCTAACATCCTCTTGATTAGAAAGAATCTTTTTCAAAACCAAATCTCCCGAATAAAATTCTTTAGGATGAACTTTCTTGTTAAAGGCTCTGACCATTCTGCTTTGATATAATTGTCCATGACAAATAGTTGCCAGTCTTTTCTCCACTATCATATTCAACTGCTCATATTAAGTCTTCACCCATTCAGATTCCTCCAATTCTGCTTCCATCAAAACCCTTAGAGAAGGAATCTCAATTTCTATGGGTGAGACAGCCTCCATCCTATACACCAAAGATAAAGGTGTTGCCCTAGTGCTTGATAGCATATTCGTACGATACATGTGCAAAGCATAGGATAACATTTCATGCTAGTCTTTGTAGTTCACAACTATCTTAGCAACAATTTTTTTAACATTCTTATTTGCTGCTTCAACTGCACCATTCATCTGATGCCTATAAGGAGCTGAATTATGATGCTTAATTTTGAAACTTTCACAAAACTTTTGAACCTTAGCACCATTGAGATTGATAGCATTATATATGATTATCCTTTCTGGAATTTCATATCTGCAGACAATATCTCTTTTGAGGAACCTCAAAAATACTTTTTGAGTGATATTGGCATACGAGGAAGCTTCTACCCACTTGGTAAAATAGTTAATCGCCACCAAAATGAAGTGATAACCATTGGAAGCTTTGAGATTAATGGGTCCGATGACATCTATTCCCCATATTGAGAAAGGCCATGGAGATACCAAATTGTGCAAGGGGAATGGAAGTGCATTGACTCGATCTGCATATATCTGGCATCTCTGGCATTTTCGTACATATTCTATGCAATTTGTTTCCATGGTGGACCAATAATAACCACTCCTTAGAATTTTTAGTGCCATCATATGACCATTAGCATGAGTTCCACAGATTCCTTCATGGACTTCAATCATGATTATTCGAGTTTCACAAGCATCCACACATCTAAGTAAGGTGTCATCATGACTCCTTTTGTACAAAACCTCTATGTTGAAGAAAAAAGTCATTGACAACCGATGGATAGTTTTCTTATTCACCCCATTTACCCCAGTTGGGTATTCTCTATACTGAATGTACTGTTTGATATCATGATACCAAGGTTTACCATCTGGCTCACCTTCTATATTGGCATAATACCCAGGCTCACTGTGCATCTTCACTTGGATGATTTGGACATTGTTATGAATATCCAACTTGCTCATTACAGCCAAAGTGGCTAAGGCATCTACAAACTAAGTCTTGTCTCAAGTCAAATGAGAGAAGGTCACCTTCTCAATCAACTGGGTTAGATACTTTTGATAAGGCACCAACTTTGGGTCTTTGATTTGTCATTCACCATTCACCTGATAAATAATAAGTGCGGAATCTCCAAATACTTTTAGTCACTTGATCCCCAAATCGATTGCAACTTGTAAACTACTAGCACAAGCCTTATATTCTGCAACATTATTAGTGCATTCAAAATCTAGTTTGATAGCTACTGGGTATTGCTTTCCAGTTGGTGAAATAACCACGACTCCTATGCCACTACCATACATGTTGACTGCTTCATCAAAATACATATTCCAAACAGGCTTATCCTCACCTTTTCTTCTTCTTCTACTTTCAATATTTCTCCATCTGGGAACTCAGATGTTGCTAGTTATCCACCCTTAAGAGGGTTTTCAGCTAAATGATTAGCAATTACACTCCTTTGATGGATTTCCAAGTCATGTACTTGATGTCAAATTTTGATAGTATCACCTGTCATTTTGAAACCCTTAATGAAACATGAGGGCTTTCAAATATATATTTCAGGGGGTCCATTCGGGAGACCAACCAAGTGGTGTAATACAACATGTACTGCCTTAGCTGTTTTGAGGTCCATACTAGAGCACAATAAGTCTTCTTAATAGCCATATAATAGGCGTCACAGTCATTAAACTTCTTACTCAGATAATAAATTGCCAGCTCTTTCTTTCCTGATTCATCATGCTGCCCTAACATTACTCCCATCGAGGTTAGTAGTACAATTAGATATAATATCAAAGAACGACCCGATGTAAGTAGTACCAAAATAAGAGGATTCATTAAATAAGCCTTTATTTAGTCAAAAGCTCTTTGACATTCCTTATCTCATTCTCTCGGATGGTGCTTCTTCAACAGCTTGAATATAGGCTCACAAGTGCTGGTCAAGTTAGCAATGAATCTAGCAATATAGTTAAGTCTCCCAAGAAAACTTCTCATTTACGCTCTGTCTTAGGAGCAGCCATCACCTGTATTGCTTTTACCTTATCTAGATCCACCTTTATTCCTTCTCTACTAACGATGAACTCGAGTAGCTTTCTAGTGGATGCCCCAAAAACACATTTAGCAGGATTCAACCTCAACTTGTATTTTCTGAGTCTTTCAAACAACTTACGCAAAACCACCACATAACTTTCTCCTTCTCTAGACTTGGCGACTATATCATCCATGCACACCTCAATCTCTTTGTGCATCATGTCATGAAACAGTGCAACCATAACGTGTTGGTAAGTAGCCCCAATATTCTTTAATCCAAACGGCATCACTATGTAGCAAAATATTCCCCAAGGAGTGATGAAAGTGGTTTTTTCTTTAACATTGACATCCATGGGGATTTGATTGTACCCTGAGTATCCATCCATGAATGAAACATGTGATTCTTAGCAGTGTTATCAACCAGAACATCAATATGAGGGAGTAAGAAATCATCCTTTGGACTGGCCTTATTCAGATCTTTGTAGTCCACACACATTCTAACTTTTCCATCCTTCTTAGGTACAGGCACAATATTGGCTACCCACTCTGGGTGTCTTGAGACTTCCACAAATCCTGCTTCTAGTTTCTTAGTCACCTCTTCCTTAATTTTCAAGGACATATTAGGATACATCCTCCTTAACTTCTACTTCTTTGCCTCAACATTCGGGTATAGCAGGATTTTATGTGACGCTATCTTCGGATCTAATCCAGGCATATCCTGATAAGACCAAGCGAAGACATCCATATACTATTTGAATAATGCAATCATTTCTTCACGTTTGGGGTTCCATCATTTTCAAATCTTTTTTATCTTCCTCTGTCCCTATGTTAATCACCTCTGATTCCTCGCCATTTAAGTCAAATTCCTTCTTTGAATATTCCATTAATTTTGTAAAATCTTCCACAACTTCTCCCTTTTCATCAGATCCAGGGTCTTCTTCATCAAACATCACAGGGGAATCAATTGATGAATTTTCAAGGTCCCTTTCATGAGACAAACTTTCTACAAGACTCAGATCCCTGAAAAGTAATTTGTGTGGAGTTAGAAAGGCAAAATAGAGTAGGAATGACAAAGGAAGAACAAGATATTATATAGAAATGTAAACAGAAAACTGATAAATGCAAAGGGACAAGGCAAAGGTGCAATAAAGAGGAATGTTGAATATTCATGCAAATTCATTTAGTTAATGTCTCAAATAACATAAACATAAGCTCAAAACATAGCCAATCTTAAATATCAGCTTAGTATAGTATAACCAAACAATTACTTGGAAACAACCACATCAATTATTGGTTCAAACTGCTAGTTCTTCAATAGCTCCTCATCAGTAAAAAGACGGATTGCCTTTACTCTCCTCTGGGCCTTCTTCATACAACGCATTAATAATGGGATGACATTAGAGGCAAATGACCTCTCCAGACATGATTATCTCAACTGGTGCTAGGAATGTTTCCCTCAAGTGAGGAATATGTTTCATCTTACCCTTATCATTCCTTTTTTTCAAGAGCCATGTTCCTTATTCTGTCATCCAGAGATATTTTGTACCCTAACCTAAACTTGTCTAACTTTTCTGGGAATGACACTAGCGACCGACCACCTTACAATTGTAAGGCCAAGCCTTTTCCTTCCTGGTATCCACTATTAGCCATAATTTGGGTCACCACCTGATTCAAACTTTGTATTCGAGGATTCATTCCTACCAAGTCCAGTTTTAACTACTTCAAATCTGTGCCACAGATCCTCCTCATCTTTCTCTGCACTTCCTAATGCGGATTAAAATTTGTAAACCCAAGTGCAGGTTGTTTTAAGTAATAAATTCTTGGGAGTCTGAGGTCAATCCAAAGGGAATTGATGAATAAAATTATTTTAACGTAAAGTAAATATTTTGTCACAATAATAAAAGTAATAAAACTTAGTCACAAATAAAAAAGACTTACTTGGGTTAGGAAATCCACTCTTGGTAAATAAAATAAGAACAATATTAATTCTTTTTATAACTCAATTAGAATTCACACATAATGAAGGTTCCAATCAGAAAATACAATGTTCAAAGTTCATTAAAAATTATATACGTACTTATATTTTGATTCTTTTAATTATCTATTAACACCACCACTCATAAATGGGATCAAGCATTCATTGTGCCAAAATCTTGTCTATAACAAATCAAGATCTCCACTTTACAAGGAGGGTTTCTAAATTAATTGAAAACAAAATATAACACGTATAATAACCACTTGAAAATATATCATTTAAGTACAAGAAAGAAATGAATCTAACGTTATTTTATTAGTAAGAGCTTCACCGTTTCACCCAAGTAAAATGAAACTTAGTTACTCATAGACAAGAAGAAGAAGAAGAAGAAGAAGAAGAAGAAGATGACTTCAATTCAGAACAAAGGAAAACTACTACAAGAAAAACAAGTAACAAAATGATATGATCTTGGTATCTAACCCTAAGACTCTACAAATGATCAGCCAAGACTCCCTTTTATAGAGGATTAGGGATACAAAATGACAAGGGGACTGAGTCATGCGTGAGTGGATGAGTGAAAAATGAGAGAAAAATGTCAAATGACTTTTGGTGAGTAGAAAATCATTGAGATTATTTGTCTCTGAAATCATTTAGCTCTGAAGTCATTGCATTCATCATTTTTTAACAAAGTTGTCTGCATGAAAGTTGTAGTCCTGAATCTTAGCTTTCAAATGCAGTTAGTTTGGGTCAAAAATTATTTGTACAACTCAATATATGGTCTGATTATTGCATACTGCTTAGGCCTAGTGACAGCTCCTTTGTTATGACTTCCAAGCCCAATATGACCTCCACAGAGTCCGAACTGGGTTTTGTGTTCAACATAAAAGTTGTATATTTGGGTCTTAACTATCAATCATCAAACTTTCAGCCCATTTGACATCCTATAGCCCAAGCTATGTCATGAACAGTACACATAGGTCAAGTTGTCAGGATCAGCACTCTAGTTCTTGTGTCAACTACGATTTGAGTTATCCAATCGTATGACTAGGCCTTTGAGGTCTTCATGAAAGTTGTAGAGCTCTCTCTTTTCTTTCAAATGCCACCAGAATCACCTAAAATGACCACCTAAATCCTAAGATATGGTCCAAATATAGAAATAGTATAAGACATAAATCATGCTAAAAAATTCAATTAAGTCTAATTTGAGTCCAAACTTACAAAACATAATCAAAATCAATCAATTAAGTACGTAGAGAGTGTACATGACTAAAAATGAGGGTTTATTAATGTATCAAATATATGATTATCAAATCCCCTCACACTCAGCTTTTTGCACTCCTGGGCAAAACACACAAGATCAAAACTAAAAAAAAATGAAACAGACTCAAAAGCTAAACACTCTAAAAGACTTAATTTCTAATAATATTTAAGAATGAAGAGCAACCAATTATTCAAGTAATCGAAATATTTATGAGGTAATGTTTCTTCACATCTCAAACTAACACGCAAGAAAACTTCAATTGAAAAGCATGAATCAAGAATGATAGATCTTCACAAAATTCACTCTCAATCCCTCAAGTATTTAAAAGGTAGGTATTTCACTGAATTCAACCTATGAAAATTGCACTACCATAAACTTGCTTATCTTCTACTTCTCCACTACTCAGAACACATGTACACACAAATCATGATGACTTTATTCAAGGTTGTAATGGGGTCAAGGTAAAAGAGAAAGTAATATGGATATGACAAGTTAAATACCAAAGAGAATAAAAGAGCATGAAAGCTAAGTTCAATTAATAAGCATGAAAGTTCATCCCAACTCCACTTGATACAAATTCCCTTTACATATTTTTTCCTTTCATTTATTGCCTTGTTGACCCTCTTTTTCTTTTTCTTTTTTACAATTTTTTTATTTTTGATTTTTGATTTTTTTTTACAAGAAGAACATAATATATACATTTTTTAACCATTCTGCACACACATCCCAACACTAGTTCAAGAACTCATCCAATGATAAAAACTAATGTTCTTTTAATCCCTAAGGCCGGATAAGAACATGATTTTTCATTTAAGGTACATAATGAGTTCGAAACAAAAAATGATCAAATAAGCTCAAAGGAGTTTTAAAAGGGGAAATAGGCCATTTCAAATGCTTTAAGTTGGCAAGAATAAAAAAAATTTCAAGAAGCCATAAGAGTGCTAGATATCATATTAGAAATTCGAGAATTTTCAAGAAGCCATAAAAGTACTTGATATCATATTGAGACAATATGCTGCTGAGCAAGGCTACCTATTTGTGCACCAGTCATTCTAGGCTATTTGGTTAAAGTAGCTATTTCAAGAAAAATGTATCAATTATGTTTATGCATGCATATGAAAATGTAGTCTAAAAAAGAATCAAAGCAAGTTCTAGAATAACAATTCCATGAGTGAAATTCACACAAGAAGATAATAGTACAAATGTTCAATCCATTTATCAATAGGCTCAAAATCTCACAATGCATAATTTTATCATTCTCAATACACTAATTCAACATCCATAACCAAGCATATGATTTTTAAGAAAGAAGACAATTAACTCAATCATGCAAATTTCCCTGAATTTGAATTACTACTTCCACACAAACTAGTTGTCTACCTAATTACTCCTTACTCTGCCATCAATTTTAATGCGTCTCAAGAGTAAATAATTTACTCCTTACTCTATCATCCCTAATTACTTTTGTTGTTAATAAATTGATGACAAACATATAAATACAACAAATATATTAACAAATACACTTCCTAATATATAATTTTTTTTAGTTTTTTTTACAACCATCCTTCCCCCCAATCAGATCACAACATTGTCCTCAATATCAAAACATAGATAGGTAAAGGATAGAAGATAATACCTATTGCTGCAATTACTGAAAAGAAAAATCTTACACAAAATTAAATAGAAACAAAGTACGATAAATAAAACCAAAGATAAAGGAAAGTTATAGATAAAGTGTCAGATCACACTCTTGTTCCTTGCTGCCTCCCTTGCTGCTTCCTTCTGACCAATTTATCAGAGCTATTACTGGTTTAGGTTCATAAATAAAAGTTTATAACTTATTAATTAATTCATCAATAGTTGAAGCAGATATAAGGAGCTGTCTTGCCGAATGTGTGATAAATTTTTGTTCTACAGTATGGTCAACAAAAGATAACAATTTATTAAAAAAATTATTAACATTCAACAAACCTATGAGTTTATGGTAGATGTTCAGTTGAGCCCAAGAGATAATTTGAAAAAGTTCTTCCAAAGTACCAAAACCACTCGGCAAGGCAATGAATGCATCAGAGACTCCAAGTATTGTTGTAACACCCTTCTTAGGGCACCACACTTTATGTTACTTAGTTACCAAATTACCCTTCAATTAGAAATCGTGCTTGTATTATAAATATGAGTTATAAAATTTCTTGATAATAATAAGATAAACTCAGCATAAAGTAAAAACATAACAACATTGTCACAAATAATTTACATCATATATACATACAAGCCTTTAGTACTATCGTACTTAAATATTTTACAAACTAGACTTTCAAAATATTTAAACTTTAAACTTTAACTTAAACTATTATATTGCCCAAGTCCTACTAGACAGCAGAACCCTCAGACGGGTCCTCCTCAGATTCCTTAGCATACAAGAATCCATCATGGGGTGCAGTCCTACGGACAGGTGTCCGAGCAGACGACACAATACTAATCGCACTGGGAGTATGATAGTAAGCTCCCCAATACTGCCTAATAGATATTGGGAACTCTAGTTGTACAAAAAGATTAACAGAAAAGTAAGGGTGTCCTAAATGTTGCTACTCAATTTAATATTTAGGTCTCCCATATAGTATATACTCTCTCTTTCTAAATCTACAGTCTATGCCTTATCTCCTCCAATAAATGTCAACTTCAGGTAGCCAAGGAAACTAGGCATCTCCATCTCTTCAAAACTCGACGTCCTCAGCAGGAATCTGCTCCTCCTCAGCTTCTCGCTCTACCTCTTGCTCAACATCTTAACAAATATAAATATAACACAGAACATGCATACAAAGAGGTGAGATCACCTACGCCAATACCAGTATGGTAGCCATGAAGATAAACACATACAATATTTCATACAGCTATAATACCATAATTACAGTTATGCCACTAACATCATTATCATCATAAAACATGTAATATACCATAATTACAATCATGCCATTATCAATAATCAAATAACCAATAAATCAATTATCATAAACAAAAATTACGATAATACCCTCTATCATTATATCTATGCACACAGACTCAATTTCCTACTCCATGAAGCTAAAACTCAGGTCGGAGAAAGTGATCGAAAAGATTTGTCAGTACCAACATGCCTAGGACCACGTGCTCAATCTTGCACATCTAGCATATACACGACAGTCTTTATCAGATCTTGATTAAGGATAGTGTCTCGATTATGATCATTGGTGTGTTGCATCGGTCTAACCTACGGCACAGAAGAGCTACCAACTGCCCATTGTAGGCAACCTGCACCCCAATGCCCCCAAAGTCAACTAGTGACTTATACTATGCATATCGCACCCACTCAAGAGGTGTAATCTCTCCTAGGCAACTAGCCTCATCCAGTCTATCGGACCTTTTCAATGCATGTACTATGCACTATTCATATTTCCAATTTATATCACAATTTCGGGGCCCACACAATAATCTAACAATATTATTACTGTATTTTAATCGCGTAGTCATATTTTCACATTTTCTCAATCGCGACTCAATTTTGTCGCCTTTTCAAATCGCGTAAATATTTTTCTTACGTTTTAAATTCAAAAATACTATTTTTCTCATTTAACACTAAAATTCACTTTATTTTTCATATTTGCATAATAGTCCCTCAAAAATTCATATTTACGAAATAGTCCATCAAAAATTAATATTTACAAAATAGCCCTTTATAAAATTTATATTTACGAAATAATCCCTCAAAAATTAATATTTATGAAATAACCCTCATAAAATTCATATTTACAAAATAGTCTTTCATAAAATTCATATTTATAAAATAGTCATTCTTTCATAAAATATTTGCATAATAACTCTTCTAAAAATAATATTTGTAATATGACCCCTCTAAAAAATATATTTACACTATGACCCCTCCAAAAATAAGTATTTATACAATGGCCCTTTATTTACATAATATTTACAATTTAGTCCATCTTTTATAAAAATTTATGGTATAACCCCTTTAAAAATCAGTAATTGCATTGTTTCTCAAAATTTGTTATTACTACCCATAAAAATCATTTTACCTTGCTATACTCAAATTTTTTCCAAATTCATTTAAATCTCTCAGTTCTCATTTTAATTCATCAGTTTGAGGACTTTGGTCCTCTTTTTCATGGTATGGCCGCGAGCCTCAGTACTCTTTGGAGTACTTATACAATCGATTCATCATGTTATTCACATCCTAAATTACACATATATTCTCATGCTTTCATAATTATACATACACACAAAATATCAAAGTTTTAAGCATTTTATCACACATGCAAGCATAGAAACACAATCATACACAATACAAACACAATCAAATAGCATCAAACAATCGGTGAAGAACCCTTATGGATTTTTCACCGTACAAAACCATTCTCACACCACCAAAACTTGGTTGGTGAGGTTAAATCTCCCTCTTACCTCTTAAAGACAAGCTTTTCAAGCTCCTCTCCTTCTCCTTGTTTTCGTGTGAACCACAATCAATTCCTAACAATTCTAAAACAATTAGTAAAATCACAAACAAAGCTTAATAATAGCAAATCATGGAACAATCATGGTTTAGAAAATCATAACATGAATTTAAACCATAAAAACCAAAGTTTACCTCTAGGGAAGTAAGGTAGAAGTGGGATTTTGAAGCACTTAGGGTGTGATTTTGGGAAAACTTTCTAAATGGAAAGTGTTTAGAATGTTGTTTAGCTTTAAGAAATGATGTGAGTGAAAATTATAGGTGAGTGATGGTGTATTTAGGTAGTGAGGCTGAACCACTCAAGGAAAATGGTTGCTTGGTTCTTGGAGTTTTTTAGAGGAAAAGATGAAAGCTTTTGATGTGAGAGAAAATAAAATTATGAGAGTGAATTTGTGAGGGCTGCTGCTGCCGTGAATAAGCATAGGGAAATTAGGATTTACTTGAACCAAAATATCCTATTTTGAGTGCACATGGACTAGCACATGGCATATGTCATCAACTTGACTTTGCATGGCTATTTGGATTATTCAAGAATCATATAGAAACCTCCCCAAGCTGCTGCAAAACCGTGGGACACTTTGGGTTTTTAGGGATTTAATTGTTTTCAATTTACACCTAATTGCATGCTAATTAATTAGGTAATTAGTTAGGTTAAATTTCCTAATCAATCTTAATTAACATTCTAACTATATAACTAATTAATTAAACATATTATTACATATATTATAACCTCTAATTAAAATTAGGATATCTAATTAGTAATTAGTTTATAACTAATTAATAATTAAGTTAGTTTATTTAACTTGTTAATTAGGCCATTAGATTGATCAAATTAGGTTTAATTAGTTACTAATCAAATTCAAGCCACTATTGTTGACTTCATCTTAGCCATTGAAATCAACTTGGTTTCCTATCCATTGATCTCATCTACGGTGGATATTACTTAGTGGTTTTATCAAGATTCGTTTTACACCATTGATCGGATCAACGGTTATGATCAAAAGCATCTACATCATGCTTTTTATCCAAGGGTCCATATTAAAGTCTATGCTTCTTTGTTTGACTCATTCCTATTGGTTTAAAAAGTCAAGCCACCTATTTTGACTGGTTCTTATTGGTTCAGAATTCTGTTCAGTCAGAATTGTTGACTGCTACACTAAACGCGGGCCCTACAAACTTTTTCGGGTCCACAAGCAGATTTTTTACTATTTTAAGACAAGTAGGTACTAATGAATAAAATAATATTATAATAATATAAAATTATTTTATTACACGCTTAAATCCTAAAAATTACAAGATTAATATATATATCAATCGAATTGGGTTTAGTAAGATCTTCCAAATTCAATTAATTATAATAAGATTTTTTTCGGTCAAGAAAATTATTATTTTCTTGACTCGAAGCAAATCACACAAAATGATCAAAAATGATATCAGAACAGACATTATTTTTTATAACACACAGAAAATGTAAAACAACGTAATTCTGCTATTACTATTAATATAGTCAGAATTTGGGGTGTTACAATTGTCCTCATTCGTCCATGCATAGATGATACTTGAAGTTCTAGCCCAATTGTCTTTCCAATGATGTTCCTTTGAGTTAAAGGTTCAGGAATGACACCCAAAGCTTGACCACATCTTAGATGTATAGCAAGTGATACAACCCCCATTAACCCAATGCGACCTCCCCCATATACTACACGGATGTTCCTCGCAGCAAGTGTTCTACCAACAATGCTTGCTGCGTTTACAAATTCTAAACTCTTTTCATAACTTGTCCCACAAAATACATAGATACTAGTAAATCTACGAACTGAAGAAGAAGCTCCTTCCATTTCTATACTCACACTCTCTTTGAATGATTATGAGTTGTAGGAAAGTGAAGAAAATGAAATGTTTAAATAGGGAAGAGAATACAAAAAGTAATAATAGGTCCTATATGGGTAGGTTGACTGGTGTCAAAAAAGTTTGAAATTAAAAAAAATTATTTTTTGTTTTGTTTTTTTTAATTTTTTTTTACTTCAAGAAAACCATCAAGGTAAAGAAGTCTAGAAACCCTGAAGGACCCTGCTTAAAGAATCGTCTGTCCAAAACTAAAATACAACAAAATTATACAAAGATAAAATTATAACAATAAATGACGGCATACCTTTATGTACAATTTTCATGGCATATCTTTATACTGCATGTTATGAGTGCAGTAATATCAAGACGGCTCAACCAATCTAAGAATTCTTCTCCCTCCCGCTTGTGGGATATTTTGGATTGAACTACGATGCTACTAATTAAAGTGTGTAAATCTGACATCTACCACCAACGACCACAGCCAGTGAGAGATTGCTGAAGAGCCCATGACATTAAATCACAAGATCCATCTCAGAGGCATTGTTACGCGAGAATGCAAGCACGGGACGCTTCTTTCTGTCCATCAACAAGCAGAGCCTACGGTTAAAACTTAGGAATGCTTGCGCGACTCTCTACAGAGCATGGCACATGAACTTTATTTACCGACCAACGTGCGAAGGTCCATCCGAGTCAATGACAGGTCTGCCGCTGGCAGGGACTCCTAATCTAATTAAAGACCAAGTACAACCGAAGTTTCACCTTTTTTTGCTTTTATTCTTTTTTTCCCTTTTTTTCTTTTCTTTTCTTCTTTTTCTTCTTTTTTTTTTTTAAAAAATGTACAAGATAATATATACATTGTGATTGTGACTCACATCTTCCTCTGGTTTTACGTCCAGTAATGGCTTAAACGCCTTCTATGAGTCGAGGATAAGCTTCCCATCTAATTTTTTTTATAAATTGGTAAATAGAGTCTTTTTTAGTCAAATTCCTAAGACTGTAACGCTCTTACTCGTCCTTGAAGAGATTCCACAAATTAAGAAGTTCGCGCTACACATATCCACAAGAATGCTTCTCAAGAGTCAATAAGATATTATCTAATGACTTCTTACTCAGTCTATTCTTAATGAAAAAAATTTTATCTTCTCTATTTACAGAAATCATCCCTAAAGAATGACATCGCGTGTTACAATTCCATCGCGTACACTTGTAACAAACTTTCATTCTTTTTGCTCTTCTCTTTTTAGAATAAGAACTTTTACCGAGACCCGACATGTATGGGGCAAATGAATCAGAAGATTCACCAGCTAAATGAACTTTTACTTTGATTAACCAGCGAACATCTTTTGGGATGCCCTTGTGTATTAACAGTCTCAATCTTTCATGCCTGACTTTGTAGATTTTTGTTAGAGCATTTTGAGGAAAAGAAGGGAAATGCTTTCGTAGATTTGAGAGAATGACATCCATTTTGAAGGAGAAGGAATCAGTTATTATGAGAAACTGAAAGATAAAGCGACTTGAGAGTCACGGAGTACCGTTATTTACCATTTAACTGGGAACACAAAGAACTACAAAAAGAAAGAAACAAAATTAAAATAAATTCTACTCATAAAAAGGATTAGAAAAGGAGATGGATTCTATCTCAACAACTTGATGTTCTAGAAATAGTTTGAGTCTTTGCCCATTGACCTTAAATACATTATCATTCCTAGGGTTCTCAATGTCTATGGCCCTATGAGGATACACATGTTTGACAATAAAAGGACCAGTCCACCTAGATCTCAATTTTCCAAGGAATAGGTGAATATGAGAATTATAAAGTAGAACTTTTTGACCAATTTCAAAAGATTTTCTCAAAATTGATTTGTCATGAAAAGCTTTTGTTCTAACTTTATAAATTTTTGAGTTTTCATATGCATCATTTATCAATTCCTCAAGTTCATTCAATTGCAATTTAGGTAACTTGGAAGCATAATCAAGACTTAAGTTGAAAGCTTTAATGATCCAAAATGCTTTATGCTCCAATTCTACAGGCAAGTGACAAGATTTTTCATAGACTAACCGATATGGTGACATACCTAAAGATGTTTTGAAAGCAGTACGGTAAGCCCAAAGTGCATCATTTAATCTTAAATACCAATCTTTACAATTTGGGTTAATCATTTTTTCTAAAATTTGTTTAATCTCCCTATTTGCTAATTCTACCTGTCCACTTGTCTGAGGGTGATAAGGGGTAGCAATTTTGTGTGTGATACCATATTTTTTCATTAAAGATTCAAATGGTTTATTACAAAAATGTTTTCCCCCATCACTGATGATAGCTCGAGGGATTCCAAATCGACTCAAAATATATTTTTAAAAAAATTTAAGAACAATTTTGTGATCATTGTGTAGACATGGAATCGTCTCAATCTATTTTGAGACATAATCAACTGCAACCAAAATATACACAAATCCAAATGATAATGAAAATAGACCCATGAAATCAATTCCCTAACAATCAAAAATTTCAATGACAATGATAGGGTTCAGAGGCATCATGTCTCTTTTAGAAATGGACCCCAATTTCTGACAACTTTCACAACTTTTACAAAAAATATAATTGTCCTTAAATAATGTGGGCCAATAAAATTCACACTACAAGATTTTTGTAGCTATTTTCTTTGAAAAAAAAGACCTCCACATGCTTCTAAATGGCAAAATTTAATGACACAACTTACCTCACTGTCGGGTACACATCTCTGAAAGATTTGATCAGGACAATATTTGAATAAATATGGGTCATTCCAATAGAAAAATTTCACCTTAATCAAAAACTTCTTTTTGTCTTGGTGTGTCCACTGAGGCGACATCTTACTTGTTACAAGAAAATTGATAATGTTAGTAAACCAATACATGAAATTGACAGAAAATAAAAATTCATCAAAAAAAGAATCATTGATAGGTGTGCTATCAAAAGATGAGCTTGTTATCAGTCTTGACAAATGCTTTGTAACAACATTTTTGGCTCTTTTTTGTCTTTTATTGTGATGTTGAATTCTTGAAACAACAAGATCCACCGTATCAACCTAGGTTTGGCATCCTACTTAGACATTAAATATCTAACAACAACATAATTAGTGAAAACAACAGTGGAAGAACTAATTAAATAAGCTCAAAATTTGTCTAATGCAAAAATTACAGCAAGTAGTTCTTTTTCAGTAGTGGTGTAATTCATTTGTGCACTATTCAAAGTTTGACTTGCAAAATAAATTACATGAGGCTTACCTTCTTTTCTCTGTCCTAAAATAGCGCCAACAGCAAAATCACTAGCATCACACATCAACTCAAAAGGTAAAGACCAGTCAAGGGATTGCATGATAGGAGCAGAAGTCAAAAGACCGATTAATTTTTTAAAAGATTTCTAACAATCTTAGGTCCAATCAAATGGTGCATCTTTTGTTAGAAGATTACATAAAAGTCTAGATATGGTACTAAAGTCCTTAACGAATCTTCTGTAAAATCCTGCATGTCCTAAAAAGAAACAAACTTCTCTAACTATTTTTGGGGAAAGCAAATGAGCAATTAATTTAACTTTAGCCTTATCAACTTCAATTCACTTAGAAGATATCACATGACCTAACACTATTCTTAATGTAACCATATAATGACATTTTTCCAAATTTAACGCAAATCATTTTTCTTCGCATCTTTTAAGAACTTTTTCCAAGTTTATCAATACAATTTTCAAAAGAATTTCTAAAAACTATCAAGTTATCCATGAAAATCTCTAAATAATGCTCAATCATGTCACTGAAAATACTTAGCATGCATCTTTGAAAAGTTACCGGAGCATTATAAAGACCAAAAGGTATTCTTCTATATGCAAAAGTGCCAAAGGGCCAAGTAAAAATGGACTTTTCTTGGTCCTCTAATGCAATTAGTATTTAATTATACCTTGAATAACCATAAAAAAAAATAGTAGGGATGTCCTACTACTCTTTCCAGAATTTGATCAAGAAATGGCAAGGGAAAATGATTTTTCCTAGTGGCTGCATTCAATTTTCTGGAATCAATACACATACGCCAACTGGATGAGACTCGAGTAGGCATTAATTCACCTTTTTCATTTTCAACCATTGTTATTCCATATTTCTTAGGCACAACTTGTGTAGGGCTTACAACTATCAGAGATAGGATAGATAATTCCAACATTAAGTAATTTAAGAATTTCAGCTCTAACTACCTCTTTCATGTGTGAATTTAATCTTCTTTGAGGCTGTTGAGATGTTTTAATATTATACTCTAAATGTATTCTATGTGTACTGATGCACACTTTTTAGTTGTCGCATTTGCAAACCCAAGTGCAGGTTGTCTTAAGTAATAAATTTCTCGGTGAGTCCGAGGTCGATCCACAGGGAATTGATGAAGATTATTTAAGGTAAGGTTAATATTTTGTTACTACAGTAAAAATTATTTACTTGGGTAAAAATGATCCACTCTTGGTAAATAAAGTAAAAGTAAGATTAATTCCTTTTATAACTCAATTAGAATCCTCGCAACATGGAGGTTCCAATCGGAAAATATAACGTTAAAAGTCCATTAAAATAATACACGTAATTATATTATGTTTCCTAAAAATATTACCATCACTTATAAATGAGTTAAAGCATTCATTGTGCCAATATTTTGTCTACAAAAAATCAAGAACTCCTCTTTACAAAGATGATTTCTAAATTATACGAAACAAATTATAATACGTTGTCGCGACCGGAGATCGCAGCGGGAAATAAGCAACTCGAATAGGATTTTAGAAAATGGAAATGGAAAAAATGGAGTCGCCACCAATTTTATTTGAATTTGGAAAAATTGGAAAACCTCTCTTTGAAAATGGTCTTTGGAACCAGATTGGATTCGGAAGTCGGTTATGCTTAGGGAAGGGTGGAAACTTAATCCCACAGCACCCCTAACGCACCCGTCATAAGACGGTACCTTAGATTAATTGTGCAAATTCTTAACAATCCTTGAAAATATTTATTTTACCCCTTTTTTGTAAACATTGTAATTAAAAAGCGAAACCACAAAATTGTGAAAATTTAAATTTGGCTTGACAGAAATGAAATTCTGCTCCTACGTATCCCCTGGTGCAATGGGGAACTCAAAGTTACGTAGTTCTTTAAAAAATATTTGTGGGTTGGTTGATTTTATTTGAATTAATTTTTGAAATTTGAATTAACAAGCCGTCGCGGCTCACTTATCCAAATTCAGGATTAAATAGGTGAAGCTCGCGTCACGCTAGAGACGTCACCCACCGATTATCAAATTTGTTACTGAAATTTTTATTTAAGATTGTAAATCATCAAGTCATCCGCAACTCAGATGTTTACAAAATATAAGGGTTAGCAAGCTGTCGCAACTCAGGTAACCCATTTTTATTCCTTTTAAAAAAACTTTTAATTATTTCTTTATTTTTTTTTCTTTACCCTTCTCCCTTCTTATCAAAATGCATGATTATGGACAGCAGTCCACGTGATTCAACCTCACACACCCAAAAGACAATCACAATTCAATTTAAAGAGATAAAAAATTGGAGAATTTGACAACACTAACAGCACGCACCGGGGACGTTTGGGGAGGGGTTTGGACTCTGAGATTCGACGGTCGGGAGGCTGACTTCTGATGTTCGACGGTCGGGAATTGCCTCTGAAGGTCGAGAACTAGTTCTTGTGGTCCGACGGTCGAGAGCTGGCCTCTGAGGTTCGACGGTCGGGAATTGCCTCGACGGTCCGAGAACGGTTCCCGTGGTCCGACGGTCGAATGGCGGTTCCCGTGGTTCGACGGTCGAGAGCGGCCTCTCGAGGTTCGACGGTCGAGCACAAGGTCGCTCAACAAACACTCGGTAAGGCAAGAGGTGACTTGTAGGAGAGGATCTAGTATTAGCAGCCGACACGTCGGTTGGTTGAAGGATTTGGTATCTGATCCGACAGTCGGTTGGTGAAGGGTTTGGAGTTCGACGGTCGGTTGGAAAGGATCTTGGGTCAGTCGGTGAGAGGAGTGTAGCTGGTGTGTTTCGACGGTCGAGTGAAGGTTTGTGCTTGAGTTCGACAGTCGGAAATGGGAAGGATATGGCTCTTTGATTTTCGACGGTCGAATAGGGATGGTTGTTAGTTCGACGGTCGGGTATAGAGGGATTCAGGAGTGGTTGTTAGTTCGACGGTCGGTTAGTTGAAGGGAAGGATCTGACCTCTGGGGTTGTTCGACGGTCGGTGAGAGGGTGTCGGTGAGGTGTAGTAACTGGGGTGGTTCGACGGTCGGTTGGAAGGCTGATGGCTTCTGTGCGGTCCGACGGTCGGATGAGAGAAAGGATTCGATGGAGTTTGGATGGGTGAGGAGATGGGGTTTTGAGTTCGACGGTCGGTTTAGGGATATGGTATTCGACGGTCGGATGTGATGGAAGTAGGTGATGTGGTGAGAGATGAAAGGGGTTCGACGGTCGTGAGGAGGAAGGATGTGGTTTAAAGGATTATGACCGACGGTCGGTTGTGATGTGGTCTTCTGGTTCTGGACAGCACAAGTGATTCTGGGTTTTTAGGTGGCTATAGTGGAAAATGGTTGATGAAGAGGGAGGTTGGTGGTTTTATTTGGTTGGAGAAGATGAAGATGGGAGTTTGTATGAAGGAAAATGGTTGGAGTTCACGTGGTGTCTGGGCTGGGGTATGGTGGTGATGTGGGTGATGGGAAGGTGATGGTTGTTGTATGGTGGAGGTGGAAGTGAAGCGTGGTTGTTTGTTATGGTGAAGGTTGGATGGGTTGTGGTGTGATGGAGATAAGTTGAAAGTGAGGTTGGAGATGAGAGGGTGGCAGAAGATGGAAGGAAAAATTGAAGATTCAAGGAATGGATTGTCCAGCCTCCGGAAGGAATTGGGTTCTCCAGCCTGCCCAGCCTCCTCGAAGAAAATGAGAAAGAAAAGAATATAATGGAGGGGTTGTCGGTTGATTGCAGAAATTACGGGAAAGAGGTTGCGTGAGTGGGTTGCGATTATGTGTGAGACAAAAACAAAGAAAGAAAAAGAGAGAGAACGTGAATGGAGAGGTGCAAAAGGCCGGTGTGTGCAAATGAAAAAAAACAAAAAAAAAATGAGTCATGTATCATTTGTGATAACGTGAGTGGAGTGCGGTGAAAAGTGAGTGAGTGTGAATTAGTAGGAACGTGAGTGTGGTCTTGCATGTGACTATTATATTTTTTTTCTTTTTTTATTTTTACTTCTTTTTTTTTTTTTTTTGTCTTTTTTTATTTTATTATATTTTTTTTTTAGCCCGGTCAAAATTGGGTGTTCACAGTTGCCCCTCTTTACTTGTTTCTTATTAGATAAAAGGAAAAACTGTGATTTTTCATTTTATCGTCGTAAGAAGCGAGTAAAGAAATGAACTCCAATTTTGTCCTAATAATGCATAGAGGATAAATGCAAAATAAAGCAGGAACAACAATGGAAGTTAAAATGCAATGAGCCGGTGCGCTCAAAAGTAAATGACAAAAATGCATGGAATGCATGGAATGCGTGGAGCCGATGCGCTCAATAAAAAGCTCGACAGAAAGTAAAATGCATAGAATTGACAGAATTTTAAAATGCATGGAATGCGTGGAGCCAATGCGCTCAGGAATTAAAAGACAGGAGCCGATGTGCTCAAAAGACAGGAATTAAAAGACATGAGCCGATGCGCTCAAAAGTAAATGACAGGAATTAAAAGACAGGAGCCGATGCGCTCAGAAAGTAAATGACAGGAGCTGATGCGCTCAAAAGTAAAAGACAGGAATTTAACAGACAGGAGCCGATGCGCTCAAAAAGTAAATAACAGGAATTAAAAGATGCATGGAATGCATGGAGCCAATGCGCTCAACAGAAAATGAAATGCATGGAATGCATGGAGCCGATGCGCTCAGGAATTAAAAGACAGGAGCCGATGCGCTCAAAAAGTAAATGGCAGGAATTAAAAATGCATGGAATGCATGGAGCCAATGCGCTCAACAGAAAATGAAATGCATGGAATGCATGGAGCCGATGCGCTCAGGAATTAAAAGACAGGAGCCGATGCGCTCAAAAAGTAAATGACAGGAGCCGATGCGCTCAAAAGTAAAGACAGAAATTAAAAGACAGGAGCCGATGCGCTCGAAATTAAAAGACAGGATTTAAAAGACAGGAGCCGATGCGCTCAAAAAGTAAATGACAGGAGCCGATGCGCTCGAAAATAAAAGACATGAGTCGATGCGCTCGAAAGTAAATGACAGGAGCCGATGCGCTCAAAAGTAGAAGACAGGAATTTAAGAGACAGGAGCCGATGCGCTCGAAAAGTAAATGACAGGAGCCGATGCGCTCAAAAGTAAAGACAGAAATTAAAAGACAGGAGCGATGCGCTCGAAATTAAAAGACAGATTTAAAAGACAGAGCCGATGCGCTCAAAAAGTAAATGACAGAGCCGATGCGCTCGAAAATAAAAGACATGAGCCGATGCGCTCGAAAGTAAATGACAGGAGCCGATGCGCTCAGAAAGTAAATGACAGGAGCCAATGCGCTCAAAAAGGTAAAAAAGACAAAGGGCAACTGAGTCCCGGAAACTTAAAGGATAATGGGCAACTGAGTCCCGAAATTTAAAAGACAATGGGCAACTGAGTCCCGAAATTTAAAGACAATGGGCAACTGAGTCCCGAAATTTAAAACAATGGGCAACTGAGTCCCGAAATGTAAAAGACACTGGGCAACTGAGTCCCGAAATGACAATGGGCAACTGAGTCCCGAAATTTAAAAGACACTGGGCAACTGAGTCCCGAAATGACAATGGGCAACTGAGTCCCGAAATTTAAAAGACAATGGGCAACTGAGTCCCGAAATGACAATGGGCAACTGCGTCCCGGAATTTAAAAGACAATGGAATAAGCATCTTGAACAAAAAGATTTTTTTTCTTTTTTTTTTCTTTTTTCTCATTTTCTTTTCTTTGTTTTTTCCTTTGCTTTTCTCTCCTTTTTTTGTTCTTTTCTTTTCTTTTTCTTTCTTTTTTCTTTTCTCTTTTTTTCTTCTTCTTTTTTTTTTCTTCTTCTTTTTTTTTTTTTTTTTTTTTTTCAGAATTTTAAAAGACAATGGGCAATCGTCCCGAAACTTAAAAGACAATGGGCAATCGAGTCCCGAAATTTAAATGACAATGGGCAATCTGCGTCCTAATTTTAAAAGACAATGGGCAATCAAGCGTCCGAATTTAAAAGACAATGGGCCACCGAGTCCCTAATTTGAAAGACAATGGGTAATCAAGTCCCAAAATTTTAAAAGACAATGGGCAACTGAGTCCCGAAATTTAAATGGCAATGGGCAACTGCGTCCCGGAATTTAAAAGACAATGGAATAAGCATCTTGAACAAAAAGATTTTTTTCTTTTTTTTTTTTTTTTCTCATTTTCTTTTTTTTTTTTTTTTTTTTGCTTTCTCACTTTCGACTCTCCTTTCAAGAAATGGGATGAATCATTGCTTGATTCCTTGATAGAAAATTTTGCCCCAAGTGTTTAACCTTGTCTCTCATTTAGTTGATTCCCTCGCAATTACTTGATAACTCGGTCCTTGTTCTGCGTTGCTACTTCCTTCAACACATGCTTTTCCTTAATCCTTCAAAAATTTTGCCCCGCATGGCCAACTAAATGCAAACAAAACTCGCCCGTGTAGGATCACACGCAATTCAAAATTGCCCCAGTTTGGGTGCACCCTTCAAGGTGTTTCAGGCCAACTTCCTCTGAGATTTTGCCCATTCATTTGCCCTAACTTTTGTTTAGACCGACCTTTCAGGTTTTCAGACTAACGGGCTCTTTTTTCATTTCATTTTATATTTTTTGCTTTTTGCTTTTTTTTTAGCTCGGGTATCTCCTCTTTCATCAATTGGGATTTCCAAGATCTCTTCGATCTGAATTGGTCAATAAGCAATTACCATTAGATGGTCAAATCATGGTGTTGTACTCATGGTCACTTTACCTGAAGCATTATGTCACAGACACTCATGAATTCAAAAAGTACAACAAGAAAGAAACGAACAACTTCCAGATTGTTCTTAGAAGTTTGACTACAGAAAGGATATTATTTACAACGGTTAAAGACACAAGAAATAAAATAGCGAGAAAATCAAAAGATTTTTTTTTTCGCTTGAGTCAAGATTCGACAACTGGACATCATTAATTATCAAACACCCCCCACACTTACTCTTTTGCACGTCCTCGGGCAAAACAGAAAAAAAAAAACTGACTCAAAAGTTAAACATTCTAAAAGACTCAATTTCTAATAATATTTAAGAATGAAGATCAATTAAATTCAAGTAATTAAAACATTCATGAGGTAACACATCTTCACATCTCAAATCAACAAGCAAGGATACTTCAATTGAAAAACATGAGTAAAGAATGATAGATCCTCACAGAATTTACTCTCAATCTCTCAAGTGTTTAAAAGGTAGGTATTTCACTCAATTCGACCCATGAAAATTGCACTACCATATGCTTGCTTATCTTCTACTTCTCCACTACTCAAAACACATGCACACACAAATCATGAGGACTTTATTCAAGGTTGTAGTGAGGTCAAGGTAAAGGTAGAAGTAATATGGATATGTCAAGTTAAATACCAAAGAGAATAGAAGAGCATTATGATACAGTTAGAGTGGAGAGGATGTTTGAGAACATTCAGTCTAACTTTCCCAAGATTTTCTTTTTTTTTTTTTCTCATACAGGACAATTACCAATATCTAACTAATGTTTTGTTAAAGATCAATTGGTAGATTGAATTCCTTTAGGCTTGAACATTCTCCTTCTATTCCTGTTATTTCCAATCATCCACCCTCATTCTCGGTATGAATATATCACATGGTGCATTCTTTTGATTGTAGCAATAATCAGCTCTCTCTCTCTCTCTCTCTCTTTTTTTATATAAACATATTTTTTTTTATAGAAACATATTTTCTTTTTCTTTTTTTTTTTATAACCCATCTGCACATGCAACCCCACACTTGTTCAAGAACTCATCAAATAACAAAGTCAATGCTCTCTTATTCCCTAAGGTTGGGTTAGAACATGGTTTTTCATTTAATGCACATAATGAGTTCGAAACAAAGAATGGTCAAATAAGCTCAAAGGGGTTAAGCAAGGGGAAATATGCAAGGTCAGAAAATTTTCAAGAAGTCAAAAGAGTGCTTGATATCATATTGAAAACAAGGTTGGCTATTTGGTTAAACTGGCTAAGAAAGAGGGCCTCAATCATGTTCATGCATGCAAGTGAAACGTAGCCTCAAAAAGAATCAAAGTAAGTTCTAGAGTGATCATTATCATGAGTGAAAATCACACAAGAAAGAAGGGAATGGCATAAATGTTGAATCCATCCATTAGGCTCAAGATCTCACAAGATATAGTTCTATCATTCTCACCACCAATTCAACATCCATAACCAAACATATGATTTTTAAGAAAGAAGACAATTTACTCAATCATGCATTTTCCTGAATTTCAATTGCTACTTCTACCCCAACTAAAATGCGTCTCAAGAGTGAAATTTACTCCCTACTCTGTCATCCCTAACTGGTTTAGAAAATTACTGATAAACACACTTTATTAGTACATACACACACTTTTTGTTTGTTTTTTTGTTTTTTTGTTTTTTTTTGTTTTTTTTTTATATTTAGGCACACAACGACCCTTCCCCCCAACCAGATCATAACATTGTCCTTAATGTTAAAATATAGATGAGTAAAGGATAGAATTACCTGCTGGAGAAAGCGGACACAAATTTAAATAGAAACAAAGTATAATAAAATCAGACCGATTAAAGAGAAAGTGTCAGATCTGACTTGCTTTTCTTGTTACTTCTTTCGCTGCTTCCTATTGACCAATCTATCTGAGCCAATACCTTATCAGGTACATACTCAAAAGCTTCCAATTTATCAATGAGCTCATCAATAGTGGAGGCAGAGATAAGAAGTTGTCTTGCCTAAGGAGTGATAAATTTACGTTCCCACGACTTTGTCAAGAAAAAATAACAAAAGGTCAAAGAAATTATTAACATTCAACAAACCAATGGGTTTATGGTGGATGTTCGGTTCACCAAGAGACAATTTGAAAAATTTCTTCCAAAGTACCAAAACCACTGTAAGACAAGAAATGCATCGAATTGTCACCATTATTTTCATGCGTCCATGCATGGATGTTACCTAATTTCTTCTCCAACTGTCTTGCCGGTGATGTTACTTTCACTAAAGGTTTAGGAATAACACCTAAAACCCGATCGCCTCTATAAGAACAAAGAAGTGAAACAAATTTCATTAACCCACGACAACCTCCCCATATACAAGATGAATATTCCTTGCAGCAAGTGCTCGACCAAGAGTGCTAGGCTGCGTTTAAAATCTAATCCCTTCCCATAACTCGACCCACAAAAACACAGACATTTTTTAGGTTACGAATAGAAGGCCCCATTCTATACCCTTCTTCTCTTTGAGTGTTTCTGAGTTGAAGGAAGGAGAAAATAGAGTGTTTAAATAAGAAAAAGAATGGAAAGGGAAATAATTGCACCTAGAAGGGTAGGTCGGCTGTTGTCAGAAAAGGTTGAATTTAAGAAACATAAAATCTTTTTTTTTTGTGTTTTTTTTTAAAACTTTTTTTTTTGCTTTTTTTTGTGTTTTTTTTTTGTGTTTTTTTTTTCTTCAAGAAAACCATCAGGGTAAAGAAGTCTAGAAACCCCGAAGGATCCCATCCAAAAGATCATCTGTCCAAAACCAAAATTCAACAAAATCATACAAAGATAAAATAATAACAAATGATTATATACCTTTATGTACAGGTTTCATGGCAGATCTTTATACTTTGCCGCGTCATGAGTGCAAGAATACCAAGACGGCTCACCAACTGGGCATTCTTCTCCCTCCCTTGTGGGATATTTTGGATTGAGCTACGACGCCACTAATTAAAGTGCGTAAATCGACAAATACTACCACCAACGACCACGGCCGGTGAGAGGTCGGGCCAAAGAGCCCATGGCATTAAATCACAGATTCACTCGAGGCATTGTCACGCGAGAATGCAAACACGGACGCTTCTTTCTCGTCCATCGCCAGCGAGCCTTTGGTTAAAACTGGAATGCTTGCGCGGCTCTCTGCGCAGCATGGCACACGAACCTTATTTACCGACCAGCGTGCGATGGTCCACCCGAGTCAATGACAGTGTGTCCGCCACTCCACCGCGGGGCTCCTAATCTAATTAAAGACCAAGTACAACCGAAGTTTCGCCCTCTTTTTTTTTTCATTTGGTTTTTAGTTTTTTCTTTTTTTTCTTTCTTTCTTTTTTTTTTTCTTTTCTTTTTTTCTTTTTTTTTTTAAAATGTACAAGATAATATATACATGTTGTTGTGATTGTGGCTCACATCTTCCTCTCGTTTCACGTCCGTAAACGGCTTAAACGCCTTCTATGAGTCGAGGATAAGCTTCCCATCCAATTTTCTTATAAATTGGCAAACAGGTCTTTTTGAGTCGATTCCCAAGACTCGTAATGCTCTTGCTCGTCCTTGAAGAGATTCCACAAACTAAGAAGTTCACGCTGCACAACTCCACAAGAATGCGTCTCAAGAGTCAATAAGATATTATCTAATGACTCCTTACTCAGCCCATTCTTAACGAAGAATATTTTATCTTCTCTATTTACAGAAACCATCCCCAAAGAGTGACATTGCGTGTTGCAATTCCATCGTGCACACTTGTAACAAACTTTCATTCTTTTTGCTCTTCTCCTTTTTGAAAATGAACTTTTACCGAGACCAGGCATGTATTGGACAAATGAATCTGAAGATTCACCAGCTAAACGAACCTTTGCTTCGATTATCCAGCGTATATCTTCTGGGATGCCCTTATACATTAACAATCTCTCAGTCTTTCACATCTAGCTTCATAGACTTTTGTTAGAGCATTTAGAAGGAGAGAAGGAAAATATTTTCTTAGATTTGAGGGAATGGCATCCATTTTGAAAGGAGAAGAAATCAGTTATTATGGGAAACTGAAAAACAAACCGACTTGAGAGTCACGGAGTACCGTTATCCGCCATTTAACCGGCAACACAGAGAACTCAACAACTTGATGTTCCAGAAATGGTTGAGTCTTGGTCCCTTAACTTTTAATACAACACCATTCCTAGGATTCTCAATGTCTATGGCCCCATAAGATACACGTGTTTGACAACAAAAGAAATGCGCCACCTAGATCTCAATTTTCTAAGGAGTAGGTGCGGATGAGAATCTTAAAGCAAAACTTTATTGACCAATTTCCGTAACTTTTACAAAAGGTGTAACAGACCTTGAATAAAGAAGGCCAATAAAATCCATACTGCAAGATTTTCGCAGTTGTTGTCTCCACACGCCTCTGATAAAGTTTAATGGCACTACCTACCTCATTGTCGGGTACACAACTGTCTTTTTTTTTATTCATTTTTTTTTTTAGAAAACATGATGAGAAGAATAATGACAAGTGATACAATAATGAGTGAGTGAGTTGTTGGTCCTTTAATAATGACTCATCTCCTCTTTTTTGAAAAATAAATTTTTAAGAGGGACGCAAGCATGGTTTGTCACATTAAAAGACTGAACAACTCACAAGATATGGCAAGATGATTTTTTTTTTATAATGTAAAAAAAAAAATGTATATTTTTTTTTTAAGTTTTTTTTTTTTTAAGTTTTTTTTTTTTTTTTTTTTTAAGAATGGATGGCATGAGGAAAGAAGAAGTACGCTCCCTTTGTGTCCTAATGAGGTTGCCTTAAACTTGGGAATTCCATCCTAAGGATCTAAGAGTCTTTCGATTCGTGATAACTTCCATAGGGTGGCTTTTCTATTTTAAAAGTCTCTAGAGCCAAGTCCTATTTCGTAATGTTGACCACGAAATAATTGGGTAAACCAACTAGGTGTGGGACATTCATGAAAAAGGTGCACTCTAGATGAGGTTTTCGCAATAACCAAACAGAAGTACATCCAAAATGGCTACCACTACGCAACCTCTACTTATCTTAGGCTTCACTCGGACCGCATATAGGGCCCCACTCGAATGTGTGTGCTTTACGTGTAGGTGCAGTAGGGTCTTTGGGAGCGTACAAACCTGTACAAAAATTTAAAAAGAAACTACCCCCAACCTCGCAAAAACATATATACAATAGCCAGAAAGAATCATCTATCGTAAGGTTTCAACAATTATGCACAAATATATACAAGTAACAATATACATAAGATAATGCTATCGATATTTACATAAAATAAAATAAATAAAATCCATTTACAAACAAAAAGAAAACAAAAACAAGGATAAAAAGGGTAAAATAAATAAATGAAAATTATTAACAATTTGCACAATTAACAACGACAAGCTTGACTCTCATCAAATCCCGATGAGTCGCCATCTGTCGCGACCGGGATCGCGGCGGGAGAAACAGTAACTCGAACAGGATTTTAGAAAATGGAAATGGAAAAAATGGAGTCGCCACCAATTTTATTTGAATTTGGAAAAAGTGGAAAACCTCTCTTTGAAAATGGTCTTTGAAACCAGATTGATTCTAAGTCGGTTATGCTTAGGGAAGGGTGGAAACTTAATCCCACAAAGACTTCCTAACGCACTGGCCATAAGACGGTACCTTAGATTAATTGTGCAAATTCTTAACAATCCTTGAAAATATTTATTTTACCCCTTTTTTGCAAACATTGTAACTAAAAAGCGAAACCACAAAATTGTGAAAATTTAAATTTGGCTTGACAGAAATGAAATTCTGCTCCTACGTATCCCCTGGTGCAATGGGGAACTCAAAGTTACGTAGTTCTTTAAAAAATATTTGTGGGTTGGTTGATTTTATTTGAATTAATTTTTGAAATTTGAATTAACAAGCCGTCGCGGCTCAGTTATTCAAATTAAGGATTAAATAGGTGAAGCTCGCGTCACGCTAGAGACGTCACCCACCGATTATCAAATTTGTTACGAAATTTTTATTTAAGATTGTAAATCATCAAGCTGTCGCAACTCAGATGTTTACAAAATATAAGGGTTAGCAAGCTGTCGCAACTCAGGTAACCCATTTTTATTCCTTTTAAAAAAACTTTTAATTATTTCTTTATTTTTTTTTTCTTTACCCTTCTCCCTTCTTATCAAAATGCATGATTATGGACAGCAGTCCACGTGATTCAACCTCACACACCCAAAAGACAATCACAATTCAATTTAAAGAGATAAAAAATTGGAGAATTTGACAACACTAACAGCACGCACCGGGGACGTTTGGGGAGGGGTTTGGACTCTGAGATTCGACGGTCGGGAGGCTGACTTCTGATGTTCGACGGTCGGGAATTGCCTCTGAAGGTCGAGAACTAGTTCTTGTGGTCCGACAGTCGAGAGCTGGCCTCTGAGGTTCGACGGTCGAGAGCTGGCCTCTGAGGTTCGACGGTCGAGAATTGCCTCTGACAGTCGAGAACTGGTTCCTGTGGTCCGACGGTCGGTAACTGGTTCCTGTGGTTCGACGGTCGAGAGCTGGCCTCTGAGGTTCGACGGTCGAGCACAAGGCTGCTCAACAAACACTCTGGTAAGGCAAGAGGTGACTTGTAGGAGAGGGATCTAGTATTAGCAGCCCGACAGTCGGTTGGTTGAAGGATTTGGTATCTGATCCGACAGTCGGTTGGTGAAGGGTTTGGAGTTCGACGGTCGGTTGGAAAGGATCTTGGGTCAGTCGGTGAGAGGAGTGTAGCTGGTGTGTTTCGACGGTCGAGTGAAGGTTTGTGCTTGAGTTCGACAGTCGGAAATGGGAAGGATATGGCTCTTTGATTTTCGACGGTCGAATAGGGATGGTTGTTAGTTCGACGGTCGGGTATAGAGGGATTCAGGAGTGGTTGTTAGTTCGACGGTCGGTTGGTTGAAGGGAAGGATCTGACCTCTGGGGTTGTTCGACGGTCGGTGAGAGGGTGTCGGTGAGGTGTAGTAACTGGGGTGGTTCGACGGTCGATTGGAAGGCTGATGGCTTCTGTGCGGTCCGACGGTCGGATGAGAGAAAGGATTCGACGGAGTTTGGATGGGTGAGGAGATGGGGTTTTGAGTTCGACGGTCGGTTTAGGGATATGGTATTCGACGGTCGGATGTGATGGAAGTAGGTGATGTGGTGAGAGATGAAAGGGGTTCGACGGTCGTGAGGAGGAAGGATGTGGTTTAAAGGATTATGACCGACGGTCGGTTGTGATGTGGTCTTCGGTTCGGGCAAAGACAAGTGATTCTGGGTTTTAGGTGGCTATAGTGGAAAATGGTTGATGAAGAGGGAGGTTGGTGGTTTTATTTGGTTGGAGAAGATGAAGATGGGAGTTTGTATGAAGGAAAATGGTTGGAGTTCACGTGGTGTCCGGGCCGGGGTATGGTGGTGATGTGGGTGATGGGAAGGTGATGGTTGTTGTATGGTGGAGGTGGAAGTGAAGCGTGGTTGTCGTTACATGGTGAAGGTTGGATGGGTTGTGGTGTGATGGAGATAAGTTGAAAGTGAGGTTGGAGATGAGAGGGTGGCGAAGATGGAAGGAAAAATTGAAGATTCAAGGAATGGATTGTCCAGCCCTCCGGAAGGAATCGGGTTCTCCACCGCCTCACCTCCTCGAAGAAAATGAGAAAGAAAAGAATATAATGGAGGGGTTGTCGGTTGATTGCAGAAATTACGGGAAAGAGGTTGCGTGAGTGGGTTGCAGCATTATGTGTGAGACAAAAACAGCAAAGAAAAAGAGAGAGAGAACGTGAATGGAGAGGTGCAGCAGTGTGTGCAAATGAAAAAAAACAAAAAAAATGAGCTGTGTATCATTTGTGATAACGTGAGTGGAGTGCAGGTGAAAAGTGAGTGAGTGTGAATTAGTAGGAACGTGAGTGTGGTGCTGCATGTGACTATTATATTTTTTTTTCTTTTTTTATTTTTACTTCTTTTTTTTGTTTTTTTTTTGTCTTTTTTTTATTTTATTATATTTTTTTTTTAGCCCTACAAAATTGGGTGTTCACATACGTATAATGGTTACTAGAAAATATAAATCATTTAAGCACAAGAGAAGAATAAATCTAACCTTACTTTATTACCAAGAGCTTCACCCTTTCACCCAAGTAAAATGAAACTTAGTTACTCATAGATAAGAAGAAAGAAAGAAAGAAGAAGAAGAAGAAGAAGAACATGACTTTCATTTAGAACAAAGGAAAATTACTACAAGAAAACCTAGTAACAAAATGGTATCATTTTGGTAACTAACACCTAATACCCTAATGATCTGCCAAGGCCTCCTTTTATAGAGGATTAGAGATACAAAATGTCAAGGGGGCTGAGTTATTAGTGGGTGGATGATTGGAAAATGAGTGAAAAATGCCAAATGACATTAAATGACATTAAATGAGTGGGAAATAATGGAGATTCCTTGTCTCCGAAATCATGCAGCTCTGAAGTCATTGCATTCGTCATTTTTGAACCAAGTGGTCTTCATGAAAGTTGTAGGCCTAGATCTTAGCTTTCAAATGGCTTTCATTTGGATCCAATATCATTTCTACAACTCCAGATACGTTCAAATTACTACATATTGTCCAGGCCCAGTCACAGCTCCTCTGTTCTGACTTCCAAACCCAATATCACCTTCAAGGAATCCGATTCTGGAAAAGTGTTCAACATGAAAGTTGTAGATATGGGTCTTTACTATTTATCATCCAAATTTCAATCCATTTTACAACATCTAGCCCAAAATCTGTGATGAACAGTATACGTAGGTCAAGCTGTCAGGAACAGTATTCTAGTTCTTGCTTCAACCCCAATTTGAGTTATCTACTCGAGTGATTGGGCCTTTGAGGTCTCATGAAAGTTATAGAACTCTCTCTTATCTTTCAAATGCCACTAGAATCAGCTCCAAAGACCACCTACAGCCCAAGATATGACCTAAATACAAAAACAGTGTAAGATATGAATCATGCTGAAAAATTCAATTAAGTTCAATTTTGAGTCCAAACTTACAAAACATAATAAAACTCAATCAATTAAGTACATAAAGAGTGTAAATGACTAAGAATGAAAGCTTATTAATGTATCAAATATGTGATCATCAAACTCCCCCACACTTAGTTTTTTGCACTCCTGAGCAAAACACATAAGATCACTCAAAAAAAAAAATGAAACAGACTCAAAAGCTAAACACTCTAAAAGACTCAATTTCTAATAATATTTAAAAATGAAGAGCAATCATTCAAGTAATCAAAACATTCATGAGGTAACATATCTTCACTTCTCAAATCAACAAGCAAGGTTATTTCAATTGAAACGCATGAGTCAAGAATGATAGATTTTCACAAGATTCACTCTCAATCCCTCAAGTGTTTAAAAGGTAGGTATTTCACTCAATTCAACCCATGAAAATTACACTACCATAAGCTTGCTTATCTTCTACTTCTCCACTACTCAGAACACATGCACACACAAATCATGAGGACTTTATTCAAGGTTGTAATGGGGTCAAGGTAAAGGAGGAGGTAATATAGATATGACAAGTTAAACACCAGAGAATAAAAGAACATGAGAGCTGAGTTCAATTAACAAGCATAAAAATTCATCCCAACTCCACCTAATACAAATTCTCTTTACATATTCTTTTCCTTTCCTTTATTACCTTGTTGACCCTCTTCTTTTTACAATTTTTTTTGAATTTTTTTGAATTTTTTTTATTTTTTGATTTTTTTTATTTTTGATTTTTGAATTTTTTTTAAGAAGAAGAACATCATATATACACATTTTTTTTAAAATATTCTGCACACACACCCCCACACTTGTTCAAGAACTCATCGAATGACAAACTAATGTTCTCTTATTCCCTAAGGTCAAGTAAGAATATGATTTTTCATTTAAGGCGCATAATGAGTTCGAAACAAAAAATAGTCAAATAAGCTCAAAGGGGTTAAGCAAAGGAAAATATGCACAAGGTTGGCTATTTGGCTAAAGTAGCTATTTCAAGAAAAATGCCTCAATCATATTCATGTATGCATATGAAAATGTAGTCTCAAAAAGAATCAAAGCAAGTTCTAGAGTAACAATTCCATGAGTGAAATTCACACAAGAAAGAAAAGAATAGTACAAATGTTCAATCCATTCATCAATAAACTCAAAATCTCACAAGGCATAATTCTATCATTCTCAGTCCACCAATTCAACATTCATAACCAAGCATGTGAACTTTAAGAAAGAAGACAATTTACTCAATCATGCAAATTTCCTTGAATTTGAATTGCTACTTCCACATAAATTAGTTACTACCCTAATTACTCCTTACTCTGTCACCAATTTTTGATGCGTCTCAAGAATAAATAATTTACTCTTTACTCTGCCATTCCTAATTACTTTTGTTGTTAAAAAAAATTGATGACAAACACAACAAACATATTCACAAACACACTTTCTAAATCTTTTTTTTTTTGGGTTTTTTTTTTAGTTTTTTTTTTACAACCATCCTTCCCCCCAACCAGATCACAACATTGTCCTCAATGTTAAAACATAGATAGGTAAAGGATAGAATATATTACCTGTTGCTGCAATTACTGAAAAAGAAAAAACCAAAGCTTGTAATTATTTAAATAGTTGGAGTGTCTTGGCTGGCTTTCTTTTCACTTTGCTTCCTTCACCACTTCCTTCACCGCTTCCTTCGGACCAATCTATCTGAGCTGTTACTGGATCAGGTTCATAAACAAATGCTTCTAATTTATCATTCAATTCATCAACAGTAGAAGCAGAGATAAGGAGTTGTCTTGCTGAAGGTGTGACAAATTTCTGTTCCACGGCATGGTCAACAAAAGATAACAAATTATCAAAGAAATTATTAACATTCAACAAACCTATGGGTTTATGGTGGATGTTCAATTGGGCCCAAGAGACAACTTGAAAGACTTCTTCCAATGTACCAAAACCACCAGGTAAGGCTATGAATGCATCAGAATTTGCAAGCATTGTCCTCATTTGTTCATCCATAGATGATACCTGAATTTTCAGTCCAATTGTCTTTCCAACGATGTTCCTTCGAGTGAAAGGTTCAGGAATGACACCTAAAACTTGACCACCTCTTATATGTGCAGAAAGTGATATAGCCCCCATTAATCCAATGCTACCTCCCCCATATACAACACGAATGTTCCTAGCAGCAAGTGTTCTACCAACAGTGCTTGCTGCGTTTACAAACTCTAAACCATTCCCATAACTTGTCCCACAAAATACAGCAATACTGAGAAATCTACGAACAGAAGAAGGAGCTCCCTCCATTTCTACACTCACACTTTCTTTGAATGATTATGAGTTGCAGGAAATTGAAGAAAATGGAGTGTTTAAATAGGGAAGAGAATAGAAAAAGTAATAATAACTCCTATACAGGTAGATTGACTGGTGTCAGAAAAGTTTGAAATTTAAAAATAATTTTTTTTTTGTTTTTTTTGTTTTTGTTTTTTTTTTTTTTGACTTCAAGAAAACCATCAGGGTAAAGAAGTCTAGAAACCCCCGAAGGATCCCATCCAAAGGATCGTCTGTCCAAAACAAAATTCAACAAAATCATACAAAGATAAAATAATAATAACAAATGATTACATACCTTTATGTACAGGTTTCATGGCGATCTTTATACTTTAAGGCGTCATGAGTGCAATAATACCAAGACGCTCACCAATCTGGGCATTCTTCTCCCTCCCGCTTGTGGGATATTTTGGATTGAGCTACGACGCCACTAATTAAAGTGCGTAAATCTGACAGCTACCACCAACGACCACAGCCAGTGAGAGGTCGCTGAAGAGCCCATGACATTAAATAACAGGATCCAGCTCAGAGGCATTGTCACACGAGAATGCAAATACGGGACACTTCTTTCTGTCCATCTACAAGCAGAGCCTTTGGTTAAAACCTGGGAATGCTTGCGCGGCTCTCTGTAGAGCATGGCACACGAACCTTATTTACCGACCGGCGTGCGAAGGTCCACCCGAGTCAATGACGGTCTGCCACTCCACTGCAGGGCTCCTAATCTAATTAAAGACCAAGTACAACCGAAGTTTCGCCTTTTTTATTATTTTATTATTTTATATTTTTTTCGCTTTTTTTTTCTTCTTCTTTTTTCTTTTTTTTTCTTTTTTTTTTTTTTTTTTTTTTTTTTTCTTTTTTTTTTTTTTTTTTTTTTTTTTTTTTTTTAGAAAATGTACAAGATAATATATACATGTTGTTGTGATTGTGGCTCACATCTTCCTCTCGGTTTCACGTCCGAAACTTGGCTTAAACACCTTCTATGAGTCGAGGATAAGCTTCCCATCCAATTTTCTTATAAATTGGCAAACAGGGTCTTTTTGAGTCAGATTCCCAAGACTATAACGTTCTTGCTCGTCCTTGAAGAGATTCCACAAACTAAGAAGTTCACGCTGCACAACTCCACAAGAATGCGTCTCAAGAGTCAATAAGATATTATCTAATGAATCCTTACTCAGTCCATTCTTAATGAAGAATATTTTATCTTCTCTGTTTACGGAAACCATCCCCAAAGAGTGACATCGCGTATTGTAATTCCATCGTGCACACTTGTAACAAACTTTCATTCTTTTTGCTCTTCTCCTTTTTAAAAATGAACTTTTACCGAGACCAGGCATGTATGGGACAAATGAATCTGAAGATTCACCAGCTAAACGAACCTTTGCTTCGATTATCCAGTATATCTTCTCGGGATGCCCTTATACATTAACAATCTCAGTCTTTCACACCTAACTTCATAGACTTTTGTTAGAGCATTTAGAGGAGAGAAGGAAAATGTTTTCTTAGATTTGAGAGAATGACATCCATTTTGAAAGGAGAAGAAATCGGTTATTATGGGAAATCGAAAAACAAACCGACTTGAGAGTCACGAGTACCGTTATCCGCCATTTAACCGGAACACAAAGAACTGCAAAAAGAAAGAAACAACATTAAAATAAATTCTACTCATAACAAGGATTAGAAAGAGAAATGGATTCTACCTCAACAACTTGATGTTCCAGAAATGGTTTGAGTCTTTGTCCATTAACCTTAAATACAATATCATTCCTAGGATTCTCAATGTCTATGGCCCCATAAGAATACACATATTTGACAATATAAGGACCAATCCACCTAGATCTCAATTTTCCAGGGAATAGGTGAAGGCGAGAATTATAAAGCAGAACTTTTTGACCAATTTCAAAAGTTTTTCTGAAAATTGATTTGTCATGAAAAGCTTTTGTTCTAGTTTTATAAATCTTTGAGTTTTCATATGCATCATTTCTTAATTCCTCAAGTTCATTCAATTGTAATTTGCGTAACTTGGAAGCATCATCAAGACTTAAGTTGAAAGCTTTAATGGCCCAAAATGCTTTATGCTCCAATTCTACAGGCAAATGACAAGGTTTTCCATAAACTAACCGATAGGGAGACATGCCCAAAGATGTTTTAAAAGCAAGATGCAGTAAGCCCAAAGTGCATCGTTTAGTCTTAAAGACCAATCTTTACGATTTGGGTTAACCGCTTTTTTCAAAATTTGTTTAATCTCCCTATTTGCTAATTCAACTTGTCCACTTGTCTAAGGATGATAAGGGGTTGCAATTTTGTGGGTAATGCAATATTTCTTCATTAAAGATTCAAATGGTTTATTACAAAAATGTGTTCTCCCATCACTGATGATAGCTCGAGGAATTCCAAATCGACTCAAAATATTTTCTTTTAAAAATTTTAGAACAGTTTTATGATTATTGTGCCGACATGAAATTGCCTCAATCCATTTTGAGACATAATCAACTGCAACCAAAATGTACACAAATCCAAATGATGATGGAAATGGACCCATGAAATCAATTCCCCAACAATAAAAAATTTCAATGACAATGATAGGATTCAAAGGCATCATATTTCTTTTAGAAATGGACCCCAATTTTTGACAACTTTCACAATTTTTGCAAAAAGTATAACTGTTCTTGAATAAAGTGGGCCAATAAAATCCACACTGCAAGATTTTCGCAGCTATTTTCTTTAAAGAAAAATGACCTCCACATGCTTCTGAATGACAAAATTTAATGACACTACTTACCTCATTGTCGGCTACACATCTCCGAAAGATTTGATCAGGACAATATTTGAACAAATATGGGTCATCCCAAAAGAAATTTTTCACCTCAATCAAAAACTTTTTTCTATCTTGGTGTGTCCACTGAGGCGGCATCTTACCTGTTACAAGAAAATTGACAATGTTAGCAAACCAAGGCATAGAATTGACCGAAAATAAAAATTCATCAGGAAAAGAATCATTGATAGGTGTGCTATCAAAAGATGAGCTTGTTGTCAGCCTTGACAAATGATCTGCAACAATATTTTCGGCTCCTTTCTTGTCTTTTATTGTGATGTTAAATTCTTGAAGCAACAAGATCCACTGTATCAACCTAGGTTTGGCATCCTGTTTAGACATCAAATATCTAACAGCAGCATGATCAGTGAAAACAACAGTGGATGAACCAATTAAATAAGCTCAAAATTTGTCCAATGCAAAAATTACAGCAAGTAGTTCTTTTTCAGTAGTGGTGTAATTCATTTATGCACTATTCAAAGTTCGACTTGCGTAATAAATTACATGAGGCTTACCTTCCTTTCTTTGGCCTAAAACAGCGCCAACAGCAAAATTACTAGCATCACACATTAACTCAAAAGGCAACGACTAGTCAGGAGATTGCATGATAGAAGCAGAAGTCAAAAGACCGATTAATTTTTCAAAAGATTTCTAACAATCTTGAGTCCAATCAAATGGTGTATCTTTTGTTAGAAGATTACATAAAGGTCTAGATATGGCACTAAAGTCCTTTACAAATCTTCTGTAAAATCCTGCATGTCCTAAAAAGGAACGAACTTCTCTGACTGTTTTTGGGAAAGGCAAATGAGCAATTAATTCAACTTTGGCTTTATCAACTTCAATTCTTTTAGAAGATATCACATGACCTAACACTATTCCTGAGGTAACCATGTAATGACATTTTTTCCAATTTAACACAAATCCTTTTTCTTCGCATCTTTTAAGAACTTTTTCCAAATTATCAAGATAATTTTCAAAAGAATTTCCAAAAAGCACAAATCATCCATGAAAACCTCTAAAAAATGCTCAATCATGTCACTGAAAATACTTAACATGCATCTTTGAAAAGTTACCGGAGCATTACAAAGACCAAAAGGCATTCTTCTATATGCAAAAGTGCCAAAGGGACAAGTAAAAGTGGTCTTTTCTTGGTCCTCTAATGCAATTGGTATTTGATTATACCCTGAATAACCATCAAGAAAATAATAGTAGGGATGTCCTGCTACTCTTTCTAGAATCTGATCAAGAAAAGGCAATGGAAAATGGTCTTTCCTAGTGGCTGCATTCAATTTTCTGAAATCAATACACATACGCCAACTAGATGAGACTCGGGTAGGTATTAATTCTCCTTTTTCATTTTCAACCACTGTTATTCCGATTTCTTAGGCACAACTTGTGTAAGACTTACCCACTCACTGCTATCGAGAGATAGGATAGATAATTCCAACATCAAGTAATTTAAGAACTTCACTCTAACTACCTCTTTCATGTGTGGATTTAATCTTCTTTGAGGTTGTTGAGATGTTTTAGCATTATCCTCTAAATGTATTCTATGTGTACAGATTAATGGATTAATGCCTTTTATATCCTTTAATGTCCATCCAATTGCACTTTTATGCCTTTTAAGTACTTCTATCAACTTACCTTCTTGTTCTTTGGTCGGGGATGAGGAAATTACCACTTTGGAAAGCTTTGTTCTTCTCCCAAAAATATGTACTTCAACCCATCGGTAATGGCTTCGGCCCATGTGGGTACTTCTTCATGGGTATCATCATTCATGGATTTTAGCTCTTCGAATCTTGGCTTCCTTCCTTTGTATTCTATTTCCGTACGCTTAAGCAAAGAGCATATTTCGAAATATCATCATCTAATTATGTAGTGAATTAAATGAATTAATTAAACAAATTTCTAATGGGTCAGAAGAACTATTGGTTTGAAGATGATCATCTATAATGGCCTCAATCCCTTCAATCTCTTCATTGTCATCATAAACTTCATGTGGTTGCTTGCACATGTTGAAAACATTAAGCTCCAGTGTCATATTTCCAAAAGTTAGCTTCACCACTCCATTTCTGCAATTTATCAAAGCATTAGATGTTACTAAAAATGGGTGACCCAAAATAATAGGAACTGACTTAGAACTGTCAACCATAGGTTCAGTTTCCAAGACAATAAAATTCACAGGATATATGAATTTATCAACTTGTACCAACACATCTTCTACTTTTCCTTTTGGAATTTTAATTGATCTATCAGCAAGTAGAAGAGTTACAGAAGTTGGTTTTAACTCACCAAGGTTGAGTTGTTTGATAAACTGAATATGGAAGCAAATTAACACTAGCACCAAGATCAAGTAAAGCTCGTTCAATTTTATGTTCACCAATAATGCATGAAACTGTAGGACAACCAGGGTCTTTATATTTCAATTCATTATTATTTTGAATAATGGAGCTTACCTGTTCAGTCAAAAATGCATTCTTTTTCACATGATGTTTCCTTTTAACGGTGCACAAATCTTTCAAATATTTGGCATAAGAAGGAATCTGTTTGATAGCATCTAACAGAGGAATATTGACCTTCACTTGTTTAAAGATTTCAAAAATGTCACTGTTATGATTCACTTTACTTAGATTGTTTAATGCTTGAGGAAATGGGGGTGAAGACGAGGGTTTGATCTCCTTTTGGCTAGGTGGCTTATCAACTCCTTCCTCATCTTTGGGAATTGACTCATCATTTTTCTCAAAAAGTTCAGAAATTTATTTTTCAACAACTTTTCCACTCCTAAGAGTTATCACTGAGTTGACTTGATCTATTTTTTGACTTTCTGAACTACCCTCATTTAGGCTAAACTGACCCTTAGGATTTGGTTGAGGTTGAGAGGGAAACTTTCCTTTCTCATGAATTGCAAGTGCAGAAGAAAGTTTAGCAAGAGTGTCTTTTATGTCAATCATGGCTTGAGTGTTTTGACTATTGATGGCCTCTTATTTTTCCATGAATGCATGCAATGTTCCTTCAAGATTTTTCCTATATGGTGGGACATAGGGTGCATATCCTTGAGGATTTTGAGAATCTTGCTGTGCTTGAGGAGGTGGTGGTTGCATGAATTGTGGCTGGTTGCTATTCCTCCAACTGAAATTCGGGTGATTTCTCCATCCCGGATTATATGTATCTGAAAAAGAAGAAGTGAATGGCTTTTTAAAATTATTCATTGCATTTACTTGCTCATGCACAACTTCTTTAAAAACAGGAATTTTGGACATTCATTTGTTGAGTGTCCTAATTCATCACAAATGCCACAAATTTCTTCATTTGCACAGATTTGATTTCTTTTACTTTCCTAGGATTCCATGGCTTCAACCTTTCTAACCAAACTAGCAAACCTTGCATTTAGATCTTCTTCTTGACTAAGATGATATTTTCCTTTATTAGCATTTGCAAGGTTAAATCTAATTGAATTTTCAGAAGGATTAGTACCATGCCAAGATTGAGAATTTTCAGCCAAATGGTCTAAATAGTCTAAAGCTTCTTCAGGTTCTTTATCAAGAAATTCACCATTGCACATTGTTTCCACAAATTGTTTGGTTTCAGGTGTTAACCCTTCATAAAAGAAGCTTATAGTGCGCCATTTTTCAAAACCATGATGTGGGCAAGAATTCAACAAATCTTTAAAACGTTCCCAACTTTGAAAATATGCTTCATTTGAATTTTGGGAAAAATTTTGGATTTGTCTTTTCAAAGCATTGGTTTTATGTGTTGGAAAAAATTTCTTCAAAAACTCACATTGCATTTCTTGCCATGTGCCAATTGATCTTGGTTTCAAAGTGTTAAGCCAAGATTTTGCTTTATCTTTCAAAGAAAAAGGAAACAATTTAAGCTTAACAACCTCTTCAGTACAAGTTTGATCATGAAAAGCAGTACATACTTCTTCAAATTCTTTTAGATGTAAATATGGGCTTTCAGATTCTAAACCATGAAAATTAGGAAGTAAAGAAATCATACCTGGCTTGAATCTAAAATTGTTGGCATTGACTGGAAAGATAAAACATGATGTACTAGAATTTCGGGATGGTTGCAAATACTCACGCATGGTTCGCAACGGTTGATTTTCATGTTCATCATGCACACTTTCGTTTTCAGCCGTTGTGCTTAATGTGTGTGATTGTGATTCAAACAAATCAATATGTAAAGTACCTGGATTAACTCTAACCAAACGACCAGAATTTAAATCACGATACCAACTAAGCATAAACAAGTAACTTACAATAGAAAAAAAAATACACAAGCTAGCAGTATAAACAGTCCATTAAATATTAACAAAGGTGTAGTATAAACTAACTACCAAATAAGAAAATAACAAAGGTGGGGTAATAAACCAACCACCAAATAAAATAAAAATAAATAAATAAATAAAAAGTTAGTATGCGATAAATTAAAATGTTAGAAGCGGATAAAGAAAAAGTTAGATAGTTAAGAAAGTTAGTAAGTTAGTAAACAAAAAAAATGACAGAAAATAAATAACAAAAAAAATGACAGAAAATAAATACGAGAAAATAAAGTACAAAAAATAAAAAATAAAAATAAAAAAGAGAGTTACCCCACTAAGTTAATATGTACAAGAAAATAAAAGGGAGAATTACCCCAACTGTACAGAAATTAAAATGCGAAAAATAAAGTGCAGAAAGTAAATTACAAAAAAGAAAAGTAAAAGGGAGAGGTTCCCCCACTAAGTTAGTGCGTAAAATAAAAGGGAGAGATTTCCCCCACAAAGTTAGTAAGTTAGTATATACAAAAGAAAAAAAATTAAAAGAGTAAAAAAAAATATATGTACAAAATATTTACACCAGAAATTTGTTCTTCAAATCAAGTCCCCTGTACTTGCGCCAAAAACTTGATGCACACTTTTTAGTTGTCGTATTTGCAAACCCAAGTGCAGGTTGTCTCAAGTAATAAATTTCTCGGTGAGTCCGAGGTCGATCCACAGGGAATTGATGAAGATTATTTAAGGTAAGGTTAATATTTTGTTACTACAGTAAAAATTATTTACTTGGGTAAAAATGATCCACTCTTGGTAAATAAAGTAAAAGTAAGATTAATTCCTTTTATAACTCAATTAGAATCCTCGCAACATGGAGGTTCCAATCGGAAAATATAACGTTAAAAGTCCATTAAAATAATACACGTAATTATATTATGTTTCCTAAAAATATTACCATCACTTATAAATGGGTTAAAGCATTCATTGTGCCAATATTTTGTCTACAACAAATCAAGAACTCTTCTTTACAAAGATGATTTCTAAATTATAAGAAACAAATTATAATACGTATAATGGTTACTAGAAAATATAAATCATTTAAGCACAAGAGAAGAATAAATCTAACCTTACTTTATTACCAAGAGCTTCACTCTTTCACCCAAGTAAAATGAAACTTAGTTACTCATAGATAAGAAGGAAGAAAGAAAGAAGAAGAAGAAGAAGAACATGACTTTCATTTAGAACAAAGGAAAATTACTACAAGAAAACCTAGTAACAAAATGGTATTATTTTGGTAACTAACACTTAATACCCTAATGATCTGCCAAGGCCTCCTTTTATAGAGGATTAGAGATACAAAATGTCAAGGGGGTTGAGTTATTAGTGGGTGGATGATTGGAAAATGAGTGGAAAATGCCAAATGACATTAAATGACATTAAATGAGTGGGAAATAATGGAGATTCCTTGTCTCCAAAATCATGCAGCTCTGAAGTCATTGCATTCGTCATTTTTGAACCAAGTGGTCTTCATGAAAGTTGTAGGCCTGGATCTTAGCTTTCAAATGGCTTTCGTTTGGATCCAATATCATTTCTACAACTCCAGATACGTTCAAATTACTACATACTGTCCAGGCCCAGTCACAGCTCCTCTGTTCTGACTTCCAAACCCAATATCACCTTCAAGGAATCCGATTCTGGAAAAGTGTTCAACATGAAAGTTGTAGATATGGGTTTTAACTATTCAGCAGCCAAATTTCAATCCATTTTACAACATCTAGCCCAAAATCTGTGATGAACAGTATATGTAGGTCAAGCTATCAGGAACAGTATTCTAGTTCTTGCTTCAACCCCAATTTGAGTTATCTACTCGTGTGATTGGGCCTTTGAGGTCTTCATGAAAGTTATAGAACTCTCTCTTATCTTTCAAATGCCACTAGAATCAGCTCCAAAGACCACCTACAGCCAAAGATATGACCCAAATACAGAAACAGTGTAAGATATGAATCATGCTGAAAAATTCAATTAAGTTCAATTTTGAGTCCAAACTTACAAAACATAATAAAACTCAATCAATTAAGTACATAAAGAGTGTAAATGACTAAGAATGAAAGCTTATTAATGTATCAAATATGTGATCATCATGTACAAATTAATGGATTAATATCTTTTATGTCCTTTAATGTCCATCCAATTGCACTTTTATGCCTTTTAAGTACTTCTATCAACATACCTTCTTGTTCTTTGGTCAGGGATGAGGAAATTACCACTAGAAAGCTTTATTCTTTTGCCAAAAATGTGTACTTCAACTCATCAGGTAATGACTTTAGTTCCAGTGTGGTACTTCTTCGTGGGTATCATCATTCATGGGTTTTAGATCTTCAAATCTTGACTTCCATCCTTTGAATTCCATTACCTGTGTACAGTCAAGCAAAGAACTAATTGTGTAACTGAATCAAATGAATTAATTAAACAAATTTCTAATGGGTTAGAAGAACTCCTAGTTTGAAGATGATCATCTATAATGGACTCAATCCCTTCAATTTCTTCGTTTTCATCATAAACTTCTTGTGGTTGCTTGTACATGTTGAAAACATTAAGCTCTAGTGTCATATTTCCAAATGTTAGCTTCACCAATCCATTTCTGTAATTTATCAAAGCATTAGATGTTACTAAAAATGGGCGACCTAAAATAACAGGAATTGACTTGTTATTATTTTTCATAGGTTCAGTTTCCAAGACAATAAAATTCATAGGATATATGAATTTGTCAACTTGTACTAACACATCTTCCACTATTCCTTTTGAAATTTTAATTGATTTATCGTCAAGTAGAAGAGTTACAGAAGTTGGTTTTAACTCGTCCAGGTTGAGTTGCTGATAAACTGAATATGGAAGCAAATTAACACTAGCACCAAGATCAAGTAAAGCTCGTTAAATTTTATGTTCTCTAATAATACATGAAACTGTAGGACAACCAAGGTCTTTATATTTCAACTCATTATTGTTCTGAATAATGGAACTTACTTGTTCAGTTAAAAAAGGCATTCTTTTTCACATTATGTTTCCTTTTAACAGTGCACATGTCCTTTAAAAATTTGGCATAACAAGGAATCTGTTTGATAACATCTATTAGAGAAATATTGACCTTCACTTATTTAAGGATTTCAAAAATGTCATTGTTATGGTTCACTTTACTTGAATTGTTTAATGCTTGAGGATATGGGATATGGGGCTGAAGGCGAGGGTTTAGTCTCCTTTTGGCTAGGTGGCTTATCAACTTCTTCCTTATCTTTGGGACTTGACTCATCATCTTTCTCACAAGGTTCAGGAATTTATTTTTCAACAACCTTTTCACTCCTAAAAGTTATCACTGAGTTGACTTGATCTATTTGTTGACTTTCTGAACTACCCTCGTTTAGGCTAAACTGACCCTTGGGATTTGGTTGAGGTTGAAGGGAAAACTTTCCTTTATCATGAATGGCGAGTGCAGAAGAAAGTTTAGCAATAGTGTCTTTTATGTCAATCATGGCTTGAGTGTTTTGGTTATTAATGGCCTTTTATTTTTTCATGAATGCATGCAATGTTCTTTCAAGGTTTTTCCTATATGGTGGGACATAAGGTGCATATCCTTGATAATTTTGAGAGTCCTGTTGTGCCTGAGGAGGTGGTGGTTGTATAAGTTGTGCCAGATTGTTGGTCCTCCAACTGAAGTTTGGGTGATTTTTCCATCCCGAATTGTATGTATCTGAAAAAGAATAAGTGAATGACTTTTTAAAATTGTTCGTTGCATTTACTTGCTCATGCACAACTTCTTTAAAAATAGAAATTATTGGACATTCATTTGTTGAGTATCCCAATTCATCACAAATGCTATAAATTTCTTCATTTTACACAGATTTGATTTCTTTTATTTTCCCTGATTCTATGGCTTCAACCTTACTAGCAAACTTAGCATTTAAATTTTCTTTTTGACTAAGATGATATTTTTCTTTACTAGCATTTGCAAGGTTATATCTAATTGAATTTTCAGAAGAATTAGTATCATGCCAAGATTGAGAATTTTCAGCCAAATGGTCTAAATAGTCTAAAGCTTCTTCAGGTTCTTTATCAAAAAACTCACCATTACACATTGTTTTCACAAATTGTTTGGTTTCAGGTGTTAAACCTTTATAAAAGAAGCTTATAGTGAGCTATTTTTCAAAATCATGATATAGGTAAGAATTCAACAAATTTTTAAAACGTTCCCAACTTTGAAAATATGTTTCATTGGAATTTTGGAAAAATTTTGCATTTGTCTTTTCAAAGCATTAGTTTTATGTGTTGGAAAAAATTTCTTTAAAAAATCACCTTGCATTTCTTGCCATGTGCCAATTGATCTTGGTTTCAAAGTGTTAAGCCAAGTTTTTGCTTTATCTTTCAAAGAAAAAGGAAACAATTTAAGCTTAGCAATCTCTTCAGTGCAAGTTTGATCATTAAAAGCAGTACATACTTCCTCAAACTCTTTTAGATGTAAATATGGGCTTTTAGATTCTAAACCATGGAAATTAGGAAGTAAAGAAATTATACCTGACTTGAATCTAAAATTATTTGCATTTAGTGGAAAGATAAAACATGATGGACTAGAATTTCGAGATGGTTGCAAATACTCACACATGGTTCGCAATATTTAATTTTCATGTTCATCATGCATACTTTCGTTTTCAGCCATTATGTTTGATGTGTGTGATTGTGATTCAAACAAATTAATATGTAAAGTACTAGGATTAACTTTAACCAAATGACCAGAATTTAAATCACAGTACCAATTAAGCATAAACAAGTAACTTCAAATAGAAAAAAATGTACAAGTAGGAGGTATAAACTTGCCCTTAAATATTAACAAAGGTGTGGTATAAACTAACCACCATATATATATATATATATATATATATATATATATATATATATATATATTAATACATAGTAAATAAATATATTAACAAAGGTGTGGTATAAACCAACTACCAAATAAGTTAATAAGCGAGAAAAATTAAAAAGTTAGTATGTAGATAAATTAAAATGTTAGAAGCGTGTAAAGTAAAAGGTTAGATAACGATAAAGTAAAAAGTTAGACAGTTGGTAAGTTAGTAAGCAAGAAAATTAAAAAAGTTAGTAAGTTAGTAAGTTAGAGAGTTACAAAATTAAAATACAAAAAATAAAAGGGAGAGTTTCCCCCACTAAGTTAGTACGTTAATAAGTACAAAGACAAAATTAAAAGAGTAGAATATATATACAAAATATTTACACCATAAATTTGTTCTTCAAATCAAGTCCCCAGCAACGACGCTAAAAACTTGATGCGGATTGAAAGTTACAAACTCAAGTGCAGGTTGTTTCAAGTAACAAATTATCGGGAGTCCGAGGTCGATCCAAAGAGAATTGATGAAGAAAAATTCTTTCACATAAAGTAAATATTTTGTCACAACAATAAAAGTGATAAAACTTGGTCACAAATAAAAGAAAGACTTGCTTGGGTTAGGAGATCCACTCTTGGTGAATAAAATAAGGACAATATTAATTTTTTTATAACTCAATTAGAATCCACACATAATAGAGATTCCAATTGAAAAATACAACGTTCAAAGTTTATTAAAAATTATATACGTACTTATATTTTGATTCATTTAATCATCTATTAACACCACCACTCATAAATGAGATCAAACATTCATTGTGCCAAAATCTTGTCTACAACAAATCAAGATTTTCACTTTATAATGAGGGTTTCTAAATTGATTGAAAATAAAATACAACACGTATTATAACCACTTGAAAATATATCATTTAAGCACAAGATAGAAATGAATCTAACTTTATTATATTACTAAGAGTTTCACCCTTTCACCCAAGTAAAATGAAACTTAGTTACTCATAGACAAGAAGAAAGAAAGAGAGAAGAATAAGAAGAAGAACATGACTTCAATTTAAAACAAAGGAAAACTATTATAAGAAAAATAAGTAACAAAATGAAATGATCTTGGTATCTAACCCTAAGACTGTACAAATAATCAGCCAAGACTCCCTTTTATAGAGGATTAGGGATACAAAATGACACGGGGCTGAGTCATGGGTGAGTGGATGAGTGGAAAATGAGAGGCAAATGCTAAATGACTTTTGGTGAGTGAAAAATTATAGAGATTCTTTGTCTCTGAAATCATTTAGCTCTGAAGTCATTGCATTCATCATTTTTTAACAAAGTGATCCACATGAAAGTTGTATGCCTGGATATTAGCTTTCAAATGCCATTAGTTTGGGTCAAAAATAATTTCTACAATTCAAGATATGGTCTGATTACTGTATAGTGCTTAGGCCTAGTGACAGCTCCTCTATTCTAACTTTCAAGCCCAATATGACCTCCAAGGAGTCCGAATTGGGTTTTGTACTCAACATAAAAGTTGTAGATTTGGGTCTTAACTATCAACCATAAACATTTCAATCCATTTAACATCCTATAGCCTGAGCTATGTCATGAACAGTACATATAGGTCAAGTTGTCAGGATCAACACTCTAGTTCTTACTTTAACTCCGATTTGAGTTATCCAATCATATGACTAGGCCTTTGAGGTCTTCATAAAAGTTGTAGAGCTCTCTCTTATCTTTCAAATGCCACCAGAATCACCTAAAAAGGTCATATACAGCCCAAGATATATCTCAAATACAGAAATAGTATAAGACATAAATAATGGTAAAAAATTCAATTAAGTTCAATTTGAGTCCAAACTTATAAAACATAACCAAAATCAATCAATTAAGTACATGAAGAGTGTAAATGACTAAAAATAAGGTTTTATTAATGTATCAAATATGTGATTATCACTTTTCACATATGGAACTGAAGCTAGTTTTGACAACATAATTTATTCCTCTCTGTGTATGGTAATGACTGACCCGTTCTCGATGTATTTAACACTCTGATGCAGAGTAAAAGGAACAGCACCAGCAGCATGGATTCATGGTCTCCCCAAGAGCATTGTGTAACCAGGCTCAATATCCATAACTTGGAACAGCATTTGAAAATTACTTGGACCAATCTCTAGTGCTAACATCATTTCTCCCAAAATGCCTCTCCTATTTTCATCAAAGGCTCGCACTACCATTTCTTGAGGTGATAGTTCATCCTCACTTATTAATAATGAGGTTAGAGTTGACTTGGGTAGGATATTCAGTGCAGACCCTCCATCAATCAAAACCTTTGCAACTATATACCCTTTACATTTGAGGGTTATGTGCAAAGCCCGTGGATTTTTATCAGATCGAGAGATGATCTCTTGATTAGTAAATGTGATCATGTTGATGCGTTTCACCGAGTCCACCATGTTGACAACACCTTCTGGGGTAACATCGGGCTTAACATAGGCCTCATTCAGAACCCTCAGTAACGCCTTTCGATGCATCTCAGATGTCAAGACGAGTGACAATAGAGATATTATGGATGGAGTCTTCTTCAACTATTCCACCACATCATATTCACTTTACTTCATTATCTTCAAGAACTTTTCTTCCTCTTCCTTCCCTTTCTCATCTTCCTTTGATATTTCTTCCCTACTCCATTCATTAACAATTTTCCCCTTTTCTACTTCTCCTGGGCCATAGCATCGCCCACTCCTCATAATTCATACTACCCTGATTATGTTAGTCACTGACTCTTCCTCCTGATGTACTTCTGCAACTCGGGCCTTTGAAGTCTCTTCTCCAACCCTCTTTGCCTCTACCTTAATTTCATAACACCATGACACTGTGTAAGTATTACTATAAGCAAATGGTGTTGGCTTCTTGACTGTCACTACTACTTTCCCCGGTGTTGACGCTTGGTTGAGAGGTGGCACCTTGAGTACAAAGAGTTTAACCACGTTAACTTCTTCAAAGGAAGTTACCCTTTGTCTTGCTTGTAATACTCCCAAAGTGAACAATCCTTGGACTCGAACCTTAAAGTCCCAACAATGCTCAATATCATGTCCCACTTCCCCGTAATGATAAACACAACTTGGCTCTTTATCGTGCTTCTCCTCTTCTTTCATCGTGGCAGCTGGCGCAATGATATTATAACCTATTTTCTTCAATCCTTCGAATATTTCAGCCATCAGCATACACAAGCTCATGACCTTTCTTATTGGTGGTCCTTCCATCTCCAAAGCATTTACCACACTCCTTCCACCATGATTAGGAATTGAGTTGTTGATGATACTGGGTTCAACCTCTTCTTGAATGCCAAGCTTCCCATAAGTAATAAGCTTCCTTACTTCAGTCTTAAAAGCCTCACAATCTTCAATTGAATGCCCTGGGATATCCATGTGGTATTTGCAGGTTAAGTTCGGGTTATACCACGCTAGGAATGGTGGTTCTAAGGGATGTACAAAATTTTTCGAAATGAGGTGAGCATCGAACAACCTTTGGGATAGGTCCACATTTGAAATGGACATTCTTGGGAAATGAGGTAGGTTTGGGGGACGAAAGCGACCCTGATTTTGGAGGATTGGCCGAGGTTATTGGTGGCTTAGATAATTTTGCGGAAGTAAAGGTGGATATTGGGTATAGGTTGGGCGAGCTGGTGCATATGATTGTGGTGTGGGAACATTGTTGATTTGGAATTATGGGGTTGGGGTGATCTTTGTGGTTGGCACAACTTGGTGAGAGGGGTAATAAGGAGGTGTAGGTATTTGGTATGGAAAGTGAGGGTTAGGTTTATATGGTGGTTGGTGACTTGGATTTTGTGGGGAATATCGAGGTCTGAAAATTTGTTAACATTGAACATAATTCACCTCGGGTTCTTTCTTTTTCGGCTGGAATCCCTTCTTAAGAGTAGTATTTTTTGTATTGCTCATCGGCAACTTCCTAGCTTTGGCTAAAATCTTAATCTTTTCTCCTGCTGTGATCAAGCCCACAAAATCCTTATAGGCTGCCCCAACCATTGCCTCGATAAAAGGATTTCCCAAGGTTCCCAAGAAATATGAACACATCTCGGACAATGTCAATGAGGGATGAACTTGAGTTGCCAAGGCTCTCCACCTATGTGCATATTGTTTAAAAGGTTCATCATTTCCTTTTTGCATTGAGCTCAATTGCTCCCGAGTTGGAGCTGCATCTAGATTAAATTTGTATTGGTCCATGAATAGGTCAGCCAATTCCGTCCAACGAGAAATCTTAGAGTAGTTTAATTGAAGATTGATAGCAATATATTTTATTCATTTTATAATCTTTTCACTAGGCTTCTTAAGATTCAATTAGGTTTAATTAAGTTAGTTTTGTTACATTTATTGATATTGAGTTTAATTGGATCATTGAAAGAATTATTGCTGAATTGACTTTAATTTATCTATTTGGCAATGTTTAGTAAACTAGTTATAATTTGAGTTTCAAATATCTGATTGATATGATTTTGCTCTTGTAAGAAAGATAAGACAATTTTCTACAACTTTGATGATACTCAAGATCCAAATCATACGTTTGGATAATTTAAATTGGAGTTGAAGCAAGAACTAGAGTGTTGATCCTAATAATTTGACCTCTATACACTCATCAGCCAATTTCTTGAGGTATAGGAGTCCAATTGACACCAAACTAGTGGCATTGGAAAGCTAAAACTCAAATCTACAACTTTCATGAAGAATACAAGAGCCAATTTAGAAGTATAATAGGTTATATTGGGCCTAGAAGCCAGAATAGAGGAGTTGTAACTGGGCCTAAATAGTGTGCAAAGATTAGGCCATATCTCGAGCTGTAGGAATGATTTTGAACTGAAACTAGTGGCGTTAGAAAGTTAAGACAAAAGCCTACAACTTTCATAAAAATCACTTTTCCATTTGCTGATGGCAGCCATGAGTTCAGCACTAAATCATTTTGGAGACAAGAATCTCAATATTTTTTCACTCATTCACAATTATCAAACAACTCATTTGGCATTTTCCATTCATTCACCCACTCATCCACTCATTCATTAAACCACTCCATTTTCATTTTGTTTCCCTCAAGCTCTATAGAACGGGGCATTAGCTGCGCATTTGATCATCTTGGTTTAGAGATCAAGATCATGCTATTTTGTTATTTGTTTCTTTTGTTGTAGTTTTCTTTTGTTCTAAATTGAAGTTATGTTCATCATCTTCTTCTTATCTCTTTCTTTCCTCTTGTCTATAAGTAACTAATTTTTATTTTACTTAAGTGAAATGATGAAGCTTTTAGTAATGAAATAAGGTTAGATTAATCTCTTTCTTGTGCTTAAATGATATATTATTAAGTGGTCATTATATGTATTATATTTTGTTTCCAATAATTTTAGAAATCCTCCTTGTAAAGTGAAGATCTTGATTTGTTGTAGACAAGATATTAATACAATGAATACTTGAGCCCATTTATAAGGTGTGGTATTAATAGATAATTAAAATAACTATAATATAATTACATATATAATCTTAAATGAACTTTAAATGTTGTATTTTTCGATTGAAACCTCTGTTATGCATGGATTCTAATTAAGTTATAAAAAGAATTAATATTATCCTTAATTTACTTACCCAGAGTGGATCTCCTAACCCAAATAATTTTTTTTTATTTGTAACTAAGTTTTATCACCTTTATTGTTGTGACAAAATCTTTTATTTACCTCAAAGAATTTTTCTTAATCAATTCCTTGTGGATCGACCTCGGACTCTCGAGAATTTATTACTTGAAATAACCTGCACTTAGGTTTACAACTTATAATTCAAATCAAGTTTTTAGCGTCGTTGCCGAGGAATTGATTTGAAGAACAAATTTATTGAGATCTTCTTTCTTTAAGTAAATTTCATCATCTTATATATATATATATATATATATATATTCTACTCTTTAATTTTCTTACTTACTAACTTAGTAAGAGAAACTCTCCCTTCCCCTTTCTCTCTCTGTAATCTTCAATCATTAATGAAATAATTTTTCTTCTTCTCTTCTCTCTCATCGAGCAAAAAATTGGCTTGTCGGTTCTCGATTTTTACTTTATGTTTTAATAATATTTCAATCTTGACTTTTCTCTTCTTCCTTTTTCATCGGCTTAGTGGGGCTTTGCCTCTCTCCGCTTTTATGTTTTAAATTTACTTTTTACACTTTATTTTTTATATTTTACTTTTTTTTTATTATTTTGTATAGCATGTAAAGCAGTTTGTCTGCTCTCCTACTTTTTTCATCTTGTTCTTCCGCCTTTTCCCGTGATCTTCCACCTGTTCTTTACTAACTTTCTAACTTACTAACTTACTAACCTAATTATTAACTTTCTAACTTATTAATTTATTAACTTACTAATTTACTAACTATGATATTTAACGACAGGTTTATACCACCTACTTGTATATTTTTATTTTATTTTAAGTAAATTATTTATCCTTAATTAGTATTGTGATTTAAATTATGGTCGTTTGGTTAAAATTAATCCTAGTACTTTATATATTGATTTGTTTGAATCATAATAACACATTAAATACACTGGCTGAAAATGAAAGTGTACATGATGAACATGAAAATCAACCGTTGCGAACTATGCGTGAATATTTGCAACCATCTCAAAATTCTAGTCCATCATGTTTTGTCTTTCCACTCAATGCTAATAATTTTAGATTTAAGCCGGGTATAATTTTATTACTTCCTAATTTCTATGGTTTAGAATCTGAAAGTCCATATTTACATATAAAAGAATTTGAAGAAGTATGTACCGCTTTTAATGACCAAACTTGCACTGAAGAGATTGTTAAGCTTAAATTATTTCTTTTTTCTTTAAAAGATAAAGCAAAAACTTGGCTTAACGCTTTTAGCCAAGATCAATTGGCACATGACAAGAAATGCAAGGTGAGTTTTTAAAGAAGTTTTTCTAACACATAAAATCAATGCTTTGAAAAGACAAATCCAATTTTTTTTCTAAAATTCAAATGAAGCATATTTTCAAAGTTGGGAACGTTTTAAAGATTTGTTAAATTATTGTCCACATCATGGTTTTAAAAAATGGCGCACTATAAGCTTCTTTTATGAAAGGTTAACACCTGAAACTAAATAATTTGTGAAAATAATGTGCAATTGTGAGTTTCTTGATAAAGAACCTGAATAAGCTTTAGACTATTTAGACCATTTGACTGAAAATTCTCAATCTTGGCATGGTACTAATGTGATGACACTGGTGATAGAGGAGGGATAATGTTGGAAATAAATTTTTTTATAGGGGTATTTTGGTCATTTGGCCTATATATGTAAGAAAAAAATAGAGAAATCAAACTTTTAAAATGGAGGAAGAACAAGAAACAGAGACGTTTCTCGTCCTCTATTTCTCGTCTCTCCCCCTTTCTCCACCAAATTTTCATCCTTCCCCCATTTTAGCACCAAACCCTTGCATCCACTTGCACCAAGAGCTTGAGGTAAGTTTCTACTGTTTTATTCTTGTTTGCTTTGTACTAAATCTCACTTCCCTTAAGCTTTGTTATCTCAAATAAAATAGTAGGTGAGTGTATTTTTGGGCTTTGAAGTAGAAATCTAAGAGTGTGGAAGGTTGATTCTAGTATGTGGTAATGAGAAAACCACACATTGATTTTTTTCTTTCTTTCTTTTTCTCATAAGATTCTTAAAAATCCTAAGCCCTATAATTAGAGATTTTAACTAATCTCTTTACCCGTTTGTTAGTTTAACTTTAAATGAAATTTCTAGAGTCTTATCAATTGTAAATTATAATTAAGGTCTAGTTATTTTATTTATTTATGGTGCTTGTATTTTAAATTCCTAATAGCTAGTGGGTAACTCTAAATTTTAAGGAAAAAATGTTCTTCTTTCATGTTGCTTCTTAATGTAAGTCATTGTTTCATTTATTTTGACTTGTCAAAATGTTTGTTTATAGTCAGATTTAGTGGGCACTACACAGCTTGCTCCTCTGATTGTCATAAGAACCGATTGAGTTTGTTCTTCATACTATAAGTAGATAGTTGACACTGTGACGTATTTTGAAATTTAAACTTCTTGGTATGTATTTATATCTATTCTAATAGTTTTGGTTATAGCCTCAAACTTTATATTATAGGAAACAAAACCTTTAAGTTAACCTAAAATAGTTTTGAATTTTTGTTATAAGAATTGAGCTATAAGGTTTGAGTGTTAAAATTCGGCCTGTCGTGGTGAAGAGATATAACAACATCTATTTCGCTTGTCGTGGCAAAGAAATATAATGGTGTATGTTCCGCCTGCCGTGGTGAAGAGATATAATGACATTTGTTCCACCTGTTGTGGCGAAGAGATATAATGACATGTGTTCTGCCTGTTGTGGCGAAGAGATATAATTGTGTGTTCCGCCTTCCGTGGCGAAGAGATATAGCGGCGAGTATTCCACCTGTCATGGCGAAGAGATATAACGGTGTGTGTTTCACCTGTCATAACGAAGAGATATAACGGCTTGTATTCCATCTGTTGTGGCAAAGAGATATAATGACATGTGTTTCGCCTGCCATGGCGAAGAGATGTAACATATGTTGTGTATAAAATAAACGTAGAGATTTTGTTTAAGATATAAGATGAGATTTGATAAGTATAGTTGAATCTTTTTACGATTGTAAATTTTTTTCTGGAAAGGAAAGCACGTGACAAGAGATTTTATTTATAAGCTCCATTTATTTGATTTTTGTATGTTGAGTTGTTTTGCAAAGCTTAAATATATATATATATTTTTGCTCTTACTAGCTTTCCTTTCTTATTCACTATGCTTATTATGCCCTCACTGAGTCATATGACTCACCCTTTCTTTTTCCCTTCAGATTTGTAGGTTGTTGAGTAGGAGATTCATGGGATTTGCTATTCTGCCCAGGAGTATTTGTCTTTTGGTAGGCCTTCATTGTCATTGTTGGCTAGTGTTGCACGTCGACTCCAGTATTTTGCAACTATAGGAGATAAAGTTTATTTCCTTCTTTTGATGTATATATATGTAAACGTAAAGTCTTGATATATCCCTTCTATATAGCTGGCTCATCTTGTTCTTAGGATTGATACTAGATACTTATGTTGGTGATAGATATGGATATATATTGTTGACCAGGTCTAAATGAACTGCGTGGTTTGTTCAATTTTAGAGGAAGACTTTGTCAGATATTTAATAGCCCCAATCTAAGTTACAAATTATTTTTCTTTATTCGATGTTGTATGGTTAGGCTAGCCAGGCTAGTTGAGTACAGAGTATCACTAGCTTGTGCGCCAGTCACGACCTAAGATGGGTCGTGACAACTAATCCTTTTAAAAATTTAATTAGATATAACCTTGCAAATGTTAGTAAATGAAAATATCATCTTACTCAAGAAGAAGATCTAAATGCTAGGTTTACCAGTTTGGCTAGAAAGGTTGAAGTCATGGAATCAAGGAAAGTGAAAGAAATCAAATCTGCGCAAAATGAAGAAATTTGTGGCATTTGTGATAAATTAGGACACTCAACAAATAAATGTCCAAAAATTCCTGTTTTTAAAGAAGTTGCGCATGAGCAAGTAAATGCAATGAACAATTTTAAAAAGTCATTCACCTCTTTTTTTCAGATTCATATAAGCCAAAATGGAGAAATCACCCGAACTTCAGTTAGAGAACTAATAATCAGGCACAATTTATGCAACCACCACCTCCTCAGGCACAGCAGGACTCTCAAAATTCTCAAGGATATGCATCCAATGTCCCACCATATAGGAAAAATCTTAAAGGAACATTGCATGCATTCATGGAAAAGCATGAGGTCATTAATAATTAAAACACTCAAGTTATGATTGACATAAAAGACATTCTTGCTAAACTTTCTTCTGCACTCACCATTCATGAGAAATAAAAATTTCTTTCTCAACCTCAACCAAATCCCAAGGGTTAGTACAGCCTAAATGAGGGTAGTTCAGAAAGCCAACAAATTGATCAAGTCAAGTCAGTGATAACTCTTAGGAGTGGAAAGATTGTTGATAAACAAATTCTTGAACCTTGTGAGAAAAATGATGAATTAATTCCCCAAGAAAAGGAAGGAGTTGATAAGCCACTTGGCCAAAAAGAGACCAAACTCTCGCCTTCATCCTTATATCCTCAAACATTAAACAATTCAAGTAAAGTGAACCATAACAGTGAAATTTTTGAAATCTTTAAACAAGTGAAAGTCAATATTTCTTTGTTAGATGCTATCAAAGAGATTCCCTCTTATGCCAAATTTTGGAAGGACGTATGCACTGTTAAAAGAAAACTAAATGTGAAAAAGAATGCATTTTTGACTGAACAGGTAAGCTCCATTCTTCAGAACAATAATGCGTTGAAATATAAAGACCCTAGTTGTCCTATAGTTTCATGCATTATTAGAGAACATAAAATTGAATGAGTTTTACTTGATTTTAATGCTAGTGTTAATTTGCTTCCATATTCAGTTTATCAGCAACTCAACCTGGGTGAGTTAAAACTAACTTCTATAACTCTTCTACTTGTCGATAGATCAATTAAAATTTTAAAAAGAATAGTGGAAGATATGTTAGTACAAGTTGATAAATTCATATATCCTGTGAATTTTATTATCTTAGAAACTGAACCTATGGATAATAGTAGCAAGTCAATTCTTGTTATTTTAGGTTACCCATTTTTAGTAACATCTAATGCTTTGATAAATTACAGAAATGGAATGATGAAGCTAACATTTAGAAATATGACATTAGAGCTTAATGTTTTCAACATGTGCAAGCAACCACAAGAAATCTATGACGAAAATGAGGTGGTTGAAGGGATTGAGGCCATTATAGATGATCATTTTCAAACCAGAAGTTCTTCTAACCCATTAAAAATTTGTTTAATTAATTCATTTGATTTAGGTGTGCAATTAGATGATGATATTTTTGAAGTATGTTCTTTGCTTGAGTATACATAGGTAATGGAATACAAAGGATAGAAGCCGAGATTCGAAGAACTAAAACTCATGAATGATAATACCCATGAAGAAATACGCATACTGGAACTAAAGTTATTACCTACTGAGTTGAAGTACACATTTTTGGAAGAAGAACAAAGCTTTTCAGTAGTAATTTCCTCATCTCTTACCAAAGAACAAGAAGGTATGTTAATAGAAGTACTTAAAACGCATAAAAGTGTAATTGGATGGACATTAAAGGACATAAAAGACATTAATCCATTAATTTGTACACATAGAATACATTTAGAGGATAATGCTAACATATCTCAATAACCTCAAAGAAGATTAAATCCACACATGAAAAAGGTAGTTAGAGCTAAAGTTCTCAAATTACTTGATGTTGGAATTATCTACCCCATCTCTGATAGCAAGTGGGTAAGCCCTACACAAGTTGTGCCTAAGAAATTTAGAATAATAGTGGTTGAAAATAAAAAAAATTGAATTAATACCTACGGGAGTCTCATCCAGTTGCCATATGTGTATTGATTTTAGAAAATTGAATACAGTTACTAAGAAATATCATTTTCCTTTGCCATTTCATGAGTAAATTTTAGAAAGAGTAGCAGAACACCCCTACTATTATTTTCTTGATGGTTATTCAGGGTATAATCAAATACCAATTGCATTAGAGGATCAAGAAAAGATCACTTTTACGTGCCCCTTTGGCACTTTTGCATATAGAAGAATGCTTTTTGGTTTTTGTAATGCTCCGGTAACTTTCCAAAGATGCGTGTTAAGTATTTTCAGTGACATGACTGAGCATTATTTAGAGATTTTCATGGATGACCTGACAGTTTTTGAAAATTATTTTGAAAATTATCTTGATAATTTGAAAAAAGTTCTTAAAAGATGCAAAGAAAAAAGATTTATGCTAAAATGAGAAAAATGTCATGACATGGTTACCTCGAGAATAGTGTTAGGTCATGTGATACCTTCTAAGGGAATTGAAGTTGATAAGGTTAAAATTGAATTAATTGCTCATTTGCCTTCCCCAAAAATAATTAAAGAAGTTCGTTCCTTTTTAGGACATGCAAGATTTTACAGAAGATTCATTAAGGTCTTTAATGTCATATCTAGACCATTATGTAATATTCTAACAAAAGATGTATCATTTTATTAGACTCAAGATTGTCAGAAATCTTTTGAAAAATTAATCGGTCTTTCGACATCTGCTCCTATCATGCAATCCCCTGACTGGTCTTTGTCTTTTGAGTTGATGTGTGATGCTAGTGATTTTGCTATTGGCACTGTTTTAGGCTAGAGAAAGGAAGGTTAGTCTCATGTAATTTATTACGCAAGTCAAACTTTGAATAGTGCACAAATGAATTACACTACTACTGAAAAAGAACTACTTATTGTAATTTTTGCATTGGATAAATTTTGAGCTTATTTAGTTAGTTCTTCTACTATTGTTTTAGTCAATCATGTTGTTGTTAGACATTTAATGTCTAAGCAGGATGCCAAACCTAGGTTGAAACAGTGGATCCTGTTGCTTCAAGAATTCAACATCACAATAAAAGATAAGAAATGAGCCAAAAATATTGTTACAAATCATTTGTCCAGACTCACAACAAGCTCATCTTTTGATAACACACCTATCAATGATTCTTTTCACGATAAATTTTTATTTTCTATCAATTCCATACCTTAGTTTACTAACATTGTCAATTTTTTTGTAACAGGTAAGATGTCGACTCAATGGACGCACTAAGACAGAAAGAAGTTTTTGACTGAGGTGAAATTTTTTTATTGAGATAACCTATATTTGTTCAAATATTGTCCTAATCAAATCTTTCGAAGGTACAGATATGTACCTGACAGTGAGGTAGGTGGTGTCATTAAATTTTGTCATTTAAAAGCATGTGGAGGTCATTTTTTTCAAAGAAAATAGCTATGAAAATATTACAGTGTAGATTTTATTGACCCACTTTATCTAAGGACAGTTATACTTTTTACAAAAATTGTGAAAATGATTAGAAATTGGAATCCATTTCTAAACAAGACATGATGTCTTAGAAACAGAAGAGCATATCCTTAACAAAGAAAAGGGAAAAGTCTCCCTCAAACAGAGATGGGAATGAAGGTAGTTCACAACCCAAGTGGCACCAACAAAACGAGACTAATAGAGAAGCAGCGGCGCCAGGTGGGTGGTGGATCTGTGGTGGCGCGCGGCTAGGTGATGGTTGGAACGTGGTTGGGTGCAGCTCTGGGCCAGAGAGAGGTCGCGACAATGATGGGTCGCGGTGGTGGCTCCTGGGTCGTGGTTCTGGTAGAGGTGGTGGACGGATCTGGTGATTTTGGGGTTTTGGTCGTAGTGGGCGGCGGATCTAGAAGTGGCTGATGTGGGGGTTGTGAATAATGGTTCCATGGTGGTTGCAAGGTGGAAGAATGGTTTTTGTTTGGAGTGGCTGATACGGATGAGAGGTGGAGAAAGGTGTTCGTGATGGTGGATAGAGGGGAAGCTTGCTACCGTGGATGGTGTTGTGATGGAGGGGATGGGTGGTTGATTCTCAGTTAGGTGGAGGGGCTAGGCGTGGTGGTTTGCGGAAGATGTGTGTTGGTGGTCACGGTTTGGGAAGTGGAGCTAGGAGGCCGTGAATGGGGGTGTAGGTTTGGTGATGGTGGTGGCAGAGGGTGGTTTTTGGGGTTTGGGGTGACGGTGGCCGTGAATGAGGGTATAGGTTTGGTGATGGTGATGGTGATGGCAGAGGGTGGTTTTTGGTGGTTGGGTTGTTGATGGATTGGTGATGGTGAATGTGAGAATGGAGTTGTTGGTGGTTGTGTCTAGGGAAGGATGGATCAAGGTGGTGGTGGAGCTTGATAAGATAGTGAGAATGGTGGTGTCACAATGAAGAAGGGGGGTTCTGATTTGATTTTTTTTTTGCCATAAATGGAACTTACTAGGTCTTCTTTGTTTTGTTGTTTCTGTTGCTTCCTTGTATCTCAGTACTTCTCTTTCCTTTTAGATTGAAAGTGTAAATACGAAACCAAATTGTGATACTTATGTGTAGTGAAGTAGGGGTGCAAATCAACCAAAATTAAATAAAAGCAGAGTACATCTTATGTTGAAGCTAAAAACAGAAAGGGATTGAAGATATTCTCACCTTTGTAGCTAAACAGGAAATGAGGAAGAGTCCCTCTGTTTCTGATTTCCAACTAAAACTCTCCCCGTCTCCTTTTCTCTCACACTTCCAATATCCTCCATCAATTCAGAACCCTAATCCCTTCTTGTAGGCAGAGAAGGAAATTTTTTTATGCCATTGTCCCTTTCATTTCTTTGCAACTTTTTTCAATTTCTTTTCTCGAACCTTGAGTTTTTGCAAGCTATAAAAATTTTTCTTTCAATTTTTTTTTGACAATAGTGATGTGCAGCCTTGTACAACAAGAAAATAAATGGACAATATTGTGTAAAGGTGAGTGTCAATGACTGGGTAAGAGCGAGTGAATTATTTGCTCCTAGATATTACTTGGCTTCTTGCTAAGTTCGTAGCTCTAGAGAAAGTAAAAAGAACTTTTTTCAACAAAAGCTCGTGATAGTGGAAAATTGAAACTTTTTATTCATTTTTTTTTATTATGAGAGATAATTTTCTTCATGTGCTTATCGTTACCATTTGTCCATAACAAAAATCTGCCACACTTTGAAGCACCTTGTCATTTGCATGGGGATTAGTCACACACCAAATTAATGGATTCTGATTGGATGCTTTCTCACCAAACTTAAACGTACCTCTTCCATTGCAAAACTTTTTTTAATTGAGATCAAGTACATTTTTTTATCCTTTTTTTATTATTGTTATTTAATTACTATTATTATTATTATTATTATTATTATTATTATTATTTACATTCAAAATAAGACAAAATGATAAATAGACTAAGACATATTTAGAGGATTTAACCAAGAATGTGGATAATTATTGATTAATTTTTTTTTTAAGACTCAGACGAAATTGGGTATTCATAATGGGTCAACTTGGCATGCTTCCAGTTAGAGTCTGTCGTTGACACCCCAGTAAGACTTCACTCATGGTGTGCAGTTGAGACCCCTTGAACTACACATGAGGGCAATATATGACATATCTCAGATGGCAGAATGACAACGTAAGTAGAGTGATCCACCACGGATCTCAGCCTTACTCATTAACTCGAGTGGCATGCTATGATATATCACAGGCCTCAACCTTTTTAAAACATTGTGATATTCGACATTAACTCTGACTTTGATCCCTTTGTTTACTGCGTGTCGTGTGCTTCCGCTAAATGTGGATACCTTGACACTTAGTTGTTCCATCTAAGCGTCAAGTTAGAGGCAACTATTCTGGACCTAATTTTGAGTTAGTAGTTCAGGAGCAACCTGACCCACCAGAATAATACTCAGATATTATTACGCATTATTTTGATGAGTACATCTACCCATTTATTAGGCATAAATCTCTCAAAGTATTCTTGATGGATATGAAAGTTAATTACATCCCACATAAATAGGAAAATTAGTTAAAAGAGATCACAATCCCTAACGGATTCTAATCATAAATAACTGCATTCAATACATATTGTATTCTATTCTAAAACGCTATTATAAATGTCGTGCAAGGTCTTAAAGGTAAGCATTTCATCTGATATACATATTGTCTTTCTTGTGTACAGTCTAACTTATCGGAGTGCTTTTTTGCAAGTACCCACCCCCTCGCACCATCGATGGATCATCTGTGTCATGGAGGAGTCCTCCTTCAACCACCTTTTTAGGTAACACTCTAAATTCAGTTCAGAACAAATGTAGTTCTTAGATAATTGTAATCAGGAGGAATAAAACCAGCTAACAAACTTATATGAATTAATGTAATCATGTTGCGCCCAAGATGGAAGGGCAAATCGGAAGAATAAAACATCCTAGCAATTTCATACTTAAGTTGGTCTCTAGCTCCAGCATTGAAAGCTCTATCTAAAGGGTTACCTACTCTTCTTATTTCCTAACACAGGTTGTGATGATTATTGAAATAAGTTATTAGTAATAGATGTAGGAGGAAGGGGAACATTTCTTGATTTTCTTGATTCTTTAGCACACTCAACAATTTTATGAATTTTAGCTAAGTATTCGACATTCATCTTTGGACATCTATAAATTCCAATACTAGTAAGTATAAGTAAGTGAGCCTTGACTCTAGTATATGAACTATAGTAACGATTCTGACAAAAGTTACATACTCATCCTCTATTTCCACCATCCCCAAGAGCAGAGGCTTCATCTCTTATGACATAAGACCAAAATGAAGTAGCTATTTTTTGTTTGTCGTCAACAATAAATTTACTAATTATATTGTTATAACTGTTATTAACATCAGACATTCTTAGGAATTGATCTAAAAAATTAAAATTTGTTAGAAACTTAAAAGTAAAAATTAAACCCCAAAAATTATAATTCATTTAAAGATTAAAAATATATTATTGAACTTTGAATTTTTTATTAAAAAAACTAAGTCAATAAAATTATAAAGAGTAAAACACCACGTAATATATTTGTTTATTAAACTTATTATTAAATTATTAATAAAGCACCACATTCTAGACCAAAAAACTCAATCAATAAGTAATTTTTTATTTTGTAAAGATGAACAAAAATATGGTCCCCACCTTAAATTGTTTTAACTATTCTAACAAAAAAGTGGCATAAAAGTGATTAAACAAATTTCAAATTAATTGAAAACAAGTACAACCTTATCACGTATCAGACTATCAGTAAAGCTAAACTATCAGTATTATTAAATTATAAAACTATCTCAATTGAAGCCTTGGAAGCCTTACAAGACAAAGTCAAAGACGAAGACGTGAGCTACTCCACAGCCCATGCAGTGTAAAAGAACATACCAGACCACACAGGAAGCTTCTTCAACTTGCAAACCAACATCAACACAGAGTCACGGACACGCGCAAAAGCCACTATGCAACAGAGGCCAGAGAGTCATCGGAAAAGTTGCATAATGGTTGTTGTCGCAGATCGGAGAAAGAGGTTGCAAATCTATAAAACCATGGGTGAATGAGTGTCTTTTGACTCAAAATATAGGGCTAAGGTGAGTTAAAGAGGTTGAATCTCTTGGGTTCTCAAAATGTACGTTTGGTCCCAAAAAATATCAAACTTTTTGGATTATGTTGATTCACTGGCCATGTACGCGTTTCAAGCTGTTTTTGGGTGTGTCGGTGTGTTTTGAAACGTATAAAAAAAAGAGAGAGTTATTTGTATGTTTTCTGGCATGCCATATGCATCCTCGTTTCTAGTATGCATCAGACATTGGTACTGCAGCTTGGGAGCCGTACCAGTGCTTCATAGATGGTAGGAGAATTTTGTATTGGTCTTTTCTTTTTCACAAGAGAGAACCAATTGATATAATATGAAATTGAATTGAGACAGAAATTGGATTTTACAAAATCTATATTCTTTCCAATGGCATATATTAAACTTCAAGACTAAAATGGTTTGACATTCTTAAATCAATACACTCTGTTCATATAAAGCGAAGGTTGAAATGGAAATTGTATAGTACACAGTTCTAACCCTCCACAGATAATGGTCGAGTTGCTTTGCCAGGTTCATAGAAATAGTATGAGCCCCGCTACTTAATCCAAGGTCATATTGGTTGCACTAATCTTCATTAGAGAAAAAGAGTATCGTTGATGTTCATATCACCAATAACAGATGCTATAGTGATGAAACCAATAGGCAAAAACCAAAAGCAGTGATGAAAGAGTAAACAGCCAAAATCTCCCTTAAATAAATAGTGGCACTTTTGCAGGCTATAATAGTTTTATTTTTCTTCTCTCCAATAATATACCATTGAGTTTCAATATTCTCTCGCCATTCTTTTACATTACTTTCATCACTGATTAACAATATATAAATTTATAATTAATTATGTGTATTAATAAATTAATAATTAATTATTATTTTATTAATTAACTAATATACATGATTAATCATAAATTTATATATTATTAATCAATATAAAATGATAGAAAAAAATAATATGAGATAAACATTTTTCTTTACGATTATAGTTTATACGAGATAAACAGGATAATATTTGAAGAAAAAAATAGTGCATCAAACCATTTTTTTCTTTTCACTTTAAGTGATGTTATCTCATATTTATTTATATGACACTTATGTGACAGAATTAAAATTGTAAAAATTAAGATAAAATCAGATATAATTAAATGATAAAAATTATATCAATATAAATAAAAATATGTATGACTAAAATTCCTTATAAGTGAATGTTTTACGTTTAATCACAATTGCATTCATCATCACCGACAGATGATGGTGGTGTCACACCAATGGGAAAAGGCACTTTAAAAAAATATTGTTTTTATAAAGTGATAGATTCATAGTATTTGAAATCAATTATAATTAGAAGTAATTTTGTTTGAATTGATTTGATTTATAAATTAAATTTTAATTTTTGAAATTTATTAAAAAATGGAATTTAAATTAATTTTAAAATTAAATTTATATTTAAAAATTATTAAAATAAAAATTAATTTAAAATATTTTTATTCTTATAAAAAGTAGATAAAAGTAGTAAAATAATTTATTTATTTCAAAATCAAATCAAAACTTAATAAATTATATCAAATTTAATAAATTTTTTAAATCAAAATGAACGAAATCTATTAAATTTTAAAAATTATTTATTTTCTATTTTTAACTTTTTAAATACAAAATTTTATTTACAAATTAATTTTTTTTTATTTTTTTCCATTCTAAAAACAGTCGGGATTGATCAGAGATGAGCTTATGCGGCCAGAGTTATCAAAATTGCAGTCTCATTTTCCCAAATAAGTATTTTTAAGAAAATTACATATGGCAAAAATTTTAGCCAAAGATCTCCACTGTGTCCAATGCTTCTATTATTCTATACCAGAGATTCATGGCAAATGAAGCATAATCTATGAATGTGTTTGGGTTAAATCACGAGCCATCATTGGTAGCCACACACAAACCTTCTTACACATCAAGATATAAATATCTGACACTCATTTTTAACAATCTCAAAGCTAACATAGAATGCATATAAACTAAAGCCCTTCATATTTGACTTCAACATTTTTATCCTCATGTACCAAAAAATATATATAAACTAAAATTTTGAAAGGAGTTCTAAGCTTACTTGGGTTTCCTTATAATGGTTCACTTTCACCAGCTAGAATTGTCAAATTTTCACCTACTAGATTGACAAGCAGAAACTGAAAGGAGATATCAAGATGCAGAGATCTGTGTCAGAAATACTGGATCTGAGTTACGTTCTTCTTGCTCACTCACTGTCTCAATTTCTACACTGAAGTCTAGTCTTCCTCGCCTCAATCCCTCATCTCATCTCATCTTCTCTTCTTACAGGACCAATACTTTGAAACGATTTTTTAGAACTCGATTTGATTTCAGCTGAACTAACATTTTTGGCAAATCCATAATCCTTTAAACATTACTTATAAGTTATCATACATAAATTAATAGGGAAATTGATTACAACAAGTCAGTGTTAAAACAAGAATGCAACAACAATAACAAAAGTCTTTTCTCCCCGAGTGGATTCGCTAAATGGATTACAAGTGTTAATGTCCATATTCACCAAAAACGTGGTACCTGAAGATATGCGATACAGATATAGGTACATGATTCATCACTCTGATTATATTACAAAATTTTTCTTTATGACGAATCTGAAATGATTCGCAGGGTGGTGGTGGTTATGTCATAAATAACTATAACTATTAAAACAAGAATGACACAAATGAAATAAAAATAAAAACATTGGTCCCAGAAATATAGTTTAACACTGTAACCATAAAATAAAATTAAAACACAAAGAGACAGATCAAACCAGCACTGATCATGATTGCCTCAGATGTCCCATGAATTTCCACCGCTGTTAATCTTTGCATGGCTGAAATCCTGGGATCCCTTTCCGTGGTTGTTAAAGGAATCAAGAGTTCCAGAACAATGCACCACATGCTCTTGTCCCCTACGGTTGCCTGAGTTTTCACCGCTGAAAATTCTTGCAATTTTAGTAAATGGTCCCACGTAGCATCTAGAGGAGGATGGAGATCCAGAGAAGTGGTTAACACTGGGGTTGTCCTGGTTAGAAGGCCCTCTCACTTCCCCAGAATTTTGACCGCTGTTAACCTTTGCTACCGTGAAATCTTGTGACCCCTTTTTGTAGTTGTTAAAGGAGCCTTTAGTTCCAGAGCAACTGTTACCTATAACAGCAGATCGAGTTCCAGTTGCAGTTGCAGAGCTTCTGTTTTCACCTGAACCACTGCTAATCATTGTTGAATCGCTGGAATTTTGTGACCCCTTTCCATAGTTGTTAAAGGAGTCTTCAATTCCAGTTTCAGAGGAATGGACCAGACGGGGATCATTGCGGGTGGAAGTGATACTTTGTTGCGAACTAGTAGTAATGGTGGTGGTGGTGGAAGTGGAAGTAGTGAGGTTGTGGTTGTCATGTTGGGTTTTGGTGGTAGGGTTATTGATTCTAGGCTTATCATTGCCACTTCTTGCCATGGTGCTTTGGTTTTCTCCTTTAATCAGCAATATAGAATACTATTACAGAGGAAACTTAGCTACTTAAAACCGATATGGGTCAAATATGGGAAATGGTATTTGCTCATCACTTTTCACATCAAATCTTTATAATTTCTTTTTAAAAGAAAAAAATAAAATAAGTATTAAAAATTGTATTTTTCTCTTTTTTTTATGGATAATATTTCTCGTATAACTAAAATACGCATATTGTATTTACACAATAAATTTATGTGAGAGAAATGTCAAATCAAATTATATGTTACTGTAACTTTCTCGCGGGATAGAGAATGAGTTTATGAGTGAGTTGGATAAAAGTTAGAGTATTTTGATTAGTAACGCTGCCATTTTTTTACTTAAAAAAGTGTAATATTTTAATGTAATATATATATATATATATATATATATATGCAAGAGCCATTAATCTTGAATTTCTAATGCATCACAAATTAGTGCGCATACCAATTAGGGATGTAAATTGGCTCGAATAACCCGACCAATCTGATCAATCCTAACCTAACTAATTAAGTTGGATCGGTTTGATTTGGGTATATTGATTAGTTTAGATTTTTTAAAGATTAATTAGTTCGGTTCTCAGATTTAAAATTTCAAAATTGAATCAAACCAAACTATTTTTTTTCTAAACTCGTGAACCCCAATTTTTACTAAATCAGAAACCCTTTCAATTCAATTTTTTTCCCAAATCCCTAACCCAGTAGTCATCCTCGATCCCTCACCCCTCCGCTGCCCCTCGTCGCTCGCTGCCTCACCCTGTCGCTGCTCAGCTCGCCCTCGCCACTCGCCTAAAGCCAAGTTCTTCCAGAAAGCAATAGCTCATTAGGGAATGACCCATCCTTGTCAATATTGAAACAAAAAAAATTAAAGTCTGGTTTCAGAATCGTAGGTAAAGAGTTGAGGAATGCATTATTTCGTTCTTGAAAAAGTTTTGATTTTTTTTTCTTGGTTCATCTATTCCGTCACGTTATGAGTTTTTTATGAGTTTGTGGTGTCTATAAGATACTTCTGGTTCTAGTGCGTGTATATTTCTCAAATCAGGATTAAACAACTCTCTCTCTTTGATGGAAAGTAACTAAGAAATACTTATATTTCTTATGCTTAATATGTATGAATCATGTCTTTCTGTTGTTGCTTTTACAAACTCTCTGGCATGATTATTGATCTTTATATCATGAACTTCAACTTATCTCAACTTAGCTTGAGGCTCACTTCTATAGATGTACTCATTCACAGGAACATATTAGTTGTTATAACATATTGAATGCCTTTTTTCCTTTTTATGATTTTGGGTACATGTTGGCTATTGTGGGGGATGGTGTAGATGATTCACCTTCACTTGTGGTAGTTGATGTGGGAATGACAATAGGTGTTGGTATACATATTGCCATTAAGGCAGCTAATATTGTCATCATGAAGAGCAACTTGGAGAATGTCTTAACTGCCATTGAGTTTTCCAGAAAAATATTTTCCTGTATACGCCTGAATTACTTTTGGGTTTTGGGTTTTGAGTTTTAGGTTATAATCTACTTGGCATCCCAATAGTTGTTGGACCTCTTTTCCCTTCTGCAGGGTTCAAATTGCCACCCTTGATTGATGGGGCTTCTGCAAGATTATTATTGAATTTCAATAATTTATATGTGTAGATATCTTTTACAATTTAGAAGCTTGAATACATATTCAAGCAGTAATATTCATTGTTCATTGATTTAAAATGTATATATTGCTAGGCTTGTTGTTTATGTTTATAACACCATAAGGTTATCATTGGAATGTAAACATATGATATATTATGATTCTAATCAGAAATTTCAATATCTTATTTTGTATTTCTTAAACCAGTTGTGGTGTTGGCTAGTGGACACTCATCTAATGGTGTTGTTGCTCAAGGTTCCCGGTCTAAAGGGGATTTTAACATCACAATAGTGAGTATGCTTTTTTAACTTTTTATACCTATTAATCACCTTGCTTCTTTTGATATCTCAGTAACCGATTGTAGATATTTGTTGTAGGGCTTGATTCTAATATCATTGGTGAGGATCTTAGGCAACCATTTTTGCAATTTGGTGAGGATGTCTCTCAAAATTTCAATGGATAAAGGATGTGGTTTTGTTCAATTTGCTGAAAGGTACTCTTATGGTGTTTCTTAACATAGACATAAATTATAAATTACATGTTAGTGTAGCAGCTGTGCAGGGTATGGTTTGTGAAATGAAAATTGGCTAATGTTTTCATGAGTAAGGAATCCTCTATTATATGTCAACTTTAATGCTTTTAAAATCATATAAGGATAAGGATATCAAAGCAAGTTTTTGAGGACTTGCATATAATGTTATGATTGTGATTGTTGTTACCATTGTCATTAGTAGTGTCGTATTTTTTCCTGGATGAATTAGCTATTTTTATCCTTCTACTGTCACTATTATAGAAAGAATGCTAAGGAAGCAATTCAGACATTAAATGGGACAGTTATCGGGAAGCAGATGATGCATCTTTCTTGGTGTCACAATCCAGGAAATAAGCATATAAGTTTGTTCTACCTTTTTGTAAATTCATCTTTTTTAACTATTTTTTATCTTTGATTATCTAATGAGAAATTTGGTTGAGTCTCATTATTTTCTCATGCTTGATCAATTTAATGATTTTGTGCATTAAATTTGTGAAACTATTTTTTTTTTATGGTAAGGAGAATGAGCATCATTGCATTTCATCACTTAAAGCTTTCATAGCAAAGACTTAAAGCACTAGTCTTCTATACAATGTGGTATGTATGACATGACCCTTTTAACATTTAAAATTGAAGGCATGAATCTCATAAAATTTGAATTATACAGAATTATGATGTGTTAAAAATAATAATAATCAACTCAATAGATATTTTATTTGGTTTAATTCATATTTGACTATCAAAAAATAAGAAAATCAAACTAAATCAAATTAATTGATTTTGATTAGTTGATTTTTTTTTTTAAATCGAACCAAACTCCCCAATTACACTCTAGTACCAATAATGTAAAGGAAAAATTACTTGTATATTATTTTTTTATATCCTTTTTATATCTATATTTATTTGGAAAAAATGTGTATTAAAAGATATATTTCTTTTATTTTGTTACTTGGAAAAAAAATATAATATAAATAATGTATAAATAATACTGTTCGTAATGTAAAAGTTGAGTATTTTTTTTTTAAAAATAAAGCCACCAAAAAAACGAGACAGCCAATAAACGAGAAATCAATTCAAGAGCAAGGAGGTGAGGACATAATGCCAGTGAAAAGTGAGAAATTATTATATATTAATATAGCACAATCAATACACGTTTCTAAAAAATATCTATTATTAATTTTAAATTAATAATCCCTTTATAAATATCTATTAGTTTTAAATTAATAATTTAAAATTTATGTGAATTTATTTAAAATTAATAATAATTTTTTATAAATATATATTTATTGTGCTGTACGAGGATGCTATATTTTTCGTGAAAAGTAACAATTGAAAAAGCATCTCAAGAATTTCTGCGAACTCGAGTCTCAACAGGCTTTGAAAATTTGTCGTTCACATGGGCAATTTCCAGGTAACTTACATTAACAAAATTAATCATGTTATTTGTTGACTCAAATTTAATAATTTTAGAATAATTCAAATAAGTAATATATGTATATAAAATAAATAATAATTTTAATTAATTATGTGATAATTTTTTTATTACATATAATGAATTAAAATTAAAACAAGAATTTTTTTACTAATTCGTGATCCCACGTAGCATCTAGAGGAGGATGGAGATCCAGAGAAGTGGGTATATTGAAAGAAATTTTTGGTTACATATAATTATATTACGTTATTATTATATATATTTATAAAAAATTATATAAAAATAATTTTTTATGATAAATAAATTTAAAAAATCTTATATATTTTTTTTTTTTATTTTATGTAAATATGTATAAAAATAACATGATATAATAATTAAGAATCACTCGTCGCTGGGGTTGTCCTGGTTAGAAGCCCCTCTCACTTCCCCAGAATTTTGACCGCTATTAACCGTTGCTCCCGTGAAATCTTGTGACCCCTTTTGGTAGTTGTTAAAGGAGCCTACAGTGCCAGAGCAACTGTTACCTATAACAACAGATTGAGTTCCAGTTGCAGTTGCAGAGCTTCTGTTTTCACCTGAACCACTGCTAATCATTGAAACGCTGAAATTTTGTGACCCCTTTCCATAGATTTTAAAGGAGCCTTCAGCTCCAGTTTCAGAGGAATTGACCAGACGGGGATCATTGCGGGTGGAAGTGATACTTTGTTGGGAACTAGTAGTAGTGGTGGTGGTGGAAGTGGAAGTACTGAGGTTGTGGTTGTCATGTTGGGTTGTGTTGGTAGGTTTATTGATTCTAGGCTTATCATTGCCCCCTCTTGCCGTGGTGCTTTGGTTTTCTCCTTTAATATGCAATATGGAATACTGTTACAAGGAGCAGTATTAGAGGAAACTTTGACCTCGAATTAGATAAGGTTTAATAATATTAGATTTGAGAATATAAAATTTAAAATAAATTTAAATATAAAATATAATATATAAGAGTTGAGAATATGATTATGTTTAAAATTATAATAAATTTTTTTATTAAAATTTATATATTAAAATTTTATTAAGTTTAATTTTTTTAAAATTTAATTAAATTATTTATTATTTTAATATATAAAAAATTTAATAAATAAACTTATATAATATAATATTTATTAAATAACTAATAAAATTATAATATATTATAATAATTTATCTTATTATACTTAATATAATTCTACACATTAAAAATTCAAATTTGACACGAGTCAAAATGATATTTGCTCATCACTTTTCACATCAAATCTTTATAATTTCTTTTTAAAAGAATAAAAAAATATTAAAAATTGTATTTTCCTCTTTTTTTACTTTAAAAATGTGTAATATTTTGATGTTAAGAAAAGATATGCATAAGCCATTTGAATTTCTAATGCATCCCTAATTATTGCGCGTACCAATACTGTAAAGGAAAAAATACTTGTATATTATTATTTTATATCCTTTTTATATTTATATTTATTTGGAAAAAATGTGTATTAAAAATATATTTTATTTTATTACTTAATAAAAAATAATATAATATAGATAATGTATAAATAATATTATTCCTAATGTAAAAGTTGAGTGAAATTTTTTTAAAAAAGCCAAAAAAAAAGAGACAGGCAATAAACGAGAAATCAATTCAACATCGGGGAGGACAATAGATAATAAAGTCAGTGAAAAGTGAGAAATTATTATATATTAATATAGCACAATAAATACACTTTTTAAAAAATATATTTATTATTAATTTTAAATTAATAATCCTTTTATAAATATCTATTAGTTTTAAATTAATAATTTAAAATTTATATAAATTATTTAAAATTAATAATAAAAATCTTTTATAAACATATTTTTAAGTATTGTTAAATTTCACAAGCTTATATTTTGTAGAATATATTATGAATGAATAAATAATCAATTATATTGAATAAAAAAATTGATATAATACAAAACATAACTGACACACTAAATGTAAGATATTTACTTTATAATTATAATTTCGTGTGTCGTTCAAGAATTGTCCTAGTAGGATTTAGTATTATTTTATTTTTATTGTGCTGTCCGAGGATGCTAAAGTTTTTCGTAAGAAGCAATTGAAAAAGCTTCTCATGAATTTCTCGGAGCTCGAGTGTCGACAGACTTTGAAAATTTGTCGTTCACATGGCAATTTCCGGGTAACTTACGTTAACAAAATTAATCATGTTATTTGTACACTTAAAATTGATACTTTTAAAATAATTCAAATAAATAATAAATATTTTTAAAATAAATAATAATTTTAATTACTTATATAATAATAATTTTTTATTATATATAGTGTATTAAAATTAAAATTCAATATATATTACAAAAATTACTACATGATGATTAATGATATGATAAAATAATAATCTTTATTACTTTTGTGGTAAATTTAAATTTTAACTCATTATATGTAATAAAAAAATTATCACATAAATAATTAAAATAATCACTTATTTTAAAAATATTTATTACTTATTTAAATTGTCTTAAATTATTCATTTGAGTTGTTAAAAAAAAAACATTTTCCTAACATAATAACGTGAGATTCTCACATACTTTTAAGAATATTGCACCACTCTGCCTCACTAAGTGTGTATTTGGATTAAAGTTTATAAACTTAAGTTTGAATTAACTTGATTTTATATATTTAAGTTTAGTTAAAATGAGTTTATAGTAATATAATTTATATTTGGTAACTTTTATCTCAAAAATAAATTTGACAAAATAAATGTTAGAAATAAAATTATAGTCCAAAACCCAAAAGCAAGATTTTCTTGCTTTCACTCTAAGGACAATTAGAGGCAAGATTTACGTTAAAATAGTGCAAATTAAGTTTTATCAAATTTTACTCAAACAAGTTTTTTCCTCAATTCTATGCAAACAAACTAACTTTTGGAGTATCTAATGTGTTCCCAAACACACTCTAAGGAATCACACTTGCCATTGGACTAAGGCAGGTGCTAAAATGCATCATGTCAAGTTATGATGCATAGTGCACCTTACACTTTACCTATTATCACCCATTTTCAACATATTTTTAAAAACACCGCTCTTATTTTGTTAATTATTTTTTATGCCCTTATGTTATGATTATTTATTTTTATGGCCTTCTTCTCCATCATTCCGGTGAGACACCATTATAGCCAACATCCACGACCACCATTGCCCCCAAACTCCTCCATTGCCCGCAGATTGTACCCCCATCGCGTCACGTTGTCTTGTGCTGTGCGTCCAACACTAGTGCCACCCACGAATAGAGCCACTGTGAACAACCACCCACCTAACTCCCAAACCCGAAACAGAACCTAACTCCTAAAATGAACCACCATAGCCGTACAACCACACCTTCGTGATGAGCCAACCACCACATTGTCGGTGACCCAGCCTTGCACCTCTGCCACGCCACCAACCACTCCGTTGAGCCTCTCACCAAACCATGCTTGACCACCCTAAGCCACCCACACCACCAGCTTCACGACCTAGATACGACGGAGGAAGAAGCAGGAGATGAAGAAGGAAGTGATGAGTGGCATGAAGTAGAGCCACCCACGATCAAGTCGGACGTGATCTGGATAAGGCTATGTAGAGTGCGGTATGGAGCCCAAGGTCACTTCCGCCTAATATCATAAGACGTGCCGCTGCATCGAACCAAAGCCGACGACCTAGATCTGCGCCTTCCCAGAACCAGTGACTCACCACACCGAAACACCAGATCCGCCGTCAGCCGGAGCCACCAGACACTCTGCGTGCCTCACTAGTCACCAACCACGTACCACCTCATCGCCCTCAAGGTAGTCCACGACAACTCTGACCCGGCGGTCACCTCATCACCCACGCGTCGTCAAACACCACTTCACCGTCCACAACTTGATGGCAATTCTGACTCGTGGTGATTACTACCCTACTTGTGATGGTGCTACCGGTGAGTTCTCCAGGAAAATGAAGAGATATATATATATATATATATATATATATATATATATATATATATAGAGAGAGAGAGAGAGAGAGAGAGAGAGGAGGAGGAGGAGGAGGAGGAGAGAGATAGAAGAGAAGAGAGATAAGCACCAATTTGTAAATTTCGAGAAAGGGGAGAGAGAAATAAGTAGTAGAGAGGAAGGATCTTGCCTTTCAAGTTTTAGGTAAATGATCTCTATCTTTGATTTGATTTAATATTCAATCAATAGTTTGTATCTCAAAGTGTATGATACACCCTCTCTAAGAGGGTGTATATTAGACGGGAGCTTGGACTAAATATAAACTAGCAATTATCTAGTTTGCAAGAATTTTTTTCTTTAAATTTAAATTTAGATAGAATTGAAATAAATATAAATTAAAAATAATATATTAATTAATATATTTAGATAAAATTTTAAAAAATAAATTAAAAAATATTTATGTATTAAAATTATAAAATGAGATATATATATATATAATTATTTAAAAAGATAATTTGAATTTAAAATTTAAAATAAAAAAATAAATATGACATATGTCATTTTTAGAAAAAAGTAGCTTAAGAGATTAAAATACACTCTCACAAGAAAATACTTTAATTTATTATATAACTAGTTTTATTACCATACAATGCAAATGTTTGTTAAATTAGATGTGAATAAGTTTTTTTGAATAATAATTTGTTAAAAATTTAATTTTGATTCACTGTAAGTGTATAATTTTTTACATCATTAACTAATCATATATTATCATATGTGTGACTTTTGAAGCAGTTATTGTAAGTGCATGTTTGACTCAACTTTTTTCACTGTTGAAACAATTTTTTTTTTGAAAAAAAAAAGTTGTTTCAACAATGTTATAACATGTTTGACAAAATCAATTTCAGCTTTTATACGAAATTTAATGCATTATAATTTTTTTTTCATAATGCTGAAGATTGAAACTTATGATTTTAGTTTATAGATTATTCTTTATACTTTGAAATGTAAATATCATTTTGTCCTCAATCAAATAACTTTTTTAATCATTCTATACATATTTTAGTGATTTAATGCATAAAAATAATTCTTTTTGTATCATTCAAACGAAATAGATTAGCTTAAAATACTAAGTCATATCTTGGGCTGTAGGAGTCACAATGGACTGAAACCGGTGGTATTGGAAAGTTGAGACAAAATCCTTCAACTTTCATAAGACTACATTTTCAAATGGTGACGTTTTGATAGAGTTATAGTTGTATCAATATAGCTGGGACTAAGGCACCGAATTGGTTGGTACAAGTGGGGAGACAAGCATGACACTCATTAAACAATCTCTTGTCATTTTGTACCTTTCATGCTCTATAAAAACCACCATTGGTTGCTCATTGGGATCATCTTGGTTTAGAGATCAAGATCATGTTCTTGTATCATTTGTTTCTCTTGTTGTAGTTTTCTTTTGTTCTAAATAGAAATTATGTTCTTCTTGGTTTAGAGATCAAGATCATGTTCTTGTATCATTTGTTTCTCTTGTTGTAGTTTTCTTTTGTTCTAAATAGAAATTATGTTCTTCTTCTTCTTCTTCTTCTTCTTCTTCTTCTTCTTCTTCTTCTTCTTCTTCTTCTTGAGTAACTAATTCTCATTTTGATTGAAATTATGTTCTTCTTCTTCTTCTTCTTCTTCTTCTTCTTCTTCTTCTTCTTCTTCTTCTTCTTCTTCTTCTTCTTCTTCTTCTTCTTCTTCTTCTTCTTCTTCTTCTTCTTCTTCTTCTTCTTCTTCTTCTTCTTCTTCTTCTTCTTCTTTCTTCTTCTTCTTCTTCTTCTTCTTCTTCTTCTTCTTCTTCTTCTTCTTCTTCTTCTTCTTCTTCTTCTTCTTCTTCTTCTTCTTCTTCTTCTTCTTCTTCTTCTTCTTCTTCTTCTTCTTCTTCTTCTTCTTGAGTAACTAATTCTCATTTTGATTGAGTGAAAGAGGTGAAACTTTTGGTAATAAAATAATGTTAGATTAATTTTTTTATTGTGATTGAATGTTATACTATCAAGTGGTCATTATATGTGTTGTATTTTGTTTCTAATCAATTTAGAAACCCTCCTTATAAAGTAGAGATGTTGATTTGTTGTAGACAAACGATTGACATAACGAGGTAATAAAATAAGGTTAGATTAATCTATTTCTTTTGCTTGAATGTTATACTATCAAGTGGTCATTACATGTGTTATATTTTATTTCTGATCAATTTAGAAACTCTCCTTGTAAAGTGGAGATGTTGATTTGTTATAGACAAGCAATTGACATAATGAATGCTTGAACCCATTTACAAGTATTGGCGTTAAAAACCCTTATTATAAAGTGAAAATCTTAATTCGTTGTAGATAAGAGAATACTTGAACTCATTTACAAGTGTTGACATTAGTGGATAATTAAAGGAACCATAATATAACTGCATATATAACTTTAAAAGAACTTTGAATGTTGTATTCTTCAATTGGAACCATTGTTATGTGTGGATTCCAATTGAGTTATAAAAAGAAATAATTTTATCCTTAATTTATATACCGAGAGTGGATCTCCTAATCAAAGCAAATTATTTTCATTTTGTGAACAATTTTCATCACATTTATTTTTGTGACAAATCTTTTCCTTACCTCAAAGAATTTTCTTCATCAATTCCTTGTGGATCGACCTTGGATTTCCGAAAATTTATTACTTGAGACAACCTGTACTTGGGTTTACTACATATCAATTCATATCATATACCCACCATCGTGATTGGATGGACCTATGTGTTGAGCTGTTAGGTTTGGAGCTGGATGTATCACAATTATTAGGTGCACGTGTTAATATGTCATGGCTTTGGAGAAGATTTCGTAGACGACTTACGGAGGACGATGATGATATTTACGTACAACAGTATGCACGGGCATGTATACTTAGGCTGATTGGGGGTTTGTTATTTCCTGATCATTCTAGTAAATATACGCACATGATATTCCTTCCCCTATTGGAGGACTTTATCATTGTCGGAACATATAGTTGGGGATTTGTGGTCTTAGCGTACTTGTATAGGGAGCTTTGCAAAGCCATATACTACAAAGTGCACGAGATCGGAGGTGCTTGTATATTGTTGCAGTATTGGGCATGATATAGATTTCTTGGTCTTGCCCCTACACTGGTTGATCATATTGATCCTAACCTTTTAACTGCCTATGCTACTAATCGTGGTCACCTATGCCCATTTGGATTTCAGTAAGTTTCTTAATATATCATTTGCTTATATTAGTTTGTTATATTTACTACTTTCATTCACAGTATATGACTTTGACATTTAAATAGGTGGTATAAACATAAGGTTTTGAATAAAACTCCAACGGGAGTGCTTCAATATTAACGCCAATTCTTTCATCAATTGAAGACTGATGAGATTAGTATTGACTTACATTGATTTAAATAAGTTACTTCTGCCTTACTTTCTAATTCTTTGTACATACAATTTTGCAGATTATATGACAGTCATACACAGACGAGATTGTGATGTCACTACCAGCTTTTTATGTGGTTGGTAGAGGCATAATACTAACAGTAATCCCTCTCATATTTTTTCACATTATTGAGTGGTCCCTCTCATATTATAACTTAGCTGCAAGTTATAAGTAAATTATAAAACAAATTTGTTTATCGTATGACCAAAAGTTTCTATGCCGAAAAAAATAAAATTTCTAACAAAACAAACAAGTGTTGAATTCAGTGAAATAATAAGAGAATAACCCTATTTGTATTTACATTTTTAAAAGAATAGTAATTTTAGTAGTAAAAAATTGTAGAATGGAAACGCCAAATCATTAGATAATGTCATCTTGCATGATGTTATCATTTTGAAAGCGCTAAGCACATTGGCGTTATCTACATGGCACTTGAAAAAATAAAAATAAAAATCTAGCATGATCAAAAAAAGTATGACAATTTAGTATATAATTTAAAAATATGATAATTTAATAAATAATTTTGTCTCTAAAAGCATTTAGGTCAAAAAATTGAGAATAACCCTATTTGTATTTACTTTTAAAAAATAGTAATTTTAATAGTAAAAAAATAGAATAGAAATGACAAATTATTAGATATTTTTACAAAGGAAACGTCTTTATATTTGACGTAACCAGCGTGAAAATGTCATCTCGTTTAGTGTTTTCACCTGAATAGTGTCAATGTATTTCGCATTTCCTTGTAAATAACGTTATCCTGCGTGACATTTTCACGTGGAAAGTGACAAGCACATTAACACTATACGTGACACTTGAAAAAATTAAAATTTTCAGCATTGATTAAAAGTGCTATAATTTGATATATAATTTCAAAAATATTACAATTTACTAAATAATTTTGCCTGTAACACCATTTTTGTCCAAAAAGCCTGATAAGTCGAGAGTGCCAAACGAGCGGGGAGTTCTAAACGTATTGGAGAGTTAAAAACTGAAAATTTTATAGCCAAGAGCAAAATCAGTCATTATCCTGATTCCTCAAGCTATCCAGCTTGTCCCGTTACTTTTACAAAATAGTTGAAGCGATCCAGATCCATATGGGAGGAGAAGCCAACCACAAAGGGGATCTCAACCTTACTACTACTACTACTAGTAGTTGCCATCAACCTGGTTGTGGTGTTAGCGTTACCTCTGGAACTGTAGGCTCCTTCAACAACAACGGAAACGGCTCCCAAAATTTCAACCATGCGGTGATCAACAGCGGTAAGAATTCTGGGCAGAACCAGGCAAGTAATGAAAGCAGCACAAGACAAATATTACCCAAGAGTCACTGCTCTGGAACTCAGTCCTCCTTCAACTGCTACGGAAAGGGCTCCCAAGATTTCAGCGGTGCAACAATTAACAGCGGTGAAAACTCAGGCAACCCTCCTCGTAGTGGTAGTGGATCTACTACTTCGGAACAACAGGATCGGGTTACGGTTACGAGTACTCATAACTATGGGAATGGAAGCAATACAAGTGTGGTGGGGAAACTGGTTTAGAAAGCTGCAGAATTTCAAGGATGCTAAGAATAACAGCGGTCAAAATTCAGGGCATAGCTGAAGTGAGGGAATCCCCCCCTCCCCCATCCTTTTCCCTTGCCCGAAAATTCAGTGTTTATTGCTTCAAATCTGATGACATTATCGGTTCCATTTTAATCTATTTATTCTTGAGATGTTCAACAAAACCAAATTTTTTGCAATAATGGGAATTGACTATTTGTTTGGAAATTTGGGTTCTGCTAACTTTTTTATATGGATGCTAATAACATGTTTGGTTTTGATGAATTTCAGTAAACAATTTGCTTTTTTAAAATAAAAAAGAGAAAGAAAAAGGTCGTCATTGTAAGATTTTAATTATAACCTGTTTTGAAAACGTAATAATAACTCAACTTAAGTGGAACACCATATTTGTTGATTTTTTTTTTTTTCATGTTTTAAGTTCTTTGAAGAAATTATGTGATACTATTGGATAGTTTTACCTACTGGAACATCAACTAGACCATTTCTCTGATAAGAAGATATGTGTTAATAGGCTAGTTTTCAGAGCATGATATTTTTGTTCACCTTTCTTTTTCATCTTCAAATACTGCTTTACTTCCTTTGCTACCAGAATGATATCTGAGTGTTGTTTATTTTTTTTAATGAAGAGTGTATAAAGCAAGACTTGGCAGCCTAATTACCCATAGAACCACACAGCTTAGGCAGAAGCTAATTCTATGCGGCTATTGGCTATTGGCACCCTGCTGTTTATTTTACATTATTCCTTGCTTAGGTTATGTCTTTGATCCCTTTTCTTAAATTAAGTTAAACAAATTTATATCATATTGTTACTGTGTGTTAGGATAGATCTGATTTCACATGCTTCTATTTTGGTTAGAAATGAAATTTTGAGTCATCAAATGGTCCCTGAGTAAACCAATATGGAAACCCGCAGCTTCATTCAACATGTTAGTGTTTTTCTCCTAGACTAGTCTGTACAACTAGAATTATATTAAGTTGTGAATAATATTAGGTGAAGTTATAGGACAAAATAAACTTTGAGGGATAGAAGACCAAGTAAAAAGGCTAGCTGATCAAAGTAACAAGGACATGATTAATTAGATCATCAGCGAGACTAGTTCAATTAACTTCGATTATTACAGCTGCCATGTCCTTGCAATAACATAATCTAGTTTATGTATAGAAAGTAGAAACTATAAGTGGAGGCATCAGCTATTACATTCCTCAAGCCACCGATCGTTGGATGCCAACTGAATGCACACTCCTATTATATCGGAGCCTGAATGACACATAAATTGAGAGTCAATGCTAATAGGAAAACAACATAGTGATCCTCTGATCTATTGTATCCTTTGTATCTTAGATTTTGTTTCATTGATGCATTTCAAAATAAAAGTTGTTGATGTAAATTATCGATGATCACCCAATTGATGAACCAGTTGGTGCTGAATCTCTTTTCTGTTTTTGCTAACGACGAAGTTCCTGCTTTTCTCAGGCTTCTGTCAGATATTTTGTAAGTCATCTTTATATTTCACTTAAACTACATTTTTAATGGAGTTTTGTTATATACTTGTAAAAGATCTTTTTAATAATCTTTCTATTATTTAATAAATAAATAATTAAATAAAAAATAAATGCATTCAATGTATTAAAAATATAAAAAGTATTTAATATTTTTTTATTTAGTAATTAAAAAAATTAGTTAAAGAATTAATTAAAAAGATTTAAAATTATTTTTTAATACTACCATTAAAATACTATTAAAATGCAGTTTAAGAATCTCTCCTGGAGAATATTTGACTGGACGTGATGTATCAAGTCTTTGTTGGACACGTAATGTTTTAAGCATGATAATGAAGTTATTAGTGTTATATGGATTATTGTTTATTGATAAAATTAATCTTTATTGCACATGATTAATGTCAGTTATCGAAAAATATATATATAACAATAGGTATAAAAGCATTTTGATCATTGATATCCAGTATAAACTTTTCAAAGTTTTTTTTTTGTATGAAATATACAAATATAGCATTGCTTTTTTATCCAGACGTTATATACCAGACATCAATGCTCATAATGCTTCTTTTATCCAAACATACATACTGAAAATAGGTTTTCCATCAATGTATTTTTTCATCTAAATAACTTGTAAGCTTAGAAAGTACTTCTCGATGACTGTATTAACATAAAATAATTACTTTTCAAAAGCTCTACTAAAATAGAAATTCTTAGGTGCTGTAGAAACAAGACATATTTCTTATTCTATATAATTGAATAGGCCTCAAGTCAAGTTTGTGAGTTATTATTATTATTTATTTAAATTATATTTTTAACTATACTTTAATAGTATTTTAATAGTAGCATTAAAAAATATGATTTAAATAAGAAAAAAGAATGACTCAAATTTAACATGACATCTATTCAATAGTTCAGAATAAGAGAAGTGTCTTATTCCGGGAGCACCTAAAAATCTCTCCTACTAGAAATACTTAAATCAAAAAGCACTCTTCTCATAAGCTTATACAAACGAGACTTATTCCATGACAAAATTGTAGGTGCAACATGCTATGGGTATAACTGTAAGTAAGTGACTTGAGCTCATTTTACTAAATCTGAATAATGAGGCATGAATTTTGCTTAGATTGACTCAAATTTTTATTTTACTAAGTATTACTAATTTTTTTACCAAGATATGAAGAGATATACGAGATATTTATGTTTAAATAAAAAAATTAGAAAAGTGATAACAATTTTGGACCTTTCGAGTATGAGGGAAATGAAACTCAAGTGACTTCGTTTCCTCACATTATCAACAGTGCTCTGTATAAGATGGACCCATATACTTTTGGTCCATTAATGAACCATAATGTATCAGTCGTTGGATGTGAATAAAAAAAAATGGTGGTTGGGATCAAAGCAAGGCAACCTGGTATTAAGGTAATCATGGGAAGTGTATATTTGCAGATTAGTCCCACCTCTAGTCATCTTTGTTTCCAAACCCCTGCAACCCAATGAGAAAATTGAACCACCCTACATCAGAATGCATTACCAGAGCCATCATCAACCAACCCACAACCACATCGGACCACCATGAATGAGGAATAAAGAGCACAAAATGAGAAGGCTTTTCTCTTTGTAAACCACAAATACAAGTACAAAGCCAAACTAAAAACTGCCATTCACTTTAGCTTGTGTGACACTCACGAGAGCTGCAACCAAAGTGACACAGGCTCACAAGCAAAAACAAAAGCTGAAGCAGAGAATGGAGACTACTTGTACTTGCTTTGTACTACTCTTCTGGGTTTGGAGTATTTTCTGCATGGTTTCCAAATTGTATGTGAAAATTTAAATTTTCAAATTCGTGTTGTTAATTGGAGATACCCTCATATATTGTTTGGTGGAAGTTATTTGAATCTATTTTTTATAATTGGTTTCTTTTTGTTTGGGGGTTCTCTTAGAAATCATTATCTGATTTGCATCTTTAATACTCAAATTTTGATGATCAAGGGAGCTGATGAGGTTCTGATCAGGGAGATCTCCGAAAAATGGATTCCAGGTTGCCAGAATCTAATCGGCCAATTGAGTTGGCTGAAGTTGAGTTGGCTGGAGTTCTAACTAGTCAGGTGATTTTGGAGAGGTTATGAAAGAATATGGTGCATGGATTAGGTAAAAATATAATGAAAGCTGTAGGACTAATAGGTAAATAATTGAGTGGGCTACTTTATGAATGAGTAAAACTTGCTATAGCAAGTTTATGGACCCAAACTCAAGGATCTATGGTAAAAGCCACCTATCAAGAGAAGATTAAACTGAATGGATACTTTTAAAAAGGGCGAATTTTAATATAGACCACCTTGATCGACCAAGCGTAAATCAGTTATTAATTTATTATTAAAATAAATTAATGATTGAGATTAAAATATTAGATTCGATTAGCAATATTTAGATTCACACAAAAATTTAATCAAATTACTCTTTTTTTTATGAATAACTATACATATAAGAAACTTAGAGTGTGTTCGAAATGAATAAAAATGAGAAATGATTTGATTTGATTTAGAAATCAAATTTTGTGTTTGGAATTCATTAAAATGAGATTTTATTTGATTTGATTTTATTATTTTACATTTTAACCTTTATGAGAGATAGTTAGAGATAATTATTAAGGGTAAAATAATTTATTTATTTCAAATCAAATCAAATTCAAATCAAATTCTATCAAATTTGATAGAAATTTTAAAACAAAAAAAAAGAAATCCATGAAATTTTAAAAATCAAATCATTTCTTATTTTTTAACATTTTAAACACAAGATTTAATTAAATTTAATTTACAAATCAAATTATTTCTTTTTTTTTTTTACATTTTAAACACACTCTTACAGATTTTAACTGATAATTCTTATATACACTCAGATTTATATATAGATACTATCAAATAAAAAATAAAAAATGTTTCATTCATGGACCCAAACAAAATGGGTCCATGATAGCATTCTCCTTTAAAAAGATGTGGAGGTAAGGTAATTTTAATATAGACCCTGATATTTAGGGATCATCCATGAACCTTGTTTCATGAATTGTTAGATGCACTAAAAATTAAACGAGCAATTATATGAGAAGGCTCTCATGGACCCATTTTGTTTAGATTCATGGATTAATCATTTTTTTTATCTGACAGTATCTATATGTAGATTTAGGTGTGTGTAAAAATTACCAGTAGAAATTTGTAAGTTCCTTATATGTACAATTATTTATAAAAAAAAATTCTAGCTAAATTTATATGTAAATCTGAGTGTTACTAGTTGAATCTAACTTTTAATCTTAGATATTGATTTATTTTAACAATAAATCAATGGTTGATTTGTGTTTGGTCCATCCATGGACCACATTGGGGGTGCCCATATTAGAATTCTCCATTATCATTGGTTACCTAATAATCAAGTAAAAATGAGAAGTGGAATATACATATGGTAAATTGGAGAAGACTATCATGGAACTATTTTGTTTGGGTCCATGGATGATCTATCTTTTTTTTTTTATCTGACAGTATTTATATGCAAATCTGGGTGTATATAAAAATTATCAGTTAAAATTTATAAGTTTCTTGTATATATAGTTATTCATAAAAAAAAAGAGTAATCTGATTAAATTTCTATACGAATTTAAGTATTACTAGTTGAATCTAATCTTTTAATATTAGCCATTGATTTATTTTAATAATAAATCAATGGTTGATTTATGCTTGGTCCATCCATGGGGTGGTCCATGTTAAAATTCTCTTGATAAATTAGCGAGATGTTTTTTGTGTTTCTATGCAAATATACATCAAGATATTGAAAAAGGAGCACATAAATCTTAGGTGTTTTTTTCTTTTTCTTTATTTGGTTTCTTTTTGTTGTTGCTCGATGCTTACTGCAAATGTGAAGATATTACTACTCTACTGTTTGCGACCAAGGAATGTGAATCACCTATCTTTGTTGCCCTGTTTCACTATATAATTCCCCATAGAAGCCTCCTTTAGAAACATATACAAAACACAATAATTTTAGCAAAGAGTTAAAATTGGGTTATTTTACTATGATCAATCTGTTAAGAAAAAAAAATTGTTTAGCCATTACTGACAACATTAATTATGGCCTTTAATGTTGCAAGTGATGATGAGTTGGTTCTAGAGCTAATAGGGGAAGGGATTAATGAAACTCCCACAACACCCGCCAATACTGGATTGAATATTTGTGTTTCAGTCTCTTAAGACTAATGTCATAAATTTCATCTATGAAATGATATGGATCTAGAATTTGGTCACAGTGAACTTGGTATTTTCAGGCATGGATTCACTTATAAAGGACTAATGCAAATAACAAAATTGGGGGTCTAAAACAAAATAAAAGAATTGACTATTTTACAATATATAAAAACTTAAAATATCTAATAAAGTCAAAGGTTTATCCATAGAACTTTTACTACATGGTCTATATTTTAAAACCACCTGAGGAGGTAAATGATTGAGTTTTAGAAATTAGAACACAAGGATTATTGGCACAACTGTTAATGTCAAACGAGTTTCATAAAATTTAAATACAAAAATAACGTGACCCTTTGAAGTTACTGGTATGAAGCTTGGCTAATTTTTTTCAAGTGAAATAAATAAATAATATGAAGCTTGTGATGATTCCCTGTTAGTTCAGTTTTTTTTTTCCCTTGCTATTAACAGATGTTTTTACTCTTTAGCTTAGAAAGCTTTATACTGAATGCAAATAAAATATTTGAGGGATAACATTTTTCAAAAATAAAAGTGAAAGGACCTTGCGGAGAAGTCTAATAAGTGTTCATTTTAATTTCTCAAAGGGTATGTTCAGAACTATAAATTTTGGTAAATGATTTAATTCAATTTTTTTAAATTAATCTAATGAAATTTCTTTTGATTTAAATTGCGTACGAATAGAAATCCACTAAAATTTAGTTGAAATTGAGGAGATCTTATTTTATTTTACTTGAATGACAACTTTATCTTTATTAATTTAATAATGTTACTTATTTTAAGTAAGGTATTAAAGTAAAATTATTAAAATATAATTCCATTTATTTCTATGGTGTTTCAACTTTCAAACAAGAAAATTGATTTACAAATCAAATCTTATTTTTATATAATGAGTTCCAATGAAATTAATTTATAAATCAAATTAAATTAATTTTATATTTTAATTATTTTAAACATAATAGAAACTAAAATCCTAATGACGTACGTGTTTGACAAATTAATTATTTAAACTTTGTATATAATTTTTCAAGTAATCAGAAAATCAATTCCAGTATCGATCAAACAACTTGCTATTCTAAATGAATAAGCTCAGCCGCCTACATAAAAGGCGGGCTTTTGGTCTAGTGGTACGATTCTCGCGTGGGGTGCGGGAGGTCCCGAATTCAATTCTGGGAAGTCCCCAATTTTAAAATGGAGAAAACTTAGGTAAAGTTTAGGTCTTTGGGTCTTTAAGTCCCAATAAACGTTGTGTTTTATTTTTTAATTACTTAATTATTATTTTCAAAATTTTCATTAATAAGTAATAGAAAAATATCACATATCGTGTTTTTTTCACCAAAGTAAACTTTATCAAGTTTTATCCTTTTGAAATTTTAATCATTTAAAACCATGAATCATATATTTCACCAAAGTAAACTTCATTTTATGAAGACAGACAACCATAATAAACTTTACTACTTAATAAGAGAAAGGGGTTTAGAATTTTCAAACATAGTCCATAAAAGTAAATCTATGAACTTTTTATCAATTAAAACTTCATATATTTCACCACTTCGTGAAATACATAGTATTCACTTCATCAAATAGAAAGACAACCATAGTAAACTTCCCACTCCTTAACAGCAGAAAGGGGTTTGGAATTTTCAAACATAGGACTAGACCAAAGAAAAACATATTATTCCCACTAAACCATAGTAAATATATGTCTAAGTAAGATATATCTCTGTAGATTATTCCCACTAAGCATAATTGCAACTACCGTAACCTGCAGAGTGCAGATCAAAGAAAAACAGAAGAAAATAAACAAGTTCAGAATCCCAAGAAACACAAAATAATCCATGTTTAAATAATTATCATATATGAATCATATGCTACCAACGGGATATTATGCAGACATATTGTGCAAGTATGGCGGCCTTATAGCACATGAATGGCTTACTTGGGTCAGTGATAACAATGATACCAGAGCCAGAGAAGTAACAGTCCCAGGTCTATCTTCCTTTCATTGCATAGTACTGATTCATGACAACAGAAGCATGGTTTAGAAGAGTGTCTGGGTAGAAGCAGGAGCCACCTGGTTGGATCAGCTTGCAATCGCTCAAGACATTGCAAGCATATTCAATATTATCTATCAGTTGAGAATAACTTGTTGAATACTTTGCTATACATCAACTATTCTCGGTGTCGCAGCCGTCTCGAAGGGCTTCACGAAATTAAAAAGAAGAGGCTTCGGAGTGTTAGGAGTCACCACCAATCACTTTTTCTATTAAATGAAATGGAGCAATTGAACACCTAAAAGATCGTAACATTTTAGAATTCATGATTCGAGAGTTGATTATAAATAGAAAATGTATTAGCATCCTATGTTGTCCGTTCTAAAACGATTACTTATTTACTCTAGTGTTATTTACAAGATTAATTAAATTAGTTTTTTATTAAAAAAATTATTTTTATTTTGATATATCCTATTTGTCAATATGTTATCAAAAATGATAAATGACTGACACATGGAATGAGTGACTAAATAGCTATTATTTTATAACAATTCTAGATCTATAACATATTATACGAAAGTGTGTTAATTTCGCAAAAAAAAAAAGAATTTTCAAAATATTTATTTTTGATGGAAAATTTTGAATAAAATGTTTTAAAAGGAATTTTGCAAAGAAGAAGAAAAAATTATTGAAAGTGACAAAAATGATTTTTGAATTCACCACAATCATAATGATGAGACTATGTGAAATTGTTTACTTTTATTTGAAATTTTTTTTTTACAAAAATGATTTTATTTTAGTTTATAAAAATGTTGTATTTTTAGTTTTCGAAAATATTTTAGTTTTAATGTGAGAATTAGACCTTATTAGCGCTCATGATAAGATTCAATACAAAGGCCTCAAGAGTATTGGAAAGAGTATATTTGATCGGTATTTCAATTATCTTTCAATTTTTTTATCGTCAACCAATTTTAATTTTTTTGATTTATACATTAATGCAAAATGAGTGAGTTAAATTAAAACACAAATACAAATGTATAATCATATTATTACAAGGAGTAATATGAAATAAGATTATTTTTATTTGAAATTATTATAACCTCGCTAGCGCTCTCGGGAAAACCATAAATTTTCTCCTCACCTCAAGAAAGTCAAGATATCGCCACTATCGCAGCTAATCTTGATTATTCTATCGTCAAAATCGTATCTTATATTTTGAGTTTATTTTATGCAAACATTGTTGGATATCTAGAAAAGAGATTAGTTGAATAACTCTCTGTTTTTTATTGATCGTTAGGAACCTCTTATATAGGCCTTATTACAATACAATTATTTACAAAGCTAAGCAATAACTAATCTTAACAGAATCAGTTATTGCTTCCTAACAACTGAAAGAGTAACCAACTCTTACAGATCCTCCCTTAAACTGAATTTGCAGCTAGCAAATCAGTTTAATCACACATTTTACTCATGCCTAATCTGCATCTAAGATTAGAGAAGGATTCCAACTTCAAAGGCTTTGTCATTATATCAGATAGCTGCTCTTGAGAGTTGTAGTGGACTAGCTCAATTACTTCATCTTTGCAGAGGTCTCTAAGAAAATGAAATCTCACATCTATGTGCTTGCTTCTTGTAACACCCCAAATTTCCCATCTCTTAAACAGTAATTTTGACAGTTAACAAAATTTTACTGTTTAGTAATTTCTGGATACTGTAAAATTATTTTGTTTATTCCATCAGCATATTTTATCGTTTTGAGTGATTTACTTACGTGTCGGAAAATAATAATTTTCTAGTAGAAAAAATCTTTCTGTATTTATTTCTCTTGGTTTGTTAATTATTTTTAACAATCACTTGATTTTCATACGTTTTCTAATATTTGTGATTTTTGTGGATGATTATGAATTTTTTGACTATATATGGGCTCAGGTGGTCTTAGGTGGGCCCAGGTGACCTTACGTGGGCCCAGGTGGGTCCCGCAAAGTGAAAATTTTTCTACGCATAAAAAAATTTGTACTATTTAGACCGAGACAGAGGATCTTACTAAACCTGAATTCGAAAACAGTTTTAGAAAATTTCTTGTACTGTATTTTGTACTGTATTTAATTTATCGGGTGATAAAAATACAGTAAATATATTCTTTCGTGGAATTTTTAGTAGATAAAAATAAAAATTATATTGCTTAAGTCAACACTGGTGGTTTGGATATCTACCATTGATTTAATTAACGGTTAAGAAATAAGCTTAATAAAGAAATATTGGATAATCACTATTGATTTAATCAATGGTGTGAGAATAAACTTAATTAGGCAAGCTTCAATATCAACCATAGATTTAATCAACGGTATAAATTTGATTATATAAAGTGACCATTTACAACCATTGGATTTAGAATTGATCAAGGGTGGAAATTTGGTCTTGTAAAGTAACAAGGACCATTTATGACCATTGGATGAAGAATTAATCAAAGGTGGAGATTTGGTCTTCTAAAAAGGTTATGACTAATTATAACCTTTGGATTTAAAGTTTGAAGAAGTAATCTTGACCCTTTATTTTGGAGACACATCTAATGGCTAGAATTTAAAGGAGAAGGATCCAATGGCTTAGATTTATTCTTCTAAAAATCAAAAGTCTACCTAAATCCTAACTATTGAATTAATCAATGGCTAGAAATGCTCTAGATGGTAACTAATAATTATGACAACTTTGCATGCATAATGATGAAGGGGGGACGGTTTTGGAGTGTTAGGAAGGAGGAGACATGTTTAGACATGCTTGTATAGCCTTTTTAGGCCAAAGAAAAAGATGACAAAGTGGAAGACTTTGTGCATCATGTGATAGCCTTCAATTATGCTAAATGAATTCATATCTCTCCATTCTTTCACTCCCACGGCAGCAGCACCTTTGGTCACACTCTCCATATTCATTTTTCTACTTTACCAAAAAGCCTTCATCTTATTCTCTCAAAATCCTAAGAACCAAGCAACCATTTTTTCTTTCATTTTCTCTCCATTGGTTCGGTCTCTACACCCAAATACACTATCCATCACCTATAATTTTCACTCTCATCATTTCCTAAAGCTAAACACCATTCTAAACACTTTTCATTTAGAAAGTTTTCCCAAAATCCCACTCTAAGTGCTTCAAAATCCCACTTTTACCTTACTTTCCTAGAGATAAACTTTGGTTTTCATGGTTTAAATTCATGTTTATAATTTTCTAAGCCATGATTGTTCCATGGTTTGTTTAATTTAATCAAACCATAGATCTTGAATCCATATGATATTCTAAGCAACTTTCATGTTGGAGATTTTCTCTAAATCATTCATCTTCATGGACTTTCTTCAAGATCAAAGTTATTGGGTTTTTAAGGTGAAGTATAAGAAGACTTCGTTTCTTCTCTTTTTTTTTTTCATGTTCTAAACCATATTTGATTCATGGTTCCTCTTAATCAAGCTTAGATTACTAATTTCTATGTATTTTATTTTGTATTTGAGAAGCCCTTGGTGGTGAAGGACTTGGAAAGAGAAGCAAAACAAAGAGTTTTTGAGGATCTTCAAGAGGTAAGAGGGAGATCTATCTCACCAACCAAGTATGGTGGTGAGAGATGGTCTTATATTTGATAGATGGTGAATCCATGTGAGGATTCCAATCCATGGTCATGTAATAATTAATTGTATGTTTATGAGCTTTGATTTATTTTCTTATGCTTTGATTATTTTTGTCTATGCTTAATATGCTTTGCATGATTTTATGGCTTTGATAGTATACTTATAATATGCATGATGAGTATATGGCATGTTTGTGATATTTATGATGAAATATATATATGTATGCCATGATGTGTGGATGGAAAGAAAACTAATCTTGGTCCCAATGGCCAAGGAAGAGCTACGGTTTTGATGCCCTTGATTTGGGTCAATGTGAAAAAAAATTTAAGAACAAGGAAATTAAATTTTTATCCCTAGAATAATGAGAATTTCGATCAAGACACCTCAAAATAGGTGTTCACAAATTTATATTTTCATGAATGATAAAATTGAATGATTTGAGAAGCAAAGAAAATAAACAAAAGGTTTGTGTTACAAAAAGAATGCATACGATTTTGGAATTTATTTAAGTTAGAAAGAAAAAAATAATTCATGGTTTCAATGGCCATTTATAAGATTTTGATAAATTTAGAACAAATGTTTTACGTATCTTTAAATTAATATTTTCATGAAGAATAATAATGGATGATTTGAAAAGTATGAAAAATAAACAAAGGGTTTATTTTTTTTTTAAGAGAACAAAAATACGATTTTAGAGGAATTTTTATTAATTTATTTTGTGTAAAAAGATCCTAAGTATTTTTCTAAATATGAGTTTTGAATGAAATGGGCAAACATTGATTTTAAGGATTTGCAAAGAAAGTAAAAAAGGAATTACAAAGAAAGTAAAAATGAATTTGAACAAATGGGTTTGGTTTTTATAACCATCGGTACTTCAGTTTTGAAAATAAAATTTTAATGATTTTGTTTGTGTAAAATCATATCAATTTAAAAAGAAAAATATTTGATGATTTCAATAGTCATGTCCACATTTTTGAAAGCTTGTAATGCTTTGATTTTTATGAACAAAGTGATTTTCAAAGTGGAAATGTAACTTGAGTTAATACAAGAATTTAGAAATGGAATTAGAGCATTTATCACTTGAGAATTAAGTTTTTGTAAACAAGAATGTTTTCGAACTTCAATTTATTTTGAAGAAGGTTGTGTTTGGAAATGCTTTGAGAAAAATGGAGAATATAATGGTGATTTAAGAATTTACTAAAGTATAACTTATTTTCAAGTTTTGAAATACATGTGAAAATTTTAAGATTTGAAACATTGATTTATATTAATGGAAAAGTAATTTTGTGGATTATATTTGAAAAAGAATTTCTTGAGTAAAGAAAGCGTGGAAAAAGATTTTCTTGAGTAAGAAAATGTGAAAAATGAAATACAAAGTCATAATATTTTGAGAAAAGATGAAATAGAATTTTTGAAGGTTGAGAAATATTTTTTGTAATAGAATTATGGTGAAAAATTATTTACGTATCTTAAAAACGTGTTGAAAATGATATTGACTTATTTGAAAGTCCAAAATAACGTTTGGAATATTGAGGAATATTTTATATGATTGTAAAATGATAAAAAATGATTTACATATCTTAAAAATGATTTAAAATATAGTAAAATATTTCTACGCAATTTGAAATATGTTAAAATATTTCTACATGATTTGAATTACGTTTAAATATTTTATGTAAGCTTAAATATTTTATGTGATTTGAAATATAGTTGAAAAATCACTACGTGGTTGAACAAACAATAAAACATTTTTACGCGATTATGAAAAATGGTAGAAAATTGGTGGAAAATTGTTAAGAGATTTGGAAAGCGTTTAAATATTTTACACTATTAAAAATATTATTGAAAAACATACGCAATTTTGAAACAGTGAAAAAATAATATGCGATTTGAGAAACGTATATTTTTACGTGATTGAGAAAGACATTGAAAAATTAATACATGATTTAAAAGTACAATGAGAAAGAGTGCGGCATTTTGAAAACGTAACAAAAGTGTTACTGATATCGTGAAAATATAACGAAACGTTTGAATTTTGAAAATGTAACGAAACATTTTGGAATTGTGAAAACATAATGGAAATGTTAAGCAATTTTGTGAAACACGCGAAAGTGTTTTATAACTATAAAAACATGATAACATGATTTTGTGTTGAAAATACTGATATAATTCTTGTTTAACCGATGTATGGATCTTGTATGAGAGAGTGGCGTGTTTTGCCTATGATTGATATTTGGTGCATTTTATATGCATTGGAAAGAGATGCCGTATTTGGATTTGGTGCATTATACATGCATTGAAAAGATTTAGTCCGTTGGGGTTGGACTTGCCTTGATATACTTTCGTGCATTGTACAAATGAAATAGAAAAGATTTGGCGTTGGGGTTGGACTTGCAGCCGATAAATTCGTGCATTGTATAAAAGATAGCTAATAGCTATTATGGCCCTTGTGGTTGAAGAGGGAATGAGAATTGATAGTGAGGTCTATGATGGATCTTGAGGCGTCGGTAGCGGCGGTTGACCAGATGGACGACTAGCGAGTACCACTGGCCACTTGCGTCTGCATCCGTTACAACGCATTGACGATGCCCGACAAGAACACGATTCTTTTCAACGGCCGGGAGATTGTCTTTGGGCTAAAGTGACAATTAACCGAGCATTCTTCTCGAAATTGTGAAAACCTCCATGGAGTCGTTTTGATAAAGCCGAGTCTTTGTACATATACATAAATCGAGCATTTATATCGTGTGATATATTAATTGAGAAATATTGGTTATTGGCTATGACAATTGTTTTGAGTACTTGGATTATGATTGAGCTGATAAATGATTAGATGATGATAGTTGATTAATCTTGATAGCATGATTATGGTATGATCTATCTGTATGATATTCTTGTTTGTGTTATCTCTCTTTGCCATGTTGGTATTGGTGTAGGTGATCTCACCTCTTTATTATCTTTGTTTTTCTTTGTGTGCATCTTGTTAAAATCAAATAATAGAAAGATCGAGTTGTCTTAGACATAACGGCGATGGATACTCAGAGATTGGTGACAACAATAAGGAGTGGACATTCAAGACTCGAAGGTGTGCAGTGTTGACAAAGAAACAGATGTCTGATGCATCAAGATGGACAGAAAAAGGAATAAGTATGTTAAAATTTCTCGTTAGTGTTGTACCGTGCTATTAAGTAGGACCCGTCATGAGGTTTGCTACTGTCAAAAAAAAAATAAGTCTGTTAATTTTATATTTCTCTTTAAATTGTTACATTAGTTGGTATCAGAGCTAAGGTGTTACATTAGTTGGTATCAGAGCTAGGGTGTTACATTAGTTGGTATCAGAGCTAGGGTGTTACATTTCTTCCATGCAGCACTGGATTTCTAGACAACTTGATGGTTGAGCTATTGTCACAGAACACAGTAGTAGGCTTCAACTGAACATGTCCAAGCATTGTTAAAATCCTTCTTAACCACACACTTTGACAAGCACATGAGGCTGCTGCTATAAACTCAGCTTCTGTGGTTGATAAGGTCACCATAGGTTGCTTCTTTGAAGACCAGGACACTGCCCCTGAACCAAGCATAAAGACATACCCCACGGTACTCTTCCTGTCATTCACATCCCCAGCATAATCACTGTCTGAGTAGGCCACAAGATCACCTTCTTCTCCTTTTATGTACATGATGCCCAGCTCTGTTGTGCCTTTCAAATACCTGAGAATCCTTTTTAACGGCTGACTAGATGCATTTCTGTAGGTCTCTCCATGTATCTACTGACTAGACACACAGCATACATCAAATCGGGTCTAGTTGCAGTGAGATACATCAGACTTCCCACCATTTGCTTGTAAATTGTTGCATCTGTTGCCTTCCCATCTTCATCCTTTGAGAGTTTGCATCCTGGTACTATAGGATTTGTCACAGAGTTGCTTTTCTCCATGCCAAATCTTTCTAGCACTTCCTTGGCATACTTTTTCTAACAGATAAATATTCCTTCAGCACATTGAGTTACTTCAATGCCTAAAAAATACTTCATCTTGCCCAAATCAGTCATATCAAACTCCTTCTTCATAGATTGCTTGAATTCAACAAACATTTCTTCATCATTTCCAGTAAAGATGAGATCATCCACATAAAGACTCACAATTAGAAACTTGCCTCCATCTCCTGTCTTAACTAACAAAGTGTGTTTATGAGAACACTTTTCAAATCCTTGTTTGCTAAAATAGGATTCAATCCTACTGTACCATGCCCGAGGGGCTTGCCTAAGGCCATACAAGACTTTTTTCAGCTTATATACCTTGTTCTGCTCACTTTGTTTTTGATATCCCAAGGGTTGGTCAATGTAAATAACTTCATTTAGTTCACCATGTAAGAAAGCACATTTCACATCATGTTGATATACATTCCAACCTTTGAGTGCAGCAAGAGCTAGAATGGTTCTAATTGTATCCCATCTGGCCACTGGGGCAAACACTTCATTAAAATCAATCTCATGCTGCTGTGAATACCCTTTTACCACAAGCCTGGCTTTGTGTTTCTCCACTTTTCCGTCCTCATTACATTTAGTCTTGTAAATCCATTTCACCCCAATTGTCTTAGCACCAGGTGGAAGAGTTGTCAATTCCCATGTGTTATTCCTCTCAATAGCATCAATTTCAACATCCATAGCTTTCCTCCAAACATCATGCTGTACTGCTTCTGCATAGGTATTAGGATCTTCATGTGTATTGAAGATGGCCAAGTTGTGCGAATTTGTCACATAATCTTCCGGCCAAGAGTCCTCCTTTGAGCTAGATTTAGTGTATTTCCAGTTTGTGCACCACTTATTTGTTCTTCTGTTTCTGCATTTGTAGCTGCATTAGCATTATTTACATTCTGTACAGGTTCAATCTCTGCCTCTTGTTCTGAACTGTTGCTGTTATCTTCACAATCTGCTAGCCTTTTCTTTTCTTCTATTCCTCCTCTTTTCCACCTCCATTTTTCTGTTTCAGCAAATACAACATCCTTGCTTACAATTACTTTCTTTGTAACAGGATCATAGAGCCTATAAGCCTTAGACTCTTCACTTACTCCCAAGTTCACACACTTGACACTTTTGTCATCTAATTTCTTTCTTTGTGCATCTGGAACATGAGCATGAGCAATACAACCAAATATCCTAAAGTGTTTGACTGAGGGCTTGATTCCACTCCATGCCTCCTTGGGTGTGACATTTTTCAAAGCCAGAGTTGGACTTCTATTGAGCACATACATTGACCAATTCACTGCCTCTGGCCAGAACTCTTTAGGAACTTCCTTCTCAGACAATATACTTCTTACCATGTTCATTATTGTCCTATTTTTCCTCTCTGCCACCCCATTCTGTTGTGGAGTGTAAGCTGCAGTGAGCTGTCTCCTAATCCCATTACTGCTACAGAAGCTATCAAATTCAGAGGAATTAAATTATCCACCCCTATCAGTTCTTAAGCAACAAATTAAATTTCCAGATTCTTTTTCTACCATGACTTTAAACCTTTTAAAGATATCTAGTGCAGCAGATTTTTCTGATATGAAGTAGACCTATGATTTTCTACTATAACCATCAATAAAGGTAATGAAATACCTTTTGTGGCTATTGGATTCTGGCTTGATGGGTCCACAAATGTCAGAGTGAATCAGCTCCAATCTTTGTGTTGCTCTCCAAGAACCTTCCTTTGGAAAAACCTCTCTATGTTGCTTTCCAATCATGCAATATGTGCAGATTTGAGAAGATTCATTGATCTCTGGTAGGCCTCTAACCATCTCCTTTTGTGCAAGAATTCTCAAGCCCTTGATACTGAGATGGCCATATCTACAATGCCATAGATATGTACTTTCCTCACTCTCCATTTGCAAGCAAGAAGGAACAATCACATGAGTAGCTATAGCAAACATTCTGTTTGCAGACATTTTACTGGACATTATGAGACCTCTTTCATGATGAAAGACTTTACACATGTCTTGCTTAAAGATAACAACAAGATTCTTCTGCTGAAGTTGGCTAATACTCAACAAATTATTTTTCAAATCAGGTATATAGAATACATCAGTGATGATCTGAGTTGTTCCTTCAATTCTCAACTTAACACTTCCCTTCCCTTTAACTGCCATCCTCGAGTTATCACCTAACTTTACTGATTCTTTGAATTTATCATCAAAGTCAAAGAACCAATCTTTAAATCCACACATATGGTTGCTGCACCCCGAATCAAGAAACCACACCTTATCTTGGTCAGTGGACTCGGATTCTTCAAAGGACATGAGTAACATCTCCTCCTCCTCATCAAATTCTGCATAATTAGCATTTTCTTCCCAATTAGGGCACTCATACTAAAAATGCCCCAATTTATGACATTTGAAGCATTCCACAAGTTCTTTGTCAAAGAACTGTCTCCCTCTACCTCTACCTCCTTTACCACGACCCCTTCCTCTTCCTCCTGTTCTCCCAACATTAGAGACTTTCAGTGCCTGCTCCTCTTCCTTGTGTCCCTTCATTCTTTGTTCATGGACCATGAGACTACTTTGCAATTCATCAATAGTCATCGTGGTCACATTATTTGACTCCTCGATTGAGTATACTACATAATCGAACTTGGCTGTCATAGATCTTAAGATCTTTTCAACAATTGTGAGCTGCTCCACCTTTTCACCATGCAATTTCATCTTGTTCACAATAGCCAAGGTTCTTGCAAAGTACTCATCTACTGATTCTCCTTCTTTCATTCCAAGAATCTCAAATTCTCGCCTTAGAGCTTGCAGTTGTGCTCTTTTAACCTTTGTGGAACCTTGATACTTTTGCTTCATGGAATCCCAGATTTCCTTTGCCGTATTCTTGTTCAGAATTGTTTCCATAATACTTCTATCTATTGCTTGGAAAAGATAGTTCTTTGTCTTCAAATCTTTCAATTTGCTTTCTTCCGCACTCTTCAATTGCTCTTGAGTTGCACCTGCTGGTGCTGTTGTGATTCCAGTTTCCACCAAACTCCAGTACTCCTTTGATCGAAGGAGGTTCTCCATCAGCATTGCCCAATGGTCATAGTGACCATCGAACTTGGGGATCGCGGGTTGCACAAAATTTCCTTCAGCCATGACTTTCTCAACTTGATTTTCTTCGTTTCTTTTATCTCACTCACGAAACTACAGTTTCTATATCAGGCCCCTTACGGAGCTCTGATACCAACTGTTGGATATCTAGAAAAGAGATTAGCTGAATAACTCTCTGTTTTTTATTGATCGTTAGGAACCTCTTATATAGGCCTTATTACAACACAATTATTTACAAAGCTAAGCAATAACTAATCTTAACAGAATCAGTTATTGCTTTCTAACAACTAAAAGAGTAACCAACTCTTACAAACATAGATGACAATAACGGGAATATAATAAAATATTAAATTCAATCATCAATGAAAAATAAACTAAATCTAAAAGGAAAGCAAAGCATTAGAAATCACTATTCTTTTTCATTTCTTTTTATATAGAATTTTTCTCTTTAAATTATTAACTTCCCTAATTTACTTATTTGTTCGGTTCTTCTATTTACTTTCATCCTTTCTATCCTATTTTCATGTTCTTTTACAATTTTGTTTCTCAACTTGGTCCAACAACAATAACCAAGCCCAGCGACAAAGCAAACCATTCTTTCCCTCTTTTAGAGATGCCGGCCCAAGTTATTTATCAACCCAAATCAAAATGAAGAGTCAATAACATATTAACATCCTAACCATTTAAAATTGCTTGGTCTTGGGTTATTTGCTTAGCCCAATTTGTTTCCAAATCGTGGGTGTTGCTGGGTTTTTCCCATTTTCGTTTTTCTTTGTGACTTGAGGTTAAAAAGTCAGTAGCAACAATCTTCAGCCATTCAAGAAGAGGAGAAGAGAAACGAAAGGCAGAAAGAGAAGAGGAAGAGCTAAGCATCCTCCCCTTCATTCACGACGCGCACGACGGCATGGCCATAAGTGGAGATCGCCGGCGCTGCGACTGGAACGGCGGTAGTTCGAGTCTGTGACGAGCTGCTGGGTTTGGAGCTTTTTGGTTTCTGGGTCCGTCTGGGGGTCGTGGCGGCGCGTGGGTGGTGCGTGGTGGTCGCGGGTGGTTCTGTTTTGGGGGTGGCTGCTGGCGAGTTTCAGGGAGGTTAGGGTCTGATCTGGTGGTTCTGGTTGGCTTGGTTTCTGGCGAGTTCAAATGGGTATGGGTACCTTCTGTTTGGGCAAGGTTGGGGCTGATGATGGTCATGAATAGCAAAACGGTGGCTGTTTCAGGGTGATGGTTTGTTCTGATGGGTTATGGGAAAGACAGAGGTTTGGCTTCAATTTTGTGGTGGTTTATCTGTTTTCAGTTTATGTTCTTTCTTTTGGTTTTGAGATTTTGTGGTATGGCATGGTGTTTAGATGGTTATTGAGCTTCTGTTTTGGTTTTGCTTGAGTGTGGCTCATGGTGATGCTTATGAGCCCCTTGGAGTTAATGTCTAAGAGTGAGGTGAGGTCATGGTCATCTTAAATGAATGAAGTTTTGCATCTATCACAAAAGTTTTCTCTTTTTCCCTTTTTTATGTTTCTGGTAATGTTCCACTGTTCCTGAGTTTATCTTGGAATGTATGGGTCTACTCATATGGAATATTATGACTGATACCAGTTTATCATGAGTGTTTTATCTGGTACTTGTGTGCAACTGATACATCTTATTAGAATACAATAAACGGAGCGCAGTTTATGGAGCAAATAAAAAACGAGCTTAAAGTCCATTCATATGTATCAACAGGAGTTTTTTGAGAAAAAGAGGGAAGAGAAGAGTGGGTCCTTACAGTTTATAGAGCAGATCAAAAAACAAGCTGAAAGTCCATTCATATGCATCAACAGGAGTTTTCTGATGAAAAAGGAAGAGGGGAGTGGGTCCTTAAAGTGATGAGCAAACTCCTCTAAAATTTGCTTGAGCCTCTCTTCTTCTTCTCACCTTCCTTCTCGTGGACCACAAGAGCAACAAAACAAGGAATTTTTTTTGCTATTTGTTTCTTCTTTATTTTTTCTCTATTGAACTTACAGACACAAGAAACTCAATCTTCTTTTTTTGTGTTTTTTGTCTCCCTGCCCCCCCCCAGCTAGCTGAAGCTCCCTTGGTTTTATAGAGAAATACACCAAGTCAACTTTGCTACCATTTCCTTTTTCATGATTCTGTTCTTATTTCTCATTTTCTTCCTCTTTGTTTCATTTTTTCATGCCAAATCTTATGTTAAAACTTGATATGATGGCTGGAAGGAGAGAAGCTACAGCTGACTTTTCTCTAATCTAGTGTTTGCTTATTTGAAACCGTTTTGTTCATTGTGTTGTTTAATGTGATAAACCCAATTTAGTGCAAAAGTCCATGTAGGTTCTGCTCGCGTAACTGCGTTTCTGCCTTCTAAAGTGAGAGAACAATTTTTTTTTTTGGGGACAGAACGATTGACCTTCTTTATTTTTTTAAACATAAAACTTTGCATGTATTTCAAAACAAAGCATTGCACAAACATATCTTTAGGATCTTGCGTGAACATAATCATATTGCATATCATTTGAATTGCATTTACAGACAGTTGTATGGGCATTGTCTGTTGTTGTTGATATTTACAACTGTATGGACAGTTGTTTATATTTAACGGTATGTATGCTATTAGTTTTAGATCACACTATACAGGTAGTGTGAAGTTATGAAGATTAGTAGAAGAAAGTTCTATGTTAGTAGTTATAGCAATTGTTATATTTGTTATACAATGTTATAGCTTGTTAGTATTAGAATTGCTTTTACTGAGAATTATAATTCTCACCCCAGTTGTTCTTCCGTGTAAATCCAAGTACAGAGGTACAGACTCTGTTAAAGGAAAGAAGGTAAAGCATGAAGACTAATATAGTTTTATATGCTTTTCTAGCCAGAACTTATGTATACAGTTTACATTTGTTTTGTATGTATTACAATATGTCCTTCGTGACTAGTGTTTTATATATATATATATATATATATATATATGAGTTTAAGTTTTTTCGCATACTCTCAAGGCTTTCTATAACTACTCACTGTGATTATGGATATATGTATTAGTTAGTATGTAGAAGTGACGTCTTTAGTACTGTTTATTTTTATATCTCTGTATATCTAGCAGTTTAGTAGAATGTTATGCATACTTTTATCTCTTTGTGAGATCTGTTAGTGAAATTGCATGAGTAGCCTTTGGTATGGATGCTATTGGTTACTATCGCACAGTTACATGATATTAAGTTTAGCTAACTCAATATGTATTGTACTGCGTGTCCAAAAAACTATGGCAACTATCGGGCAAACTTATGAGACTAGGAAATTGGTAAAGGAGGAGATAATTAGAGGTTCTTAGAAAAATGGCTGCTGTTTTGAGAAAGCAGACTGTCATTTGTAGAAATCTAACCAAGATTCTTAACTTCCAACAAGCTTAAAATAAATCTTAAGATCACTATTTCTATAGTTTTCCATATCTGCTAAGGGTCAGTTCGACACTAAAATACATAACCAGTATGCTTAAAAATGTCAAACTAACTCCGATAATTCTCAAAATTTAACCACATATACTTCTACATATTTTTGACCTAGAAACAAGTTCTCCACACTTATTTCCATTAACTAAGTAGTTTAAGTCAAAAGTAGGGCTAAAAATAGTTATATTTCACATATAGTGCTACAGCAAAGTGACTAAACGTGCTCGGACAGTCACAAAATTTTACAAGCATGACAAACTAGTATTAGGCTACTTCTGTAACCATATACAAGTCTATCATGACTATCTAAGGTGTTACAAAAATTCCACTCCAAGGCATTTTATAGGTCTTCACTTCATTCTTTTCTTTTTGTAACCTTAAGCTTGTGTTTAAGCACTAGGTTTGGTTTGTGTTTATGATTGTTAAGCCTTGGAGATAGCTTAAAATTTCATGAATGAAAAGTTATGTTGATTGATGGTTTGGATGTGTTATCAAACCTTTTTGGTTGTTGTTTTTGTTTTTTTTAACCTTTTATAATGATTACACTTTTAACAATTGTAAAAGTACTATTTGTTATTCATATGTTGTATGTCTTTTAGTTAAATTTGGTAAAACATTAAAAGTGATTAAATTTTTTAATATTTTTAATGTCATTTATTTTATATATTATTTTTATAGAATTTTAATTTCAAAATATATATATATATATATATATACTATTCATTTATATATTATAAAATTTTGAGCAATAATATAAACTAATTTTAACATTTAACATATTGTTCAAAGTATTAACCAAGTATCCACAATAACACATTGATCAAAATATTAATCAAGTAATCCAAAGTACTAAAATTGTCACTATCATCATAATCCAGAGCACTTAATCAAAATAAAAATATATATATATCACAATGTATGAGAAAATCATCTTCATCACGCTCTTTTCATGAACATCAAATATACTAAATAACTCTATTGTCATCCCCAAATGCAGCATCAACATTGTCCTACAAATTTAAATAGAACTAAATGATTAGTAGTATATAAATTCATTCAAAAAATGCCAAAATTGTAATGCATACACCAAAATCACCAATATATTCATCCTCAATGAAAGTCCCCAACCACTGCACAAAATCACAAACATCAAGAGTAGAAACAACTTCACAAATAAACACTCAAAAAAATAAATAAATAAAATCTCAGTCATAGAACTGATCCTTACAAACATTCAAACAAAACCTGTTGAAATATATCCTTATCAAAAACTCAGATAAGAATGATGTAATGCAATGAAAGAAACAACTGACATCATGAATATCAAAGAAATATATATCATTGAGCAAAAGCAGAACCTTTAAGCCTGCATATAACTTTTTGAGCAAATGAACAGAACAGGTTCAAGTCTTAAACAAATATTCAAAAATTGTCAACAAAGTATGCTACTAGGTTTTCCCAAAAAAAATCACATTTATCATCCAATAATGAGAAAAACCAAAACGAAGCAACTAAATATAAATATTTTAATACAGATAGGCAGCCATATCTATCAAGTTCAGACATTAAATGCAACAGTCGAGTATCGAATGCTACTCTGACTGCTAACACGTCACCCAAGTCGTAATTAATTGGTTAAAAATCATTATAGCTCCAGAATCCATCTCCTCAAGAATTTCCCTAAGATTCAGAATCTGAAGCATATAGTTGTTTCTTCATCTTAGCCAGTAAGAATCTAGAACAAATAAAATTTAGCCAGTAAGCATGTAGTTGTACTACCACTGTCAGGTAGCCACATATAGTAAATAGATCAAACCATAAAATCTCAAATTCAATATGACAAACTATCAGAAGCAATAAATTTGTGTCAATCACATCACGTCATTATAAAAAAAATTCAGTGGTCACATGTTTTCTGCAATATCTTCTCTCAAATTATGGTCATTATATCTTATCAACAACACCATTCCTCAATTCAATATTCTTGGGTTCTAACCAGTTCCTATTCATCAAATATTATGATCAAACCAAAAATAAGTCGGTGAAAAAGTGAAAAAATCAAAACAAAAATAAAATGGAGTTCCATGCCTTGGGTGCCTGTTATTGATGATATATATGGTTGACAGGCCATCTGATTAAGGAGAAGCATAAGTAAACTTTTATGAGATGCTTTGACATTTTTAAAAAATCTGTCAGTCCAGAGTAGAAATTTCCATTTTGTTGTCTTTTCAAAACAGCCCAGTTGCCTGTTTATTCACTTTTAACTGTTGTCTTCTTTATTTCAGGCTGAATTAATTGATTATGCAGTGAAGGGGAACTCTTAAATGTTCTTCAATCATGTGGAAAATCACCATCTGTGAAACGAGTTGTCTTAACGCCTTCTATTTCTGCAGTTACATTTAGTGAAAGGCCTAAAAATCCTGATGTAGTAGTTGATGAGCATGGTTTTCAGATCCAGATTTCTGTAGGGAATCAAAGGTTTGTGCTATTTTTCCTAAAACTCATTCAGAAATGAAAATTTTGAAGCTAATGCAGGTTGAATATGTGATTTTGATGTAGTTTGTTCAAAGTTGGGAATTAAATGACATGTTTTCTGTCAAAACAACATTTATGTGCCTTACCACTACATTGGCAAATATGACCAGCATGATTGTGTGTTTTATAAATCATGAATGTGAGACAAGTGGACACACCATGGGCAGGGGACACCATGAGACAAGTAGACATATACAAGGGCAACAAAGGCAGCAACTCTAACCAGGAATTAAGAGTAAACTGGTAAACACAAGATGAGACTTGTAAACTGGTTTTTAGGTTTGAGCAATATAAGTTTAGTTAACAGACTATACATTATGTTTGGACTTAAGAGTACCAATATGGTTTTTGGCTATTATTTTCCCTTCTTTGGGCCCATTAACTCAGCTGTGGGGGCTCTTTTGGTCAGCTTCACAGGCTACATCATCCCTGCTTCTGCCCATATGCTCACTTTCAGGTCTACCTCTGCAAGACAGGTAAATGGTCAAATCTCTCCACATCTTATCTTAATGTCTTTGTTTCTAGTTTCTACCTAATGCGCGTCTCATCTAACTAGATTTACTGTGTCCAGCGTGAATTTCTCTTCTCTATCTGTATTCTCCTTTCAGGCATGTTCTTCTTGGTTTCTAATTGCCAATAATGTTACCTACTGAGTTATTTAATTAAACATAGTCGAATTTTGGCCTCACCCTTACATTGAGCATATATGGACCATTAAGATCATATAATAGTATTGTCCCAAAGAAAAAAAATTCCTATAATAGTACAATAAATTTAGGTTGTGTTTTATGCCATACCAGTAAAACCTTTAAAACAAAAAGATTGCAATGAGGAGGGCTACATTGGGAATCTAGGACTGTCCATTTTTGAGACCAGATCTAAGCATCTAAAGGGTTTCAGTTTCTTAAAACTCTTTTTGTGGTGTGGTGTACATGTTTAAGGATATGATTCCCAGCTTCATGATTTAACCTGGAAGTGACTTCCTATGTCCCAGGCGATATAAGTCCCAGTCCCACTAGTTCTATTTCTATTAATTAATCGAATTTGAAAATTTATGAGACAAGATATGGTTGGTGTCATTTCTTTATCATTTAGTTATATGCTATACTCATACTACAACTGATACAGTGCTAACCACATTTTAACAATGAGCTGGGCCATGGACAACCTAACGCTCTTAAGTGACCCTACACAGTACTCACTTTACTAGTCCTATTCTTACTCCTAACAGGGTGCTCATAATGAACCAGCAAGTTATTACTGTGAGCTGACACTACTTTTGTCATATTAACTGTTGAAAACACAAGCTAACAATTTCAAAGCTTATTGTTTACTTGATTATTATTTATTTTGGTATAGTGAACAGAATGCCGCAGATAAATTGCCCTTCTTCATCCCTAATTGGACGGTCATGTACATGGTGAATGCATTTGTGGTGGTGTGAGTTCTGGTGGGGGCTTTGGATTTGGAGGGTGGGCCAGCATGACAAACTTCATCAAGCAGGTTGACACATTCGGATTACTTGCCAAGTGCTACCAGTGTCAGTCAATTGGCTGTTCTTACTGTTGGGAGTTGGATCAAATGTTGGCTTGCTACCACTTTGCAAAATCGAAGTAATTAATAGGCTAGTTTATCAGTCACTTATAGAAACTGTGGGTATTATCAAGTTCGGTGTGTACATTGAGGCTAGTAATGGGTTTAGTCAGTCCAACGGTCTCACTGCCACCACGGTCTCTTGTCAGCTGAGGTATGCAATATTTCTCTAAATTTACAGAATGTGGGTATAAATAATGTGCAGCACATACAATTAGATGTTATAAGTATTTCTCACATGTTAGTGTCCAAATGCAACTTAACATTCAGTACATTAATCATAACAAAAAAATACTAAGCAATTACTAGCTACAAATTGGTCTAAAAATTCATATACAATAACATGGTCCAGAAATTTGCATAGTAGATTAGCAACTAGCAAGAAATATCCATCACATTTCACAAGTTTACAAAACTGAAACCTTAAAATAACGATAGATAAAACTTGCATCAATACATCATCAATACAGCCATAAAAAGAAATGAAAATTTACAGGGTTAAGACCATTTCTCCTATCTATATAAATATATATGTATACAAGACATACACACAGCAAGCCACAAAAATATTCAGAAGTTTTATACTAATTTCTATATTTATTTTTTCTTCTGATTGGATATTTGAGTGTAAGAAAAAGAAGGTGAAGGAGCAGAAAGATAGAGAGAAGAGAAGATAACATAAAAAGAGAGAAGGAAAGATGAGGTTGCTCTCATCATCTTCTCCAATAGAGGAAAGCTGTACAAGTTTTGCAGCAGCTCAAGGTATTCACTAAAATGCAAATAAAACCAAATATGGGAAAACTTTTAAACCCAAAAAAAATTTAAAAATAAAAAATAAAACAAACTCTTTCTTCTATATGTGTGTGTGTGCACATAAAGTAGAACTATAATACCCCTGTAATTCAAACTTCAAAAATCAATAATAACAGTACAAGAGTACTAGCATGGTAACATTAAGAAATTGTGATAGATTATCTCTGTAATGAAAAGATCTGAGCTTATATTGATTTTTGTAGTAGCAAAGAACAATTTGTGCTCTGATGGTTCTTTGACTTGGTAGTTCTTGTTTTCAAGTGTCTTCAGTAAATATATACTACTTGCTAGCAAATGACACAGTTGATGACATCATATGGTAAGTTATGTGTTTTTCTGCTGTCCTTTGAGGCTTGGTAGCTGGTATTGACTTCATGTCTTTGATGCATTGATAATCTTCTAATTTTTTTACTTCTTAGGGATGTAGTGCAAAGCAAACTGGAAAATTTGGGCAGGTACATCTCTCCTTTTTTTTTTGGGGAACTCTCTCTCTCTCTCTCATATAGTCATATGTAGTGCAAAATGGAAGTAATCGTAAACTCTGTTTCCATATAGTAAAATGACGTGGAGGTCCAATTCTGATTTATATTTCTACCTTGTAGGGAAGATTTATACCCAAGTAGTTTTTAATAGTTTGGATTGATGTTTTTAAGAAGCATTCTGAATTTTAGTTAGATGTTAGATGGCCATGAGAACACCTTAGAGGTCTCAGCTAATCAGCCAGGGAATAGCCCTGCAAAGCATAAAACTTTTGACCATAGCCCTGCAAAGCAGAAAACTATTATTGTTGTGACAAAAGAGCAAGAGCTGGATCGAATCTCGGCTCTCCTGGGGCAGCTACTAGTGACATTTTCTCAGTTCTCTGGTTATGTCACTGTAACATGGACGAGCACTCTTCTACTGGTTCACTGAGGCCACCACTTCCCCAGAGAATAAGCCTCTTGTTCTCTGGCTCAATGGAGGTTAGTTTAATTTCATATTTTAACACACACACATACATGTATAACTTCAATTTCTCACCTTACACTTTACATGCTAGCTTCATTTCTGTTAGCTTAATTCGTGATTTTCATTTACTTTACTCTCTGTTAGCTTCAATTTGCTCTCTATTCTTTGAGTCATATTAGAGACGTTTAATTAACACATCAATATTTTTTTTACATAAATTTATACAAAATAACACTAATAATTTTCAATAAACAAACTTAACAAAATTATACGACTTTATATAATACAACAATAATCAAGCCTTTTCTCACTAAGTGGAGTCGGCTACATGGATTAAACGACTTTATATATATAAAAAAAAAAATTATGCTTTTCCATGTCTGTTACTTGCCTCCACTTTGCATTACTTTTACCAAATTTAATCATTTACAGAACAGCAGAGGGGGAGGCTTGGCTTGCAACAAGTTACCCGTATGGAATTCTTTATGTCATAAATAACAAAATGCCGTTGAAGCAAATGCACACAGGAATAATAAGGGGGGCAAAAGTGAGCAAACCCAAACGGAGAGAGCAGAGCAAATGGCACTATATAGAGCAAACCCACAAACCCACAAATTCTATAGAGCAAATGTCATTCTATATTGCAAACCCACAAAATGCCACAAAATGCACAAAGGAACAATAAGTGATTTTGAAATAAAATCAAACAGAGGTACCTGTATTTTTGTGACGAGAAGAAATCAAAATTGGGGAACAACAATTACTTGAAATCAATGCAGCAATGGTGATTTGGAGTAGAGACGTGAAATCAACGCACGCCGCAACAGAGAGACGTGAAATCAACATAGCAGCGGTACCTGAAATCGACATAGCCTTATCAATTACTTGGTTTTGCAGGTGTCGAGAGGGTAGAGGATGGACAACAAAGAGAAACGGGTACCTGAAGAACAGCGGCACATAGCACAAAAGATGTCATGCTAGAATAGTTCTGAGGCTTTACAATGCATGAAATATATGGGGCTTAAGATATTTATTGGGTGCGTGCAACAATTAACAGCGGTGAAAACTCAGGCAACCCTCCTCGTAGTGGTAGTGGACCTACTACTTCGGAAAAACAGGATTGGGTTACGGTTCGGAACTATGGGAATGGGAGCAGTACAAGTACAACTGTGGTGAGGAACAGGTTTAGAAAGCTGCGGAATTTCAAGGATTAACAGCGTTCAAAATTCAGGGCACAGCTGAGGTGAGGGAATCCCCCCCTCGCCTGAAAACTCGATGTTTATTGCTTCAAATTTGATGACATCATCGGTTCCATTTTAATCTATTTATTTTTTAGATGTTCCACAAGGAGTAGTAGGTCTATTGGCTGCTGGCACCCTGCTGTTATATTTTACATTATTCCTTGCTTAGGGTATGTCTTTGATCCCTTTTCTTAAATAAGTAAAACAAATTTATATCATATTTTTACTGTGTTAGGATAGATCTGATTTCACATGCTTCTATTTTGGTTAGAAATGAAATTTTGAGCCATCAAAGTCATCAAATGGTCCCTGAGTAAACCAATATTCAGGGGCAAACCCCCAGCTTCATTCAACATGTTGATGTTAGTGTTTTTCTCCTAGACTAATCTGTACAACTAGAATAATTTTAAGTTGTGAATAATGTTAGGGGAAGTTATAGGAGAAAATAAACTTTGAGGAATAGAAAGAGTAACATTATGTTTAGATTTTTTTTATTAAAGGAACGAAATGAAATAAGTAAAAATAAAGTGAAAAAAAAGAATGGAATTGAATATAATTTTTATTTTTTTTGTTTGGAAGTTTAATTAACGAAATAAAATTATTCAATGCGTTTCTCTTATTTTACTTTAATTTTAAAAGAAAAAAAGTTAGGTATTTGAAGACAAAAAAAAAATAATTATCATTTCGTTTTATTTTTATGTATTTTAAAATTTTTAAATAAGATAAATTATTTTTATTATTTTTATTTTTTTTCATTTTTTTCATTACCTATTATCTAACTATAATGTAAGTAAAAAGACCAGCGGATCAAAGCAACAAGGACATTATTAATTAGATCATCACCGAGATTAATTCAATTAACTTCAATTACATCTGCTAATACTCTAAAACAAGCTTTCGTCTCTGTCACCCCCGCCACAAAAAATTCAGAATCCTCAGCCCTTGTCACACCAAATTTCCTAGACCATCACAACTAAAACCCCACACAATGACACAACCACTTAAGGATATGCAGTGAAAAAGACCAAGCTACAATTCAAGTGAAGGGTAGGCACAATTATAGACTATAGACTACAGTGGGCACGTGGGTGGGTGTCACCCTTGGAATTTCGATCGATCGTGGTGTGTTGTGAGTGTGATCTAATCTGTTACGCGGAAAATTCGTTTTCATGATAATTGCGTTGACAATATTTGAAAAAATTCAAAAATCATACAGTTTCAAGGAATTTGAAAAGTGTTTAGTTTCCTAGAATTTCAGTGGCAAATCGACCAAAATGCCTTTTTTCCCAAATTTATTTACCAATTTGTTATCATTTTTAAATTATTTATCAATTGTCGTTATTATTATCCAACTTTTATATTATTTTTTGTTCGCGTGAGATCAGCTGATCAAAGTAACAAGGACATGATTAATTAGATCATCACCGAGATTAGTTCAATTAACTTCGATTATTACATCTGCTAATACTCTAAAACAAGCTTTCGTCTCTGTCACCCCTGCCACAAAAAATTCAGAATCCTCAGCCCTTGTCACCGAAATTCAACACACCACCATTATGTGGGACTTTGTTATTAAGCGAACAAAGTAGGCAAGTAAGATAATGAAATACCACAACCTAACTATCACATTTATTCGCAACCATATTTGGATTTGTATTTGTTTGTAAGAAATTCATTTTTCTTTCAAATCCAAATCCAAATATGCTAGAATAAATATGTTTTGTTGTCCATCACAACTGCTTTTAAAACCCCACTTACTTACTGATGACACAACCACTTAAGGATATGCAGTGAAAAAGACCAAGCTACAATTCCAGTGAAGGGTAGGCACAATTATAGACTATAGACTACAGTGGTCACGTGGGTGAGTCTCACCCTTGGAATTTCGATCGATCGTGTTGTGTTTTGAGTGTGATCTAAATCTGTTACGCGGAAAATTCGTTTTCATGATAACTGCGTTGACAATATTTGAAATAATTCAAAAAAAATCATATAAAATTTTTTCAAATCGGAATAAATTGAAAATGATGTTTTGATAAATAAATTTCCTGGCATTTTGAATTTCAGTTGTTATCCAGGGGTTTTAGTCCATCCCTTGTACAAAAAAGAATATCTTATATCAATTTGATAAATAATTTTGGTACTAAAAATATTTTATTGAAGAAGCCTGATAAGTCGAGAGTACAAAACGAGTTCTAAACGAGCAGGAGTTCTAAACGTAGGGTTAAAAACTGAAAATTTTATAGCCATGAGCAAAATCAGTCATCATCCAGATTCCTCAAGCTATCCAGTTTGTCCCGTTCCTTTTACAAAATAGTTGAAGCGATTCAGATCCATATGGGAGGAGGAGCCAACTACAAAGGGGATCTCAACCTTACTACTACTACTAGAAGTTGCCAACAACCTGGTTGTGGTGTTAATGTTACCTCTGGAACTGTAGGCTCCTTCAACAACAACGGAAACGGCTCCCAAAATTTCAACCATGCAGTGATCAACAGCGGTAAGAATTCTGGGCAGAACCAGGCAAGTAATGAAAGCAGCACTAGACAAATATTACCCAAGAGTCACTGCTCTGGAACTCAGTCCTCCTTCAACTGCTACGGAAAGGGCTCCCAAGATTTCAGCGGTGCAACAATTAACAGCGGTGAAAACTCAGGCAACCCTCCTCGTAGTGGTAGTGGATCTACTACTTCGGAACAACAGGATCTGGTTACGGTTACGGGTAGTCCAGACTCATTCAGTAACTATGGGAATGGGAGCAGTACAAGTACATCTGTGGCGAGGAACAGGTTTAGAAAGCTGTGGAATTTCAAGGAGCTGAGGTGAGGGAATACCCCCCCCCACCCTTTTCCCTTGCCCGAAAATTCAGTGTTTATTGCTTCAAATCTGATGACATTATCGGTTCCATTTTAATCTATTTATTCTTGAGATGCTCAACAAAACCAAATTTTTTGCAATAATGGGAATTGACTATTTGTTTGGAAATTTGGGTTCTGCCACATTTTTTATATGTGATGCTAATAACATGTTTGGTTTTGATGAATTTCAGTACAAAATTTGCCTTTTCTTTTGGTTTTAAAAAAATTATCATAGGAAGATTTTGATTATAAGCTGTTTTGAACACATAATAATAACTCATCTTAAGTGGAACATTATATTTGTTGATTTTTTTTTTCTTGTTCTAAGTTCTCTGAAGAAATTATGTGATACTACAGGGTAGTTTTACCTACTGGAACATCTACTACACCATTTCTCTGAGAAGAAGATATGCGTTAACGAGGAGTGTCACGAACATTCTCTTTATCACACTCTTTTTAATACATTCTCTTCTATTGAGTCACGTCACATATTAAAGTACACACTCAAACTTGATTACATGCTAATCAAGTTGATTACACATAATCAAAATTAACTTTATGCTTTAGTGTGTGACGTGACCTAATAAAAGAGAGTGTTGAAAGGAGTATAATAAAGAGTGTGTTCATAAAAAGTGTGTTCATTCTCCATGTGTTAATAGGCTAGTTTCAGAGCATGATATTTTTGTTCACCTTTCTGTTTCATCTTCAAATACTGCGTTACTTCCTTTGCTACCAGAATGATATCTGAGTTTTTTTTTAAAGAAGAGTGTATAAAGCAAGACTTGGCAGCCTAATTACCCATAGAACCACACAGCTTAGGCAGAAGCTAATTCTATGCGGCTATGGGCTATTGGCACCCTGCTGTTTATTTTACATTATTCCTTGCTTAGGGTATGTCTTTGATCCCTTTTCTTAAATTATGTTAAACAAATTTATATCATATTGTTACTGTGTGTTAGGATAGATCTGATTTCACATGCTTATATTTTGGTTAGAAATGAAATTTTGAGTCATCAAATGGTCCCGAGTAAACCAATATGCAAACCCGCAGCTTCATTCAACATGTTAGTGTTTTTCTCCTAGACTAGTCTGTACAACTAGAATTATATTAAGTTGTGAATAACACTAGGTGAAGTTATAGGACAAAATAAACTTTGAGGGATAGAAGACTAAGTAAAAAGGCTAGCTGATCAAAGTAACAAGGACATGATTAATTAGATCATCAGCGAGACTAGTTCAATTAACTTCGATTATTACAGCTGCCATGTTCTTGCAATAACATAATGTAGTTTATGTATAGAAAGTAGAAACTATAAGTGGAGGCATCAGCTATCACATTCCTCAAGCCACCGATCGTTGGATGCCAACTGAATGCACACTCCTATTATATCGGAGCCTGAATGACACATAAATTGAGAGTCAATGCTAATAGGAAAACAACATAGTGATCCTCTGATCTATTGTATCCTTTGTATCTTAGATTTTGTTTCATTGATGCATTTCAAAATAAAAGTTGTTGATGTAAATTATCGATGATCACCCAATTGATGAACCAGTTGGTGCTGAATCTCTTTTCTGTTTTTGCTACCGACGAAGTTCCTGCTTTTATCAGGCTTCTGTCTGATATTCTTCCACCTGTTTGACAATACTGTGATCTTAGTGTTCTTGTTTGTTGAAATTTTTAAGTTATATCAATAAATAAGAGAAATTTTTAAGTGCTTTAGGAGCAAGACATTTTTCATGTTATGGACCACTGAATGGATGTGATGTTAGATTTGTGGGTCATTCTTATCTTTCACTTAAACTACATTTTTAATGGAATTTTGTTATATACTCGTAAAAGATTCTCATAATAATCTTTCTATTACTTAATAAATAAAGAATTAAATTAAAAATAAATGCATTCAATGTATTAAAAACATGAAAAACATTTAACATTTTCTTTATTTAATAATTAGAAGGATTAGTTAGAGAATTAGTTAGAAAGATTTAAAATTATTTTTTAATGATACCATTAAAATACTATTAAAATGTAGTTTAAGAATCTCTCCTTGAGAATATTTGAGTGGACTAGATGCATCAAGTCTTTGTTGGGCTTTTTAACCAATGTGCCCTTAGCGGCAAAATTATTTATTAAATTGTCATACTTTTAAAAATGTATATCAAATTGTCATATTTTTGGTCATATTAAAAATTTTTATTATTTTCAAATAATGCCAAAGTAGATGCCATTATCATTGCAAAAACACCATCACGTTTAACATTTTTCACCTGATAACATCATCACACTTGGCGCTATCCACGTGGTAACGCCAAATGTGATGGCGTTACCATGTGGAAAACGCGAAGCATGATGGCGTTATCAGGTGAAAAACGTCAAATGTGATAGCGTTACCACGTGTACTGTCACGTGTACTTGAGAACGTGTTCATCTTCCTCCCAAAAAGTTTGTTGTGGATAGTCAATGGATTTATACGGTCAAGGTTGGTCCTGATGACAAGATTGATCACCTCAATGTTCGTTTGGTGGCAAAAGGGTATACTTAAATTTTTAGCTTAGATTATGGGGACAATTTCTCACTCGTGGCGAAGATAGCTTTCGTTCGATTTTTTCTATCTATAGCTGTTATTCGCCATTGATCCCTTCATCAGTTGGACATCAAAAATGTCTTTCTTTATGGTGATCTAGAAGAAGGGGTTTACGTGGAGCAACCACTAGGATTTGTTGCTCAGGGAGAGTCTTTTGGACTAGTTTGTCGTCTTTTCAAATTTTTGTATGGCCTTAAACAGTCTCATAGGGTTTGGTTGACCAGTTTAGTACCATAGTTTAACAGTTCGGTATGACATGGAGTGAGGTTGACAATTCTATCTTCTATCACCATTTAGCTCATGAGTGTATTTATTTGATTGTGAATGTTGACGATATTGTTATTACTGATAATGATCACTATGACATAATTCAGGTAAAATAATATTTTGGTCATCACGTGGACAACAAAAAGCTAAAAAAATGTGCTTCAAACAAAATTTTTTGCCATACATGTGGTAACGCCAAATGTGATGGCATTTTTCACGTGGTAACTCTATTACGTTTGGCGTTTTCCACGTGATAATGTTATCACGTTTGACGTTATCACGTGGATAGCGCCAAGGGTTATGGTGTTACCACGTGAAAAATGTCAAGCTTGTTAGCGTTTTTGCAATGATAGAGTCATCTAATTTGACGCTAGCTACGCGGAATATGAAAATAATAAAAAAATTCATTGTAACAAAAAATATGATAGTTTGATATATAATTTCAAAAGTATGATAATTTGATAAATAATTTTGTCATTAAGGATAGATCAGTCAAAAAGTTGTCTTTGTTGGACACTTAATGTTTTAAGCATGATAATGAAGTTATTAGTGTTATATGGATTATTGTTTATTGATAAAATTAATCTTTATTGCACATGATTAATGACAGTTATCTAAATATATATATATATATATATATATATATATATATATATATATATATATAACAATAGGTATAAAAGCATTTTGATCATTGATATCCAGTATAAGCTTTTCAAAGTTTTTTTTTTTTGGTATGAAATATACTAATATAGTATTGCTTTTATATCCAGACGTTATATACCAGACATCAATGCTCATAATGCTTCTTTTATCCAAACATTCATACTGAAAATAGTTTTTCCATCTAAATAACTTGTAAGCTTAGAAAGTACTTCTCGATGACTGCATTAATATAAAACAATTACTTTTCAAAAGCTCTACTAAATAAGAAATTCTTAGTTATTCTAGAAACAAGGCATATTTCTTATTTTATATTATTAAATAAGTATTACATCATATTTGTAAGTTATTATTGTCTTTCATTTAAATTATATGTTAAATTATACTTTAATAATACTTTAATGATAATATTAAAATTGTAATTTAAGTAAGAAAAAAATGATTCACAAATATAACATAACACCTATTTAATAATTTAGAGTAAAGAAAGTATCTTATTCTGAGAGTACCTAAAAATCTCTCTTACAAAAAATACTTAAATTGAAAAGCACTCATCTTATAAGCTTATACAAACAGACTTATTCCATGACAAAATTGTAGGTGCAACATGCTATGGGTAAAACTGTAAGTAAGTGACTTGAGTTCATTCTACTAAATATGAATGTTGAGGCATAAAATTTGTTAAGATTGAGTCAAATTCTTTTTTTCATAAGTATTGGTAATTTTTTTTACCAAGATATGAAGAGATGTATGAGATATTTATTTTTAAATAATAAATTAGAGAAGTGATAATAATTTTGGACCTTCTTTCGAGTATGGGGGAAATAAAACTCAAGTGACTTCGTTCTCTCACGTTATCAAGAGGGTTCCGTATAAGATGGACCATATACTTTGGGTCCATCAATGGACCATAATGTATTAGTTGTTGGATGCAAATAAAAAAAAATGGGTGGTTGGGATCAAAGCAAGGCAACCTGGTATGAAGGTAATCATGGGAAGTGTATATTTGCATATTAGTTTCACCTCTAGTCATCTTTGTTTCCAAACCCCTACAACCCAACGAGAAAACTGCACCATACCTCAGAATGCCTTTCCAGAGCCATTATCAACCAACTCATAACCAAATTGGACCACCATGAATGAGGAATGAAAAGCACAAAATGAGCAAAACTAAACCCTACCACTCACTTTAGCTTGTGTGACACTCATGAGAGCTGCAACCAAAGGAACACAGGCTCACAAGCAAAAACAAAAGCTGAAGCAGAGAATGGAGACTACTTGTACTTGTGTTGTACTACTCTTGAGTTTTTTCTGCTTGGTTTCCAGATTGAATGTGAAAATTTAAATTTTCAAATTTGTGTTGTTAATTGGATATACCCTCATATATTGTTTGGTGGAAGTTATTTGAATCTATTTTTGATAATTGATTTCTTTCTGTTTGGTGGTTCTTTTAGAAATCATTATCTGATTTGCATCTTTAATATTAAATTTTGTTGGTCAAGGGAGCTAATGAGGTTTTGACCAGGGAGATCGTCGGAAATGGATTCCGGGTTGTCGGAATCTGACCGGCCAATTGAGTTGGTTGAAGTTGAGTTGGCTGGAGTTCTAGCCAGTTAGGTGATTTGGGAGAGGTTATGAAAGAAGATGGTACATGGATTGGGTAAAAATATAATGAAAGTTGTAGGACTAATAGGTAAATAATTGAGTGGGCTACTTTATAAATAAGTAAAACTTGCTATAACAAGTTTATGGACCCAAACTCAAGGGTTTATGGTAAAAGCCACCTATCAAGAGAACATTAAACTGAATGGATACTTTTAAAATGATGTGGAGGTAGGGTCATTTTAATATAGATACACCCGGGTTTGTCTAATATGAACTCAAAATATATAGTTTATTGATGACCAATAATAATAAATTATTAATTTATTAATTAAAAATCAACGGTTGAAATTGATTATTTAAAATTTTATAAATTTTAATTAGTAACATTTAGATTTACACACAAATTTAACTTGATCACTTTTTTTATAAATAATTGTATATATAATAAACTTATAAATTTTAACGATAATATTTATAAATATTTAAATTTATATATAAATTCTGTCAAATAAAAAAAAAGATAATGTATCCATGTATCCAAACTTAATGGGTCCATAATAGTAAGTTCATATAGACCTTGCTATTTAAGGATCATCCATGAACCTTGTTTCATGAACAATTAGATGCACTAAAAATTAAATGAACGATTATATATTATCATTGGTTACCTAATAATAAAGTAAAAATGAGAAGTGGAATATACATATAGTAAATTAGCGAGATGTTTTTTGTGTTTCTCTATATATATACATTAGGATCTTAAAAAAGGAGAACATAAATCTTAGGTTTTTTTTTTTTAAGTTTCTTTTGATTGTTGCTCGATGGTTATTGTAGAGGCGAAGATATTACTATTCTGCTATTTGCAACTAAGGAATGGGAATCACCTATCATTTTTGGATCCGATTTGTCTCCAAAGAAATTTGCACTCCAATGAATTCTTTGAGCAAATCTCCACCGTTATCTCTCATCTAACGGTTAATATTAATTTAAAATTAATAAATATTTTAAATATTAAAATATAAAATAAAAATCTTGACCGTTAGATAAAAAATCAATGGTTGAGATGCTCCAGCCGCACCTCCAGCAGCTGGAGACAATCTGAATCCATCATTTTTGGCCTATTTCACTATATAATTCCCCTTGGAAGCCTCCTTTGCAAGCATATACAAAACACAATTATTTTAGCAAAGAGTTAAAATTGAGTTATTTTATTAAGATCAATCTGTTAAGAAAAAAAAATTTGTTTAGCTATTATTGACAACATTAATTATGACCTTCAATGCTGCAAGTGATGATGAGGTAGTTCTAGAGCTGATAGGGGAAGGGATTAATGACACTCCCATAACACTCAACAATATTGGATTGGATATTTGTGTTTCAGCCTCTAAGACTGATGCCATAGATTTCATCAATGAAATGATATGGATCTAGATTTTGGTCACAGCGGACTTGGTATTTTTCAAGCATAGATTCACTGATAAAAGACTAATGCAAACAACAGTAATTGGTGGTGTAAAACAAAATAAAAGAATGGACTATTTTACAATATGTAAAAATTTAAAATATCTAATAAAATCAAAGGTTCATCATTAGAACTTTAGAACTTGAGGAGGTAAAGGATGGTTTTTAGAAATTAGAACATAAGGATTATTGGCACAACTGTTAATGTCAAAGGAGTTTCATAAAATTTAAATACAAAAATAACATGACCCTTTGGAGTTACTGGTCTGAAGCTTGGATATTTTTTTTTCAAGTGAAATAAATAAATAATATGAAGCTTGTGATGATTCCTTGTTAGTTCAGTTTTTTTTCCTTGCTATTAACAGATGTCTTTACTCTTTAGCTTAGAAAGCTTTATATTGAATGCAAATAAAATATTTGAGGGATAAATTTTTTCAAAAATAAAAGTGAAAGGGCCTTGTGGAGAAGTCTTATAAGTGTTCATTTTAATTTCTCGAAGGGTATGTTCAGAATGATAAATTTTGGTAAATGATTTAATTCAAATTTTTTTGAATTAATCTAATGAAATTTCTTTTGATTTAAATTGCGTACAAATAGAAATCCACTAAAATTTAGTTGAAATTGAGGAGATTTTATTTTATTTCACTTGAATGACAACTTTATCTTTATTAATTTAATAATGTTACTTATTTTAAGTAAGGTATTAAATTAAAATTATTAAAATATAATTCCATTTATTTCTATGGTGTTTCAACTTGCAAACAAAAAAATTGATTTACAAACCAGATCTTATTTTTATATAATGAGTTCCAATGAAATTAATTTATAAATCAAATTAAATTAATTTTCTATTTTAATTATTTCAAACATAGTAGAAACTAAAATCCTAATGATGTACGTGTTTGACAAATTAATTATTTAAACTTTGTATATAATTTTTCAAGTAATCAGAAAATCAAATCCAGTATCGATTAAACAACTTAGTAAAAATATTTAAATACTGTATACTAGCGTACATTGAAAAGACAGTAACGGGCATTTGGTCTAGTGGTATGATTCTCGCTTAGGGTGCGAGAGGTCCCGAGTTCAATTCTCGGAATGCCCCATTTTTGAAGTTTTAATCAATTAAAAACCATGAATCATATATTTCACCAAGTAAACTTCATTTTATGAAATAGACAGACAACCATAGTAAACTTCACGAAATAGAAATAGAAATACAACGTAAACTTCCTATCCTTAATTGCAGAAAGGGGTTTGGAATTTTCAAACTTTGTTACAAACAATTATATCATGTTATATTTACACACTTATAAAAAATTAAAGATATCAAAATAAGATTTTTTAAAATCACTTATCATAAAAAATCATTTTTTTAATTTTTAAAATAAAATCTTTTAAATCCATTTATCATAAAAAATTATTTTTTTTTATTTTTTATAAATATATATAAGAATAACGTGATACAATTTGACGTAGCAAAAAATTTATCTACAACAAGACCAAAGAAAAACATATTCCCACTAAATAGTTGAAGCGATCCAGATCCATATGGGAGGAGGTTTTAGTATTACCTCTGGAACTGTAGGCTCCTTCAACAGCTACGGAAACAGCTACCAAAATTTCAACCATGCAGTGATCAACAGCGGTAAGAATTCTGGGCAGAACCAGGCAAGTAATGAAAGCAGCACTAGAAATATATTACCTAAGAGTCACTGCTCTGGAACTCATTTCTCCTTCAACTGCGAAGGAAAGGGCTCCCAGGATTTCAAAGGTTCAACAATTAACAGGGGTGAAAACTCAGGCAACCCTCCTCGTAGTGGTAGTGGATCTACTACTTCGGAACAACAGGATCGGGTTAGTCCCTGCTCTGGAACTCATTCCTCCTTCAACTGCCACGGAAAGGGCTCCCAAGATTTCAAAGGTTCAACAATTAACAGCGGTGAAAACTCAGGCAACCCTTCTCGTAGTGTTAGTGGATCTACTACTTCGAAACAACAGGATCGGGTTAGTCACTGCTCTGGAACTCATTCCTCCTTCAACTGCCACGAAAAGTGCTCCCAGGATTTCAGCGATGCAACAATTAACAGCGGTGAAAACTCAGGCAACCCTCCTCGTAGTGGTAGTGGATCTACTACTTCGGAACCCTCCTCGTAGTGGTAGTGGATCTACTACTTCGGAACAACAGGATCGGGTTAGTCACTGCTCTAGAACTCATTCCTCCTCCAACTGCCACGGAAAGTGCTCCCAGGATTTCAGCGGTGCAACAATTAACAGCGGTGAAAACTCAGGCAACCCTCCTCGTAGTGGTAGTGGTAGTGGTGGATCTACAGCGTCGAAACAACAGGATCGGGTTACTCACTGCTCTGGAACTCATTCCTCCTTCAACTGCCACGGAAAGGGCTCCCAGGATTTCAGCGGTGCAACAATTAACAGCGGTGAAAACTCAGGCAACCCTCCTCGTAGTGATAGTGGATCTACTACTTCGGTTACGGGTACTCGAGACTTCTATAACTAGGTGCGGGAATCCCCCCCCCCCCCCCCCGCCTGAAAATTCAGTGTTTATTGCTTCAAATTTGATGACATTATCGGTTCCATTTTAATCTATTTATTTTTTAGATGTTCAACAAAACCAAATTTTTTGCAATAATGGGAATTGACTATTTGTTTGGAAATTTGGGTTCTGCTACATTTTTTATATGTGAGGCTAATAACATGTTTGGTTTTGATGAATTTTAGTAGAAAATTTGCTTTTTTTTTTAAAAAAAAAAAAAAAGTCCGCGTGATAAAATTTTGATTATAAGCTATTTCGAACACATAATAATAACTCAACTTAAGCGGAACACCATATTTGTTGATTTTTTTTTCATGTTCTAAGTTCTTTGAAGAAATTATGTGATACTATAGGGTAGTTTTACCTACTGCAACATCAACTAGACCATTTCTCTTATAAGAAGATATGTGTTACTAGGCTAGTTTTCAGAGCATGATATTTTTGTTCACCTTTCTGTTTCATCTTCAAATACTACTTTACTTCCTTTGCTACCAAAATGATACGAGTTTTTTTTTTTTTTAATGAAGAGTGTATAAAGCAAGACTTGGCTGCCTAATTACTATAGGAGTGCTGACCAAGTCCAGGAGTTAATCCTCTGTAATAACCTTTGTTATCCATGTCCATGAGTTAATCCTATGTAACAACCTTTGTTATCCACTTGTTATTCGTTTCTAAAGAGAGAAATATTTGTATTATATTCTATTCACGGTAAATAGCGTACAGAGGTTACAATATATATAGGTAAGACACATTTGAAAACATTTGAAATCCTGTTACAACAAACTAGCAGATAGACGGGAACGAATAACAAATGGATAACAAAGGTTGTTACAGAGGATTAACAAATGGACTTGGTCAGCACTCTTATAGAATGAATAACAAATGGATAACAAAGTTGTTACAGAGTTAACAAAGATTGTTACACAGGATTAACTCGTGGACTTGGTCATCACTCCTATAATTGCCCATAGAACCACACAGCTTAGGCAGAAGCTAATTCAATGCGGCTATTAGCTATTGGCACCCTGCTGTTTATTTTACATTATTCCTTGCTTAGGGTATGTCTTTGATCCCTTTGCTTAAATTAAATTAAACAAATTTATATCATATTGTTCCTGTGTGTTAGGATAGATCTGATTTCACATGCTTCTGTTTTGCTTAGAAATGAAATTTTGAGCCATCAAAGTCATCAAATGGTCCCTGAGTAAACCAATATTCAGGGGCAAACCCGCAGCTTCATTCAGCATGTTAGTGTTTTTCTCCTAGACTAGTCTTTACAACTAGAATTATGTTAAGTAGTGAGTAATACTAGGTGAAGTTATAGGACAAAATAAACCTTGAGGGATAGAAGATTAAGTAAAAAGGATAGCTGATCAAAGTAACAAGGACATGATTAATTAGATCATCAGCGAGACTAGTTCAATTAACTTCGATTATTACATCTGCCATGTTCTTGCAATAACATAATCTAGTTTATGTGTAGAAAGTAGAAACTATAAGTCGAGGCATCAGCTATAACATTCCTGAAGCCACCGATCGTTGGATGCCAACTGAATGCACACTCCTATTATATCGGGAGCCTGAATGACACGTAAATTGAGAGTCAATGCTAATAGGAAACAACATAGTGATCCTCTGATCTTTTTTATCCTTTGTATCCTTGATTTTGTTCCATTGATGCATTTCAAAATAAAAGTTGTTGATGTAAATTATTGATGATCACCCAATTGATGAACCAATTGGTGCTGAATCTCTTTTCTGTTTTCGCTACCGACGAAGTTCCTGCTTTTCTCAGGCTTCTGTCAGATATTCTTCCACCTGTTTGACTCTACCGTGATTTAGTGTTCTTGTTTGTTGAAATTTTCAAGCTATATCAATAAATAAGAGAAATTTTTAAGTGCTTTAGGAGCAAGACATTTCTCATCTTCTGGATCGCTGAATAAGTGTCATGTTAGATTTAGAGATTATTCTTATTTTTCCGCTTAAATTACATTTTTAATAGAGTTTTGTTTTATACTCGTAAAAGATTTTCTTAATAATTTTCATATTACTTAATAAATAAAAAATTAAATAAAAAATAATGCATTCAATGTATTGAAAATATAAAAAATATTAAATATTTTATTTATTTAGTAATTAAAAAGATTAGTTAGAAAATTGATTAGAAAGATTTAAAACTATTTTTTAATGTTACTATTAAAATACTATTAAAGTGCAGTTTAAGAATCTCTCCATGAGAATATTTGAGTGGACGTGATGTATCAAGTCTTTGTTGGACACGGAATGTTTTATGATAATGAAGTTATTAGTGTTATATGGATTATTGATTATTGACAAAATTAATCTTTATTGCACATGATTAATGACAGTTATCTATCTATCTATATATATATAACAATAGGTATAAAAGCATTTTGATCATTGATATCCAGTATAAACTTTTCAAAAGTTTTTTTACTGAAATATACTAATATAGTATTGTTTTTTTTATCCAGACGTTATATACCAGATATCAATGCTCATAATGCTTCTTTTATCCAAACATTCATACTGAAAATAGTTTTTCCATCAATGTAATTTTTCATCTAAATAACTTGTAAGCTTAGAAAGTATTTCTCCTCGATGACTGTATTAACATAAAACAATTACTTTCCAAAAACTCTACTAAAAGAGAAATATTTAGCTGCTCCAGAAACAAATATCTCTTATTTTGTACTATTAAATGAGTATTATATTAAATTTGTGAGTTATTATTATCTCTTATTTAATTATGTTTTTAACTACATTTTAATGATACTTTAATGGTAACATTAAAAATGTAATTTAATGGTAACATTTTAAAAAAAAGAGGTGGTAGGGTTATTTTAATATAGACCCTGCCATTTAGAGATCATCCATGAACCTTGTTTCATGAATCCTTAGATGCACTAAAAATAAATGGACAGTTATATATGATCATTGGTTACCTAATAATTAGGTAAAAATGAGAAGTGGAATATACATATGGTAAATTAGCTGAGATGTTTTGTGTTTCTCTGTAAATATACATCAGGATCTTGAAAAATGAGCACAAAAATTGTAGGGTTTTTTTTCCCTTTTTATTTTGGTTTTGTTTTGGTTGTTGCTAGATGTTTAATGTAGAGATAAAAATATTACTACTATGCTCGTTGCGACTAAGGAATGGGAATCACCCATCTTTTTTACCTTATTTCACTATATAATTCGCCATAGAAGCCTCCTTTAGAAGCATATACAAAACACAACAATTTTAGCAAAGAGTTAAAATTAGGTTATTTTATTATGATCAATCTGTTAAGGAAAAAAAATTGTTTAGCCATTACTGACAACATTAGTTATGGCCTTCAATAATGCAAGTGATGATGAGTTGGTTCTAGAGTTGATAGGGGAAGAGATTAATGACACTTTCACAACACCCTAGCAATATTGGATTGGATATTTGTGTTTCGGCCTCTTAAGACTGATGTCATAGACCATAGATTTCATCTATGGAATGATATGGATCCAGAATTTGGTCACGGCGGACTTAGTATTTTCAGACATGGATTCATTGATAAAGGATTAATGCAAATAACAGTAATTGATAATCTAAAAACAAAATAAAAGAATGGACTATTTTACAATACATAAGAACTTAAGATATCCAATAAAGTCAAAAATCTATCCACAGACCTTTTAGTACAAGGTCTATATTAAAATCGCCCGAGGAGGTAAAGGATGAGTTTTAGAAATTAGCACACAAGGGTTACTGGCACAACTGTTGATGTCAAAGGAGTTTCATAAAATTTAAATACAAAAAATAACATGACCCTTTGGAATTACTGGTATGAAGCTTGGATAATTTTTTTTCAAGTGAAACAAATAAATTAATAAAGAATATGAAGCTTTTGATGATTCCTTGTTAGTTTAGTTTTTTTTCCTTGTTATTAACAGATGTCTTTACTCTTTAGCTTAGAAAGATTTAAATTGCGTACCAACAGAAATCCACTAAAATTTAGTGGAATTTGAGGAGATTTTTTTTTTACCTTGAATGACAACTTTATCTTTATTAATTTAATAATGTTACTTATTTTAATATAGGTATTAAATTAAAATTATTAAAATATAATTCCATTTATTTCTATGGTGTTTCAACTTTCAAACAAAAAAATTGATTTACAAACCAGATCTTATTTTTATATAATGAGTTCCAATGAAATTAATTTATAAATCAAGTTAAATTAATTTTATATTTTAATTATTTCAAACATAATAGAAACTAAAATCCTAATGATGTACGTGTTTGAAAAATTAATTATTTAAACTTTGTATATAATTTTTCAAGTAATCAGAAAATCAAATCCAGTATCGATCAAACAACTTAGTAAAATTATTCAAATCCTGTAAACGAATAAAATTTGCTGCCAACATCAAAAGAGCTATTAACGTGCATTTGGTCCAGTGGTATGATTCTCGCTTAGGGTGCCGGAGGGAATGCCCCAGTTTTGAAGTCTTAATCATTTAAAACCATGAATCATATATTTAACGAAAGTAAACTTCATTTTATGAAATAGACAGACAACCAACCATAATAAACTTCCTACTTAATAAGAGAAAGGGGTTTTGGAATTTTCAAACATAGACCATAAAAGTAAATCTATGAACTTCTTATCAATTAAAACTTCATATATTTCACCACTTCATGAAATACATAGTAAACTTCACTTCATGAAATAGAAAGACAACCACAGTAAATTTCCTATTCCTTAATAGCAGAAAGGGGTTTGAAATTTTCAAACATAGAACTAGACCAAAGAAAAACATTTTTTTTCCCACTAAACCATAGTAAATATATGTCTAAGTAAGATATCTCTCTTTAGATTATTCCCACTAAGCATACTTGCAACTACCATAACCTGCAGATCAAAGAAAAAAAGAAGAAAATAAACAAGTTCAGAATCCCAAGAAACACAAAATAATCCATGTTTAATAATTATCACATATGAATCATATGCTACCAACGTGACATTATGCAGACATATAGTGCAAGTATGGTGGCCTTATTTATAGCACATGAATGGCTTACTTGGGTCAGTGACAACAATGATACCAGAGCCAGAGAAGTAACAGTTCCAGGTGTTTCTTCCTTCTAGTGCATAGTACTGATTCATGACAACAGAAGCATGGCTTAGGAGAGTGTTTGGGTAGAAGCAGGAGCCACCTGGTTGGATCAGCTTGCAATCGCTCAAGATATTACAAGCAAAGTTAATATTATTTATCAGTTGAGTATCACTTGTTGAATACTTTGCTATACACCAACTTTTCTTGGCTACCTGTATTTCATGACCAAATTAAAACAAAATCTGAGCTTACATGAATTTCTATGGTGGATACTTAAATTTAGGTGATGAATTTTTACCAATCCATTAGCAAACTTCAAATGCCCTCCTGAACAAACAAGTCAATAAAAAATCAATAATATCCTAACAAATTAGAAATATCATTGTAATTTGCACCATTACCTGACTTGGCACAATATCTGAAAGATCAAAATAAACAATAGTTTTTGCAATACTTGGCATTGATGAAATTTTGCCTAGTTGATAACTAATTGCCCGGATGGTGGGTATTGAAATTTAAATCAAACGAAAAAGAAGAATCATATACACATTTTATATATAAAATTTCTATGGAACTTATTGGACATTATAAACAGATAATGCACATAAAAAAGAGAATTTGAGAAGTGCCATTAACTGGACTTATCCTTAAATTTTAGCAAACCCAACAAAGAAATACATAAAGTGCAACGTATAGCAAAGAACTAATTACCTGAGTGGAAGGAGAGGAGCAGATGAAAAAGAAAGATGAAGAGAAGTGACCCAGTTGATTTGGTCATGGTGAGATAGCCTGAAATTTGTGAAAAGCCAAATGGTGTTATTTTCCCTAGAGAAAATAGCTAGAACTGTGCTTACTGCTGTAATGTGGCAGGGTATATATAGAGGTGTACATGATTGATATTGCCAGAGAAAAGTTGTTGCCTATCAATTTATTTAACCATTTATTGACCAATCAATAAGTAGAAAACATGGCGTGGAAGAGGTTGAAATTGCAGTTTCTTACTTGAATCGCACGTGGGGAAGTTGCTAATCTAATGATGGGCAATTATCAACCTATATTTTCTTTCAAAATTTTATCATAAAAAAATGTTTTTAAAGGTGGAGATTTTCTATAGTTTATTTTCAATTGTGGAAGATATTGGTCTATTGAGATGTTATTCTATTCTTTTACTTTTATTTGTTGGTTTAGAAATTTTATTTTGTATAAAATTATTTGCTCATCTAAAAAATTAGCGAGTTATTAATTATTTTTTAACTTTATTTTTTATATTAATAAGTGAAAGAAAAAATTAATAGAATAATAATAACATTTTAAGCATTTTAATAAAAGATAATTTAGTCAATCAAATTGATTTTATTTATAATAAAAATTTAATTATTTTTTTAATTTTTATACAATTAAAAAATGATATTTTCAATTATTTTGCTAATGGATGTCCAATACACTCACTTTATTGGAAAATGAAACAATGACTAAGTGTATGTTTGGATAGCAGCATTCAAATGGACGTTTATTCTTACTTCGAATGATACATTTTTTGTTTGACAATTTTACTTTTATTTGCTCAAACACAATTTTGAACTTAACGTACGTTTACACGAAAGTAAGATTTTTCTTGCTTTTGAGTTGAATCTTCTAACAAAAGTTTAATTAAAACTTAATTTTGAGATAAAAGTTCTTAAACATAAATTACGTTATTACAAATTCACTTTAAATTAAATTTAAGTTTATAAATATAATTTTAACCAAATTTAAGTTTACCAACTTTAATCCAAACGCACACTAAGAGGTTCACCAATTGAATCAATGTAGTCTCAAATCCTTAATCCTCTATCATTTTTCTATATTCTAAATTTTGCCTCTCAATAAAAATATTACTATGAAATATGAGAATGGTGTAATTTTTTTCTTAACTAACAAGATAAAGATTATTAAGGAAAGAAAGAGGGATATAGAGTTTGACTCTGAACTTAATGGCCAAAAGAAGCAAAAGACGTGTTTTCTGTTACTTATTTTTGTTATCATTTAGCAGTTTATATGTGCATGACTGTACAAAAAGAAGTAACATTTTAATTTCACATGTTACTGGGTGAATGTGAGATTTGAAGTCATATCCTTATATCCTAAGGTCAAAAAAAAAATTTGATAACTAAGGTCGCTAACAAGTTTTTAAAATATATTTATATTAAAAAATAATCTTCAAAAAGTTAAAAAAGTTGCTAACCACATATATATAACTGGAAAAAAGTTTTCAACTATGATTTTTTTATTACAATTTTTTTTCACATTATTTTTTACATTATCTTTTATATTATTAATTACATCACTTTCTTTCACTTAATCACAACCATTAAAAAATGAAGTAAAAAATGATGTAAAATCATCATTTTCCAAAAGTTTTGTATAAAGAAAATAAGGTCTTGAACTTTCAATTCTTTAACAATTACGATTTTTTATATTATTTTTTTTTCACATCACTTTTTACATTATTCCCTATGTCATTAATCATATTTTTTTTTCTATCACTTTCTCTCACTTAATCATAACTATTAAAAAATAGTATAAATAGTGATGTGATGAAAAAAATAATGTGATATAATCATTTTCCATTCTTTAATGGCATTTTCGGAATATGCAATTTGAAAAAGTGTATAAGAAGAGACATGGGCATGTATATATATATATATATATATATATATTCTGAATAAATTGATCATACATATACTAATACATAGCTGGAAGGGAAAATGTATATATATTTTTTTGTTGATAACTTGGAAAGGAAAAGATTATACCTCAAGACAATTTCTAAAAATATATGTTTGATTATCACCACGTGCATTTCTTTTGATTTTCACTATCTTCATATCTCAACCACCACATGCATTTCTTTTGATTTTCACTATCTTCATATCTCTTTTTTCTTATTTGTTTATCAATAAATAGAAATATATATACTTACATACTCAGAACGGAAAAGATCATAGCTCAAGGCTATGTCTCAAAACATATGTTTCATTATGCGCCCTTATCATTGAATTGTTACCTCAAGACTAACTTCATATATATATATATTTTTTCATTATCTTCATGTTGTCAAGGTGTTGAGTGCAAAACCCCAATTAAAGGAGTGCTCAGAATAGTTAGTTAGTTAGTTAAGAATAAATTTTCTAGAAAGCATATATTTTTCCACCTTTGAAGTTGAGTTTGTTTCTCATTTCTATTATACAAAAGCTATTTTATTTATCATGACAACTGACAACTTAAGTTTTTACCTTTTAAGTTAATTTTACACGTAGTTTGGTATATCAAAAGTTAGAGTGATTTTGTTCTTTCAAATAAACAAGTTCATCATTTTTTTTTGTCCTTTAATATAAATACATTAAAATGTTTCTTTAATACCATTTTTTTTACAACAATTTGATCTTCCAAAAGCACTAGTTTAATGTTAAAGTTTGACATTAAATAACTATTTTATATATTTATTGTTAAAAAATTAAATTAATGACACTTTTATATTAGAAAAGGTAAAATAGATATTTACTCTCTAAAGTTATTGTCACAGCCCATTTTTATAGACTGTGACTGGTCTGCATCAAGGATATTTTCATAACCGTGAAGCTTTTAAATAAACCTACAATTAGTGTAAAATATATACAACCTGAAATCAACTAACATCATTTCAACAAACTTAAATCCATATATACATAATATTAACGAAAGATCTTAACTCCACTTTATTTCAAAGAAAGTCTATATATATATATGAAGAGAGATCAACTTATATCAAGTATAAGTTTTTTTTTTCTTATATTTATTTTTAACTATTAATTTTATTTTCATATAATGATTGATATTATTTTATTAAAGATAATAATTAAATGAAAATAAAATTAGTGATTAAAAATAAATGTATAAAAAAATTTATACTAATATAAATTGATCCTCTCTCTATATATATAGACACACACACAAAAACCCTTTGCATGATCACAAGACTATCAAAAAAGTATCCTCACGTTCTACCAAAATCCATCCAAAATAAAATGTGTTCTATGTGTTGGGTTGTAGCTATATCACGCTACTTTATATCTTAAAAATAATGAAACAACTTTAAGGATGAATAAAAAAGACTCAGTGAATAAGCTGATATCTAGATAAAGCAAACTAAATTAAACAACCACAAAATAGTATTTTGCATCCATAATATGTTTATAGGAAAAAGATTATCATATTCTTTTTAAAAGTATATGTACTATTAATATTATTTTTAAATGTATTAAATTTAATGAAAAATAATAATAATAAAAATTATTAAATATAATAAATATTATTAAAAAATATAAAAAAATATGTATATATTATTAATAATAAAAATATCAAAATTGTATGCATATATTATAAACCTCAAAGTCAAGACTAACAATAGCCCAAGTAATGATCAAACTAAATCATCATTTACATCAAATCAATACCAAGACAACATTTATGTTGTATACTGCCATATTTAATATGGATGTACTAGGAACATAAATTCAACATTTATATCATGTAAATATATGAAAGGTGTAAAACTAAAACAATCATCCATAAGTAGAGGTGATAAAACGAATTCAATCTATTGGGTTAATTCATTAACTTAACATTTTTTTTCATAGATTGGGTTCAAGAATTGAACCTATATTTTTTTTTAACCCGTATAACTCATCCCGCTTAACTCGCGGGTTAAGCGGAACGGGATCAGGTTAGTCCGGTGGGTTAACTCTTTTTTTTTAAATGATAAGTAATATTATAAATAAAAAACTCTTTAATGTTATATAATTTATGTTTGAATATTTAATTAGATTATTTTAAAAATTATATTTTAGATATGTAATTTATAATTTTTTATCATTATTATTTATTATTTTTTATAGTATTTATTAATTTTTTATATAATTTTTATTTTATTTTTTAGGTAGATTAAGTTTGGTTGACCACAACTTATCTATTTTTTTTATTTTATCTTTTATACGGTCAACCCATCAACCCACCTTAAAGCGAGATGAGTTAACTCTTCTAACTCATTTCTTAAAAATGGACCAACCCATTTCACTCCACATTTTAAAAGATTAAGACAGATTGAAACAGGTCGGAACAAATTGACTCATTTTATCAGCTCTATGATCATAAGTATGCATATTCAAAAGAATCTTGACAAAATCACATATTATCATGTTTTTAGGAAATCTGGTTTCAGGCAACGTATATCATGATTCATTATACATGTCCCTCCATAAACCATATACCCCTTCACATCTTCTCCACCACCCTATTTCTCCTTATTTATCCAACCAATTAATGCGCATACCATAAATCATATACATAAGATGTTGAGGTCGTGTCCACGGAATATGAAATTATCATAAATATGGGTTGTGCCCATAGATTTTAATATAGGTGGTTGTCTTTCAACTCCCTTGGTGCACCAAATATAAAGTTTATTTTTTAAAAAAATAAAAAAACAATCATTTAATTCTATTCTTGCAATTACATGGTATGCATAATATATTTAAATGATAAAACATGCTAAAAAGAGAGCTGTGACCATTTTCATCCATATTGAATCATGATTAAGTAAATAAAACTTAGTTTAAATGAAAAAGAAACAAAAATAAATAAATAAAAAAATTTGAAACAGTAACTATATACATAATATTATTTAAAATCATGCAAGTGACAACCTTAGCCTTAGCCAACATTCAACTTCAATAAACCATAACTATTATTGAAACTTATTTGCCATCAATCTTATATATGAGCTTTAAGAAATAATCACACTCTATTCCACAATTTACACAAACCCATATATATATATATATATCCTTTCCAAGTTACTAAAATCAAGAACTCTAATGGAAGATTTAATTCCCATAGCTTTAGAAAGATATATATATTACTTACTCACCTCAAGTGCTAAAATCTCTTGAGCTCTACATCTCAAAACTTGACTCAACCACTCCCAATAGAACCTCTCAAACAATTTTTCATTTTTTTTATATCTTCAAAGTAGACCTAAAACTATTCAAACAAATTTTGTTTAGCTTGCCCAAATATCAACTAAATCCTTAACGTAACTCCTATTCATAAGAGCTTGGCTCCTCAATTACCAAGTTATGTGGCTAGAAAGATGAAAACATGAAGGAACAAAGGAAAATGTCAAAGAGCAAAAGAAGAAGAAAGAAGAGATTAGGAAACAATGAGAGATTCAGTGGAAGAAAGAAAAGTGAAGATAGCTCGTTGTTATCTAGATAGATTGTTACTTATATCAATCTAAAGCAAGAGAGTTAATTTAGTTTCTTGATAGTGACTACACGTAGCCACTAAAATGGCCATCCAAAAATATTTGGCCAAGTTAGATTTTTGTTTAGGGCTTATTTCAATTTTTTTTTTTTGGTTATGGGCTCTCACGTGTGCCATGGGTTGTACTAATTTAAAATATCAATTCATTTTTTTTAAATTGAATTTCTTTATTTTTATTCCAATAAATTATATTTGAGCCTTGTTATATCCTCTTAAAACATCCTCTTAATAATCTTCCTACTACCTAATAAAAAAAGTATTAAATTAAAAATTAAATGCAACTAATATCTTGAAAATATAAAAAGCATTCAATACTTTCTTCTTTTAGTAATTAGGAGGATTATTAGAAAGATGAGTTAGGAGGATTAATTATTTTTCATTATATTTTTAACTGAATTTTAAACACCCTAAAAAAATACCCATAGCTACTTATAATAACTCTTAAATTCTCAATGATTAATTTTCCAGGATATCACAATTATTATCAACATTTTAAATAGTGTTATCAAAACGAGCCAAACCCATCAAGTTGGCTCATTTTCCTATTAAAATTAAGTAGACTAGATTTTAAAATAGTTATCTCATTTAAATTAATATATTTTTTACCCCTAATTATTTAGCTTGCGAGTTAAAGGAGTTAGTCCATTTAACTCGTGAACTGGTCTGTTAACATGTTTATTTATTTATTTATTTTTAATTAATAATATAAATTTAGAATTTAATTTTATGAATTTAATATGCTTTAAATTTAGAATTTGTTTTTTTTTATTTCACTTTGACTTTATGATTTTAATTTTGCTCAATGACATGTTAATTTTAAAGAAAAATTCTCAAATAAAAAAAAAATAAAAAGCAAGCAATCCATTTAGATCCTGCAAGTTGTCCTCATACATGCTTCGATATTGTACCACTCATTTAAATTAACATATTTTTTACTTAATTCATTTAACTCATGAGTAAAAAAAAAAGGGCTTAAATGGGTATACCTGTTTATAATAGTCCTAATTTTGGGTAGATTTTTGCCCTATCTTTCAAAATCGCAAACTTATTACTAGTATATCCTGATGAATAATATTGAACATATTCTGAATTTAAAAAAACAGTAAAGTTATTATCAACATTTAAATCTATAAACTTCATCTAAATTCCATGCACCCTGATCATCTCATTAGTTATGCCAAAGTGGTTCCAAGCTATTACCACTACATTTTATACTTTTAATTATAGCCTAATTTATTACTTGTTCTTCCCAATTTTTTTCTTTTTTTTTACCTGTAATCCCGAAAATAACATGTAACCAGTAATTATATGGTAGAAATTTGATCCCTCACATTTCCATTTTTTATTCTCCTTTAAGCTTTAAGTCCAATAGGACTTCATTAAAACAAAATCTTTTTAATATGATCCTTTCTTAAAAGATCTTTTAAAGGAAATATAAGCTATTCTTTTTTTAGATGTGAAATTTGAAAAGCACATTTTTCTTTTAAGTTTGAATAGCTTTTTCTATGTATGTTGTAGAAAAAAGTTAGAAGTATAAAATTTTAACTTAAAAAAATGCACGACGCTTTAGTTTTTTTTTTTCAAAAGAAGTTCTCAAACATATTAAAAATATAATAAAATTATTTTTTTCAAAAATTATTACAAAACAAAACACATCCAAACCAGTACTATATTAAGAACTCTGAAGTATGTTAATAATTTAACTGTTTTTTGGTACAATAATAATAATTTAAATTTTAAACAATGATAAAAAAGTTATCAACACAAGAATACGAGTCACTAACAAAATAAGTCTAAATTATTATTATTATTATTATTATTATATATATATATATATATATATATATATATATATATATATATATATATATATATGAGTGATGAATAAAATAAAAAGTTGTGATGTGGTACAAATTTTTCTAGTCCAAAAATTATAAAGTACAAATTTTTAGTTGATAGTAATAAGAAATATTAGAATAATATTATGTTAATAATTATATTAGATGGATAAACTAGGGTGCACAATTAGACCAGTGAATCCTTGGACCCGAAAAACCTGACCTGATCAAATATATTCAGGTTAGTTTGGGTAATCGAGTCTATTCGGATCAAACTTGATAAAATCATCTAGATATTAGTTTGAGTAACGAATTTAGTGAATCGATCCAAAGACTTGACCCGATGACTCGAAGACTTAAAAAACGATGTCGTTTTGCTTAAATTCAAGCCTTCATTTATTCTTTCTCACTTAGAGCTAGACAACTTGATCCGATGATCCACGAATCCGATCAACCTAACTGACCTAATTTAAAATTTGACCAATCTGATTACTCAACCCGAACTGAGTTCAGGTTATTCGAATTTTTTTTTAAAAATCGACCTAACCCAACCCAACTTCACTTAATTAGTTTAAATTTTTTTCTCCTTAAACTTGATCTGGTCCGACCCGTGATCACCCCTAGGATAAACCCTCGAGTCCATATGTGCTCGATTACTCATAGTTTTTTCTTTCATTTTTAATATTAAAGTTACAGATTGAAAAATACAAAACTTAATTTACGGGCTGTAAACCTCGAGTACATTCATTGTTTGGTGTCACAAGTCAAACATATGTCATAACGTACCAATATCAAGTGACAAAATTAGAAGCATATACACTTAAAATCAAGATTATATGGTCCGAAATGATGGGCTGAGAGCCTGAGAGTAATACTAATATGAGAAAACGGTCCATTTAATTGTGGCACGTATCACGGGGTGTCACTTGTGTTGGTAAAAAAATTTACAATATTATATATACATATTTACACATATATTATTTTATATTTAAATAATTTTTATTATTTAATTATAATTATATTTATTTTATTTTTATATACTTATATTCAGATTTTATCATTTAAACATATGTGAGACATGGGAGTAGAAAATAGATGTGTAATTAACATTTTTTTAAAGAATTATCCATAGCAGATTTACATAATATAAAGACATGCATGCAACTTGACAATGGCTGGGTGGCAAGTTCATTCCCCCTACTTACACATCATACTACCTTCCCATTCCCACGAATTATCGTCGACCAAATCCATCATTGTTGAGATAGATTCTCTGTAGACAAAGTCGGTTGCTGGCTCACGTCACAATCCAATCTCTCAAAGCTTCACAGTAGAAATCTTTTTGCCTGTTATTTTGCACAACTTGCATGGCATATTGGCATTATCTGTTGCCAACTTGTTTTTCTTTTATACTACACAGCTCACCCACAGCTTTACGCAAACCGCGGTTGGCTATACCATGTTAAGTTTTGCTTAGAGTGTCTATATAATTCACATTTTCTCAATATTCTCCCACTAACCATGCACTTCTTTAATTAGCCTAATGCTAAACTGGTTTTCGCTAATCAAGCACTATAAAAACACAAAAACCGTAGACTCAACTCAAGTTGTTAGAGGAATTCAACCAAATTCTTAGTCAAAATCACTGCATCGATGCAACTGGTACGGGATGACTTCTAAATGATTAGATTTTTTTTTTAAAAATAAAATTCTTACATTTTAAACTGGTTTCTGGTTGGTAGTAAAAGAATAATGCTTTGATACACATCATGTACTTATGTGTGTGCACATCGCATAGTTATCGGAATCAAAATAAAAGTGTGTAAAAAATAATGTGAGACTTAATATATAGGCTGCAAAAATTTGATTAAAATGATTATTGTATAAAATTTTTGTTATAATCGATTATAATTGATTCATTTTTATGTTTGGATCATTAGCATAAGTTAATCTAATTCGTTATAAAAAAGAATCGCTTTTATTAAATTACGGATAAAATCAAAAATCTATAAGTTAAAATCATAAGCTTGTCTTGAGATTATAAAAATTAAAAAAACTAATGTTAAACAGACTTTTTTCCCAAAAAAGCTATCCAAACATGTTAAAATGGTAAAAATATATAAATATGAGGTAATATGTGTGTAAGTGTGTATAAATAAAACGGTTTTGTTTGAGTTTTGGTTTTTTCTTGTTTTGAGTTCTATGGATAGCCATGTCTTCCATTTTTCCTTATCTGTCTCTCTTAAAGCTTTGCCTTTGCGGCTACATACATATTAGGCGTGTCCTAATATGTAGCGTCTCAATCAGTAGAACTGGCAATCAGTTTTTCAGTCATACTGGGGTCATCTCCAGTCAATTTTAAGATATTCAATCCTTGTCCAAACAATCACGGTTTTCCAACGTGCATGTGAACACACCCTGTCACAAATGGGGGTCATGCCTTTTGAGATTATCAGTGGATGAATGAACATTGTATATAAAGGCTTCATTTACTTCAGATTTTATATCAGCAAACTACAACTGAATGTTCTACTATATTCCACAATGATGTTATCTCGAAAGATTAGTTTGACTATAGTCCTAGTCCTTTCAATTGTGACCATAGTTTCATATGCAGAAACTAGCTTGGAAGTTGAAATTGAAGCTTTGAAAGCTTTCAAGAACTCCATCACCCATGACCCAAATGGAGCACTTGCAGATTGGATTGACAGCCACCATCACTGCAACTGGTCTGGCATTGCATGTGACAAATCTTCAAATCATGTTATCTCAATTTCTCTGGCTGGTCAGCAGCTCCAAGGGGAGATTTCACCATTCCTGGGAAACATTTCAGGCCTTCAGGTTCTTGATTTTACTTCAAACTCATTTACTGGGTATATTCCTGCTCAGCTCAGTCTTTGCACTCAACTTTTTGAGCTATATCTTGTAGGAAATTCTCTCTCAGGTACAATCCCTCCTGAGTTAGGAAACCTGAAAAGCCTGCAGTATTTGGATTTAGGTAGTAACTTCTTGAATGGAAGCCTACCAGAAAGCATATTCAACTGCACTTCTTTGTTGGGTATTGCTTTCAATTTCAACAACCTCACTGGCACAATCCCATCAAACATAGGCAATCTAGTTAACCTTACACAGCTTGCAGGGTTTGGGAATATCTTGGTTGGGTCTATACCACTTTCCATAGGTCAGTTGGGAGCTTTGCAATCTCTTGATTTTAGCCAAAACCAGTTATCAGGTGAAATACCTCGAGAGATTGGAAATCTGACAAATTTAGAATACCTTATTTTGTTCACAAATTCCTTGACTGGGAAAATCCCTTCTGAGCTTGGTCAGTGTAACAAACTTCTAAACCTTGAGTTATATGAAAATCAGTTGAGTGGAAGTATTCCTCCTGAGCTAGGAAATTTAGTTCAATTGGAGACATTGCGGTTATACGGCAATAAGTTAAATTCCACAATTCCATCTTCCATATTCCTGTTGAAATCACTAACACATTTAGGACTCTCAGAGAATAACTTAGAGGGAACAATATCTTCAGAGATTGGTTCTTTGAGTTCCTTACAAGTTCTAACCCTGCATTTAAATAAGTTTACTGGTCAGATCCCTTCATCAATAACAAACTTGACAAACTTGACATATCTGTCAATAAGCCAGAATCTCCTTTCAGGTGAAATTCCTTCAAACATGGGTGTGCTTCATAATTTGAAGTTTCTAGTCTTGAACCTCAACCTCCTTCATGGATCCATTCCCCCAAGCATTACCAATTGTACTAGTCTGGTAAATGTCAGTTTATCTTTTAATGCCTTGACTGGGAAAATTCCTGAGGGTTTTTCAAGATTGCCTAATCTTACTTTCCTATCTCTTGCATCCAACAAACTGTCTGGGGAAATCCCAGATGACCTCTTCAACTGCTCAAAACTTAGTACTCTAAGTTTGGGAGAGAACAGCTTTAGTGGATTGCTAAAATCTGGTATCCGGAACTTGTTTAATCTCCAGCGTCTGCAGCTGAATGTAAATTCTTTCATAGGACCAATTCCACCAGAGATTGGAAGCTTGAACCAACTTATCACTTTATCCCTTTCTGAAAATAAGTTTTCAGGTCACATTCCACCAGAACTGTCCAAACTTTCTCTCCTTCAGGGGCTCTACCTCCATGACAATGTATTAGAAGGTACAATACCTGATAAACTCTCTGAAATGAAACGACTAACTAAACTTTTGCTGCATCAAAACAAGTTGGTTGGTCAAATACCAGATTCTATCTCAAAGCTTGAGATGCTTTCATACTTAGACCTCCATGGGAACAAGCTTAATGGATCCATTCCAAGAAGCATGGGGCAGCTTAATCGGCTTTTAATTTTGGATCTCTCTTACAATCAACTCACAGGATCAATTCCCGGAGATGTTATTGCACACTTCAAAGACATGCAGATGTATCTTAACCTTTCTTACAACCACTTGGTTGGAAGTGTTCCACCTGAGCTGGGTATGTTGGAAATGATACAAGCCATGGATATTTCAAACAGTAATCTTTCAGGTGTCATTCCCAAGACACTCTCTGGGTGCAGAAATCTGTTCAATCTTGATTTTTCAGGAAACAATATTTCAGGCCCTATTCCTGCTGAAGCTTTTAATCAAATGGACTTGCTTCAAAGCTTAAACCTTTCAAGAAATCATTTGGAAGGTGAAATCCCTGAAATCTTGGCAGAGCTTGAGCATCTTAGTTCCCTAGATCTTTCTCAGAATAACTTGAAGGGAACTATTCCCAAGGGCTTTGCCAATCTTTCCAGCCTGATGCATCTCAACCTTTCTTTCAATCAACTGGAAGGTCCTGTACCTACTACTGGAATATTTGCACATATCAATGCATCTAGTATGATGGGAAACCAGGCTCTTTGTGGAACAAAATTCCTAAGGCCATGCAGAGAAACTAACCATCATTCACTATCCAAGAAGAGCATATCTATTATTGCTGCACTTGGATCTCTTGCTGTACTTCTACTTCTAGTGTTTGTGATTTTAATTCTCAGGCGAGCCACCAAACTCCGCAATTCTAAACAAAGTGAGAATAATGATCCAGAGTACAGTCCAGCATTGGCTCTTAAAAGATACAATCCAAAGGAGTTAGAAAATGCCACTGGTTTTTTCAGCGCAGACAAGATCATTGGTGCTAGCAGTTTGAGCACAGTTTACATGGGTCAATTGGAAGATGGCCAGATTGTAGCCATAAAAAGATTGAATTTGCACCAATTCTCCGCAAATACTGACAAGATCTTCAAGAGAGAAGCCAGCACCTTGAGCCAGCTGAGACATAGGAATTTGGTTAAGGTACTTGGATATGCTTGGGAGAGTGGGAAAATGAAGGCTTTAGTTCTAGAGTACATGGAGAATGGGAATTTGGATAGCATCATACATGACAAACGGGTGGATCAATCTAGGTGGACATTATGTGAAAGACTCCATGTTTTCATTTCTATTGCTAGTGGATTGGATTACTTGCACTCTGGTTATGACTTTCCCATTGTACACTGTGATTTAAAGCCTTCTAACATCCTTTTAGATAGAGACTGGGAAGCTCATGTCAGTGATTTTGGGACAGCTCGAATACTTGGTCTTCATCTGCAGGATGGTAGTACCCTTTCCTCATCCGCTGCTTTGCAAGGCACAGTTGGATATTTGGCACCAGGTATAAGCCTTTCTCTATATTAATTTTCTATTATATTCAATGTCCTATATATTTTCATCACAATAACATTCATGGTGGAGTTACAATCTAAATGAATAATTTAGTTTTCTCGGATTTGTATAATGAGTGAATCCTGCACATTAGATTATTCAGATCAGTGAAAATAGCATCAATAGTTACTTGAATGTGTGTTAGTTTTCTATTTGCTGTTTTTATACAATGCATGTGAGAACATATTAGATTGTTCTATTCAGTGAAAGTAGCATCACCGTGAATTGCATGTGTGCATAGTTTTTTATTTGGTGTTTGAATACATTGATAAATTATATAGTCCACACCAAGCTGTCAGCTCCCCCCCCCCCCCCCCCCTTCTCTTCTTTCATTTTTATTTTTGATTGATGTAAGTGCTATATAAGCTGTCATCACCCCTTTATTTTGTTAAGTATAGACATATTACCCTTTAAAAGTATTAAGAGACAAAAAAGCAATGATCACACTTGATCAGTATAAATTGACTGTACCAGGTTCACAACATGGAGTAGAATTGTTGTGACTGTACTAGCATATTCGGCATATCCCATGCACTGATTATCATTTCCTTTAGTTTCACCTGATATTGGTTTACTGAACAGAGCTTGCATCAGGTTTTCCTACTGTTGACCAATTAATTAACATTTGATGTAACTAAGAATAGGCTGAAACATTTATTGCTAGATTGACAGATCCAAGGAGAACACTATCCCCTTAGATAACAAAGATAATCTATTTTCCCCTTTCTAAATTGAACTGAGTTTATGCCCAAAGAGAAAGCTAATTGTTTGCCTATAATAACCAACTAAGCTATTTTTAAAACCTCAGATATAACTTTGTTGTTTGTTTCCAATTATATCTTAGTCTATTAACTTTGTGCACCCAAGCTATTTATAATTTTTCACTCTCTAAACACGATTGTTTTGTGTAATTCCCAGAATATGCCTACATAACGAAAGTAACGACTAAAGTGGATGTGTTCAGCTTTGGTATCATAGTAATGGAGTTTCTAACAAAAAGAAGGCCAACAGGGCTCTCAGAAGAGGATGGCTTGCCAATCAGTTTGCGTGAAGTAGTGGCAAAAACCCTTGCTGATGGAATGGAACAGCTTGTTAATATTGTGGACCCTATGTTGACTTGGAATGTCACAGAAGACCATGTGGAAGTATTGGCCGAGCTCTTTAAGCTATCCTTGTGCTGCACCCTTCAAGATCCTGAAGATCGACCTAATATGAATGAGGTGTTATCTGCCCTTATGAAGCTTCAAGCAGCAGGATAGCACTACTATCTTGCTAAATGATATATACCATCAATCATTCTTTGGAGCTGCTTTTCAAAAGAAGAAAAATGCTTCCCCATTGCTTTATTACTAGTGTCTTTAATAGTGGCAAAGCCTTCTGGTATTCATGTTAGTTTTCCAATTATGATGAAATGCATGCAATATTTTTGAAATAGACAACAAAATAGCAGGGGACTTGAGTCTGTAATTAATATGTGGAACTTTGGTCAAGTGATCAGTATTCCTTCCCATTCATGTAATGTAACATTGACTGTCCCTTGCTGCATACTCTTTCTTTTTCACTCCCCCTCCCAACTCTTGGGTTAAATGCAAATATACTCATTAACAAAATTTCATGGTGGAAACCAGGGAAATAACAAGGTACAATATATAATCATAATCATGTAAGAAATAAGGCAAACTAACAAAACTATGATCTGAAAATTATACTTTCCACTGAAACTGGGCTCCTCAGCCTAAAGTATGCATTTAATCGTTTGACTCATCCTACCCTTGCTCTATCCCCTCCCCTTTTCGCATTTTTCAGTGTACAATTGAATTCGTTCTTGTTAGTGAAAAACAGAACTGAGAGGAGCTAAACTGGTTTCATTCATTTAATTCACTAGCAGCATACATGTTTATACACAAAAAAAGCTTCATAGCCTGCTAAATGGTCAATACAAAATGTGACACAAATTTCCCACAAAATAAGGACTAATACTCCTTTTCTAACTGCCCATATCAGCTAATATTACAGCCACCATTTAGTTCAACTAACCATACATAGCTTTTTCCTAAGTTTCAATTAAGCCCATATCTCTTTACTTAACTCATCAAAATATCTAAAACATAATACGTGACAGGAAATGTGTCTGCACTTCATCAGTTCTCTCTATAGTTGGAGAATGATGCTAATGTGGAATGAAAAATAACAGGTTATTTTCAAGTTTAATTCCCCAATATTCCCAGGAACATAAGAGAACCTCCAAGGTTTCTATTAGAGGTCATAAAGGCTCTAAGGTTTCTGTTGTGTTTATACAGCCATCAATGTCATAAGTTTGTGAAATTTTTAGTTGTGAATAATAAAATGCATATCCTCCATTGGAAAAATAAGAGGTATAACACACTAAAAACATTTTTAATCTACAAAACTCCTAGGAACCAAGTAAAAAAGTTCAAAAGATAATTGATAATGGATCAAAGTTATGCTCGGAAGTTTCTTATTCCTTTTAGGATGAACGACACAACTCAGAGGTCAGAGCAATCATATTTCCAGTTCCAGATTTTAGATTGCTTTGCTAAAAGAACTTGTCACTGTGCTGCTGTTCATAAAAAAAATGGACAATGTAACAAGATCACAAGATGTACTTTCAACAAATTGATTGCATATAACAGTTAGAAAGAAGAATATCATAAAATTAAACGACAAAGCTAAAGGGTAATTAAAAAAAAATTTAAAAAAAAGTTGGTTGCCTCAATTACTGGGAGGATCAGAATGAAGAAATTCTTGAATGGTTGAAGGGAACTCCAAGCCTCCAAAGTCACCATCAGTACCCTCAGAAGTAAAAGCAGCTTTCCCTAAAAGCAGGTGTGCCAATCTTAAGGGCTCTAGCTTCTCCTCCCCACCACCATTCAGAAAGTACTTGATCCAACTATCTAACCTCTGCACCTCCTTCCTACACTTTGGCCCCTCCACACCAACAACCTTTGAATAAAAGCCACCTTCACAGTGACAAGAATTAACATCCTCAAAACCATCCCTTTGTTCCACTTGTTCCTCTGATAAGCCCAAGAGCTGCATTAACTGTTCAATATCATCCATTGCAGTTTCATCATCCTGAGCTTTATTTACAGTTGTGAGGTGATGTGAAGGACTAGTTTGAGAAGGGCCTTGATGGGTTGGTGGGAATTCTTGGGAAATGGAAAGGAATGCTTGAGGAGGTTCACTACTGTCTTGTGCAGCATAGGACTGGCTGCCACTGGGTTGGTCCAGGTGCAGGAACATGGGTGAACTCAAAGACCCTCTTAATAAAAAGTTGCTTTCTTGAATTTGAGATTCTGTTGGTGGTGATGTGTGGTCTAATTTTAGTCTCTTTTCAACCTGGGCATCAAAATTCAGATTTCAGACTCAATTAAAACCATGGCAATAATTGTGAGTATGCTATAACAAGGGATGATGTTGGAATTGAGATTACATACCTGTCTTAGAGAGGAGAAGAAATTGGTATGTGAGGACAGTGATAATGGTCGCATTTTGTTGTCCATTTTTTTCCTGTCGTTTTTATGATTAATAGCTTTGTCAAAGAGGCAGTAGTGCAGTGCAGTACACTAAATAGGAGTATTATGAATATGATATTATCACATTCACAGATAACCTAGAAAATGAGTGGCATATTGGGATTTAGGACAGAGAACCAGAGTTCAATTTTCTCTCATTTTGGTAATTGGAGTCTTGGAAATTAGAATTCAATTATTAAATCCCCAATAAATATGAAATGTAACACTGGGAGAGCAAATTGATAATTGAACAAAGAACAAAAGCATTAAATGATATAAAGTAAGTGACTTTCAGTTGAACCAAATAGATACATATGATAATTCACATTCTCTGAAAAATTACATTCCAATACAGATTCTTCACCAAACAGCAATCATAAACTCAAAAGCCCCAACCCCAAGTCATTTCTCCGTTTTTTTCTTGCCCTTTCTTCTTTCACTTTCCAGGGACGAAGTTGGTGGCATAGGCCCAAGCATTGTTGTTGACTGGGTCAGCAAGGTGGTCAGCAAGGTTCTCAATGGGACCCTTTCCAGTCACAATGGCCTGAACAAAGAAACCAAACATTGAGAACATGGCCAACCTGCCATTCTTGAGCTCCTTCACCTTAAGCTCAGCAAAAGCCTCTGGGTCATCAGCAAGGCCCAATGGGTCAAAGCTACCACCAGGGTAGAGTGGGTCAGTGACCTCTCCGAGGGGCCCACCGGCAATACGATAACCCTCAACAGCGCCCATCAAGATAACCTGGGTGGCCCAAATGGCAAGGATGCTCTGGGCGTGGATCAAGCTTGGGTTACCCAAGTAGTCAAGCCCACCCTCACTGAAGATCTGGGCTCCAGCCTTGAACCACACAGCCTCACCAAATTTAACACCGTTGCGGGCCAAGAGCTCTGGGAAGACACATCCCAAGGCTCCAAGCATGGCCCACCTAGAGTGGATGACCTCGAGCTCACGGTTCCTGGCAAAGGTCTCTGGGTCAGCAGAAAGCCCAGCAGTGTCCCAACCATAATCACCAGGAAACTCACCAGTCAAGTAGCTTGGGGGCTCGCCAGAGAATGGGCCCAAGTACTTGACACGGTCTGGGCCATACCACGGGCTTCCGGAGGAGACTTGCCTGCTGGCAGTCTTTCTCATGGTGACCCTCCCAACTCCAAGTTCTGGGGCTGATGGGGAGAGCTTCACCGCCTTGCCGGCGAAGGATGGAGAGGAGAGAGCCATGGTAGAGGCGGCCATGGTTGAAATGATGGGTTTTGTGATGATGAGCTTGGGCTTTTTTAACTGTTGAGGAGTGCTTGGAAGTGGTGAGAGGTTGGGTGAACTTGGGTTGGTATTTATATTGGGATGAAGTGGTTGTGTTCTTATCTTATGGTATCTAAAGCTACAATCTCATTGGCAGGTTCGAGATTTTTTTGCTGCAATTCTCTATCTACTTGGCACCCTCTAATCCACTAAATGGGTTAGATTGTTCACATGATTTGTAACCAATGTGGGTGTTCCACGTATAACTGCAGGATTCCACCAGATATACGTGTGAATTCAGCTATTTCGCTTATATTATTTCATGTAGGAGGTGACATAAAAATAAAAATGGCTTAAATTGTGGGGTTATCCTTTCACCGTTTCAGAAGTGAGAGATATTTTTGGGTCCACAGTTTGTTCTCTTGTGCTCTGGCGTTTGAGAGCCACAAAATTTAAAATGATAGTGACTGTAATGTACAGATGTTTTGTTTAAACAAATATTAGCAAATGGAAAGAAAAAGGCCGACATATTGTGAAAGGAGCAAAGTCTTGGGTGATGGTTACACAGGTCGATTTTAATGAGAGGGCAACTACATGAATCGAAATATGGTTAGTTGTAACAATATTTGTGACCTGTGAAGGTTGGAGTGTTACATGACCAAAAACCATCCTTTTTTGTTTGCATTATTTCGTCCAGTATTTTCAAAAATCAAAGAACTCACACCTCACGATTTATTAGTTAGAAGTGAAGAGGTTCTGAAGGATGACTAGAAACACTGCAAAAGATATTTCATTTCATGTGGGAGGCCAGAGGAAAAAGAAAGCAAAGACAAAATATTAGGAGAAATTGGAGAATTCTCCTGTAATATTTTTTCTAGCACTAAAGAAAAAACATTAGGAGCACTTTAAATAAGCACCCATCTGGTTAATCATTTATATATTAAAGGTCAAAATTTATTTAATGCAATTAATTAATTATATATATATATATATTATAAAATATACATAAATGAAGCTGCACACAAGCATTTTTAAAATAAAAATTAGTAAGCAAAAAATATATAAGGGAGTTATACGATCATGTGATCTAGAATTTTTACCTATCTCATGCTCATATATTATGTTAAGGGAGTTTATACTTTACAGTTGCTTAAAATGAAGGATGAAAAAACAAAAACAGATTAAAAAAAAAAAAAGAAAACAGAAAGGTTTACTGTTTGCCCACGTCAGTTTGAATGGTACAACTGCATACGCATTCTCATCCACATGTACACTTCTGCATAAGCATTCTCATCCACATGTACACTTCTGCATACTAACAATCAGACAAGAGCATTTTGGTCCCTAGCCTACTGCACAGGATATTTTTACGGGTGTCACATTTTACAGTTCACTTTAGCAGATACAGCCTATCCAAAATCTCAAATGGCAATTTCTTATTGGATGAAAGAGGTATTTCTGATATTTCTTTAGATATTCAATCTGTTGGTGAGGGAAAAGTATCCCCAAATATGTATGGTATGAGAAGAACCAACGAAATAAAGCCTTTCAATAGTTTTAAACCAGTAGAAATTCAGGTATATATCTAAAAAGTTTGCCTGCAGTAATGCTTAGAAAAATGGGATGGTTTTTCATGGCTATTGAATTTGTGTACTGTGATGCGAATTTGTTCCAAATCAATGCAGAGAATAGTTTGAAATTTGTGTACTAATGCTCAATATCTTTAAAATTCTTGTCCAAAAAAGGAAAAAATAATTGTTATCTTTCAAAGCAATTTTGTTCAATTTGTTAGTAGTCTCAGGATTTACTATAATAGTATATTTTGAAAGTCAAATTTTCATATAAATGTTGGTTAAAATTTAATTTTTAAAATATGGTAAGTGAAATAATAGTGTATAATGAATTATAGTTAAAAAATACTCACTTGTGTCTCTTATTTTTTATTATATTTTAGATAAATTATATTATTTTTTATTTATATTTTTTAATTTATATAAATCGGACTTGTATAGTATAACTTTATTTTTTTTTAAAAAAAAGTCATAAAAAGTTATGATTGACACCAACAACTTACATTAAGACTTGGTCTATGCTTATAAATTTCACATTCTCCTTCCGGTGCTATTTCATATTTTAATGTTTTTTAAGTTTTTTTACTATTGTTATTTTTATCAAACTTAATTTATTCTTGTTTAATTCTTTTACTAGAGGTATTTATTAAGAATATTAATTATATTTTTTATTATTACAACTTTTTTTATCTTTATTGATATGAAGTTTTTTTTTTACTTAAATTGATAGATGTTATTATATGACTCTTCTTATAATTTATTTGTTATTTATATTAGTGATATTTATAATATAATAACCCTTATATAACTTTAAGTCATATAATCGCTTAATTATGCTATTGGGATAAATATTCATTCAATAGTATTTTATAATCTAAATAATATAACTCTAATTATAAGATATAACTTTAAATCTTAATACACTCTAACATTTAAATCTTAATACAAGTCATAAATTCATTTATTTCTTCTTTTTTTTTTAAGAAAAGGAAAGTCATGTTTACATCCACGAATTACCCACAATTAATTAAAAAAATTATAAGATGAGTTGTAGATGAAAAGTACTACTTATCTTAATATAAAAAAAATTATCATTAAAAAGTTATACTTTTGAATTCACGATTTATTATTAAAAATAATAATAAATTATTTAAATATAAGTCATGTTTGATAAATATAATTTATTATATTTTATTATTTATTTTGAATTATTTTAAAAAATAACTTTTAACTTATACTACTTTAAAAATTAATTTTTAAACAGTACTATTTTTCATAAAAAAGTCGTGGTCTCTGCCTAATTGCCTACTACTTATAGTTATGACTTGTGGAAAAAAATGTAGCTTTAGTTTCAAACTTGGTCACAATTACATGTTAAGCCTTTCACAAAACATAAAAGAAGAATTGCAAAAGAAAAAATAAATAAATAAATAAAGGTTATGCACATAACAGTATTAGAATTGAAAATGGATTAGGCCTACCCACTACAACACAATAGGCTAATGACAGTGATTTTGTGAGACATCTGTAGCGGTTCAAACCACTGCGAAAAGAATCTCGTAGTGGTTATGTAACTGTCAGTATTTCTAGCGTCAAGAGATTGAATCTATAGCGGTTACATTAACCGATGGCATAACCACCGCAATATGAATATTGAATTTTGCGGCGGTTGTTAACTATCGTTAAGTATAATTTTTAGAAATTTGATTTTAAAATCTACATCAAATTTTAATTGCTGTAATAAATTTTTTTAAAAAAAAATTGTCTTATATTTTAGCGGTGATTTCTAACCGCCATAATAATTTTTGAAAAAATTTCCTTTGCTATTTTTGCCGATAAAATTAAATTTACCTTTCGTAATTTGGCAACGGATGTCAATCACCGCTATTATTTAGAATGTTTTCACAGCTAAAACTTTGTGATTGTTTTGTTAACAACTATAATCTTTTTTTAATTCTTTTTTTAAAAAAACTTCATTCGTTTGTACTTGTGATAGTTGAAGAAAATTAAATATATTTTTTTTTGCATATTTTCTATTTACATTCACTAATGATTTTTAATTTGATTTTAAAATCTTTTAGACCATTAAAACATTAATTGATCTAAATCATCAAATTCATTCATTACTTTAAACAAAAATTACATAAAAACAATGCACAAAATACAAGTATAGTATTTTACTCAAAAGTGTTAAGTAGCATAAGAACTCATCCTAACATAAATTCATAGTCAAAGTAACAATGCACAAAATGCAAGTCTAGTATCTTGCTCAAAAGTTCTAAGTAGCATAAAAATAACTATTCCCAACATAAATTCCTAGTCAAAGTAACAATGTACAAAATGCAAGTCCAATATCTTGCTCTAAAGTGCTAATTAATAAAGAACGAAGCAGAAGATGATGGTCCATGGCTTTGTGGGTGATAACTAGCGCCGGAAGAGCGTCTTGCATCTGCTAGTGAGCCTACGTCTGTAGCCTGAAATTGAATGAAAAAATTTACATGCATATTTTAAAACAAATCTAAGTAGAAATAAAGTAAGCATTACCTATTGACCAAACATACATGCTCATAGAAAAGACAAATTAAAACAAATCTTTATGGGGCTTTATGTACACATTCAACTAAAGCCTTACTATCCAAAATCATCATCCAAAACCAACAAGATGCATTCAAACCTCAAATCATCCATGGTTGACACTAATGTGAAAACAATGTCGAGACATCCAAATAGTTGACCCTAAACCTAAGCAACTTTAGATCAAACATATACTAAAGAAAAAAAAGCTAGTCAACAGAGTAAAACCATGTATCTATAAAGGGGAAAAGGAAAACAGTTACCTATTGACCTTATCAAATCCAAACCTTGCACTAAAATAAAAAGTCACAAACATGAAAACAAAAGTTTAATTAAACTAGCATTACTCTATACAACTTCATTTCTATACACTAGATTTACAGAACCACCAAACATAATTTCATGTATATTCCAAGCAAATACCACTGATCCAACAATAATGGGGAAAACCAAGCAAATACCATTAGTCTATGAATTTACCTGATTCATTCCTAAGTTTAGAAAATCATGCGGTAATTGACCCCCATTAGTTTGCATAACATAAGCCAATAATTCTTTAAGCATCGCAATATTTGTTGCAACTTCTAACTTCAATTTTCCATATTCAACTTTTGATAGGGCATCACTATATGAAGATGACGTCGACCCTCCAGAACGACAAGTAGGTCCAAAGACCTAAGATGGGCACACTCATATTTCTAAAAATATTATTTAATTATAAATTAAATGGAAATACTTTTAAAATTATACATAAAATATTGGATAAGAATAATGAGAAATAAATAAGTTTTTTCATTTTAATTTTATATATATAACAAAAACACAAAGGTTTCATTTTAATTTTCCTAATATTTTCGCTCTACACGTGTGTGATCTGTGTTTAATGCCCTAATTTTGAGTGTACATAAAATTCCTGCACAATTTTTGTTGGTTGATTTATGTTTGTTGCTTGCTCTAGCCTGAATGTTCGTTGAAGAATTTTCTTCTCTATGCAATATTTTAGCTCGGGTCCTTTTACAATCCTTCTTGTAATTAAAGGAGTATCCATCCTCCTTATACTTTTAGGTATTAGATATATAAAAAACCAAATCAATAGCAAAGATCAATGTTTTTTGTGATTGATAGTTGTGCACGTTGAGGATGGTGCCTGGATTAATTTGAGGACTAGATAGTAATGCCCATGGAAGAAGACAATGGTAAAATATTAAATACAATAAATACAGGGTCAAAGTGTAAATAATAAATTGGACTACATCGTAATTTTTCACGACTTATGCACCTTTGACTACATGGAGTATTGTAGAAGGGGAGAAGTTTACAATGCTCTTTAAAACTTTTTGAGCATCGATGCTCTTAGTTTAGGAGCCATTAATTTTGAGGAGATTTAAATCTATGGTTGAGAATAAAGAAGATGAACTGTTACTATTATTCTTTTACCAATTTTGAATATTTATTAAAAGCACTTCTGTTATTTACTTTTTGACTCCTTATGTAACACTCTAATACGAGTGTTAATGACATGCCTAGGATCATGTCTTAGCAACTAATATTAGTGATGTCACTTTCATTCTAATATTAGATTTGTGAAAATAAATATAACATATATGAAAGTATGAGCCTATTACAGGTGTAATATTATACATATATCGAAAGGATGCTTATACAAATTCAAACTTCCTAATACAAATATTACATATTATGCCTTTCTTGGCACCATTTATACAAATTCTATACCATACTTTTCTAACAAATACAACCAAACTGAACTCCCATACTTTGATCTTCTTATCTTTTTGGTGATGTCTAATCAATGTTAATTTTGATGCACTTTTAATGATTAACTGCTTGCAATTATGATCGAGTTTTAGTCAGATACTTATCATTATCTTCATATTTGCAGGATTGAAAGATTTAATGCAGTTGGACAAAAACAAGCGAAAATACCAAGTTTTGAAGTCAGAAAAGATCCATTCTGGTTTTAGCAGGGTTCCGTGTCAGCTCGAAAGGGATTAAAGACTTAGATAGGGGCTTGTCTAACTTGAAAATAGCTCCTGACAGGAGACACGGCCGTGTCTCATACTTACATGGCTGTGTCTCCCAAATCAAGTAGAAAATGACAAAAAAGCATGAGACACGACCGTGTCTCTTGGACACACGGCTGTGTCTCCCAAACTTAATCAACATGTTGTCTCTGGTCAAAAACTTGCAGATTAAGCATGAGACACGGCCGTGTCTATGGGAGACAAGGTCGTGTCTCCTACAGGACCTCAAATTTGCCTATAAATAGGCATCAGACGCATCAAACCAGGAGCTTACATTTTGGGGAGTAAGAATGGAGGAGCAGGGGGCTCTTTGGGAGGAGAAATTCCCTCCTCCCTTGAGGAGCAGGGGGCTTCCTCTTTTCTCTCCTCTTTTCTTCTTTTTTATATGTAATTAAGTTTCATTTTACTTTGGTGTAAATGGTGAAGTTCTTGGTAATGAAATAAAGTCAGATTTATTCCTTTCTTGTGCTTAAATGTTTTATTTTTCAAGTAGTCATTATACGTATTATATTTTGTTTTCAATCAATTTAGAAACCCTCCTTGTAAAGTGGAGATCTTAATTTGTTGTAGACAATATTTTGGTACAGTGAATGCTTGATCTCATTTATAAGTGTTGGTGTTAATAAATGATTAAAGGAAGCATAATATAACTATGTATATAATTTTTAATAAACTTTGAACGATGTATTTTTCGATTGGAACTTCTATTATGTGTGAATTTTAATTGAATTATAAAAAGAATTAATCTTATTTTTATTTTATTTACCAAGATTGGATCTCCTAACCTAAGTAAAATTTTTTTATTCGTTGTGACAAAATATTTACTTTATGTCAAGAATTTTTTTTCATCAATTCCCTGTAAATCGACCTCAGACTCCTAAGAATTTATTACTTGAAATAACTTGTACTTGGGTTTGTAACTTGTAATCCACATCAAGTTTTTACGCTTCGAGACTTGATTTGAAGAACAAATTTATTGTATAAATATTTTGCATATATATATATATATGTATATTTTTTTTTTCTTCTCTTTTAATTTTTTTTTCTTCTTTGTAGATACTAACATACTAACTTAGTGGGAGAAACTCTCCCTTTTATTTTTTGTACATACTAACTTTGTAGGAGAAACTCTCCTTTTTATTTTCTTTGTACATACTAACTTAGTGAGAGAAATTCTCCATTTTATTTTCTGTATACAGTAACTTAGTGGGAAAAAATTCTCCTTTTTATTTTCTCTGTATATATAAACTTTGTGGGGGAAATTCTCTCTTTTTTTTGTGTACATCTTAACTTTGTGGGAAAAATTCTCTTTTATTTTTTTTTGTACATACTAACTTAGTGGAGGAAAACTCTTTTTTTTTTTTTTTTGTACTTTATTTTTTATTTTATTTTAGCTGTATTTGGTGGTTGGTTTATTACCAACCTTTGTTAATTTTTATTTGGTGGCTAGTTCATATCACACATTTATTAATATTTATTTGGTGGTTGATTTATACCACATCCTTGTTAATATTTATTTATTACGTATTAATATATATATTTGGTGGTTAGTTTATACTACACATTTATAAATATTTATTTGGTGGTTAGTTTATATCACACCTTTATTAATATATTTAACGTAAGGATTAAGATCTGCATATATTTTTATTTTTTTATTTCTTTTTCTCTTTTGTCATGTGTAGTTAAATTTGTGTGTTTTTAGGGTGAAAATGTAACTTGATTCAATCGATATGTATTAAGATTAGAATTTTAATGAGTTTCTTTTCTATTCAATTTGAGTGCTTATTATGATTCTTAATGCTTTTATGAATTGACCATTTGTAAATTGATCTAGTAAAGTTTATGTAGAATCGGAAGGTTTACATATGACCTAAACGATAAATAATAAGTGCCATGATTTATAATCATTTAGGAATAGAGGTTATAGGTTGTGTGAGAAAATTGTAGTATTTTTCATGAGAATTCCAAGAGTGAAAGTTTAGACCAAGGAATTGAGTTTTAATTAATTACTGGATTCTTCCCATCAATTGAATGATTAGAAATTAATTAGAAAGAATGTCTCAAATCTACTCTATTGTCTAGGATAGATTATTGAATCAAGTGACGTCAGATCCCTAGTATTTTAATTTCATGTGCTGTATTCTTTCTCCTCTTTATTTTGTGTGTCTTAGTGTTTGTTTTTCTTTTTCTTCTTAATCGTCAACTTTATTTGACAATTTGGTCATTTGTTGATTTTCTCAACAAGTTTTTGCAAACCTAAGTTGATACGGTGGATTTTGTTGCTTCAAGAATTCAAAATGAGTTAAAAATGTTGTTGTAGATCATTTATATATACTTACAATAGGCTTACCTTTTTAAAATCACACATATCAATGATTTTTTTTTTTATGAATTTTTAAATTTTAATTTCATGTCTTGGTTTGCTAATATTGTCAATTTTCTTGTAATAAGCGAAGTTGTTCTTTGGGGATGATTTCCGTAAACAGAAAAGATAAAATATTCTTCATTAAAAATGGACTGAGTAAGGAGTCATTAGGTGATATCTTATTGACTCTTGAGATGCATTCTTGTGGAGTTGTGCATCATGAACTTATTAATTTGTGGAATCTCTTCAAAGGCAAGTAAGCGCATTACAGTCTTGAGAATCTGACTCAAAAAGACCCTATTTGTCAATTTATAAGAAAATTGGATAAGAAACTTATCCTCGATTCATAAAAGGTGTTTAAGCCGTTACTGGACGTAAAATTAGAGAAAGATGTGAGCCACAATCATAATTACATGTATATATTTTCTTGTATATCTTTTTCTTTAAAAAAAAAGTATTTCTTAATCTTCTGACACAAGCCAACCTACCCATATAGGTGCTATCATTACTATTCTCTTCCCTATTTAAATACTATATTTCCTTCACTTTCCTTCAACTCAAAATCATTCAAAGGGAGTGTGAGTATAGAAATAGAGGGAGTTTCTTCTTCTTCTGTTCGTAGACTTACTAATATCTATATATTTTGTGGGTCAAGTTATGGGAAGGATTTAGAATTTGTGAAAGCAGCAAGCATTCTTAGTCGAACGCTTGTTGCAAGGAACATTTGTGTAGTATATGAGGGAGGTTGTCGTGGGTTAATGGGGGCTATATTACTTTCTACATATATAAGAGGTGATCAGGTTTTAGGTATCATTCATAGAGCTTTAACTCAAAAGAACATCACTGGAAAGACACTTAGAAAGGAACTTCAAGTATCATCTATGGATGAACGAATAAGGATAATGCTTGCAAACTCTGATGCATTCATAGCTTTACCAGGTGATTTTGGTACTTTGGAAGAAATTTTTCAAATAGTCTCTTGGGCCCAATTGAGCATCCACCGTAAACCCATAGGTTTGTTGAATGTTAATAATTTCTTTGATAATTTGTTATCTTTTGTTGACCATGTTGTGGAATAGAGCTTTATCACACCTTCGGTAAGACGACTCCTTATATCTTCTTCTACTATTGATGAATTAATTGATAAATTACAAACTTTTATTTATGAACCTGAACCAGTAATAGCTCAGATAGATTGGTCAAAAGGCAACAGTAAGGGAGGCAGCAAGGAACATGAGTGTGATATGGCACTTCATCTATAACTTTCCTTTCGCTTTGGTTTTATTCATCGTACTTTGTTTCTGTTTAAATTTGTGTGAGGTTTCTCTTTTCAGTAATTACGGTAACAAGTATTATCTTCTATCCTTTATCTATCTATGTTTTAACATTGAGGACAATATTGCGATTTGGTTAGGGGAAATGATAGTTGTGTGAATAATTGTCAAAAATAGTTGTGCAAAAAAAATGCTCGAAAAAAAAAGAAGCATGTTTATTAATATGTTTGTCGTGTTTGTTAGTAATTTACTAATAACTAAACCAATTAGGATGACAGAGTAAGGAGTAAATTTTGTTGTGAAAGTAATTTTACTCTTGAGATGCATCTAGATTGGGGTAGATAATTAGTTCGCATAAAAGTAGTAATTCAAATTCAGGAAAATTTATATGATTAAGTAAATTCTCTTCTTTCTTAAACATCATATGCTTAGTTATGGAAGTTGACTTTTTTTAGATTGAGAATGATGGACATATGCCTTGTGAGATTTTGAGCCTATCGATGAATGGATTGAACATCTGTATCATTCTATCTTTTTTTGTGATATTTTTCACTCATGGAATTGTTACTCTAGAGTTTGCTTTAATTCTTTTTTAGGCAACATTTTCACATGCATACATAAACATGATTGAGGCATTTTTCATGAAATGGCCACTTTGACCAAATAGTCAACCTTACATATTTTTCCTTGTGTAATCCCCTTTGAGCTTATTTGACTATTCCTTGTTTCTAACTCATTATGTGTCTTAAATAAAAAAAATCATATTCTTATCCGACCTTAGGGAATAAGAGAACATTAACTTTGTCATTGGATGAGTTCTTGAACAAGTGCGGGGGTATGTGTGTAAAATATTCAAAAAAAGGGGGGGCGAAAAGGTGACCACCACTGCAATCAAAGAATATGCACCTTGTGACATATTCATACCTAGAATAGGAGTGAATGTTTGGAAAAAACAGGAAGAGAAGGAGAATGTTCAGGCCTAACAATGAATTCAACCTACCAAATATATTATTGATCTTCAACAAAATATTAGTCTAATATTGGTCATTGTCCTTTATGAGAATGAAGCAAACAGAGAAGGAACTAAGAAACCCTTGAAAAATTTAGACTGAATGTTCTCAAACATCTTCTTCACTCTAACTGTATCATAATGCACTTTGGTATTTAATCGGTCATATCTATATTACTTTCTTCATTACCTTGACCTCATTACAACCTTGAATAAAGTCCTCATGATTTGTGTATATATGTTGTTTTTGAGTAGCGGAGAAGTAGAAGATAAGCAAGCATATGGTAGTTCAATTATTCATGAGTTGAATAAAGTGAAATACTTACCTTTTAAATACTTGAGAGATTGTGAGTGAATTCTGTGAGGATATATCATTCTTGATTCATTTTTTTCAACTGAAGTTTTCTTGTTTGTTAGTTTGAGATGTGAAGAAATGTTACCTCATGAATAATTTGATCCATTGAATGTCTGGTTGCTCTTCTTGATTCATTGAATGCTTTAGAGTTTTTAACTTTTGATTCTGTGTCATTTTTCTTTATTCCCTAATTTTTGTCTTTTATGTTTTGTTCAGAAGTACAAAAGTTAAGTGTAGGAAAATTTGATCAGTGTTAATTTTGATGCATTTTTAATGATTAATTGCTTGCAATTATGATCGAGTTTTAGTCAGATACTTATCATTATCTTCATATTTGCAGGATTAAAAGATTTAATGCAGTTGGACAAAAACAAGCAAAAATACCAAGTTTTAAAGTAAAAAAAGATCCATTTTGGTTTTAGCAGGGTTCTGTGTCAGCTCGAAAGTGATTAAAGACTTAGACAGGGGCCTGTCAAACTTGAAAATAGCTCTTGACAAGAGACACAACCGTGTCTCATACTCACATGGCCGTGTCTCCCAAATCAAGCAAAAAATGACAAAAAAGCATGAGACACGGCCGTGTCTCTTGGACATACGGCCGTGTCTCCCAAACTTAATCAACATGTTGTCTCCGATCAAAAACTTGCAGATTAAGCATGAGACACGACCATGTCTATGGGAGACACAGTTGTGTCTCCTACAGGACCTCAAATTTGCCTATAAATAGGCATCAGACGCATCAAACTAGGAGCTTACATTTTGGGGAGTAAGAATGGAGGAGCAGGGGGCTCTTTGGGAGGAGAAATTCCCTCCTCCCTTGAGGAGCAGGGGGCTTCCTCTTTTCTCTCCTATTTTCTTCTTTTGTATATGTAACTAAGTTTCATTTTACTTGAGTGTAAAAGATGAAGTTCTTGGTAATGAAATAAAGTCAGATTTCTTCCTTTCTTATGCTTAAATGTTTTATTTTTCAACTAGTCATTATACGTATTGTATTTTATTTTCAATCAATTTAGAAACTTTCCTTGTAAATTAGAGATCTTGATTTGTTGTAGACAATATTTTGGCATAGTGAATGCTTGATCCCATTTATAAGTGTTGGTGTTAATAGATGATTAAAAGAAGCATAATATAACTGTGTATATAATTTTTAATGAACTTTGAACAATATATTTTCCGATTGGAAGCTCCATTATGTGTGGATTCTAATTGAGTTATAAAATGAATTAATCTTATTCTTATTTTATTTACCAAGAGTGGATCTCCTAACTCAAGTAAATCTCTTTTATTCGTTGTGACAAAATATTTACTTTATGTCAAAGAATTTTCTTCATCAATTCCCTATGGATCGACCTAGGACTCCCAAAAATTTATTACTTGAAACAATCTGTACTTGGGTTTGCAACTTTTAATTCGCATCAATGTCTTCGATGTTCTTGGAGATAATACGGAAATACAAATATGTGGGAGTGAAAGTTCAAAGAATTCTCAGTAGTTTTATAAAAACGTGTCATCATAATATTTCTAGTTGTTTTGGGAAAAAACTCATTCTTTGTTTAAAATCCATTATATATTTATATGTAAGTTAAAGAGGTGGCAAACTGCTAAGACTGGTTCTCTCTCTTCCCAAAACAGAGGTTCAGTTAATATACTTTATGAAAATCCTTTGTGCAAATCAAATGCATCATACATAGCCAAATTAAGTTCTTTATCAAATCAAATCATTTACATAACCAAATGAAATACCATGTCTAGTCTTATTCAATATCCATCATACATATCCATTCTTTAAAATAAATCATAAAATATCATTCAAACTAGTTATCATATTTGGTAACATCTCAAATCAATTTCCATATCATATTTCATAAATATGTATTCATCGTTCTTCATCATTTCTCTTCTGTTTCAATCTTTCATTCTTTGTTGTATCTTATTCATCATTCATTTACCTTTCACTTGTATATTCATTATTCATACTTCATTCATTGTCTCTTTTTCATTACTGTTCAAGGTTCATAATTCATTAAATCTTATTTTTCATCAATTGTTATCATTATTCCTCATATTATTTCATCATATAGGGTAATCATTTCGAGATACTCTCATACTCGAGGTTATATCTCATTCTATTTTGGATATTCTCATACTCGAGGTTATATCCACTTCTCATCCATAGAGATATTCTCATATTTGAGGTTATATCTCATTCTATTCTTTTAGTAAGTGAGGGAATGTCCATCCTCATAATACTATTCATTCTTATTCACCTGGCAGTAGTCTGCTTTCAAGTTGGTGCATTTCAATCTATTCATGACCATTCGCCATTTACACAAAACATTCTATATACACAATTCTATTCATTGGGCAATAGTCTGCTTTCAAGTCGACTTATTCTAGCCTATTTATGATCATTCGCCAATCACACAAAACTACTCGACATTCAGGGTAACCTAAACCACAACTTATGAGGGAAATACCATCCTTATTTTAGAGTTGTGGGTGTGAGGGAAATACCATCTTCACATACCATGATAAGGAAGGAAATATCATCCTCACACTATCATTCCATTCTCATACATATCCTTGGTAAGTGAGGGAAATATCATCCTCACAATACTATTCATACTAGGATCACCTCTACCAATTAGGAAAAACTTGAGTGAGGAGGAAGACGGCATCATCCATCCTCAATCCTCAACTACTCTGGAAGTAAGGAAATGTTCATCCTTAACCTTCCATTCTAACCTAGGATGATGATCATTTCCTAATTCTGTCATCCATTCAGGATTACCTCCAGTAGAATAAAGAATTTCATCCTCGACTACCTTTCACCTAGGAAGAAAACTAAGGTAAAGAAGAAGGGAAATATCATCCTCAACCTCAATAACTCTAGTGCCAAGGGAAATACCATCTTTAACTACCATTTTCCAAGTCTCACCCCAGGTAATGAAAATAATCCTAGATAATGGGTTATTCTTATTCTCATTCATTCTGTAATCCTTTATCATTCTATAGTTCTTTGTTTACATCTTAATCATCATATTTATCTTTCACATACATTGCACATAGAGTTATTCAATCAATTTAGATTCTATGTAGAGACGGAGTGACTCACTCAACCTCAATCTACTCTTATTCATTTATTACTATGCTTCTCAATATCATTCGTACATTATATTCATCTTGATTATCATTCATTCCATATAATGTATATACAATAATTCATAACATACTAATTTTTTTCAACATCTGTTCTCAAATCATAACATAACTCCTTTTATAAAGCAACATACCACTCCAATATTTCATACAAGATACATGATCATAGCATAATGCTTCATACTAATACTCTTCATCTAAATACATCAAAATACCATTTATTCCATTTCATGTCTATATTCAATACATAATCATCTCACCAATCTTAGTATTCATAAATAACCTTATGCATAATCTCACTTTTCATAGCTTTACTTATGTCTATCTTCATATAATTTATCATAAAATAGCATCACAAATCTTGTTTCAATGAAATAAGAAAACATAGCATTTTATGTCATGTTCTATTCTATGATCAGTGCTTAAGCGCTAGCTTTCCAGTGCCCAAGCGTTGGCTGGGCACTCAGGACCTCCATATTGGGCACTCAAGCACCCAGCGTGCATCAATATGCTAAAAGTGTCTGGGTGCTGGGCACTCAAGCGCCCAATAACCAGCGCTCAAGCGCTGGCGCCTAGAACTCAGTATCTGTTTTTGTTGGTTTTCCAGCCAACTTCCAAATTCAACCACCATGATTCAACCCTATTTTCAATCACAAAAAGATCATTATACCATTTAGGAACAATCTCAAACATTCTCAATCCATTAGCATACTAAATCTATATACAAAATCAACAAACCATATATCCAACATCAAGTTCATTTCAAAGTACAAAACCATAAAACACCATTCAACTCTATTTCTAATCTCATACGTATCATAAAGATGAAAACAATAGAAGGAAGAAGATGAAAACAACCCCTACCTTTCCTCTTTAGCTTCTTGAAGCTTATTCCTTCTTTCACCTTCTTGTTTTCCCTTCTTTTCTTGACTTCCTTTGTCCTTTCTATCTCTATTTTCTTTCTCTCTTTCTCTGTCTCTATTTCTCCCTTTTCTTCCTTTTCTTTTCTCTTATTCTATCTCAGTTGGCAGCTACTGGAGCTGTAGAAAAATGAAAGAAAATGGGAGAAAAGAAAGCCAAATGGCTTAATAACAAAAGAAAAGAAAGAAAGACAGTGGAGGGGTTAGAAATATCTAACCTATAATACTAATACTTTTATATCTCTTAAGAACACTTTAGTATTTCAAAACCATTTTTTCAACTTGCATAAGTGTTCCCAAAAATCACAGGTCTTAACTAAATTCTTATCTTAGGATTTCCCTAATTTTCCATATACTACTATTCCTCAGGTAAGTTGCATTATTCCGCTTAAATTAAATCGAACCTGTGTAGTAAGTAAACATGTCTGCCTTAACTTATTTTCCATACCAAAATATTCTCATATTCTAATTATCATCTCCAAGAAGTTTCATAATTTTCCAAGCTGTCTAGCTATTTAATTTGACCTTTAAACACTTTCTCAGTATTATTAAAAATATCAAACTAATTCATTTGGTCATCCAGAATTTACTGCAACTTACACCAATTATCTTCATCTTGGGAATACATTTTCTCCTATTTATTTCTTTCATTTAAATTATTTATTTTAAAATATTAGCTATTATTCACTTTCTATGTTATAGAATTACGCTCAATCTTCGTTAAAAGATTTCTAAAATTATTATCTAACTTATACTTATAATATTGAACTTCTATAATACTAATTAGTATTTATTAGGTCAGAGAGGATGTTACACCTTATATTCTTTTCTTTTATATTTTAGCTCTTCAACCAAACATTCATCTTCATCTCGACACTTTTTTCATCCCCGTAAGTCACAATCGTTGCACAGCACCACCTCCGCTTCCGACCCCTTCTCGTCACCGACCACCCCTCTCGCTCCCTCTACATTTGAAGCGAACCATTTTGTGCGTCAGCTTCATTGCTCAAAGTTCAAAGATGTGAACGGCTAGCGAATAGTAGCTCGCCGAAAAAATCGATGGTCGATGCAGGAAATTGGTCGAGCAAAGGGGAAAGGCCAGAGTCGAGGCAATGGTCGGTGAGGGTAATGACATAGAGGAGGGTTTTGGTAAGGATGGGAGTGGTGGAGGGCTCACTAGTCTATGCTTCTGCTTCTGTAACATTTCTTTGTCATAACTCATAAGTAAAAAGGCTTTTATTTTAACTCACTCACTCCTCTCCCTCTCCTCGCTTTTCACTTTTTTAGATTCTTTTTCTCTAAATTCTAAACAAGGAATTTATATCCCCTGTTTGAGTCTGAACCTCCACTCGGATCCATTGTGTCTTTAATCCTTTTGCTATCATCACTCCTTTTAAACCCCAACCATTTTTATAGGACAAGCATTGACTTCTAGTTTTGGTTCTTTGTGGGTCTTGCCAATCTTAAGCTTTTGCTTTGATTTATTTTATTTTCACTTCACATATAAAAAATGGATGTACCGAATTGGACCGCCGACAGGTGGAGAGGCTCTGATGGTGGTTCCGGCGAGATGGAAGGGATGGGTGGTGTCGTCTTTCCCTTGTCACAAATTCCAATAACTATCGACCCCTAACCACCACGTCTCATCCCAAAATTTGAAATTTGAGGGGAGAAAAAAGAAAGAAGAAATGGTGAAGCAGAGATGAAGATAGAGAAAGAGAAGTAGAAAGAAAGGGGAGAGAAAGATAAAAGGAAATTAAAATAAAATAAAGTTAAAATGTTATACAATTTTTATTTTTTAAGAACAAATCAACAAATTAATAATTTTGACATTATAACTTATTTAACAGATTGTTGTAGGTAATAATTCTTAGCCATATTAGATAAAATTCTTAGCCATAAATACCAGTGTAATCTTCATGCTCCAAAAAATTTCCGTACAAGAACCCTTTTTTATTAGCTCCTACACTCAGCTAGGGACTCGTCTGTTCTCCCCCTTAACTTTGACTGACTGCCAGAAAAATAGTGCTGCCCACTCGTAACAAACTCATGCGAATCAAGTACCCAAAAAAAAGCAAAAACTAAAACTCATGCAAATTATTTCATTTCCTTTAACGTATTGGTTATATTAATATAATTTACACTTATTTTAATTTAATTTTATAATATTTTTAAATCAACTTTTATAAAATAAATTTAAAAATAACCTTTGTCGTTAACTTTTATTCTAACATCGTTAATTTAATTTTTATTAGACATTTTACAGAGTAAAAATAACATCTATAGGACAAAAAAATACTTATTTAGAAGAAATAAATATTTACTAAAATGAAGGAGTGCCTATTAAACAAAAGAGTGTCCACGCGGAAGAAAATAAATATCTACTAAAATGAAGAATCATATATTTGACGTTTTATAAAAAAAAATCTAAAGAAATCCTTATTAGATAAAGAAATACTTATTTTATTAACCAATTGATAATGCCATAACGGCATTATAATAAAAATTAATGACAGAGACTATTTTGAAAGTTTTTATAAGTGTAAGAACTAATTTTAAAATAATTCATAAGAACTAAATTGAAAATGAGTATAAAGTATAAGGACCAAAATTTTAATTTAACTTAACATATTTTTGTATTTTACCTTGCAAGAATGTGGGTTTTTAATATTAAGGTGTGTTAGAACTAATGTTTTAAAAATCGAATCGCCAATTGAACCGACAAGGTCTCAGGTAATGGTTCAATTGGTTCAACTAATTAAATTTTATATTAAACCATGATTGAATCGTAGTTGAACTAAAAAATACTCGAACTAAAGACATAGTCAATTCATGGTCCGACCAATTCAATCAGCTAGTTTAGTTCGATTTTTATAACATTGGTTAAAATTTATCTCTCTGAGTCAAAAAGTAAGACTCTATAATTCTCTATTTTGAGTTAGAAAAAAGTCTTAAATTTCCATTTATTTTCAACTATGTCATTACAATATTACAAGTCTCTTATTTATACAATAAAAATAATAATTAATTAACTAACTACTTAACTAGCTAATCCTAACTATAATTATTACAATTCCTATCAAGGTGATATTATAAATATATAGTTTGCAGACATTTTTACCAAACTACCCTTGATAGAAAAATTATTTAGTAAAATATCATTTTTTAAAATTATTTGTCAAAATATCACTCTTTTAAAATTATATACAAAACTATCATCTTTTTATCTAATGTGACATTTATTATTATTTTTTTGTTCACATAAAAAATGCCAAAGAGGATGGTGCATCCATGTGAAAAATGTCAAATTATTTGACGTTTTTACACTAAAAACACTACCCTCTTTGACATTTTCTACGTGAACAAAAAAAAAATGCCACGTTGCATGTGCTTCTAGGGCATTTAACCCATTTCACGTAGATCTATTGAGAAATAGCACACAGAGACACATATATTTCACATGTCTACTAGAGAATGCACCATAATATTTGAAAATATCAGTATCATTTAGCTTATTTATAGGCTAATAGTATTTGTTTCTAATCTGTAAAATAGTCGATGTGAGACTTTGGTGTTGACAAGGCAAATCAACCAAGTAAAGCAATAAGATACATTTGTTTGATGTGAGACTTTGACGTTGACAAAGTAAAATAATTAAGTAAGACAATAAGATACATTTATTTGATGTGGACTCTTAGTTGTTTTGCTTAGTTGCTTTATCTTACCGACACCAAAGTCTCACATCAACTACTTTACGGATCATAAGCAAATATTTAGCCTATAAATAAGCTAATTGATACTGATATTTTCTAATATTATAATGCATTCTTTAGTAAGCATGTGAAATGTATGTGTCTCTAGGCATCATTTCTCAAGAAATTCATGTAGAATGGATTAAGTGTCCTACAAACACACGCAACTTAGTATTTTGTTTTTTGTTTACGTGACATTTTCCATGTGGATACGGCATCTATTTTAACATTTTCAATGTAAAAATGTCAAAGAGGGTGACATTTTTCACGTGAATGTGTCACCCCCTTTGGCATTTTTCATGTGAATAAAAAATATCATGTTAGACAAAAAAATAACAATTTAGTATATAATTTTAAAAAAATAATATTTTAGCAAACAATTTATAAAAAATAATATTTTAGCAAATAATTTTTATATTAAAGGCAGGTTGGTAAAATGCTTAGTCTGCATATTTGATATTGCAGTTTGCAAATGTTTCTACAGTAATATTTTTGCGTGCCAGTTAATAATCTATCCGTCCATAAGAAAGAGCCAAAGCATTCAAGAGCTAATGGTTTTTTCGCCAAAATTTATGCGTCACGAAAGCACCATATATAAGAGAACTAAATAACTGTTATTTCGTAAAGTTCGTATTGGCTTAATCCTGTGATCTTTCTTTATTCTTCTGAATGTAAGCCATGTATATAAATAAAAGCAAAAATTATGATATGCTTATGAAAGAGCTAACTGATATCATTAAAAGAATCGACATCTTTCGTATGAGCTTGTTACTGAAAGCTATGTGTTGGTTGCAAAATTAAATGTTGCTTTGACTTGCATAATATTTAGCTACTTGTAATTGAAGTATATGTGAATTAAAGTTATATATGTATGTTTGTCTGTTTTTAGATATCAAATTTATAGTCATAATATGGCAGTAAAGGGCACGACTTTCTTTTGGTCCTATGTCTCTATTGACCCTTAGAATGAATACGTCATCCATCACAATCCTAACTCATGTATATTGCATAACTATGCTTGCATTCATGTGAAAGTTTTAGAGCAATTTGTAATCAGGGCACGAGCTGAAAAACCGTCTGTGACTTATTTTTAAATTAAAAATACCATCGAAAGAAAATAAAAAAATAATTATTATAAAAACAATATTCATATTAATTAAATTACACACCGAAAAGTGTTTTTTATCTATATTATCTAAATAATATTAGTTTTTGCTAAAATTATTTAATATGTAAAGATTCATAAACATAAATGATTTTAGCTAACAACAAAATTTAATTTGTAAAATCAAATTCATCTAAAATAAAATTTGCAGAAATTATTAAACATCTCACCAATAAACCTAACTTTGGAAGATCGAGCACTAGAGAAAAGATGAACATTATCAGAAAAAAAAAAAGACAACTGGAGAAGCTCGATCCACTTTTAGAACTCTGAATTGGCAACCACTACTTAACTTCCCCACCTTTTCATGAATCAAAAGACCTAGTTTTCCAAAAATAAAACAAAAAATAGAGAGATATAGATCACCTTGTCTAGGTCCATGTAACAAGAAACCATGAAGAGGCGAACCATTCCATAAGATAGACAATATGGAGGAAACATAAAACATAGTCAGCTTCACAATAACTTCAAGCAATCCAAAATCCTCCCGAGTATCTTTGAGGAAACATCAATCAACTCTACTGGACCATACCTTCCCAAGTGGTTTAGTGAGATTGGCCCATTGAAAGAACTTTCCTTAAGGACCATTTTAAAAGAAAGGTCACATAGTAAAATTTTGTTATATCTTTTTAAAAGTTTCTTCTAATAATCTTCCTAATAGTAAGTAAAGAAAATATTTAATGAAAAAGTAAATATATTTAATGTCTTAAAAACATAAAAAAAATATTTAATATTTTCTTCATTTAGTAATTATGAAGATTAGTAGGATGATTGTGTAGGAAGATTTAAAATGCTCTTATTGAACCATTCAATAACTACCTCATGATTACCAAATCAAGGGGTGGGTCACATTTTCCTCACTTCTATGACTCCTACAAAAGTTGTGATCACCATGATAAGACAGACTTTTGGCTGAAATCACTCAAGAACCTACCACATTACCTCTATGGTCTTTACTCAAGAACTTGGATGAAACATTGACAATGTCTATGGGAATTTTCAGTAAAACGGACCCTCTTTTATAGTTATTTTAGTGTGTAGCAAGATTTATGGTAGCATGATGTTATAGCTACTGCATTAAGGGCCAAAAAGCTTTATGTTTGCCTAATACCTCATACATCTTGATTACACAACTAGAAGATTGAGTAGATAATACAACTTGAAACTATGGGTATAAATATTTTACATAACTTGAGCTCAAAACAAAGATTTGGAGAAAACATTTTCAATGCTCAAGGATTTTTTAGAATGTTCTCCAACTATTTTTGATGTTCAAACACTTATATTTATAAAATGATAAAATAGTCACTAAAGATCGAGGAGGAACATCAAGTGCCTTTTGGTGCTCTTGGAAATCTCTGGGACACTAACTTCTGGTGAATCAATAGTAACTCAGACACCAAAAGACAATAAGATGAAGCAGACACAATCGAACCATAGCCAAAACCTATAATAGGAAATATATAAGTTTAGAGGAGAAAATGCAATTAAGATAATGTTTGGAATGTGAAATATTTACTATTTCTTCCAATAAGTGTTACTTTATGATCATGTTTGATAGTCTTTGATATAAATAAATTCCCTTAAAAAGTGATGCTTGTACTAATTTAATGAAGTGTCACATTAGTAATTTCATGATTTGAAAAATGGACAACTGATATAAAAGTAGTTTAAGTAAAAACAAAGTTCGGGAGTCAGGACATGATTGATTTAAACAACAAAAAGAATAGAATGAACAAAATGAAGTTAAAAAATTAAACAATGTAATGATCGATATTGAAGAATTGATCTTGAAATTAATGAAATCTCACAAAATTCTTTAAGAATAATTTGTCTCATATACGAAAATGGTTGAATAAATGATCGGTTCAAGTCATGACCCTATAAATAAAACCACACTATAATTAAGGAGAGTGGTCACGATAGGACGAACGACCAATCTAGGTCTTAATAAGCTCGTTTGATCTTTAATCACTCCAAGTTTAGGGGGTTATGGACTATATCTCCACCCTGTAACTCAAAGTCTGTTAAGCTTTTTTGCTCTTTCATCACTCTAAGCTTAGGGGCTATGGGTCATATCCCCGCTCCGTAGCCCAAAGCATGTTAAGCTCATTCACTCTTTCATCACTCCAAGCTTGGAGGGATATGGACCATACCTTCCCAAGTGGGCTAATGAGATTAGCCCATTAAAAGGGCTTGCCTTATAGACCATTTTAAAAGAAAGGCCACATGGCATGCTCTCATTGAAACACTCCATAACTACCTTATGATTACCAAATCAAGAGGTGAGGTCATACTTTCCTCACCTCCATGACTCCTATAAAAGTTGTGATCACCATGGTAAGACAGGATTTATAAGGTGGTTGCCCATATGACCATAAGTACACATCAAGATATATCTTTATGTTGGTAGAAGGAGTTATTTCTTAGAAAAGTGTCAAACAAATACTTAAAGCTACTTCCACTATAGAGGCATAGTATGTGGCTTGCTATGAGGCCACACGTCAAGCAGTATAGTTAAAGAATTTGATTACTGAGCTTTGTATTGTGGAAAGTATTTCTAAATCTCTTATTATTTATTGTGATAACTCTATCGTAGTGTGCTTCTCTTAAATCAATAAGAGCTCAAAGCATTTTGACACAATATATATTTATTAGATAGAAGATTCAGAAGTTTCAGACTTATGTCGAATATATCCTTACAGAACTTATGGTTGCAAATCCCCTAACCAAAGTTTAGCTATCAAATTTTTGTTAATCATGTGACTCATATGGGTATAGTGATGTCTTTTGATGTTTTAGGTTAGTGAAAGTTTTTTTGTGATTTTGTACTGACCTCATATTTTGTTTATGCCTCGAGACTTTAGATACTTATGTTGCTGTTGTTGTGATTGCCATATAATATCATTATTATTATCATTATTCTATGCAATATTATTTATATTATGACATATTATGCAGATATTTTGAACCAAGTATTATTTCATTATTGCGCAGAGATATTTTGTTGAATATTAGAAAGCATATTAGGTGAATGCTTGGGCTATTTTGTTGGGAAATGTACTTTCATCACATAAATGACATACAATTTCGTTGTGTTTTCTTATTTACCCATTCACCACATTTTGTTGGGCCACCAGGATATGAGTATCCTGAATGTATGATATCAGTGTTTCTTCAAGCATAATTTTTTGCATTGTTGAGGTGGTTGTAGTCCCATTCTAGACCAATGGTTGAGAGTGTTACCTTGATTTTGATATTTTATTGGGGTTATATATTGTTTAATTAATTTAGAGAATTATTTTCTTTTTGAAATAAAGTAATATCACTGATGTCGTCCAAATAAGAGATTGATAGAATAATTTTATGTGGACTAGCATAAATTATGTTACAATTTTATAAAATTCAAATTAATTGGATATCCAGATTATTAGAGAATGTTGTTTAACCCAAATGGTGATTAATATTGTTATTTGACTAGTTATTAAGAACTGCTCATAAATGAATTTTGTTTATAGGTCTTGTATATGGGCCCACCATGATAGGTGGGTTTAGTCCATTCTATTGCTTTATATATACAGGGAAAGGACCCTATTTTTATCACTCTAGTGCCTATGATTGCTCCATTAATTGACACTGATACGTGAACAACTATTATGGGATAAAAATAACTCTTCTCTTCCTCATTGTTCGTGATTGCTTCATGGCTACCTCATCATCATCTTTTCTAGGTAACCTTATGACTTTAATTTTGTATTGTTGTGCATGTCATAATTTGGAGTTAAATTATTCTCAGGAATTTTTGGATTATTATATTTTAATTTTGAACTAAAATTCCTATACTAAACTCACCTCCATCCGCACACACAACCTGAGGCTGATCCATTTCACATTGCAATTCCTCCTAGCGTGTCCATAACAACCACACTTGGCACAAATGAAATGCAATTCCGCCTAGCATGTCCATAACAACCACACTTGGCACAAATGAAATGCAAACCCTCGTACTCAACCTTGTGCAAGTAGTCTTATATCCACAATTTTCCAACAATTGGATGGCTAAGGTCCGCCACCACCTCTTACATATCTTCCCCTGGTCACCTTGAGTGTGTTAAGATCAACCATAAAGGGTAATCCAACTGTACTTGCAATAGAAAGCAAAAGACTCTCATCTTAAAATATCAAATTCAGATTTTGAAACCTTAATCCACATCATGGTATGATCATACTTAACCACACTAGCATTAAACTCAAGTGTCCAATATTTGACATCCAAATAGTGGTTATATATCATCCAAGGTCCACCACCAATGACCTTATTCCAATCTTCCTCAATATCAAACTTCATCATGAAGTACCTATTCCTAAGATCCATGATATCAACACCCGTTGAAAGTTTCCAAAGCACCCTGAGACGATTATTCATGATATTATACCTTAGGTTTTTCCCCTTAACAACTTCACAACAAAAGCATCATTCGAAGGAACAAATAACTCATGAATGACATTATCCTCAATGAAGACCTTTGGCAATAGCCTATTCTCTCCCCCAAGATCAACTTGAACAAGCTTCTTCTCGAACAAATCAAACTTTGGCTTTTGTGGAGGAGTCCTCCTAACACCCAAGGTCTTATTAGAGGTGGCAAACGGGTCAACCCGCCCCGCCCCGCCCCGCCTTCAACCCTCCAAAATATGGGGCGGGGCGAGTTGGCCCGTTTTGGAAAATGAGTTAGAAGAACCAACCCATCTCATTTTACGATGGGTTAGCGGGTTGACCCGCTTAAAAGAGAAAATGAGAAAAAAATAAAGCGGGTTGGCCATGGGTCAACCCGCCTAATCTACCTAAAAAACAAAAAAGAATGTACAAAAAACAAAAATATTCATAAAAATTAAAAAAAATAGAAAAATTATAATTTATAGAGACTAAAAAAATAAAAATAAAATAAAATTAATATCATATCTATAAAAATATCATAAACACCAAAAAATACTCATTTATAACACTTTTAAAAAAAACTCAACTCAACATGCCAATTCGCCCCCGCTCCGCATAACTGCGGGTTATGCAGGTTAAAAAATAAAAGTGATTTAAAATCCCCAACCAAAAAAAAATACCTAAATTAAACCCCACTTCTAGGTCTTATCCCTATAGGAGATTGCAAACTCAATTGGTGCACCAAGCCCCCTAGCACCACCAATACCTCCCCCATGGCTTCTGTCACATATCACCATTGTTTAAGCTCAACCCAAACTCTCCAAACACCATTCCTTCTTGCACTAAGGCACTATTTGCTTGATCATAATTCTTCTAAGTTGTGTCAACTGGTGGGATATGGGTGGATAGTGTTCTCTACATATACTTAGTGGAGGTATCCTTTAAGGTGTGTCAACATGATGGGATAAGAATGAAAAGTGTTCTCTACATATACTTGGAGATATCCATCCATTCCGATAAGTGTGGAAGAATAGATACCCATGAATTTAATACCTTAAAATAAAATTTTAAAATTAATATATATATATATAAATGGATAAAATTTAACATTCATTACATACTTATTGGACTATTTGAGTACTTAAAAAAGGAGTGACATTACTCTTTTAATTACTTTTAAATAATAATTATGATGTTTTTATCATTAATTATACATACATATCTTTTTACATTTTTTTTTAATATCATTTATTATATTTTTTTTCTTATCATTTTTATCGTTTAATATTTTAAAAAAGATATTAATAATTCTACACTCTTAAAAGAGAAATAATTTATCCTTCTTATTCAATTATCCTATTAATTTTTAATTATTAAATAAATAAAATATTAAATATTTTTTATAATATCAAGATATTAGATATATTTATTTTTTTATTTAATATTTTTTTAAAATTAAGAAGATTATTAAAAAAAACTTATAAGATGATATAAAATTATTCCTCTTAAAAAGAGGTGTAACATCATCTTTATTCTTTAAACAAAAAACAAAAATCTTATAAAAGAATTCAATAATCATAATTAATTTTTTTTTCTTATGAAAATTGTTGGAGAGAGAAATTGATTAAAATCAAATCCCCGCCACTAGGTCCTTCCTTCTTTCTATTTGGGGGTTTCAACTTTCATTCGTATGCCATTGCAGTTTGCAGCTGTTTCTGTCTGTCACTGCAACAGGCTCCATCGCCGATTCCCGCTCAGGTTCTAACTCTGCCTTTCTCTGATATCAATTGAATTTCATCGGAAACTTGTGAAATTTTTGTTTTGGTTGGTTTGTTCGGTTATTCCATCTGGAAATTTTTATATTCCATTTCATCTCGCATTCATTGTTTGAACTCATGTTGATTGAACTTTTAAAGCTTGAAGTATAAAGTTGATGAATAGTTCACCTTTTTTTTTTTTGGTTTTTAATAACATTAATTTGGTATAAAAAAAGTTACTAACTTTTTATGATTTTATTATCTGACATTCTGAACCCTCCACAGGTTTTGGGAAAATTACCAATTGATTTTCCATGGCTAACAATCCATCACAGCTTCTCCCATCAGGTTTTTGTTCTTCTGATTTCATTGTCTCCCTCTAATTCTATCTTTTTTATTTTTTTATTTTGTGGGTACTCAAATATAGCATTGAACTCTGTTTAATAAGAGAATATTTGTGCTGGAAAATGCAGAGTTGATTGACCGCTGTATAGGTTCGAAAATATGGGTGATAATGAAAGGGGACAAGGAGCTTGTTGGTACTCTTAGAGGCTTTGATGTCTATGTCAACATGGTCCTTGAAGATGTTACTGAATAGTAAGACCTGCACTGCCACATTTTAAGTTTTTATCCACTCATTCTTCCTGATGTTCTATTATTATTCGGTTTTGTGTATATTTGGTTGTTTCTTGGTAAAACATGTGTTTGTTGGGCTATGGGTAGGATGATTATAAAATGGAACTGAAGAGGATCAATCAGTTTCAAGCTTTACAATGATGCTTTAGGTTTTAGACTTCTAGTCAACAAGAAACTCCTTTAGAATGATGGTTTCGTTAAACTTTGAGGGATGGAATTGTTTTATGCATGAATTCAATGCCCTCCGAGTGTTTGAAATATCCTTTGAACTATAGTTGTTATATGACCTTATTTTAGTCATTTACAGTTATTTTTTTTCCCACCTTTTTGAAAGCGTTTATTAGCCCTACTTTGAATTGGCATGATGTTGGAGCAGTAACATTCATGATCCAAAAATTTTTCACGTGTCCTTTCTGAAGGCAATTTACAAAATAGTTGTCATTTTTTATCATTATGAAGTTACCCGGAAATATAAAGGCTGCAATTATAATGATTTAACCTGCTGTTTCTTGTTACATGTTGAGTGGTAGTGACACATTTTGTTGTTTTGACTGTCCCTCTTTTCTTCTCTCTCTTAATTTGTTCATCTGTTTTTTCCTTTATTATTATTATTATTATTAGTTTTTGAGGATGGGGTTTGTGGCTGGAAGTTTTGACAATTCAACTGAAGTTTGAGATTCTTCATTGCTAGTTTGCTTGCTTTAAAAATATAGTGCCCTTGTTCCTTTGTCCAAGAGAGAAGGGTTAAACAACTTTTTTTTTCTTTTCAAACTTTTTGGCATTGCTCAGTTGCAATTATCCATCCAAAGTAAGATTATTTCAACGTTTTGGTGACCCCTAGCTGTGTCCTATCAGTTTGAAATGATTGTTTTGTTGATTAGGTTTAGGGGCTATAGCAGAAGTATGACTGGAAAACTCTATGGTAGTCTGCTATCTATGCTTTGATATGATGTATTTGGATTGAATGGAATGATTGGTTTTTCAAGGAGAAGTCCTTATTCATATACCTGTAATGCGGTAGGATAATTTCAATGACTGCTTCTTGGTGTTTGCCTCGTGACTTTTTTTGGGGTTCTTTGATAGATATGTAGAGTGATTGGACATTGTTGTTGTGAGCTTGTCTTGGTTTGATGAATTGTGTTTCTGTTTCTTTTCCCTGGAGGGAATCTTATCCTCCTTGTTTGTAATAATTCTCTTCACTTTAAAATAACATATCTTCCTTTTACAAGAAGAAATAAAAGGCAAGAATTTTTATCATGTCATTGTGTGATTTTGAGCACTGTAGTGCTCACCTATAAATGGAGAGAGGATAGTTATCGTCTGTCTGGGAGTTCATGTGCATATTATTTGTTCTTTTCTTGGGTGGACATGTTTTGTCTCTGCAATGGGTGACATTTTGCGAGAACATTTAATGGATGAATGCTGATGTTGTTCCTGTTTGTTATATTTTTAGTTCCATGTAAACTTATTGGCACTGTAGAACCAAATGTTTGGTTGATTTTTTTTTAAATAGGTTTAATTAATGTCTCTGGATGGAAGTGCTCTTCTTGTTACGCACTTCTTGTTACTTTATCATTATTGTTGGTTTATCTTATAAAAATTTGAGAATTTGACTTTTAATTGATTGAGAGAATTTTTTTTTAAAAAAAAATTAATTGCTAATAGTGGATGGATTAGTAAGAATGGAAAGAAATTCAATTTTCCTGGCTGTTTGTTACAGGGTACAGAGAATTTCTAATAAATTGGGGAAGGTAAATATGCTCAATAGAGGATAAGATGTATATCAGGAAAGAGGGCATGCTTATAACATTGCAAAACAGGTTTCCTTTGGGAAGTACAGATGGGAAAAACAGAAATTGAATTTGATTTGTTCTGGGGCTCTATATTAATCGTGGATTTTTTTTAATTTTAGTAGCTTTTCGGTGAATGAATGATCTTGGGTTTAAAGGCACAGGAAAATACTGGTTTCACTCACATCCTGTAACTTCCAATTAGCTCCCTCCTACTCCTGCCTGCTAGTCAAAAGGACAAGCCCCAAAATAACTGCATGCAGGTCTTGGATAATGTTACCACCTTCACCCTTCATTGTCTATGGAGCCCCCAATCTCTACCTTTCAAGGAGCTATATAATTGAGGCCCTCTCTAATAAGAAATCCCCACTGTAGAGTCTTCTGAGCTCCCCCATTTTTGTCTCTTTAACTTTAAGAGTGTATTCTACATAAGCCAAATTCTGGTATAGCGTTTTCATCAGGCCTCAAAAAAACAAAAATTGCAATAATTTATGGTTCCTTCAACTTTTTATTTGGTTATCTTTTGCTCTGCTTCTGCATCATCCTTACTCCTTCTAATGACTTTTAACTAGACAGGGCTTTGTTTGGGTAGGGGAAGGAGCACGGGTAGCACTAGATATTGAAATTTGTGGGTTTCAAATCTAATGGCTGCATGTTTATAAATTATTTACATATAAAAGCATCTCAGTATTCCATGTCTTATCCAGAATTTATTTTTTCCAATTCCAATTGTAAAAGGCTTAAAGATCTAACTGCTTGAACTAGTTCTCAAAGTTTTGGAAGTTCTATTTTCTGTCAAGTGCAGTTGGATATGAAGTGCTCACGTTAACTCTTTGCGTAGTTAAAAGTTGTATTTCCTGCCATTGGTGGCTTTCTTTGTCTAGCTTGATCCCATTTGTCAGACTAATAATATGTTCCCTTCCTGTTCAGCCATACTTCCTTTTGTTAGCTAGTTAGAGGTTTGCATAGAAACTAAGAGATAAAACAGGGTTAATAAATTCTTGGCAAAATTTAGTAAGATATCTCCCTCCCTTCTCCTTGAAAGAAAAAGCCAAAGAATAATTTCTTAAATCTTGTTTGCTGAAGTTACCTGAACTAGTGATTGAACTGCTTTTCTTTCTCAGTTTCTTATATTCTTGCATTTCTGTTTCTAGTGGAGCATACCTTATAGATTTAGCTTTCCCAGTTTTCGGTTTAAGAAAACTGAAATATCAGGTGTAAATTTGTTTGTAAGGCAACTTTATGGCATTTCTGATTATCAACTTATTTGTTTGAACCTGTACTGACAGAGGACCTTCTTACTTACCATGGCTTTTGTGTCTGCATGATTTATATTAGCTTTTCATTCTCCTTGATTTGTATGGTCGTGTGTGCATGCACATGGGTGCGTTCGGCACATAATAAGGTGATTTGGTTTACTGCTTTTATATTCATACAACAGTGAGATCACTGCTGAAGGGAGACGGATAACAAAGCTAGATCAGATTTTACTCAATGGAAACAACATTGCCATTGTAAGTCTCAATTGATTTCAATTTACCTACAATCTATGGAGTATTTATTAATAAATCATTTGATTCGGAATTACTTTAGAAATTTATACAATAATCTCACATATTTTTGTTATCTGCTTAACGCTGTGTCATACTGATACTAACAATTATCTGGCGTAATGCAGTTGGTCCCTGGTGGTTCACCTGATCCTGAATGAGCAGTGCTACTTGGTTACCTTTTTCTTTTACTCAGATGTTGCTCTAGGCACATAATTCCTCTATTTTAACGTGGATTCTGAGGCCAGCTAGATTTTTTCTTCCATCAGTTTGTTTTTAGGATACATGGTTCTAGTGTAATGCCTATTCAACTTTTATCATCATGGTGAATTGTGGATTGTCCAGTGTAACAAACAAGTAATGCTACTGATTATAACAATTAATTGTGCGCCTTTATATTCCACTTTGAATGTTTCTACTTCCATTACTTTCAATTTTCACTCTTACCTGCTGTTAACTTACTGTGAGCTCAGCTAATTGGACTTCTCTTTCACATTATCATGTGGCCCTTTTTTTGATATATAATGTAAGCTTGATTCACATATGATATCATAAAATGATGAAGCAGCTTATTACTGTAACAATATTGGTCCTCTCTACTGGAACCCAAGGTTAGTTATTCCTTTTTTTTCTGGTTTTATAGATATATTGACTACCTTATCTTTCTTTTGTTATTTTCCTTTTTTCTTTTGTTTTCTTCCGATTACATAGGAGGTGCAATCACGTAGGTAAGTTAAGGGGGAAAGGTGGGCTGGTTAGGGATCAAATTCCTGACATAACATCACACTAGGGTTGGTGTCAATTGAGCTACACAAGCTCATTGGCGACTACCTTCTCTTTCTATTTTTGTCTCAGTGGAAGACTGTAGGAAGAGGGCATGTGCTTGGAAAAACAAAAAATAGCTTCAACATATTTCTTGAGAAAGGTGGAGTTGAACTCGCGTAGACAGCTTCACAAGTTATAACTTATTTATTTTTTGGTTTCATCAAGTATAATCTCACTTGTTAATCAGGGTTGGTTCAATTGATATGGTAGGTAACCTCTTGAAATGAGATAACATTTCTTCTCCCAAAACTTTTTATTCTACCTGAAAAAAAAGGTATAACCTCACCTATTTTAGTGTGTGAACTTAAATAATAATTAATAAATTGTACCCATAAAAAATAATACTGAATATTCAACCATAAAAATAATAATTAATAAAAACTAATTACATATTAACTAATTTTAATATATAATTTACACAATTAATTATTACATTTAATCAAATATGTCCTTATTTATTATTCAATACATTTTTCATGTAATATACCCCTGATCCTGCAAGCTGAAGTTGAAAAAAAAAATCCAATATAATTTGTAAATACCAATAACCATTTTTTGTGGTAATAACTTTTAGTTTTTAAAACGTTAAAAAAAATTTAATTCTTCTCACAATTTGTTTCAAATTAGGAATATGAACAACTTCACATGATATTTAGCCCATTGCCCACTTTCCTTTTTATAACATGATCTAATATATATATATATATATATGGAAACTCTATGAAACTCAAGCATAAGTTTGGATTCCATAACTCGTGTATACGTGGATCAATAAGAAAATAATCACGTGGAAAAGTGGTGACGACATGTAAAATGCCATTCTTTCAATAATTAATTAGCAAAATAATTGCTAAAGAGATACAATTTGCATCTTATCAAAATAGTCTCGGTGTAACTTTTTGTTTTTTTTTTCATGTTTTCTGGTAGAAGAAAACATTAGGATGTTGTAATAGAACATGAAGTCAGTCATGATGGTTTCTTCGATTAGAACTAGAATTGGTCAATGATACTTTGCATTCAAATGGGAGTTAAGTTTCTCGTTTTTCATGAACATAGACTTTTTTTCGTTTTTCATCCGGAAAAAACCTTCTCCTCAGTTGACAATGACAAGCAGCACTGACAATGTTTTAATTGACTTTGATTTTACTCATATACAAAAAAAATTACAAGAAATGAAATTTCCAAATGGGTCTTAAGTTTTTAATCAAATTTATTATATGAAATTACTAGATTGTGTGGTGTAACTGCTGTTTACTGGTTCTTGTTTTAACCTGTGGTTTCAGGTAGGAGTGTACAACCCGATCCACCAACTCGTTAACCCGATCAATCCGATCTGACTCGATCACATATATTCGAGTTGGTTCGAATAATCGGGTGGGTTCGGGTAAAATTTGACAAACCCGTTGAATATCAGTTCGGGTAACGGATTGAGTGACCCGACCCGATGACCCAATAAAACGATGTCATTTTGCTTATATTTAAGTTTTTTATTTATTTTTTCTTACAATCCGATCCGGTGACTCGACCAACCCGATCAACCCGATTAACCAACCCAAACCAACCCGATTCTAATCGGGTTGGTTCGGTTCGAGTTACTCAAATTTTTTTCCTTTACCCGACCCGAACCGACCCGAACTCACATGATTGGTTTGGATTTTTTCTCCCCTAAACCCGACCCGTGATCACCCCTAGTTTCAGGTTGTTGGTGGTAAGGTTGTTCATTGTGGAGGGTTTTTTTTTTTTCTTATTATCTTGATAGATAGGGTTGAATTTGGCCAGGGGTTTGTAATGGGTTAATTTGGACATAGATAAATTACTCATATTAAAATAGGACCAAGGTGGGTTAAATTAGACTTTGGTAAATAAACATATAGAAATGAGATTTAGTGGTTTCAATTCAACAAGGCTAATTGATAATCTGCTAGATTATCTGTTTTTCAATAGCTTTTTGAATGAATTTCACCGCTTAAGCCTAACTTTTGATGTTGTTTTGATCTTAAGACAACTTTATTTTATCTTTTTAGTTAATCCATTCTAAGTCGTTAGATTGAGTCATTCTGATTAAAATTATTGGTGTTTTATCTCATTTGCTAATGTTTTGATTGTAGGCACCAAAGGAAACAGGATGAAGCTCAACGTGGAGAAGGAATGTTGCTGAAGTTCAGGCACCAGGCGCCCAAATGCAGAGCGCTAGGCGCTCAGTATACAACAAGCAACATCTTCTGGAGTCCAGGCGCCAGGCGCTCACCCTCCCGAAACTCAATTTTAAGTGAAATCCTGAGCGCCATGCGCTGGATTCCTGAGCGCCAGGCGCCCGCTCATACTTGATACATATAAAAACCTGTTCTTTCCAGAAATGAAGGATCTTTTGGCTGCTGGAAATGGAGGATATTTGGAAAAAATCCTATTTTGGATAGCTCTACGGTGGTTTGAAGGGAGAAGACGTGGAAACGACTTGGACCTTCATCAACTCATGGAGTTTTCTTTGATTTCCTCTCTTATGTTAATTGTTGTTGCTATTTTCATGTCTAGCTAAATTCCCCTTGTTGGGATTGAGTGGATTTTGATGGATTTTGCTTGTATTTAACTTGGGTTTCAGTTATGCTTAATGAATACTTCTGTTTTGAGTTTATAATTTCTATTCTTAAATCTTTCTTGGGTTTGATCATCCTTAGAATGATTTTTAGGTTCATGTATTGGATGAAAATTTGATGTGTGAACTTTGTTTGAGATTGTGAACCTTGTGATTCGTTGTGCTAGGAATAGTTGATGAATGCTTGTTAGCTCATTGGATTTTTAATCTTAATGTTTTTTCCCTTTTAGAATCACCTAAGGAATTAGGGATTTTAACTAGGATTTAAGGTTCTTGTGCCTAAGGAATTAGGACTTGGATATTTTGGAGAATCCGATATCAAAATAGAAGTAGAAATTTGTTTTAATTCCAGGTTAATATGCAGCAAATGAAATCAAATGAAACTTGATCCCAACTCTTTCTTATCTTTGAATTCCTATCTCTTTTGTGTTCTAAGTGTTTGTTAATTTGTCAAAGTTAAAATACCAAAAATAATCTTTTTCTTTAATTTAATTTCTTTCATGCTTAATTACAATTGAACTCCCTTTGAACCAAAGTTCTGTTCAAATAGTAGCTAAGTTCATGAATTGGTAATTGGTTATTGATCCCTGAGAACGATATCCGGTTTTCTCACCATTTTATTACTTAGCGATCCGGTACACTTGCCGTGGTCCCATCAAATTTTTGGCGCCGTTGCCGGGGATTGATTTTACCAATATCGGTAATATTGAAGGCAGCTACTAGTTTAAACATTTATCTTTTCTTTCATTTTTTTATTGTTGTGTTTAGTTTTCTTTATTTTACTTATTTTAGTACATTAAAAATTTTATATCTAAATTCTTGCATTTTATTGAGTTATCTTTATTCTGACACATTGTCTTCGTTATATGCGAGGTAAAGATCATCCAGATCAACTTCTTTTTGACCCAGAAATAAGAAGGACTGAAAGAGTTTTGAGGAAGCAATTAAGAGAACAAAGAAGGAATTTGGATAGCACTCAAATAGCTGTTGAAGACATGGCGGACAATGGGGAAAATAGATCCCCCAATGGAGAAAACAATGGAGAAAATGTAGATCCTCCACCACCATATCAACCTGCTAGGACTCTCATGGATTACTCTATTCCTAGCATGGATGGGTGTGGGGCGAGCATAATCAGACCTCCAGTTCAAGCAAACAATTTTGAATTAAAGCCAGCCCTACTCCATTTAATTCAGAACAATCAGTTTGGGGGATTCGATACTGAGGACCCATATGCACACATACAAGGGTTCTTTCAAATTTGTGATACGGTGAAGTTGAATAGAGTGAGTGAGGATGCCATTCGTTTAAGATTGTTTCCTTTTTCTGTGAGGGACAGGGCTAAGAGTTGGTTAGACTCATTGGCAAGAGGAAGCATAACTACTTGGGCAATTTTGGTCCAGAAATTTTTGACAAGATATTTTCCCCTATCCAAGGCAGCAAAGTTGCGAAGTGAGATCACATCATTCAGGCAGCTTGATGGGGAGTCTCTCAGTGAAGCATGGGAGAGATACAATGAAATATTGAGGAAATGCTCACACCACTGTTTTGACTTCTGGATCCAAGTGCAAAGCTTCTATAATGGCAGACTACCTTAAACTAGAGCAATGGTTGATGCTGCAGCAGGCGGGGCCTTGAACTATAAAACTCCAGAAGAAGCTTGGGACCTGTTTGAAATAATGGCCAATAATGACTACCAAAGAAATGGGGAAAGAGTAGTGGGGAAGAAAGGGTACTTGGAGGTTGATTCGATGAATGCACTTTTAGCCCAGAACAAAATCTTGACTCAATAACTTGAGAATCTCACGAAGAAGGTTGACACTCTTAAGGTGGATGCAATAAGTAATGTGCCCTTGTCGTGTGATTTTGTGGAAGAGAACATGAGAATGTAGATTGTCTGGGTAACATGTTTGGATCTCCATCAAGAATAAGTCAATTTCATAAATAACCCTCCAAGGCAACAACACAACCCCTACTCCAACACTTATAATACGGGTGGAGAAATCACCCGAACTTTTCATGGAGTAATCAAGGTAATCAAGGCAACTAAGCTCCACAAAGACAACAATTTTCATACCAAGGTCCTCTTCAACACTCTTCGCATCTAGGTTCTTCATCTCAACCTCCACCTATTGAGAAGAAAGCTTCGTGGGAAGTAGCTTTGGAGAAACTAGCTTCTCAAACCTCCTCTTTTGTCCAAAAGACTACCGATTTCATGGATGAGACAAGAGGTGTGTTTAGGAATCAAGAGGCATCAATCCGGAATTTGGAATCTCAAGTAGGCCAACTAGCAAAACAGATTGCGGAGAGACCTCCAGATTCATTGCCAAGTGACACAGTCCCAAATCCTAGAGGATTGGAGCATGCGAAAGCTATAACAACTAGGAGTGGGAAGGTGATTAAGCCACTACCAAGGAAAGATAAAAAGAGTGAAGACAAAGGAGAAGAGCCTAGTGAAGAAGTCCCTCTCAAGGAAGCTAAAACATCTCAAGGTGACTCATTCAATGACTCTAATGAAAAGGAGTCACCAAAGGAGCAAGAAGTGAAGATACCACTACCAACGATCAAGTTGCCATTCCCTCAGCGACTCAAGAAGGAGCATGATAAAAAATAGTTTGGGAAGTTTCTAGAGGTGTTTAACAAGCTGCAAATTAACATCCCGTTTGCCGAAACTCTAGAACAAATGCCCTCCTATGTGAAATTCATGAAGGAATTGATGTCCAAGAAGAGAAGAATTGGGAATGAAGAGACCATTATGCTTACGGAGGAGTACAGCGCAATTCTACAAAAGAAGCTTCCTCCTAAGCTTAAGGATCTTAGAAGTTTCTCAATTTCGTGCACCATTGGTGATAGAACATTTAGGAAGACTTTATGTGATCTTGGTACAAGCATTAGTCTCATGCCTCTATCCATTTTCAAGTAATTGGGAATCGGCCAAATAAAGCCCACCATGGTGACTCTTCAATTTGCAGATAGGTCTATGAAGCATCCCCATGGGGTGATTGAAGACGTGTTGGTGAAAGTAGATAAATTCATCTTTCCGGTAGACTTCGTTGTTCTTGACATGGAAGAAGATAGAGACATTCCATTGATTTTGGGTCGGCCGTTCCTTGCAACCGGTAGAGCTCTCATTGATGTGGCGGATGGGACTTTAACATTGAAGATCCAAGATGAGGCCATCACTTTTAATGTTTTTGAAGCTATGAAGCACCCGGGAGATAAAGAAGTATGCTTTAGCATTGATGTATGTGATTCCGTGATCTCCAAATCTTATATGGAAGACAGTCTCTCTTCACCTCTTGAAAAAGTGCTTGCTGGATCAAAGGTGGAAGTTGATGAAGATGATGATCCGACAGTTAAAGAAATACTCAGCTTGTTGGAAAGCTCACTCCCCTATCCTAAAAATGAACAACCGGAATGGGAGGAATTGGTGGGAGGAAGAGATAGAACCCAACAAAAAAGGGATGAAGTGCCAAAAGTTGAGCTCAAACCATTGCCCACACATTTAAAATATTCCTTTCTTGGTGAGCACAATTCTTGCCCTGTCACCATAAATGCTGGATTGCGTCAATTGGAAGAAGAAAAACTGTTGAGGGTACTTCGGGATCATAAGGAGGTCATTGGATGGTTAATTGGTGATTTGAAAGGAATAAGTCCTTCTATGTGCATGCACAAAATACTCATGGAAGAAAATTATAAAGCAGTAGTGCAACCACAAAGGAGACTTAATCCGATCATGAAAGAAGTGGTTCGGAAGGAGGTTTTCAAGCTTTTTGATGCTAGACTCATTTACCCTATTTCAGATAGTCCTTGAGTTAGTCCCGTCCAAGTTGTACCTAAAAAGGGTGGGACAACAGTGGTTATGAATGAAAATAATGAATTGATACCCACTCTGACTGTTACGGGATGGAGGGTATGTATTGACTATCAGAAGCTGAATGATGCAACAAGGAAGGATCACTTCCCACTTCCTTTCATTGACCAGATGTTAGAGCAGTTAGTCGGGCATGACTATTATTATTTTTTAGATGGATATTCCGGCTACAACCAGATTGCTGTAGCTCCAGAGGATCAGGAGAAAATAGTATTTATATGCCCTTATGGAGTGTCCACCTACATAAGGATGCCCTTCGGACTTTGCAACGTACCAGCCACATTCCAAAAGTGTATGATGTCCATTTTTTCTGATATGATTGAAAAACATATCGAAGTATTTATGGATGATTTTTCTGTGTTTGGTTCTTCATTTAATATATGCTTGCATAACTTCTCTTTAGTTTTAAAAAGATGTGAAGAAATAAACTTGGTTTTAAACTGGGAAAAATGTCATTTCATGGTGAGAGAGGGAATCGTTTTAGGACATCGCATCTCTAACCAAGGGATTGCAGTTGATCGTGCCAAAGTTAAAGTTATTGAAAAATTTCCCCCTCCCACTAATGTAAAAGGCATTCGTAGCTTTTTGGGGCATGCTAACTTTTACAGGAGATTCATAAAAGATTTTTCAAAAATTGCTAAACTTCTGAGTGATCTCTTGGTAAAATATGCTCCATTCAATTTTGATGATGCATGCATGTTAGCTTTTAACACTTTGAAGCATAAACTGACCACTGCACCAATTGTCACTGCACCCGATTGGAGTTTGCCATTTGAAATCATGTGTGATGCAAGTGACACGGCTGTAGGAACTGTTTTAGGCTAAAGGAAAGATAAGTTGTTGCATGTGATTTATTATGCGAGTCATGTTTTAAATGCTGCACAACTTAATAATGCTACTACTGAAAAGGAACTATTGGCTGTGGTTTATGCATTTGACAAGTTTCGTTCTTACTTGGTAGGTTCCAAAGTGATTATATATACGGACCATGCAGGTGTTCGGTATCTATTTGCCAAGCAAGATTCGAAACCAAGGCTTATTCGATGGATTCTACTGCTTCAAGAGTTTAATCTGGAGATAAAAGATAAGAAAGGAACCGAGAATTCAGTGGTTGATCACTTATCTCGGTTGGAAAATGCAGAAGAAAATGAGGAGAAAAGACTAATCAATGATCAGTTTTTTGATGAGCAGTTGTGGGCCATGGTGAGTTTGCCATGGTATGTTGATATAGCTAACTACAAGGTTGGCAAGGTGGTTCCCGTGGACTTCAACTCACAACAGCGGAAAAGGTTCTTTCATGAAGTCAAGTTCTATGTGTGGGACGAACCATTTCTGTACAAGAGAGGTGTTGATGGTCTATTGAGAAGATGTGTGCCCGAGGAAGAGCAAGAACAAATTCTGTGGCATTGTCACAATTCCGTGTATGGTGGACATTTCAGTGGAGATATGACAGTAGCAAAGGTCTTACAATCCGAGTTATTTTGGCCATCACTTTTCAAGGATGCATTTGCTTATGTCAAGAGATATGATAAGTGCCAACGAACCGGAAACATATCAAAGAGGAATGAGATGCCCCAAAATCCCATTTTGGAAGTTGAAGTCTTTGATGTTTGGGGTATCGACTTCATGGGCCCTTTTCCCTCTTCATTTTCTAAGGTATACATCTTAGTGGCTGTCAACTACGTCTCAAAATGGGTGGAAGCAGTTGCAACCTCAACCAATGATGCAAAAGTGGTGATCAATTTCTTGAAGAAGAATATATTTTCAAGGTTTGGGGTGCCTAGAGCGTTGATTAGTGATGAGGGAACCCATTTCTGCAACAAGAAGTTGGAGATGTTGTTGAGAAAGTATACTGTCCATCATAGAGTAGTCACTCCCTATCACTCGCAGTCAAGTGGTCAAGTTGAGGTGTCTAACCGCCAGTTGAAGCAAATTTTGGAGAAAATAGTCAGTTCATCTAGAAAAGACTGGGCAATGAAGTTTGATGATACTCTTTGGGCATATAGAACAGCTTTCAAAACTCCAATTGGTATGTCTCCGTTCCAATTGGTTTATGGCAAGGCATGCCATTTGCCTCTTGAATTAGAGCATAAGGCACTGTGGACAACAAAGTACTTAAACTTTGATTTAACAAAAGCGGGTGAGTCAAGGATCTTACAACTCCATGAACTTCAAGAATTCCGGAACTCGGCCTATGAGAATGCCAAAATTTACAAAGAGAATACTAAGAAGTGGCATGACAAAAGGCTTGTTCATAAAGAATTTCAGGAAGGCCAACTGGTACTTCTATTCAACTTAAGACTCAAGTTGTTTTCGGGAAAACTCAAATCTCGATGGTCTGGACCTTTTGAAGTAAAGCAGGTATTTCCATATAGAGCTGTGGAATTGAAAGACTCAAATTCTGAGAGAAGCTTTAAGGTGAATAGGCAAAGGCTCAAGCTTTATTTCGGGGGAGATGTTGAGCGGAGAAGGGAGTCCATCAACTTGATCTCCACTTGAAGCAACACAACGTCAAGCTAATGACATGAAACAAGCACTTCATGGGAGGCAACCCATGCCCAGGCTTTTCTAACTCTTAGCTTGCAGCTTCAATTTCATTTTATTCAGTTTGAATTGTTTACTATGGTTAATTGCATTTGTGTAGATGTTAGACTTGATTGTAGGTTGTTTTATGTTTTCATGTTTTGTTTTTGTTTCTATGTGATCCTACTTGTGGTTGAGAGTTTGTTTTAAAAAAAAAAATCCAAGCGCTAGGCGCCTACTTATCAAGCGCTAGGCGCAAATGTTCTGCCTTTGCCATTTTCTACATAATTATGCAGAAAAATAGGGCGCTAGGCGCCATATACATTGGCGCCAGGCGCTGGTTCATCCCAGGAAAAGAGGCCTCTCGGCCTTATGAGTGCTAGGCGCCCTATACCCAAGCGCTAAGCGCTTTTTGCTGAAAAAAAAAGGTTGGGTTCAAGCTGCAGAATTTTGCAGCAACCACGTCGCTAGGCGATAACGTGACCGCTAGGCGGTGATTTAAAAGAAAAAGTGAACCTCCTCTGAGTTTGTACCACCAAGCGGTAGTATTACCGTCGGGCAGTGCTCCGCTAGGCGGTGGAAGTGCTAGAAAATGGGTCATCTCTGACTTCATACTGCTAGGCGGTGTTGGTACCACTGGGCGGTCCAAAAAAAAAAGAGAAGGGAAAGGCCCTCTCGGGTATAAGGGCACTGGGCGCCCATTGTGTAGCGCTAGGCGCTATTTTCTGGAAAAAAAGCTGGGGCCTTTCGGCCACTCAAGCGCTGGGCGCCTGAGATTTGAGGGCTAGGCGCTCAGTTTTTTCTATTTTAAAAAAAAAACCTTCTACTTTACCTCACGTAGCACACACTCTCTGCACTTTTCACTCCCTCTTTCACTCTCACACACAGAGAATAGAGCTCCTCAAGCTCCCCACGTCCATAGCTCTCCTTCTCCCCTCACCATAATTTCATTTCACTTCCTCCTTATCCCTTGTCACGTTGTCTCAGCGTTTTCCCCACTTTGTGCCCTCTTTCTCTCCTCCATTGTTGAACCTCTTATGGTAAGTTTTCTTTTCTATTTGTTTTCAAGCTTTTTTTTCTTTCTTTTCTTTTCTTTGTTTGATTGTTACTCTTTTTGAAATTGATGGTGGGTTTTCCTTGGTGTTTTGGATGATGAGAGTGTTCTTATTTTTGTGAGATTTGAACGTAAGTTTAGGGTTAGGGTTAGGATTTGTCAATTTGGGGATTGTTGAGGTGTTAGGGATTTTGAGAATTTATGAAAGTAGTGATGAAATTAAACCCTCCATTAAGCTATTGGACTATTCAATTTTGGAATGCAGGGGTTTAATTTTTGAAACTCTAATTGTTGTGCTTGTTGGATAAATTGAAGTTTGGGGTTGCATTTGGGTTTGTTCAAGAGGTTTAACTGCCTTATGTAGAATGGTTGCACCCCTCAGTGTTATCCCTTTGTGTAAATGTCACCCTAAGCCTGTGATCATGTTTGAATTTTGGGAGTGATTTTATCTTCAGCATGTTCAATTATGTAGAGACATTGTCTTTTGCTTTTCACATGCACATACAGTTACAAACTGATCTGTCTCAACCATGGTTGCTACATGATCTTGCTTGGGCTTTTTTAAATGCATATTATATATACTGGTTATGTTATTCAGTTACATTACTGATTGTTGGTATTTTGAAGGTACCCTCATGGCTCCAAAGCTTCTTGTCTAGAGAAATTCAAAGAAAAGAAAGTCAGAGGCATCTTCTTCAAGAGGTCCGACTTTTGATAGCACCCGATTCCGAACAGAAGAACATGAGAAGAGATATGAGGTAATGCACAAAAGAGAAATAATTCAAGAGCGGAAATTGGAACTGACTGGTAGGGAAATTGAAGAAATAGATAGAGCAATTAAAACTAGAAGATGGAGGACTTTAGTTTTCTACCCCAAAATAGCTTATTCCGAAATAGTGAAGGAATTTTACGCGAATGCCTAACCACAAACAAAAAAGAAAAAAATTATGAAAGCTTTGTGAGGGGAAAAAATGTGTCATTTGATCGCAGGACGATAGACACTCTCCTAGGTACAAAGCCATATTGGGTTGGAAACAATGGTTGGCAGGATCTTCAGTGCTACACAGTGAACACTGAAGGTATTCTTAGCACATTATGCCAACCAGGTGCCCAGTGGACGAGCACTAAGGGAGGTCAACCAAAAAAATTGTCCTCCACGGATTTGAAGATAATTCCAAAAATCTGGGCATCTTTCCTGGTTACCAATATCTTACCTTGTGCAAACAAGTCAGATGTCAAAGTGGATCGAGCTCAAATGGTGTTTGCCATAATGAGAGGGTTGAGCATAAACATAGGTGACATTATTGCCTCAAATATCCAAGCCATAACAAACTCCTCTTCAAAAGCACTAGCATACCCATGCTTAATCACTATGTTGTGTGAAAGGGCCGGGGTGCCCAAAGAAGAGTTTCAGCCCATGAAGAGCCCTTCTTCCATCAACATGGCCTATGTTGTCAAGTTTTGTGCAGTGAATGATGCACAACCAGTGGAAGGTCAAGCACCTGCAAGAGTGATGCAGCCGCAAATTCATCAGAGGTCTCAAAAACAAAGACTTGCATCACTCGAGCAGTCAATATCAACTATTCACCACAACATGGAAGCCGGATTGAGAATGATGAACGTGTTGAGAGAAGACAACAAAGGGCTTGAGACTATGTTGCAAAAGTTGGGAGAAAAATTTAATCTCACTTTGGGACCGATGAACTCCAAATCTGATGAAGAGATAAAGAACTATGTTAATTGGAGATCATTTGAAGAGGACCAAGTTGAGGATGACCAAGCTGAGGGGGATGAAGAAGGAGAAGACCAAGAAAAGGAAGATGAAGAAGGAGAAAACCAAGAAGAGGAAGATGAAGAAGGAGAAAACCAAGGAGACGAATCCGCTGAGTCTGAAGAAGGAGATGATGATTAACCAAGAAAGCCTCAAGGGAAGTAAAGAGCAGTGGAGGAATTTGGAAAGGGCTCTTCACAGAGCCCATCAGATAACTTTGACTTCCTTCCTTTTCTTTTTATTTATTTATTTATTATTTTTGTTTTTGTTTTCTTGTTTTGTGTGTAGATTTCCTTTATGTTTATAGCCCAATTGTTTTATTTTTTTTATTGTGTAGTTGTTCAGTTGAGTCAAGTCAATGTTGAACTGTTTGGAGTTTACTGTTGTGGGTCCCCATGTTTAATAGTATCATTGTAATGTGAGCCAACCATGTATGCACTACCTGTTAAGAAAACTTGGAAGCTTTATAAACTTATTTCTTAGATTGTGGTACTTGAATGAGGATTATGATATCCATGCATGAATCTTATAGCTTATTGTTAATGAACTTGGTGATTTTTGTGATTGGATTTCATCATTCATCCTTGAGAGTTATTTTGAGCCTTCAACATTTTTGCTTTGATGAGAGGTCACTTGTGAGTTTCTATTCTCCTAGCTTTGCTTGAATCTCATTTGCATGCCGTGATTTGCGCAATGCATCGACATGATAAAGGCATTTTTGTTGTTATGCTAAATAGTCATATAGCCAACCAAATGATGTTTGTGTCTATTGTGCTGCCCCTTTGAGCTTAATAAACTGAATTCTTTGTTTGAACCATACAGCATGCCTTAACCAAAATAATTAATGTCTTATCCACTCGAAAGGAGTAGGTGAGCATTGAATTTATTGACTCTATGGGTTAACAATGTACTAAGTTTGGGGTTACCATTTTGCTTTTTGAAAAAATATATATATAAAAAAAATTTGATGGTTATGAAGACAGATCTTAAAAAAGAAGAAGAAGAAGAAGAAGAAGAAGAGAAAAATAAGAAAAAGAAATGAAAAGAAAATTTGTATGGGAAAAAGGGAAAGAGAATCAAGAGGAGCATAAATTCATGAGGCGAAGTGTAATGAAAATCTTAATGCTCACTTACTCTCTAGGGTATTAGCCTGTCAAATCCTATATCATCCACCCTTAACCTTGACCCTATTACAACCCTTAAAAAATCCTTTTGATTGTTGCATCTGTGAGTTGCGTGCATGCATGTTTGAGATGAAAAGTAAATTCAAGGAGGGTGAGCTCAATAAGTGATGACTAAGAGAAACACAAGCCCAAACACAAGTGACTGAGAGTCTCTTTTCACCTACAGAAAGTTTGAGTGACCCAATTATCAAGTGTACTTTGTTTCCATATTCATTAGCTTTCAAGTTGTAATTGATCAGTGCATGGTTGTGATGATCCCTATTTTTGACCCTCTGAGTTTCAGTTACACAATTGAGAGTTCTACTTTCGAGAATGCATGTACGAATTGATTTGCTGTCACTTTGATGCTTTTGAATTGTGGGACACTCTTGGTTTATTCTATTCAGTTCAGCATTGGTGTTTGAGTTGTGGAGTTGTCTTTTTGTTTGGCTAGTTTGTTATTCTGTTTTGCTTGAGGACAAGCAATGTTTTAAGTTTGGGGTGGTGATAATCTGCTAGATTATCTGTTTTTCCATAGCTTTTTGAGTGGATTTCACCGCTTAAGCCTAACTTTTGACGTTATTTTGATCTTAAGACAACTTTATTTTATCTTTTTAGTTAATTCATTCTAGCTCGTTAGATTGAGTCATTCTGATTAGAATTATCAGTGTTTTATCTCATTTGCTAATGTTTTGATTGTAGGCACTAAATGAAACAGGATGAAGTTCAACGTGGAGAAGGAAGGTTGCTGAAGTTCAGGCGCCAGGCACTCAAATGTAGAGCGCCAGGCGCTCAAATGCAGAGCGCCAGGCGCTCAGTATGCAGCAAGCAACATCTTCTAAAGTCCTGTTTAAAATTGGGTCATAAGGGGTTAAATTAGACTCGGCTATGCACTCATAAAAATGTGTTACATTTGATTGAATTGGACATGACAAAGTACTGATATAAATAAATGTAATGTAAAATATTTATAAAACCTTAAACAAAAGGCAAGGCTATAAATAATATTCAAATTCTGTATAAAAAAATGTTACTCTCTTCAAAAAAAAAAGTGAATATCTTGATGACCATGTAATTGCATACTTTCATACCATTTACATAGTTGGGAAAAATGAATCTAGGTGAAAGTCAGTTTGTAGTAAAGTTGTTTCACATATTTAGGAATTAATAAGTTATGGAGTTGATTTTATGATTTACAGGACCCGTTTGGTACTAAGGATATGATAAGATCTGATAGTATTAAGTATGATAATATAAGGTCTGATAGTATAAGACCTGATAGTATAAGACCTAATACGTAATGGTTGGAAATATCGAAGTGTTTAAAATTATAATAGAAAAGTCTTTATAATACCTTATACATCAAAACTTAATCAGGATTAATTCCATCCCTCAAGACTTGATTAAATTATCCATCATTTTAATGTATAAGAGGTTTAATGAATAAGCTTATACAATATAATATTTATACTAAACAATTAATAAAATCATAATGTATTATATTAACTTATCTTATCAAGCCTAATAAAACATGCCAAACAGGCCCATAGCATCTGAGTCTACGGGAAAGGAAGTCTAAATACGCTACCTACCTTGTGGAGATGACGGTACGCAATCAATGGTGTTACGCGCAAACTTGAAGGTTTCCTTTGCCGGCCGATAGTGGCGACTACAACGATCAGATCATGCGTTCAATCAACTGTGAAAAGAATTCTCCCAAGTTCCAGCAGCTATACGATCTATCTTCTGAGTGCTTTTGTTTTACTGATTCTTTTAGTTTTAATCTCTTAATGTAAAAAATAAAATAAAAGGAGCATCTCATAATTTTTTTTAATGTGTTTATTTGTAATTACATTTATTAAATACCTACTTTAATATTATTTAATCCATATCTCATTATTTTATTTAGCCATGTAAGCATCGGTCCTGGTACCCATGATTTTGAATAAATTATAAGTAATTAAGGTATTAATGAATAGGTATAGTGATAGGTGATTTGTCATCAAAACAAAATATAATTGACATTAATAATATAAGATATTCATGAATAGCACCTCTGCCATTCTTGATGGTTGTCCTCATCTTGAATTTTCTGATCCGTTGAAGTGTTTCAATGTTAACTTGGAAGGATGTTTTTGGGGAGAAGACATAATGATGATATCAAAGATTTTCGGCTTCTAAATGATTCCACTGATGACTACCCATTGCAAGCTGAAATTGATTATTGCCATTACTTATTCTCAGACGAATCTGAATGTTATTATTGTGATGATTATGAACTTTCACAAACATGAAGTTGATAATTATGATCACATTGATTCTGGATTGTCAGATGACAGTGAATCACTGTCAGTGATGCAGGTGTTGGAGTTTGAGATGAATAAGGCAGGTGCTGTGAATGTTTCAATTATATCTTGTAAGCGTTACTGATTGAAAGTATTTAAAGGAAAATTATGTAACCTACACCGATTAAAAACAAAAAAAGTTAATAGCAGACATAGATAACAATAACAAGCTTGCATGCATACTACAGGAAGAGAACCAAGCGGAACAACAATATACTACTGGAAGGAAAATGCTACAAGCAGTGAACATTTTTTTTTTAAATATTGATTACATTATACATTCTTTTGAGTGTAGAACTAAGTTGTAACGCTTTACATGGATGACCTTTGTATACTATTGAAATATTAAAAAAAAAAAAGAGGACGGAATAATAGAAAAAGAACTGCACAATCTTGCGAGGTATAATTCATCTAGTATGAGAAAGGTTGCTTCTATGATCAAACTGAAGGACCCGATCAAATGAAAAAAGAGTAACCGGGTGATAATGCATGGAACTTCAAATCTAGCAGTATAGTTTCAGCAGCCGTGTTGCATTCATAATACTCTTCTTTATATTCATTCTCAATCTTATATGTTCTTGCATGGCAGGTATGCTCAGTTAGCTAAATCCAGCTGATTGAGCATTATATCTGAGCTCTCACCTCAATATAGAAAACTGACAAAATTGAACGGATAGCCCAGGAAAGCCTCCTTTTGCTCAATTAAGCACGTTTTGCTGACCTTGCCCTAGCCACAGACTTCGAGTAGAGTTCCTCATATTGCGCTGCTGAAGATTCCCAGCTGAAATCTATGTTCATGTCCTTCCGAACAAGCTGCTGCCAACTCTCAGGATTGTTCCTGAAGAGATTAAATGCACGTTCCAAAGCACTGTTTAATCCCTGTCAAAATTGTGTCATTAGAGTTAACCAGAACAATGAACAGCACAAAATATGGTTTCCCAAGTACATGGGTGAGGGAGGCAGGGGTAGAGGTAAAACAGGTGAAGTAAAATCAACAGCGACATGGCTTTACATAACTGATTCTGTCCTAAAAAACAAGACAGCATCTGTGACATAGGACTGCAATAACAACATTTGACATTTCACTGCTTACCTGCTCATCGGCTTTCAAAAATGTAAATCCATTTCGAAACTGGGAAGGTATTGTATCATCATCAACATCAAAAACACTACAAAATGAGATAGAATTTAGTTATTCTTTGGAAAACAAGAATTACGCTTTCATGTTGTCACATCATGCATGCTATGCTAACCTGTCATTTAGGCCACCAGTTTTTCTGGCAATGGGTATGGCACCATATCTCATTGATATCATCTGCAGGAAAGATATTAGGTGTTAGATATAAAAAACCATTCACGTGCCTTCACCTAAGAACTTAAGCTTTTGGGAAAGTTAGTTTTTGACATGGTATTAGAGCCTCTACAATCAAGTGGTTTAAAGTTCGATCCTTATTGTTCCCATTCTTCTTATAAAAAGTTGAATTTCAGTATAAAGTAGGTGGGCATGTGCATTGTCCATGCTTTGAGCCTAAAGGGCTCTCGCGTGAGGGGGTGACCTTTCATGTGTCTTCATCTAACAACTTAAGCTTCATGGAGAGTTGGTTCTTGACAATAGGAAACTGTGTAAAGGTAGAAAGAAGTGGGGAGAGAGAGAGAGAGAGAGAGGGTAAGAGAGTAGTAATACTAATAAACTTTTAAGGTTTATATATAGATATTTTATTAATATGCATTCAGCAAAAAAGAACTAGGTCATTCAAGAGGATACTAAAGAAGTAAGATTATGTAATCTGTGACATATCTAAAGGCTTCAGTTTACCAATAAGGATATTTGACATATTTGCCATCTATGTTTTGTGAATGCTTATGTCTCTAAGGCATGTTGAAAGGTTTTTGATGATAACAAAAGCAAAAGAGAAGATCAAAGCACAAAAGGAAAAATCAAGATCAAAGAAAGAAGACAGAAGGTTTAATTAGTTATTTAGACTTAGGACATTACTGTTAAATGCTCTCAAGATTTCTCAAATGGTTTTTCAAATATATGATTTCAAAATAAATGGGAAATTTCAAAGATAAACATGACTTTCAATAAAACCTGAGTTTCAACTTTAAATCTAACACTCTTAAAAGGATTTATGTTTAAACAAGTACCTTGAGGTGTTGGAAATGACTTACACGAGTTATTGAACTTGAAAAATGTGTTCAAAGGCAAATGTAATCGATTACACAATGTTTGTAATCGATTACACATCAAACAGAAAGCATGTAATCGATTACATGAACAATGTAATCGATTACAAGCAAGTCGAGGAAGCCATGTAATCGATTACACAAGATATGTAATCGATTACACAAAAGCCCGAAAAGCAAAGAACACGTTCGACAAGAAATGTAATCGATTACACAATATATGTAATCGATTACACAAAACCCGTAAAACTCAAAAAACATGTTCGACGAGACATGTAATCGATTCAGGGATATTGTAATCAATTACACAAAGAAGTCGAAGTCATGTAATCGATTACATGATCATTGTAATCGATTACAAAGCAAAGTCGAAAGTTATGTAATCGATTACCTCAAGAATGTAATCGATTACACGAGCTGTAAAGTTCAAAACGTTGGAACAATAATGTAATCGATTACCGAGATATGTAATCGATTACACGCATCCTGACAAGGTCCAATCGGCTATATTAAATGCATTAAATGCATGCCCAACTACCTCCAACGGCTCTATTAATTGAGAAACTTATAAATACCCAAGTTGGGTCTTTGTTTACTGATTGACCTTGAACCAAAAACTGATCATTATACTTCAAAACGTGAATCAATTCTTAAAATCATTTCTTGCTCTGTTTTCGACTAAAAACGTGAAAAATCCTTGAGAGCATATTAGAGCTTCAATTTGTAAACACTTGCTCTAGAGAGAGCTTCTTCTATTTCAATCTTATACTTTCGATGAGGGTGAGGTATCCCTCAAGTATTGTAAGGGTGAGGTATCCCTTGGAAAATAGAGGCTCAAGCTTTTGGGTGAGGTATCCCATACTTGTTGAGTGCTCAAGGTTGTAGTGGTTTTTCAAGCACCCATTGAAGCTTGAATATATAGTGGAAAATCTCAAGGTGTTGCTTGGGGACTGGACGTAGATCACAAGTGGAGTAGTGATTGAACCAGGATAAACGACTGTGTTTGTTTCTCTAAACTCTCCTCTGTTTATCTTTGTGCATTGTTTCATAGTTCTATTTGGATATTATCTCCTTGACTATTACGTTCATTAGTAAAAGTGCTTAACTCATCTATTTAATTATTTCTGATCACTCAATAGCTTCAACGAAAATTGATTGTCAAACGATTTGCGAAATACTTGTGAACTTATTTTTAACTACTCAATTCACCCCCCCTCTTGAGTATTGAGGCCACTTGGTAACAAGTGGTATCAGAGTTAGACTCTTGTATAAAGAGCTTAGCAGCTTCAAGAGAAGTGATGGCTTCAAATGGTTTTTCAAATGAAGGTTCTTCTATAAATAGACCTCCTTATTTCAATGGGGATGGCTATGCCTATTGGAAAGAAAGGATGAAAATTTTTATTGAAGCTATTGACTTAGATGTGTGGGACGCATTGAAAATGGTGCTTTTGTCCCTACACAAACTAAGGATGGTGTGACAATTAATACACCTAGAAGTGATTGGACCGATGATGATAAAAAGAAGGTTCAATATAATTTGAAAGCCAAGAACATCATCACCACATCTTTGGGGTATGATGAATTCTTTAGGGTGTCAAATTGTAAGACCGCAAAAGAAATGTGGGATACCCTACAAGTAACTCATGAAGGTACTAGTGAGGTAAAAAGATCTCGAATAAACACTCTTACTCATGAATATGAATTGTTTAGAATGAATCAAGGTGAGAGTATTCAAGATATGCAAAGAGATTTACTCATATTGTTAATCATCTCATCTCATTGGGAAAGACATTTCCTAATGAGGATCTTATTAACAAAGTCTTGAGATGTCTAAGCGGAATTGGCAACCCAAGGTAATCGCTGCGATTGCGGAATCAAGAGATTTATCAACCATGTCTCTAGCCACCCTATTCGGAAAACTTCAAGAGCATGAAATGGAACTAAGTAGGCTCAATCAAAATGAAGAACATGACAAAAAGAAGAAGGGAATTGCACTCAAGGCCACCTCTCCCATACTTGAAGATGATGATGAAGATGGTGAAGAGGATGCTGAAAATATTGAGCTAAGTGAGGAGAATCTTAGTCTCCTTGTGAGAAAATTCGGAAGATTCTTGAAGAAAAGGGATTTCAAAGAAGACTACCGTTTCCTCAAAAGAAAGCATATCACAAAGGAGAAGGATCCTCCACTCCTCCAAAATGCTATGAATGTGGAAAACCTGGGCACATGAAAATGGAGTGTCCTATATATCTCAAGAAGACGGAGAAGTTTGAGAAAAGACCCTCCAAGGAAAAGAAAGGAAGAATAGCATATATAGCTTGGGAGGACAATGACTTAAGCTCTTCCGATGATTCAAAATGAGGAAGCCCATCTTTGCCTCATGGCTCAAGGAGAAGAAAGTGGAGAAAGCGACACCGAGGTAACCTCTTCTAACCTAGAACCTCCACCTTCTTATGATGAATTGCAAGATGCCTTTCAAGAATTGCATGATGAATCTTTGAGGCTCACAAAAATGATTTTGTCTTCCAATAAAACAATCTCCTATTGACAAAGAAAGTTTCTACTTTAACCAAGGAGATAAATGAACTTAAAATTGAAAATGAGACTTTAGGACTCATAGATGCTAATTCATCATGCATGATTTGTTCCTCACATGAAAATGCATCCATATCATTACCTTGTTTATCATGCAAAGCTTTTGAAAAAGAAATTGAAGACTTGAACAACACTCTTGCAAAATTCACTTTTGGAAGAGACAACTTGAATGTGTTGTTAGGGAGACAAAAATGTGTTTTCCAAAAAGCCGGTTTAGGATTTAATCCAAATAACCATCAAAAATCTTATAAGAACTTCTTTGTTTCCTCAAAAACTTCAAGTAGCCCCTTTGTTAAATGTTTTCATTGTGGTAGGAAAGGGCATAGTGCATCCACTTGCAATGTTAGAAAGAACATAAACACCAAGGTTGGAATCAAAAGGGTTTGGGTCCCTAAAGGCACCATACCTAATTCTAACACACAAGGACCCAAAACAATTTGGGTACCAAAAGTTAAATCTTGAATGTGTGTTGTAGGTGTGCTTGAAGACCAAGAGCTCAAGTTGGTATCTTGATAGTGGTTGCTCCAAGCACATGACCGGAGATGGCTCCAAGTTCTCCTCCCTTACACACAAGAAACATGGTCATGTCACATATGGTGACAACAACAAAGGGAAGATTCTTGGAATTGGCAAAGTTGGTAAGATCCCTTCATCATCTATTGATAATGTCTTACTTGTTGAAGGACTTAAACATAATTTACTTAGTATTAGTCAATTGTGTGATAAAGGAAATAGAGTTATATTTGATTCCTCTTGTTGTATAATTGAGGGAAAGGATGACAAGCAAGTTAAGTTTGTTGGTCATAGGTCAATAACATATATATGATTAGTCTTGATGACATCTCCTCAAATGATGCTAAATGCTTTATGAGTAGAGAAAATGATTCATGGTTATGGCATAGAAGAATTGCTCACATTCACATGGATCACTTAAACAAATTGGTTTCTAAAGAACTAGTAATTGGTCTTCCAAAGCTCAAATTTGAAAAAGACAAACTTTGTGATGCATGTCAAAAGGAAAACAAGTAAAGGTCTCTTTCAAGGCTAAAAACATAGTTTCAACTTCTAGACCTTTACAACTTTTGCACATGGATCTTTTTGGACCCTCTAGAACTATGAGCTTTGGTGGGAATTACTATGCATTAGTAATTGTGGATGATTTTTCTAGATTTACATGGACATTATTCTTAGCTCACAAAAATGATGCTTTTCAATCATTTAGAAAACTTGCCAAAGTTATCCAAAACGAAAAAGGTTTTTGTATTGCATCCATAAGAAGTGATCATGGTGGTGAATTTGAAAATCATGAATTTGAAACTTTTTGTGATGAACATGGCATTGAGCATAATTTTTCTGCCCTAGAACACCACAACAAAATGGTGTTGTAGAAAGGAAAAATCGATCTTTAGAAGAAATGGCAAGAACTATGCTCAATGAGGCCAACCTTCCTAAGTACTTTTTTAATGATGCGTTAACACCGCTTGTTATGTTATGAATAGAGCCCTAATAAGGCCAATTTTAAAGAAAACCCCATATGAATTGTACAAAGGAAGGAAACCTAATGTGTCACATTTTCATGTCTTTGGATGTAAATGCTTTGTTTTGAATAATGGAAAGGATAACTTGGGAAGTTTGATGCAAAATCATGAGGGAATATTCATTGGTTATTCTATCCATAGCAAGGCCTTTAGAGTCTATAATAAACGAACTATGACCATAGAAGAATCCATACATGTTGCATTTGATGAAACTAACCCAAATGTGCCGAGAAAGGAACTTGTTGATGATGTTGCAGAAATCTTGGCTAAGACGCACTTGGAAAATCAAGAGATAGAGTCCAAGAAGAAAGAAGAGACTCCTTGATCACTCATGGCAAGAAAATTCTAAAATCTCGGATCTACCCAAGGAATGGAGGACTTCAAGGTATCATCCTCTTGACAAGGTGATAGGTGATGTATCAAAAGGAGTAATCACTCGAAACTCACTTAGAGATGCATGTAATCATCTAGCCTTTGTCTCTCAAGTTGAACTTAAAGACATAAATGAGGCCATTAATGATGAGCATTGGATCTTGGCCATGCAAGAAGAACTAAACCAATTTGAGAGGAATCAAGTTTGGGAATTAGTTCCAAGGCCCAATGATCATCCTATAATTGGCACCAAATGGGTCTTTAGGAACAAACTTGATGAAACGGGTTTAATAATAAGAAATAAAGCTAGGCTTGTAGCTAAGGGATATAATCAAGAAGAAGGCATAGATTATGAAGAAACTTATGCTCCCGTAACTAGATTAGAGGCCATTAGAATGCTACTTGCATATGCTTGCATCATGGATTTCAAACTCTATCAAATGGATGTCAAAAGTGCCTTTTTAAATGGTTTTATACAAGAAGAGGTGTATGTAGAACAACCTCCTGGTTTTGAGGACTTTGAAATGCCCAACCATGTTTTTAAATTGAAAAAGGCTTTGTATGGCTTGAAACAAGCTCCTAGAGCTTGGTATGAAAGGTTGAGCAAATTTCTTTTAGAAAAAGGCTTTTCTAGAGGTAAAGTTGACACCACTCTTTTCATAAAACACAAAATGCATGACATTCTTCTAGTTCAAATCTATGTTGATGACATTATATTTGAAGCTACTAACAACTCTCTTTGTAAAGAATTTTCAAATATTATGCAAAGTGAGTTTGAGATGTCCATGATGGGTGAGCTCAACTTCTTCCTTGGTCTACAAATCAAGCAAACAAGAGAAGGAACATTTATAAGCCAATCCAAGTATTGCAAGGAGCTGCTCAAAAAGTTTGGAATGGACAATGCCAAGCATATGGCTACTCCTATGGGCACCTCTTGCTATTTGGACAAGGATGAAGGAGGTAAATCAAGAGAAATTACAAAATATAGAGGTATGATTGGCTCACTCCTTTATCTCACCGCAAGTAGGCGATATAATGTTTAGTGTATGCATGTGTGCTAGATATCAAGCTAATCCTAAGGAATCACACCTAAGTCTTTGTTAAGAGAATAATGAAATATCTAATAAGCACATCACAAATGGGTTTATGGTACCCTAAGGGTGCCTCATGTAGTCTTATTGGATATTCCGATTCTGATTTTCTTGGATGCAAAATGGATCGAAAGAGCACTAGTGGGACATGCCACTTGCTAGGAAGCTCACTAGTTTTCTTGGCACAAGAAGAAACAAAATAGTGTGGCATTGTCCACAAAAGAATATGTTGCAATGGGAGTTGTTTGTGCTCAAGTCCTTTGGATGAAACAAAGAACTCTTGGACTATGGTCTTGAGCTTGATCACATTCCCATAAAATGTGATAATACTAGTGCAATTAACTTGTCAAAAAATCCCATTTTGCATTCTAGAACTAAGCATATTGAAATAAGACATCATTTCATTAGAGATCATGTTCAAAGAGGTGATTGCATACTTGAATTTGTTGAAACAACTAAGCAATTAGTGATATTTTCACCAAACCCCTTGCAAAAGAAGCATTTTTCTACATTAGAAACGAATCGGGTATATTGGACCATTCATGCATAAATTAAATATTTGTCGCATAATCCTAAAACAAAAGCCTAAGCTTGCGTTTTTCGCATAATTATGCCACACTTCTTTGCACAATCTCTCGAATTTTCATTATATATATTTGAATCCCATACTAACTTGAGCGTCGGAGGTTTCCCCCATTATTTTGCAGTGCTCCCTCATGTCCAACTTTGACAAGAAGGGTGAAATTCAACACCTCAAAAATCACCAAAAAGGGTGAAATTCTTGGTAAACATGATAATTTTGATCAATTATATGAGTTGAATCATAATGTGATTAATCTATATGCTTGGATGATGATTTGAATTGATTTGAGTTGCTTTAAAACTGTTTTGGGTGGATTAAAATTGATTATATGTTGTTTGGAACGCAAAATCGAGTTAAAGAGTCTTGTAATCGATTACAATGCCTTTGTAATCGATTACACAAGTCTCAATATCACGCATGTAATCGATTACACACATTTTGTAATCGACAAACCAACTCGATCTCGATAATCGATTACATCATCTATGTAATCGATTACAAGGTTCCTCAGAGAAAAGCATGTAATCGATTACACTAAAAATGTAATCGATTACATACCTACCAGAAGCATGTAATCGATTACACCAAAAATGTAATCGATTACACACCCACTGAATGCATGTAATCGATTACACACTCAATGTAATCGATTACACGTCCTCGACGCGCGTAATGGTCATTTCTGTTTGGCCCTGTTCATCTTCCTCGTTCTCTCCCTCTGCACCCACGCACCTCGGATCTCAAAACCTCTCATTTCTCACTCAAATTTCCATCAAAACTCATCATTTCGCCTCTCTCAATCAAATCCCTCTCCACATAACCCACCGATCAAATCTCCTCAAATCCCTCATCCAAAATCTCCCCATCTTCTCTCACGAACACCCTCTCCACTTTTCTAACCTAATTTCGTCCCTCTCTCTCTCTCTCACTCATCCCCAACCATTTACCACTCAACCCGTGCTTCTCTCTCTCATCAATGGCCGAATCCTCCCATCGCTTCGAAGCGCCCAAGAACAGGGGCTGTTTGTTGGAAGTTCCTCTGGTGGCTCTACACGCAATATCTCTCGGGTTGGACCTCACGAGGCACTTCTCCACCGTGAAGAAAGCCGAGTTGTTCGGAAGAACTTCCACCTTCGCAAGATCATCTCTCCCGTGTATCTACCCATCACCTTCTGTGAGAGTGAACCCTTAGTGAGCTTTAGGACAATAGAACACTTAGGCTTGCTGGGATTCCTAAGTATAGAGAAGGCCATCTACCCTAACCTTGTCCGAGTGTTTTATGCTAACCTGAAGGTTGAGGATAATTGCATCATTTCTGAGGTGAAAAAGCAACAAATCAGGTTAACCATGGCGAGAATGGTATAGGCTCACCAAGCTCACTCTGATGGAGCCCAGTTACGTGGGAATGCCAAAGTCCGGGGGCATGAGTTTGAGCACAAGGTCTGCTCTTCTCTCCTTGATTAGGACAGCTACCACCTCCCCGGTGATCCTAGACGCAGAATAATGGCCACCGGCCTCACTATGGAAAACGGGTCCTCCACTACCTCTTGGTTCGTGGATTGATTCCCGCAGGAGAGAATTACTCCCAAGTCCTCAAGGACGATGTAGTGGCATTATGGGCAATGACCACGGGGCACCCAATAAAACTGGGGATACTACATTCTACAAAACATATGCTAGACATCAAGAAAAAGAAGAACTCTGCTTCAATGTTAGTCACCACAATCCTTGAGTATTGTCGCATTTCGACACCAGCTCCAAGGGACCCCAATCAATTGGGCTGCATACTCAAGAAGCTTCACTCTACAAGATGGAGGATAGGTGGCATTACATTACTCATGGCACATTTGGCCATATCCATCACGATCCGGGCGGTGATGATGAGGGGCTCGGATCCATTCTCTTGATCTTCTGCTCCAAGAGATGCGCAACCCGAGCGCCAACGTCAACACGCGCATGGATCATATAGAGCAAAAGATCGACCACCTTGAGCCGAGGATGGACTACTCGGACAGCTTGCCTCCATTCGATCCCTCTTACGTGGACCTCCCGTTCCTCGAGAGTCCCCGCCTGCCGCCGCCCCCCCACATCCTCTCGCCCCTCCGGATCCCATTTCCTTCGCCGGTCCATCCGGGTTCCTGCGATGATGAGGAGCTTCGGATTCGACGACGATCTTATGCCCGGCGATGATGACATTGGTCTAGGAGACTCTCTTCCGGAGGGTGATGTCTTTTGTGGACGCGAGGACACATAGTGATCCCGGCCTTATGCCTTGATTTGTTTTTCCGCCTTGTACTTTTTTTTTTTTTTTTATCGATTATATAAAATTGGTATACCTTTATGGTTATCTTTTGATTATTGCCTACTGTGACATGTTTCTTTGTACATGCTTATTAATACATAAACGTGTTTTCACTTTGAATGGTTGGTCGTTGGAATATTGCTTGGTGATCTTTGTGGCTTTTCTGGCAAACAATTGGGAATCATGAACTATAACCATATCTCATTTTTTTAATGCTTATGTCTTTTGATAATGCCAACGGGGGAGAAAATAAGGAAAAATGAAATGTAATTAAAGGTTGCATGAGTACGGGGGAGTTATTGAACTTTTAAGTTATTAAACTTTTCATATGCAAAATCTCCGGGGACAGCATTGTAACTAAATGACTATGATATACAAATGCAAAAACTCTTTCTTTTTCCTATGATCAGTTTGTCATCATCAAAAAGGGGGAGAATGTGAATGCTTATGTCTCTAAGGCATGTTGAAAGGTTTTTGATGATAACAAAAGCAAAAGAGAAGATCAAAGCACAAAAGGAAAAATCAAGATCAAAGAAAGAAGACAGAAGGTTTAATTAGTTATTTAGACTTAGGACATTACTGTTAAATGCTCTCAAGATTTCTCAAATGGTTTTTCAAATATATGATTTCAAAATAAATGGGAAATTTCAAAGATAAACATGGCTTTCAATAAAACCTGAGTTTCAACTTTAAATCTAACACTCTTAAAAGGATTTATATTTAAACAAGTACCTTGAGGTGTTGGAAATGACTTACACGAGTTATTGAACTTGAAAAATGTGTTCAAAGGCAAATGTAATCGATTACACAATGTTTGTAATCGATTACACATCAAAGAAAGCATGTAATCGATTACATGAACAATGTAATCGATTACAAAAGCAAGTCAGAGGCCATGTAATCGATTACACAAGATATGTAATCGATTACACAAAGCCCGTAAAAGCAAAGAACACGTTCGACAAGAAATGTAATCGATTACACAATATATGTAATCGATTACACAAAACCCGAAACTCAAAAACATGTTCGACGAGACATGTAATCGATTCTGGGATATTGTAATCAATTACACAAAGAAGTCAAAGTCATGTAATCGATTACATGATCATTGTAATCGATTACAAGCAAAGTCGAAGCCATGTAATCGATTACCTCAAGAATGTAATCGATTACACGTAGCTTGAGTTCGAGTTGGAACAATAATGTAATCGATTACCGAGATATGTAATCGATTACACGCATCTCGACAAGGTCCAACGGCTATATTAAATGCATTAAATGCATGCCCAACTACCTCCAACGGCTCTATTAATTGAGAAACTTATAAATACCCAAGTTGGGTCTTTGTTTACTATTGACCTTGAACCAAAAACGATCATTATACTTCAAAACGTGAATCAATTCTTAAAATCATTTCTTGCTCTGTTTTCGACTAAAAACGTGAAAAATCCTTGAGAGCATATTAGAGCTTCAATTTGTAAACACTTGCTCTAGAGAGAGCTTCTTCTATTTCAATCTTATACTTTCGATTAGTGAGGTGAGGTATCCCTCAAGTATTGTAAGGGTGAGGTATCCCTTGGAAAATAGAGGCTCTTTTGGGTGAGGTATCCCATCTAGTGCTCATTGTAGTGGTTTTTCAAGCACCCATTGAAGCTTGAAGATATAGTGGAAAATCTCAAGGTGTTGCTTGGGGGACGTTCACAAGTGGAGTAGTGATTGAACCAGGATAAACGACTGTGTTTGTTTCTCTAAACTCTCCTCTGTTTATCTTTGTGCATTGTTTCATAGTTCTATTTGGATATTATCTCCTTGACTATTACGTTCATTAGTAAAAGTGCTTAACTCATCTATTTAATTATTTCTGATCACTCAATAGCTTCAACGAAAATTGATTGTCAAACGATTTGCGAAATACTTGTGAACTTATTTTTAACTACTCAATTCACCCCCCCTCTTGAGTATTGAGGCCACTTGGTAACATGTTTGGATATAAATAGGGTGCAAGTATACTTCAAAATGCATGTCGTACCAGCGTCGGATATGTACCCATATCAAATACCATGTCGGATACTCCTTATACACCATCTAATACTTCCTAGCTTGCATCTTAATAGTTTTCATTTCTTACTTTTATATCTTTGTGCCAATTCAAGTAAAATATCATAAGAGTTTAATAAATACTAGTTTTCTATTGTATCTGCAATGACTGATGCTGAAAATAATGACTTTTTTTATCCACTTTTTGCTGTTTTATAATATGTGTTATGCCATATAGTGACGTACCCATGTCCTAATATTTTAGAGAATCTCATATCTCCATACCGTACCGGTGTCGTATCCAATACGTGAACTTGTATCCACTCCTAAGGAACACGATTTCCTCATTTCTTTGATGTATGGAACCAACAAATATTACTAAAAGATAGGTAAATTTTGACAAGAGAAATTTTCCGATTATGCAAAGACGAAGTCATTTTGATCCGATGTCATTATCATTATGCAGTCCAATTCCAATTACCTCAGTCCTGCTTCCCTCATTTTTGTACTTCTATCAAGTTACTGTTAGCTATCATTATTGTCATCACCGAGGTCATCTCCCATCATTGATCCCTAGGAAAAATAATCTTTAATAAGCTCTAAGGGACAATTATTTATTTATTTAGGCTTGCATCCTTCTCTATGTCCACAATGGATCTCTTAGATTAATCTCTCACTTTTTCCACTTCATACTCTAAAGCCTTAGTCTCCATATTTATCTTGCTCTCTTATCTAAGATACCTCAGGTCTTGTTTCTCAAATCTGAATCTAGCCCTTCCTTTGTGTCTGCCCTTAACTCACTTCTATGACCATCTCAATCCAGTTGGATTCTTTCTCACGAATCTCACCTCCCTTTATTTCATGTAAGTGCAGAAAATGGATTTTGGTACTCTCAATAATCGATTGAATTTGACTAAATCAATATCAGTTATTAGTTGAGTAATAAATAATATAATCCTCTATTCATGATACAGTTTTCTATAAAAGAAAACAATTTTTACCATGCAGATACATGAATCATAAAAAGAACGGAGCATAGATTTGCTTTAATTTCTACAATAAATAATTTTCTACAGTTTTTTTTTCTTTGAAATTCATCAACAGCCATTTTGACCATACCTGTGTTAGGCCACAAGGTTCAAAGATTGATGGAATGATGAACATGTCAGATGCAGCATAAATGGCATGGGAGAGAGATTCGTCATACTTCAATATCAACCTTACGTGATCATGATTCTGAAAGTGGTTGGCAATGCCCTCAAATTCTCTCTAGAGAAGAGAAAACTTGTAATCAGTTAACGGAAAATAGGAGAATGAATTGGAATGTCAAAAGAAAATAAAAAATTCAGCCTTACAACCAACATCCAAAATCTTTTTTTGAAAAAAACTTCTCATGAATTTTCCCTTTCACAATTCTCTCACACCCAAATTAATTTACAATAGCAGTTAAAAGTGTTATACACAGATATAAATAATTGAAAGTATATGTTCATGAGCTTCTAATTAACTCTAAAATCATTGAAGCCTAAATGTAACTGTAAGCCACAACTTAAAGATTACAACACAAGTCAATATATGCCAAAGTTGAAATTGTAGGAATAGATTGCAAGATGGTAATTTCCAACTTCACATGGAATTATATTTTACCATATCTAAATCTTCCAGAATCTTATCCCTTGATTTGATATTAGATATATTTATTAAAGGTTAAAATATATTTTTGGTCCCTATACGTGACACTCATTTTCAGTTTGGTCCCTATACCAAAAAAGTTTAGTCTAATCCCTATATGCACAATTGTTTTCAATGTCGTCCCCGCCATTTGTTGTTGGTATAACCCGTTGAGACTAGCACAGAGTTTACTATGAAGTATAGGGAAGGGACTGTCATGAACCAACTCTTTCAAAAGCTTAAGTTATTGGCTGAAGGCACATAAATGACTTTATTATATCTCTAACACGCATCTTCATGCAAGAGCTCTATGGACTTGAAGCATGGACAATGCACAGGCCCATTTTTATCGTATGCTTATAAACAACTTTTTATTTTGAAGAATGGAGATGGGAAGGATCAAATTGATGACCGCTTGGTCATGGAGGCTATGATACTATGTCATGAACCAACTCTTCCTAAAGCTTAAGCTGTTGAGTAAAGGCACAAGAATGACTTTATTATATCTCTAACATAGACCAAATTTAAAATGATTGTCACATATAGGGACCAAAAATATATTTTAACTAATATTTTTAGTCCCTATAAATAACACTCATTTTTAATTTGGTCCCTATATTTCACTATTATAACTCCAATAAACAATGTTGTAACAGCAACAGCAACAGCAACAGATTGCGAAGACTGTTGAAAACGATTGTACATATAGGGACTAAATTAAAAAACTTTTTTCATATAGGGATAAAATTGAAAATGAGTGTTACATATAGGGACTAAAAATATATTTTAACCTTTATTGAAATATTCCAAAAAATATACCAATCCTAAAGACACCCAGATACAAAAAATCCATATAAAAACCAGTATATGTGACACCAGCTCCATGACGTGATAAATTTAATTAAGCATTCATTGCATAAAACTAATTGTATCAATATTAGAAATATTAGAGGATGAAAAACAAATACATAATTTATAATTTATCTCCTATATGTCAAGAACTAGAAAAATACATTCGAAGCTACATTACCCAGGGATTATATTATTATATGTATGGATATGGAAACTATAATCCAGTTCAGGTATTATGCTTCCATGATGTCCCATATTCATGTATTATTTTTTGGTCACAATGACAACACGGAGGTTTGAACTCATGAAAAGCTGCAAACTACCCAAATCCCTCACCACTAGCCCAATCCTAGTGGCTTAACTAAAGAAATTCCCTGATTGAGTACAATCCAATTTATAGTAATGCACTTATATATTAGTTTTTAAGTACCAGCCATGAGAATAGTATGTAGTAATACATTTGTAAGCCAAAACAATTAGAAAGATAAATAGAATGTCTTCCTGTTCTTTTTTTTTGGGGGGGGGGGTTCTTTGCAACGATGTGTGATTAGGGATCCCCTGTGGTCATCTATGTAAAATAATAACTTTTTGCTGAGAATGAATTCCACCTATATTGTATGGTGATGTGACATTTTTATTGGCTTTCTTCTTATTCAATACTGTTCGAGCTGTCTCCTTTCTAAAATGAAATAGAATACCTCTACTTTCAGCCAGAAGGAAAGAAAATATGACCTGAATATGTGGCACTGGACTTGAACCAAGAAGAACAAATTGTCCTCCCAGCTCCAATGTTCGATATATTGCGTGTCTAATAAGATGAACACCTTTTTGTGGAACCAATCTTGTTATGCAGCCAACCTATCAAGAAGAAAAATAACAATTATTAAAGCATCTTCATTTCTAAGAATAAGTACTGAATGATTAAATATTAAATGAGTAACAGATAATTTGAAATTTTAAGATAAACAGCATCATTTCCTTATATGTATGAAAGATACCTATCAAACAATAAGCAAACGTCACCATAAAGCAACATCACAAGGACATTAGTTTATAAGTCAGCCACTGCCAAAAATTAATCGAATAGAATACAGGAATTTATAATTTATATTGAATAAAACTGCAGGTGATTGTTTATATCAAATCAAGAACAGAGACACCAACAAGAATAACAAGTAGATTCAATGCAATTATAGTTACTATTTCTTGTAAAATCCTAGCAGTAATCACATTCTGTAACTTTCGATGGCAGTCAAGCACCCATCTGATATGGAACTAAACAATAAACACCCACTTCCATTTGATTTTATAGTATCATGTAAGTTTGATTTTTCTGTCCTGTGACTTGGAAACTTTTTTCATTTATCATTGAATCATGCCATTGTACCTTAGTAACAGATTTGCTCAAATATGAAAGACAGCAAGCAATAGGTTAGACTGAAAACTGATTATTTTTAGTTTTGTCTAAAAAACCTTGTATTGACACCAAATATCTGTTGTATCAAGATATTATTATCCAGAAGGCATCCAATTCTGGTTTCTACAGAATAAAGACAGGCACAGAAACCACATTTCTACTGAAGATAAATAAAACCATTCTCCTCATGGCCTCATCTGTACATCACTATACTTTTTTTATCGATAGATTCCACAAGATACAGCTATTTGAAAGTTTTGAAAGAGTCTTTTGTGAGAACTGGTACTGTATTGAGAAGAAAGAAACAATGTACTGAATAGTTCTTTATTGAAGTGTATCTCAATTAGGAATAGAAAATACCCAATTGAGGAAGAATGAATTACAAGAATACAGGACTTTGAGAGCCTGTCCTCTCCCTACAGAATTCCATCTGAATAACCGAATATCTTTTCCTCTCTTTTTCCTATTATTAATAGCTAATCAGTTATGGCAAGTAACAGATAGCCTAACTGTCATGTAGTCTATTGGGCCTTGGCCCATTACTCTTTTTATTTTTTCTTACATACACTTTCCTAATCGGGGGACTGTTCCTAACAATACTCCCCCCCCCCCAAAGTTTCACCTTGTCCTCAAGGTGAAAGTGAGGGAACTGCTGCTGGATGACATCAAAAGATTCCCATGTGGCTTCAAATCCAGGGAGGTCCTTCCATTTGATGAGGACTGCAGCATTTCCTGTTGGACTGTCGCGGCTTGATAGCACTTCAGCTGGTTCAACTTGCATTTCTAAGTTCTCAGAGAGCATTGGGGGTAGTGGTGATAGGGCTGGTTCTCCCTTTAGCACTAAAATTCCTCCATTGTTGGGCACCTTCAATGTAAGATCCCTGAAATTGGCTCTAATCTCTCCCAATCCGGCTAGCCACTCCATTCCCAACACTACATCCACTCCTCCTGGATCGAAAATGAAGAAGTCTTGCTGAATTTTCGGCCCTTGAATCTGCAACAATAACTGGCCACAAACCCCTGTTCCTTTGATCTTTCTGCCATCTCCAACCTCTACTGTGTAGATTGCTGTTTCAGTCACTGGCCACTGTTTCTCCATCACTAAAGAAGAGGAAATAAAATTGTGGGAGGCACCACAATCTACCAACACTACCACCCTTTTTCCCTCAATTTCACCCCACATCTTGATAGAATTCTTGGAAGTTAATCCAGTTATGCTATTCATCGATGGCTGTAATGATTTATGTTCCAATTCCTCCCAATCTTGGGATCCCCCTTCCACCTCTTCATCAGTATCTTCACTCAAAATCAGCACATGTAACTGTTTATTTTTACAAATATGCCCAGGCCCAAACTTTTCATCACACCTATAGAGCATAATCCCTTTCTTTTTTTTTCTTCTAACTCAACCTCTGTTAGTTTCTTGAATCCCCTTCCCCTAAACGACCCGGGTTTTTGAGACTATTGGATTCACTTACAGAATGGGTACTTGTGTTACCTGTTGGGCCTTGATTCCTTGTTCCCCCTTCCCATGTTACTGTTCTTGATGAAGGATGACTTTGAAATGGACCTCTTCCCTTATTACTCCAAGAAGCCCCTTTATTCAACAGCATGTTCTTCTCATCTATCCTTTGGGCATAGTCCATCATTTCAGGCAGAGTGCCCAATTGATGCAACTTCAATTCAGCCCTAATTACATCTTTCAACCCATTCAAGAAAATTCCCTTCAAGAATTCAGGATCAGTCCCCTTCAATGGTCCTGCATATAACTCGAATTGCTCTCTAAATTCCTCCACTGATGCTATTTGTTTCAGACCCATCAACACTTCATATGGGTTTTGCATCATGGACGGTTGAAATCTCCTTAGTATGGCTGCCCGAAAATCTTCCCAACTAGGAGATGGTGTACAAAACTCCCACCATTGGAACCAAGTCAAGGCTTTCCCTTCCATAGCCACCATCGCAGCTTGTATCTTTTCTTGTTCAGTAACTCCCTTCAGCCCAAAATACCTCTCAACTCTGTTGACCCACCCATACGCATCCTCACCCGTAAACAGGGGAATCTCGAGTTTCCGCCATTTATTACCCTTCCTCTCTGATCGCGATTCATCTCTCTCTCCTATATTGCTTTCTTCTTCATCGCTTGATCCAGAAAATCGTCTATGGCGACCAGTTCTTCGGTGGTTGCGATCCAGATTTTCCATCACCTCGTCAAACCTCCTTCGATTCTCTTGCCTATCCTCTTCCATGCTTCGTAAGAGATTCCCAAACCCATGCTCCAACGCGTCCAATCGAGCTTCCATTCTTGTTCTTGTGTGAAGCATCAACGAAATTCACCCGAGGATCGAGTGCTTTGATACCAGTTGTGAGAACTGGTACTGTATTGAGAAGAAAGAAACAATGTACTGAATAGTTCTTTATTGAAGTGTATCTCAATTAGGAATAGAAAATACCCAATTGAGGAAGAATGAATTACAAGAATACAAGACTTTGAGAGCCTGTCCTCTCCCTACAGAATTCCAACTGAATAACCGAATATCTTTTCCTCACTTTTTCCTATTATTAATAGCTAATTAGTTATGGCAAGTAACAGATAGCCTAACTGTCATGTAGTCTATTGGGCCTTGGCCCATTACTCTTTTTATTTTTTCTTACATACACTTTCCTAATCGGGGGACTGTTCCTAACATCTTTCTACCTCCTTTTCAAATGTTTCATAAACCACATAAGTGCAGTTAGCCCTAGAGTTATTGTCCCAATAAAAAGAAAAACTAAAAGCAAACATAATAATAACTGATGAAGTTAAGTAATGACGGATAGAAAATAGTGTCAATTTCAAAAAATGAGAGAAGAGCAAACTATGACTTATTGTATCAAACAAATTCTCATTTGAAATTAGGATAGATAATTACCAATGGCCTCCTAACATCTGCAGATGAAAGACCTAGGTTCCTTCTTAAGACTTCCTTATTCTGCGCTTTTCCTTGAAGATCATTTGCGTTGTACTGGACTTCAAGAAATGTGTCAGTGGCAGGATTCCATGCATCAGTGTCAATACCATTAAGAATACCAATGAACTTTTTGGAATGGGAAGCAAGAGTTGAATGGAGGCCTTGTCCTCCCTGCATTTTGTACAAGAATATCATTCATGAGAGCAACTTTCAAGATTGAAAAGCTATGAAGAGTGCTTATGCACTAGTTTAAACTTTAAAACATTGAAGATGAATTATGTGTGATTCTCCATACTTGATTCCTAATTTAAGAACCTGTTGACAGCTTAATCTACTATGACAAAGCAAAACTGTAACTGTATCTATAATCAACAACAACAATCAAAGCCTTTTCCCACTAGGTAGGGTCAGCTACATGGATCAAATGATGTCACTATGTTCTATCAAAAACCAAATCCTCATATAGGCCATTGAGGTCTAAATCCTTCCTAATGGTTTTTCACCTAGAATTTTTCTTAGTCTTCCTCTCCCTCTAATTATGGAGCTATCCTCCATCTGATCAACTCTTCTAACCGGGGCTTCTATTGGTCTTCTTCTCATATGTCTATATAGATTTATAGTCAAATCCAAAGATCAACTACAGACCCTTTCCAGGCTCTATCAATTTGAATATCAAATCAGTTACCCTTGTCCCCTCCTATTCCGCATGTAACAATTTCAAATTTTAAATTCCAAATAGCTGATACAAAGACATATGCAAGAGCCCTTTATTTATTATTAGAAGCAAAGCCCTTGTATATTCTTGTCAAGAACCAAATCTCCGAAAAGCTTAAGATGTTAGGTGGAGCACTTGAATGATTATATCTATAATACATTCCCTCACGTGAAAGCCATTTGGATTTGAAGCCTGAATGAAGCACAAAGCCCACTCAAACCCTTGTTTATTCTTGTCAAGAACCAAATCTCCAAAATGCTTAAGCTGTAAAGTTGAGCAAGTGAAAGGTTTTACATCTATAATACACACCTTTACACAAAAGCCATTTGGGCTTGAAGCATGGACAAAGCACAACCCACTCAAACCATTGTTTATTCTTGTCAAGAATCAATTCTCCAAAAAGCTTAAGTAGTTAGGTGGAGCAAGTGAATGGTTTTATATCTATAACACATACCTTCACACAACTTGGGTTTGAAGTATGGACAAAGCACAAGCCCACTCAAACCTTGTGCGGGATTTTTTTTAAATAAAACACCTTGTGCAGGAATTATAGTTTAATTAGAAGTATAAGGTGGCATAGATCAAACTCCTGACCACTTGATCATAGAGGCTCAAATACCATGTCAAGGACCAACTCTACTAAAAGCTTTTAGATGGAGGCATGTGAATGATTTTATATCTCTAACAATCCTTTTTCGGAACCATCTGTTTACTGCACAGAGGAGAGTGAAATAGAAGCAATTATAGCACAAGATGTTATTCCTACTCGATCTTATGCTTGTGCCAACATGTGCACTTGCCTTATTATTCGTATTTAATTTAAAAAAAGAAAGGATACTTTGATAAACCAGAAAATACCTAATATGCACAAGAAGTTTTTTTTTATTTTTAATAAAAGCATAAGAAAAAGAAATAAATCATACCTCTGCAGTTCTCACTTCTTGGGCATAAGTAGGTGACACTGTTGTCACAATGTTTGAGAAAACAACTCCACCCTGATCATTGGAAGGTAAAACTATTATATTTGCTGATATATATTATAATAGATAATCTTTTTATTATTATACCTTGACAGAATTGACTCTATCATGTGCTGAGTTGTCCTGCATCCTATCTGGTCTGTTTAGATGATGGGCATCAAGACCGCACGATTCCAACTCTGAAGCTGCTGCAGTCCCTTGATATTCAAAGTTGTGGCATGTAAAACATATCCTAGCTGAATTTAATCCTTTCGGGGCATATATATCCCAATAAAGAGGAGCCTAGCAAAGGAACACAAAGATGTTATTCTATAAGTTACTCAAAGACAATTTTGATAGAAAGAATTTGAAAGCTCATACAATAAATGCTGTCTGCCAATCATGGCAATGAATGACATCTGGTTTCTTGCCAGCTTGAAGAAGAAACTCAAGAGCTGCACGGCTAAAAAATGAAAAGCGTCTGAAATCATCATGCTCCCCATAATATTTTCCTCTCCAAAAGAACTTATCAGGATGATGGGGCTCAATGAAATAAACAGGAAGCCCTGCATAGTTAAAGTTAAGTTACTACAACAGCTAAAGACATTAAATTAAAATGGATTGTGGAAATATTTAATTGTCAACCTTCAATAGTTCCAACCCAGATTTTATTTTTGAATAATTGACCCTCAAAGTATGACTCTACCACCACATCCAAAGCCTGCAAGAATAATCAAATTATCACAAGTAGTTCAAGATACCAAGATTCGATCAACATGCTTGATTCTTTTCTTAGTAGAATAGCATACCCTTAAGTCAGGGATGCGGTCATACTGCATACAATCATATTTGGGAAGAACAATTTCAACAAGGTGTCCTTTCTTTTGCAATGCTCTACCTAGACCACTGATAACATCCCCCAAACCACCAACCTGTTACAGAAATAACTTGATCTAAATATTAGTATATAATATGAAAAATAGATTAGCTGAAAGCAGAGGATCTGGCATAATCCTAGAATAAACAAAATAGAAAGGAATAATGAAATAATCAAACAACAGAGAGCTTCTTAATAATGTTAAATTCAAGTTGAAGGAATATGATAGAAACTGGTAATCTAGAATTGAATTTACTGAATAGAATCTGAATTGTATAGAAGAATGCTCTGTGGAAGATGTTTCCAAACAGAGAAAAGATACAGAAAACGTTTAGAGAAAGAATACGATAGAGAGGGAGAAAGAAAGAATGCCCAGCCAAGAATCCGAGAGCTTGGTCTCTCCAGTCCAATCCCAACTAATTTCCTAACCGTTTTCTCCTCGCTGTTCTCTATTTATTCTAACTAATCTACAGCTGGCCCAATAGGCAGTTGTCTCATCTTCTCTGGTAAACCTTTCTAATAGGGGGTCTAACAATACTCCCCCCCAAAAGAGTCACCTTGTCCTCAAGGTGAAAAGAGGGAAACTGAGACATAATCGTCTCATAAGGCTCCCAAGTAGCCTCAAAATCTGGAAGCCCCTGCCACTGTATCGAACTTCACCGTGCCCGCAGGGGTGTTTCGACCGCTTGACCGCCTTTGAAAAACCCGTAGTTCCAATTCATCGAGAGCATAGTTGGAAGAGGTTGAGGTGTGGCAAAGGAGAAAGAGCCTTCTTCAACAATGAAGCATGAAAAACAGGATGGATTTTGCAATCAGCAGGGAGTGACAACTGAAATGCAACAGGGCCAATCTGTTTGCTGACTTGATAGGGTCCATAATAGCGAGGACTCAACTTTTCATTCCTCTTCTTTGCAAGAGACTTCAAACGATAGGGCTGGAGCTTCAAATAAACCCAATCTCCGACGGCAATAGTGACTGGCTGCGACTCGAGACCGATCGATAATGCTTCATCTGAGCTTGAGCCTTAAGCAAATTGGTTTTCAAATCATGCAAAGAATTGATCACGAGTCTCAGTCATATTGTTCACTTCCTCAACTAAGGAAGGAATGGTAGTTCCCCTAAGGAGGTGGGGAGGCTCCCTGCCATAGAGAGCTTTGAATGGAGTTAATTTGGTTGAGCTATTATAGTTAGTATTGAACCAGAATTCTGCCCAACTCAACCAACGAGGCCACTGTTTTGGTTTAGAACCTGTAAGGCAGCGTAAATAGGTCTCCAAACAGCGATTCACAACTTCAGTCTGCCCGTCGGTCTGAGGGTGGTACGCAGAGCTGAACTTGAGTTTGGTACCTGGACCGAAATAACTCAGTCCAGAAGTGACTGAGGAAGATTTTGTCTCTATCGGAGACAATAGTAGAAGGAAACCCATGCAATTTTACCACCTCAGCAATAAAAACTTCTGCTACATCCTTGGCAGTAAAAGGATGACTAAGAGGGATAAAATGAGCATATTTCGTGAGCCGATCTACAACCACCAGAATAACATCCTTCCCATGCACTTTAGGAAGTCCTTCAATAAAATCCATGGATATATCAGCCCAAACTTGAGTCGGAACAGGTAAAGGTTGGAGCAAACCCAGGGGTGATAATGTCTGATATTTGTTCAGCTGACAGATTTCACATGAGGCCACAAAATGCTGAATGTCACGCTTCATACCTTCCCAATACACCAGGCCAGCAATGCGCTTATAAGATCTGAAAAATCCTGAGTGTCCCCCTACCGCGGAGCTATGGAATTCCTTCAATAAAAGAGGAATTTTAGTAGAAGATTTTGGCAGCACCAATTTCCCTTTATAGAGCAGCTTTCTGTTCTGAAAAGAATAGCCAGGATGAGAGTGTGAGTTCTGGATTAAGTCCTGGATAATGCTCTGCAGTTTAGGGTCTTTTTGAACTTCCTCTTCCCATTCCTCCAATTCTGAAAACTGGACAGTAGACAAGGCAGCAAAAGTCATTTTCCTGGAAAGAGCATCGGCTGCACGATTCTCAGAACCAGGCCTATACTGAATGTCAAAATCAAAACCCATCAACTTGGATGTCCACTTGAACTGCTCCTCACCCAAAACTCGTTGGTCTGTGAGGAACTTTAAGCTCTTCTGGTCAGTAACAATGACAAAATGCCTGCCCAAAAGATAATGCCTCCATTTCTGTACCGCCATCACAATGGCCATTAACTCACGTTCATAGACAGACTTAGCCTGTGCTCGATCCGATAAAGCTTGGCTAAGAAAAGCCACAGGTCGGCCTTCTTGGAGCAAAACTGCTCCAAGTCCTTTATTTGATGCATCTGTCTCAATGGTGAAGATTTTAGAAAAATCAGAACAGAATTGGCAAGTTAGCCATCAAGACCTTCAACTCAAAAATGCATTCTCGGGCACTACAGACCAAAGAAAACTATCTTTCTTCAATAATTGAGTCAATGGCCTAGCAAGCTTACCGTAGTCCCTAACGAACCTTCGGTAATACTCGGTAAGGCCCAAAAAACCTCTAAGTGCTTTAAGGTCCTTGGGAACCGGCCAATCTAACATCACAGCCAACTTCTTAGGGTCAGCCGCTACACCCTTAGCTGAAATAATATGTCCCAAATATTCCAGCTATTGTTGCCCAAAATGGCATTTCTTCTTGTTGGCAAACAAATGGTGTTCCTTGAGAAGAGCTAGCACGGCCTGCAAGTGTCTCTTGTGATCATCCTCAGTTTTACTGTACACTAAGATATCATCGAAGAACACTAGAGTAAATTTCCTCAAATAAGGTCTCAACAAATTTCATTCATGAGAGATTGGAATGTGGAAGGGGCATTCGTAAGACCGAAGGGCATAACAACAAACTCATAGTGCCCTTCATGAGTCCGAAAAGCAGTCTTCGGAATATCCTCTTCCCTCATTCTAATCTGGTGATAACCAGAGCGAAGGTCCAATTTAGAAAATACAATCGCTTCCTCCTCATCCAATAACTCATCGATTATTGGTATAGGAAACTTGTCCTGGTGATTTTGTTAAGAGCTCGATAATCAACACAAAAATGATCGGACTCGAGTAGGGACTCACACTCGGCCTGATGATACCAGAATTGAGCATATCATCCACCAATTTCTCAATCTCATTCTTTTGATAGTGGGGGTAACGGTAAGGTCTGAGGTTGGGAATATTAGACCCTTCCTTCAAGACTATGGCATGGTCATGACGCCTCGGTGGTGGTAATTCCTGCGGTTCCTGAAATACCTCAGCAAACCCATCAATAACTGAAACTAACCAATGAGGAAAAGGCTGTCCCTGTTCTGTCTCAGCTTGCACACTTGTGATACTCCAACAAGAAACCCTCCCCTTGATCAGCTATGGCCTTGAGGATTGATTTGAAAGAAACCTTAGTTCGGGTTAGTGCAGGCTCTCCCTTCAACAACTTAGTACCTTCTTTAGTGGGGATCTTAAGTGAAAGTTCGTTAAAGTTAGCCCGGATCTCTCCCAAACTGGATAACCATTCCATGCCTAGCACGACATCCACTCCCCCTAATTCGAAAATAAAAAAGTCTTGTTGGATTTCTAATCCTTGGGCTTGAAGTGTTAATTGTGAACATACTCCTTCACACATAATTCTCCTACCATCTCCTACTTCTACTGAGTACCGCGGGGTTGGAGTTACATGTAATTCACAATCCTTTACTGTGGTGGCAGAAATGAAGTTGTGGGAAGCTCCACAATCTACCAAAATTACCACCTGTACGCTGACTAGAGTTCCCCAAATCTTGATTGATTTTTTTGAGGTCAACCCAAGAATCTTGTACAAGGACAAGCTTGTTCTCAATCGTTTCATCTCCAATTCTTTCCCTGTTCCCTCTGTTTCAATTTCTGTTTCATTAGCATCTTCATCTTTATCCAGGATCAGAATATGTAACTGTTTGTTAGCACAGATGTGACTTGGGCCCCATTTCTCATCACATTTGAAACAAAGGCCTCTTCTAGATCTCTCTTGGAGTTCTGCATCACTCAATCTTCGAAAATTTCTCCCCTTAAAAGACCCTGTAGATTTTAGATTAGAATCATTCACTGAACTCCCTGTCACTGATACTGACTGAGTCTGATTTTTGCTCCCTGGTTCCCATGTGATCAGACGTGTACTACTTGCACCCCTTGTAATGGCTCCACTTCTTTGCACCGACTGACTTCCTTTATTAAGTAGTAAGTTTTTCTCATCAATTCTCTGAGCAAAATCCATCAACTCAGCTATTGTGTCAGTTTTGTGTAACTTTAATTCAGCTCTAATCACCTCCTTGAGCCCATTAAGAAAAATACCTTTTAAGTAATCTGGTTGAGCTTCTCTTATGAGTGGTCCTGCATACAGCTCAAATTGTTCCCTATACTCCTCTACGGATCCTGTTTGTTTAAGGCTGAGTAAGAGTTCAAAAGGACTGTGGATCATAGATGGCTGGAATCTCCGAATCACATCAGAACGAAACTCCTCCCAGGTAGGGGTTTGAGCGCAAAATTCCCACCATTGATACCACGTCAGAGCCTTACCTTCCATAGCCACCATCACCGCTTGGAGCTTCTCTTTATCACTCAAGCCTTTCAACTCGAAATAACGCTCCACACGATTTGCCCAACCATACGCGTCTTCGCCAGTGAACACTGGTACCTCCAATTTCCGCCATCGTTCGTCTCGGATCTGAGAATCCGATCGTTCGTCTCGGATCTGAGAATCGTCGGAGGATCCTTCTCCGTTCGCATTTCCGGTGCTGTGATTTGTCATTCCGCGCACCGTCTCGAGAAGTTCTCCAAGTTGCCTTCTCGTCTCGATCCTCTCGAGTCGTTCTTCTTCTACGACTCTTTTCAGTTCCTGCAATTCTTCGCGCGATTCCATGAATGCTTCGAATCCGCGCTCGAGAAACTCAAGTCTGGTTTCCATTCCTCTCGTCGAAACCATGAATCTTCTCCCAAGATCTGAAAGCTTTGATACCAGTTGATAGAAACTGGTAATCTAGAATTGAATTTACTGAATAGAATCTGAATTGTATAGAAGAATGCTCTGTGGAAGATGTTTCCAAACAGAGAAAAGATACAGAAAACGTTTAGAGAAAGAATACGATAGAGAGGGAGAAAGAAAGAATGCCCAGCCAAGAATCCGAGAGCTTGGTCTCTCCAGTCCAATCCCAACTAATTTCCTAACCGTTTTCTCCTCGCTGTTCTCTATTTATTCTAACTAATCTACAGCTGGCCCAATAGGCAGCTGTCTCATCTTCTCTGGTAAACCTTTCTAATAGGGGGTCTAACAGAATACTCCAGGAGATTCCATGAGAAAAAAAACTGCACTGATGCCAAAAGAACTACCCCATCTGAGAGTAAATTCAGTAACAGAATCTGTTAGTTTCTTCAAGGGAATCTTCCAAATGATCAACATTCCTTCCGGGATAGGGTTGAGTGGTTGATGAAATACCCTTAAGGATTGTTGCAGTCCACTCTGACCAAATGCTCCATGAATCTGCAAACTTCGTACACGTCCAAAGGACCTGGCCCTTCTTATACCAAACCAAAACCCCAAAAATGGATGAACAAAAACTCTCCCAAGGTCTGTTGGCAAACCCATTGTGGTTCAAAGATACAAAACAACCTATCCCACATACACCATGCACCCACACAACGTAAAAACTGAATGAAATTGTTTTAATATTTGGGAATTGAAAATTCAGGAACTAATATCTTGGGCTGACAGAATAATAAAGGATGCTTCATGCACTTCCATAATAAAAATATAGCAGCACTTCCAGAGATCCATTGCAAGTATTTACAAGAAAAATTCTCCCCATGCTTACAAGGAGATATAGGTCTGAGATAATCACATGCAACTACCTCTGCACTCAATGCAGCATACATATTCCCAATAGACCAAGACAAATGAATCTTATGAACAGAAACATCTAACTCCAGTGTTTGAACTCCGGAAGATAGATAACTCTTTACTCAATTAGATGGTCAACTGTTCCAATTTCCAAAAGCTTAAGCAAATAGGCCAACCTGATTTCTGAAGAATACACCTGCTTATATGCACTAGGATATGAACCATGAAACAAAGTGAAACATGACATAAACCACAACTGAAAAATACCGGTGAAATATTTTTGAACAATTTTTCACACTTAAAAGTCTTGAAACTCTAATTTTTTACATATATTTTCTCTAGCTTCTTTTTTAATCACTATTATCCCAACAATAATCAAGCCAAGTATGTATATTAAGCTTAGTTCACCGGGACTTCCACATAGACAACTGCATAATATTTAGTGTTTTACACTTAGATTCATGTCATGACAGTGGCTAGTTGATTTCATACTACAGAATCTATAGAAGTATGGAGTCTATGGACCAAACACAGTTAAGTCGAAATTGGATAAAAACTCAATAAGTTCAAAAACCATGGTAGGTATTGGAATTGAGAACGGACTAGGCCTAACTCAACCCCAAAAGCTAGCTCAAGGGTGGGAGGATTGCTCAAGTCATTATAAGGGGTTTTTTGCCCATATACCCAGCAAATGTGGGATATCAATACACCCCTCTCACCCAGGACTGGAGCGTGAAATTTGCAAGACTGGACATTTGCAAGTGGCCCAACATCAAGACTGGAATAAGCTCTGATACCATATTTAAATTGGGAATGGACTAAGCCTAACTCAACCCCAAAAGCTAGCTCAAAGGGGTGGGATTCCCCAAGTCATTGTAAGGGGTACCTTGCCCATATACCCAGCCGATGTGGGATCTCAAAAGAAGGAACATGAAAAACACTGTCGAAGAACTGGGATCATCCAATTAGAACAACTCCTATTCTAAATGGGTATGAAAAATATAAGCTTACAGCAAATTCTCAATCATATAGTACTTATTTTCCATAAAGATTTCAACAATTGGCAAGAAGAGGGGGAAAAATGACAAGAGACTGTGTTTTAAGGATGTCAAAGAATTTTTTTCAATATAGAACTCAGTATTCCCCCTCTTAAAGTATACTTAGTGTAAGATGCTCCTGCCATGCATCTTTAAGATTCTAGTAGGTGTTATAACATTTGAAGACCACATTGTAGGGGAGGGGATAAGACCAAATTGAAACAATTAAAAACATTAGGGATAAGATAAACTGAGTTCACCAGGATAAAATGTAGCGATAAGGATACAACGAGTTCACCTTAGCTACTGGTGCCATCTCTGCTGCAATATGAATCACATATAACCCTGGACTAGAGATAAAAAATAAGGTATACATAAGACAATGGAAGATATATAAATTGCAATTTACCATTAAAAGTTAATACCTTGTTGCAGATGTTGTAAGCCCAAGAAATGCAGAAATAGCCTCATCTTCACTCTGTTCTTTGCAAGCCATATATATATCACTAATACGCCTGTCTCTCTTCCACACCTTTTCTCTCAAAAGCTTTGCATCATCTATTGATATTTTATTTTCAAGTGACCAACCATCAATCATAAGCAACAATCGACTCCAAAATTCCCATGGCATATCTTCTACTGGGTCATCCAGTGCCCTTCTCTTGCTCTCTTCTTTCAGAGTATTAAGTGTATCTTGAAATTCCTTCACTGACTCTTGATACAGCTGAACGTAAGAATGTATCTCTTCATCTGATTTTTGAAGACGGTCCTCCAATAATTTTATCTTTTGTTGCATTAGTTCATTATATTTTTGCATTTTATCTGACGAAAGTTTATAGATATTAGCTTCTTCAAGGGATGCTTCCAATTGATCAACCTTCCTTCGTAGATCCTGGTTTTGTTGCAACACTATAATAGCTTGATCAGCTTGTTTGGTTGCTTTATCTAGCAACAACTGCAAATTTTCAACCTTATTCCATAAATCCTTGCATTCAACTCCTAGTGTTGACAGTTTTGACACGTCTTCCTGAGATATTGAAAGTTTTGATTCCAAGTCTTTTAGGGCTGTTTCCAAAGATGACCGTTCCTTTTCCAATACCACCAGACGTTCATCATTATTCTTGACATCATTAAGCTGTGTTTTAAATGATTCTATGGCAGTCTTCAGAGAGGTATTTTCCGCCCTCAATGAACTAAGCTCCTCGGTAAGGGAATGAATGCTATCACTATGACTTAGAGGGTGCTCATCACTCAAAACTCCAATTTGATGGTCATGCAATTCAACATCTCTTCCTTCAGTACTGGCCCTTTGAGCCAACTTATTACGCAGTTTCTCTAACTGGCCCTCCAAGAGTTCCACATGTATCTTTTCCTGGGTGGCAACTTTAATCAGTGCATCAGTCTCAGCCAACCTCATCTCTAAGAGATTAATTTCTCCTTGTAATGCTTCCTTTTCAGCAACAATGTTTCCAAGATCTTCAAGTGCACGAACTCTCGCTTGATTTAGAAGAAGGATGTCTGCAAGAAGAATATATAATTCTTAATAATAGGTGACAATACATTGAACCAAAAATATGGGTATGAGAAAAAGAAATCCACAAGAATTCAAGAAAGATTTCTTACTTTTCTCTGCATTTCTTATCATGCCTAGCAAATCCTCGAGTTGACCACCAGACAACTGTTCGGCCTGCTCGGCTCCATTTATTTGTATGGCCTATTTCATAATTAAATAATTAGTTGTAATAACAGTTTTAACCTCTTCAATTTTATTTGCCAAGTAACTTAATCCAAGGAACAGAATGACTCTATCCAGACTCTTGTACTGAACAGACCGTGCATCAAAAGTTGCACCCAATAATGTGGGTTGGTAAAGGACTCATGTTTAAAATTTTGCAATTCATATTGTAATGATTTATGACATGGTTGAGACTCATAGGCACATATCTAATTAGGAAAATAATGGTTGAGACTCATGATATGGGCACCATATTGTAATGATTTATGTGCAAGAAAGCATTCAGATATCCTATTATTATAGTATAGTACATCATTATGAATGCAGTGAAAAAAAAAATGCCAGAACATGAAGAATATTATAAAGTAAATTATCAAAATATCTTCAAATATCAATACAAAGAAATTAAACAAGTAGGAACATGCTTCAGCAACAAAAATCAAAATACATCTCTATAGATAATGAAAGAAATTATTTTCTCTTTCCTATTACATTTTCTTAAGACATTTTAAATATAGAAGCACAGATTTAGGACAAATTGTAAAATCAGCTACACTAAAAACTAAAGTATGTTGGTCTTTCTCTTGATTGAAATATCCAAACACATGATTTTGTTCTTTGGTCATTCCCCCTACAGGCAATCCTCATGAGAGTTATAATAAGAAAGTTAAATAAATAAACAGAAATTGATGACTAAAATATGATAGAGAAGCTAGTGAACTACATTCTCAATTGTTTTTTATCGATGCAATTTTTTTTTTCTGGTAATTCAAATACTAGAGTTTGGACTTTGGATTCTTCTGGCAAGTTTTCTTGTGGTAAATCCTTTTTTCAGTTTCTAACTTCCTCGCCAAACCATCAAAGTTCCCCTCTTGACAAACCTATTTGGAATTCTAAAGCTCCCTCTAACATCAAAGTCTTTTCTTTGGATAGTGGTGCTTAACAGGATTAATACTAATGACTTGTTGCAGATTTGTAGGTCTCACATTGCTCTTTTCCCTGATATTAATGTTATATGCATTGTAAAGTAGCTACTTTCCTTTCCTTCGGAAATTGAAACAACCTTTTTGGAGTTCTTGGTGAGCATTAGGAGTGTCCTACTTTTGAAGCACCTTTTGATAGTGTATAAAGGTTTTGGCAAAAATAAGGAAGCTAAAATTTTGTCAGTGTGCTGTTTATATTTTATAACCTTTGGTGCATTTGATTGGAAAGGAATTCTCTCTTCTTTAAGGCTGTCTTATTATGGGAGATAATGTTTATAGCATCTTTGATTCTCTTCAGTGTTTGACTCATGGCCCTAATGTACTTTTCCTCTTCACTCTCTAATAAAATTTCTTTTTCGCGTCAAAAAAATAAAAATAAAACTTTAGTCTTAACAATGGAATTTATGAGTACTCAAGATAGGTGGCCTGTGGGTCTGTACCTATAAACATGCCACCATTCATATAAAGAAAATGATTGGAAAAAAGCAGGAGCCACATAGAATGCATTCTCAATTTAAATTTGTATGTCTAGTTAGTTGAAGGAGATAGATACCAAAGGCGTCGGTTTAGCTAGTACAATTGGACCATCCAAATTCTCCACATTGGTATGCTCCACAGAATCGCTGTTTTCAGTATCAGTACTGCATAAGATTTCCTTGTTCAAGTTTGGGATTGTATCCAATGAAACCTTTGAGTCCTCATCTTGATTTGGACGGGGATCTCCATCTGTGGAAGGCTGCTCATGAGAAGCTTTCTTGATTTGTTGTTTTTTATGCTGGGAACTGTATACAATAGAATAAGTTTGTGTATGTTAATTATTAAAGTTACAAAATTACTAGCCAGTGAAATACGATAGCCATTATAAAAGGAAAATCAAAACAAGTAAAAAGCAACACAATAAATTTACTCCAGGTGTTCTTTTAAGTAGGCTAACAAATTAACATTTTTTTTAATTAGAATTGACTGTTGAAATACAATTGAGCACAGTTTAAGCAATATTTCAATATTTCATGAAGAAGGGAGGGCAGGGATTTTAAATTGCAAGAGACAAAAGCATCCCTAGGATCAATTAATTTAACGAAATAAAGTAACATTTAAACGCTTGGTTCACTCAAAGAGAAAAAAAGAACATTTACATGCCTTGAAAGATAGCCCGAAAACCAAGATTATTTCACTGTTATATTACCAGCATCCATTTTTCCATCCACAATTGATGCTTCCTATAAAATCCTCTTCCTTAACATAACTCATTCTAGACTCGGCTAAATCAACGTCAACGAAATTCCATCATCGAATTGAAACCCCAATAAGGCAAGGCATAAGATCAAGCAAATAGAGTGCAATGAAATGAGGCAGCAAAAACACTTTGGAATCCAAAATTGAATGAAGTGGGGGATTGGATTGCATTACCTGAAAGTGCGGTGTCGCATCTTGCAAGAAGCGGGAAGAAGGCGATGGGATGGTGAAGCTGGAAAACGCACTGTTGTATTAGGTTGGTTACAGTTGAACCCCCTCAGGTTAAGGTTCCAGCACACAAAACACGTTGTCAGCTTCGAAGCCATAAATTTCAATCAATCAATCTATCGCTATATTACTCTATATATAGAGAAAATCTTAGAGATTGTGAGCAAAGAAGAAGAAGAAAGAGGGGCAACGGTTTCTTCAGTTTGTTAATCACAACGAGGACTTGTCTTTCACTTCACTTGGCACATCCTACATGGGATTTTCATTTTTCTCCGTCCATATTTCTTTATTTATTTATTTGTTTCTTTGTTTGAGGTAAGGAATCTAATCTATCTGAAGAGAAAGATTCTGAAAGGTGCCTGATATTTTGCTAGAGACTGCTTTGCCACGTCATTTGAGTCAACTCGTGTGATTCGAGCTACCTTATCTACGAACTGATGTGATGTCAAGGACTCTGGGTCCGAAAACGTGTTCTCTGCTCCACCTCGTCGTCACCGAAAATTCTTATTTTTCAAGATTGGATCGAACCAAACCAGTCGATCGGACTGAAATAACAGTGAACCGGTTTTTTGACGGGTGTAATTAGGGGTGTAAATTAGTTTGGATAACCGACTAATCCGATTAATTCAAACTGAACCAATTAAATTAATTCGGTTTGGTTTGGATATATTGATTGGTTCGAGTAAAATCCAAACTAATTAAAATTTAATTGGTTCGATTCTCGAATTTAAAATTTTAAAATCGAACCAACCCGAACCAAACCAAACCATATATTTATATATTTTATTTTTTTAAAAAATTTATGCTACAATATTTTTTGGCTATTACTTATTTTTTTTCTTTATTTTTTGTAATACTTTCTTGGCTTTTCATTTCTTAAAACGTCGTTTTCGCTCAACATGAGAAAGGCTAGAAAACTCCTCGGCCAAAATGTTCGGTTCTGCTTTCACCTATTCTGACTTCAAGGTGGCATATGCTTATCAGTCTATTCTAAAAACTCTTGGAGATGTGAGACTTGAAAACTTTGGATTTTTCCTTCAACCAACTTCTGATCCATTCCTATTGAACTTTAAAATTTACATGTCATTCAACTTTTGAACCTCTCTTATAATGATTTAGAAGGCGAACCATTCCTAATGGTGGAGTTTTCCAAAAGCTTCTGTCATTGTCCATTTAGAAAGTAATAAAAAACTTTACTTGTTTTTGCATGTGAAATTTCATGTACGGAAGAAGAGCGTGTTAGACATTACATCATCATAACCACGATGTATCTTGATATTATTATGTCAACAATTTGCTTGCTACTATACATAAAGAACAGAAAAGTGAAAATAACAGTAACAACATCATCTAAACTTGGAAGCTTGGAAACGATGAATTGACTTTAAATGATCTAATGGGAGCTTGGAAGATTAGACTAAGGGAAAGAGAAAGGGGAAGAGAAAGCGTCTGAAATGAAAATGAGTTGGTATATGGAAACTCGAATATAGATATTGATCTGCATTAGATTACCTACACAATGATAGTGAAGTTCCTATTTGTGATTTGAAACCTAATAATATTCTCTTGAATGAAAATATGACCGCAGGTTGGAGACTTTGGATTCGCTGACTTGATTCAAAGTTCAACTAATCAAGTCTTTATTAGCTTCTCATGTCATTGGGGGTTCAATTGGTTACATATATACCTCCAGGTTAGTAGCGCAAACTTTCTCTTAATTGAATAGTAGTAGATACAACTTGTCGAAGTTAAATCTCTCTTGAATTTTTTTAAACTTATTCAAATATAATTTCTTTACAAATATCAATATGTTTCTTTATTCTCCTTTATGAACCTTTTAATATATATTTTAAAATATGAAATAATTATTAGTATTCAAATTAATAAGATTGATTTTATTTCTAAATTCTTTTTCATTAGTTTATTTTGTATTTTTTTTATGAAAAACTAATTATTTCGTTAATTTTTGTATTAAAAAAATGATCAATCTGATCACCCGAACCAAACTAATCCATAGATGTTCGATTCGGTTTGGTTTGGATTTGGCTATCAAAAAATATGAAAATCGAACCAAACCAAACCAATTAATTTTGATTGGTTCGAATTTATTTTTCCTCAAAAACTAAACCAAACTACTCACGTACACCCCTAGGTGCAATCAACCCTCCAACGTTGGTATTTTGAAAACTGGCCTTTGAATGAATGAACCAGTCTCAAACAAGCCAACTTGTCTGAACCGGACACGGGTTGGGCAATCGAATTGGTTCATTTTATTAACGCACCAAAAATTCCATCGTCTTGGACGTCAGTTTAGCAACAAAGTGAGTCACCACTAAGCTACTAATGCTCTTTAGTATATAAATGTCTAACTATTAAATATATTTCAAAAAAAAATTAAAATGAATAAATAATGATATATCTTTAAATCATTTAATGAATTAAAATTATGATATATTTTATTAAATTAATATTAAATAATTTTTACTTTCTCACTTAGATAATTTTTAAAGTAAAATCTATTGTATTTAAGAAAAATAAATTTTTACGTACTGACATAAAATCTTAATATTAATTTGTTCGTATTATATAAATGTATAGATAATGTTCACTTTTAAAGTACCTAGAAGTTTGAATTGTTGAGTGAGATTCAAGTGACGAACTGAGTAAGATTTATGTAAAGTGGGATAATAACTTGTAAGAGAGACACTCAACTATGGCAGAAGCATATTTATGGTGGGTTAAAATTTTGTGAGTTAAAATTAATTTAGTCTATTAAAAAGTATAAATATAAAATAAATAGTGAGTCATATTATATTAAAATTTATATTTTTCTCTCCTACAACATGATTTTTTAATGTTAATGAATAACATAAAAGAATCTTTATTCATAAAAATTACCTAGTTACACATTAAATTAACTTAATTACTCTCTCATCAACCTCTCTCATTCCGTTGTAGACAAACAAAATAATCTTCAAAATTTTTGCATGAACTAATTTGCAAATTCTTAAAATCTAAAATCCTTTATTTGCATATATCAAAAAGTTTATTATCTTTTTTCTCTTTCACCTTTACCAAAATTTCTCTTCCCAAAACTTTGCAACCTATTTTTGCACGTGCTTTTTATATGATAAGTTACGTTGCTTGCTAACTTTTTGTCACTATTAGCTATAATTTATGTGACTGAAAATGAATTTAAAAATAATTGTAGGAACCTTAAAAAATGTTGTATCGAGTCTAGGCCAATAAAATTAAGTCTCTTTTAAGAAGAATTTAAAAAGTACAATCTTTTGTATTTAAGAAAAAAAATTTCTTACGTACTGACATAAAATATTAATGACAATTTGTTCATATTATATAAGTGCATAGATATATTGATCACTTTTGAAGTAGTTAGTAGGCTGAATTCCTGAGTAAAATTCATGTGGAGTAGGATATTAATTTGTAAGAGAGACACTCAGTTATGATATAAGAATATATCTATGGTGAGCCTCCTCTTTATGTATAATCTCCTCATTGTGAGCTAAAAATAGGGAGCATATTAACTCAGCATCATCTTATTACAAGACATAAAACTATAAAAGGAGCTAATATTAATTATTTTGTGTGTTTGAAAAAATTGTAAAAAATTGATTATGCTCAGTAATTGATTATTATATAAATTTTTTTGTTATAATCGATTTATTTTTATGTTTGGATACATTAGTTAAAAAATAATTTTAAGTTAATCTGATTCGTTTAGATAAGTATAAAAAATAATTATTTTTATACATTAAATTATTAAAATAAGTATAGAATGATTAAAAAATTATTTGATTGAGAATAAAATGATATTTATATCTCAAAGTGTAAAAAATAATATATAAATTAAATTATAAACTTCAATCTTCAAGATATTATGAAAATTAGTTTAAAAATTTTTTTATAATACATTAAATTTCGTATAAAAGTTGAAATTGATTTTGTCAAACATGTTATAACACTGTGTAAATAATTTTTTTCAAAAAAAAATTATTTGCACAATAAAAAAAACTTTTACCAAACACACTCTTAATTTCACATAAATGATTAATGATAAAAAAATATATATTTCAAGATCATAAGATCACTTTAGAAGTTTATGTTGGAAAATGAGGCGCCCATGACCTATATCTATTATCTTACTTGGTTGGTTAATTAATTATTAATTAGTCAAATATTTTTTAATTAAGGGTTTGGTGGAAGTAGTTACTATAACTCACAAATGGGATAACTCCCTTTGTGTAGGAGACAATTATTTTTCTATATATTCAAGTGAAAGACTTCCCACAAGATAAAGAGGCTAGAGATCATTTTTTTTCATTTTAAAGAAAAAAGTGAACAAGAACAGAATCCTCTATATTTGAGTGTTTTGATTGTGAAAAATACATAAAATTTTATTGATAATCTTGTATAAAACTATAAAGGTGAATACGTAGTATAAAACACATCATTAGAGAGCATTTAAAATTAGATTCGACTAAGGTATGATGACATTATGGTAAAATCACAACTTCAACCCTAGTATTCTAGATACAAGAGTACCACTTATACCACTACTCCACTTGTAGTTAATTATTTTAAGGCTTAAACTAAAACTTTTTATTATATACTTGTAAATTTATATACATGTTTAAATATTTAAATTTTAATGTAATATATATTTATAAAATTATAAGTATATATGAAACACCAGTTCAATCCTAGTTTAACTACTATTCAATCTTACCGGTTCGATCCTAGTTTAACTTAACTGCTGCTTAATCTTAAAACCTTGACTTAATTATAACTTTTTTGACTCAATGACCTATCCAAGTCTAAAAATATTAATTGGAGAAATGGGGTTTACTTGAGTTGCAAAGCAACTTACTCTTTGAAAGAACCAAGATCAATGCAAGTTCCTCTCTTTTTTTTTAGCGAATAGCCTTTTTTTTTTCTTTAAAAAAAAGTTACACATTTCTTTTATTTACTTTTCAAATTTTTTTTTCAGCAACAAGCAAAGGCAAGCAGAAGCAACACAATAGGAAAAGAGATCCCAACTAGGTTGGCATCACAAACCCTATCAATCACCTGCAGCACACCTCAATTTATTAAAAGAGAAAAGAAAACAAAAACAACAAAGAACACGGGAGGACATAAAACCAAAATCCATGAAAGAAATCACTTAAATCTGTAATTAGGAAGGCCCCATCTATTCCAGAAGAAGTCTTCACTAATAAAAGTCGGGGCCAAGTCCCACCAAGAAAAGCATTAGGAAATTACCCCATAATTTGCCAGTTTATCCGCACAAATATTACCCTCCCTATAGATATGAGAAACTATAAAATTCATTGATTTGCAAAGGTGCATACAATTTCTCCATCTAATCCTAACTTTCCATGGAACTAGATCATAAGAGGAAAAAACAGAAACTACTAGAAGGGAATCGCACTCCAACCACAGATGATGCCAGCCTTTGCTATGAGCAATTTCAATTGCAAGCATTGCTCCATCTAACTCAGCTATAAAGGAATTAGTGATGCCAATATATGATGCAAAACAGCCAAGAATGGCTGCATTGCTGTCCCTGAAAATCCCTCCACTGGCTGCCTGACCCGAATTTCCCCTCGCAGCACCATCTGAGTTGCATTTAATCCAGTCGCATAAAGGTGGATGCCAGATGACTTGTATAATAGAAGGTGCCTTGCTATAATGTCCAGAAACTGAGAAGAACTTAAAAATAGCAAACTCATCCATAGAAGAACTCATATGACCTTTGGAGCAGTTGCCCGTAAGAGAAATAGCAGCAGTGATCAAATGAATAGTGGACCTGATTATGACTGATTTATTCTCAAATTTGACACTGTTTCTGCATTGCTAGATATACCAGAACACATGTGTAACGCTAGAGAGTACAATATCCTTCATTTGTGTGCTCCAATTCTTATAACAGACTGAAAGAACTGACAAAACAGAAGAAAGGTCCAGAGAGCAGTGTAAGACCGAGCTAAGCCAATCCCAAAGTGCTTTAGCAAAAGCACAATTGAAGAACAGGTGCTCAGCTGACTCCTCTGCTGCACCACAAAGATGGCACATTGAGACAATAACACAACCTCGATACCTTAAATTCTCATCTGTAGGAACTCTATTATGAATAATTCTCCAAACCAAGAAAGACCTAGATGGAGGAATTGATTTACTCCAAATAAGCTTTTCCCAAGAGAAAACAGACCGCAAAGGATGGAGATATAGAAAAGCATCTTTGAAGGGAAGTTCCCCTGAAACAGTGAGTTGCCAAAGGTATTATATAAATAAATATAATTAAGTCCAACAAAACATGGCATATTCTATATATTAATTATGTATATATTTCCAAATAATAAATTATTCTTTTTATAATAAAAACTTCTTTTGGTCAGCTTTGAAGTCAATTAAAATTAAGTCTCTTTTCAGACGATTTTGAAAATAGAATCTATTATATTTAAGAAAAAATAATTTCTTACATACTGACATAAAATTCTAATAACAATTATATAAATGCATAGATAATGTTTCACTTTTGAAGTAGTTGGAAGGTTGACTTGTTGAGTGACATTCAATTGGCGAATTGAGTGAGATTCATGTGGAGTAAGATACTAACTTGTCAGAGAGACACACTAAATTATGACATAAGAATATTTATAGTGGATTGATTTTGTGAGTTAAAATTGATTTAATTTATTAAAAGTATAAATATAAAATAAATAATGAGTCATATTATATTAAAATTTGTGTCTTTCTCTCTTATAATAAAATGCTTTTATATTAATGAGTAATATAAAAAAATCTTCATCTATAAAAATTACTTAGTTACACATTAAATTAGTTCAATTACTCTCTCATCAACCTCTCTTATTCTGTTGCAGTCAAACAAAAAAATCTTCAAAATTTTTGCATGGACTAATTTACAAATTCTTAAAATTTAAAAACCTTTATTTACAAATATAAAAAAACATATTACCTTTTTCCTCTCTCACTTTTATCAGAATTTCTCTCTCCAAAACTTGCAACCTATTTTTGCACGTGCTTTTTATATGATAGGTTACGTTGTTTGTCAACTTTTTGTCACTATCAATTATAATTTATGTGAATTTTTTGTCACTATCTATTATAATTTATGTGATTGAGAATGAATTTTAAAAACGTTATAAGAACCTTAAAAAAGGTCATACTGAGTATAGGCCAATAAAATTAAGTCTCTTTCCAGACGAATTTGAAAAGTACAATCTTTTGTATTTAAGAAAAATAATTTATTACGTACTGACATAAAATTTTAATAACAATTTGTTCATATTATATAAATATAGGTTGAATTACTGAGTGAGATATATTCATGTAGAGTAAGATATTAATTTGTAAGAGAAACACTTAATTATGAGATAAGAATATATCTATGGTAAACTTCTCTATGTATAATCTCATCATTGTGAGCTAAGAAAAGGGAGCATATTAATTCAGAGCATCATCTTATTATAAGAAATAAAACTGGAAAAAGGAGTTAATATTAACCATTTTATCTCACATAAATAATTAATAATAAAAAATATTTAAATATCATAAGATTACTTTAGAAGTTTATGTTGAAAAATGAGGCATTTAGGATGAGTTGACATATATCCATGATATGATCCAATTAGTTAATTAATTATTAATTGATCAAATATTTTTAAATTGAAGATATGGTGGAAGTGATTATTATAACTCTCAAATGAGATTACTTCCTTCGTGAGGGAGAGTGAGAGATAGTTATTTTTTAATGTATTCAAGGGAAAGACTCTTTTCAAGAATAAAGATACTAGATATCATTTTCTTATTTTAGGGTGAAAAGTGAATAAGAATATACTCCTCTAAATTTAAATATATTGACTATGAAAAACATACAAAATTTTATTAATAATTTTATGTAAAATCATAAAGACAAATACATAGTATAGAGCACATCATAAAGAACATTTAAGATTGAATTTGATTAAGGTATAATCACATTTTACAGTGCATAAATCTCTAAGTTAAAGTATCTAATTTTTTCGCCACAGTTTATATTACTTTATTTTGGTCATTCAAATTTAGAGATTTAGCTATGGTGGTACACAGTCATAAATAGTAGAATATAATTTTTTTTATTACAGTCATCAAATTATTAAGCTTCCCATCTTACATTCAGTTTCCATTTTCAAAATAAGTTGAACATAAAAATTAACACTTCTATTTTATTTCCATGTAAATGAATAATTAATTGAAATCTTTTTCCACCACATATGATGTTTCATAGTTTTATACTCAACAAAACCATGTCAATAATCATTATCATTATGCACAAAAACCGTCAATCAACCAAGCGCCAAGCAAACAGGCACTCCACACTTAGATGAATGGAACAACAATTCTAAGAGTTCTCATCAACAAACAACATCGTCGTTTGTTCCTCTGTTTCTCAACCTCAACCTTGTCACACTCCTCTTACAACATAGACATAGGAACCTGCATTGCCACCCTTCAATCATGTGCCCACAACACAAACCTCTCCAAAGGCAAGGAACTCCATTCCCACATGCTCAAAAGTGGCTTCTTTGCATCCCCACTTACCATCACAAGCCTCATCAACATGTATTCCAAGTGCACCCTCATGAACCATGCCCTCAAAGTTTTCAACTTTCCCACCCATTTTGACAAAAACGTTTATGCCTACAATGCAATCATTGCTGGTTTCGTTGCAAACGGGCTTTCCCATGATGGGTTTGTGCTCTATAGGCAAATGAGGCATCTGGGTATTTTTCCTGATAAGTTCACTTTCCCTTGTGTGATAAGGGCATGTGGTGATGCTGTGGAGGATTTGGAGGTTAAGAAGATTCATGGGTTGTTGTTCAAACTTGGGTTGGAGTTGGATGTGTTTGTTGGAAGTGCTTTGGTTAATGCTTATTTGAAATTTGGGTTGGTGGTGGAGGCACATGAGGTGTTTGAGGAATTGCCTGTGAGAGATGTTGTGCTCTGGAACTCAATGGTTAATGGGTATGCGCAGATTGGACGGTTTGAGGAGGCTCTGGAGGTGTTTAGGAGGATGGGGGAAAATGGGGTGGTACCTTGTAGATATGCAGTTACTGGTGTTTTGTCTATATTTTCTGTGGTGGGAGACTTTGACAATGGAAGGGTTGTTCATGGATTTGTGATAAAAATGAGTTATGATTCCGGTGTTGTTGTCTCGAATGCACTGATTGATATGTATGGGAAATGCAAATGTGTTAGTGATGCCTTGAATGTATTTGAGGCGATGGATGAGAAAGATATTTTTTCGTGGAACTCGATCATATCGGTTCATGAACGATGTGGTGATCATTATGGAACTTTGAGGCTTTTTGATAGGATGCTAGGACACAGGATTCAGCCTGATTTGGTTACAGTTACAACGGTGCTGCCAGCTTGTACTCATCTAGCGGCCTTGACGCATGGCAGAGAGATACATGGCTATATGATTGTAAATGGGTTGGGGAAGGATGGTAATAGCAGTGATTTTGATGATGTTCTATTGAACAATGCTTTGATGGACATGTATGCAAAATGCGGAAACATGAGAGATGCTCGCATGGTTTTTGAAAATATGAGGGAGAAGGATGTGGCCTCATGGAACATCATGATCACGGGTTATGGAATGCATGGTTATGGTGATGAAGCATTAGATACATTTTCTCGTATGTGCCAAGCTCAAATGGTACCTAATGAAATCAGTTTTGTTGGATTGTTATCTGCATGCAGCCATGCCGGCATGGTGAAGGAGGGGCTTGACTTTCTGGCAGAAATGGAGTCAAAATATGGTATTTCTCCATCCATTGAACACTACACCTGTGTGATTGACATGCTTTGTCGAGCAGGGAAGCTCATGGAGGCTTATGATTTAGTGCTAACAATGCCCTTTAAGGCTGATCCTGTAGGATGGAGGGCTTTGCTAGCAGCATGCCGTCTCCATAAGGATACAGGCTTGGCTGAGATTGCTGCCAGTAAGGTGATTGAACTTGAGCCAGGTCATTGTGGAAACTATGTGTTAATGTCAAATGTTTATGGAGTTGTTGGTCGATATGAAGAAGTATCAGAGGTGAGATATACAATGAAGCAACAAAATGTGAAGAAGAGACCAGGGTGTAGCTGGATTGAGCTCATGACTGGTGTGCATGTTTTTATAACGGGCGATAGGACCCATCCCCAAACCGACTTTATTTATGCTGGTTTAAATTCATTGACAGCAGTTCTGCAAGAGCATGGGTATGTCCCATTGATCTAGCATTTGGTATCTAAAGAAAGTCAGGCATGAGTGCATGAAGACTTTATTATTGGGATGGATAATGTGGTGAAAGGTAGATCAATAAAGCCCTAGCCCTTCTATCTTGCATTTCAGATAATGCAGCCTTGGTGTACCATCCTATAAATTGCAGAAATTTAGGAAATATTAATTGGAGAGGACTAGTTTTCACAAAAATCTACCAGTAATTCACTGACATTTAGGAGTTCATATCTCTGAAGCATGACAATTACAGCAGTCAACTCACATTCATAACTCTCTGTATATTGGCTGACAAATTACAGGTTCATACATCTACATTACCTACCACCAATATCTCTGCAGTATTGTTCAGTTTCTAAAGCCAATTATTCCCTTTCAGGGCTATTCTTGTTTGTTAAATCAACTTACTTTACCAAGTATATGCGGGTTAACTGAAAATGCTTTCTTTGTTTTCAGGTCTATCAAACTCAAACTTTTACCATCAGTTTTAACTCAATATGCCAAGAATACTAGAGTTGTCTTTTTTTTCTTCTTTCATTTATCTTCCAATAAGTTTGTTGTAAATTTGTGATAAAGCTTTTCCTTCACATAATCTCCCAAGAATTTACCAAATCCTTGTGCAAATAAGGTCTCATAATTTCATATCATAATTCAACTTATAAAAGAACTATTTATAATTGATAGTAACTTTTAGATTCTTTTTTTTTTAATATTAAAGTGACATACAGATTAACTGTAATTCTTAGGATTACTTATAACTTAATGTAAGATAGTTATATCAGTTGACATTCTTTCATTAATTAGGGCATACAGAAATAAAGTGTAGAACTAGTTTTATCCTCTGAAAATGGTACATTTGTATAGGAGATATCTATGGAAAATAATATGAATGACATTTTCTTTCCTTAGATTTTGTATTTTTACACACACACACATCAAATAATGAAGTGGGCAATAGATGAGAATGGAAACACACAACTATAGGGCTCAATTCTCTTAGAGATACAGTAGATCTCACAATTTAATGTTAATGGAACCCATTTTATTCTCATAACACATATTGCTTCCAATTGATCCCTATCTATCATAGTTGATAATAAATAGTTGGTCTAGGACTTTTTTTATTTTTATTTTTTTGCTAGAAGCTGGTTAGTCCATGACATATTTTAATAATAACCAAAGGTGAAATGTAACACATGGAACAAGAAACATGGTTAAAGCTTCAATAATTGGTCAAGCCTACTCAATTCATCTATTAGTTTCTTTAAGTTATTTGGGAACATGACCGGTGTTTCTGTTTTCTCTATTGGAGTTGCTATCATCCAGGTAGTGCTGATAAAGGTATGATATAAAGCCCCAAACAGCTAGCAGCATAGAGATGGCCTTTATCCCATGCATTTTGTCATGAAAGAAGATCACTGCCAAAATTGGAACAATAGGCAAACCCAAAACACTCATGGCATTGGAGAAGAGGGAAGACACCTCAAAAATCAGCCCCACACAACCGATAGAAAAGAGCTGCCAATTTATTGCTGTGAAAGTTAGATTCAGCAGATAGGATGCCTTCCCCATCTCAAACTCCTCCATTTCTTTCTGCAATCCATTCCACTCTCCACTAGCAAAAAGTCCCACAAGAGTAACACAAGTAGCTACAAGGGATTCATATATTATCATATCCATAAGCACTTTGAAAGTTTCCCGTTTTAGAACCTTCTCGAATGCAAGTTGTCTAAGGGAAAGCAACAATCCATCCCCGGCTGATGCAGCCACTGTGCATATGAATCCAATCACATGATTTTTCTTAGAGTTTTCAGTGGAATGTTCAGTTTCAGGTTGAAACACAAGGAGGGTGGATGATATAGTTAGAAGGACTAGAGAGTTTATTATGTAAGGTGTGAACCTCATTGAATTAAAGAAGAAGGAGAAGAAGGCATTGAAAGGCAACTGGGATGAGCTAATGAGTGAATAAGTAGAAACAGGAAGGTACCATAGCCCCAGTGAATGGAAATAACAGTCTAATGCCACAAATAGGCCAAGGGACACATAGATAAATGCTACCATTGAAGCAGATGGCTGCTCTGAATGAATGCTATTTCTGGTGGGATTTTTGGGTGCTGAGATGCAATAAAAAGGCAGCAGAAGAGGAAAACCCACAAGTTGGACAAGTGTTCCCATCCATTTGCTCTTTCCACCTTTCTCATAATACAACCTTCCCAGGAGTGTTGCAGCTGACTGGCCCAACAAGACAAATACAGCATACAGGGCTACTAGGAACCAATGGTAATATCTTCTTTGGCTATTGATCCTTGGTTCATCTACTTGATTGAGGAAACTATTATCCTCCATTGGATTTGTTTCTTTGACTCCGTTAGCTGCTACAAAAACATGCCAAATGATCAATACATCAGCTTAGATAATTTGTCATTGATTGGACAAAGCTGTTATATATACTTTTGATTTGCTTCAAGAGAACTCATTTCCTCTGAAGCAGTGTTCGGTAACTTCAGTTTCCCTTTTATATTCAAACTCCTTTTCTTTCTTTCTTTTTTTTTAATGTTCTTACAGGAAAGTTTGTGTGCTTCAGTCCTTTTCCAGTTCACATATGCAACAAGAACTGTGCATGATTTCCTTATAATAGTGAACTAAAGATAAAATGATAATGCAACACTTACAGGAAATGCAAGTATTAAAACTCTATATAGAAGCCAAAATTTAAATAGATATTCAAGACTAAAATTCTCAGCAAAAAATAGATACTGTTTTTCCTTATTTCTTTTTTATTTTGGGAAGTACAGGAATCCAAGACCTCCATTGAAATATCCATCACCCAGACTACCTCAGCTCAGCCACATTCAAACTATACTACTATAAGGACATAATTTAAGAGGAGATTGTTACATTCCAGGACTTTGTTTTCTTACTTTGTTGGAAGGAAATGATTAGGTGGCTGGAAGATACCTATGAAGTAACACATTCAGAACCAGGATTCTGGTAAAGCAATGCCACTTCTGTCCTGTCTAGACTCTGGTGGCACCTTGTTTTTATCTCATTAAGCAATTGTTGAACCTTTGGTAATCATGGAATTTGGAACCAGATTTTTCCCATCTTATATGCATACAAAAGCACTTAGATGTACATATGTTTCACATACAAGGTAGGAGGATTTCTTAGCCTATAATCACAGCTAAAACATAAATAGTCAAGGTATGCATAAGGACAAAAGGATGAAAATGATCATAACTGTAGTAAACCAGACATACAGACATTATCTTTTTTGCAATTAGTGATTTCTAATCTCATTAGTCATAACAGAAAGTGATGTATCTCTTAGTAAATATTGAAGATGAATATTAAACATACCCGTCACGCAGAGTTGCACTTCCTGAGGTTCTCCCATGTCAAAGGCGAACAAATTTCAGAGAAAGAGAAAGGAAGGAGGACAGAGAGGGAGAGCTTGTGTGCAAAATGCAATTGTGTGGCTATGTTACGTATATTTATGTATGTTGTAAAATGGTACGGCTAACGTGCTTTGTTGTGTGAGACTACAACTGGAAGTAGGATGGTAATTGGTAAGTTTGATATTTTAAGATGAATCAATAAGGCATTTCACTATTTTGGTATATTGAATGTATAAAAAATTTGAATATTTTTTTTTTCTTTCATATAAAATTTAAGACAGTCACAATTATGTACTTGGACAAAAAGTGTGTGTGTTTGTTTTTAGATAGTTTTCACCGCAAATTGGCTTTCACTGGTGGAGAATATCTGCTGAAGGAAATATAGAGTTTCCTTTTATTAACGTCTTTTATTGCGTTTGGATTCAAAATTGATTTTGAATGAATTTTATTTTGCAAATTTGATTTTAATCAAAATTGAGTTTATAATGAAGTATATCTAATTATGAAAAAGCAACAAAGATCCAGAAAAAAGAAAAAAAAAACTGCAAAGATAGAAGGATGATCTTTAAAAGGAGAAAAAAAACAAAAAGTGAGTCTCCCTATATTTAGTGGGACTTATCCACGAACTTATCCACTGTCTCTTTTAATTCATTAACTCGTAATTAATTATAATCTTTTCATTCTTTTTTATCTATATTTTATAGTTGTTGTATAAAAATTAAAAAAAGTTAATAAATAGTCTCACTAGTAAAAATATCACCTTTAATTAAATTATTCATCGTTAAAATACTTAAAATATTATTTTTATTTTTATTAACTCACTTGTTAATATCATAGGTAATTTAGAAAAAAAAATTAATACTTCATTCATTTTTTAAAATGACAAAAAAATGGATAAATTTTTAAAAAAAACAGATAAAAAAGATCGGATGTAATATTTATAAGAAAATTTTTATGATATCTTGATAGATACTGAATCTTAGATGAGTTATCAAATATTCGTTGAATATTGATTCGATAATAAATGTTTAAAGAAAAATTTCTTAAGTACTGAAATAAGAGATTTTTTTAATTTATATCATTTAATATGTGTTACATTAATTATCGTATCAAAAATATATTTAAAGTTAGAGAGATAATAATAGTTCACAAAATTAATATGATACCTATTAAATGATACAGAATAAGAAAAATATATTGTCCTGTGAAGAATTTTTCTTAAGGAAAAATAATCAAAAAGTTAATGAAATATTTGACAAATTACCTAGAATATTTAGAAAAAAAAATGAATATCCTAAAATTCTCTTATTTATAAAAGCTAAATATGTTAATAACTCGACTTTACAAATCTTCCCTAATAAAAGAAAAAAAAATATTTAGACGTAAGATAAATCAAGTTTGTAGGAATTGACCCGATGAAAAGATATTTCCCACTATATTACTAGAGCTTTGTATTTTTGGTAGTAAGGATCTTGTTAACCCTAATACTCATTCCATCAACTATTCTATTTCATAATTCTTTTTTACTTTGCAAGAGTATCAGCAGCCATATTGGATTCACTGTATCAGTCTTGATCATTCACCATCGTTTTCCTTCTAAGATTAGATAAAAACCAATCACAAAGACCCATGGAAAAGAAAGAGGCCCAGTCTGACGGTTTAACCAAACAGAACCAGAAGTCCCCAATCGATGGGCGGTCGCGGAGGACATGGAGAGTGCTCTTAGGAACACTTCACTAAGGTTGCAAAGGGTACAAAGGAGGACTGTGACATGTGACGATGGAGCAGATTCTCCATAGTCCATAGTGAGTAAAAAGCCACTAGCTGCAAGCCATAAAAATCACTTAACCCTCTCCATTCCTTTCCAACGCCAAATTAATTTTTATATTTTAATTTTTTTAATTTATTTATAAATTTATATTGTATTTTATAAAAATATTGTAATTATAAATAATTTAATTTGATATTTTTTCATGTAAAAATATAATAAAAAAATTAAAATATTTTTATAAACAAATAACTTTTTCCTATTCCATATGATAGGATTTTGATATAGAAATATGTCATTTTTAAAAAAATTCAAGATATGGATGCAAATTATATACATTATATCATAAAATATAAAAATGCAAGTAAGTTAAGATAAAAATATATTAAAAAATAAAATTAAACAATGAAAATTTGAAATTAACTTTGAAATAGAATAATATATTATTACTAAATTTTGAAAAACATAAAAATAATAATACAAGCAAACTTTCAACTATAAATATGGCATGGCAGATATCACAGCATTACAGAGAGTTAGACGACCTGCTAGAGAGAGGGAATTAGCTTTCCAACTAGAAAGCCTTTGCATCAATTTATCTGTGAAACTCTGCCTAATACCTCTAGTAGGAAAGAAGTCTCCAGTAGTTTCACCATTCCATAAAATATTCATAGACGAAGAAGAGATTGTTGTAGATTTGATTAGGAGACTCTGCCTAATACACTCTAGATTTTATCACACGGAAAGAAGTCTCCAGTAGTTTCACCATTCCATAAAATATTCATGGATGAAGAAGAGATACAATGCCAGATAAGGTTAATCATGTTGTTGAAAACTAATTAGAACGTTAGAAGTAACGCCCAAACAAATTAAAACATTGAAATAAATCGAGTTTGACTTCTTCAAAAACATCATTTTTCCTAGAAAAAAAAATTATTAATTATTTCCAAAAGGATTCGGCCTCATGATATCACGGCGGTCGATGATTTGTCTTCTCATTTTTGTGCTATCAAAATGAAATCTTTGTTTCTTACCACATGTTGATTTATAAACTCTTTAAAACTTTATAGGCTAAGCAATGTGGGACATAGACTTTTGAAATATCAAAGCTAAAACAACAACAATCCCCCACATATTTCAAAAGTTTAAAGAAATATTTAAAAAAATTTTAAAACAAGATTTTTCCTAGGTTAACACCAAAATGCATCGAATCTGGTGTCTTTTGGACTATGAATCAGACCTAGACGGATGAGACATAACATACAAATGAGTTGGTGAAGTAAACTTCAATGAACCAAAAACACTTTGTGTATATTAGCTACTATACACCCCTAAATTCTCGTCATTGTCGTTGTGTTGCGCTAATAGGCCATAATTCATGAGTGCTCTAGAGATATGCCATAATCTCATACAAGCGGCCCCACTTGACACTCATATAGGTGATTTCATCAAGTGTATCAAGCAAATCATACACCACCCATAAGAGATATGAAAATCATTAAAAGCCTTTAAGCTCATCCTCTCAATAATGCGTAGCACATCTCACACCATAGGAAGGGACAAAGTTGTTATAAACTAAACAAGTGACTTGTTTTTACCCATATGAACCTTCTTCATGGGATCTCCAATCACAAAGGTTAGGTTACCATCACTGTTAATTTCAAATTGGCTTAAGTCACATTCCTCGATGTTTCATATATTAGTTTCCTCCCAAGAGGCTTTGTCGAGGATCGGCCAAGTTCACTTCGACTTCACATAATCAATTGATATTGTTCCATCTTTTAGCAAAATGCTTTACCACATTATACCTTAATTGTATATGTCGAAGGTCTTATTCTTTGCAATGGCTATTGCCTGCTTGACAATCATGCATTGACACGATGGTGTTGGTTTTATTCCTAAAGGAATATTTGCCAAGAAGTTTTTAACCACTCGGCCTCACTACCACCAACTCCGTGCTACAAACTCGACTCCATAGTAGATCTTGCAATTATAGTTTGTTTGTGGCCGATCTCATAACTCCACCACCAAGTGTGAATACATAACCTCTAGTAGATTTTGTCTCATACAAGTTAGATCACTATATCCTTCTAATACAAAGGAAATCCACTATACATTATACCATAGTTCATGTTGTATCATTAACAACCTGAGTGTGAATACATAACCACTAACATCAATCGAGTCTAAATATCCTTCTAATACAAATGGAAATCCACTATACATTATACCATAGTTCATGGTACCTCTCAAATATCTCATGAGTCTAACAAGTGCAACCCAGGTGATCCCCGATTTGGACTTTGAGTATATCGACTCAATCTCCTCACAAGTTCTCGAAAAATTCATTAAATGTAATAAACTTCCAATAATTTGGGCATACTCAGATTGAGCAATCAATTAATCACCTCTATTCTTTTTTAATTGAGAGTTAGAATCATATTTTTCGAGTCAACCCAAACTTTCTAAGTTTCTCTAGCAACTCCTAGTATTAACTTGCTTCACCCATGTCTTTCATATCAAACTTAGATGTAAGAAAAGATTTTGTTCTTATCACAATATCATTACAAGTACAAAAAATAAGCATGTCAACATATAAACATATGATTACCATTCACCATTCATTAATTTAGTATAAAATCAAAATTTGATTAAATTTTTCATGCCATTACAAACCATATAAGGATTTGAGAAGTTTACAAACTTTATTTTCTTGACCACAAATTACACATCCTTCAGGTTGTGTCATATAAATTTCTTCTTCCAAATCATCATTTAAGAAAGCAGTTTTAACATCCATTTGGTGAATAACAAGTTTGTAAATTAAAGCTAAGGCTATCAAAACCCGAATTGAAGAAATTCTGGTCACAGGAGCAAAGGTATCAAAATAATCAATATTTTGTTTTTGAGTAAAACCTTTTACTACTAATCTAGCCGATTATATTTTCTTTTAAAAATTCATTTGCAACCAATAGGTTTTGTTCCAAGAGGTAAGTCAACTAAAGTTCAAGTGTTGCATTTTGAAATAGAATCAATTTTGGTTTTAATAGCTTCTTTCCAAAAAAGAGCATCAGAAGATAAAATAGCTTCAGAAAACAACAAAGGATCATTTTCAACAAGATAAGTATAAAAATCATTTTCAAAAGATGATACTTTTCTTTTTTCTCGGGTTCCAAGAGGTAAGTCAACTTAAGTGTTGCTCCATTTTCAAATCAATGAGTTTTCACAAAAAGTTTGATAAATACTGTGAACCTGCTCTGGATTTTCTCAAAAAATATATGTTCTAAAAATTCAGCATTTTTAGTTTTCATTATTGTATTATGATCACAAACGCTGAAGACAACGAACTTTATTGGCTTTGAAAAAATAAACAAAGTTTTGGTTCATTTTTCTTTTCTTAGTAGTCCGTCAGACACCAGGGCTTTTTCCAAACATGACGAGGATCCTCTCTTGTAACAAGAGAGCTCCTGTTGGCAAGTAAAAGGAAAAAATTACACATATTGCATGTGGTATCCAGTAAAAAACAAATTACACATATGTAAGTTCAAGCATGTATTTTTGGCCAACAGAGAACATCACTATCCCTTTTAAACCACCCATAGCAAATAACGCCCCCTTGATTTCTTCAACCTTAAGAGGATAGAGGATTGAGGAAACATCTTCAGAACTCATCTTAGGAAAGCAACCAGAGATGACAAACGGAAAACAAGGCTCCTGTTAATGATGAAGTTTAACAAAGAAATCCTAGGCCATGACTTTCAAAGCATCATTCTCATGAACCCACTCATTACAATAATCTTTTAAAGCTCAAATCTTATTTCTACGATGCCTAGCAAGAGTAGAAAGATGGAAATACCTTGTATTTTTATCTCCCAAGAGAATCCATTTGCACTTAGATTTCTGAACCCAAAGGGTTTCTTCTTCAAAAAGGACCTTCTCATAAAGGTCCTCCAAATATGGATTAGGTCCCATATCTGAAGCTCTATGAATACCATTTAATCTGTTAAGAATTTGTTCTTACGTCGTTGGATATGTCCATAAACTTCCCAGTTCCATTTTGTTGCTGATTGTGTGAACATAACAATATTCTCATTCCAATCATTGTTAGCTTTCCAATTATCTTTCACCAGAGAGGGAAAAGATTCATGGGTAAGCCAAGTCAAAAGGAATTTAAACGGTTTATGAGATTTAAGGACCTAGGTAGTACTCGCTAGGCAAATCCAAAGAAAATAATGATCCGAGTTGTATAAAGTAAGATGGGTAACAGAGGCATCTGGGAATTTCAGTTGCCAAGCTTCATTCATCAGAACACGATCCAACCTTTCCCTGATTTTTTCATATTTCCATGTAAAAAGGGGAACATGGAACCCAGCATCACCAAGATGGCAGTATTCAACACAATCTTTAAAAAAAAAACATCCTTATGGACTTTTCGAGGATCCCGTGGAATCCACCCCACAGCTTCATAATTGGACATAATAGCATTACCACTAAAAATGTTAATTTGAGAAACGATCACAATATCATCTCCTTCCACCAAATTTGCCTTTGGCTTAGGAGGATTATCGTTTCTCACTCTATGCCTGCATTGAGGAGCATGATGACCTAGCTTTCCACAAACATAGCAAGCACCTTTTCTTTTGAAAGTGGGATTAGTAACTCTAGGAAAGTGATCAGAAGACCTTTTGTTATTATCATACCTTTTTTTCGGTGATTTATTTTGAACCAAATTTGCTCGAGAAGCCAAAGCCTTCGCCCTTGCAGCCTGATACTCTCTTCGGTTGGTGTCTTCAATGATAATGTGCGTGATCGTATCTCGAGGGTGACAAGCTTGTGCTTGTGCTTCACCAATTGCTTGCTTGTAGTCTTTCCATGATGGAGGCGACTTCTCGATGAGGAGTCCAACAACAAATTCGTCCCCAGGGAGGGTGATGTTTTCGGGCTTGAGATCCTCCAATAGCTTATGGTATTCATTGATTTGAACTTTGATATCTTTGTCCCTCGGTCATCTCCCGCAGAGTAGTTGCCAATGACAAATTTCTCGCTTCCCGACATCTTCATTGTACTTTATGGTCATGGAGTCCCATATCTCCTTCGTCCTTTTTGAAGAATAGTTTAAGAATAGCATCATCAAATAGTATGACAGATCGTTAGAAAGTGTGCTAATAATCGTGTGTGGCATACCTTGTTTGCATGTGTCCAATCTTGAATCAATTTTGGATTGGTGTTGATGGCGGTCTAAGTTCGGTATGTGCGTGTTTACTCAGGTGCATGTCGAGGATGGTGTGAACACGTTCCTGCCACCTTTTGAAGTTTTGGCCACCGAAAAGCTCTATTTTTGAGATATCTGGAAATGGCTTTGCATAGGTGACTAGAGTTGGAGGCGACGAAAGGACAGCGTCACGGTTGTTGGGAGCGGGAGCAGGAACCTGATTGTCAGCATTGTTGTCAGCCATAGTAGAAAATCCTTGAGATTGTTGTAGATTTGATTAGGAGACAACGTAGAAAATCACGAACAAATAAAAGCCTGAGGCATGTGAGAAGACACTGTCCTCAAGGATTTTATCGCACGGGTGTGCGAATCCCCCAGGATTCAACAGGCTCATCCCTAATGCGTAGCAGAATAACGACGTATAAAACCTCGAAATCGAGAAAAAGTATTTAAAGAAGGCAAAAACGCAACATTAGAAAATATGACTGTTGGAATAATAACGTTAGAAAACGGATTTGGTTGTTGAAAACTAATTAGAACGTTAGGAACTAATTGCAAAGTTAAAACGGATTTGCCTGTTGAAACAAATTAAAAAGTTGAAACAAATCTGCCCATTTACCAAGTCAGTTTTGACTTCTTCAAAAACATCAAAGCTAAAACAACACCTCATTTATTTCTTACAAAGCCCAAAACACATGTTGATTTATAAACTCTTTAAAACTTTGTAGGCTAAGCAATGTGGGACATAGACTTTTGAAATATCAAAGCTAAAACAACAACAGAGATACAATGCCAGATAAGGTTAATCATGTGATTCTGAAGGCCCAGATAAAGAGTCAACAATGAAATTCCAATCATGGCGGTCATAAGTCTTCTCTACGTCAAGCCATGAAATCTTTGCTTCCCTTTTTACTCACATTTTGTGAATCAACTCCTGAGCAATAATAATATTATTTGACCCGTGTCTACTCCGAATAAAACCGCATTGGGTAGAAGCGATAATGGAAGGCATTACGTATTTCAACCTGTTAGCAATAACCTTGGTAACAACCTTATAAAGAACATTACATAGGCTAATCGGCCTAAAATGCCTAATATGCTCTGGGTGCTCCATTTTAGAAATCAACGAGACAAAAGTTTGATAAATACTGTGAACCTGCTCTGGATTCTCAAAAATAGAACAAAATCACAAACTGAAGACCCCACGACTTGTTATTGGCTTTGAAAAAACAAAGCATGTAGTCCGTCAGGGCCACGAGCTTTTAAACGGATCAGGATCTTTCTCTTATAATAGGAGAGGTCCTATTGTGAAGTAAAAAGAAAAAATTATATATACTGTATGCAATATATTATAAAAAACAATTTATACATACTACATGTGATATATAAGTTCAAGCATATATTTTGAGTCAAGATCTTCTCCTGTTTTAGTCACAAGAGGATTGAGGAAACATCTTCAGAACTCATCTTAGGAAAGCAACCAGAGATGACAAACGGAAAACAAGGCTCCTGTTAATGATGAAGTTTAACAAAGAAATCCTAGGCCATGACTTTCAAAGCATCATTCTCATGAACCCACTCATTACAATAATCTTTTAAAGCTGAAATATTATTTCTACGATGCCTAGCAAGAGTAGAAAGATGGAAATACCTTGTATTTTTATCTCCCAAGAGAATCCATTTGCACTTAGATTTCTGAACCCAAAGGGTTTCTTCTTCAAAATGGTCCTTCTCATAAAGGTCCTCCAAATATGGATTAGGTCCTGTTGGGTATCTCTCGTACAGACAAAGGATCGTAAGAACACACAAAAAAAATACACTACAGAAAAATAATAGAGAATACAAGAATTTACGTGGTTCGGCACCTCTTACCTACATCCACGGAAACACTCCAATAAAATTATTCACTATCACAACAATGATTATAATAATTGTAACCCACCCCAATTGTGTATCATTCTACAAACCCGAGTACACTCTCTCAAGAGTTACAAAAATGATAACACACTCTCACTATAAAGAGAAGAGACTCTCTATTTTTCTCTCACTTTCTTCCTTCTTGATTGTGAGGATCTGATGCATTTTCTCCTTCTCAATTGCCTCTATTTATAGAAACACAATGAGTGCAAAACCATGTGCACTAAAAGTGGTTTATGCAAAACCGTGTGCACCAAGGTGGTATGCATTTAATTTCAAACTTTGCTTTGAAAACTTGCACCTACTCCACTACCATCCAAGCAAATTTGTTGACAAATTTGCTCCTAAAATTAAGGCACCTACTCTACCAAAAACCTTTGAATTCTACATAGTCCTATGCTTGAGAATGTCAAGGTTGGTGGCTGAAAATTTCAACCATTGCAAATAATGGTCAACAAAATTGGCTGGAACCCAACAGGTTCCATATCTGAAGCTCTATGAATACCATTTAATCTGTTAAGAATTTGTTCTTACATCGTTGGATATGTCCATAAACTTCCAAGTTCCATTTTGTTGCTGATTGTGTGAACATAACAATATTCTCATTCCAATCATTGTTAGCTTTCCAATTATCTTTCACCAGAGAGGGAAAAGATTCATGGGTAAGCCAAGTCAAAAGGAATTTAAACGGTTTATGAGATTTAAGGACCTAGGTAGTACTCGCTAGGCAAATCCAAAGAAAATAATGATCCGAGTTGTATAAAGTAAGATGGGTAACAAAGCTTCATTCATCAGAACACGATCCAACCTTTCCCTGATTTTTTCACATTTCCATGTAAAAGGGGGAACATGGAACCCAGCATCACCAAGATGGCAGTATTCAACACAATCTTTAAAGGCAAAACATCCTTTACGAGAAGTGGATCCACCCCACAGCTTCATAATTGGACATAATAGCATTACTAAAAATGTTAACATCATACTTTTTTATACATTTCATCTAATACTATTTTGAAGTAAATTTAGAAGGTACCTGAATTAGGCACGTAACGATGACTTCCTCATTGAGCAACAGTAACTGAACGTGTTGAAACAGTTCTAACGCTATTATACAAGTAAGGCAGTATATAGTGAGTAATTTACTGATACCTGATTAAGGTTACTTAACCTGGTATTTATAGAACGTGTAATACTCATGTAATCTGTGTTAAATGCAAGTATTTAGGATTAGTATCCTAGTAAAAATTAACTTCTTATTATTGTTGAGGTGAATCAGTATAAGTTAAGAACTCTTTATACGATAGCTATTTATCAATCTAAGGCAGATATGGATTTTATAACATCAAAATACTTATTTTTAGGAATTATTGATCAACAAACATTATGACTCAATGTCAATGTGTTAACTACGTTATATATGACAGAGTTTGTTTATACGTATATCGAGTTGATCCAACTAGACGAAATTTTGAATCACGGTTCAGAGCCAATACTTATTTTATTATTGATCAAAAAACAAGTGTTGCAGTTATTCTTTCTATAATAATCATTTTAAATATATAAAGTTGATCAATAATAAAATAAATACTAAAAAAATATCTATAACGATCCTCCAGCAAAGTCCCCAGCTACACTCCAGGGGCTGGTGATGGTATTACTTCCTTCATACCACGCCATGACTCAAAAGTGGAGAGCACCCTGAGGATAGCCATAGCAAGCCGTAAAGAACCAAGAAACACCATTAGAATCCTGAACTTCCAAATGGGCAAATTGTTTATCAAATCTGTTAACAACAATTTTCCAGGAATTAAGATCTCAAAAACACCAAATTCCACCCGCAAAACCATTAGCATCCACCCGGAAGCTAGCAGGAAAGCCTAAGGACTTAGCAATCCTAGTGGCTCGCCTACCACTAGTTCTATTTCATAATTCTATTTCTTCAGAGTTAAGTAAAACAACCCCCATATTCTCACCTATGTTCATAGACGAATTTGCGTCTTTTTTTCTTCACAAGTATTGACTCTTCTACTTATCAAAAAAGTATTAACTCTTCATTTCCCTTAAAAAGTCAAAAATTATTGTGATACTTATCAAGATACCTTATCCGAGATGAATTATCAAATATTTGATAATTATATAAAGACAGCTTCAGAAATACAGGACAGCATTGATTATTATCAGTGTGTCTCCACTATGTAGGATTTCATGAATTTTCGCATAAACTTGAAAGAGTCACTTGTTATTTAATTTTTTTATGACTTTTTGATGGAAAATGTTTCATGTACGTCTTTTGAAATCACATCACGTCATATTTATCTAAAACGATAGAATCAGAATATGAATATTTAAAAAACTAAATAAAATCGGTTGTAACTAGATAATATAGTGGTTCTTTTCCCCAACTTGACATTTATTATTATTATTTTTTGAACTGTCCCAGCTTGAAATTTATGCTGAATGGAAGAGTGAATGTGGTGGAAATCTTCATTCCCAATAATAGGGATCAACTTTCATTTTTCCCCATGGTACAATTTTTTAAAAAACTAGAATATGATTTTTTTTTTCAATCAAAGCATCACCAAAAAGCAAAAGAACAATAAAAGGCAGTGAATCTTTTAGCCCAACACAATTCTCATTCTCTCTAATAAATTAGGCTAGAGCATCCGACACCTTATTGCACATTCTAGGGATCGAATAACAATTAAAACAATTGAACCAAGATGCAAATGAGAAGATATCTCTAAGAATAGTACCATTGTGTGACAGATCCTCCTTTCCCTCCAAAATCTGAGTAGAAGTTCATGGCATCCCCTTCCAAGTGAATATTACGGAAACCCATTTCCTAAAAAAAAAACGATATATTTTTGTGTACTTACATATATGTCATGTCACATTTACATATAAGATATAAAAAGTTAGAGAGAGAGAATAAATGAATCCACTAAATTCACTCGTTACAAAAATCATTCTCTCTCTTTAATTTTTTATTTCTTGTGTGTAAATATAACTTATTACATCTATATACACACGAGAAATATCTCTCGGCAAAAACTTTATATGATGGTTTCAGAGCTTTGCCCAACCAGACCGAGTTTCTGCTGAACCAGACATTATACCAGACTTGCACAACAGTTTCCACCTAATCAACACCAGGTGATTCAAACACTCAATGATACAGTGCAATCAGGATTCCTTGCGGGTGTCTCTTAGCAGGATGCGAGGTTCAGTAGCCATTAAAGCATTTGATGTGTATAGGCAATTCAGTAGCAGATGTTCTAGCGTTTCCTCTTGGTAATCGCAGAGGTAGCATCCACTTGCAGCAGCATGCACTCCTTTAGGGCAGCAATCTTACCTTGGTGGGAATAATGCCCCTGCATATCCTCCACATAAAAACTCAGTTTGGGTGAAGTTTTAGCCTCCACAGCTTCTTCCACCATGATGAAAAATATTCTAGCTCTTGATATTTATTATATCCAATAACATTCTTCTCAACTCAACTCTAGTTTGAATGCACTGCTGCCAGGCCAACCTGTCTACACTTTTAACAGAGAATATACCTTTCTGATCAATAGAACCAGTACGGAGAATCCTGAAACTGATTATGCCCCAATGGAATGGCTTTGATACTACTGATTTTAGATGGAGAGAAGATCTCTTGCAGGATGGCTTCATTCCACTGCCTTGGCTCTTCACAAATAACCTGGGCCACTTTTTGAAGGGGACCTTGAAAAACTTATGGATCTTGTAATACAGTGTCTTTATTCGTTTAACTTTTATATTATAATTTTTTTTAACTTATTTACAAATTTATATTATATTCCATGATAATGTTATACTCGCATTCAACAGGATTTGACATACAAAAGTTGAAAGTATTATTGTTAAACAAAAAACGTTTTCCCTTGTAATAAGAATAAAGGAAGGGATGGGATCCACAGATCACCTTAAATATTTATGGAATGCCCATCACCCACTCTTCATAAAGTACCAATTTTCAGCACATCCTTACCCTCCATTAAGCTACGCCATGTGAATGAGGGGTTGGCCCCAATATGAGCATTTAAAAAATTGCCTGTGGGGTAATACCTGAGTCTCATAATTCTTGCAACGAGAGAGACTTGATTGTGTAATAGTTTCCATCCCTGCTTGGCCAACATGGCCAAGTTAAAATGATGGAGATCACGAAAACCCATCCCTCCAACATGCTTTTGCCAATATAATTTAACTCATCCAATCCGATAAATTTTTCTCTCATCTGATTGGTTACCCCACCAGAATTTGCACATCATGCTTTGAAACTCTTTGCAAAAAGACAGGAGAACCTTAAAGCATGACATGGTGAAAGTGGGAATGGCCTGGGGAATCGCTCTTATTAGTATTTACTTGTTTCCCCTTAATAGTAGCTTCTCTTTCCACCCCTTGAGCCTCTCGATCTTTCAGATATTACATAGAGTGGCTTTTTTATTGCCCAACCATGGTACGCAATCCTAGGTACTTTTCTGAGAATGCAACATTCTGAACAATACATGCTTGAAGGATGTTTTCTCTGATGGAAGCATCCACATTTAGGCTAAAGAGAATGGTTGATGTCTCAAAATTTACCTATTGACCCGATGCTTCTCCATAGAAGGCAAGAATATTTAGAATCGTCTGACAATCCTCTATAGAAGAGAAGCTTTGGAAAACACCAAACTATCATCTGCAAAGAAAAGTGGGTAACCATTGGAGCATCTTTACAGACTCTTAAACCAGGATAAATGTCTATTGGACACTACCGGATCCCCGTGAAAAATAATGATCTCTATTCCTCCTCGCCTTTCCCCTTATTAAATATGGCATCAATATAGCGACTGTTATAGCTATCAATGGACAAGTCAACATCATCCTCCCACAATATCTCCAAATCTCCTTTTCTACCTTCACAGCTAACACCAAGATTGTGTTTTCGAGAATGAGATATTCTTCAACGTGTACAGATTCATCATGTTATATTTATATATAATAGATACAAAAATTAGAAAAAAGATAGTTTTACGTGATAAATGAATTTAGTAAGATCCGTTCTTTTTTTTTAATATTTTATCTCTTGTGTATAAATGTGATAAATATGTATGTACATAAAAATATCTTACCTTAATGCACATTTCATCCTGTTCATCACCAGTTTGGTCACACTCATCATGAACATGGCCCATTAATCCACAAACGTAACAGAAGTTTGGCATACGCTCGTATTGGATGAAGAAGCATTGCTTATCAACACTTCCTCCTAGTTTCAGTGTAACACCCTTCTCAGGGGTTCTACACATCAAGCAGTACCCTGTTGCGAAGGTGGTCGCCAATAACCGAATCCTTTTTTATCCATGATGCACCAATACGGATATGAGTATAATATATGACACAAGTACGGTACGAAAATATAACTTCTATTAAAAAATCAAACAAACATTTATCAAATCAAAACCTTTTAATCCATGATGCACGGATATGAATCTAAATATAAGATACGATATGAACTACAGTACGAGAATATTTAGTACAATATTAGATACATATACGACATTGGTAGGATAGACATTATAAAGTATCTGTACTTCTCATCCAATCTGTTCACCCATACTTCGTATCATCGCGTCCAGTGGGAGATCTAGGACTCTGATTCAGAACGGAGAATGTAAACACGAGTTCTGAAGGACGGGTTCTACCATCATACTCTTGCACCAACAAAAGTTGCTAATCAAAAGGCCACGGTCTCCCCGCTAGCACCTGATCCTTGTCTTTCTTGCTAAGGAACTCAATCAACATAATGTTCTCTCCTAGTTTTGAATTTAGCATCCATCCAGTTATACATCACAGATTTAAAGTAAACTTTTAAAAGAAAATTAAAAAAAATTATTATCTCTGTATTTACAAAACTAATGATAAATCTTTAATACTGAAATAAACAATATTGATATTATAATATTGAGAATATTAATGATATTTTAAATTTGAAAAATGTTTAGGAGCCTAAAGAAAGAGATACCCGAATAAATTGACGAGATAATAATAATAATAATAATAATAATAATAATAATAATAATAATAATAATATTTCAGTTGTAATATTTTTATAATTAATAATGTATATATTTTTTTTCACTCTTCTTAATATTATTTATCATACTTATTTTTTTTATTTTTATTTTTTACTAAATTAGACACTCTTTTTAAGAGTATATCAACAATCCATATTCTTCTAAAAAGAATGTACGATAACCTTTTTCCAATAATAATAGATGGTTCTCACCGGTGGAACTCAATCAAGAGTGGGATCCACTTGTTCTTTTTGTCAAACAAAGAATATTAATTGGACTCAATTTCGGTACAAATTAGTATTTACAAAAATACTGATAGTGAAACCGAAAAGCCTACTGTTCTTTTTTATATATGAAAAGCCTATTATTCTTACTATTTTCTTATATAATGCTTTTTGTACTTAAAAAAAGCCCCATGTGAAGTGTAGAATTATGACCAAGCATTGGCATTACACTTAAAATCTTCATGAATATAATATGTACGTTTTAAAGGTAAATAACAAAGTTTTGGGGTAATTTGTTGCCCACTGGAAGCTTGATTCTTCATTTTGGAATCTGAGTAATAATTTGATCGCCATATTTATACGCATCCTAGATCTCCAAATTAAACTAGGCAAAACTGCCAAGTGCCTGTAGAAGTAGTTGGAGAGTGCACATGAAAATGATTCATTTATTCCGTCAAGATTTGTGATTTTGAAGGATATTATCAATTATCATGAGTCACCAGGGACAGGACTGAAGGGAGACCAGCAGGGCCACGGTCCCCACCCCAAAAAATACCAAAAGAACAATAGTTTTGTAAATATATATGTAGTATAATTGTCCATGGAACAAGTCATGGGTCCCGCACAACTTTTAATTGGGCTGTAAATAAATATATGTTTGAGCTTGCTGTCGAAAGAAACAGCCTGTTGTCACAAAAAGATACTCTCAGTCAAAGCAGTAAAAACTACGAAACCTCTGCGTATATATTTTGGTGGATATGATTTTGGCCTACCCCTTAGTTAAATCTTAAATCCCTCCCAGCATATGACTAAAATAGTGCAAAGAGAAATGACTCATGTCATTCAAATTCGAATGCGTTAACGGTGTTGTTATTGCCCACATAGTTGAGCGCCGTGCAAGAACATTTCAGTGTGGTTGTTTTGGTTAATTACCAACTTATCAGGCGTCTGCATCGTTTCATTCAAACAATACAACATTCTTTCTTTAGTTTTGTTTTTGTTTTTTCGGTTTGATTTCTATAGCCTGCTAAAGTTTGCGTATTGTTCGCAATTAAATGGTAACACTATACTCGCACTTATGGCCATTAAAACAAATAACTGTTGTTACAAGGGTATGACGACAATGTGTTTATACTAAGATTGTCAAAATGAATATACACATATTTATTTATCCTTCACAGATGTAAAAAGTTAAAAAATGACAACAGAAATTGAACAGGTAATGAAATCTTGAATTTCTTCGAAGCCTAGACAAAGGATTTGTAACACGACCCTACCTTTTTCTCCTTTTATGTGTAAGCAAAAATGAATTTATAGAAAATTGGTTCAAATTCCTTCAGGGTTAATCCCCCTCTTCATCTGCCAACCTCCAACGCAAACCAACACCAATGTTTATATCTGATGCAGTGATTGAGGATACTACTTCCGACAGCTATAGGAAACACTGCTCCAAAAAAATGAGATCCCACATTTCCATGTATCCCTATTTTAATCCACCTAGTTTCCTTTCTGCACAGCCAATCCAAAGGGAACTGTCTATGTAAACTCTCTTTGGTGTCTTGAATTTCAAGCCTATCAGTATCAAAGACATTTGCAATTATTATATACGTTTTAGAAAATTACAAGCCATCAGATATTAGAAAACCTCATTTTATACTCATTACTGAAGAATTAAGGAGCATGTAACAAGCAGCTTGGCATCCAATCACTATATATGTAATTATCCTTCACCAAGATTCTCTATAAACCCTTAATGTAGCAAATAGAGGCTTACCGTTGAACGTGGAATCTGGAGCAGAACAAGTGAGATGCAATACAAAGAAAGGGAAATGGCAATCCCAGTAATAAAATTATGCAGCAGTCGCCGATTGTCTTTTGTGGGGATGAACACTGACTTAAGTGTATTCGTTAATTCAAAAAGTCGATGAGATACCTGCAAAACCATGTCAAGATAGCAGTGCAATACAAAAAATGCAACTTAATATGATGGCGCTAATGAGACTTGAAGATAAATAAGAAAAATTAAAAATGAAAGAAAGAAAGAAGGAAAGAGGAAAGCTCCTTACCAAGACGTATATAGCAGTTGTAAGCATGAAGTTGAGCAGTGGATACTCTGGGATAAGTGAAAGAAGCCACTTGGGCTGTCCGTTTGGCACGTTAGATCTATATGCAAAGACAAAATTCGTAAGTATAAATCATACTAGCTTTTTCTTTCACAAGTTTTCTTCCATTATTATTTTCCCTAATGTTGTTCCCGATCCAATATACAAAAAAGATTTATAAAAACAACAAAGACACAACAATTTAGCAATCAGAAAGAACAATATCCATACTGAAAAGTTTTTCTACACATGGCAATTTGAGATTTTCTAGTCTCTCAAACCATGGCCAACAACAGCCACTACTGAAAACAAGTCATGATCTACAAATCTAATGAAAGTAGCCCTGCACTATTGAGTTGTGTCATCACATAACATCACAATATTTCCAATTCATGGATCTTTAGTAATGGAAGTATGGAACAAATGAATGATATATAATACATCAACCATATAGCTAGCAATAAGATCAGAAGAAACAATAATGTGAGAATTGCAGCTCTAAGGTTGAACCACCTCAACCCCAAACTTGGTGCCAAACCCAATATGTTATTCACAAAACTGTTAGAAAACTGAACAAAAGGACTTTATAGGCTGAAGATGTGGGCATGATTGTTAGACTTCATAAAAGGATTTGAGCACATATCCCATCAGACTAGAACAACTCTTTCAGAAATGGCAATTACTGTATATTTGCATCATGTCGGCCTCTTAATGTATCTCAAAGACATAAAACATGGGGAGAAAGGCTGGTCATGTAAATGAAACAGAACATACACACCCCACTCACATAATTATAACATAAATGATGCCAACCGAATAGTGAAAGAATAAGTCGATTAATATGCTTACACACCTCAACCAGATGTGAAACTGTGAAATGTAAGTCTCCAAAGTAATCTTGCCAAGCCACCTGATAATGCATACAAAATAGAGAAAATTAAGAAACAAAAAATAGTAGAAGCATAGGTATCAAGAAATAAAAGCAAAATGTGGCAAAACCAATCAACATGGAACTTCAAAAATAAAGGTAACGAACTCGTACGCAAAGAGAGTCGAAGAGAAATTCCGAAGCTGCTGAGTGAAATTCCTCAAGCAAATGTAAACACTGGAAAATAATAAAGTTAGAAAACAAAGATCAATAGAAGGAGTTGAAAAAAAAAACATGCCACCCCATATTATTCTGGGATTGCTGTCTTTAAAAATTGAAGGAAGGAAACAAAGAATACAGAAAGAACAACGAAAAAGCAAAAGAGAAATAGATATTACTCACGTAATTGGAATCCATGAGGTGTAAGGGTGGAGCTTGTTGTATGTGACCTTGTCCAGCTTGTATATGTATTCATACCACAAGTACCCAACCTAGAAAAGAATGATGAAAATGAGACGTTCTTGCTTTCCCTTTTTGGTCTAGTTCAGAGAAAATTGAAGTAATAACATGTAAAGAGAAGTAGAGAAAACCATGAATAATCTAAGATTCTAGGCAAATAGTCTTATCATAAGACATGTAACTCACAAATAAAGAAACTGAAGCAATGCTTGTTTTGATTGTTACTTTCCTCTTGGCTTCACACTCCTCCAATTTTTCCATCCATTTCTCAACCTGATACAGTAAAATATTTCAAATTTAAAATAGCTGGATATCATAAGAAATCAATACCCAGTAACCACCACACAAACTAGTATACGAGATTACATTTGGATGAAAGTACGCATAAATCATTCCAATTATCCAAATGTAGCGATCAAGCCCAGATCTGAAATGCCACTCATGCAGTCGAGGGAGATCAGGTTTTGCAGGATCGGTATAACCTGCCATATAAAGATTAATATTATGCTCTTGCAGTGAAAAGCATGTAACCTTATATTTCTTATATTTAGCAAATCAACTTGAAACTAGCAAACACACTACATATAAAAGCATGCACTTAGAGATAGAGTATCTACAATATAAATAAATAAATAAATAAATATATATATATATATATATATATCGCATTTTTTTTTTATCATTTTGGCAATAATTACTGTCAACAAGAGAAGGAGGCCCTCCACAATTTGAGAGACAATAAAACCGTTCATTCCAAAGCCCACAATAGTAAGATAAAGGAAAGACAAAAAATACTAGCTCAAGACTGTGACTCGGTGAAGTGAAACCAGCTGACAAGCTCAGTTATGATGGCTTGCTAAGAAAAGTCGCAGCTAAACTAACATAACCAAAGTTAAACTAATAATAGAAAAGTCCAAGTTAGGTATATCACTAACCCAAAAAGAATGCAAATGGACTCCAGAGTATGTCAAAGAATCCAGGGATTTCCCAAATCAAGATCACCACAAGAAAGCATGCCAGAATCTTTGCAGCTATCACCGAGCTGATTTCATTATACTTGTTATATATACCCAATGCTCCATACACCATCAAAGTGAAAAGCGTGTGCATTGGACATATATAATAGAGCATATAGTCATTGTTAAGCACAATACAACAGAAGGCCACAAAAAAATTAAGCCGCCACATCATCTGCATGGCAGTTTAATGAGTTAGGCATATTGTTTATGCAAAAAGAGTAGCAGGTGAAGGATAGACAGTAGACACCACCTAAAAGTAAAATAAAAAATGTAAAGTCAAGAATTCTATATCACCTGAGCAAAGCGTGCAAGGCTAAAATCTTTTCTAACATAATAATAGGAGAAGTTGCCAAATCCAGTCATCCAAACATATGCAGCAATAAAAACACGTATTGCATTGTATATCTCCGTTGCAGCAAAATAATGATACATTAGAAAAAGGACCTGAACAAATGCAACAGAATCATGAACAAATAATTAGAATGAGCCTGACAAATTTAAAACCAGACAAAAAAAATAGGTTTGGATGAATTATGGCATTTTGGAAGTAATATATATCTACATTAATTGTGCTACATCCGATTTGAGTTTCATTTTAATGACTAAAAGCCTTGATTTCCATTACATATCATCAAATAGTTCCAGTGTTCCACAGTTTCTTCCTAGCATCTGCTATGATATAAATTATAATCCATATAGTAAAAAAGTGATAAAAAATATGAGACATCAGTACCCACCTGCATCCATCCTTTCCATTCCTCTGTTTGATGTCGATTAAGGTAAAGTATGCTTCTTCCAGAAAATGCTGATGTGTCATTATGTTTCTTCAAAGAAGTCATGGCTGAAACTATAATCAGAAGAATGTAGAGGAAGATGAAAAGATCCCGACTATAATTCTGTCAAAAGAAGAAAAAAGGGAAAAGCAAGTACAACAAAAAAAAAAAGTTATTACAAATGGCAATAATTTGGATCATATAATGATTTAAATATATAACACATAACTGCTCATTTAAAAATATATCTTTAGATACTGTGCATATATGTATTCCCAAGTCAAGCCTGTGTCACAGTATATATCTAACCAAGCCCGACGAAAAATCATTAATTGAACAAAAACTTGCTGCACAAAAGTGAATTGGGCTATGAATTCATGAATTGTGAACTAAGCTAAGTGTAGAATACTACAAGGTGAAAATTAAAATCAAGGTGAAACACTTTACAAGACGTGTCTTACCATGTCAAGCCTCTGTCACAGTATATATCTCACCAAGCCCAATGAAAAAGCATTGATTGAACAAAAAGTTGTTGCATAAAAGTGTATTGGGCTATGAAGTAATGAATTGTAAACCAAGCTAAGTGTAAAAAACTACAAAGTGAAAATTATAATCAAGGTGAAACATTTTACAATATAGCATCCTTTTCTATTACTCTGTTCTCTGTATAGTTAGTTTGTAGGCTTTCATAGACACAAATCTCAAAAGGGATACAATTCACATATAAATAATTTCAAAAGAAAAAATCAAAGCATTAATAATGTCAAAAGTGTGAAAACCATAAACCCAACAATTACAAAGAAGCAAACAAAAACTGAAAATGTCATAGAAGAAAAATTTCCTTTATGAGGATCACTTTAATATATAATAATATTTCAAGTTGCAGCTCAAAATAAAAATAAGTGGATACATAATAAGCGGTATATGAGTACCTTTGTGGAATCTCCCAGTAAGTTGGTTCGATCACATATGTAGAAATAAAATACAATCAGCCCAAACTCAGACCTATAAAAAATAGTAAATACATTTTCAAAATTCAGAAGTAGTGTAACATATGATATTTGAGTCATTTACAGAACAATAACATACATTGCCCTCAAAATTGCTCGATTTTCTAGCAAGAAAGAGTCATCCATGGTCAAAAACCTAGACAAAACAAGTAAGAAGGTAAGGATCTCAAAAGATAAAAGTATAAAACTGAAAAGAAAACTGAAAAGAACCCCATGACATTGTACATAGTAGAAAATGACCTAATCAGATTCAATTTGACAGATGACACATGGATTTTTGCTGATCCTGTTCTTGTAAGCCCTGCTTCCAGCAAAATGGCCCGATCATCTTCCTTAATTGCATCCTTCCCCAACTCATCCAGACTAGTATCTGAATGACTACAGTTCACAAAGAATTTATTAAGCTTCAGAAAATATTTGCACATAAATATTTTTATGCTTTCCATATCAGAAAAAATTAGAGCAGGAGATTTAGTTCTGAAACTAGTCAGTTGAAAACAGAAAAGTGTATCTGTGATCAACAGTGATAACATAAATCCAGTTCAGTTGTTTAAACAAAAAACTTAAATTAGATCTACAATGGAACGTATCATCCATACTAGTAGGTGTTTATGTTCAATATGCCTTTTTCTGATACCAGATTCATATTTTAGTTTTAGAAGTTTTGATTGCATGATACAAGTAGTTTGCCCACATGAGACATGAAGTGTTCATGTCTGTTAGCTCCACAAACACTATTTGGGTTTGTACCCAAAGTCCAAACAGTTCAAAGCTTTAGTGGCAGCATCTGGTTGTTCATTAAATCTTAATCTCCATTTTTGCTAAATATACCAATATGAAGTCTCCATTTACTGATTTACGTATTATTATGTGTTTAAATTGAAGGCCCCAGTGTAGTTTCAGATCTGTAAGTAAAGTGGGTGTTGTAGACTTGATAATTAAATGCTGCTACTTTATTTATGGATCACGATGGATCCCCCAAATACCTTGCATAAGGCCTATTTAAAATATTTTTCCTTTGCCAATGCAGATTACATCATTATTGTAATATCATCGACTGTCACCACAAGATTTCTATGCATAATACCATAGTTATCTGCAGCAGAATGATCACCCTCTTAAACCACATCTATCCAATCACAAGAAGAAACAGCCAAATAGAAGAGAGGAAACTTGTCCTTGATATATATTCCACTATTAAACTTTAACACCTAATAAAATCCAATGAATTGAAGTCAATAGTTTCCCATGGCAGTGTAAGAAACTTACACTTTAGGAGGAGATAAGGTTTTCTTGTACTCTAAGTACTCTGAATATATCCATGTAACAAAAACTGGAATAATACCCAGCAAGAAAGACACCTGGAGGCATAATAAGCAAAGCTCCATCAGAAAATTGACTACTGCACCCCAAATATTAGCATAAATATTATAATTCACATCAATAATTGAAAACGGGAAAAGAAGCCCATCACAGTGTAATCTAACAGAAATGAGTCATTAATCACAAAAGCATTCTTCGCATCATTCGAAGTTCAAAAAAATATAAGTTTTACTTGCATGTAGGTATACTCCATGTCAATATACTCAAATTTGAGCGAACATCATAGAAGTTGGCTTGCATATAATATCTTCATTTTACAAATTATACTGTCATTCAGGTTAAAGTTAAAGTCCTAAATGGTTTTCCCCAAACATTTATAGGCTTATCATGTTGCTTAATATCATAAAAACAAACCCCCACCCAACATTCTGTGTTCCAAAGCATACCATTATCATGACCCACGACAGATTTAGCTGCTCAACTTACATAACTGTGTATCTTCCAACTTAAAAACGAATTTTCATTACTTTTCATACACATCCTGATTGAATGACAGTTATGCCTATTGTCCAACACCAAACAGTTCCCTTTCAATAACCTCACTACTTGTTAAGAATCAGATGTAAACAACACAACGCCAAAGCAGATCAGGAAAATCAAATCACCACTAAGAACTACCACCACACATCGACTGAACCCTTCAACAGTCGCTACAATTAACATCAAACTGAAAATAAGCACTTTTTTGGATTTCATCATCGAAGAATCGAACAATCACAGTGTTACACACCTGCCCCGGCGTGATTGTCCCGGAAACAACCATCTTCGATCCCTGGAACCTGCTCCAATCTGCAAAATCGAAAAGAAAAACGATTCAAATCAACGAAGAACCACGCGCATTGGAATCGGAGATTCAAAATCTGAGTGATATACCGAAGATGAAGAAATCGAAGAACCTGATTTTGGTGAAGGGAGCGTGTTAAAGTGTGATCATAAATAGCATAGAGAAAGAAACCCTAGAGAGAGAGAGAGAGAGAGAGAGAGAGAGATCTGAAATGAGGAGTTTGCTTGAAGAATAGAGAAAATGTCGGAGGGGATGTCTCTCTCTCGGTGGTTGAACACTTGGAAGAAGCTTCTTGCTTTGAAATGAAATGAGATTAATGGATTTGTGACGTTTGTGTGTTGTGGATGCTGTAATCAACTAATCTATACATCATTAATGTTGGTTGCTACTTTGTTTTCTTCTCCTTTCTTTTCTTTTTTTGTTTTTTTCTTCTTGCTTAAAATAAAATGATGAGTTAACTAACACACTAAACAATCCAATCCAACTAACTACTAATGTTTGGTTAGCTTTCGATGATTAGTGTTAATTAATTTTTTTGAGGTATGATTGGGATGCCTTCTTTCTTGGATTTAATCTTCCTTCAACTTATTATGCTTTTAATCATGTCCTTATCATAAAATATTGTGAATTATATATAATGAAAAAATATTAACAATTAACATGGAAAGGACATAAAATGTTAATGAGTTTGTAACTTAATTGGTATTGGTACAAATCTTTAAAAATGTAATGTAATGTTGATATGGAGCAATCCTCCACTAAATCATCTTTCTTCTTCCCTTACTCATATATCTCTTGTGCAATTAAAAGAAGAAAAATATAAAATAAATTTGTATAAAATATATATTACACTAATATAGTTTGGTTCACTTTCATGTTTGGTATACAAAGTTTATTTTATAACATTTAACTTCCTTCATATAAAAAAAAAAAAGTTAACTTCCTAAACTTTAGTAAACATTGAAACTGTTAAATAAAATGTTAAATTTTAATACAGAGCTATTCATGTGCAAGGTAAGTAATAAATTAAAAAGTCTGCAGGGCTATATAAACGATATGGTGGGAAACATAAATTAACAGCTGCACTCTTCTGTAAACAAATATCATTTCAGTAAATGTCATTACTCCTACCTGTTTTACTTGTCCTTTTCTCATTTTTGCTATGACTAAAAAACGTTAGTTTATTTATTTATTTGTTGTGATCGAAGCATATATAACGTACATATTTTAAAATAAAGAAATACATTACACACTAATTATATAAATAACTATTTATATATTTACACAGAGGGGATTAGGGGAACTTAGATGAAAAGTTTGGAGGGGTCAACAATTAAGAACTAAGTAAAAAATATCAATTTTTAATGCATAGGATATCGTTACTTTCACCCCTTCTGCCTTCAATTTCTTAACTTTCTTATAATATTTTTGTGCATAGCGAAGTCAAGTCATTCACATAACATTATGGAAAAAGTTAATAATACACTTTTTTATATTTTTTTAAGAGCGTGTGATTTAATAAAAAAATAATAATAAAATATGTATGATAAATAATATTAAAAAATATAAAAAATTGTGTGAGAGAAAAATAGATAACATTTGGAGGGACAGTTACCACCCACACTCCTATTCTGTTTCACCAATGTATTTACACACATGATAAAATTTGAGTTAAATTTAAACCATGCAAAAAAAAATTAGGATACAAAATTTAACCCAGTATTTAGTGTGCACCAAATTTTGCAATCATCAACCTATAAAAGGTTTAATTGCTATAAGCAACTAATACCCAAAAAAAATTGCTATAAGTAATAAAGTTTGGTAAAAGGAATAATTCTTAATTAGGCACTGCCTATTATAAACATTTTATTAAATATTAAATATATATAAAATTGTGAGACTTATATTAAAATTAATATATCAATTTTTTAAAATTATTTTTATACATATTAACTATAAAATGAAGTGTCTAAAAGATAATATAGTAGCACATGTTACTTAAGAATTTCTCCTGCAAAATAAAATCTGAGTTTTTTATTTTTTCAACTATTTAAATGTTGAATATGGACAAAAAGCTTAACATGCTTCTTAACATTGGACAAGTTGGTCGGTCATATTTCTCTATGTTTTCTTCTAGCGTACCATTTGTTGCATTTAGTGAATCATTTTTACGATAGATTAAATCACACTTTTTCTTTTTTCGGCAAGTCAACTGTTGTAAGAAAGAAAATTGAATTCTTTCAAGTCAAGCACCAAAGACTTGTGCCTTGCCATCGCCTCAAAATGTACAAAATTATCAAATGAATTATATCAGATTATATAAAAGCAACTCTATCCATTTACGTTCATATGTTTCGTTTCTATTAATATATATTTTTATTATATATTTTTATAGGTTCTATGATATTGGTTAAATCCATAAACGAAAAAGAAAAAAAAATTGCTATTAGCTTTTCTTCTTTTGGGATTCTTTTATAGTTTGTACAACATTTTTGGACATAAGTTGTTTCTTGGTAGCTAATGAAGGCAACTCTTATATTTTATATGAGTGTTAAATATGTTTTGGTAATGGCCTATTTTATTATTGTAACTAGGGAATTGTGGAGCATTAGGCACATGTTTCTCTCATAATTAAGCAACCTGATATGAAGGGAATGACGATTTCAACACTCGTCCTGCTTAAACTTTAGGTAGAAGTACATATTAAGGAACCTATCCAATCATATAACTTCCTGTTACACATTCTTGGCTGTAACTTAACTACCTTTTACTTTCTTCTTAAAATGGACTAAAGAATAATTATCTTTTCTTCCAATTCTATGATATGCTTCATTTATCTTTCTGCCAGTATTATGATGAATATGTGATTGATGTGCGCTTCTTTCACTAAGCTATTGTTTAATAAAATATTTCGATTATAATTAATTAAGTTATGATAAACTTTTTATTTATGAACAAAGTTTGATTCTCGATGTCAATTCAAAAAAGAAAATTGTTTTTTTATTATTGTCTTAAGACTAATTTCTTAAAAGAATGCAATTGATGATTTCAAAATACAAGATAATTTTATACAGATCCAAAACCGAATGTTTATATGTGATATTTAACATAATGAAAAAATAAGTAGAAAATAAAAAGAGCTTCGTTTTTAAGAAATAAGAGGTTTAGTGCAAATGAAAACAAGTGAAACGTAAATGACAAAAATGAAAGTGTTTTCAAAGTAAATGTGACAAGTAATGTAAAATGTTTAAAATAAAGAACATATAAGTAAAGCAGTTCAAAGTAAATGCAATTAAAAGTAAATGTGTAAGTATGTAAATTGCAAGAAAATAAGTTTGCGAAAAAAAAGTAATGAAAATAATAAATAAAAGCAATTAAAAGAACTCAAATAATCTTTAGATAAATCACTTGATCAGAAGTATAAGAGAATTTTGTAGTAAAGTAAAATGACTGAAAGTAAATAGACTGAAATTAAAATTACATTGAATTTGTAAAATGTACATAAATGAAAGTGGATGGAAACAAACTGAACTAGGTTTGCACTGTTTTGGTCGAGAAATCAAGGACGTGAGAGTGTTAAGTAACAAGTGTTTGTGAATATTGAAATTTCAACCTCTAAATGTTTCTATCCTTTTGGTATTTATAGACTTTGTAAGTAACTATTTTTTTACATGATCTTGACATGTGTCTAAAATAAAGATAATTGTTAAATGATTAGTAATCTTTGTCTAATAACCACCAAATCCTGTTAGAAAATTTTCTATGATTTTGGACTTCCATTGATTTGTCTGTTTGTTAAAACTGGTTGAATGGTAACCTAATATTTCCTGAAATCCATTTAATTGTGATCAATGAATTTATTGAAAATCACATGTTGGACTTTGAGTTCAAAATAGTATGTGTGCTTGAAAAGGTGTGAGGCTTGGTTGCTTGTTTCCATGATGGGTGGAACAAGACAACTATTCAACGAAAGGGCAGGTCCCCTCTCCACTCCCTATATATATGTGTGTGTCTTTTAAAGACGGAGACACGATCTTTCACTCACAAACTACTATTGTCCATCCAAAAAAGAGAGGAGAAGGAGAGGAATATCTTGATTCCTATAGTCCACAAAGTGTGTACAAATTCTTGATCCTTCTTGATCATAGAGTTTACAAGAACAAGATGTCTACAAGAGGTACGCCTTTGATTATTAATATATAGTGTTTTAAATTCATGATCTATGATCTAGAGACATTCTTAGTAATGATTTATAATGTCTACATGTGGTATCAGAGCCTTAGATACATGATTTAGAATTCATTCTAATATGTACATGCATGATTACATTATAACCTAATGATTTAGGGTTTATAACTTGTATTTTTTATGCATAGTTATGCGGATATATGATGAGAATTATTTAATTCTATTTTTGTAAGTTTTTTAGATGTATTAAGTCATTTTTAATTCACTGTAAATGACTGAAAACATGAAACCCGTATCCAACCTCCATGGATGAAAACTTCAAGAACACTTGATGTTTCTAAATCATTGTTTTGATTGTTTTTATTTATGATAATTGTATAAATCAATCCTAGAACATGTTTAGGCATGAATATAAGTCTTAGAGACAATCAAAACACGTTGAAAAATGGAGAGGGGCATGATTTTTCCAACTAGGTTTTGAGCAGACTCGTTTTCACTTTTTTGGATCCTACGTGATCCATTATTGCATGATTTGTTTCATGAAAATCATCCAAAATGATGAGAATTCATGTGATGAGGAAGACCCAATCTTTTTGGGATCAAAACATGTCAAAAACTGGTTGAAAATAGAGATGGATCGCAAACCAGGTCGCAGGACCCATTTACTAGAAGAACCGGGTCGTCACGACCTGGCTGGAGGAAGAAGAAGAACAGTGCCGTGGGACGAAGCCCACGTGCACTGCATGGCGCGTGGAGCGCATGTGATGTCTCTGGTGCTCCGTTTTGCATTTCGTTTCTTCCTATGCACTTGTATTGATGCCTAGAATTTATCTATATATATTTTATAATTTTTTGGATATTAAAAATATTTAATATTAATTTATTTCTTGTTTATTTAGATTAGGCATTTATGAAAATAAATTTTTAATGATTCTAAACATGAAAAATATTTTAATATTATGATAAACCTATCTATGATAGTCACTCTCCCTAGTTGTTAAGTTTGGGTAGTACACTCTCTAGATACATTAAGAAAATTAAAGAATATGTTAGAAAATGATTATTTGGGCTATTAATTAATTTATCTCAGTTAAGGACTTTATTAATTGAAGTGAATATATGCCACCACAGTGAATTATTTGCTAAAATTGATAGGGTTACTTGTGAATAATTTTTGAGATGTTGTGTTACTTAATTAATTTGTGAATTAAACTTACCCATAGGTAATAAATTCATAAATTATTTTGTTGTAACATGTTATTATTTTTGGGATGATCTTTACAATAAAATTCTTTCTACTCACAAGTGTTAGAATTTTTGTAACTGTTGTTATTGTATGATATATACTCTACCCACAGGAGAATTTATATTATATGTATTAAATCCCTATTTTAGTAATTGTCATTATTATAATTGCCCATGATATTAATCATTTTCTTATTTAATTTTTTCAGCCCCAGTCATTTTTTCTTTGTCTAATACTGCAAATCAAGTAGAGGTTTTGACTGGAAAGAAATATAAGAAATGGAAGGATGATATTGAATTGGCTCTAAGCTTGCTGGACATTGATATAGCCGTTAGAGAAGATGAGCCCGCTGCACTAACTGCTCAAAGCACTAATGAGCATAAAGCTTATCACAAGGAGTGGACAAAGGCTAATCGCAAGACTTTAATGTTGATTAAGTGCTCCATTGACAAGACACTTGTAAAAGCAGTTTCACATTTCGACAATGTCAAAACTTTTCTTGCTTCTATTGGAGAAAGGTACGCAGTATTTGGAAAGGCTGAAGCAAGTCAATTGATGGAAACTTTTATTAACATGAAATATGATGGAATTGGTGGTGTTAGGTAACACATTATGAAGATGGTAACCCTTGCCAATAAACTTAGTGACCTTAAGTGCCCTGTGACTGATACTTTTCTAGTTTACTATACTTTAAATTCCTTACCTACTAAGTTTGATGCCTTAAAAACATTCTATAATACTCAAAAGGAAGAGTGAGATATTAATACCTTAATATTTTTTTGTGCATAAGAAGAGGATAAGATGAATCATTTGGCGTCTAGAAGTGTTAATTTAGTTTCTCAACTACACCATAAGAAATATTTTAAGAAAAAGGAGAAGAAGTCTCAGGGTAAAAATAGGTATGATAATAAGCTCGGTCTGTCTCACAAACCCCTTAGTCCAAAACCTAATATTCATAAGAATGGGTTAAAGTATTAGTTTTGCAAGTCTGTAGGTCACAAGAAATCAAACTGTCCAGCCATCAAATCTTTTATTAAGGAGAAAACTCAAGGTGAGTCACTAGCTTTCATTTGCTATGAATCTAGTTTGGTAGATGTTCCTTTGAATTCATGGTGGCTTGATTCTGGAACATCTATTCATGTTACTAATTCCTTGCAGGGGTTCAAGAACAAGCGAAAGCCAAGTGATGATGAAGTCAATCTGTTCGTAGGGAATAGAAATAAAGTCAACGTTCAGTTTATAGGACTAGTTGAATTAAAGTTAGAGTCAAGATTTGTTTTACATTTGAAAAACACTTTATATGTACCATCTATGAGGTGGAACTTAATTTCTTTATCCAAACTAGACAATTATGGTTTTTTCTTTAATTTCAATAATGGATATTGTCTTCTATCTTATGGTTCCCAAATTGTAGGCAAGGCAATTAAATCTAATGGTTTATATTGTTTAAATCTTGATTCCAATGTTTTCAATTCCCTACATGTTCAAACTATAGGAAACAAAAGGACACTAATCAAAGACAACTCCTTATCTTTATGGCATAGGCGTCTAGGTCATATCTCTAAGGATAGGATTAATAGGTTGATAAAGGATAATATCCTACCTTCACTTGATTCCATAGATTTTAGAGATTGTGTAGACTGTATAAGAGGAAAGATGACCAAGATAAGTAGAAAGGGTTCTACATGTAATAAAAAACTTTTAGAAATAATTCATACAGATATTTGTGACCTTTGAAACCAACCTTGTGTGGGAATAAATATTTTATTACTTTTATTGATGACTTTTCTCGTTTTGGTTATGTGTACCTAATAAATGATAAGTCATTGTCTTTAGAAAAGTTTAAAATATTTAAAAATGAGGTTGAGAATCAATATGGTAGAAGAATAAAAATAGTAAGATCGGACCAAGGTGGTGAATATTATGGCAGACATGGTGAGACTGGACAATTTAAGGGACCTTTTGCTAAATATCTTGAGGACTGTGGAATAATTTTCTAATTTACTATGCTAGGGACTCCTGAACAAAATGGGGTAGCTAAGAGGCGAATTCGCACTTTAATGGATATAGTGAGGTCTATGATGAGTCAGTCCACATTACCTGATTCTCTTTAGGGAGAAGCCCTTAAAACAACCATGTATATACTAAATAGAGTGCCTTCTAAGTCTGTTTCCAAAACTCCATTTGAATTGTTTAAAGGGTGGAAACCTAGCCTTAACCATCTTCGTGTGTGGGGTTGTGCCGCTAAGGTGAAAATCTATAACCTTACTGTATCAAAATTAAGCCCTAAGACTACCAAATGTTACTTTATTGGTTATCTTATCAATGCTAAAGGCTACAGATTCTACTACCCCACCCGTGGAACAAAAATAATTGAGGCAATTACTGCCAAATTTCTTGAGAATGATGTGGGGAATTCTGATGTTACTATGGATGAGGACACAAGTTTTAGTGGAGAAAAGGTTATTGTACCTGTTCCTATTATACAAGAAAGAATTATCAGTGAGTCATTTGAAAATGTTGATGAGGAACCACAACAAGAAGTTATAGAAGAACCACCACCACCAGCTCCTGAACACCTTGTTGAGATTCCTTCTCTTAGACGATCTCAAAGAGAAAGAAGACCGATCAACCTTGATGATTACTATACTTTTCTGGGAGAGATAGATATTAATGTTGGGTTCATGTCAAATCCAGAAAATTATAAGGAAACAATTTCTGGTGCTTTATCTGATAATTGGATTGAAGCAATGAATGATGAAATACTCTCTATGAATCATAATGATGTGTGGGAGCTTGTGGAACCTCCTAAAGGTGTTAAGCCTATTGGGTGCAAAAGGGTGTTTAAGACAAAAAAAGATTCTAAAGGAAATGTGGAGCGCTTTAAAGCAAGATTGGTGACAAAAGAATTCACTCAAAATGAGGGAATTGACTATAAAGAGACTTTTTCTCCTATTTCTTCCAAGGACTCTTTCTGAATTATTATGGCTCTAGTTGCTCATTATGATTTGGAGTTGCACCAAATGGATGTAAAGACAACCTTCTTGAATGGAGATCTGTATGAAGAGGTCTACATGCACCAACCAGAAGGTTTTATAGAAAAGGGAAAAGAACATATAGTATGCAAATTGAAAAAGTCTATTTATGGTTTGAAGCAAGCTTCTAGACAATGGTATATTAAATTTGATGAAGTTGTTTCTTCTATGAGCTTCATGGAGAATAAGGTAGATCAATGCATATATCTTAAGGTGCGTGGGAGTAAATTCATTTTTCTTGTTCTCTATGTGGATGACAATTTACTTGCCAACAATAGTTATGATCTACTTATTGAGACCAAAGATATATTGTCAGTTACTTTTGATATAAAAGATCTTGGAGAAGCTTCTTTTGTTTTGGGCATTGAAATTCATAGAGACAGAAGTCGTAGGCTTTTGGGTTTATCTCAAAGAGCCTATATTGATCGTGCTCTTAAAAGGTATAATATGGAAACTTGTAGGCCTAGAAATGTACCTGTTACCAAAGGAGACAAGTTGAGTAAGGAGCAGTACCCTAAGAATGATATTGAGAGGAGTTCCATGATAAATGTGCCTTATGCTAGTGCGGTTGATAGCCTTATGTATGATCAGATGTGCACTAGACCTGATCTGTCTTTCGCTGTTAGTGTATTGGGCAGATATCTATCTAATCCAAGACATGCTTATTGGGTAGCTGTTAAGAAGGTTATGAGGTACCTGCAGAAGACAAAAGATTACATGCTTGTTTACAGGAATGTGGATGATTTAAATGTCATTGGCTACTCTGATTCAGACTTTGTTGGATGTATAGATGATGACAAATTAACTTCTGGATACATTTTCATGTTAGCCAGAAGAGCTACATCTTGGAAAAGCGTAAAACAAACTCTGATAGCTTCTTCTAAAATGCAAGCTGAGTTTGTTGCATTATATGGTGCAGCTTCACATACTATGTGGTTAAGGAACTTTATTTTCGCTCTTGGTGTTGTTGACTCTATTTCTAAACCATTGAAAATTTATTGTGATAATCGAGCTGCTGTTTTGTTCATCAAGAATAATAGAACCACTTCTGCCTCTAAACATATAAGAATCAAATTCTTGGTGGTGAGAGAAATGTTTGATAGTGGAGAGATTCTTGTTGAGTATATTCTTACTGATGAGATGCTTGCTGACCCCCTAACTAAGGGACTTAGACCCATAGTGTTTATGAGACATATGGAGAACATGGGTATCATAAGATCCTTTATTGTAATTGATTAGTAAGAGTTGTCATTTATTGTATACTTATTACATTGAACTTATGTAATACTCTTTTAATAAAATTATGTGCATGTTTATTTTTTGTATCATTGTTATAGTGATTATTATATAGTTTTATTGTTGTGTTGTCTCGAGATATTTAATTTTCTTGAAGAAAATAGTGTTTAATGATAAACATGTTTATAATCTCCTTGGGGAGATTGGTTGTATTTTCTTGGGAAAACACAATGTAGGACCTATACACATTAGCTTAAAGGGCAAATGATCACAAACTAAGTTATGATGTGTATCGACACTAACACACTTGAATTATGATAATGACAATAAGATTATTAGTTACGTAGTCATTGGTGGATTAGACTCTTATAGTTTATCTATCACTTATGGCTCTTAATTGATAGTTTTATTGAATTCTTTGATCATGTTTAATGTGAGTATAATCAGGTTATTTTAGTGGCCACAATTGTTCAACCAGAATTTCTTTTCTTTTCTTTTCAAAAAGAATTTGTAAAAATACCTATATATTTATTTATATATTTATTTATTTTTAAAATTCTTTTGAGTTAAATTAAACTGAATCAATGTTGTCCAAGTGGGAGAATGTTAGAAATTTTTCTATGATTTTGGATTTCCATTGATTTGTCTGTTTGTTAAAACTGGTTGAATGGTAACCTGATGTTTCCTAGAATCCATTTAATTGTGATCAATAGATTTATTGGAAATGACATGTTGGACTTTGAGTTCAAAATAGTATGTGTACTTAAAAAGGTGTGAGGCCTGGTTGCTTGTTTCCATGATGGGTGGAACAAGACAACTCTTCAACGAAGGGGCAGGTCCCCTCTCCACTCCCTCTATATATATGTGTGTGTCTTTTAAAGATGGAGACATGATCTTTCATTCACAAACTACTATTGCCCCATCCAAAAGAGAAAGAAGAAAGAGAGGAAGATCTTGATTCCTGTAGTCCACAAAATGTGTACAAATTCTTGATCATTCTTGATCGTAGAGTTTACAATAACAAGATGTCTACAAGAGGTACGACTTTGATTATTAATATATGGTGTTCTAAATTCATGATCTATGATCTAGGGACATTCTTAGTAATGATTTCTAATGTCTACAAATCCTTATCAGCGATCCTTGTATTACAAGTAACTGCTCAATCTTTGTCAACAATCCTTATGTTGTCTTGATCTAGCATCTACAAACGTTGCTAACTTCTATTTCAAATTCAAAATCTTTCTTTTTGAATTCAAACTTGAATCATCTATCATTTGTTGGTTTTTGGTCAAGATCTTTTACTTTCCTTCTCCAAAAATTTGTTAAGTATAGCTACTATTTGAATCTTGATTTCGATATAGAATTGAAATCTCAATACTTGTTATAAAGCAAAAATGACTTTACTTGATTTACTATCCAGACTATCATCTTGTCAACTTCGAGTTTTTACTATAACTTCAACTCTAATAACCATTGAAGTTTTAAATCTGCAAGATCCACTCGAGATCCCTACTAATAGTTATGAAATCGAAAGTATCATTTCTGACATCGAATTGAAACTAACTTTTTAGTTTCATAATTTATTATTTCGACTCAAACTTACCATTTATTGATGGTAAATTGAAATTACCATTTTGGTAATTCCTTAATCAAAAAAGTCATTTTGATAACCTTATCACCTCTAAAGATCGTGCATAGTTATGAAATGACATATTGACATATCGTCGAAGTCTCTTAAATTGAAAATGTGTTATTTTTGTAACAAGTATAAAGCAAAAAAATTTAGGTGCCTGTTCTCCGTGTTGTGTTGTGTTCTTTTAATGTTTTAATTTAATAATTGAAAAGAAAGAAGTATAATTTTGTCGAGAAATCCTCCGCAAACCCAGCCAAAAGTGAGGTAATGAAGTTGGAGTTGAAATATTATAGTTTTGTATTCATGCGTCAAATAAATAATAAGAAAAAATTAATATCAAATAATTATTGTTCATAAAAATTAGTATCTGACTACCTTATGATATAAGACGATAATTAATTAAGTACAAAATAACAAAATTGGGTATCGGCAGATATTAAACAAAAAAACAACAACAAATAAACAACCAAATTGGGTATAGGAAGTGAATGTGAGGGGGCCTTTTATAGTCTAAGCAACGGGTCCAGCGTGATTCCTGATTTGACTGGGAGATCAACGAACAAGGTACGTGTTTGTGTGAGTAGCCCATAAGCAAATATACCATCTGCGTTAGGGGATGTTTTTATTTGAAAATGATTTATTTAAAGTGAGTAACTAAAAATATATTTATTCTTATTTGATAAAATATATAAAAATTTAATTTATTAAATAATTTAAATATAAATATTTTCTTATTTATATATTTTAAAAGTAATTTTATTTTAAAAGAATTTTATTTATTCAATTCAATTGAGATATGAATAATGTTACTTGCACTTAAACATGAATTAACACATTGTTTTATATTTGTGTGTAGTGATAAAATTAAAGTATAAATGTATGAAAAATAATAGACTAAAGTCCTATTTTGGTCTTTAATGTTTATTTTTATTTTTATTTTTATTTTTGATGTTTCATTTTTCTCATTTTAGTTCAGCATTTATAAACTTAATTTAATTTAATTTAACTTTTCCGTTTATATATCTATTATATAATAAACAAATAATGATGGATTTAAGCTTTGTTTGGCATTCCATTTGAGGAGGAAAAGGAAAGGAAGAGGGTAGACGAAGAGTATTATTCATTATTTGGTATCACATTTTGGGATGAAAAGGAAAAAATTTAGAGTGTTAATATTTTCGTGGATCTCACCATTTTTTCATCCTCTCCTTTAGGATGGAAAGGAAAAGGAAAGAAAAAATTTTGTGGTTCCCACCATATATTTATATACATTTTTCTTCTTTTCTTTGAAGAAATCAAACAAAGGAATGAAAGACTTATTTCTTTTCTATTGGATGATAGGGGTGTTCAAAACCCAACCTTTCTTAATGACCTGTCTTAATCCGAAGTTAATTTGAACGGGTTTAAGTTTTATGAATTAGACACGATATATTTTCAGGTTAAGTTAAGATCATGTTTCGAATTATCCTAACTTGACTCGGTATTACAGAATACTTTAAAACTTATAATTTTTTTTATAATTAGTGATAAATAATAAAAGTTTCTAATTTAAATTAATATTTTTTGCATAACATTATAATATATTTATGTTGATATGAACTATTTCAAAATATATATTATAAAACACCACATATTTTTAGTTTCCTATTTCTAAAATCTTATGACTTAATTATACAAATATCTATATTTATATAATTCATTTCATTATCAGGTCAACCCGATTTTGACTCGGCCATTTGTTAAGTCATTATCGAGTTGGATTAGGATCCAAAGAATTAGACCAATCAAAATATCAAGTTTGATTTGGGTTTGGGCAAACCTGTCCCATGAACATCCTCGGTAGATGATACCAAACAAAGAAAGTATTAACTCCTCCACTTATGTCTTTCCTTCTTTTTCTTTCTTTTCTATCATATGTTCATTTTCTTTTCTTGACCTATGTGATACCAAACAGATCATAAAGAGAGACAACAGACCTAGTCCCAGCTTTTGCAACTTCTTTTTTCTTTTATAGTACATAAATTTTTATTTGATTTATGTTTAGTATTCTTAAATTTTTATCTTAAACCCCTTACATTTTTTTATACAGTCAACGATTATGCAAGATTGACAATTTTTTTATATACAAAAGATATAAAATATATAGTATCCAAAGTTATTTGAAGAATACCATAATCTTAAATTTAGACTAATAAATTTAGAGTTTGAAAAGTACAAACAAATTTTAAATTCAGTTTGTTCCTTTATGTTTTATATAATATGTATAAGATTAACTTTATTATTATTATTTGTGCGAGTATAACAAAGGAAGCATTATTTTATACAACTTCTCAACATTTTAATCTCAAAATTCTAACTTGCATTGATTTAGTGTTATGAAAATCCTAACACTTTCACATATGATTTTTAAAATACATTAATAAAATAATGAGATAAGCTACTTAATGAAAAATATGTATACTTAAAAATCTTACATATAAGAATCAATTGTTAGTAAAATTATACATTCAATTGAGGAAAATGAAACTAACAGTAAATATAATTAATTAGTTCAAAAAAATAAGAAACATAATTAATTTTAATTTATTTATTTAATATTTCATTTTGATGCCTGCAATACTGAATTTATGAATCTGTCTCTATAAACAACAATGTTGATTAAGGGTGTCAAAATATGTCAAGTTCGATGGACCGGCCTGAATAGCCGGACAAAATGGATGGGTTAGGCTAGCAAAATGCCAGCCTGAAACTTATATGCCCCGAATGTGTTGAGCTTGAATGGGCCGGGCCAACCCATTTTTTTAAGACTACATAAGGCTAAATGAGTTGAGTTGGGCTAACAAAATTCATACCCAAAAATTACATAACTCGAATAGGCTGGCCCGAAAATGGCCCAACCCCGAATGAACTGGCCCGTTTTGACACCCCTAATGTTGATGCGTCATCGTTAGAAATTATGTGCCACTGTTATTTATTGATGTGACAATTTGACTAAAGATAGTTAAATGAATACATCTAAAATTATGTCATTTCATTCTTTAGTTGTCATTTACAAAAAAAAAAAAAACACTCATCTCGCATTTCAAATGACAAGTGAATAATGAAATAACATCTTTTTAAATGTATTCATCTAATCATCTTTTTTCAAACTACCACAATGGTAGATAATGATGTTACACCATTTCTAATAGTAACATATCAACATCTTTATTTTTTTGTAAGCTTCTCAGTATCTAGAAGTCGCATTGGGTCTTTACTAATATGGAATCAAGTCGGGTCGGATCACAAATGTGTAAAAGCTCTTCCAGTACTAAGTTTTTTTCATTCATAAGACTCAAATTTAAGATCTTATTTAAGGGGAACAAGTATCGAACTACATGAACTAACCAAGCGTTGGTCAGCATATTTGTTTATTAAATAACGATTATATAAAAGGAGGACTAAATTAAAATGAATTCATAATTATGAAGAATTAAATAGAGAAAAACAAATGTTAGATATTAAAGTGAAAATAAAAACTAATATCAAAAATCAAAATAAGATTTTATTTAAAATAATATGAAATGAACAATAATTAAATGTGTGTGGGTTATGAAGCATAGACACGGATAAGAGAATGAAGACATACTAAATTCAAAAATTGTAGGACATGGACACAATATATATATATATATATATATATATACAAAATTTAAGACAAAATTTATAATTCATTAATATCATTTTTATAAGGTTGAAGATTTATAATATCTTTATATATGTCATATGTGCCCATATTTACTACCTAGTAATGCCTTCCCAAAAATATGGAGCATAATTTCTATTGACATTTTCTAAAAAATCTCTTAAACTAGCTTTTCATAATAGAACTAACTATGTACAAATATATGTGTATCTAAAAAAATAAATTAGGGTGAATAGTAGTATGAAATAAGTTTCAATGATAATGAAGTAGATGACTTGGTACGAACAGAGGTAGAATGAGTAGATAAAAATAGTGATATGTGAAAAGATAAAACTTAAAAGCCTAATAATAGAGTGTGAAAATATAAAACTTAAAATATTAATATGTGAAAATAGTGACTTGAGATATCAGTCATATGATTAGGCGTGAGTAGGTTACGAAATTATTAATTGGACGTTCTTCATGAAAATTAATTTAAAAAAAAATTAATGAGTCGTGTTTAAGTCGTATCTAAACTATGTCTAAGATATATTCATGTTAAAAAAATAATTTTTTTAACCAAATATATTTAGATACATAATATATATATATATGGTGTAAGTATATTCTCGTATATTTGACACAAATATATATTTGACACATAAATACATGTCAAAAATAGTGAATTTGTGTAATGTGGATAACCCTAGGAAAAGGTTGTGGTTGTTGACAAAAATTAAAAGAAAGAGAAAAAGAAAGAATCAGAAGGTAGCTGTTGAATTATTTGTGTCTGGCCAAAGGATTGGACACTTGTACTTATACGTAGTGCAGTTAATGACACGATTCATACATGTTCCCTATTACGGATAGATTCTTAATTCTCTCGCATTTTTTTCCCTTTTTATGAAATCCTTAATTCTTCTACCTACATGTCTCTACAAGGGATAATAAATAAAGTGACAAGGAATAGGACGCATCAAATTATTCAGGGCAATCCGTAACAACTTTTTTTTTTTTTTAATCATTGATAAGTTTACACGCATGTCAAGTAATTTACTTTTTTATCTAATTAAAGGTTGATTATTTACACTAAGATTAAAATATTTAAAAAAATAATTTTTATAACTTAATCCTAAAAAAATTGATATAACTAAAATTTAAACTTATAATTATGTAACAACTAACATATCACATATTTATTGCGTAACAACTTATTAATTGTTTCTTCTTAGGATGTATACCCATTCACTCCCAAGAAAATGCTGAAATACAAAAAGTATAAATACTTTGTCCAGATTAATTGCATAATAAAAAATATAATTAAAGGAAATAAAAAAATATTTTTAAATATAGTGTAGATTTTTTTTTGAAAGATCACGAAAATTTTTTCTGAATTGTGCAATTTTTTTTTCTTTTTTTAAAAAATGTTAAGTAGAAACCTTCTACAAATATCAAAATTAAGAATAATTACGTAAGTATGTTATTTGAATTTAATTTTATAAAATTACATTAATCACATTTTAAACTTAAAGTAATGGTCTTTTTTTTGTGTATTTCTTATTTATATAGAATTCTAAAAAATATTAAATAAATTATTTTTCATGAAATTTAAAATAAACTAAAATTCTAAAAACATAAGTATAATTTCATTAAATTTTATAAAAATAATATACCTACAAATTTAAAAAATATAATATAGAGTAAGGGTGCTCAAAACCACCAAGCCAATATAAATAAAAAAATTGAATCAAATTAATTAGTTTTATTTTATAAAAATTGATCGGTTTGTCTTAAAATTGAATCAAATTTTATAATTTTTATTTCCATTACTTAATACTCATAGATGATTATGTCTTAATTTATTAATATTTATTTGAAAACTTTTAGATAATTTTGTTGTTCATATTAATTAGATGATGCTTTTATAAGGAATTTGAGGTTAATTTAATGTCATTTGGATGATGGAAAAAAGTGAAATTAAACCTTTAAAAAAAGTGTTTAACCAAAAATGGATTGAACTAAATTAAATCAAATCAAACAAAATTAAATCAATTATAATTTATTTATTTTAGTTTGACTCTTTAATTAAAATCAAATCCTTATGTTTGTAACATAAGAAAACTAATTGATTTTAATTTGGATGGCCTTTTTTCTTAAAACTAAACTAATTTAAACCATAAATACAGATGGACTATGATCTCAGCAAATTTTACGTACAATATTATAAGTTCAAATATTAAAATTTCCTACTTTGAAGATTATTTAACCTGATTACTATCATTAATTTAAAATTACATGAACAATATATATATATATATATACTCGTAATACTTTCATACTATGCTTAAAAAATGCTTCGAGAAGTTCTAAAAAAGTTTACGACTTTATGATGTCAATAAAAAGTTAAAAGTACAAATCCAAGTATGTCAAAAGGCAGAGAAAAAAGCTACAACATCAACCCGTTGGATTTAGCAATAAATATAAATTAAAAAAAAATCCTCGTCCTACTCTTGTAACTTTCATGTTCAATAATATTAGATTTTGAACTTGCGTGATCTACAAATAAATTAATAATTAAATGATAAAAATAAATACAATTTAAATAAAAATAATTTTATTAAATAAAATATTTGTAATAATTGATCATGAAAAAAATATTTATAAGTTCAATTTAAAAATATAATGATAATGATTAATATTTAGTCAATAATTATTAAATTGATTGATTTTGTTAAAGAGATTATAGACAATAAGACTATGACTATAGACAATATAAGAAGAAGATTATTGAACAAACTAAATTAGTAAAAAATTATATGAAACACAAATTTGATTGTCAGAATTGACAATAACATAAAATAATAGACATAATTAAATATGTAATCATTATAATGGTAATCACATAATAACTTTTCATCTATTTGAAATCAAATTTATTTAAATTTATATCAGTAAGAAAATGTATAAATTATAACATAAATCATAAAATGTATTAATTAATACATTATTTCCATATTTAAAATAGAAAGAAATCAAATCTAATTATTTCAATCAAGAAGCATACATTTTGGCTTGGATTAATGAGAAGAAAAACCCTAATAAGAGCATGTTTGGGAAAGATTAAATCTTTCCCAAACAGTTGTTTTTGGAGTATTAAACTATTTTGTGAAATAATTATTATGTTTGAGTAAAAAGATTATTTTTTAAAAAAGTTTTTACATGAAATTCAATGTAAAATAAAAGTTTTTTTCAGCTAATAATCATAAGTTAAAAATTGAAACTTATGATTTTAGCTTATAAATTATTTCTTACACTTTGATATGTAAATACTATTTTGTCCTCAATCAAATAAATTTTTTAATCATTCTATACCTATTTTAGTAATTTAATATATAAAAGCGATTCTTTTTTATATCATCCAAACGAATCATATTAGCTTAAAATTACTTTACAACTAATGCATCCAAACATAAAAATGAATCGATTATAATCGATTATAACAATAATTAATTATAATTGATTATAACAATAATTGATTATCAGCATAATCTATAACTTTCAGCTTTCCCAAACAAGTCCTAAGAAGGAAAATGAACCATATTAGCATCAAAATTAACAATAAAAGAATTAAAATCATTACCTTCTGGTGTAGTGTGGAATACAATTAAGAATTATATCAAAAACAGTTGTCAAGTTCCACAAAAAATATAAAAACCTTACAACCAGTTGTAGTAAGCAAGGGTCAATTCACAGAGAACCAATTCAATTGACACTATTAATCTAATTCCTAAATTAAACTCTGATGAATAATAAAACAGTAAAAAGTAAAAATGGGTTTTGTTGATTAAAACTAAAAAGAGAAATTAAACTTAAACCAAAATAGTAAACATGTAACACCCTCCTTAGCGCATCACATTTCCGACTCCCGACTCATAATCTAAAAAGAAGTTCGCACAAAGTTTGAGTTATAAAAGATGAGTTTCAAAATTTCTTCTTTACTGAAAAGTAAATTTTACTGAAAATATTAGGTGATATTGAAAATCATATTTCAACTATTTATTATACAATATTGACACCAATTAATATCACAAATTAAAGAGAAATATAAAATTAACAGACTTTTTTTTTCAGTAGCAAACCCCATGACGGGTCCTACTTAATAGCACGGTACAACACTAACGAGAAACTTTAACATACTTATTCCTTTTTCTGTCTATCTTGATGCATCAGACATCTGTTCCTTTGTCAACACTGCACACCTTCGAGTCCTGAATGTCCACTCCTTATTGTTGTCACCAATCTCAGAGTATCCATCGCCCGTTATGTCTAAGACAACTCGATCCTTCTATTATTTGATTTTAACAGTACAAACATAGCAAAACAATATAACAAAGAGGTGAGATCACCTACACCAATACCAACATGGCAGCACAGAGATAACACAAACAGCAATATCATACAAATAGATCATACCATAATTATGATCATGCCATCAACATTAATCAATTATCATCATCTAATCATTTATCAATTCAATTATCAGTCAAGTATTCAAAACAATTGTCATAACCAATAACCAATATTCCTCAATTAATATATCACATAGATATAAATGCTCAGATTTATGCATATGCACAAAGACTCATTTTATCAAAAATAACTCCATGGAGGTTTTCACAATTTCGAGAAGAATGCTCTGATTAATTGTCAACCTTAGCCCAAAGACAATCTCCCAGTTGTTGAAAAGAATCGTGTTCTTGTCGGGTATCATCAATGCGTTGCAACGGACTGCATCGCCAAGTGGCACAGGGTACTCGCCAACTGTCCACTGGTCGACCGCCGCACCTCGACACCCCCAAGATCCATCATAGACCTCACTATCAATTCTCATTCCCTCTTCAACCACAAGGGCCATAATAGCTATTTGCTATATTTTATACAATGCACAAATATATCAGTGCAAGTCCAATCCCAAAGGGCCAAATCTTTTCAATTTCATTTGTTCAATGTAATCATATGCTTCAACGCATATTTTATATAATGCACGAATATATCAGTGCAAGTCCAACCCCAAAGGGCCAAATCTTTTCAATTTCATTTGTTCAATGTAATCATATGCTTCAATGCATATTTTTTTCAATGTACGTATAATGCACCAAATCCAATCACAGACATATCTTTCCAATGCATGTATAATGCACCAAATGTCAATCACAGGCAAAACATATCATTTTCTCACACAGCATCTATATACTGGTTCTACAGTATTTATACTATATTTTCAACAGGAAAATCATATTATCACATTTTCATAGTCATAAAATTTTTTCGTCGTGTTTTCACAAAATTGCGCAATATTTTTATTTCGTTTTCACAATTTCAAAACGTTTCTGTTACATTTTCACAATACTGTAACTTTTCTGTTGCACCTTTAAATCACGTATCAAATTTTTTAACATTTTTCTCAATCTCATAAAAATATACGTTTCTCAAATTGCGTAATAATTTTTCATCATTTTCAAAATTGCGTAACTTAAAAATCATTCTTTTAAGTTGCGTAAATCATTTTCCATCATTCTTAAAATATTTAAAACACTTTTCAAATCACAATGATTTTTCATCATTTTCACAATCACGTAAAAATATTCTCTCATTATTTAATCACGTAGTGATTTTTCAACAGTAATTCAAATTACGTAAAATATTTAAACATAATTCAAATCACTTAAAAATGTTTCAACGCATCTCCAATCGCGTAGTAATATTTTATCATATTTCAAATCGCATAAAAATATTTTACTTGTATTTCCAAACACTTAAAAATATTTTACTATATTTCTCAAATTACGTACTTTAAAAATTACATTTTTAAGATAATGTAAATAATTATTTTTCACCACAATTCCATTACAAAAATATTTCTCATTTCTTCAAAAATTTTATTTCAACTTTCCTCAAAATAATATGACTTTATACTTTATTTAATACATTTTCTTTACTCAAGAAAATCTTTTTCCACATTTCTTTACTCAAGAAATCTTTTTTCAAAATATAATTCACAAAATCACTTTTCCATTGATATAAATCAACGTTTCAAAACTTAATATTTTCTAACGTACTTCAAAACTCAAAAATAAGTTATACGTTAGTAGATTTTCATAATACCACTATATTCTTCATTTTTCCCAAATCATTTTCAAACATAACCTTCTTCAAAATAAATTGAAGTTCGAAAACATTCTTATTTACAAAAACTTAATTTCTCAAGTGATTAAAATGCTCTGATTCCCTTTTCAAATTCTTGTATTAAATCAAGTTACGTTTCCACTTTGAAAATCACTTTGTTCATAAAAATCAAGACATTACAAGCCTTCAAAAACGTGGACATGACTATTGAAACCATCAAATATTTTTATTTCTAAATTGATATGATTTTACACAAACAAAATCATTAAAAATTTTGTTGTCAAAACCGCAAGACTTATGGTTATAAATCCAAACCCATTTGTACAAATTCATTTTTATTTTCTTTGCAAATTCCTTTTTTCACTTTCTTTACAAATCCTTTTTCACTTTCTTTGCAAATTCTTAAAATCATCATTACTATTTTTATTTAAATCTCATGTTTTGTAAAACACTTAGAAACTTTTTACACAAAATGAATCAATAAAAATTCCTCAAGAACCATGTTCTTGTACTCTTTGAAAAATAAACTCTTTGTTTATTTTCCTTATTTTTCTAAACATCCATTTTCATCATTCATGAAAATATTCATTTATGAACACCTATCTTGAGGTGTCTTAACCAATATTCACCATGTTTCTAGGGATCAAAAATTAATTCCCTTGTTCTTGAAAATTTTTAATATGAACTCTAATCAAGGGTATCAAAACCGTAGTCTTTCCTTGGCCATTGGGACCAAAAATTAATTTTCTTTTCATCATCAAATCATGGCATACACATATATACACATCATATATATATATCAAAAGCATGCCATATTATCATCATGCATAGTATAAGCATACCATCAAAACCATAAAATCATACAAAGCATATCAAGCATAAGCAAATAAATCAAAGCTCATAAAACACACATAAATTATTACATGACCATGGATTGGAATCCTCACATGGATTCACCATCCATCAAATATAAGACCATCTCTCACCACCATGCTTGGTTGGTGAGATGGATCTCCCTCTTACCTCTTCAAGATCCTCAAAAGCTTCTTGATTTGCTTCTTTTTCCAAGTCCTTCACCACCAAAGGCTTCTCAAATACAAAACAAAATATATAGAAATTAGTATACTAAGCTTGATTAAGAGGAACCATGGATCAAACATAGTTTAGATCATGAAAAAGAAGAGAAGAAATGAAGTCTTCTTATACTTCACCTCAAAAACCCAATAACTTTGATCTTGAAGAAAGTCCATGAAGATGAATGATTTAGAGAAAATCTCCAACATGAAAGTTGCTTAGAATATCATGTAGATTCAAGATCTATGGTTGGATGAAATTAAAAGAGATTAGAGAGTGGTTTTAGGTGTCTTGACCGAATGGTTTCTCTTGAAGCACAAAGATGAAATTTTTTATTTTTGATAGAAACTTGAAGCTTGGATTTGAAGCTCAAGATGAATGATTTTGGAAAAACTCATAACTAGAGATGTTCTTAGAATGGTGTTTACCTTTAGAAAATGATGAGAGTGAAAATTATAGGTGAGTGATAGTATATTTAGGGGTGTTGGCCGAACCTATTGAAAGAAAAGGAAGGAAAAATGATTGCTTGGTGTTCTTGAAATTTAGAGAGAAAATGGCTAAGTCTTTAGGTGAGAGAAAAGTAGATATTGAGAGTAATATTGAGTGGTGCAGCCGTGAGGTGAATTGTGTAGGAAATAATAGGAGATATACTTGAAATAAAAGATCATAATTGTGTTCACACTTGAAGCACATGACTTGGTCACCTTTTGACCACCTAATGTTCATGCAAGATTATTTAAGAACCTTGGAGAAGCTCTCCAAGCTGCATAACCATGTGACTCTTCATGGAATTAGGGACTTAATTGTTTTCAATTAAAGGTTAATTATATGCTAATTAAATAGCTAACTAATTAAGTTTAGTTTCCTAACCAAATCTTAATTAATTATTCAATTACATAACTAATTAATTAGACATATAATTGTATATATTATATCCTCTAATTAAAATTAGGATATCTAATTAAGAATTAAATTATAACAATTTAACATTTAATTTAGTTATTTAACTTGTTAATTAGGCCATTAGATTAACTAAATTAGGATTAATTAGTTACTAATCAAATTCAACTTACTATTGTTGACTTCATCTTTTTCTTTGGCCTAAAAAGGCTACTCAAAATTGTCTCCTCCTTCCTATGCATTCTCCAAAACTGTCCCCCCTCTTCCTAATGCATTCATGAAGTTGTCATCATTATTAGTCACCATCTAGAGCATTTCTAACCATTGATTAATTCAATGATTAGGATTTAGGTAGATTTTTTATTTAGAAGACTTAATCTAGGCCATTAGATCTTTTTCCTTTAAATTCTAACCATTAGATGTGTCTCCAAAATGAAGGGTCAAGATTACTCCTTCTTACTTTTAATCCAAGGGTCATAATTAGTCTTTGCTACTTTTTAAGACCAAATCTCCACCCTTGATTAATTCTTCATCCAATGGTCATAAATGGTCTTTTTCACTTTTTAAGACTTAATCTCCACCCTTAATTTAATCTAAATCCAATGGTTATAAATGGTCATTGTTACTTTACAAGACCAATTCTACACCGTTGATTAAATCTACGGTTGATATTGAAGCATTTCTTATTAAGCTTGTCTAGATTAAATATCTACCATTGATTAGATCAATGGTTAACATCCAATGTTTCTTTATTAAATTTATTTCTCAACCGTTGATTAAATCAAGATCAAGTCTCCACCGTTAATTAAATCAATGGTGGATATCCAAACCACCAATGTTGACTTAAGCAATTTAATTTCTATTTTTATCTGCTAAAACCCCACGAAAGAATATATTTACTGTATTTTTATCATCCGATAAATTAAATACAATACAAAACACAGTACAAAAAATTTTCTAAAACTGTTTCCGGATTCAAGTTTAGTAAGATCCCCTGTTTCTGTCTAAACAGTACAAATTTTTCTATGCGTAGAAAAATTTTTACTTTGCGAGACCCACCTGGGCCCACGTATGGCCACCTGGGCCCACATACACCCCTTGGGCCCACAAACAGTAAAAAAATTCATAATCAATCACAAAAATCACAAATATTAGAAAATACACAAATATCAAATCAGATCAAATAATTAAAACCTAACGATAAAAATTAAATTACATAAAGTTTTCCCTGGCCCGAAAATTTTTATTTTCCTGACACGGAGTGAATCACTCAAAACGATCAAATACGCTGATGGAATAATCAAAGTAATTTTACAGTATCTAAAAATTACTAAATAGTAAAATTCTGTTAACTGTCAAAATTACTATTTAAGAGATAGAAAATTTTGGGGTGTTACATTACTCCCCTTCTAAAAAGAAATTTCGTCCTCGAAATTTAATAACCATGATTTCACACCTTCAAAATAAATATGAACATTACTCTTTTATCTTGTTTTCCAATTCTCATGAAACTTCCTCTCTTACATCTTGCTATACTATTCTAACCAACAAAATCTCTTTGCTGATGTTTAACTTCTCCTGATCAAACAGATATCTCAGACTCCTATAATTACTGAAGATGTTGAATGTTACTCCAGAAAGAAGGAATTTTCATATCTCTGATACCAACATAACGATAACCAATTTTCATTCATGCCTAGAATAGTTTTTCTCAGATAACTTCCAACTAATGTAATGTATTACTTAAAATTTCCTTATAGATTTTTACTTTTAACAAGAAATGTCTCACTAACCGAGTTCTCCTTTCCATAGCACTATATCAAATACTATGACATAGAGTTAAATAGGAATATCGTTTCTTGTTCGTTCAATTGCAGGAGATGAAAGAAAACATCATGGAAGATAACAAAACAAATCGAACCTGTTATCGAACATATCCAACAAAGAATTGGATGTAACCCGATTTTCAAAAATGAATTTTCTCTGGATTACTCACACTCTGTTGAAATAATCTCATTGGATATGGTTGGAAAATAACCAATCCATTTTCAAAGATTATGTCTGTTTATGAAACAGATCAAACTAATACAAAAATTTTGAACAACAGATCAAACAAATACAAAGATTTGATTCGCAACAACAATTTGAATAACTTGAATAGCTCGATTAGCTAAGAATAGAACAGAAGTAAACAAATCAGAGGATAACGAATAACTCTAACATATAATTGATCTACTCAATCATATGTTATAAGGAATAGGTCACTCACAGAAATATTTAGTATGGTTTATAAGATTAGCTCCAATGACGCAATCTCCATTGATTAAATCTTCCGCTCAGAACACTCCCGTTCCATTCAGAGTAACAACTTCCCTTACTATCTAAAATTTTACTAATAGAAAACTCTGTTTTCAAATAGCATAATCTCTGGGAAAATGTGTCCAACTTTTTCACAATTTGTTTCCTTGACGTACATTCCTTCATTTAAGTACTTTCTTTCACATCCTTTACTGTTTTTAGTTTCCTCAATGGTTGTAAATACATCTTCCATCGAAATCAATTACTTTCTCAATATCCTAAAAAAAAAATACCAGGTTCCAAAATTACGAAATTTTATATTCCAAGACTGATTCTCTTCCATTAGATCCTAAACTTCAACTTCCAGTTTCCACTGAACAGCGGTCCTTTGTTCGTGCAGCCATCTTTTCACATTGCTCCCGTTGCTCCCGTAGCTGCAACTGCATATCTAGTAACATGTTCCACTTTCACACAAATTTTTTTTTTCGAGGCGTGCGGATCGAAATACAATAGATCTAATATCCATTATAAACAACATTATTTCTTTTCAAAAAACAAACACAGAGAACACAACACAAGCAAAATAGACCTAACCACAAACCCCAAAAGACTCAAACCGTGCTCTGATACCAACTAATGTAACACCCTCCTTAGGGCATCACATTTCCGACTCCCGAATCATAATCTGAAAAGAAGTTCGCACAAAGTTTGAGTTATAAAAGATGGATTTCAAAATTTCTTCTTTACTGAAAAGTAAATTTTACTGAAAATATTAGGTGATATTGAAAATCATATTTCAACTATTCATTATACAATATTGACACCAATTAATATCACAAATTAAAGAGAAATATAAAATTAACAGACTTTTTTTTTCAGTAGCAAACTCCATGACGGGTCCTACTTAATAGCACGGTACAACACTAACGAGAAACTTTAACATACTTATTTCTTTTTCTGTCTATCTTGATGCATCAGACATCTGTTCCTTTGTCAACACTGCACACCTTCGAGTCCTGAATGTCCACTCCTTATTGTTGTCACCAATCTCAGAGTATCCATCGCCCGTTATGTCTAAGACAACTCGATCCTCTATTATTTGATTTTAACAGTACAAACACAGCAAAACAATATAACAAAGAGGTGAGATCACCTACACCAATACCAACATGGCAGCACAGAGATAAAAAAAATAGTAATATCATACAAATAGATCATACCGTAATTATGATCATGCCATCAACATTAATCAACTATCATCATCCAATCATTTATCAATTCAATTATCAGCCAAGTATTCAAAATAATTGTCATAACCAATAACCAATATTCCTCAATTAATATATCACACAGATATAAATGCTCAGATTTATGCATATGCACAAAGACCCATTTTATCAAAAACAACTTCATGGAAGTTTTCACAATTTCGAGAAGAATGCTCTGGTTAATTGTCAGCCTTAACCCAAAAACAATCTCCCAGTTGTTGAAAAGAATCGTGTTCTTGTCGGGTATCATCAATGCGTTGCAACGGACTGCATCGCCAAGTGGCACAGGGTACTCGCCAACTGTCCACTGGTCGACCGCCGCGCCTCGACGCCCCCAAGATCCATCATAGACCTCACTATCAATTCTCATTCCCTCTTCAACCACAAGGGCCATAATAGCTATTAGCTATATTTTATACAATGCACGAATATATCAGTGAAAGTCCAACCCCAAAGGGCCAAATCTTTTCAATTTCATTTGTTCAATGTAATCATTTGCTTCAACGCATATTTTATACAATGCACGAATATATCAGTGCAAGTCCAACCCCAAAGGGCCAAATCTTTTCAATTTCATTTGTTCAATGTAATCATATGCTTCAATGTATATTTTTTTCAATGCACGTATAATGCACCAAATTTAATCACAGACATATCTTTCCAATGCATGTATAATGCACCAAATGCTAATCACAGGTAAAACATGTCATTTTCTCACACAGCATTCATATACTGGTTCTACAGTATTTATACTATATTTTCAACAGGAAATCATATTATCACATTTTCATAGTTATAAAATTCTTTCGTCGTGTTTTCACAAAATTGCGCAATATTTTCATTTCATTTTCACAATTTCAAAATGTTTCTGTTACGTTTTCACAATACTGTAACTCTTCTGTTGCACCTTTAAATCACGTATTAAATTTTTTAACATTTTTCTCAATCGCATAAAAATATACGTTTCTCAAATCGCATAATGATTTTTCATCATTTTCAAAATTGCGTAACTTAAAAATCATTCTTTTAAGTTGTGTAAATCATTTTCCATCATTCTTAACATATTTAAAACACTTTCCAAATCACATAATGATTTTTTGTCATTTTCACAATCACGTAAAAATATTCTCTCATTATTTAATCACGTGGTGATTTTTCAACAGTAGTTCAAATTACGTAAAATATTTAAACATAATTCAAATCACTTAAAAATGTTTCAACGCATCTCCAATCGCGTAGTAATATTTTATCATATTTCAAATCGCATAAAAATATTTTACTGTATTTTCAAACACTTGAAAATATTTTACTATATTTCAAATCACGTACTTTAAAAATTACATTTTTAAGATATGTAAATAATTATTTTTCACCACAATTCCATTACAGAAAATATTTCTCATTTCTTCAAAAATTTCATTTCAACTTTCCTCAAAATAATATGACTTTATACTTTATTTAATACATTTTCTTTACTCAAGAAAATCTTTTTTCACATTTCTTTACTCAAGAAATCTTTTTCCAAAATATAATTCACAAAATCACTTTTTCATTGATATAAATCAACGTTTCAAAACTTAACATTTTCTAACGTACTTCAAAACTCAAAAATAAGTTATACGTTAGTAGATTTTCATAATACCATTATATTCTTCATTTTTTCCAAATCATTTCCAAACATAACCTTCTTCAAAATAAATTGAAGTTCAAAAACATTATTGTTTACAAAAACTTAATTTCTCGAGTGATTAAAATGCTCTGATTCCCTTTTCAAATTCTTGTATTGAATCAAGTTACGTTTCCTCTTTGAAAATCACTTTGTTCATAAAAATCAAGGCATTACAAGCCTTCAAAAATGTGGACATGACTATTGAAACCATCAAATATTTTTCCTTCTAAATTGATATGATTTTACACAAATAAAATCATTAAAAATTTTGTTTTCAAAACCGCAAGACTTATGGTTATAAATCCAAACCCATTTGTTCAAATTCATTTTTATTTTCTTTACAAATTTCTTTTTTCACTTTCTTTGCAAATCTTTTTTCACTTTCTTTGCAAATTCTTAAAATCATCATTACTATTTTCATTTAAATCTCATGTTTTGTAAAACACTTAGAAACTTTTTACACAAAATGAATCAATAAAAATTCCTCAAGAACCATGTTCTTGTACTCTTTGAAAAATAAACTCTTTGTTTATTTTCCTTATTTTTCTAAACATCCATTTTCATCATTCATGAAAATATTCATTTATGAACACCTATCTTGAGATGTCTTAACCGGTATTCACCATGTTTTTAGGGATTAAAAATTAATTCCCTTGTTCTTAAAATTTTTTTAATGAACCCTAATCAAGGGCATCAAAACCGTAGTCTTTCCTTGGCCATTGGGACCAAAAATTAATTTTCTTTCCATCATCAAATCATGGCATACACATACATACACATCATATATATATATCAAAAGTATGTCATATTATCATCATGCATAGTATAAGCATACCATCAAAGCCATAAAATCATACAAAACATATCAAGTATAAGCAAATAAATCAAAGCTCATAAAACACACATAAATTATTACATGACCATGGATTGGAATCCTCACATGGATTCACCATCCATCAAATATAAGACCATCTCTCACCACCATGCTTGGTTGGTGAGATGGATCTCCCTTTTACCTCTTCAAGATCCTCAAAAGCTTCTTGATTTGCTTCTTTTTCCAAGTCCTTCACCACCAAAGGCTTCTCAAATACAAAACAAAATATATAGAAATTAGTATACTAAGCTTGATTAAGAGGAACCATGGATCAAACATAATTTAGATCATGAAAAAGAATAGAAGAAATGAAGTCTTCTTATACTTCACCTCAAAAACTCAATAACTTTGATCTTGAAGAAAGTCCATGAAGATGAATGATTTAGAGAAAATCTCCAACATGAAAGTTGCTTAGAATATCATGTAGATTCAAGATCTATGGTTGGATGAAATTAAAAGAGATTAGAGAGTGGTTTTAGGTGTCTTGACCGAATGGTTTCTCTTGAAGCACAAAGATGGATTTTTTGATTTTTGATAGAAACTTGAAGCTTGGATTTGAAGCTCAAGATGAATGATTTTGGAAAAATTCATAACTAGAGATGTTCTTAGAATGGTGTTTAGCTTTAGGAAATGATGAGAGTGAAAATTATAGGTGAGTGATAGTATATTTAGGGGTGTTGGCCGAACCTATTGAAAGAAAAGGAAGGAAAAATGATTGCTTGGTGTTCTTGAAATTTAGAGAGAAAATGGCTAAGTTTTTAGGTGAGAGAAAAGTAGATATTAAGAGTAATATTGAGTGGTGCAGCCATGAGGTGAATTGTGTAGGAAATAATAGGAGATATACTTGAAATAAAAGATCATAATTGTGTTCACACTTGAAGCACATGGCTTGGTCACCTTTTGACCACCTAATGTTCATGCAAGATTATTCAAGAACCTTGGAGAAGCTCTCCAAGCTGCATAACCGTGTGACTCTTCATGGAATTAGGGACTTAATTGTTTTCAATTAAAGGTTAATTGTATACTAATTAAATGGCTAACTAATTAAGTTTAGTTTCCTAACCAAATCTTAATTAATTATTCAATTACATAACTAATTAATTAGACATATAATTGTATATATTATATCCTCTAATTAAAATTAGGATATCTAATTAAGAATTAAATTATAACAATTTAATATTTAATTTAGTTTACTTAGCTTGTTAATTAGGTCATTAGATTAACTAAATTAGGATTAATTAGTTACTAATTAAATTTAACTTACTATTGTTGACTTCATCTTTTTCTTTGGCCTAAAAAGGCTACTCAAAATTGCCTCCTCCTTCCTATGCATTCTCCAAAACCGTCCCCCCTCTTCCTAATGCATTCATGAAGTTGTCATCATTATTAGTCACCATCTAGAGCATTTCTAGCCATTGATTAATTCAATGGTTAGGATTTAGGTAGATTTTTAATTTAGAAGACTTAATCTAGGCCATTAGATCTTTTTCCTTTAAATTCTAATCATTAGATGTGTCTCCAAAATGAAGGGTCAAGATTACTCCTTCTTACTTTTAATCCAAGGGTCATAATTAGTCTTTGCTACTTTTTAAGACCAAATCTCCACCCTTGATTAATTCTTCATCCAATGGTCATAAATGGTCTTTTTTACTTTTTAAGACTAAATCTCCACCCTTAATTTAATCTAAATCCAATGGTTATAAATGGTCCTTGTTACTTTACAAGACTAATTCTACACCGTTGATTAAATCTACGGTTGATATTGAAGCCTTTCTTATTAAGTTTGTCTAGATTAAATCTCTACCATTGATTAGATCAATGGTTAACATCCAATGTTTCTTTATTAAATTTATTTCTCAACCGTTGATTAAATCAAGATCAAGTCTCCACCGTTAATTAAATCAATGGTGGATATCCAAACCACCAATGTTGACTTAAGCAATTTAATTTCTATTTTTATCTGTTAAAACCCCACGAAAGAATATATTTACTGTATTTTTATCATCCGATAAATTAAATACAGTACAAAACACAGTACAAGAAATTTTCTAAAACTATTTTCGGATTCAAGTTTAGTAAGATCCCCTGTTTCTGTCTAAACAGTACAAATTTTTCTATGCGTAGAAAAATTTTCACTTTGCGGGACCCACCTGGGTCCACGTATGGTCACCTGGGCCCATATACACCCCTTGGACCCACAAACAGTAAAAAAATTCATAATCATCCACAAAAATCACAAATATTAGAAAACATACAAATATCAAATCAGATCAAATAATTAAAACCTAACGGTAAAAATTAAATTACGTAAAGTTTTCCCCGGCCCAAAAATTTTTATTTTCCTAACATGGAGTGAATCACTCAAAATGATCAAATACGTTGATGGAATAATCAAAGTAATTTTACAGTATCTAGAAATTACTAAACAGTAAAATTCTGTTAACTGTCAAAATTACTGTTCAAGAGATAGAAAATTTTGGGGTGTTACAAAACACAAATTGAATTACTAAAAAGACATTGGTTAAGAGATGGAATCCACTACTAAATTTATTTGATTATGCTAACTTACATACTCTTTATACCAACGTGATCAATTATGTTCTTATGTAATTGTGAGATAAATCCCTTATTTTTCTTAAATTTTACTTAATTCAGCAACCGTTCAAATCAAACCCTAACTATTAGTTATTTGTAAAGCAACCGCTCTTACACCTACCTAATGATTGCATTAAGAATTAGAAAACCAATCACACTAAGATCTAATCACACACTGAAATTAAATTACTTAAATCATATGTTTCACTAGTTTTACCACCGTAACCGCGCATAACAATCCTAGTTTTACCACTCTCAAAATTTGACAAAAATATAAAGACCTTTATATTGATTTAAGATCAGAAACATATGAATAAAAACATAGTTGTATTGATATAAAGAAATATGCAAGATTCACATAATTAAAACTAGAGTTTCATCTTCCCTTAACCAATCAAGAAGTTTAGCCACACATGGCAAAGTCAAAAACAGAGGAAGAATTAAAGAAATGCATTGTTCAGAATAAAAAAAGAAAAGAAAACTAAAGATCAAACTAGTTTCCAAGGTTTGAGAATGATTAATCTTTGATCGCTCGAATCCGAGTCTCCGATCCTCAATCGAATCTTTCTCTTTCTTGGTCTTCGTGTTTCCCTTAGTTTCCTTTACAGCTCTCTCTGTCCAGATCTCTTTTAGGAGCTCTAAGCAACCCTATTTATAGGTTTGGATACCTAATTTCTTAATAGAATTCAAATTTAACTTTCTAGTGCGACGGCACGGCCTGTGTCATATGATACGGCCTAGGCCCTGTACTTTTCTGTCAACACAATTCCATGTATTTCACAAGCCAGAGAAGGACGCGGCCTAGGCCCTGTAATTTGACACGGGCCGTGTCGTTTGACACGGCCCACCCCCTGTCAGGTGACACGAGCCCTGTCATTTGATTCCTTCATTTTCAGCTCGGATTCTTCACAGAAACTCTTCTTTCATTACTTCTAGGGGTTGATACTGATTTCCTTGAGTCTTTAACTCTCTTCTCAATGGTTCAATGCCAATGGACTCCATCACTCATAGATCTCCTGAAAATCATAATTTATTTATGAGTGTTTATAACCACATTTAAGCATAGTTTCACAATAAACATCCAATTAAACTCTAAAGCATAAACTTAACTAAATGTCAACAATTGAGCACATATGGAGTCCAATTAGATCAAACAAAAGGCATTCAAAATATTGAAATTATCAACAGATCAAATATCCCCACACTTAACATTTTACACTCTTGGGCAAAACATAAGACCAAACCAAGGAATAGGGAAAACAAAACAAATTCAAAACCTAAAAAATTAAAGAACTCAATTTCCAATGATATTCAAGAGAGGCAAAATTTTGTAAGCAAGAAGAGCAAGAAAAGATTCAAGGGATCACAACATTCAAGAGATAACAATTCTTCACATCTCAAACCAACATGCAAAGTATCTTCAAATTGAAAAACATGAATAGGGGTGGAAACAGGTCAGGCCAGGCTAGGCTTTGCCTTAAACATGCCTGACCTGTATCCCAATTATAAGGCCTAAGCCTGGCCTATGAGCCTGTAATAGGCCAATTTTTAAGGCCTGGCCTAGCCTTTTTAAAAGCCTAGCCTGGCCTGAAAGCCTATTTAAAGGCCTACTTTGCAATGAGGCCTTTAAATAGGCTAACATGCCTACTTTTAAATAGGCCAACAGGCCTTTACATAGATTAACAGACCTACCTTTCAATAGGTCAACATGTCTTACATAGGCTAACAAACCTACCTGTAAATAAGTCAATATGCCTTTACGTAAGCTAACATGCCTAAGCCTTGAAATAAGCCAATGGGCCTACTCAAAGCCAATAGGCCTTTGTTATAATTTAACACTCACATTCTAATTTTATAGATGCTCACTACTTTTTCACTCTAGTCTTTGGTCGATGTGGGACTTGGAGATATACCAAATTGCTCACTTTCTTACTCTAGTCTTTCAAGTCCCACATCGATCAAATATCAGAGTAAGAAAATAGTGAGTATCTATAAAAGTAAGGGGTGAGTGTCATAGATATTCATTACTTTCTTACTCTAGTCTTTGGTCGATGTGGGACTTGGAGATATACCAAGTTGCTTACTTTCTTACTCTAGTCTTTCAAGTCCCACATCGATCAAAGATCAGAGTAAGAAAGTACTGAGCATCTATAAAAGTAAGGAGTGGATGTTAACTTATTATTTTCATTCTAATAAATATATTACGTTAAATATATTAATAAATATGTTATTTCTATTATAACTTATTAACTTAAGTTTTAATTAATGACTTTTATTAAAATTTAATTAAAAAATATATTAATATATTATAATAAATTAATAATTATAATTATAGTTTATAATTATTATAATAATATATATTATATTATATATAATTAAATAGGTCAAGTCGGCCTACCAGGCTTAAAAGGCTTATTAGATGGCCTGAGGTCTGACCTTTTTAGTTAAACAGACTTTTAAAAAAGCCTTGGCCTAACTTGTTTAGTAAACAGGCTAGGCCAGGCCAGACCTCAGGTAGACCAGGCCATAGGCCCTTGACAGGTAGTCTGGCCTATTTCCACCCCTAAGCATGAATTAAGAATGATAGATTCTCACAATATACACTCTCAATCTCTCAAGTGTTTACAAGGTAAGTATTTCACTCAATTCAACCCATGAAAAATGCACTACCATAAGCTTGCTTATCTTCTACTTCTCCACTACTCAAACACACGCACACACAAATCAAGAGGACTTTATTCAAGGATGTAATGGGGTCAAGGTACAGGAAGGAAATAATATGGATATAGCACGATAAATACCCAAGAGAATAAAAGAACATTGAGGAGGAACTCAATTGACAAACATGAAATTTTTATCCTCCCAAATCTATATAATGCACATTCTCTTTATATATTCCTTTCTTTTTTCTTTATTCTCTTTTACAACCCTTCTTGAATTTTTTTCTTTTTCTTTGTAATTTTTTTTTTACCAACACCTTGCATATTACACATCAATTTGCACAACCCCCACACTTGTTCTATTAAATACTTGCAAGCAAAAGAGCTCCTCTAATGAAAATGAACCAATGCTCTCTCATTTCCTAAGGTAAGGTAAAATCATGGTTTTTCACATAAGATATATAATGAGGTAGAACAAAGAATAGACAAATAGGCTCAAGGGGTTAATCAAAGGGAAATAATGCAAGGTTAGCTATTTGGCCAAAGTAGTTAATCACAAAAGAATGCCTCAATCATGTTCATGTATGCAAGTGAAAATGTAGCCTCAAAAAGAATCAAAGCAAATTCTAGAGTGATCAATATGACATGAGTGAAAATCACACAAGAAAGAAGAGAATGACATAAATGTTAAATCCATCCATCAAAAGGCTCAAAATCTCACCAGGTATGCATCTATCAAACTCAATTCATCAATCAAACATCCAAAACCAAGCATGCCAAATTCAAAATGAAAGAAGAAATTTATAAATCATAACCTTGAATTTCAATTGCTTCAAACTCATAGACTTCACAAATCTCAAAACATCATTGGAAATCAAATAAAAACACAATTTTTTTAAAAATAGAAAATAGAAATTAAAATAAAAATAGAAATAAAACAGAAAACAAAATGTCAATTCCTCCCCCACACTTAAATTCTACATTGTCCTCAATATAAACCTCAATAATAAACAATCATTAATAAATCTAGGACAAGTAAGATAGAAGAGAGGGAAGAAACATCATTATCAACTGAAGTAACAGAGGTAGATGAAGAGATTTCCACCAGGATCCCATTGGCGAAAGCATAATAACCAATTTATGCTTGAAATAACATGAGAGCTTCCACCGGGGTCCCATTGGCTGAAGTGTAATGACTAATTAAGCTTGATGCATAAGGGCTTCCACCTGGATCCCATTGGCCTTCCTTATTTTCCTTGGCTTCACCACTGAAAAGTAATATGTGCACTTCATCAACTTCATATGCATTATTTCTATTGGTACATGGCCCAAAAACAAAATCTACTTTAGCAATGTCCGTCATCTGGCGCTCTTCTCCTTTCACTGAAAACTCTTCAGTAGCTTGTAATTCTATCTCTCCTTCTATCTTAGATCCTGTAACTGCATCAAAAGCATTGTTGATAGATCCTTCAACAACATTAGCTTCTGCACAAACTGAATCATCAGCTCTCAAGAATGCAAAAATTTCATCACAAACAACACATATCATGTCACCATCACAATCAGTTCATGAGTTGTAATGAGTATAATTATTGAAACCAATAAAATCAGGAAATTCATCACACAACTCATCATACTGTCTCTCCACTACCTTAGGAAGGGGTTCAAGAATACTTACCTTGGGGGCTTTAGAGTTTCCCCCCTCCTCACTTACCTCTTCAGGCTCTATTTCTTTCTTTTCAATGGTTTGTGAAGGAGAGGTGGGTTCATCTAACGTCTTCCCACTGTGCAATGTGACAACACTAGGATCTTCCTTTACATCCTCTTCGAGTTATAAGGGAAGTCTTCTAGAAATTAGGCTCGACATCTTGTTGAATTCTGTGGTTAACTGTCCCAAAGAGTTTTGCAGGTCATCGCTTATGGCCTTTGTTTCTTGCTGAAACTGAATGTTATTAGTGGCCATTTGTCTTATTAGCTCCTCTAATGAAGGTTCAGGTTACCTAGGAGGTTGAACTTGCTGCTGCCCATAACTCAAGTTAGGAGGATCGCACCACCCTGGATAATATAGTATCAGAGTAAGGGTTGTAGTTGTCAGACGGTTCAGAATATCCCCATACTGCCTCTACTTCCTCATTTATGTCTACTAGGAAAGTGGGACACAAATCAGTGGGATGTCCATATGATAAGCAAATCTCACAAGCATCCATGATCAATGGACATCAACACCTACAAACATTTAGAAAGAAAGAATCAAAAATTAAAAATAAAAACAAAAACAAAAACAAAGTAAAAATAGGAAACAAATCAATAGCACAATTAGAAAATTAGTTCCCCGGCAACGGCGCCAAAATTTGGTGTGGTGTGGAATACGATTAAGAATTATATCAAAAACAGTTGCTAAGTTCCACAAAAAATATAAAAACTTTATAACCAGTTGTAGTAAGCAAGGGTCGATCAACAGAGAACCAATTCAATTGACACTATTAATCCAATTCCTAAATTAAACTCTGATGAACAATAAAACAGTAAAAAGTAAAAAATGAGTTTTGTTGATTAAAACTAAAAAGAGAAATTAAACTTAAACCAAAATAGTAAACACAAATTGAATTACCAAGTTAAAGACATTGTTAAGAGATGGAATCCACTACTAGATTTATATGATTATGCTAACTTACATACTCTTTATACCGACGTGATCAATTATGTTCTTATGTAATTGTGAGATAAATCCCCTATTTTCCTTAAGTTTCGCTTAATTTAGCAACTGCTCAAATCAAACCCTAACCATTAGTTATTTGTAAAGCAACCGCTCTTACATCTACCTAATGATTGCATTAAGAATTAGAAAACTAATCACATTAAGATCTAATCACACACCGAGATTAAATTACTTAGATCACATGTTTCATTAGTTTTACCACCGCAACCGCGCATAGCAATCCTAGTTTTACCACTCTCAAAATTTGGCAAGAATATAAAGACCTTTATATTGATTTAAGAATAGAAACATATGAATAAAAACATAATTGTATTGATATAAAGAAATATGTAAATTCACATAATTAAAACTAGAGTTTCATTTTCGCTTAACTAATCAAGAAGTTTAGCCACACATGGCAAAGTCAAAAACAGAGGAAGAATTAAAGAAATACATTGTTCAGAATAAAAGAAGAAAAGAAAACTAAAGATCAAACTAGTTTCCAAGGTTTGAAGATTGATCTTTGATCGCTCGAATCCGAGTCTCCAATCCTCAATCGAATCTTCCTCTTTCCTGGTATTCGTGTTTCCCTCAGTTTCCTTGACGGCTCTCTCTGTCCAGATCTCTTTTAGGGGCTCTAAGCAACCATATTTATAGGTTTGAATATCTAATTTCTTAATAGAATTCGAATTTAACTTTCTGGTGCGACGACACGGGCCGTGTCATATGACACGGCCTAGGCCCTGTACTTTTCTGTTAGCACAATTCCATGTATTTCACAAGTCAGAGAAGGACACAGCCCAGGCCCTGTAATTGGACACGGGTCGTGTCGTTTGACACGGCCCACCCCCTGTCAGGTGACATGAGCCTTGTCATTTGATTCCTTCATTTTCAGCCTGAATTCTTCACAGAAACTCTTTTTTCATTGCTTCTAGGGGTTGATACTGATTTCCTTGAGTCTTTAACTCTCTTCTCGATGGTTCAATGCCAATGGACTCCATCACTCATAGATCTCCTGAAAATCATAATTCATTTATGAGTGTTTATAACCACATTTAAGTATAGTTTCACAATAAACATCCAATTAAACTCTAAAGCAGAAACTTAGCTAAATGTCAATAATTGAACACATATAGAGTCCAATTAGATCAAACAAAAGGCATTCAAAATATTGAAATTATCAACAGATCACATTCTTCAATATTGTGCTAGTCGACCCTAGCAGGAGAACGAAATTTTTTTTCTAATTCGACATTCTCTTCCACATGTTTCTCCTCAGTCAAATCCATAACAAATAAAAACTATACCCCTCGTGCACATGTTTCCCCTCTTTCCCATTTTTTTCTCATCCTTTTCTACATCCCTCATTCCCAATACTTTGTGAAAATCGTGGGAATTCAGAAGAAGAAGAAATTACTAAGAATGATTTTGGTGCTCCTTTACACAAAAAATGTTATTTGCTCTAAAGAAGAAGAAATTATCAAGAGCAAATGGTAATTTCTTCATGCGGGTCAAATATGTGGGTCTCTGCTATTTGTCTTCTAACCAATGATGAAGTCATTCACATACATGGTGGTTGCCAACCAAATCCTATTTTGCACCTCTCTTCCCAAAGGTATAAGAGTTTTTTATTACAACAAATAAGACTCACGTAAAAATCTTTTTGATTGCATACAAATCAATTTCTGCACTCCTTTTTCCAATTCCTTTTGTTTACATATCTTTGTGCACCTTTACATGGGCTCAGAGTTTTTGAGTTTTTAATTTTTTTTACTTATTTACCTGTTTGTGTAATTTTATTTTTTATTTTTGTTTTTTATTTTCTTCTTAGATGATTGTATTTTTTAATTTTATTATTTTTTATATAATTATAAAGTATTTTTATTTACTTATGTGACAATATTTTTAATATTTAGAGACACATTTACACATCTCTTTTAAATTGTAACATGAGATGTCACATGATAATTATTGAAATCATGTACTTAATATATAGTAGATTTTTAGATATGTTTTTCTATGTCAAGATGACAAATGTTAGAATATAAAGATATGTATCTTATTTTTATATATTATTATTATATATAATTATATGATTCTTTGTATGATTGGGGTCAATTTTAAATAACATTTGTCAACATCTCATTTATTTTATCCTGGAGTAATACAATAACAATATAAAATAATAAAAATATAATTTTTAAATTTAAACCAAAAGCTGTTTATTTTTTTTTGGTCTTGAACTAAAAGCTTAAAAATGGCTTTAATATATGGATCCCAAAACCAAATCCCAGTTAACTCTTCTAGGCCCAATGCTTAAATAAATAAAAAAACACACACTGAAGGTTCTGGTGGTCCAAGTCCAAGGCCCCAAACTAAAATTCATTCAGCGTATTTCCCTTTGCTTTCTTTCATTTTTCACAAAAAAAGATTTCTCTCGAAGCTTCTTAGGCCAATGCAAAAGACCATTCCTGACTTCTCGTCAAGGCTCACTTACTGGCTCACTACACGTCTTCCGTGCGCCCCAAGTGCATAAACCAACCTGATCCACTTACGAGCAAGTGAGGAATTCACTCTAAAGAAGAAAGTAAGCCCATTTACATCATTAAAATAAATTAATGACCAATATTTGTGATGATATTTTATTATAAAATATTTTATTGACATAATAAAATAAAAAAGCAAAAAGTTAACTGAGGTTGGCTTATCTGATCGACTTTATGTTCACGACAACATAATTTCGATTTGAATTCAAAAATCTTTTATTTGTATATGATATGTAATTTTATTATAAATAAATTCTCATCAAAATTTATAATTTATCTTGATCTTAAAATAAAGATAACATTTTTTAACTTAAACTTTTATTTTTTAAAAAATAAATAAACAAAAAGAAGAGTCCCCCTCCTTTCTTCTTTATATTTTTTTTAACTTCTTCATATTCATTACAAGCTTAGGCTGTCAAGATTCGCCACATCTTTGATTGCACTAACCATTTCATCGTCAGTGTTTTGATTACTGAGACTTGGCTAGATCATCGTGTTGTTTTGTTAGCTTGAAATTATTCAGCCATGGTGGCTAATCCGGTGACCAAAGTTTCTCTCGTGCTCTGACAATTAATCATGCCAACGTTGAATTGGGGGGGAAAAGCTTTGTCTTTTGTGTTGGTTTACATTAAAATAATAGGGAAGCCAATAATCTTTTGAGTTGGTGCTTGATATAGATCTTTTCTTCATCATTGTCTCTTGCCTTTAAACTTTTAATTTAATCTACTTATGGGTTATAGGCTATGAAGAAATTGAGAGAGAATAATATAGGAAGAAGAATGTGGAAAAAGAAGACAAACTAAGAGGAGAGAAGAGAGATTTATTTGTTATTTTAATAAAAATTTCATAATGAGGTGTTATTACCTTAGCTGTAAGAGTTTTACATTACTTACCTCAATATTCTAAGTGTAGATATTTATTGAATTACTCCACTTAATGTCAATTAATTTTATTTTAAAATATTACATGGTATCAAAGTTAAGATCTCATCTCCGTTACTTATTTCGTTAGGCTCTCTCAGTTGCCTATTTCACTAGACTCGTCTGTTCTAACCAGATATTTGTAGAAGGAGGGTGTTAGAGTCCCACATCGCCTATTTCAATTTTTTGAATATGATTTATATACATGTTGAATCACTTCATTTAATGTGAATTGATTTTAAGTTAGAATCTCATATTAACTATTAATTTTTCTTTTAATGGTGTAAATGGGCTTAGTTTCTCATTCACTTCAGAGGAGTCGGTCCCACATCACATGGAAATACCACACCTAAACACAGAAGAAGCATCTTAATAAAAGAAAAATAATGTTCTTATATTATTTTTTATCTTACATTATTTTTTATCACATTTTTAATGGTTGTGATTAAGTGAGAGAAAATGATGAGGAGAAAGTGATCTAATCAATGATATGAAAAATAGTGTAAAAAGTGATGTAAAAAAATCATAATTGATAATAAAATAGTGTAAAAAATTATGTAAAAAAATTATAATTGATAATAAAAAATAGAGCACGCAGCTGAGAAAAAGGAAAAAATAATGATATCTCTAGAGACACTAATACTTGCGCACTCCTGACATTCTTTCATATGAGTCATTCGATACCACTATATAATTCCATTGTAACCTTTTCAGAATGATTCAAATCGTGCATGCAATGACTAGGGTAAGGTATTGTTTGGAGGCACAATTAATTGGTTCAGTTTCAAACCATAATTTGTTGGTGTTTTACAATGTTAGAATATAGTCAAACAAGTATTTGTATATAGTTAATCACAGTTACATGTGTGTGGCTGAGATTGGTTACAAATACTCTTGCATTTACTTGTATTCCTCCAATGCTATATTAACAATAAGAAAAGAAGAAAAATAGTATTTTGGAATGTTTACGCGTGGTTCTCCCCTTTCTTTCATCTTCTTTCTTCTTCTTTAACAACTGTACTTAATCTCTATTGTGGTGTGCCACTCCTTGAGTGGTAATATGAGCCATTCCTCAATCTTTCTCTTTTGTGTATCCTTTCTTTAGCTTTGTCTCATCTCTAAAATATTGAATCTCCTCTCTCTCTTTCAGAAATATTGAATCATCAACTTAACTCCTCTTCCTCTAAGAATGTTCTTCCTTCTCTCACAGCTAGATTTGATCACATAAAATTCACATAAAAAAATTTCATTCTATGGAAAACTCATATTGCTCCTGTTGCAAAGGCATTCAAAGTTATAGGCACTTAGATGGAAGTACGGTAGAACCAGCAAAGGAAATAACAGAAAGAATGGACGATGTGATCTCTAAGCAAGTTCTTAATCTTTAATATGATGAGTGGTATTCATGAGTTCAATAAGTGATTGCCTGGATCTAGCTATTCCACTTTCTCACTAGAAATATTAGCCTAGGTAACTGATATTCCCTCTGCCACAAACTTTGTAGAAAATACTTAATAATTCTTATGCCCAAGAAACTGAGGTTAGATATGCACTTAAGATATGAACTTCATATATATTGTAAAGCAAGATGGAAAATCAATTAATGAATATTTGGCTAAATATGAAAAGAACTTTTTTTTATCAACTAGCTATGATTCAGCATTCTATTGAGGACACTAAGAAGGTTCATTTTGTCTTTCATGGTTTGGAAGATGAATATAAAATGTTTGTCACTTCAATCTTGATTGAGCCACCTCTACCATCATTTGTTGAATTGCGTCATTTATTCCTTGCACATGAATTGATTTTTAATTTGGCACCAAAAACAAAAAAAGGATGATGGTGGTGGTTTGGATAAATCTATACCCTCTCATAATGTGTTATATACTACAAATTTTGGAACTTGGAGAATTTTGTTAGTCATTCCTCAAGAGGAAGAGGAAGAGGTTACTATCATAGAAGATGTTGAGGAGGGCACAATTTTTTTGGTTATGGCATTCATGGATATGGATATATTTCTATTGAAAATGTTCACGGCCCTTATGATTGTACTCAGTTTAATAGAGGTGGCTGCGCTATAAGAGGTCGAGGAAATTTGTGGTTTGAATAAACACATAGCTTCATACTATTATCTCATCACTACTACGCTCCAAAGAGTTAATCCATTTGGACCTGCTGCCTTAACCCACTATGTAAGTTCTAGTTCTGTTATGCCATTAGAAACCAACTTGATAATAGATTCTAAAGCTACCAATCATGTGATAGACTATCAAGGTATGCTATACGATTGTAAACCGTCGTATGACAGGAACAACAAAATTATCATTAGTAATGGTTGTGCTCTCCTAATTTCACATATTGGCTCCACATATATTTCATAAAAAATTAGAACAACTAAAATTTTCAATGTTTTCCTTGCACCAAAGTTTTAAAGAAATGTTATATCTATTGGTCAATTAATTGATCAATGCAAATGTTCCTTTCTCTTTACATTAGATTCACTTTTGGTGAAGGATCAATCGGGGAGGCTCCTTGCCAAAGGGAAGCATCATGGAAATATTTATCTTTTGGGAAGTGATGAAATTTGTGCTCTAGCTGTTTGTTGCTGCTTTATTCGCTACAAACCAATCCTAGACTTTAGTTTAATTATAGCATCATATACTGGCTCATATATACTAGTTTTGCTAATGTAAATTTTTTAAGAAAAATCAATGACGTACCTTTATGTGATAAAGTTCAACCAAATATAGCTTGTAAAGGCTGTCAATTTGCAAAGCATCATCAATTACCTATTGGTAATTCTACTAAATCTTCCTGTTATTTTCTTGAAGAGCTGTAACTTGTTAACGTGAGTTAATTTTTATGTATCTTGATTAATTTTTCTTTTCAATTGGTCAAAAGCAGATCATATATACTAGAAAGTAGAAACTAAAAATTTTACAAAAATATTCTTTATAATTTGACTCCAAATAATTAACATTATTAAAATTTAAACTTATAACTATATATTTATTCACACACCATCAAAGGCTCATTGGCCACTAATACTTCACCACTAATACCTCTATCTCTAATACTTAATGCACCTGCAATTAAGTAATAATTCATGAAAGCAAAGCATACTCATGCAGTCAAATCTAAACCTAGCTATACGCTATATTATTAATAGTTCGATGCCTACATGAAAATAATATCAATCAAGTGTACCTGATTGATTGGAACATGAAGCAAGATATTACAAGATACTTTGCTTGATTCTCCCGGTACTACTTAACTTTCTTCCCTACATATTCAAATATAATATTTAGCAGTCAATAGGTAGATAGTGCAATGGCAACTCAAACATAATCAGTATCCAACTAGGAATCCTGGACATTATTATATTATCCCCAAGTTACGTCTATGTTTGTTAGAGGGATATCCCAAATATTAGTCCTACAAGACCCTATTTCATTCGGGACAGAATTTATTAATTGGATGACCTATACTAGCTGGAAATCAAAACTACTCGCAATCAGCTAATAATTAAATTAGATTTAAAAAATAAACAGCAAGTAAATTGTCAGTCACATGCAGGGATACTATATATATTAATAAGTGTACTCTTATCTTATTGTTAATTCATCTGCTAGATTGATTAAGTTGATAAAAAGACAAGCCACTTGGGACTTTTATAAATAATAGATTAATTTAAAATTTAAAAATTTAAAAAGTTTGAATGTTATATAATAAGATATTAATAAATTCTATCATAAAAAATATATTAATAAAATTTAAATTCCAAATTGTTTGTAAAAATTTAAAATTCTAAAGAACTAGATTATGTAATAGGGTATTAATTATTTTTTCATGAATAAAATATTAATGAAGATCCAAATTTTGAATTATTTATAATAAAATAGTAATGAAAATTTAAATTTTAAATCTTTTACAATTTTAGCTAGGACAAAACTTTGGTCAATTTCTTTATGTCCATTACATTCATTTCATCAATCAAGTTATGACATGTGTTCATTATGTTCACTTTTGACCTTTTTTTTATAAAAAAATACATACATGTCATAATTTAATTGATGAAATTGATGTAATGAATATAAGAAAATGAACTTAAGTTTTATCCTTTTAGCTATGAGTAATTTTATATCCTCTTATAAGTTCCTCCTAATAATTCTCCTAATACTAAATGAAAAAAGTATTAAATAAAAAAATAAAGGTATCTAATGTCTTAGAAACATAAAAACATTCAATACTTGCTTTATTTAATAATTAAGAATATTAATAGGAGAATTGAGTAGGAGGATAAAATATTTTTCTTTATTTATTTTATTATAAATATTGGTTTTTTTTATAAACTGCATTTATTAAAGATATATTAATTGAGATATCAACTTTCCATAATATATATGAATGAAAGCGGAGCTGAAAAAGGTATTTGCTTAAGTTTCTGAGCTGAGGTGTGGTCCTAACTAAACTATCCATTTAATAAGTAGGCAAATTAATTATTTGGTGGAATGCAACGCCAATCTAACATTTCTCAACAAATTGACTGATTGCTATGGAATCCGCAGAATGCATGCATGGGAGAGGACTTAAGGAACAAGTAAAAAGGATCTTTGGCTTTGCTTGTGGAACAGGGAGATCTTAAAAATAAGATAAAATAAAATAAATTAAAAAATAAAAATAAAAAACACTAAGACTGAGTCGTGAGAAGTTTGAGGACATACTTGGCTCACGTTTGAAGGAAGGAAGCATGTCTTCAATAATTCTTAATAGGAAAAGCTAAACTACTGAAGTATTATTGCGTATAGCATACGGTGAAAGAATTTTATTATACGAAGTTAGTGGTGCAATACTTTACTCCAAAAAGTTACCTAATTCTTCTATTCCTAAACTTAAATTTATACTTTTAGCTTTTACTTTCAAAACTTACAAATGCCTCTCCTCTTTTAATGAAAGTACATATATGATGTATAGAGAAATGTTAGTAATATATATTTTTAAACATTTTTTAATATTTATTTTATTATTAGTTTATTTCATATATTTGAAATGATTATTAACAGAGAAATATTAGTAATATTTACTTTTAGATCAATAGTAAATTAAGTGTTAAAAAAAGTGTCTAAATAAGTATGTTAAATTTATATTATAGAAAAAACTATAGTAGTTTTAATAGTTTTTAATCAATTTGTTAATTATACTTGTTAATAATCTTTTTTTTTCGTTATACATGAATATAATTGAATTTTACTTATCAAATAAAGGATATATAATTGAATTATACTTACACATAATATAAATTTGATTTATACACTACAAGAAATTAATGGATTAGCTATGAACCAACTCGTAGCTAATCTGTAACTAATCAATTTAGTTACGGATTGATTCGTACTCAAATTCTTGTAATTAATTAGCTACCAAAATTTTTCATAACTAATCTGTAGTTTATAATTTTTAAATTTCAATAACCAATCCGAAGTTAATCTGTGGCTAATTTTCATTCAAAACTTCATTCGTTTTCATAACTAATTAGTTACGAAATATTTGTAGCTAATTCCACAGTTAATTTTTAACAACCTAGAAACTAGTAAAATTGAAATCTGCTTATGGTATTATTAAGTGAATTAATATAAGGTTTCATTAATTAGCTTACTTGTTGGAAAAATATATAGGTTGGTAAGGAGGCTGGTGAGAAATGGAAGTCCATGATTGATGAAATAAGTAAAAAAGATTTTGCTTTGATTAAGTTGTTTTTTTAAATTGTTTAATAATGTGATGTTGATCAAAGTCTTGATTTGGCATCCATGGTTGAGGAGAAGAAGCCTTATTTGGATAAAGTTGTGGAACTCAATGCAGAATATGAGAAGGCTATGGAGAGCTATAATGATGCTGAAGATGAAGTATGGTTTTCTTGCTTTTAAGTATGCTAGGTAGATGACTTTCTCTATCTAGAAGCAATTGGTGTCTATGTTGGAGCTCATCCTATATAGGATTGTTGGCTCCCAAGCAGGAAGTGGTGTGTCGCAGACACCATCACAAGGCGATGCAGTTGGGGAAGATCATGAAGTTGAGGATGATAAGGCTAACTTGGATTTATTAGTTGTACTTATTGATGATAATGATGATGATGATGATGATGATGATGATGATGAGACTAACTTATTTTGAACTATTTGTATTAACTTAAACTTATTAATTAACTAAGCTTTCTTTGTAGAAAATGTTTTGAGCGTACTAATGCAATTATGATATTTTGTTGCTTTACACAACTTATTAGTTGGATTTTTCAGTTTGGATTAAAATATTTATATAGGTATATTTTTAAAATATACTAATTATCATTATAAAATTAATTCGGGTTAACTTCAGAATAAATATGAAATTGTTACAGATTTAGCAACACAGCAGTTAAGAAATAACTATGGAATTGCTACGGATTTAACAACATTATAGTTATGGCCATTTGTTACAAACTTGCTACAGATTGTTAAAAATTAGTTACAAAATTAGTTACGGAATTAGCTACAAATATTTTGTAGCTAATTAGCTATGGAAATGAAGGAAATTTTAAATGAAAATTAACTACAGATTAGTTACTGAAATTTAAAAATTAGCTACGAATTAATAATAAAAATTCTTGGTAGTTAATTAGTTACAAGAATTTGACTACGGACCAATCCATAACTATTCCGTAGCTATTTTATAACTAAATTGATTAGCTACGGATTGGTCCGTAGCTAATCCATTAATTTCTTGTAGTATGATTTCAAATTATTAAAGTTTTTGACCAAAACCTAAATTAGTGTGATTATAGGGACCAAAATCTAAAAGAATAAATTATAGAGACCAAAATTTAAATAAGGTGAAACTATAGGAACTAATTATTTAGTTTAACCATAATTTTATTATATCTCTAACTTGATGCAAATGCAACACCTCGTTGGCAATTTACCAACCATTAAATTTTCCCTCTGAACCCACCTAAATTGTTCTTAGGCTCAGTTTAGATTCGATCCAGATAAAATGAATTGCCATAGCCAATTGAGCGTTACAATATATAGACCATGGATATATATTCTGATCGAAACACTTACAAATCCATAACGGATCATTATATACAAAATCTTCTCAAAGTTGTTTAATGCAAATAGTAATCCAAATGAATAAGTTTTTAGGTCCATCAACGATGGATACAATTCTATTTACGTGAAAGTAAAACTAAGCCATGACTCCGAATTTAGACAAATTTTGCCTTTCTACTTTCCAGTTAACCTTTCATAGCGAGTACTAAGCATTAGGATGGAGATCACCTATTCCTATTTCCTATTTCTTATTTCTTTTCCTGTCACTTCACTTAAATTTTGATAAATGTAAAATAAATGAAGTGAAAAAGAGACATATAATTAAGTTTAAAACAATTATTAAAATTTAAGTGGGGAGACAGAGAAGGGGACAAGTGATCCTCATCCCTAAGCATTACGAGTGTTCAAAATCCGGTCCATTCTAATAATTAGTATAAGTTAATTGAGGCAGATTTGAGTTCTAAAAATTAGATTCGATAAATTTTTTGGATCGGGTTTATGTAATACTTTAGATTGTCTCAACTCGGTCCAGTATTATATAATCCTTTAAAACTTAAATTTTTTTACAATTAGTGATAAAAAATAAATTTTTTTGACTTAAACTAATATCATTTGCATAATATAATAATATATTTATGTTGATATAATCTGTTTTAAAATATGTATTATAAAGCATCACTTACTTTTAGTTTTATACTTTTAAAATTTTAAAACTTAATTATATATAATATCCAAATTTATACAATTTACATAATAGTCAGATTAATCTAGTCTTAATCCGATCATTTGTCGAGACATGATTAAGCTAAATTAGAGTTCAAAAAATTGACTCTATCGAAATATTGGGTTCAGGTTCAGATAAGAGTAAACTCGTTCTATGAATATTCCTTCCAGGATACATATATAGATGTTCCGTAGACCCCAAAAAAGATAAGATAACGAAGAAAATCTCTTACAAAACTTAGCAGCTTTGTTTTACTTTGACAATTAATTAAAGATATGGTTAAGCAAGTGTGAACATTCAAGGCCAAAAGTTTTTTTCTTTCTTTTTTATAAGGAAGGCCAATAGTTTTAATTATTTTGAAAAGCCAACATATCAAATGAAAGGAGATTATTTTTATGTACTTTTGGAGGAAAGAAAAGGAAGATGTTTTTGCTAGCTCTTACCATTTACAGTATAACACATCAGTTATGAGGGTCAAATGTCTCTCACTTAATAACATTTTTAATAATGTAGCTAAAGTGACATACATTAAATAATATAGAGTAATAACTTTTTCTTACTCCCTGAATAGTGAACACTACCTAAAAATTTCTCATGTTCTTAATAAACTTATGTGAGAATACCAGTTTTCAATTTGTTTTTCTTTTTTTGGGACTTGCACTTGTGCATTAAGTATGCTTATGAAATTCACTGCATACTTGCATGTGTGTGTTTATATATATGTGTGTGGTTGATCAGATAAAAAGTTCTTGAATATACCCAGAAATTAAAATTCAAGGAGAAAACAAAATGGATTAACAATTTCCTCCTAAACCATCATCAAGTAAACTTTCAATCAAATTAATGACGTTACACTCTCCATAGAAGGATGAAAATCCCAAATGGGCTGCATGCATAATGCTGTTTTACATAAAATAGATCGTGTTTCTAATACGACCAATACCTCTGCGTCTAAGTACCCCATGATCTTCTTTAAAACAGTTCTCACTATAGCATATGTCAAGCTAACCCACTTCCAAACAAAAGCATTTGATGAAGTAGGCTAGACTCTCTTGAGTCAGAAATACATATAGCTACACGAAACTCTACCTGCTAATTAACTATATGTACAAAAGAGATCATAAACAAGGCCAAAGACAGATACATATATATATATTATATATATAGAGAGAGAGAGAGAGAGAGAGAGAGAGTACATCTCAATTCTCGTGGCTCTTGTTGAGGAACAGGGAAGGGACTATATCTTGAAGGAGGCCGTATTCAGGGGGAAGCTGATGATGATGATACTGCTGATGAAGAAGAGAGTTGTTAATGTTGCTGTGTGAATAAATGGAGCCTGTAGCACTAGTGGTGTTTGTTGATTGTTGAATGTTGTTGATCATGAAGGTGTGGTGGTGAGGGTGATGCATCTGAAGAAACAGATCTTGTGGGAAGTTTGACCCGGCTGCAAGTGGATTCGTTGTTGTTAGCATAGAAGGTGTGAACATTGCAGCCGCATTCCCTCTTAGAGATGTGGGGACCGGATGGTTGTGCTGACCTTCGTATGTTGTTATCACAGTGGTTGGGTCTTGAAATGATCTCTCCACGCGTTTCTTCACTGTGCACTTCTGGGTAGTGCACCTGTAATAGCTCCTGCCATGACACAGTAAATGATCAAACTTGTCGCATATATGTTCACATCAATTTTTTGGGTATTGCAATTGCTAAAGAAAGCCATTGTTCTGGTAATCTATGATCCCCTTTCCTAAGTTGTAAACAAATAATGGGGTCTAGAGTATTGAGGAATAACATAATTACCAAGTTTGCAGTACTCATACTTGTTAGTGGTTTATCACTTTTTGACACATAATTACAAGATTTTTTTTACACTATGAGGTACTATTGCGGTACATGGGAATAGGAATTGGTATGCAGTTCACAGGTTACGATGAGAATCTGGTAACTATGAGAAGAACTTTTGAACCTTGTTTTCCATTTGATTTTCCTTTTTTTTTAAACTAGGATTCAATCAGGTGGAATAATGTCTCTGTTGGGTGTAATAAATAGTAAGTAATAACTAATTAATAAGAAACATATTTGAAGCTAGAGATAGTTTGATGAAACTAACATCATCTTGGTAGAAGCAGCAATGAGATTAAGCAAGCAGATGGGTGAGAATATGATCAAGTTTTAAATGTGAAAGTTTTAAGCTTGATTAAGTTCTAGATGTTCCTTTGGGTGCAAAGAAACGAGAAAAGCGTGTTTTTACCTTGGGTAAGGACTATTCTTGACAGCTTTCTGTCCATATTTTCTCCATCTGTATCCATCTTCTAGGTGATCAACCTCACTCTTAGTCATGAAGGCAAACCTTGGCTCCTTCTGCTTCTTCTCTCCTTTCTTCTTATCCTTATTCCTGTTGATTTATCCAAAACAGATTTCAAGTTGCACCATTAAGCCTAAAATAAGAAACAAAATCATGGGTTTGAGCCCAAAGAAGATGAGGAAAAGCTTACCCTTTCTTGGAGCTTTCTCCTCCTTCTTCTCCTTTCACCTGGCTATCTTTCTTGCTCTTTCCTGAATCTTCTTCAGCCCCAGCTTCAGAGGACGAGGAAGAGATAGATGAGTTAAGGGTAGCAAGGGTTTCACTGCCACCACCACCACCTACATCTCCTGCTCCTGCAGGCTTTTGATTTCCTTCAACGGATGAAAATACCTCTGATGAGGAAGGAGACAAGCCAAAAGAAGTTGCAAGTGAGTTGTAGTCCATGCCTCCTTGAAGACATTCAGTGAAGCTCATGTAAGATGGATCAAAGGGTTGTGATGAATCATAAGCTGATGAACCTGCAGGAAAGGAAGAAAAGTGCCTTTCACAATACATGGTAGATCCTGATCCTGTGGCCTGCTGATTATGATCTAGGACAAGGTCCTGGTAGTAAAGTTGTTTATTTTCATCAGACATGAAGAAGAACAAGAAGGAGAAGAAGGAAAGGCAGAAGAGAAGAGTATGAGGTCGTTTCTGCTTGGTTGAGACTTTGTAGCTTGTCTATTATTTAAAGGAAATAAAAATAGTTTTTAGGTTTGAATAGAGAGTTGCTATGGTCACTTTTAAAAGGATGTTGACAAAATACCATCCAATCAGAAGACCAGAAAGTGCTTTCTCATATGGAAACATTTTCAGTCCATGTTACTTCCATTAAGGAGACTGATCAATATTAGTTATGGAGATAGATAGGGAGCGGTAGCCTGGCATATAAATAAATCAAATGTCTATTGCTAACTCTATAGAAGAAAATTTAGCAATAAAAAAAAATGCTATCTAGTAATACAGTTGGTTATAACCTAACAATTTATTAAATCACTCTCAAGTTCTCCATATTAAAATATAATATAAGAATTCTGATCAATACAAAATATAGTATTTTGCCATTCATTAAGTGTATATATAGGTATTATATAAAATTTACTCTTATGTAATCTCAAGTTATCTGGCAGGATCTTTAGCCTTTTGAAGCTTCAAAAGTTGGCAATAAATACGCTATTCTATTTTAAATTTTCTTGACTGTTCAATCCAATTTGGAGTCTTCTAAAAATAGCTTTTTTATTTTGTACATAATAGCTTCTTTTTTTCCTACCAAATGCAAAATCTTCTCGATGTTCTCCTTTTGTTTTCCGAAATCCTATGTACCACAGAAAATGAAACCACTAATTTTATGCAAAAAAGGGAGTACAGTAGAATCCGACATGCCCTCAACCTCGTGCCACCCTTTATGGTCCCAATTAAAATCTTTAGTCACTGGTCTGTGTTTCCATTCTTTGGGTTGATTGGAAAAAGAAGAGTCAAACAAAGCAGGGTTGACTCTGCTATTTTTTTTACGTGAATCTCACATTTTCTTTCGCTAGAAATATTTACACGTTGATATTGTAAATACTTTCCAATAATATGTAAAATTTCTGCAGTATTTACAAGGAAAATATTGATGATGGGTTATTGACCCAGCAATTGTTATGTATAACGTACATAACACTTGTTTTTGGTACATAACGTACTTAACAGATTAGTAATTTTAATTATTTTCTAAAATCAATTTAATGATTATGTAAATTTAACTTTGATTAATTGTCCGTGTAAAATTCTAATAATTTAATTTCGTATGCTGACAATAAACTCTTCTAATGATATTACAATATGTGATAAAATGATAATATAAAAAATTTCCACTTTAATAATGTGTAAAAAGTAAAAACTAAAATTACATTATATTTATGATTAGGCTATCATATTCATATTTACTATATATATATATCACGTGTAAAAAAAGTTTTTCAAGCAATTATTCATGCAATTATTCATTAGAAATGATGACTAAATAAAATATTTTTAAAAGTGATTAGTATTGAACTCTTAATATTATAAGTTAAATTTACTTCAAGTCTCATTTTATTTTTATTATCACCAATCGCTATTAATTAATGCTGAACACGGACAATACATATACATTACTTTACAGCCTAATAATTTTGAAAATTTAATTACAGCGAGGTATACTAAAATTTCTACCCATACACGTTAATTCTACTGTTTCATATTAACGGGAGGTGATGTATACAATTGCAATGTACATGAAGCATTTTTCGAAGAGTAAAAAAGTTTCACTTTGATGGCGTATTGTGAGTACACGCGTTCCAAGATGAGCGTGAAAGAGCAGTGATTAGCGATTATTGTAGTCAATGATTCAAACTTTTCAACTTATATAAATACATACAAACTTTGGTATGGGAATACAAGGGTCACACGTGTCCGTGACTGGCACCGGCATTTGACCGTAGCGGACACAGTGAAAGGCACGTGGGTAGACGGTCTGTGGCTTTGTCCTGCTGATGGGGAGGCAACGTCAGCATCTACTCTTTGTGGCATGAGCACTATTGGTATTGAGGATATGTGAATCTTGGAGATGAACATTATTGCACTATGTTCTCCTCAATTTGGATTTGATCATCTCCTTTTTAGTCCTTTCCTTTTCACTCTGTTTTTCTTTTCTAATACAGATGCTTGACGTAAAGGCAACCTAACACTGTGTTTGGTCCCATATTAATAATAATGGTGATGAAATATAGTTAAACCTTTGGCCTTGCTAGCGAGGATAATTTTTATAAAATCAAATTGTGTGACTAGCACAAATAGCAATGTCGTGGAGGCTTGACAATGTGAGAGCATAAATGTTGATACTTGTAGTGATAATGATCGAGCTGCTCTAGTGTACTTGCCATTGATGCCGGAGAATATATAATTAGGAAATGGTGAGAAATTCTTTTTATTTTTTTTTCCACAAAACATCTTATACCATCAAATTGAGGGTGAGACTTACATTTTAAGTCGGGTTCTCACAAATTGAATGGTAGTGATATTTTGTGAAAGAAGTCAATTATTCCTCTAAGATGAGGAAAGAACTTGTCAAAAATGGTAGTGTTGTATGTGGGTTAACAATCAAATAATGAAGCCTATAAGATATATGACTTAAGGATGGCAAAATGGGTCAATCTTTTATGCCATAAGTTAGCTAAAATTAGGGTGGATGGATTGACCCATTTTGCTATATGGGTTAGAGTGAACAACTTACTTTGTTTTGTGATTTGTTGACTAGTCAACTTGCCTAAACATAAAAATAAAAAATAAAAAATTGGAGGTTGACGAGTTAAGTGGGTCAATTTCACCACAAATTGACGAGTTAAAAAAAATTACCCAACGAGTCAACTTTCCTCATTCTGCCTCAACCTGCGTGTTATGTAAGGTAGGTTATATTGACCAGCCTCAAAAAATAGATTAAAAAATACAACCCAACCCACCAAATGGGTTAAACAAGTCAACCAATCAATTCAACTCCATTTTGCCATCTCTAAACCTATCAAGGAGAAAGCCTTACAATCAGAACTGGCTACTCTTGATCATAACCCAAGATTAGCACTTATCTTGATCACTTACTCAGAACCCCAATCTCATTATTATGAAGAAATTCTTAGGTGCACATGGCTTACCACATCATCTTTTAAGTACTCAATTAAGTAATTAACATGTATAGAAGCATTCTCTAAAGATTGGAGAAATTCGTAGGTACTCTTAGAGCAAGAGATTTTTCTTGTTCTATACCATTGAATGTGTTTCACATCAACTAACTTTGTAGGTCATTATTGTCTCCCACATTAATTATATTTTTAATATTATATAGCTAATGTATCACATATTCAATAATATAAAAAGGAATTTCTCTTACTTCGAGAGCACCTACGACTCTCTTTAATTCTTAACATTGATCCCACAATCTTACATATATTTTTTTTTTGTGCATCAACCTTTTATATGCTAAATATTAAGTACATATGATAAGCAATTCCTAACTAAGAATTACTCTTTATAATGAAGGTTAATGTTTTAAAAATCAAATTGGAGATTGAATCAACGAGATTTCTAAGTAACAATTTGATTAGTTTAATTGATTAAATTTGTGGTTAAACTATTGTTGAAATACAGTTAAACTTAAAAATATTTTAACCGGATACATAATCAATTCATTATCTAATCAATTCAATCGATTGATTCAAGCCAATTTTTAAAATGTTAGTGAAGATATCTAGGTGATCATTGTCTATCTCTCTATCCCTTTCTTTCCCAAATATTTTTCTTACTCTTGATACTAACTTAAGTATCAAGATGGGATTGAGGAGTTTCTCGTCATTCTCTTACTCGTAAGTACATGAGAGCATTTGGACTTGAGGTCTGAAACTTTTGTTATATATTTAGATTAACTTAATTTGTATTAAAAATAATTTATAATTAAATTCTTACTTAAAGAGTTTCAAAAAAATAATTATTTCTCCTAAAATAATTAAATCTAAACAAGTGGTAATAAGGAAACTGAGAAATTTGAATCTTATACATCCACCCCGATGTAATAGGTAGTGTGGGTTGGAATAGTTTAGGAAGGGTAAGATAAACTCTAATGCAATGATTTGTAGTTTGTTGCTTTTATATGTAATTTAATCATTACACTATCTTAAAAAAAGAAGAAGAAGAAGAAGAAAAACACACCAAAAGCCATTAGAAAAGGTTAATGATGAGAGATTTTAGTAATTTGTAAGAAGTTATAAATTTAAATCTTTTTTTATCTGGTTATAAATTCAAATATCGTGCTGTTATTATTTTAATATATATATATATATATATATATATATATATTACATCAAAATCACAGATTTTTAAAAGAAAATTCGTCATAAATGATTTACAATATGTTTTCTTCGGACAAATTTTCGTTTGTCAAAAAAAAGTCTTAACAGAAAACTATTATTGATGGATTTGTCAATTTCGTCCAAAACAAAGCTTTAAAAATATTCTACATTTTTGGTAGAATTTTTTTCCATCAAACACTACAAAAACTCAATTAATAGTTTCTCGAAAAGGAATAATTTAAAACTTCAAATCATGAGTTCTATGACTTTTTATCTATTAAAATACACATGATTATACTTAAAGTAAATTTAATTTCACTCTGAAAAGTACAAAAATATATTTAATTATTTATTTAGTAAGCTTATAGTACACGGCCCTGCTTGGTGTGCTCACGCCAACGACACGGATTTTCCAATCTAATCAGGTCTCCTATACAAGTTACAAGCCATGCTGAACATGTCAGAAAATAATTGGGTAGGACAAGACTAAAATAATAACGTTATTTTTACACTTAAATTTTTAGGATTTTTTTATCAAACTATTATTAGTGATAAAATTATTTATTAAATTTTTATATTTTTAAAATTATATATCAAATTATCATATTTTTTTTATCTATATAAATTATTTTACTATTTTATATAATTATGTTAGAGTTACAGATATCTTTCACGTAATAATGCCAGAGCTATTGACGTTTTCTACGTAATTACGTTATACATATTAGTATTTTTTACATAATAACACCACACATGTTAGTGTTATCAATGAATAATATCACGTTATTCATAAAGCTTTCCATTCCTTCTATTCTGGAGAACAATGATAATATTTACGTGCAGTAGTGTGTATAGACATATATACAAATGTGACATTATCCACGTAATAGCACTAGCACTGTTGGCGTTTTTTACAAAATTACGCCATACGTGTTGACGTTATCTAAGCAATAACGCCTAATGCCTTAGTGCTATTACGTAACAACTGCAATACTACAATACGGTATAAGAAACTTATTGAAATAGTGCAACAAGATGTAAACATCTTCAATCTCGTGCACATTGTAATTTGTGGCTTTGCAAAACTTCCTATACAAGTATGCTAAGACTGTATATCCCTGACTGTATGTCTTAGCAATGGTAAAGTCTTCTAACATGGGAAAGGACATTATGTGTACATATTTATCAAAATGATCAGGAAATAACTAATACAAAATCAATCTAAGTATATATGCTCATACACACTACTGCACGTAAATATCATCATTGTCTTCTGGAAGAGAAGGAAAAGAGAGTTTCACAGGTAATATGAGGTTATTCATTGGTAACGTAGGGTTATTCACTGATAACGCCAATATGTATGATGTTATTACGTGGAAAATGCTAACACATATGACGTAATTACGTAGAAAACGCCAATAGCATTGACGTTATTACGTAGATAGCGTCATCTATGCTAACGTTTTTCACGTAATTACGTCATATGTATTAGCGTAATTGTAAATAATAAAATAATCTACGTAGGTATAAAGTGTGACAGTTTGATATATAATTTTAAATGTATGATAATTCAATAAATAGTTTTATCACTAATTGTAGTTTTTTACATTTATCTGTATACCTACTATTTTTAAAAAGAGAGAGAAAAAAATAAAAAAATGATATTTGAATTTTTTTTCAAAACAAATAAGTGTAAAGATTAAGTGTAAAAATTTGAGTGTAAGAATAAGAAAAAATTTCTTTAAATTGAGTAAATAAAGTAGTATTTATTTTTAAATTATTTAATGAGTTAATATTATGATGTATTTTAATAAATAAAATATTTTTATTTATTTATTTAAAGAGAATATTATTTTAGAGAAATTATTTATATAAGAATAGTAAAATGCCTTCCATATGTACCTCGGAGATGTCGCACTAACATTATTTTTTGCAAATGATTTTACTGATTACAATCACGGTACAGATGTAACTTAAGCAGGACCCAGTGATGAAGAATGACATGCTCACTATCTTTTTAAGTAATTTGGGTCAAAACATTGGGACAACATATCTACGAGAATTAACCAAAGTTAACACGAAAAAATACATATTTTTAATATATGAAATTTCATAATAAATTACTTAAACTCCTTACTAACCCAATTTACAATAGCTTGCCTCTTTTGTGAATGTGTCCATATGACAAGTGAAAATAAGGATGACTGAGCTGATGGAGAGAAAGACCTTTGTGTGGTGAACAGTGGCCGAGGAGATGACTGTGGAACAGAAAGAAGAAGAGGTGAAAGTTGCCTTCTTCTGCTGACGCACATTCCCTTTCCCCCTTTCTCGAGTCAATGTCCATACTCCATACGATATTTATATTCGAAAAAAAAAGGAAAATGTAATAGATACAAACATATGCAATGATTAAGCAATAGTAATGAAGAAGTTCTCATACATGCATTGCAATCCTTCTAGGACAACATCTCATACCAATTCATGCTTGAGAACTGTCTTGCACTATATATAGTCTCGGATTCATTTCAATTCATTTATATATATAAGCCCTATGGCTAAAAATTTTCAAACTATTATACCCATTTATCTCAGAGTCTATTTTTTTTGTTTAACCATCTAATCATTGCTTTCACTTTCTTTATGGTATTTCATATAGTAAAGACTGCACAACCACCTCATTATTATATATCAATGTTCTATATATTCCTGTAGCGTGTCAGTTTTGAGGACAAAATAAGTAAGTATTTCTCCAATAGATCAGCTGACTCTTCTATTATACAAAATGTGATAGATATATGGAAACAAGATATGATAATCTCATGCTTGTGCAAGAAATAAAGGACTATTGTGATGGTTCCAATAGCCATTGCTTCAAAAATGATCTTTACTACTATCCATTGTTACTTATCGAGGGGAAATTGAAAGAGATAAAGACTTGCCAATATATAATACTCGCATTTTATTTTATATTGTACTTAGCTTGAAATAACATTTCAATTTTCTAAAGTTTTTCTATCAGTTCTTACCCAAAAAAAATAAAGATTCATATTTTTTTTTTATTTCTTAGAGTATCTCCTCTCACCTAATAAGTGAGAGACTATAATCTTCCAAATTATGGTTAGGCACCTAACAAAAAACTTCTTCCAATAATATTATTTCTATACACATGAATATTAAAATTAAATTCAGGACCACATGCTTAAAAGACTTGAATTTCTTCTACTCGGACTAACGTAACACACAATGATGGATTTATATTTAATGTAGCAATATTAAAACTTTAAAATATTTTATATACCAAAAATGATATTTTAAAAGGACATAAAATTCTAGAAAATTCTGAAGTCATTGTATTAATTAAATTTATTATTATTCACTGGTACCATCTACATAGAAGATGAGAGAAGAGTTTATTCTGTTTTGATTAATTTAAGAACCCTCAAATTAGTACCAAAAACTTAAGGGATTGACCAAATAGTTAAAGATACTATATTTTTTTAATATTGCATTCAAGTATTTAAGTCAACTTATACCTATTTCGATTAATTCATATATTTGATCGGTAAATATTCTACCTTGATTATTCGGCTTTGGATTTTAGGTTAGTACTTAGAGAAATTAATTTTCTTAAATGTACTATAGGCCAAAGGGTACACAGCCTTAGAATTCAACAAAGAAAAACTTAGTCTTGACAAATGATGTTAACTCAAACAGGAGGTGGAACCAGACAAAAATGCCTGGGGTTGCCAAATATAATTTTTTAAGTGTTCGATCAATATATATTATAAAAAAAGGGGATTTTGAATTTTTGAAAGTTTTGGATGCTGTCACCCTTGTCTCACCATGTAGTTAATTTCGCCACTGAACTCGAAAATATTCTTATATAAAAAAATGGTAACAAGAAATTTCTAGGAAGCGAATAAACTTTGACAAGGTAGTTCAGGTAGTTCTAGTGCAGTCTACATGGTGTTAAATGGTTTATAATATATCATTCCTAACCTATATATCGAGGATTAACTCTTTTAACGTTAACGATGCATAAATATATTTTTACCATATGCATGTAGAAAGGATTGAACTCCTGAACATTTGATAATGAAAAATTTAATACTATGTCAAGAATCATATATCCTAAAAGCTTAAGCTATTGGATAGAGATTAATGGCTGATTTTATTACATCCTAACACTATGCTATATAAATACGTATAATCAACGTTTATAATCTACACAATAAATTGAAGCTGGTGTGGTGAATAAAATTTTAAGACAATGCCATAAGAATATAATAATACATTTTACCACATCATGACATTAAATCTAGTGCATTATATAACATCAGCTTTTCGGTTTTTTAAATTAAATATATATTATTTTCATTAAAAAAATTAAAAAAAAGAACCTAATTAAAGCTTGAAAAATCACTATGATATATACGCATTCATATCATGAACCAACTTTCAAACTGTTTCTTGTGCCATTCACATATTCATCAAAATTTTATAATATAGGCTTTTTATTTCTTAATTTTCTTAAAATATTCAGCAAAAAAAAAACAAATCACAAAATATTATGAAAAAAATAAGGTTTATATTTAACATTTGACAAAACATTGATTCCTCATGATCATGTAAAATTATTTTGCTATCCGACGAAGATTTGTCATACCGGAAGATGCTCGTAGCTGCAATGTCATTGGCAACTACTACCGCCGGGAGATGACCGAGGGACAAAGATTTCTTTTCTAAACTATTTGCTGCCAATTCCGTCTACTTACATTAATCCAAATAAGGAATAATTAGAAATACTTGTTCCAACAGTTTTTTGTAATAGAAATTTAGAAACTAAAATTATATATATTAAACATGTATGGTTGGTTAACTAGACCATGAGCATATATGGTCTAGCAGTCATCTTAATTAACTAATGAAATTTTAGACTCTGGGAGCATTTTCTTTCGGGTAATATTATCTCTTTGATTGGTTTAACTATAATGTTCAACCAACTTTAGTGTTTATGACCTATACTATTTGATTGTCTAAAAATTTATAAGGACGTTGCTTGATTTGTTTAACAATTTTTAATACTATAAAACCAATATCAACATGACCTTCAAGACCTTAAATAGAGTCAACTTGACATATTAAAACAAATAATATAGTCAACTTGTCAAAAGGAGTTGTGACATTGTGTGATATCTATATGTGAGGAAAGGGAGTTTCGATCTTGATGTCCTTGCAACCACAATAAAAGATTTTTATCAAAAAAACAAAACAGAGGGCACCTGCGGTATTCGAGAATTTGAATAAGTAAATGGGGATAATGATCATTTAAAATGAGAATTCTTGTAAAATAAGTAAGTAAGTTCACACCAATTATTGATAAATGGGTTCACATTAATCATCAATAGTTGATATGAGTTTACTTACTCACTTTATAAAGATCATCACTTTAGAGGATCATTGTTTAGTAAATGGAATATGTCATGGAACATGGATTCAACTCTAGTCATTTATTGTCCAGATCAAAAAAAAAAATCTCTAATCATTTATTGCTCTTTAAAGATAATTGATGCTTAAATTATTATGATAACTTCTTTCAGAATAGTTCCTGAAAATTTTATAGCAATATTTTTGATGTAGTAGAAGTTGTACGAAATTCAAAATAATATGATATTTTAAATTAGCATTGCCACATATTATTGATAATCTACTTTACAAAATACTAAAATAAAATATTAAATTAATCTTTTAATTTTGCAAATATCTTCAGATAAAATAAAATTGCAAATATCTTGATTCTTTTGCCATTGGAGCTAGCGAAAATCAATCTTTGGCATGTATGGCAAAATATAGGAATAGAAGAACTTTTCATGATGATAAATGAATTTAATAAAATTTAACTACAATCAATAATATAATCTCTTACATCAAACTTATATTCAGGTGATGAATGTTAATAACATACTCTTTTTAACATTTTTTTTAACACTTATTTTATTACTAGTCTATTTCATACACTAAAAATGATTATTAGGGGAAGAATGAATGTTAGGGCTGCACTGTTAGATTGAGATAACTTATGGTAAAACTATTAAAGGATAATGCTAATGACTAACATATATATAAATTATGTATTCACACTTGGTGGTGGAGCGGTTACTTGGAGATCGGCCAAACAAACTATAATTGCAAGATCCACTATGAAGCTTTACAGTTGGTATAATGAGGTGAGTGGTTAAAAACTTCTTGGCAAATATTCCTTTAGGAATAAAACCAACACCATCGTGTCAATGCATTGTGATTTTAACACCTTCAATTAAAAATAGACATATACAATAATGTGAAAGCAGGAAAAAGATGGAATAATATCAATTGATTATGTGAAGTCGCTTGGCCGATCCTCTGACAAATCCTCTTGGGAGGAAACCAATATATGAAACATCGAGGGAAGGGACTTAAGCCAGCGTGAAGATAAGATTTGACTTGAAGACTATGGGTAAAAACAAGTCACCTTTCACTTTGTCAAAAATAATTATTGAAATAAGCTTTAAAGCTTTTAATGTTTTCATATCCCTTATGGCTGGAACAGCATACAATGAAATCAGGCTATAGTGTCAAGTAGGTATGGAGATTGTATGAGATTATGGCAATCTCTAGAGCACTCATGAATTACCAGCGCGCATGGCCTATTAAAGTGTGATCCTCTAATATACACAAAGTGTTTTTGGTTCATAGAAGTTTATCACCACTCATATGTCTCATGAGATTCCAACCTAAAACCAATTGAATTTTTACACCCATGGTGTAAAATAATAGAGACAAAGTCAAATTTATCATAAACTTTTGAAATATGTAGATTGTTGGTTTTAGTTTGAAGCAATGGAAATGAAGTCAATATTTCAAGTTGGATTAGAGAGTTTATATATCAATATTGGCTTTGTAAGAAACAAATGAACAAAAAGCATATCGTAGATGCATATTAGAGATTGGAATCTAGGATAATAATCGGAGTTTGGAACAAAGTCTGGAATCTAGATTTGTTACAAGTTCGAAGTCCAAGTCTCAAGTCGTTACATTTATTTCCTAACGTTCTATCGAATGAAGTCTAGAATCTAAGATGAAATTTAAAACAAAGTTTGAAATCTATGATGGAGTCCGCATCGAACAAAATCTAAAAATTTTATCTCGAGCGAAGCGGATAATTCTGCGCAAAGTGTCCGGAACACGCCTGAGTAGTGTCTAAGCGGAGGTCTTAATATCTACAAGCAATGTCCGAACAATGCTACAACGGACGTATAATCAACGTTTATAATCTACACAATTTGGACCGAGAGCCTAGACTCTCTGATACCAAGTTAGAAATTCTTCTCAAAGTGGATACCATGAATAGGAACAGAAATAGGAAAATAAATATTGGTAATTTGTGTATATTTCTGAATGAATGTATGTAAGAGGATTAATCTCTATTTATAGAAAAATGTTGTTGTATAGAAAAGAAAAAATAATAAAATTATATAATTATGTAGTAAAGTAAATCTAAGTCTGGGAGCATTTTCTTTCGGGTAATATTATCTCTATTAAATCAATTAGAATATCTCTAAAATCATAAACGTTGCTTAATCATAATCTTAATTATAATTAATCACACTAACATTATATAAATCGTACTTGAAAAATTGAAGCAGATGATATAAGACTCTTAACACTAACAACATTTACTTTTGAACTAATAATATATTAAAAGGAATATCTAAAAAAATGTTACTAACATTTCTCTATACAAGTTTGGTTTTGCGCCTTTTGGTCTGCGGCTTTCTGGTTTTGCTTAGCTTTGTGTTGTATGCAGAGTGCACATTTATGTCTACATCCTTCTTCGCACCTTTCTTTAGTCCCCCCCTTTTTTTTTCAGGATTACATTATTCTCTCGATTTATTTTTCTCTCTGTATCTATGTCATCCAAACAAAAGAATAAGTTATTCTTCGATTTTACTTTCTATGATCCATTCCACTCCCCCATCCAGATGATTCATTATTAAGGTTCTTTTGATTCTTTCCATAGTCGACCAGCATAAAAGTTAGAGACATCAAGTATCAAGAAAGACAATGACAAAGAAAAAGCCATAAATTATGAGTGATTAATTAATTTTTTGGTTTTGATGAGATTTAGTCAAAACTCTCTAGATGCGGAAAATTCAAAAGGCAAACGATCACTTTTACATTAAGACTGACTTTTGTTAAACTCTCTTTATGCTGTTCGGCCTTTTTGTTAAACTGCGCTTCTTTGTTTTACCAATAAATAAATAAATAGACTGTGTGTCTATGCCTCTATGGCTTATGATATAAAAAAAGAGCATGTTACATGCATATGCATTATAGTGTCCTTAACGATCAGTTGCTTTATTCATTGTTTGTTTGCAAACATGTTAAAAGGAATATCTTTTAAATTACAAGTTTGGTTTTGCGCCTTTTGGTCTGCGGCTTTCTGGTTTTGCTTAATGCAGAGTGCACATTTATGTCTACATCCTTCTTCGCACCTTTCTTTAGTCCCCTTTTCTTTTTTTTTTCAGGATTACATTATTCTCTCGATTTATTTTTCTCACTAAAACTTTAATATTACTTCGATTTTACTTTCTATGATCCATCCCCATCCAGATGATTCATTATTAAGGTTCTTTTGATTCTTTCAACAGCAAACAAGACATCAAGTATCAAGGAAAGACAATGACAAAGAAAAAGCCATACAATTAATTTTTTGATCGTGATGCGATTTAGTCAAAACTCTCTAGATGCATAAAAAAATACATCGCAAAGGCAAACGATATTAAGACTGACTTTTGTTAAACTCTCTTTATGCTGTTCGAGAAACTGCGCTTCTTTGTTTTACCAATAAATAAATAAATAGACTGTGTGTCATGGCTTATGATATAAAAAAGAGCATTTAAAACCATGTTTACAAGTAATATATTTTCCTATGATTGAGATGTCCCTGCATAATATATATATATATATATATATATATAATTAACTTCGGTTTAAGGCTTTCATTTAGTTCAAATTAAATTTTTTATGTTAGATTTAATAAAATCAATTTCGTAAATTTTATTAACATTAAGAAAATGTCACGTGTTTTATACTTTCCTTTTTTTCATAAAAAATTTGGTTGAATCGTTCGACTTTTTACTTTACAAGTCCTACGTACCGATAACAACCATAAAATTTGCACTTGCTAACAGTACAAGGAACAAAATATGATTAAACATATGAAAATTTTTAATCCTATAATATATTACAAAACTATTTACAACCACAATGAAAAAAAATAAGGACTGCAGACAAGAAAAAAATAAAGAAAAAATAAAAACTAATTAAGAATTTAATTCTAAAAGTTTTTTAAAACAAAAAGTGAAAAAAGTTATTTAGATTATTTATTCTTAAAACAGTCCTAATAATTAAAGCTAGCCGTTTAACCCGGGCAATGTGTGGACACCTGCATGTTAATGTTTGTAGTTAGTATCGTTAAAAAATAAGAATGAATGAAATATTTGTAAATTTGTTAAATATCTAGTGTATCAGTCTATAACTCTATATACATATAAGTAAAGTGTTGTGTGATAAATGTTTTGATTTGGTTATTTAATTTATATTAATGAAGCATCACTCGTAATCGATAATTCTGCTTTATTCTTCATTGTAGAAGTTGGAAAAAATGTGAAAGATTGCTTGTTTTATAGGCCACCGCATCATCCATTGAACGTATATATTTGCAAGAGCAAAATTATATGTATATAAATTTACATTCAGAATGTAGTGTTGTCTATTTTCTTAATTGTTTTCGAAACACTGAATTCAAAAAAAGATTAAAATGTTATTTTTGTATTTTTTGTATTTATTTTTAAAATACTTGTCTTGTGCTATTATTTTTAAAAATTAAGCTTAGAAAACACTTTTTTAAACAGATTCTAGTATTATTCAAAATAAACGTAAAACTGTTCTGAAAACAAAAAGTAAAGAGGACATAAGTCTAATTATTTAGCTTTATAAATTTTTCTCCAGTCAACGCCTCTTTTATTGAGTTGTGTTTAACTGTCCATACCATAGTATTACAGATTGTTGAAATATTTAGTTATCAAGTTTTTATTTATTTACTTATTTATTTTTAGCATTAGACCCTACAAGAGTACAAGTCTAGGAGAGGCCCTCATCATTGAAGTGTAGCCTAAGGAATCCTCACAAGGACGCTCAGGGAAAGGGGGAAGGAATACGGGAAATGGGAAGGGGAATTGGAGAGGGGGAGCTAGGAGAGGTTTGTAGTTTGAACTCCCATTGGAACTGGACATCAATGTCTTACCAAGTGAGCTAGTTCACATAGACTTTATTTAATATATTTTAATAATAATAAATAATGTAAGAGATATCACAGCGAAAGTATGATAAAAGTCCCAATATATGCATGGGTGCCTTTTATATCTGACTTGATTATATGTGACGTATACCTACCTCTTCTAAATGTTAGTTGTTGAGTAACAACAATAGGCAATTCAAGAAATAAGTCTTGCCAAATTATTTCACTGGAGAAAGCCAAGAGAACATAGATAACATCACGCATGAAAAGACATCGACCAAAATTTCAATTATTGTTCAAGATAAATGTAGCTGGTCTACAATATACATAAACAATTATTATAATTAAAATATTACAAACTAATAATTCTAATATTCTAAGTGATGATTAATCTTATATATATATATATATTACAAATTACAAACCACTCGTGGAAGTGTGGCTTAGTACGTAGTAATACTCACTCCTATCAAATTTGATTGTTTTTCTAGGGTTATCCTTGTTTAGGATATATAACACCACATTCATGCTTATTATTCCTTAACCATGAGCTTCTTACTTATCTTTCTTTGTGCCATTTATGGCTATGGAAATGATTTGGGAACGTTGGCGAAGATCTTCAGCATGAGGAAGTTAATCAATGATATCTTGCAAAGCCTTAACAAATATGAGAGATTAATTAGTAGTAGTTTCTCCTTTCAGAGTCAGAGGGCTTTCTCCTTAACCTACCTGGTTTTATAACTACCTTAATATATTGTGTTAATTGAAGAAAAATGAGAGATAAAATTCATTTACTTATATATTTTCATAAATATGTCAAAAAGATCTTCAGTTTTCCATTCTAATCAAAATAACACCAGGGAATAAAAAAGTCCAAGATATGCTGTGTAGTGTTAACAGAGAAACTAAAAGATATAGCTTGATCACCTAATATGATGTAGAGTTTAATTTTGTTACAGTGTAAAGTTGTTTTACACTATTTTCCAATTATATACTATTACATTATTCAAAAAACGTGACCTCTCATATATGTAGATGTTGTATCATGGTCAAGTTTTTTCTAATAATGGTTTAACGTACATATATAATAAGAAGATAATAGTTAAAAAAAGTATTAAACTAATAATAAATCAAAATTAAATCCTATCATTTAAAGTATCAAAATTTCACAATATTAACTATTTATGTTTAAATATAATTTTGATCCCTATAATTTTTATCTATTTAGATTTTGGTTTTTGTAGTTTATTTTTTAGATATCAGTCTTTATATTTTGACTTATTTAGATTTTGGTCCTTACAATTAAAGTATCACTATAAGTTTCTATATTTTTCACTTATTTGAGTTTTAGTTTCTATAGTTTATACTCATTAAAGTATTGTTTCTAATTTTTTTGAAAGATTGATCCATATAGTTTTTATTTATTAAGGTATTAATCTCTTAAATGAGTAAAAAATATATGAATTGATATAAAAATATAAATTATAAGAAACAAATCCCAAATAGATGAAAAAGTAAAGGGAGTAAAATCTTATTTAGGCCAACTATTTATAGTTATAATTCATTCAGAGTTAATTAACCCATATATATAAAACTTGAGTAAATATTTTTGACAATAAAGCTGTTTCCAATGTACTTTCTCTATCTAATGTCTCTTAATTAGATGACATATGTTCTTTATAATTTGAATCTTTGATTGACCAATCGTATTTAAAATTTAAATCTCATATAATTCTTAGAATTTTTTCTTAAATATATGGTCTTCTATTTATTTATTCCTCAAAATAATTGTTACAACATTTTAAATTTATCTCAAAATAATAAAATAAAATAAAAAGGTAACATAAATAATAAAATTAAAGTAAAATTTATCAAATAAATATAAATAAAAGTGCACAAAAACTATTTACAAAACCTATGCTTCTAAGATATACCATCTTTTATTTTTTTTTAAAATTTCATAAGAAAAATAAAATTTTAGGAATGAGTTTTCATGAGCCTTTTAAACTGTAGAATAGTCACTGGATTCCCCAAATTGACAGTTTAAAAGGCTCATAAAAATCAATTCCCAAAAATTTATTTTTCTTATAGAAATTAAAAAAAAATGATATATCTTAGAAGCATAGGTTTTATAAATATTTATTGTGGATCCAGAAGGTTTAGCAAGTGGTATAACTATTGGATTGAAAGTTAGAATTAATGTCAGAATTGTTGATTTTGGATATTTCTTCATTCATACAGAAATTAGGGATGCTAAGGTGAATTCCTCGTGACATATGTTCTTTGTGCATGCAAATTTTGACCATACTACATGTACACATCTGCGCTCAAATCTAGCTAGAAAAGTCTTGACATGCTTCAATTTGATATGGAATAAATAAAAAAAAGAAGTCGTGACTCCCAATTATGATTTTAATAAAAAAAAAATAAGTTGTGCTTGAGAGGCACGACTTCATTGTACTATAATAAAAAAATTAATAATTGATAAGTCACAGTTTGTACCAATGACTTATCCTAAAAAATTAATAAAAAATAACTACATGTAAGTCGTGGCTCCCAACAATAACTTACTATCATTTACTGTTTATTTTGTACCATTTTGATAATTATTTTTTGAGTTACACCAATTTGATAAATTTTACTTTTATTTACACCTATTTGATAAATGAGTCCCATAAAAGTTATTTTAATCAATATTATTGAAAAATTAATTCTGTTAATGATACTTTAGTGATAAAATTTTCAAACATAAACTAACTTAATTATTTGTAAAATTAGTTTCTAAAATATAATTTTAATACGTATTAAATATTTTTAAAAACCTCATATTATTTACTAGTTTAAAGGTAGCAAATAGATAGATTGATTTGATTTTGAATTGTATTATAATAGATGAATCCAAAATAAATCATTAATCTATTTAAAATCTATTACAAAATGCTTAATACTATTCAATTTATCCATGACTTAATTTAATAGATGAATATTCAATCTATCCATTAATCCATTTTAATGGATTGGATGGATGAATATCTAGCCCACTCATTTAAAAAAAAAATTATCTCTAAAAATTTTCATTCTCTCTTTAAAAAAATTCATTCTCTTTTTAAAAAATATTTCTCTCTCTAAAAAATTTCTTTCTCACTTTAAAAATGTTTATTTCTCTTTTAAAAAAATTTGATGTCTAAATTTTTTTTTTTCTAAGAAATTTCATTCTCTCTCTAAAAAAATATAATTCATTAAATTAATTTTTAATTAGATATCCAATATATATTTTAGTTGAATTACTAATTATTCAAAATTAAATTTAATTTATTAGATCTAATCTAATGAAATATGTTATTTTAATTAAATAAATTAAACTAATTTTAATATGAATGAATTAAGAACCTCGTGGCGCTTTCATGTTTTAATTCGAAAGTGCCAAATTCAATTCACCAATGTCCAATATTTGTGTTAAGGAAAAGGAATTACCAACAAGTAACATAAACAAATAATAAAATAATAATTGTCCCCGTGCGTACAAGATTAAATAAAAATGACAGTTGACAGTGGCAGAAAGGAATATACTTACGAACAGTGTCAGAATCTTTTTTTTTTGTTTATTGATTAATTAATTTTATTTCTTAATCTTACTTGACATTAAATTAATATAAATGAATTTGGTGAAATTCAAGTTATAGATCTAGCAGCAAATTCTAAAGATGATATGTGGTTTTTAATTGGATATTCATTAAAATATTTTTTAATTAGATATTTAATATATATTTTGATTGAATTATTAATTATTTATAATTAAATTTAATTTATTAAATTTGTTCAATAAAATATATTATTTTAATTAAATAAATTAGATTAATTTTAATATAAATGAATTAAGTGAATTAAAAATTAATAAATTTTATTGACAGACCTAAGTTCATCTATAATTTTAAGAGCTTGACTTGAGTGACTAAAGAGATGCATTCCGTGTCTTGGTTACTCCGATTTAAATATACCAAATTAAAAATTACACTGTTGATTAAATCCATAAGCAATAACGTTTGTTTTCCGCTTTGTAACCAAAAATAAAAAAAATAAAGACATTTTGTTCCCCGTTGAACCCCATGTACACAGTCTATAACAAAATCGCATAAATCGAGTAAATGTGCGACGTATAAAAGAATTACCGGTGCGTCATGTGTATATCATGTATCACATAATATAAACTCGAATTAAAATAAAACTAAGATCCTAAATATCTAGAAGGTTAATTTAGCATTATAATTGGTAATTAAAATTAAAATGTATAAACATAATACATCAATTATGGAAAGCTTATGTACCTCTCGGAAGACTACTTCAAGAGAAATGACAAATGAAAGAAAGTTGAGCCATCATTTTAGAGTTAATTGGATAGGAGCGGTTGCTTAAAAGGGACAACTTATGTTCTTTTCCCGTTTTTTAATTATTTCAATGGAAGAACAGGACATTTTTTTCTGAATCAAACGAGTAAAAAAGTAATGAAAAAGCATGAGATTGTTGACCAAAATTTGTTTTGTCTACTGTAAGTGGCATAAAGTATAGTAGTATTTGGTTTTTATGATGGAAGTCATTATCAATACAGAAGAGGGCAGGTTATTTGTTAGGTGCATTGAGCATTCATAGAGAAAAAGAATCTTTATGGATGTAGACGCACTCGGGTTGGCTCCAACCCCCCAAATTTAAGGCATAAAGAAGTCACTTTCATAGTCCACACATTCTGCCATAGATTGCTTTGGCTATATTACATTTAGATTCATGAAATTGCTTTCATAGGCTTCCATTAGAAAGGAAAATAAGGGGCAAAAGATCAGGTTGACTCAATCTGGTTTGATCACATATATATAGTTTTGTCATTGTTAAACATGAAATAGACATATATTTATCCCAATATAGTTTCCTTCAATAATATTTGTTAAGAAATTTCTATGCTGGTTCAATCCTTCATAAATGGGGTTGACTTAATCAATTTTTCATTTATGATAATTATATGATTTAGATTCAAATTAAAAAATCTTTCATTTATAGACAATTTATTGTTCCATTGTAAATCATTTTTAAGGTTGGTAATTTATCCTGCCTTAAAAGGTAAAATAAATAGAGCTTTCTCTCAATCCTAAACTTTCATGTACCAAAGAAAAAAATAATTCCAACCAACCTTTATCATTCAACTAGACATGTATCGGTGGGCCTTTATAGCAGATAGTCATTCACTTGTTCTTTTGTCTTAATTCGAGTTCGAAAATCAAGTATATTACAAGTTAAAAAAATAATTTTAATATTAAAATAGTTATTGCTTGTAGTTCATTATGTGACGTATGTTAAAAATTTCAAGGAACTAGCATAGTGTGTTAAGGATGTGCGGTCCTTATCTTGATTATTTGGGTTCAAACTTTAGGTCAGTATAATTTTCCTAAATGCATCAGGTTGAAGTGAGGGTGTGTACTCAAGATTATTCAGATAAAGACTTAGAGTGTGTTTGGTAAAAATTAATTTAACTTTTTTTTAGTTTTTATTTGAAAAAAAATTGTTATAATAATGTTTAATTATGTTTGACAAAATTAGTTTTATTTTTTTGTACAAAATTTAATGTAAAATAAAATTTTTAAAATTAATTTTTATAATACTAAAAATTAAAGTTTATGATTCTAACTTATAGATTATTTATTATACTTTGAATGTAAATATTATTTTGTTCTCAATCAAATAAATTTTTTAATTATTTTATATTTATTTTAATAATTTAATGCATAAAAACGATTCATTTTTATACTATCTAAATGAAACAGATTAACTTAAAATTACTTTTCAACTAATGTATCTAAATATAAAAAATGAATCAATTATAACAAAAAAATTTATATAATAATCAATTATTGAAATAATCAAATTTTTATAATTTTTCTAAATACACACTTACTCTTAATTACTGTGAAAACTAACCCGAATCACCCTTACCGTTACAACCAAAAGAAAAAAGTGACAACTAATATGCATGCATATTTTAAAATTTTTAATTTAATTATAAAAAATGTAGATATAAAAATTAAACTCCTAAATATTTGGTCAAAAAGCTTATATGCGAAACTCTACAAGCCTACAAGTTTTCTATTTAAATATAAAATTTGCATTACACCAAGCCCTTTAATTTAGGCATAATGAAAGAATCTGTTAAAAGAAAAAATTCTCACTAAGGCCAAAAAAAAAAACACAAACAAAAAAAAAGAAAAAGAAATTTTGCTTAATGAGACGAAGATTTTTTTTTTTTTTTGCGGTAAACAGCGGGGCTTAATGCTCAAAATTAACTTGATACCAAAAATTTGCATAATGAGAGGAAGATATTGCTACATTACGAAGTAATTTGATTTGTTGGATGCGGACCATATATGACTGGTGATAATATACTAAGATGGGAGCATGGAGAGTGAAAAGGAAATAAATACTAAGTGGGACCCGTTGATCATGATGAGATAGATGTACATAGTTAGAGTACAGTTAACGTGTAATTAATATTAGTTAAAAGTTAGTTAAATTAATTTACTGAATTAATAAGTTTATTATTAATTAGTTATTTCTATAATTTTATATAAGTTATATAATAATTAGTTTGGTGTACACACTTTTCATTATTCAATAAGTGATCAGGACAGTGAGCAAGATTGAGAGAAGTATGCTAATGGAGATACTTTATATGATATTAGAGTGGATTGTGATGATGCAGCAAAATATGCACAGAATGAGTGAAATGTTAGTATAAGAATTTAATTAATAGAAGAAGAATAGGGTTGTCAGGGTGATGGTGAAGAAGGTTGTGAATATGATATGAGGAGGAGGAGTATGACTACGAGGGGAGTTTGGAGGGTGAAGAAGAAGAAGAAGGTGAAGACAGTTACATGAATAAAAGTGAAGATGATTGGGATTGGACAAATGACATGCCTCAAAGTCAAGCTGAGAGTAGTAAGGTCCAAATTTAATAAAAAAAAGTAATAATGTCCAAATAGAATCAAGGAAGAAAAGGGAAAGTGTAGGTCACGTGTGAGGTATTTTTTGGGCGCTCAAATTTAGGGAGTGCCATATGACTTGGGTAAGGGTTCCTCGTTTTGCACATGCAGGTTGAGAAGTCCATTAGTGACAAGATTATATGGTTTGAAGAGCCACCTGATGTTTTAGTAAACGATAGCCACATGAAAATGAAGAGGTATTTCTTTTTTACTTTAGAAAAAAAAGAGTATTCTCCATCAATTTTTTGAAGTTAATTGAAAATATAAGAAAGCAAACAATCTAAGTAGTCTAAGCTCAACTTTTTCTTTAATAATTGAGCGTAAAGTGACCAATAAAATCTCTAGACAATCATATGAAATCAGATTGTAACTCAGATATCAAACGAACTTTACCCAAAAGGGATATGTGACAAATTTTGATTCTTGAAAACTTCTTCAATATAAAGAGAATAACAGTCAGAAGGGGAGACACAAACTTTCTTAAAAGAACATGCCATATGTGCACTTCCAATATATAGAATCCCGGGTTTATACTTTATGCTGGGCAGGATTTACAGTTTCTAAAGCTAGCTATAGAACAAGCACATTTACCTGAATATTTCAAGGTATTTTTTCCTCTGATAATTAATCATCTAAGGCTAGGCCACCGAACCAATTGACAAGCTATAATTTGCATTTATAACGTTTACATGAACAAGTAGGAAGAAGTGATTGTCACGCAAAATGACATACGGGATCACACTAAATTGAAAATATTGTGAAAGAGCTATCTTAACTCCCTTGTTGGTAGAATGTCAATTAATCAATCGTTATAATCTTAGAAATGGCCCCTTTAGTCCAATCAAATTTGTATAATCTATGAGTAGATTGATTCTGAAGAGTGATAAAATACACTCAAACTAATGTGTTTGAAACAATGAAATTGGAGTAAGCCATCAAATTAGCAATAGCATTTCCTTTCTCTGACAATGGAGACAATGAACTTCTAGTTACCATTGAACATGTCCCTTAGCCTCTCAACTAGAACAGAACAGGCTCTACTATAGTGGCCAAAAAGCAAATTAATTACTGGAGGCCTGCCAATCAGATCCCAAAATTACTTCTTTGTAACCACAATCCCAAGCTTAATTCAAACCTTCAATGGATTAACTTTCCTATAAACTTGATAAAAGGTTTTAAAATGATTTTATATGTCTTACGCGCTTTTTATACAAAATACTTTAAAGTATGACAATGCATGGGATCTACTCTATCTATATACTATATTGAAGAGATTAATTCTCATGAAGGTTTAAATTATTAGGCAAAGATACAAAAATGATTTTATATCTCAAAACTCCTCCACAACCACCCACACATTACTAAATCTGTTATATTAGTTATGTTAAGAGTTTCTTTTTTTGTCAAAAAATTCAGGATGAAGGGAAATTATCATTGTCCTAAGATCAAAACAAATTACAAATTTCAACGGAAATTTATAATAAAAATTACAAATTTTAACGGAAATTTATAATAAAATTACAAATCGCTTATTAACAAGAAATTTTTGAATTTAAACCTAAGTCATATATAGTTGTTATGAGTTGAAGATATTAGTCATGTTAGAGTTGATAAACATAAAAAATAGAGATTAAGTAGTAATTATGTCAAAATGTATCAAAAGAAATCCTCCATATGCGCAAATAATAGTGTGGCTGCGTGTATGTGGAAATTTCACCAATTCTTATCTTGAAGGAAAGCCTCTCCTCCAAGCATATAATGCACTAAATGTAACTTAAATAACAAGTTTTCTTTATTCCACTTGCAGCAATTCTTTGACAGACACAAGTCTTACTAGTGTTGCCTTGTCTTGCAGCATAACTTTAATGTAAACTGGCTTATCAATCCACATCACTAAACACTTTTCCGCCTTGAACTCGTTTTCTTTTTCCTTCATGAATTAATTATTTCCTATTGACTTGACAGCAAAAGTCAACATTTCACCAATCATACTCACCATCCACGCCACTTGGAATGTTCCAACTTTTGGTCCAATTTTCAATAATTTTTTTGAACTAATCGTATATAATATTTAATTTTCAATTAAAGTTGTAATATTTATATATGGCAGCACAACTTCCCAAGGTTCCGTCTCCACACAATATTTGAATTTTGAACATAAGTTGAGCCTTTAATGTGAATGGTTCCCCTTTGATTTGATTCTTTCAGAGGTCAAGGATCAATTTGACTGTTCTAACTACTAACACTTTCTTCCTTTGATCCTTTCCATTTTATATTACAATTTAAAACGTGATTTGATCCTACTCTGACCCACCAACTCAATTGCTAGTAAACAAGAAGATAGAGAAAGAAATAGCCTTTTTCACTACATTAATACTTTACTACTATTTTAGTTAGAATAATTCATTGTCAAAAATACAATTATTAAAGATCATTTGACTTAGTCATGGTCTGTCATTTTTCTGCCTCGTATTTTTACCTTGTCTTCATCCCTTTAAAAAAATTGTTAACTTTTGTTCTGTTTTCCGTTGAGTAAATGTTTGACTAAGACCCACTTCGAGAGATTGTTAATTTCTTCACCTGGTCAAGTTTAGAATTGTCTACTTCAAAAGATTATGGAAGGATCAGATCAATGCATTGAAGAAAGACTAAGAAATTAACCACAATACTTTCAGTATTCTCTTTCTAAGAATTGGTTTTACTCTATTGTTGGATTAGTATTAATTGCCTTTTTATTTATCAATGAGAGTTAACTTAATTGATAGCAAGATTGAATTACATCTATACAAGAGCTGTGGATTCAATTCTTACTTTTCTCATTGGTAAGCATTCACTAATTAAGTAATTATTAGTATTTACTAATTAGATATGTGTGTATGTATATATATGCTTACAATAATGCGCTTACTAATATATATGTCTGTATGTATATAACAGTGGATCCTACATATATACATGTACACATAAATATAAGCACATCCATTATTTACTTAAAAAGTTTGATATCTCATTTCATATTTTTTATTTTTGAATTTTTAATAAATATCCTAAGAGCACTTGTTGATAAATTTTTTCTTTTTCCCACCAAAAGCACCGATTGCCTTTTACCTTAAATAAAACAGGCTTGAGTTGAACAGTGTTCAAAACCTCAAGAGTAGTAAACTTTCAGTGCCCAGCGTCAAAGCATGATTATTGGTTTGATTCTTCCAAATCCCAAAAGAAGCTTTGGAATTTACAATCTTTTACCAAGTCACATACATTTAACACAATTATATTTATATAGAACTTTCCATTCAACAATGAAATTTGTTGAATTCCTCCTCTAGACTGCAAAAGGGTTGCCTTGACATAACGGCAGTGCTACATAGCGTTCGAGCGCTTGTAAGCACTGCTCAACTATTGGTTAAAATTATTAGTTACAAAACTTTATTTGTTTTTGGATTTTGTTAATAAATACTTTAAAGATGTTTATTAAAGATGACAAAATAGAAAGTTTATATTTTGTTTTTATCAAAAGTATTTTATTTTGACTTCTTATAAGAACACTTGTTACCCAAACCAAACCCTTTGTTTTTAATGCAAACATACAAATCTAGTTTATTTTAGTAGCCAGTAGTTGCTCGTGAAAGCTCGAGCTCTCATTAGCATTTCTCTTGACATAATTACACAAGGAAATATATACACTAGAGACTAGACTCTCAACTAAACAACTTCCAAAACGTCTTTTGACTGTTTCTCACTCCATTATAGGCCGTCATTAGTATTTTGTTTGTTTTTCCAAGTGAAGGCTTAAATAATGATTGTGCCTTAAAGGAAAAATGAGGTAAGCAAAAGGGTAAAAGAAAACACAATTGAAGCAGTCTTTTAAGAATAAAACCAAACCCGTATACCTAATTCTTTGATTATATCAGTAATAGTACTGAATGATGAAGCCCTTTTCATATTGTAAAAATCCAAAAAGCATAGTCTATCACCTTATGATATTCCAAAATCCAAATGGTTCACGACAATGTTCACCTAATTCCAACTAGCATGCTTTAAGCAAACAAACAGTTACATTAACATGTGCTTTACATCAGTTAAGAATATATAATCTCTGACCTCTCTGCTTTATTTCAACCTCTTCCAATTGCCAAAGATCAACTTTGTCAAACAGTTTACATGGAGACTTCGGCTATCAAGAATGATGCCAGGATGAGTTTACCTAGTTGTGGCTTTTAATTTTTCTCATTGGTCAAAGGTAGTGTTTTAAAAATAAGAACGAAACTGGTAAGTTGAATCAGATGAACTATGACCTGATTATATTTTTAGTTTAAACATTTTTTGATTTAGTTATAATTTAATTATGATTTAATCACAAATTTAATTAATTAAATCAATTGAACTATAATAAAAAATATCTCATCAGTTTAATTTCTATTTCAATTTTTAAAACATTGATAAAAAAACTGCATAAGCCACAATTAAAAGTCACACTACAATATTATTAAGAGTAACCATACTCTAAAGTAATGTGATATAAAATATAGTTAATTTAATTATATAAAATAATTAATTATATATATTGTAAATAATGTAACCATTTTATATAATTAAATTAATCATACTTTATCTCACACTACTAATACCACCTATTCTTATTGTAGAATTTCCCCTCCAATAATGAGTGCCTTTGACAAACGCTATCTGTTTTTGTCATTTTCTTTTTGTTTGTTGGACTTTTTCCGTCAAACACCCAAAAAATGCATTCAGAACTTTTATAGTCTATTACTACTCGTGGGAAGGACCGTCAAGTCAAAAGGTTGAACTTTGATTTTAGGATGCCATAAAACTTGTCAAAGATGTCAGGCTTTCCAGCAAACTTTTTTAGCCCACCACTGGAATGCACACACTGACCCAGCTAGTTTAGCAGTCTTAGGGTCTTAGGGCCTCCCCACAAATGATTATTATTCTTGGACCACCAAATTCCCTCCTATTAATGTCTTTCCATGTCAGCCCAATAATGTACGTTGCAATTAGAGGTAAAAACAGGTTCGATGAGGTCAAATTTTATCTTAAATAAATTTAATCTATATCTTAATTATAAAGTTTAAGTCTAACTTGTGAATTTAAAATAATTCAATTTTTAAAATTTAACTTTATTTTTTTTAAAATTTAACCTGATTTGAAAATTCATTTAAAAACTTACTTTGAAACAAAGCCTTTAAATAAACTATCAAACCTATCTTTAAATAGATTAGCTCAATAATACATGTTGCAACTTACAACGTGCAATACAGGTCAATGACAATAAAAGAGGGCATGATCAAAAGATAATTGGTTAGTTTATAAACTTCTAACTAACAGTCTGGACAAATGTCAGATAAAAAAAAAAGTCTGGACAAATGATGACTTCCCTAAGGAGATTTCAATACCATTTTTCTAGGACAAGATTAAATCCTGAGACATTTTTGCATAGACAATGTTTACACTATACAACAGTGTGCATATTTTTTGAGCTCGAGTTTTGACATCCCTGGAGTGCAACATCAGGCCTTCTCTGAACCAAGTTCTTGAATTTATTCAATTTATTTGGAGTTCCAGAACTTTTAATGTCGTTACAAATTTATAATGAACATTTGATAATTTCTGCTATCACTTCTGGGGCCTTCGCAGCCAAATTAGCATTTTTTCCTCCTAACAATTCCACTGAGCTAGCAGATGTACCTTAATTCAGAAGAGAAACGGGATGGGAACATGCAGTTTGCAGTAAAGTTTGCAGTAATGCGAAAACAATCTGTAATGGAACACTTTGCTAGTTTGCTAGTATAGTAAAAATAGAATAATAAAGAATAACCAAAAAAAAAAAAGACGGTTAATGCTAATGAAAAAGGAAAGACATGCTATATCAAACCACAAACCCAAAAGCCAAAAGGAAAAACAATTGCACTTACTATGTTAGGCATGTGTACAATCTCAATCATTCAGAAACAATTACAAGGACTGGAAGTGTTATCTGACTTAGAAATATGTGAGTGAAAGTATGTGCAAATATCATTACTCTAACTCAGAATTGGATTATGCAAGCACTGAAAAAAAAAATGCATTTTCTGTTACAGCCTTAGCTAATCGAATCATATGGCAAAAACAATACGCGAGTCACCAGGTTGTTCCACATTGATTTGTTCAATTTAAGACACTCTAACCCAGAGAAGCTCACCAAAAAGAAAATGCTAAAGAATCAATGCAATTCATCTTAAAAAGAATATGTACAAAATGATCATTTAGCCAATCAAAATTTTCCCCTTCATTACCACAAGTCATCTCATCAAGCTGACAATATTGTAAATGGTAATAACCAAATTCCAGCAAGGTCAGTACTTGCCATCCTCTAAGGTATGTTTGGTTCAGCTTATTTTAGGGAAAATAATTACTTATTTTTCAAAAGCTCTCTTAGAGAGCTTTTGATTATAAGTTGTTTTAAATACAAAATAAGCTAATCCAAACACAAACTAAATAATTTGCGAAATTCAGGCAAAAGAACCTAGAAATTCACCAGCATTCACGTTCAACATGCCTCATCAGGTTAATGTTCATGACAAAAGGGTGGGGGGATTATCACCAGCATGCAACTTGAGAATCTAATATCCCTCCCAACCCCCAAAAGAAGAAAGTTGCCATCAACTGTAGTTCATCACACGCCAGCATGCAACTTGACAATCTGTCACTCCCTTCCCCCTAATTTGCAACACTGTAGAAATAGAATTCCCTTGCACTTTGAATAGCCATACTGAGCTCATCAATGATGACCCTCCATGAGATCAGCAAGTGTTATTTTTCCACAGTTGCCGGTATCTAGTCTGTCAAACTTCTCACTAACCTGCATGATGTCCTTCTCTGATACTTTACCCATCTCCTTGAGCTTGTATATAACATATTCTGATTTACTGCATGCCCAAAACTCAATATATTCAGCAAAAGCAAGATGTATAAGTCACCAAATTCAATCAAAATATATTAACATAATCTTTTAGGATAAAAGCTAAAGAACATAATTTAAACCACTGAAGAAAAAGAATGATAATATTGTGGTTAAGGACCTGAAGAAATGCAAAGCACAAATGAATTAAAAATTTGGAGATTGTATACAAATGAGACCTAACTCATAGAACATTGCAGTAAGTAAATGTTTGTCAACAATCCACAATAATGAAACAAGATATGGCTGTAACCGTAACTACCAGAAATAATGGAAAAAATCAGTCAGCACAAGACAAATTTAAAAACTACATGTTTATCTGAACTGTTACAGAAAAACAGACTAAGTCAGAAGAAATTCCATATATGATGAGCAGCCAAGAAAAGAAAAGCACTTAATCAGGTTTTCCATTGTAAAAAGGATTCAATTAATAAAAAATGTATCATGACTCATATTTATGACACCCACCATCCTAAATGCTCTTATTAGTACTTCACTCAAGCACCGTATTACTTTTGATATAGCCCACTAAAGTACTGAGACCCATACATCGAACAGATCTAGAAACAAGATCAAATAAAGATGATAATCAACAGCCATCATCAATGCCATTTACTGCGGTTTAAGAAACTATAGTCTTGTCTGATGATTGTTTATCTAGAATTAAATTGACGTGTATCAAATATTAGTATTAAACACCTGCACTGCTCCAAAAAATCTAAGAATCTAGATGAAAAGTCATTCTTATAATCACTATATCTCTAAATGAGAGTTAACATTTATGGAAACTTATCTAGAGATTTAAATAAGCAAGCACAAAAAAATATATCAATATCTCTATGGTAAATATAATAAACAGCAAGTGGTATACTAAGTAACCACTATGATCAAGATAGAAAATAAAGTTTCCAGCAAAAAACATATACTGCACTCTAATATATGTTGATATGCATTAGATGTTCATTTATAAGGGTTTATGAATCAATTGGGCCTTACTGTTGAGTTTTATAACAGATTATGCACTATTTAGGCCTTCCTATTACTCCTTCAAAAGTTTGATTGTAAGCATGTCTAATTTATATTCTGGATCTCCTTAAGGAAACCAGTTTGTCTCTATTAAACTGATTACCTGACATTTTCTTTTCAGTCTTAACCAAATGTCTTTTCTGTTAGGCCTACGTGCATGATAATATGAGTTGAATATATATAATTTCAAATATATTAAGCATCATATGAGTTTAAGTGCAGTTTGGTCAACCCTACTAAATAGCATTTGGCATCTTAATATGGTCTCATGGCATGGTTGTCCATAAGGTTTATCTTCAACAACTTTTTCTTTGGCGCACATGTTAATGCTGAGGGAAATGTTAGTGTTTATATACAATGCTTGGCTCAATTTCTGTCAGCTTAAACCCTTTGGGAAATTCATTAATCAACAACATAAACAAGGTATATAAGATAAGGTATATAGCATGTAAATTTATGAGTAATAGGGAGTTGATGAATACTTTGGAGAGAGAGAGAGTCTAAACGTAAAGAACTAATACCAGATAGTAGCACCTAGTCACCTACTATTGCATATAATGCAAGCCGAAATTCAAAGATGTCAAGAATTTTAAGGTCAATTTGCAGTTGGTTCACAAGGAAATACTGACAGGTTTGGGGACAAATGTAACATTACAGTCAAGGAATTTCAGGAAACAACTGTCAAGGGTGGCATAAATGATATACAAATGGAAAACAAAGATGACATGACAGACAGATTGCATTTTTAATTTTGAAAAATGCAGAAAATACAGTATGAAAAGAGCCAGAGCAATCCAATTATAGAAATTCTGCAGCACACTTGTTTTCAAACCAACCAGAATTATTTCTCCAACTTTTTTTTTCCATTGCACTCTAAATGGAGACGTAGCCATGCAACAAAATAATTTTTTTTTTATAGAAAAAGAAATATTATTAGAAGAGAGAAGAAAAGTACAAAAGAGGATAAGTAATCCTCTCAAAAAATACAACTAAAACCTATGAGATTGTATCATGCAACAAAGGAAGCCAATCTCTATGTATGTCTACCAAAGAAACACCAACAAAGAAACCATGAGCTGAACACCAAAGAGAAGCCAGAAGGAGAACCCTATCCCAAATAAAGTCTAAACTTGAGGAAAGCCCCTTAAAAATTTTACCATTCCTTTCCAACCATAAACACCACAAAATAGCGAAGATAGAGCACTGCCAAAGGATCTTTGATTCTTTGCGGGAACCAAAACCTCTAAACTTAGTTAGAAAAAAAAAATGATGCAAATCCTTAGGGCAGACCCAAGCCTCTCCAAAAAAACCAAACAACTTAATCTAGAGATAATTTGCTCCAGAACAATGCAAAAAGAGGTGATCCCCTAATTCCGAAACAGAGCAACACATTAAGCACATATCAGGAGACAAAGTAGTGATAGGTCTGCGCTTCTGAAGCATGTCGTGAGTGTTAATTCTATTAAGAACAGCAATCCAGACAAAAGCTTTACCCTTTAAGGGAACTTTAGACTTCCAAATGGGCTTTCCAAAAGGAATCTTTCTCTATTAGGAGAATAAGTCAAGAACTGAAAATAAGACTTACAAGAGAAAGATCCAGAAGATTCAAGAGTCCAAGTTCTAGTATCAGGAAGAGAAGAAAAATGAATAGATTCTAGCAAAGACAAGAGAGTTTGAAGCTCAGTAACCTCTCTATCAAGCAAGTTTTTGAAAAAATGAAAATTCCAAGAGAGATTAAATTGAAAATAAAATTGACAAAGAGGAGCATTGTGTAAGGAAGAAAGGTGACAAAGCCTCGAAAAAGCCTCAGAAAGAGGAACACTACCAACCCAAACATCTTCCCAAAACTTTATACGAGATCCATCACCCAAATGCAGGGATAAAAGAGAAGAAAAAGAAGGCAATCCCTAAGAAATAAATTTCCAAGGACTAGCATGAGTCGCTCTACCTGTAGAGTTGGTGTCCCACCCATTCGAATGCAAACCGTATTTACTTTTAACCACCTGATGCCATAAAGAAAACTGTTGAAGAGGAAAACGCCAAAGCCACTTAGCTGCCAAAGCAACTTAGCTGCCAAAGCAATATTCTTAGACACCAAGTTACCAAGACCCAAGCCCCCCTCCTTCTTAGGTCTACAACAAACCTCCCAACTAACGAGGTGATCCCTGCTATTTTCCCCTGTACCCGAACCAAAAGAAATCCTGCATAATATTCTCTATTTTTTGTGCCACAACCACGGGAATGCGAAAAAGGGAAAGAAAATATAAAGGGATGCTAGACAAACACGATTGAATAAGAGTGATACCCCCTAGAGAAAAAAAAAGGCACATTTCCAACTATCTAACTGCTTGGAAATCTTACAAACCACGGGATCCCAAAAAGATAGAACACGGGGATTACCTCCTAGAGGAATGCCAAGATAAGTGAGAGGCCATTGAAGAGATTGACATCCTGCCAGAGTAGTAAAAACAGTCACAATTTGACTATCCACATTCACATCCGCTAAACCACTCTTGGCCCAATTAATCTTAAGACCAGAGATGACCTCAAAGAAATTCAAAATAGACAGAATGTTAACAAAAGTCTCAGCATGTGGCTCTAAGAAAAAAACAGTGTCATCAGCAAATTGAAGATTGGAAACAAGCACTCCCTCTGAACCAACTGACAACCCTTCAACCATGTACCAAAATAATAAGCTACACCATAATGTAACAGCAAGTCGTGTACCATTCTAGTGTACTTCTTACACAAACAACATCAAGCTAGTTGCAACAATATATGTCTTTTCAAAGTATCTTCTCAGCAAAAATTATCAAAGGATGATACCAACGTAGGATCTTTATTCCTTTAAACTCCCAGAACCATAGCCACACTCAAAAGCTATTTTGGATCAAATTTCTCACATTGTTCATTTTAGTTACTATCTTATTTCATCACCAAACAGCAAACAACTATACTGGGGAAAAAAAAAGATAACAGAAAGCATCTTTCCATATTTTCTTAATCTATACTCCTATGAAGGGAACTCCTCAACTGAAATAGAAAGGAAGATTCTCCGACCCAAATGTGCTTTTAAATCTTGACAACCCCAAAAAACCAGTGGTCTAAAAGAAGCAAATCCCTGGGAAATAAACTTCCAGGGACTTGCATGAGTTGCAATAATCACTAGATTGGTTTACTCATTTTCCTGCTAGTGCTATGCATCGTTCAACATTGTGTAGCCAAGTCTAAGCAAAGGATATTTTCTGATAACTTCATCAGCATTTCCATTTTTATGGCCTATTCTATCATTTGCCTTTTCAACTTCAAGTACTTTTTCAAACAAAGTTTCTGATGGAATGCAAGTTGTGCACTTCAGCAAAGACTCCATTTACAGCTTTAGGGGTCAATTTATGGATTTTGGATACACATTTTTACATGATATCAATAAAAGGAAACCACAAAGAACCGATTAGTCATTAGATTATTAGGGCTCAATTCCGCTGCTATAGTCACTGTAGCAAAGCAACGGGAAAGAGAGAAATAAAACAAGTGGGTCCCACAATTTAAAATTAGTGAGACCCACTTTTTTTTGCTGAATAAAGGTTGCTCATTGTTTTTTGATACTTGCTTCTCAATCATAGAAATCTCATTACAAAATTGGTTTCTTCATATACTAGTGAAATAGAAAGATGCAGGCCTTTTAGTACTTGTGCATTCAAGGATGTAGGATTCTTCGTGATTAAAAATAAATTTATTGAACAAGAAAAGTAGATAAAGGTTGATTGGTTTGTTGAAACTTGAAATTTGCTTGTGCATGTAAAACCAAATAAATGACACTCTTTGTGCAAGTTCTACATTCTAATGCTAGCTGGAAAAAAGTGGTCAATTTATAATCTTGTGATCAAGGATTTATATTATCTTCCTAATTGAGCACAAAGCTTAGATAAAAATTAAGTAAATCAAGGTTTAATACATCATTTATTGAAGCTTTTCCATTGTATAAAATCATTATAAATATCAGGTATTAGGGTTATTTATATAAATTCCACACACATAAAATCATAAAGATGTAGCTTGTTGGAATTTTGTATACAAGGAATCATAGTCGCAGAGCTACGCTAACTTGCTGTCACCTTTTCTAACAGTCATACATTTTGAACAGAGCAAACCTACAAATAAAAGAGCAAGTGTAAAACAGGGCCTCCAAATGTAGTTATCCTCCTAACCAAATACCAAGATATACAACCAGTAACCAACGCACCCCCTCTACTGCTTTTTTTTATTAAAAAAGGAAAAAAGAAGGCTCCATCAACCTCAAAGCACTGCACATAATAACTATTGGCCACCAACCCTAAAACAAATAAGTCGCATGAATTAATCCCATCTATGACAGACTATGAAGCAGTTCACCTTCCATTTTCCTGACAAATTTTCAAGCACACCCTCCAGGTACTTTTTCTCTCAAATGCAAATCTCCAAAGTCATTTTTCATAAAGCATAGTTATTAAAGCATTTGCCATAGCCTAACTACAGAAAGTCTGGTTAAATAGTCCTGAATTCTGAGAGAAATGTGAAGCATGGGGCATCAGAGGAGCACTATATATAAAGGTTATTTAAAAGGCAATTTATTTCCAATTTTCCATGGGGTATGAATAGGAGTTATGCAGCCCTGAGGAAAAGATTGCTTCCACCAGGTTGCAAATTCACAGTCAGTCATTGAACACACACACACACAAGATTGCTTCCTCCAAGTTGCAAATTCACATTATCAGTCATTGAATACTATTTTAACAACCATTTATTTGCAAAATTCGAACACACACACACACACACATAAACAAGAAGGTGGTTCAGCATATGGTTTTTTTGCTATATTTCTTTCAGGTCTTAATAACAAGTAGGAATAAATGATGGAGACAGTTAGGTGTATAGAAAGTAGCATGTTTCCAACATAGTAAACCACAAAGTGTGGCTCAGTTGGCAAACTGAGCTCCATGTGGACAGACTTTACATGCAGCGCAGAGGTTCAAAACCCACTAGGCGCACCTTGTGGCAGAGCCAAGCCAATGCCCGAGCAAGGATTTTTGGGTGTAGGGACACCTCGTGATCTTACAAAAAAAAAATTCAAATAGTACAATTTTTGGGATTCTGCCTTCACGGTGTCCTCACTGTCTTCTACAACTAAAGATATCAGTTTTGTTTGGCTTAGTTTGATCAACATGTAATACAGGGACCTGTATTGTATACCTTATAGGCTTATATTACTCCTGCTCTAAGCTTAAACTCAAGACATCCAACATTATAAGGAAAATACCACTTAGAAACAAAAAGTAACACTGACGTAGACCACCATGCTAAGCAAGTAAAGCATGCAAACTACTATAAATAGCCCAAACAAAAACAAACTTCCTCGTTAACATTTTAATCATCTAAATTTTCTTATTTGAGATTTACAACAAGAGGAGGCCTAAGAAGTAGAACCATATACCAAGCCATTATAAAACCAGAATAGTCTTAGTAACATCAAATAATATAAAAACTTTAAAACACATACTCCACACATTAGATAAGAATTGACTACAACATGAAGAATAAAGGGGTAAAAACTAATTTCATATAACTAGTTAATTGCCTCCATAAATGAATACTTCAAAGGATAAGATTGTCCAAGTAAGCATAGCATGATTAGAAAAATCAACATCCATACATACGATTTCTCAATGTCTATTGCTGGTACACAAAATAAAAGGATATAAGGGAACTCTGGAAAGTTAAAAAATGTGTGAGAATTAAAAGTTTTTAATCACTTCTACAGATGCCCATATTTTCATTATGCCATGCCTTATTCTAAAAACTTTTATTTTTCTTGTCCACATCATGCAGCATATCCGTATTATGCTTCATGGTTATAGCATATCTTATATGAGTTAGAGATTCTGAATTAAGTCTAACTAAAAACTGACACCCAACAACAAAATAATTGCTCCGAAATGAATAACAGAAATTTAACATATCATCAAATCTTTTAAAAGAAGGAATTTAATTTCTATTTAAGTTATACTTACTATTCTCTGTTTTCATATTATATTTTATATCTGCCAAAGTAAATGTCAAAACTTTAGTTATCTCTATGCATTTATGCAGATACTGAATTCATACTTAGAAGTGATACATGTAGGGGGGGAAAAAGAAAAGAAAAGAAAAAGGATCTTGTAAAATTGGAAAACATCTAAATAGTAAATACTGAATAATATTTCAGTGCTGTACTTTCATGAACAACAATATTGATGCCAAAAATTACTCAACTTTTATGAGATGGAAATGTAACGGTGCATACCTCACAAAGCCATTATTGTCTATGTCTGCAGCAAGAAATTCAGCAACAGTCATATCCTGACCAAGAATCCACTTTGCCATCTTCCTATGCCGCTTATCCACTCTCGCCTCAGCCAAATAGAGGAATGCTCGGGCCACTGTAAGCGTTGACACAAGCAACCAAATCGCAGCAAAGATACGACCGTGCAAGGTCTTGAATGCCCGATCACCGTACCCAACGGTTGTAACCGACATAACCGAAAGATAAAAAGAATCTAACCATCCAAGCCTTTCCACAAAATGCATAACCCCCACACCAAGTCCAATACAAAGGACCACAACCCCCAATGCCAAGGCCACCTTCATCCTAATCCTCATTCTCCCTTTCTTCACATCAACTATATATGACCTCCCATCCTTCTCACCCCTACCCTTCACTGCCCTCAACAAATGATTCTCCTGTAAATCAAGAACATAGCTAACCATCCCACTGAGCAATATGTCTACAAAACCAAACCCCACCAACACAAACAATATAGAGAAAAGTTTGGTTGCTGTACTATTAGGAGTAATGTCACCATATCCTATTGTGCACATTGTCACTATGCAAAAATACAATGCATCCACTATAGGATGAGTCTCAGTAGATGAAAAATTATGACGATTGAACCAATAAATAACCACCCCCAATGCCAAATAAAGAACAAGAAGAATAAATGCCTGGTGAACAATAGACTGAGTACCAAACTGGGGTCTTTGCTCGGTTGATTGGTGATTGAAATCACTGATAACAGCCATAGCAGGTGCAGTTTTGGAGCGGTGGAGGTTGGTTTTGCGCCATGGATAATTGGGGTCAATAAGCCATGAAGAGTGTTGTTGCTGGGATTGTTGTTGTGCATCGAATGCTAAGTCCTGATGTGAAGAGGAACAAGAAGATTTTGGGGAATTGAGGGAAAGTGTTAAGGCCTCAACCAAGGGTGAAGAAGGGTCTCTTGGGGAAGAAGCAGAAGAAGGGCCAAAGATAAGTCTATCCTTGAACTCCATAGGGGTTACAGGGAGAATGATCTCATTATTCTCTGGCAATGGACAAAGGTGTGATGGCAATGGTGGAGGCCTCTTTCTGGGGCTGATATATGGGAGCAAAGGCTCCTTTTCCATAAGGGTCTTCCGTGAAAGCGGTTTTGGGGTCTCTAGTGGGGATGCAGAAAACTACTTCAATACAAGGAAAAGAAGCAACTTTCGAGGAGGAAATGGTGTTTGCATAAATGGGTCGGTTGCAGAATAGAGCAAAATTGTGTGTGGAATCGAATGAGGAATGCAGAAGATAAGAGAAACAAAGAGAGAGCAGAGAAAAATTTGAGCTTTTCTTTTATTAATTAAAAAAAAAAACTGACCTTTTTTGTTGCAGTTTTTGTGGAGATGAACGAGTTATGTGCAGAGGGAACAAACAAAGTGGCAATGGATTTCGGAAGTTATAGAGAGAGAAAGATATTGCAGTACATAGGTACATGAACGAGGACAGTGTTGGCGTGTGAAGGGGTGACAATGTTAACTATGATTCTGGTACCACTCATTTCAGAGGGATATGCTACACTCACGCGCTTCTTGGTGGCTCGTGAGGGAATGGTTCAAAACGAAACCATGTGATATGGGATAAATAACTGGATAAGACTTTAAATTAAGTAATTAATACTCGTGGATTCACAGATTCTGGGTATCTGTCAATCCATATTTTTTATTCTTTATTCATATAATTATATTATGAATTAATATATTTATTATTATAAGCAAATATAGGAAAATTATATATTTATCAATTTGGTATATGATTATATTTTAGTTTATTATTTATTATTGTTTTAATTAAATTTTTGGACTAGTTTTTGCAAAAAAGAAAAACTAATTTAATTTAAATGAGTAACTGTTAAGAACATGAAAGGGAGGCACTGAAAGGGAAGAGAATAATTATTAAGAAAATGGGTCAGTTGGTGTTAATATATGTATAATTTTATTTGTGTGTAAAGATTTGTAAAAATGTGTAAATAAGGACAAATGTGAAGAAAAAAATGTGGACACCAAAATTTAATATTGTCATTATATTATTAATAGATAATAAATAATAAATATAAAGATTTATAAAAGTGTGTAAATAAAAGTAAATATAAAAAAAAATGTGGACATCAAAACCATTATTTAGTAATAGATTACCTTGGGTCACGGTCATCTGAATCAGAGTGCAGAAGAGAAGGTCGCGGTCTTTTTGTTTTGAAAGTAACACATGAAGAGAAATGGTCTATATTTGGTAAGTTAATTAGCCAAAAATATGGGCATGGTCATCGCCATGTGGTGGCAGGTTTCTTGTGTTCCTTGACCATGTCCAGTTGAAGCGTGGCACACATTAGTGGCTGTGAATGGCTGCATAATTAACAAGAGAAAATGATGGGATGTAGTGCCAATCACATTTACACACATAAAATCTCAAGAGATTAGTTTAACGATGCACAAATATATGATCTATAAAAAGGGATTTGAGTTCTTTAAATATGTAATATTAGGCTCAATCTAAATTTATATGTATAAAAATAATATTATTAAAAAAAATTTATTTAGATATTTGAATATATTTTATGAGATTAATTTTATACTTTTTAAGTAAAAGATATTTTGAGAAAATAAAAAATATGATGTATATTTAGTCACATAGTCATTGATTCAAATTCTAATTATGTTAAGTACTTGAATTCATATTATGAAAAATATTCCTATTAATGTTTTTAAAATTGGATTAGTCATTCAATTGGTGAAGACATTAGTTTAAATTAATTTAATAATATATTATATTATGTTATGTAATATTTTAAAGTCTCATATTGTATAATAATTAAAACATTTAGGTATATAATATATAAAAAAGCTAAAAACATGTCATACTTACAAGTTTCATATAAAATAGTGAGTGAAATATCTAAGCATATAATCTATATAAAAGCAAAGAGATGTGCAAACCTTCTTATGCCTTTATTGAACATTATATGTAGATCTTTATAACTTAACATTGTGTTTATATTTGGCTCAAAAATTATTTTTGAATGAATTAAAAATTTATTGACGAAAAAAATTTGAGTTCAATTTTTTTTAATAAAATTAGTTCAAATTAGTTTTTATCGATTTTTTACTAGTTTGGTGAGTTCTTGATCGACTTTGACTAGTTCTTTCCCATGGATTGAACTTGTGATCAGTTGGACTAAAAAAATATTGCTAGACCTATAATTCTTATAATTAAAAAACTCATATACTTTTTTTACACTACTAATAACATATTTATTTAGGTTATATTTGCAATCATTAAAAAATAAACATGATTTAATTTGATAAAGAAATTAATTGTCATGTTTGAAACTCATTATAAAATTATCATTTAAATTGATTCCCAAATCAAACTCAAATGTTTAAAACACTTGGAAGATGAATTATATTGATTTTACTTTAATAATTTACTAAACCCTTATTTATAATATGTTAAATGACTAAACTAATAAGGACAAAAATATCGGTTGAAATAATTAAAATTAAAATCAAATCAAATCCAATTAAATTTAAGTGAATTTCATTTGTACACAACTAAATTTTAAAAAAATTATTTTATAACTATCTTAAAATTAGATCAATTTCTAAAATATTATACTCTTAGATTTTAGGATCTTCAGAATCAATCATGATCCCTCAACCGTGCTTTAATAAATGTGCATTGCAAAATTGCTTGATGAATTCCAGCATTTTTTCAGTATGTCCTTATAATTTATACTTAAAAAGTAATTCTACCAGGTGAGTAATAGCTTTCTAAAATCTTCTTATAATTAATATTTTAAAAAAATATTTTACTTTCAACTACTCAAACAAACTCAACAATCTATAATTATTTTTATTCAAATTTCTGGTAATTAACTTTAAACATTAATTTTTTTTCAATATAATTTAAATATATATTAACTTACTTTTAGATTTATATAAGAGTCACATTAATATTTTTATGCACATATTCACTTGTAAATTTAACAAATCAATTTTTCTGTGGCACCTTCTTTGTATTTATAAATTAATAAAGACAATGGTTCATACCATCTTATCGTTTTTCCATGTCAATGAAATCAAACATTAGAACGCAGGACGTTTTTGAGCGTTGACTGCAAAGTTCCTCTGCTCACCAACCAACCAATTGAATTTTACAAAGTAAAATGTTTTGTAAGATAAACTTGGATACAAAAATTTATTTTGAGAGAAAAATTCAATAACTACAAGCCTACAATTATAATAGAACAATCCTAAATAACACAAGATACCCCTCCTAGTTACAAGGCCCACCTTGATTTGAATTGAAAATTGGATGGAAAAATACAATCAATTTGGTTCTTTGACAAATTAAGAAAGCCCAGTCTTAAAAATAACAATCATAATTAGCGCAACGCTTTCTTTAATGCTGTTTAGCCGTGAGAGCCAACCATTTTCAGACGTATATACGAAGTACAACCAGGTAGATACGCCAACTGACTTTAAAAAAAAAAAAAACTTTCATAGCATTTTATTAATTCTCCATCTATTCCTTTCAGTTATACTATCAGTCAGGTGATTTACTATTTTTTCCACCGAATTAAACTATCTCCCATTTGATTTTCTTTTTTCAAAGAAGTATTTACAAAACTACTTCTCAAATGGTCAACTCAACTGAAAATATATAAATTATGTAATGATGCAGATATAGATGACTATTTACCTAGGATGCAAATTGTTTCTTTTTTCTTCTCCGTATGACTTGAATATTTTGGTATGAATGTCTATGGAGAGCCGAATCTCACAAAAGATCTTGGAAAAAATTAATTATACACCCCTTTTAATGATGTATATACTATTTACACATTTTTTAAGAGTATGATTTAGTAAAAAAATAATAATAAAAAAATATGTATAATAAATAATATTAAAAAGAATATAAAAAGTAATATAAAATAAATAAATAGAAATATCAGAATTGAAAAATCTTTCTTAGGCCATACATGAATTGAAATATACCTTCCCTGCCAAAAAGCTTGTAATGCCAACACCAATTTTATAGCATGTTTAGTTTATAGTTTGTAAACCACCCAACACAAACTTCTTTTATGCAAATGATGGTTTGAGACCCAAAATCACGTTTGCACGTGCACAAGCTAAGCCTCTAAGATTTGGGAGTGATTATGACATAGGAGGTTCATTAGACCATCCATCTCCCTCTCCTAACTGCACCTCCTATCTACCAAAAAATAGAAAAAATACTCATTTAGTCCCTCAAAAATAAAGGTAACATCCTTTTAATTCTCTAAAACAAAAATTAATATCAATTTAATCTTTCAATCATAGAATGACACTAATTTGGTCTTGAAAAAAATTTAACATTAATTTAATCTTTCAATCATAAAAAGTAACATTAATTTAATCTATCAATCATACAAATTTGACAATAATTTAATCCCTTAATCTCATGATCCATGCTCAAAATGACAATTTTGATGTCACTTTTCATGATTTTGATAAACTGAATTAATATCAATTCTTTGAGAAGCAAAGTAATTACACTTGTATCTTTGAATCACTAAAATGGGAGTTTACTCCAAAAAAAGAAAACAAGGAATATTCCTTGTAGTTAACAGTGTAGTGCTCAGTTTTAGAAGCACATACCACCATCTCTGCATCACTCAAACGGGTAGGGAACTCAATTTTTACTTACCCTTTTGGTACATAACTAATATAATAACTGCCAATCACCAAAGCAGGAATAAAAAAGATCAATTTAAATCAACTTGAGCCTTAAAACTGATCACGCGCTCTACCACGTCTCATTGAGTCACTCAATAAGCATCCACATCACTGAAAAAGCACGAGATAACAGAATGCAGCAGCAAGGGTATCTTGTGATCATTACATTCAAAGGGTTCAGGGAAGAAACTATTTCAGGGTACATCGTAAACTTGTAATATCTAAGATGCCATCCACATGCTAGAAGTTGTTTTACAAATGAGTAATGCCAGAATATTAATTAAATTTTTTCAAGTTCATAGTTTAATTAGGAGGCCTGGCAAGATAAAACCAAAATTTCAAAATGAAACAGATATACTTCACAACCCACTTATATAATACTTTGTCAATAAAATACATAATGCATGAAGTTGGTACTCAGCACACCGTTTAAAAAGACACTGAAAGCTAATCATCATCCTCGAGAACACTTCGACGCCTCTGTATCTGAAAAAGCGGAACATAAATCACATAGAAAACATATAAACTTTGAGAATAGAACAATGTAACCAATATTCTATAACTTACTGTAACTTTTGTCTGCCTCGTTGTTTGGCTGTTTATTTGCTCCAGCAGTGATATGAGTCTTTCTTCAGAAACCTAAATATGCCAATAAATAGATGAGGCATGGTAGATACAATAATGCCTCATATGGACTAATTACTTCAATTTTCCATTGGGACATGATCTCTTTTTTCTTCCCTTCCGTTTTTTCTTACATATAGATTTCTTTCTTTCATTTTTTGAAGGGGAATTTTATTTGCTTTTATTATTTAAGAAAAAAAAAGCGGGGGAGGGAGAGATTACTAGGCGTCATCACACAACCATCAAAGAGAAAACAATTTAAAACCATCATCCTACAGATTATATCCATATTATCACCATTCGAACTGTCAAATAAACCCAAAAACTTCCAGAGACCTAAATTTGGTTCATGTAAGTCATCATCAGAAACCAACTTCCTTGCATATATATCACATACGAAAGAAATTGTACCTATACAAGTGCAGTCATTCTCAACCAATCATTAGACGGCCTACACTGGTATCTTCTTACTTGCAACATCTTACTGTCAAATGTCAATACTAAATTGTACAGTTTTACCTAGCAAAGTTAGTGATTACCACAAGATGCAACACTGATATCCTCACCCAATTACATGTGAGTTACATGAAATATGAGAACACTAAACCTTTTATAAATACGAAAAACCACAATAGACCATTTGTGGCATGTTATCAACATTTTATAAATCCCAATTACCATCTGCCACGTGAAGATATAGCATGCAAGTATAGATTGAGGACCTTTGCTGGATCAATGATATTGAACAAACAAATGGTACAACTAGAACTTTACTGATCAAATGACAATGTATCACACAAAAAGTTCATTGAGTTTAAATTACAAATGTTACCAACATCAACTTGTGATAAGAATGAGAGAGGTTGCAGCAAAAGACAAGATCCAATATACCTTCTCAGTTATCTGACCCACTCGAGCAGCTCTCAATATAACATCTTCAACACCTCTTGCTTTCTCAGGTTTCACCAAAGCAATTCGAGCAACTGCATATAATAATAGCAGAAATTTAGAAGCACGTAAAAAAGCCAATTATATGTAGCCAAATGCTTCATGCCTTCAAATTTTCATAGGATTATTCTAAGGTACATTGCCAAACATGATCTTTCCATCTACTATTTAAGATTTGAAATCCAAATGTGTTTTGTCTTCCCTGCATGCCATCTCCACAATAACTAAATGATGACAAATAGGTCAAAATCTTCCTCCCCAACAAAATAGGGTTGCAAGCTAAAATGACTCCATCAACTTTTCAACATTACTACGTTCAAAACTCAGCCTCTCAGATCCATCTAGCATATTTTCTTTTGTTTTGATTAAAACAACCAGATACATCTCAGATTAGTTAGGCTTAAGAAATCATAGCAGCTTTGAGATCCATACCTTCTAGGAATCAAGGTGAGGAAATCAGCAACTCTATTTGATGTGGAACAGGTAAAGGGAGGAAGGGAAAGGAATAAGATATTGAGCGAGAGAGGAACACGAAGATTGAGTAAAAAGAATAAAAGCGGAAGAAGTACAGTGAGTAGGGAGAACAGAAGTTTAGGAACACTTTTAATTCTTAAATCAAGTCTAAGTCACCAAACCAAAGTATAAACCAAATTAACAATCCTTAAATAGTTAAACCCAGGCTGATAACCAAGCAATAGTAAATTACTAAAAACTCCAAGTAATTATAATTTACTAAAAATACATTAATAATACCCAGATGACTAATAAATTCCCAAATAACAAAAAAAAACCAATTAATACAAATAAATCCAATTATACCTAATGCATGGCACACTATTGTTCCTATTCCATACTCCATTATTATTCATTATTATTTGTTTCATGAAGTAAGACTAAATATGTCAGCTTCAATATTCACAAAAATAAATCTGCACAGCTCAAAATTCATTGAAGAAATCCTCAGAGGGTACCTATAGAGAACACACACACACACACACACACACACACATACATGCAGGTACCAACAGAGAACAGAGGGGAGAGAGAGAGAGAGGGAGGAAAACGCAAGAAATTGCTATTTATTAGGCTACCAGTACCAGAACAGTCATCAAAGTAACACATTGATATGCATCTTGGATAGAAACCTAGCTATTTAGGCACAATATCTGCATAGGCATACTGATATATACTAATATCTTTTTAAGAGGGTTCAATTTGGAATATAATCTGGTGGAAGATTTTAGTCACAGCAAGATTATATAGAATGAAATGGGTATCTAGAAATATCTTATCTACTCTTATTTCTAATGTATATGTTTTATGATAGGTCATCAACTTCTATGTATATAGTTCTGTGTTTGTCAAAATATCTGACGATACACAATAAATGTGAATGTGATATATGAAAGTTTAAGAAAACTATACACCTACGAATACACAATACTAACAAGTAACAACTATTTCCCCAACATGTGTCTCTATATTTATTAATGCATTGATTGAAGGCAGGATTGAAATATTAAATTATGCAATTGCAAACGACAAAAGTTTCACTTTTATCTTTCGTCAGCAGTATAGTACAGCAAAATGCACAATCATGTCGCTTTAAGACAATCATTAAGCCAACTAAGCTTTGAAGGAAAAACAAGTGTGCTATAATCGATAAAAAGTCGATTAACAACTAAGAAGGCAAGATTACGTTATGAACTTACGTCTTTCCCGTGCTTCAGCTGATAATATCTGACTAAGCATCATTTGTCTTTGTTCCTCAGCCTCTCTAAATTAATTGTTTTTCCATTCAGATCAATAATTGTTCTTACTCCAGAGAAAAAATAAAAATCTGAGTGCATCAGAAGGATAAATGGAAGAATAATTTAATGTAATAGTACAAGAATCTATATTCAGAAACTAACCTCTTTGCATCCTCCTGAGCCGTCTGCTGTTCAGAGTTCTGTTGATTTCCCTGTTAATATATATATATAAACTGATCAGCAATATCAACATAATTACAAGAGAACTCTCACTCTCTGCTGTGAAAGAATAAAGATAAACTTAAGGCAATGATAGCTAACCACGCCATGCCGACCCATGAGCTCCTGCATCCTTCTCTGTCTGATTGCTTCCAACTCAGGATCAGCCTGAAATTAGCAGTTAGATATATAAACCAGAAAATAAGTATAATTATAAATTTAAAAAAAATTTACACTATAGGCAGAGTACAATTGAAATGAAGACCCCAGACCCAAAAATTAAAGCGCTGCATAAAATGCTCAAATGCAAAATTTTTTGAACTAGGAATGAGTGAAACACCAATATATGTAACAGCAAAGAAAAACAACACGCTGACCCCCCCCCCCAAAAAAAAACAGCTCCAGACAGCAACAAAGAACGAAGGAACCACTTGATCAAAAACGTTAAAGTCCATGGCAATTTGGGAATTCAAATTGAAACAGGGTTTTAAGTTTATTGTCAAGGTTTCATTATGGAAAGAAAAACAGTTACAAGCCACAGATATAAGACTAGCATACAAAAATGCAGCAGAGAACCATAACATGCAAAATTTGCAACTTTACTGTGCGGATTCGGGTCAAGTTTTCTAAACTCCAAAATCCAAAGTTTATCAAAGTTTCTATTCACTCTTTTCATTCGAAGATTAAAAACGCGCACTTGGGTGTGAATGTCAAATCCCTAACAGTTTTGATTCAGAAAACATTGAATAATTGGGAACAGGATAAATCCCCGAATACCCTAATGCAAGTTTCCGTTTGTTTCCCGAGAAATTAGAGCAAGAAAAAGGGGGAATTGGAATGAGAACGTACCATTTGGTTAGGTGAGGAGAAGAAACCCTAGCGGGTCTCAGAATGGGGATTTTCTTTTAATTCACCGGTCACCACCACCTCGCAGGTCGCGTTTGCAGTAAGCGATTGTTTTCGCTTTTCAGTTTTCACATATCAAAATCATGATGTATTTCCATCAACGGTCCAGAGTTCCCAACGAATATTTAGCCAATCCTAGCTGTTAATTTTTTTAGTTTGCTTTTTTTTTTGGACAATTTTTTTTAATACTTTGTTTGTTAAACGAATTATTGTTGGGCTGGGCTACATGAATCGTAATAGAATGTTGCATGAAGGAATAGAAAAGAGTGTTACCATCGAGAATTGTGCTCGAAGTGGCCTCAATTTACGAAAGTTATAGAAGTGTTCGGATTTAATCTTTAGATTATCCATGTGATGGACTAGGTTGAGCTGAGTTATTGGTGGAGTTAAACGTATACCTACACCCCTTCGAGGGTAGGGTTAATGGTAAGCTGTAAACTTGAATACCTACAATACTTGCATCTTGTGACAATGCCTTTGAGTCTCTGACGGGTAGATGGGGGCTTCTTAAAAGTATGATAGTTATGTAGCTTCTGCAGTTATTTGAGTAGATACTAACACTCTTCAAGCGACGCGGGGATGATTTACAAGAGTTTGTTGTTTAGAAAAATTGAAAATTATAGATTATGCTGATAATTGATTATAATCAATTATAATTAATCACCTTTTAACCAGTTTAGGTATGGAAAAATTACTAAAATAGTATAGAATGATTAAAAAAAGTATTTGATTGGGTTTACATATCAAAGTGTAAGAAATAATCTATAAGCTAAAATCATAAGTTTTAATATTCAGCTTATGATTATTAGCTGTAAAAAGTTTTTTTTTTTGCATTGAATTTTGTGTAAAAGTTTCTTTAGAAAATAATCTTTTTATCCAAACATAATAATTATTTCACAAAATAACTTAATTCTCCAAAAATAACTATTTGAGAAAGAATTAATCTTTCCCAAACATGCTCTTTGTGTAGAGATTAACGTCACCTAACCAGTGGTTGGAAAGGTATGGTTATGAGGTTACTAGTTCAACAAAGAGTATGAGGAGCTACATATTGTATGTTCCTATTATGGTTGTTATGATCATGTTGCCAAAATTTGTCCAGATAAGCATGTGACTACTTCCCAAAGGGTTGAGCACAAAGGAAAATCAATTGTTGGAAGGCATATAAATGGTGGCGTTGTTGTTGAGGAGCAACACACTAACGTGGATAGGAAAGCTATTAATGGTAATTATTCTCAAAGTAATGGCCCCGTTATTGAGTCAGATTTGGTGGAAGGGTCTCTTCATAACGATTCATTAGTGGTGCAAAAAAGGAGGAGGAAACTGACCTATCACAATATTCAAGGTGGTAAAGATAAGGGAATATCGAGAGGTGATAAATCAATTAAGTTTGAAATTATGAGGAGAGAGAATTTGAAGGATAAGGCAGCTGATACTCATCCTAAAATTCAGCAACTCAATGATTAAAATACAAAAGTGAACGTAATGATCAACACTAATGTTAACAAGACATTGCAACAAAAGAAAAGATTGAGAAAAGACGAGGTGGGGACCATGTCCAAACCAGTAGGTGTTGGGAATGAGCAAGCACTAAGCATGAGTGATGGACCTCATAAAACTTCCATTATGGGCCCAAGTCAACATAAAGAGTAAAGAGGTTTCCTCAAATGTGAAAAACAAGAATGTGTCACATGGTGCTATCAAGAGTCCAGAGGGTGCATGGCCCAGTGCCATTAGTACTCAAACCCTTGCTGGTAATATAATTGTTTTTAAGTCCTCCATGCCTATACATGCCCTCAGCGACACACATTATCAATTTGTGGAGGACGTAGAGCAACAACTAAGTGACCCAGGCATTACTACGGGAAACAAGAGTTTTTCCCTCCCTCTATCATTAGAAGGGTGTATAAAATTATCATAAAGATTTGAGTTAACAAGTTGTGACATTTCCTTAACAAATTAATTGGAGCTTCTTTTTGGGTAGAGGGGCGAATAGAGGATGACCTTTTATCAAAAGATAAGCATGAAGATGAGGTTCCAGAAACTTGCCTAGGCACAAGCCAGGCTACAAGCATGCTTATGGATGAGGGAAATCCTCCTTGACTTTTTTTTCTTTGGTTGTTCCCTTTTGTTTATTATCATGATTGAGTTTCGTAAATATTATCTCATTGAATAGTAGGGGTGCAGTCATTGCACATAGGAAAAGACATGTTAAGACCTTGTCAGATATTTTTGTCCATCTTTATTTATTGTTTTGGAGACACATACTTTGTTTGATAGGGCGATACAGTTCTGGCGTTGTAATGATTATAGCCTTGTGGCAATAGTTAAAGCATAGGGACACAATGACAAAATTTGGGTGTTGGCAAAGGATGGTGTCTACCTCTTTCTCTATCATTGACATTAATTCTTAGGCTATATTGGCAGGGATACAAAGGAATGGATTTGCACTGGTATTTACGCCAGTCCCACTTTGAATGTCTGTGAACAACTTTAGGCACATTTGGCCATCCTCCGATAGAGAGTTCTTTTGCCTTGACTCTTCATTGGAGATTTCAATGAAGTGCTTCTCCCCTCAACCAGAGGTGGCACCTATTTTCATAACAGAGTAGCGTTGTTTTCTAGTCTGATGCATGATTATCAATTGATTGATTTGGATGTGAAATGCAATCTATTCACTTGGCATAGGCATCGCTATGGTGCAAGACTTCTTTCAAAATGTCTTGATCGTGCTCTAGGTGACTAAAGTGATGCTTGAAAATTTATGTCGCTTGCATTTTGACCACAACCTTATCTTGCTCTGTTGTGGGGGTATTCCTAGTGGTTTAGGATTCAACCTTTTAGGTTTGAAGCTGCTTCGGTTTCTTATGTTGAATACCATGTTATGGTTTCTAATTGATTTTCTTGCCAAGGAGGAGGCAAAGAAAAAGATTTGGGACAAGCCTCCACCTAGGACAGACAACCTTCTTCTACCTGATTCAATCTGCTTGGAATAGATGTGGGAAATATGTGCTTCTTGGTCTTGAAAATGTGAAACAAGACTCAATCTGATTTAATTATCAAGTTTTTGGCAATATCTTTCGAAGGAAGCGTGTGGTTGAAGCTAGACTTAGAGGCATTCAAAAAACTCTTGAAGGTGAGATGGACTCCTTCAATTAATTTGCTTTGAGAAAGATCTTCGATGAGATTATAATGAAATTCTTTTCTAAGAGGAATTGCTGTGGTTCTAGAAATCTAGAGAAAAGTGGGTTAAATATGGATACAAGGACTCTAAATTCTTCTATACCCGGACAATTATTAGAAGGAAGAGGAACTATATCGATTATGGTCTTTTCTTTCTTATGGTAATTGGTGCACCAAGCCAAATGTCCTCAAAGTCGAAGCCCAATCTTTTTTCAAAAAACTATTCTGCTCCTCAACATAGGTTAATCTTCAATCTATAAGAGGTGTTAATATGCCAAAGCTTAGCCTAGAAGGCTGTGAAGCTCTTACTAAGCTTGTGTCAAAAGAAGAGGTTACTGTTGCCCTCAACTCCATGGAGCTTTTTAAAGCACTAAGGCCTAATGGGTTCCAACCCTTCTTTTTCAAGACATGTTAAGATGTTATTGGGGATGATGTTTGGCAGTTGGCTCAATTGGTCTTTACAAATGGCTCCTTTGACAACAGATTTGTGGAAACTTTTATTGTTCTCATTCCTAAGATTGATAACTAGATTATTTTCAAGAATTTTCATCCAATTAGCTTATGTAATGTGGTGTATAAAATTATCATAAAGATTTGAGTTAACAAGTTATGACTTTTCCTTGACGAATTAATTGGAACTTCTTTTTGGATAGAGGGGCGACTAATAATACTATAAGAGCCTAAGAGGTTCTTCAGTATTTGCATCATATGAAAAACACTAAAGGTGACTTGGCTGTTAAAATTGACCTTGAAAAAGCTTATGATAGACTTTATCGGAGTTACCTCAATCTCACTCGACAGGAGTTTGAGTTCCTTTCTCCTCTATCATCAGTCTATTAGCCTAATTATGGATTCTCATCATTATTCACATCATGTATTTGCATCTTATCTCTCATAATACTTTGGAATGGAATTAAAATGGAAAGTTTTAATCCAACTAGAGGTTTAGTGATTCGATATCTCCATATTTATTTGTTATGTGCATGGAGAAATTGGCTCTTATGATTAACAAAAAGGTAGAATCCAAGGAGTGGTTGCCTGTGCATATATTGAGAGGATGGCTCGACATCTCATACTTTTTCTTTGCTGATGATATCATTCTATTTGTAAAAACCTACTCCTCATAGGTTAGAGCTATGTCTCAAATTCTTTCATTTTTCTATCGGACATCTTACTTAAAAGTCAATCTAAAGAAATCTTGGGCAATTTGTTTCCCCACTATTCCCTGGGCTTGTTTTTGCCAATTTCATTTGAAAAATATAATTTGAAAAATAAATTGATTATTCCTTAGTCAGTTATTTCATGAAATTTTTTTTAACATCTTTATTCAGATATTTAATTTGCTAATTTGTCTGTGGGATCGTATGGTTCCTAAGATCATGTCAAGAATGTCATTTAAAATTTTATTCAAATTTTTCAATTATTGAATTCTAATTTACTTATTTTGAAAACAGAATGGTGGCCTTATTGTTTGTTCAAAAGTTTTGACTACCAATCTTGGTAATGACTTGGGTTTCTCCTTGCTTCATGGTTGTGCTAAAAGAGGTTATTTCAACTTCGTAGTTGAAAAAGTCCAATCTCATTTAGCTTCTTCGAAGTGAAGACTTTTAAACAAAGCTAGTAGGCTTGCTTTGGCAAACTCAGTCTCGACCTTTATTGCTAACCATGTTATGCAAGTACTTTGGTTGCCACAGTCTGTTTGCAATTCCATTGATGCTAGTATCAAAATATTCTTATGGAACCCTAAAGATTTTGGTAAAAGGCTCCATTTGGTTAGTTAGGAGAAAGTTTCCAAGCCAAAATAGTATGGGAGCTTAGGGGTGAGAATTGTGAGATTTACCAACACTACTTCATTAGGCAAGCTTGTTTGGCTGCATGTTATAAATAAAGTTTAGGAGAATTTGTTACTTCACAAATATGTAGGCCAAAATTCTTTTTTCAAGTGCTTAGTTGGCCCATCATCTTCTATAATATAGAAATCCATTTCTCGCGTCATTGCTATGCTTAAGTCAGGTTATAGTCACAAACTTGGTGATGGCAATGTTTCTCTCTGGTTTGACTGTTGGTCGGATGAAGGTCCTTTATGTGATCTTGTTGATGTTATTCATATATCGAACTCTAACTTGAGAGTTTAGGATGTTTGGCAACATACCTCTTGGTCCCTCAATACGCTATCAACATCTTTGCTAGTGGACTTGGTTTCCAAAATGAAAGCAACTCTAATAGCAACCATGTCACAAGGAGGGGATTTATTGGGTTAGAAAGGTAACACTGATGGTTGTTACTTAGCTAAATCCGAATATTTTTGGCTCATTTCAATAAATAGATCCTTGGTTCATAATACAAGCTAGACATAGATTTGGAAAGCACACATCCTAGAGAAAGCCAAGTTCCTCATATGGCTAGTTTGTCACAACTTCCTTATAACAAATCATTTATGTGCTTATAGAGGCCTGGCTATTACGAGTACCAGTTATATATGTTAAGAAGATGAGGAAACCATTCTTCATTGTCTTAGGGACTGCTCCTTCCCTAAGCATATATGGTGTACTCTACGATTCGATCATGATGCTATCTTCGAAAAGCATAATCGTTGCACTTAGGTCAGAACCCATTATTCGATGGGCTTAAATGTTTACAATGATTAACATTATGAAACTCATAATGAATTTCTTGTTTAACCCACAAAAAATGACAGATTGAGTTGAAATTTGCAATCTGTTTTCTTATGCAAGTTATTTTAACCTATGATTTGTTTCATGTTTTGTCATATAATATCCAAAAAGTGTGGATTCGAATTTTTATTGTCAGTTCATTAACCCTTTTTTTATTCAATTTTAAGTTGATTGACTTGTTTAATCCTTCAACTCATTTTTTTTTTAAAATTAGATAGGTTGACGAGTCATAAAACGAGTTGTTGTATGTTAATTTTGCCCATCTATATTTTAAAAGTGGGTCAACTCACCTCATCTCATTTTCGATTAACCTACGGCACCTTGGTATATTATACATATATATCTACATTATATATAATTAAGAGTCATTTCAAAAAAAGTATTGCCAAGTGTCATTCATTCCAACACTTGCTTTTTTTTTCAAATTCTAAAACTTTCTATGTTTAGTAACTTTTTAAAAAATATTTTCAATTAAAAAATTTGAATTACAAATTTCAACCTTTGTCTACATGAATTAAATTTCTTGTTTTTCTTATTAATCCCCTATGATACAGATTGTAAACCAACAAAAATTAATGCCAACGTGATGTTTATAAATTTGAATTACAAATTTTAACTTTTAATTGTCGGATACAATTGTATACCAACAAAATTAATGCCAATATTTTATTTGTCTTTTTTGAGTTTTTAAAATATTTTCTTAAGTGATGTATTATACAACAGTTTTTAAAATGTTAATAATGGTACACCTATAATCATAAATAATTGCCTGACCAACAAATGTGTTTTAATTCCATTAAGAGATAGAATTTAATGTGTTTTAATAAATTAAAAAATGTAATGTTAGAAACGAAATAAAAAGTCATACAGATTACAAATAACAACTTCTTCTTCATTAGACCCAATGCTAAAAGAGTTTACAGATTGGATAATTAGAATTAGAGATGAGAATTTATGTTTCGATAATGATGGAGTAACAGATGTTGAAATCCCAAAAGACCTTCTGATTTTACACTCCAACGAACCTCTACGTGGTATTATTGATTTTACTTATTCTAAACTTTTGGAGAATATGAAGAACTTTCAATTTTTTTGAAAACAAAGCTATACTAGTCCCGACTCTTGATGTTGTTGAAATGGTAAGTGAATTTATTCTTTCTCAAATACCTAGGGAAGAGAAAGAGTATTTGAGTTCTGACTCATATTGTGTAGCAGATGAAGATGTTGGAATTGAAGCTAAATTTAACTGCTGAATTTTTAAATGAAATTAAGTATTCTAGAATTTCAAGTCACAAATCGATTTTTTAAAAAAAAAGGAGTTCCAATCACAATTCTAAGGAATATTGATCAATCTTTAGGACTGTGCAATGGAACAAGGCTAATCATTCAAGAATTGCGAAATAATGTCATAGGTGCAATTGTTGTTATAGGAAATCATATTGGGGAGAAGGTTTACATCTTTCGAATGAATTAAATCTCGTCAGATCCAAGCATGCCTCTCAAATTTCAAAGAAGACAATTTCTTATCACCCTTTGATTTGCTATGACAATTAATAAGAGTCAAGGTCAATCTTTTTCTTATGTTGGACTATTTTTACAAAAACTTGTTTTTACTCATGGACAATTTTATGTTGCGGTTTTTAGAATCAAATCAAGAAATGAGTTAAAAATTTTGATTTTCGATAAAAATGACAATATGTGTAAAACAACAAAAAATGTTGTGTTCTAAGAAGTGTTTCAGAAAATATAAAACTCAAGTACTACATTCTTGGCCTTTAAACTTTTTAGTGTTATTATGTTAACAATTTAAAATTCAAATATGTTTTATTATTGTTATTTATAATTCATATTTATTACTTTTATACGTCCCATTATTTTTACTCTTAATACAAAACTAAAAATCTAGATAAATCAATGATAAACTTAGACAAATAACGTCTAATATGTGTTTTTAAATTATATAAAATAATGATTTTTATAATAATCTTTAAAATTCTTAATTATATATCAAAATTATAAAATATTAATAAATAAAAAAAATAAAAAATAAAATTGAAAAATTAATAATCATTAAATTGTATGGAAATTAAACCCGTGCAAAGGTTAAAAGTACTAGTATATATACACACGAATAGATTATAAATTATTATAATAATGCAATAATGAAATGGGCTGGGCCGGGGACCAAGTGCCCAAGCAAAGTTACCTTACATACGTAAAAGGGAAGCACCGCACATCGTCGTTGTCGTTCTCTCGCTCCTGGTTGTCGTTCGAAGCGCTCAACCAATTGAAGTTGTGAAAGAGAGAACGTGCAGTGCAGGTGAAGAAAAAGCACAAGAGATGGATCCGAAGCTAACAGAGGTTTCCCAGCTCTTCGATCGCTTTAAGGCTGCGTTTGTCCGTAACGATTGTCATAACTGTTCCAATCTCCTTTCCCAGCTCAAGGTAATTCCCACCCAACCAAACCCTAGTTTTTTTTTATGACCCTCAATTCGAATATAAGATTCATACCCGTTGTTGGCTTTTGAAGATCAATTCAGTTTTTTTTTTAAAATTGAATTTGAATTTGGCATTGTGTGAAGTAAAATGGGAATATTTATTTGTTTGGTAAAATGATTAAAAAGGTATAACATGTATATGGGCTTCAAAAGTTGTTGGTTGATATAGGTTGCTTCAGTTTGAGATGTTTATAGCAATGATGCATTCTGGGTCTAATTTTATTTATGAGATTTTATTTTAGATAAAGAAAAGAATGGTGGGTGTAGTATTTTAGATAAAAATATAGTGTCTTATTAGTTATTGGGCTTATATGATTACTGCAAGAAGCTTGAATTCATTGCTCAGGTTTATAGTCTATAGGATAGTAGTTTACAAGGTATTAAATTTCATAATTGTTGGTACATATTTGCAGCTGTTGGATTTTTGCTGTCAGTGTTTGTATTCCATGACCTTGTTTACTTGCAGGTGTTACTAACAGAGTTCAGAAGCCTTCCACCCTTGTTTGCAGATACACCTAATGCAGTTCAAGAATTAACAATAGCAAGTAACGTTCTTCACTCCAATCAGTTACTCTGGTTTCCCCCGCCGCCACCCTCACCCTCCTTTTCCTTTGTTGATTTCCTACAATCATTGCTAAGCCTACTTGTTTAAGTAATAGAAGCATATCCTCTTCTTCAACGATAATACGTGTGAATCTTAAATTTGGTTGATATAAGGAAATTTTATGCACTAGCTTGGCTATAAGCTCTTTGTGAGTGAAAATGGAATTTCTCTTCCATGCCTGCTATTGTAGTAGGCAGTGGCAAGTACAGCTGAAACTTAATAATCCTGTTTTGTTCTTCCAACTATGGTTAGTAAGATAATTTTGCTATGAACTTGATGGCTGGTTGTGGTGGAAGTACAAGTTAGCCCTTATATTACTGTATGACTGATGGTTAATATGGTTTACTGTATATTAGAGGAGAAAGAAAAGAGTATAATAGTTTTTTTATTTATTTGAAAACTCTTAGATGCTCGAAGCCATTGAAAAGATGAGCCATATTAATTAAAACAAATAAATTACTATAATTTTTCTTCATGACTGAATCATATTAGCATGAATAAGATGATAAATGCTTAAAAAATGAAAAAAAGAAGAAGAATAAGAAAGAAACTGATAGAAGTCCTTTGTCTGAGATGGGTTTTTTTTTTCCCGTGTTTCAAACTTCCAGGGGATATATACGAGCATGCTGTTGTCCTTAGCGTGAAAATCGAGGATCAAGATGCCTTTGAGAGGGATTTCTTCCAGTTGAAACCTTATTATACAGATGCCTGGTAACTGATTCTTGCCCTTTTCTTTCATTCATAAAAGATCTGTTTCCACTCTGGGACAGCTGAATCTGCAACCAAGACCATGGACATTTCCTGATCATTTGTTTAACATAAACATGTATAGTGTATGCCAAGAAATAGAAAAAGTAATATCTATATTGGAGTGTGATATTATGTGCAAATTTTGTTTTTGTTTTTGTTTTTTTGTATTTTTTGTTATTCTTTCCCTTAATGAGTTCTTGTATTTTATGGGGACTTTTCCTGTGGTGCAGTAATCGTCTTCCACCATCTCCTCAGGAGTACCCAATACTAGGTCTCAACCTGTTGAGACTACTTGTTCAGAATAGGATTGCTGAATTCCATACTGAGTTGGAATTGCTTACATCCACCGCTCTAGAAAATCCTTGCATTAAGCATGCTGTGGAGTTGGAGCAATCTTTTATGGAAGGGGCTTACAATCGCGTCTTGAGTGCTCGACAGACAGTGCCACACGATACATACGTTTATTTCATGGATCTTTTGGCAAAGACTGTCAGGTAATAATTGTTAATTCCCCCCCCCCCCCCACCAAATAACCTAGCAGATGATTGAACTCAACTGATAAACTTGAAGAAACTGGAACTCCAGCTAGATTTCTTTACTTGAGAAGTTGTGCTTAGTTAGACTGCTTTGAATTTTCTCGTCTGAATTGATTGCTATAGTATTATTATTAAATTTTGTGAGTTATTTATATTCTTGTAATTCTATTTCTTTTGTTTCCTGCAATGGCAATTTGGAAGATGCATGACCTTTCTTATAATCTTAAAGTGGTATTTTTTTAGTGGCTGTATATTCTCTTACCATTTGTGCATCTATATTAATTTTCTAATTAGTTTATATCTGTTTTGAAACATTCAGAGATGAAATAGCAGGATGCGGTGAGAAAGCATATGACTATCTTTCAATTAAGGATGCTAGGCAAATGTTGCTGTACTCCTCAGACCAGGAACTCTTGGAATATATTAAAGAGGTGAGCATTGTTGTGACTCCACAATTTATCTAAATGTATTCCTTGTTTCTCATACAACAAGACAAGCCTTTTCCCACTGGGTGGGATCGGCTATATGGATCAAATGATGTTATTGTATTATGTCATAAACCATGTCTACAGAAAGGCCATCTAAATCCAAGTCTTTTTTAATAGTTTCACTTATAATTTTTCTTGGTCTCCCTCTACCCCTAACTATTGGGCTATCCTCTACTTGATCTATTCTTTTTATTGGGGCTTCTAATGGTCTTTTACTCACATAGCCAAACCACCTAAGGCAAGATTCTACCATCTTTTCCACAATAGGTATTACCCTTTCTTTCTCTCTAATGCATTCGTTCCCAATCTTATTTTATCTTATATATCCACTCATCCAACGCAACATCCCCATTCTATGCAACATTGAGCTTATGTTCTTGATGGCTTTTCACCACCTAGCATTTAGTACCATAAAGCATCGTGGGTTTTATAGCTGGGCGATAAAATTTTTCTTTAAACTTGAGAGACACTCTTCTTTAATTTATTCATGTTTCTGATATGGCATTTTATTTGACTTCGGAAATCTTGAAAGGTAATGTATCTTTTGTGTGTGTTGGGGGTTGGGGGGGGATGGTTTGGATTTTTTTGTCTTAGTAATGAGATTACTACTAGTTTATTTACAAAATGGAAAATCGTTCATCTCTCATTGCACAATTAAATTTGTTCTTGTGTTCTAAAGTTATTATCTATTGATTGCAGGAGCATCCTGAGTGGGAAATTAAGAATAGTTGTGTTTTTTTCCAAAAGGCTAAAGAATCTGCACCTTGCAAAGAAATACCTTCTCTGCAACTCATCAACCAGACACTCAGTTATGCTAGGGAGTTGGAGAGGATTGTCTGAAAAGAAATGCAATGCCTTTTGTGTTTCCAAAATATTCATGTCTGCTGGATAATAGTTGCTAATACTGTCTTTTGAAAAAAAAGTTTCTCATTCAATGCAAAACTACAAAATTGTTCACCTCTAAATTTTGGTCATCTAGGTGGCTGAATTGTTTTTTAGAGTACTTTTTTTTTACTTCTATTCTGTTCTGGGAAAAGAAAAAAATCACTCCATATTTACTTCTAGTCTGAATTTCAAAATTCAAACCCATTGAAAGGTTCATATTCAAATTATGGGGATATAAAATTTTTAGGAGCCTTGTATTCTCCGATCACTACAAAATTTAGAATCGTGGTCCGATGGCCCCTTTTGTTTGCCTGAAGGGTCTTTAGCAAATTATAGTTAGTTGTTTCATTTGGTAACTAAATGGTGATTAGGGAAAGATTTTTAGATCTGATATGGCGTTTAAAATCTCCGCTTTGAGCAAAAGAGCGTTAGGGTTTGTTTGACTTTTTTCTTTTGTGATTTAAGGTTTAATTTTCTTATTTTATCTCTTCTGTTTTTTTATATTTATTCCTTGAGCTGGTTCCACATAGTTCATTGATGTTCGGGTTCTGGCCATTTCCGCGTGACAGATTTGTCTTCATAACGATCATTCAGCTTCCCTCAAATCCAACAACCAATCTGTTTATACATTTTCCAAGTTTAATTGGTAGATAATATAGTTCAATTAGTTGTAACCATCTAATTCCAATCTAATGCAGATTAAGGTCCTGCTTGGTTAAGGAACTAGAATGGAATAATTTTTAGTTTTATTGGTTGGTTTGGTACAATCAAGAATGAACTATTTCATTCTTAAGTTTGATACGTAAAATTAGATTGGAATATAATGAAAGCAAATTGTTTCATGACAAAATTACTCACGGTGTGTATGGACTTCAGGTGTGAGATGGAGGGTCCAAGTGGCGGAAATCTTGATATTGTAGTGGTGGGTAGGGGTGATTGTAGTTGCAATGGTGATAGTAGAGGATACTTTTATCTTTAGTAATGAGCTAATGATAAAGCATAAGTAATTACAGTCGATTTGAATTGAATAAAATCGCTGTTCATTTAGTTTTAGTTTCAATATTCATTTGTTATTTGAAACAGTAATCAGTTTTTTAGAATGATCGTTTTCATCGTCGAGCACCAAATAAATTTCTTACTCGTTTTTATTCTCAATTTTACTACCCATTACATTGAACCAAATACTTGCCAGAAAATGAGGATTCCTTTTCCCTCTTTTCGTCGAAAGTTCCCCTTGTGAATGCAAGTTTTTACCTCTTTCATATACTAGTGTGAACTGTGCAACACACTGGGAATTATATAAATAAATATTATTTAAGAAAAAATATAACAGAATATGAAAAAAAGAAAAGAAATAATAATGACATTTATTCATTCACGAAAGAATTTTAGTTTTTTATTTTTCTATGCATGAAACGTAAAAGGAACATAATAGCAAATAGTGAATATACCAATATTAAACAATCTTATGGCACAAAAATAATTTTCATTAAATTTTACATATATAAAGAGTCCCAAAATAGGTATATGAAAATCTGATATAAAACTTCTCTTCAAAAGAAAGAACACATCAGAGGGTACTATTCATTGAAAGTATATTCGTTCCCAAAACAACTGTAGACACCTGCAAGGAAAACTAAAACTAATCAGAAGAATGAAAGAGAAATATGATTAAAATTAGCAAATAAAAAAATTCATTAAAGATTTATATACCAATCATACTACCTTTAATTTAAATGTTCTAGAAGACTTCTTTGAAGAGAACATTTTTTGTTGTTTGACATAAATTTCCATTATCATCATAAATTAAAATGTTCAAACCACTCCTTGATTTAACTCCTGAAATAACTATATACAACTGACTATGGGTAAAAATATGCTTTGACAAATACAACATGACATGCGAAAGTGTTTGACTTTGACTTTTATTGATTGTCATTGCAAAACAAACAATTAAAGGAAACTGTTTTCTTTAATACTTTAAAGGTATTTTTAAGATAAGTAGATATCAAATTCATTTTAAAAATAAGAATCTTGTCACCAATTTGTTTTCCTGTTACTATTCTAGCTCTTATTACATTGTTTCCTAGTTTATCCACAGTCAGTCTTGTTCCATTGCAAAAATTTATTGTTTGATCAATATTTCTAAGGAATATAATTAGAACTCTTTTTTCAAGGATTAGCTTGTGATTTAGAATTCTAAAACCTTTTATTTCATTCAGAAATTCAGCTGTAAACCATTCTACTTCGATCCTAACATTTTCATCTGCTATAGAAATAAAATCTGTACTCAAATATTGCTTTCTTCTCCTGGAATTAAGGAAAGAATAAAATCATTGACTTTCTCTACAACTTCAAGAGTTGGAGCAAGAATAACTCTATCCTCAAAGAATTTAAAATCTTTCATATTCTCAATCAAATCAGAATATATAAAATAAAAAATATTAAAAATATGATTTTTAGAATTCAATATCAAAAGGCCTTCTAGAATTTCAATTTCCTTCACTATCATTATCTTCTCCCGATACACCATCACCAACATCAATGATTGCAAATGACTTTATTTCATCGATATTCATATTCTTTGTCAATGTTAAAACTTTGCAATAATTTCATAATTTGGATGAATTAACTATTGCTGTAACAATGTATTCTTTATTACCTTTTGGAATCACTGACAATATTTATATGAAATCTACTCCAAGAACAATAACTTTTTCTACAAATGGTTAGTCAAAACTGAGATCATTGAATGAAGTTTATATATCGGACTATTTCATTACTAATTAGAAGATAAATATATTCAATATAATAAATATACTACCAATTTAAAAGAAACAGTAAAGCCTCCTAGTTCCATTTGATTCAATTAGTTGGAATTGAAATTAAAAACGCACAAAATTATTAAATGTATAAATTTAAGTCTGTATGAAATGTTAAATTTAATTAAATTGAAACTTAGTATCTTTTATTAGTTTAGTGCAGAATCTATTAACTTTGGAAGAATTAAACTGCACAAAAGTTACGTGTCCAATTGTTTTGGAAGAAACAAATTGCTCAAAAGTTATATGTCCAATGAATTTGGAAGAGAAATGCACTACTAACAGTAATTTGCAATAAAAAACCTGAAATAAAGCATTTATATATATAAACAGTATAGTACAACCATTCATCAAGTCTTGGAGATCATTCAGAACCAAAGTTAAAGTATATAGATTAAAATATAAACTATCTGTACAAATACAAACAACTTGAACTATTATAATTTATCACAAAAGATCCAACAACTGTATATAAACTAAACAACTTGAACTATTATAACTTATCACAAAATGATCCAACAACTGTATATAAACTGGCAACTAATAAAAAAATTTATTCACTTCAAAATATATCAGTTGAACTTGATCAGTGGATTTAGCCATGATCTCCAAACTAACAATCTGCAATAACATGAGAAAATTCATTACAGAAAATATAGATATCTATAATATAAATTGAAGTGAAATTATTGTAAGGCTAAGATTGATACCTGCATGATGTGAAATCTAAATCTGTCTTTCATGTATTGCAAGAGTTATATATAAAGAATAAAGAAACTGTAATGCACAATATATTGTAAATAGGAATGATTCCAACAATGTGCAAAAGAAAAACCAAATATATTCAAATGATAGCAACCATAATTGTTCAACATTCATAACCAACAGAAATTAAGGCAATGATTCCAATCAATGCCACCAACAGAATCACATAGTTGTTTAAGTCACAAAACAAAACAGGGCAACAGTGTTCAATAAAAGCCCTCAAAACAGACAGGTCAAAAACACATTAACACCCAAAAATCCAAATAACATAAACTTACAAAGTTTTCCATTTAGTCTTTCTCAATCTTCACTTGCTTCAGCTTGTTACTGGACAATTGGCCACTTCTAGAACCAACTCCACTATCAGAAGACCTCTTCACAGGCAAAATACTCACATCAGAACCATCAGGCTGGGAATCCAAACAGACTTCATTATCACAGAACTGGGGCATAAGATCCTACATAATTCAAGATAAAGCTTTAGAAATAATTGAAGGGAAGTTAAATCCAACTAAATAACAGGTTGCAATACCTTTGCAATAGTAGACTCTACTTCTAGAACATCACAACTCATATTGATCTCACTGACAGACAACCCAGGCGTAATGATAGCCTAGACAATAAAAAATAGATAAACGAATCTGGCAATGACATCACATACATTTTAAAAGAAAATTAAAATCAAAACCAATCCATCATAAATGCAGTGTTTTTCAACCTCTTTAGGACTCATAGCCGATCCAGCAAGTATGAATTAGTTAATGATGGACATATCATCACATAACCTCCTAACATGGTAAAAGGGCTCAAATTGTGCAGCTGTGTTACACTTCAACTCAACCTTAAACAAGAAGGACTTCTCGATTAACATATCAAATTCAGCAGGATAAGAGGAATCCGTATTGTTCTGATGCAAAAAAACAAATACAGAAATAATATTATAAATTTGACAAACACTATAGAGATTACATAACATGTTAAATGAAAAATCTATATAAAAAATAGGCACCTTTTGATAAAGATCAACCATCTCTGTGCAATTATTTTTCAGCAAATAAGACGCATCTCAATAAAAAATAACAAAGGTTGCACAGTTAGAGCCATCAATCACCCTTAACTTGATCCTAAACCTATTGAAGAATGGTGAATGACAAAGTCAGAACATAGATATGGATACATTACAATTAATCAAGAATTGTAAAAAAGTATAATACCTTGGAAAAACATGAACCACGTGACAGTAGCAGTTGTCACAATAATACATGCCAGAATCAGGGGTTACTGACTTGTTACACTTGCATGCAGTGTACCACCAATCAGAACCCCTAATTAAACTCTTCACAGTTGCCATAACAATACGGAATCCATCCTAAAAGAATAACATGTTGCAATGAAGAAAAGGGTAAAGAAAAAACCATTATAAATTTCAAAGTTAAACACAATCTTAGGAAATTACTAAATTAGAAAGTTCATGTGAGATACCTCTTTACTGTCTTAATTGTTCAATAGACATCCTCTGGGTCCATATGAGGAAATCATCCTCTATGGAAATCTTTGGAGAATCAATCAGGTGGGATAATCCCTGAGAAGGCTCAACACCCAACAAAGGCAACCTGATATAAAGTTACAATATGATTCAGATGCATTGACATAAACAAAACCACCAAGATAAGAACAAAAAGTATATTAATTCAAACCACACCTTTTCCGAAATTCAGTAACCTCTGGAATATCAGCATTGAAGAGGAGTCTGGTTGCATGCATTACATTTTGCAAAAACAGTCTGCCCTAAAAATGTCACGGGAATAAATGTTTTATTAGCAATATATGATACATGAAAATAACAAACACCCGATTAACAAATATGTCTAAGCTTCTTAACCTTTGAAAGTTTTGACCTTTGCGAATTGAATGATCACAACAGGTTGAGAAACATCACCAGCAGCAAGAAAGGAAGTTAATTCATCAACATAGGCTCCAAACAAAGCACACTCAATCATGACACTGAGATTAGAAGAAAAATATAATTATAACAAATATTAATGAATTAATAAGTAAATTAAATCCAAGTAGATTCAGATACTACCCATTAACGTCCAACTCAATCACAATCATCTTAGTCATGGTACCATCTTTCTAGTATTCTCTCTTAAAACCCACAGCAGTTAACAGTCCAATAACATCTGAAAAAATATTAATGAATTAATAAGAAAATTAAATCCATGTAGATTCAGATATACAACACACAAACAGGGTGTTGAGAATATACCTACTAAAACGCTCATCTCACCCACTGACCCGAAAATATCCTTTTTTTTGTTTTATGTTTATAATGCTTTTATTAGCTAGAAATACTAGTATTTTAATGGGTTAAAAAATAAAATCTAATATCGTTTAATATTTTGATTTTGATTAAAGTGTATTTCATTTATATTTATTTATTATCTGTTCACGAAAGTTTACATTGAATTTTGTTTGTTATATGTTTACATTTCATTTATTAATATAGGAAAAAAAGAATGGGAGAAATATGAAATTAATATGTAAATTTAAAAATAAACATTCATTAATATTAGTTGGTGAAATTAATGAGAATAAAAAAAGAAAAAAGCAAGTTTGATTTGTTTGAGGTATTTATTGATAGTTGAATCTGATTGATAAAAATTAGTTGAGACATATTAATTGATATTATTAAGGAAGAGAATAAAATATTTTCCTAAATTTGATTGGTTGAGGTAGTAAACTGAATGTCTTTAAAATTCGGACTAAAATTTTTTTATAAGGCGAAGACTCCTGTCCATTATATTTGAATAATGATTATTTTATCTTAAATAGTATACATATTTATTTTAATATTACATAAAAATTAATTAATGAAGTATAAATTATTAATTAATGAATATGTATAATATATAATTTTTTCAGCTTGATTTTGTTAATTAACTTATATATGTTATTATTTATTTTTTGTTTTTTATTAATTAATTTTTTATATATTTATTAATTAATTTTTATACGTTATTAATTATGAATTTAAATTTTATTAATTAATTTTATGTAATATAAAAGTGATATTAAAAATAAGTAAGATTATCGATATTAGTTATATTCTAGTGGTTCTTGTAGAGGGTTCTATTTTGCATATATTATAAATTATAGATTATAGGTAGATTATAAATTATAGGAGATTATAGATAGATTGTTGATAGATTATAGATTTGATGACAGTTGACAGTGGTACATTGTGCTCCAACTCTCCAAGACGTGCCTCAACAAACGTATCTGCCGTTGACGCTTTTCTATCGGAACCAATAGAGAGAAAATGGAAAGTGCAAACCAGGGCCGTATTTATGATTATAAGGGCCAACCCTGGCGTCAGAAACACGGATTGGTAACATGTTAGGCCGAGGACGATTCAATGCTTCCGCTACTTGAGAGGCTCGCCCTTACTTGCCAATTATGTGGCACCATTTTTTTTCAAGACATTAATGTCCCTACTTAATAACTTTCTTTCTTTTTCGGTAATAATATCTTTCATTTAAGGGTTACTTTACTTACAACCCTTCCTTTAAACACGGTTAACACTTCAGTTTATGTCGAAGATTCTCCAATTGGTCTAAATTCTAAAAATAGCGCAAAGAAAGAAAGAAAAATTCTACAAGAAATGCTTCAAAAATTCCAACTTGACTCAAATTCACGTGCATCCTGCTGCTTTGCCCTTTCTCTTATTCCATTCAGCCCTAAAAAGATATTTTTATTTTATTTTTTTTCATTTCTTAAGTTACAAAATGGGACAATTTAAAAGAAGAAATTAGGAAGTAGGACCCAAAGAAATAGATGGAACTCCAACACTAGTTCACACCCAGTTACCTACCTAAAAATTCTTCCATCTTCCTATAGTAAATTTTTTTCTTTCTTCACAATGTATTTTCACCATTAATATCTCTCTCACTATCTTTCTCTCCCCCTTTTCATCCTTAGACTAAGATGTAAGAATCTCTCCTTTTTTTGTCTTCATTGATCCTGATAGATTCTAGATTTACATCAACATAATAAAAGTAGATTCCTCGGTCCCACATATGAGAGATACTAATCAATCAGCTAGAAATCACTGATCACAAGCCTACAATTTGAACGTTAGCACTTAGCATCACTAAATCAATTCTCACACTACCAGTCCACTACATCAGTGACTCACTTCACAGCTCACAAGTCCAATAGGTCAACCTCAAAACCCCACTTGCAAATCTTAAAAACAGCATTTTTAGCTTCCAAAAATCCCAATTAACCAAAACAAATAAGGCAAAATCTTAAGCCACTATTAGAAACAGGAGAGAGTTAGCACTTAGCAGGAGAAGAAAGAGGAAGCAAATGGGTTTCACCTTCACCACCATGACCCTAAACCTGCTCCTCCTCATGGCCATGGTAGCCACCAACATCCTCTCCCTTTACCACCTCACCTCCACAACCCTCCAACCCCCAAATCCCCCAAACCACCACAACCCGTCCCCGACCAACTCCTCCACCAACTCCACACCATACGCGCCACCATCAACCACCTCACGCGCCTCCACCACCCCAACACCCCTACCACCACCACCACACCAACAACAACAACAAAATCCACCATCCCATCAGATCTCCTCCTCTACTCCCACATCTCACCCATTCCCTCCTCCTGCCACAACCACCCCGACCTCCTCCATAAATACATGTCCTACACCGCCTTCTCCCTCTGCCCCTCCGATTCCGACCTCGCCGAATCCCTCATCCTCCGCGGCTGCCACCCTCTCCCCCGCCGCCGATGCTTCTCCAAAACCCCTCAAAAACCCTCAACTACCCTCCCCAAAGACCCCTTCCCTTCTTCCCTCCCAGACTCCTCCGTCCTCTGGGACCGTTACTCCTGCAAATCCTTCGATTGCATCAACCGCCAAAACCCTAACCTCGGCTTCCAACCTTCTCTGGAATCATCAAAATTCATCACATATAGAACCGAATTGGATCTCCCGATCCCGCAATTGCTCCAGATCGCGAAGTCCACCAAATCGGTGATCCGATTGGGCCTCGACATCGGCGGCGGAACCGGATCATTTGCCGCCGCGATGAAGCTCTTCAATGTGACGGTCGTGACCACGACCATGAACGTCGCGGCGCCGTACAGCGAAGCCGTCGCGCTGAGGGGATTGGTGCCGCTGCACGTGCCGCTGCAGCAGCGGCTGCCAGTGTTTGATGGCGTGGTGGATCTCGTTCGGTGCGGGCACGCGGTGAATCGGTGGATACCGGTGACGGTGATGGAGTTCTTGTTGTTTGATGTGGATAGAGTGTTGAGGGGTGGAGGATACTTGTGGCTGGATCACTTTTTCAGCAAGGGTGGGGATCTTGAAAAGGTTTTTGCACCGTTGATTGAGAAATTGGGGTACAAGAGGGTGAAGTGGGCGACCGGGAATAAGACTGATGCCGGTGGGGTGAAGAATGGGGAGGTTTACTTGACTGCATTACTGCAGAAGCCTGTGTCAAGATGAGGTTGTTATACACAAAGGTAGGATCTAGCTATCTCTAAATGGGAATTTTTTTTTTGAAAACTCCAATGCTTAAAAATGTTGATTGAATATTGTGAAATGTGAGCATTTGCAACTTAACTAGGTTGTGTTTTAGGTAGAAAAAAGGATGGTGCTTTTAGGCTATGTTTGGATAACTTATGGTGGGTGGAATGGAATAAGATGGGATGCAATGATATAAAGTTTTCATATCATTGTTTGCATATTTAATGATGAAATGGAGAAAAGTTTTTATTTCATTGTTTGGAAATTTTAGTAGAATGGTAAGAATTATTAGTGTTTTTCTTATATGCCATTTCATTCCATCCCATTCCGCCTAATTTGGGAGGAAGAAAAAATTGGGTGTAGGATGGAATGAATGCCACCCATGCCATTCCATTCCATCCTAATTTTAAAAAACCAAACAGTGGTACCGAAGCCCATTCCATTGCTTTCCACTCCATTCCATCCCTTACCACCAATCAAAACATATTAGTGTTACACATTAGAAAGGTTTGGTGTTCCATTTTGTGCTGAGATGAGTATTTATGATATTTAAATGGGTTAATAACATGAGTTTAATTTTGATACAAGATCAGTATAAAGGTTTTCATTTTCATACAATGATGTGTTGACACATCATTTAAAAAGTTAATAGTTGTGATAATCAAGCATCTTTAATAATTTGGCAATATATGATTGGATGATAGAGTAAATAAGTTTTATACTAATAGTACATCAAAATTAAATCCTAATAATATTTGCGACTATATTGGTTGAATTCAAGTATTGTGCATTAAATAATGTTTAAAGCTGATACTGGTTGGTGGATGCACCAAATGGTCTTTTGCTGTGTGGTTGGTGGATTATTGTACAATATAAGTGTTGAATATTACTACTCGGGGGCTTTAAGGTGTCTGTCTTGTTTTGTCTAATGTGTTTGCTTCGTTCTGCCCATACCATGGATTGCATTCTAGTCTCTAGAAACATTGGATTTTTATTGGAAAGATAAGATCTTATTTTAACCTAAGTCCACCGGCGGAACAATGGTTAAGTAAACTAGTTGCAGTATCATCATATTATAATGGAGATAGTTCCAATATAGTGGGTGGTCTTTAGACTTCTGAGAGGTAGATGTCATCTAATGTTGATGAGCATGAACAATCATGCCCGTTTCAAAGAGAGTTTAAGCTTATGAACAAAAGCAACTTCCTGTTCTCTGTCTTTTTAGATAAAGGGATTTTTTAAGTCATTGCCTTCCAATATACTTTTCCTCACCCTTGCATAAGATAATTCGTCTAGCCTCAGAAGAGTTGAAACAGTGGATCATTTTGCATTTCGAAAGTATCTTGAATAATCATCTGTTACACTTTAATCATCTACAGTGAGCTCTCTATTGTGGAAGTTGTATGCTCTGGTTCATACAAAAACTGATCCTTAAAAATTTGAGAGACTTTAAAAGGGAATATATTTTACTAATAAGACTGAATAATTGTGATGTGATAAAAAAAACTAACTTTATACTCTTATTATACTAATAATTTAGGTCAATTACAAGTGCAGCATAACTAGTACAAGCCCAGCTCAATAACACTCATAACATAATGAGATTCCTAACACAATAATAACCGTGGTATAATATATATGAGGAGACTCATGAGTCTTGATCTCTCCAACTTTAGCTTCTCAGCAGGTGTTCCTTTTGCAAGGAAGAAGTTATTCTGCATAGAGTGCTTCTTAAAGAATGAGATTGGTAGATTAACCTCGTACCTCTCCTCTTCTAGTTGGCTTACCCAAAGATCTTTCATCATTACCTGTATCTATGAGTGGGGAGGGGGCTAAGCAATGAAATATTCTTAAAAATTAAACTGCTGGTAACTAGGATGAGATGACTGAGTTACAACTACAATAGGATGTCTACAACCTTTGTGGGGACAGGGTAATAAGGGTCTCTAAATGAGGGAGAGGGGTTGGTAGTTTGGTACCACTGATTCAGCTTTTACTGATGGCATTTAAACAATGAGTGTTGTTTAATATATCTGTAAACCAAACTTAAAAGATTTAGATGTTAGTAAATAGGATGTACTATTGTTTGATTTGGATTAAACAAGTAAACTTCTGACAAAATTTCTCTTTTTGTTGTGTTAAAAGTTTCTAAATTCGTTTGGTTGGTATGGTACTTTCTGGTTATAGTTTTACTCTGCAACTCCCTATTCTGACTCTGGTCTAGCGGGAATTTTTTCCCACTATCGTGGGTATTGCAGTTTGATGTATGCTGTAAGGAAGATAAGCAGGTCAGAAGGTAATTTATCCTGATTTCCTTGCTCCTAGGTGTTTATGGGGCACGTAATGAAGCAATGTTCATGTCCACCGATGGATCATCCTAATGTTGTAAAAGAATCAATACATTGGAAGAAAGATAGCAGGAAGTCAAGGAGAGGTGTATATCCATGGGGAACATGGGGGAACTGGTCGAGGAAAATAGCTTTTTTATGATCGTTTTTGCTTCGTATTTGATTAAATTGTGCTATCCCAATTAATTGTTTGGAATAAATTTAAGAAACGCCATTGCATGGTTGGTGTTCATCTAGTTCTTGCGGCGCTTGGGATTTATAACAATGGAACGTCCCTTTTCATTTGATATTTCATTCACAATAAAAATTTTGACATGGATATGAATTGCACGAGAAAAAAAAAAAGTAAATACATTCCATGCTATTTCAGCATCCTAATTTACTAATAGCGAGCCCCCCAAAGTGGGCCTGTAACTGCCCGGTGCCTAAAAAACTGCAGGATTAGATTTTATAAACTTGAATTTGGATAAACTTGATTTTATAAACTTAATTTGAAGTGGATTTGTGGTAAAGTAATGAATGGAAACCTTTATCAAAATGTTGTTGTCAGTAAATATTTTTGGGATAAAGTTGTGCAAATTTATCTTATATAACAAATTAGAGTACATTTTCTTGAGTAAAACATAATATTTTAAGTTATTTTACTTTTAAGAATGACATATAATTTTTAATTTTATTTTAAATTTTAAATTTAAATTATTTCTTAAATTAATCATGCAATTTTTATAATTTTAAATATTTGTTTTTTTATAATATAGATTTTTTTAGATTTTAGCAGAATAAATTAGTTATACTTATTTTTTTATAATTTTAAATATTTTTTAATCTATATTCATTTAAATTCTATTTAAATTTATAAAAAAAGACTGATGCAATGTACTTGATGCTTTCTAGTTTACTTTTAAATGAGTGGGGAAACGTTAGCTTGGTTGGGCCTACTTAGTTTGGTATGTATTGTTGGGTTGGGCCTGATCTATTTTAGCATATTCACTTTTTTTTTCCCTGTATGTAGACCCAATTTAAAGTTCAAATTTAGGCCTAGTTACGCTAGAATGTCACTTCAATGACCTTTCTATATACTACACTAATTATCTTCACGGAATTTTGTTTTCGGTTGGTTTATTTTTTATGGAGTTTGGATCCTTTTCTATATTCTTTCTCCTCTTTCATTTTTTTTTCTTACGATAATTATTTGAGGTGATTTTTTTTTTAATTTCGTTGTTGAGTGCATAGTGAAAAATTACTTTCAACTCGTTTTCTTGGTATAGTGGCAAAATTTGTGTGATGGAGTGTATACAAATAAAAATATATCTTCAATCATTTGTATTTGGAATCTTTGAATTTATCTTGAGTGGCATTTTTCCTAAAGTTACACACACAAACATACACACACCCCTCTACTAATAAAGCGGATTCCTACCTTTCTTTTTGGGTACAAAAAGGGAATTTCACTTTGGTTGTTCACATTTTACTTTCCCATTTTGTTATTGACTTTAGCTTGTATTTACATGTTTCTATCACTATGCTGATTTTTGAGTCACAATTATTCTATCCGTCATTTTATAACTGTCTTTTAAGATTTTTACACAACAATAAAAAATTAAGGACTAAATTAAATAACCTCAAATACAAGGAAATGTGATATAATATGACTTAACTACCCTTTCTCTCACTCTATTAATTCTCTCCATTAGCTCCATTGTTGGTTGGTTGGTATTTGTATAAATCCAATAGGTGTTCGAGAGAGATTTTAGGAAATGGTGAAAGGTAATTAATTGAAAAATTATTGGGTTTAATTGAGATGAGGGTAAAGTTGAAAAAAATTAATTGATGTTTTGTTAATATTATCAAATGACAAATAATTTGGAATAAATCAAATTTTTTAAAATGATCGATACTAAGGGACTAGGGATGGAAACAAGTCAAAGTTTTTCTTTAAAAGGATAATATTAAAATTTTAATTCAAATTACATTAGGTATCCTAAACAGCGTATTAAAATATTTATTTAGTCCTGATCCGAAATTATTTGTCAAAGGCCTTTTTTGGGGTCCTCTGTTTAAGAAGTCACATTAACCTTGCTCATTCCCCTCTAACCTCGCCAGGCCTTAGAAGCCTGGTTTATACTAAGGCCTCTAAATAAGGCGCAACAGCCAATGCCTTCATATAGACTTCAAATAGGCCTAAGCCTTTAAACTGGTCTTGAAAGACTATTGAAAAAAAAATTAAAATATAATTTTATAAATAAATATAAATAGGTCGGCCTAATAGGCCTAACAAGCTTTGATGAGAGGTCAGACCTAGCATACTAAATAAAACAGACTTTTAAAAGGTCTCAAACCCGTGCAGTTGATCTTCAATTCGACTCATTTTCTAAAAAGGTCGGTCGTGCGAACTTTAAATGATCAGTCAGTCAAAGCACAGTTCCTTAACAATGCCGAAGATCGACCTATTTCCATCCTTGTAAGGGACGAAGAGAGTAATATTAACTTTAACTTTTCTCTCTCTTCATTATACTCCGCGATTTTAAACTATTAGATTGAAGTGAAATCAATGGTAAAAGAATAGTGAAAGAGTTTTACTCTTACACTAATGTCAATTGATCCTAACTATATATATATATATATATATATATATATATATATATGTAAGTTAAAATCATTCTTATACTTGTTGAATAATTTTTTATTGGATAAACTTGTCACAAAATCTACTATTGGATTAAAATTTTTTATCATGTACATCATATCTATAAAGTTTCTCATTGATTTGAAATTGTTTAATACATTATTGATATACATCAAAATTAACGTAATATATACTTTCGAAATCTATAAAAAAAAAGAGCTATGTATTTACATTCTTATTGATGTTTGATTTTTTTTTAATTTGACACAAATGATAAAGATGATGGATAATTATGATTCAATGGTTGGATTGACAACAATGTTTATATATAAATTATTATTAAATTAATAAGATAACAACAATGAAATTCAAATTCAAATTTGTAATAAAGTCATTGGTGACACAATATAGAAATGACACTTGTAATAAAGAACCTTGAAATAATTTACATTTTCTTTAGTTTTTCTTTAAAAGGATAATATTCAAATTTTAATTCAAATTACATTGGCGGCATATAATTTAATATGAAAATTGACAAAAAATTTATATATTTTTAAATTATTTTTAACAAGATAATAATAAAATTTAAATTCAAATAACATTGATGGCTTAATCTAGAGTTGTCACTTGACATAATTTCGCAAACCAAGTTCTCCTTTTTTATATATTATATTATATTGATATATTGATTAATGTTTAAGAGATGAAAGGTTATCATATTCTAAGATTAAGCATGTTACAAGATGTCATAGTCCAATCTAGGAGTTTGTGACCAGCTAGAATTAGGGAGTAACTCAGTCTCGAAGTGACACAAGAGTGTCCCTAATCCAGCTAAGTGGTTACTAGTAGGAATAGAAATAGGTCAGATCAAGTTTTGTTTTAAACAAGTTTGACTTGTATCTCAATTATAAGGCTTGAGTCTGACCTGTTAGTTTGAAATAGACTGATTTTTAAGGTATAATCTAATCTTTTTAAAAGCTTGGTCTGACCTAAAAGTTTATTTAAAAGTTTATTTTGTAATAAGACATTTAAATAGACTAACAGACTTTTCTTTAAATAGACCAACAAACCTTTATATAAGTTAATATGCTTACCTTTAAATAGATCAACAGATATTTACATAGATTAACAAGTTCAAGACTTGAAATAAGTTAATAGGCCTACTTAAGACCAACAAGCCTGTGATATAACTTAACAATCGCTCTTTATTTTTATAGATGTTTATAACTTTTTTGCTCTAGTCTTTAATCGATGTAAGATTTAAAAATATATTAAGTTATAAAATTATTACAAGCATATAGTTACAAAACATGAAAATCAAACATTGTAAAATACATTTAAGTAAAATTTATTAGGGCCTAGCTGTTTACTGTTGGTGCTAGGCTCGAGCATTCCCCTCTAAGCTTGGTGGGTGCAGCTGCAATTGCTGGGTTTGGATTTTTTTTTAATAAAGTAGCATGCTAAAGCATCACAATGGAGATCATCATCAATTTGGTGCTGCGTTTGGATTTGAAACATCAATTTCTCAGCCGTTGTCTTGCATTTTTTTTGTGTACTATGTAGATTTGAAGTTTGCGTACCACTTGCAAGGCTCCGTTGTAGTTTCTTGCCACTCCAGTTGATAGGACTTCAAGTGTCATTGCTCTTGAAACAACACCGCAAAACACTTTTGATCATTGACTCTGAAAAACGTCATCAATTAAAAGGTATATTATTTACCTCAAAATTATGAAAAATTCTAAAATACTCACATATGATATACCTCAAAGTCATGAGATCTTTTTAGAATTTAGATTTGAATATTGTTAAGATTAAGTTTTTGCATTTATGGTATACCTTTGTTTGTGGAATATTTAAGTAATACTATTGATATGATATAATGATAGTGAAGTTGCGTATTATAGACTCAAATGAATAAGTAATATTCAAGGCCTGTATTTTTTGTTTTATGTATAAACAACATAAACTCTACTTGCAGAGATCCTCAAACAATTCAATTATATTGAGTTTTAAGTGAAATTATCTTATCAATGCCTATACTAAACTTAACAAAGTTTGTAAGTTTTGTGTGCAATCTTGATATGATCTGATTACTAAACTGTAAAATATATTCTATACTCAAAGAAAGCATAAGCAAATCAACATATTGCTCCAAAAACTATTTTGGTTCAGAATCTTCCACTTTCCAAACATTGTATGTTTGATTTTTATGTTTTGTAAATATACGTTTCCAATTATTTTACAACTTAATATATATTTAAGTTTCACGTTGATCAAAAATTAGAATAAGAAAGTGATAAATATTTATAAAAATAAGGGGTAAAAATTAACTTACTATTTTTATTTTAATAAATATATTACATTAAATATATTGATAAATATGTTATTTATATTTTAACTTATTAATTTAAGTTTTAGTTATTGACTTTTATTAAAATTTAATTAAAAATATATTAATATATTATAATAAATTAATAATTATAATTATTATAATAATATATATTATATTATATATAATTAAATAGACTAAATTGACCTATCAAGTTTAAAATGCCTATTAAATGACCTGAAACTTGACTTTTTTAATTAAACGAATTTTTAAAAAAATATTGACTTAACTTATTTAGTAAATAGGTTAAACATCAAATAAGACAAGTCATAGGCCCTTCAAGAGTGGTCTGATCTATTTCTATTCCTAGTTACTAGGAAAATAATTATTCAAATAGTCCTCCAAAAAATATGAATTGTTCACATGACATGAAGATTCTTTGATCTAATTTTTGGAATAATTTGAAGACTATATAATATAAATAATAAGTGACCTTTAAATTTTTAAGTATCTTAGTGCTAAAATAATATTTTGAAGTTTTATTTTAAATGCTTATAGTCAAAAAGGGGATTAAAAGTCCAAGTTCTTATCTTCTAGTCATAATATTATTAATGGAATTGTATGAGAACATTTTTGTATATCTTTAGTGGATTGCAATGAGTGGTAAGATTTTATCATTACATTTCTGTATAGATTTCAGAGTGGTGAGTCTTGTTACCCAACTCAAACTTATCCTTTATTACTATCAAATCTCGTATTTATTTTCATTTGTTCCAGAACCGTTCTTTACTTGTTTTTAACAAGTAAATAGTTGTCACTGTAAAAAAAACAAGTAAATAGTTGATTTTGTGTCCCAAAATCTCAACTTTTACCTCGATTTTGAATAACTTCAATCTACATTCTATAGCTTGAGATATAGGCTTTTTTTTTTAATTCTATACTCAGGCTTCATGCGAATTACACATTTAGAATCTCTTATTTCTCATTTTTCTTCTTGGCCCGTACCATGAAGCCTCGGCTTACTATCTAATCTTAAGTTTAATATAACACGAGCCAATTTTTGTATATTTTAGTACTGTTTTAAAACGAATATTTTTCTAGAAGTATTTATAATACAATTATAAATTATGATCAATATCATACAGGACATCATCATTAACAACCGCATACATGATCTGCAGGAACTAAAATTATATTAGTACCCACTAAATACAAATTCTACAACAATTTTGATATTAAATTCTTGATATTTGTCTTATATATCATTTTGCTGCAAAATTGAAAAATAATATAAAATTCAGGATGAGTCATTTAGACTCAGTGAGTATTCCAGCAATCTATCACGATTAATGACTTAAATATCAAATACACCACAAAATAGATTTCATACTCAACCTAACCTCGAGCAATTATCTGTAGTAGCAATTTTAAATATAATCTCAACATAAAATTTACTAAAAGGCCATAACTTAAAAAAAAAAAAGATAAAAAATAAGATTTACAACCATCAACAGTCAGAACATTCCAAAACAATGTTACAAACTTAAGGCCTTGGTGCCCATAAACTTTCTTGTTTCTAGCCTTTTACTTTACTGCTAAGAGCATGTTTGATTTTCAATTTGTAAATTTGAGTTTGGATAAATAAAGAAGCAAAAATGTCTTATTTTTTCTCAAATCATAGTTTTGATATCGAAACCCAATTACAAATAATCTAAAAGTAGTTTTACAAAATATGTATAACGTAAGGTAAAAATCAATTTGCACTACCAAACCATGATTTGGAGGGTTGAAACTGTAAACCAAACATGCATGTACTAAGAATCTTGTATCCATTACTCTACTGCTAAGAGCCTCGTGCCCATCACTCTACTTAAAGCCTCATATATATGTGGTCAAAAAATAAAAAAAAAAAGAAAGCCTCATATATATATATATATATATATACTTATTTAATGATAGGAATTTTTATTGTGAGACTGTGAGATGAGTAAATCTTGACCATACAATCATACATGAATGATCAAGATTAAAAATTACTTAAAAGTCGTGTGACTACTTAAAAAAGTCACATACATTTATGTTCTAATCTTGAGCATTCATGTAAGATCCAATGATTAAGATTAACTTCTCTCATCTCCTATAATAAATACTCATTTCATTAAATACGCTCCTTATATCTAGAGTTGTGGCCTTGACCTTGAGGTCCCTAAATTTGGTCGTCCACTTCTCAGCACGATTGGTGGCCTTAATTGATATGCTTGTTGTAGATAGTTTGAACTTGGTTACCAAACTCAACCATCTTCTCTTCGGTCTCTTTTTGAGAAGCCTCGAGCCTGGCCACCTCACTACAAAAAAAATTGCAATTTGCGGCTGTTCAAAATTAAGTTTAAAAGTGCTACAAAAAATAATGCCAGTTCCAAAACCACTATTGATACAGGGGTCCTTAAACTATTTCGCGACGATTTTATACAACCGCTGGAATAACCACTACTATTTTTTTTTCAAGGCAGTTTTTGTGGCGGTTTTAACCACCATTAACATTTTTATATTTTATTATTATTTATTTATAGAGGCAGTTTTAAATCACTGCTAAAATTGAAAAAATCGCTGACGTTTTTCTACGATAGTTTGTAACCACCTAAAAATTTGTATTCCTTTATTATTTATTTATAGTGGCGGTTTAGAAACTGTTGCTAAAATTAAAAAATAGCTTACATCTCGCTATTATTTTTTTAATTTAAATTAGTTTTATTTTCATAACTTTGTTGCCATGCCAATTTTATTACATTTTAACCTATTTTATACTACAACCAACTAGTATATTCAAATGAAATTATAAAACATTTAAACTTTCAACAAATATATTAATTTGTCAAACAAAATTCAATACACAAGTAAACTAAAATGCAGTACAAACAAAATAAACAATCTAAATTTCATTACAAACAAAATAATATCTGAAGAATACAACAATAGCAAATCATTTTTCTATCATAAGACATTCACTTTTTACTTCGATTAGAATCATGTCCAATTTGAGCATCATGACTTATTGAGGAAGACAGTTTGACACTTGGTGAAATTGGCCCACTTCCTTCATCTGAAGCTTGAAAATATAAACAAACTATGAGTTTTGTGTATTCGATAAAAGCACTATGAATTTTAAAACAAACACACCCTGAGTTGATCGAAGTCCAAACACACCATACAACATTATGAAGGTTTCCCAAAAAATTATGAATGTAATAGGAATCTCAACATTTAAGATCTATTTAACTTACTCCCCTTCTTTTAGCCATCTATCTCACATATTATTCACACATTAAGTATAGTTGAGTAAACATTTCCAATAAATTTTAGATGCAGCACCCAACAAAGTAATGAAACAAATCATGATCTGATGTGCAAATAGGATTTATATATCCCATAATTCCAGAACCAACAGCAAGCATTTTAGAAAATACCTTAACGTATCACAATCAAGAATAGAATTAAAATAGAACAACGGGAACATAAACAAGTTCTATAAATATCCTTGACTCAAACTTTTCATGAAACAAGTGATATTTGGTCACTCAAGCATGAATATCTCCAAAGCTCTCAGCCAAAATCAAGCAAAACATACTAGGCTCATACTTCACATTTTACAATCATATCAAGAAATTTAAAATACATACCATTGCATTAACCATAGTGGCTAACTCAGCAGGCAAATCACCTCCTTGTTGAAGTAAATATCTTGTTATAGCACCTTTAAATGCCTTCTCAATCTCTCAGTTTCCACCACTGGTTCAAGCTTCTGCACCTTTAATTTCTCAGCTTCCAACTCCAACTTTATCTCATCCACCTTTGTTTGAATTGGTGGAGTTAAATATATTCCACTAAACTGATGAGCTGTGTGGCCAAATATTTGACTAAGAGGTGGCTCAAAACTCATACCCTAAACTCGGCTAGAATGCTCTTTCGCTGAAACCCAAGCAAGTGAAACATCTTATAAAATTTGCTGTGATAAGCCATCTTATTGCTTAATATTCATAATTTTCTCCTATATAAGATTTCAATCATTAAAGTTTAAATTTATATGTTGGGTAAAATATTAATAAAAAAAATTAAGCAACATTAATTTCTTAAATTACTTACACTAACAATTTTGGCCTCATCATTGACATAAGAACCGTCTTTTCGCTTGTGTATAGTCCACATCTCTCCTCTACCAATACGGCTCCCACGTTGACGTTCCTATATCATTATTACCACAATCATATACTTAAAAATTAAATAAGATAAAAAATCAAATATAAAGAATCAAAGAGCTTCAACATTAATAACATCTTCAACTTTTCTCCTAGGTATGCTTTTTAAACCACAGTGTGTGTGTACAATTGCTTCTTCCGATTTCAACGTTCTTTTTGCATATCTCCTGTGCTTGCATTAGCAATAACATAATTATGAACTGATTTGATCATTTTACGTTAAATGACCATGTTTCTTTTAGATATGTTACTTGTGTTTTCCTATCATTGCGATATTCAATAAACCATATCAAATGGTCGGGATCAATTCCATTAGGGCATCTTGCAACATTTTCCTCCATAATCAATGTTTTATCATAAAATTGATGAAACATATATGCTTGGTATCTTTCTACTTCTTCCCAATACTTTTCATGATATATCCCTTCAATTGACTATCCTCTATATGAATTTTTTTTTTTTGCATAAGAAAATATATTAGTAACTAAGTTATACTGATCATAAAATACAAATACATAATTTATATGTACCTTTATAATATCATCATACACTTTCTCCTTATATGTACCCGGAATCTTACGCCAAGAGACATAACACATGGAAAACTTAGAATAATCAGATCATAAATCTCCCAAAAAGCAACCCAAAAGGCCACCTGCATCATCTATGGGTTGACTAAGCTCATTGCATGTGATTATAACCTTTTTACCTGTAGGGAGTGACTAAATATCTTGCACCTTCAATCGTCCTTCTTTGATGGTGCCATCCCCATCTAAAACAAGAATTGTAATATTTAAAATACATATAATCGTCAAGCAAATAAAAATACAGAGTCCTTCCAAATAGAGCAAAATAAAATTAAAAAAAAAACAACTAAGTAAAATAGAAATAATATTGAGTATGAGACTTTGTAGGAGAAATATTCAATTCAATTTTCCTTATGACTAAACAGGTCAGCCAATATTCAAAAGCTGGTACAAATAGCAAACAAAATAATTAAAGAAAATAAATAAATGTAAAGAAAATAGCCCATCAAATATCTAACAACAACTCAGATTCACCACAAAAAAAAAAAAAAACCTAGTTCAAAAAAATTTGCACAAACACCAAGAACACACCTAATAACACACAATTTTATCATCCAAAAAATCAAAAGAATCAGTTGTAACAATAGAGCTAAGTAGTTGTGCAAGCCAAGCATTCATTCTCTAAGTAGATGGAACCATATAGAGCTAAATATCAACTATTGCAATTAGCTGTAACAATAGAGCAAAATGTCACACTGAAAATATAGCCCAAAGGTCGATGGAGACATAAAATGCATTTCATTTGAGTTGCTGTAAGAGACAAAACATAATATATAAAAAATTGCTAAAAAATTATGAAAATTTGTCTAAAGTATGAATTGTTGAATACTAATTATTAGCAAGCTCTATTCTTGGTACAACATTTCTATGCTCAAAAAAAAAAAATCTAAAATAAAAAATCACATAAATGCTCATTTCACAAAATTTTTTTTACAAAGAAAAACCAAAAAAAGGCTTAGCTAGAAGATAAAACAAGGTGTAGTTGCAATTAGAAAGTAATATCCAGATCAAAAGAGAAAAAGGAATAGCTAGAAATGTGTGCATTGAAGTTAGATCTAGTAAGCCACCTAGCATCGATATTAAAAAAAATTTGAAAAACCACAGAGAATGGACAACTTCAGAGTATGGCAAAGTGCTTGCAGCACACATGGTGCAAAGCAAGAAACAAACCACCAGATAAATTCAACAAAAAGCAGAGACATTGAGATGAACCTGTGTGGTGTTGTTGCTACTGAGACCACTAGAACGTTGAGTACGTGGTTATGCATTGAGACATTAGGGCAAATCAAAATGAGAAGGAATGGTGAAATGTTAGGATAGAGAATGAGATTGAGAGGGGATGGTGAAATGTCACGGCAGATCTAAATGATAGGAAAGGGGAAAAGAGGAAGGAATGAAATTTTAGAAACGAAGTGTAGTTTTTTTTTAAAAATAAATCGTCATTAAATACTATTTAAACTGCCACAAATTTTGGCTTTTTTTTTGTATAAATCACTGTCAAACTATACTAAACTGCCACAAAATTTTAAATTTTTGTGGCAGTTAAGAAAACTGTAGTGTAAGCCACCAGTAATTATAGCAATTTAAGAAACTACCACAAATAAACTGCCACTATTTACTAATTTTTTAGTAGTGCCTTCTCCTATAGAAGTTTGTTGTCAGACTCTAACATGAACATCTTTGTCATATCCAAGCTCTTCTCTAAGTATTGGATCACGGAGACACACTAGTACTGGGTCTTCTACAGGTGTAGGAAGAGCTCGGACGGTGACTACTAGTTGACCACCGCCACATCCTCATCCTAAAGGAAGAAGACATCAGAGTGCCCCCGGGTGTCAAAGGCCTTGCCCCAAACAAAAGCAAAAGTGGACAGAGAGGCCTTGGTCAGATCTATGATCCCCTGCCCGCTAAACTGGGCAGAGGACTCATGGACATCCTCGGGGATAGGATTCAGAGAAGCTGTGGGGGCCAAGACCTCGGAGGTCTGAGTCTTCTTCAACTGACTCTCTCCAACCTCCTCGTGCTCCTTGCGTTTCTTTCTTTTCCCTTTGCCTTAGGAGTGGAGTGGCTAGAGGATGAGGTCCCTTTGGATCCACTAGCGAGACCACTCCTGGCCCTGCGAACCCTGGAATCGGTCCTAGTGACCTATGAGTCAGCGGCTGCCAAAGCATCCCTTGCAATAGCATCCAAGGCCTCCTTCTTGTTCTTCCTCAAAACTCTCCTTAGAGCATGGACATCATTGGCATCTGTCATATTATCTGCAAGAACAAAGCAACAATGAAGTTAAGAAGCTTTGAAACATAGTTACATAGCAAGAAAAATATTCTAAGACATAAAGCACAAATGACGGCACCTATGACATCAAACTTACTAAAATATCCTTTTACCTCTTAAGGGGTCCTGTTTATTATTTTGACACATTCAAAGTTGTCAAACCTATTAGTCATAACAACGAAGAAGTGGAAGGCAGTCTACTCAATCTTCGACATTTGCTTATACTTAGTCTAGACCTTTGTTTTATACAAAAAGTCTTTGTTCTAGTGTAAATGGAAGTGGGGGGTTGTGGCCCTCCTCTATGAAGAATGGAGTATGGGGTCCTTTACCCTAGAGTTTGAAATATGTCTGTTTAAAGTCCTTATAGGACTCATCATATAGTTCAAAACACTTTGGCTTGACATGGTTGATGATAGTGATCCATGCCAGCTTGCTTCCTCCCATCAAGCCTAACACGTTAAACATGTAGAAGAAGAGGTCGGAAGTTGGCTCCACCTTGAAATGCTGGCACACGATCTCAAAGGACCGAATATACACCCATCTATTAGGGTAAAGTTGAGAAGGAGCCACTTGAACCCAGTTTAAGACGTTTATATAGAACTTAGAGAACGAGAGATGGATCCCGAGTGTAGTGAAGAGGGTCTTGTACATATATGTATACGGAGGACAGGGCCAAGGTAGGCTATTTAGTTTCATGATTTTGAGCATAAATTCTTTAGGATTTTACATTTTCTTTCATTTTGATTTTCTCATCTATAAAATTGATACAATTTAATATGCTATCCGTTCATTAAAAAAAAAGCTATTGTTCATTAATATCAACTATGCTCACCAAAAAAATTAACATGAACTATTGATTTATTAATCATTTCTCAAAATCATATAATAATTTTTTTTTGTTAACAACTTCCCACAATATTTCACTTTATCAAAGTGATATTTTGACATCTAAGTAGATTTCAAAATTTTAAAATAACAACTATATTTTGATAAATTGCAACATATAATTCTAAATTGGCGATAATGGTTAGATAAAATATTTTTCAAAATGATGACTTTAGAATCCAAATTCATGACATTGCCGATAATGTTCATTTTTTGTTGCAATCTATTTTCATTACAATTAATCATCATTTAGTAAGATAGTAACTATATAATACATACACACATATATATATATATATATCAACATAAATATGATTAATGGATAATTTAAAATAAATACATAGAAGATGGTTTAATTTATATTTATATGATCATCAATAAAAAAATTATATTTATCATGCATCACACAAGTAGAATTATTAGTTTTTAAGTGTTCTTAGAGTAAGAAAAAGTTTTTATTCTTTAATATGAAGAGAGAATATTAAAGTCTCTCTTTAACGAAGAAATAGAACTTGATTCTTAATTGTACTAATTATTAAATTAAAAATTATATTGAATATAATTTATAATATTATTTAAAAAATTATCATTTTAAAGAAAAGCCTAATCCATAAAGAAGCTAAATCCCATTGTATAAATTGACCAAATAAACATTTCTATATAGCAACAAATACATGAAGCTTTATTAGATTTCCCGAGTTTGATTTGTTATTTAGAAACTTCGTCCAGTTTTTAGTTTTAGTTCTTTTTTCTTTTTCTTTTTTTTCTGTTTTTACCTGTAACCATGTTTGAAGCTAAAAGAATCCATATTCCAAATATTCAGTGCTGCCGTTTAGATAATTTTTTGCATGTGTCAGAAGTGCTAAGAAGTCTCATGAACAATAATAATAATAATAATAAAAGCTCATGAAGAAAACTAAGAACATAAACGAAGTTATGGTTTCTATTAGCTTTCCACAAGAGTAAATTTTCAACCAAAATCACCTAATTTAATAATTAAAAATAATTTTGATATTCTTATACAAATAATATATACACCTCTTTTCACACCTTTTTAATATTATTCATTATATTTAATATTTTTTTTATTTTCTCTCACTTAATTACAACTCTTAAAAAAATGTGTGAATATTAATACATTTTTTTAAGAGTATAAGAATATCATTTTTTAATAAAAAAGAGAATATCAAGATTTAACTTAAATAAAGAGAAAATATAAAATCATTATTCAATGAAGAAAAAAAAAAACAAAATATGGCTTTTACTAAATAAATAAAAAATTATAACATATTTATGTTTTCATAAAATGACAAATTTTTTATAGAAAAATCGATGCGTGGTTTTTATCCACGTCAAGTTCTTTTTATTTGTTCCAATTAATTTTCATGTTTTTTTTTTCAGCCTCATTATTTTATATTGCCTTTTATTATAGAGTACTTGTATTATATTGTTAAAAAACTATATATATTTAAATTATTATTTTAATTACATTATAAATTATTTTTATTAATATTTTTTAATTTGACAATTAGAATCAAGAATCAACTTCTCTTTTTCATTAAAGTTAGATTTTAATAATCTCTCTATATTAATATTAAATTTAACTTTTCTGTCTCTTCATTAAACTTAGTATTTTGAACCTTTAAATTAAAGTGAAATTAATGGTCAAATATTTTATATAGACCTTCGTCAAGATCTTTTATATAATAAGAATATTTTTATTATAATCTCAAATCATTTTATAATATAAAGAGATGAAGTGAAGGTAGTCAGTAATAATCAGAATTTTTAAAATTCAAAACATTCTTTTAATAATTTTTGAGATGTTTTAAGTATTTTTAAAATTTTATATATAAATTTGATATTTAAAATCTTTGAAAAGTTAAAATAAATATTTGAACTTCAATGTGAATTTATGCATTATTTATAATTATTGATAAAAATAATAAAAATATTTTATTATTTTTTAATATTTTAAAGTGCTATTCTAATTTGCTTAAAATAAAAGTAAAAGTCAGCGATATTAAATTTAATTTTCATTTGAAATCATAAAAATAGATGAATCTATCTGAATTAAAATAGACTGATATTAATAGTTTTCAGTTCACCCATTTTTCTAATAAAAAAATTTGTAAATATCATTCTTGGAGTATTATTCACCCCCAACCACGGTAGACGTCAGGGCTTACAGCATAAAAAGTGACAGCGTAATAATGTATCGGCGTTTAAGTCGGACGCAGAAGGAGCCTATTGTCCCCATCACACGCCACCTGTCCCAAGACGAACAAAACATGCAATGAATTCAAAGATGTATAGACACGTTATTTTTTAGATATATTTGCGAGTTAGACATATATTTGTGTTAAATATATGGGAATATGCGTTTGATATACCTATTTTATATGTTCGAATATATTTAATTAAAAGGATTACTATTTTTAGCACTTTTTGGATAGGTTCCGACGTGTTTAGATATAGTTTAGACATATTTAAATATGGTTAGGATATAATTTATACATAATTTATTAATATTTTTTTAAATTTTAATTTTTATAATTAACATTTAATTAATAAATTTGAAATTCACTTAATCACATGATTAACTTTTTAAGTTATTATTTTTATATATTAATATTTTAAGTTTTATTTTTTTACATATTACTATTAAATTTTTAAATTTTATTTTTTTATATCATTATTTTTATCTATTTTTTCTATTTCTACTTTACTGGCGCATTTCATTTTCATTATCATCGAAGCTCATGCTTATACTCTTATTTTCTACAGTTAATTTTTTTAGATAACTTTATACATAGTTAATTCAATTAGGAAAAATTAATTTAAAAATTTTTAAAAAAAATATTAATAGACATTATACTTCTATATTTTTTAAGAAAAATTTATTAAGTAATAAATATTGATATATATAATATATATTAAAATATTATAATATTTTAAATTTATAAAAATAATATTAATGAATTATAATTTTTTTAAATTTTATAATTATATATATACATAAAAAAGTTCTTATATATATATATATATATATATTTATATATATAACTGTATTTATGTCTTATAATTTTTTAAATTTAAATGTATGTTTTATATTTATATCTGTATCATGTTTCATATTCATATCTCATATTGAATTATGATCCTCTTAATTTTTTTTTTTCAAATGATCAATTATAAAAAAAACATAAAATTATAAATTTTTTTTATAAATTTTAACTTAATAACTTTTTTTATTTTTTATAATTAATTATTCAAGAAAAAAAATTAAGAGAATCTTATCCGTACCATACTCATGTTCATATCTGTTCTTCGTAGGATAATACACTTTTTCCATAGTGTGTACGGTGTAAGGTTGAAAGAACTGAACATTCTCCCTTGAGGGCAATGAGGGGTCACCATTTTCCACTTTGTCTATAAATAAATATATAAATCGACTTTTATGTAGTCCTGCTTTTTACCTCGTCAAAGCCGAGCTGCTTCCTGTCGTGACTCTCTGTAAGGTATGCCATTGAAGCTTACTCTTACCATTCCATTCTTCTACCACCACTGTTTCATTTTTCCTGCATTAACATGAATATTTTAGATTTCTCCTTAGTTTATATGACCCACTTAGCTTCTTTGTGGGTATTTCTGCATCTCAGGCTATTGGTTGTCCATGAAATTAATCCCCCAGTTACAATTTATGGCTGTTTAAGATGACCCAAATCTTAATTTTATGAGAAGTTACACTTTTTTTTTTGTTACATGAAAATTTGGATCATTTCTCAATTTGTGCGTGTCATCCTTGCGCTGGGACCATGTTAATCTTCTTTGTACTGTTCCAATTTGATTGGATACTGTGAAGTTACACCTTTTACTTTCATTTTGTGTTCATATACAGCCTTGATGCTATATCCTTATTTCTCACTTTCTATCACTATAGTAATGTATTTTGCCCTTTACTATGCATTACATGCTACTTATAGCTGTTTTGTTTGTTTTCTTGTTTGCCTTGAGTTTATATCATAATTGTGCTCAGGTGTGACTTTTCATGATTTTTCATCATGATTGTGTGTGTGTATATATATATATATATTGGTATAGCACGATTGTGTAGTTTATTTGGCTGAACGAATAGTAATACCGTATCTGCTCTTGCCCTTTTCAATATCGTTGTGCAAACTCTGTTTGGCTAGTTTATAGTAGCTGAGTTGTTAAATTCTTTAAAGGCTTCGAAAGAGGACTACTTGCACATGATTGTCTGCATCTAGAATTCCCTTTTGGCCATTTCTAATTGCAGAATTCTCTTGTACTGTGTTGTATCTGAGTTTTATGATGATAATGCGTTCTCTATAATCTGTATCACTTTAATACCCTTTTGTAATTAATAATTTACTAATAAAGATTTTTGCTGACAGATCAACATGGGTTTTGTATCTCAAGATTTGGTATTTTCATTGGCAATACTAGTGCTGGTGTTTTGCACACCATTCTCAGGTGCTTTTGGGAAGACTGGATATAATATAAAGTCAGCTGTTTTTCTTTCCCCCAAATTTGAACTAGGACCGGGATCAGTTGTGGATAGATATTATTATGATATTGAATTCCCAAGAGGTCATGTTGCACTTAAGAGTTTCAATGCTGAAGTAATTGATGAAGCTGGGAACCCTGTACCTCTCCAAGAAACTTATCTCCACCATTGGGTTGTTGCAAGATACCATCAACCTAAACATGTGACACACACAGGGTATGATGGCCATCGGGTGCTTCACCAGTCAGATTATGTTTTGGTGAGAAACAGTGGCATATGCCAGAGATATATTCTTGGACAGTATTTTGGCCTTGGATCTGAAACACGAGGAACAGCTACAGATATTCCAGATCCTTTTGGGATAGAAATAGGTAATCCTGCAGAAATTCCACATGGTTATGAGGAGAAATGGTTGCTCAATGTCCATGCCATTGATACACGTGGTGTAGAAGATAGGATGGGGTGCACTGAGTGCATGTGTGACCTATATAATGTTACAAAGAATGAATATGGCGAGCCTTTGAGGCCAGATTATAAAGGAGGTATGCATTGTTGCTATGATTATACCCAGTGCAGGATGAGGGAAGGCTTTGAGGGCCCAAAGAGAAGCCTCTACTTAAGATACACAGTAAAGTGGGTCGACTGGGACAATTTTGTAGTGCCTGTTAAGATTTATATACTTGATGTGACTGATACTTTGCAAATATCAGATATTTCGAAAGGAATGAGCCTAATTCATGATTGCCAGGTAATTGAATTCATCAAGAAACATGTTGATTCTCTCAGTCTCAATTTAATTCCAAAACACAATACTACTCTGTTATTTTTGTTGGGTATAAATGACCAACAGAGATTTCTTTGTTACAGATTGAGTATGATGTTGAATCTTGCAGCACAGGCCATAAGGATGGTAATGGCTGTGGTCATGTGAAGAGGACAAGCTTCCCAATGCAAACTGGTGGTTATGTCATCTATGGTGTTGCTCATCAGCATTCAGGTGGAACTGGATCAACTCTATATGGACAGGTGATGTTCAATAGTTAGAGTTATTTTTAATTATCTGGATATTACTTTCTAGTGTCATGACTTTATAAAAAATCTAAACATGGAAATGGATAATGAATAATGATTCTGCCCCTTAAAAGGGATTGCAAATTTACACCTTTTTTTCTCTTTAGTCTTTCCGTGTGATAGTTTTCAATGAGGATCACAAGTGTTTTAATTAACAAGAAAATGGTGACCTGTGTACTGGAAATTTGTTAGTAATTGCATCTTTTCATTTCGTTGGTATATATCTTGAGTTTGGTGGGGATGGAAACATGGAGGCTGTGTCTTGCTGACTTCTTAAAGCTAAGCTTTTATTAGACTATGAATGCTTCGTATACTTTTGATTAATCATACTCCTTACATCCATATCATTGTAAGATGTTAAATGTTGGAGTTTAGCTTGTTTTCTGAAATTTTTGTGCATGACGGTTTCAGGATGGGAGGGTTATATGTTCTTCAATACCACGTTATGGAAATGGAACTGAAGCAGGAAACGAGGCAGACTACATTGTAGGAATGTCCACTTGTTATCCTCGACCAGGTTCTGTTAAGATAAATGATGGTGAAACGTTAACTCTAGAGTCTAACTACAGCAGCAGCAGGGGGCACACTGGAGTAATGGGGCTTTTCTACCTATTGGTGGCAGAACAGCTGCCACACCAACACTTCAGACATTCCTCTCGTTCTTCATTGTTTGAGAATATAAATAATATATTTTATTGATAAGTAATTAGTAACATGTTAGAAGTGGTGTGTCATCTATGGTATCTGAATAAATTATGATCAAAAGAAATGTGTAATTGAAAAATATACTTCTCATTTTCTGCAGCTATAGGACAACACACAAGCAAGAGCCAGCAGTGGGCATATTCTGTAGGGTGAGGAATATAGCAATCAGATATTCATATTATCAGTCATTTGATTCGGTGTGTTGGGGATAGTTTGTAGTTGTACTGTTGTCTTAAAAGTCTTAAAATAAAACCAGTCCTGCTTTTCATGGCTATGTGATATATTTGTGGTTCCATTTAACTCACTCTACACATAAAATTGTGTCTGTTATAGTATGAAATATCTGAGTTTAATGAGAGTTCCGCAACTCCTTTTTTTTCGGTCATCGACTAAATACTCAAGTCATAATTTTTTTTTTCTTTTTCGGTTTTTTAAGAGTAAATGGTGAGTAGCTATTGTTGCTTTATCTCAAATTTGCTTCAAACTCATCTTCTGTAATAAACAGTTAGTATCATGGTTTTAAATTGCGGTTACGTATTTTGCGATGTGGATTGCTTGTAAAAAATATCGCGTGGTTTCAAATTTTTTGTGATTTCTTATAAAGAAACTATAGTTAGTATTTTTCTTGTAAAGCGTGGTTTCAAATTAATAAAGAATTTCTCTTTTTTATGATCGTTATTGTTCTTGTTTAGCATGCTTACGGAGAGTTTGAATTATTTTTCTTGTAAAGCATCTACACGCTTTTATGGCCTTTATGATGCTCATGGGGAGATCCGACCTTGAATAATGTTGCCCCTTCCCCTCTACCTTGAAGAAGGCAGCTCAAAAATGATTTACCTCTCTCCTTACTCGTTCTATCAACTGCTTTGAAGAATTAGTATAGAGTTTTCTTACTCATTTTGTCACGAGTAAGACTCAGTCCAAAATCACTCAGAGCTTGTTCAACATCAGGCCAGGCAAGGAGAAAACCCTTTGTAATTATATGCATAGATTCAACTAGGTGTGTCTCGAGGTTTAAGATTTCAACTATTAAATCGCAGGCTAAGGGGAGCCTAGAGAGCTTTGAGGAACTAAAGCAACACTTAGAGATTGCTAAAAGGATATTGAATTCTTAAAGTATCCATAAAATTAGAAGTGTGGGTTCATGAATCTTAACTCGTTATGAAATTACAAATCCCACCTTGAATAGATTGTTAAAAAGATGTTAGATCCATAAAGCATCAAAAGAATTACATGGGTGTGAATATATTAAAAAAAACACCTAATATTAAAGAATTCCAAGAGTAAATTTTCAATCAAAATCACCTAATTTAATAAAAAAAAAGAGAATGGCAAAATTGAACTTAAATAAAGAGAAAATTTAAAATCTGTATTCAATGAAGAAAAAAAATAAAATATGACTTTTATTAAATAAATAAACAATTATAACATATTTATGTTTTCATAAAATGACAAATTTTTAATAGAAAAATTGATGCGTGGTTTACGAATTTATCCACGTCAAGTTCTTTTTATTTGTTCCAATTAATTAATTTTCATATGTTTTTTTTCAGCCTCATTATTTTATATTGCCTTTTATTATAGAGTACTTGTATTATATAATTAAAAAACTATATATATTTAAATTATTATTTTAATTACATTATAAATTATTTTTAATAATATTTTTTAATTTGATAATTAGAATCATGAATCAACTTTTCTTTTTCATTAAAGTTAGATTTTAATATTCACTCTCCATATTAATATTAATTTTAACTTTTCAGTCTCTTCATTAAATTATGTGATTTTGAACCATTAGATTAAAGTAAAATCAATGGTCAAGTATTTTATATAAACTTTTGTTAAGATTTTTTATAAAATAAAAATATTTTTGTTATAGTCTCAAATCATTCTATAATATAAAAAATGAAGTCAAAAGAGTTAGTAATGATTAAAATACTTAAAAATCAAAATATTTTTTCAATAATTTTTAGATGTTTTAAATATTTTCAAAATTTTATATATAAATTAGTATTCGATGTTTTTGAAAAACTAAAATAAATATTTGAACTTTAATATACAATTTATACATTACTCAAAATTACTTATAAAAATTATAAATATATTTTATTATTTTTTAATATTTTACCTTTTCATGGGTGCTATTCTAATTTTCTTAAAAAAAAAAGGTAAACGTCAGCCATATTAAATTTAATTTTCATTTGAAATCATAAAAATAGATGAATCTATCTGAATTAACATAGACTCATATTAATAGTTTTCAGTTCATCCATTTTTCTAATAAAAATTTGTAAATATCATTCTTAGAGTGATTTTGATATTACTCACCATTAATAATATATATATATATATATATTTTTTTAATATTATTTATAATATTTATTTTTTATTTTTTTTTTTTCATTAATTAACATCTTTAAAAAATATATTAATAGTCTTACACTTATTTTTTACACTTATAAAAAAAATATAAGATAATCTTTATTCTTCTTGGAGTATTCTTCACCCCTATCCACGGTAGACGTCATGGCTTACGCCTTATGGCATAAAAAATGACAATGTATAAAATAGACTCATATCTCGGCGTTTAATTTAGACGCAGAAGGAGCCTATTGTCCCCATCACACGCCACCTGTCCCAACCATCCAAACATCAAACGACGAACAAAACATGCAATGGATAACACTTTCAATAATTTTTGAGATGTTTTAAATAATTTTCCACTTTGTCTATAAATATATAAATCTACTTGGAAGTAGTCACGCTATTTACCTCGTCAAAGCCGAACTGCTTCCTCTCGTGACTCTCTGTAAGGAATGCTATTGAAGTTTACTCTTACCATTCCATTCTTCTACCACCACTGTTTCTTTTTTCCTGCATACTCTTACCATCGTGGTCATCATCAGCATCATCTTACTTATTTCGTATTAATATGAATATTTTATATTTCTCCGTAGTTTATATGACCCACTTAGCTTCTTTGTGGGTACTTCTGCATCTCAGGCTATTGGTTGTCCATCAAATTAATCCTCCAGTTACAATTTATGGCTGTTTAAGATGACCCAAATCTTAATTTTATGTGAAGTTACACTTTTTTTTTGTTACATGAAAATTTGGATAATTTCTCGATTTGTGCGTGTCATCCTTGCGCAGGGACCATGTTAATCTTCTTTGTATTGTTCCAATTTGATTGGATGTCCCCGAAGGGACTGTGAAGTTACACTTTTTACTTTCATTTTGTGTTCATATACAGCCTTAATGCTATATTCTTATTTCTCACTTTATCACTATACTAATGTATTTTGCCCTTTTCTATGCATTACATGCTACTTATAGCTGTTTTGTTTGTTTTCTTGTTTGCCTTGAGTTTATATCATAATTGTGCTCAGGCGTTGACTTTTCATGATTTTTCATCATGATTGTGTGTGTGTATATATCTATATATACATATATATTGGTATAGCACGATTGTGTAGTTTATTTGGCTGAACGAATAGTAATACCGTATCTGCTCTTGCCCTTTTTAATACCGTTGTGCAAACTCTGTTTGGCTAGTTTATAGTAGCTGAGTTGTTAAATTCTTTAAAGGCTTCGTAAGAGGACTATTTGCACATGATTGTCTGCATCTAGAATTCCCTTTTGGCCATTTCTAAGTGCAGAATTCTCTTGTACTGTGTTGTCTCGATGATAATGCATTCTCTACAATCTACATCACTTTAATACCCTTTTCTAATTAATAATTACTAATAAAGATTTTTGCCGACAGATGAACATGGGTTTTGTATCTCAAGATTTGGTATTTTCATTGGCAATACTTGTGCTGGTGTTTTGTACACCATTCTCAGGTGCTTTTGGGAAGACTGGATATAATATAAAGTCAGCTGTTTTACTTTCCCCCAAATTTGAACTAGGACCGGGATCAGTTGTGGATAGATTTTATTATGATATTGAATTTCCAAGAGGTCATGTTGCACTTAAGAGTTTCAATGCTGAAGTAATTGATGAAGCTGGGAACCCTGTACCTCTCCAAGAAACTTATCTCCACCACTGGTTTGTTGCAAAATACTATCAACCTAAACATGTGACACACACAGGGTATGATGGCCATCGGGTGCTTCACCAGTCAGATTTTGTTTTGGTGAGAAACAGTGGCATATGCCAGAGAAATGTTAATGGACAGTATTTTGGCATTGGATCTGAAACACGAGGAACAGCTACAGATATTCCAGATCCTTTTGGGATAGAAATAGGTAATCCTGCAGAAATTCCACATGGTTATGAGGAGAAATGGTTGCTTAATGTCCATGCCATTGATACACGTGGTGTAGAAGATAGGATGGGGTGCACTGAATGCATGTGTGACCTTTTTAATGTTACAAAGACAAAAGATGGCGAGCCTTTGAGGCCAGACTATAAAGGAGGTTTGAAATGTTGCTATGATTATACCCAGTGCAGGTTGAGGGAAGGCTTTGAGGGCCCAAAGAGAAGCCTCTACTTAAGATACACAGTAAAGTGGGTCGACTGGGACAATTTTGTAGTGCCTGTTAAGATTTATATACTTGATGTGACTGATACTTTGCAAATATCAAATATTTCGAAAGGAATGAGCCTAACTCATGATTGCCAGGTAATTGAATTCATCAAGAAACATGTAGATTCTCTCAATCTCAATTTAATTCCAAAACACAGTACTGCTGTGTTACTTTTGTTGGGTATAAATGACCAACAGAGATTTCTTTGTTACAGATTGAGTATGAAGTTGAATCTTGCAGCACAGGTCATAAGGACGGTAATGGCTGTGGTCATGTGAAGAGGACAAGCCTCCCAATGCAAACTGGTGGTTATGTCATCTATGGTGTTGCTCATCAGCATTCAGGTGGAACTGGATCAACTCTATATGGGCAGGTGATGTTCAATAGTTAGAGTCATTTTTAATTATCTGGATATTACTTTCTAGTTTCATGACTATATAAAAAATCTAAACATGGAAATGGGTAATGAATAATGTTCTGCCCCTTAAAAGGGATTGCAAATTTATACCTTTTTTCTCTTTAGTGTTTCCGTGTGATAGTTTTCAATGAGGATCACAAGTGTTTTAATTAACAAGAAAATGGTGATCTGTTTACTGGAAATTTATTAGTAAGTGCATCTTTTCCTTTCATTGGTGTATATCTTGAGTTTGGTGGGGATGGAGCCATGGAGGCTGTGTCTTGCTGTCTTCTTAAAGCTAAAACTTTTATTAGACTATGAATGCTTCGTTTACTTTTGATTAATCATACTCCTTACATCCATATCATTATAAGATGTTAAATGTTGGAGTTTAGCTTGTTTTCTGAAATTTTGTGCATGACGGTTTCAGGATGGGAGGGTTATATGTTCTTCAATACCACGTTATGGAAATGGAACAGAAGCAGGAAATGAGGCAGACTACATTGTAGGAATGTCCACTTGTTATCCTCGACCAGGTTCTGTCAAGATAATTGATGGTGAAACTTTAACTCTAGAGTCTAACTACAGCAGCAGCAGGGGGCACACTGGAGTAATGGGGCTTTTCTACCTATTGGTGGCAGAACAGCTGCCACACCAACACTTCAGACATTCCTCTCGATCTTCATTCTTTGAGAATATAAATAATATATTTTATTGATAAGTAATTAGTAACATGTTGTTAGAAGTGGTGTGTCATCTATGGTATCTGAATAAATTATGATGAAAAGAAATGTGTAATTGAGAAATATACTTCTCATTTTCTGCAACTATAGGACAACACACAAGCAAGAGCCAGCAGTGGGCATATTCTGTTGGGGGAGGAGTAAGGGTGTGTTTGGTTTGTAGTTGGTAAACTTAAGTTTGGTCAAAAGTGTGTTTGCAAACTTTAGTTTAGTTAAAAGTAAGTTTGTAGTAACATGATTTATGTTTGGGAACTTTTGTCTCAAAAGTGAGTTTGATAAAATGAATGATGTTTGGATGTAAATAATCAAAATCACTTTTAAATGTGTAATTACTAAAAAAGGTATGAGTTTATATTATAATATTAATATTACATTTTATTTCATTTCATTATTTTTAAGTGCGTATGAAGAAATTATATAAATATTGTCATCCACGCATGTGCGCAAGGAATCCACGCACGTGCGTGACAGCCTCTGTTTTGATCAGAAAAGCTTACGCATGTGCGCAAGGAATTCACGCACGTGCGTGACAGCCTCTGTTGCGGATCAGAAAAACTTACGCATGTGCGCGAGGAATTCACGCACATGCGTGACAGTCTCTGTCCTGGGTCAGAAAAACTTACGCATGTGCGTGAAGAGTTCACGCACGTGCGTGGACGACTGATGCTCATCAAGGAAGCCGATTCTTCTCCATTCTTTTTCGCTCTTTCCACCATTTTTGCAAGTGAGGGGCGTGGATCCAACAAAAAAGGGACAAATCAAAAAGAAAATAGGATGCAACCATAAAAGTAGAGTAAGGCTAAGAGAAGGGGGTTTTCCACGGTGAAGAAGGGAGAGAGTGAGAAAAATTGAAGAAAACCAGGGGAGCAGCCAACATAAAAAAAATACCATAGCCCACTTTCCTTCATCTCTGCCATAACTCCCTGACCTCCATCTTCACCTTTACCAACACAAGCCATAATCACCATCTTCAAAACAGCCTCTATTCTATCACCACAAAGCCACCACAACTCCATCTGCCATACAGCCACCCCTACGGCCTAGCCACAATTCCACCCCGTAACCACCGTGCCTCCACGAATACGAACGACAGATAGAGGCCAAAGGCAAACGAATTGAACAATTCTCCCAACGGACAAATCTTTCAACACAAAAGCAAGATTTTCTTGCTTTTGTACAAACGGAAGTTACAACACTAAAGTGTGTTGAAGCAAAGGAAACGGAAAATTGCCAAACGAAAAATGCAAACCGTTCGAGGAGGATGAACGGACATTTGGAGGGGGAAACGTAAAACCAAACACACACTAAATCAATCAGATATTCATATTATCAGGCATTTGATTCCGTGTGTTGGTGATAGTTTTAGTTGTACTGTTGTCTTAAAGTCTTAAACTAAAACCGGTCTTGCTTTCATGGCTATGTGATATATTTGTGGTACCATTTAACTTCACACATAAAATTGTGTTTCTTGTAGTATGAAATATCTCACTTTAATGAGAGTGCCGCAACTCTTTTTGTGTTTTTTTTTTCTTTTGGTCATCGAATAAATACTGACGTAATAAATTATTTTTTTGGTAACTACACGGGGCCTAAGCCACTCGTGTCATAAATTAATTGCTGAGAAACAAAGTTTTTTTCTTTCTTTTCGTTTTTTAAGAGTAGATGGTGAGTAGCTAACATTGCTTTATCTCAAATTTGCTTCAAACTCATCTTTTGTAATAAACAGTTAGAGTGTGTTTGTAACTAAAAAGATGGGAAATGATTTAATTTTTAAATTAAATTTGATTAAATTTTGTGTTTAGAATATTAAAAAATAAGAAATGATTTTATTTTTAAAATTTCATGAATTTTATTTTTTTGTTTTAAAATTTTTATCAAATTTGATAATTTTTATTAAGATTTGATTTGATTTAAAATAAATAAAATATTTTATCTTTAATAATTACCTCTAAAAATATCTAATGATGGTTAAAATATAAAATAATAAAATCAAATAAAATTAATTTTTATTTTAATAAATTTTAAACATAAAATTTGATTTCTAAATTAATTCATATTTTTTTTATAAAAAAAATTCTAAACACAAATTTTAATTTTTAAATTTAATTAAATTAAATTATTTCTCATTTTTATTTATTCTAAACACAACTTTAATATAGATATTGTAAAGCGTAGTTTCATATAATCAATTTCTCTTTTTTGTGATCGTTATTGTTATTGTTGCGCACGCCTACAGGCCTACAACAAATAGAACAAGAAAAGGTCCCCGCCACCAGTGGTGGGAAATGAGGCGATTTGGTTTGGAAAAACACTATTTGCATACTAATATTTCAGTTATAATTACACTTTTTATATTGCTTATAATTTCAATTTGTTTTTTTTAGTAGTTTTTTCAAATATATCAATAATTTACTTTTAAATTATAAGAATAATTATTAATAAAAAATTTATTAATGCTGAATATTAAATTACTAAAATTAAATATAAATTTTTAATTATTATTTTTTTGTACAAAAAAAATTAGGATAAGGTGAGACTCTTCCCATTGCTTAGACAAATCTAACTTCAGCGAGGATTGATAATGGGATTAGGTTCACGTTGGTAGTAGGATTATAAATCACCTACCAATGAAGATTCATAAACAAGTCATGTAGCTGTCTTAAATGAAATATCGACCACATGAGTCAATTCTTGTTAGCAATTTATTAATTATTACAAAGAATTATGAAAGTATAAAAATTGCAAATAAAAAAAATCTTGGGTTTGAAAAAAAAAACTTTGGTTTTGCCAATAATGGGGCATTCTCAAGTGCGTCCATAAACCTTTTCAAATCAAAACTGGTTAAATTAGCCATTTAATCCTTCAAATTAATTATTGCATGAGTTAGTACTTGAATTTATAAAATTTATACTAAGTTAGTTATTCTAAGGGACTAAAGTAAGAAATAAAAATTATTAAGTTGAAAGAGGTTTTATAAATTTAAGGATTAACTCATACACATAATTTTTCTTATTTGGGAGTTTAATAATAGATAGGAAAAAAAAAAAACTCAAGGGAAACTATTCTTCCTATATTTCTCTCAAATACTAAATATTTGTTCTCCCAAAATTGGGGTGAAATGGTAGAAATAAGTTTAAAAGCTTAAAAATAAATATTTTACATTTTGTTCCCTTTCTTTATGATTTAACTCTCAAACAAAATAATAGAGTTCTGTTCTATTTAATTATTAATCTTGCAAATAAGAAGAAAGGTAACTTTGATTCGTTGCATCCCTTCCTTTTCAGTCATTCCCTACTCGTTCTGTTTCATTCTATTAATGAAAAAACATTCAAACACAATGTAAGTAAAGAATAATTTCAGGAACTAAGTTGCTAATTTACACAAATCAAAAGTTATTGTAGCTCTTTTTTTGCTGAGGAAAAAAGTTATTGTAACTATAAATTATATGTAACTTTTTAAGAGAAAAGTATTGTAGAAAGACTTTAACTTTAGTATGATAACCAATTAAGGAAAAAATATTTTAATAATATTTATTAATTGGAAAAAATTAGGACAAATATGTCATGTGTTATTTATTATTTATTACATTAGATTTTTTTGCCTCTTCAATATTTTTATTAATAAAAATATATTTTAATAAAATTGAGGTTCTTAATAGGTAGCAATAAAAGTTTAGTCCTTTAATCGGTTTATCACAAAAAGTTTGAGTCTCAAACTAGGGTTGGTTTAGGGTGCTCATCACAGTCAAATAAGCATTGATACTCACTATAATTAACCTGGAATTGTAAGTTTTTATAATTTATAATGTAATACTTGTTTATATTTATAGTTTTGTCTTACATATATTTTAATTATAATTCAACCTGAGGATCTAAAACTAATGTTGAAGATCTTATTTTTGTTGAGAAACAGATGACTGATTGTTGGGCTCTTCCGTAGTGGTGGAGAAATGATCAAGAGGTTTGTTTACTTGTTTGCATTTTTGCAGTGGTGGAGATCTGGCATGAGAAGTGAAATAAATGGAAAGGTACACAAAAAGGGCATCGTTGTCAATCCCAATAGGTGAGATTAGTCATTGTTCTTCATCAATCTTACGGTGAGTTTTGGTCATCCAAATGCGACTTTTGCATTATTATGTATGGTCTAACTTTGAGTTTGAAATATGTGAATGTAACAAAGTATTGGGCAGAAATTAAAATGGAGTCTGGGTAATATTTTTGTTGTATTTCTTTGGTAATTTGATTCCTTTTTTGGGTGGTGTTTAGGTTATTGTCATCCATGTTAATGTAGAAAAATAAGTTAAGTAATATTGTCAAATGGTATTGTGGCTTATTGTTGGTAATAAGTTTTGAATCGTTGGTCAATTGTGGATAGTATAGTTGAACTAATATTGTTAAAGGTTCTAATTGTGAAAAGGGTGGGACTGATGATCTTCATTAAAGATTTGGAGTACTTTGAGATGATTGAATATTTTGAGGAGGAAACTTCAAACAACTTCAAAAATTTCGTGTTACAGGTGAATTACTTTATGTTATGCAGTAAGTTGAGTGAATATTTTGACACAGCTTCGCTTGACCATCGTCTAAAACTTGCCTCAGGTTGTTTTTTGTGAGGTCTAAGAGTCGTGGCACCAAAAGAAACTCTGATCTGAATCAGAGATTGGCACCGATGTGGCATCGAATTTCGGCAAGCTTGCCCATCCTTTTCTTCCATCCACGAACTTGAAATTGCAATAATAGAGGAAAAAAACTCCTCTCAAATTAGTTCTTCTTTTACAATAACTAAACAATTCAATCTTATATATTAAAGGGACAAATGTGCAAATATCCTATCCATAACTTACTGATCCTTCAAGTTGCAGGTTAGGTATGCTAGCTGTTAATATATTTTAATTAGAAATCAAAGGCTACAATTGTAATGAGTACGGTGCTCGTTTGATTGTAGTGAGTATCGTAAAACGACCCCCTCAAACAATACTTCACTCAAGTTTTTAACTTCAAATGTTTGTAACTTTCTTCAAAATCTTTGTAACATTTTTACAAAAAAAATTGTAACTTTTTCAAAACTTGTGTAACTAACACGTCTATATAGGAGATTGACCAATAATTTAACTTTATGGATGGTTCAACTTGTCCTTCTATATGGTCTATACACATAGTTTGCTTGTATAATTAAACATTATCTTTAAAAAGTCCGTCCTATCTTTGGAAATCAATTCTCATGTTGACCCTCAAAAGGGGGACACATATCACAAGGTCAATCATACTCTTGGTATCAGGCCTGGCAATAAAATCCATTAATTTTTAATCCATTCAATCCATTTATATTAAAACTAATCCAATCCATCCAATTAAAATGATATATCTTATTGGATTGGATCTAATGGATTAAATTTAATTATGAATGGTTAGTAATCCAATCAAAACATGTATTAGATATCCAATGGATATCCAATTAGTAACCAATCCAATGGATATCCAATATATTTTATATTTTTTTAGAGAGAGAAATATATTTTAGAGAGAGAATAATTTTTTTTAGAGTGAGAAACATTTTTTTTAAATGAGTGGTTTAGATATCCATCCATCCAATTCATTAAAATGGATTAATGGATGGATTGAATATCCATCAATTAAATTAGGTCATGGATGGATTAGATAATATTAAACATTTTGTAATGGATCTTAAATAGATTAATGGTTTATTTTGAATCCATCCATTACGATTCGATCCAAAATCAAACTAATCCATCCATTTGACACCCCAACTTGGTATTAATCTATTCTCTTTTTATAAATAAATAAGATTGTTAATTCATACATGTATTCTTCCTCTATAATTTATTCCTCTAGTAGGTATTAAGTAGTTTTACTCTTTTGTAGTTGTTGCCCACAAGTAGCCATAAACTTTGGTTTTTATCATTTGAATCATTACTGTTATCTTTTGAAAAATCATAATTGGACTATATGAGATATTTATATAGTTGAACCATTAACAAAGTTAGAATAAATTAATGACTTTAGAAAAGTATTCAAAGAATATGTGAGTGTAAGTATAAGTATTAGTAATATACATACACTTTTCAATACTAATGGAGTTTCTACTATACACTGATGAATTTTCCAAAAAATTTATTGTTGACCATTCTTTACTATGGTGTACTGAATAATGGAAGAACTCTCACATTTATGTACCAAAGGTGCATAGGGTGGTTTTGGAACGCAATCAATATGATTATTTATTTACATCATATTAGGAATTTAAGTGTGAGTGAAAAGAAGTCCTACATTAATAAAGAATGGAAAAAGTGAGGACCATATAAGTGAAAAGATCTATGAACCTAACATCTTAAGATTTTAGATCAAGATATGATGTCACAACCATTATTATGATTCCTCACTTAACCCATGATAGAACAAGTAAGCTCATGGAAGAAGATCTTCCCAAGTATGGCATGGCTCTATTGGGAAAATGGTCACCCACAACCTATGTTGTGGAGTGGAGAATTGGCAAGCGTACACTCCTCTAAAAAGCAAGTGGCTCTTAAAAAGCGGGTTAGGTGGTATGGAGATATGCAGCTCTTGAAAATTATACTAGGTGAAAAACATGGTCTGAGAATAGCTAAGTCCAGGGAAGAAGATCTCCTTATGTATGGCGTGGCTATAGTGGGAAAATAGTTTGCCACAGCCCATGTTATGGAGTGCAAAATTAACAACTGCACACTCCTCCAAAGAGTAAGTGGCTCTTATAAACTGGTCTAGGTGAAAAATAAAGTCTAATGATACAATCAAAATACTCATAAAAAAAGAGGTTTCTGCTTGGGGAGCACATATTAGTATGGAGGATTCACACTTGAAGAGGAGATTGTTATGAATTCAAGTATGAGTGAAAAATAGTGTCACATTGAGAAAGAATGAAAAAAGTAAGGCCATATAAGTGGAAGGACCCATAAACCTAATACCTTAAGGTTTTAAGTTAAGATGTGGTGTCAAACCTACTATTATGGTTTGTTGCTTAATCCATGAGAAAGAACAACTAAACCCATGGAGAAAGATCTTCCTAAATATTTTGGGCTCTCCCTAACCCAACACATCATAATCAAACTAAAAAATATTTTATATATCATATATGATGAAAACTATAAATAATAAACTAATGAAGTAAAGCCTTGTAGATCTATAAAGTCTATATTATCCTCTATTTCCATTGTGGTATGATCCCCCTTTGTCAATCTTTGGTTGATTTGCTAATGCCATGTAATGACTTAGTGTATCCTCTCACTTTTATTATTGTCATATACTTGTATCTGATTTTAACCTTTTAGCATTATATATATGAAATTCTTAGCACTTATTAATTTATATGGTTCCAAGTAGCATCTAAACTTGGGCTAAATTAGGTCTTCCGCTAAGGTTGGATGTGAGTGCATATCCTTTGTCTAGTTTGATTTTCTTATTGATTAGTTTGTTCTCTAAACTATTAGTCTATTAATTTGTGGTCAGAAGCATTACACAATATTCATGTATTTTTTAGGGTTTAATTTTCATAAACAAAAAAAAAAAGCTAGCTTAGTGAACTAAAGACCAACACTCAACAACATATGGTAATGGTATAGAACAAACTTTGAATATCCTCTAGAGCAATTCCCAACGTCAGTTAGAGCATATTGTTCTATAGGGCATATCATTCACTATTAATAATCTTTTTTGGGGGGCTTTTGACAGGAAACATGCATAACCATTAAATTGGTTTGCATTTGAATCTTCCCTATGAATTTCATGGAGGAAGTGACTAGTTAAATACTAATTCATAGTATAGGCTTATTGAAGATTAACATTAAAAAAATACAAAAATACATATTGTTTATCACAATAATTTTTACGATAGCTCCATCAAAATAATTTATGGCCCTGTGCAATCCTATTCCTAACAGAGAATACAATTTATTGATTTATAAAGCTTCTTAACTTTCATAGAAGCAAGGCTAGAAGATTCCTCACTGGAAGCATAAAAAGATATGAGGGAGTAGCACACAACTTCTTCCATGCTCATAAATAATGTTGGAGCATGGATACACCCTATAAATGACCGGGCATTACCAGACAACGTGTCTTGTGTTTTATTTAATTTTCAACCCTCATATTTTTGTTTATTCCTTTTAAGTCCTCCCCTATTATAAGTGTGTTGTTAGCAAAGTAAGATAGAAGAGATAGTTAAAATCAGAGATTTCGACTATCGTGAGTAGGTGAGATCATTCCCTGAACCCAACAACGAGTTTGTGAATAGCAACGTTGGCCACCAAATGCCAAAGCTTAACTTGTTACCAATGACTTTGCGAAGGTGGTGGAGTTTGGTGAGCGTGAAGTGGTTGAAGTTCAGGTGTCGTGTACAGTGGAGTTTCTTCCCTTTGATCTTATCCTATTATTATTAGTTTTATGGTTGATGTGGAGGTGAGGTAGATTATGAGTTGTGGGTGTTGCTTTTTCATTGATTTGTAACTTTTATTTATTTTCTGCATTTTGATGAATATTGGCTTGTGAAAGTGTTTATGTTGCAACTTTATAGAATAGCATACAATTATATCACTACAAAAAAAAGGGTCCATTACGGTCATTTTTTTTTGCATATTACGGTAGTTTTGACTGCCATTTTTCGCGTTAGTGGCGGTTTTCAAAACTGACGTAATTAGCTTCGCCGTTCAGTATAATACGGTGATTTCCCATTAACCGCCACAACAACCGCCACAATTTACCACGTATAAAATGGCAGTTTAGTTTTGCATAAAACGGCAGTTTCTAACTGCCATAATTTACATAACACCAACCAAAAATGTAAATTGCGGCCGTTAGAACGGCCATAATTTACTAACACCAACAAAAAAAATGTAAATTACGGCAGTCAAAACTGCCGTAATTTACATAACACCGACCAAAAATGTAAATTACGGCAGTTAGAACCGCCGTAATTTACATAAAACCAACAAAAAAAAAAACCATCCTGGTTTTTACATAAAATGGAGGTTAGAAATGTTCACACATATTAAAGACATGAACATTAGGGACTACAAGCCTACGACTCATTTAGCATTCCCATCATAAGCATAAGCTAAATGCAAGTGAAAGATTTGTCAAGTCAAAGCAAAACCATACATAGAATCATAAGTTACTAAAACCAATCTTCATAACTGTGGAACAGAAATATAACACCTAGTTGGGTATTTAGCAAGAAAAATCATGAAAAGGTAACAACCTAGTGACCTCATATGCTTTACTTTTGTTATGATTTGTTATGATTTATTCTATTTAGCAGTTAGCATATTTAATATGAAACCTCAAAGTGAAAATTAGTACATATTAACATGATTCAAAGCATTAGCTTAAAATTTAAAGCACCCCGTATATAAGTGAAAAATTAGTACATTTTCTATTATACACTGAATAAAAAAATATGGCTACAATTAGCAAACTACAACATAGTATCACTAGACAGAATGTTGATTTTGCTTAAAAGTAAGAAAAAGAATTCAAAGTGAAAGGAGCTTACTTAACAGCACTATAACCAAATCACGAAAGTTATGAATATATACCTTCAAGCTCCACCATTGCCTTCTTGATCATAGGCTTGAATTTACCTGCAAATAAAAATTACATATTCATAAACAACAGAGGTTGTCAAAAGAAAAACAATGTGAATATAGATAGTCCAAAAATACATAAAAGAAAATATTTCTAACTTGTACCAATTTTTTGCACTTCACCTAGCCATTTATTTAAAGCTCCAATGTGATAGCCCGAATGGATTTACTTATACCTTCAATTCTAAATTTTTGAAATAGTGGCCATATCAATTCATATCTCAATAGTTCAGTTAAAATTCTACAATCATGTATCATTACATGTTTTTGCATTAAAGAACTCAATGACAAAGAAACCATTTTAATTTCACGAGATAAACAAGTCAATTTCCAACATAGAAATAGGAAAAGCTCTTCTTCTGCAGAAAAGGGTGGCAATGCCCCTCTCACCAAAGGGGAACAAAGCTTTACAAAAAATATAATCAATAAAATCTAAGAACACTAAGAAATCAAATATGTGATGGAGTAAAGAGCCAAACACTTGGCTAGAATGAGGAAGTTCAATCCCCCAAAATACTCAACTCATAAGTCCTAACCTTCATCCACATTGCAACACAAAATGAAGAGGCTCTGCCTCCCAAGAATTTTAAAATTCCTCATCGTGACTATCCATTGCCGAGTTGTAGAAGCTTGAGCAAGAATCTAGACTAACTTAAAACATTCTATATGATACAAGTTCCAAAACCAAAACTAGTTAGATATCAACTGACATAATAGGCAGGCAAACAATTTCCAACAATTTCCTTCAACCAACAAAAATATCTTAATATCAAATACATCATCGATATTATCATGTTAATGCTACAATTCTAATAGACCCAACGCAAATAGGTAAATGCCAAAATAAATATTGTGAAAAAAAAAAGCTGAAGCTGCTAAACTAACCTTTCTTAAAGGTAGGTCTTCACTCAATGTCAAATCTAAGTGCAATTTGCATCATCTCTCTTTTCTTTTCTTCCAGAATTTTTAAGAGCTTTGTTGCGGCTTTCTCTACATCATCAAAAGTCCTGCTATACATAATTTGCCCACAAAACTTCATTACATGCAATCTCATCCTTGAATGACCTGTGTAAGAATTAAAAAATAAGTTTGATTAGAAAAAAGAGAGGAAATGTAGATACAAATTCTTCTAAAATTCTACTTAGCAGAGGAGAAGAGAAGATAAGTATTCAGGGCTTCCATTGAAGTGAACCATATTTGGAGTTTCAGGCTCCCTCGAAGTAGCCTATTACTATTTGATTTTTTCCAAGCCAGTAACAAATCATTGCATTCTTATAATCAAATGGAATTCTTTTCAAGCTTCACTACGCTAACCAATATAACAAAGAGTCAAAAGTAGCCTAAGCCCTCTCCAGATAAGCATCAACATGCTTATCCCTTTCTTAAGAGGGGAGAAATTAGAATTAAGTTCTGAAAAGAGAGCATACACTTGATCATGGACATTATTATTATTATTTAAGTGCTAGGCTGCTAGCCAACATGTTAGGAGCTGTAAGAATGGTATTTGGATTCAAATTGTTACCTAGAATATAAAATTCAATAGTGGCTGCAATCGAAAAAAGAACTAAATGTTCACTTGCTTCCAAACAGAATGAACCAGAATAGTTACTAATCACTGTTAAGTAAGCATATGTGATAAACTCGGGTGGACATTTCCATGTACCATCGATGTGAGCATAAGCATAACATTCTATCAACAACAACAGGAAAGATATGCAAGGAATAAGCTGATTGTTGAAATCCAGGACTTACTAATGTAGGTTTTGACATTGTAGATTCCAAAGGAAGGCTTAGAATTCCAAGCCTTTAGAGTAAAGGAGGAAAAATACCATGGAAGACATGATAAGATAGATGAGAATAGAAGAAAATGAAGACAATAATTAGGGAGTTATTGGAATTGGTTTGACATCACATGACAATAGATCATTCATAGTGTGATAGTGTCATTGTGTCAATCAGTGCGCACTCATTTTGTCTATTATATAAGAGGTAGTCACAAATGCATGAAGATAAATATCATATATGGGTTATGTAACACCAGCATTGATCAAGTAACTTATAAAAAATAAAAATTATAACTTACTGGAAAATTTAAAAAAATAAAATAAAAAATGATAATGGGAAACGATATCAACCAAAAATATTTCAGAAATTAATAGACAAGACAATGTAGAATAAGACATTAATGAAGCCGAATAAACAACTGTATCCACCAAAAGAAAAAAAAAAGAGTAGTGCGGGAGCTGCAAAAATGAATGGTTAGCGCGACCCAAATCGAAAACCCAAACCCAAAGACAAGTTGTATCGTTAGATTTTGAAGATGGTGAAAATGATAAAGTGGAATGAATACCTTGACAAGGAGACAAGGAAAAAGCAATTGGGTGTTGGCCGAATCTGGACCTGTGAGCTCGTGTTGGCCGGATCTGGACCTGCGAGCTGCGACAGGTGGCATGACGTTGGTGGACAGGCGGCGTAACGGTGGCAAGACGGTGGCGCGACTGTGGCGCGAGTTTCACTGATTTGAGTGAGAGGGAGAGAGCAGATTTGGATAGAGTGAGATGGAGAGGGAGAGAACAGAGGGAGAGGGAGATCTGGACGGCTTTGAGTGTAAGGGAGAGGACGAGAGAGAGTGTCGAGTCAGAGGGAGAGCATGAGAGAGTGAGAGTGAGAGGGAGAGGGAGAAGGAGAGAGTGAGCACGAGAGAGTGAGTTACAGAGAGCGGGTGAGAATGAGAGGGAGAGAGCGATAGATTGCGAGGGAAGAGGGAAATAAAATTGTAAATTTTTTATAATATTTTAATTAAAATTTAAAATGAAAATAACGTCAGTTAAAACTGTCGTTATTTACATTTAACTGTCATTTTTTACATGTAAAATATGACAGTCACGTGACTGACATATTATACTACATATTATGGCAGTTTTTTATAACTGTCGTATTAAAACTGCCATAATTTGCATGTTTTTTTGTAGTGTATAGTTAAGGCATAAAATAAATATATATGAGAAAAAAAGTGTTTAGAAGAAGTTGGGTAACCATATTCTAAATTAATAACATTTGGCTACATACCAAATGTGATGAAACCGAATGACATACCACAATAACAAGGAGAGAATAAATTATATGCAGGCATTTTCATTTTCATAACAAAAGAAGGAGGAAATAAAACAAAAATAAAAACATACAAATACACAAGACAATGAAGTAAAATGTTGGGGGTGGAAATATTGTTTGATGAATAAGGGTTTGGTTCAGTAGCCACCCACCCCAAAATGCTCAATTCTCAATGTAGACATTGTTACTGGAGTTGTGAAATTTGGAGGTGTTCATGTGCTAGCAAATAAATATGGCAACGATGGAGATAAGCAATGGAAAAAAGAATATGAGGAGGTTGATGTTGCTAACAGACCATGTATTTCCCTTTTAAAGAATGTATACTTTTTAGGGGACTCATATGTAAATTATACTAATTTATATGCTTACCTATCTATCTAGTAACAGGTCTTTAATGCTGACCATTGATCTTTTTTTCTAATAAATCAATAGTTGAAACCCTTTGGTGCATCCGTGCTCTAATATGTTTTATGAGAATTGAAGAAGCCGTCGTAGCACACTAGCCACCAAGGGAAGTATTGGTGGAAACTTGGGCTATAGCCTTCTCAATTTGAACACTTGTAGATAGCCTAGGATTAATGTATCTGGATGGCCAATATCATTGGGACAAGACTATATTAGAAGGAAAATGCTAAGTGGTACAAAAATCAACGTTTTGGTTGGAGGAGCTTTCATTCATTTCTCTCTCTTCCATTTTTTCTCCTATATAATTTATGTTTTTTTCTCACTTTTCACATATATTCATGCAATTCATCATGTACTAAACAGCACAGCTCATATTAGAATTGGAATTGAGAATAGACTAGACCAAACTCAATCCAAATACTAGTTTAAAAGAGGATGATTGCCTAAATCATTTTAAGGGGTATTTGGCCATATTCCTAGCCAATGTGGGATCTTAACAGTTTACATCGTCCAAGTGGTGAAAAAGAAGACAAATTTTGAGTCTTGAGTCTTGGAATGGTAGTTGAAAGAAAACTTTTTCAAGTCTTAATTTCTGTTGGAAAGATACTATGCATTCTAAGACCAAGGGATAAGCCAAACCATATTGCCTTTACGAATGTGCAGTAAACGAAGTAGCATATATCTTCAGATTGAATCTAACAAAGCTTACAATTAGTCTCAATGACAATGGTACCATGTGTAAATTCTTTGGAGAAGAAAGGTAGAAGTTCTGAGAGCAAAATGTGAAGGAGAGTAAAGTGGGACTCAATTTCCATTCTCCCTTATTTATAGGGAAAAAATAGTAACTATCATCCACTAATGGCGGCAAAATTGTCCAAATATAGTTAATTCAAATAATGATGAGGTATGTAACCCCAAGCCACTAGCTACACACAGATCAATCACTAAACACGATGTGGTTAAAATGCCTCTAGCGCATAGGTGAAAAGATGTTTATGCATCAGGTGAAGCGTTTCGGGCAAGCCAAAGGTTGCACCCTTAGGAGACCTTAGGAGTACCCCACAATAGAACACTGATAAGGGGCTCCGAGTCCTCTGCTGTTAACCCTGACATCAATACGCGGTTTGTTCTCATACACAAGCTATGCAATGTTGTCATCTGACATCCCACGATTGCCTCAGATCGACCATTGAAGGCCCAAAACCTAGAGACATCGGAGCTCGACACTATGATAGTCATCAAAGCACCAACCTGGAGGTAGTAATCCATATTGCATTATCAGGCCCAAGAAGGCCAAGCCCATTAATTGAAGGCATGTGACCTATAACCCTCAGTTAGAGAGACTCCTCCCTACTAGACCAATTACATGCCAATAGAGGAGTCTATAAGGGTGCTAGCAGGCCTCACCTATAGTACCTAAGATGACATAAATATCCCTACTCTACACTTTACCACCAAGGGACTCCCATCTATAAATTGCTATAGTGGCCACGAGGATATGAATATTTTTCCACTCATTGCATCATATTGCACCCATACAAACTTGAGCATTGAAGTGTCTTGTAGGTACCCAACCCCCCCATCCCCAACACCTCCAAGCTTGAAGAAGGTACTACAATGTGTTAGTTTTGACCTGAGAATCCCAGTAACTTAGGACAGAATACTTTACTTATACATTATGAAGTCCAATATTAAAAATAATGAACCAAGAGTTTTGTGGTTGTGGATTTTAATTTAAAATTGTGTTCTACGTCTCACATAACCAACAAAAACTTTATTCATTTGTTATCGTTCTAAATTTAGTTTTGGAGGCATTCATAATTTCTTGTTGAAGAAAATATGGTTGGAAACTATCGTTTGTAATTTGGTTTTTGTGTGTGAGCTTTTTTTTCCTTATAATTATCCATGAGCTTCTTTGTATCACACATGAAAATATTTATTTAAGGGGTTGAACTAAATATATTTGGGATTTGGGATTCTTTTAAGAATTTAATTTTGATGCATTTAGTGTAAAATTTTCTACACCATCAACTATGGTTTTAAATTGTGGTTTGCAACTGCAATTGTAGCTGCAATATTATGATTTCAGTGGTTTCCGCAATTGCAGTAAACACAATGCAGCCGCAACCGCGACCATAACCACAATTTAAAATCATGTTATCAACCAATTATACATCACCACATATGTGACTTTTGAGATAGTTATTATTAGAGTCAGTATTTTTAATGATATAACAATACATGATTGAATGATTGTATAAAAACTTTTGACACTAACACAGTACATTCAAATTAAATCCATCTTTTAACCTAAAAAATGATTATTGTTTGTTTTTTAAAGGAAAAATCGAGGAAGCTTTTAAATATATTATGTTAAAGTTGAAAATTTCTAAACTTTAGATATTTATAGAGCCCTATAGAAAATATTTATTTTTGTATATTTATACCCTAGATTTTTACATAATGTAATTTTTATCAATCATACCGTTAAATTATTACTATATAACACACCTTGATTATTTGTGTCAAATCTTAAAAAATTAAACATAAATAAAAATATAATCAAGAATATCTTATTTTTATATATTTCAAAAGTATATGTTACATTATCTTGACATATATCAATGAAGTATTAAACGATTTTAGATTAATATAAAATTTTATAAATAAGATCTATATGATAGGAATTTTCAATGAAATGATAGATTTAGTGAAAAAATTATTCAATAAAAAGTTATTTAATCCTATAAGAGTGACTTTGACTCACATCGGTAGAACTTGATCCTCTTATATATATATATATATATATATATATATATATATATATATATATATATGATATAGCGTATCTGGTGAGAGAAATTTTTATTATATGAGGTGAGAGGAGTGAATATTGACTATTGAATTACATGAATGATTAAGATTAGAATATAAATGTATGTGAATTTTTTAAGTGGTCACATGACTTTTCAATAACTTTTAATTTTGACCATTTATATATGATTGTATGGTCAAAATTTACTATCTCACTCTTTCATAATAACAACTCTTTTTACTAAATGTGCCTCCACACACACACACACACACACACACACACACACACACACACACACACACACATATAGGGAATATATCTAGTGAGAGAAGTTTTTATTGTGAGAGGGTGAGAGGAGTAAATCTTTACCATACAATCATACATGGATAGTCAAGATTAAAAGTTACTTATAGGTCATATGACCACTTAAAAAAGTCACATACATTTATGTTCTAATCTTGACCATTCATGTAAGATCCAATGATCAAGATTCACTTCTCTCACCTCTTAAATAAACACTCTTCTCACCTGATGCATATTATATATATGTGTGTGTGTGTATATATATATATGACTCAGAGTACCTAGTCTAAGTAAATTAGAAAAAAGTATGCTATCCATCTACAGTTGATTACTATAGACTAAAAGAGTTATGTGTATCGTATCTATGCTTCAAGAAGCAAATATGAACCATATAAGTGTGTCTTCATCAATTGATTATGGCTTGGTGTAAGTATTTTGATCCACTTCTTCTCTTCATGAAAATGGTTATGGATGTTTAAAAATATCTTACAATAAGTTGTTTGAAGCAGTTTTGAGATGAAGTAATTATATCCACAAACCAATTATTCTTTAAAAAAGGAAAAATATTTCTAAAGAAAAAAGAAAAAAAAGTTTCTGAAGCAATTAATTTATGCGATGATTTTTTTTATAAGAATGAGGTGACTATTTAATCAAGCAGGCTGAACACAATTTGAACTTGGATCATGTAATCTAAGTGACTTAGTGCCAATTGAGCTAAAGCTCTTGGGCAATCACAATTTCTATGGTGGAAGGATTGTAGAATTCTCGTTGAATTTTGAAATTTTTTACATACAACAAGAAAGACCATTTTATGTATAGTAACTAGTGAGTTATATGGTACTACAATTATATTACATAGCCATGAAATTAAGACAGCTTTTAGACAACAGTACAAACTATCACCAACTCACGGAATCAAATGACTGATAATCCGATTTCTATATTCTTCACCCGAGAGAATATGCTGAGTTTCTTGGGCCTCCGGCCCTGTATATAACCCAAAAATTAAAAAACATGAATATGTGCCCTACTGGCTCTTGCCTGTATTGTCCTATAGTAGCAGAAAATCATTATTCTGACATTTCTTTTGGTCATAATATATTCAAATGCTGTAGATGACACTGCACTTCTAACAATGAGTGTTCACTAAGTGTAAAAGTAAAGTACAGGGATTGAGCATTGAACTCATTTCGATGAGGTAAAAGAAAGCAACATGAATACATACAGCAAAATATTTTAAGTGCAAACAAAAGGCTTGAAATTTGGGACTTGTTCGTTTATAGATAAAATAAAAGCCCCACGCATGGGGTAAAGTTAAATGACAAAATGAAGATTAGGCATCCGGGGTATGCACTTCTTGATTGATGGCCTCCACCTCGACCTCCTCAACTGAGCTGCCCTCCAAGCTCTCTTCCCCTTCCTCCACATTGCCGCTTGTTGTCGGAACCTGATTCACTGAAGTGGCTTTGGGGATGGCATCCACAATGCAATCATCATAGACCACCTTCCTCAAACCGATTCCTTCCATGACAAAGTCTGGATTCAACAAGTGCAGTTGGGCGAGAGCATTGGAGAATGATTCATCCATTGAGTTGACCCATTCATCTTCAAGATATAGAATATCACTTTTCAGCTTGGCCTCGGATTGTTGGAGAATCTCATTCTCAACTCAAAGTGCGGTTAGGGTGGACTCGACAGAAGAAATATGATCTTTTAAATTGTTTTCTCGAGCAACCCCTTCAGCAACTTTGGTTTGGAGCATGATTACCTTAGCAACCCTTTTAGATATTCTGACCTGGAGCCTAGTTATCTCAACTTTGTGCAAACCGAGCTCTTCGTTGACTTGAGCAAGTTGCTCGTCTTTTTGAGCCACAACCAACTCAAACTCTTTCTTTCCACCTTGGAGGGCATCCAACTCCTTCACCAACTCTCGAGTCTGATGAACAGACTCAAAAGCAAACTTCAGAAAGCAGAGAACGGAAGTGTTGCACAGAGCCCGCACTTAGGTATCCTGGACACCACAAGAAAATAGTAAATTTGTGGCATACTTTTTGCGGCAGATTCGTATCTGCCGTAATTGTAAAAGATATTGCGGCAGATTATAATCTGTCTTAATTTGTGGTGAATTTTACGGTGGATTATTTTTGTGATGGATTTTTGCGATGAATTTTCCCCTGTAAAATTTTTCCAGTGACATTTCCATCGTGAAATGTTGCTACAGTTGGTAAAAAAAGGTTTGCGGTGGATATTTCCGCCGTAAACTTAATAAAATATAAAAAATAGGAGAAAAATTTAAAAAAAATTAACAATTTGCAGCGAATAAATTCACCACAAAATCCATCACAATTTTTAAAAAATAAATTATGGTGGATAAATTCCGCCGCAAAATTGATAAATTAATAAAAAAATTGTAAAAAATTTTAAAATTTTTTTGTGGCAGAGGCGCCACAATTTCAAAAATAAAGTTGCAGCAAAAAAATTCGTCGCAAAATATATGACAAATAAAAAATTTTAAAAAAAATAATAAAATATTTTTGTGGTAGAAAAAATCGCGACAAAAAATCCACCGCAATTTTAAAAAAATTTTGTGGCAGATTTTTTTGCCACAAAATATATAAACGTAATAAAAATTCATAAAAATAATTTATGGCGAAAAAATTCGCCACAAAAATCTACCACAATTTAAAAATTGATTTTGCGATGAAAAACTCCACCGCAAAAAATTCATCGCAAACTAGATCTAACACATGCTTTTCTTCTTCCATTCTCATTTTTTCGAATCAGTTTTCATTCCCTCAACCTCCTGTCCCCTTTCTCTCTTGCAACCGACCGACCATCGACCGCTCCATCGACCACCGCAACAGCAACTGCCACTGAACTCGCGGACCCGCGACTTGTGGCACGGGACCCCGACCCTGCGACCCGCGGCACGCGACCCCGACCTTGCAACCCATGGCACTGGCTCCCCCACCCAGCAACCCCTACGATCGGCGACCCCGCGACCCCGACCTGACGCACCGCCTCCCGTTGACTGCGAACTCCCTACAGCGACCCATCGACCGCGTGGCACCGCCACCCCCGACCCCCGACCCCGCTGCACCACAGCCCCGGCCGGCCACCACTACTCCACGCCTCCACTAGTCCACATGACGCCACCTACCAACTAGGTACCCCACTGTTCATTGCTTGCTCTGTTCATCACTTTTCATTTTTTTATGTATTATCAGATGCTTGATGTAAAAATAGTCTATTGATGTTGGTTTAGTGTTTGAACCAATGACTTGTTTGCTGAGAAAATGAGTGATTTGTAGATTATGAATTGTAGATTTAGAATTTGATCACATGCTCACGACCAGGTTTCAAAAATTTATCTGTCTATGATCAATTTGAATTTGATTATTGCAATGTACTGTAACTCTGCCTGGTATTGTTATCTTTGTAATATATTTGATGCATGTGGTAAATCGTATTACCGAGCGAAGCCTCAGTTTCCCATTTGAGATTCAATATTAGTGAGCACACGTACTTTTTGAAGGAACTGCTCATTGTATTGAATCATGAATTGTCCAATTTGGACAGTTTAGGAAGAAACTTTTACTTCACTTTATTATAGTTACTCATTAAATCTCATACCATATACTTGATGAAATTTTGTTGTGCAACGTTTTCTTTTGTTCTCTGGGTGCACACTTGATCATGGTAGATGTCACCACTTTCTAGTTGTGCACTTGGAGACCAATGGGAAATGTTGTCAAAATTTCATCAAGTATACGATGTGTGATTTTTGTGAGTACTATCAATCAAGTGCTGAAAAGGTTTCTTCTTGAATGGGATAGGGTCATACCATGTTAAGAGATTTTAAGATTTTAGAAATAATAGTTGTTTGGATTGAAATATTTATATAAATATAATTTTAAAATATATTAATTATGCAACATATGTTGTGCATTTTACATTTTTGTATTTTGATTTAAGTGTAAAATTATCATTGCAGAAAATGGTAGTTCTAGAAAATTATAGATGGATGTATAATAGGACTCATTCGGGTCGTAGAAGACTTACACAAGAATTTGTATGTGGAGTTGAAGAGTTTGTGAATTATGCATGTCGATCTTCTCATTACTTAAGTGAAGGAATAATTAGGTGTCAATATTTGATGTGTTATAGTGGGAAATTGTTGAAACCTGAGATTGTGAAAGTTCATTTGTATAAAAAAGGATTCAAACCTAGGCATTGGTATTGGACAGATCATGGAGAGGAAGAGCCTGATCCAATTAGTGTAGATATAAACTTTGATGTGAACACTGCTAATAGTCCTACATTAAAGGAGGAAGACGTGGTTGATAGATATCAAAATATAGTTTGTGATGCGGCTGGAACAGAATTTAGGGATTTTAGGAGTCGTTTTCAATAGAGTGTTGATGAGCCTCCACATCTAGAGGCCGAAGGGTTTTATGATCTATTAAATGCTTCAAGTCAGCCATTATGGCCTGGCTGTGAAACTCATTCTGAGTTATCCTTGGCAGTTAGAATGTTAAGCCTCAAATTTGATTATAATGTAACGCATGCGTGCTTTGATTCATTTATGGAGATATTAAGAGAGGTTGCTCCACCAGGATCACGAATTCCTCTGAATTACTATAGAACAAAAAAAATTGATTTCTAAACTCTGGCTTGCTTCAAGAAAAATAAATTGTTGTGTAAATTGTGGTATGTTATACTATGACAATACCAGACAATGTAGGTTTTATGGTGCTGAAAGATACGAACTTCGTAAAACTAGTAATGGAAATAACAATAAAGTTCCGGTGAAAAGAATGCATTATTTACCTCTTATTCCTAGGCTCAAGAGGTTGTATTCCTCTATGAGCTCATCTGCACACATGAGATGACATGCTGAAAATAATAGGAAGTTGGGGGAGATGTCTCACCCATCCAATGGTGAAGCATGGAAGCATTTGAATAGGACATATCCTGAATTTGCAATTGATCCTAGAAATATTTGGCTTAGTTTGTGTGCCGATGGTTTCACTCTATCAATCTGCTTCTCCTTATTCTTGTTGGTCTATGATAGTCACTCCATATAATCTGCCTCCAGAAATGTGTATAACTGTCTCATACATGTTCCTAACGTGCATTATTCTCGGCCCTAACAATCCCAAGAGCAAGATTGATGTTTATTTACAACCATTAATCGATGAACTAAAAATTTTATGGGTGGGTATTTTAACTTATGACGTGTCAAGCAAACAAAATTTTATGATGAGGGCGGCATTGATGTGGACAATAAATGACTTTTCAGCATATGAAATGTTGTCTGGATGGATGACTACTGGTAAATTAACATGTCCATATTGCATGGATCAAACAAAGGCATTCACTTTGAAGCATGGGGGAAAAATTCGCGGTTTGACTGCCATCGTCAATTCTTGCATGTTGATCACATGTTTAGAAGAAACAAAAATGCATTTAAGAAGAAAACTATGGTGACTAATTTGCCTCCACCAAGATTATCTGGACATGAATTAAGTGAGATTGTTAGTACCTTTAGTAAAATAACTGAAATGCAGTCGTGCAAACACCATGGGTATGGTGTTTATCATAATTGGACTAAGCAAAGCATATTTTGGGAGTTACCATATTGGAAGGATAATTTAATTAGGCATAATTTAGATGTCATGCATATTGAGAAAAATGTCTTTGATAACATATTCAACACTGTTATGGATGTTAAGGGCAAAACAAAGGATAATATGAAGGTAATAATGGACTTAAAAGAATATTTTCAACGACCAGAATTGAAGCTTATTGATTTTCCAAATAGTAAGATCATGAAACCAAAGGCTAATTATACTTTTACAAAAAAGCAAAAGAAATTATTTGTGAATGGGTGCAACATTTAAAAATGCCAGATGGTTATGCTTCGAACTTGGCCAGATGTGTGAACATGAATTAATTACAATTATCTGGGATGAAGAGTCATGATTGTCACGTGTTTATGGAGAGTTTGCTTCCAATTGCTTTTTCTTTGTTGCCAGATCAAATTTAGAAGTCATTGACTAAATTGAGTCAATTTTTTAGAGACTTATGCTCAACGACTTTGACAGAAAAAGACATGCCTTAAATAGAATAGAATATTCCGGTGATTTTGTGTAAATTGGAAAGGATATTTCCAACGGGTTTCTTTGATTCCATGGAACATTTACCAGTCCATTTACCTTATGAAGCAAGAGTAAGGGGGCCAGTTCAATACAGATGGATATATCCATTCGAGAGGTACTTAAACAAGATAAAGAAAATAGTTAAGAACAAAGCTCGAGTTGAAGATTCTATTTATGAAGCTTATTTGATTCAAGAGATATCTCATTTCTGTTCATTTTACTTTGAGCCTCATGTTAAGTCAATGAGAACTAGAGTTGGACAAAATGATGATACAGATGAACATATGTCAATGGAATCGACTTTGTCAATTTTTAATCAACCCGGCCGAGGTTATGGAACATAAAAAATACAGTGGCTAAATGATGCTGAGATGAAATCTGCGACATTACACATCTTGCTAAATTGTGAAGAAGTTGAACCATACCTCAAGTAACTGGTACTAATAATTTAATTTAAATTTCAAATGTATTGCTCACTAACAATCAAATCACAAACTTTTAATTTTTTAGTGTTTTTTTACAATATTTCAATATTCCTGAGGAACATTCAAATGAAAGAATAAATGCAGATTTTATAGAATGGTTCAGAAGTTATGTAAGTATCTAAACATTTCTAAATTGTTGATCCCAATCATTATATATGATTTAGATTATTAACATTAACTATATTTTTTCTAGGTTCACAATCCATAAAATATGGTGAATAATTCTTACTTGCATGATTTGGCATGGGGGCCTAGTAGATGTGTGATATCTTGGCCAATATATTTTGTCAATGGATATAAATTTCACACAGATGCTAGGTCAGATAGGAAGAAAACAATCAATAGTGGTGTGTGTGTTAAAGGCTCAACTAATGGTGAAAATGAAAATGATTATTATGGAATACTAAAAGATGTGATTGAGTTAGAATATCCTGGGGAACCAAAACAAAAGTTGTTCTTTTTAAATGTGAATGGTTTAATCCTATGATTAATAGAGGTACAAGAGTTCACAAAGATTATAAGATTGTCGAGATTCGACACACTAGACGATATGAGAGGTTTGATCCTTTTATCCTTGCTTTCTCTGCGAGACAAGTGTATTACGTTCCTTTTCCTAGAAAGTAAAAGAATAAGGTCCAACAGTGGGTGGTAATAAAGACCAAGGCAAGAGGTCGAGTTGAAATTAAAAGTGCCCAAGAAATTGTATTTCATGATGATACTATGACTCTTGTGGATCCAATTGTTGATGTGGATCTCATTGATCATTTGCAAGACACTAATGTGATTTTTGATGTAGTTCAAGATGTTGGTTCTAGTAGACAAGATGAAAATGATGAAGATGAGTAAAGTTTTAATGATGACGATGATGAAACATCTTCCAATAATGAATATGAAACAAATAGTGATGAGGACAATGTTTCCTCATAACTGTGAGTATAGAATTATATTAATATGTTGTAGTTGCTAGTTATACATTATTGTGTTGTGTTTTGAATTATATTTACATTATATTTTTATTATTTGTGTAAATGTTATCGTCACGAAGTGATAAGGGGAAAGGGAAAGAGAAGGCGAAGGAACAACCTCGACGTCTTAGGATCAATATAGGGAGGCCACCTAGGGGGCAAACATCAAGATCATCTCCACCCCCAGTTACAATATTACCCACTACATGATTGCTTCAACCACCATCTTCTGAGTACATTATCATACCCATACCTGGATCACAACATCCGTCACATACTTCATATTCACTACATGGTACATCGTATGATTCTGGGTCACCTACTATTGGCCCGTCAACGAGTACCCGTGAGTTACCGAGTACCCATGAGTCACCAGCTACCCGTGATTCTAATTTTTCCATTTCTGCAACAAATCAAAGTAGCAAGACATTTGTTGAGCCCGATTGTGATTTTGGGTATGTGTACAACTACTTGTTATTCATTTATAGTTATGCACATTCAAATTTTTTTGTTAAGAATATTTACATTTTCTTTTTTAAATTGTATCGTAGGTTTCTGCCATCTAAACCTGCTGCTGATGCCATAATAAAGATTATACGATCTAGGTATAATCAACCTTGGACATCTTAGGGAGAAATACCCAAGGATACTAGAGAAATGTGGTTTCGAGAGTTTCAAGTATGTATCATTTTTTATCTGTTTAATTATGTTTGTTTGTCTTGTAATAATGCAATTTTTTAACTTTAATGTTATTTACAACATATTTTTGAAGGGTTATGTTTGGTGGATGCCTCAGCATCATAACCATATGTGAAAGGCATATAATAGTCGTAGTTCGAAGAGACTATCAGGTTTGCTAGGGCAGACACGCAACTTAAATGAAAGGCCTTTTTGGATTGGAGAAGGTATATGTGAAGACTTATGCAGGCACTCGGCTAGTAGCGTATATAAGAAGAAATGTCAGCAAGCAAAGATGAATCGTGCTTCTGACACTGGTGGATGCTTGCACACAGGTGGTTGTATTTCTACCAGCACCCATGCACAAAAATTGGTAACTATTATCGTCAGTTGTTTAGTAAAATATTTTATTATTTTGTTATTAACTTATTTTCTATTTATTACAGGCTAAGGCTTGGGGCAGAGAGCCTATAGTTGATGAGACCTTTCGTCACGTACATTTGAGGAAAGAAGATCGTACTGTATGAGTTTCTACAAAAGCTAAGGATGTATATGTTAGTATTTCTTAACTTGAAATTTTTTATTTTAATATTAACTCATCTTATAACAATAGCCATAACAGTTTTTTTATTTCCATCTTTAAGAGGAATTCAAAGCAAAGGAATCTAAACAATCTTATCAGTGCTCAAATGAAGAAGGGGCATCTGATACACAATTGACCAGTCATGAGCTTTGGATTCAAACTGTTGGCAGGATAAAGAAGGGTCGTGTTTATGGCCTTGGTTCTCAAGCATCTATCTATGACCATGAAGAATCATCATCCTCAAGGCCTGGATCGAGTCAAGTTTCTGAGCACGTTATTAATCAAGTTAAGTAATAATTGTAATATTTTTTTATTAATTGGTTGTTAGAATATTGATGGATGTACTCAATTATTCAATTTTTCATATTTTTGGTTACATAATTTATTTGCGGAATGATTAATGAATTTGTATTTACATATATTAATCAAGTTAATGAGCAGTTGCAGTAGGAGATGTTGGATCGAGTTCAGGAGATTCAACAACAAATGGAGCAGCAGAGCCAACAACGTGAGGTAGAGTGGAAAATGCAATTTGAACAATATCAACGTCAACAACAACAAATGATTAGTAATATGATGAAATCATATTTACAAGCTGCTGGCACTCAGTCAAGCCAGCAACAACCACCAATAGAAGAAGACAATGAGGATATTGAAGATGATCATGAAGATGACAATGATAATGATCATATGGATTGAAATTGATGTTTAAGTACTGTATGGATTCTGATAGTTCTTGCTAAACTTTGTATGGATTATGTTTGTTTTATGGATTGGTTAAATGTATTAATAAGTTTAAATTGATGTTTGAGTGTTGTTTTAAATGCATTGACAGGTTGAAATTAATGTCTGAGTGCTGTATGTATTAATAATAATATAATTATGGATTTTGAACAAAATTTTTAAATATTTTAAAAAATTCAAAAATTTTGCAGACTCAAAATCGCGTAGGAAGGAAGACAAATTGCCACAAAATCCACCACAAATTTACGGTGGACAAATCCGCCACAAAATAGCAGTGGACAAATCCACCGCAAATTAGCAGCATTCTGGTGATGATTCCAACTTTTTGCCAGAGAGATTTGCAGCAGATTTGCGGCGGATCAAATTTGCGGCAAAAATTAAAATCCACTGCAAACAAAATTACAATGACAATTTTTGCGGTGGTCACGAATCCGCCACAAATTAAAAATTTGTGACAGATTTTAGGTGATTTGCGGTGAATTATCCTTTGCAAATCGTGATTTTCTTGTAGTGGGAAGAGCTCGATCAAGTTCTGCTTAATCAGGACGTCCTAGTCAGCTGGGAACAGAAGGATGTTGTCAATGATTCGCCTAGGATCAACCCTTCTACCCAAAATTGACCTTCTAGTAAATTACAGAGGTGCGCCCTCTAGGATTTCAGTCTTCCGGCCAATGATGAGAATGCAAAATGTCATATTTTTCTATCTTAATGTTTAGTATTTTATACTTATTTGGTGCTTAAATGTACTCATTATTCTTATATTTTGATTTAGGATGCAAAATGAGACATTAAGTGTAAAAAAAAGCTAATTGGGTGATTTTGGATAATTTTGACATCAATTCGTAATAAGGGCATAACTCTCTCATTCAAACTTCAATTGAGATGATTCAATATGCTATGGAAAGCCAAGAAAAAGTTCTACCACTTTCATGTTGAGTTTTGAGAGATACTGGCTGCATCAAGGTCGAAATCGGGCTTGAAGTTGCTACACCTGCACTGCTGACGTTCTGGGACCTACATGGATTTGACATGGTGTATTTTTGGAAATTTTTGGATATGGTGCATGAAAATTCTAATTGAAAACACCATTTTCCTAGTTATATTAGGACCTTATTTTATTTTAATATTTTCCTTAATTAGTTATATTTAAATATTATCTTAGGATAATATTTAGAATATTTATAGAAGATTTGGTAAGAGATTTTATAGGAGATTTTATAGAAAATTTGGTAGGCTTGAAAAGTTGATAAAATAACTAGTAAAGGGGGGAGTAATCAACAGATTTCTCACACGCTGCTCTTCCCCTCTTCTCTCTCTTCTCCTTTAAGTTTTCATCTATGGCCCTGCATAGCTAAATTTTATAATTGGTAGGAGGAAACAGAAGCCTCAAAATCAATAAAACTGTAAGATCTAATTTATTTTTATTGTTCAGTTTATGCTTTGAGTATCGAATGTTCTTCTGTGACTATTTTCATAATTGCTTCGTTTAATTACTAGGAGGCCTATTAAATTATTATTCGCTACAATATATTGCTAAATTATATATCAAATTCGTAATTGTTTGGTCCTTCTAATTTGTGAAGCAATTAAAATTTAATGATTTGTTACATAAAAAATTATTAGATCTTAAGAAGAACGTTTGACTAAATTAAATGCAACGCTTGTGATTGTGTTGTTTAGTTTCATTGATCTCTCTAATTCTTAAAGCTGCTACTAGATTAAACCTTTAGCGCTTGTTTTGGGATGTTTAGTAGTTAGGGTTATTTAGATCGCTTGTTTTTTTAATTAAATATGACTAAGGAGATATAAGAAAATAGTTTCAACGGTAAATATTCAAAGTGTGAATTGATATATACTTACAACGATGATCAGTTATAAAATTTTGATGGTAGATGTTGACTTAAACTAAGATTTGTTCTTTTGATTAATTTTGATAAATTAATTTTGAATTATTCCTTAGTTATTTTTCTTAAAATTATTTTTATTATACTCAAAATCCGTCATTCACGTTTACTTAGTATAAAACTAAGTTAGATACTCTCCATGAAAATGATCTTTACTCGCACTATTACATGTATATTTTTATAGAATAAAAAAAATTGTTATGGTCTCAAACCATTCTATAATATAGAGAGATAAAGTCAATGGAATAATTAGTAGTAACCGGAGTCCCTAAAGCTTAAAACACTCTTTTAATAATTTTTAAGATGTTTTAAATATTCTCAAAATTTTATAAATTTGGTATTTGAGACAAAAAACTAAAATAAATATTTAAACCTTAATGTGAAATTTATGTATCACTCATAATCACTTATAAAAGTTATAAATGTATTTTATTAATTTTAAATATTTTTACCTTTTCATGGATGCTATTCTAATTTTCTTTAAAAAAGGGTAAAAGTCAGTGAAATTTAATTTAATTTTCATTTGAAATCATAAAAATAGATGAATCTATCTGAATTAAAATAGACTCACATTAATAGTTTTCTAATAAAAAATTTGTAAATATCATTATTCTTCACTCCCATCAACGGTAAATGTCATTAGAGATAGAAACAGGTTAGGTCAAATCAGGTTTTACTTTAAATAGGTTAAGTTTGTGTTACAAATATATGATTTGAGTCTGACCTGTTACTTATTAAAAACTTTTTTTTGACCTGACTTGACCTGAAGTCTAATTTATATTAAGGCATTTAAATAAGTCAATAGACCAAAACTTTCATATAAGTTTTAAATAGACTTAAACCTTTAAACAAGTCTTAATGATTATTAAAAAATATATATTTATAAATAAATATAAAAAAACTAGTCTAATAACTTTAATAAATTTTGTTTACAGGCTAAACGTGATTTACTAAATAAAATAAATTTTTAAAAAATTTAAATCTAATTTATATTTTAAACAAATCAAATCATGTCAGACTTAAGTCACAAGCCCTAACAAGCTGATTACCTATTTACATCCCAGACGTCATGGCTTTACAACATAGGAAGTGACAACGTAATATTTCGGCGTTTAATTTGCACAGAAGGAGCCAATTGTCCCCATCACAGGCCACCTGTCCGAAGTCCCAACCCCATCCAAACTCCAAAGGACGAAACATGCAACGAATTCGAAGAGGAAATTCACTTTTTCCATAGTGTGTAAGGTTGAATGCAGTGAAGTGAACATTCTCACTTGAGGGCAATGAGGGGTCCCCATTTTCCACTTTATAAATATACTTTGATGTAGTCCCGCTCTTTACCTCGTCAAAGCCGAACTGCTTCCTGTCGTGACTCTCTGTAAGGTATGCCACTGAAGCTTACTCTTACTATTCCACTCTTCTACCACCACTGTTTCTTTTTTCCTACATATTCTTACCACCGTGATCATTGGGGGTAAAAATAGATCAATAATTCATTAAAAGCTTATGACCTAACCTATTTAAAATCTACGCTAGCTTGACTTGTTTAATAAAAAAACTAAATCAAGGTTTTTTAAAATATCCATTTAGTTAAATAAATTTTTAAGTTTAATAGGTCAACTTATTTAATTATATATATTTTTATTTTATACATATTATGAAGTTTTAATATTTTAATTAATTTTTTAGTCCCTGTAAATATATATATTTTTGTTTTGATTCTTATAAAATTTTTTACTCTATTTTGATCCATTTAAATTTTGAAATAAGTGAAATTAATTCTTAAAAAGGATGTACAATAAGATTAATTTCACCTATCTCAAAATTTAAAAAGTCAAAATGGGGTCAAAAATTTTATAGAGATCATAATTAGAAATGAGTATATTTACAATAACTAAAAAGTTAACTAATTTAATTTTAATATTTATATAATTTAATTAGTTTAGTAAATAATATAATATTTTTTAAAAATCTAAATCTATTAACCTATATAACGGTTTAAGTCTATTAATATATCTTGTTAATTTATTTAAAAGTAGGTCTGTTAATTTTTTTAAAGACTTTATTGTAAAATAAATATTTAAATAAGTTTTCAGACTAAATTAAACTTTTAAAAAAGTTAAATTAGACGTTAAAGATTGACTTATGTCAAGTAAATAAGTCAAACTTAATTATTATATTTAGAAAATAGATCAGACCCGTTTAAGGTCAGATCTAACCTGATCTGACCCGTTTCTACCGCTAGTGGTCATCATCAGCATCATCTTACTTATTTTGCATTAACATAAATATTTTATATCTCTCCCTAGTTTATATGACCCACTTAGCTTCTTTGTGGGTACTCTCCATCTTAGGCTATTGGTTGTACATGAAATTAATCCTCCAGTTACAATATATGGCTATTTAAGATGACCCATATCTTAATTTTATGTGAAGTTACACTTTTTTTATGTGATACATAACAATTTGGATCATTTCTCAATTTGTGCCTGTCATCCTTGTGAAGGGACCATGTTAATCTTCTTTGTATTATTCTAATTCAACTCTTATATTTTTATATTAAATAGTACATATATTCTTTTTTCATACTTTATCTAATATTATTTATTATATATATATTTTTTTTTTCAATTTCTCTCACTCAATTACATCTCTTAAAAAAAGTGTAAATAATATTTACATCACTTTTTAAGAATATAAGATAATCATTTTTCATTCCAATTTTATTGGATATCCCCGAAGGGACTGTGAAGTTACACTTCTTACTTTCATTGTGTTCATATACAGCCTTAATGCTATATCCTTATCTCTCACTTTCTATCACTATACTAATGTATTTTGCCCTTTTCTATGCATTACATACTATTTAAGATAGAACTTGACTCTAAGGTTAGGAGAAGTAATCTCTCTCTAATTCCTTTAATTTATTGTCATGTATCCAATAATTATAAGTAAATAATAAAATAGACATATGACAATAAATTAAAGAAGTTGGAGGGAGAGAGATAGCTCTTTCCAGAGTTGGAGCCACGTTTTTTCCTACTACTTATAACTGTTTTGTTTGATATAATTTTTCGTCACGGTTGTGTGTGTGTATATATATATATATTGTGTAGTTTATTTGGCTGAACGAATACCGTATCTGCTCTTGCCCTTTATAATATTGTTGGGCAAACTCTGTTTGGCTAGTCTATAGTAGTTGAGTTCTTAAATTCTTTAAAGGCTTCGTAAGAGGACTACTTGCACATGATTGTCTGCATCTAGAATTCCCTTTTGGCCATTTCTAATTGCAGAATTCTCTTGTACTGTGTTGTCCTTGAATTTTACGATGATAATGCATTCTCTACAATCTGCATCACTTTAATGCCCTTTTCTAATTAATAATTACTAATAAAGATTTTTGCTGACAGATCAACATGGGTTTTGTATCTCAAGATTTGGTATTTTCATTGGCAATACTTGTGCTGGTGTTTTGCACCCCATTCTCAGGTGCTTTTGGGAAGACTGGATATAACATAAAATCAGCTGTTTTTGTTTCCCCGAAATTTGAACTAGGACCGGGATCAGTTGTGAATAGATATTATTATGATATTGAATTTCCAAGAGGTCATGTTGCACTTAAGAGTTTAAATGCTGAAGTAATTGATGAATCTGGGAACCCTGTACCTCTCCAAGAAACTTATCTCCACCATTGGGTTGTTGAAAGATACCATCAACTTAAACATGTGACACACACAGGGTATGATGGCCATCGGGTGCTTCACCAATCAAATAATGTTTTGGTGAGAAACAATGGCCTATGCCAGGGAAATATTCTTGCACACTATTTTGGCCTTGGATCTGAAACACGAGGAACAACTACAGATATTCCAGATCCTTTTGGGATAGAAATAGGTAATCCTGCAGAAATTCCAAATGGTTATGAGGAGAAATGGTTGCTCAATGTCCATGTCATTGATACACGTGGTGTAGAAGATAGGATGGGGTGCACTGAGTGCAGGTGTGACCTTTACAATGTTACAAAGAATGAAGATAGCGAGCCTTCGAGGTCAGATTATAAAGGAGGTTTGAAATGTTGCTATGATTATACCCAGTGCAGGTTGAGGGAAGGCTTTGAGGGCCCAAAGAGAAGCCTCTACTTAAGATACACAGCAAGGTGGGTCGAGTGGGACAATTTTGTAGTGCCTGTTAAGGTTTATATACTTGATGTGACTGATACTTTGCAAATATCAAATATTTCGAAAGGAATAAACCCAAATCATGATTGCCAGGTAATTGAATTCATCAAGAAACATGTAGATTGTCTCAATCTCGATTTAATTCCAAAACATAATACTAGTCGGTTACTTAGTTGGGTATAAATGACCAACAGAGATTTCTTTGTTACAGATTGAGTATGAAGTTGAATCTTGCAGCACAGGCCATAAGGATGGTAATGGTTGTGGTCATGTGAAGAGGACAAGCCTCCCAATGCAGACTGGTGGTTATGTCATCTATGGTGTTGCTCATCAGCATGTAGGTGGAACTGGATCAACTCTATATGGACAGGTGATGTTCAATAGTTTATTTTGAATTATCTGGATATTACTGTCCAGTGTCATGACTTTATAAATAGTGTAAACATGGAAATGGGTAATGAATAATGATTCTTCCCCTTAAAGAGGGATTGCAAATTTACACTTTTTTTTCTCTTTAGTCTTTCTGTGTGATAGTTTTGAAAGAGGATCACAAGTGTTTTAATTAACAAGAAAATGGTGACCTGTTTACTGGAAATTTATTAGTAATTGCATCTTTTCCTTTCATTAGTATATATCTTGAGTTTGGTGGGGATGGAGCCATGGAGGTTGTGTCTTGCTGACTTCTTAAAGCTAAGCTAAGCTTTTATTAGACTATCTATGCTTCTTTTACTTTCGTACTCCTTACATCCATATCGTTGTAAGATGTTAGAGTTGGAGTTTAGCTTGTCTTCTGAAATTTTGTGCATGACGGTTTCAGGATGGGAGGGTTATATGTTCTTCAATACCAAGTTATGGAAATGGAACAGAAGCAGGAAATGAGGCAGACTACATTGTAGGAATGTCCACTTGTTATCCTCGACCAGGTTCTGTCGAGATAATTGATGGTGAAACTTTAACTCTAGAGTCTAACTACAGCAGCAGTAGGGGGCACACTGGAGTAATGGGGCTTTTCTACCTATTGGTGGCAGAACAGCTGCCACACCAACACCCGTCATAATTTTTGGTCATCGACTAAATACTCATGTCATAATTTTTTCCTTTTCTTTTTCGGTTTTTTAAGAATAAATGGTGAGTAGCTAACGTTGCCTTATCTCAAATTTGTTTCAAACTCATCTTCTGTAATAAACAGTTAGTATTTTTCTTGTAAAGCATGGCTTCAAATTAATAAAGAATTTCTCTTTTTTTTTATCATTATTGTTCTTGTTGCGCATGCTTACGGGGAGTTTGAATTATTTTTCTTGTAAAGCACCTAGACGTCTTTATGGCCTCTTATGTTACTCATGGGGAGATCCGACCTTGTTAAGTATCGCGCCTTCTCCTATACCATGAAAAAGGCAGCTCAAAAATGGTTTACATCCCTCCTTACTCATTCTATTAATTGCTTTGAAGAACTGGCACAAAGTTTTCTTACTCATTTTGTCACGAGTAATACTTAACTCAAAACTAGTCAGAGCTTGTTCAGCATTAGGCAGGTCAAAGAGGAAACCCTCTGCGATTACATGCATAGATTCAATCAGGTGTGCCTCGAGGTCTGAGATTTCAACCACGGCGTAGCCATGCATGGGATTATAAGTGGACTCAAGCATGGAGAGTTCGACAAATCGTTGGCTAAGAAGAGCCTGGAGAGCTTTGAGGAACTAAAGGAGTGCCTAGAGAAGTATATCAACATGAAGGAAGTCCTTAAGGCGAAGAAAGAGGCATAAAAGGATATGGATAGACCACAGAGGAAGGACAAGGAATCCTAGTCCAAAGGTCCCAAGAATAAAATCAGGGTGCCACCACGGGGGAATTTCGATGAATACACCCCCTTAGGGTCCCCTGAAGTACGATCCTATAGGAAGTGTACCATACGGACTTCTCTGACCTCCCGAAGCCAAGAACCTTGAGGACACAAGGATGGGTAGACAAATCCAAGCATTGCAACTACCACCACACCTATGGTCACAATACGAAGGAATGTGTGGACCAACGTGATGCCATAGAGACCGTGATATCGCACTAACATATGCAAAACTACATCTAAGGGTCCAGAGGGACCGAACCACAATGCTACCAAAGAAAGAATGAGAAAAGGAGAATGTCGAGCCTATAGCGTCGATCCCTAACACCAATCAACCGCTCCCCACCACAAGAGCAGGTTTGAAGTCAAAGAAGTACATCCCCCAAGAGAGAGACAAGAAGAGACAATGAGGTCACGAGTACCATCAACATCATTGCAGGTGGTTTAGTTGGGGGCAAGAAGATGAGTAGGGAATCATCCCAGGAGGAGATGACCCTATGGTGGTCACCACAAAGATGGTTAACACGAGAGTGAAAAGAGTTTTCATAACCAAAGGTGCTTAGTTGATATCCTCTTCATGGAATGCTTCAGAAATATAGGTATCCTTGTTTCCAATCTTAAACCCTTCGATACTGACCTCATTGGCTTCTCAAGGGGAAAGCTCAAATTGAAAGGCTACATCGAGCTATTCATGACCCTCAGAGAGGAAACTTTGCATAAAACAGTGAAGGTCAAATTCTTGGTAAAAGATTGTCCTTCTGGCTATAATGTCATATTAGGGAGATCATCTCTGAATGCACTTGGAGTGATAATCTCCATGCACCATTTGGCCATGAAGTTCCTGTCGGAGGATGGACAAGTGGTGACTATCAAAGCAAATCAAGTGGTAGCGAGGAGCTACTATAATACAAGGGTAGACCTCCCTGACCAGGACTTCGGACACCAGACTCCGCCACCTTAGGGGAAAAATAAACACCCCGTGATGATGGTGGAAGTCGATGTCAAAAGTGACATGAAGGAGATGTGACCACAGCCGAATTAGCAATTGCTGGATGTTAATCTCTGAGATCAAGCTTACTAAGTCACGAAGATTAGGACAGACCTCGAAGAAGGAAAATGGAGGAAGCTAATGCCAATAATCGATTAGCCCTAAGGGACAATCGATTATTTGATGTCAACATAATGCCATGATATTTTATTCAAAAGCAATAATCGATTGTGTAATTTGAATAATTGGTTATTTGTTTATAACAATGTGACTCGTTTTTCAACTAAATTACAAATAATCGATTATCAATATGAAATAACTGATTATTTTAGTACTCCAAAAGCTAAATTTTAAAGTAGCACATAAATAATTGATTTTAGCCTTGCAATAATCAATTATCTAGGTTTTAAAAGTCAGATTTCAAAGGTTAGTTTTCACATAAATGTTCCCCAACCCTCCAACGGCTCTAATAACTCATGGGCTAAATGCAAAAGTTTGGAGACTTAAACTAAGTTGGAAAAACATATGAAAGTCATTCTTGACTATTCATTGAGTTTTAATCACTCTTTCTCATATTCTTCTATTTTTGAGCTTAAGTGTGTGATTCCTTGATACTTATTGGATTTCAATTGGTATTATTCACTATTGTAAAAGTATCAATTATTTTTTCATCTTATAATCTTTGTAAGAAGGTGATATATTACTTGTAAGAGAGGCTCAAACACTAAAGTTGAGGTATCCCAAGAGTTTAAGGAGTGCTCTATTGTTGTAAAGGTCACAAGTACTTGTTGAAACTTGAAGATTAATAGAAAATCTTAGGTATATCACTTGAAGACTGTACGTAAGTCACAAGGAGTAATTAAATCAGTATAAAATTGTTGTTTGCACTCTCTCTTCGTTATCTCCTTCTCATTTTAGCTATTTATTTCATTGTTCTATTGTTAGGAGATAAATTTTAATTTTGGATTCGACAAAAAAATACCTCAAGTGTACAAATATGAGGCTACCTTTCGATAAAAAATGACATGACAGAAAATGATGAAAGATGTTAGTTATAATGTGACTTGGTGACGAAAACGACTAAGTTACAATTTGACAAAATCAATGTTGACAGGAGAACATCATTTGACAAGAATGGTTAAAAGCCAAGTTCTATCGAATGATGCATAAAACTATCGAAGAAAATGGAAGAATGAAAAGTGTCGAGTTACGATTTGACAGAGTATTGACAAGGGAGTGTGGTTCGAAAAAATTGTTAGAAACCAAGTTCCGTCAAACAAGTGTTACAAACCTATCGAAGATATTAGAAGATCAGTAGAAATGACTAAGTGATGGAATTGCTACTTGACTTGTCAAGAAAGAGGCAGAAAATGTTGTCGAATATACAGAAAAGTTAAGACCCCTACTTTGAAGTCAAATTAGGTAATTATGTCTAAATGTTTCAATTTAGATATAATGTAACTGTTATAGGCGTAGCCTTTGAATAAAAATAACTGCTACCTACGTGTCAAGTTTTAAAGTAGTCAGTTACTTTCATAATTTACCTATAAGTATTAGGATTCACGATGTACAAAGTGTTGGATACTTGATTGAAATCCTAAACATCTCACTTAAGCAGATACACGAATATAAATCAAGTATACCTTCCACTCTTTACTTTCAAGTAAGTTAAATTTCAATACCATTTGCATTTAACCTTTTTACATTTCTGCACTTATTCTTAAATTTTCTTTACTTTTCTTGCACTTTAAATTCACGTTTTTTTACATTAATGTTCTTTACTTTTCTTGCACTTTAAATTCACGTTCTTTTACATTAATGTTCTTTACTTTCATTGCATATTTAAACATTCTGCACTTTACATTTCTACACTTTATTTTCCTTCCATTTTACATTCTATTGTCATTTACATGCTTTCTTTTGCATTCTCAGTTCTTTACATGTTTTCCTTTATTTTCATGTATTTACATTCCTTTTTATAACTTTCATTTCACAAAACCATTGTCATACTCCGTGAAATTGATTTTCTCATATTTGTACTTTTAATAGACAAATCTTTTGACACTTTGACAAGAGATTACAGCATAACTCGAAATCCACATTCATCTGATTTTCATTATTTGTTTGTCGGACTTGGTCTTAACTAAAAAACACCATAAACATATGTCTTGTATACATTCATTTTTTTGTTGTTGGTTGGTAAAACTTGTGTGAGAAGTATTCTTTCTCTTTTATCTATTCAAATTTTGTAATTAATAGTTTTAATGAAAATTGAACAAAGGACATTAGTGATTTTTTTTTGAAAAGTATGTAAAAAATTAATATATAGTTGTATTCTCTTAGTAAAATTTAATGGACTTTTCAACTCTAGGTTTATATAAGAGATTTCGTACAAAGTTGGAGGAACGGAATGGGTCTCATTTTTGGGTGGGATCCAATAGAATGAGATCCATCCCATTAATAATATCCATTCAACTTTTGGAAGAAAGTCTTTTGGACTTTTAGGGTATGTTTGGATTGATGGGATTGAATGGAATGAAATGAAATGAGATGAGATAGAGATAGGTTTCATTATTTGGTTATGTTAAAAAATGATGGAATGGAATGGAAGTGGGTGGGATGGATCCTATCCCATCCCACCAAAAACCCCCAATTTTCTTCTCCCCCAATTTGGGGGGTATGAGATGGAATCAGTTTTTCTATTATAATTATAATTAGTATTTTACTATATTGACCTCATATCTTAAAATTTGTGTATTTACAATAAAGGTAATTTAGGAAAAATAAAGTTATAACTCATACCATTCCATCCACTTCCCAAACAATGAAATGGTAACTTTACTCTATTCCATCCTAAAATATCCAAACAATAGAACGGTATTTTTATTCCACTCCATCCCATCTCATATCATTCCATCTCATTCCATTCCATTAATTACTAAATATCCAAACATAGTCTTAAGTTTTTTTTCTTTATATAAGTCTCAATTTAAGTCGATGGTGTTTATTAATGATTTAAATCAATGTAAAAAAAATGATAATATCATCAAATTATGTATTTTCAAATTATTAAAAAAATTAATATTACATTAGAATTATCAATTTATTAGAGGCTATGGGCTATGCCGTTGACGTTGAGAATTCCATTGACCCGTACATTTCACGTTTGCCTAGCAAATAGAGAACATATATCCACCTTTATATAACAGAGAATATATATCTGCTTCTATATAACAAAATAAAATATTTTCTCTTAAGAATAAATAATCTTTTCATGTATACTCTTTTTTTTATGTTAAACACACATTCTCCTTTTTACTCGAATCCTCCTTTAACAATTCACAATCTCCATTTACTCTTAGTATTTCTTATTTCTTCTCCTTAATTTCTTTCCTTTATCAGGTATCAATGACAAATCTACTTTTCTTAATCAATTTCATTCCCACTTTTTCTTAATCAATTCTCTATTTATCAGTTTAATCAATTCTTTATCAATTCCTTTTCTAGAAGCCAAAAATTAATACATATAATGTTTTTATACATAGTTTGAATTCTTTTTTATCTTTAACTAGTTATTCACATAATTTCAAACCAAAAATAATAATTAAGTAAAATTCGTCTAAATAACGATTCTATAATTTGAATTCTTAATATTACATATTTATATATAGTCTGTTGACTAATTTAAGAAATTTATCATTTTTTTGGTTTTTTTAACTTTAAAATAAAATATAAATAATTTAAAGAAAGAAAAAATGTGTATTTAATTTTTTTTATTACTTGGAAAAAGTGACATAAAAATATTGTAATTAAAATGGTTTGCAAATAAAAAAAATGTACTTTTCATGCTAGAAAATTTCGATCGAAAGGTACACTTGCATGACTTGCACCCAAGACTTGATCTATCTAGTCTATTCAATAGTACAACTAAAAGACAATTCCCAAAGTTCTTTTTTTAAAAAAAAGAAAAGAAAAGAAAAGAAAACTAGCATCTATCGAAATCGTGAACAGACCAATCTACTTGCAAAAGCAAACAAAGGCCACGAGGGAGGTTGTCATGGAGGAAGAAGGGGGGGAAAAGTCGTCTCAGCAGCCCCCTTTTGGGTTATGGACTCTTGGCCAAATAATCTGCCCGCTGATGGAGGAAAACTGAATATCAGCTAGCTGTAAAGAGACTACAAAATGTGAGTTTCAAGTACATACCCTGTTACCCAAGTCGTTTCTAGTTCTTCCTCAATCTTTGCTATCCATGGATTATCATGTGAACTTCCATTAGCATTTAACTTCATGAAACCAACAGGAGGTGGCCAACATGGCATAGCCATATTAAAAACCTTCGAGATTGTATTCCTGCGTACACTAATGCTGTCTAGAACTTAATATAGCCGAGAGATGGGTCTGAAATAGAATGTGCAGTAAAAAAAAGTGATGTACTGACCACTTGAATTTTGATTGATCAGTGGCAACTTAAGACCCTATTGGTACAATGAGATCCTATGTTTTTTTTTTTTTTTGGTTACATGAGACCCTATCTTTGCTAAGGCATAATACGGAAGTTTGTTTTTCATCGTGATTGCACTAGTTTGTGTTTTTTTTTTATAAAAAACAAAGTATTTTTTAATAAAAAAATATTTCTTAAATATTTTTAATTGTTAAGATAAAATTATTAAAAGAAATAGAATTTAAAAATAATTAATTTTTTTATCTTTTATAAAAAAATAGAATAAACTGTTTCTGTAAAAAATATAAAAATAAAAAAAATTATTATTTTTTAAACTTATCTAAACGTACCTAATATTAATCGAACAGTCTCCACAAATATCTTCACGACAATTAATTAGTTAGCATGAATATTTTTTTTTGGTAGACACTTTTTTTGGGGTACAGTAGCATGCATATATTTAATAATTTGAAAGGTATTTTTAAGGTGTTGGAGGAAAACCATACGCTGTGGCGTAAGCAACAAGGAAGTATACAGGAAGGTCAATGGACCCATTCTATCCTCAGGTACTTATTTATGATATGTAGATATTTAATAATTTAAAATAAAAATATTAAAAATTATAAAAAGAAAACATAAATATAATAAATTCCAATAATATAAGATTTTTTAAAATTAAAATAATATTATAAATAATGTATCAAATTTAATTATATTTTATAATAATTAATTTACATATATAATTATTATATGAATAATATTTTTTTTCAATAAATTTTATTATTATTGATTTATTCAATAAAAAAATTTATTATAAAATAATTTTTTTATCTCATCCCAAAATAAAAGAGAAAAAAAGTCATAATATATGAAACATATTGAATGGAAAAATATATATCACAGGTTTATAAGTACCCTTAAAGTCAATACTATGACCCCCTCCCTCAATTTATTAAACGAAACCATCATTCGCCCTGGATAATTCTCACAGTTCTTCACGGACACATGTATTTTTGTCATCTCAAAAAGTATTGGCATATAAATAATTTTAAGGTAAATTGAACATTATTCTCTTGAGGTCTTGTCTAGTTTTATTTTTTATATACATGAATTTCATTTTGTAACACAACCCCTTTAATTATGGTAAAAAGTGTAAACACATGTTTTCTGTTAATTTTAACAGTGAAAATTTGCATGTGAGAAACATGTAATCTCTTTCAACATAATTTTCAAACATTTAACTCCTAAATATGTGTAGATTGCTACTATTAAATTTAACAAAAAATACATGTTTATACTTTTTATCATGCATAGTTTATAGAAATTATGTGTTACAAAATAAAATTCATATATGAAAAGTGAAAATGAATTAAATTTTAGAAAATAATGTGTAATTTACCCATAATTTTTTATGACGGATTGATGAATAGCATACAAAGAAATTACAGCCAATTGTTGTCAAGCAAACATTTATAATTAACTCAATATACATATAAATTTTTTTAAGTAAACATTGCTTGCACATCATTTCTTAAGTACTTTATTTAGTAATTAACATGTATAAAAATATTTTTTAATTATTAATACTTTCTTAATATGTATTTCACAACCTTATATATATTTAATATTGAATGAAATATTCATAATAGCCAATCCCTAACCAATAATTACTTGTACAATACAAACATTCAGACAAGTCCAGAATTGAAAAGAATACATATATAAAGAACTCTTGGTTCAATTATTCATTACAATAAAAGAAATAATGATAACAGTAATAATTTTTGGGTTTACAAAGAAACGAAGCAAACTATCAAAGATCCTAAAAGATAAATTCTTAGGTAGGCTTATTTATTAATTATAGAAACTGAAATTAACAATTAAATGCATAAAGTTGTGTAAATCATGTTAAAATATATCAAGCTTTAAAAGATACTTTTACATATATCAATCATTGATTTGAATGTCTGTAAAAAGATATACCTATCTAATAATTTCTTCCTAATAGACTTGGTTATTCATTATTCTTATTAAGTACAAGACTTAGAAAGAAAACACACAAAACCTTTTCTTTTTTTCACCGTACGAGCACAGATAAAATCTTTATTAAGTAGGATGGTAAGGACAAGCTAATTCTTAGTACAATCAGTAGGAACAAAAGAAACCTTTTTCCCTTCAAGATCGTACTCCACTTGAAAATCAAACTGCGCCACATTTCCAAAGATGGAAATTCCATTTTCATTGGTGGGTACTACCGCCAAGCAAAGCAAGTTGTTGTCGATGATAAACAGGTTCTTAGGTTTCAAGGGAACGTTAGCTCCAGTAAAATGAAACACAAAGTCAGGGAATTTCATACCATTCCCATATGTAAAACAAAAGTTGAATGGGGATGGAGGATTTTGCACTGCCTCAATACCAATGGCTTCCTTCACCGAAGTTACAAAATTATTGTAAAAACTTGGTTCGAGAAGCGTCAATGTGGTCCCTGAATCAATGACAATGTTGCCACCAGTTTGACCTGTCTGCACTGTCTTTTGTCCAACAGTGATGCCTTCAAGATTCAGATAGTAAAAGGTAGTGAAGAAGATTTGATTATGAAGGGAGTGTTGTATTTATTTATTAAATATAATTATTGGATTAACATTAATCAATTATTATGTTGTATTATTAATATATCAATTATGTATCATGATATCATACATATGGATATTCAGAATAGGGTGATTAATATGAATAACCTATGATATATGTTGGGTTATTTAATAGTAGAAAGCGTTAAGCGATCTCCTCTTAAAAATGGAATCAAATTTCATTATTAGCTTTCATATAAAGAGGTTATTACCTTCTTCTACAACAATCACAAACTCCCATCAGTAATAGGAGGAGTTCACTCTCAATCCTCTCTTCACTCTCAACTCTCTTCTCTCTATTTTCTTCTTCTTTCAGGATCAAGATCAATCAAGATCTAAGGAGTAGGATCATGGATCCATCTATAATGCCAGGTTCCATTTCTTTTAGATCTAGTTAGTTTGAACATGCTATATTGATATCTTAAATTCGATCAATTCTATTTTCTGGTTGTTTAATTTCTATCAATTGGTATCAGAGACTAATTAAGGTATTAATATGGCTGTTTTGAAAATTATTTTCGCACAAATTAACTCAAGAAACCCCAATTTTGGAAATCTTCGAATTCGGCCTCTATCTTTCAAATTGATTGAGGGTTATTGATAATATGTTATTATAAAGCTTATTTGTAAGTTTAATTGGAAGAAATAAACCGTACAGAACCTGTTTTTTGGAGAAAACCGAACCAAAACCGTGGAACAAAACCCGTTCTTCAAGTTCTTCTTTGATCTCGTTTTTCACTTTATAAAACTTGAAATTGACTTGGGGCTTCCATAGATCGGAGCACAATGATCAACATACTGAAAAATCATTGTGTTTCGTTGAGTAAAATTGGAGATCTAGCCGGTTTGGGGTCTCGGGTTGCTCAACCCGTTTCAGAAACCCATCCATTTCTTAGATCTGTTTCTCCACGATCTTGGAGGGATGAAACTTGAAATTTATTTGGGGCTTCTATCCATCGTGGTACGCCGGCCCCATGGCCGGAAAATCTGGGCTCAAAACAGCGTGTATGAGGAGATCCAACCGGGTCTCCACGCGGGTCGCACGACCCGTTTTTCTGGTCATCCGGGTGAAGAAGATGAAGTCCTCCTGCGAAGCCCAGTCGCGCCTCTGGCGCGTGGGGGCGCGTGAAGCCTCTTCTGGAGGCCAAAAAATTTCCATTTTTTTACCAAAAATTCTTATTTTAATATTTATTAATTTTGGTAATTTTTATGGAATTTTTTATCACTGTTATAATTTTTATATTAATTAATTCCAGAATAATCAGTATTTTTCAATACTGTACTCTCAGTTTATGGACCTGAAATTTTTTATGTACATTGATTACCTTATCTTTAACACTTGTATGTATCGTACTCTCTCTAGTAAGGTGTTATGGTTATCAAATAAATTTTTAGGTCCTTATATGAATTAAATGAAATATATTCTTATTTTAATTCATATGATTTTATGAATAATATGATTTTATCATATTCTGTAAAGTTTTTGTATAATTGTGATCTTACCTATCGTAAGTGCAACTATACAAAATTTTTTGTTATATATATTATATATATATATATATATATAAATATATTTATGTAGCATTAATGATAATTATACTTACTATCGGTATGTTATTACTAATGTGATTTGGTTATTGATACAATGCAATGTTAATTCTTGGATTATGTCAATTATGTTTCAAGTATCCTATCTCCAATGAGAAACTTCTCTAACGACATTTGTCAGTATAATAATAATTATTATTATTTTATTTCTTATTTGTTATGATTTGGGACCCTTAGGCTTCATGATGATTAAGAAATTTGTGTTTAGGAGCATACAGAATCATTTCTCTTTTATACCATGATAATTATATTTTCATGTGTATTAAATGTTTCTTTGTTGATATGGTGCCACAAAACTCTTAATGGGACAAATTATGAGGATAAAGAATCTTTTATATCTGGATAACTAATATGGACAGAGAGAAAGAGCCTTGTCCACTCCAAAAGACTTCTTATGAAAAATGGAACTCTTTAATCGAGTAAATGGTGATAAAATACACCATGGAGAAGTCCATTAGACAGAGCATTCCAGAATAGTAATGCCAGAGTTTTTCTATCATCCGTTGGTCAAAAATTCAAAACTTTTGATAAAGCTCAAAAGGGTCGATATCTATCCTTGCTTGAGAAAACCAAATATGATGGTATTGGTGGTGTACGTGAGCATATAATGAAATTGGTACACTATTATAACAAGTTGCACTCTGAAAGTCGAGCTTGGTGAAAGCTTCTTGATCTGGCAGTTTTAGAATCCCTTCCTCCTCAGTTTGATGTATTGAAGACATCTTATAATACTCAGAAAGAGGAATGGACTGTTGATGAAATGATTGCAATTGTTGCTCAAGAAGAGGAGTCAATTAAAAAGGGAAAACTACACAGTGTTCAATTTGCTGCTTCTTCTTCTGGTTTCAAAAATAAGAAAAAGTTTAACAACAAAGGCAAACCTCATTTTGAAAAGGAAAAGACAGGGAAAGGACCGTTAGAACCCAAAAGGAAATTCTTTAAGGGAATCTGCAAGTATTGCAAGAAGTACGGCCATAAAGTGGAGACTTGTTATATCCTTAAAAATAAGAATAAGAATGAGAAACAAGGTACGCTCCTAGCTCTAACTTGTTTTGAATCTAATATGGTGGATGTTCCTCCCAATACTTGGTGGTTAGATTCAGGTGCAACTATTCATGTTGTGAATTCTCTACAGGGATTCACAACGAAGAAACCAAGTAATTTTGAATCCAAGATTGTGATGGGAGATGGAGCTAGAGCATCTGTAGAAGAAATAGGAGTGGTATCTTTATGTTTGCCTTCATGTTTTGTTGTTAAAAGACGTGGTCTATGTACCTTCTATGAGAAGGAATTTGATTTCAGTTTCAGCTTTAGATAATTATGGCTACACTTTTGAATTCGGCAATGGAAATCTTGTTATTTATTCTAATTCTATTGCCCAGAGTTTTGTGTGATGGGCTATATAAGCAAATCAATGATATGTCTGTTAATTCTACTATTGGATATAAACGTAGTAGGATTGATGAGAATTCTTCTATGTTATGGCATAGGCGTTTGGGGCAGACCTCGAATTGAGAGGTTAGTTAAACAGGGCATTATATGATCTAGATTTCTCATTTTGATACTTGTGTTGATTGTATTAAAGGAAAACTAACCAAAGTTAGAAATCAAGGATCTAATAGATGTGTTGAAGTGTTGGAATTGATTCACACTGATATGTGTGGACCTATTACACCTACTTTTCATTCATGGGTGGATACGGGTATTTCATCACTTTCATTGATGATTTTTCCAGATTCATTGGATAGATCTTCTCCATGAAAAATCTAGTTCCTTGGATGCTTTTAAATCCTTTAAATCTGCTATTGAACGAAGACAGGAAGAAGATCAAATGTGTGAGATCTAAGGAGGTGAGTATTATGGCTATGATGAGTCTGGAAGAAACCCAGGACCTTTTGCAAAATTCCTAGAAGGATGTGGGATTGAAGCTCAATATACAATGCCGTGACAACAGAATGGTGTTGCGAGGAGGAATCGTACTCTTATGGATATGGTGAGATGTATGATGAGTCACTCTACCTTACCAGATTTTCTTTGGGGTGATGCTTTGAGGACTGCTGTATATTCTTAATCAAGTACCCAGCAAATCTGTGCCTAAAATTCCTTATGAATTGATGTCTGGAAAGAAACCGAGCTTGAGACATTTCCATGTATGGGGTTGTAAGGCAGAAGTTAGGCCTTATAATCCTCAGTTGAAGAAACTTGATCTCAAGACTGTTGGTGGATTCTTTATTGGTTACTGTGTGGGTTCCAGAGGCAAAAGATTCTATTGTCCTTCTCACTCTATGCGAGTTATTGAATCGATCGTGCTATATTCTTTGAGGATGACTTGGATAGGGGAGTAGTAATACACCACGACCAATTCTTAGAGAAGATCGGCATTATCCCCGCACTAATTGTTTCTTTTCTGCATGTCATGCTTCCTAATGTTCGTGATAATGTTCAAATTCTTTCAGAACATGATGGTGTTGCAGCACCACTAGTAGATCAACAAGAACATGATGATGTTATTGATGAGATTCCATTAAGGAGATCTCAGAGAGTTCGCAAGTCTACCATCTCTAATGATTACATTGTGTATCTTCAAGAACATGAGTTTGGTCTTAATGATATTGATGACCCTATCTCAGGAAGCTATGTCTAGTTCACATGCTTCTAGTTGGCTTGATGCTATGCATGATGAATTAGTTTTCATGTCTCAAAATGTCAGTTTGGGATCTTGAAGAATTACAGTTGGTTGCAAACCGCTTGGATGTAAATGGGTCTTCAAGACTAAACGTAGTCCAAATGGTAAAGTTGAGAGGTACAAAGCTAGACTAGTAGCAAAAGGCTATAGTCAAAGAGAGGGCATTGATTATAAGGAGACATTCTCACCTATTCTCGACTAAAGATGCCTTTCGTGTTGTTATGGCTTTGGTAGCTCATTTTGATTTAGAACTTCACCAGATGGATGTTAAAACAGCTTTTCTGAATGGAGATCTTGTTGAGGACGTCTATATGGTTCAGCCTGATGGCTTTGCTGAGAAAGGCAAAGAGCACTTGGTTTGCAAATTGAAGAAGTCCATTTATGGACTAAAGCAGGCTTCTAGACGTTGGTATTTGAAATTTGATCAGGTGGTCACTTCTCTTGGTTTCAAGGAAAATGCTTCAGATCAGTGCATTTACTTGAAAACTAGTGGGAGCTATTTCATCATTCTTGTTCTATATGTTGATGATATACTTCTTGCAAGTAGTAGTGTTAAACTTTTGACTGAGACAAAATTGATGTTGATTTGATATGAAAGACCTAGGTGATGCTTCTGTTGTTCTAGGCATCCAAATTTATCGAGATAGGTCACGTGGTACTCTTGGATTGTCTCAAAGAGGATATATTGAAAGGATCCTCAAACGGTTTAACATGTATTCTTGCTCCCCATGTGCCGACTTCAAAAGGGTGATAAACTTTCCAAATCTCAATGTCCTCAAAATGATACAGAAAAGAATGAAATGGTAAATGTCCCATATGCTTCCGCTGTTGGCAGTTTAATGTATGCTCAAGTTTGTACTCGTCCCGATATTGCTTTTGCAGTTAATGCTTTAGGGAGATACTTGAGCGACCCAGGTCTGGGTCATTGGAAAGCCGTAAAGAAGGTCTTTAGATATTTGCAGGGCACTAAAGATTATCTGCTGACCTATAAGAAGTCTGATCAACTTCAGGTCATTGGTTATTCAGATTCTGATTATGCAGGTTGCCCTGACGACCGAAAATCTACTTCCGGCTTTATCTTTATGATGGCAGAAGGAGCTATTTCTTGGAAGAGTGTCAAACAGGACTCTTACATACTTCTACCATGGAAGCAGTATGTCGCTTGTTATGAAGCCACTTGTCAAGCCATATGGTGAGAAATTTAATCTCGGGTTTCAGATTGTAGAGAGTATATCAAGACCACTTGTGATATACTGCGACAATATTGCTGCTGTGCATTTCTCTCAAAACAACAGAAGTTCTTCTCGATCAAAGCATTTTGATATAAAATATCTGTTTGTTAGAGAGAAAATTCTAGAATTTCAGACTCGTATTGAGCATGTTGCTACAAAAAATATGTTAGCAGATCCACTAACCAAAGGCTTAACAGTTGGAGTTTTTCAGAATCATGTAACTCATATGGGTTTGGTTAAGTCTTTTGTTGTTTTGGGTTAGTGGGAGTTTGAAATTATGAGATATGTAATGCTCACTCTTTTTTTATCATATCTCTTGATGCATTTATAAAATGATGAGACTATCCTTTGGAATTGCATATTTGTCTTATTTAATTATGCTTTTCCATTATCCATATTTGGTTTCTATGAAATGTAAGCACATGAATATATATATATATCCCTATCGGATATTATTATTCTTCTCTCAGAAGTGCTCAATCTTAACGTTTCATAGATTATTTGATGATATTTTTGTTTTGGATCATAATTGATATTATAGTTTATAATAATACTTCTTCTCTCTGATATTGACTAATGTTATCCAAGTGGGAGAATGTTGTATTTATTTATTAAATACAATTATTGGATTAACATTAATCAATTATTATGTTGTATTATTAATATATCAATTATGTATCTATGATATCATACATATGGATATTGCAATAGGGTGATTAATATGAATAACCTATGATGGGTTGGGTTATTCAATAGTAAAGCCCATTGAGCAGTCTCTCCTCTTAGCTGATGGGAATAGGAACTGAGCCCCATTATTAGTTTCTATATAAAGAGGTTATTACCTCTCTTCTACAACAATCACAAACTCCCATCAGTAATAGGAGGAGTTCACTCTCAATCCTCTCTTCACTCTCAACTCTCTCTTCTCTCTATTTTCTTCTTCTTTCAGGATCAAGATCAATCAAGATCTAAGGAGTAGGATCATGGATCCATCTATAATGCCAGGTTCCATTTCTTTTAGATCTAGTTAGTTTGAACATGCTATATTGATATCTTAAATTCGATCAATTCTATTTTCTGGTTGTTTAATTTCTATCAGGGAGTGGACACAACCCCATTTCCTGATATCATTGCATCGTTCCCGAATTTCAATTTGCTATTGGAGGTTGAAGAGAAAGGAAGCAGACAGTAGGAGAATTTATGACCAATTTGATCACCTAGTTGTGACACTAGTGACAATGGCCCTGCTCCAAGACCAACAAGCCCTGTGGCTTTGTGGGTAGACTTGAAGGTTGCATCATTGTCATATCCACATCCAAAAATAGACTTTGGAAATGTAACAGCTTGTCCTCCACTAGTGGAACCAAAATTAATGGAATCAATACCCAATTCTCCAATGGTATATGAATTGTCACCATATTTGTATAAGTACTTGCACTCACCTGAATTTCCACAAGCATGTTGGCGTTGGGGGAGTAGTGTGCAAGGTTGTGAGTCACATGACACACCCATGAACGTGGAAGATTTCTTTGGATCAAATAATGGGGTGTCTTGGGGAAAACACTTTGTGTTCTCACATGGGGAACATTGTACCCAAATAAGATCACTCCCTGTGTCTGCAACAGCAAGCCTTTCCACAGGAGGGGTGCCAATATAGATTCTCATTAGGTAATCACCATCGTTTGGAATTATAATAGATTCAGGTGATTCATTTTCATTCAAAGAGAGGTCAACTCCATTGAACCGAGAAATGGAGCGCAAGGCAGCATTTCTAATGAGCTTTGATGGGGTCATTGAAGAGTTGTAAAAGGGTGACAACGATGAGTCACGATGAATAAGATCGATGCTGAAGCTGCTTATGCTTTTACTGGCTTCAGCAAAGGATACAATAGAAAGTGAACATAAGGCTGAAAAAAAGAAGAATACAAGAGCATGCATGTTTGAAGAAACACAGAAGGAAAGAACTAAGAACTAGATAGGATAGAAAGTACAAGAGAGAAATGGGGCGAATGGAGAAAGAGCACATGGAAGTGCTTCTATTTATAGATTAATTATTACTGGTGAAGACTTCTCGTTTTCTGGGTCGCACTCCACACTCCCACTACAACCAATAAAGCACTAACATGCTATTTTATTAATGTGTCTACGTGTCAGATACGTATTCGATATAAATATACTTCGACACGCACACGACACGCGTGTTTCACATATCTGAGTGTGTCCAATTAAAAAAATTATTATTATTTGAATAAAAAACGGCTCGAATATAGTCAGGACACATCTCGGACACACCGTGAACACATATTTGACACAGCCTATTAAAAATTAAAAAAAATTAACGTGTGACAATTATAGACTTATATATCACGGCCATAATTCAATATCACCCGACCCACCCTCGGAAAAATCTTCTATTCTTTCTCAATACATTATGTTCACTGTGTGCTAATGGTTCAAGTTTCAAGTGAGTTTCATTTTGATCTGGTAGTTTAATTTTTAATTATTATTGATTTCTTTTTTAGTTATAAACGAAGATCTTTGTGTTGTCATTGAGGAGTTGTGTTTAAAATATTTATAATCAATATTATATATATATATATATATATATATATATATATATGTCATATCCATCTTTCATCATCCGTATCTTAAAATTTTTAAATTTAGTGTATCTTTATATCCGTATTCGTGTTATGTTCTGTGTCCGTGTTCGTTTCCATGTTTCATAGACTACAACTAACTTGAACAAGTCAAATTTTAAGGTGATTTTAATTGTATTCACTAATTTTCCTCATTCATGCCCCACGGGGTAGACGTCAAAATGCCAGCAGGATTCTTAAATTTTCATATAACTTTTCTAAACAAACTAGTGAATAAACTCTTCCTTGTATGGGTATTTAAATAAATCTTTATTTTATATATAGTATATCAAATGAGAAGAGTAACTTATCATGAGAGTAAGAAGAGTAAGTTTTAACTATTAATTTAATATAAAAAATTAAAATTAAAACATTAAGTTATATAATTTTTTAAAAAATTATATGATCTTTAAAGAATTTTTAATTTTAATTGTTTATATATATATTTAATGATCAAAATTTATTTATTTCATCTCTCGTATTAAATCATCTCTCTCACTCCATATACCCTCGTATTTTATTTTATTTTTATGTGCATATGATAAATGTATAAATATTTAAAATAAACTTATTTTTATTTGTATCTTTTTACTATATTTTATTTATTTTATAATTTTTTATTATTATTTATTTTATTTTATGATTTATTATAGATACAAGTTTAAAAATAAATATATGGATAGGAATAAAAAAATTTAAAAATAGATAAGAATGTTAAGACTTAAAGAAAAAATTATTTTAAAAAATACATTGCATTCAAATAGAAAATTAACATTATAAATTAACCCAATCTCAAGATATAGGATGGATGTTTACTCCACATCTCACTCAGTTACAAATAAATTGGTTTACTTCCTATACGACTTTGGGACTTAAATCTGATTCTTTTTTCTGTTTCTCTAATTGAAAGCTAACAATTCAATAGAAAAAATTATCAATTAAGAGAAATGTTATTATCAATTAAAAATAATTTTTTTTACTAAATTATTAACATTTAATTAGAGAGACAGAAAATGATGATAAAAGGCTTCATTCCACGACTGAGATGATTTATTACGGGAATATAAGGAATCATTTCTCTTATGAACATGGGCCAAGTCAACTTGAGGCTTAATAATTATAAGAGATGTTATTTGGCCTCTCCCTCTCTCCTTCTCTCTCTCTATATATATATTTCATACTATTTATATATATACATATTTCTCATACTAATTTTATATATACATATTTTGGGTGAGGTTATTATCACTCTCAATTGTCAATTTACATTCTCTACTTATAAATTAAAATTTTAGTTTTTCTTTCAAAAAAATTTATGAGTGATAATGAGGAATTTGGATAAACAATTAAGAATGTCAATAGCAACACCTACATATTTTTCATACTATTTTTATACCTTCTTATGATAAATAGTAAAAGTTAGAAGGTTAAAATTTTGAAATAAAATTCATTAACTATCTTGTTTCTTGTACGAATTTTTTTATTTTCCAAATTTAATTGAAATCTAAAAAACATATATCTATATATGTACGATGATAAACATTATAAAAAAATGGTGATTTTCTAGCTAAAATTTAAATTTCTAGCAAAATAAAGGTCTTGAAAAAAACCCTCGAAGGAAATCTATATCCACAAAAATAAAATCTGCCAGAAATAGTTTTCGATTACTAAAAACTTACTTGCGGACTTATCTGCCTAACATTTTTTATGGATATTTCGGTGAAAAAGAGTGACGTGATTGATTTTTTTCACTTAGAATATTTACGATAGCCCAGAAAATATGTTATTTTTTAAAATGTATATTACTTAAACTGTGTATTTGTACTATAAAATAAAAATAAATAAATAAATTCATTCCTCAGTTAACCAAAATGGAAAAAAGAAAAGAGCTTAACTACAAGCTAGTAATGTTCAACTCAATAGACTATAAAGTAAAATAAAAGCAAATTCTATCAATTACAACCCAGCTCAAAGTACAACCATTAGTAACATGATAAAGCGCCATAATCCTAAACAACGGCTACCTAAAGCACTCACTTAAATCCTATCATTTCTCTTTTTTCCAAAAAAAAATGAAAGAAAAGAAAAGCGAATGAAAGGTGTAATCTGAGTATAAGGATTGCTATACGTGTCAAAAATCTAGCAAGATACTTAAGTTAATCACCTAACTGAGCCATGCTTGTGTCAATTTCCTTCTCTGCATGTGATACTCCTATGTGTTATCTTCACATCAACAAGCAAGAGAAGGAAAGAAAGAATAAGATCTTATATAGAAGGGAGTAAGGAAGGAATGGGAGAGGGAGAGAGAGAGAGAGAGATTTGATGTCTAGTAAGAAGAATAATTAAGCTATATATGTGCGTAGATGCAACCAATAATGGCCAAGGCACGTTGATATATATTATCATTATCAGTTATTAATTTATTATTATTTTAATTTGAAATTTATTTTGTTAGTTAAGAGAATTTATCTATTTTATGATTAGGATTTTATGTTATCTTAGTGATAGAGTTTTTAAAGGAATTCTATCCAAATTCCAAATTTCTTATCTTATCTATTAGTTATGTTGGTTGTTTTGTAAGAGGGTTATATAAATACTTCTCCTATTAGCATTTTATGTTGGACTTTTTGATCATTTGAATTCAGTATGAAATATATTTCTATTTATTGAGACTGAATCTCTTAGCACCAAGTGTCTTCTCCTTTGGTTTTACATCAATTTGGCATATGAGCCTTGTTGATATTCCCAAGCTTTGTTCTGTTTTAAAGTATCAATTTTTTGCAACTATGGTTGTTCCATTGTCTATAATTCACTAGATCTCTACAAAACTCGCCTGAAATTGCCAGAAAGTCATCAGAATCTAGGTTTCCTTAATCAGTAAAAAAACAACCTCCACCATCAGAATTGAAAACCTCCAATCTACCAATCACCAAAATTCCACTACAAATGGATGCCACACACGCCCCCAACGTGCCACTTGAAGCTGCTGCGTGTGGTCTTAACACGCCACCAGCAGCAGTCTTTGTGCATGGACCTCATGCACTTCACGCGCTCCTACGCGCCCACGTGCTTATGTACCAACCCTGCTCGAGTTGACTCTTGACTCTTAACTGTTGACCAGGTTGGTCAGACCTTCTTTCTTAGGTTTTTGGGTGACTTGGATTTGATTTGGTTTTGGCCATCTCACTTTCTTCTTGCTTCATAAAGGTGCATTCTTTCTAATTTGAAACTTGCCTAATTTTCATATTAGCTTAAGTTTACTGGTAAATGTGTTTTTAGGCCCTCAATTCGCTTCTTTTACACCTGTTATTGCCTTCTACCATTTTTGTCATATTCATAAAAAAACTAAAAAAAAATTGCCTTCCATCATTGCTTCATTTTCCCTTATTTTGCCATAAATTGTTGCCATTATCATTAGCTATTTTATACTATCATTTTGAGTTTTGTGTTACGTTTAGGGTAGTTTAAAATTATCACTTATTTGCACTTCATCTAGTTGACATTACCATACTTCTTGCTGCTACTTATTTGGGCTTTTCTTATTGACTTACACTTTGTATGACCCGAACCCAAACTCGACCCGTAAAAGATCAACTTGTTGCCTTTATTGTTGATTTTCTTTTCTTTTCTACTATAACGATGGATAATTTCAATACAATAATTGAGCATCTTGCCACTTTAGAGACTAATCAAAGAGCCCTTAGAGATGATGTTGTTTCCCTATGGGCAAATATTGCTACCTCTCAATATAGTCAAACAAATTAATATAAATGCAATACTTGAACAAATCCTTCAACATCTTAATCTAGTATATAACACTAGGGAAGAAAGAGTTCCACCATATGATATTAATGATGAGTTTGCTGAATATGAGAGGAGTGACCAAAGATTTCATAACCGTCAAGGTAGAAATAATCAAGGAATCTATAATCATCAGGATAAGAATAATAATGGAGAGTTTAATGTTCTTAAGATGGTTAAGATAGATGCCCCGTCCTTTGATGGTCGATTAGATATTGTTGCCTTTCTTGATTGGGTTCACAACATTGATGGCTACTTTGACATATAAGCCCTTTCCAAACATTAGAGAGTTCTAGTTGCTAAGATGAAGCTTATCGATTCTGTTAAGTTATATTGGGCAACTATCTATCAAATGGGTCTCGAGCCTATTACTAGTTGGGCAGTCATGAAACAGAAACTACATGAGAAATACTTCCCTACTTGCCATAGATGTCACATGATGGACCAATGGATGAATCTTAAACAATCGTCTGACCTTGTATCTAAGTACATTACTAATTTTAAAAAATTAATCCTTAAATGCAATGTCCATGAAGATAATTTGGTTACTCTTTCTAGATTTCTTAACAGGCTTAAGGAAGAAATTAAACAAGAAGTTTAACTCCATACCCCTTCCACTTTTGAAGAAGCATATAGCAAAACTAATAAGGTTGAGAAGTTTCTTAGAAACCATGTTCGTAGATATTTTGTTAATCAAACTTCTTCTACTCAACCCTTTAATCGCTTGACTCCTCAGTCCTGTAAATTTAATGATCCTTCCACCTCCACTCCTTATACTGGTTCTAACTCAACTTCTTTCCAGAAATCTACTGATAAGGACAAATCACAAGTCTTTAAAATGTCATTATTGCCATAATAAGGGTCACGAAGCTTCACAGTGCCCTCGTAGAACTCTTACAATTAGAACTGATCACGTTGCTTCCTTCGAATCAGAGAATTTTATAGATGAGGTTGTTGAGCCTATAGATTGTTCTTTTGACATTGAAGAGAATAAAATTTTTGGGACAATCCATCTGATTCCTTCAACATTATGAGGAGATGCATTTTATTCACTCCCACACATGATAGTTCCTAGAAAAGGACTAGCATTTTCCTTACCTATATCAATTTAGTTGATAAGGTTTGCAAGGTAGTAATTGACGGGGGTGGTCCTTTGAATGTCATTCCGACTTCAACTATGTCTAGATTTGACTTTAAACCTAAACCTCACCTTGCCCCTTTTAAGGTTGCTTGGGTAGATAAGACTTATTTGGAAAAGTCAAAGAGAGGTGTAAAGTTTCCCTCCATATTGGAGGTTATAAGGAAGATGTTTATTGTAATATCATCCCCATGGATGTTGCACATATCTTATTAGGTTGCTCTTGGTTATATGTCCATGATGTTACCAACCATGGACGTGATAACACCTTCATTTTCAAACTCCTTGGAGGCCAAATTACCTTAACTCTAGCTAAACCTAAAGACACCCCTAGTCAACACAAGAAAAGCAAACTCTTAAGGCCAACCCCAAGAAAAAGAATCTTCATTTATTGATCCATAAAGAGTTTGAAAAAGAGAGTTTAGGGTCAGATGTTGTATTGGCTATCATACCTAAAGGTCCATTGGAATTTTTGAGTTCTTCTCCTATAGAGCTTCATCCTTTGATAGAGGAGTTTAAGGATATCATACCTACTAAGCTTCCTAAGGTATTACCACCCATGAGAGATATTCAACATGTTATTGACCTTGTCTTGAGTTCTACTTTGCCTAACTTTCCCCATTATTGGATGAATCCTAATGAGTGTGAAAAAGTGACTAAGCAAGTAAGTGAACTTTTACAAAAAGGTTTAATCTAGACTAGTATTAGTCCTTGTGCTTTCCTACATTGTTGACTCCTAAGAAAATGGTTTGTTATGTATATATGTTGATATTAGAGTCATTAATAAGATCATCGTCAAGTATAGGTTTCCTATTCCTAGGCTTGAGGACATGTTGGATCAACTTGTTGATTTTTGTTGGTTTTCTAAGATCGATTTGCGTAGTGGCTACCATCAAATCAGGCTAAGACTAAGATATAAATTGATAATTGCATTTAAAACCCAAGATAGTTTGTTTGAGTGGTTAGTTATGCATTTTGGCTTGTCTAATGCTCCTAGTACTTTTATGCGGGTTATGTATCACATCTTTCAACTTCTCTTAGCTAAATTCTTAGTTGTCTACTTTGATGACTTCTTGATCTTTAGTAAGTCTAAGGATGATCACTTAAATCATCTTTGACAAGTTTTCCTTACTTTAAGGAACAAGAAATTTTATGTTTATCTTAAAAAATATTCCTTCTTACAAACTCAAGTTACTTTCCCCAGTTTCATAATCTCTACTCAAGGTTTATCCACTAACCCTAATAAAGTCAAGTCTATTAAAGAGTGACCTGTTCCTACCTCTACTTATGTGATTCATAGTTTCCATGGCCTAGCTTCTTTCTATAAATGATTTATTTAGGGGTTTAGTACCATTATGTCTCCCATTATTGAGTGCCTCAAACAAGATAAGTTTTCGTAGCCACCTGTTACTTCCAAAGCTTTTGAGGAGATAAAGAAAAGAATGTCTAAAGTGCCTATTTTGAGACTTCCTGATTTTTCTAAGTTTTTCGAAGTCTCTTCTGATGTATCTAGAATTAGGATATAAGGTGTCTTATGTCAAGAATGATCTTTAGTGAACAACTCAATAAGGGAAAGACAAAGTATTTAACTTATGACAAAGAATTTTATGCCCTGGTTCGGACACTTTCTCATTGGCAATATTACCTATTTCCCAAAGATTTTGTCCTTTATTCTAACCATCAAGCTTCAACATATCTTTAGTTTCAAAAGAAATTGAATCTAAGCATATGAAATGGGTCGAGTTTCTCCAATAGTTTACTTTCATTGTTAAGCATAAATTTGGAGTAAAGAATAAGGTCGCTAATGCTCTCAGTCACATGAGCTTGGTGTTGCATACTATGAGTGTTCATGTTACTAGTTTTGATCGATTGACTGATGATTATCCCACTTGTCATGATTTTAGTGTCATTTATTTTGATTTAACTATAGAAATCGTCGAGATTATGTTGTTTTTGTTATACATGATGACTACTTGTTTTGCGGAACTAAATTATGTATACCATATTTTTTGCATGATTTCCTAATTTAGGAGATTCATGTAAGTGGGTTAGTTGGTCATTTTGGCAAAGATAGAACTATTGTCTTAGGCGAGGATAGGTTTTATTGGCATTCTTTGAAGTGCGATATCGCTCGAGTAGTTTCCCAGCGTCATGCTTGTCAAACTATTAAGGCTAGAAAACAAAACACTAGTTTGTATACCCCTCTAACTATTCCTCATAAGCCTTGGAAAGATTTTAAGTATGAGACTTTGTTCTTGGTTTAACTTGTACTGCTAGGGTACATGATTCTGTTATCATTGTTGTTGACAAGTTTTCTAAAATGGCTAATTTTATTCTTTGTAATAAAATTTTTTATGCTTCCTATGTTGCTAAGTTATTCATTAAAGAGATTGTGTGTTTGCATGGGTTGCCTTCTTCCTTTGTTTCTGATCGAGATGTGAAGTTTACTATTTATTTTTTGAAAACCTTGTGGATATTATTTGGCATTAACTTGAAATTCTCTTATGCTTTTCACCCTCAAACAGATGGTTAAATTGAGATAGTTAACCGTAGTGTAGGTGATTTACTTAGGCACCTTGTAGAAGATAAACCTAGTACTTGGGACTTAGTGTTGCCTACTGCTGAGTTTGCTTATAATAGTTCTGTTAATAGGCCGACCAGTAGGAGTCAGTTTGAGATTGTCCATGGTTTGTCCTATTGTCAACCAATTGATCGTGTACCTTTGTCTATTGATATTAGACCTTATGATACAACCAAGACTTTTGCCTCCCACATTCATAATGTACTTGCAGACATTAAGCGTAAACTTGCATTAAGTAACACTAGTTATAATCTTGCTATTGATGTGCATCTTTGAGTTCATAATTTTAATGTAGGTGACTATGTTATGGTACCTATTCGTCTTATGCATTAGCCTAAACACACCTTCAAAAAGCTTCATGCTCGAGCCAAAGGTCCTTACCAAATTCTACATAAGTTTGGGTCTAATGCATATTTACTTGATTTACTTGTTGATTTGATGATTTGTCTTGTTTTCAATATGGAAGATTTGTTACCTTAACGAGGCACCTTTGAGCATCCTTTGTTGTCTCTTATTGTTTCTGCAAGTTGCATACTTCTTCAAGTTCCTACACTTCCTTATGTTCCATAGTAGTATGATGAGATTGAAGTCGTGAATGATGATGATGTTGTCAATCATATCTTGGATGATGAGTTTGTTGGTTCTTTTTCTGCTCATATCCACCGTTATCTTGTGAAGTGTAAGAACCGACCTTACATTGATGCTACTTGGATCTCTGAGGACGATCTTCGTCGCCTAGAGCATTCTCTTTTGGAGGAGTATCTGCTTTCTACCTCTCCGGAGGAGAGTCCTCTCAGTGGGGAGGAATGATGCATTATCACTATTATCATTATCAATTATTAATTTGATATTATTTTAATTTGAGATTTTATTTTGTTAGATAAGTGATTTTATCTATTTTATGATCAAAGTTTTAAAGGGATTCTATCTAAATCCCAAATATCTTATCTTATCTATTTTAGTTATGTTGATTATTTTGTAAGAGAGTTATAAATACCCCTCATATCAACACTTTATGTTGGACTTTTTAATCATTTGAATTCAGTATGAAATATATTTCTATTTATTGAGATCAGGTCTCTTGACATCGAGTGCCTTCTCCTTTGGTTCAACATCACACACGTGCTTGTGCAAACGCCACCTTCGCAGGCTAAGAGTGATCGGAGAAGGAGAGAAAGTGATCAAAGAATGAGAGAGAAAGAGAGAAGAGAATAAGAGAGGAGAAATAGGTAAGTAAGCTTCATATGTGTATTTATAATTTACTTTCCAACAATTTTTTCAGTGGCTAAATATGCTAAAAACTAACTCCAATGAATTTTTTTCGACAAAATATCAGCCAAAACATGTATGAAAACCATACCCTTGGATGTTATGGAAATTTTCAAGTCGAATTTATCTGACAAAAAATTTGAAAAACTACCACATTGTTTTCATTCCTTTTCCAACTGATATATCCATTGGAATCAATTTTTTTTTTAAAGTTTTAATAATTTTTTGGTTGATTTGCTTGTCAGAAATCTATTTTACTTAAAAAAAAACTTTGTCCTATGTTTTCAGGCAAATTCAACTATTGAAAAGTAATTATTTATCGACAAACATGATTCCTCTAGAAAAATGCCAATGGTAATTAGCATTTTTCTTGTAGTGCAAGTGGTTTAAGAAGCTCTCTTCTCTGCTATTATCATGCGGTTACATTCAGGCCCATGTGAATTACTCTTTGTTTATTAAGAGCACTATCAGTCTTTCATTGCACTTATCATATACATTGACGATATCATCTTGGTTGGGAATAGTATATATGGAAGAACTAACCTCCATCAATGGCATGCCTGATTCTTCCTTTTGCATTATGGACCTAGATGCATTAAAATATTTTTTGGGTCTCGAGGTTGCTCACTCTAGTCGCGACATTTCCTTTTGTCAGCGCAAGTACTGTCTAGACTTGCTCTCAAAGTCCGATTTATTGGGTTCCAGGCCAACTGCCACGCAACACTTGAATATGCTACGTGTCTTCATCAGGACCATGGTGCAACCTATGAAGACATCCTTCGCATATTGTCTTGTTAGGACAGAACTTGACTCTAATCTTGATTGAAAAGAGTTCCTCTAACTTTCATATAATCTGCTGTTATGTGTCTATTACCCATTTAATCTGTTGTCATGTGTCGATTAACTTAATTAAATGATATTTGAAGTAACATATGATACCAGATGAAATGGGTAATAGACAAGTGATAACATATTAAATGAGGGTTGGAGGGGCTCCCTTCAACCAGGGTTAGAGTAAAGTTTTGTCTGTCTTGTTAGGTGCCTAGTGTATCTGAATAATACATGCATTTGCAACTCAGCAATTTAGTTAGTTCATGTTCATGCCTTCTAAGAGCCACTTTGTGCAGCCCAACATGTCCTTCGTTATTGAACAAAACTTTGTTCTAACTCTTTCCCTCCAACTCCTTTAATCACTTTCCATTTGTTACTTTCAACCTCATTTAATTAAGTTAATGGACACATGGAAAGTGATTAAAGGCGTTGGAGGGAAGGATTGGAAAAAAAGGATTGTAGCTAAGTTTTGTTCATCTGCAGAGTTCTCCTACTTGCAGCCTCATGTTTTCTAGTTTTTCTTCTGTTCAGCTACACGCTTTTAATGATGTTAACTATGTCAGATTTGTAGACGCTAGACGTTCAATTACGGGTCACTGCTTCTTTCTTGGTAACTCTCTTGCTCCGTAGAAACCTAAGAAGCGAAGCACCATTTCTCGATCCTCATCTGAAGCTGAGTATCAGGCTCTTGCTTCAGCCACTTGTAGCTTCAATGGCTCACCTATCTTCTTCGGGACCTCACTTGCTTCGGGACGTACCCAACATGAACATGGATCTGAGTATGGACGTGCAGATTCTTGTCCTTAGGAGCACGCCAACTCAGTATGCATGCATGCAAACTAACTTAGTGTACATAAATTCAGTTACAGAGTGTAATTAGTTAGACCTAATTAGTAGCTAAACACAAATTAGTTAGAATTAGTTATAATTGTTAGTTGAGTAGTCGAGTTTGTTACTGAGCTTAGATAGTCTACAGTAAAGTGTCATGTGCCGTGTATACACATGCACACGACTAAATATCCTCTCCGTACACACACAAATCATATACATGAAGTCATTTTCTCATTTCCTTGAGAAAACTGAGAGATTTATTATGAAGTAATATCATGTATATAATTTTTTTATGCATATGAAAAAAAAACTCTATTATACATAGTTAAATTTACCTCTAAATTATTGTGCAGTGTAATATGACACTATTATACACTGATTTTGATGCAATTCAATAGTGCAGGGGATGACCAAACTATTTAAATTAATTTGATGAAACAAAACAAATTAAGTTCCTATACAGTACACATTAAAATCGTGGGATTGGAGACCAGAGCCTACTGGCCCCGTACTGCATTCGTTCATCCCATTTCCCTCGATCCCATTAATAACAACTCCATTTCCTTTGTCTTTTGTGGTGGGTACTGGATATATATATACATCCTAATTTTACCGGGGTTTAGGGCCATGACATGAGGGACACGAGGTATATTCTTTAGAAGATGATAACCACCAAGATGTGGAGTTTGTCAGAGATGGTGGACCAAGCTGTTGAAAATTCTATTGACTTGTACATATAATTAATTACACCATGTTATTTTTACACTCAATCACTTACACCTCCTTTATTCTTATTCTTTTTGTGTAAAAATGAGATAAAAAAGTGTAGGGAAATATGATTGGAAAAATATTTTTTTATCATTAAATTTGATATTTTGTATAAATATTATATATCGAATGTGAGTATAGATAAATATCAATATATACCATTTTACAAAATGAAAAAAATATATTATATGTTAATGTAAAAGAGATATAAGTTAAGTGTCAAATTTTGAATGTAGAAATAATAAGATTGATAAAATTGATTTAATTTTTTTTCTAAAAATAATAGGTGTAAAAGGTAAGTGTATGAATTTAAGTGTAGAAATAATATGATTGTAATTAATATTGATTGATTACAATCAGAAAATGTGCTTTTCATGCAAGAAAATTCCGATTGAAATATTGCACTTACCCCCAAGACTACGTCTATCTATAATTAATATCGAGGACGAATTCACATAATTCCATAGACTTACACATAATTCCATAGACTTACACAACAGCACCCTCAAGTCTTGGCTAACTATGCTCACGGAATGAGGAAACTAAATATCATCAGTTAGCTGTGGAAAGACTTTAAAAAGTCAGTTTGACAAGCAAGAGCTATTCTGCATGTAAATTGGCAGTGTTCCCCACCACATACCCCATGAAAAGCCACAAACCCTGTTACTACAGCTGTCAAAGTGAGCAAACTTGACTCACCCAATTTGGCTCACAATGGGTTGGTTAGAAAGTGAGTTGAGTCGAGTTGGTTCACTTTTTTAGTGAGTCAAAATTTGACTAACTTAGCTCAATTCGGATGATTTGAGAAGTTAAATAAATTAGTTCACTTAAAATTTAAAAAAATTAAAAAATAGAAAAATCCAAAATATAAAGAAAAAATCTAAAAAAAAAACAGAAAAACAGCAAAAGAGATAATTGAGGATTTTCAATGGTGGAATCACGTGACATGAGGCTGTGGCACGTGATGGAGAGGGATTTGAATTGGTTTATGTTTGCGGGGCCTTTTAAAAATGGACATCTGAGGAATATTAGAGACATCAAATGCACGACAAAAGAAAGGTTTAATAAAAAGGGGGGGGGGGGGGGCGCTTTGAATCTGATGATATGATGAAATGAAAGGGGCATTTTCCAAATGGGCAAGTGGATACAGATGTTCAGCATTAAGTTGGGGGTTGAAAATAGCATTTAACTTCATGAATATAAGTAATATTGTCTACAATGATAGACCTAGAAATTTCAAGTAATGGAGGTAAATACAACATATAAGTATAAAAAAATTCTCAAATAAAAAAATATTAATATAAAATAATAAAAGATTGATTTATAATTATTATTTTTATGCTAAATAATATTTCATTATCAATAATATTAAATATATTTTTTATATATGTATGAATTATCTTGACATTTAATTACGTAATAAAATGAAAATTGAGAAAAAAATAAATTTTGATTTATCTCTTAGAAAATATTCATTTACTCATTATATAAAAAAAAAATTAAAAATATGAAAGAGATAAAAATAATAAATAAATATTATAGATAACAGACAAATTTTAAAAATGAATAAGGGGATGTGGTCTCACTCTCTTCAACATGAGCCCGTCCCTGGCTGTCTAGAACTTAATATAGCCGAGAGATGGGTCTAAATGTGCAGTGAAAAACAGTCATAAAAAAATATACGATCCCCAATTTATTATGGAGAAATATCATTTTACACTCAGAATCAACTTGCGTAATTGTACCCAAGACCAAAATCTTCACAAATTACCACTTGAATTTTGATTGTTCAGTGACAATTTGAGACCCTATCTAATTGCTAGTGGATATCGTAACTTCAAGTTGAATCCTAAAATTTGTTAAGTTTTAGGGGCCCAGGACATAAAGCTTAAGATGATTCTTCGAAAGATGATAGTCACCTTGATGTAGAGGTAATCACAGAGGTGGTCGCCCAAGCTGTGTTGAGAATTTTGTTGACTTGGACATTTGCCATAACATACATAGGCAACGTCCATCACTCCTATAATTAATATCGATCTCAAATCAATATAATTCTATGCAAGAAAATTCCGTGTGAAAGATCTCCTATAATTAAGATCGATCACAAATCAATATAATTCTTTGCAAGAAAATTCCGTGTGAAAGATAGAAACGTCCATGACTCACACCCAAGACTACGTATATATAATTCCATCAACTATATGTATAGATGGGGATTGCTAATCATCACACATGTTTGCAACATCATTTTGTTATGAACAAAAGAATCCATATGCTTCTATTAGAAACAATATAAATTTATTAGTATTTTAGTTATTTAAACGTTTACACCAGAATTTGATCTTTAATTTTGTTTTGATTTAATGGTTCAAATTGGCTTATTTAATAAAAAAAAGAAAATTGTAAAAGCTAACTTTAGTGAAGGAAGAGAATAATTAAATTCAGTTTTAAAGAAAAGAGAAAATATGATTTTATCATTAAATCTATTCATTAATTTTAAATTAGTATTAAATAATAAATTAAAATGTGTTAACATATTTAATATTTATGAATTTATTTATTAAATAAAAATAAAAAAAAAGATACAAAATATAAAATAATTTTAAAAAAAATGATCTCACACATAAGGTGAAATTGGTATAGATGGATAGTGGATTTTGATTATATAAAATAACGTTAACCACATGTACGCTCCCCTACACGATTTCAAATTGTCTTATAAATTTATTAAGTTATATATTAATTAAAAAATAATAAATTGTTTATATTTAAAAAAAAATCTTGTAAATTTATTTGTCAAAAAAGTAATCTTATAAATTTTTTATGAATACGTAATTTTTATTTTTATAAAATAATTAAAAAAATTAACTTTTTAACTTTTTTTATTTAATGAGAAGAGATGAATTCTCTCTCATCATTAAAATATGTGTTACTATTCTCTTTTTTCATTAAATCATTTTCTGCAGCTGTAGGACAACACAAGCAAGAGCCAGCAGTGGGCAAATTCTGTAGGGTGAGAGTATAGCAATCAGATATTCATATTATTAGTCATTTGATTCCGTATGTTGATGATAGTTTGTAGTTGTACTGTTGTCTTCAAGTCTTAAACTAAAACCAGTCTTGCTTTCATGGCTATGTGATATATTTGTGGTATCACTTAACTTTTGGTACTATTTAATTTTGTATTTATCTTTCTCTTTCACTTAATCACATAAAAAAATATGAGAAAATTCAAATCTATTTAATGAAAGTGTCGCAACTCTTTTTGTGTTTTGTTTTGTTTTTTCTTTTGGTCATCAAATAAATACTCATGTCATAATTTTTTTTTTTATAACTAAACGGGAGTGCCGCAACTCTTTTTGTGTGTTTTTTTTTCTCTTTTGGTCATCAAATAAATACTCATGTCATAATTTTTTGTGTGGCAACTACACGGGGCCTAAGCCCACTCATGTCATAAATTAATGGCTGAGAAACATAGTTTTTTTCTTTCTTTTTCGTTTTTTTAAGAATAAATGATGAGTAGCTAACATTACTTTATCTCAAATTTGCTTCCAACTCATCTTTTGTAATAAACATATAGTTATGAAGCACGGACACATTATTTTTAAAATATGTTCATGTGTTAAACATGTATCTATATTAGATATATGGAAACGTATATACGATACACTTATTTTGTATGTTCGAATATGTCTAATTAAATATATTATTTTTTTTAGTTTGGACACGTCTTAAACACGATTCGAATACATTTGGACATATTTAAAATACGGTTTGGACAAGACCTATTAAATTTTTTTAAAAAAATAATTTTTATTACTAACGTCTAGTTAGTAAACTTGTAACCCACCTAAGTCCAATCACATGAATGACATCTTAAACCACTATTTTTACATACCAGTATTTTAAGTTTTATCTTTTCACATGTTATTATTAGACTTTTAAGATTTATCTTTTCACACACCACTATTTTGATTTACTCCTTCTACCTCTACTTATATCAAATCGTCTACTTTGTCGTCAACGAAACTTGCCTCACACCACTATTTTCTCTAGTTAATTTTTATGGATACACATGTACTTATACATGGTTAATTTTACTAGGAGAAATTGATTTAAGATATTTTTAAAAAAATGTCAATATAAATTATGTTTCATATTTTTTTAGAGAGGTTTATTAGATAGTAAATATTGACACATATGATATATATTAAGATATTGTAAATTTTCAATTTTATAAAAATTATATTAATGAATTATGAATATTTTTTCTTAAATTTTGTAATTATATTTATATATATAAACCAAATTCTTTAATTTATTTTGATATTAATATATATATATATATATGTCATGTTTAAGTATCTTACAATTTTTAATTTGATGTGTCCTCATATTCATATGCATATCGTATCCAGTATTTATGTTTGTACTTCATAAACAATTAGTATTGTTCTTGTAAAGCGTGGTTTCAAATAATGAATTTCTCTTTTTTGTGATCATTATTGTTCTTGTTGCGCATGCTTATAGGGCTACAACAAAATAGAACAAAAAAAGGGCGCGGGCACCAGTGATGGGAGGTTTTTTATCAAACTGTCACTGTTAGTAAAATAATTTATCAAATTACTATTTTTTAAAACTATTTATCAAATTGTTATTTCTATTTACTAAAATGTCACTCTTTTGAAATTATATATCAAACTGCCACCATTTGTCTTATGTGGCATTTTTTATTATTATCTAGTCAATCAGGATGTGCCAAGTAGGATGACGCATCCACGTAGGTTGCGCCAACACGCTTGGCGCAATCTACGTGGATGCGTCATCCTACTTGGCGCATCCTGGTTGGCCACATTACTGAAAGTACCACCCTTGTTGGCGCAACCAATGTGGGTATTTTTATTTTGTTTAGTTAAAAGAAATTTTAATATTTATTATAATAAATTATATTTTTAATGAATTTATTTACTTTATACATTGGAATAATAATAATAATAATAATAATAATAATAATAATAATAATAATAATAATATATAATGTAATTGATTTGATAATTAACATATTATTGGTTGTTAAAAGACTATTTGGTGAATTTAAATAAAAAAATCTACAAAATAATTGAAGTTCCAAACATTTGGAATAGCATATATACTAAATATTCTCTATTAAACCCCTCAATAACACGAACACTAGCCCTTTTATCCTATTGGTCATTGATCAAATTTCCCCCCTTTTTGGTAGATGTTGTCATTGAACTTTTCGTTAGTAATATTATAATTATTGTTATAACAACAAATAATTATCTTAAGTTCACTCTGGCAAGTAATTCTCTAAAAAGTGTTAGATTAGCATAGTTAGCGATATCCAATAAGAACACAAGTAGATGAACAAGTTTAGCAAGGCAAGAATTGATAAGCTTTTATCCATAGAATATATTCAGTCACATTCTATAGAGGAAGAATTCAATCATGCCAAGTTACCTCCAAAGGAAATAATGAATTCAAAACACCAACTACTTCTTTCCTCCTTCATAGCAACATATTTCATTAAAAAATTATAATTAGCATCATATTACTTCATTAATTTATGTAAATAATTATATTTATAGCACTCAAAGTATTTAATAAAATTACATGACACAAATTCAAAATGTAAATATTAATAAACCAAAATTATGAAAGTAAGTATTAAAATAATGAACGTTCTTTGCCACTGTTATCTAATGAATTATTTAATGAATATTATCTAATGAATATTATAATTCTCAACACTGTCACCTCATTGTACACATGTCCCAAGTATTTATGATATGTTACTAAATATTATCTAAAAAAATATTATGCTTGTAATTTATATTTCTTTTTTTCCGTATGTTAATACCCGTTTATGTTAGTAAAAAAATAACATTGTGTGAAACGTTTATTTAGTGAGTAGGATTCAGATCCCAATAATCCCCCTACCAATTTTTTAGTAATTCGAATCAAAGTGAAAATTTTGACAGAGTTTTCCCTAAATGTTGGACCTCCCTAAAAGCACATGATCCTGTTTAATTCAACTAGTTACCAAGATCTTTAATAAAAACTAAAACTGAGCGGCAAACATATATAATCTAATCTAATAAGGGTACCAAACTCACAATAAAATATTATCAATAGTCTTTTACACAAAACCACTAAATATAATTACATGTCAATGTCAATGAGATGGGTCCGCATCAGAATATGGTGGCCTGTGAGATGGATTAGAAGAGGGACCTAACTGTGATGGGTATAGTGGGTAACCTGGTGGTGGGTAAGGATATGGTGGGTTACCATGTGGTGGGTAAGGATATGAGGGGTAACCCGACAGCAAGTATGGATACGGTAGGTAAGGGTATGGTGAGTATGATAGGTAATATGCAGGTGGTAGCTGAGTGAGGGGGTATGTAGCAGTGGTAGGAGGCTGAGTCGTATGTTGACTGGTAGTGCTGGAGTCCTCGGGATGTCGAAGTCGTGTCCGAGTGCTCACTAATCCTCTCCTTTGTCTATGTCGCGTTCCCTGTTGACTGGACTCATCGAGCGGCCCTGAAATGTCATCTACTGCTGGAGCTGGACGCAGCTGTTCCATCGTAATGCGGTCATGCTCCCACAATGAGTGTAGGATCTGTGTAACAGCCTCTCGAGCGGCAGTGTCAGTAGTTGAACTAAGCAAATACTCTGCAATGTCTGCCTAATAAACAAATATAATTTACAGGTCATTATACTGAATACAAAATATATATAGTCACTAACAAATTAGTAAAGAGCTTACCACATTCCCAATAGATGCACTAGTGGGAGCAATCCAGCGTCTGATAATTCTTTTATACCAACGCATGTACTCAGAACGCGAACTGAGGGGTGCGACTAATGAGATTCCCCTAACAAGCTTCTCCTTACGACTATCCCAAGTGGCTATATAAATACTATGTGTAGCTGGCCAATCCTCATCATGCCTACCTGCCAGTGTAACTGAGTGCAATCTGTCTAGCTGGAGCGGTCTCCATGGAATGAGCTTGTCAAGACTAAACTGGCGCATGACGCGGTCTGGCTGGTGCCACTCAACAATGTGGAAACATATGAGAGGGACCACTGCCAGTGCTATGTCCCTACCAGTCACACAAAAAGGTGGCATTGTTGCCACCTGCTCATCCATGTATGGTTGTCATATAAATTGAAAAAGTTGACATGCACAAAACATTAAGATGACATATGCACTTGTAGACATAATTCAAAGGAATGTGAACGAAGACATACATCATCGTTCTTCAACTGATCAAAGAACTGGCGATAATATGCAAGGACGTTAGTCACAGTATCACTCAATACTTTATGCTTGCGCCACCTATTTAGTAAATGAAAGTATTATAAACGTAAGTTACAAATATTAACAAAGTATGTCAACAAAGTAATGTAAAAATATGAAATAAAATAGAAACTTATTCTCATCCTAAAGGACGTAATTGACCACCATCAGCATCATAAAACACATCAGGCTCAACATGGTCAGCTAGTGTAGGGGCAAGCTAGGGGAATCTGTACCATGCCCAGTACTGCAATAAGATGCATGCCCCTCTGATCTCGCGTGCGTCATAGTTCGTAGCTTTACAAAGCTCTCTATACAGGTACGCCAAAATTGCAGACCCCCAGCTATATGTCCCGACAATAGCAAAGTCCTCCAACAATAGAAGGAACATCAAGTGCACGAGCTTACCCAAATGATCGGGGCATAAGAAACCCCCAAGCAACCGAAGTATATAATGTCGTGCATGCTGTTACACGTACTCATCATCATCATCCTTAGTGACTGCAGTAACACTCGACTGCCACAAGTATGTCATGTCAATGCGTCCCCCAGCTATGAGCGAGGGCGTCTTATCAATCCCTAACAACTGAACACACAAACTGAGCCAATCATCCCTATGGGTAACGTCAGTGACTGCAGCGCCATCAATGGGAAGACTTGATATCATACCGATATCCTCCAACGTAATGGTGCACTTCTCGGTAGGCATGTGAAATGTATACGTCTCTGGGCGCCATTTCTTAACCAACGCAGAGATCAAGAAGTTATCAATACTGCAATAGCCCATATGGGCAATCCCCAAGAAGCCAGCCTGTTGTAGATACGGAAGAATCGGAGCAGGGGGTCCATATGTTTCGTCTTCTGAGCACGTCTAACACGCAGGTGTCGGTCCTCATGTCCCTGCCATATATGCTGGGAAACATGGTACTCCTGCAACTCTAAAATCGAGCCGTCCTCTGGTCTGGGGTTTACACGGAATATCATCTGTCAGCTGTATGCCAAATAAAAACAATTAGCGGAATGGAGTATACTAAAATATGATATGACCATATGATAACTATACTAAAATATAATATGGAAGAAATGAAGTTAACACTGAGAATCAACTAATATATATAGGGGAATAGTATGCGAATACAACATCAAAGATTAGTGACACAAAACAATACAACTCCAAAATACACATTATTGGTAATACAAGATTATGAAAATGAAAATAAATCCTAGATCAACTAGATGGCCCCAATTGATGGTCTCACTCCATCATCCCTCAAGGAACTCGATTCACTGGCACGACAAGTGCGATAATTATGTCCAGGTTGATGGCATCTTGTACACGTCTGTCCTGGCCCTGCTTCGTGCCAATCCATCTCATTCGTGAGTCGGGTTGATCTTGGTCGACCTTTAGATCTAAGCAATGCATGTGGTGGCACCAAAGTGGTGTCAGGAGCTGCAGGCCACTATGGTTCAGCCCGGACCTGTTCAAAATCAAACTCATAGGCTCTGTAAATGTTTTCCATCCTGTAAACCCTATGAGCCAATCGGAATGGGTCAACTACCACAGAAGCACACGCAGCAATCACATGTGAGCATGGATAATGCAATGCTTGAAACACCCCACAGTCACACTGCCTTTCTTCCAAGTTCAAAGTATAAGAAAGTCCACCCTGTTGTGTTACAGGGTTAAAAGCCTCTTCAACCATGAACCTTGTGTTCTCTCTATTGTACCGGCGAACTTGGTGTGAGCTAGCCTTTGCCAGGTTGACTCTCCAGTGCTTCAATAGGTCATCACTCCATTCCTGCCCATATGTCATCAATTTCAAATTTGCTTCATCTTTTCGGTTGACAAAGTATTCTACTAATTTCGTATATGTCAATTGAACCAATGCAGTTATAGGTAGATTTCTGCTACCCTTCAACACTCCGTTAATGCATTCTGACAAATTGGTAGTCATATGACCGAATCTGCGGCCCACCATCATATGCCAAACTCCATTTTTCTTTTGAAATTTCGTTAATCCAATTTGTCATCTCCGTTGTAGCTGTCAGCTTATCTAGCCTAGCATCAAACTTTATTGCGATTGGTTCATACCCTGATACAACAAATGAATTGGGTTGGTATTAAAACCTAACTATTATTATCATATATTAGAATACAAGTAGAAAATTTAAAATACCTGTGTTAATCAAAAATCTCTTCAACTCCTTATTCTGAAATTTGGAGTTAAAATTGGAACCAATGTGCCGTATGCAGAAGACATGATATGCATTCGGAGGCTGCCATCCAAGATTTTCATTTGCCACTAATTGTAAGATGTTTTGATGTCGATCAGAAATCAAACACAAGCCCTCTTGTTGGGTGACAGGCAATCTCAGGTAGGCTAAGAACCAACTCCAAGCATCCTTGGTCTCCCCCTCCACAATGGCAAATGCAATAGGCAGAGGTTTTCTATCTCCATCTTGTGTTGTTGCAATCAACAACTTATGACGGTATTTGCCATACAAATGAGTGGCATTAATTTGAACAATGGGCTTACAATATCGGAAGCCAGCCACACATGGTCTAAATGTCCAGAATAATCGACAAAAGACTCTTTTTGAATGATCGGGTCAGTTATTCACAAAACATTCATCGTCTTACAACTCCACCACTGTGCCTTCCATGTCTCTCCTCATGGCTGCTAGCCATCTGGGCAACACCTCGTAAAATTTGTCCTAATCTCCAAAAACATTCACAATAGCTAGTTGTTTTATTTTCCAAGCTTTTCGATATGAAACTTGGTAACCAAATTGGCTTCGAATCCGTTCAACAATTAAGGATACAAGTGCATCGGGTTTTGTTCTAACTAACTCCAAAATGGAAGAGCAGATCAAACGAGAGTCCAACTTTCGGTGATTTAATGACATAGATGGGTTTACGCAACGATGAGGTCCATTATATTTTGTAATCTGCCATGTATTCGACCTCTTGCTTTGTATGGTCCTAACTCTCCAATTACAACCTTCGTCAAAACTAGGGCACTTAGCAGTCAATCTTCATGAATCAGAGTCTTCAATCTTGTACTCTTGATGCCTGTGAATCAAATATTGTTTGAGGGCTAACTTCACGGCATCTTTTGATGGAACTTGCAAGCCAACATAGAATTCATCATTGATGGTCCAAGTCCCACGATTATCTAATTCAGGCAAGTTATCAGTATTACTTAATGCATCCTAATTGATTTGAGAAAATTGAGGGCATGGTGGCACAAACAAAGATTCACGGCTTGGAGGCACAAACATGGATTCAGGAGCAACCGACAATGGAACTTGACAATTTTCTTCAGCATCAAATTTTTTTGCCTTTATATCTATGTCTGAATCATCATCCTCAGCTGCCTGTTCTTCATCTTTACTTGCCTCCCATACTGCATCTCTGACAAGTGAGTTTTCAACTTCAACCATTGCACCACCAATAACAATCATATTACATGGTTGAACTTGATTAGAAGAACCAACTTGGGCTTCGGTTTCACCAGGAGTTTCAACATGCTCTTCCTGCCCACTTGTTTCAACCTCAACATACAACTCCATCGAGGCCATGTTCAAAGTTTGACAGAAGAAATCTATCATGTACTTTACATCATCATCGTCTTCTAATGGAAGACCTACCCATCTCCATGGATTGAAGCATTGCGAACACCGATAGACAACCTTTGACACATGTTGGTTTGCTTGGAACCTCAACTTTGAATGGATCTTATTTTTCAACCCATCTAAAGTCATATTGGCTGTGATCACAATAGGTCTAGGAGGAGGACCTTGATACATGACACCCTCTTCACCATCATACATTCTCCCATTGAAGTAAATGTGCACATTCAGTGGTTTTGTCATGTTAACTCCACTTCTGAACAATAATAATTTAACACATATTTGTTTAATATATTAATAATCAATGACAATATTAATTGGACATATAACAATGTATAAATATATTTATTCAATATAACAATGTATAACAATATATTACCCATATTGATTCAATATATTAAAAATCAATTATAATATTCAATATAACTTTTTATGTATAAAAACTTTCTAAACTCGGTTATTTTTAATTAAACTACATTTACTAATTTAAATCATGTCAAGTACTCAAGGAAAAAATATATCCTATTTGATTACGTACAAAATAATAATCCATACAATTCGGACTACATATCTTACCATTCCATTATTTACTAGACAATAAAAATATTAATGTATAATTAATACTAACATAATATATGATAACATTAATTTATAATTAACAATAACCTTATAAAAAATCAATCAACAAATAATAAATAAATTATTTAACTATTGAAAGAGGTACTTACAAAGTGTTAAAAAATACAATCTAAATTTGATCACAAATAATGATTCGATAACCACTTCTAGTAAGAATTGTGTTCGTTGAGAGAGTTCAGATTTGTTTAGAGAGAAGAAATTTGTAGAGATAAATGAGAATTTAAAAATTGTTTGAATGTGAAAGGGGGGGGTGGGTGGATATATACTACTGATTCACGCCACCCTTGTTGGCTTATTATGCTTGGTTGCGCCAACAAGGGTGGCGCTTTCAGTGATGTGGCCAACCAGGATGCACCAAGTGTGTTGGCGTAACCTACGTGGATGCGCCATCCTACTTGGCGCATCCTGGTTGGTCAGATAATAATAAAAAATATCACGTAGGACAAAAAGGTGACAGTTTGGTATATAATTTCAAAAGAGTGGCATTTTAGTAAATAGTTTAAAAAATGACAATTTGATAAATAGTTTAAAAAATGATAATTTAGTAAATTATTTTACCAACAAGATGCAAAAATACCATTTGCATACTAATATTTCACAATTATTATTACACTTTTCATATTACTTATAATTTCAATTTCTTTATGTTAGTAGTTTATTCAAATATATGAATAATTTATTTTAAAAATATAAGAATAATTATTAATAAAATTTTTATTAATGCTGAATATTAAATTACTAAAATTAAATATAAATTATTAATTATTACTTTTTAGTACAAAAAGTTTAGGATTGGGTGAGGCTCTTCCCATTACTTGAGCAAATCACTAACTTCAGCAAAGATTAATAGTGGGATTAGATTCGCATTGGTAGTATGATTATAAATCACCTACTAATGAAGATTCCTAAATTCAAATACAAGACATACTTGTCTTGAACGAAATGTCGATCAAGTGAGTCAATTCATGTTAGCAAGTTATTAATTATTACAAAGAATTATAAAAGTATAAAAATTGCAAATAAAAAAATCTTGGGTTTGTAAAAAAAATGTTTGGTTTGTCCAATAATGGGGCTTCTCAAGTGCGTACATAGACCTTTTGAAATCAAAACGGGGTAAATTAATCATTTGTCCCTCAAATTAATTATTGTACAAGTTAGTACTTGAATTTATAAAATTTGTATCAAGTTAATTATTCTCAAGGACTAAAGTAAGATACAAAAAGAATTAAGTTGATGTAGATTTTATAAATTTAAAGACTAACTCATACACATCATTACTAAAAATTATGTGGATAACAACAAAAATTTTTTATCGTTGATCCATTAAATTTGGTCACTATAATAATTAATGATAGAATCTGTTACGGAATAGTAGACGTCGCGTAATCCTTGGTGGCTATAAGTAATATTGTCTACAATGACGGACGTAAAAATTTTAAGTAATAGAGACAAAGACAACATACAAGCGTAAAAAAAATTCAAATGAAATAATTATTAATATAAAATTATAAAAGATCGATTTATAATTATTTTTTCACATTGAATGATTTTTTATTATTAATATTATCAAATATTTCTTTTTTTATGTATGTATGAATTATCTTGACAATTAATTACATAAGATGTAACTTGAGAAAAAAATTAAATAAATTTTTAATGATCTCTTTGCAAATATTCATTTACTCATTATATAAAGACAAAGTTAAAAATATAAAAGAGATAAAAATAATAAATGAATGTCATAGATAATAGATAAATTTCAAAAATGAATGAAGGGAATGTGGTCTCACTCTCTTCAACATGAGTCCGTCCCTGCTGTCTAGAACTTAATATAGCGGAGAGATGGGTCAAAAATAGAATAGAATGTGCAGTGAAAAACAGTCATAAAAAAATCCTGTCTGTCATAAAAAAATATACGATGCCCAATTTATTATGGAGAAATATCATTTTACACTCAGAATCAACTTGCATATTTGTACCCAAGACCAAAATCTTCACAAATTACCACTTGAATTTTGATTGTTCAGGGACAATTTGAGACCCTATCTAATTGCTAGTGGATATCGTAACTTCAAGTTGAATCCTAAAATTTGTTAAGTTTTAGGGGCCCAGGACATAAAGCTTAAGATGATTCTTCGGAAGATGATAGTGACCTTGATGTAGAGGTAATCACAGAGGTGGTCGCCCAAGCTGTGTTGAGAATTTTGCTGACTTGGACATTTGCCATAACATACATAGGCAACGTCCATCACTCCTATAATTAATATCGATCTCAAATCAATATAATTCTATGCAAGAAAATTCCGTGTGAAAGATCTCCTATAATTAAGATCGATCACAAATCAATATAATTCTTTGCAAGAAAATTCCGTGTGAAAGATAGAAACGTCCATGACTCACACCCATGATTATGTATATATAATTCCATCAAATATATATATATATATATATGCGGATTGCTAATCATCACACAAATGTGTGATGGTTTGCAACATTCTCATTTTGTTATGAACAAAAGAATCCAAATGCATCTATTAGAAACAATATAAACTTAGTAGTATTTTAGTTATTTAAATATTTACACCAGAATATGATCTTTAATTTTGTTTTGATTTAATGGTTCAAATTAGTTCATTTAATAAAAAATGGAAAATAGTGAAAGCTAACTTTAGTGAAGAAAGAGAATAATTAAATTCAGTTTTAATAAAAAGAGAAAATATGATTTTATTATTAAATCTATTCATTAATTTTAAATTAGTATTAAATAATAAATTAAAATGTGTTAACATATTTAATATTTATGAATTTATTTATTAAATAAAAATAAAAAAATTTACAAAATATAAAATAATTTTAAAAAATGATCTCACACATAAGGTGAAATTGGTATAGATGGATAGTGGATTTTGATTATATAAAATAACGTTAACCACATGTATGCTTCCCCTACACAGTCACCACATGGATTTCAAATTGTCTTATAAATTTATTAAGTTATATATTAATTAAATAAATAATAAATTGTTTATAGTTTAAAAAATATCTTATAAATTTATTTATCAAAAAAGTAATCTTATAAATTTTTTATGAATACGTAATTTTTATTTTTATAAAATAATTAAAAAATTTAACTTTTTTACTTTCTTTATTTAATGAGAAGAGATGAATTCTCTCTTATCATTAAAATATGTGTTACTGTTCTCTTTTTTCATTAAATCATTTTCTGCAGCTGTAGGACAACACAAGCAAGAGCCAGCAGCTGGCAAATTCTGTAGGGTGAGAGTATAGCAATCAGATATTCATATTATTAGTCATTTGATTCCGTGTGTTGATGATAGTTTGTAGTTGTACTGTTGTCTTCAAGTCTTAGACTAAAGCCAGTCTTGCTTTCATGACTATGTGATATATTTGTGGTACCACTTAACTTTTGGTACTATTTAATTTTGTATATATCTTTTTCCTTCACTTAATCACATAAAAAATATGAAAAAATTCAAATCTATTTAATGAGTGTCGCAACTCTTTTTGTGTTTTTTTTTCTTTTGGTCATCAAATAAATACTCATGTCATAATTTTTTTTTGTCGCAACTCTTTTTGTGTTTTTTTTTATCTTTTGGTCATCAAATAAATACTCATGTCATAATTTTTTGTGTGGCAACTACACGGGGCCTAGGGCTACCCATGTCATAAATTAATGGCTGAGAAATTAACCAAGTTTTTTTTCTTTCTTTTTCGTTTTTTTAAGAGTAAATGGTGAGTATCTAACATTACTTTATCTCAAATTTGCTTCCAACTCATCTTTTGCAATAAACAAACAGCTATGAAATATTGACACATTATTTTTAAAGTATATTCATGTATCAAATATGTATCTAAGTCAAACACATAGAAACGTACGTATGACACATTTATTTTATATGTCCAAATATGTTTGATTAAATATATATATATATATATATTACTTGAACACATCTTAAATATGGTTCAATATATTTGGATATATCTGTAATACAAACTTAGACACGACCTATTAATATTTAAAAATATATATTTTTCATGATTAACGTCTAATTAGTAAACCCGTAACTTACTCATACTCAACCACATGATTGACATCTCAAATCATTATTTTCACATACCAGTATTTTAAGTTATATCTTTTCACACGTTACTATTAAACTTTTAAGTTTTATCTTTTCACACACCATTATTTTGATTTGCTCCTTCTACCTCTACTTATACAAAACTGTCTACTTCGTCGTCACCGAAACTTGCCTCACACCGCTATTTCCTCTAGTTAATTTTTATGGATGCATATGTACTTGTACATGATTAGTTCTATTAAGATAAATTAGTTTAGGAGATTTTTAAGAAAATGTCAATAGAAATTATGTTTCATATTTTTTGGAAGGAACTTATTAAGTAGTAAATATTGACACATATGACATATATTAAGATATTATAAATTTTTAAGTTTATAGAAATTATATTAATGAATTATGAATATTTTTTCTTAAATTTTGTAATTATATATATGTCATGTTCATGTCTTATAATTTTTAAATTTAATGTGTCCTCATATTTATATTCATATCGTATTTCATATTCGTGTGCTTCGTAAACAGTTAGTATTATTCTTGTAAAGCGTGGTTTCAAATAGTGAATTTCTCTTTTTTGTGATGGTTATTGTCCTTGTTGCGCATGCTTACAGGGCTACAGCAAAACAGAACAGAAAAAGGGCGGGGGCACCAGTGTGGTGGGAAATGAGGCGATTTGGTTTGTAAAAACACTATTTGCATACTAATATTTCACAGTTATTATTACATCTTTCATATTGCTTATAATTTCAATTTCTTTATGTTAGTAGTTTATTCAAATATATCAATAATTTATTTTAAAAATATAAGAATAATTATTAATAAATTTTTTATTAATGTTGAATATTAAATTACTAAAATTAAATATAAATTATTAATTATTACTTTTTGTACAAAAAAGTTTAGAGTAGGGTGAAGTTCTTCCCATTACTTGGACAAATCACTAACTTCAACGATGATTGATATTGAGATTAGGTTCGCGTTGGTGTTATGATTATAAATCACCTACCAATGAAGATTCCTAACTTCAAATACAAGTCATACTTGTTTTGAACGAAATCTCGACCAAGTGAGTCAATTCAAGTAAGCAAGTTATTAATTATTACAAAGAATTATGAAAGTATAAAAATTGCAAATAAAAAAAATCTTGGGTTTGGAAAAAAAAAACTTTGGTTTGGCCAATAATGGGGCATTCTCAAGTGCGTCCATAGGCCTTTTAAAATCAAAACAGGGTAAATTAGCTATTTGGTCCCTCAAATTAATTATTGTATGAGTTAATACTTGAATTTATAAAATTTGTATCAAGTTAGTTATTCTCAGGGACTAAAGTAAGATACAAAAAGAATTAAGTTGATACAGATTTTATAAATTTAAAGACTAACTCATACACATCACTATTAAAAATTATGCGAATAGCAACAAAATTTTTTTGTCGTTGATCCATTAAATTTGGTCGCTATAATAATTAACGATAGAATCTGTTACGGAATAGTAGACGTCGCGTAATCCTTGGCATGACTAATTGCCTAATCAAGAAATAGAGTTCTATGACTAAATATCAACAAATTTTTTTGTCGCTATTTAAAAAATTTATATCTCTACCATTACACCACATCCATAGCCAACATTTCTTGATTATTAAAATATTATTATTTAATAACAATTTTAGCAACGAAATATTTTTTGTCACTAAAATGAAAGTATAAATATGTGCCTGTTAGCGATGAATGAGTTCCGTCGTTGATGACCTAATTTTTTTATTTTTTTTTAATTTTTAAACAGTCCAATTATACAATTTAAACATATATACAACATAGCAATATAACAATCCAATCCAAAATCTCACAATAAATTTCTAAAATTTAAAAATATCATTGTCATAATTGCATATCAAGTCATACCACAAAGTATTTCAAAAGGTCAAGGTAAATAAATTACATTATACAAGTTCCTTATCACAACAAACATGATGACAATATATCAAACATCAAGAGGAAAAAGATTATAGTCATCCTCATCCATGACATTCTCATCCCCATCACCAAGTAGCTCATCTTCATGACTGTGCTTGTAGCTTGTGAGCCACAAGTAGATGTGTTCAAGCATTGTAAGATTGTGTTGATTAAGTCTCGTTGTTCCCTCATCTGCGTATTGAGACTTGTAACCAAACTCCTCATGACTTCCATCTCCAATTATGAACAACCTTCAGCAGATGTAAAGGAAGATGATGCATGACAAGCAACATTAAATCCCAAGCCATGGCTGCGTTTCTTTAACTCCACTGCACAATTGTGCTGCACAATTGTACTCCACTGCACAATTGCCATATCAAATTGCATAATAAGAAAGGTAAAAAATAATCATTCACAGAAATAGTAAGAACCTCCTGCAAATAAAATAAGCAGACCAATGGCCCAGACATACACTCAAATGACTTTACCTACAGTAGATACATATCACATGCCAAAGCCACATCTTCAGGGGAATATGCATGACCCTTTATACGAACTACCTCCAAGAACTGCACCATTGCAGTGGGTGGCAAATGAGCACATATTATAGGAATATAGAATATAGTTCATCAATCGTCACACATTTGAAAAGATTAATACCTCCTCATGCTCAATAGTGTGAACAAGTGCTAGAATGACTTGGCTGTTGGGGAAGCCACCAGGTCTTGCACAAGGAACTGCATAAGGACTAGCATTAAGATATGCAATAGAGTATGCATCAACTCCATAATCAACCCACTCTGAACGATGCTTCCTCAAACAATGAACAAGCAAAGCAGGAGGAACATTTTGCAGACCACCATTTTATAATTAAGTATAATGAAGATAAATATACTAAAAATCAAGATTCTAGCAAGTTGTTATTAGAAGCACAAAAGAGTTCTTGGAAATGATTACTATTATATTAGAGTTAATTTAGACAAAAACAATAATTTCCACATAGATTTATTTGCTTAGGAAGTACCTGCAACAACATTGATGTCTTGGCACACAGGACACCACCTCCAAATGCTGGGAGCATTGACATATTGTAATGGGAGCTAAAAAGCTTGTCGAGAAATGAGTTTATCGCTATGGTCACATTTTCCACCCCATCACTACCCATCAATGACCAATCATCATCCACAAACCCATTAACAGCATCATTGAATCCTCTAAGAATCAAAATTTTAAATAAATTATGGGTCAGTAAGGAATATAAAATGATTAACCAAATGCACAACTTTACAATGATTCTGGATACCATGTATAGTAGGGCCTTACCTGCAAAGTCTCTAACTAAATGTCCTCAAGACAATAGGTTGGCGTCCCCTACCATAATGAACTTCTCAACTTGATTCTTGTGCAATTTGTCTTATATGCCTCAAGGCTTGTACAATATATTTTGAAATGTTAATTAACAAGTTTTGACATGGTCAAACATGTAACCTGTGTTACTAGAGGAAGTCATCTGACATGTATACCTGCAAAAACCATACCAACTTCAGGCTTTTTATATAATCCATACAGAATTCCTACACGGTTTTCCTTGCACAAATAGAAGTTTGACCAATGCTTGTAATGCAACTTTAGGTTCACTACATCAAGCAAGTGAAATGACTTAAACTCTAAGCTATTCTGATACATTTTAATAAATCCTAGTTTGACTTATTTTGGCCACAGCTGACCAGGATGGAGAGTCTCTCCATCAGGATCAGAATGTGAGAAGGTCCCTCAATTGTTAAATCATTATAGTTGTGCAAAAGTAGAAATAAAGACATTGACTTCCTTTATCAGTAAAAGAAAGATGATATGATTTAAAATGGCCTACTTGGAACTATCTCAAGACCACTTAAACAAGACCAAGTTGAAAGTTGAAAATTTCATTACAATCCTCATTTGAGATCGACCCTCCATGATAAGATTAGAAAACAAATAATATGCATCAATAATGACAAGTCCTCTACCTATATTGCCTAAAGGTTGAACATATAAAATTCCCATATAAAATACCTATGCTAAACACAATGGATGTCAACAGACTTATAAAGAATTTTCCCAAGGCTCAACCTATTTGCAACCAAACCAACCAAAAACTAGAGACTCATTCTATAAGCAATTCATCATATCTCACAAAAACAATAAAAATAGAGAAATAGAGTATTGCAAACTACTAAATTGGTGTCTTTTAAAATACATAAGAATCCCAATCTATTGAATTTTTAAAAATTGTAGTAACCTCATCCTAATACAGTATCTTTTACTAAGGGATTACCAAAGACTAAGTCACCTGAAAACCCCATACCAACTACTGAATTGGTATCTTTTAAAACGCATAAGAATCCCAATCTACCGAGTTTTTAGAATTTTGCAGTAACCCTGATGGATGCATAGTTCTGTAGTGTAAGATCTAATTATATCCACAAGCTGCTATTGTTCTCGTGCACCTCCCTCACCATGCTCTACAGCTTCTCCAGGTTCTTGGGAAAGGGGGGACGACATGGACTTAATGAACCCTATTCAGTTGTGGGTCTGGACCTCGTGGGTGCCCCTCTATTTGGAAACGACGTCTTTCGACATAGGGAAGAAGTAATAGGTGGCAGAACCACAGAAGAGGAGGAGGTGGAGCCACTTCAGTTGGTACTTGTAGGTTTCGGCAGAGGAAGAGAAACAACCTTACTAGAAGGAAGACAAACAAAGAGGGAGAAAAAGACAAACCTAATTATGAACATGTTGTTTGCTGTGGTGGGGGAGTAGTGCCTTAGCGTGAAAAGTTTTAAGGCTCACAAAAAGAATATTAAAAAAATATTTTATTAATTTCTTATTGACTTTTTAATTGCAAAACATAGCCATGGAATATATTTCGTTGTTATATATTTCATACATTAAAACATTTAAAAAAAGATTTAGTCATAAATTTTGTCACGGATAACTTTGTGATGAAAAATTTATGTTGCTATCTTGAAAAAAATGTTTAGTCAAAATATCTCGCATTTTAGTTCCCATCCATACTGAAAAGTCCATATCCGAACTTTAGCGTGATAAACACAAAAATGAATCACCAACACCGTAATAGCGACGATATTTACTGCGGTATCCACACGAACAGACTTGCAAAGTCATTTGCGGTCTAAATAATTTGTCTCTCACTCACTTTCTTAGGTGCGGCTAGGGTTGTGATGTAACCTCTTTAGCAGGCCATTGCAACTATTTATAATAGTGGGCTGCTGCTTAAGTGAGTGTGAAGCGAAGTAAGGTAAATCAGCATGCGTGCCCTAACAGAGTTAGGCCCACAAAATGAATCAAGTCCAACTTGGATCCTTATTGCTCAATTTAGTACATTTCAAGTGTGCGACCCTGCAGGTTCATGACGTTGGTAGTAATATTAAAATCTCATTTTAATATTACAAACGATGTTTCTATCAACACATCAACTTCTAAGTAATGAGAATGTCGGTGATTTGACATAACCTATTCGTGATCAATGTTTCCGCAGTGTAGTTTAGTCCTTTGTCCAGATATCCAGATTGAACACAAGGCATGGAACGTGTCACCCTTGTTTAATTCAATCTTCGGTTTCTGATTCCCGAGTAGACATAGTAATAACAAATGAGATCAATATCTCATATTGACTCATTTGAGCGTGGCCATGCATTTCATAGTCTCACTCAATCGTACCCGAAGATATCACTCTGTTATGTAGGAGGGACAAATCTCATCTAGGTCACTCAACATGCATAATATGTCTAATAACCAACTTTATAATCATCTTGTTACAAATGGCATTTAAAACACACAACTCCTCACGTGTAAATATGATTTCAAATCAAAGAACCACATAAATTATCACTATAAATCGCTTTGAAAATAAATCCACGTATTTTACATTTACATGTGTAGACTTGATTCTCTTTTCGATCTATTATTTAACTTTAAAACAAAATTTAATAGATTTTATCCAATAGTCTCACCATCAAGTATCCACTTGATTCCTTATCATTAAAAGACTTTTTATGTCAAAAAAAAAACACAATAAATAAAATGACTCATATATCAAAAATAGCATAATATAATGTATTCAATACAAACAAAATGTATTGGCTATTTGTATTTCCATTTTCCATTTAACAGTGCATTTCATCGCTAATTTTCATTGCTATCTGCAAGATTTTTAGTAGTGATATTTTTTTTTTGAAAGTTTAATAATAGATAGAAAAGAAAAAGAATTTAAGGGGAACCATTCTCCCTCTCGTCCCTTCAAATAATAAACTTTTGTTCCCCTAAAATTAAGGTGAAATATGAGAAATAAACTTATAAGCTTTAAAATAAATATTTTACATTACATTTTGTTCTTTTATTATTTAACTTTGAAACAAAATAATGAAGTACCATTATGTTCCTTTATTAATTTTTCAAATAAAAGGAAATGTAACTTTGTTCTATTTATTTCTTTTCCTTTGTAGTCATTCCCTACTCGTTTCGTTTCATTATATTAATAAAAAATCCAAACATAGTGTAAGTAAATAATAATTTTAGAAACTAAGTTGCTAATTTACACAAATCAAAAGTTATTATAGCTCTTTCTTTTGGCGAGGAAAAAAGTTATTGTAACTTTAAATTATATGTAACTTTTTAAGAGAAAAGTATTGTAAAAAGACTTTAACTTTAGTAGAATAACCAATTAAGGAAAGAATTATTTTAATAATATTTATTAATTGAAAAAACTCAAAAAAAATATGCCATGTGTTATTTATTATTTATTAAATTGGATATTTTTGCCTTTTCAATATTTTTATTAATAAAAATATATTTTAATAAAATTAAGGTTCTTAATATGTAACAATAAAAGTTTAGTCCTTTAATTGGTTTATCACAAAAAGTTTGAGTCCTCAAACTAAGGTTGTTTTAGGGTGCTCGTCACATTCAAATAAGCATCGATACTCACTATAATTAACCTAGAATTGTAAGTTTTTATAATTTATAATGTAGTACTTGTGTGTATTTATAGTTTTATCCTACATATATTTTAATTATAATTCAAACCCAAGAATAATTTCAATATTCCCATGATGCGGAGATGTGAAACTAACATTGGAGATTTTATTTTTGGTGAGAAACAGACCAATGATTGCTGGGTTCTTTTGTAGTGGTGGAGATATGATCAAGAGGCTTGTTTATTTGTTTGCATTTTTACAATGGTGGAGATTTGACTTGAGGAGTGAAATGATCGAAGGGGTACACAGAAAGGGCATCGTTGTCAATCCTATTAGGCAAGATCAGCCATTGTTCTTCATCAATCTTAAAGTTAGTTTTGCTCAACCAAATAAGATTTTTCCTTTGTTATGTATAAGCTAACTTTGAGTTTTGAAATCTTTGAATGTAACAAAGTATTGAGCGGAAATTGAAATGGAGTATGGGTAATATTTTTGTTGTAATTTTTTGGTAATTTGAATCCTTCTTCGAGTGGTGTTTAGGTTGTTGTCAGCAATATTAATGTAGAAAATTAAGTTAAGTAATATTGTCAAATGGTATTGTGGTTTATTGTTGGTAATAAGTTTTGAATTGTTGGTCTATTGTAAATAGTATAGTTGAACTAATACTGTTAAAAGTTTTAATTGTGAAAAAGGTGGGACTGATGATCTTCATTTAAGATTTGGAGTACTTTGAGATGATTGAATATTTTGGGAGGAAACTTCAAACAACTTCGAAAATTCTGTGTTGCAGGTGAATTACTTTACGTTATGTAGTAAGTTGAGTGAATATTCTGACCAAGCTCCACTTGACCATTGTCCAAAACTTGCCTTAGGTTGTTTTCAGTGAGGTCCAAGGGCGGTGGCACCAAAAGAAACTATTATCTGAATCAAAGATTGGCACCGGTGTGGCACCGAATTTCGGTGAGCTTGCCCATCCTTTTCTTCCCCTCCACAAGCTTGAAATAGCAATAATAAAGAGAAAAAAACTTCTCTCAAATTAGGTCTTCTTTTACAATAACTAAGCAATTCAATCTCATATATTAAAGGGATGAATGTGCAAATATCCTATCCATAACTTATTGATTCTTTAGGTTGCAGGTCAAGCATGCTAGCTATCGATCTATTTTAATTAGAAATCAAAGCCTACAATTGCAGTGAGTATCAATGCTTATTTGATTGTAGTGAGCATCGTAAAATAACCCCCTCCAACAATACTTCATTTATGTTTTTAACTTCAAATGTTTGCAACTTCCTTCAAAATCTTTGTAACTTTTTTACAAAAAAAAAATGTAACTTTTTCAAAACTTGTGTAACTAATATGATGCGAATTAAAAGTTACAAACTCAAGTGCAGGTTGTTTCAAGTAATAAATTATCAGGAGTCCAAGGTCAATCCACAGGGAATTGATAAAGAAAAATTCTTTGACGTAAAGTAAATATTTTGTTATAATAAAAAAAGTGATAAAATTTAATCACAAATAAAAAAAGACTTACTTGAGTTAACAGATCCACTCTTGGTAAATAAATTAAAGATAAGATTAATTCTTTTTATAACTCAATTAAAATCCACACATAATAGAGGTTCCAATCGAAAAATACAACATTCAAAGTTCATTAAAAATTATATACGTAATTATATTATGATTCATTTAATCATCTATTAATACCACCACTTATAAATAGGCTCAAGCATTCATTGTGTCAACCTCTTATTTACAATGAATCAAGATCTCCACTTTACAATGAGGGTTTCTAAATTGATTGAAAACAAAATACAACATTTATAATGACCACTTGAAAATATATCATTTAAGCACAAGAAATAAATTAATCTAACATTAACTTATTACCAAAAACTTCACCATTTCACTTAAGTAAAATGAAAATTAATTACTCATAGACAAGAAGAAAGAAAGAGAGAAGAAGAAGAAGAAGAAGAAGAAGAACATAACTTCAATTTTGAACAAAGGAAAACTATAACAAGATAATCAAATAACAAAATAGTATGATCTTGATATCTAACACCAAGAATCTCCAAATGATTAGCCAAGGCTCCCTTTTATAGAGGATTAGAGATACAAAATGATAAGGGGACTGAGTCATGAGTGAGTGGATGAGTGGAAAATGAGTGGAAAATGCCAAATGACTTTTGATAAGTGAAAAATTATGGAGATTCTTTATCTCTAAAATCATTCAGCTCTAAAGTCATTGAATGCGTCATAATATGACCAAGTGGTCTTCATGAAAGTTGTAGGCCTGGATCTTAACTTTCGAATGTCGTTAGAATCACCTCAAAAGGCCATCTACAGTCCGAGATATGGCCTAATTACTGCACAATATTTAGGCCTAATTACAGCTCTTTTGTTCTGATTTCCAAACCCAATATGACCTCCAAAGAGTCCGATTTGAGTCTTGTGTTCTTTATAAAAGTTGTAGATAGGGGTCTTAACTTGTAAATACCAAAATTTTAACCCAATCCAGATCTTACAACCCGAGTTATACTCTGATTACTTTACACTATTCAGGTTCCAATCACAAAACTCGTATTCTGACTTCCAAGCCTAATTAGTTCCACTAGATGTCTGACTTTGACCTCAAGCTCTTCATGAAAGTTGTAGAGCTCTCTCTTATCTTTTCAACAAGGTAAAATACATAATTTTCAGACATCTAAAACTTAAGATATGGTCAAAATATAGAAATAGTGTAAGACGTAAATCATGATAAAAAAATTAATTAAGTACAATTTGAGTCCAAACTTACAAAACATAATCAAGCTCAATCAATTAAGTACAAAGAGAGTGTAAATGACTAAAAATAAAAGTTTATTAATGTATCAAATATGTGATTATCATAAAACATATGTATAAGAGATGGACAAATAATTTAACTTTATGGATGGTTCCACTTGTCCTTCTATATGGTCTAAACATGTAGTTTGCTTGCATGATTAAACAATACATTTAAAAAGTCTGTCCTATCTTTGGAAATAAATTCTCATATTGGCCCTCAAAAGGGGAACACATATCACAAGGTCAATCATACTCTTGGTATTAGTCTATTTTATTTTTACAAATAAATAAGATTATTAATCCATATATGTATTCTTCCTCTATAATTTATTCCTTTAGTAGGTATTAAGTAGTTTTACACTTTTGCAATTGTTGCCCACTAGTAGTCATAAACTTTGATTTTTATCATTTGAATAATTACTATTATCTTTTTGAAAAATCATAATTGGACTATATGAGGTATTTATATAGTTAGACCATTAACAAAGTTAGAATAAATTAATGACTTGAGAAAAGTATTCAAAGAATATGTGAATTTAAGTATAAGTATTAGTAACATACATACATTTTTCAATACTGATGGAGTTTCTACTATACACTGATGAATTTTCCAAAAATTTTATTGTTGACCATTCTTTACTATGGTGTATTAAATAATGGAAGAACTCTCACGTTTATGTACCAAAGGTGTAGAGGGTGGTTTTGGAACACAGTCAATATAATCATTTACTTACATCATATTAGAAATTTAAATGTGAGTGAAAAAAAGTCATACATCAAGAAAGAATGGAAAAAGTGAGGACCATATAAGTGAAATGATCTATGAACCTAACATCTTAATGTTTTAGGTCAAGATATGGTGTCACGACCATTATTATGATTCCTCGCTTATTCTATGGAAGAACAAATAAGCTCATGGAAGAAAATCTTCCCAAGTATGGCATGGCTCTACTAGGAAAATGGTCAGCCACAACCCATGTTGTGGATGGAGAATTGGTTATGGCTGACCGTTATGGTAAATGGCTCTTAAAAAGCGTGTTAGGTGGTATGAAGATATGCGGCTCTTGGAAATTATGTTGGGTGAAAAACATGGTCTGAGAATAGCTAATCCCGGTGAAGAAGATATTCCCAAGTATGACGTGGCTCTAGTGGGAAAACAAATTGCCACAACCCATGTTGTGGAGATACTCCTCCAAAGAGTAAGTGGCTCTTATAAACTGGGCTAGGTGAAAAATAAAACCCAATGATATCGTCAAAATACTCATAAAAGAAAAGGTTTCTGCTTGGGGAAAGCATATTAGTACTGAGGATTCAAACTTGAAGAGGAGATTGTTATGAATTTAAGTATGAGTGAAAAGAAGTCTCACATTGAGAAATAATGAAAAAAGTAAGGTCATATAAGTGGAAGGACTTATGAACCTAATGCCTTAAGGTTTTTAAGTTAAGATGTGGTGTCAAGTATACTATTATGGTTTCTTGCTTAATCCACGAGGAAGAACAACTAAACCCATGGAGAAATATCTTCCCAAATTTTTTGGACTCTTCCTAACCCAACACATCATAATCATCAAACTTAAAAATCTTATGTATATCATATATGATGAAAATTAGAAATAATAAACTAATGAAGTAAAGCCTTATAGGTCTATAAAGTCCATATTATCCTCTATTTTCATTGTGGCATATTGTTCTATGGGGCATATCATTCACTATTAATAATCCTTACCCCTTTTTTGGGGGGTTTTGACAGGAAACATGCACAACCGTTAGATTGGTTTGCATTGGAATCTTCCCTATGAATTTCATGGGGGAAGAAACTAGTTAAAACACTAATTCACAGTATATGCTTCTTGAAGAATAACAATAAAAAATACAAAAATACACATTGTTTATCCTAATAATTTTTACGATAGCTCCATTAAAATAATTGATGGGCCTGTGCAATCCTATTCCTAACAGAGATTACAATTTATTGATTGATAAAGCTTCTTAACTTTCATAAAAGCAAGGCTAGAAGATTCCTCAATGGGAGCATAAAAAGATATGAGGAAGAAGCACATGGCTCCTTCTTCAATGCTCATAAATAATGTTGGAGCATGGATACACCCTATAAATGACCGGGCATTACCAGCCAATGTGTCTTGTGTTTTATTTAATTTTCAACTCTCATATTTTTGTTTATTCCTTTTAAGTCCTCCATTGTTGTAAGTGTGTTGTCGGCAAAGTAAGGTAGGAAAAAGAGTTAAAATCAAAGATTTCAACTATTGTGAGCAAGTGAGATCACTCCCTGAACCCAACGGTGAGTTTGTGAACAACAACCTTGGCCACCAAATGCCAAAGCTTAACTTGTTACTAGTGACTTTGTGAAGGCAATGGAGTGTGGCGAGCATGAGGTGGTCGAAGTTTAGGTGTCGTGTACAATGGAGTGTCTTTCCTTTGATCTTATCCTATTGTTGTTAGTTTTATGGTTGATGTGGAGATAAGGTCAATTATGAGTTGTGGGTGTTGTTTTTCTTCGTTGATCTATAACTTTTATTTATTTTTTGCATTTTGATGGATAACGGCTAGTGAAAGTGTTTATGTTGCAGCTTTTGCATCTTAATAGCATACAATTATATAGTTGAGGCATAAAATAATATATATATGAGGAAAATTGTGTTTGGAAGAAGTTGGCTAACCATATTCTAAATTAATAACATTTGGCTACATACCAAATATGATGAAACCGAATAACATACGACAGTAACAAGGAGAGAATAAATTATATGCAGGCATTTTCATTTTCATAACAAAAGAGGGAGGAAATAAAAATGACAAAAAACAAAAACAAAAACATACAAATACACAAGACAATGAAGTAAAATGTTGGGGGGGAGTATTTTTTGATGAATGAGGGTTTGGTTCATTAGCCACCATCCCCAAAATGCTCAATCCTCAATGTAGACATTGTTGCTGGAGTTGTGAAATTTAGAGGTGTTCATGTGCCAGCAAATAAATATGGTAGTGATGGAGGCAGGCAATGGCAGGGAGAATATGAGGAGGCTGATGTTGCTGACGGACCATATGTTTACTTTTCAAAGAATGTATACTTTTTAGGGGACTAGTATGTAAATTTTACTAATTTACAAGCTTACCTATCTATCTAGTAACAGGTCTTTAATCTTGACCATTGATATTTTTTTCTAATAAATCAACGGTTGAAACCCTTTGGTGCATCCATGCTCCAATATGTTTTATGAGCATTGAAGAAGTTGTCGTAGCACACTAACCATCAAAGGAAGTATGGGTGGAAACTCGGGTATAGCCTTCTCAATTTGAACACTTGTAGATGGCCTAGGATTAATATATGTGGATGACCAATATCATTTGGATAGGACTATATTAAAAGGAAAATGCTAAGTGTTACAAAAACCCACATTTTGGTTGGAGGAGTTTTCATTCATTTCTCTCTCTTCCATTTTTTTCTCCCTCGTAATATTTATTTTTCTCTATCTTTTCACACATATTCGTGCAATTTATCTTGTACTAAATAGCACAACTCATATTAAAATTGGAATTGAGAATAGACTAGACCTAACTCAATCCAAAAACTAGTTTAAAGGAGGATGATTGCCTAAATCATTATAAAAGGGTATTTGGCCATATACCTAGCCATTGTGAGATCTTAACAGTCTGCATCATCCAAGTGGTGACAAAGAAGACAGGTTCTAAGTCTTGAGTCTTGTAGTGGTAGTTGAAAGAATACTTTTCCAAGTTTTAATCTCTGATGGAAAGATGTTATGCATTCTAAGGCCAAGGGATAAGCCAAACCATATTGCCCTTACGAATATGCAAAAAACGAAGTAGCATATATCTCCAGATTGAGTCTAACAAAGCTTACCATTAGTCTCAGCAACAATGGTACCTTATACTAATTCAGAAAGAGTTTGTATGACATTCAAATAAAGGTCGCTTATTTCAATGGCAGATCTTGAATCAAATTGTTAGGGTGGCCAACTAATATGTTTTTATTTCAGAAAAATTAAGTGTCACTTGTTAAAATTTTAAAGATTACTTACGATCTTATGTTCAATATTATATCTTGAACATCAAAATTAGATCTTTTAAGAGAGAATTAAAGATATTAAAGTTATATAATTTTTCTCCTTTGCATTATTTTCATTTTAAAAATCATCAAAGATTATATGCTTAAAACTTCACTATTATATTTTAAAATTAAACATATACCATTTAAGTAACTTATATAATGAAAAACTATAAAAAAAAATTGGGGTGGAAGTGGCTAGGAGTATCAAAATGAGCTGAGTTCAAATAGTCCGATAAAATGAGTGAGATGAGTCAAAAATTTGATTAAAAAAATAAATTTTAGCCTAATTGTAAACTGACCTAATATTTAATTATTTTATTAATAATATTTATGATATGTAAAGAGTTTTATTTTTATTTTTTTAATAAAAATTAATATTTGTACCACAAAATTTTTTTATTTAATATTTATTGATATTTGAAGTATGTAAAAAATATAATAATAAAATATAAGAATAAACTTTTTTAGTATTAAAAATATTAAAAAATAATATATATATATATATATATATATATATATAAGAAAGAAATCAAATTACACCGATATAAGTCAAAGTTATTCTTACATTATTAAATATATTTTTATTAAATAATTTTTTCACTAAATCTATCATTAGATTAAAAGTTCTTATCATATAAATCATTTCTATAAAATTTTATATTAATATAAAATTATTTAATACTTTATTAATATATGTCATATTTCAAATATATATATTATATTAATCTTAACGTATATCAATGAAATATTAAATAATTTTTTATTAATGTAAAATTTATAAAAATGATCTATATGATAAAAAATTTTTAATCTAATAATAAATTTAATAAAAAATTATTTAATACAAAAATATTTAATAATATAAAATAATTTTAATTTATACTTATATAACTTGATCTTCTATGTATATATATATATATATATATATATATATATATATATATATATATATATATATATATATATAATTCAGAACAAGTGACCGACTGAACTTAACTTGAAAACTATATAGGATTGAATTTTCAAGCCCACAACAAATTTACCTCAGTTCGGTCCAGCTCCAAATTTGACTTAACCCGTCCAGCTGTTTTAACACCCCCTAATGGCCAACCCGTGAGGCAAAGAAGATCCCCGATTGACTTATATTTATAGCCTAGATGTTGAGGAGTTTACTTTGCATATAGCACTTTTTAAACACCCGAACGCAGTGACCTGCCAAAGTGAATTTGTCATATAATATTTAGTAGATTCAAGTGACTGTGACACTTATTTTTTTAAATAAAATCTTAAGTTTAAATTTTATAAATAAAAAAATTAATATCTTTTTATATTTTTATAATTTAATTTGACTCAATTCCGAATTAATTGGCCAATATATATATATATTATATATTATACATTTGATCCTCTCAAACAATTTGCGCAAATGGACATGTGACTGGTCAATATATTTTTGGATTTTGATGCAGCCAAACCACACTCACGATGATTGCATTTACAAATTGGATTTAATTTTGATCTAGCTAACGTCCACGTAAAATTATATCATCATATATGAATTTTTAAATGTTCCTTAAAATGAGAAATTTTTTATCTGTTAAAATGAGAAATTTTTTTATTTTTTTTTTTTATTTTTTATTTTATCTTTATGAAATATAGTTAGAAGTAATTAATAAGTATAAAATAGCTTATTTATTTAAAATTAAATTAAATTATAACAATCTTATCAAATTTGATGAAATTTTTAAATTAAAAAAATAAATTTATAAAATTTTAAAAATTAAATTATTTATTATTTTTTAACAATTCAAACACGAAATATGATTTATTAATCAAATTATTTCATATTTTTTTTACATTTCAAACAGACTCTTAAAGATAATAATACTAAATGATTGAGTCGGGGTCACTTCAAGAACTATGGAGTTCTAAAGCCAAATATTAAAATAGGGCTTTTTTCTTGATTAAAGTTTACTAAAAAAAATTAAGTTGTTCGTAGTAGTTATTATTTAACTGAAAAAGTATGAATACTTTCATATATCTTAAGTTGTTCAGATTTACTTTGAAGTGAAAAAATTACATGATTTACTGAAATAAATAATAGAAAATAATTAAAAGATAGACATTTTAAGTTGAAAAAAGGGTGATTGGTTTTATATGTTGAAAATAGTTTATACCATTGATTGAAAATGGAAGGAATAATTCATAATTAATAAAATTGTGGAAAATGAAAAGTGAGAAAAATATAAATTTATTAAAGAGATAATTACATAAGTGACAGAAATGGTAAGTATTTTATTAATAATTTGTGCTTTTGCATATTTTAAATAGAAAATGAGATAAATAATTTAGAATTAACAAGGATGTGAGATGTGAAAAAATAAAAAGGATGTAGATGTTTTATTAATTATTATAGTTTTGTGTTTTTAATATAATTAATATATTAATTCTAAAAAACTATAATTAATATATTTATGAGATTTTAACTTAAAACTAATTGATATTAAGTGAAGTGAACTAACAAATATATAAGTTACACTTGAAAGATTGAGGCAGACAATGTGAATGTGAGACTTTTAACACTATTCTTCACAAATATTTGGACGGAACAAGCGAACCTAGCGAAGTAGGCGAGAGAAGCTTAGCAAAATAGATAACGAATATGAGATTTTGACTATAATATCATGTGAGATTTCAACCTAAAATTAATTAATATTAAATAGAATAACCTAATAAATTTATAAATTAATACTTAAAAAATTGAGACAAATAATATGAGACTCTTAATAGTATTATTATAAAATTATTATTATGAGGCATAGGAAAAAGTTGGAGCCTAAAACCCTTTCCTTAGTGGCCTTAGGTTGGAGTCGACACTAGCTTGAGTATAAAAATGCTTGAAACTTAGAGTGATAGGACTTTCACTTATGTTTGAATATTTTTTCATTAAAAGAACGGAATAGAATAGGTGGGAATAAAGCGGAAAGGAAAGGAAAGGAATATAACATAGTTTTTATTCTCTTTATTTAGAAGTTTCATTAAGAGAACGGAATGAAATGAAATTACCCACGTGTTCTCTCATTTCACCTCAATTTTGGAAGGAACAAAAGTTAGACATTTGAGAAGAAGATGAGAAAAATGATTCATTATGTGTTCTGTTCCATTCTTATGTATTTTAAAACTTCAAAATAAAAAAAATTATTTTCATTCCCCTCATTTCTTTTCCATTCCCCTTATTACCTATCATCTAAATATAATATTCATCTCTCTTTTTTGAAAGCTTGAGTATAAAGAGTTATAGAGATGTCATCTATCTCTTCTTATGGAAGTCTTTGCTGTCTTCCTCTTTATCTTTTTAAACTTTTCTTTTCAATAATTGATTCAAATTTATTAGAACTGAGTTTTTTTTTTTGTTGTCTTTTTATTTGTCTATTTCTGGGTGTTTTTTGTTTTCTATGTTTGGGTATATTTTATAAGTTCCTTTGCGATTTTTTTTTATTTTTATGATTTTGTAGGTAAAAAAATATTCAAATCTATTTTAAAAATCACATCAATAGGCTTTGGGATTAAAAGCAAAACTTTATTCCATATTTTAGTTTAGAGTATAGATTGTAATTATTTATTTTTCTTATTAAATTTGATCTTTTTAAATTTGTAAGTGCAGTTAAATTTTTATTAATTTAATAGTTACTCTTCTTTGAAGGAAAAAAAAACTCTTGAAACTTCTAAGCTTTGTATGCATAACATTTTCTTTTTCAAAATGTGTATTTGTATTAAATAAACCAAAATAATTGCAGCAAAAATATCCTTTAACATTTTGTTAACATGTAATGGAGATTGACAGGCAGTTGGTTCATAAGAGAAATTTTATTTAAATAATAGGTATTTAATTAAATGTATTAGATTAATTATGAGTTAATATTTTTATAAATAATTGTGTTACATAATTAATTTTATAAAAATCAATAAAAATACTTAATTTTAATTAATTTAATACACTTAACTATAATATTCATAATTTAAATAAAAAATTTCTAACTTATAACACTGTAGCTAACATAAGTCAGTAAAGGGTCAGGAGTCAAGATTCACCGCCCACATTTGAAACCAAAACCCAAAAAAAGTACAAACATACTGACAAGAGTATTATGTTTATCGAGGATTACTCTAATAATAATTTTTTTCATAAATACTTGTACCATCGTAAATTATCAAATATTTATTGTGAAACCAACTAATAAATATTTGATTGTAAAAAAAAAAAATTGACAACTAACCCTACTGCCTACATACAACACTTGTAAAAGTATCATAACAATTCCCATGTTTCGCATATCTGATGACTTTATGAGTTTTCAAGAATAATAGGATACTTGGTTCAGCTTAAAAAGTTAAATCAATAATTTTTTTATCACTTTAAGTTGTTACATTTTGGGCTAATGTATTTGGGTATTTTGTCTTGTAAAACTAAGCTTTTTTTTAAGAAAAAAATTGTTAAAGGAGAAGTAAAAATTTAAGTATTTTGTAAAAAAGTTATTGAAATTATTCTTTATTTTAATATATAAATATTATTTTGTTTTTAATTAAATAATTTTTTTTAATTAAATAATTTTGTTGATATTATATATATATTTTAATAATTTAATACATAAAAATAATTTTTTTATATCATTCAAACAAAATAAATTACCTTAAAATTATTTTTCGCTTAACATATCCAAACATAAATTTTTTTCTTATAATGGATTATAAAAAATTATATAATAATTAATTATTAAAATAATTTAATTTTTATAATTATCCCAAATACGCACCAACTAGTAAGTGCATGTTTGGTAAGCTGTGTCGATAGGTTTTTTCAAATAAAAGTTGTTATAATAGTGTTTAATTATGTTTGTTAAAATTAGTTTTAAATTTTTATATAAAATTCATAAATTCTAATTTTTTTATAATATTGAAATTTTAACTTATAATTTTAGATTTTATATTATTTTTTATATTTTGAGATGTAAATATTATTTTATTCTCAATCAAATAACATTTTTAATTATTTTATATTTATTTTAATAATTTAATGATAAAAATTATTTTTTATATCATTCAAATAAAATAGATTAGTTTAAAATTACTTTTTAACAAACATATAAACACAAAATTAATTCTATTATAATTGATTATAACAAAATAATTTATACAATAATTAATTATTAAAATAATCAAATTTTTATAATTATTTTAAACACGTACTAAATAACAAATATTTTTCAATTTATTAATATATATATATATAATAAGTTGTAAAATATTTAAGATCCTACTGATATGATAACCTATCTTGGCCCACAGCTAATTAAGCTGTGTTCTGGAAATCAGATTTAATGCATTTTGGGATCCAGATCGAACCATACTTTGATTGGTTTGATTTGACATAATGTTATATAATCTTTTGAAATTTTTATAATGACATTTTTAATAAAGTCAAAATAAAAAATTTTAAATAAAAAATATTTATTTCTTAAATTTTAATATATTAAATATTTTATTTTATTTTAAAATATTTTATTTTAAATTCTTTAATAAATTTACTTAAGACATTTATTAGTAAAACTCATATTTTAATCGAACTAATTTTTTTACCCAAACTTAGTCTAGTCATGGCCCGACTAATTACTGAGCTAGGATCATGTTGACCTGAAATTTATATAAAATGTACAAATTTTTTACAATATGTATACCTAGGTTATAGAATTTTAAAAATAGTAAATTAGAACTAAAGAATGTTTTGTAATATACATTTATAAAAAAATTGTATAACTATAAAAATATTATTATACTATCAATATGACATTAACTCAAGTCAATAAGTCTTATAATTAAACCTAATTTTTAAAAAAATTATAAGTCTTAAAATATTATATAACATCAAATTAGATTAGAGTGTGTTAACTTAAAGTGTGGCTGAATGTCGAAGAAAAAATATATTGAATCTAATTATCAAAACTCAAATTCGACCTAATTAAGATCAGGCTAGTTTAAGTCATGATTACACCTAATTTTAAGACATATAATTTTTTTGATAATCAAGTATAAATTCAAATCAAAGAATATTATGTATGAATTATAAAACTCTTTAACTTAAATTAATATTAATATCTTATATATAACATTATAATATTTTTTACATTGATATAATTTATTTTAAAATATAAATTGTAAAACATCAACTTGCTTTAGTTTTCTATTTCTAAAATTTTATTACTTAATTGTACATATGATCCAAATTGATACATTTTATTCAAACTTTGAGTTAATCCAATCCTAGTCTAATCATTATTCATGTCATAATTAGACTATATTTTCATTGAAAAGATTAACCCAATGAAAATATTAAACTTAAAATTAATTAGGTTAAACTCGACTTATTCAAATGGGTAGTCACATATCTTTAATAATTTCAACATATCTAAATTGGTCATTTAAAGATTACGTGTCATCACATTAGTTTTTTAAATATTTTTTTATCAAATAAATCCTTCAAAAAATATAAATCATCTCTGTATTTGTTCTTTTATTGTCTCACATTAGTCTTATATCTATAAGGATGAATGTGATGATATTTTATCTCTTTGTGAGACTTATTTAGTGAATTTTTTTTGAAAGAACAATAGGGTGAAATGTAATCATTGGATGACCCATTTAAGAATTTACTTTAATAAATTAAAAAGAAAACCTATATATATCATAAAGAAAAAACCTATTTACCAATTTTTTTTTATAAAAAAACTTGTTTGAAGTTTAAACTTAATTTGCAAGTTAGCACGCTAGACGCAAGATTTGGCAGTGAAGAGTGAACCAGAAACCACTCCAAAACCCTCCCCTCTTCCCCTTGTTGCTTTTTTTATAAAACTACAATCCTTCCTTCCTTCTTTTGAATTCCAACCTAACATTCCCTTGTCCATCTCTTTCCAAAACCTCATTGTCTCTGCACTGAACTCAAGGTACCCCCCCCCCCCCCCCCTCTTTTTTATAAAAAAATTTCAAAATATAATTGCTTCATTGAGCTTTTTACATCCTCAACTTGCTTCTGAATTTCTGATTCTTCCCCTTTCCCTTTTCCACACTCACTTTAACCTTCCGCCGTTTCAATCCATTCTGGGTTTGTGAATTTCATTTCTGTTTTTCAAAGAAATTGCTTTGTTTGACGCTCATTACGATCATTATGCATGGGAATTGGGAAAGGAAACACCTTTGTATGAATGGTTGGGCATCTTGTGTTTTAACAATTCGCCGTTTCAAGAGATTGGGTGCAAAACGATTATTATTATTAAACTTGGTTCCAATTTTGATACCAGTACAAGTATTGTTGCACATGTTGGTTATGCTGATAATTATCTACATAATGGAATTTATCAACTTTTTTCTTTTTCTAGTTATTATCACAAAATATGTTGAATATACTTGCATGAGAGTAACATAGCTTATTAATCATTATGCATTATGCAACTTCAAACGACTTGATTTTTGTTTATAAATTCTGTTTGTTAGGCTTTAAGTTTTTTTTTTTCTTTGTTGAAAATTACATTTAGGAGATTTCTGGAAAGATTAGTTTGGATTCGCTATCACTAGTATTACTGAAGTTATAATTTTTGTGGTTTGATTTTTCTTTCTAATACTGATTAAAAAAAATAAATTAGGTTCTAATCTAATGCATGCTGTGCAATCTAGATTTTATGCTAGTTACCACTGAAAAAGTAATTTATCATTGTTCTGATGATATCAAATTTCAAGTATGTAGGAGATAGATGAGTTCTTGGCTGATCTATTTTTAATCTTTGGTTTTCAAGGATAGTAGATGCTCTGAGCTTTATCATGGAATCAAAAACAGAAGAACGTCATGCTGTTGTGCCAAAAAAACCATTCCTTACACCTAAGGCTATAATACACCAAAAATTTGGCAAGGAGGCTTGCTACATGGTAGAGGAAGTGAAGGAGTGTCGTCAAACTGAATGTCCAGGATTAAGTATTCCACAGATGGGACCTTGCCTTTATCGTTGCAAGTTGCAGCTTCCAGAACTTTCTATTGTGTCAGGGACCTTTAGAAAAAAGAAGGATGCAGAGCAATCTGCAGCAGAGATGGCTATAGAGAAGGTATCACATAGTTCAAAGCAGTGTGCAAAGTTTTGATTTTTATTATATTATTGTGCTTGTTGCTTAATTCTCATTTCAGTTAGATCTGTCTTTATGTTTTGTCATGATAGGCAGTTCTCTTACTTTTTCTTCAATCACAATTATTTTAAATCTAGCTACAGCCTCATCTCACTTGCCTTTTATTTTCTTTATTTATTCAAACAAGTGCTTTATAAGCTAGCAAGAAGAGGTAGAACCTCTAAATTACTTATTCTGTTACATTTTGTTATTGATGATTATTTTGTAGTTCTGCTTTGAATTTGAAGATGATAGTGGCCTAAGTGGGAACTGGGAAGGATGGGTTTGTTTTCTTACATTTGGAAATGTCAAAGCCAAACACTCTGAGATTGCCTTTATGACTCTTACTCTGTTGGGCCTTGTATTATCATTGGGGGAGCCTTTTCAGTAACACAATCTTACAGCATGATTACTTCTTTTGTTGTAGCATGATCTTATAATGCTACAGTAGTCATTTGTAACTTTCTCCTTCTCCATATTGTCCTCTTCTAGTCCTACAGTTGATTCTTCATATCAAGATGGTTTACATATAACATGAGTTTATGCTAGAAATAGTCAGATTTTGATAGATAGGCTATCATATTGAAAATGGAAGGTTTTTCACTGGAATTTCAAGTCCTGGAACTTTTTCTTGGGTGATTTTTCTTTTCTTTTTTCCTTTTTTGCCAATGCCTTTAGAGGTATTTTTAATGTGGGATTGTATTTTACCCTGACACATTGTTTCAAGTACTATATGTTTTCTTAAAAATATTATGGACAGACAAATGGATCTTTTCCTAATACTGATTCTAAAGCTACAATTTTTTAATATGTATGCTATCTATTTAGATAGTTTTTTCTTATAAATTGTTACTGCTACGCAGGAACTGGCTTTATAATGTTATATCTGCTATTTCAAGTGTTTACCTGTATACTTTAAGGATTATGGCATTTTAACTTTCACAATGATACAACTATTAGTTACTCTCCTGCAGCTTGGCATCCATCCTGTGACCGATGATCCCACTCCACAGGAAGCATGGGAAAGTTTAGTTGCTCGAATTGCCTACTTATTTTCAGAAAAAGTAGGTAATCTATTTGAATTTTAAGCAGTTTTTAACCATGTGTACGAAGTGATGTGCTGCCTATTGTCAATTATGAAAAATAATTATATTAAGAGCACTGCAATTTTTTTTTTTGTGATCAATTATTTTATTGTATTTAGTTGGATAACCACAAGGATCTCCAAGCATTTTTTTCCCACTTGGCCATTCTTATGAATTAATTCCTTTTTTTCATATTTGTTTGTATTTAGAGGTTCCAATTGCTAGAGTGATCTATATGTAGCTTTCAGTTCTTTGTTAAGTTAGTAATCAAGACATTAGGTGAATACATTTGTATATTCCTGATTAACTGTGTTCTTATTTTGATATGATCTTTGTCTTTTGAAAGTATACCTACCTCACTGACTTTGTTGCTGTATACTAGTTATTCTGTAGTCCATTTCAAGTGATTGAATATCTACGTTTGTTGTAATGAATGACAAGGATACACTGCTAGGAATATTATATGTGATTACAGTATGTATTCATCTTATATGTTTCTCTATCCTGTATAAAGTTTAAATTTTAACTGTAAATTGATGGGGGATTAAAAAAATGTCATATTCTTATGGCCCCTTATTACTAAATTGTTTAGTGGCAAGTAAATAATTCTTTTAGGGTGGGTTAGATCTCCAAAAGAAGTTTGAAATTTGTAGTTAGAAAACGTTAAATCCTATGAATTCTCTCTTTCTACTTTATCTGTGGGTAATTTTTTTTCTCCTTCTGTAATTTACTTTTAGTAGGATATTTACAATTATGATGGTTGGCCATCACGGTGACAAATTAGTCACAAGGAAATTTAATTTGGTTGACTCTGTGTTGTTCCAGTATTATCTGTTATTGAATTTTAATTCAGTCTGATCCCCCTTTTTTCTTTGCCATTCGATACATCCACAGTTTCTTTCATCTCTTCATCCACTAATTGGTCACATTGGAGCAGCTTTGTGGAGGAAAGGTGATCTTTGTGGATCAATTCCTATTTCTGTCTTTGCCGTCTATGACACAAAGCTTTGTAGCTTGTGTAAATGTATTAATCCTCAGGTGGAGTCAAATCCATTTTTGGTTATTTCATACATAATGAGGGCCACTACAGAGTTATCTGGGTTGCTTGCTACATCTGAACAGCATCTCTGGATTAGAAAGCAGAGTCCATTCCCACAAGATATTATAGAGTCATTAATGAAACAAGATGGTTCACAAGAATGCATTCAGGTTGCGGCCATACGCATCCCTAGTTCAGTGGAAAAATCTGTTGAAGCAGTGACCCTTCAGATTTCTTTAAAAGAGTACTACCTTGATATCATTGCAAATGAACTTGATTTTGAAGATGCTGCCAACATTCTGATTTCAAGGTAGGATGAAATTACAGAAAAGTTTTTGTGTAGATTATTGCCATCTAACTTATTCTTGACCTCTGACAGGAATTTGGGTAGAGCTTCTTCCGAGACAAGACTTTTCTTTGCTGCTCCAAAATCATATCTACTGGATCTATCTTCTAAATTGTCAAATGGAAAAGAAACCCACCATTTCGAGGGACCTCTAAATGTAAGGGCAAGTTACTTGTCCTGGCAAGATATAACTGGTGATGCTATATTAGCATCCATTGGATATACATGGAAATCTAGAGATCTTTTCTATGAGGATGTAACGGTTCAGTCATATTACAGGTCTCTTGAATTTCACATGATTTATTGAATTGTTTATTGTATAATGGTCAACCTTATATTATCTTCTAGGCTAAACTTACAAGTAATACTTGGTGAAAAGAAAAGTGTTATCATGTCATGCACTTTTGCTGTATCACGGTGGCCAACTGAAGTATTTTTTGTTTTCACAGAACAACTTGTAAAAATCTTTGTTGGTTCTTTGGTCTCTTTAGAAATTATGTCTATTGCTCAAAATGCCGATAATTCTGTCGACCTAATGGTCTTTCTATTCTATCAAACTTACTGTGCTCTCAATCTATCTAATCAATAATTTCTCTAGGTGTTCAATACATATTAGTTCTTGTTTCCTTTTCTGGGTTAAGGTGTGGCTTATCCTGTTTGATGTTGATAATAACCATTTTGTTGTTTGTTAAATATTTTGGTTACTTTAAAATTCCAGATGTTGCTGCAAACAGAATGTTTGTAGTCAAATGTAGAGAGCCTTTTATTATTAACCTCAGAAATTTTCCTGCTCCTCCATCTTTAGTTTCTCATATGCCTCACCTTTTTTGGGAGTGACATAGTCTAATTTTGTCCCATGAAATCTGCATTTGCCTTTTTTGGTGAAAAGCGTTTGTCAATTTCTATTTCTGCAAAATTACATAACTGTGTATTATTTAATGATTGCTCTAATGCCTATACAGGATACTTATAGGGAAGACCCCAGGTGGCATTTATAAATTATCCAGAGAGGCGATACTCGCAGCGGAGTTGCCTTCAAGATTCACTACAAGAGCTAACTGGAGGGGTTTCCTTCCCAGGGATATACTTTGTACGTTTTGCCGCCAGCATCGTCTGTCTGAACCTGTCTTCTCCACTATTAGTCCTCCTTTCAAAGCATTATCTGAATCACCAGGTTCATGTTTGAAGGTTGCAGACTCGGGCACAGATGTGATTGAATGTGTCAATGGGGCATCTGTAACTGCAAGTCCAAAGCAATCAGATTCAGAGATGTTTAAGTGTGAAATAAAATTGCTTTCTAGGTGTGAGGATTTGATAATTAAGTGTTCCCCAGAGGATTGTTTTAAGAAGCAGAACGATGCAATTCAGAATGCTTCATTGAAACTTCTATCATGGCTGAACAAGTATTTTAAGAATATAATTGTTCCTTTTGAGAACCTTCATGAGACTGCAGACTTCGATATCCAGATTTATTCGAAAAACCTTTTCAGAGAGTTTTCAACATGTCAATCACTTCACAATAGTCAGCTTAATGCAATGGAATTGCATAAATTACTTGAATCAATCTGTGCGAATTCATCATATACCATGCCGGGAAATGGAGTGTGCTCATTAAAGATTGAAGGTCCAGACTCTGGTTTCTGTCCATGTAATGGATCTTTACCTTGTATAAGTTATTCAGTTTCTTTGGTTGTGGAGGGTGAGAATATTCAAGAAGTTATTGAAGTTTGTAATGATTTTGAGTTTGAGGTGGGAGTTGGTGCTGTGATTTCCTATGTTGAGGAGGTTGTGATGCAGATGTCTGTTGGCCAGTCTGCTTATTTCACTACGAACTTGCTTGCTTCAGATTTGATTTTTGCTTCAGCCAGTGATTCTGTCAAAATGCGGTCCTTGTTATCATCTAGTAAGTTACTTTCTCTTGTCAACCATATACATTCACAAACACACACAGATGGATCAGCTTGTGACTAAATAACTGATTAACCATGTTTCTATATTGCTGAGTGTGTCAGTGGCTAAATTACTTTATAGATGGGAGGATCTTAAGTTGCTTATTGACATCCTGCTTCAAAGAAGATTTAGCTTGAGATTGTTTCTTTCATCAGTTATTTATATTCTTATTTTTCAGAAGCCTGCTGCATGGAGTATGAGATATGTTTGACCAAAGTAACAGAACCTCTGGAGGAAAGAATGGAGCAGGCTCTTTTCAGCCCTCCACTTTCAAAGCAACGGGTGGAATTTGCAGTTCGACACATCATAGAATCCCATGCTACTACTTTGGTATACAAAATCTTCCCATCTGGTATTTTCTTTTGTAATCTGAGTTGTGAATTTGATTTTCTCTTTCATCACAGCTTGATTTTGGATGTGGATCTGGAAGCTTATTGGAAGCATTGTTAAATTATCCAACTTCTCTGGAGAAAATTGCTGGTGTTGATATTTCACAAAAGGGTCTTATCCATGCTGCAAAGGTCACATGCACTTTCGTATATCAAAGTTTTCAATTTCATTTTAGTTTTTATTTTTATTTGCTTTTTTGAAGTAGTGTACCTAGGGTTTGTGTACAAGAAGGAACTGGGTTCTGTTGTTCAAAAGGAGTAATACTGGGAGCCTTGTCTGCACAAGATAGATCTTAAAATATGCCCAAGTGGTGGATGTTATTGTTACGTGTACCAACTCTTCTAAGAATTTGAGAAGTCTGTTATTATGTCCATTATGTAATATATGAGTCTTATTTGTTTATCAAATGTAGTTAGCAATCTGTTGCTATGTGCCTAACGGTGCCCATAACTTTTGAAAATAGCAAAGTAATTGGCCATACTATTCTATCATTTTATGTAGAATACCGCTGAATGTGACTTTTTTTAGTGGAGGAAAATATTTTTATATTGGTGGTTGATGTCTTTGACATAAATAGCTGCTGACTTGTATTCTGTTTAGTATGGAAATGTTGTTTTATACAACGAATTTAATATTATGCTGGATGCTTTGTTAATGCAATACAAAGGTTGATGGCTGCACACAGCCTTTATATCTTGGGGATCTTGGTATTGGAGGACCTAGTGCTGTCATCAAGATTTTATTCTTGTCTATAAACGTGAAATTTCTTTGTTAGTAAGTTGCTTGGTTTTTGTGCATGAATTCTGCAGGTACTTCACTCAAAATTAGTCACAAATTCAGATGCTGCTGTGCAATGGACAAGCATCAAATCAGTAATTCTTTATGAAGGTTCAATTACAAAATTTGGTTCCAGGTTGCATGGATTTGATATTGGCACTTGTTTAGAGGTACTTCTTGCTCCATTATATATTCTACTATTGTTGACTTCATTTTGATGTGATTTGCCCAAATACTAGATCTATTTCTTCTCTCTTCTTTCTCCTAGTTATTCATCTATGACGTATGGTTTTATTAGTGTTGAATTTAGAGTGTGTTTATTATCTGATAAATAAGTTTGCTGTCTTTAACTTGGGTTTAATGTTTTAAATTACACTCTTGTGTCAGATGATTTCTTATTGTGACCTGGGCAATGCTTTAATATATACCATTCAAATCTAAACTGAACCTAAATTATCTTCAGGTCAGATAGGAAGTAGAAGGGTTTAACTGTGAACTAAGAAAATTTACAATCAGGAAAGATTGTGACATAAAATTTTCAGTTTGCCTCTTTCTGTTCAAATTGCAAATATGGAAGAGAATTCATGCGGAATAGCTTGTATACATGTGGTGGAAGTAGCTGTTAGAACTGGTGAGGAAGATGAACAAGTATGATGATATTTAATTTCTATATTTCTCTGTGCAGTGACTGCAGTCACTCGTATCCTAGGTAGTATACACATGCTTACATGCATTCATCTACACATCCTAGTTCATGTACTCTTGTCTTGAGAACTGTATAATGTTGCTATTGTGATCTTATCATTCTTTAGCCTGTGCAGTAACAAGCACTTTTGCATTATTATAACTTGGACTAGTATAGTGTGTATATATTTCTCTGTGCAGTGACTGCAGTCACTCGTATCCTGTGCAGTAACAAGCACTTTTGCACTCTTTACTTTCTGCACCAATTCACTTGAAATATACCTTATAATAGCGGTTTGAATTGATTATTGTATTATGCAACGACTGTCTTGTCCTTGTGGTGACGTAATGTTTTGCTCATGCAGCAATATTTAGACCTATAAATGTACACTTGTGTAGAGAATGTGATTGGCATGGAACTGAATCAACTGATATGAATCACTGATACAATGTAGGTGATTGAACACATGGATGAAGATCAAGCTTGTCTATTTGGCGATGTGGCATTAAGGTATTTTTGTCCAAGGATTCTCATTGTTTCTACTCCAAATTTTGAATACAATGTAGTGCTCCAGAAGTCCAATCTGACCACCCAAGAGCAAGAAGACGAGTCGGATGAGAAAACCCTGTTACAATCATGTAAGTTTCGCAACCATGATCACAAATTTGAGTGGACCAGAGAGCAGTTCAGACAATGGGCATATGACTTAGCTGCACGGCACAATTACAATGTGGAGTTCAGTGGGGTTGGCGGTTCTGCTGATGTTGAACCCGGCTTTGCTTCACAGATTGCTGTCTTTAAAAGGGAATGGACACCTGAAGATTACGTGCTGAAGGATGCTGATATAGAACACCATTACAATGTAATGTGGGAATGGAATAGTAAAAACAAATAAACATTTTGTAGTTAAAAAAAATGGAAACCTGCACAGTAAGTCTTGTACAGTTCTTTAGGTGCTCAGACTGCTGGGGGTTTTTGAAAGAAGAGAAGCAAAATAGAACAAATCTAGGAGAGAAGGGCAGGTTGATTGAGAGGTTTAGTTAGGGCATGTCTTCTGAATTTTGAGGTTCCTCTATGAAATCTAAAATCGATTGGCAGGAGGAGAGATATTCTGAGATATTTTTTGGGGAATGGATAATAAAACGTTAATGTCTTACCCTGAGGAGGATCTAAGGAAGTTTAAGGATAATGGTCTAATTGAAGGAAAAGGCGTGCTTCATAGTAATGGTTGAATCCTACATAGATAATGACTTGATTTTGATTTTTTTTTTCAGCCATGATAGCAAAAGATTCTTGATTATATTTCTGCTTTCTTCATTAATTCATATGGTATCTGCGTTATATAACACGGTTCAATACTAATAAGAAAGTAAGAGGCAGTGTTATCTACACTTTTTTTTCTCTATTATAAATTGTGCAGAGTTATTGATGTGGTTGTAGCTGAACTTGACATTCACAAGGTTATATGGAAATATGCTACTGAATTATCAATTGTATATTATGTGATAAAAAAATTATTTAAAAGCGTGTCAATAATGATTGTACACTTAGTAAAAGAGTAAAATGGTATGCTCTCTAAACTGGTAAGATTAAAATGTTGAGTTTATTATTGGTGATCCTTCGTTGTCAAATCATATGTAAGTACTTAAGTATGTTTTTCCAAGACTTGTGACATGTTTTGAATATAGAATATGACTTTTTGACTAAATTAGCGTACTTTTATAAATTATTTATTAAATTAAGATAATTTTAAAATTATTTTTAGTTTGAGATTTTTTTGTTATATTGGTAAAGGACTCAAAATTTTATTTTTTTCTCTGCCACATCATGAATAACGTAATTAAGGTAGGAGAAATATTGTGTCTAATTTTTATCTGTATATTATATTTATATTATATGTTATTACGAAAGAAATATTAAATTATTTTATATACGATTATAATATTTTTATAAAATATAAAATAAATTTATGAAGTGAATTAAAAAAAATTAAATATATAAAAATTTAACGAATTAGAGGACTGTTAAGGTATCATCATGTAAGAAGCTACATGCAATTGCATTTTCAGTTTTATGATTTTAAAAAATAAAAAGTAATAGGAGTAATTGCAATTTTAATTAGATAATGATAATCTTACATTCTTTTAAAGTATAAGTATTATATATATATTTTTAAAAGTGTATGATTGAGAGAAAAAAATTAAAAAAAAAAAGTCAATATAACAACTAATATTAAATATAGTATAAAAATATATATATATATTATTTATGATAAGAATATAAAAATTAATTTTTCAATTTACTCTTTTTAAAATGCTATCGTTATCGTGCCAATTAAAATAAGAATCAACTTTAATAATTTTTTAATAAAAAACAAAGGAACAATTCTAAATTACTCTTTTTTTTAAAAGTTGACGTCATTACATCAATCAAAAAAAAAGAAAAACTAATTATAAAGCTGACTTGGGTCAGCATAAAATAAAAGAAAAAACCTGGAAATATGCCATGCACCCGTAAAAAGAGCAACTATATATATGTTAATCCTTTTCTGTGCAATTTACGTGGCCAACATGCATACCTCCGGTACCCTCACACCTCGCATTTTTTAACACTATATTTAAATGATAAATAATAAAAAAAATAAAAAAAAAATAGAAGAAACAGAAATAACTTCTCTTATTTAAAAGTTTTAAAATATATAGAAACGAAATGGAATACATAGAGAATTATTTTTCCTCTCTTTTTCTCAAATGATTAACTTTTATTCCCCTCAAAATTGAGGAGAAATGGGAAGAACACATACAATTAAAAACTTCCAAACAAAGAAAATAAAAACTATGCTTATTATTCCTTTCCTTTCCATTCCATTCCTACCTATTATAAAAACATCCATATAAAAGTAATTATTTTTTTTATATTAAATTGTATATATATTTTTTTATATATTATTTAATATTATTTATTATATATATTTTATTATTATTATTTTAATTATATTCTTTAAAAATAATATAAATAATAATACATCACTAAAAAATAATATAAAACTATCTTTATCCTTATTTGCCTTTTAAAAGACAACTGATGCTCCTCCTGCACCCATACACTTTTACTGTTAGAGATTGAGAATTACTCTCTTTTCCCTTATGACGTTTTCCTTCACTTTCTCGCTCTTTTCTATCTTGCTAAATGTGAGAGGAGCTGCAAGCGTATGTTTAACATTAATATTTATTTTTTGGGTTTTTCTAGTAGCTCGTTGAGATTTCAAAAGTTGAAAATATTAAAAGAAAAGTTAAGCACGGTCAAAAGTTGAGGTTTTAAGTTAAGGATGTATTAAATAGTTGGATTTAATTTGAATGCATGGTAAATGTAAAAAAAAATTATATTATCATTAAATTATTCAATTGTTATATCATTAAAATTATTTAACTCTTTTAATAATTACTTAAAAATTTATATATGTGATAATATATAATTAATTGATAGTGTAAAAAATTTTACATTGAGAGTGTATAAAAATTAAACTCTAAAAACTTTATTTTTTATTTAATAATTCATAATCTTAAAATCATAACAAAGAGTAATTTTTAGTTGGACATGATCTATCATAAAAATTGTTTAAAAAATCAAATTGAATATTGAACCAATAATACCTTCAGTTTATGATTTGACTAGTTCAACCAATTAAATTTGTAGTTGAACCGTAATTAAATTGAATATTATTCGAATCGAAGACATGACTGATTCATGGTCCAATTGGTTCAATCAGTCGGTTCGGTCTAGTTTTTAGAATATTGATCATAAACACTCAAATTATTATTTGACATACATAAAATTATGGAAGTCACGATAGAAATTCACCTATTTTTAAAGATGTTTCTGCACATGACAAATAATGATTTAAGTGTCTTAGAGATTATGTGATAGATGGTGTCTACTTAAGAATTTTTCTTTTTTTTATAAGGAGTGCATTAAGAAATGAAAAGGAAAGGTAAGAAACAAGATGGAAGAGAACATGCAACTCCATTATTTGGATGTTTGATTAGTTTAATGAGAGAAAAAAGGGAGTATTCAAGCTATTTTTTCCTTGACCCTTCAAGTTAGAGAAACAAAGATCGGAAGCTTTCAGGGGCAAGGGAGAGACTTATTGACCATCCATTGCCATTTCACTCCTCCTTTAAAATAAATTTCAAATATACTTTTATTAAGTTTTTTCATTCTATTCCATGTTATTCTCTTCCTACTCATCCCCTAAACATTTATGTTTGGGAATTTTAAAGAGGATGGAAGTGAGTGATTCATAATGGAATGAAAAGTTAAGGTAAGGAATAGAATAGAATAGAATGTCACTTCATTATTTAGATGTTTAATTAGTTTAATGAGGGAGAGAAGGGAGTACTCAAGTTATTCCTTCCTTAACCTCTTAAATTAGGGGGACAAAATTTGGAAGCTTTAAATACCCTCTATTGTCATGCCACTCCTTCCTTTAAAATAACTATCAAATATACTTTTATTAATTTTTTTAAATTTTATTCCATGTCATTCCTTCCTTTGTCACCCCTCAAAATCTATGTTTGGGGATTATAAAGAGGATGGAATACAATAACTCATAATAGAGAGAAATTTTTATCTAAACTTTGGACATTCAGATAGGTGCACTAAACCAATCAAGATTTAATATTTTCATAAATTTTTGTGTCACATAATTAATTTCACAAAGATCTATAAAAATCTTAAGTCTTGATTGGTCTGATGTACCCAACTTAGGTGTTTAGGGTTTAGGTAAGAATTTCTCCATAATGAAATGAAAGGTAAGGAATAAAATAGAATAGAACATGACACTCTATTGGTTAGATGTTTAATGAGTTTAATGAGAGAGAAGAATGAATTACTCAAATTATTTTTTCCTTGACTCTCAAATTAAAGAGATAAAAAATAGAGGCTTTGAGTGACAAGAGAAAGATTCTTTGACCTTTCTTTATCATTTTACTCCCTCTTTTTAAATAACTTTTAAACACATTTTTATTAAATTTTATCATTTTATTACATTTCATTCCTTCTATTACCATCCTTCTAAACATTTTATAGAAAATGAAATGAAGTGACTTAAAATAGAATGAAATAAAATGACAAGAAATAGAATAAAATAAAACATATAACTTCATTATTTAAGTATTTAATAACTTTAAAGAGAGAGGTTTAGAGTATTCATATTATTGCCTCTTTCATCCTCGTATTTAGTGGGACAAAAATGTAAAATTTTGAATAGCAAAAGAAGGATTTCACTCACCCATATTAAATAACTCCCAAAACATATTTTCTTTTATGTTTGATTCTCTGCATTGCCATTCGTCTAAACAAAGCCTAAGGAAACTAGTGAGAGAAAAAAAAACCCATGTTTTTTTATTGGGCGGAGCTGCGGAAGTGAAGCAATCGTGGCCTACATGCCACAACCACATTTGGACCGACCAAGGCTGCAACTGGAAGTGGAAGTGCAACCACACGGCGAATAACACAAGGTTCCGGTGTTTGAGTAGTGTTGAGCAGTGTGTACTGCAGAGTAGGTGTAATCGGACGAAGGATGAAGTCATATAAATTGTCAGAGCTCAGTGATGCTCAAGTTCACAGCCTTAAGTCTCGCCCTCGCACCGATTTCTCTTCTGTTTTCTCTCTGGTCGGTATCACTATTCAGTTTTCTCTTTTCCCGTAGAATTCTGAATGAAATTAAAACCATCATTTTCACATTCACGCTTTTGCATTTGCAGGTCAACCCCATCGTTGATGACGTTCACAAAAGAGGCGATGCTGCTGTTAAAGAGTTTGTGTTTCTTCATTCTTCTTTATTTCCTGTGATTTATTTATTTATTTTTTTCAAATTTGGATTTGTATCTGTGCTCTTATTTGTTTTTGTAGATATATCTTGAGATTTGACAAAGCTCAATTGGTTAACATAGTTGAAATTGTCTCCGAGCTCCCCGATCCTCTGGTATATTTATTTGGACTTGCAATGCAAGATTTTTTTTCCTTTTTTCATAGGCATTTGGAGCTTGTTTGGAGGAGTTTCTAAATTTTTTTATGTGATCCTTTTTTAAAAGATCTTTTAAAAATGTAAAAATTATTTTATGTTTGGATATGGTATTCAAAAAGTGTTTTTTTTTTTTAGATTTACTGGATGTAAAAATGTAAAATGACATTTTTTTAATGGTATAATTATTTAGAACAACTTTTCTATGATCTAAAAAAGGTCTTTTTGAGTAAATCACAATTTGTGCTTTTTCATCTTAAAAAAGAAAGCATAATTTGTGTTTTTTTTTTAAATATTCATCCAAACATGTTAAAAATGAGCAAAAGTACTTATTTTTTTTTTTTTAAAAGTTATCTGAAAAAGTACATCCAAACAAGCTCTTGGTTGAAAATGAAATTATGTACTTGTTATGATCACTTTCTTTTCTTTGAGTGTGTGAAAACATACTGGTTTGGATATTGATTATATTGTTATTTTTGCCTTGCAGCTTGATGCAGCTGTTAAGGAAGCTTTTGATGTCGCCTACAGCAACATATATACATTTCATGCTGCTCAGAAGAGACCTGAAACAAGCGTTGAGAACATGAAAGTATGTCAATCCAATGCTTATTCTTTCTTCTGGGCTAGGTTTGGGTGAACAAACCAGGGGCTCAAGGACTCAACCTTGGGCTGATTGATACTATAGGAATTGGGTTGAGTTGTTGCTTGTGTGATAGGAACATAAACATATTCATGTTTCTTTAAGTAAAAACTTGAAAGATTTAATGGCAAAATATTATCTGTAGATATGTTGTGTTAGTGGTATGCTTTTGTGAAACTTCTTGTTAAGACATAAGAAGTACTTGCTTGCAGCATCCTAGGAAAAGTTAGTTAATCCTAGAAAGATCAAATAAAATATAAACAGATAGAAGATATTTTTTTCTAGTTGGGCTCATATATGCATCCCTGTCCTTGATTATGATTAGTTTCCTCCATCTTTCGAATTTTTGTCTTTTTGTATGTTTATGTCTATTCATTTCATTTCATTATCATGTCTCCGTGTTTGTTCATTCTTGGTTCTTAGTGTTACTCAATATCTTTGTTATGTGAGTCTTTCGAGTTTTCTGAAAATGTCAGGGAGTCCAATGCAAGCGAGTTGCAAGAAGTATTAATTCTGTGGGTCTTTATGTACCAGGGGGAACTGCTGTATTACCTTCAACAGCTCTGATGCTTTCAGTTGTAAGTTGAATAGATATTTCATTAGCTCTTGGTATTGCTCACCATCCTATAATTGCATCATGATTATTGATATTCATCTTTTCAGATTTAGCTGACGTTTAATTGTTTAATTGTCCTTTATACCAGCCCGCACAGATTGCTGGATGTAAAACTATTGTTCTTGCAACTCCTCCAGCTCAGGATGGCACTATATGCAAGGTACTTGTCTATATAGTATGAAAAATATAATTGTGATGTGAGGTTAGTATTTTTCTGACCAATGTTTTCCTACAGGAGGTACTGTATTGTGCAAAGAAGGCTGGGGTGACTCACATTCTCAAAGCTGGAGGAGCTCAGGTTTTAAGCCTGATAATATAGAATAACCCTTGTCTTATATGGTTCTGTAATTTGAGTCTAATATCCTTATATTTAGCTGTATGTTTATGTATTTGTATTATCATATTTATGAATTAAATGATGATTAATATGACATTCTTCTCCGTTGTAGGCCATATCTGCTATGGCTTGGGGAACAGAATCTTGTCCCAAGGTAGATCTTCTCATTATTATCTCATTTGTTTTATTGGATTTTCCATTCAAATTATTGTTAGTAGTTATTAGATTGAGCTTTATTCCTCTTAGTATTACACGTGTTATCCTGTATGGATTTGATTTGATTTATTTATTTTATATATCTTATTCTATATCAATGCAAATTCATGATTAGAGATGGCAAAACTGTTATATGGCTGTTGAACTTATTTCACCCTATTGATAGGTTGAATGTCTTAGTGTATTCCTAATTTGTGGTTAATTGTTTGAATACATGATGACCGACCGTGATATTATGTCAGAACTTGATCACATCGAAGTTGTAAATGAGATATTAAATGTATTATCTATATAACATGGTGACAGAACATTATTTAAAATGTAACATTTTCTTTTCTAACAAAAAATTTATATAAGTACTTCATAGTTGTTCAATTTTTGGCATCATTCTTTATTGTGAATTTGTGATGATGCTTTTGTAGGTTGAGAAGATTTTTGGCCCAGGAAACCAATATGTCACTGCTGCAAAAATGATACTGCAAGTGAGCTTAGAATCTGTATATATATTGCGTTTCAAACTTCACATCTTATAGTTTTTCCTGCTTTGCGTTACTGTTCAAAATCTTCTGCAGAACAGTGAAGCCATGGTTGCAATTGACATGCCAGCCGGTCCATCTGAAGTTTTGGTCATTGCTGATAAGCATGCAATTCCTCGTCATGTAGCTGCTGATTTGCTTTCCCAGGTTTAATGAGTTTTAAAATGCTTCTATTTGCTTTACGACATGTTATTTACATTCATAGTGGGAATTGATTATCTTTCCTTTTCACCCTCTTAGAAAGGTAACTCATGTTCTATTGTAATTTATACAATTATACATTAATGTAAAAGCTTCTATTTCTACATTATGATGTTAACTATTTCAAAACCCGATTTAGGATGAATCAAGGTAGTCAAAAGTGAAAGGTGCTAGAGGCTTTTAGTGCATTGAGGTGAGAGGCGCCATAAAGTGCAAGTCTGACCGAAGAAAGACATTAACATCAGAAAAAAATGGATAAACTATTTTACATCAATTTTCCATATAAATTAATTACTCAAGCATTACATCCGTATTAAAATAAAACAGTAAAATGTTCAAGATTTAAAGTGATAAAGCATGATAATAAGTTGATAACAAACTCTAAAGATTAAAGTTCACAACCAAAATAGTTGTGGCAGCCCTAAAATTTAAAATTCTTAACCAAATAGATAAATGGCCCTATGTTAGGCAATACTAACTTCCTTCTCTCTTGGTAGAACTTGTATTTGAATTCTAGGCCTTTTACTAGGCTATCTGCATTAACTTTGATTTTTTAAGCATATTATACAATCTTTTGATATGATGACCCATTGCGGAAATCATGCATAAAAGGTTAAAGGTGCAAGTGCAACTACCTCGGTATAAAAATTCAGGTACAAGCGATCGCATACTATAATTTATGTCCCTGTTGTTGCAAAGTTGCATGCGTAAATAGACAGGGAGAACTAACTTGAACACCTCTCTTCTAATATGAAGTACAGCGATGGAGACACGGGCAATGGTGACATTATGACTGTAAACTAACAAATAGGACAAGACATGTTATGGTATGTCCATTCTCTTTTGTAAGTGCAAATGTAATAAAATTGTAGATACATAAATTATGAGACACCAACCAATATATGAAATTAGTGAATATGAATATGATGAACATTAATAAGCAGTTTAGGATAGATGAGATTTGAGGAAATGTCCCCTTGTCACCAATTAGTTATTTCCAGAATGTGATAGAATGATTTTATATTTTTAAAAAGAAACAACAAAAAAACAACAAAACAAAACAAAACAAAAGTGATAGAATGTGAAGATGTCCATCTCATTTGAGTATCACTAAGTCCTTGTTCTAGTACCCTTGTACTATACAATTGAAAATATGTGGAAAGAAAGGCACTTTATATACTGATTATTTTGATGCATGTGCGGTAGCATGGAGTAACTCTCAAACAGGACGTACTTCACCATCATTCTACCAACCTAAGAACTTAGGCTTTCTTATACACTGCTGATATGTCTGCAACAAATTTACAATTTGCAGGCTGAGCATGGCCCTGATAGTCAGGTTGTTCTTGTGATTGCTGGTGAAGGTGTGGATCTGAATGCTATAGAAGAGGAACTCGGCAAGCAGTGCCAGAGTCTTCCAAGAGGAGAGTTTGCTGCTAAAGCCCTGAGCCACAGTTTTATTGTGTATGCACGTGATATGCTCGAGGTCAGTCCTGTTGTCCAAGTTCGTCTCAGGCCCACTAAAAGCAGAGTGAAGAGATAAGAGGAAGAGAGAGAACAATTTATTCAGAAGCACTAACACTGACTGTTAGGCTTCTGTGCCTGTATTTATATATGTGCAGTAGTAGGGTTGCACATAACATAACCATTACACATCACATTAACCATATATGCTCAGCCCTGTTTTCTTTACAGATGTACATGGGCGTACTCTAAGTGTATGTTGCATTAAATGCTAGGATTATCTCTTGATATGTCATAATTCAAAACTTTCTTTGAAAGAAAAGTTAGGCCTTAATCACTTCTTTATTTCTATGAATTTACAGTTTTCACTCAAGTCCTAATTTTCCTCTAGCTAGTTAAGTCTCAATTCGTCAACATCTTTGTAACATCTTCATTGGAGTTTCAGAACTAAAAGTTGTTTTTGCATCTTCCAGTCAATCAATTTCTCAAACTTGTATGCACCTGAGCATCTAATTGTCAATGTGGAGGATGCAGAAAAGTGGGAGGGTTTTATTGAGAATGCAGGTATGACTTTGTTTTCACCTGTGTTGCTCGCTTTTTTATGATGTAGGAGGGTTGAGGGTGGGCCTTTGTGGCTAGTCATATGTACTTTATGTCTGCTCTCTTATATTTACTCAAAATTAAACTGGATGCAAACACTCCAGTCAAAAAAAAAAAAAAAACTGGATGGAAACACTTATTTTTTCTAAATCTGTCAAGAACCAATTTAGATGCGGCTTGAAATATGGACAAAGTAAAGGCCCTTTGGTGCCATTTTCTTGACATTAGATTCTTTTGATAACCTCATTCTGTCTTCTTGATCACAATTCAAGAATCCTAGATTTACGTGCCTGTTGATTGCCTCTGCAGGTTCTGTTTTTTTAGGGCCATGGACACCAGAGAGTGTTGGTGATTATGCAAGTGGGACAAACCATGTCCTTCCTACTTATGGATATGCAAGGATGTATGGTGGTGTCTCATTGGATTCTTTCCTGAAGTACATAACAGTGCAGTCTCTCACAGTGGAAGGCCTGAGAAAACTTGGGCCATATGTAGCAACCATGGCTCAAGTTGAAGGTCTCGATGCCCACAAGCGAGCAGTTACCCTAAGGCTTGAGCACATAGAAGCCAAGCAGGTTTCAACATGAGATTATACTTCAATTGACTGTTCTCTTTATCTCTTGCAAGCTGTGGCAAGTCTACAGCCATTTGCTTGATAAAATTTACTTAGGCTTATGTATCATTAGTACCTAAGCATTTGCCATTTTCAAGTCATGTTTCAATAATAGTTTGAAATTCTAATTTTGGATGAAAATTTGGTTTTTAATAGACCCCAATGATCAATGTAGTTGACCCCGGATGAAGCTTTGGTGGTTGTTGTAACAATAATGGATTTCCACTATAATAACAGCCTAATTTTTTAAGTTGATTCTTGACACAATACAAAAGACGAGGGCTGCTCAAGGAATCACTAGAGAAGGGTTTTGATTTATTCTTGAACGTAAATTCTATTCAGTTTCAAGGTGGTTTTAGTGACATAATAGAGGTCTGATGCGTGATGAGTTTTGTGGTAGATCACTTAGCATGGTGGAAAGGGAAAGATTGGCTAAATTAAGAGAAGTCCAATACGTGGCGGATCCTAGCTAGTAAGACAAAGCCGTACATGACCCTCAAACAAATTTGAAAGAGACATTTCCTTGAGTTAAAAGAAATTTAAAACAATATATATGAAGAAACAAAGCAGGAGACAAAGACAAATATGCATAAAATGCAGGATGCGGGAGCACGTCAGCTAGAACATAACAACTATGCATGAAATATCATTATAGCTTCCCAGAGATTTGGCTTCTTTAACTAACTTTTTAGATGCTTTTTGAGCATCATCACTCATCAGCATCCCTGATACAGTCACAAGCCTCCTGATTTGTCATCACCTGCAATAGAGGAGTCAACACTATCTCTCAAAATCTGGGATGTGCTTTACCGTGGACGACATTTGCCAATATTGCATACCAGGTGCATATTTAATCTTCCCAAAATAGTTTTTTTTCCCCTAATGACATATGAGTCAAGATAATGATACTTTACTTTGCTCTAGATTGAAAGAAAATGAAATTCTATGGAATGATGAAATTAAGAATATAATATCTAATCATCTAATAAACGATTTTTATCACTTTTCCATAGCTATGGTTCCATTGTGGGATAAAAAAGAACTATAATGGACCAAAGAAACCAAGGATAAATTTTCTACTTTCTGATTAGCCAAAAAGTACACACTTGGAGTCCTAGAACATACAAATTCTATAGTTTGGTGTAATTAACATACATATAGATCAAGTTTAGCTTTTGGCTATAACAAATATGCAAATGAAACCATACATTATACATAGCATGGCATGCGATACTTTGTTGCACCATACTTTAAGTTCCTCCGCCTAGTGAAATCAATATTTTGGTTTTTTTTATATATATTTAAAACAATATTGTGGTTAATTACTTAATAGAGTTCATTCAAAACTGTTCCAAGTTATTCTGCAATAAGTTAGCAACTGATAAAAAATTTGAAATTATTCCTCTTCCTTTCTTAATTTATCTTTCTTTACATTTCTGGCTTTGCATCACCCATATCTTTCTTTAAAATTAAATTTTTTGTGGAACTTATTTAATAGGAATGAAGATATTTTATGCATGCGCTCTACTTCAGCCAAGGTGTTCTTTCTAATCAGTAATTATAAGATACATGCAATATTCTCATACCTTCCACAGACCATCGCTTGCCAAAATGATGAATTCGATGTCCTCATCAATCTTCTGAATCATCACATCTAGTTCTGCAGTAATGTGCTGCCTCAGTTTTCCATCTCCAAATGCCCTAGTCATTGCTAATTGGCCATCCACTCTTGGAACACACCCTAATTCCATCATATATTTTTGGCAATTCAGTTGATCTTCAGTGCTGAACTTGGAAGGAGCAATACAAGTCCACAAATGCAAAGAAATAAAATAAAAAAATATAAAGGAAAAAAAAATTGCATAAAACTAGGTTGGTGAAAAAAATTATAGGTTATCCATAACCCAAAGGTAGAACTTCAAAGTCACTTGCAGAGTGGGGGCAAAACACAATTTTTTCATATTGATTGCTTCCAAAAGGAAGCACAATAAATTAATTTCCCTTATAAATATGTGCCTCACTGGACACATTACTCACTCATGCTTGTTGACTCTGCATGATCCTACTCAATATAGTAATCACATGTTTGGATATCACAAAATAATCGGTTACAATTGAACTTCCAAACAGTTAATCAATTATTGTACAATAATTCTTGCATGTCCTATTTTGGCAGGTTTTGCTGTGTAGACTCCCTTGGCATGATATATTAAGTATGGAGATTAACATGACTTGACAAATAGATGCTGCACATGGACTACAAATACTGCTAGCATATCAGACATACAATTATAGGTTGTTAAGCATAAGTACAATTTCATATCTGCATATACCAGGCTAATTGTTCTTTTACAACTAATCTAAGTTGACAATGCAAGACAGACTTATAACTTATTATCCCCAATTTCAAAGATGTTATGTGTTAACTTTATACAGAAGTATCAGGTAGAGATAAAGATTTTATCTTTTAAAAGCAGGTATCACACTAATCATAGCTTTATGCACAAGATAGAAAGAACTATCTATATTGGCACTATAATGAAAAATGATGCATGAGTCACGGTTAATCTTTTAAAATTTAAATATCAATTATCAAGTTCAAAACAAGAAAAATTCCAAAATGAAAACCTGTAATATTTTATTTTGGCCATGATATTACCATAAAACTTTGTATTCAACAATTAAATAGCAGGTCTGATGCCAAGACTTGGCTTTCTAAAAGGAGTTTCTAAGTAATACAAAAATTAATTTCTTTTATTAGATGAACAAATAAGTGTTCTGTAATGATGGAAGTTTATTATTAGCAGATGTTGATGAATTTATTTCATCATTACCAGGTATCTTAGACACAAAACCTCCTCTGCTCTCAACAAGATCTTTCTCCTTCTCTGGTTCATTATCCACAGTAAGTTGTTTTGCAAGACCATTTTTGCATGAAATTGCTCGAGAATCACCAACATTGGCTACCAGTAGCTTTACTCCATTAATTAGTATTGCTGCAACAGTTGTTGATCCTCCACGTGAATCAGCTCTGTTTTCTAAAATCTCATCATCTGTAGCTTTACATGCTCTCTTAACAGCATGCACTGGATTTTTCCAGAAATCAGGCTATCCATGCATGATAAAGAAATCAAATATTAGTGAGAAAATAATGGTGTAAACTGAAATATACCAATTACTAAAGGATATACCTCACTCAGTATATTTTCAAATAGATGGCTTTGCAAGTATTTTGCAACATCACGACCTGAGTGACCATCAAATATTGCATATAATCCCAAGTCATAACCATTGAGATTCCTGTGTAGAGCAAAAATATAGTCTTCCATTCCATGGTTCATATTTCCTTGGATCAAGTGACATCCATGGCTGAAATGTCGAGTAGAAGGCTCATTCTTTTCATCTGCATCTTTTGTGAGCAGACCTTTGTGAAGTTCCTCCTATAAGAATAGAAAAGATTGTAAAGTACCATGCATAAGCCCCAAGGTTTCCTTTGTAACTTTTAGATTTTGATGATAACAAACCATGTCTTCCACTACATGATGTACACATTAACATGTGTAGAAATGCAATTTTGTAGAGAATGAGAAGCTAAAATGGTTAATCAAGAAGGGACATGCCGCAAAACCCAGTCTACAGAATCTTTAAGTTGCATTTTTCAAAATCTCAGTAGAGCATGCTCCAGGAAGGACCAGAAAGCAAGATCTTTAATAATACTCAGTAAAGCAACTCAAGTTTAAGTGAAGTAGAGCAACATCCAAAGATACAGACAAACCCATATTCCAATTTTTTTTTTTTTCTGATAAGATAGAGTTGCAATTCTTATCACCAACAGCTAGCAGACAAAGGTGTATATAAAGACACCTACACATAATGAATTGATACCAAATGCACAGATTTTGAATATCATTCTCTGAGGAATATTCATTGTCTCATCATTCTCCATTTTTGTGGCATAGAAAAGGAAAATCACTGTTTCATTAGTGTTGAAACAGAGAGGATATGATCTTTACTAAGAAGTATACTCATTTGAGAGGATTGTGTGAGATACACTTTTTGTAGTTGTTGTTGATCCCTTTGAGCTGCTATAATAATAGGTGTTTTTAGGGAGTCTAGATTTTCTATCTTGTTCTAGCTTTGAGTGGCTAGGGTTAAAGTTACTATTCTTATATCCTTGTTATTGCTTAAAGCTTGGCCTTTAAGTTGGTTTTCTGCCTTCTAACTTCTGTATATTCAAAAGATTTGTGCCGAGTAAATTTTGCTTGGTTTTAAGCGTTTGAATCATAGCTTTTGAAAAGCCCTTTCTGGTTGAACCAAAGAGGGGAACTTTGATTTTAAACTTGCATTTATGCATAATCTGTTTCCCAATTATTGTTCTGCTGCTATATATTATTTTGTGGGTTGAAGTTTTTATTTTCAAGTGTTGAAGAAATTGTGGTCAACACAATTCAACCCCCTTCCTGTGTTGATTCCACCTTCAAAGTACTTACAGAAAGGTAATTAGCTCTCTATTGTTTCGAATCTTGCATGCATGATTTTCAATTTCAAGAATTGGAGCGTGTTTGGGAAAGATTTTTTCCATCCCCAGCAGCTTTCTTTTTTTGGTTGAAAAAAAGCTATTGTAATGGTGTTCAATCATGTTTGGTAAAATCAATTTCAGCTTTTACACGAAATTCAATGCATTTTAAAAGCTTTTTTTCATAATGCTGAAATTTCAGCTTATGATTTTAGATTATAAATTATTCCATACACTTTGATATGTAAATACTATTTTGTCCTCAATCAAATAACTTTTTTAATCAATCAAATAACTTTTTTATCATTCTATACTTATTTTAGTAATTTAATGCATAAAAACGATTCTTTTTTATACTATCCAAATGAAATAGATTAGTTTAAAATTGCTTTTCAGCTAAAATATCCAAATGAAACAAATTATCTTTACAATAATCGATTATTGAAATAATCAAGTTTTCACAGCTATCCCAAACACGCATTTGATCTTCTGGCTTTCTCCTAGTTCCCTGGGATTCACTACACACACTAGAGAAAGAGGAGCAGGAGGAGTTAGAAGAGAAGGAGGAATCTACTGCCAACCATCAACAGACTCTTGACTGAGAATAAATCAAGTGCAGACCTAATGTATTTCAATGATTCACTTGAAAGCAATGCTAGGATCCTTATAAAAGCTAGAAATAACCATATAAGCACATGAGCATGAATAGATAGCTTGCTTATGTAACATATGGCACTACAAGAAGCTGGAAGGGCATGATAGGCTAAGAATCAAGGAAAGGTAGAAAATAGGTGATAAATTGATACGAGCTTATGGATACACTGATTACTAAACATTTGGAAGATGCCTTGTTAAACCTACACCAATGTTCTCTAGATACACCAGAAAAATATACATAAATGAAGTAGCAAGAATACATATGAATGACAAGATTTCCCTGGAGAAAAATTCAAAGATGGATACCTCTATAGCAGTGGGACCTTCATCTCCTAATAAGTATCCTGCTTCCTCTTTATGATCATCAACTGCATCATCATCTCCTGCTTTTTCTTCATCAGTGTTGTCACCAAAATCATTGTTATCCTCATCCTCACTATATTTTTCTTCTCTAGTAGAGTCATCTTCTGGCTGCTGTCAAATGCAAGGCAAAAATTTGCTGGCTATTATAATGAGGAAGGTGCACTACTGAAGAAATTAATCTAACTGGATACTTCAATTAAGATACACCTAATATTGGCGTCCACAAAATTTAGCCTAAGAGAAAGTTTTGACTTGGCCAGTTGAGATCGACCAAACAGGTTATGCACAGTTAGGAGACAAATACAGGTGGCAATATATGGGATGATGTTCCTGAAAATGTAGTAGAAACTTTTTGAAAGAATGTCTGCTCTCTGTTGATAGAAGATGATATAGAGATATCTATTTCTCTTAATGTAAGACAATTCTAAAAATAAAAGTAAACCAATTACTGTGACTTGTTTGTCCATACTTGCACATTCTTGATTCTTGTTAAGAATAATAGTGTGATAAATAAGTGAGGGTACTCTAGTCTTTGTGTATCCCATAATTACTCTCTCTCTCTCTCTCTCTATATATATATATATATATCACTGCATGACACAATTGTGTTATGCCTGTAAATTCGTTTCTTACTTTGCCTCTTACTCTGATAACATGGTATCATAGAGCCTATTTTTTTTCCCTTTTCCTTTTTTATTTTTTATTTTTAATTTTAAACAGAAACCCTAAGGTACGTTTGGATTGGTGGGAGTGAGTGGAATGAAATGAAATAAAGATATGTTCCATTATTTGAGTATGTTAAAAAAGGATGGAATAGGATGGAAGTGGGTGGGATAGATTCCATCCCATCTCACAAAAAACCATCAATTTTCTTCCTCCCCTAATTTGGGAGGTATGAGATGAAATAATCTTTATTATTATTATTATAATTAGGATTACATCCCATCCCACCAAAAACCATTTACTTCCCAAACAATAGAGTGGTAACTTTATTCCATTCCATCCTAAAATATCTAAACAATGGAATGGTACTTTTATCACATCCTATCCCATTCCATTCCATTCTATCAATTACTAAATATCCAAACATAGCCTAATTTTTTTTTCTTTTTCATTTTCTCCTTCTCACCGTCCCTCACCTCTCCTCGTACCTCTTTCCCTTCCTCTGGTAATGACTCCGGTGTAAGATTATACCTTGGTGGTATTGGTGGTCCTGGTCGCAGTAATAGTGGTCCTCCTACTTGTTTTGGTTGTGGTGATGTTGGTCATATTCAGAGGTTTTGCCTTAAGGTCACATCCTCATAGACACGAGTTGCTTATGTTGCTAACTAGGATGACTTATTGCTTATCCCCTCGAGAGTTGTTCTGTCTCCTATTGCTCGCTCTATCCCCATTGAACCACAAGTGACCTTATCTGTTGATGAGTATACTCGCCTACTTTAGTGTCATCCCTTTGTTACTGCGACACTAGCGCAAACAGGTAACCCTATAACTTGTCTTTCTACCACCTCTCGTAATTACATCATTGATTCAAGAGAGACAGATCATATGACAGGTGATACAGATATCCTTTCCTCCTTCTACCTCGTTACCCAGTGTCACATTAGCTAATGGCTTTACTGCTCCTGTTTGCGAAAGTAGTATTGCTCAACCCACTAAGTCTCTTACTTTATCCTTTGTCTTGTGTTTACCTAGCTTTCCTTTCAATTTGTTATCTGTCAATAAACTTACACATTCCTGTGCTATTCACTTTTATCCTTCTTATTGTGTCTTTCAGGATCTTGAGACGAAACAGATTATTGGTAGAGGTTGTGAGTCTAGTGGATTATACATCTTAGATACCTTGCAGTGTGTGCCACGCCCTGTTGCATTTACTAGTGCTCGTGACCATTCAGTTTTACAAATTCATTCTCATTTTGGTTATCCGTCTTTGCCAACATTGAAGAAGTTGTGTCCAGCTTTACAGTCTGTGTCACACTTAGAATGTGAATCATGTCAGCTTACCAAACATCATAGCTCACCTTATTTACCTAGAATTAATAAGCGAGTTCTGTCCTCTTTAGAGTTAGTTCACTCCGATGTTCTTATTTACCTAGAATTAATAAGCGAGTTCTGTCCTCTTTAGAGTTAATTCACTCCGATGTTTGGGTATTTCTTCTAAACTTGGTTTTAAATACTTTGTCACTTTTGTTGATGATTATTCCTGAGTAACATGACTTTATTTTATGAATCATCATTCTGAATTATTTTCTATTTTTGTTGCCTTCTGTGCTGAGTTTAAAACACAACTTGGGTGCCCTTCGTATTTTGCAAAGTGACAATGCTAAAGAACATTTCTTTACTGGATTTTCTAATTTCCTTTCACGCTAGGGTATCATCCATTAGTCTTCTTGTGTGGATACCCCTCAACAAAATGAAGTGACTGAGCACAAGAATTGTCATTTGCTAGAAATTGCTCGACCCTTGTTATTCCACATGCATGTTCATAAGGTTTTTTGGGTCTGATACTATGGCAACTACTTGTTATTTAATTAATCGTTTGCCTTCCTTCGTTCTTAGTGGTACTATTCCTTACTCTCTCTTGTTTCCCTCCCATACCTTATTTACCCCCTCGTATCTTTGGTTGTACTTGCTTTGTTCAAGATGTTCGCCTTCATCATACTCAGCTTGATCCTCGTTCTCTTAAATGCATCTTCCTTGGTTATTCTCGTCACCAAAAAGGATACCGTTGTTTCTCACCTTCCTTGAGTAAGTTCTTGGTTTTTGCTAACGTTACATTCTTCGAATCTACCCCTTTTGATTTCTCTCCAGGTTCTCCTGTTTTAGTGGAGTCTGAGTCTGATTTTCTTGTTTATGTTGAGACATCTGCTACTTCTATTCCACTCCCTTCTGTTCTATTTTGCCTTCCTACTAAATAGGTTTTTATGCGCTGCATTCAGCAATGTGTTGTGACACCAGCTACTCCCTTAGACTCATCACCTCTGCCTATTGCTTCGCCTCCGAATCCGCTATCATGTTCCTTATCACCTAACCCTAGTCTTGATTTGCCCATCGCTCTCCGCAAAGGTAAACACACTTGTACCTATCATGTCTCTACCTTTCTTTCTTATAATGCCTTGTCACCCTCTTCCTAGTCTTTTGTTACTTGTTTGGACTCTGTTACAATTCCTAAGTTTGTGTGTGAAGCGTTGGCTCATCCTGGTTGGCGTGCTGCTATGGAGGATGAGATACATGCCCTTGAGTGGAATCATACATGTGATCTGGTTTCCTTGCCTGTTGAAAAAAAGGCCATTAGTTCTAAATGGGTCTTTGTTGTTAAAATGAATCTTGATGGTTCTGTGACACAATTGAAAGCTCGATTGGTGGCTAAAAGGGTATGCTTAAACATACGAACTTGACTACTCTTGAGACTTTCTCTCTAATGGCTAAACTTATTTTTGTTCGCCTTTTTGTTTATCTTGTGTCTACTCATCATTGGCCTCTTCATCAACTAGATGTGAAGAACACCTTCCTCCATGGTGATCTAGAAGAGGAACTATATTTGGAGCAATCCCCTGAGTTTGTTGCTCAAGGGGAGTCAAGCAAGTTGTGTAAACTATAGAAATCTTTATATGGGTTGAAACAGTCATCGAGAGCTTGGTTTAGGCAGTTTAGTACAACAGTGATTGAGTTTGGCCTGCAGAGGAGCACATATGATCATTCAATGTTTTACCAATAGACTAGTTCTGGGTGCATCCTTCTGGTGTTGTATGTTAATGACATTGTCATAACTGACAATGATGGTCTAGGGATCAACACTCTTATAACTTTCCTTCATAGTCAATTTCAGATGAAAGACTTAAGAGAGCTGAAATATTTTCTTGGGATTGAGGTGTATAGGAGCTAGAAAGGCATCTTCCTCTTTCAAAGGAAGTAATTGCTAGACTTGCTGAGAGATACTAGCTTTATAGAATGTTAGCCTTATGATACTCCCATGATAGCTAATGTGAAGTTGAATGGTGAGGATGGAGATTTGCTTGAAGACCCAAAAAGATATAGAAGAGTTGTGAGAAAACTGAACTATCTAACTGTGACGCGAACATATATTGCCTTCTCAATAAGTGTGGTTAGTTAGTTCATGTCATCTCCTAAACTGCACATTGGGATGCAGTTGTTCACATTTTGAAGTATCTTAAAAGAGCACCAAGTCATGGGGTTCTCTATCAAGACCGAGGTACTTGCAAGGTAGAAGGATTCTCTTATGCAAATTAGGTAGGGTCACTAGTTGACAGGAGATCCCACAATTGGAAATTGTATCTTTGTTGGTGGTAATCTCGTATTTTGAAAAAGTAAGAAGTAGAGTGTTGTTTCTTGCTCTAGTGTTGATTTGAGTATAGGGCAATGGCAGAAGCGACTAGTGAACTTATATGGATATCTCATTTACTAAAGGAACTAGGTGTTTGAATCTCTCATCCTATGAATATATGGTGTGACAACCAAACTGCTATACATATTGCTAATAACTATGTGTTCCATGAAAGAACGAAACATATAGAAGTGAATTACCATTTTGTTTGAGAAAAGTTTCAACAATGGCTGATTTTGTTAAAGCATGTTCGAACTGGAGATTAATTAACTGATATTTTTACTAAAACCTTAGTAGGTAATAAAGTGAATGCTATATGTAACAAGTTGGGTATAATTGATATCTATTTGCCAACTTGAAGGAAAGTGTTAAGAATAATAATGCGATAAACATGTGTGGATACTCTAATCTTTATGTTTCCTATATATATATCAGTGCGTGACACAATTATGTTATGACATGTAAATTCTTTTTAGTTTGCCTCTTACTCTGATAAAATTCTAAATCAAATCTCCCATAGAATCCTTGTGACTCCAATGTCGCAGTTACATACCATGTACTACTAGCACTAATTTCCACTATATAAACACACAAATAACTATTAGCATCAGACTTTCATGATATTGTAATGATAACGCATAGCACAAGAATGAAATAGAAAATAACCTTTCTTTCAAGAGAGTCCACATAGCTTCCTGTCGCAACCGGGATCGCGACGGGACGACCGAAAAATATAAAAAATCAATGGAGTCGCCACTAATGTTTATTTAAATTAGGAAAATATTAGAAAAACCCTTTTATCAGGAAAACTGGTCTTTTGAAAATGAGTTTGAGTCCGGGAGTCGATTACAGATAGGAAGGTGTTAGCACTTATATTGCCTGTTCCAAGAACGGTACCTTATGTTAGTTGTGCAAATTTTAATAATATCAAATATATTTATTTTAACCCTCTAAACAAAAGACTTTGTAATTATTTATTATTTTTTCATTTTTTATTTTTGAAAAGAAATAAAAGAAACAACCAAATTATGAAAATTTATTTTTTTGGCTTGACAGAATAGAGATTCTGCTCCTACGTATCCTCGGGTGCAATGAGGAACTCAAAGTCACGTAGTTCTTTAAAAAATGATTGTGGGTTGGTTGATTTTAAATCAAATTATGAAAAGATTTTTTTTTTTTTTTTGAAAAGGAATTTTATTCAAAAAATAAATTCAGTCTTGCACGAGGTTCAAGTTAGCACTAGGCTACTCAATAAACCCTTATGATCCGAGTAACATTGAAGATAGCATTCGCTATTCAATCACCATTACTGGTCACTGCTTTTATTAAAAGATTTTTTTTATCATTTTTTTATATTTTTATCCTAATTCATTTTTAGAGAATGCACAATGACAAATAATGCACAATGACAAATAAGTAACTACTCAAAACAAATTCTATTATTGTCTTTTTATTTTTCTTTTTTATATTATTTTTTATTATATATTTTTTTTTTATATTTAAATCTTTCATGTATTTTCACTCTTATAATTTTGTCATTTTTTATTTTTAATGTACCTTCCATTTTTTACATCTTTTTTTCATAAATTTACTACATGAACAGGTCTGGGCCTTGACAAAAAAAAAAAACATGCAGATCCTATTCCTCATTTTTCTGTATAGTAACTGGGCCCAAACAAAACATAACCCAAATGAATTTTTTTGTTTTATTCTGTTTTAATAATCAAGCAAAACATAGCCCAAACAAAACATAACCCAAATTAATAATAATAATCAAGCTTCAGAAAACCATCTCAGGAGAAACGAGTGAAAGAAATGAAGTGGGGCTTGGCCTCTCTGTACCGTAAGAGGTGATGCGAAGGAGAAGTAGCTCGGCCGGTCGAGCTTCGGTGGAACACCGGCGGCGCACGGAGAAGCTCTAGATCGGGACTCGTGTGGGTTCGTGGCCTAGTGGCTTGGTGGCTGCTGGTAGTGTAGCGCGTTGTGGGTGAAGGAGATGGGTCACGGTGTTGGGTATTTTGTGGGGGTGGAGTTGATGGTTATGGGTGGCTTGGAGGTGAGTGTTCACGGTGGAGCTTGGTTCCTTGGTGTTTGATATTGTGCTTGGGTTGTGACAGGATAGAGGATGTGGGTGTGATTTGTTTAATTTGGCAGAAGCGAAGTTTGATGGTTGTGAGCAGAGGTTGCGATGGGTTCGTGCAACTCGTGCTTTCTTGGTTCGGTGATTGAGCTTGTGGTGGAACGATGGCTTTGTGGCTAGAGGTGTGGCCGGGTTTGGTGATGACACAATAGGTTGGATTTAGGCTGTGATTCTGTGGAGAATGAGGTTTTCTTTGTTCTGGGATTTGATGGTGGTTTCTTGGGTCTGTACAGAGGCTATGGGTGTTCTGGTTTGATGGGTTTTCAAGTGGTTTGGGTTACTTTGTTTGTTGATGGATTTCTGTATTGAAGTTTTGTAGTAGGGATGATAACTGGTAGGGAGGCTAGATGGTCTATGGATGAGTTTGTATATGGTTGTTAATGAATCTGCTTCTGGGTCTGGCCGATCAGAAGCAAGGTCATGCGGTGTTTTCAGGGGTTTTGTGGTCGTAGGGGATTACGGGTTAAAATGTGGTGTTTTTTTTTTTTTGGGGGTCCTCCTTTTCTCTCGCTCGTCTAGGTATTTTAAGGGGGAAATCTAGTATTGTGATGAACCCTTTGCTTTGACCTTGAGACCAAAGGAGCTTGAGTGTTGCAGAGGTTGAACCAGGCTTAAGTCTTCTCTCAATTTCTATTTTTGTGTTTTGCTTCTCTGCCTCACCCCTTCACTCTTCCCCATTCTGCTGCTTTCTTCTTTTATGTTCTTTGATTGATCAAGATACTCGCAGGAGGGCTTTGAGCCTTGTGCCTTGAGCCAAATAACAGAGCTAGAGAGTGTCTTGAGGCTCATGCTTTAACGTAAATTTGAAGTTGAATAGTCATTATGCCATTATTTTTATTTTTATTTTTTATTTTTTTTTAATTTTCTATTTTTTTCTTTTTTGTTTTCTTTTTATTATATATAAAAAATAAAAGGAAAATTTAAATGAAATGCAATTGAATAAAATTGGAACAGAAAACACGTTCAAAACATTACAATTAGGCATCAATTAACACAAACATTAGCTCTTGATTAAGCAACAAAAATAAAATTTTATGGACAAAATTAGGTATCAACAGCTGCCCCCCTTTGCTTTACATTTAACATAAATGGGAAGCAAAGGAATTGATTCAATTTTGTTCATAAAAATTTTATTTTTTACTTTTTCCATTTTTGAAATGCGTAAATTGATGCAGAATGCAACAGATATCAAAATAAAGGGTAAAAAGCTTGCAGAGTCAGGTATCCGCTGAAGCTTAACGGAAAACTTAAAACAGAAAAGGCACGAAGCTTGCGGAGTCGGGTATCCACTGAAACTTAACAGAAAAAAAAAAAAAAAGGCTTACTTGAGTCGGCATCCACTGCTTTGAAGCTTAAGGCAAAAGGTAAAAGCTTACTGAGTCGAGTATCCACCGAAACTTGACATGAAAGAAAAAAAACTTACTTGAGTCGGGTATCCGTGAAGCTTAACAGAAAAGAAAAAAGCTTAAAACAGAAAAGACACAAAGCTTGCGGAGTCGGGTATCCGCTGAAACTTGACAGAAAACTTAAAGCAGAAAAGACACAAAGCTTGCGGAGTTGGGTATCCGCTGAAGCTTGACAGAAAAGAAAAAAGCTTACGGAGTCGGGTATCCGTTGAAGCTTGAACAGGAAACTTAAAGCAAGAAAGACAAAAGCTTGCAGTTCCTGAATCCGCCAAGCTTGTAAAGCAAAGCAAAAATAAAAAGCTTACTGAGTCGAGTTATCATCCGAAGCTTGACGAAAAAAACTTAAAACAGAAAAAGACACAAAGCTTAAAGCTTGAAAAAGAAAAAAGCAGAAAAGACACAAAGCTTGCGGAGTTAGGGTCCATCACGTTGAAGCTTAAAAAAGAAAAAAGTAGAAAAGACACAAAGCTTGCGGAGTTGGGTATCCGCTGAAGCTTGACAGAAAGGAAAAAAGCTTACGGAGTCGGGTATCCGTTGAAACTTGAACAGGAAACTTAAAACAGAAAAGATAAAAAGCTTGCGGAGTCGGGTATCCGCTGAAGCCTAACAGAAAAGAAAAAGGCTTACAGAGTCGGGTATCCGCTGAAGCCTAACAGAAAAGAAAAAAGCTTACGGAGTCGGGTATCCGCTGAAGCTTAACGGAAAACTTAAAGCAAAAGATAAAAAGCTTACAGAGGTCGGGTATCCGCCGAAGCTTAACGTAAAAAAAAAAGACAATGGGCGCGGGGACCCGGAATGACAAGATAATGGGTGCGGGGACCCGGGAATTAAAGACCATGGGTGCGAGGACCCGAGAATTAAAAGACAATGGTTTTGAATTTGATGCCAGAGATGGTGCATAATGCAATAGATACAATGAATGTGATACTTGAGGACAATGCATGTGATACCAGAGGCGATGCATAATGGAATGGATGCATAATGATGCAATGGATGTGATGTTTAGGGACAGTGCATGTGATGCTAGAAATGATGCATGATGCAATGAATGCCCTATTGTAGGGATTCTCATGAACAAATCGAGTAAACAATTTTTTATTTATTTATTATTTTTTTTAGAGCTTTGATTGAGTCACTCTTAATTCCACAACCCTTAAGGACTTTATCCACAGCAAAAAATGAGATTGAACAGCAACATTCGTTGATTGGCTTTATGATTTGCCTGATGATTCTTACTTTTCTCATCAACTCTTGTTAGGATTTCATTGCGTTTCCCATGACCTTTGAGATTGTTAAAGCAAATCTAAATGCTTTTATCATATTGTCACATGTTTCACATCTCAACATAAAACTATAAAAATACATATTAAATCAACAATGGGTTGCAACAAAAAGGGATTATCATTATAGACGAAAAAGTACAAGAAAGGCAAGACAAATGGAACTCGAATTGAAAAGGTTTACAAAAGAAATGTTGGAGCGAATTTTCCACTTCTTCGAGTGATGCTCTCTTGAATGAACAAGGTGCTAATTTCCCATGTGTGCAACCTTGAACATCCCCTTGTCTCTGCTTTCTGAGAATATGATTCGACCCACTTTTACATATCGGGAGTGTCTCCCGATAAGACTTCGTATATTCAAACCGCCTTGGTTTGGCCCGGATACTCTAAAACTCGCCCCAATTTAGGACTTGAGGTATGTTCACTTCTCCTGGATGTGTCAAGTACCCTTTTTTTTTTAACCCTAACTTTTGCCTAGGTCGCTTCTTCCGAGTTTTCAACCTAGCGGTCGCTCCAACTTTTGCCTAGGTCGCTTTTCGTGTTTTCACCAGCGAGCCATTTTTCTTTTCCCTTTTTTTTTTTTTTTTTAAGCATAGTACATTTTGATCAAGGCGTCTCGAATTTATAGGAAGTGGTAGATCTTCGCCATCCATGTTTGTGAGAATCAAAGCTCCTCCCGAGAAGGCCTTTTTACGACATAAGGTCCATCATAGTTTGGAGTCCATTTTCCTCGAAAATCCTTTTGAATGGGAAGGATCTTTTTGAGTACTAAGTCCCCTTCTTGAAATTGTCGAGGACGCACCTTTTTCGCATAGGCCTTCATCATTCTCTTTTGGTAAAGCTGACCATGACATAGTGCAGTTAATCTTTTTCCTTCAATGAGGTTCAACTGATCAAGTCGAGTCTGGACCCATTCGGCTTCTTCTAGTCCTGCCTCCATCAGCACCCTTAATGAGGGGATTTCCACTTCAATAGGGAGTACCGCTTCCATTCCATAAACCAAAGAGAAAGGGGTTGCCCCAGTTGAAGTACGAACGGACGTGCGATAACCATGCAGTGCAAATGGTAGCATTTCGTGCCAGTCTTTGTATGTTACAACCATCTTCTGGACGATCTTCTTGATATTCTTGTTTGCTGCCTCAACTGCCCCATTCATCTTAGGGCGGTAAGGTGAGGAATTGTGGTGCTCAATTTTAAAATTCTCACACATCTCTTTCATCATCTTATTATTCAGATTAGTGGCATTATCTGTAATAATCTTGCTTGGCAAGCCATAACGACAAATCAACTCCCTTTTGACAAACCTGACCACTACATTCCTAGTGACATTGGTATAAGAAGCAGCTTCGACCCATTTAGTGAAGTAATCAATTGCAACGAGAATGAAGCGATGTCCATTTGAGGCCTTTGGTTCAATGGGTCCTATGACATCCATTCCCCACATCGAGAACGGCCAGGGTGCCGTTAAAACATTCAAAGGTGCTGGTGGCATGTGAATCCTATCAGCATATGTCTGACATTTATGACACTTTTTCACATAGTTGAAACAATCAGCCTCCATTGTCAACCAATAGTACCCCGCTCTTAGTATCTTTCTTGCCATTGCATGCCCATTTGTATGAGTTCCGAAAGAACCTTCATGAACATCTTTGATGATTTTCTTTGCCTCTCGTTGCATCAACGCATCTTAGTAGCACCATATCATGGTTCCTCTTGTAAAGCACTTCCTCATTTAGAAAGAAACCCATCATGCGAGTCTCCTAAGGGTCCTTTTGTCATTTTCTCAAGCATGTGGAGGGTACTCTCTGCTTCTTGATAAAGCATTTGATGTCATGATACCATGGTTTCCCATCTGGTTCCACTTCTATCATTTGACAATATGCCGGTTGGTCACGACTTTCCATTTTTATAAGCGGCAAGTCCCTATCCTGACTTGCTTTGAACATTGACGACAACGTGGCTAGGGCATCAGCCAACTGATTATCTTCTCGAGGGATGTGATGGAATGTAACTTCGTCAAGTTGTTCAATCAACTTCTTGATGTAGGCATGATAAGGGATTAATTTGGCATCTCGAGTTTCCCATTCTCCCTTTAGCTGATGGATGACCAAGGCAGAGTCCCCATATACCTCAAGAACTTTTACCTTTGAGTCTCATCGCTGCTTGGATTCCCATGGCACACGCTTCATACTCGGCTATGTTGTTTGTACAATCAAAGCACAACCTAGCAAGTGATTGGGATGAAATTATTTTCGGGGAAATCAATATGGCCCCAACTCCATGCCCCAAAGTGAATTGGAAGCTCCATCGAACAACAAAGTCCATTTGTCTTTTTCCGAGGGTTTTTCTTCTCACGAACAAAACCATTACATCTTCATCGTGGAACTCACACCGCATAGACCCATAATCTTCCACCGGTTGACTAGCCAAGAAATCGCGCAGAGCGCCGCTTTGATCGCTTTTTGCGTGACATAGACAATGTCATATTCGATAGCAAAACTTGCCGCAAAGATGCAATCCTTCCAGCCGAGTAGCGGGTTTTCAAAGATGTACTTGATCGGGTCCATTTTGGACACTAACCAAGTGGTACAACACAACATGTACTGCCTTAACCGGTGGGCTGCCCATGCCAAGGCGCAGATGTGTGTTCCAACAATGAGTATTTTGCCTCATAATTGGTAAACTTCTTACTCAAGTAATAGATGGCCCGCTTTTTTTTGCCGCTTTCATCGTGTTTGTCCCGACGCAACCCATGGATTCATCCAACACGGTCCAAGTACATGATGAGAGGCCTTCCTGCACCGGAGGTACCAAAACCGGGGTTCTTGCAGATATCGCTTGATCTTCTCAAATGCTACCCGACAATCCTCATTCCACTCTCTTTAATCTCGGTTTTTACGTAACAACTTGAAGATTGGCTCGCATGTTGTTTGTCAATCGGGATATAAACCTAGCAATATAGTTCACCTTCCCAAAATCCACGAACTTCTTTTTCGGTCGAGGAGTCGGCATCTCTATGATTGCTCGAACTTTGTCCGGGATCAACTTCTATCCCTTTCTCGCTAACCACAAACCCCAAGAGCTTGCCCGATTTTACCCCAAAAGTGCACTTAGTAGGATTTAGTCTCGAGCCTAAACTTTCTCAACCGTTCAAAGAGCTTTTGCAGACGGTTATGTGATCTTCTTCTCGTTTTTGACTTTGCAATCATGTCATCCACATAAACTTCTATTTCTTTGTGCATCATGTCGTGGAACAATGCCACCATCGCCCTTTGATAAGTTGCTCCGGCGTTCTTCAATCCAAATGGCATCACCTTATAGCAAAAGGTTCCCCACGAGTGATGAATGTGGTCTTCTCCATATCTTCAGCGCCATCTTGATTTGGTTATATCCCGAGAAACCATCCATGAAGGAGAAAAATGCATGTTGAGCAAAGTGTTGTCCACCAAAACGTCAATGTGAGGTAGAGGAAGTTATCTTTAGGGTCGGCCCTATTCAAATCTCTATAGTCAACGCACATTCGCACCTTCCTATCTTTCTTTGGGACAGGGACGATGTTAGCAACCCATTGAGGGTACTTTGCAACGGCGAGGAAACCCGCATCAAACCTTTTTAACCTCTTCTCTAATTTTTAGTGACATCTCTCGACTTCATTCGTCTCAACTTTTGCTTGACCGGAGGACATTCTCGGTTTTAATGGCAATTTGTGCTCAACTATGCCAAGTATCTAGGCCAGCATATCTTGGTATGACCAGCAAAAACATCACAATAATCCGATAAGAGCTTAACCAACTTGCTTCGCTCATTTTCTTTCATGGTAGTGCCAATTTTAACTTCTTTTTTATCATCCTCTCGTCCCCAAATTAATCAGTTCGGTTGGCTCTTCATGGGGCTGAATTTCCTTGGCCTCTTGTTCCATTAATCTCATTAGCTCGGAGAGGGTTCCCAATTGTCATCATTATCCTCATCAACATGATTAACTGGGATGGTCAAAATCATATAATGGGGTCATAGCACTATCATTTTCAAGAGAGTCACTCTCAGATCTGCATTTATTGGTATCAACACAAGTAAAAAAAAAAAGGTAATGAATAAAGGTTAATGAAATGGTTGAGCAAAAAGCTGAAAAAAAGAGAAATAGCAAGATAATCTGAAAATGCATTTATTGATAGTAAATATTGAAATGAAAACATGTGAGCCCGCTTTCACAACACATTATCCTAAAGCCTCAAGGGCGAGCTAAAGGATTAGCATTACAAAATTACTTTGAATCAATTTCACAAGTCATGGGAAAATCAACGCTCTCCCAATTGTTGAGTTCTCATCCGGGGAGCAAGGGTACACCAAGTTGACACCATGATTGATGAGTTGATCGTCTTCGATGGCGGTCACTTGGTTCAGAAACACTAATCCCGCACTTCGGAAGTTTCGTCGGATGTCACAGATGGGGATCCTCTCAGCTTTAGGCTCCCGATTTTCCAACCTAGCCAACCTCCTCTCCTTTTTCTCTTCTAGGACCCTTCTTTTGTCTGCTTTGGTGGGTTTATATCCTAACCCAAATCTGTCTTTGTTTTCGCAGGTACCCAGAAATTCACGATGCCTTGTCCATTCATTCCTAGTCCTCTTCCATATTGGTATCCTTTTCCAAGCATTACCTTAGCCATCATCATGGATGCATTAGATGGCCGGGGCTTCAGACCTTGAGCTCCTTCTTCCACATAGGTGGCATTGACAATCTCTAGCGCTTGGAACGCGGTTTCAAGAGCTTCTTCTGCAGCTTCAATATAAGGAGTGTCTAAAGGCTTGCTCACCAAATTGGTCTTCTTCGCCAAATACAATAATCACCTTATTATCAACTATGAATTTTACTTTTGGTGTAAGGTAGAAGGCACAAGCCCAAATAGAATGAATCCACTGGTCGTCCTAAGAGACAACTGTAGGATGGCGTAATGTCCATCACTTGGAAGAGTATATTGAAAGTGCAGGGACCAATTTGAACTGGTATTTCAATTTCCCCCATGACCTCTCTTCTGGTGCCATCGAATGCCCTTACTATCATCGTACTTGGTTTCATGCAAGTTCCATCAAAAGGCAGCTTGGAAAGGGTTGATTTTGGTAACACGTTCAAGGAGGAACCATTGTCAATGAGCACTCTAGCCATTATATGCTTTTGACATTTGACAGAAATGTGCAGTGCCTTGTTGTGCCCCATTCCTTCAGTTGGTATCTCATCATCAGTGAAAGTGACATAATTATCAGCAGTAATGTTGCCAATAATACCACCTAATTTGTCAGCCGTAATGTCATGAGAAAACATGAGCCTGATTCAATATTTTCATCAACACTTTTCTATGCGATTCGAATTCATCAATAAGGACAAAAGTGATATCCTTGCGAGGGTGCGATTCACCGATCTACCACTTTGTATTCACTTTGCTTGATAAACTTCAAGAACTCACAAGCTTCTTCATCCGATACCTCTTTTTGTACTCCTTCGCCTTTTCCGACCTTTCTTTTTTTTGTTTCGTTCCCAATGGAAGTCTCCCTATCTTGACTTTGCCTTTACTGGTTCCCTTTTTCTTCTTCTTCTGGGTCCCTTCGCAGCTCCTCGGAGTGTAGACGCGCCACTCCGGTCACTCCCCAATCCCCGATATATTGGTAACAATAGAAGTCGAACCGTACGCAACTTCCGACCGATCATTCGTGGGATTGCTTCTAAGGACTTGTGCATCATAATTCCATGGCACGGCTCGAGTGTCCTTGAAGGGAAAAGGACCGGGAACTTGAATGGTGATAGGTTTCGGGCCACAAGGGATGGCGCATATGCAGCTTCAGTATAATAGATAACCAACGGTTTGATAACCTGATTTGCAATGGAAGGGACCAGAGAGTTTACGGCTTCCTGACCTTCTTGCAATTGTGGAATAGCACACTTATCCACCATGTTTACGCCACCATTATCCCATAGATGACCTATTTGCACTAAATGCATATCCATTAGATCTTGAAGGATCTGTCTAAACTCACCACATCCTCAATAGAATGCCCCACATTCCCATGGAGATTGCACATTATTTCACCTTCATCGCCCCTTCTTCTCAATATGAGCTTCCATCATCCCGCATTTGCACGCTTCTTTAAGGATAACCTCATGGGGTCTTGACATCCGTCGCTTGTCTTATGAGCCGCAGTGGCCGAATACTCCTCTATAGCATTTACTGTGGGATTCCCATGGTTTGGTAAGGGATTGTGACCCACACTGGGAGTATTTGTCTTGAAATTCAACCACTTAGCATTGATTAGATCTTGCACCTTAAATTTTAGTGCTTTGCAATTCTCTGTAGAATGCCCCGCGCCCCCGCATGGTAATCACACTTGGCATTTGGGTCAAAACCTTTAGGGTATGGAGGTTCTAATGGCTTCATCGGACAAGGAGCCAAAAGAGAGTTACGGATGAGTTGGGGTAGTAATTCGGTGTAGGTCATAGGAATTGGGTCGAAGTGGACAAACTTCCTTTCTTGGTTATTTGGTGGCCTTCTTTGGTTTGTGTTTGGATTTTGGGTCCATGGTTGAGTCAGTTTGCGGTGGTAAGGTAGAGGGTGCCGGGTATTGAGTAGGAAGTGGCGTTTGGTGAGGCCTCATTGAGTTGTGAGGTTGAGGATGGGAAACGTGTGAAGCGTTGGCGACATAAGGGTGGTAAGGCTGGGGATATGGAATCGGTGGAGTAGTGGGAAAGTACGGGTGGTAAGGTGCGAAAGGAGTCTGGAAGGATGGTTGATGGTTCACATGTGTTTGGCTATATCTCGCCTTGGGTGAAGTTTCTCTGGTCAAAGGTAATAGCATGCGTTTCTCCTTCTCTTTTCTTCCCCATCTGGGCCTCTTGGCGTTAAATGTTCCAGTTGAACTTTCAACGATCTTTCCACTTCTCATTCCCCCTCAACTCTTTCTCCAATGATGACCATGTCCGAGAAATTTGATGATACACTCCCTATCATTTTGTCATAAAAGGGTGATTGCAAGTGTGTCAATGAACGTAGCCACCATCTCTCTTTCCGTCAATGGGGCTCTACTTGAGCACCATTTCCTCCACCTCGAGCGTATTCCTTGAAGGTCTCAAGATCCTTCTTAGCCATATTCTCGCAATTGTAGTCTATCCTATGCCATATCGATGTTATACTTATACTTTGCTTCAAGAAAGCGTCACCAAGTCTTTGAAACATCGTATATGGGCACGCTCAAGATGCGTGTACCAATTCGAGGCTGCCCCAGCCAGGTTAAGTCGTCTTGAAAGAAGTGGATTAACAACTTGTCATCGTGAGCATGCGAAGCCATTTTGCGGATGTACATGGTCGTGGTTCTTTGGACAAGTAGTTCCCCGTACTTGTCGAAATCCGGACTTTAAACTTGGGAGGAATCACCACATTCGGGACAAGACAGAGCTCAAGCATCCAAAGACCATAGCCACTTGCCCTTCAATGGCTCGTAGTCTTTCTTCAATGATTTCCCACTTCTCCCTGGATCGGGGTTTTCCACGAGAGGAATTCAACGGGTATTGTGGCACGATGGTGGGAACAGAATGTTGCCCCGCTGGGGTTCCACCGGCATGTGGTTGAGCCGCACTTAAGGAGTTTGAAGCGGGCATACCGCTGCCCGGAGGATTGCGCCATTGCGGTGGTACGAACCGGGATGGAGACCATATGGCGGGATGAAGAAAGGGTATGGGTGTTGTGTTGGCGGGGATTCGTTGTCATTTGACTGAGTGGCTTGATTTTGGGTAAGGTTCGAGGGATTTGAAGTTGGGGACACTGTCGGTATGTCATTATTGAGGGAATTAGTGGCTAATGGTGGTATATAACCCGGAGGGAGGCCATACGGGGGAAGGACGTCCCTTGGTTACCCCGTGAACCGGCGACCGAAGGTTGAGTGGTGCCGTTTGGGCAAATGGTGAGTGGCATCGTAATCCTTGAGGATTAAAGCCTTGGTATTGCGGGGGAATGCAAAAAACCAAAGGCGGGCAGGAGGTGTGGCCGGATGTCCTTCATTTGTTACCGATGGATTCCCATCCGTGCTCCTTCTACTCTCCATAGACCGTAACATTTCCAACATCTTGGACATTTGCTCCCCGAGCCGGTTCACTTCATCCCTCAAATCTTGCGTCTGCTCTATCTCATCCATGATCTTTGCTTGGGAACGAGTCCCGTAAGGGTGTCGTGGAAGTCTTTTCCTGCTATAGTGTCTACTTTTCTGAACGAGGAAATATGATGCGGTTATTAGTATTGACTAAACCAAAATGACAAAATGCATGTATGCAAAGCAATGACTATTTATGCCAGTGTTTTTTATTTTGGTAGATAAATATGATTCCCTTGTTAGCGAAGGGAACAAGTTTGTGCCCTGTGAGGATACTTGGTGACCGTGGAAAGGTTTGTACAAACATTCGATAGCAAGGCAAAATCCCTACATTAAGCACTAGGGCATATCGCTCCTTAGGCAAAATGTAGTTGATGGTAAATCCAAGGGAATATTCATTCCTCAATGGACACCATTCACTGGCAATGCGACGTAGAACCAAACTCTCCATACTCAAGGACAAATCGTCTCGAGGCGAAAATATGGTTGACAATTTATTCTAGGAAGAATTCACACATCAATGAACAATGTCTTGATAAAAGGATAACAAGATCGATATTTGAAACAAAACACACCTACAGGCATCCATTTTCATTTCAAACTTCGAAATACAAGATTTAGTTCTCACAAAATGTAGCACAATTACATCAACAACTTCATTTGCTTTTTTCTAAAACCCTTAGCAAGACCTCGACAATAATTCATAAAATCGCAATCTTTGACGGTAGTCGTAACCATGGGTTTATGTGAGCTTGAATGTCCGCTTCTTCAAAATGAGTAATCAGGTTGTGTGGTGTGATATCGTAAGCTATCAGATATGTCTTCAAATTTCTTCTTCCATTCCTCTTTTTCCGCCCTTTGATCTTGTGCTACTGACTGCCACACTTCTGCCCATTCTTCTTTTTCCCTCACTAGTCTTCGGGCTTCGAGTCTCCACTGCTCATGGTCTCGCCCCAACTCTTGAATTTTCAGCTTCAAATGCTCATTCTTTTGGTTTGCTTCCAAGAGTGCATCGTGATATTTGGCAGCTAATGCTCGCCCTTGGTCAGAGCGGCATTTCGCTTCAGTCAGAGCTTCCTGTAAGGCTTGCACTCTACGATCTTGTACCCTAGCATTTGCTTCCAGCTTTTCTTTCTCTTGCAAAACCAACGTCATTGCCTCTTCCTGAGCACTTATCTTGGCTCGTAATTCATAAACTTCACAGTGGTTTTTTCAAATTCTATCTCCCTTCCTTTCCTTGCCCTTTTCCCTCGGCTTGGGGTCCCACCATATCTCGCACACGTATCCTTTAGATATTCAACTTCATCAGCTAGCTTCTGGCATCGACTCGTGGATGACTATTTTTAACTCAACGGCTTCCTTTCCTTGTTCCAAGGCTTTCATTTGTGCTTTCAATCTTTTAATCTCGGTGGCCATTTGAGGTATGGTTTGAGGATGACCTTTATCATTTGAAACCGTCTCGAGGATACTATTCTCGCACCCTTCTTGCCTCTCTCCATTGCATGTATTCGGGGTACAAACCACCACATGCTTCCCCAATTCCTTTGTTCCCGCCATATGAATACTCTTCCAAGCATCTCTAATCTCTTTTTCTCGCTTAGTTGTGCTTCCATCTTGCTGGTATAAGAAGCTGAACCCTTCAAGTTGCTCTTCGTTGGGCACGTATTGAGTCCATCGGAGTTGCCTAAGCACGAGGATTGGCGCGTATGATACACCACCTCTAGGGCTCATCAAAGGAACATTAGGAAAGTCACCACAGCTAAAAACTATCTCTTCTCCATGATACCACGGGCATACCCATTTAAAAGAATCTGACCCCATCCTCATGAACTCATTCTTCCATTCATAAGCTTTTTGTGGCTTCACTGGTATGCGACCAAAGTTCCTCAACGGGTCAGGTAGGAGTCCCAGGCGATTCTGTACATCCATATGCGTCATGATCCAAACGTACAACATATGTGTACAACATCGAATTTTTCCACCACCCTTTTGATGACAGATTTCCATCGTCAGGAAAGTATCGCACAAGGATAGCAGGGACCGGATTTGCTTTATACTTCTCAAACTTGAAGAATACATCCATTCTTTGCTTGATCTACCACATCCGAGGTAAATGGGAATAAAACTAACCCAAAGATTGTTAAGGCCGTGTTTTGTTGAAGAAATCCCACTTTCCTTGTTGTGCTAGATATTGAAGATGTGCTTCTAAGTAACTTTTCTTCAAGCCTTCTGTTCCTCCCCTCTTTTCCATGCCCAATTGACTTGTTGGAGCCCCTATCAGCTCCGCTATCTTCCCTACTGATACGTAATACCCTCCATAAAGATAAACATTTGGGTACTTATTCATTGGAAGTCTCAACATGATCGCATACTCCTCTATGGTTGGTGTAATGTCCAAGTTAGGCAGCTCAAAACATTTGAGAGAATGGTTCCAAAATTGGGTAAGGCCACTCAAGACGGGCTCCTCAACTGTAATGCGCAACAAATCCAGAATCTGCCCGTAACTGCTTGAGAACTCAGATCGAGCCTTAGGGGTCATTTGTTGGGTAATGTCCCTCACATAGCTCAGATCACGCCATTTACTGTAACCCTTATACTCCTCTTAAGGTCGACTGCACTGCTGGAGTTCTGTCCTTGATATGTTTCTTCCATCCCTTGCTATTGACGAGTGCTAACCTTTCCACTTTGCCAAGAGAACTCACCCTAAAAAGGAAGTAATGAAGGGAACATGTAAGCAAAACAAAAAAAAAGAATGCACCCTAAGGATACCTCTCACCGAGGTAACTCTAAAGAAAATGTATTAACAGTCTAAGTGGAGAAGCCCGCACAGGGTCGTAAACCCAAAGGGTGCCTTGTCTCTTTTTCTTCTTTTTTTCTCTTTTTTTTTTCTTCTAAAACGCTAAGACTGTTATGAAAATGCAAGATGATGTGTGTTTTGTTCTGCTGAATTTTTTTTTTTTATGAAGACGCAAGAATGAATGAAAATGCAAGATGATCTCTTTTTTTTTAGACAAGAATGAATGACATGAGATAGATGGATGATGAAAAAAAAAAAAAAAAAAAATATGCTAAGAATGACAATGCAATATCATATGTTTTTTTTTTTTTTTTTTTAACCAAAGGAATGCATGGATGAATGACATGAGGAATAGATGGATAATAAAAAAAAAAGCTAGGAATGAAAATGCAATATCATGTATCTTTTTCTTTTTGTTGAACCTTTTTAAAAAAAAAAAAACTAAAAGGAATGCATGGATGAATTACATGAGGAAAAGATGGATAATGAATAAAAAGGCTAAGAGTGAAAATGCAATATCATGTATCTTTTTCTTTTTGTTGAACTTTTTTTTTTTTAAAAAAAAAAAACTAAAAGGAATGCATGGATGAATTACATGAGGAAAAGATGGATAATGAATAAAAAGGCTAAGAGTGAAAATGCAATATCATGTATCTTTTTCTTTTTGTTGAACTTTTTTTTTTTAAAAAAACTAAAAGGAATGCATGGATGAATTACATGAGGAAAAAATAAAGAAAAAGTATGCTCCATTTGTGTCCTAATCAGGTGTAACCTAAGGAGATGGATGACTCTAAATTTTCTATGTCATTATGTTCATTCCACTAGTGCAAGGTTTTTAGGACAGATCTATCTTCTAAAAGTCATGGTCCTCGATTGCCTCATCTCGAAAAATAAGGACCCAATTCATGAATTAATCACAAGTAGGGATAAACCCTCTCAATATGACTAGTTCATGATACTGGTAACAATCTGAGTGGTGTCTCGATAAATGTCAAGTGAGCATAAAGCTCCTCAATAACAAAAGTCGAGACCCTCCTACTCCTCGGGTTCGCACAGACTCGGGTATAGAGCCCAAAAGTGTGTGAGGTAAGTGATAGTGACGTGTGTGAAGGAGCATACAAACCTGTACAAAAACTTAAAAGACAAAACTACCCCCAACCTGCAAAACATATATACAACAACCAACCAAAGAATCGCCTACCCTAAGGTTTTAACAATTAAGCACAAAATATATATACAAGTCACAATATACATAAAATGCTATCAGATATTTACGTAAAAGTACTAAATAAAATACATTTACAAACAAATAAGAAAACAAAAACAAAGACAAAGAGGGTAAAATAAATAAATAAAAGATTATTAAAAATTTGCACAACTAACAACAACAGGCCTGACTCTCTAAATGTCCCCAGTGGAGTCGCCAGCTGTCGCAACCGGGATCGCGACGGGACGACCGAAAAATATAAAAAATCAATGGAGTCGCCACCAATGTTTATTTAAATTAGGAAAACATTAGAAAAACCCTTTTATCAGGAAAACTGGTCTTTTGAAAATGAGTTTGAGTCCCAGGAGTCGATTACGATAGGAAGGTGTTAGCACCCTATACTGCCCGTTCCAAGAACGGTACCTTATGTTAGTTGTGCAAATTTTAATAATATCAAATATATTTATTTTAACCCTCTAAACAAAAGACTTTGTAATTATTTATTATTTTTTCATTTTTTATTTTTGAAAAGAAATAAAAGAAACAACCAAATTATGAAAATTTATTTTTTTGGCTTGACAGAATAGAGATTCTGCTCCTACGTATCCTCGGGTGCAATGAGGAACTCAAAGTCACGTAGTTCTTTAAAAAATGATTGTGGGTTGGTTGATTTTAAATCAAATTATGAAAAGATTTTTTTTTTTTTGAAAAGGAATTTTATTCGAAAAAAATAAATTCAGTCTTGCACGAGGTTCAAGTTAGCACTAGGCTACTCAATAAACCCTTATGATCCGAGTAACATTGAAGATAGCATTCGCTATTCAATCACCATTACTGGTCACTGCTTTTATTAAAAGATTTTTTTTATCATTTTTTTTATATTTTTATCCTAATTCATTTTTAGAGAATGCACAATGACAAATAATGCACAATGACAAATAAGTAACTACTCAAAACAAATTCTATTATTGTCTTTTTATTTTTCTTTTTTATATTATTTTTTATTATATATTTTTTTTATATTTAAATCTTTCATGTATTTTCACTCTTATAATTTTGTCATTTTTTATTTTTAATGTACCTTCCATTTTTTACATCTTTTTTTCATAAATTTACTACATGAACAGGTCTGGGCCTTGACAAAACAAAAAAAACATGCAGATCCTATTCCTCATTTTTCTGTATAGTAACTGGGCCCAAACAAAACATAACCCAAATGAATTTTTTTTGTTTTATTCTGTTTTAATAATCAAGCAAAACATAGCCCAAACAAAACATAACCCAAATTAATAATAATAATCAAGCTTCAGAAAACCATCTCAGGAGAAACGAGTGAAAGAAATGAAGTGGGGCTTGGCCCTCTGTACCGTAAGAGGTGATGCGAAGGAGAAGTAGCTCCGGCCGGTCGGAGCTTCGGTGGAACACCGGCGGCGCACGGAGAAGCTCTAGATCGGGACTCGTGTGGGTTCGTGGCCTGGTGGCTTGGTGGCTGCTGGTAGTGTAGCGCGTTGTGGGTGAAGGAGATGGGTCACGGTGTTGGGTATTTTGTGGGGGTGGAGTTGATGGTTATGGGTGGCTTGGAGGTGAGTGTTCACGGTGGAGCTTGGTTCCTTGGTGTTTGATATTGTGCTTGGGTTGTGACAGGATAGAGGATGTGGGTGTGATTTGTTTAATTTGGCAGAAGCGAAGTTTGATGGTTGTGAGCAGAGGTTGCGATGGGTTCGTGCAACTCGTGCTTTCTTGGTTCGGTGATTGAGCTTGTGGTGGAACGATGGCTTTGTGGCTAGAGGTGTGGCCGGGTTTGGTGATGACACAATAGGTTGGATTTAGGCTGTGATTCTGTGGAGAATGAGGTTGTCTTTGTTCTGGGATTTGATGGTGGTTTCTTGGGTCTGTACAGAGGCTATGGGTGTTCTGGTTTGATGGGTTTCCAAGTGGTTTGGGTTACTGTTTGTTGATGGATTTCTGTATTGAAGTTTTGTAGTAGGGATGATAACTGGTAGGGAGGCTAGATGGTCTATGGATGAGTTTGTATACGGTTGTTAATGAATCTGCTTCTGGGTCTGGCCGATCAGAAGCAAGGTCATGCGGTGTTTTCAGGGGTTTTGTGGTCGTAGGGGATTACGGGTTAAAATGTGGTGTTTTTTTTTTGGGGGGGTCCTCCTTTTCTCTGCTCGTCTAGGTATTTTAAGGGGGAAATCTAGTATTGTGATGAACCCTTTGCTTTGACCTTGAGACCAAAGGAGCTTGAGTGTTGCAGAGGTTGAACCAGGCTTAAGTCTTCTCTCAATTTCTATTTTTGTGTTTTGCTTCTCTGCCTCACCCCCTTCACTCTTCCCCATTCTGCTGCTTTCTTCTTTTATGTTCTTTGATTGATCAAGATACTGCAGGAGGGCTTTGAGCCTTGTGCCTTGAGCCAAATAACAGAGAGCTAGAGTGTGCTGAGGCTCATCTTTGTGTAAATTTGAAGTTGAATAAATTGCTATGCCATTATTTTTATTTTTATTTTTTATTTTTTTTTTAATTTTCTGTTTTTTTTTTTTTTTGTTTTCTTTTTTATTATATATAAAAAATAAAAGGAAAATTTAAATGAAATGCAATTGAATAAAATTGGAACAGAAAACACGTTCAAAACATTACAATTAGGCATCAATTAACACAAACATTAGCTCTTGATTAAGCAACAAAAATAAAATTTTATGGACAAAATTAGGTATCAACACTTCTCATCCTTGATCTCCTCTTCTAATATAAAGGGAAAATAAATTAAATCATTAATCCATGTAAACTTATGATATCAGTAGAAAGAGGATAGAAAATCACAACTATATGCACCAATGGTTCTTCTCACTGTTGTGCTAATTTACTGCTGGATCACACCGATTTTTGGGATGGTTATATTAATTTATTCAAGTTTTTTACAATTCTGTATCAAGCAAAAGTATAAAGACCGTAGCATGCTTTCCAGAATCGGACCGGATCAGCTGCTTGGACTGAAAAAACTGGAAATCAGTCCTTGATTAGTCCAATTAACTCTCAGAAATTGAATTTTCAAAAATCAGTTAAAAAATTGAAAACCGGCCCTAAACCAGTCTACCCTTTTGAAGGGGTCACAATTCATATGATTGAATCAATTTTTTTTCCTTAAAAAGTCAAATTTTTTATAAAATATTTAATTTTTTTAAAGTATTGATTATTTAATTCCAAATTTATAACAAAAATTCATCATTTAAAACTTTTAATTTGTCTAACGAGGGATAAATATGAACTTGTAATATAATAATAGTTTGACCTCAATTCATAACAAGAATCATTTTTTACCCTTTTACTTATTTGATCTAGGATTAATATATGTTAGAAAATTATGTTAGTATTAATATAATACTTTTAATTTAATATTTATGTAATAATAATGAATTTAATTATGTTAGTAATATATTTTAATATTTTTATTTGGTATTATTTTATACAATTAAATGTGTATTATATTTTTCTTATATATTATTATATATTTATATAATATATGTATATATATAAAACTCCAGTTGTACCCTAGTTTAACTTCAAAACTATAACCCTCTTTCTTTTTTAATTTAATAACTAGTCCGGTTCAGAAAACATTGCATGATAGCAAACAAATGCTGATAAATGAACAAGAACTTAAAACACTCTAGATCTTAAATATGACAGTCTTACTTAACCGGTAAAATAAATTCAATCAGATGAATTCCATTGCCATGGAGAAGATATAGGCCTTTTGTGGGCAAGACTAGCAATACACATAATTATGGATGTACTTGTTACTCCTAAAGGAAACATAGAAGTTGCATGCATAAACCTTAAATGCAGCAGGATTCCCATCGGTTATCAAGGTAGACTTTCTTTTCTGCAAGTTAGAATGGGCCTACCCAAGACATCAAAAAATTAGATGTGAAGTGAGAAATGCTCAAAATGTAAAGACGAGATGTAAACATCAACCCCATATTATTTTTGGATTTATCCATGATGCTGCACAAAGTAATCACTTGATCTCAAGAAACTATTTACTTGGATTACACTAACTAGAACTTCTTTACATTACCTATTTTCTTTCTTTTTTATCCATATAGTCGAGAGTCAAGGTAAGGATTGAGCTTCTACGTTAGCTTGAGTACATTTTGCTTTGCTAGCAAATCACAACTACGGTAGCTCTAAATTTGTTCTGGAGAATCCAAAATTGAAACCACTTGTGTTTCTCGCAATGATTTTCTTATGACTAGTTGCATTCCAGTTTCCAGATCTCAACATGTTTTCGTATGAGTGAATTGTAAAACTTGAAACTATGGCATACTTAAAAGTCATAGACTCTGATTCACCAATAAAATAAAATAAAGTAAAATAAAAAAATCATATATTCTGATATGCAATTATACAGGGCCCTGCAAATAAATATCACAAATTCACAATACCACGCCAGACTATCAAGATGTTATAGTCATCCAATATTGAAGCAAATTGAAGCTTAAAACATTCTAATATATTTGTGACTCACATCCAATAAATGCATATCCTCTGAATCCTCGTTGCAAGGTGACACATTTCAACATAAAGTGGCCACGACCATATGAATTTTGAAACATATGTTTACACACATTGATCAATATGGTTCAGGCTTTATCGTCTTTGGCATGAATTTGCCATAGAAAAGGTACAACATCTTGTGTGACATACCAAAATAATCTGTTTACACACATCATGTGTTCTCAAGTCAATAGATGCAGATAATTTGCATGTATTGCGAACTTCTACTTGTGACTATTGCGAACACCTATTTTATAAGTGAAGACTGAAACGTATTACTGAAAGAGGGCAGGAAAAAATTGGTAGTTATTTGAACTCTTCTGCAACATATGAACAAGATTGGCCTTGATTAGTGCCTGGTCATTTCCCCAAATTTTCACGTTCCAATAATTTTCTTCTAGTTTTTAGACAGAGCATATAATCTACAGCCACCTAATACATGATAACCCATATATGCATATACATATATGTTCTCCTTTCCCAGCAAAATGGTAATAAATTTAGATGCGGTGTCACACACATGCTAAGCCTCTACATGAAAACAGCGTACCTTCATAATATTTGTTTGATGGATGACCTTCTCTTGGCTGAGTTCAGCACTTACTTATCAGTTGAGGACAAACAAGCGGTTTTGGGACTTGAGAAAGGAAAGGGAGATTAGTGAATTATAAATTTAAGGGAAAATGATAGTGGTAATGTTATGTATAGTATGTGCTATGTGCAAGTGTCGGGTGTGTAAGAAATTAGATATCTGTGTTGGGAAAGGAAGGACACGTGGTTATAGAATGCATGGGGCAGTGTCCCTCACCGCTTGTGTTAGATTTTGAAAACTTAACAAGTGGTAACCATTTGATACGTGCATAATACTGCTCATGTTCAGGAACAGGAACCGAATTACTCTATCTTCAAGAAAAATTTTTCGTTTTTTTTTTCTTTAGAGGTGGAAGATTAATACCTTATGCTACGATCAAATGTCTAAATAAAAATTTTTCTTAATATTATTCCTTTTACATACATAAATCTTAAAATCAAATTCAAAATCATATGTTTAAATGACTCGAGTTTTTTTTATTTGGACTAACACACATTAATTTCTAATTAAATATACTAATTTAATTAAAAAATTATATGTTAGATAAAAAATTTATTATTCAAACAATAATTTTATAATAAAATTGTACTACTAATTGTAGTTAGTCATAGTAGAAATTAACTATAACTTCAAGCAAAAATTTTAAGAAGAGTTTTATTTAATTACTATTCTTAACCCAAAATTATTTGAGATAACTTCATCTAAATTTTGCTTGAATAAAGTTATTCAAGCAAAAATTTTAAGAAGAGTTTTATCTAATTACTATCTAAGAATAAAATCAACTTATATAAATAACTTTAAAAAAAATAAAAGTTATTTAGTTATTGTGGCATTTCAAGTTTTTTTTCTTCTAACTTTTTTACAAGATATCGATTAAGTGTAGATATAAGTATTATAATCACATTGAAAATATAATTAATAAAATATTAATGAGAAATTTATGAAACATCTAACATACCATTGTAATAAAAATATGTTAAAAAATTAAGAATAAAATAAATGATTATGTCAATTCATATATTATATGTAATAATATTAACTTTAATTGATTAATGTAGTTTATTATTTATAATTTTTGAGACTTATTAGTTACCTTTAGTTTATCTTATATTTATTTATCTTATTTAAGATTTATTATATTTGTACAAAAATAATTATATGACTTTTTAGTTTATTTAAATATATATGTAATTTTTAGTCAAAATATGTTATATATAAAAAAATTTAATTTCATATTTCAAAAATTATTTTAACAAAAAAATTTTTTAATAAATATTTGGCTCAAATCAATCTACTCTTAAATAAATCAGATTGGTCCGATCCAAAGAAAATTTTTTCTAAACGAAACTCACTTATTTGATGAGCATGTTGTGTCCAAATCTATGAAGATGTATAACCTTTTACACGGGGCACTTGACACGAATGACTGACATGATATATGCTATTCTGAGAGATATATTAAATTTAAAAATTGTAGACACGACACGACATATATATATATAATTACAAAATTTAAGTAAAAAATTCATAATTCATTAATATCATTTCTATAAGCTTAAATATTTACAATATCTTAATATATGTCATATGTCTAATATTTGTTACCTAATAAGCCCTTCCTAAAAAATATGGAGCATAATTTCTATTGATATATTCTAAAAAATCTTTTAAACTAATTTCTCTTAATAGAACTAACCATGAATGAGTACATGTGCATAAAAAAAATTAACTAGAGAGAATATTGATATGAAATAAGTTTTAGTGACGACAAAGTGGATGATTTGGTAATAGCAAAAGTAGAAGAAACATAGGAAAATAGTAGTGTGTGAAAAAATAAAATTTAAAAATTTAATAGTAATGTATAAAAAGATAAAACTTAAAATGCTGATGTGTGAATATAGTGACTTGAGACGTTAGTTATGTGATTAGACTTGAGTGAGTTACAGGCTTACTAATTGAATATTAATCATGAAAACTATTTAAAAAAAAATATTAATAGATCGTATCCAAGTCTTGTCCTAGACATGTCTAAACGTGTCTGAAATGTATCCAAGTGTATCTAAGACGTGTCCAACCGTATTCGAGATGTGTCTAAATTAAAAAATATAATTTTTTTAATCAAACACATTCTGACATATAAAATATATATATCATACACGTATTTTCATGTGTCTAATATAAATATGTATCTGACACGTGAACACACCTCAACAACGGCGTGTCCGTGATTCGTAGGTCCAAATATATCACAAAATCTACCAAATCCAACAATCTGACACCCCTAGGTGTAGCCAATCACCTTCCTGATATCAAGTAGCTAACTAGTTAAATCAGCATTTGGGTCCACAATATGGTGGATTATCAGAATGAAGTATTTTCAAATGCAAAGCATGAATAACGTCGATAATTATGTGATTATTCCACCCCAGCCATTTACAATAATGTGTATCCTGTGGTTGACATTTTAATTGAAATTATGTTCAGTTAAATTGTAAAATAATGAAATTTCAGAGACTTGTCTTCTTCAAGTGTCTGTTTAAAATATCCAATTTTAAATTGTGCGCATAGCATTATAAAGTATATCAATCGCGCTCGCCATTTTTATTTACATTGTGCTCCTTTTCTACGAAGTTGATCAAATTATTTCCGTTCCATAACTTTCAATGAACGTAAAGAAAGAGAAAAAAAAAATTGAAACAATCTATTTAAAAATCGGCTTAAGAACTGTTAAACCGATTTGTTGCAACCGGTTTGACGTTATCCATCAAAGATGTTAGAGGATCAAACTCATGTCCCAGCACCTTGTAGGACACGCATGGAAACCACCAGACCTCAGGTCTTCTTTAGTTATAATGTGGACATTATATAAATATATTATGTTATGATTTCAAATACTTTAATATTCATATAATGTAAAAATATATAAATATTATTATGTGATACAAAAATATTTAAATTACTATTGTAATTTAACTTTTTATTAATACTATAGAGTTTTATTCTTTTATTTATTTATTAATACTTTATTATTTATAAATTACTTACCAACATTATAATAGAATAAAATTTAAATTCTAGATAAATAAAAAATTATTTAAAATATTAACTCATGTCTATAAAATTAATTTATATATAAAATTATGTTTCGATTCAATTGTCATTAAATCATTGAACTATGAATCAATCTTTTCATCAATTCAATAACCGACCCAATTTTTCATAACCTTGAAAAATAGTTAAGGCAATTTTGGTGTAAATTTGAGATGGAAAAAATGTTAAATAGTGTTGAGAGAAATTCATCTTTTAAGTATTATAACTCCCTCTAACCATGCGCCAATGACAGTCCTCACAAGTGATGTCTTTGTTATTCAAACCTTTATTTTTTCTTTATTTTTTTCTAAGAGTAAAGTTTAACAAATACATTTCATCTGTATTAGTAGCTTTGTGAGAAAATCATCAAGAATTTCAAACCCGGAAAAAAAAAGTCTTAAAATAAAAGAGAAGAAGCATGATTTTAAACTATTTAATTTAATCGCTCAATAAATCTAAAAATTTCTAATCATTCCATAAACATCAATATTTCTAATAATTTGAATTGTAAGTTTCTTTTTTTGGACCGTAACTTGAATTGTAAAGTTATTGATTACTGTAAATAATAAATGTAATTAAAGTAACTAATTATTGTATACAATTAAGATCATTGATTGTAATAGAAAATTAATATAATAAAATGAAGGATAATAAATATAATTATTAAATTTCATCTAAAAAAATAAATATAATTATTAATTATTATAATATCACAATTGAGTAATTAAATGATGAATGAATCTTAGCATTTATGTTGGAATATATAGTCAACTATATTTATGTTGATTACACGAGAGGTTAATTTCTTATCTGTCGATTGAGGAAATGCTTCGAAAAACCAAAAAAAAATCAATTTCAAATTATTAGGCTGGATATTAGTTTTGATTATTATTGAAATTTGAAAAATTCAACCCTTTGTAAAGGGTTTTCATGAAACAAATATCAAGTCTTATATTTTATTAAATAACAAATTCATTGAATAATAATTATAAATAATTTATATTTCAAGAAAATAAAGATATTTATGAAATTAATTAAAAAGTTTGTTTGAAATTCTATTTTACACATATTTGAGCAGAAAAATAAAAATATGTAAAAATTCTTAAAAAGTATTGTTTTAATATATTATATAAAAATATAAATATATATTCCTTTTAATTTTTTAGTCGGGCGTCAATTTAATCAGACAAAACTTTTCATGTGTATGAGTCGACTCGTTTCACAAGTGAAATTTTTTATTTTTAAAAAGAAAAGAAATAGTTTGATGAAAAATTACCTTGCACAAAATTATTTATACAAACAGAGAAAAATTATGTAATAATAAAGAAAAAAAAAATCTGTGTAAGTTTCCATCACTCCAACGTTACGTAAAAGCACTTCAACCTATAAAACAACAAAAAAAGAAAAAGAAAAAAACAAAGAAAAACACTTGAACCTACACTTATGGAGCCAATTCCTATTATTCCACCAGTCATTCACTCCCAAGATTTCTATCCATTTATGCATGTATTTAATGCTTTCTTTATCTCTCCTCAAAAATATCACTCACTCTTTTTGGCTGTTTGGATTCTCCCCCTATACATAGATATGTGGATGTGGATGCAAAAGTAACTACGTTTCCACTTCTAATTCCAATTCCAACCACAACATTACAATGTTTGGAGGCAGAGGAAGAGGCATGGGAGGTGGCAGGGGAGGTGGAGGAGGCATGTTGAGGACTGTTGGGAGAACTGTGACAAAAGTTGGTTTATATGGCAGTGGCAGTGGCAATGCTCCACATGACCCCTTCTCATCTTCCACTCTTTCTTCTAACTCTAGCCTCTCCCGCAACCGCAAACCCAAATCATCAAACAACCCTCTCTCCTTCTCTTCTTCTGTTTCTTCTCATAATAAGAATCTCATATCTGGGATACCCTTTTGGCATTCTTCACCTGACAATACTGATGACTCTGACTGGGTTTCTGTTGATCATGGGATTGAAGATTACGACTCTTGTGGATTTGTGGGCCCTGTTCCTTCTGAGACTGAGGTTCAAGATGCTGTCTGTGCCCTCCAACAGTATGCTTTTTCTCTTCTTTTAATTTGATTCTAAAGTTTCTGTTTTTTGGTAATGATGGGAAATTTCGGGAGTGGTTCCCTATTATATTTATGGAATCCTAAAACTGATTCGTATTATGATTGCCATTGTCGTTATGGTTCGGGTGCTATTGGTAAATGATGAGTCTGACAACCACTGTCCCAAATAAAAAAATGGAATCTTATATTATAAACTATTGTTTTCATTTTATTCATGCCATGTCATGTTAGTCTCACAGCTGGAATGGGACTACTGAGGAAGATATTGGAAGTGTATTGTGTTATCTTTTATCAAGACAGATTCCTCCAAACAGATACCTATTTCTATACTTTATCTAATTGTTTTGCTGTCATTTCTAAACTAGTAGATTGTCTTCGTTATCCTGTTTATTTGTTTCACTTGTTCTTCAATGCTTGTAAGTTTTTAATGCCTGGTGGATATTTCAGTCTACCGTGTTTTTTCATGGCCTCGTTCAGTTACTTTTAAATCTGTAGGATGGGACGGGATTGGCATTTTTTTACTCAAGTTTAGTAGTTGTTAGAATCTTAGCATTTATGTTGGAATATACAGTCAACTATATTTATATTGATTTGATTAGAATAATCAATTACCGATCGATTATTAGCCTAGAGATTAGTTTTTTGTCAGCTTAGATTACTCTCTAATAGATTGTAAAGCAATCAATAAATACCAAATATGTATCTAGCCTAACACACAATTTCTCTCAGTCACTCTCTCTCTAGCCTAACACATAATTTCTCTCCATCACGCTCTCTTTCAACAGTCATCAAGATCTTAATTTGTGCATATTTATAGTTTCCATCTGTCCAAACTTTTCGTGGATATGGTGTATTCCTATTTGTTTTGGACAAGAAGTACATTCATTGACCAAACCTTTCAATGTGGACCTATGGCGTAGTTGAGTTGATTGTTTTCTTAACCAAACATTTTATGTGGGGCCTATATGTACATTAAGCTTAGCTATCCGAATTACTGCTGTCTTTGGCCTTTTTTTTTTCTTAACTTAATTTTGCTCTTGCAAGATTTCGTTAGAGGTACTTTTCTAAACACGTATGCTTAACAAACAAAATAAATATTCTTTCTGTCTTTTTCAATTATGTTCTATCTTGCAAGAATTTCTTATTCTTTTAAATTCAAATAACATTATTGTCAAGCAAATTTGACTATTATTTCATATCAGTGATACATGTTCATATGCGTGCAGGGTGTTTGGGCCTGCTTCACATGTCCAGCTTGTTAGGGATAACTATTACTACAATTTGGACAATGAAGTAGATCATGTCACAGTTCCTGGTTTAGTCGACCAAGTTTCTTCGGATGGATCAGAGACAGGCTGGGCAGACCTCTCTTTGTTTCCATATAATTCAAAAATGCTACAAGCTAATGAATCTGATAGAGTTTATTATGCATTTCATTTATTGCAGACTGAACCATCTGTTCAGGTGTAGTTTATGGTCTACGACTCATATTTTAATAAACAAAACTCAAATGTTGATATAGAGCTGTGAACCGAATTTAAATTACTTTACTTTAGTAGTTTCACCTCTTGGCTAACCTTTTCCCTTACCCTTGCTGGGTCTTAGAACCTTTTCTAGCCACACCTATGATGCATGGGTACTCCACAATGGTTGCCATACCTGTACCGGGTACGTATCCATATTGGGTACCTACCCGGTACTAGTACTTATATCCACACATGAGTACTTACCAAATACTCACTTGAAGAATAGGTACCCAATATCACTCAAGTACAAGTCATTAGTCCATGTAAAACACCAAGTTTTGTTGCTAAGTTGTTTGATTTGCTATTAAATGAAACAAACTACTACTTCACTCCCTTCAAATGATGTGCCTTCTTTATATATTTATACTTACTAGAAATACTTTGAGTTTTGTTGAAACCTTGTAGTTAGAACATTATGAAAATTGTATTTATCTTATGATTTAATTACTTTATACTTTATTTTTTTTATATTTCTATATAATATATCCTACCGTACCTGTACCCTAGGTTTTAGAAATTTTGTTGTACCCCGTACCAGTACCCATACTCGTATCCATGCAACTTAGAGCCATACACTCAAAGCAAGAAAAAGTAAAATTAGTATTAGTAGCACAAAGCTGCTGTTTATTGTTCTGTTAATTCGTGAATAGGTGAAACTGCTTCTAGTTGCTAATGTAAGAAACCCCTGATCATAATGAACCTATTTAGTTAAGTCATTTTCTGTTCAGTTTGTCAAAAATTATGCTTTTTCATGTTACATGTAAGATACATGCCCTCGTTCTGCATTATGGGCAAAAATTTAGTAAAACAAACTTTTAGAAGCTGTTTTGTTTTGACATGTATTGCAGTTATTTTTATATGTATAATGAAAAATAAACAGGACTTTGGGTTAGGAGGTCCTAGGTTCGAACCTTCATGCTGTCATTGTACCCTCAAAAAAAAAAATGAAAGAAACCAAATTTGTTCAACAATGGCACTTATTGACTTTAATTATTACATGTATTTAACAACTGTGGTCTTGCTGCAGAGAATGGTGAAATCATTATCATCTGACACAGCTGTTTGGGATGCTGTTCTGAACAATGAAGTTGTACGGGAACTCAGGGAGTCAATCTATGCAGGTTGGTATTTAAGTATTTCATACGTAAACAGTTTAATCACTATTGTATCTCATTTTTCTTAGAAGTTTGGATTGTATATTGATGGCTGGGTTATAGCGGAGTTCTCTTTCTCCTTCTCTCTTTATGTGGAAGGGAAGGTGGAATTGGTTCCTTTTACTTTATTCATGAATGTTTATAGTGGTTTATGCTGATAATTGCTATTAGCTTCTTGGTTCAAATCCTTTTGCGGTCTTGTATTGATTAGATCATAGAATTATCATTTTCTTTTTACTACCTTATGGTGGACAATGGATGTCTTAGGATGACACTTCCGACATCTACATAGTAATCACAATTTGACTAATCTGGACATGAAATTTGCAGATAAAGAGCATGCTCTTCAGAGCCCAGATGGGACTTCTAATAGTGACTCCCTTGCTACAACAAATGTTGTGATGTGGATATTTGATACTGCCAAATCCAAATTCATGGAAATAATTGAGAAAATTACTAAGATTGTGAACGAGCTGTTTCAACCTGCAGATCACAAGGCAGCTACAGATGCAGAAGGCCCCGATCCCTTCAATGAGAATCTGAGAACTTCTTTCATGCTTTCCATCATGGTTCTGTTGGTCGTGGTAGTTAGTCGAGCCCAAGCCAGGGCATGACATAATTAGACGACATGACAACAATTGTCTTTGGGGTTAACATTTACTGGCAGAACTTTCTGATTGGGATGCATTGTTTTTTGTCCTTTTGCTTTTTAGATAAAGAAATCTGAGTAACCTATTTATGGTGCATGAATGCTAGGCCATCTTTGCATGTTATCTGCCAGATTGTGTACAGTTTATGTCACACCATGCGTTGAACTTAATTTGGTTGGCTTTGTTTTCTCTACATTTGAATATATGTGGGTAGAGAGAGTCGCGTGTGTGTGCTATCTGAATGTGCAACATGCGTCACCTGTTCCTAGTGTGTGAGAAACAAAATTAGTGTGTTCTCAAATGCAATAATTGAAGTTTCGAGGTAAAGGAACTAAAACATGTGATTGATTTTCTTGTTCTGGGTGAGCGGGGATCAACTGATCTACAACTTCATCATCACATATTCTACCATTAAAATGAATCACACTAAGGGAAAAATAAACTGAGTTGGCACTTAATTTAGTAAATATAGTAAATTGAGAGAAGGGCAAATGAGTGGGTGAGTAAGCATGGAAATGCTAATTGTTAATTTCAAAACAGAAATAGCACTTACAAGTCGAACAGGGTTTCTCATAGTTTTAACTTGATTGCTCCACTCTTTTATACCAGCATTTTGCCCATATACCCCCTTGACAACTCTTCCAACGCATTCCCCTTTGTGGACTCTCCTGATACTGTTGATGCACCTACTTTCTCCTTCCCCTTCCTACTCACTGTTTGCTTGACCAAAGGCAGAGTAGGAAGCTGAAAGAAAAGCATCCTTTCTTGCTCACTCTTCTCCTGTTGAAATGTTATTTTTAAATATTCCATGTAGATATTTTTATGTAGCTATTTTTTTATTATTAATATCTTTTAGGGATGTTACATTGCATGAGATTGTTAAGGCATGTGATCCTCAAGTGTAAAGGGTTACATTAAGTACCAACAAGGTCGGCACAGTTAGTAGATAGCTGAGTCCCTTAACCATGCTGTCCTGAGTTCGATCCAGGCCGTGCATATGGAAAAGGCTTTGTTGGGAGAGGTAATACCCACTTCGGTGATCTCTACGTCTCGGTAGGGATTAGTCTCTCGTTGTCGGCCGGAAAATACCCTTGGTTTAATAAAAAAAAAAGGGTTACATTAAGTGTTACATTATTTACGCTGTCAATTTGTGGTAATCAGAACATAAGAGTTACAGTGCATTTAACTAAAGACCCAAAGTAAGTCAAATACCTTTTGTTGGGCTTTCAGTAAAACACGAAGTTAGAACCTGAAAGAAAGAAAACTTAATTTAACTGCAGCAACGAGCATATGTTTATTCCTCATGTAAGCAAAGATAACACATGATAAAGGTCTAAACACCTCATTTGGTTAATAACTTAATATAATCAAATTTGATGCCTCCACTATTCTAAAACAATCTATCCAGGTGCAGGAAACTTACGTCTACAATGACTGCATGAAAACCATATTCAAATTAACCCAGAACTGAACGAAATTAGTGAATAAGAAGATAATCATCCTTGCTGAAGGCTAATTCACAAAATACTTAAGTTAAAAAAGATAAAGGAAAGGGGTACATGGATCAAATTAATATATAAGCTCCTTCAAAACTATACATGAGATATGGCCATTCAGTTATTCATAACTAATCAAATTTCTCTTCAAAACTAACCATTCATAACACAACTCAGTAACAGGAAAGATGCTACAATCTCGCTAAATCTATGTTTACTACTCTCAGCTACATTTTCTTCCTTCCCAAGTGCAACCACCACTTTCTTCAAGATGGCTTCCGTTGGTTGGTGAGAGTTCTCAACTGCCTTTGAGATTGCTTGCCATTTCTCTCCATGTTTAGGTTCAGCAGCAACACATCTATTCAATACATCCTTCTGGTTCTCCTCAGTTCCATGCTGTAGTTCAAATTTGTACAACAGTGCCCAGAGAACCAAAGAGGTACACAATTAGGACAGTTTTTCAGTCCAGATTCATAGACCTTCTTAGCTTCCTTCATGTAATCAACCCGCTGCTTCTCAGACTGATCAAGCCGCTTCGCAGTCTCAGCAAGCCGTTCCTCAAGCTGGCCACAATTTGAAGAATGAAGGGAATTGCTTTAGCCCTTCATTTAACAATCTCCTCTCCTCTTCAATGTTTCCCAGTTCTCTCTCAACAATTGCTGATTTCATCCAGACTCTTTCTGTACCTCCTCTCTCTCTCTGGCTTTAGCCAACAACATTCCTGCTCTCTCAGGTTCATGGTTTTCAAATTCTAGCTTGAAAGCTGCAAAGCCATATTTCCTCAGAATTAGGAATGGCAGCATAAGCTTCTTGGAGTGTAGCACGAGCTGCCGGTACATCACCAGCAAACTATGATGCACGGATACGGGATATCGGATAAGACACGGATATAGTACGGAGATACGACTTTTGTTAAAATATTAAACTAATATTTATTAAATATCCGAATATCTAGTAGATATACGTATCACGTATCTGACACAGATATGATAGATATTATGAAGTATCCGTGCTTAATATCCACCAAGCCACTTTTCTTTGGCACCCATAAGCCAAAGAACTTCAGCCTGTGGTCTGTAGGCAACCGCTTTACGGAGTAACGCATCAAGAGATTCCTTGGTTCCATGACTCTTTTCAAGCTGTGCTGCTTTGAGCCATATGCTCATTAGTTAAGAAGACAGTCAAGGCATGAGCATATATAGCTCTGGCTGTCTCAGTAGAACCTCTTTTCTTGCATTCCTCTGCATCAGCAACCCATGTCCTCTTCCTATCTTCTTCTTCCACTCCAATTCCAATAGTATGATGGATTATTGCTTGGCAAGTTACCACTGACCCAGCACGTTCTGCTGCCTCTGCTTCCTTCATCCAAGCTTCTCTATCAATCGTCAACCAGGAGGGTGTTTAGGATTCGTCTGAGTAACACTCTTGAGCAGCAGCCTGGCCTTCTTGATATCTGAAATCTCGGCATCACTAGTTATTTTCATACTCTTGAGAGTAGTCAGATACCCCTTTGGATCCACATTAGTCAAATAGTATTATAACGGTATTATAATAAAAGTTAATAAGGTGAATTATTTTAAAATTTTATATAAGTGTAAAGATTAATTTAAAAATAACAAATTATAAAAAAATAAATTAAAAATAAATTAAATTATAAGACTTAAATTTTAATTTAATTAAAATATTTTTATCTATTATTTTTAACTAATTAAACTACCTCTAATTATCATATGTTATTATTTGATTTCAATTAAATTAAAATTATTCCCTTCAAAACTTTTATTATTGTTGTTATTATCCCACATTTTTCTTTCAATATCAGCGCCTGATATCTATTCTTTTACATGCCATCTAACTGCGGCATGTTTTGTATAATTATATAAAAAATAACAAAATATATAAAAATAAATTAAAACGGACGGTTGTACTAGATAATTAATAATTGAATAACTGCGTGTCTGTAGTAAAAAGTGAAAACCTTTATTTTCGCTAATTGGCTCCGCTGCGGAAAATGTGGAGAAAACAATAACGCCACGCTCTCTCAGAGTCTCACTGCTTTCTCTCAAATCTGCTATGTGATTGTGAAGCCTCTAATCTGGTCTCGAACCCCTTCATTCACTTTCATTCCCTCTCTCACACAAACACTCTCTCTCTCTCTCTCACACACACGCACACATTCCCTTCTCTCTCTTCTTGCTGATTCCCGGAGAATGTTCTCCCTCTGAATGTGAAAGGTAAATAAATGACGTGTGCTCTACAACTTCCTCTGTTTGGTTCCCCAGCAATCTCTATCTATCTTGAACAATCACGATTAATTGGTGTTTGTTTTCAGGTGCAAGTTCAACCTAGATGGCTTGGATTCTGATCATTGCTTCTCTCATTTCTCTGTGGATCATTTCTCTATGCAAAATTCTCCTTGTCTCGCGCATCCCTTTCGCCAAACACTTTAAGCGAAAGGGTTGGATTCTATTCTATGTGTCTTATTTGATTTAATCTTCATCTTTTCTTCTTCTTAATTTCAAATTTTGTTTTCCTCGTTTGTTTTTAGGTAGAGCATTTCAGAAGAGAAATGCCTTGCTGGTTATTGCTCACCCGGATGACGAATCCATGTAAGTTTGAAACCGCAATTTAATTATTTATAATATTAATGTGTGATTGGATTAACTTATTTTATTTATAATAATATAATCAAAACCTTTGTGAGTGGCTTTTTTAACACCAAAAAAATAGGATTTTTTTTCCCAAAAATAATCAAAACCAAACATGCATAATTCGTTGATGACATTGAGAAGTTGATCACGTAGATTGCTCTCTAATTTGTGATTTCGAATACATTTATGCTATTGCTACCTTATCTGTGACAAATGCTGCTTTAGTTTCGTTTGGTTTAAGGCATTTGGTCAAATTGGTTCTATTTATTGTGCCTTTACCTCAGCTTTTTGCATTAACTTTTCAACTTTGATCATGTATTCATGCTCCCTGTATATCACTGAGATATTTGAAAAAAAAAAATAGTTATTTCATATGGGAAATGCTATATAAAACATCATTTTGCATAGGTCAGTAACGCCTTTTATCTTGATCAGTTACACATAGAGACAGGAACAGCAGTTGTTAGGCTATCAGTTATCTGATTCTGAAAAGTTAAACCTAATAGGAAACGGCTGAAACAAGTTATGTGAAGTTCAATGCACAATAGATTCCTTGGTATGACCAATTTTAAAACTTTATTCCTATCACAAGATTAAAGTGGTGCTCTGATACAAAATGCTATATTATTAGCTACAAATTGGGATACCATGATTATCTTCAGGAATTTATCCATCATTGTACCGAGGCTAATCCTGAAGACTAAGTACCCCCAAAAAAAAATCTTGAAGACTAAGTTACTAATCTAAATTGTACGGAAGTACATTGTATGTCACACTTAAACCACAATTTCTTTGTATGTGAATCTAGCATGGTTTGAACTTGACTTGGTTAATTTTTAGGAAATTGCATCTACTTTTCTTTTTTTTGGTGCCAGAGTTGTAGTATAATGAATATATTTTCAAACTTTTGGATTATGATTTCACATTGTCTTGAAATTTTGTTCCATTTATGCAGGTTCTTTACTCCAACTATAAATTTTCTGACTTCAAGGGGGCAGAATGTTCAAATACTTTGCTTATCTATTGGTGATTAACTTTGGACAATCTGTTTTTGTTTTGTAATTTATAGCAGTTATGGTATATGTGTGTTTATGTTAATCTTTTGCTAATTTTGCATATGTCAGCTTATACTCAATTTTTTATTAATTTTAAAATAATCATATTCTTCTTTCTCCTGTAATTAATTTTTCTTCAAGGTGGCATCTTTCTAATTTAAGCAAGTTAAGATATTGTCTTAAAAAAGAATTTAATTTTGAGCCATTGTCAGTGTAAAGAGTTTTTTATTATTAATGGAACATATGTTGCCTCTTCATCTACATCTACATCCACATCCACGCCTTGGCACTAATATTTAGTTAAAGTAGATAATATGTAAAAAAAAGTCCAATATTGTCAATTAGATGATAAAAGACATATATGTTATATTTATCAAACTAATAAACTGTTGTAGCATTATGAATCTGGCTTTAGCCTGAGCTACATAACTCTGGTTAATTTTTGTTATCATTTTTCTCTGATGCATGTAATAAGAAATTTTCTTCTTCTTTTTTAGTTTTATTTTTTTCTTTTCTATAATTCTATCTTAGAATGTTAGATATGGGATTCTGGATATCACAAAATCAAAGCTTCAAGCTTGGGCTCTAAGAAAGATCCGATGTTTATGTTTCAATTCATTGGATAGTTTTTATTTATTTACTTATTTTTTCTGTAGGTGATGCAGATGGCAAAGGAAATATCAGAAAACAAGAGCTCTTTCAGGCTTGTGTAGCTCTCAAGGTGATTTACAAAATGGCTTAAAATAGTTGTGGTTTCATACATAATATCAGAGCTTATCTTTAAATATAAAACATTGGCCCTGTTGTGAAATTATTTAATATTTTTTTCATTAGATCATTTAGTGGTCATAGCTTTCCAATCTGAGAACAAAAATTTCTTTGGTAACTTAGGGAGCCTTTCCTTCAGAATGTTCTTTATAAATTGAAGATGACAGACTCTGTCTAAAAATTTATAAGGTTATTGTTTGTATGACATTGGAAATTTTGTACACAGGTTCCAATGCAACAAGTGAAGATTGTCAACCATCCAGACCTGCAGGTTTTGATCCAATAGGTCTCTGGAAGTTCTAAAATTTAGTATTACTTAAAATGTTATTGTTAGTTCCTTATATTGCCATTGTTTAACCTGTTGTCATACCTAGGATGGTTTTGGTAAAGTTTGGAACCATAGCTTATTGGCAAAGATTATTGAGGGAGAAATTACCAGTCACTGCATTGATATGGTAAGATCGTACCTCTGTACTACTGTTATCATTTTTTGGTTTGTAAACATAGTTTTAGAGTCATGAAGCTTCCATTTGTGCCACCATAAGCATCTTTTGGTGGGACTAGTACTTTCTGTTCAAATTATCTCTTTTAAGGCCCCCTTTCTCACTTAGCCTTTTTTCCCCAGATTATTACTTTTGACAACTATGGTGTCTCAGGTCATTGTAATCATCGTGATGTGCATTATGGAGTATGGTAAGTTTAACTATTATTATACTGCTATTGTCTGTTGATCAATATTGAATAAACAGAACTGGAAAAATCTGGAGATACAGCTCTTGTTCAGTTTGAGATTTATTTTACATGATATAATTTTAAAATTAAAATAACAATAAATGTGTAATCATGCTATATATAATGATACCCATTTTCAGCCGTGTGGTTTTATTTTGTGCTTTATAGGAGGAGTAGCTTAGTTTGCATACTTAGAACCCTTCAATACTCAAATAACCATGAACTGCCTTTCTAATTCCTAACAATTTCTTTTTCAAATGTATTGAAGTTTTTGTTTTAAAAGCTCCTGTTAAGCTGCTGTGCAGCGGTTCAGATTATTACCATCTTATTAGAATATGATATTGATATTTGACCAAGCATGCTTCTTATAGTAATTATTTAAATGTTGTCCGCAATTTTTCTGTTTGTTGTGCCTTGCTGATTGCTAGAATTGTCCTTGTGGATTCTTTAACAGTTCTCTTAGTCCTCATCTGTGTGATCTCTAGCACAGTATCTAAGAAAATGATAGATGATGGGGGTTAAGTGCATGAGGACATGATCTTTGATTTACCTATTTAGATTTAATTCAGTAGACTAGTCACGCATCACTTTCTCTCATTCTTATGCTGCTATATCTCTGACGTTAAAATTTTTTCCATGTTGTAAACAGCAAGCTACTAGATGATACTTTACAAAGAGATATTGAAGTTTGGGAGCTTGTATGTTTTGCTTTCTTAATTTTCTTTTCTTATCTTATTTGACCAAATATTCTTTAGAACTTGTTCCAATTGACATTTTCTCCTGGGGTGTCTTCATGGTTCTTAGGTTAGCACTAACATATTGCGCAAGTATAGTGGTCCTTGTGATATCTGGTTGTCCATGTTTTGGCCCTTGCTGCTCTCAAATAAAACAATGCAGTGCTTGGTAAATGAACATCCACGTAGGAGCTTTCTCGCCATGGCCCAACACTCAAGCCAGTGGGTGTGGTATGTTTTTCCTTATTTTTATTATAAAACTGTATCCGAAATATCTCTACCTTGAAATTTGCAAATGTTGTTCAATTGGATTTTGTTTCTTTTGGTGTTTTCTTCCTTCAATCTTTATCCTTCCTCTTGGTTGTCAATCTTCCATCCATTACACATGACATCTATGTGATAGATATTTAAACACTTAAATTGAAGTTATCTCGAGGCATTGTCCAGCAGCACATATTTTTCTCAATCTATAAATTAATTTTATTTCTGCAGGTTCCGCAAGCTTTTTGTAGCCTTGTCCAGTTATACCTATATGAACACTCTTAGAAAGATCAAGTAAGGTTACAACATTGAAAGAATTGCATTGCTTGTGACTTGTAAAATCAGCTTTCTTACTTGTATTTGTTGCAATCCTGTTTGGCATCTACATGAGCGTACATCAAACTTACCTCTTGGTTGAAGCTAAACATTTCGTGGCACTGTGGCTCAAACAGCCTTTCACTTCCTCTTGACATGCTTGAACGGAATCACTGCAAATTTTCTTCACATTATCCTAGATGCATATGTTCATTAGCATTGCGCAAAGTTTGTCTCAGGTTTTGCTTATTTAGTTTACAGTTCGTTGTGTTAGTAAAGTAGCACAATGTGTTCTTTATTACTGATGTATTAGCAAAAGGCCATGACCATCCTTAATGATTCTTTTTATCAATCTTGAATCACCCACGAGCTAATACTTATAAATTTTTTGTAATTATATTTGGTGATGCTTCTTTTAATCATGTGTAACGTAACATCTTTGAGCAATTGCACATGCTTAGACTGAAACAACGGCATCTGATTTGGCGGGACTGCTTAATGTTGCCTCCATGTTCAAGGTTTAATTTACAACGAAATATTGGGTAGAGATGGAGGGTGAATGTGTTGGAACCTTCAATAAAATTAAGTTGATATATGCTAAGGATAAATTACTGCATGTTCCTAGTGGACTCCATCATTATTTAAAGCCTGAGATGTCAAAATATGAATAGAGCACACTTCTACATGGCATAATTTCTCTGTATTTTCATGGTTCACAGTACTAACTAGGTCCTTTATATTTTCATGGCTCAGTTAACAAGAGGCAGTCATGCTTATAAAGAACATGTTATTGCCGAAATCTATTTTGGCATTCATAAAATGTCTTAAGTAGGATTATCAATATAACAATTCAAAAAGTATCTATTGGATCTTCTTAACAAATGTAGACAAGAGGTTTTCAACCCTATTTTCTTGCAGGTATCACATATGATGTTGGTATAATATGGGAATATGACTTTTGTTTAAAACTTAAAATACAGGTACAATATGACATGCCTTTATATATATAGTATGGATCTATTTACTCTTAAGAGTAAGTCAAAAGACTTGCTCTCAATTGTGTCCCTTTGTTTTGCTTAGATCCATGACTCATTAATTAACACTTATAACCATTAAGTGAAAAGAAAAAAAAAAATCACGTGACCGTTTTTTTTAATTATGGAAGCCATTCCTTCTTTCTTGTTCATTTTTCTCAAACCTGATCTAAAATGGTAGAAGTTTTATCTTTGAAGTAATCATGCAATTCTCCAAAAATTTCCCATTGTTACAGGCGTTATACACGTCTAAAATAGCATTATTGTACTTCTCTCTTAACAATCAGAAAAGGATGAATGGGCATGTCCTATGGGCCATAAGTAATGCTTCTTTGAATCTTCCTCACACCATTACCTATTTGCTTTGAAAAATAACCTATGCATACTTTCCATCAAACCCCACCTCTAGATAGTTATCACTTTGTCAAATATAATATTTTTAGTCCACCAACAAATGTAAGCTTTCAACGCCTTATTGGATGTGACATTGCAGAATGCCAAATTGCCAACATGATGGCCAGTGCCGGCCTTTGCATAACGGAGATGTATGTCTACTGAATTAGAAACAAATGTCAAATTAAGTTGTATATGATTGTAGAATTTTTATGAGTTATAAAACAAACTTTGTGAATGAGTTTAAAAAAATAAAATATAAAAATTAAATGAATAATGAGACTATTTCCAAAAAGCCATTGAAGCAAGTGCTTTAGGCCTCTAAATTTTCAAGGCCTCATAATTTCATAATAAAATAATTAATCATATTAAAAATAAAAATTAAGATAATTAATAATATATTAACAGGACTTTCTTCTTAATTTTCTTGTAGTGTTAGTGCGAAAGAAGTTTCGTGATAATTTTCTAGGTTGAATTATTGATTTTACAATTTTTTTTATCATTAAATTTTGTTTGTATCTGTTGTTGCATGATAATTACAAATGCGATAATAAAATGTAATTATTTTTATCCTTTTGATTAAGAATAGATTTAATGATACAAATTATTATATTAAAAAACTAATTTAATGTATTGCTCTAGAACGATATCGGGGTCACTAGCCAACATGGAGCAACCTGGCCAACTCAGGCCGAACCCTAGCTTCAACCATTACTTGGTCCCTAACTGCTGAATAGATTGGGAGCCAATCTCTCTCCATCAAATGCTCCCTTTATAGGAATGATCTTAAATGACAGTTATGGCCATCAATGCTCGATTCAAAATAGGATTTCCCCTCTTTTCAACTTAATCACTAAGCAAGCTCTCTCTATATAAATAACAAGTTAAGCCACTCAGGTAACTTTCTAGACTCTAAACATTCTTCTCCTGGTGCATCGTCTGACTTGAGCATCAGAACACTTTTTGCAAGTACACCACCCACTGCTCCACTGTAGCCACCACTATGCCAAGGAGGAAACCACAACTTCTAATCCACTAGAATCATTTTCAGGTGACCCACTTAAATCTGTTCTGAACATTGACGCCGTTGGGAACCATAAACTCCTACTCTTACCACCATGGTTAACACTAGGCAACAACGTGCCTTAGTCGAACAAAACCAGTTAACCACCAGTCAACGCTGCATGTCAGCCGCATGCAACCAACCAGCTGCCCACCTAGATTCCATGCAGGATGGAAAGGAAGCCTCCTTCTCCAATGAGAACCCTTCTCCTCCCCTGTCCTAGATTTTGACCAAGCAACGACTTGGTTCACGTGAGGCCCCACCAAGAATATTGAACCTCGAGTCTTGGCATTACAACGTCTTGGCCACAAAGATAAGGATGACAACCTTTCCCAGCAAGAAGAGTCTGTCCATCGCGAGCTATCATATCGCGAGATGGCGAATTTGATTCGCCATCAGGATGAATGGTTGTAGGAACAAGGCAAGCGCCTGGCATAGCTAGAGAAATCAGTCCACGTGGAATGAAAGGATGAGAATCGGATTCCACAAAGGGAACATGACCAGAGCAGGGAGCTAGTTGCACTATATTGGACCACGAGTTACGTGGACCGGTCTGTAGCCTGCAATCTTTTTCTTTTTTTTTTTTGTTTTTGTTTTTGTTATTTAATTATTATAATTTTAATTTTGATGTCTTTTTTTCTTTTGGGCCAGGTAATTAAATGAGAAGTGTTAGGCCCAATTGCCTAAATCCAAACCTATTTTTTTAAGCCAGCTTGTGGGTTGTTCTGCAAAACCATTGGCCAAAATCTATTTAACCACAAGTTTAAATAAATTGGGCCTACAGGCCCACATTTAAAAGGACCTACATTTTGCCTAGTCCTAACTCGCACGAGCTGCAAGTTACGCGGACCACGGCTTGTATACCCAGTTCTAACTAAAGCAGAGTACCATACCCTAGATGATAATATCTCTGAAATACTTTGGATTCAATGGCTTCTTGATGACTTGGGAATTTCTTAGCAATCCCCCACTGCCTTTTATTGTGACATCAGAAGCATTATTCAAATTACACATAATGATGTCTTTCATAACTGCACCAAATACATTGAAATTGATTGCCACTTTATTCATCAACACATCCTTCATGGTCCTCTTCATCTTAATTCTAGTAGAACTCTTGACTAGCTAGTCGATCTGTTCACCAAAACTCATTATCCTAATCATTTTTGCACTCTGATTTTCAAACTCAAGTTGGTTCCCTCTGCACCCACTTAATTTTGAGGGAAGATGTTAGCGTAGTATTTGTACTTTTGTACTCTTGTACTTTATTTGTACTTCCTTACTACACTTGTACTGCTTGTACTTGTTTATAGTTAGGACTATAAATATGTGTAGCACTTATACATGAGACATTTCAAAAAATATAGAAACCTTTTCAGTCTCTCTATCTTTGTGATTCTAACTCACCACTTGAGGGTTTAGTAGCCTGTTCAATAAAAACAACCTCTTTGATAGCAATATTCGTAAAACACTGATAAAGAGACGAAATATGCTTCATAAAGAAAGTCGGAAAAGGCCACAATCATTATAGCCACCATTAGTGCCTTACTAGTATCAAAATCAAAAGAAAAAACAAAACAAAACAAAAAGGAAAAAGTTTACCATTAGGGCCAATGGAAAGCAATTTAGGCTCTTAATTTTCTTTTTAACCATCTTGGCTTTTTTACCAAACTGTCAATGATGGAAAACCTATTTATCAAAATACAACTTTTTTAAACTATTTATCAAAATGTCACTCTTTTAAAACTATATATCAAACTGTCACTCTTTTATCCAACGTGACATTTTTAAATATTTTTTGGTCCACATAGGATGCGTCAAACAGGGTGGCGCGTCCATGTGGATAACACCAACATAGTAAGCGTAATCCACATGGATGCGCTATCCTATTTGGCGCATGCTACGTAGACACGTCATCCTACATAACATTTTTTATGTGGATAAGCCATGTAGGATGACGTTTTTTAATTAAAAACCCCAACACATTTGACATTTTTCATGTGGACAAAAGAAAATACTTATAAGGCACTTAACTTATTTCACGTGGTTCTTGCACTTCTCCCAAAGGCGCATGCATTTCACATGCCTACTAGAGAGTGCACCATAACATTGGAAGACATCAGTATCAATTAGCTTATTTATAGACTAAGTATTTGCTTCTGATCCGTAAAGTAGTTGATGTGAGACTTTGGTAGTGGCAAGGCAAAACAACTAAGTAAGGCAATAAGATATCTTTGTTCGATGTAAGACTTTAGTAATGGTAAGACAAAACAATTAAGTAAGATAATAAAGTACATTTGTTTGATGTGAGACTTTAATGTGAAAGAAACCAACTTACATTGGTAGATTGATATTGAGCTTTGATCTGACGGGCCTATACATATGCTTGGTTGATATTGATATTGAGCTTGGTCAGTGTATATATTGAAGTTGAAGGATTTGCCTCCTTACTCTTCTTAACGAGAGATGTTATGCATAAACGTATTGATGGATCAAAATAATATATTTGGTGATCTGGCTATTAATATGGGAATATGAGTAATACGTTAACATTTGTGTGTGTGTGCGCTTATACTTTGTATAATTTTTACTCTTATAGATTGTCTTGTGCTATCTTTTTTATCCTAAATTAAAAAAGATGAAAAACAATCTTCAAGTTCAAAGCTTGCTCAAGAGAGTAAAGCAAGTTTTGAGATTGCCTGAATCTATGGTTTGGATGGTTATATTGTTCTAGATGTTGCAAAAAGAGTCCTATTGTAAGTTGGTTTCTTTCACATTAAAATTTCACATAGAACAAAGATACTTTGTTATCATATTTAATTGTTTTACTTTGCTAACACTAAAATCTCACATTGAACAAAGATACATTGTTGCCTTACTTAGTTATTTTATTTTGCTAACACTAAAGTTTCACATTGACTACTTTACGGATCAGAAACAAACACTTGACTTATAAATAAGTTAATTGATATTGATATCTTCCAACGTTATGGTGTATTCTCTAGTAGACATGTGAAATGTATATGTATTTGGGAGAAATGCGAGAACTACGTGAAATAGATTAAATACCCTATAAGTATTTTTTTAAATTTTTTTTGTCCACGTGCCATACGTTTTGAAAGTGTCATTATCTTGAAAAAGTTCCAAATACATTACTAGGACTTTGTTGTCGCTCTTAGGGATAATCACACTCCTTATCAGGAACGATATAGGTAAGCTCTGTTGTACTCCTTTATGTTGTTGACATTTACATCTACATCCAAAAATGACATTTTAACACTATGAAGAGATACTTGTCATTTAGAAAAAGCAATATTTTCAGCAACATTAGCTCCTGGTAGTTCTTGAACTAACTACCTAGATTTGTATTCATCAAGATCCATTTTTGTGACTGGCTTGCCAACAATTAGCAAGCCAGTAATTATCAAGGCATCTTCAAGACTGAAGTACAGATGACACCCATTCAAGAAAAAAGCACCTCTCTTTTTGACATGCAGATGCAACAACATTAAGGAAGGAAAAAGGCTACTTTCAAACTCCTTTTAGTTCAAAAAGATGCCTAAAACCCACTACTCTTACAAGGTTTTGGACACTTGCTGGGGGCGTCCACTCATTGACACAATTGATGTGCCCATTGACAGTAGATAACTGCAGCAATCACAAATAGAAAATCAGATATAGAGATTATTGTATGATGTAATATGCACTTGTAGCGAAGAAACAAAGCTCAGAAACCATTTAATCTCTATCTTCTGGTTTAGGACTGATTATAACATCTTTAAATTCAGTTGAGTTTGTTTCCCTAGTTCCCTAGTTAGTGGAGTGGCTACATTTAAGAATAGAGAGTATGAGTCCAAGTGAACTCATCTCTCACCCTTCCTAACTGGATGATTGAAATTTATGGTTGCATGCAAGTTTATAATTCAGCATTATTAATTTTAATATTAATCAGATGCAGAACAAAACAAAGAATAATCAGATTCATAGTTATTTGCTGACATAATTATTTATGTTTAGATGTAACTCGTATGGCAGGGAGACCAGTTGAGAAACTCTTGCTCTGTTATTTCTTTCGAGGGGGTTTTGTGTCAATTTCAAGCCTAAGAAACGATATGTTACTAGAATGTATTCCTTTTGAATGTTTAAAGTGCAGATATGTATCAGAATGTGTAAAAATTTGGATGACTGTACCTCTTGTGTCATCTTATATGCAGAAATGATCCCTAATTTAGGTAAAAATCTTCCTTTTGTCTAATTGGAATGTTGTTGTTGAATTATTACCTGATAATTATCCAGATCTTAATTCTTGTATCAATTCATAAGTCTTTTGAGCTAGACAATTATAGATGGTGACCTATGGTGTTACCATGGCACTATACCTATGCTGTACAATAATCAAATCTAAATCAATCCGTATATTCCTACATCACTTTTCAACATTACTTTCTACACTAAGATAATGATGTATAAATTCGTAGTTAATTACATGTATTAATTGGTTGATGAGTAAACTCATGCTTCAACTCTAAATTATGAATTTACTCATTAACTAATCAATACACGTACTTAACTACGAATTTATATATCATTAACCAAGTATAGCAAGTGATGTTAAAAATTGATATAAGATGATTATTTTTCAATCTAAATAGATTGCATGTCTGCATTTCCCATTCCAAGCACAAAAGTATTATATTTCTGCTTAGACAAGGTATCTATATACTAGGTATGTTAATTATTCCTAGACGTTACATTCACATTACCTCTTAATTTAACATATTAAATATTGGATCAGGCTATATCCTCTGTAGTTTGTAGCATAAGACCAAGAAATTTAACAACCCTACACCTAAGGAAAAAGCATGTATTTGTAATTAAACAGTTGAATAATTTAAGAAGGTTGACCCTTTTGTCACCCAATGGGTTCGTGTGAACATTCAGCCACCCAAAACAATGAAAACAACAGAAAAGTAGCCAGAGAGAAAGGAAAGAGAGAACAGGAAAAAATTTTAAAAAGGAAAGAAATTTTGTAATAAAAAATAGAAGAGAGAGATTAACCGTTCCTCTTGGTGCCAGTATTATTGGCTGCCGCCGAGAATGAGTTGGGGTGAGAGGGGAAGATCAAGAAACAACAAGAGTGGAAGACTGAAGATCTCGAACCAAGGAACTGATTTTTGTTTGAAATATATATATATATATATATATATATATATTCATTTATATTTATTATTATATTTTTTCATTGCTTCTTGACATAATTCTTTTCAAAAAAATTCTTTATATTTATGTCAATTTATATTTAATTTTATATTTTATACAAATACTTCCACGTACATTACCTGCATAGGTTCCGCAAATAAACGTATTATTGTGCAAAAACTCACGAAAGCTAAACAATTGTTTTTTTATTTTTTGGTTGCAACACCTATCTTGTTAACTCAAGTCTCCTTTCCTCTTTAATTTGTAGCAAGATGATGGTGTATATTCTGTCCATGCTGGACTGCGTCTGCAACACTTTATTCTTGTTTGGCATCGCGTTGGAAATAGAGCTGGGAAGGTTGTTAAGATTCGAACTTAAACTTGTCATGGTGCAGGTTTTACAAGAGCAATATGAAGCTGAAGGTATTGCTCGGCATGGATTGCTACTTGCAACTTTGACTAAGATATTTGGAACAAGCTTTTTGTATATTAAAAAAAAAGCACTTATTTTTTTTACAGTACTTTAATATATTTTTAAGTATGTTTAAATGCCACTTAAAAAATCCTGAAACTAAAATTCTCTATTTGGAGGAGAAGTGATTCTTAAACTTAATTTTATAGAAACACTACTAAAATAAATACTTCTTAAATATTGGATCTAAATGCAAAATAATTTATTTAAAAAAAATGCTAAAAAATAAGAGGTATAAAAAATTATTTTTTATAGAAGTGTATCCAAACTAGCCCTTATTTTACTGCATGAAACATACAAAGGTCACATTGTTGGGCTTAAAAATTTTTTCCTTGATTTAAAAGTAGAGCCTTAAATCTTTATTGGTACTGATTTGCTTTAGAATAAAAGACCTAGTCAAATGACTTAGCAAGCTCTCAGCTGGTCATCTGTTCAGATGTCTATTTATCTGCAGAAGTCATTTGCTTTCATTTAACCTCTTAATGATAATGATTGAGGAGTGACGGAATGATGTGCTTTCATTTAAAAGTAGATAATGATTTGCTTTCATTTAACCTCTGAACAATGAATATTAGTATCTGAATTAGTAGTTAGTTTGTTGAATAATCTAATTACATATATAGGTCTTTTAGGATCCGTCATTAATTATGCAATGGTGGATAATTATTGTTGATATTTGCACCATGACCATAAATATTTGCTAAATCCTTTGTTTGCTGGCAGATACACTACCTTTTGAATATGCCACTCACAAGGGACACTCTTCATGCTAATGTCAAGCTTGATTAGGCATGGAAGCATACCAAGACAAATCTTTTCAATGAACCAAATAGGACTGGGTTTCCATTGATGCTTGCGATTGGTTTTTTTTTTTTTCTAGATGCCTCCTATCTGTGCCCGTGATGTCATTGTTGTTGTTAAAGCATTAGTTACTTGTGTTGAATGGATTGGTGTAGCCAATCACCTTCCTGATATCAGGTTGGTAACTAGTTCAACCAGCATTTGGGTCTATAGTAAAGTGGATTATCAGGCCGAAGTATTTCAAATTTAAAGCATGAATAACTTAGATAGTTATGTGGTTATTCCAGCCATTTACAATAATGTGTATTCTCTGGTTGACATTTTGACCGAAATTATGTTTAATTAATATTGTAAAATAATGAAATTTCAGAGACTTGTCTTCTGTCTATTTATAATATCCAATTTTAAATCGTGCGCATAGCATTATGGAGTAAGTGTATCAATCGCAAGAGCTCGCCATTTTTATTGACATTGTGCTCCTTTTCTACGGAGTTGATCAAATTATTTCCGTTTCATAACTGTCAATGGATAGGAAAGAGAGAGAAAAATTGAAAGTGTTAAAAATAGTTGACAAAGTATATACACATACAGAAGGTTAAAATATATTTTTTTTATCTTTATTAGTAATACTTAATTTTTAATTTGGTTCCTATAAGAATTTTTTTTGATTTAGTCCCTATACATATAATTATTTTCAATTTGATCCTTGCCATGAGTATAAGGACCAAATTATTGTGAAGTATAAAAATTAAATTAAAAATGTGTCACGTATGAAAATAAAAAATATATTTTAACTTATATTTTTTGCCCCAATACATAACATCAATTTTTAATTTGATCCATACATTTCACTGTGTTATCAATGGCAACAAACTGCAAGGACGAAATAGAAAACAATTATACATATAGAGACTATATTGAAATTTTTTTTCATATAAAAGCCAAATTAAAAAATAGTATGACACACAAGAACCAAAAATGTATTCTAGAGTAATGTTACACAATAGACTAAATAATCAGAATATTTGACAAAATACATGGGTAGTTGTTGGATAGAATGAAGTGGTAGGACCACTTACTCATCCAAGAGTCAACAAACATACCACATCATTCTATAAAAAAAAAGCTGTCAATTTTTTTTAGGCTTTCTAGCATTTTTCTATATTTTAACTCATGAAAATACAGACACGTACATATAGTTGGAGGAAACTATGCATAATCCAAACTCCAAAGTCTCTCCCGGCTCCATGATGTTCGGTGATTGTGCTTGCACCAAGTTATCAAACAATGATCCTAAACACTCGCAAGCTTGCATGTTGAAAACAAAGAAAAAAAGTTGGTTATACTTATACAAGCAAATATAAACTACTAGTTCATGCAGGAGCAAAACTAGGAAAAAAAAAATTGTCTAGCTAAGGGTCCAAATGTACGTGCGTGTGTGTATAATAATAAATCTTAATTGTTGAAGTAATGTCCAAAGGCAAAGTTGCTATCCTCACAGCTTATTCAATGTTGTAGAAGTTAATAGAAAAAAAAAAATATATATATATATAAACACAGTTAAAATGCACACAAACCAAAGAATGACAGATAGATAGTTGATTTAGTTGCACACTTGCATTTCAGTAACAGACTGACAGTCTATATTCCTTAAGTTGCACAGTTGCTTCCCAGTTTCCTCAAAAACTATATCAGTTAGTCAATGATAAACAATATAAATGATAAATATAGACCATTTGGTCGAAACAGCTCTCTCCTTTATAGAAGAAGTGTGGAAGATGCGGGTTCCCAACAATGTTAAAGTTTTTTCCTTCTGCAATGCTTGTAGAGATATTCTTCCAAAAGACACACTGACATGACAGCAAACAGAAGCTACTTAAGGTTTCTCCCTATCCCTTCATTATATTAGCTGTTAAATAGCTGTACAGTAGCTATTAGTTACGTAACAGAATTGTAATCTGTTATATCTGTTAATAGGATAGTTTCCTTTCTGTTACTTGAGTTAGTTAGCTATTATTGGCTGATTATCCCTATATATAAACATCTGTATCACTCCTTCATTCAATAAGAAATTATGCAATTCAGTTTATCTTTCTTTTCTCTATTCTAATATGGTATCAGATTTCTTCTGAATCATTAGCTTCCGCATTTTCTTTTTTCATTAGCCATGGCTGACCCTTCTGTAACTTCATCCAATGAAGACAACAACAACACCAATGGCCGTCACGACCCCATTTCTACCCAGCCAGCTGATCCATCCCAAAATCCTAATAGTCCATACTATCTTCATCCAAGAGAAAACCCTGGATCTGTTCTTGTATCACCTCCTCTCAATGGTGATAACTACTACAACTGGAGTAAGGCCATGAAGCGCGCTTTATCTTCTAAAAACAAAATCAAATTCATCAATGGTACTCTTCCTCAACCCGCTGAATCTGACCCTGTCTTTGATTCTTGGGAAAGATGCAACAATTTAGTTGTTTCTTGGATCACACGAACACTTTCCCCTCAAATTTCCCAATGCGTTGTTTGTATTGATAGTGCTTGTGATCTTTGGCTGGATTTGCAACAACGATTTACTAAAGGTAACCATTTTCGCATGTCAGATCTACTCCAGGAACTTCATTCCATGTGCCAAGGTGATAGAACTCTTACCAATTTCTATACCGATATGAAAATTGTTTGGGATGAATTGGATTTGCTGCGTCCAACCCCTACATGTTTGTGTACTGTTCCTTGTTCTTGCCATCTTCGCAATCCTGTTCAATCTTATAAGGATAAGGAACTTGTCATATGTTTCTTGAAAGGGCTTAATGAATCTTATCACCCTGTGCGCACACAAATTCTTCTTATGAACCCTCTGCCTTCCCTTAGCCAGGTCTACTCTTGGTTCTTCAACAAGAAAGACCAACTATACATACTTCTCCAATTGATTCTTCTGCCTTTACTGCTACTTTCAATTCTTTTTCTTCATCAAGCAGAGGAACCAATTTCCAAGGAAGAGGCCGAGGAAGATCTAATTCAAGACAATCAATGCTTTGTACTCATTGCAATCGCACTAATCACACCATTGAGCATTGCTATTTTAAGCATGGTTTTCCCCCAGGATATAGTTCCAAGAAATCAAGCATTGCTCCTACTATTGCAAATGTTACTACTGATAATTCTTCCAAGACTGATCCTCCTTCTAATTCCACAACTCAACTGACACATGACCAATCTTTACCACCTTTATCTCGTGAAGATTATCAGCATCTCATATCTCTCCTTCATGCATCCAAGCATGAAACTGGTACTGCTTTACACAAAGTCAGTAAGAATTCAACATCTGACTCACATCACCATGTACTTTCAGGTGTCACTAAACCAGGTATATCTATTTCAAATCATTCCATTTGGATACTAGATTCAGGTGCAAGTGATCATATTTGCCCTTTTATTCAATTCTTTTCTTCATACAAGAAAATTGACCCTGTTTCTATACTATTACCAAATGGGACAACTCTTCTTGCACATTATTTTGGCACTATCTTCTTTACATCTCATTTTTATCTAACTGATGTTCTTTTCATCCCAGAATTTACTTTCAATCGAATTTCTATTCATAAACTTACTAATTCCCTCTTTTGTAGATTGATTTTCTCACCCAATACTTGTGACATTCAGGATCTGTCTACCCTGAGGATGATTGGGCATGCCGAGATTCTCAACAACCTATACATCCTTCAAGGAACACCACAGTCTTTACTTTGTAATACACATAATGATACTAAAACTGTTGTGGTTAATTCTGCCACTCCTAATAATTTGCTGCATTCAAATTTTGATCCGTGTCATTATAAACTTGGTCATCCTTCATTTCCTGTTTTGCAACAATTATGTACATCATTCCCATATATTGTTTCTAATAAAAATCTGATGTGATTCTTGTCATTATGCAAAACAAACAAAGTTGCCTTTTCCTACTAGCAAGACCAAATCTTTATCTCCTTTTGATTTACTGCATATGGACATATGGGGTCCCATTAACATTGCTTCCTTCCAAGGACACCATTATTTTCTAACTATTGTGGATGATTTTAGTAGACACACCTGGATATTTCTCATGAAAAGCAAGTCTGATACAAGACTTTGCATTACTTCTTTTATAAATCTTGTCTCTACGCAATTTTCCTCTAAGGTTAAAATGATAAGGACTGATAATGGAATGGAATTCCATATGCCTTCTTATTATTCTTCCCTTGGTATTATTCATCAAAAATCATGTGTAGAGACCCCACAACAGAACTCCACTGTTGAAAGAAAACATAGACATCTTTTGAATGTCACCAGGGCATTACTATTTCATTCCAAATTGCCTAAAACTTTTTGGTCCTATGCCCTTTGCCATTCTGCTCACCTTATAAACAGGCTTCCTAGTCCTGTTCTTAATCACAAAACACCGTATGAGTTGTTACACAACTCCCACCAACATTTCTTGATTTAAAGGTATTTGGATGCTTAGCATATTTTTCCACATTAACTCAAAATTGACACAAGCTTGACCCTAGGGCAAGAAAGTCTTTGTTTCTTGGCTTTAAACCTGGAACCAAAGGATATCTTCTCTTTGATTTACAAACCAAAAATACCTTTATTTCAAGATATGCTATTTTTTATGAATCAACTTTTCCTTATCCTTTATCTACTTCTATTGAACATACTAACCATTCTTCTGTTCTGCAGATTCTGATTCTTTTTTTCTCTTTGATTATCCTACTAATGATTCCATTTCAGCACCTTTTATTCCATCTACATCTCAACATCTCATTGATAATGACCAGCACCCTACTGTTGATCCTCCTGCACCAATTATACAAAATGATTCTCTTCCTATCAGAAGATCTACTCGACCTAAGAAAGCACCAACCTATTTACAGGATTTTCACTGTAACAGTATCTTATCTTCATCTTCTAATTCTTCTCTATATCCCCTCTCTTCTGTCATCTCCTATTCCAATCTATCTTCATCTCATTTACATTTTACTATGTCTATTTCTACACATCATGAACCAACTTCTTATAAGCAAGCTATTCAACATAAACATTGGATCCAGGCTATGAATGATGAATCGGCAGCTCTTCATCATAATAACACATGGATCCTTACTGATCTTCCACCTAATAAAACACCAATTGGATGTAAATGGGTGTATAGGATCAAATATAGAGCTGATGGCTCTATTGAGAGGCATAAAGCCCGTCTTGTTGCAAAAGGCTTCAATCAAGTTGAAGGCCTTGATTTTTTTTATACTTATTCACCAGTTGCTAAAGTTACTACTATAAGGTTAGTTTTAGCAATTGCTTCCACAAAAAATTGGCATCTTCACCAATTAGATGTTCACAATGCATTCTTGCATGGTAATCTTGAAGAAGAAGTGTATATGCAATTACCACCTGGTTATAGTTCATCTCAGCCACATAAAGTCTGCAGATTGCTTAAGTCCATCTATGGTCATAAACAATCTAGCAGACAATGGTTTGCTCGGTTATCTCAATTCTTAACTTCTAAAGGATATTCTCATTCTTCATCAGATCATTCTTTGTTCATTAAATCTACTTCTACTTCTTTTACTGTTCTTTTAGTTTATGTTGATGATCTTATACTTGCAGGTAATAACTTACAAGAGATCAATTCTATCAAATCTGATTTACACAACACTTTTAAAATCAAAGACTTAGGTTTCCTAAAATATTTTTTAGGCCTTGAAATAGCTAGATCCAAAAAGGGAATCCACATATGTCAACGCAAATATGCTTTAGACATTTTATCAGAATGTGGCCTTCTTGCATCTAAACCAGCCTCCACCCCTATGTCTAAAGGCACCAAACTGACACAACAGGGTGGTATTCCTCTCAATGACCCAGCTGCATACCGAAGATTGATAGGTAAGCTTATCTATTTAACTACTCGCCCTGATATCTGTTTTTTTGTGCAGCAGTTGAGCCAATTTATGAGCCATCCTACATCTATTCATCATGAAGCAGCAGTACGGGTCCTTCGCTACATCAAGACTTCTCCAGCTCAAGGTCTATTCTTTTCCAGCACATCGCCTCTTCAACTTAAAGCCTTCAGTGATTCAGATTGGGCTACTTGTCCGGATTCCCACAAATCTATCACGGGTTATTGCATTTTCTTAGGCGACTCTTTAATATCATGGAAATCTAAGAAACAAGCTACTGTTTCTCGCTCATCCTCCGAGGCCGAGTATAGAGCTTTGGCAACCACAGTTTGTGAACTGCAGTGGTTAACATATCTACTGCATGATCTGAGCATTCCACTAATTTCTCCCGCTTTACTATATTGTGATAGCCAGTCTGCAAGGCATATCGCAGCAAACTCTTCCTTTCATGAAAGAACAAAGCACATAGAATTGGATTGTCACATTGTAAAGGAGAAACTACGAGCAAAGCTTTTTCATCTACTGCCAATTGCTAGCTCCCAACAATTAGCTGATGTCCTCACCAAACCATTAGATTCTACTCAATTCAATGAGCTTGTATCCAAACTGAGAGTGAAAAGTATACACTCACCAGTTTGTGGGGGGGGTATTAGCTGTTAAATAGCTGTACAGTAGCTATTAGTTACATAACAGAATTGTAATCTGTTATATCTGTTAATAGGATAGTTTCCTTTCTGTTACTTGAGTTAGTTAGCTATTATTGGCTGATTATCCCTATATATAAACATCTGTATCACTCCTTCATTCAATAAGAAATTATGCAATTCAGTTTATCTTTCTTTTCTGTATTCTAATACATTATGAGGAAACGGCTTCCCATTTATACCTTAATTGTCCTTTCACTAGATTAGCCTTGTGAATAGTTTTGCCTCAAGAAGTTGATAGGGGAATCAAGCAATAGAGATTGTTGCATGATTTTCATCTTGGGCTACTCTTAATGCAAATGAACAAACTTGGAAAGTGTCCATAATTCTGTAAGGAGGCTGGTGGGATCGAAATCAAGCATAGCTTGGGAGGAGATCATTCAATCTGGACAAGCTTGTTCATGATTTCCTTGATATCCTATGTGACTTTCATGCAGATCACGAAGTTGACTCTCATGGGAATGTTAGGATAGGTTACGTTAACACTGCACCACCAAGGAATCGTTTTCAAAATTAATGTTGATGCAGTCATTGCTTTATAATGAAACAAGGTTCGAATTGGTGTCCTTGTCAGGGACCATGTGAGTGTGTTTATGGCTTGGAAAACATGCATGTTACTGGCAGGACTTGACTCTTTTCAGGCAGAGTTGCGAGCAAATAGAGAAGGGCATTTATTTGTTTGGTAGTTGAGCTACATGGAAGTTTATTTGGAAGGTGATGAGGGTTTACCATGCTCTATGAGTAGGAGATAAAGACTTCTCTTCTACTGATTTTTTAGTAAGAGATATTAATGTGTATGCCTTTTGGTTTGATGAATGGGGCTGAGGGTACACTTCTAGATTATGCAACATAGTTGCAGATGCCCTTGTCCAAGTTGCTGTTTCTAGTGGTTCAGCTCAGGTATGGATTGAAGATCCTCTTGAAACTATTTTGAGCTTGTTACTTTTGAATTATTCTAGTTAAAAATCTATGTTTCACTACAATAAAACAATTTCCTACATGTGCAATAACTCAATCCAAAAATATTTATAAGAGATTTTAAGGACTGGTACACAATCCAGTCCTAGGAGCGCAGAGCTGATTTAAATGGTAACCCAAATTCAGTATATATTTCAAAGTTGTCAACAGTGAAATCTGAAATTTAAATTGGATTGCAAGTAAACAACTAATAAATTCTATTGAATTAACATAAAAAGCAGCATTCAGCTAGACAAGCAGAATAAATAAGTACTAAGTAGACAAATAGAAAGCAAAGAGAAATCACTGACTTGCACTTACTTCAACATTTGGGATATGAGCTATTTTGGACCAGTCAGGACCTGTATTTCGTTTGCATCTCTCAACTAGCTGAGGGCATCCAAATATCTTTAAGTTCTGAAGGTTACGAAGACGATCCATATTCTGGGGTAGTGTCAAGTTTGGACAATCACCAATGAGAAGCGTCTCAATTGATGATAGATTTGGCAACCATTCTGGCAATGCTGTTAAGCTTGGACATTGTGAAAGACCCATGTATCGCAAAGTTTCAGCAGATCTTCTAAGCCAACCAGGTAATGCTGCCAATTTGGGTAATTCGTTAATTGAAAATTGTTCAAGTTTCAAGGAATACTTTTCATTTTCTTCTTCTCCATCATCCTCAAAGCCAACTACCTCTTTACAAGCTTCAATACTCAGCCTCTTTAAACCAGTAAGGTGCCTCAAATCATGTGGAAGAAAGACTAAACTTTCACAATTCCACAAAATTAAAATTTGTAGAGATTTCAAGCACCCAAAACCTATGGAAGACAACTCACTGACATGTGCTGTAATCCACAAAATCCGAAGGCTGACAAGATTCCTCATGTTTTTGGGAATATATTTGAGTGCTACACATCCACATAGATTTAAAACCTCTAGGTTCTGGAGCTTGCAAATGGAATCTGGGAGTTTTTCCATCCTTTGGCAATAGCTTAGATTAAGATATCTCAAATGCTTCATCCTGTTGAAACAATCAGGCAAGAATTGAAAATTTGAACCTTGTATATTCAACACCCTAAGGTACTTGAATTCCTTGGAGATCCATTTGACAAATGGTTCAGTGATTGCATTTGCGTTTTGACTTGCATGCCAGAATCCAATGGTTCGAATCTTATTCAACATTTGACCAAAAGTCGGAACTCCTTCACCACTATCTGAAAATGATAAATGCTGCACCTTTTCTTTAACATTTGTTGAATTAAACTTTACTACTGCCCGTTCACTTTGCATTGTGGACACAGTAAGGTCATGAACAAGATCATGCATTTTAAAAAAAGAGATGCCTAGAAACTTAAGCTCTTCAAAAATAAGACCATCCATAACCACTTGTTCTTCAGGTGCACCTTCAAAGAAAGATCTTGAAACTAACTCCTGAATATAAAACTCCCCAAGATCTTCCGGCTCTTCATCTTCATTTTTGGTTCGTAGTAGTCCATGGGCCATCCAAAATGAAATCAGCTCCAGATTAGTGTACTCATAACCCTTAGGAAAAATTGAACAATAAGAGAAACACCGTTTCAATTCAGATGGCAAGTGATTATAGCTCAGTTTTAATGCAGCCAAAATGCCATCATCTTGTTGGTTCAGTTTCCAAATTTCACTGTCTCTTATTTTCTTCCACTCACTTTCATGAGGTTTTGAGTAAAGCAGGCACCCTAAACTTACCACTGCCAGGGGCAACCCTTGGCACTTTCTAACAATCTCCTTCCCAATTTCTATAAGCCTTGGGTGCTGGTTCTCCTCTCCTGCTGGAAATGCACACTTAACAAAAAGCTTTAAACAATCTTCCTCAGGAAGATATTTCAAGTTGTGTTTATAAACACTCCCCATTATCAAAGCAACCTTGTCACTACGAGTGGTCACGATAATTTTGTTACCAATTTTGTTATTTTCATCATGCATGCCTACTAACAGATCTCTCAATTCAAGCCATCCTCTATAATCTTCATTCCAAATGTCATCTAGAACTAGTAGAAATTTCTTCCCATGTAATTCCTTACGAAGTCCATTTTGTAATTGATCAAAACTAAAATTGTGAGCATCTACATCTGGTCCATGCATAGCTTTGAAAATCTCTAGTGCCAGCCTCTTAACATCAAAATCATGTGACACAAACACCCACATTCGCAAATCAAAATGCTCAATCACTCTATCATCATTGTACACTAATTGAGCAAGTGTGGTCTTCCCCAATCCTCCAATTCCAACAATTGGAATAACAACAATCTCACTACCATCTGATGGTTCCACCATCAAAGAACCAATGATCTTTTCTTTCTCCTCATCTCTACCAATCACATGGGAAGGCCTAACATAAGAATGGGTCTCCCTCCAAGCCATATTCTGATTGAGTGGCACACTGTTACTTGCATGACTCTCTAAGAGACCCAACTTCATCCTAAGAGAAGCTATCTCATCTATTTTCTCCTTAATATCTTTGATCTCGTGGGCCATCTTAAAACGAAATACAAGAGGGTTAGAGGATGAGAAGAAGCGTTGTACCTTTCTGGTGAAGCTTCCTTGTCTCTTCACAACTTGATTCCTTAAGGCCTCACATTCAATCTCATCCAAGACATCACGGGCATCAAAGAAAACATCTTTGAGCTGCTGCAGCCACTCCCTTATGCTTTGGCTATTTTGCCTGTTCTCAGCATCTACAATGAAGGCACTGATGATTCTCAGTGAGTTTTGGAGGGTGCCCACATCAGCCTGGAGACCCCATACCATGGAAATCTCTCGGAAAACACTGGTTTCTAGCCTGTCCAACATGGCGGTTGCCAACCCAGAAACTATTTCAGCCATCTTTACTGGAATGGAGTAACTCTTAGAAGAAGTAGCAGATAAACCAGCGAAGATGAAGGGGAAGTGGAGGAAATGAAGGAGAATCAACACCCACTAATCATAAGCACCAAGTGGCTAGTGCCAAGTGAATTGATTGGCAGAACAAGAATTTTTAATGAAAGAATATTGAACATGGATTGCAGCTAATGACAGCAAAGGTGTAACACTAAATAATTAAAACAGTGAAATGTTATTCTTTGTTTAAAGGAAAATGTTTTTTTACTGCTAAATATGACACCTAAAGATCGGTGAATATCGAAATATATTTTATTATGAAATAAAATAAATATATTATATTTCAGTGTAAAAAAGTATTGGTTTGTTATCAAATTCTGAGTTTTAAATGAAAGAAAGGTTAAAAATATAATATTTTAAATATTTTTTAGTATTTATTTTATTATTAACTTATTTTATACACCTAAAATAATTATTATAGAAAATAATTATAATACTTATTTTTAAATTAATAATAAAATAAATATTAAAAAATATTTTAAAAATATATTATTAATAGTTTTTGTTCAAATAATGAAATTATTACTTAAAATTAGGAGTGGTCATGGATCGGTAGGGTTGGGTCAGTCGGTTTGGAAAAAAAAACTAAACCAATTAGGTAAGATTGGGTCGGATCGGATCGAGTTTGTAATTTTTTTTCGAATAACCCGAACCGAACCAACCCGATTGTAATCGGGTTAGTTCGGGTTGGGTAATCGGGTTGGTCGGGTTAGTCAGGTCATCGGGTCGAGTTAAGAAAATTGAATAAAATAATGATTGAATTTAAGCAAAACAACGTTATTTTACGGGTTATCAGGTCATCGGTCGGGTCATCGGGTCAGTCACCTAAACCCGTAATCCAAACTAATAAGAAGTCGGGTTTAATCTAGTCGACCCGAACTGACCTGAACACCTGAACTAACCCGAATATTTGTAATCGAATCGGGTCGGGTTGATCGGGTTCTCAGGTCATTTGTTCGGGTTGATCACCCCTACTTAAAATGCAAGTTGAGGTGGAAATAAGTTAAATACTCTTTCATCAATGACTATGGCTGGCACTGTCTGGCTAACTTGCGTAACTTGTTTATTAAACAAACTAGGCAAAGACTTTTTTAAAAGTCTTTTTAATTAAAAAGGTCAGGTCTCAGATTATCTAATAGTAGCTTTAAGCTGCAATAAGGCTTTGCGACCTATTTAATTATATATAATATAATATATATTATTATAATAATTATAAATTATAATTATAATTATTATAATAATTATAAATTATAATTATTAATTTATTATAATATATTAATATTTTTTAAATTAAATTTTAATAAAAGTCAATAACTAAAACTTAACTTAGTAAATTAGAATAGAAATAACATATTTATTAATATATTTAATATTTAATATAATATATTTATTAGAATGAAAATAATAAATTAACACTCACCCCCTACTTTTATAGATGCTCATTACTTTCTTACTCTGATCTTTAGTTGATGTAGGATTTGAAAGACTAGAGTAAGAAAATGAGCAACTTGGTATATCTCCAAGTCTCACATCGATCAAAGACTGAGTAAGAAAGTTGTGAGCATCTATAAAATTAGAAGGTGAGAGTTAAATTATAATAAAGGCCTATTGACTTTGATTAGTTCCGTTGACTTATTTTAATGCTTAGGTCTGTTAACTTATGTAAAGACATATGACTTATTTAAAGGTAGGTTTGTTAGCCTATGTAAGACATGTTGACCTATTTAAAGGTAGGTCTATTAGCCTATGTAAAATCTTATTAGCCTATTTAAAGGTTGGTCTGTTAGTCTATGTAAAGGTTACATTACAAAGTAGGCCTTTAAATAGACTTTCAAGTCAGGTTAGACTTTTAAAAAGGTCAAATTCAAGTATTATAATAAAAATACAAATCAAACCTATGTAAAGGAAAGTCTGACCTGACCTGATCTGTTCCTAGAGCTGGCAAAATGGGTCAACCCGTCCCGACCCGGCCCGAAGCGCTTCAACCTGCTAAAATGCGGGGCGGGTGGGTTGGCCCGTTTTAAAAAATGGGTTAGAAGAGTTAACCCACCCCGCTTTAAGGTGGGTTAGCGGGTTGTCCGCATAAAAAATAAAATGAGAAAAAATAGATGAGACAGTGTCAACCGACTTAATCTGCCTAAAAAATAAAAAAAAAAATATATAAAAAATCAATAAATACTATAAAAAAATAATAAATAATAATGGTAAAAAATTACAAACCACATATCTAAAATATAATTTTTAAAATAGTCTAATTAAATATTCAAATATAAATTATATAACATCAAAGAGTTTTTTACTTATAATATTACTTTTCATTTTTTAAAAAAAAAAGAATCAACTCGCAGGGTCTACCCGCCCCTGCCCCGCTTAACTCGCGGGTTATGCGGGATGGGTTATGCGGGTTAAAAAAAAATATGAGTTTAATCCTTGAACCCAACCCATAAAAAAATAACAGGTTGATCGATTAACCTAATAGATTGAACCCATTTTACCAACTTTATCTGTTCACACTCTTAAATACAAGGGTCAAACTCTGAAAGACACATAAAGTGAAAGCCTTTTCCTTTATTGATTTAATTTTACTTTTAGTTTCAGCTAATAAAATACTAAAAATGGAATGGTCCCACAAAAGTTGGTCACGCAGACACGCACGACAAGGCGTGAGGTTAAAGAGTTGATTAATCCATGGTGCTTCCTTGGTTGGTGCACATGTGCGGCACGCACGTCAAGGAGTATCAAAGTACATCAAATTTAATAAATTAATCTGAATAATATGATAAAATAAATAAGTTGGACTAGTAAAATATCACTCTAAAACTTATATAGCATGAATGGGTTGGATCCGAATGGGTTGAGTTCGAATAGATTTAGTCAATCCACTTTTTTAACACTATATAAAACTAAAAAAATTAAACTAAACTAATACAATACCAACTTAAAATTTACATAATTCGAATGAATCAATCTAAAAATAGTCCAACCCCAAATAGAGGAATCCAAATAGGCTGGACTAGCCCATTTTAACACCCCTCCCCACGCCACCTTACATATATGTATGTAGCAGAAAGTGTAAGGAAACCAAAAATGTAATAAAATCCACCCTTATATTAGTAAAATTTTTAAATAATCTTATTTCCATGTAGTTAGATACCATTATCTAATATTCTTTTTACTTTTTTATTTGTGCTTTTATTTTTAGAAGATAACTTTTTCTTATTTTTTAATTATTTTTTAATAATTATATATTTAATTAATCAAATTTTATTCTGCTTAATTATTTTAATCAAATTCTAAATTTTAATTTTTTTTATTTTCTATTAATTTTAATGTAAAAGAATTATTACTAATTTTAAAATTAAAACTAAATTCCTTTACTTTAAAAAAGAAAAAAATTAATCATAATTGTACTTTTACACAGACTTACTTATTAGTTAACATTAAATGATAATAATTATATAAATATAAAATTATATATATATATATATATATGTGGGAGGGGTCCATTAATACATAGTACAAGTAAAATGGCTTACACTCAATTTTTTATCATTAAATTTATTTTAATCTAATGGTTCTAAATTATTTAATTAAATGATGAGAGGGAATAATAAATACTCATACTAAAAAGGAGAGAGAATTAATAAATGTGATTTTAATGAAGAAATAAATTTTAGTTATTAAGTCTATTTATTAAATTAAAAAATATAATATTGAATATAATTTATAATATTTTTATTTTTATATAATGTATTAATTTATTATATTTTAAAATTAGTTAAAAAATTAACTATCAACTTTTATACTAAATAAAAATATTTAGTAAACACTGCATACGACATATTTAAATAAAAATTATCAAAATGATTTGAAAGGATTGGATCAAATAGGATAAATAATGTATGATTTATAATTATCTGGAGACCATTTAAAAGTTTGAAAGTGTATTTATTTTAACATTTTAAAAAAATAAAGAATTTTAGTAAATAAAATGAATCAAACTAATTTACTTGGAGAGCAATATGCTCTTTTTTTTCTCGATCATGAACAAATGATAAAGAATTAATATTTTTACTAAATATTATGTTCTACTCAAATCTTTCACTATTACTTAAAAGCAAAGCAAATTACGTCTAATATATATTTTTTATTAGCAAAATATAAAAATGACCAAATTAAAAAAGAGAGACATCCAAACCATTTGTTTATTGGTGACAAAAGAGTTCTGTAAGTGATTGATGAATTTGGACATGTACTTGTAAAATTATTTGACATATTAATATAAGAAGCCAATGACTCTAAAGATTCTTAAAATATAATTTTTAAAATATAATTTAAAAAATTAGTTATACTTTATTAACTTATAACTGAATAAAAATAAAAATATTATAAATTATATTAAATAATTAACTATTTATTATATTTTTGTTTTTATATAATGTATTAATTTATTATATTTTAAAATAAGTTAATAAAAATTAATTATCAACTTTTTATACTAAATAAAAATAACTTATACAAAATAAAAACAAAAATATTATAAATTATATTCACTATTATATCATTTTTTAAGTTAATAAATAGACTTAATAACTAAAATTTATTTTTTCATTAAAATCATATTTATTAATTCTCTCTTTTTAATGTGAATATTTTTTATTATCTCTCCTCATTTAATTAGATGATTTAAAACTATTAAATTAAAATGAATTTAATAGTAAAAGATTCAGTGTAAGTCTTTTTATTTACATTAAGTGTAAATAAATCCTCTATATATATGTGTGTGTGTGTGTAATATTTTTATAAAGTGTTTCTTAATACCAAACTGAATGAAAAGCATTTTTAGTCTAAGGCCTTTTGTTTTGTGGCAAATGACTCTCAACGTGGTGGACTGAGACCATTTTAATCTACCATTAGAGTTAGAAATTTTGGGATAGTCACTCACTATACTGAGGGCTTTTTTACCAATTTGTTATTAGTGATAAATTTATTTAATTTATTATTTTTTAAATTATTTATTAAATTATCATTATTTTATTATGTTAGAATTTTTTTTATTATTTTATTTTTTATTTACCTAAACTACATCAAAGGAGATGACGTTGTCAACTACGATGTGCCAACCACGTGGATATGCCAACAAGTATGATGTTTTTCACATGGTAACGCCACACGTGATGACGTTTACACGTAGAAAATACCAGCGTAACTGTGTTGGCATTTTTCACTCGAAAAAAAATAAAAAAAAATGTTATGTTACCTATGTTAGATAATTAATCTATTTTACATGGATCTTTTGAGAAATGACACTAAAAAATACATAATTTACATGTCTATTAAAGAGTACACCATAATATTGAGAGATATCAGTTTTAATTAACTTATTTATAGGTTAAGTATTTATTTCTAATCTGTAAAATAGTCGATATGAGACTTTAGTATTGATAAGAGAAAGCAACTAAGTAAGATAACAAAATATTTTTGTTCGATGTGAGACTTTAGTTTTGAATAGTAAGTAGCTTTAAATAAACTCAAATTGGTTTCCTACTTTGGTGTGGGATAACCTTTTCCCAAAGTCCAATCTAACTTCATGTAAAGACCACTATCTAAGTGATAAAAGCTTATACTGATACTAGTACTATTTAGATTAACACTCAAATGACTTCTAAATTGTTCATTCTCTATGCAGTCATATCACTAGTTGGATTATATTTCAAGTGGTGTTTTTATCTGTGTCATATACAATATGTATGTTCATGTTAATAAGTTCTTATTGCTTAATTATGCGTGGCTAGTTAAATTAAAGCATTCGCTTCATACTGGTCATTTTAATATGGAGAAGTTGATGGTCTAAGTTTTGATAACTTGGGTTCTTATATCATCTTACAAGATACACATCAAGTCATCAATTGAGAAGAAACCTTATCCTTGATTTCCATTATCAACTTATTAAGGCTAAGAGTTGAAGCTCAACTTTTGCTTATCCATGCAAAGGTGCGGTATGAACAAAGGTATCCATAAGCCTTATTTTCTTTACCTATCATTTAATGACAGGAAATTTTGAACTAAACTACCGAGGACAAAAGCTCAATCTTTCTAGAGTTGTACTAAGGCACTACTGCACTAGTGTCTGACATTTCAAAACACCAAAAAAATTGTACAGTTTCACTTAGATTAATTCAGTTACTTGCTATACTTTTATAAGAACTCAGATGCTACTACTAGTGCACCAACTATCCTCTCACACACATTAATGTTGATACATGTTACCACTTACCAAGGGATGTGAGAGAGGAGGCAACACCAAAAATGGCATACTAGTTCCAAAGATACCATAAACAACTCCATGAAATAGTAGGTTCTGAAGGTATAAGCATGATTGAAAGATAAGCAGGAATCAAATTTGACAAGGGCACTTCAGTTTGCCCCTCTCTAGCTTTTATATAGAGATAATTTGTTACTTTACTGGAGAGCCTTCTCTTACTGAAGCCTCATGGCAACAGAGAACCCGAAGTTTGGTTATAACCCTGCTCAATCTAATAAATTTCATGATTTCAATTTCCCAGTAGTTCAAGTTTTTGTTTCTTGAAAAATGAAAAAGCATTGGTGTTAGATGGTACGTGGCTTTAAATAAACTCAAATTGGTTTCCTACTTTGGTGTGAGATACACTAAAGTCCTACATCGAATAAAAGTATTTTGTTACCTTACTTAGTTGTTTTCCCTTGTCAACACCAAAGTTTCACATCGACTACTTTACATATCAAAAGTAAATACATAGCATATAAATAAGCTAATTGAAACTGATGTCTCTCAATATTATGGAGCACTCTTTAATAGACATATAAATTGTATGTGTCTCTAGATGTCATTTCTCAAGAGATTCAAGTGGAATGGATTAATTACCCTACACATGCAATATGATATTTTTTTTTATATTTTTTTCTCCATGTGAAAAACACCAACACGGTTGGTGTATCCCACGTAGATACACCAACACGCGTGACATTTTCTATGTGTAAACGCAATCACGTGTGGCATTACTACGTGAAAAATACCATGCTTGTTGGCGTATTCACGTGGGATACGCCAACCATGTTGGCGCATCCTAGTTGGCAACTCCATCTCCTCTGACGTAATCTACGTGGAACAAAAAATAATAAAAAATTTTAAAGTGACAAAAATAGTGATAGTTTGATAAATAATTTTACAAAAATAATAAATTAGTAAATAAGTTTACTGCTAATAATAGATTAGTAGATTTGCCCTACGCTGACTTTGACATAAAATAATGCTTATCTTCTTCTCTTCGGTCAAGCACGTCCAAACCAATGAATAAAGTGTTAGATGTAGTTAGATGTTATATTTCTTATTTAATTAGTACTATTCTAAATTTTTCACATAATGTTGAATAGTTAACCTATTAAACTTTTATTAAAATATTATTTTTTTCTAGTGTATATAAATGGATGTAACAATGAAATTAATGAGATATATCAGAAAGTTCTTTCTTTGTCTATTTCCTTTTCTCTTCCATTTTCTCTCATTGATACATGGATTTATGTCATACTTTAACATAGTGTCAGAGCTCAATAATCCTTCAACCTGCACACATCTTTTCTCTTTGATTCAAAGTTTTTTACTTTTTTCCTTAGATCTACTCTTTCCTTCTTCATCCAAAATGGCAAAACAAATCTAGAATACTAGTCCCACCTTTTCATCCCTCTCTTTACTTGGCTTAGTCACAATGAAGCTAATAGAAAACAACTACATCTTGAGGAAAGGGCAAATTTTTCCCATTACAAAATGGTATGACATGATGGGTTATTTAGAAGAAACCATAGAAGCTCATTTGAAGACCAAAATAGAGAAAGATGCATAAGGCAAAGATAAAGAAAATTCTAAATCTAGAGTATGAAAAGTGGTATCTTATTGACTAACAAGTCATTGCTTGGCTTAACTCCACATTTTTCCCAGAAATAATTATTGAAAATCTTGAATTGATTCAAGCAAGTTCTACTGATACCTTGTGGTTAAAACTTGAAAAGGCATACATTGCATAAACTAAAGTTCGAGCAATGCATCTATGTAATGAGCTACAAAACTGCAAGAGAGATGGTAAGTCAATCAATGAATACTTGTCTAAGATGAAAATGATTTTTTTTATCAACTGGCCATTGTACAACATGTTGTGGTAGATAATGAGAAAGTGCGTTATGTACTCAATGGTCTAGGTAATGAATACAAAATGTTTGTGACCGTTGTTTTGGCCAAACCATCAATCCCATCATATACAACTCTAAAATCACTACGCTAGCCAAACAGCCAGTACCATCATATGCAACTCTGAAATCACTACTCTTAGAGCATGAATGTGTGTTTAAGTTAAGTCCAACAAATAAAGAAGTTGAGAGTAACTTTAGTCAAACCATTGCCACTCATGATGTGTTGTATACTGCAACCAGTTCCTTTAAAGGTAGAGGAAAAAGCTTTCATTGAGGAAGAAGCCATGGGAGATTTGGCTTTGCTGGTCGCTTCCCTCATAGTCAAAATTATTCCAACTTTGGAGGTCATGGCAGTGAAAATAAAAGTGAATATTCGTTTCATAATTTTTAGAGTGGTGGTCAACAATTTTAAAATCCAAATAGGTCAAATAGAAGTTGTGGCGATAGGGCATTACTACCAAGTCCATGGCATTATCAATCTATGAATCAATCATGTCAAAGTTGTGGTCAGAAACAATCATCTTGCTCTAGATTGTTTTGATCGCTACACTCCAAAGGAGAATCACACTACTGCCTTGACTAATTCAATTGCTTGTATTTCTTCAGTACCATCTGAAGCAAACTAGATTGTGGACTCTGGAGGCACTGATCATGTTACTGATGATCAAGGTAAACTTTTTGGTTTCATGCCATATATTGGAGACAATAAAATAATTATTGGAAATGGATGCTCTTTGCCAATAACTCATATTGGTTCTACTTATATCACATCTGAGTTAGGAGCAATCAAATTACCAAATATGTTACTTGCACCTAATTTTAAGAAGAATGTCATTTCAGTAACACAATTCATTGACCAGTACAAATGCTATTTTGTCTTCACTCGTGACTCACTTTTTGTTAAGGACAAATATGGGAAGCTCCTCGCTAGAGGAAGCAAGCAGGGAAGTCTATATTTTTTGGAAAGCAATGAAATTCAAGCCTTTTTTATTGGTGTTCTAACTACTGCAGCTCAGTCTAAAGCATCAGCTAAACTATGACATCATCGATTATTGCACACAAATTTTGCTAATATTGAACTTTTGTGGAAATGTAATGCTATATCTTTGTGTGGCAAATTACTAAGTAATTTTGTGTGTAAAGGTTTCTGATGAGACCACGACAAGTGTACTAGATCGTTAAGTAATAAAAATGGTGAGAAAATTGGATATCATTCTCAAGAATCAATGACCAATTACCAATTCACAAACTTAGCTACTATTTAAACCAAAATTTGGATCAAAGAGAGCTCTAAAAAAACTAAGACAACAATGAAAGAACAAAAGCAATGACAATATTTTTGGATTTTTATGTTTGGCAATTCAACAAACACATAAGATGCGAGATAACAAGAATTCAATGAATGAAAGAGTTGGGATCAAGCTTCATTTGATTTCACCTACTGCATATCAATTAGGATTAATACAAGTTAAAATTCCTATTTTGTTATTGAATTCTCTAAAATAATCAAATCCTAATTCCTTAGGCAATTGATCCTTTATTCCCAAATAAAATCCATAATTCCTTAGGCGATTCCAAAAAGAAACAAGCATTAGGATTTAGAATTCAAGAAGGTAACGAGCAAATCAATGACTATTCCTAGCCTAGAGATAAGCAAGGTTCATAATCTCATAGCATAGTTATACATCAAATTCTCATTCAACATATAACCCTAAAAAATCATTCCAAAGTTGATCAGTCTTTAGAAAGTAATAAGAAAAGAGATTATAAACTCAAAATAAAAATAACAACTTATATTAATTGAATCCAATGTCAAAAGCAATCAAGATCCATCAAAATCCACCTAATCCCAACAAAGGAGAGTTTAGCTAGATATAGAAATAAATGTAGAAATTAAGACAATAGGGAAGAAGATGTAAAACTCTATGAAAGATTGAAGAAAATCTGATCTCTTACTCTTTTTCTCTTCAAGTCCACCCCAAAGTTCTTCAAATTAGGTCTATTTTTTGTGTCTACTGCTCTCTCTCTTGAAAAACCTCTTCATTTAGCTAAAAATGCTCTGCTGACATGAATTGGGCCAAAATGTAAATGGACCTGCGTGACGCTCATCACCCAGCAGCCAATTGGCCGCCTGGTGACCTAGGTATGCTGTTGCTTTCTTTTCCATTCTGACTTTCCATTGCCCAGTGGCCAATTGGCCGCTCGGTGACCTAGGCTACCTTTCATCGCCCAGTGGCTAGTTGGTCGCCCAGCTACTTGGCTTCTGCTGCAGCTTCTTTTTCCCTTACTTTTTTTTAGCTCCTGGGGGTCCAAAATACATGTCTAGGAGTTCAATGAGCTCTTCCATTTGGCTTCGAGCTTTATCCTTCTTTAACCTTCACTGCAAATAAAGTAACATAAATGAGATGCAAAACATTCCAAAATACAACAAACTCCATGAAATCCATCAAAGTAATCATCTTATGTCATCATGGTCAAAATCAGATTTAAATGAGGTAAAACAATGTTAAAAGCTGGATGCAAATGGCTAAATCCAATAAAAAAGCATGAGTAAAAATAGATAATTTGCAGGATTATCACCACTCTAAACTTAAAACTTTGCTTGTCCTCAAGTAAAACTAGAATCAGAGAAGAGAGAACACAATAGACACCAACTCTATGTTAATTGATGGAAGGGGGAAAAAAATGTCCCACAAGACACAAACAGGCAAAACAATCATCCAAGCAGTCCTAGGAGTTTAACCATCAACTTTGCAACTTGAGGTTCAAGGAAATGAGAAGTTGGAGTCATACCAATAATACACTGATCAATCATAACTTGAAAGTTAATGGATTTGGAAACTAATGCATGCAAAGTGATTTGCTTTATTAACCTCTCATTTATGTAGATGTTCACTCATGCTCTCTTGTATTTAGGCTTGTGTTTCTCTCAGTCAACACAATTTGAGCCCACCCCCCCATGAATTTGATTTTCATCTCAAACATACAAGCTCATGATTCACACAATGTAACAATCAAAAGGATTTAATTCAAGGCTACATTGGTACCAAGGTACAAGGTAGATAAAATGAACATGTAAACTGCTACCTTAAAGAGTAAATGAGCATTGGTACATCTAACAAATCTTCAACTCACAAAACTCGTACCTTTCAAATTCTCTTTTCCCTTTCTTTTTTGTGTCTTATTATTATTGTTGTTTCCCCAGTAACCTACATGGTCTCAAAGTGGTACCTAATCATTTTGTCAAGTATTTCCCCAGTAACCCATAAGTCTCAAAGGGGGTACCCATTCAACAAGATAATTCTTTTTCATGCCTTCATAGATTTCAAATTGAGCAATCAACCCAACATAAAATCATCCCACTCCAAACTTAGTTTCTTGTTAACTCCTCAATATATTAATTCCAATGCTCACCTAGATCCTTTAGGTGGGTCAGATGTTACTTATGTGGCTAAGCTCAATTAGAAATGTTTAACAAAGAAAGGGAATCATTAGGCTCAAGGGGCAATGCAAAAGATGTTATCATTGGGTTAGCTTTTGGCTACTGGCTTAACAAACAAAATGCCTTTATCATGTTCAAATATTGTGCAAATCAAGAGAGCATCACAGAATCTAGCAAATTTAGGAGAGCAAAGTCTCAAAAGTGTCCCATCAGCAATAAAATCATGTTGGAGGCTCAATACTCCTACCCAAGACAAAGAATGTAGACTAATCACAAAAAAGGTGTCAATTCATTAATAACCAAGCAACAAGATTCATGCATGTATAGTATGAAACCATTTCTAACGAGTTTCAAGCAACAAAATCACACAATTCTCAGGTTTCACAAATAGGCATGCAAGTTGATTGATTTCATCATAAGTAGATCACAATTTTTTTTAGAGAGAGCCACAATGGGCTTCCCAGCGGCATTCCTACCGCCCAGCGGTACAAAGTCAGAGAGCATTGGGAATTTCGCGTAGCCGCTCAGTGGCCTATGTGCCGCCCAGCGGTACTATTGTTGCAAAATTATGCAGCAAAAACTCCTTTTTCCATGATTTTCATTTTTTAGTTAGATGCAAACTGTAATTGATGTCAATATAAAAAGATGAATAAGTTCACACACTCCAAACTTAAATGAAAGCACTTACACACAAAATTCTAGAATTAACCAAGACACTAAAGATGCAAACAAAGCTAACAATACAAAATAAAGTTTAGAAAAACATAAACAAATGCAAAAGGTAAAGTTAAGAAAACTCCCTTGCATTGGTTGACTCCCATGAAGTGCTTGTTTAATGTCCTTAACTCGACGTTGTCTCTTTAACTCACCACTGTGGCTTGAAACAAGAGAAATAGGATGACACTTTTCTTTTCCCAGACTTTTGCCACCATTCTTGGTCATTGACAAGGCGTTTGGAACTTGACTTGAAACTTGGTGTTTAATCAACTCCTTTTGAGACTTATCTTGAATGCAATTAATGGGAGCATAAAGATCTGATGTTGGTGAAGACTTATCAAAAACATTGATAATCACTTGATCTCCATTCACCCTCAAAATAAGCTCTCCTCTAGGCACATCAATTAATACTCCTGAAGTTGCTAAGAATGGTCTTCCAAAAATAAAAGGAATATCAGCATCCTCATCCATATCTACAATGAAGAAGTCCATGGGAATAATAAATTTATCCACCTTTACAAGCACATCTTCAACCACACCCAAGGATATAAATGAGATCTATCAGTAGTTGTAACATAGTGAAAGTAGGTTTTGGATCTTCCAAACCTAATTTCTCATGGATAGACAATGACATCAAATTGATACTAGCTCCCAAATCATACAACACTTTTTTGGTAAATTGTGAGCCAATCTCACAAGGAATGGTGAAACTGCTGAGATCCTTGAGTTTTGGTGGCAACTTCTTCTTTAAAATAGCACTATATCTTCAGTAAGTGCTACAGTGATGCTGTCTTCAAACTTCCTCTTTGTAGATAGGAGCTTTTTCATGAATTTAGCATATGATGACATTTGTTCAAGAGCTTCAACAAAAGGAATGTTTATGTGCAATTTCTTGAACACGTTTAAGAACTTCAAAAATTGTCTATCTTGCTTCTCCTGAGTTTCCTTTTTCAGTCTCTGAGGAAATGGAATCTTGAAATATGGATTGGTGGTTAGATCATATTTTTTGACTCGATTCTTCCTTTTTTCCATAGCTCTGCTATCCTTTTGATTTACTTCTTCTTTAACCTTCTTGTCTTGTTTGTCTTTTGCTCCTCGATCACCTCTTCTTCTCTGACACTGGTATTGCTCCCTTCTACTACTTTCCCACTCCTCAAAGTGATGGCGTTGCAGTACTTTTTCAGATTTGTCATTGTGTCACTAGGTAGAGAACCATAAGGTCTTTCCGAAAGTTGTCTTGCTAATTGGCCCACTTAAGATTCCAAATTCCGGATTGATACTTCTTGATTCCTAAGTACACCTTGTCTCATCCATGAAATCGATAGTCTTTTGGACAAAAGAGGAGGTTTGAGAAGCCAGTTTTTCTATAGCTACTTCCCACGAAGCCTTCTTCTCAACAGGTGGAGGTTGACATGAAGAACCTTGATGCAAAGAGTGTTGAGGAGGACCTTGGTATGAAAATTATTATCTTTGTGGAGATTGGTTGCTTTGATTACCTTGGTTACTCCATGAAAAGTTAGGGTGATTTCTCCACCCTGAATTATAAGTGTTGGAGTAGGGGTTGTGTTGTTGCCTTGGAGGGTTATTCATGAAGTTGACTTGTTCTTGAGATGGAGATCTAAACATGTTACCTGGACAATCTACACTCTCATGTTCTCTTCCACAAAAATCACACAACAAAGGAGCATTACTTACTACATTCACCTTAAGAGTGTCAACCTTTTTCATGAGATTCTCAAGTTATTGAGTCAAGATTTTATTTTGAGCTAAAAGTGCATTCATTGAATCAACCTCCAAGTATCCTTTCTTCACCACTGCTTTTTTCCCATTTCTTTGGTAGTCATTGTTGGCCATCATTTCAAACAAGTCCCAAGCTTCTTCCAGAGTTTTATAGTTCAAGACTCCGCCTGCTGCAGCATCAACCATTATTCTAGTTTGAGGTAATATGTCATTATAGAAGCTTTGCACCTGGATCCAGAAGTCAAAACAGTGGTGTGGACATTTTCTCAATATTTCATTGTATCTCTTCCACACTTCACTGAGAGACTCCTCATCAAACTGCTTGAATAATGTGATCTAACTTCGTAACTTTGCAGCCTTGGACGGAGGGAAATACCCTGTCAAAAATTTTTGAACCAAAATTGCCCAAGTAGTTATGCTTCCTCTTGCCAATGAGTCCAACCAGCTCTTAACATTGTCCCTCACAGAGAAATGAAACAATCTCAAACGAATGGCATCCTCACTCACTCCATTCAACTTCACAGTATCACAAATTTGAAGGAACCGTTGTATGTGTGCATGTGGGTCCTTATTATCGAATCCCCCAAACTGATTGTTTTGAATCAAATGAAGTAAAGTCAGCTTCAACTCGAAATTGTTTGCTTGAACTAGAGGTGTTGCTATGCTCGCACCACACCCATCCATATTAGGAATAGAGTAATCCATGAGAGTCTTAGCAGGTTTTTGTGGTGGTGGATGATCTACATTTTCTCCTTTATTTTCTCCATTGGGGGATCTGTTTTCTCCATTGTCTGCCATGTCTTCAACAACTATTTGAGTGTTATCTAAATTCCTTCTTTATTCTCTTAATTGCTTTCTCAAAGCTCTTTCAATCCTTCTTATTTCTGGGTCAAAAAGAAGTTGATCCAGATGAACTTTACCTCGCATACAATGAAGACAACATGTCAGAACAAAAATAATTAAATAAAATACAAAAATTTAGATAGAAAATTCTAAACATACTAAAATAAGTAAAATAAAGAAAACTAAACACAACAATGAATAAATGAAAGAAAAGACAAATGTTTAAATTAGTAGTTGCCTTCGATATTACCGATATTGATAAAATCGATCCCCAGCAATAGCGCCAAAAACTTGATGAGACCACGACAAGTGTACCAAATCGTCAAGCAATAAAAACGGTGAGAAAATCGGATATCATTCTCAGGGATCAATGTCCAATTACCAATTCATGAACTTAGCTACTATTTAAACTAAAATTTGGATCAAAGAGAGCTCTAAAGAAACTAACACAACAATGAAAGAACAAAAGTAATGACAATATTTTTGGATTTTTATGTTTGGCAATTCAACAAACACGTAAGATGCAAGATAACAAGAATTCAATGAATGAAAAAGTTGGGATAAAGCTTCATTTGATTTCACCTACTGCATATCAATTGGGATTAACACAAGTTAATATTCCTGTTTTGTTACCGAATTCTCTAAAATAATCAAATTCTATTTCCTTAAGCAAGTGATCCTTTATTCCTAAATAAAACCCCTAATTCCTTAGGCGATTCCAAAAAGAAACAAGCATTAGGATTTAGAATTCAAGAAGGTAACGAGCAAATCAATGACTATTCCTAGCCTAGAGATAAGCAAGGTTCATAATATCATAGCATAGTTATACATCAAATTCTCATTCAACATATAACCCTAAAAAATCATTCCAAAGTTGATTAGTCTTTAGAAAGCAATAAGAAAAGAGATCATCAACTCAAAATAAAAAGAACAACTTATATTAATTGAATCTAATGTCAAAAGCAATAAAGATCTATCAAAATCTACCTAATCCCAACAAAGGAGATTTTAGCTAGACATAGAAATAAATGTAGAAAATAAGACAATATGGAAGAAGATGTAAAACTCCATGGAAGATTGAAGAAAATCTGAGCTCCCACTCTTCTTCTCTTCAAGTCCACCCCAAAGTTCTCCAAATTAGGTTTATTTTTCGTGTCTACTGCTCTCTCTCTTGAAAAACCTCTTCATTTAGCTAAAAATGCTCTGCTAAAGTGAATTGGGCCAAAATGTAAATGGGCCTGCATGACACTCATCGCCCAGCTGACCTATGGTGTTACTGTGGCACTATACCTATGTTGTACAATAATCAAATCTAAATCAATCCCTATATTCTTACATCACTTTTCAACATCACTTTGTACACTCGGTTAACGATGTATAAATTTGTAATTAATTACGTATATTAATTGGTTAATGAGTAAATTCATGCTTCAACTCTAAATTATGAATTTACGCATTAAATAATCAATACATGTGATTAACCACGAATTTATATATCATTAATCAAGTATAAAAAGTGATGTTGAAAAGGGATATAAGATGATTATTTCTCAATCTAAATAGATTGCATGTCTGCATTTCTCATTCCAAGCACAAAACTATTAAATTTTCTTCACTCATATTTCTGCTTAGACAAGGTATCTATATACTAGGTATGTTAATTATTCCTAGATGTTACATGCACATTACCTTTTAATTTAACATATTAAATATTGCATTAGGCTATATCCTCTGTAGTTTGTAGCATAAGATCAAGCAATTTAACAACCCTACACCTAAGGAAAAAAGCATGTATTTGTAATTAAACAATTGAATAGTTTAAGAAGGTTGACCCTTTTGTCAGCCAATGGGTTCGTGCGAACATTCATCCACCCAAAACAATGAAAATAACAGAAAGTAACCAGAGAAAAAAGGAAAGAGAGAATAAGAAAATAATTTAAAAAGGAAAGAAATTTTGTAATAAAAAATAGAAGAGAGAGATTAACCGTCCCCCTTGGTGCTAGGGATGGAAATAGGCCAGGCCAGGCCAGGCTTCATACTAAACAGGCCAGGCCTGTGTTACAAATACCTGGCCTGAACTTGGTCTGTTATCTGTCAAAGGCCTTTTTTTGAGCTTGGCCTGGCCTGTTTAAGAAGCTTGGCCTGACCTGAAGCCTGTTTAGAAAGCCTGATTTATATTAAGGCCTCTAAATAGGCCAACAGGCCAAGGCCTTCATACAGGCCTAAAATAGGCCTAAGCCTTCAAACAGGCCTTGAAAGGCCATTAAAAAAAAAAATTAACATTTAAATACAACTCCTGTTTCTAAATACCATTACTAATCAATCATTAGACTAAATAAAATATAATTACATAATTAAATCATACATAACCATAACACACAAAATTCATCAAATTCAAAGACATTTCTCAAGTCACTTGAGCATATAAAAAATGGGACTCTTTCAAGCACATAAAACACCTCTTTCAAGCTTGTTCTCACATCACATTCATAACCAATTGGTCATCACTCATCATCAACATCATAGTATCATCAACATCATAGTCTCAAAATCAATAATACATCTTAATAATGACAAATCCAAATTATTCAATTATCACATGATCAAATTCAACAACATAACACAATAACTAAATGTAAATAGTAAATTACAACCAATCAACAAAGTGTCAACGTGCAACCCGCCAACCAACCAACAAAGTGTCAAATCTTCAAGGTGATCTCTTCTTCTTGTTCAAACACCTTGAAAAAACAAATTAATTATATTATTAGATCATAGCACAATTTAACAACTACAAGGAAAAAGAAGTATTATTTTAATATCTAAAATTTGTACCTTTTGTTGTCTCTTCAAATTATACTTGTTGCGAAGCCAATCGCCACCACAAATGAGTGCTTCAATAGATTCTTCATTCAATCTAGAATGAAATTCATCAATAACTCTTCCTCCAGCACTAAATGTGGACTCTGATGCTACTGTTGAGACTGGAATAGCTAGAATGTCAGCAGCCATCTTTGATAAAATCTTATATTTTAAGCTATTATTTTTCCACCATTCCAAGGCACTGAATGAGTTAGAAATACCATCTGGAATATAAAGACCCTCCTCAAGATAAGCTTCTAATTCAGATTTTATTGGGGGAATTGCTTGCTTTTCACGAACAATACTCATGATTTGGTCAAATCCGGTGACAATTGAAGAACCAAGCACATTGGTAGAAGAGTTGTTGCCACCATTATCAACTTCACCACTAGTACTAGCAGATGCCTCTTCCTTACTGAAGTCAACATACTCATCATATAATATTTCCAATGCATTCATCACCCTATCTACATTCTCTTTAGCCACATAATCTGGTTCATATATCAATGGAAAGCAATAATTAACAACATGGAATTTGCACCTAGGATCCAAAACACTTGCAATGGCCATTAGCATATTGCATTCGCCCCAATATTTGTCAAATTTTGCTTTCATTGGGGCTACCATTTCTCTCATGAAGTAATCATCATCCTCTGCGGATTTATCAATTACTCGTTTTACCCTCCAGACTTCAGGAAGATGCAAATTTGCAGTTGGACACTCACTGCCTGAGATGACATGAGTGGCTAGATTGAACACTTCTAAAAGTTGACAAATCTTCTCAACCTTTCCCCAATCCTCTTGAGATGGTTCATAGTCATAATGTGGCTCTATTTCCTTATAAGCTGGAAAGATAATCTTGAACTTCAAAGCAGTAGACAACATTTTATAGGTAGAATTCCATCTTGTTGAACAATCAATAATGAGCTTTCTTTCTTTCAAGTGTTTCTGCTCAACAATATCACAAAATGCCTTCAACCTTGAATCGTTATAATTAATATACTTAACACTCTCACGAACATTATGAATGATATCCTTAATTCTACCAAGGTCATCCTGCACCAACAAATTTAGAATGTGTGCACAGCATCTAACATGAAACAAATTACCACCAAGGACTAATTTACTACTGAGTGATAAGTTGTCCTTAAGAGTCCTGAGACATGAGTTGTTGTAAGAAGCGTTATCAACTGACACAGAAAACACTTTGTTTTCAATCCCCCAAGCTTTTAGACACTTGAAAATAGCATCTGCCACATCAATTCCACGTCTAGGAGCAGGCACTTTCACAAAACTCAAAACCCTCTTTTGAAGATTCCACCCCGCATCAATGAAATGACCAGTGATAACCATGTATTCAGTTACTTGGTGACTTGATTTCCATATATCTGTAGTCAAACTAATCTTGCTTACACCTTTTAACAAAGCCTTCAATTTTTTCTTCTCTACCTCATATATTGCTAAACAATCACTCCTAGTTGTTTTGCGAGAAACTTTATGAAATTCAGGATTAGCATATTGGAAGGCCCACATCAAAATTTCATCCTCAACAATGCTAAAAGGGTACTCATGTACCATGATTGCAGTAGCAATTATCTTTCTCATCTTTTCATTTGAATACCTAACACCAGGTGCTATAAATGGATTAATACCTAAGCTAGAAGCTTGAAATGGAATGGTGGGTTGCTTCTTTTGTGAAGCCATGTGCAACCTCCTTTGCATGCAAGAATCTGCATGTCTCTTCATATGGCTAGTGCTAGCTTCCTTCCCTGTGCAAGCAAAATGCTCTTTACAGTACTTGCAAACAGCTTTCGTCACTCCTTGAGATACTTCTGTTTCATCAAAATCATTCCAAACAAAATAGATGTCTTCTGCCTCTTCTTCTTAATAATAATGGCACAACCATTATCATGTTGATCTTTATTTTGATCACTATCAACTCTATTATCTCCAAGGTGACTTGAATCTATTGGCGCTTGATCATTGAATTCATTAGGGGGACGAGAAGCAGATGACATTGTTCCCTCAAGTGAAGAAGACATTAACTATACCTGTAACATAAGTACAACATGTTTCATACGTGATAGAAGTAAGATCTTAAATATATAGACAACCCACACGCACAAACAAAAGGAGAAGGAAAAAATCCACATGGTATTAAAAGAAAGATATTGGATTCTATAGATAAAGATAGTTTCCAAGGTCCTTAAATTTCTATGTTGTTGCTCACACTATAATCACACATTATCAACAAAGTTTCACTTAGCAGAATGCAACATAGGAAATATCAAAGGGAGTTATAATAAGAATTATAACTCATAATGATAAATCAAAGGATGTATGAAATTCATAATGATAAATCAAACAATCAGTGAAATAAGAATTACAAACAGAAAAATATTGGGATGTAGAGAAAAGAAAACAATGAACAAAAGATGACATCATAATAAGACTGGTATGCCCATAAGCCTAAGTTAATTACTCATGAGCATGTTCTTTATCTACCATGTAAAATTTTACCATTAAAGGTCAAGACTTAAGGCTGAGAGTCAAAAGTGATGACATATATTGCATAATTAAGATCGTAACCATGCAGGTCTTGAGTGTCTTTAAGGTGGTGGTTGGGGGGGAAGAGGTTATCCACACAAATATAAATTCATGATTATGGTAATTGTATCTAAATATTTAGATCTTTATCCTACTGAGATTAACAGGGCAAAACAACAGATACTAATAAAACTTAAACGACACCAATCAAATTCAACCCAACATGAATTTAGAAATTTGCAAGATGTCCATAAACAAGCTAGTTAACAAATCAAGCATGCTGACATGAATTACAATTTAAAGATGCACTTACAGCACACCAAGACATTAACAAGGGAAAACCAAAGGAAAGGGAAATGACCCAAGAGCCAAGAGCTGTAGCTTAAATGGTACTAGGTCTCTTAGGAGACTACTTGATCCCAGAATTGAATCTTAACCAGACCATTTTGCCTACTGTTAGCCTACTGTCCCCTTCCCCACACGGGCCACACAACATCTTAGATCTCCTTTTAAATCAAAAGAAAAAAAAAGAAAGAAAAAAAGCTATCTAGCAGTTGGTGCTTTCAGCATGCTTGTTTAACTTCTCTACAAGTAGCAATCTTGCAAAACACTTAGCAGAATGCTATGAACCCACAGATTTAACCCCAGAACCCTTCTTACTTGGTAGAAATCAGCGTAGGAGAGGGACTGGTCACGAAGGGCGTGTAGGCGTGCAGCCGCGAGTGGAGGAGGAGATTAGGAGAGGAGAGGAGGGACCGAGCGTTCGGTGATGGTGAGCGACTGAGCCAGCTTGCGTGGTGCGTCGAGAAGAGGAGAAGAGGGAGTGCCGACTGAGAGAGTGAGAGGAGCCAGAGGATGGGTAAAGTGGAAGTGTGGAATTAGGTCTCTGAGTTCGATTAGGAATTTGAACGTGAAACGTGGTAAAGTTAATCTGAATAAATCTATAAAATATGTAATTGTAAGAATAATAACGTACCATAGCTTAGTGGTAAGTGGAGTGGAGTGTTTATATTAGGTAGTGAGTTCGATTCTTGTTAAGCATAATTTTAAATTTTTGTTAAATATATTTATAAATAATATAAACAGACTGATTTAATAGGCTTAACAGGCTTTATTGAAAGGTTAGGCCTGACCTATTAAGTGAAACAGGCTATTAAAAAGGTCTGAGCTTTGTTTATATTTTAAATAGGCCAGGTCACAGGCCCCTGACAGGCCGACTGACCTATTTCCAGGTCGGCTGTCCTATTTCCATCCCTAAGTGCCAGTATTATTGGCTGCCGCCGAGACTGAATTGGGGTGAGAGGGGAAGATCAAGAAACAACAAGAGTGGAAGACTGAAGATCGCGAACCAAGGAACTGATTTTTGTTTGAAATATATATATTCATATATATTTATTATTATATTTTTTCATTGTTTCTTGACATAATTCTTTTCAAAAAAATTCTTTATATTTATGTCAATTTATATTTAATTTGATATTTTATACAAATTCTTCCACGTACATTACCTGCATAGGTTCCGCAAATACACGTATTATTGTGCAAAAACTCACGAAAGCTAAATAATTGTTTTTTTTTTTTTTGCAACACCTATCTTGTTAACTCAAGTCTCCTTTCCTCTTTAATTTGTAGCTAGATGATGGTGTATATTCTGTCCATGCTGGACTGCATCTGCAACACTTTATTCTTGTTTGGCATCGCGTTGGAAAGAGAGGTGGGAAGGTTGTTAAGATTCAAACTTGTCATGGTGCAGGTTTTACAAAAGCAATATGAAGCTGAAGGTATTGCTCGGTATGGATTGCTACTTGGAACTTTGACTAAGAGTGTGTTTGGGATAGCTGTAAAAATTTAATTATGCTTAGTAATCGATTATTGTATAAAAACTTTTTGTTATAATTAATTACAATTGATTCATTTTTATGTTTGGATGTATTAGTTGTAAAGCGATTTTAAGTTAATCTAATTCGTTTGGATGATATAAAAAAAATCACTTTTATGTATTAAATTACTAAAATAGGTATAGAATGATTAAAAAAATTATTTGACTGAGGACAAAATAGTATTTACATATCAAAATGTAAGGAATAATCTATAAGTTAAAATCATAAGTTTCAATTTTCAGCATTATAAAAATTAACTTTAAAAAGCTTTTATTTTACATTGAATTTCGTATAAAAACTGAAACTAATTTTACCAAATATGATTAAACACTATTTAAACAGCTTTTTTCCCAAAAAAAACTAAGTAGAAACTGTACCAAACATGCACTAAGATATTTGGAACAAGCCTTTTGTATATAAAAAAAAAGCACTTATTTTTTAAAAGTACTTTAATATATTTTTAAGTATGTTTAAATGCTACTTTTTAAAAAAATAAAAAATATTATAATCACTTAATTCTGAAACTAACAATTCTCTATTTCTACAAAAAATAAAAGGAGAAGTGATTCTTAAACTTAATTTTATAGAAACACTACTAAAATAAATACTTCTTAATATTGGATCTAAATGCAAAATAGTTTATTTAAAAAAATACTACAAAAATAAGAGGTATAAAAAACAATATTTTTTTATAGAAGTTGCTTGTGTTGAATGGATTGGTGTAGCCAATCAGCTTCCTGATACCAGGTTGGTAACTAGTTCAATCAGCATTTGGGTCTATAGTAAGGTGGATTATCAGGCCGAAGTATTTCAAATTTAAAGCATGAATAACTTAGACATTTATGTGATTATTCCAGCCATTTACAATAATGTGTATTCTCTGATTGACATTTTGACCGAAATTATGTTTAATTAATATTGTAAAATAATGAAATTTCAGAGACCTGTCTTTTATCTGTTTATAATATCCAATTTTAAATCGTGCGCATAGCATTATGGAGTAAGTGTATCAATCGCAAGAGCTCGCCATTTTTATTGACATTGTACTCCTTTTCTACATAGTTGATCAAATTATTTCCGTTTCATAACTTTCAATGGATAGGAAAGAGAGAGAAAATTTGAAAGTTTTAAAAATAGTTGAGAAAGTATATACACATAAAGAAGGTTAAAATATATTTTTATCTTTATTAGTAATACTTAATTTTTAATTTGGTTCCTATAAGAATTTTTTTTGATTTAGTCCCTATATATATAATTATTTTCAATTTAACCCTTGTCATGAGTACAAAGACCAAATTATTGTGAACAATAAAGACCAAATAAAAAATGAGTGTCACGTATAAAAATAAAAAATATATCTTAACTTATATTTTTTGCCCCAATACATGACACTAATTTTTTAATTTGATCCATACACTTCACTGTGTTATTAATGGCAACAAATTACAAGAACGAAATTGAAAACAATTGTACATATAAGGACTATATTGAAAATATTTTTCGTATAAAAGTCATATTAAAAATTAGTATGACATATAGGAACCAAAAATATATTTTAGAGTAATGCTAGAATAAATAATCAGAATATTTGACATAATATATGGGTAGCTGTCAGATGCAATGAAGTGATAGCAATCACTCACTCATCCAAGAGTCAATAAACATGTCACATCATTCTATAAAAAAAAAGCTGTCAATTTCTTTTTTTTTGGCTTTCTAGCATTTTTCTATATTTTAACTCAAAGAAAATACAGACACGTATATATAGTTGGAGGAAACTATGCATAACGCAAACTCCAAAGTCTCTCCCGGCTCCATGATGTTCGGTGATTGTGCTTGCACCAAGATATCAAACAGTGATCCTAAACACTCGCAAGCTTGCATGTTCAAAACAAAGAAAAAAAGTTGGTTATACAAGCAAATACAAACTAGTAGTTCATGCAGGAGCAAAACTAGGAAAAAAAATAAAATTGTCTAGCTAAGGGTCCAAATGTGCGTGCGTGTGTGTATAATAATAAACCTTAATTGTTGAAGTAATGTCCAAAGGCAAAGTTGCTATCCTCAGAGCTTATTCAATGTTGTAGAAGTTAACAGAAAAAATATATATATATAAACACAGTTAAAATGCCATACAAAGAATGACAGATTGATGGTTGATTTAGTTGCACACTTGCATTTCAGTAACAGACTGACAGTCTATATTCCTTTAGTTGCAGAGTGTGGAAGATGCGGGTTCCAACAATGTTAAAGTTTTTTCCTTCTGGCATGCTTGTAGAGATATTCTTCCAATAGACACATTGACATGACAGCAAACAGGGGATTTGAAGCTAATTAAGGTTGCTCCCTATCCCATCATGATGTCCTTGCTATCCTATGTGAGTTTCATGCAGATCACGAAGTTGACTCTCATGGGAATGTTAGAATAGGGTAAGTGAAGACTGCACCACCAAGGAATCGTTTTCAAAATTAATGTTGATGCAGTCGTTGTTTTAGACTGAAACAAGGTTCGAATTGGTGTCCTTGTCAGGGACCATGTGAGTGTGTTTATGGCTTGGAAAACATGCATGTTACTGGCAGGACTTGAGTCTTCTCAGGCAGAGTTGCTAGCAACTAGAGAAGGGCATTTATTTGTTTGGTAGTTGAGCTACATGGAAGTTTATTTGGAAGGTGATGAGGGTTTACCATGCTCTATGTTCTAATGATTTTTAGTAAGAGATATTAATGTGTATGCCTTTTGGCTTGATGAATGGGACTACACTCCTCGATTATGCAACATAGTTGCAGATGCCCTTGTCCAAGTTGCTGTTTCTAGTGGTTCAGCACAGGAATGGATTGAAGATCCTCTTGAAACTATTTTGAGCTTGTTACTTTTGAATTATTCTAGTTAAAAATCTAAGTTTCACTACAATAAAACAATTTCCTACATGTGCAATAACTCAATCCAAAAATATTTATAAGAGATTTTAAGGACTGGTACACAATCCAGTCCTAGGAGCGCAGAGCTGATTTAAACGGTAACCCAAATTCAGTATATATTTCAAAGTTGTCAACAGTGAAATCTAAAATTTAAATTGGATTGCAAGTAAACAACGAATAAATTCTATTGAATTAACATAAAAAGCAGCATTCAGCTAGACAAGCAGAATAAATAAGTACTAAGTAGACAAAATAGAAAGCAAAGAGAAATCACTGACTTGCACTTACTTCAACATTTGGGATATGAGCTATTTTGGACCAGTCAGGACCTGTATTTTGTACAGTAGCTATTAGTTACATAACAGAAACAGAATTGTAATATGTTATATCTGTTAATAGGATAGTTTCCTTTCTGTTACTTGAGTTAGTTAGCTATTATTGGCTGATTATCCCTATATATAAACATCTGTATCACTCCTTCATTCAATAAAAAATTATGCAATTCAGTTTATCTTTCTTTTCTGTATTCTAATACATTATGAGGAAACGGCTTCCCATTTATACCTTAATTGTCCTTTCACTAGATTAGCCTTGTGAATAGTTTTGCCTCAAGAGGTTGATAGGGGAATCAAGCAATAGAGATTGTTGCATGATTTTCATCTTGGGCTACTCTTAATGCAAATGAACAAACTTGGAAAGTGTCCATAATTCTGAAAGGAGGCTGGTGGGATCGAAATCAAGCATAGCTTGAGAGGAGATCATTCAATCTGGACAAGCTTGTTCATGATGTCCTTGATATCCTATGTGAGTTTCGCAGATCACGAAGTTGACTCTCATGGGAATGTTAGAATAGGTTACGTTAACACTGCACCACCAAGGAATCGTTTTCAAAATTAATGTTGATGCATTCATTGCTTTATAATGAAACAAGGTTCGAATTGGTGTCCTTGTCAGGGACCAAGTGAGTGTGTTTATGGCTTGGAAAACATGCATGTTACTGGCAGGACTTGACTCTTTTCAGGCAGCGTTGCTAGCAAATAGAGAAGGGCATTTATTTGTTTGGTAGTTGAGCTACATGGAAGTTTATTTGGAAGGAGATGAGGGTTTACCATGCTCTATGAGTAGGAGATAAAGACTTCTCTTCTACTGATTTTTTAGTAAGAGATATTAATGTGTATGCCTTTTGGTTTGATGAATGGGGCTGAGGGTACACTTCTAGATTATGCAACATAGTTGCAGATGCCCTTGTCCAAGTTGCTGTTTCTAGTGGTTCAGCTCAGGTATGGATTGAAGATCCTCTTGAAACTATTTTGAGCTTGTTACTTTTGAATTATTCTAGTTAAAAATCTATGTTTCACTACAATAAAACAATTTCCTACATGTGCAATAACTCAATCCAAAAATATTTATAAGAGATTTTAAGGACTGGTACACAATCCAGTCCTAGGAGCGCAGAGCTGATTTAAATGGTAACCCAAATTCAGTATATATTTCAAAGTTGTCAACAGTGAAATCTAAAATTTAAATTGGATTGCAAGTAAACAACGAATAAATTCTATTGAAGTAACATAAAAAGCAGCATTCAGCTAGACAAGCAGAATAAATAAGTACTAAGTAGACAAAATAGAAAGCAAAGAGAAATCACTGACTTGCACTTACTTCAACATTTGGGATATGAGCTATTTTGGACCAGTCAGGACCTGTATTTCGTTTGCATCTCTCAACTAGCTGAGGGCATCCAAATATCTTTAAGTTCTGAAGGTTACGAAGATGATCCATATTCTGGGGTAGTGTCAAGTTTGGACAATCACCAATGAGAAGCGTCTCAATTGATGTTAGATTTGGCAACTATTCTGGCAATGCTGTTAAGCTTGGACATTGTGAAAGACCCATGTATCGCAAAGTTTCAGCACATCTTCTAAGCCAACCAGGTAATGCTGCCAATTTGGGTAATTCGTTAATTGAAAATTGTTCAAGTTTCAAGGAATACTTTTCATTTTCTTCTTCTCCTTCATCCTCAAAGCTAACTACCTCTTTACAAGCTTCAATACTCAGCCTCTTTAAACCAGTAAGGTGCCTCAAATCATGTGGAAGAAAGACTAAACTTTCACAATTCCACAAAATTAAAATTTGTAGAGATTTCAAGCACCCAAAACCTATGGAAGACAACTCACTGACTTGTGCTGTAATCCACAAAATCCGAAGGCTGACAAGATTCCTCATGTTTTTGGGAATATATTTGAGTGCTACACATCTACGTAGATTTAAAACCACTAGGTTCTGGAGCTTGCAAATGGAGTCTGGAAGTTTTTCCATCCTTTGGCAATAGCTTAGATTAAGATATCTCAATTGCTTCATCTTGTTGAAACAATCAGGCAAGAATTGAAAATTTGAACCTTGTATATTCAACACCCTAAGGTACTTGAATTCCTTGGAGATCCATTTGACAAATGGTTCAGTGATTGCACTTGCATTTTGACTTGCATGCCAGAATCCAATGGTTCGAATCTTCTTCAACATTTGACCAAAAGTCGGAACTCCTTCACCACTATCTGAAAATGATAAATGCTGCACCTTTTCTTTAACGTTTGTTGAATTAAACTTTACTACTGCCCGTTCACTTTGCATTGTGGACACAGTAAGGTCATGAACAAGATCATGCATTTTATAAAAAGAGATGCCTAGAAGCTTAAGCTCTTCAAAAATAAGACCATCCATAACCACTTGTTCTTCAGGTGCACCTTCAAAGAAAGATCTTGAAACTAACTTCTGAATATAAAACTCCCCAAGATCTTCCGGCTCTTCATCTTCATTTTTGGTTTGTAGTAGTCCATGGGCCATCCAAAATGAAATCAGCTCCAGATTAGTGTACTCATAACCCTTAGGAAAAATTGAACAATAAGAGAAACACCGTTTCAATTCAGATGGCAAGTGATTATAGCTAAGTTTTAATGCAGTCAAAATGCCATCATCTTGTTGGTTCAGTTTCCAAATTTCACTGTCTCTTATTTTCTTCCACTCACTTTCATGAGGTTTTGAGTAAAGCAGGCACCCTAAACTTACCACTGCCAGGGGCAACCCTTTGCACTTTCTAACAATCTCCTTCCCAATTTCTATAAGCCTTGGGTGCTGGTTCTCCTCTCCTGCTGGAAATGCACACTTAACAAAAAGCTTTAAACAATCTTCCTCAGGAAGATATTTCAAGTTGTGTTTATAAACACTCCCCATTATCAAAGCAACCTTGTCACTACGAGTGGTCACGATAATTTTGTTACCAATTTTGTTATTTTCATCATGCATGCCTACTAACAGATCTCTCAATTCAAGCCATCCTCTATAATCTTCATTCCATACGTCATCTAGAACTAGTAGAAATTTCTTCCCATGTAATTCCTTACGAAGTTCATTTTGTAATTGATCAAAACTAAAATTGTGAACATCTACATCTGGTCCATGCATAGCTTTGAAAATCTCTAGTGCCAGCCTCTTAACATCAAAATCATGTGACACAAACACCCACATTCGCAAATCAAAATGCTCAATCACTCTATCATCATTGTACACTAATTGAGCAAGTGTGGTCTTCCCTAATCCTCCAATTCCAACAATTGGAATAACAACAATCTCACTACCATCTGATGGTTCCACCATCAAAGAACCAATGATCTTTTCTTTCTCCTCATCTCTACCAATCACATGGGAAGGCCTAACATAAGAATGGGTCTCCCTCCAAGCCATATTCTGATTGAGTGGCACACTGTTACTTGCATGACTCTCTAAGAGACCCAACTTCATCCTAAGAGAAGCTATCTCATCTATTTTCTCCTTAATATCTTTGATCTCGTGGGCCATCTTAAAACGAAATACAAGAGGGTTAGAGGATGAGAAGAAGCGTTGTACCTTTCTGGTGAAGCTTCCTTGTCTCTTCACAACTTGATTCCTTAAGGCCTCACATTCAATCTCATCCAAGACATCACGGGCATCAAAGAAAACATCTTTGAGCTGCTGCAGCCACTCCCTTATGCTTTGGCTATTTTGCCTGTTCTCAGCATCTACAATGAAGGCACTGATGATTCTCAGTGAGTTTTGGAGGGTGCCCACATCAGCCTGGAGACCCCATACCATGGAAATCTCTCGAAAACACTGGTTTCTAGCCTGTCCAACATGGCGGTTGCCAACCCAGAAACTATTTCAGCCATCTTTACTGGAATGGAGTAACTCTTAGAAGAAGTAGCAGATAAACCAGCGAAGATGAAGGGGAAGTGGAGGAAATGAAGGAGAATCAACACCCACTAATCATAAGCACCAAGTGGCTAGTGCCAAGTGAATTGATTGGCAGAACAAGAATTTTTAATGAAAGAATATTGAACATGGATTGCAGCTAATGACAGCAAAGGTGTAACACTAAATAATTAAAACAGTGAAATGTTATTCTTTGTTTAAAGGAAAATGTTTTTTTACTGCTAAATATGACACCTAAAGATCGGTGAATATCGAAATATATTTTATTATGAAATAAAATAAATATATTATATTTCAGTGTAAAAAGTATTGGTTTGTTATCAAATTCTGAGTTTTAAATGAAAGGAAGGTTAAAAATATAATATTTTAAATATTTTTTAGTATTTATTTTATTATTAACTTATTTAATACACCTAAAATAATTATTATAGAAAATAATTATAATACTCATTTTTAAATTAATAATAAAATAAATATTAAAAAATATTTTAAAAATATATTATTAATAGTTTTTGTTCAAATAATGGAATTATTACTTAAAATTAGAGGTGATCACGGATCGGGTCGGATCTGGAGAGAAAAAATTCAAACCAAGTAGGTAAGGTCGGGTCGGTTCGGATCGGGTTTGCGATTTTTTTTCGAATAACCCGAACCGAACCAACCCGATTGTAATCGGATTGGTTCGGGTTGGGTAATCGGGTTGGTCAGGTTATCGGGTCGGGTTATGAAAATTGAATAAAATAATAATTGAATTTAAGCAAAACGACGTCATTTTACAGGTTATCGGGTCATCGAGTCAGTCACCTAAACCCGTAATCCAAACTAATAAGAAGTCGGGTTTAATCGAGTCGACCCGAACTGACCTGAGCACCTAAACTAACCCGGATATTTGTAATCGGGTCGGGTCGGGTTGATCGGGTTCTCAGGTTGTTTGTTCGGGTTGATCACCCCAACTTAAAATGCAAGTTGAGGTGGAAATAGGCTAGGTTACCCATCAGGGACCTATGGCCTGGCCTGTCTGAGACCTGACCTGACCTAGCCTGTTTATTAAACAAACTAGGCAAAGACTTTTTTAAAAGCCTTTTTAATTAAAAAGTCAGTGCTCAGATCATCTAATAGGCCTTTTAAGCTGCAGCGAGTAGCTAACTGGCTATTTAATTATATATAATATAATATATATTATTATAATAATTATAAATTATAATTATAATTATTAATTTATTATAATATATTAATATTTTTTAATTAAATTTTAATAAAAGTCAATAACTAAAACTTAACTTAGTAAATTAGAATAGAAATAACATATTTATTAATATATTTAATATTTAATATAATATATTTATTAGAATGAAAATAATAAATTAACACTCACTCCCTACTTTTATAGATGCTCATTACTTTCTTACTCTGATATTTGGTTGATGTAGGATTTGAAAGATTAGAGTAAGAAAGTGAGCAACTTGATATATCTCCAAGTCTCACATCGACCAAAGACTGAGTAAGAAAGTTGTGAGCATCTATAAATTTAGAAGGTGAGAGTTAAATTATAACAAAGACCTATTGACTTTGAGTAGTTCCGTTGGCTTATTTTAATGCTTAGGTCTGTTAACTTATGTAAAGACATATAACTTATTTAAAGGTAGGTTTGTTAGCCTATGTAAGACATGTTGACCTATTTAAAGGTAGGTCTATTAGCTTATGTAAAAGCTTGTTAGCCTATTTAAAAGTTGGTCTGTTAGTCTATATAAAGGCTACATTACAAAGTAGGCATTTAAATAGACTTTTAGACTAGATTAGACTTTTAAAAAGGTCAAATTCAAGTATTATAATTAAAATACAAATTAAACCTATTTAAAGTAAAGTCTGACCTAACCTGATCTGTTCCAACTCTTAAATGCAAGGGTCAAACTCTCAAAGACACATAAAGTGAAAGCCTTTTCCTTTATTGATTTAATTTTACTTTTAGTTTCAGCTAATAAAATACTAAAAATGGAATGGTCCCACAAAAGTTGGTCACGCAGACACGCACGACAAGGCGTGAGGTGAAAGAGTTGATTAATCCATGGTGCTTCCTTGGTTGGTGCACATGTGCGGCACGCACGTCAAGGAGTATCAAAATACATCAAATTTGATAGATTAATCTGAATAATCTGATAAAATAGATAAGTTGGATTAGTAAAATATTAGTCTAAAACTTATATAGCATGAATGAGTTGGATCCGAATGAGTTGAGCTCGAATAGATTTAGTCAATCCATTTTTTTAATACTATATAAAACTAAATAAGTTAGACTAAACTAATAAAATATCAACTTAAAATTTATATAATCTGAATGAGTCAATCTAAAAATAGTCCAACCCCAAATGGAGGAACCCAAATAGGCTGGACTGACTCATTTTAACACCCTTCCCCACGCCACCTTACATATATGTATGTAGCAGAAAGTGTAAGGAAACAAAAAATGTAATAAAATCCACCTTTATATTAGTAAATTTTTTAAAATAATTTTATTTCCATGTAGTTAGATACCATTATCTAATATTCTTTTTACTTTTTTATTTGTGCTTTTATTTTTAGAAGATAACTTTTTCTTATTTTTTAATTATTTTTTAATAATTATATCTTTAATTAATCAAATTTTATTCTGCTTAATTATTTTTAATCAAATTCTAAATTTTAATTTTTTTTATTTTCTATTAATTTTAATGTAAAAGAATTATTACTAATTTTAAAATTAAAACTAAATTCTTTTACTTTAAAAAAGAAAAAATTAATCATAACTGTACTTTTACACAGACTTACTTATTAGTTAACATTAAATGATAATAATTATATAAATATAAAATTATATATATATATATATATATGGGAGGGGGTCCATTTATACCTAATACAAGTAAAAAGACTTACACTCAATTTCTTATCATTAAATTTATTTTAATCTAATGGTTCTAAATTATTTAATTAAATGATGAGAGAGAATAATAAATACTCATACTAAAAAAGAGAGAGAATTAATAAATGTGATTTTAATGAAGAAATAAATTTTAGTTATTAAGTCTATTTATTAACTTAAAAAATATAATATTGAATATAATTTATAATATTTATATTTTTATATAATGTATTAATTTATTATATTTTAAAATTAGTTAAAAAAATTAACTATCAACTTTTATACTAAATAAAAATATTTAGTAAACACTGCATATCGACATGTTTAAATGAAAATTATCAAAATGAGTTGAAAGGATTGGATTAAATAGGACAAATAATGTACGATTTATAATTATCTGAGACCATTTAAAAGTTTGAAAGTGTATTTATTTTAACAATTTAAAAAAATGAAGAATTTTAGTAAATAAAATGAATCAAACTAATTTACTTGGAGAGCAATATGCTCTTTTTTTTCTCGATCATGAACAAATGATAAAGAATTAATATTTTTACTAAATATTATGTTCCACTCAAGTCTTTCACTATTACTTAAAAGCAAAGCAAATTACTTCTAATATTTTTTTTATTAGCAAAATATAAAAATGACCAAATTAAAAAAGAGAGACATCCAAACCATTTGTTTATTGGTGACAACAGAGTTCTGTAAGTAATTGATGAATTTGGACATGTACTTATAAAATTATTTGACATATTAATATAAGAAGGCAATGGCTCTAAGGATTCTTAAAATATAATTTTTAAAATATAATTTAAAAAATTAGTTATACTTTATTAACTTATAACTGAATAAAAATAAAATATTATAAATTATATTAAATAATTAACTATTTATTATATTTTTATTTTTATATAATGTATTAATTTATTATATTTTAAAATAAATTAATAAAAATTAATTATCAACTTTTTATACTAAATAAAAATAACTTATACAAAATAAAAACAAAAATATTATAAATTATATTCACTATTATATCATTTTTTAAGTTAATAAATAGACTTAATAACTAAAATTTATTTTTTCATTAAAATCATATTTATTAATTCTCTTTTTTTAATGTGAATATTTATTATTATCTCTTATCATTTAATTAGATGATTTAAAACTATTAAATTAAAATAAATTTAATAGTAAAAGATTAAGTGTAAGTCCTTTTATTTACATTAAGTGTAAATAAATCCTCTATATATATATGTGTGTGTGTAATATTTTATAAAGTGTTTCTTAATGCCAAACTAAATGAAAAGCATTTTTAGTCTCAGGCCTTTTGTTTTGTGGCGAATTAATCTCAACGTGGTGGATTGAGACCATTTTAATCTGCCATTAGAGTCAGAAATTTTGGGATAGTCACTCACTATACTGACGGCTTTTTTATCAATTTGTTATTAGTGAGAAATTTATTTAATTTATTATTTTTTTAAATTATTTATTAAATTATCATTATTTTTATTATGTTACAATTTTTTATTATTTTATTTTACCTAAACTACGTCAGAGGAGATGACGTTGTCAACTACGATGTGCCAACCACGTGGATATGCCAACAAGCATGATGTTTTTCACGTGGTAACGCCACACGTGATGGCGTTTACACGTAGAAAACACCAGCGTAATTGTGTTGGCATTTTTCAAGCAAAAAAAATAAAAAAATGTCATGTTACATATGTAAGATAATTAATCTATTTTACATGGATCTTTTGAGAAATGACACTAAAAAACACATAATTTATATGTCTATTAAAGAGTACATTATAATATTGAGAGATATCAGTTTTAATTAACTTATTTATAGGTTAAGTATTTATTTCTAATCTGCAAAATAGTCGATATGAGACTTTGGTGTTGATAAGAGAAAACAACTAAGTAAGATAACAAAATATTTTTGTTCGATGTGAGACTTTAGTGTTGAATAGTAAGTAGCTTTAAATAAACTCAAATTAGTTTCCTACTTTGGTGTGGGATAACCTTTTCCCGAAGTCCAATCTAACTTTATGTAAAGACCACTATCTAAGTGATAAAAGCTCTTACTGATACTAGTACTATTTAGATTAACACTCAGATGGCTTCTAAATTGTTCATTCTCTATGCAGTCATATCACTAGTTGGATTATATTTCAAGTGGTGTTTTTATCTGTGTCATATACAATATGTATGTTCATGTTAATAAGTTCTTATTGCTTAATTGTGCGTGGCTAGTTAAATTAAAGCATTTGCTTCATACTGGTCATTTTAATATGGAGAAGTTGATGGTCTAAGTTTTGATAACTTGGGTTCTTATATCATCTTACAAGATACACATCAAGTCATCAATTGAGAAGAAACCTTATTCTTAATTTCCATTATCAACTTATTGAGGCTAAGAGTTGAAGCTCAGCTTTTGCTTATCCATGCAAAGGTGCGGTATGAACAAAGGTATACATAAGCCTTAATTTCTTTACCTATCATTTAATGACAGGAAATTTTGAACTAAACTACCGAGGACAAATGCTCAATCTTTCTAGAGTTGTACTGAAGCACTACTGCACTAGTGTCTGACATTTCAAAACGCCAAAAAAATTGTACAGTTTCACTTAGATTAATTCAGTTACTTGCTATACTTTTATAAGAACTCAGATGCTACAACTAGTGCACCAACTATCCTCTCACACACATTAATGTTGATACATGTTACCACTTACCAAGGGATGTGAGAGAGGAGGCAGCACCAAAAATGGCATACTAGTTCCAAAGATACCATAAACAACCCCATGAAATAGTAGGTTCTGAAGGTATAAGCATGATTGAAAGATAAGCAGGAATCAAATTTGACAAGGGCACTTCAGTTTGCCCCTCTCTAGCTTTTATATAGAGACAATCTGTTACTTTACTGGAGAGCCTTCTCTTACCGAAGCCTCATGGCAACAGAGAACCCGAAGTCTGGTTATAACCCTGCTCAATCTAATAAATTTCATGATTTCAATTTCCCAGTAGTTCAAGTTTTTGTTTCTTGAAAAATGAAAAAGCATTGGTGTTGGATGGTAGGTGGCGTTAAATAAACTCAAATGTTTCCTACTTTGGTGTGAGATACACTAAAGTCCTACAGCGAATAAAAGTATTTTGTTACCTTACTTAGTTGTTTTCCTTTGTCAACACCAAAGTTTCACATCGACTACTTTACATATCAAAAGTAAATACTTAACCTATAAATAAGCTAATTGAAACTGATGTCTCTCAATATTATGGAGCACTCTTTAATAGACATATAAATTGTATGTGTCTCTAGACGTCATTTCTCAAGAGATTCACGTGGAATGGATTAATTACCCTACACATGCAATATGATATTTTTTTATATTTTTTTCTCCACGTGAAAAACACCAACACGGTTAGCGTATCCCACGTAGATACACCAACACGTGTGACATTTTCTATGTGTAAACGCAATCACGTGTGGCATTACTACGTGAAAAATACCATGCTTGTTGGCGTATCCACGTGGGATACGCCAACCGTGTTGGCGCATCCTAGTTGGCAACGCCATCTCCTCTGACGTAAACTACGTGGAACAAAAAATAATAAAAAATTTTAAAGTGACAAAAATAGTGACAGTTTGATAAATAATTTTAAAAAAATAATAAATTAGTAAATAAGTTTACTACTAATAAAAGATTAGTAGATTTGCCCTATGCTGACTTTGACATAAAATAACGCTTATCTTCTTCTCTTCGGTCAAGCACGTCCAAACCAACGAATAAAGTGTTAGATGTAGTTAGATGTTATATTTCTTATTTAATTAGTACTATTCTAAATTTTTCACATAATGTTGAATAGTTAACCTATTAAACTTTTATTAAAATATTATTTTTTTCTAGTGTATATAAATGGATGTAACAATGAAATTAATGAGATATATCAGAAAGTTCTTTCATTGTCTATTTCTTTTTCTCTTCCATTTTCTCTCATTGATACATGGATTTATGTCATACTTTAACATAATGTCAGAGCTCAATAATCCTTCAACCTGCACACATCTTTTCTCTTTGATTCAAAGTTTTTTGTTTTTTTCCTTAGATCTACTCTTTCCTTCTTCATCCAAAATGGCAAAACAAATCCAGAATACTAGTCCCTCCTTTTCATCCTTCTCTTTACCTGGCTTAGTCACAATGAAGCTCATAGAAGACAACTATATCTTGAGGAAAGGGCAAATTTTTCCCATTACAAAATGGTATGGCATGATGGGTTATTTAGAAGAAACCATAGAAGCTCATTTGAAGACCAAAATAGAGAAAGATGCATAAGGCAAAGATAAAGAAAATTCCAAATCTAGAGTATGAAAAGTGGTATCTTATTGACTAACAAGTCATTGCTTGGCTTAACTCCACATTTTTCCCAGAAATAATTGTTGAAAATCTTGAATTGATTCAAGCAAGTTCTACTGATACCTTATGGTTAAAACTTGAAAAGGCATACATTGCATAAACTAAAGTTCGAGCAATGCATCTATGTAATGAGCTACAAAACTGCAAGAGAGATGGTAAGTCAATCAATGAATACTTGTCTAAGATGAAAAGGATTTTTTTTTATCAACTGGCTATTGTACAACATGTTGTGGTAGATGATGAGAAAGTGCATTATGTACTCAATGGTCTAGGTAATGAATACAAAATGTTTGTGACCGCTGTTTTGGCCAAACCGTCAATCCCATCATATACAACTCTAAAACCACTACGCTAGCCAAACAACCAGTACCATCATATGCAACTCTGAAATCACTACTCTTAGAGCATGAATGTGTGTTTAAGTTAGGTCCAACAAATAAAGAAGTTGAGAGTAACTCTAGTCAAACCATTGCCACTCATGATGTGTTGTATACTGCAACCAGCTCCTTTAAAGGTAGAGGAAAAAGCTTTCATTGAGGAAGAGGCCATGGGAGATTTGGCTTTGCTGGTCGCTTCCCTCATAGTCAAAATTATTCCATCTTTGGAGGTCATGGTAGTGAAAATAGAAGTGAATATTCGTTTCATAATTTTCAGAGTGGTGGTCAACAATTTCAAAATCCAAATAGGTCAAATAGAAGTTGTGGCGATAGGGGATTACTACCAAGTCCATGGCATTATCAATCTATGAATCAATCATGTCAAAGTTGTGGTCAGAACAATCATCTTGCTCTAGATTGTTTTGATCGCTACACTCCAAAGGAGAATCACACTACTACCTTGACTAATTCAATTGCTTGTATTTCTGCAGTACCATCTGAAGCAAACTAGATTGTGGACTCTGGAGGCACTGATCATGTTACTGATGATCAAGGTAAACTTTTTGGTTTCATGCCATATATTGGAGACAATAAAATAATTATTGGAAATGGATGCTCTTTGCCAATAACTCATATTGGTTCTACTTATATCACATCTGAGTTAGGAGCAATCAAATTACCAAATATGTTACTTGCACCTAATTTTAAGAAGAATGTTATTTCAGTAACACAATTCATTGACCAATACAAATGCTATTTTGTCTTCACTCGTGACTCACTTTTTGTTAAGGACAAATATGGGAAGCTCCTCACTAGAGGAAGCAAGCAGGGAAGTCTATATTTTTTGGAAAGCAATGAAATTCAAGCCTTTTTTATTGGTGTTCTAACTACTGCAACTCAGTCTAAAGCATTAGCTGAACTATGGCATCATCGATTATTGCACACAAATTTTGCTAATATTGAACTTTTGTGGAAACGTAATGCTATATCTTTGTATGGCAAATTACTAAGTAATTTTGTGTGTAAAGGTTTCTGATGAGACCACGACAAGTGTACTGGATCGTCAAGTAATAAAAATGGTGAGAAAATCGGATATCATTATCAGGAATCAATGACCAATTACCAATTCACGAACTTAGCTACTATTTAAACCAAAATTTGGATCAAAGAGAGCTCTAAAAAAACTAAGACGGCAATGAAAGAACAAAAGCAATGACAATATTTTTGGATTTTTATGTTTGGCAATTCAACAAACACATAAGATGCGAGATAACAAGAATTCAATGAATGAAAGAGTTGGGATCAAGCTTCATTTGATTTCACCTACTGCATATTAATTGAGATTAATACAAGTTAAAATTCCTATTTTGTTACTGAATTCTCTAAAATAATCAAATCCTAATTCCTTAGGCAATTGATCCTTTATTCCCAAATAAAATCCATAATTCCTTAGGCGATTCCAAAAGGAAACAAGCATTAGGATTTAGAATTCAAGAAGGTAACGAGCAAATCAATGACTATTCCTAGCCTAGAGATAAGCAAGGTTCATAATCTCATAGCATAGTTATACATCAAATTCCCATTCAACATATAACCCTAAAAAATCATTCCAAAGTTGATCAGTCTTTAGAAAGTAATAAGAAAAGAGATTATAAACTCAAAAAAAAAATAACAACTTATATTAATTGAATCCAATGTCAAAAGCAATCAAGATCCATCAAAATCCACCTAATCCCAACAAAGGAGAGTTTAGCTAGATATAGAAATAAATGTAGAAACTAAGACAATAGGGAAGAAGATGTAAAACTCTATGGAAGATTGAAGAAAATCTGATCTCCTACTCTTCTTCTCTTCAAGTCCACCCCAAAGTTCTCCAAATTAGGTCTATTTTTTGTGTCTACTGCTCTCTCTCTTGAAAAACCTCTTCATTTAGCTAAAAATGCTCTGCTGACATGAATTGAGCCAAAATGTAAATGGGCCTGCGTGACACTCATCGCCCAGCAGCCAATTGGCCGCCCGGCGACCTAGGTATGCTGCTGCTTTCTTTTCCATTCTGACTTTCCATCGCCCAGCGGCCAATTGGCCGCTCGGTGACCTAGGCTACCTTCCATCGCCCAGCGACCAGTTGGCCGCCCGGCTACCTGGCTTCTGCTACAGCTTTTTTTTTCCTTGCTTTTTTTAGCTCCTGGGGGTCCAAAATACATGTCTAGGAGTTCAATGAGCTCTTCCATTTGGCTTCGAGCATTATCATTCTTTAACCTTCACTGCAAATAAAGTAAAATAAATGAGATGCAAAACATTCCAAAATACAACAAACTCCATGAAATCCATCAAAGTAATCATCTTATGTCATCATGGTCAAAATCAGATTTAAATGAGGTAAAACAATGTTAAAAGCTGGATGCAAATGGCTAAATCCAATAAAAAAGCATGAGTAAAAATAGATAATTTACAGGATTATCACCACTCCAAACTTAAAACTTTGCTTGTCCTCAAGTAAAAATAGAATCAGAGAAGAGAGAACACAATAGACACCAACTCTATACTAACTGATGGAAGGGGGAAAAAGAATGTCCCACAAGACACAAACAAGTAAAACAATCATCCAAGTAGTCCTAGGAGTTTAACCATCAATTGTGCAACTTGAGGTTCAAGAAATTGAGAAGTTGGAGTCATACCAACAATACACTGATCAATCACAACTTGAAAGTTAATGGATTTGGAAACTAATGCATGCAAAGTGATTTGCTTTATTAACCTCTCATTTATGTAGATGTTCGCTCCTGCTCTCTTGTATTTAGGCTTGTGTTTCTCTCAGTCAACATAATTTGAGCCCACCCCCATGAATTTGATTTTCATCTCAAATATACAAGCTCATGATTCACACAATGTAACAATCAGAAGGATTTAATTCAAGGCTGCATTGGTGCCAAGGTACAAGGTAGATAAAATGAACATGTAAACTGCTACCTTAAAGAGTAAATGAGCATTGGTACATCTAACAAATCTTCAACTCACAAAACTCGTACCTTTCAAATTCTCTCTTCCTTTTCTCTTTTGTGTCTTATTATTATTATTGTTTCCCCAGTAACCTACATGGTCTCAAAGTGGTACCTGATCATTTTGTCAAGTATTTCCCCAGTAACCCATCAGTCTCAAAGGGGGTACCCATTCAACAAGATAACTCTTTTTCATGCCTTCATAGATTTCAAATTGAGCAATCAACCCAACATAAAATCATCCCACTCCAAACTTAGTTTCTTGTTAACTCCTCAATATATTAATTCCAATGCTCACCTAGATCCTTTAGGTGGGTCAGATGCTACTTATGTGGCTAGGCTCAATTAGAAAGGTTTAACAAAGAAAGGGAATCATTAGGCTCAAGGGGCAATGCAAAAGATGTTATCATTGGGTTAGCTTTTGGCTACTGGCTTAACAAACAAAATGCCTTTATCATGTTCAAATATTGTGCAAATCAAGAGAGCATCAGAGAATCTGGAAAATTTAGGAGAGTAAAGCCTCAAAAGTGTCCCCTCAGCAATAAAATCATGTTGGAGGCTCAATACTCCTACCCAAGACAAAGAATGTAGACTAATCACAAAAATGGTGTCAATTCATTAACAACCAAGTAACAAGATTCATGCATGTATAGTATGAAACCATTTCTAACGAGCTTCAAGCAACAAAATCACACAATTCTCAGGTTTCACAAATAGGCATGCAAGTTGATTGATTTCATCATAAGTAGATCACAATTTTTTTTAGAGAGAGCCGCAATGGGCCACCCAGCGATACAAAGTCAGAGAGCATTGGGAATTTTGAGCGATCGCTCAGCAGCCTATGTGCCGCCCAGCGGTACTGTTGTTGCAAAATTATGCAGCAAAAACTCCTTTTTTCATGATTTTCATTTTTTAGTTAGATGCAAACTATAATTGATGTCAATGTAAAAAGATGAATAAGTTCACACACTCCAAACTTAAATGAAAGCACTTACACACAAAATTCTAGAATTAACCAAGACACTAAAGATGCAAACAAAGCTAACAATACAAACTGAAGTTTAGAGAAACATAAACAAATGCAAAAGGTAATGTTAAGAAAACTCCCTTGCGTTGGTTGACTCCCATGAAGTACTTGTTTAATGTCCTTAACTCGACGTTGGCTCTTTAACTCATCACGGTGGCTTGAAACAGGAGAAATAGGATGACACTTTTCTTTTCCCAGACTTTTGCCACCATTCTTGGTCATTGACCTTGCAATCTGATCAATCAATTTTGAGGTATTTATTATTGCTTTATATTTGGCCTAATTGATGATAATTGTATCCAATATTATGTTTGTGGGTGAGTTTTAGATGATTGGGCCTCATTGAGCTTAGTTGTAAAAGCTTTATTAATTTTTGGATTTTAACTCATTTTGACATTTCTGTCTTGTACAAGCCATAACTTGGGTTACAGATATCTTATTTGGATGATCTTGGTATCTCCTGAAAGCTGAGACGAAGATACACAATTTTGTGTCAATGAAGTTTTTCTAATTCAGCTGGATTCAGGGTGAAATTGAGCCTTGAAGTCAAGACGTTGTTGCTGTCATAAAGCTTGGACCTTCCCTCACTGATTTGGGCTTAACTCTCTCAATTTAAACCCAAATAAGGCAAACTATATGTCTCTGTAAAGCTTATTCAGAGGGCTACAGTTTGGGCTAGGGTTAGATTAGGAATTATAGAATAATTTTTAGATACAAATAGGTTAAGGCAGAATACGAAAAACACACCTCTTTACGAATCCTGATTTTTGAGTTTTACGATTGGAATCAAGAAACTTTTTTTTCTCTCTTTTCATTTTCTCTAGTTTCGTTTTCTCTTTCTCTCTTCTCTGAAGGTTCTGTATCTTTTCAATGGTGATGGCCATGGAAGGCTAAAGATCCAATCAATCAAAGGAATTCAATGATTGTGGTTAGAGTTTTGAGTTCTTTTGTTTATTTGTGATTTCTGATTGTGTTCTTTTCTCTTCTCCTTCTTTAATTGATTTATGATTATATTTTCAAAATTGAAGATAGATTTGGATTAATTAATCTGAATTTAATGGAGAATAGATCATCGATTGGTAATTTATGTTAATTCGAAATTGTGTTTAATTCAATCTTAATCAAGAATTGCAATTGTGATTCTGTTTTAGTTGATCAAATTCTAGGTGATTATCTAGTTGAATTCGAATTAACAGAGGAAATTGCATAAAGAATTTTACTCTCTTTGAATTATGATTAACTCTGCCACTTGAATTGAAGACCTTGGATTAGTGTTTTCAGTTTTGAATTTATTCCTAATTACTATCGAATTTGCATTCTGTTATTTGATGAATAAAACCCCCTACCTTTTGATAATTTTTAATATACTTGAGAATTCCGAATTGATCCTTGGGAGATGACTTAGGTTATGCACTATGCTATATTCCATTTAAATCCTAGTCTATTTTGAGGCAAGTACGACATTGTTCATCAAAATTTGGCGCCGTTGTCGAGGATCTATTTTCGGTTTCTTAGGTTTATTAGGAGTTCCTATTTGCTGTTAATTTTTCTGTACTCGTGATCAACTTTGCTGGAATTCCTTAAGTGCATTTTGCTGTTTTATTTTTTTATTTATTTTTATTTTTATTTTTATTTTTTTTTGCTACAGATTCTGCTCATTTTGCTCATTCTGCTGCTGTTTTTGCATTGTTACTGTTTTATTGACTTTTGCTGCCGTTGACCATCCTTTTGTTGATCTTATTGCCAATTGCATTGCAAGACCTTATTGTGAGTGTTATGCATTCATTTTGGGCATGTTACTAGCTTCTTACCACTGTTTCATATACTGCTAGCACTCTTTTCCTAATTTCTGGTGCAGGGGCAAACCAAGTGCAATCTGGCCAACTCTGATTGAGCTGAAATTTGGTCTCCAAAGGTAAAACATCATTTGGAGCAAAGTGATCCCTTGAGATCAGGTACTCAGATTTTAGCCAATTTCCATCATTTGGTAAGGTTTCTGGGCAGTTTTATAATTTTTGAAAAAAGGGCCTAATTTTAGATTGAGCTGAGACTTATTCCCTTGAAGGAAAAAGGGCATTTTAAGAGAGGCTTAGTGCTAAGGTCACTCATTTTTAAGCCAAATTCCATTGTTTAGACCACTTTTTCAATTTTTGAATATTTTTTATTACATTTTTAAGTTCCCTTTTTGAGTAGTTTTTAGTGTGTGGTGGTCCCATAATTTTTAAAAATCATTTGATAGGTTAATTAGATTTATTTTAGTGCATTTTTTCTGTTTGATACTCCGTTTTGCTGTTTTGCTGTTTTCGAGTTTTGCATATTATATGACTAGGTCCAATCCTGGTTATTTGCATAATTTTGATCCTGAGATAGATAGGACTTTTCATACATTGAATAGGTTTAATAGATTTGATTCTGCATTTGCTGAGTATATAAGAAGTAGTGATTCTTCACATACTTATCATACCAGTGATTCTGCTTCTAAATTTTCTGCTTCTGAATTTTCTGATTCTGCACTTTCTGTCATTGATCCATCTTTCAATTCTGATTCTACTGAGCATACTGAGATTATGGATAATAGAACCTTGAAGGAGCTGGCTGCTCCTGATGTTACATATCAGTCTTTATGTATTCAATATCCTGATGTTGATGTTCCATTTGAACTTAAATCTGGATTGACTTATTTGCTGCCTAAGTTCAATGGTCATGCAGGAGAAGATCCTCATAAGCACCTCAAGGAGTTCCACATTGTGTGTTCTACCATGAAGCCTCAAGGCATCTCAGAAGATCACATCAAACTTAGATCATTCCCTTTTTCATTACAGGATGCTGCTAAAGACTGGCTGTATTATTTGCATCCAAGATCTATCACTAGCTGGAATGATCTTAGGAGGCTGTTTTTGAAGAAATTCTTTCCTGCATCAAGGGCTGCATCAATCCGAAAAGAGATATGTGGCATCGGGCAGTTTGACAGAGAACCATTGTCTGAATATTGGGAAAGATTCAAGAAGATGTGTGCTAGCTGTCCTCACCACAAGATTAGTGACCAGTTACTAATCCAGTATTTTTATGAAGGTTTGCTGCCTATGGATAGGAGCATGATTGATGCTGCTAGTGGAGGAGCATTGGTAGACAAGACCCCTACGGCTGCAAGAGAATTGATTGAGAATATGGCCACTAATTCCCAACAGTTTGGCACCAGAAGTAACTCAGTGGTATTGAGTAGAGGTTTCCACGAAATTAAGGCAACTTATGCTGCAGATCACAAAAAATTGGAAAGCAAAATTGATGACCTCGCATCCTTGGTGAGGCAATTGGGTGTGACTCAACAAGGAAGCCCTCTGCAGTAGCTCCCGCCGAGTGTGTGGAATCGCATTTCTGGCGATCATCCAACGATGCCCGCCTCTACATTACAAGAGGTTGATACGATGGTACCCCCTGGCCTATGCAAAGAAACATCTACAATAATAGGCCTCAGCAGCAGCAACAATAGAGCTACGATTTGTCCTCCAACAGATATAACTCAGGCTGGAGAAATCATCCAAATCTGAGGTGGGGAAATACCTCTACATAGCCTGCCCCTACTCAATTTAGGCAGCAGCAGCAGCAGCTACCCTTCCAGTCCACTGCAGGACCTAGCCGACCATATCAGCCACCTTTCACGCAGCAGCAAAATATGCAGCAGCCAAATAATGCCCCTCCTAAATCTGAGCCAACCTTGGAAGAATTGATGAAACAGATGGCAGTGAACAACTTGCAGTTCCAGCAGAGGACAGAAGCTACCATTCAGAATTTGGAGAATCAGATTGGACAACTTGCTAGTTCTATGAACCAATTACAGTCACAAGATTCTGATAAACTTCCTACACAAACTGTGGTCAATCCAAGAAATGTGAGTGCCATCACTCTAAGATCTGGTAAGACTGTTGATGCACCAAACTGTGGGTTGCAACATGAATTAGATAAGGAGAAGCAAGCCATACCGAAAATTCCATGTAGCAACAAAAATAAGAAAACAGATTCTGGTCCCATTCCTGTAGTTACTGCTGAGCAATCCATCCCACTACCATTTCCTCGGAGAGTTGTGCAGCTTAAGAAGACTTTTGAGACTGACACAGATAGGGAGATCTTGGAGACATTTAGGAAGGTTGAGGTGAACATTCCTCTCATTGAAGCAATCAAGCAAATTCCAAGATATGCCAAGTTTCTTAAGGATTTGTGTACTCATAGAAGGAGACTGAAGGGAAATAAGAAGATCAGCATGGGAAGAAATGTGTCTGCACTTATACAGCCTACAATGCCCCAAAAATGCAAGGATCCAAGGATTTTTACTATCCCATGCATCATAGGCAATAGCAAATTCGAAAATGCCATGTTGGATTTAGGTGCTTCAATTAATGTTATGCCTATGTCAGTTTTCAACTCTCTTGCTCTTAGACCCTTGCAGAATACAGGAGTCATCATTCAGTTGGCAAACAGGAGTAATGCATACCCTGCTGGACTCATTGAGGATGTCCTTGTTAGAGTAAATGATTTGATTTTTCCTGCAGACTTCTACATTCTGGATATGGATGAAGAATCCGAATCCAGCAAGGCTCCCATAATTCTTAGTAGACCTTTCCTCAAAACTGCCAGAACCAAAATTGATGTCCATACAGGCACTCTTTCCATGGAGTTTGGAGGTAATGTGGTTCGATTTAACATCTTGGATGCCATGAAGCACCCCATGGAAGAACATTCAGTTTTCCATATAGATTTGCTGGCTAATATAGTTGATGATGGCTTTTCTAAGCTCTTTACTGATGATCTTCCATTCTTTTCTGATTTTGTTGATACCTACACATGTGATGCTTGTACTGTTTCAGAAATGTGCAGTGTTTGTACTGAGATTGTATCCTGTTTACATGGTGATTTTGATACAGATTGTGTGGAGTCAGAATGCAGTAGTTTGATTACAGCAAGTACCTCTGAATCAGATTTCGTTGGATTGCAGGCTGTCAACATAGTTACTTCCACCAGGATCCTTCCATCTGTAGTGCAACCACCTACACTAGAGCTTAAGCCACTTCCAAAGCACCTTAAGTATGCATACTTAGAGGAGGATAAGAAGCTGCCAGTGATCATTTCTACTGCCCTTCATGCTGACCAGGAGGAGAGGTTGCTGCAAATACTGAGGAAGCATAAGAAAGCTATAGGTTGGACCTTGGCTGACCTTCCTGACATTAGTCCTTCCATGTGCATGCACAGAATACTACTTGAGGATGGTGCTAAACCAGTGAGATAACCACAGAGGCGACTCAACCCTTTGATCCTGGATGTGGTAAAGAAAGAGGTGACCAAGCTTCTGCAAGCAGGCATCATCTATCCTATCTCAGATAGTACTTGGGTGAGTCCAGTTCAAGTGGTTCCAAAGAAATCAGGAATCACAGTGGTGAAGAATGATCAGCTGATTCCTACTAGAGTGCAGAGTAGCTAGAGAATTTGTATTGATTACAGGCGGCTCAACCAAGCGACAAGAAAGGATCATTTTCCTTTGCCCTTTATCGATCAGATGCTTGAGCGTTTGGCTGGAAAGTCTTTCTACTACTTTCTTGATGGCTTTTCGGGGTACTTCCAGATCCATATAGCACCAGAGGACAGGAGAAGACCACCTTCACCTGCCCTTTTGGCACTTTTGCCTACAAGAGGATGCCTTTTGGCCTATGCAACACTCCTGGTACTTTCCAGTGATGCATGGTAAATATCTTTACAGATTTTTTAGAGGATTGCATTGAGGTGTGTATGAATGATTTTACTGTTTATGGTTCTTCCTTTGATGCATGTTTGGACAGTTTGGATAGAGTTTTGCATAGGTGCATTGAGACTAACCTTATTCTTAATTATGAGAAATGTCATTTTATGGTAGAACAAGGCATAGTCTTAGGCCATATCATATCTCAGAAGGGTATAGAAGTAGATCCTGCTAAAATTGTTGTTATTTCCCAGTTACCTTACCCCTCTTGCGTGCGAGAGGTTCATTTTTTTCTTGATCATGCAGGTTTCTACAGGCGGTTCATTCAAGATTTCAGCAAAAAAGGCCCTTTCACTGTCCAACTTGTTGCAGAAAGATGTTGTTTTTGATTTTGATGGCAAGTGCAGAGCGGCTTTTGATTGCCTCAAAGGAGCTTTGACCACCACTCCCATCATTCAGCCACCTTTGTGGACGCTTCCTTTTGAACTAATGTGTGATGCATCTAACTATGCATTGGGAGCTATCCTTGCATAGAGAGTTGGCAGATCGCCTCATGTCATTTCATATGCTTCTCGGACTTTAGATGCTGCACAGGCTAACTATACTACCACTGAGAAAGATTTGCTTGCCATTGTATTTGCACTTGATAAGTTTAGATCATATTTGCTTGGCTCTAGAGTGGTTGTTTTTACTGATCATGCAGCATCAAAATTTTTGTTGAAGAAGGCAGAATCGAAGCTGAGATTGATTAGATGGATGTTGCTTCTCCAGGAGTTTGATTTGGAGATTAGAGATAGGAGTGGCGCACAGAATTTGGTGGCGGATCATTTGAGCAGGATAGAAGGAGTTGTTGACCCTTCTCCTATCAGAGATGACTTCCCAGATGAGCAGCTCATGCAGCTGCATGATACCCCACTTTCTCCTTGGTTTGCTAATTTAGTTAATTACATGGTTGCATCTATTTTTCCTCCTCATGCATCTAGATCACAAAAAGCTAAACTTAAGAGTGATGCTAAATATTATGTGTGAGATGATCCATATTTGTGGAAATTTTGTAGTGACCAGGTGATTTGCAGATGCATACTTGACCATGAGATCCAGTTCGTTCTTCATTTCTATTATGCTTCTCTAGTTGGAGGTCACTTTGGACCACAGCGGACCGCTAGGAAGGTGCTCGATTCTGGATTCTACTGGCCTACCATTTTCAGAGATGCTTATCAGGTTTTCAGTACTTGTGAGCAGTGCCAGAGAGCAGGAGTGACTATCACTCGCCGACAGGAGATGCCCCAGCAGCCCATTCTGTTCTGCGAGGTTTTTAATGTTTGGGATATCGATTTTATGGACCCTTTCCCTGTTTCTTTTGGTTTCTCTTATATTGTGCTTGCAGTTGATTATGTTTCTAAATGGGTGGAAGCCAAGGCCACCAGGACTAATGATGCTCGAGTTGTTGTGGATTTTGTCAGGTTTAACATATTTTGCAGGTTTGGAGTGTCTCGCGCTATCATTAGTGATCAAGGGACTCATTTTTGTAACCGGACTATGGAGGCCTTGTTTCGGAAGTATGGGGTCGTGCATAGAGTGTCTACAGCATATCATCCCCAAACTAACGGGCAAGCCGAGATTTCTAACAGATAGATCAAGCAGATTTTGGAGAAGATAGTGCAGCCAAATAGGAAAGATTGGAGCCACCAGTTAGAAGATGCTCTTTGGGCTCATCGTACCGCTTACAAGACACCTATAGGGATGTCTCCTTTCAGGGTTGTCTTTGGTAAACCATGTCACCTTTCGGTGGAAATAGAGCATCGTGCATACTGGGCAGTGAAGAGTTGTAACTTAGCATTTGACCAAGCAAGTTCAGAGAGGAAGCTTCAATTGCAACAACTGGAAGAACTCCGCTTGGAGGCTTATGAGAATTCAAGGATCTATAAGGAAAAGACTAAGCATTTCCATGATAAGATGATTTCCCGAAAGAAGTTCTCCATTGGCCAAAAAGTGCTTTTGTTCAACTCTCGCCTTAAACTCATGCCCGGTAAGCTCCGTTCTAGATGGGATGGTCCTTTTGTTGTCACTAACATTTTTCCTTATGGTGCAGTGGAGATTTCGAATGAAGCCACCAATAAGAGTTTCAAGGTTAATGGCCACCGTCTTAAGCCCTTTCTTGAGAGCCCTGCAAGCCCAGCACCTGTAGAGGAACTCTCCTTGGCAAAGCCCACCTTTCCCCAAGTGCAAATCTTCCCACCATGATAAGGGTGTTTTCTTCCCTTGCTCTTTTATTTCACATGTATACTTGTCTTTTGCTTTTGCTTTATGTTTCCATTGAGGACAATGTGTGATTTAAGTGTGGGGGAGGGAATTTCACTTTTTTATTTTCTTGTTTCTGTTTTTCTATTTTTCTATTTTCTGTTTTGTTGTTTTACTTCTGTTTTTATTTTCGTTTCTATTTACTGCTTTCGCTATTTTCTATTTTTCTTTGTCATACAATTCTGTTGTTTCTGTTTTGTTGTTTTCTATTCTATTTTTGTTTTCATTTTTGTTTTCTGTTTCTGTTTTCTATTTTTGTATTTTGTGTTATTTTGTTGTTTTCATTTTTTTTGTTTTCTTCTTTTAATTCTGTTTCCTGTTTAAAAAAAAAAGGCACACAAGTGTGTTTTGAGTTGCTTTCCAATGATGTTTTGAGGTTTGTAAAGTTGATAATTGGAATTCAAGGTTCATAACATGATTGAATAAATTTTCTTTCTTCTTGAATTTAATTTGCTTGGTGGTGAATGTTTGAATTGGTGGATCAAGTTTGATAGGTGCATACCTTGTGAGATCTTGAGTCTATTGGTGGATTAAACATTTGCACCATTCTCTTCTTTCTTGTGTGATTGTCATTCATGTCATTTGATCACTCTAGAACTTGCTTAAATTCTTTTTGAGGCTACATTTTTCACTTGTATGCATGAACATGATTAAGACATTCTTTCTTGATTAACTACTTTGGCCAAATAGCTAACCTTGCATCACTTTCCCTTGTTTAACCCCCTTGAGCCTACTTGCCTATTCTTTGTTTTAGCTCATTTTGTGCCTTATGTGAAAAACCATGTTTTTACCTTTACCTTAGGGAATAGGAGAGCATTGGTTCATTTTCATTGGAGGAGCTCTTTTGATGTTCAAGTGTGGGGGTTGTGTACTTTGATGTGCAATGTGCAAGATGTTTGGTGAAATTTAAAAAAAAAATGAAAAAAATAGAATTAAGAAAAAGAAAAAAAAAGAAAGAGAAAGAAAAGAAAAAGAATAAATTCAAGAAAGGTTGTGAAAGAAAAAGAAGAGAAGGAAATTTGTAAAGGATAATGTGCATTATTTGGAGTTGGGGGATAAAATTTCATGTTTGTTATTTGTCATTTGAGTTCCTTCACAATGCTCTTTCATTCTCTTTGATATTTATTTTGCCATATCCATATTGTTTCCTTCCCTTACCTTGACCTCATTACAACCTTGAACAAAGTCCTCTTGATTTTTGTGTGCATGTGTTTTGAGTAGTGGAGAAGTAGAAGATAAGTAAACTTATGGTAGTGCAATCGTTCATGAGTTGAATTGAGTGAAATACTTACCTTGTAAACACTTGAGGAATTGAGAGTGTATCTTGTGAAGATATTTCATTCTTGATTCATGCTTTTCAAGTTGAAGCTACCTTGCTTGTTGGTTTGAGATGTGAATAAATTTTAATTCATGGATGTTTTGTTCTTTTGAATCTTCTATTGCTCCTCTTGCTTGTAAGCTTTTGCATACTTGAATGTCATTGGAATTTGAGTCTTTTAGAGTTTTTAGTTTATGAGTTTTTACTTTTCTTGCATTTGTTTTTCTTTATTCCCTAGTTTTGGTCTCTTGTATTTTGCCCGGGAGTGCAAAAGTTCAAGTGTGGGGGAATTTGATCAATCAAGGGAATTTTGCTATTTTTATTTTCTTGTTTCTGTTTTTTCTATTTTTCTATTTTTCTATTTTCTGTTTTGTTGTTTTACTTTCGTTTTTGTTTTTGTTTCGTTTTTGTTTCATTATTTTCTATTTTTGTCTTTGTCATACAATTAACATTTGTTTCTATTTTGCTATTTTCTGTTTCTATTTTTATTTTCATTTTCATTTTATGTTTCTGTTTTCTATTTTTGTATTTTGTGTTATTTTGTTGTTTTCATTTTTTTGTTTTCTTCTTTTAATTCTGTTTCCTATTTTTTTTTAAAAAAAAAGGGCACACAAGTGTGTTTTGAGTTGCTTTCCAATGATGTTTTGAGGTTTGTAAAGTTGATAATTGGAATTCAAGGTTCATAACATGATTGAATAAATTTTCTTTCTTCTTGAATTTAATTTGGTTAGTGGTGAATGTTTGAATTGGTGGATCAAGTTTGATAAATGCATACCTTGTGAGATCTTGAGCCTATTGGTGGATTAAACATTTGCACCATTCTCTTCTTTCTTGTGTGATTGTCACTCATGTCATTTGATCACTCTAGAACTTGCTTAAATTCTTTTTGAGGCTACATTTTTCACTTATATGCATGAACATGATTGAGGCATTCTTTCTTGATTAACTACTTTGGCCAAATAGCTAACCTTGCATCACTTTCCTTTGTTTAACCCCCTTGAGCCTACTTGTTTATTCTTTGTTTTAGCTCATTTTGTGCCTTATGTGAAAAACTATGTTTTTACCTTTACCTTAGGGAATAGGAGAGCATTGGTTCATTTTCATTGGAGGAACTCTTTTGATGTTCAAGTGTGGGGGTTGTGTACTTTGATGTGTAATGTACAAGATGTTTGGTGAAATTTAAAAAAAATGAAAAAAAATAAAAATTAAGAAAAAGAAAAAAAAAAAAGAAAGAGAAAGAAAAGAAAAAGAATAAATTCAAGAAAGGTTGTGAAAGAAAAAGAAGAGAAGGAAATTTGTAAAGGAGAATGTGCATTATTTGGAGTTGGGGGATAAAATTTCATATTTGTTATTTGTCATTTGAGTTCCTTCACAATGCTCTTTTATTCTCTTTGGTATTTATTTTGCCATATCCATATTGTTTCCTTCCCTTACCTTGACCTCATTACAACCTTGAACAAAGTCCTCTTGATTTTTGTGTGCATGTGTTTTGAGTAGTGGAGAAGTAGAAGATAAGCAAGCTTATGGTAGTGCAATCGTTCATGAGTTGAATTGAGTGAAATACTTACCTTGTAAACACTTGAGGAATTGAGAGTGTATCTTATGAGGATCTTTCATTCTTGATTCGTGCTTTTCAAGTTGAAGCTACCTTGCTTGTTGGTTTGAGATGTGAAGAAATTTTAATTCATAGATGTTTTGTTCTTTTGAATCTTCTATTGCTCCTCTTGCTTGAAGCTTTTGCATACTTGAATGTCATTGGAATTTGAGTCTTTTAGAGTTTTTAGTTTATGAGTTTTTACTTTTCTTGCATTCTTGCATTTATTTTTCTTTATTCCCTAGTTTTGGTCTCTTGTATTTCGCCCGGGAGTGCAAAAGTTCAAGTGTGGGGGAATTTGATCAATTAATTTTGAGGCATTTATTATTGCTTTATATTTGGCCTAATTGATGATAATTGTATCCAATATTATATTTGTGGGTGAGTTTTAGATGATTGGGCCTCATTGAGCTTAGTTATAAAAGCTTTACTAATTTTTGGATTTTAACTCATTTTGACCTTTCTGTCTTGTACAGGCCATAACTTGGGCTACAGATATCGTATTTAGATGATCTTGGTGTCTCCTGAAAGCTGAGACGAAGATACAAAATCCCCTCCAAAGGCGTTAACTTGACTTGAACTTGGGTGTTCAATCAACTCCTTTTGAGACTTATCTTGAATGCAATTAATAGGAGCATAAAGATCTGATGTTGGTGAAGACTTATCAAAAACATTGATAATCACTTGATCTCCATCCACCCTCAAAATAAGCTCTCCTCTAGGCACATCAATTAATACTCCTGAAGTTGTTAAGAATGGTCTTCCAAAAATAAAAGGAATATCAGCATCCTCGTCCACATCTACAATGAAGAAGTCCATGGGAATAATAAATTTATCCACCTTTACAAACACATCTTCAACCACACCCCCAAGGATATAAATGAGATCTATCAGCAAGTTGCAACATAGTGAAAGTAGGTTTTGGATCTTCCAAACCTAATTTCTCATGGATAGACCAATGACATCAAATTGATACTAGCTCCCAAATCACACAACACTTTTTTGGTAAATTGTGAGCCAATCTCACAAGGAATGGTGAAACTGCCGAGATCCTTGAGTTTTGGTGGCAACTTCTTCTTTAAAATAGCATTGTATTCTTCAGTAAGTGCTACAGTGATGCTGTCTTCAAACTTCCTCTTTCTAGATAGGAGCTCTTTCATGAATTTAGCATATGATGACATTTGTTCAAGAGCTTTAACAAAAAGAATGTTTATGTGCAATTTCTTGAACACGTCTAAGAACTTCAAAAATTGTCTATCTTGCTTCTCCTGAGTTTTCTTTTTCAGTCTCTGAGGAAATGGAATCTTGAAATATGGAGTGGTGGTCAGATCATATTTTTTGACTTGATTCTTCCTTTTTCCCATAGCTCTGCTATCCTTTTGATTTACTTCTTCTTCAACCTTCTTGTCTTGTTTGTCTTCTTGCTCCTCGATCACCTCTTCTTCTCTGACACTGGTATTGTTCCCTTCTACTACCTTCCCACTCCTCAAAGTGATGGCGTTGCAGTACTCTTTTGAATTTGTCATTGTGTCACTAGGTAGAGAACCATGAGGTTTTTCCGAAAGTTGTCTTGCTAATTGGCCCACTTAAGATTCCAAATTCCGGATTGATACTTCTTGATTCCTAAATACACCTTGTCTCATCCATGAAATCGATAGTCTTTTGGACAAAAGAGGAGGTTTGAGAAGCCAGTTTCTCCAAAGCTACTTCCCACGAAGCCTTCTTCTCAATAGGTGGAGGTTGACATGAAGAACCTTGATGCAAAGAGTGTTAAGGAGGACCTTGGTATGAAAATTATTGTCTTTGTGGAGATTGGTTGCTTTGATTACCTTAGTTACTCCATGAAAAGTTAGGGTGATTTCTCCACCCTGAATTATAAGTGTTGGAGTAGGGGTTGTGTTGTTGCCTTGGAGGGTTATTCATGAAGTTGACTTGTTCTTGAGATGGAGATCCAAACATGTTACCTGGACAATCTACACTCTCATGTTCTCTTCCACAAAAATCACACAACAAAGGAGCATTACTTGCTGCATTCACCTTAAGAGTGTCAACCTTTTTCATGAGATTCTCAAGTTGTTGAGTCAAGATTTTATTTTGAGCTAAAAGTGCATTCATTGAATCAACCTCCAAGTATCCTTTCTTCACCACTGCTTTTTCCCCATTTCTTTAGTAGTCATTGTTGGCCATCATTTCAAACAAGTCCCAAGCTTCTTCCAGAGTTTTATAGCTCAAGGCCCCGCCTGCTGCAACATCAACCATTACTCTAGTTTGAGGTAGCATGTCATTATAGAAGCTTTGCACCTAGATCTAGAAGTCAAAACAGTGGTGTGGACATTTTCTCAATATTTTATTGTATCTCTCCCACACTTCACTAAGAGACTCCTCATCAAACTGCCTGAATGATGTGGTCTAACTTCGTAACTTTGCAGCCTTGGACGGAGGGAAATACCTTGTCAAAAATTTCTGAACCAAAATTGCCCAAGTAGTTATGCTTCCTCTTGCCAATGAGTCCAACCAGCTCTTAACATTGTCCCTCACAGAGAAAGGAAACAATCTCAAACGAATGACATCCTCACTCACTCCATTCAACTTCACAGTATCACAAATTTGAAGGAACCCTTGTATGTGTGCATGTGGGTCCTTATTATCGAATCCCCCAAACTGATTGTTTTGAATCAAATGAAGTAAAGTCGGCTTCAACTCGAAATTATTTGCTTGAACTGGAGGTCTTGCTATGCTCGCACCACACCCATCCATGTTAGGAATAGAGTAATCCATGAGAGTCTTAGCAGGTTGTTGTTGTGGTGAATGATCTACATTTTCTCCATTATTTTCTCCATTTGGGGATCTGTTTTCTCCATTGTCCGCCATGTCTTCAATAACTATTTGAGTGCTATCCAAATTCCTTCTTTATTCTCTTAATTGTTTTCTCAAAGCTCTTTCAGTCCTTCTTATTTCTGGGTCAAAAAGAAGTTGATCCGGATGAACTTTACCTCTCGCATACAATGAAGACAATGTGTCAGAACAAAAATAATGAAATAAAATGCAAAAATTTAGATAGAAAATTCTAAACGTACTAAAATAAGTAAAATAAAGAAAACTAAACACAACAATGAATAAATGAAAGAAAAGACAAATGTTTAAATTAGTAGTTGCCTTCGATATTACCGATATTGGTAAAATCGATCCCCAGCAACAGCGCCAAAAACTTGATGAGACCATGACAAGTGTACCAGATCGTCAAGCAATAAAAACGGTGAGAAAATCGGATATCGTTCTCAGGGATCAATGTCCAATTACCAATTCACGAACTTAGCTACTATTTAAACTAAAATTTGGATCAAAGAGAGCTCTAAAGAAACTAACACAGCAATGAAAGAACAAAAGTAATGACAATATTTTTGGATTTTTATGTTTGGCAATTCAACAAACACAAGATGCGAGATAACAAGAATTCAATGAATGAAATAGTTGGGATAAAGCTTCATTTGATTTCACGTACTGCATATCAATTGGGATTAACACAAGTTAATATTCCTATTTTGTTACCGAATTCTCTAAAATAATCAAATCCTAATTCCTTAAGCAATTGATCCTTCTTTATTCCTAAATAAAACCCCTAATTCCTTAGGCGATTCCAAAAAGAAACAAGCATTAGGATTAGAATTCAAGAAGGTAACAAGCAAATCAATGACTATTCCTAGCCTAGAGATAAGCAAGGTTCATAATATCATAGCATAGTTATACATCAAATTCTCATTCAACATATAACCCTAAAAAATCATTCCAAAGTTTATCAGTCTTTAGAAAGCAATAAGAAAAGAGATCATAAACTCAAAATAGAAATAACAACTTATATTAATTGAATCCAATGTCAAAAGCAATAAAGATCCATCAAAATCTACCTAATCCCAACAAAGGAGATTTTAACTAGACATAGAAATAAATGTAGAAACTAAGACAATAGGGAAGAAGATGTAAAACTCCATGGAAGATTGAAGAAAATATGAGCTCCCACTTTTCTTCTCTTCAAGTCCACCCCAAAGTTCTCCAAATTAGGTTTATTTTTCGTGTCTACTGCTCTCTCTCTCTCTTGAAAAACCTCTTCATTTAGCTAAAAATGTTCTGCTAACGTAAATTGGGCCAAAATGTAAATGAGTCTGCGTGACACTCATCGCCCAGCTGACCTATGGTGTTACCATGGCACTATACCTATATTGTACAATAATCAAATCTAAATCAATTCCTATATTCCTACATCACTTTTCAATATCACTTTCTACACTCGTTTAATGATGTATAAATTCGTAGTTAATTACGTGTATTAGTTGGTTAATGAATAAATTCATGCTTCAACTCTAAATTATGAATTTACTCATTAATTAACCAATACACGTGATTAACCACGAATTTATATGTCATTAGTCAAGTATAAAAAGTGATGTTGAAAAAGGATATAAGATGATTATTTTTCAATCTAAATAGATTGCATGTCTGCATTTCTCATTCCAAGCACAAAACTATTAAATTTTCTTCACTCATATTTCTGCTTAGACAAGGTATCTATATACTAGGTATGTTAATTATTCCTAGATGTTACATGCACATTACCTCTTAATTTAACATATTAAATATTCCATCAGGCTATATCCTCTATAGTTTGTAGTATAAGACCAAGCAATTTAACAACCCTAAACCTAAGGGAAAAGCATGTATTTGTAATTAAACAATTGAATAATTTAAGAAGGTTGACCCTTTTGTCACCCAATGGGTTCGTGCGAACATTCAGCCACCCAAAACAATGAAAATAACAGAAAAGTAACCAGAGAGAAAGGAAAGAGAGAACAGGAAAAAATTTTAAAAAGGAAAGAAATTTTGTAATAAAAAATAGAAGAGAGAGATTAACCGTTCCTCTTGGTGCCAGTATTATTGGCTGCCGCCGAGAATGAGTTGGGGTGAGAGGGGAAGATCAAGAAACAACAAGAGTGGAAGATTGAAGATTGCGAACCAAGGAACTGATTTTTTGTTTGAAATATATATATATATATATATGTATATTTATATTTGTTATTATATTTTTCATTGTTTCTTGACATAATTCTTTTCAAAAAAATTCTTTATATTTATGTCAATTTATATTTAATTTGATATTTTATACAAATACTTCCACGTACATTACCTGCATAGGTTCCGCAAATAAACGTATCATTGTGCAAAAACTCACGAAAGCTAAATAATTGTTTTTTTATTTTTTTTGTTGCAACACCTATCTTGTTAACTCAAGTCTCCTTTCCTCTTTAATTTGTAGCAAGATGATGGTGTATATTCTGTCCATGCTGGACTGCATCTGCATCACTTTATTCTTGTTTGGCATCGCTTTGGAAAGAGAGCTGGGAAGGTTGTTGCTGGTTTTACAAGAGCAATATGAAGCTGAAGGTATTGCTCGGCATGGATTGCTACTTGCAACTTTGACTAAGATATTTGGAACAAGCTTTTTGTATATTAAAAAAAAAGCACTTATTTTTTTTAAAGTACTTTAATATATTTTTAAGTATGTTTAAATGCCACTTAAAAAAAATAAAAAAAATATTATAATCACTTAATCCTGAAACTAACAATTCTCTATTTCTACAAAAAATAAAAGGAGAAGTGATTCTTAAACTTAATTTTATAGAAACACTACTAAAATAAATACTTCTTAAATATTGGATCTAAATGCAAAAAAAAAATTATTTTAAAAAATACTACAAAAATAAGAGGTATAAAAAAATATTTTTTATAGAAGTGTATCCAAACTAACCCTTATTTTACTGCATGAAACATACAAAGGTCACATTGTTGGGCTTAAACAAACTTTCCTTGATTTAAAAGTAGAGCCTTAAATCTTTATTGGTACTGATTTGCTTTAGAATAAAAAAACCTAGTCAAATGACTTAGCAAGCTCTCAGCTGGTCATCTGTTCTGATGTCTATTTATCTGCAGAAGTCATTTGCTTTCATTTAACCTCTTAATGATAATGATTGAGGAGTGACGGAATGATGTGCTTTCATTTAAAAGTAGATAATGATTTGCTTTCATTTAACCTCTGGACAATGAATGTTAGTATCTGAATTAGTAGTTAGTTTGTTGAATAATCTAATTACATATATAGGTCTTTTAGGATCTGTCATTAATTATGCAATGGTGGATAATTATTGTTGATATTTGCACCATGACCATAAATATTTGCTAAATCCTTTGTTTGCTGGCAGATACACTACCTTTTGAATATGCCACTCACAAGGGACACTCTTCATGCTAATGTCAAGCTTGATTAGGCATGGAAGCATACCAAGACAAATCTTTTCAATGAACCAAATAGGACTGGGTTGCCATTGATACTTGCGATTGGTTTTTTTTTTTTTTTCTAGATGCCTCGTATCTGTGCCCGTGATGTCATTGTTGTTGTTAAAGCATTAGTTACTTGTGTTGAATGGATTGGTGTAGCAATCACCTTCCTGATATCAGGTTGGTAACTAGTTCAATCAGCATTTGGGTCTATAGTAAGGTGGATTATCAGGCCGAAGTATTTTAAATTTAAAGCATGAATAACTTAGATAGTTATGTGGTTATTCCAGCCATTTACAATAACGTGTATTCTCTGGTTGACATTTTGACCGAAATTATGTTTAATTAATATTGTAAAATAATGAAATTTCAGAGACTTGTCTTCTGTCTGTTTATAATATCCAATTTTAAATCGTGCGCATAGCATTATGGAGTACGTGTATCAATCGCAAGAGCTCGCCATTTTTATTGACATTGTGCTCCTTTTCTACATAGTTGATCAAATTATTTCCGTTTCATAACTGTCAATGGATAGGAAAGAGAGAAAAATTGAGAGTTTTAAAAATAGTTGACAAAGTATATACACATAAAGAAGGTTAAAATATATTTTTTTATCTTTATTAGTAATAATTTTTAATTTGGTTCCTATAAGAATTTTTTCTGATTTAGTCCCTATACATATAATTATTTTCAATTTGATCCTTGCCATGAGTATAAAAAATTAAATTAAAAATGTCACGTATGAAAATAAAAAATATATTTTAACTTATATTTTTTGCCCCAATACATAACATCAATTTTTAATTTGATCCATACATTTCACTGTGTTATCAATGGCAACAAACTGCAAGGATGAAATTGAAAACAATTGTACATATAGAGACTATATTGAAAACATTTTTCATATAAAAGCCAAATTAAAAAATAGTATGACACATAAGAACCAAAAATGTATTCTAGAGTAATGTTACACAACCAGAATAAATAATCAGAATATTTGACAAAATACATGGGTAGTTGTTGGATAGAATGAAGTGGTAGGGACCACTCACTCATCCAAGAGTCAACAAACATACCACATCATTCTATAAAAAAAAAGCTGTCAATTTTTTTTAGGCTTTCTAGCATTTTTCTATATTTTAACTCATGAAAATACAGACGTACATATAGTTGGAGGAAACTATGCATAATCCAAACTCCAAAGTCTCTCCCGGCTCCATGATGTTCGGTGATTGTGCTTGCACCAAGTTACCAAACAGTGATCCTAAACACTCGCAAGCTTGCATGTTGAAAACAAAGAAAAAAAGTTGGTTATACTTATACAAGCAAATACAAACTAGTAGTTCATGCAGGAGCAAAACTAGGAAAAAAAAATTGTCTAGCTAAGGGTCCAAATGTACGTGCGTGTGTGTATAATAATAAATCTTAATTGTTGAAGTAATGTCCAAAGGCAAAGTTGCTATCCTCACAGCTTATTCAATGTTGTAGAAGTTAATAGAATATATATATATATATATATAAACACAGTTAAAATGCATACAAACCAAAGAATGACAGATAGACAGTTGAATTACTTGCACACTTGCATTTCAGTAACAGACTGACAGTCTATATTCCTTAAGTTGCACAGTTGCTTCCCAGTTTTCTCAAAAACTATATCAGTTAGTCAATGATAAACAATATAAATGATAAATATAGACCATTTGGTCGAAACAGCTCTCTCCTTTATAGAAGAAGTGTGGAAGATGCGGGTTCCCAACAATGTTAAAGTTTTTTCGTTCTGGCATGCTTGTAGAGATATTCTTCCAAAAGACACACTGACATGACAGCAAACAGGGGATTTGAAGCTACTTCAGGTTTCTCCCTATCCCTTCATTATATTAGCTATTAAATAGCTGTCCAGTAGCTATTAGTTACGTAACAGAATTGTAATCTGTTATATCTGTTAATAGGATAGTTTCCTTTCTGTTACTTGAGTTAGTTAGCTATTATTGGCTGATTATCCCTATATATAAACATCTGTATCACTCCTTCATTCAATAAGAAATTATGCAATTCAGTTTATCTTTCTTTTCTCTATTCTAATATGGTATCAGATTTCTTCTGAATCATTAGCTTCCGCATTTTCTTTTTTCATCAGCCATGGCTGACCCTTCTGTAACTTCATCCAATGAAGACAACAACAACACCAATGGCCTTCACGACCCCATTTCTACCCAGCCAGCTGATCCATCCCAAAATCCTAATAGTCCATACTATCTTCATCCAGGAGAAAACCCTGGATCTGTTCTTGTATCACCTCCTCTCAATGGTGATAACTACTACAACTGGAGTAAGGCCATGAAGCGCGCTTTATCTTCTAAAAACAAAATCAAATTCATCAATGGTACTCTTCCTCAACCCGCTGAATCTGACCCTGTCTTTGATTCTTGGGAAAGATGCAACAATTTAGTTGTTTCTTGGATCACACGAACACTTTCCCCTCAAATTTCCCAAAGCGTCGTTTGTATTGATAGTGCTTGTGATCTTTGGCTGGATTTGCAACAACGGTTTACTAAAGGTAACCATTTTCGCATGTCAGATCTACTCCAGGAACTTCATTCCATGTGCCAAGGTGATAGAACTCTTACCAATTTCTATACCGATATGAAAATTGTTTGGAATGAATTGGATTTTCTGTGTCCAACCCCTACATGTTTGTGTACTGTTCCTTGTTCTTGCCATCTTCGCAATCCTGTTCAATCTTATAAGGATAAGGAACTTGTCATATGTTTCTTGAAAGGGCTTAATGAATCTTATCACCCTGTGCGCACACAAATTCTTCTTATGAACCCTCTGCCTTCCCTTAGCCAGGTCTACTCTTGGTTCTTCAACAAGAAAGACCAACTATACATACTTCTCCAATTGATTCTTCTGCCTTTACTGCTACTTTCAATTCTTTTTCTTCATCAAGCAGAGGAACCAATTTCCAAGGAAGAGGCCGAGGAAGATCTAATTCAAGACAATCAATGCTTTGTACTCATTGCAATCGCACTAATCACACCATTGAGCATTGCTATTTTAAGCATGGTTTTCCCCCAGGATATAGTTCCAAGAAATCAAGCACTGCTCCTACTATTGCAAATGTTACTATTGATAATTCTTCCAAGACTGATCCTCCTTCTAATTCCACAACTCAACTGACACATGACCAATCTTTACCACCTTTATCTCGTGAAGATTATCAGCATCTCATATCTCTCCTTCATGCATCCAAGCATGACACTGGTACTGCTTTACACAAAGTCAGTAAGAATTCAACATCTGACTCACATCACCATGTACTTTTAGGTGTCACTAAACCAGGTATATCTATTTCAAATCATTCCATTTGGATACTAGATTCGGGTGCAAGTGATCATATTTGCCCTTTTATTCAATTCTTTTCTTCATACAAGAAAATTGACCCTGTTTCTATACTATTACCAAATGGAACAACTCTTCTTGCTCATTATTCTGGCACTATCTTCTTTACATCTCATTTTTATCTAACTGATGTTCTTTTCATCCCAGAATTTACTTTCAATCTAATTTCTATTCATAAACTTACTAATTCCCTCTCTTGTAGATTGATTTTCTCACCCAATACTTGTGATATTCAGGATCTGTCTACCCTGAGGATGATTGGGCATGCTGAGATACTCAACAACCTATACATCATTCAAGGAACCCCACAGTCTTTACTTTGTAATACACATAATGATACTAAAACTGTTGTGGTTAATTCTGCCACTCCTAATAATTTGCTGCATTCAAATTTTGATCTGTGGCATTATAGACTTGGTCATCCTTCATTTCCTGTTTTGCAACATTTATGTACTTCATTCCCGTATATTGTTTCTAATAAAAATCTGATATGTGATTCTTATCATTATGCAAAACAAACAAAGTTGCCTTTTTTTACTAGCAAGACCAAATCTTTATCTCCTTTTGATTTACTGCATATGGACATATGGGGTCCCATTAACATTGCTTCCTTCCAAGGACACCATTATTTTCTAACTATTGTGGATGATTTTAGTTGACACACCTGGATATTTCTCATGAAAAACAAGTCTGATACAAGACTCTGCATTACTTCTTTTATACATCTTGTCTCTATGCAATTTTCCTCTAAGGTTAAAATGATAAGGACTGATAATGGAATGGAATTCCATATGCCTTCTTATTATTCTTCCCTTGGTATTATTCATCAAAAATCATGTGTAGAGACCCCACAACAGAACTCCACTGTTGAAAGAAAACATAGACATCTTTTGAATGTCACCAGGGCATTACTATTTCATTCCAAATTGCCTAAAACTTTTTGGTCCTATGCCCTTTGCCATTCTGCTCACCTTATAAACAGGCTTCCTAGTCCTGTTCTTAATCACAAAACACCATATGAGTTGTTACACAACTCCCCACCAACATTTCTTGATTTAAAGGTATTTGGATGCTTAGCATATGTTTCCACATTAACTCAAAATTGACACAAGCTTGACCCTAGGGCAAGAAAGTCTTTGTTTCTTAGCTTTAAACCTGGAACCAAAGGATATCTTCTCTTTGATTTACAAACCAGAAATACCTTTATTTCAAGACATGCTATTTTTTATGAATCAACTTTTCCTTATCCTTTATCTACTTCTATTGAACATACTAACCATTCTTCTGTTTCTGCAGATTCTGATTCTTTTTTTCTCTTTGATTATCCTACTAATGATTCCATTTCAGCACCTTTTATTCCATCTACATCTCATTGATAATGACCAGCACCCTACTGTTGATCCTCCTTCACCAATTATACAAAATAATTCTCTTCCTATCAGAAGATCTACTCGACCTAAGAAAGCACCAACCTATTTATAGGATTTTCACTGTAACAGTATCTTATCTTCATCTCCTAATTCTTCTCTATATCCCCTCTCTTCTGTCATCTCCTATTCCAATCTATCTTCATCTCATTTACATTTTACTATGTCTATTTCTACACATCATGAACCAACTTCTTATAAGCAAGCTATTCAAAATAAACATTAGATCCAGGCTATGAATGATGAATTGGCAACTCTTCATCATAATAACATATGGATCTTTACTGATCTTCCACCTAATAAAACACCAATTGGATGTAAATGCGTGTATAGGATCAAATATAGAGCTGATGGCTCTATTGAGATGCATAAAGCCCGTCTTGTTGCAAAAGGCTTCAATCAAGTTAAAGGCCTTGATTTTTTTGATACTTATTCACCAGTTGCTAAAGTTACTACTATAAGGTTACTTTTAGCAATTGCTTCCACAAAAAATTGGCATCTTCACCAATTAGATGTTCACAATGCATTCTTGCATGGTAATCTTGAAGAAGAAGTGTATATGCAATTACCACCTGGTTATAGTTCATCTCAGCCACATAAAGTCTGCAGATTGCTTAAGTCCATCTATGGTCTTAAACAATCTAGCAGACAATGGTTTGCTCGGTTATCTCAATTCTTAACTTCTAAAGGATATTCTCATTCTTCATCAGATCATTCTTTGTTCATTAAATCTACTTCTACTTCTTTTACTGTTCTTTTAGTTTATGTTGATGATCTTATACTTGCAGGTAATAACTTAGAAGAGATCAATTCTATCAAATCTGATTTACACAACTCTTTTAAAATCAAAGACTTAGGTTTCCTAAAATATTTTTTAGGCCTTGAAATAGCTAGATCCAAAAAGGGAATCCACATATGTCAACGCAAATATGCTTTAGACATTTTATCAGAATGTGGCCTTCTTGCATCTAAACCAGCCTCCACCCCTATGCCTAAAGGCACCAAACTGATACAACAGGATGGTATTCCTCTCGATGACCCAGCTGCATACCGAAGATTGATAGGTAAGCTTATCTATTTAATAACTACTCGCCCTGATATCTATTTTTCTGTGCAGCAGTTGAGCCAATTTATGAGCCATCCTACATCTATTCATCATGAAGCAGCAGTACGGGTCCTTCGCTACATCAAGACTTCTCCAGCTCAAGGTCTATTCTTTTCCAGCACATCACCTCTTCAACTTAAAGCCTTCAGTGATTCAGATTGGGCTGCTTGTCCAGATTCCCGCAAATCTATCACGGGTTATTGCATTTTCTTAGGCGACTCTTTAATATCATGGAAATCTAAGAAACAAGCTACTGTTTCTCGCTCATCCTCCGAGGCCGAGCATAGAGCTTTGGCAACCACAGTTTGTGAACTGCAGTGGTTAACTTATCTACTGCATGATCTGAGCATTCCACTAATTTCTCCCGCTTTACTATATTGTGATAGCCAGTCTGCAAGGCATATCGCAGCAAACTCTTCCTTTCATGAAAGAACAAAGCACATAGAATTGGATTGTCACATTGTAAAGGAGAAACTACAAGCAAAGCTTTTTCATCTACTGCCAATTGCTAGCTCCTAACAATTAGCTGATGTCCTCACGAAACCATTAGATTCTACTCAATTCAATGAGCTTGTATCCAAACTGAGAGTGAAAAGTATACACTCACCAGTTTGTGGGGGGGTATTAGCTGTTAAATAGCTGTACAATAGCTATTAGTTACATAACAGAATTGTAATCTGTTATATCTGTTAATAGGATAGATTCCTTTCTGTTACTTGAGTTAGTTAGCTATTATTGGCTGATTATCCCTATATATAAACATCTGTATCACTCCTTCATTCAATAAGAAATTATGCAATTCAGTTTATCTTTCTTTTCTGTATTTTAATACATTATGAGGAAACGGCTTCCCATTTATACCTTAATTGTCCTTTCACTAGATTAGCCTTGTGAATAGTTTTGCCTCAAGAAGTTGATAGGGGAATCAAGCAATAGAGATTGTTGCATGATTTTCATCTTGGGCTACTCTTAATGCAAATGAACAAACTTGGAAAGTGTCCATAATTCTGTAAGGAGGCTGGTGGGATCGAAATCAAGCATAGCTTGGGAGGAGATCATTCAATCTGGACAAGCTTGTTCATGATGTCCTTGATATCCTATGTGACTTTCATGCAGATCACGAAGTTGACTCTCATGGGAATGTTAGAATAGGTTACGTTAACACTGCACCACCAAGGAATCGTTTTCAAAATTAATGTTGATGCAGTCATTGCTTTATAATGAAACAAGGTTCGAATTGGTGTCCTTGTCAGGGACCATGTGAGTGTGTTTATGGCTTGGAAAACATGCATGTTACTGGCAGGACTTGACTCTTTTCAGGCAGAGTTGCTAGCAAATAGAGAAGGGCATTTATTTGTTTGGTAGTTGAGCTACATGGAAGTTTATTTGGAAGGTGATGAGGGTTTACCATGCTCTATGAGTAGGAGATAAATACTTCTCTTCTACTGATTTTTTAGTAAGAGATATTAATGTGTATGCCTTTTGGTTTGATGAATGGGGCTGAGGGTACACTTCTAGATTATGCAACATAGTTGCAGATGCCCTTGTCCAAGTTGCTGTTTCTAGTGGTTCAGCTCAGGTATGGATTGAAGATCCTCTTGAAACTATTTTGAGCTTGTTACTTTTGAATTATTCTAGTTAAAAATCTATGTTTCACTACAATAAAACAATTTCCTACATGTGCAATAACTCAATCCAAAAATATTTATAAGAGATTTTAAGGACTGGTACACAATCCAGTCCTAGGAGCGCAGAGCTGATTTAAATGGTAACCCAAATTCAGTATATATTTCAAAGTTGTCAACAGTGAAATCTAAAATTTAAATTGGATTGCAAGTAAACAACGAATAAATTCTATTGAATTAACATAAAAAGCAGCATTCAGCTAGACAAGCAGAATAAATAAGTACTAAGTAGACAAAATAGAAAGCAAAGAGAAATCACTGACTTGCACTTACTTCAACATTTGGGATATGAGCTATTTTGGACCAGTCAGGACCTGTATTTCGTTTGCATCTCTCAACTAGCTGAGGGCATCCAAATATCTTTAAGTTCTGAAGGTTACGAAGACGATCCATATTCTGGGGTAGTGTCAAGTTTGGACAATCACCAATGAGAAGCGTCTCAATTGATGTTAGATTTGGCAACCATTCTGGCAACGCTGTTAAGCTTGGACATTGTGAAAGACCCATGTATCGCAAAGTTTCAGCAGATCTTCTAAGCCAACCAGGTAATGCTGCCAATTTGGGTAATTCGTTAATTGAAAATTGTTCAAGTTTCAAGGAATACTTTTCATTTTCTTCTTCTCCTTCATCCTCAAAGCCAACTACCTCTTTACAAGCTTCAATACTCAGCCTCTTTAAACCAGTAAGGTGCCTCAAATCATGTGGAAGAAAGACTAAACTTTCACAATTCCACAAAATTAAAATTTGTAGAGATTTCAAGCACCCAAAACCTATGGAAGACAACTCACTGACTTGTGCTGTAATCCACAAAATCCGAAGGCTGACAAGATTCCTCATGTTTTTGGGAATATATTTGAGTGCTACACATCCACATAGATTTAAAACCTCTAGGTTCTGGAGCTTGCAAATGGAATCTGGGAGTTTTTCCATCCTTTGGCAATAGCTTAGATTAAGATATCTCAAATGCTTCATCTTGTTGAAACAATCAGGCAAGAATTGAAAATTTGAACTTTGTATATTCAACACCCTAAGGTACTTGAATTCCTTGGAGATCCATTTGACAAATGGTTTAGTGATTGCACTTGCATTTTGACTTGCATGCCAGAATCCAATGGTTCGAATCTTATTCAACATTTGACCAAAAGTCGGAACTCCTTCACCACTATCTGAAAATGATAAATGCTGCGCCTTTTCTTTAACATTTGTTGAATTAAACGTTACTACTGCCCGTTCACTTTGCATTGTGGACACAGTAAGGTCATGAACAAGATCATGCATTTTAAAAAAAGAGATGCCTAGAAGCTTAAGCTCTTCAAAAATAAGACCATCCATAACCACTTGTTCTTCAGGTGCACCTTCAAAGAAAGATCTTGAAACTAACTCCTGTATATAAAACTCCCCAAGATCTTCCGGCTCTTCATCTTCATTTTTGGTTTGTAGTAGTCCATGGGCCATCCAAAATGAAATCAGCTCCAGATTAGTGTACTCATAACCCTTAGGAAAAATCGAACAATAAGAGAAACACCGTTTCAATTCAGATGGCAAGTGATTATAGCTCAGTTTTAATGCAGCCAAAATGCCATCATCTTGTTGGTTCAGTCTCCAAATTTCACTGTCTCTTATTTTCTTCCACTCACTTTCATGAGGTTTTGAGTAAAGCAGGCACCCTAAACTTACCACTGCCAGGGGCAAACCTTGGCACTTTCTAACAATCTCCTTCCCAATTTCTATAAGCCTTGGGTGCTGGTTCTCCTCTCCTGCTGGAAATGCACACTTAACAAAAAGCTTTAAACAATCTTCCTCAGGAAGATATTTCAAGTTGTGTTTATAAACACTCCCCATTATCAAAGCAACCTTGTCACTACGAGTGGTCACGATAATTTTGTTACCAATTTTGTTATTTTCATCATGCATGCCTACTAACAGATCTCTCAATTCAAGCCATCCTCTATAATCTTCATTCCATACGTCATCTAGAACTAGTAGAAATTTCTTCCCATGTAATTCCTTGCGAAGTCCATTTTGTAATTGATCAAAACTAAAATTGCGAGCATCTACATCTGGTCCATGCATAGCTTTGAAAATCTCTAGTGCCAGCCTCTTAACATCAAAATCATGTGACACAAACACCCACATTCGCAAATCAAAATGCTCAATCACTCTATCATCATTGTACACTAATTGAGCAAGTGTGGTCTTCCCCAATCCTCCAATTCCAACAATTGGAATAACAACAATCTCACTACCATCTGATGGTTCCACCATCAAAGAACCAACGATCTTTTCTTTCTCCTCATCTCTACCAATCACATGGGAAGGCCTAACATAAGAATGGGTCTCCCTCCAAGCCATATTCTGATTGAGTGGCACACTGTTACTTGCATGACTCTCTAAGAGACCCAACTTCATCCTAAGAGAAGCTATCTCATCTATTTTCTCCTTAATATCTTTGATCTCGTGGGCCATCTTTAAACGAAATACAAGAGGGTTAGAGGATGAGAAGAAGCGTTGTACCTTTCTGGTGAAGCTTCCTTGTCTCTTCACAACTTGATTCCTTAAGGCCTCACATTCAATCTCATCCAAGACATCACGGGCATCAAAGAAAACATCTTTGAGTTGCTGCAGCCACTCCCTTATGCTTTGGCTATTTTGCCTGTTCTCAGCATCTACAATGAAGGCACTGATGATTCTCAGTGAGTTTTGGAGGGAGCCCACATCAGCCTGGAGACCCCATACCATGGAAATCTCTCGGAAAACACTGGTTTCTAGCCTGTCCAACATGGCGGTTGCCAACCCAGAAACTATTTCAGCCATCTTTGCTGCAATGGAGTAACGCTTAGAAGAAGTAGCAGATAAACCAGCGAAGATGAAGGGGAAGTGGAGGAAATGAAGGAGAATCAACACCCACTAATCATAAGCACCAAGTGGCTAGTGCCAAGTGAATTGATTGGCAGAACAAGAATTTTTAATGAGAGAATATTGAACATGGATTGCAGCTAATGACAGCAAAGGTGTAACACCAAATAATTAAAACAGTGAAATGTTATTATTTGTTTAAAGGAAAATGTTTTTTTACTGCTAAATATGACACCTAAAGATCGGCGAATATCGAAATATATTTTATTATGAAATAAAATAAATATATTATATTTCAGTATCGGTTTGTTATCAAATTCTGAGTTTTAAATGAAAGGAAGGTTAAAAATATAATATTTTAAATATTTTTTAGTATTTATTTTTATTAACATATTTTATACACCTAAAATAATTATTATAGAAAATAATTATAATACTCATTTTTAAATTAATAATAAAATAAATATTAAAAAATATTTAAAAAATATATTATTAATATTTTTTGTTCAAATAATAGGATTATTACTTAAAATTAGGGGTGATCACAGATCGGGTCGAGTTGGGTTTAGGGAGAAAAAAATTTAAACTAATTAAGTAAGGTCGAGTTGTGTTGGGTTGGATTTGCAATTTTTTTCGAGTAACCCGATCCGAACCAACTCGATTGTAATCGGGTTGGTTCGGGCTGGGTAATCGGGTTGGTCGGGTTACTGGGTCGGATTATGGAAATGATTGAATTAAAGCAAAACGACGTCGTTTTACGGGTTATCGGGTCATCGGGTCAGTCACTTAAACTCGTAATCTGAACCAATAAGAAGTCGGGTTTAATCGGGTTGACCCGAACTGATCCGAATACCCGAACCAACTCGGATATTTGTGATCGGGTCGGGTCAGGTTGATCGGGTTCTCGGGTCGTTTGTTCGGGTTGATCACCCCTACTTAAAATGCAAGTTGAGGTGGACATAGGCTAGGCTACCCATCTGGGACCTATGGTCTGGCCTGTCTGAGGCCTGACTTGGCCTAGCCTGTTTATTAAACAAACTAGGCAAATGCTTTTTTAAAAGCCTTTTTAACTAAAAATATCAGGTCTTAGGTCATCTAATAGTGTTTTAAGTTCTAGTTTACACGACTTATTTAATTATATATAATATAATATATATTATAATAATAATTATAAATTACAATTATAATTATTATAATGATTATAAATTATAATTAATTTATTATAATATATTAATATTTTTTAATTAAATTTTAATAAAATTCAATAACTAAAACTTAACTTAGTAAATTAGAATAGAAATAACATATTTATTAATATATTTAATATTTAATATAATATATTTATTAAAATAAAAATAATAAATCAACACTCACCCCTTACTTTTATAGATGCTCATTACTTTCTTACTTTGATTTTTTGTCGATGTGAGATTTAAAAGACTAAAGTAAAAAAGTAAGCAACTTGGTATATCTCCAAATCTCACATCGATCAAAGACTGAGTAAGAAAGTTGTGATCATTTATAAAATTAGAATGTGAGTTAAATTATAACAAAGGCCTATTGACTTTAAGTAGGTCCGTTGGCTTATTTCAATACTTAGGTCTATTAACTTATGTAAAGGCGTATGACTTATTTAAAGATAGGTTTGTTAGTCTATGTAAGACATATTGACCTATTTAAAGATAGGTCTGTTAGTTTATATAAATGCTTGTTAATTTATTTAAAAGTTGGTCTATTAATTTATGTAAAGGTCACATTATAAAGTAGACCTTTAAATAAACTTTCAGACTAAATTAAACTTTTAAAAAGATCAAATTTAAGCATTATAATTAAAATATAGATCAAATCTATTTAAAATAAAATCTAACCTAATTTGATCTATTTTCACTCTGAAATGCAAGGGTCAAACTCTAAAAGACACGTAAAGTGAAAGCCTTTTCCTTTATTGATTTAATTTTACTTTTAGTTTCAGCTAATAAAATACTAAAAATGGAATGGTCCCACAAAAATTGGTCACGCACGACAAGGTGTGGGGTTCAAGAGTTGATTAATCCATGGTGCTTCCTTGGTTAGTGCACATGTGGGGCACCCACGTCAAGGAGTGTCAAAATACATTAAGTTTGATGGGTTAATCTAAATAATTTGATAAAATAGATAAGTTAAGTTAGTAAAATATTAGTCTAAAATTTATATAGCATGAATGGGTCAGATCTAAATGGGTTGAGTCTTAATAGATTTAGTCAATCTACTTTTTTAATATTATATAAAATTAAATAAAGTAGACTGAATTAATAAAATATCAACTTAAAATTTATATAATTCGAATGAATCAATCTAAAAATAGTCCAACCTCAAATAGGGGAACCTGAATAGGCCGGACTGGCCCATTTTAACATCCCTACCCACGCCACCTTACATATATGTATGTAGCAGGAAGTGTAAGGGAACCAAAAATGTAATAAAATCCACCCTTATATTAGTAAATTTTTTAAAATAATTTTATTTCCATGTAGTTAGATACCATTATCTAATATTCTTTTTACTTTTTTATTTGTGCTTTTATTTTTAGAAGATAATTTTTCTTATTTTTTAATAATTATATCTTTAATTAATCAAATTTTATTCTGCTTAATTATTTTTAATCAAATTCTAAATTTTAATTTTTTTAATTTCTATTAATTTTAATGTAAAAGAATTATTACAAATTTTAAAATTAAAACTAAATTCCTTTACTTTAAAAAAGAAAAAATTAATCATAAACGTACTATTACACAGACTTACTTATTAGTTAACATTAAATGATAACAATTATATAAATATAAAATAATATATATATATATATATATATATATATATATATATATGAGAGGGGATCCATTTACATCTAGTGTAAGTAAAAAGACTTACACCCAATCTCTTATCATTAAATTTATTTTAATCTAATGATTCTAAATCATCTAATTAAATGATGAGAGAGAATAATAAATGCTTATATTAAAAACGAGAGAGAATTAATAAATTTGATTTTAATGAAGAAATAAATTTTAGTTATTAAGTCTATTTATTAACTTAAAAAATATAATATTGAATATAATTTATAATATTTTATTTTTATATAATGTATTAATTTATTATATTTTAAAATTAGTTAAAAAAATTAACTATCAACTTTTATACTAAATAAAAATATTTAGTAAACACTGCATATGATATGTTTAAATAAAAATTATTAAAATAATTTGAAAGGATTGGATTAAATAGGATAATAATGTACGATTTATAATTATCTGGAAACCATTTAAAAATTTGAAAGTGTATTTATTTTAACAATTTAAAAAAATGAATAATTTTAGTAAATAAAATGATTCAAACTAATTTACTTGGAGAGCATTATGCTATTTTTTTCTCGATCATGAACAAAAGATAAAGAATTAAACTTTTTACTAAATATTATGTTCCACTCAGATCTTTCACTATTACTTAAAAGCAAAGCAAATTACGTCTAATATTTTTTTTATTAGCAAAATATAAAAACGACTTAAAAAAGAGAGGCATCTAAACCATTTGTTTATTGGTGACAACAGAGTTCTGTAAGTGATTGATGAATTTGGACATGTACTTGTAAAATTATCTGACATATTAATATAAGAAAACAATGACTCTAAGGATTCTTAAAATATAATTTTTAAAATATAATTTTAAAAATTAGTTATACTTTATTAACTTATAACTAAATAAAAACAAAAATATTATAAATTATATTAATAATTAACTATTTATTATATTTTTATTTTTATATAATGTATTAATTTATTATATTTTAAAATAAGTTAATAAAAATTAACTATCAATTTTTATACTAAATAAAAATAACTTATAAAAAATAAAAATAAAAATATTATAAATTATATTCACTATTATATCATTTTTTAAGTTAATAAATAGACTTAATAACTAAAATTTATTTTTGTGAATACCCAATTTTGTCCGGAGCATTTTTGTAAAAAAAAAAAAAAGACTCATCTTTCAAAACAATAGTCCATTAACCTCTAAACCAACTCATTAACCTATAACCCATAATCCAACCCATTAACCCACAACCCTTAAGCACTTATTTTAAATAAATCTCATCAGTTATCCTAACTATCCCAAACAAACCTATCCTAAACTAACCATAATTTATCCTACCACAAACTTATCCTAAACCAACCTTGGCAATTATCATCAAACCCATCTTAACACAAACTTATCCTAGCATAAACCAATCCTAACTCAAACTCATCCTAAATAAACTTATCCTAAATCCCCCATCACTTATCCTAAACAAACTCCTAATCACATTTTAACTCAAACACTTCAGCCTAATCCTCTCTTATAAAAACACCTAACTCACACACAGAAAAGGGCATCAGAACCAATACTCAGATTGACTTCAGCTTTCATACACACGACTTTTACTTACACGGTTACCAACACTGCAACCATATTTTCTCACTTACATAGCCTTCATCTTCCATCTTCAACCAAACTCCTCACCATCCTACCATCACCTCTGGCATACGTTCAAACTTCTCACAACACAGTAATCACCTCTGCCAAAAATTACCATTCACGTTAGCCTATCACCAACAATACACCAACTCCTTCATCCCACTAACAACAAGCCACCGTCGTGACTCACTTCCATCCGAGCAACTACCTACTTGGGCCTCCGTCACCTAATCTGCCTTCATCATCTTCCTCTGTTCTTTCTACAAACATCAAGAAGAAAAGAAACAAACCCTCCTTTTGTTTTTTTTTTCATTCTTTTCGTAAATAAACTTGATAAGTCACTTCTTTTCTTTTGCTTATTTTGATTCTCGTTATTCTTTTTATTATTTTTTCTCGCTTTATTTATTTTCTCCTTTCTTTTTTTATTTATTATTTGCTTTCTTTATTTTTTTATTTAGTTTAATTAAAGAGAAGAAAAGAAACAGACTTTTTCGTAAAGTTGTTAACTTGTCTTTTTTTTTCTTCTTTTTCGTAAAGTTGCTAACTTGTCTCTTTTTTTTTCATAAAGTTGCTACATTTTTTGTAAAAGTTGCTGTATTTTTTGTTATATTTTTTTTGAGAGAAATGGTTTTGAGTAGTGGACTTTAACTTAATGAGCTAAAAAAACAAAAAAAATAAAAAAATAGAAAAAATTGATAAAAATAAAATATAAAAATAAGATAATTAAATATTTTTTAAAAAGAATAACATGGGTTACCTGAGTTGCGACAACTTGTTAACCTTTGTAACATTTGTAATTATCTGAGTTGCGACAGCTTGATGATTCAAATTATTATAATTTAAATTATTATTTTGTCTTTAAACTTTTATAAAATAAATTGTTAATTGATAAAGGTTCAAACTTTTTAAAAAAAAATAAAAATAAAAGTTTTCGCAACAAACTTGATAAGCAATGGGTGACATCTCTAGTGTGACGCGAGCTTCACCTATTCAATTCTTAATTTGAATAACTGAGTCGCGACGACTTGTTAATTCAAATTTTTAAAAATAATTAAGTTGTTTCTTTAAAAAAATAAAAAAATGACTGAGTGACGTCTCTAGCGTGACGCAAGCTTCACCTATTCAATTCTTAATTTGAATAACTGAGTCACGACGACTTGTTAATTCAAATTTTCAAATTTTTTATAAAATCAACTAACCTACAATTATTTTCTAGAGAACTACGTGACTTTGAGTTCCTTATTGCACCAGGAGATACGTAGGAGTAAGACTCCAATTCCGTCAAGTCAAAAATTAAATTTTCATAATTTATTTATTTATTTCATATTTTTTACAAAATGGGTAAAACAAATATTTTCAAGAATTATTAAGAATTTGCATAATTAATTTAAGGTACCGCCTTAGGACGGGTGTGTTAGGGGTGCTGTGGGATTAAGTTTCCACCTTTCTCTACACATAACTGACTCCCGAATTTAATCTGGTTTCAAAGACTATTTTTTTTTGTTTTCTAATTTTTCCTAACTTAAATAAAATTGGTGGCGACTCCTAAACTTAATTAATTTTTTTAAGTTGTTATCCCGTCGCGATTATCATCGGTCGCGATAGATGGCGACTCCACTGGGTATACTTGAGAGTCAAGCATATAAAAGTTGATTATGTAAAATTTTTGGTGATCGTTATGTGTTTGTTTTACCCTTTTTCTTTTTTATTTTTCTCTTTTTTTAAATTTGATTATTCTTTGTTTAGTTAATTGTTTCATTATCTAAACTTTAGGGTAGAAAACTTTTGGAGTTTGTTTGTTACTTTGTTTTGCAAGATATAGGTAGTTTTTAGGATTATAAATGTCTGTATGCTCCCTACACCCACTGCACCTACACGTTTATCACACACGCCTGAGTGAGGCCCTATACCCGGGTCTGAGTGAAGTCTAAGTTAGGTAGAGGTTGCGTAGTGGTAGCCATTTTGGATGTACATCCTGTTTGGTTATCACGAAAATCTCATCTAGAGTGTGCCTTTTTCACGAATGTCCCACACCTAGTGGTTTACCCACTATTTCGTGGTCAACATTCTGAAATAGGACTTGGCTCTAGAGACCTTTAGAACAGAAGAGCCACCCAATGAAAGTTCTCATGGATCAGAAGGACTCTTAGATCTTTAGGATAGAGAGTCCCAAGTTTAAGGCAATCTCATTAGGACACAAAGGGAGTGTACTTCTTCTTTCCTCGTGTCATCCATTCTTGCATTAAAAAAAACTTAAAAAATACATTATTTTGCATTTTCATGTCATTCCTAGCATTCTTAAAAAAAAATCATCTTGCATTCCTAGCATTCTTAAAAAAAAAGTAAAATAATCATGCATTTTCATGACACTCCGAGCATTCTTAAAAAAATAAAAAAATCATGCATTTTCATGGCATCCTTAGCATATTTTAAAAAAAATAAAAAAATAAATCATGCATTCTCATAAAAAAAATTCATGCATGGCATCTTTAGCATTCTAAAAATATATATATAAAAAAATAAATCATGCATTTCATTCTATGCATTTGAAAAAAAATGTTTTCATTTCATTCATCTCGTCTTATGTATGACATTAATCTCGTTCATTTCATCTCATTCCTTGTATGATGTTATCGTGTAGACCAACCATTGTGCGACTAAAGAAAGAAGACACCAATCAAACCCAAGTTCACAACACAAGGGTCCGAACAAAGCTTACAGCGATGACAGCTAGGAATGAAGTAAAAAATCTGAGTATGGAAGTAGATGAGATGAAAGAGAGGTTGAATGAAATGGCAGAATCTCAGAGAAGAATGGAGGAAATGTTGTCAACTATGAGGGAGACCCTCACCTTGATTGGGGCAGCCGGGGATATAAGAGTAACTGGAACACATACACGTCTGCCAAATATCCCTTCTATGAGGACAAATCCCGTGATCACTACTGAGATGCTTGTTGTGGGAAGGACCTTGAATAACAATACAGAGGATACTGCTCCTGAGAAAGGATTCCAGACGAAAAAGGAAAAGGAGCCTGAGGTGAGCTATAAGGAAAAGGAGCCTGAGGTGAGCTATGTGCAAAACCAACAACCTTCACAACCTAGCTATCCATCGTGTTACCCTGCCTATCAAGTCCCTCCATATAACCCAAACCCCTACCCTTTTTATCAGACACTTGCACCTTCTCATATACCTGGCCTAACTGGTCTTCCCATGAACATCACCCCAACTCCACAATTCCAAATCAACAATGTCCCCACTCCACAACCATATGTACTAACTCGCCCGACCTATACCCAATATCCACCTGCAGCTTCACAAAATTTCCCAAACCACCCATAGCCTCGATTAAACTTCCAAAATCAAGGTCGTTCCTATCCCCAAAACCTACCCCTTTCCCAAAACTATCCATTTCAAACACAGATTTATTCCAAAGGTTGTTTGATGTTTACCTCATTTCTGGGAATCCTGTACGTCCCCTGGAACCACCATTCCCAATATGGTATAACCCAAATTTAACTTGCAAATACCACAGGGACATCCAGGGCACTCAATTGAAGATTGTGAATCCTTCAAGATTGCAGTAAGGATGCTAATTGCTTATGGGAAGCTTGACATCGAAGAAGTAGCTGGACCCAGTATTGTCAACAACTCTTGAAGTGATTGTCATAAAGTAATCAGTGATATTGAACTTATGTTAACTTTCTTGAAGCATTAATGTAATAAATTTATGTGGGTACATTGTTTTTTTTTCTTTTCCATCACATTATCTTTCTTCATATTCATGATATTTCATTTCTGCAAAGTGTCTTCCTTTTATCCAATTCTTGGCAATTCTCAGTTTGGTAGACGTCAATAAAGTCCTCGAGTGCAAGTATCTTTTGAAAAAAAAAGAAAAAGAAAAGAAAAAGAAAAAAAATAAAAAGGAGCAATGAAGTGATCATTTGGTGTGCATTATCTTTTTATCTCAAAATTAAAGTTTTGAAGATAAACAATCATGATTTGAAAATGAAGACTGACTATTTTTCTCTATCTTTTACAAAATTTCATTATCTTTATCCCTTGCTACCCCTTTTGAGCTTGAAAATTTCTTCAATAAACCTTGGATAAGGATCACCCCTACACTAGGGGATAGCACAAAGCAAAGGTTGATTGTCATGGGTGTCTATTTTGAAGCATAATGAAAAAGGAAGAAAAGGTGAAAGGGGCAAGAAGTAAAAAAAACTAAAAAAAATGAAAAAAAAAAACAAAAAGAGAAGAAAAAAAAGAAGAAAGAAAGTGAAATGAAATGGGTCATGAAATGAAATGGGGAAGAAATTGAGAACAAAAAGAGAAAAGTGTGTTTGAAAGTGTAAAAGCAGTTGACAAAGTTCAATTTTGAAAGTGCAAAGATCCTTAGTCCCATTTAACCCTTAAACACTTGTTTGAGCCTTATATCTTTCCTTTCATAACCCCTAGCCTTGACAATATTACAAGCCTCAAAAAGTCCATTCTGATCAATGAAGGGTTGTTGTCATTTCGTTAACTTTAATTTTGAGACAAAGGTTATACTCATCTAAGTATCTAGTTCATTGCTCTTAAAAAAAAAAAAAAAAAAAAAAAGACTTTCACCAGAGCAAGTTTCTACCATGTTCGAGCTGGCCCTACACTGGGGCATTCTTTTCCCTAGTTCAATTTAACCTACACTGGGGTAAATCTTTTGGTCACTAGGGCGAGTTCCTGTTCTATTCAATTCAGTCCTAAACTGTGACAAATTTCTCTTTAGTTCAATTTGGGCCTTACACTAGGACAAGTGTCTACCCTGCTTGATTTGACTCTAAACTGGGGCAATTTCTTCTTTTCCTTGGTTCAATTGACCTACACTGGGATAAATCTTTCGATCACTAAGGCGAGTTTTAGTCCTATTCAATTTAGTCTTAGACTGGGACAAATTTTTCTTCAGTTCAATTTGGCTTGATGTAGATGTTCAGCAGAAGAAAATTCTTGGTGATAATGTCTAGTGAACAACTAAAAATTATTTTTATGAGGATCAAACCAATTCATATGGGGTCAACACCTTTTTGAATCTCATATCGTTTGTGTCTTTTTTCATATATACCCTTTGGTGTAGTCAAACTTCCAAGGCCAATCTAGAAGTTGTTCACTTAGTCAATTCTTGTTCTGTTGTACTTTTGAATCTATGTCTATCTATTACATAATGCTTCAGGTAAGGTGAACATGAGTACAACATTATGATTTGACCATTCGATGGTAATCCCTTGATAAACAATTCATACTGAAAAGAATTTAGAAGTTCCAAATTAAAGGAAAAATGATATCCCAGTGGATAATCTAGAAACAAGAGGTACCTAAACAAAAAGGGAAAAAGAGTCTGTTAGACTGAAAATCTGAAAGGGCAGTTTAAGCAAAAACTGGGGCAAATAAATAGGAAGAAGGCCTGAAGCCCCTTGAAAAGTTCACCAAACTGGGGCAATTTTGTTCAATTGGCCATATTGGGGTAAAATTTTTTAAAGGATTAAAGAGAAGATATGAGTAATCAAGCAATTGTAAGGAATCAATTAGATGAGGGACAAAGTTAAATACTGGAGTAAAATTTTCTCTTAAGGACTCAGCCAAGCAAGGGTCCATGATAAGAGATGATCATTTTATTTCTCAAAAGGGGAGTTGAGAGTGGCATTCAAGGAAAGAGAAAGAAGAAGAAAAAGGAAAGAAAGGATGAGAACCGAAGTTATTAGGTCCAATAGGCTAAAGCACGTGAACGAAGGGTTTGATTGGTCAAAGCTTTCTAAAGTCGTCCTTGGTTCAATTGATTTTTTTTAAAAAGAAAAGAAAAGAAAAGAAAAAATAAAATAAAATAAAAAAAGAGAAAAAAAAGAAAAAAAAAAAAGAGAGAGAAAAATAATAATAAAAGAAAAAGAAGATCTTTTTGGGTCAAGATGCCCATTGTCTTTAAAATTTGTCTTTTGGGACTCTGTTGCCCATTGTCATTTAAATTCCGGGACTTTGTTGGCCATTGTCTTTTAAATTTTGGGACTCTGTTGCCCATTATCATTTAAATTCTGGGACTCTGTTGCTCATTGTCCTTTTAAATTCTGGGACTCTGTTGCCTATTGTCTTTTAAATTTTGGGACTCTGTTGCCCATTGTCATTTAAATTCTGGGACTCTGTTGCCCATTGTCATTTAAATTCTGGGACTCTGTTGCCCATTGTCATTTAAATTCTGAGACTCTGTTGCCCATTGTCTTTTAAATTCTGGGACTCTGTTGCCCGTTGTCTTTTAAATTTTGGGACTCTGTTGCTCATTGTCATTTAAATTCTCGGACTCTGTTGCCCATTGCCTTTTTAATTCTGGGACTCTGTTGCCCATTGTCTTTTAAATTTTGAAACTCTGTTGCCCATTGTCTTTTAAATTTTGGGACCCTGTTGCCTATTATCATTTAAATTTTAGGACTCTGTTGCCCATTGTCATTTAAATTCTGGGACTCTGTTGCCCATTGTCTTTTTAATTTTGGGACTCTATTGCCCATTGTCTTTTTAATTTTGGGACTCTGTTGCCCATTGTCTTTTTAATTCTGGGACTCTGTTGCTCATTGTCTTTTTAATTCTGAGACTCTGTTGCCCATTGTCTTTTAAATTTTGGGACTCAGTTGCCCATTGTCATTTAAATTCTGAGACTCAGTTGCCCATTGTCCTTTAAATTTCGGGACTCAGTTACTTATTGTCTTTTAAATTCTGGGACTCAGTTGCCCATTAAGTTCTGTTGAGCGCATCGGCTCCATGTATTTCATGCATTTGAAATTTCTGTCAATTTCTTTGAGTGCATCGACTCCATGCATTTTAAGTTCCGTTGAGCGCATCGGCTCCATGTATTCCATGCATTTTATATTCTTGTCTTTTGCTTTTGAGCGCATCAGCTCCTATCTATTACTTTTGAGCGCACCAGCTCCCTGTCATTTAAGTTTCTATTATTAAGCGCATCGCTCTTTGCATTGTTTTGTTTCTTTTCGCTCCCGAACAAAATTTGAGTTCATGTCTTTACTTGTTCCTTACCATGATAAAATGAAAAACTACAGTTATTCTTTTTATCTAATAAGAAACAAGTAAAGAGGGACAACTGTGAATACCTAATTTTGTCCGGGGCATTTTTGTAAAAAATAAAAAAATAAAAAAATAAAAAAGACTCATCTTTCAAAACAATAGTCCATTAACCCCTAAACCAACCCATTAACCCATAACCCATGATCCAACCCATTAACCCACAACCCTTAAGCACTTATCTTAAATAAACTTCATCGCTTATCCTAATCCCTAAGCACTTATCCTAACTATCTCAAACAAAACTATCCTAAACTAACCATAACTTATCCTACCACAAACTTATCCTAAACCAACCTTGGCAATTATCATCAAACCCATCTTAACACAAACTTATCCTAGCATAAACCCATCCTAACTCAAACTCATCCTAAATAAACTTATCCTAAATCCCCATCACTTATCCTAAACAAACTCCTAATCACATTTTAACTCAAACACTTCAGCCTAATCCTCTCCTATAAAAACACTTAACCCACACACAGAAAAGGGCATCAGAACCAATACTCAGACTGACTTCACCTTCATACACACAGACTTTTGCCTACACGGTTACCAACACTGCAACCATATTTTCTCACTTACATAGCCTTCATCTTCCATCTTCAACCAAACTCCTCACCATCCCACCATCACCTCTGGCATACGTTCAAACTTCTCACAACACAATAACCACCTCTGCCAAAAATTGTCATTCACGTTAGCCTATCACCAACAATACACCAACTCCTTCATCCCACTAACAGCAAGCCACCGTCGTGACTCACTTCCATCCGAGCCACTACCTACTTGGGCCGCCGTCACCTAATCTGCCTTCATCTTCTTCCTCTGTTCTTTCTACAAACATCAAGAAGAAAAGAAACAGACCCCCTTTTTTTTTTTCATTCTTTTCGTAAGCCAGTAAGCCACTTCTGTTTTCTTTTGCTTATTTTGATTCTGTTATTCTTTTTATTATTTTTTCTGCTTTATCTGTTTTCTCTTTCTTTTTTTATTTATTATTTGCTTTCTTTATTTTTTTATTTAGTTTAATTAAAGAGAAGAAAAGAAACAAACTTTTTTTCGTAAAGTTGTTAACTTGTCTTTTTTTTTTCTTCTTTTTCCATAAAGTTGCTAACTTGTCTCTTTTTTTTTCATAAAGTTGCTACATTTTTTTAAAAGTCATTGTATTTTTTTGTTATATTTTTTTTGAGAGAAATAGTTTTGAGTAGTGGACTTTAACTTAATGAGCTAAAAAATAAAAAAAAAAAAAAAAAAAAAAAAATTGATAAAAATAAAATATAAAAATAAGATAATTAAATGTTTTTAAAAAAAGAATAACATGGGTTACCTGAGTTGCGACAGCTTGTTAACTCTTGCAACATTTGTAATCATCTGAGTTGCGACAGCTTGATGATTCAAATTATTATAATTTAAATTATTATTTTGTCTTCAAACTTTTATAAAATAAAATGTTAATTGATAAAGGTTCACACTTTTTTTAAAAAATAAAAATAAAAGTTTTCGCAACAAACTTGATGAGCAATGGGTGACGTCTCTAGCGTGACGCGAGATTCACCTATTCAATCCTTAATTTGAATAACTGAGTCGCGACGACTTGTTAATTCAAATTTTTAAAAATAATTAAGTTGTTTCTTTAAAAAAAATAAAAAAAATAAAATCAACTAATTTTTTCCCTAGATAAATTTTAAATAAAAATTTTTGTAACAAATTTGATAATCAGCGGGTGATGTCTCTAGCGTGGCGCGAGCTTCACCTATTCAATTCTTAATTTGAATAACTGAGTCGCGACGGTTTGTTAATTCAAATTTTCAAAGTTTTTATAAAATCAACCAACCCACAATTATTTTCTAGAGAACTACGTGACTTTGAGTTCCTCATTGCACTAGGGGATACGTAGGAGCGGGACTCCAATTTCGTCAAGCCAAAAATTAAATTTTCATAATTTATTTGTTTATTTCATATTTTTTATGAAATGGGTAAAACAAATATTTTCAAGAATTATTAAGAATTTTCATAATTAATTTAAGGTACCGTCTTAGGACGGGTGTGTTAGGGGTGCTGTGGGATTAAGTTTCCACCATTCTCTACACATAACTGACTCCCGAATTCAATCTGGTTTCAAAGACTATTTTTTTTTTGGTTTTTCAATTTTTCCTAACTTAAATAAAATTGATGGCGACTCCTAAACTTAATTAATTTTTTTAAGTTGCTATCCCGTCGCGATTATCATCGGATGCGATAATTTTTTCATTAAAATCATATTTATTAATTCTCTCTTCTTTTTAATGTGAATATTTATTATTATCTCTCATCATTTAATTAGATAATTTAGAACTATTAAATTAAAATGAAGTTAATAGTAAAAAATTAGGTGTAACCCTTTTTACTTATATTAAGTGTAAATAGATCCTCTCTCTCTCTCTCTCTATATATATATATATATATATATATATATATATATATATATATATCTATGTGTGTGTGTGTGTGTGTGTGTGTGTATGTGTATGTAATATTATTATAAAGTGTTTCTTAATGCCAAACTGAGTGAAAAGCATTTTTAGTCTCAAGCCTTTTGTTTTGTGGCGAATAAATCTCAATATGGTGGACTGGGACCATTTTAATTTGCCATTAGAGTCAGAAATTTTGGGATAGTCACTCACTATGCTGACGACTTTTTTACCAATTTGTTATTAGTGAGAAATTTATTTAATTTATTATTTTTTAAAATTATTTATTAAATTATCATTATTTTTATTATGTTAGAATTTTTTTTATTTTACGTAAACTATGTCAGAGAAGATGACGTTGTCAACTAAGATGTGTCAACCACGTGGATACGCCAACAAGTATGACGTCTTCCACGTGGTAACACCACACGTGATGATGTTTACACGTAGAAAACACAAGCGTAACTGTGTTGGCATTTTTCACGCGAAAATAAATAAAAAAAATGTCACGTTACATGTGTAGGACAATTAACCTATTTCATGTGGATCTTTTGAGAAATGACACTCAAAAACACATATAATTTACATGTCTATTAAAGAGTGCACCATAATATTGAGATATATCAGTTTTAATTAACTTATTTATAGGTCAAGTATTTATTTCTAATCTGTAAAATAGTCGATATGAGACTTTGGTGTTGATAAGAGAAAGCAATTAAGTAAGATAGCAAAATATTTTTGTTCGATGTGAGACTTTGGTATTGAATAGTAAGTAGCTTTAAATAAACTCAAATTGGTTTCCTACTTTGGTGTGGGATAACGTTTTCCCAAAGTCCAATCTAACTTCATGTAAAGACCACTATCTAAGTGATAAAAGCTCTTACTGATACCAGTACCATTTAGATTAACACTCAGATGGCTTCTAAATTGTTCATTCTCTATGCAGTCATATCACTAGTTGGATTATATTTCAAGTGGTGCTTTTATCTATGTCACATACAATATGTATGTTCATGTTAATCAGTTCTTATTGCTTAATTGTGTGTGGATAGTCAAATTAAAGCATTCGCTTCATACTGGTCATTTTAATATAGAGAAGTTGATGGTCTACGTTTTGATAACTTGGGTTCTTGTATCATCTTACAAGATACACATCAAGTCATCAATTGAGAAGAAACCTTATTCTTGATTTCCATTATCAACTTATTGAGGCTAAGAGTTGAAGCTCAGCTTTTGCTTATCCATGCAAAGGTGCGGTATGAACAAAGGTATACATAAGCCTTAATTTCTTTACCTATCATTTAATGACAGGAAATTTTGAACTAAACTACCGAGGACAAATGCTCAATCTTTCTAGAGTTGTACTAAAGCACTACTGCACTAGTGTCTGGCATTTCAAAACGTCAAAAAAATTGTACAGTTTCACTTAGATTAATTCAGTTACTTGCTATACTTTTATAAGAACTCAGATGCTACTACTAGTGCACCAACTATCCTCTTACACACTCACATTAATGTTGATACATATTACCACTTACCAAGGGATGTGAGAGAGGAGGCAGCACCAAAAATGGCATATTAGTTCCAAAGATACCATAAACAACTCCATGAAATAATAGATTTTGAAGGTACAAGCATGATTGAAAGATAAGCAGGAATCAAATTTGACAAGGGCACTTCAGTTTGCCCATCTCTAGCTTTTATATAGAGACAATTTGTTACTTTACTGGAGAGCCTTCTCTTGCAGAAGCCTCATGGCAACAGATATCTCGAAGTTTGGTTATAACCCTGCTCAATCTAATAAATTTCATGATTTCAATTTCCTAGTAGTTCAAGTTTTTGTTTCTTGAAAAATGAGAAAGCATTGGTGTTGGATGGTAGGTGGCTTTAAATAAACTCAAATTGGTTTCTTACTTTGGTGTGAGATACACTAAAGTCCTACATCGAATAAAAGTACTTTGTTACCTTACTTAGTTGTTTTCTCTTGTCAACATCAAAGTTTCACATTGACTACTTTACATATCAAAAGCAAATACTTAGCCTATAAATAAGCTAATTGAAACTGATGTCTCTCAATATTATGGTGCACTCTTTAATAAACATATAAATTGAATGTGTCTCTAGACGTCATTTCTCAAGAGATTCACGTGGAATGGATTAATTATTCTACACATGCAATGTGATATTTTTTTATATTTTTTCTCCACGTGAAAAATACCAATATGGTTGGCGTATCCCACGTAGATACACCAACACGCGTGACATTTTCTATGTGTAAACGCAATCACGTGTGCCATTACTACATGAAAAATACCATGCTTGTTGCATCCTAGTTGGCAACGCTATCTCTTCTGATATAATCTACGTGGAACAAAAAATTAAAAAAAATTAAAGTGACAAAGATAGTGACAGTTTGATAAATAATTTTAAAAAAATAATAAATTAGTAAATAAGTTTACTACTAATAACAAATTGGTAGATTTGCCCTATGCTGACTTTGACATAAAATAACGCTTATCTTTTTCTCTTCGGTCAAGCACGTCTAAACCAACAAATAAAGTGTTAGATGTAGTTAGATGTTATATTTCTTATTTAATTAGTACTATTCTAAATTTTTCACATAATGTTGAATAGTTAACCTATTAAACTTTTATTAAAATATTATTTTTTTCTAGTGTATATAAATGGATGTAACAATGAAATTAATGAGATATAACAGAAAGTTCTTTCTTTGTCTATTTCCTTTTCTCTTCCATTTTCTCTCATTGATACATGGATTTATGTCATACTTTAACATAGTGTCAAAGCTCAATAATCCTTCAACCTGCACACATCTTTTCTCTTTGATTCAAAGTTTTTTGGAAAAAACTTTCATTAAGGAAGAGGCCATGGGAGATTTGACTTTGCTGGTCGCTTCCCTCATAGTCAATTGGTTCCAACTTTGGAGGTCATGGTAGTGAAAATAGAAGTGAATATTCGTTTCATAATTTTCAGAGTGGTGGTCAACAATTTCAAAATCCAAATAGGTCAAATAGAAGTTATGGCGATAGGGGGATTACTACCAACTCCATGGCATTATCAATCTATGAATCAATCATGTCAAATTTGTGGTCAGAACAATCATCTTGCTCTAGAATTGTTTTGATCGCTATAATCCAAAGGAGAATCACACTGCTGCCTTGACTCATTCAATTGCTTATATTTCTGTAGTACCATTTGAAGCAAACTAGATTGTAGACTCTGGAGCCACTGATTATGTTACTGATGATCAAGGTAAACTTTTTGGTTTCGTGCCATATATTGGAGACAATAAAATAATTATTGGAAATGGATGCTCTTTGCCAATAACTCATATTGGTTCTACTTATATCACATCTGAGTTAGGAGTAATCAAATTACTAAATATGTTACTTGCACCTAATTTTAAGAAGTATGTTATTTTAGTAACATAATTCATTGACCAGTACAAATGCTATTTTGTCTTCACTCGTGACTCACTTTTTGTTAAGGACAAATATGGGAAGCTCCTCGCTAGAGGAAGCAAGCAGGGAATTCTATATTTTTTGGAAAGCAATGAAATTCAAGCATTTTTAACTGTGTTCTAACTACTGCAACTCAGTCTAAAGCATCAGCTGAACTATGGCATCATCGATTATTGCACACAAATTTTGCTAATATTGAACTTTTGTGGAAAAGTAATGCTATATCTTTGTGTGGCAAATTACTAAGTAATTTTGTGTGTAAAGGTTTCTGATGAGACCATGACAAGTGTACCGGATCGTCAAGTAATAAAAATGGTGAGAAAATTAGATATCGTTCTCAGGAATTAATGACCAATTATCAATTCATGAACTTAGCTACTATTTAAACCAAAATTTGGATCAAAGAGAGCTATAAAGAAACTAAGACGACAATGAAAGAACAAATGCAATAACAATATTTTTGGATTTTTATGTTTGGAAATTCAACAAACACATAAGATGCGAGATAACAAGAATTCAATGAATGAAAGAGTTGGGATCAAACTTCATTTGATTTCACCTACTGCATATCAATTGGGATTAACACAAGTTAATATTCCTATTTTGTTACCGAATTCTCTAAAATAATCAAATCCTAATTCCTTAGGAAATTGATCCTTTATTCTCAAATAAAAACCCTAATTCCTTAGGCGATTCCAAAAAGAAACAAGCATTAGGATTTAGAATTCAAGAAGGTAACGAGCAAATCAATGACTATTCCTAGCCTTGAGATAAGCAAGGTTCATAATCTCATAGCATAGTTATACATCAAATTCTCATTCAGCATATAACCCTAAAAAATTATTCCAAAGTTGATCAGTCTTTAGAAAGCAATAAGAAAAGAAATAATAAACTCAAAATAGAAATAATAACTTATATTAATTGAATCCAATGTCACAAACAATCAAGATCCATCAAAATCCACCTAATCCTAACAAAGGAGAGTTTAGCTAGACATAGAAATAAATGTAGAAACTAAGACAATAGAGAAGAAGATGTAAAACTCCATGGAAGATTGAAGAAAATCTGATCTCCCACTCTTCTTCTCTTCAAATCCACCCCAAAGTTCTCTAAATTAGGTCTATTTTTCGTGTCTACTGCTCTCTCTCTTGAAAAACCTCTTCATTTAGCTAAAAATGCTCTGCTGACATGAATTGGGCCAAAATGTAAATGGGCCTACGTGACACTCATCGCCCAGCGGCCAATTGGCGGCCCGGCGACCTAGGTATGCTGCTGTTTTCTTTTTCATTCTGACTTTCCATCGCCCAGCAGCCAATTGGCCGCCCGGTGACCTAGGCTACCTTCTATCGCCCAGTGGCCAATTGGCCGCCCGGCTACCTGGCTTCTGCTGCAACTTTTTTTCCCTTACTTTTTTGAGCTCCTAGGGGTCCAAAATACATGTCTAGCATTTCAATGAGCTCTTCCATTTGGCTTCAAGCTTTATCCTTGTTTAACCTTTACTGTAAATAAAATAACATAAATGAGATGCAAAACATTCCAAAATACAACCAAACTCCATGAAATCCATCAAAGTAATCATCTTATGTCATCATGGTCAAAATTAGATTTAAATGAGGTAAAACAATGTTAAAAGCTGGATGCAAATGGCTAAATCCAATAAAAAAGCATGAGTAAAAACAGATAATTCGTAGGATTATCACCACTCCAAACTTAAAACTTTGCTTACCCTCAAGTAAAAATAGAATCAGAGAAGAGAGAACACAATAGACACCAACTCTATGCTAACTGATGAAAGGGGAAAAAATGTCCCATAAGACACAAACAGGTAAAATAATCATCCAAGCAGTCCTAGGAGTTTAACCATCAACTGTGCAGCTTGAGGTTCAGGGAAATGAGAAGTTGGAGTCATACCAACAATACACTGATCAATCACAACTTCAAAGTTAATGGATTTGGCAACTAATGCATGCAAAGTGATTTACTTTATTAACCTCTCATTTATGTAGATGTTCACTCATGCTCTCTTGTATTTGGGCTTGTGTTTCTCTCAGTCAACACAATTTGAGCCCACTCCCTATGAATTTGATTTTCATCTCAAACATACAAGCTCATGATTCACACAATGTAATAATCAGAAGGATTTAATTCAAGGCTGCATTGGTGCGAAGGTACAAGGTAGATAAAATAAACATGTAAATTGCTACCTTAAAGAGTAAGTGAGCATTAGTACTTCTAACAAATCTTTAACTCACAAAACTCGTACCTTTCAAATTCTCTCTTCCTTTTCTCTTTTGTGTCTTATTATTATTATTATTATTATTTCCCTAGTAACCTACATGGTCTCAAAGTGGTACCTGATCATTGTCAAGTATTTCCCCAGTAACCCATCAGTATCAAAGGGGTACCTATTCAACAAGATAACTCTTTATCATGCCTTCATAGATTTCAAATTGAACAATCAACCCAACATAAAATCATCCCACTCCAAACTTAGTTTCTTGTTAAATCCTCAATATATTAATTCCAATGCTCATCTAGATCCTTTAGATGGGTCAAATGTTACTTATGTGGCTAGGCTCAATTAGAAAGGTTTAACAAAGAAAGGGAATCATTAGGCTCAAAGAGCAACGCAAAAGATGTGATCATTGGGTTAGCTTTTGGCTACTGGCTTAACAAACAAAATGCCTTTATCATGTTCAAATATTGTGCAAATCAAGAGAGCATCAGAGAATCTGGCAAATTTAGGAGAATAAAGCCTCAAAAGTGTCCCTTCAGCAATAAAATCATGTTGGAGGCTCAATACTCCTACCCAAGACAAAGAATGCAGACTAATCATAAAAATGGTGCCAATTCATTAACAACCAAGCAACAAGATTCATGTATGTATGGTATGAAACCATTTCTAACGAGCTTCAAGCAACAAAATCACACAATTCTCAGGTTTCACAAATAGGCATACAAGTTGATTGATTTCATCATAAGTAGATCACAATTTTTTTTTTAGAGAGAGCCGCCATGGGCCGCCCAGCGGCACTCCCACAGCCCAGCGGTACAAATTCGGAGAGCATTGGGAATTTTGCACGGCCGCTTAGTGGCACAATGTGCGCCAATGACAGATCTTGTTCTTTATAAAATTATGCAAAGAAAAACCCTTTTTTTTCATGATTTTCATTTTTTAGTTAGATGCAAACGGTAATTGATGTCAATGTAAAAAGATGAATAAGTTCACACACTCCAAACTTAAATAAAAGCACTTACACACAAAATTTTAGAATTAACCAAGACACTAAAGATGCAAACAAAGCTAACAATACAAAAGAAAGTTTAGAAAAACATAAACAAATGCAAAAGGTAAAGTTAAGAAAACTCCCTTGTATTGGTTGACTCCCATGAAGCGCTTGTTTAATGTCCTTAGTTCGACGTTGCCTCTTCAACTCATTACGGTGGCTTGAAACAAGAGAAATAGGATGACATTTTTATTTTCTCAAACCTTTTCCACCATTTTTGGTCATTGACCTTGCAATCCCCTCCAAATGTATTTGGAACTTGACTTGAACCTGGGTGTTCAATCAACTCCTTTTAAGACTTATCTTGAATGCAATTAATGAGAGCATAAAGATCTGATGTTAGTGAAGACTTATCAAAAACATTGATAATCACTTGATCTCCATCACCCTCAAAATAAGATCTCCTCTAGTTATATCAATTAATGCTCCTGAAGTTGCTAAGAATGGTCTTCCAAAAATAAGAGGAATATCAGCATCCTCATTCATATCTACAATGAAGAAGTCCATGGGAAAAATAAATTTATCCACCTTTACAAGCACATCTTCAACCACACCCCAAGGATATAAATGAGATCTATCAGCAAGTTGCAATATAGTGAAAGTAGGTTTTGGATCTTCTAAACCTAATTTCTCATAGATAGACAATGACATCAAATTGACACTAGCTCCTAAATCACATAACACTTTTCAGTAAATTGTGAGCCAATCTCACAAGGAATGGTGAAACTACCGAGATCCTTGAGTTTTACTGGCAACTTCTTCTTTAAAATAGCACTGCATTCTTCAGTAAGTGCTACAGTGATGTCGTCTTCAAACTTCCTCTTTCTAGATAGGAGCTCTTTCATGAATTTAGCATATGATGACATTTGTTCAAGAGCTTCAGCAAAAGGAATATTTATGTGCAATTTCTTGAAGACGTCTAAGAACTTCAAAAATTATCTATCTTGCTTCTCCTGAGTTTCCTTTTTCAGTCTCTGAGAAAATAGAATCTTAAAATATGGATTGGTGGTCAGATCATATTTTTCGACTTGATTCTTCCCTTTTTCCATAACTCTACTATCCTTTTGATTTACTTCTTCTTCAACCTTCTTGTCTTGTTTGTCTTCTTACTCCTTGATCACCTCTTCTTCTCTGACACTGGTATTACTCCCTTCTACTACCTTCCCACTCCTCAAAGTGATGGTTTTGCAGTACCTTTTCGGATTTGTCACTGTGTCACTAGGTAAAAAACCATTAGGTCTTTCCGAAAGTTGTCTTGCTAATTGGCCCACTTGAGATTCCAAATTCTGGATTGATACTTTTTGATTCCTAAATATACCTCTTGTCTCATCCATGAAATTGGTAGTCTTTTGGACAAAAGAGGAGGTTTGAGAAGCCAGTTTCTTCAAAGCTACTTCCCACGAAGCCTTCTTCTCAATAGGTGGAGGTTGAGATGAAGAACCTTGATGCAAAGAGTGTTGAGAAGGACCTTGGTATAAAAATTATTGTCTTTGTGGAGATTGGTTGCTTTGATTACCTTGGTTACTCCATGAAAAGTTAGGGTGATTCTCCACCCCGGATTATAAGTGTTGGAGTAGGGGTTGTGTTGTTGCCTTGGAGGGTTATTCATGAAGTTGACTTGTTCTTGAGATGGAGATCCAAAGATATTACCTGGACAATCTACACTCTCATGTTCTCCTCCACAAAAATCACATAATAAATAAGCATTACTTACTGTATTCACCTTAAGAGTGTCAACCTTCTTCATGAGATTCTCAAGTTGTTGAGTCAAGATTTTATTTTGAGCTAAAAGTGCATTCATTGAATCAACCTCCAAGTATCCTTTCTTCACCACTGCTCTTTCCTCATTTCTTTGGTAGTCATTGTTGGCCATCATTTCAAACAAGTCCCAAGCTTCTTCCAGAGTTTTATAGTTCAAGGCCTCGCCTGCTGCAGCATCAACCATTGCTCTAGTTTGAGGTAGCATGCCATTATAGAAGCTTTGCACCTGGATCCAGAAGTCAAAATAGTAGTGTGGGCATTTTCTCAATATTTCATTGTATCTCTCCCACACTTCACTAAGGACTCCCCATCAAACTGCCTGAATGATGTGATCTAACTTTGTAACTTTGCAACCTTGGACGGAGGGAAATACCCTGTCAAAAATTTTTGAATCGAAATTGCCCAAGTAGTTATGCTTCCTCTTGCCAATGAGTCCAACCAGCTCTTAGCCTTGTCCCTCACGGAGAAAGGAAACAATCTCAAATGAATGGCATCCTCACTCACTCCATTCAACTTCACAGTATCACAAATTTGAAGGAACCCTTGTATGTGTGCATGTGGGTCATCATTATCGAATCCCCCAAACTGATTGTTTTGAATCAAATGGAGTAAAGTTGGCTTCAACTCGAAATTGTTTGCTTGAACTGGAGGTTTTGCTATGCTCGCACCACACCCATCCATGTTAGGAATAGAGTAATCCATGAGAGTCCTAGCAGGTTATTGTGGTGGTGGAAGATCTACATTTTCTCTATTATTTTCTCCATTGGGGGATCTGTTTTCTCCATTGTCCACCATGTCTTCAACAATTATTTGAGTGCTATCCAAATTTCTTCTTTGTTCTCTTAATTGCTTTTTCAAAGCTCTTTCAGTCCTTATTTTTGGGTCAAAAAGAAGTTGATATGGATGAACTTTACCTTGCATACAATGAAGACAATGTGTCAGAACAAAAATAACTAAATAAAATGCAAAAATTTAGATAGAAAATTTTAAACGTACTAAAATAAGTAAAATAAAGAAAACTAAACACAACAATGAATAAATGAAAGAAAAGACAAATGTTTAAATTAGTAACTGCCTTCGAAATTACCGATATTGGTAAAATCGATCCCCGGCAACAGCGCCAAAAACTTGATGAGACCACGGTAAGTGTACTGGATCGTCAAGCAATAAAAATGGTGAGAAAACTGGATATCATTCTCTGGGATCAATGACTAATTACTAATTCACGAACTTAGCTACTATTTAAACCAAAATTTGGATCAAAGAAAGCTCTAAAGAAACTAACATAGCAATGAAAGAACAAAAGCAATGACAATATTTTTGGATTTTTATGTTTGGCAATTCAACAAACACGTAAGATACTAGATAACAAGAATTCAATGAATGAAAGAGTTGTGATAAAGTTTCATTTGATTTCACCTACTGCATATCAATTGAGATTAACACAAGTTAATATTCCTATTTTGTTACCGAATTCTCTAAAATAATCAAATCCTAATTCCTTAGGCAGTTGATCCTTTATTCCCAAATAAAACTCCTAATTCCTTAGGCGATTCCAAAAAGAAACAAGTATTAGGATTAGAATTCAAGAAAGTAACGAGCAAATCAATGACTATTCCTAGCCTAGAGATAAGCAAGGTTCATAATATCATAGCATAGTTATACATCAAATTCCCATTCAACATATAACCCTAAAAAATCATTCCAAAGTTGATCAGTCTTTAGAAAGTAATAAGAAAAAAGATCATAAACTCAAAATAGAAATAACAACTTATATTAATTGAATCCAATGTCAAAAGCAATCAAGATCCATTAAAATCCACCTAATCCCAACAAAGGAGATTTTAGCTAGACATAGAAATAAATGTAGAAACTAAGACAATAGGGAAGAAGATGTAAAACTCCATGGAAAATTGAAGAAAATCTGAGCTCCCACTCTTCTTCTCTTCAAGTCCACCCCAAAGTTCTCCAAATTAGGTCTATTTTTTGTGTCTACTGCTCTCTCTCTTGAAAAACCTCTTCATTTAGCTAAAAATGCTCTGCTAACGTGAATTTGGCCAAAATGTAAATGGGCCTGCGTGACACTCATCACCTAGCTGACCTATGGTGTTACCGTGGCACTATACCTATGTTGTACAATAATCAAATCTAAATCAATCCCTATATTCCTACATCACTTTTCAACATCACTTTCTACACTCGGTTAACGATGTATAAATTCGTAGTTAATTATGTGTATTCGTTGGTTAATAAGTAAACTCGTGCTTCAACTCTAAATTATGAATTTACTCATTAATTAACCAATACACGTGATTAACTATGAATTTATATATCATTAATCAAGTATAAAAAGTGATGTTGAAAAGGGATACAAGATGATTATTTTTCAATCTAAATAGATTGCATGTCTGCATTTCTCATTCCAAGCACAAAAGTATTAAATTTTCTTCACTCATATTTCTGCTTAGACAAGGTATCTATATACTAGGTATGTTAATTATTCCTAGATGTTACATGCACATTACCTCTTAATTTAACATATTAAATATTGCATCAGGTTATATCCTCTGTAGTTTGTAGCATAAGACCAAGCAATTTAACAAGCCTACACCTAAGGAAAAAGCATGTATTTGTAATTAAACAATTGAATAATTTAAGAAGGTTGACCCTTTTGTCACCCAATGGGTTCGTGCGAACATTCAGCCACCCAAAACAATGAAAATAACAAAAAAGTAACCAGAGAAAAAGGAAAGAGAGAACAGGAAAAAAATTTAAAAAAAAAATTTATAATAAAAAATAGAAGAGATAGATTAACCATTCCTCTTGGTGCCAGTATTATTGGCTGCCGCCGAGAATGAGTTGGGGTGAGAGGGGAAGATCAAGAAACAACAAGAGTGGAAGATTGAAGATTGCGAACCATCAACAGTAGTAAAACTATGCATTTGAAAATAGAAAGAAGAGAGATATTAGAAATCAGGATCAAAATACTTTATTGATAATTTCAAAATGCTTACAGAGTACGTGATACAAAATTACAAGTCTTAAACAAAAGCTGAATTCCAAAAGTTTACAGAGGAAACAGAATACAAGAGTTGTGATACAAAGTGTTTTCAGAAATTTTAAAACTAAATTTGTCGATGCCTTTCTCTGAAGGAGCTTCAGCTTATATAGAGAAAAGACTCCGAAAATGGACCCATCAGGAACCTTTATAGGAAGCTTTGTGCTTGGCTAGATGACAAGTGAGGAGCCTTCACGGGAAGCTTCGTCCTTAGCTAGGTGACAAGCGAAGAACCTTCACGGGAAGCTTCAGGTTTTGCTAGCCAACAAATCAAGAAACTTCATAGTTAGATAAATGAACTAGACGACGAATAAGAAGGCTTCGTAGGAATCTTGACGAATAGCTAGACGACGAATAAGGAACCTTCATAGGAAATTTCTTGCTTAGCTAAATGACGAATAAGTAACCTTCGTGGGAACCTTCACAAGAATCTTACGAAATTTCCTGCTTAGCTAAACAACAAATCAAGAAGCTTCATAATATGACAAAAAAGGAACCTTCATGAGAAATTTCATAATTTATTGTGTGGGCCTTTACAGGTTGGAAATGTCAACACCATAACAGTCATCTTCATTACTATTACCAAGAAGGTCGTTGTTTTCACTTCCTTCACTGGGAGGAGACGAACCAGATATGGACATGGTTGTCTTGATTTTGCTTAGCAATTCTTGTTCTGAGGAAGAAAAGGCCAGTTCTTGAAGAAGCTTGTTCTTAAGTTCTTCAAATTGTGATGGCTTTTTATGGTTCTTCTTAACCAAAGAAGGATTAGCAAGGAACCATTGATTAACCGCATCAATACTTACTAATTTTATGTTGAACTGAGGCCACCATTTAACACTAAATTCTCTGGTGACCCATTCTGGATGAGGAATCTGATGCTTATGATAGAAATTATAATCCCAAACATTAATCCAAGCAATCCCAAAAGTAGCATAAAAATGTAAAAGTCTGGAACCTTGAGGAAAATCAGTTTTTTGAGTAAACAAATTATAAGAATCCTTAGCAAGCTGAGGAAGAATATCAACACAAGGACCAGTGGTACACATCCAATTAGCAAACCATGAGGGAAAGTTTTTTATCCCTTTCTGGAACCAAAAGAACCAAGAGTGAGAATATGGCCTGAGGAGCATAAATCTGTACCAAGCTTGCTGATAATCCCAATAAGTATAAGTTTGAGGATCAAATTTTATTGAAAATGATTTTGGAGTGTGAGGAGCTTGATTCCAATCTTTTGGACCTAAAACCTTAAGGATCTTTACTTTAGAAAAATCAATATAATCGGGATTGGTATCACTATAATAATGATCTAAAGAGATTGATTCAGTATCAATGAGGATGAGTTCATAAAAAATCCTGTTCTTTTTAAGAGACTCTTGAGGAACAAAATGAAAATCTTAGGAAAGCATATTCTGAATGATTTCTCGAGGGGTCGAGTGAGGAGAAAAGAATCCTGGTTCGAGGGTGATTATCGGTTCAAAAATATTTTTCTTAACATATTTACATTCTTCTGTGGTGGGGGAATTAGTGAGTAACGGTGAAAATTGTTTTGGTCTTTGAGGAGTCCTAGAAGGAGTGCCAGTAATGGTTTGTGAGTAAGATAGATGTGTAAACCTATTGGGTGATGGAGATGAAGGTCGTACAGACTGAATAGGATTGGGAACATGAACTAGGGTGGAAGACCCTTTTAAGGAGGTAAATGACCTTGTACTTATCTCAGTGTTCTTATTTGCAGAAATCTGCATATACTTATCCAAAGTAATTTTCTTAGCCTTTGATTTTGATGAGGAGCTAGCGGCCATTGTAGCCCTGCAAAAACTCTTTGGTTAGGAAATCAGGAAGATAATTATCTTTTCCTTTAATATGTTGAATATCAAAATCAAAACAAGATAACAGTGCTTGCCATCTGACAAAAATCTGTTTTGAAATCAAGTTCTTAACATCCTTTTGAATAATTGAAGGAGCAGCTTTACAATCAGTTTTTAACAAAAACCTTTTATTAAACAAATCATCTTGAAATTTTGTGATACTTAGCACTATAGATAAAACTTCTTTCTTAACAAGATTATAATTCTTTTGAGCCGGTTGCCAAACTCCAGAGTGATATCTGACGACTTGTTCTTTGGACGACTCAGGTAGTAACTGCTTTAACACTCCCCATACCCCAAATCAGAGGCATCTGTTTCTACTATGAGAGAGGCTTGAGGATTCAGAAGTCCTAAACAAGGGATATTTTTTACTAGATTCTTAACTTGTTGAACAGCATTAGTCATCTGATTATCCCAAGGAGGCGGGTCCTTTCTTAGCCTTCTAAATAAAGGAGCACAAATTATTCGTATATTAGGAATAAAATCTGCCACATAATTAACACATCCTAAAAATCTCTGAAGAGTATTCCTTTCTTTGAGTTCATTGGAGAACTTATCTGCAAATTCTATGAATCTTTCTATGGGAACAATAGTACCTTGATTAATTTCGAATCCTAGAAATCTAGTCTTAGTTTGGAATAGTTTCATTTTCTTAGCAAAGATTACTAAACCATTTTCTTTAATAAGATTAAAGAAAGTTTCTAAATGATTAAAGTGTTGATCAATAGAGTTACTGAATACTAATACATCATCTAGATATACTATGGTGAACTTTGAGTAAGGATTCAAAATATTATTCATTATATTTTGAAATTCTGAATGGGCATTTTTTAATCCTTGAGGCATTACATTCCATTCGTAGTGTCCAAAGGGTACTACAAAAGCAGTTTTGTACCTATCTTCTTCAGCTACTTCTATTTGATAGTATCTAGATTTCATATCAAATTTTGAGAATATATTAGCCTGATGAACTCTATTTACTAAATCCTTTTTATTAGGAATCAGATACCTTATCCATCTTAAAACCTTGTTTAAAGGTTTATAATTAATTACTAGTCTGGGAGCACCTCTTTCTATTTCTGAAGCGTTCATAACATAAAATCCTACACAACTCCAAGGGGACTTACTTGGTCTAATTAAATCCTTATCTAAATATTCTTGAATTTCTTTCTTACAATATTCTAAGTATTGTTGATTCATTTGAATAGGTCTTGCTTTAGTAGGGATATTAATTTCTTCAAATCCTTCCTCATATGGTAAAGTAACTGTATACATTTTTCATTCTTTAAAAGCATTAGGGAATTCACTACATACTTCTCGCTCAAATCTCTGTTGAACATTTTTTATCTTATGTTGAACTTGGGGTTTATTTATTTGTTCTTGAATTCTTTTATATTGAACTTCTCTGCTTAACATGTTTATGTGCTTTGTTTTCTTTTTTTATTAAGTTAATCTTAGAAATTAATGAATCTTGAACCATATTTAATTCTTTAATTAAGGGAGGTTTTATAAACTCAAAATAAATTTCTTTTCCTAATGCATTAGTAACTAATCCTTTTTCGTTTACTGAGAATGGGTATAGTAAGGATAAAAAGGGAGTACTTAGAATTATTTGCTCAGAAATATTTTTTACTAATAAAAATGAGGTTTTATAACAAATTTTATTTTTACAGATCTTAGCATTATTTAACTTATATTTAATTTGCATTTTATTTCCGGAAGCACTACTTAACGACTCTGTGATCTTATCGTAAAATACTTAGTTGGGATTAATCTTTCTTGAACACAATTCATATCAGCTCCTGAGTCTATTAAAGCTATAAAATTAAATCGTTCATCTTTTATTACTAACTCTATCGGACAATGCCATTTATGAACAATTACTTGACTTAATAAATGAATATAATGATCTTTTTCTGGGTCTTGACTGATTCTTGTATCTTGATTTTGTACTATTATTTGTGCTTATAAATTTAGCATTTTGAATTCTAAATCAGTATATTTTTCTTTAAGTAATTTAACTTCATTCTTTAAATTTTTTATTTCTTGCTGTAAATATTTTAGGGTAACTTCATTTCTTTGAGGTTTCTTAAATCTTTCTAATACTTATTTCATATCTATATTTTGCACTTCTTCTTTTTTCTTATCTTCGTATTCTAGAAATTATTTATTTGTTGAATGAACTATTGCTTAACAGATGATTCTTCCATGTTTTCTATTATGCTTAATAATGATGATGCTTGATCTCTAGTAATTACATTAATAGTTTTTAAGCACGATGAACAATCACATAGTTCTGGTCCTAACCCTGTACATTCTTTGTCATTATCGCTTTCTGATTCAAATGAAGATGAGTCTTTTAATTGATTAACCATTTCTTCTTCAAAACTGTATTCTTCTTCAGAAGATTCAGATTCATTAATTAATATGTTTATTAAAAATTCTTTAATTCTTCATTAATTTTTAGATTATTAACTTTTTGTTTTACTTTACAGTCTTTGTTATAATGTCCTACTCGACCACATTTATAACATACTATTTCGTTTTTAGACTTAGACGATCTATACTTATTTTTCTTTGATGATCTAGGTTTTGATGAGCTTGCTTCTTCTCTATAGTGTTTTTTATAGTAGCGCCTAGATTTTCTTGATTTATGAGGAACATATTTTTGAATTTTCTTTTGTCTACTTAGAGCTTTGACTCCTTCTATTCCTTCATTATGTCTAGGATATTCAGAAACTTAAGCGAGCTCTCCTTCCGTAACTGGAAGGCTTCTAGCATAGGTTCCTCACAGTTTAAATCTGCATCATCTAGATTATAAGTAGATCAAGATCAGGTTCAAGCAAATGAATTAGAAATTGCTAATATTGAAAACAACCTTCAAAATTGGGCAATTCCTTATGTTCCTCCTAAAGAAATTTATAGAACTAGTACTTCCTTATTCAAGCCTAAGGATCAGATCCATATGTTCGAAGCTACTCATATTCTAGAAAAACCTTGTGAATCGATAAGTTTATTAAAAGATAATATTATTGATCAACATGTTAAGGATAATTATCAGTTTATACACATACGATTAATTCAAGTTGATTCTAAAGGACAACATAGATTAGGAATCGATAATCTTGTATTAATTTTGTTAAGAGATAAAAGATTAAGAAAACTTCATGATCAAATAACTGCTATTTTAGAATCTAATTTGCATGATGGTCCTGTTTTCTTTAACTGTTATCCTAATTATACCATTCCATTAAATGACTATATGACTAAGCAAGCTTTAGAATTAAATGTTAAGATATTAGATAATGATTTTCAAGAAGGAACTAAGCATATGTCTGTTATGTATAGAGTCCATTATAAAGTCTCTTATGAAGATCAAAACTTTAAAGCATTAAGACAATCTCCAAAGCATGAAACTGTAATTATGGAAGCAAATCTTAAGAAATCATCAATACTAACTCCTAAAAGATTATCTCATGAAGAAATCTTGTCTAGGATTCCTGAAGATTGGGTGTTTCCAGATGTAATACCCCCTCAACCGATAAGAAATACTAGGATAAGAACAATAGTTCAAGATAGTTCTAATATAAGAATAGGAATGCTTAGGTCTAATTCTCACTCTAGACTAAACACTCCTACAAATCTGATAATTAACATTCCTTCAACTGCTCCTACTTCCTCAAGACATTCAGTAGATGGATCGGCAATTAATATAAACCTAACTGGTGTAAACTTTGAACCTAATGTTCCTCAACCAATTTACCAGCAAACTCATAGATCGGAATCACCAGAATATTCACCCACTAGATCCCAAGTTATTAATGTATTAACTAAAGAAGAACCCTTTGAAATAGATAAAAAAATGGATAAATAATGATTTTGAAGCTCCTTATAATAAAGATAAAAGAGATTGGTATTTTAATAATTTTAGTAAAGAACAACCTACTAAATTTAGAGAAGAATTTTACTCATATTTAATAGAACAACAAATCAATATGTATTTCTTTGACTGGTTTGAAAAGTATTGCAAAGAAAATAATATTCAAAATCCTTTTATAAGAATACCAGAAATATTAGTAAATAATAAAATATCAACTTCTTGGAAAATAGAAAAAGATAAGATAATAATTTCATAATTTCCTCCCTTAAAAACCATTAAGGTAACCACAAAAGAAGGATTAGAAGTTGAAGCCACACCTTTTAAGGCAATAGCCTCAAGAGCTCATAATTTACCTATAGATAAGGGTGATTTTAATAAAGTTTATCAACAGCTTAATTACTCTAATCAAATGCTTCATACTATGTCTAAAACATTAGAAAGGATAGATAATCAAATAAGTGAAAAACCTAAAGAATATACATCAACTCAAAATATTAATAAAAATTTAGATCCTAAAAGACCCATCTATAAGGTAATTAATGTCCCAGAATCCGACTTAAAAAATATACACTTTGGTTCAAAATTTGACAACTCTATTGAAAAAATTAAGAAAAAATTAGAACAGTTAACCATAGGAACAAGTTCTACACCCAAGATACATACTTTACAAAAAATTGAAGAATTAGAAAATGAACTTTTAAATCTTCAAGTTAATAAGTTAAGAAAAGATATGCCTATCTCAAAAACTAAGAATTATTATCCAAGACCCACATATCCTGATGTTCAGTATGAAGAGAGACCTTTTCAAGATGATGTAGCCTTTACTGGTGAATCAATTAATAAATGGAATATAGACGGATTAGGTGAACAACAAATTTTAGACACTGTTCAACAAATGACTATGGCTGCAATAGCCTTTAAAGGAAAAAATAATACTGATAGAACTTCAACCTCGTTAATTGTTATGAGATTTACAGGCCAACTTAAAGGATGGTGAGATAATGTGTTAAGTCAAGAAGAAAAAGATTATATAATGAATTCAACAAAAATTGATTCTAATGGACAAATATTTGAAGATGCTGTAATAACTCTTTTGTACACAATAACAAAGCATTTTATAGGAGAACTCTTAAAATTTCAGCAAAGAATTGCAGACCAAATTGTTAATCTATATTGTCCCTCCATGTCTGATATATATATATATATATATATATATATATATTTATTATTATATTTTTTTTTCATTGTTTCTTGACATAATTCTTTTCAAAAAAATTCTTTATATTTATGTCAACTTATATTTAATTTGATATTTTATACAAATACTTCCACGTACATTACCTGCATAGGTTCCGCAAATAAACGTATCATTGTGCAAAAACTCACGAAAGCTAAATAATTGTTTTCTTTTTTTGTTGCAACACCTATCTTGTTAACTCAAGTATCCTTTCCTCTTTAATTTGTAGCAAGATGATGGTGTATATTCTGTCCATGCTGGACTGCATCTGCAACACTTTATTCTTGTTTGGCATCGCGTTGGAAAGAGAGCTGGGAAGGTTGTTAAGATTCAAACTTGTCATGGTGCAGGTTTTACAAGAGCAATATGAAGCTGAAGGTATTGCTCGGCATGGATTGCTACTTGCAACTTTGACTAAGATATTTGGAACAAGCTTTTTGTATATAAAAAAAAAGCACTTATTTTTTTTAAAGTACTTTAATATATTTTTAAGTATGTTTAAATGCCACTTTAAAAAAAATAAAAAATATTATAATCACTTAATTTTGAAACTAACAATTCTCTATTTCTACAAAAAAAGACTTTTTTACCCAACTGCCACATTTGATAAAACTATTTACTAAATTATCATTTTTTAAAATTATTTATCAAATTATCATTTTTTTAAATAATTTATCAAAATATCACTCTTTTGAAACTATATACTAAACTGTCACCCTTTTGTCCTACGTGACTTTTATTATTATTATCTGACCAATTAGGATGCGCCAAGTAGGATGACGCATCCACATAGATTGCATCAAGCACCCTTTTGTCCTACATGACTTTTTTTATTATTATCTGGCCAATCAGAATGCGCTAAGTAGGATGACACATCTACGTAGGTTGCGCCAATACGCTTGGCGCAACCTATGTGGATGCGTCATCCTACTTGGCGCATCCTGGTTGGCTTTGACACTGAAAGCGTCATCCTTGTTGGCGTAACCCTTATAATTTTTTTTTGTTTAATTAAGAGAAATTTTGATATTTATTATAATAAATTATATTTTTAATAAATTTATTTATACCAACATATTTCATTAAAAATATTACAATTAGCATCATATTACTTCATTAATTTATCTAAATAATTATAATTATAACACTTAAAGTATTTAATAAAATTACATAACACAAATTCAAAATCTAAATATTGACAAACCAAAATTATGAAAGTAAGCATTAAAATAATAAACGTTCTTTGCCACTGTTATCAGGATTACTCAATGCATCCCAGTTGATTTAAGAAAACTGAGGGCATGGTGGCACAAACACGGATTTAGGTCCTCGAGGCATTAACATGGATTGAGGAGCAACCGACAATGGAACTTATAAATTTTCTTCGGCATCAAAGTTTGCTGCCTCTATGTCAGTGTCTGAATCGTCGCCCTCAGCTACCTGTTCTTTGTCTTCACTTGACTCCCATACTACATCTCTGACAAGTGAGTTATCAGCTTCAACCATTACACCACCAATAACAATCATATTACATGACTCAACTTGATTAGAAGGACCAACTTGAACTTCAATTTCACTAGGAGTTTCAACATGCTCTTCCTGCCCACTTGTTTCTATCTCCACATACAACTCCATCGACGCCATGTTCAGAGTTTGATAGAAGGAATCTATCATGTACCTTACATCATCATCATCTTTTATTGGAAGACCTACCCATCTCCACGGATTGAAGCGGAGACCGATAGACAACCTTTGACACATGTTGGTTTGCTTGGAGCCTCAACTTTGCATGGATCTTTTTTTTCAACCCATCCAAAGTCATATTGGCTGTGATCACAATAGGCCTAGGAGGAGGACCTTGATACATGACACCCTATTCACCATCATACATTGTCTTATTAAAGTAAATGTACACATTCAATAGTTTTGTCATGTTAACTCCACTTCTGAATAATAACAATTCAACACATATTTATTTAATATATTAAAAATCAATTACAATATTAATTGGACATATAACAATGTATAAATATATTTATTCAACATGGACATATAATAATGTATACAATACTTATGATGGTATTCAATATATTAAAAATCAATTATAATACTAAATATAGTTATTTATGTATAAAAAATTTTCTAAACTCGGTTATTTTGAATTAAGCTACATTTACTAATTTAAATCATGTCAAGTACTCAAGGAAAAAAATATATCCTATTCGATTACGTACAAAATAATAATTCATACAATTCGACTACATATCATACAACTCCATTATTTACTAGACAATGAAAATATAAATGTAAAATTAACACTAACATAATATATAATAACATTAATTTATAATTAACACTAACATAATAAAAAATCAATCAACAAATAATAAATAAACTATTTAAATATTGAAAGAGATACTTACAGTGTTAAGGAATACGATCTAAATTTGATCACAAATAATGATCCAGACACCATTTCTAGTAAGAATTGAGTTCGTTGAGTGAGTTCAGAGCGTTTAGAGAGAAGAAATTTGTAGAGAGATAGTGAGAATTTAGAAAATAGTTTGAATGTCACAGAGGGGGGAGGGGTTAAGGTATATATATATATATAGGTTACGCCACCCTTGTTGACTTTTTCTGCTTGGTTACGCCAACAAAGGTGGCGCTTTCAGTGTCAAGGCCAACCAGGATGTGCCAAGTAAGATAGCGCATCCACGTAGGTTGCACCATGGCGCATTCACGTAGGTTGCGCCATGGCGCAACCTACATGGATGCGTCATCCTACTTTGCGCATCCTGGTTAGCCAAATAATAATAAAAAAAACCATGTAGGATAAAAATGTGATAGTTTGGTATATAGTTTCAAAAGAGTGACATTTTAGTAAATTGTTTTAAGAAAATGATAATTTAATAAATAATTTAAAAAAATAATAATTTAATAAATAATTTTATCAATAGTGACAGTTGGGTAAAAAAGCTCTACAAAAAATAAAAGGAAAAGTGATTCTTAAACTTAATTTTATAGAAACACTACTAAAATAAATACTTCTTAATATTGGATTTAAATGCAAAATAATTTATTTAAAAAAATACTACAAAAATAAGAGGTATAAAAAATTATTCTTTTATAGAAGTGTATCCAAAGTAGCCCTTATTTTACTGCTTGAAACATACAAAGGTCACATTGTTGGGCTTAAATAAATTTTCCTTGATTTAAAAGTAGAGCCTTAAATCTTTCTTGGTACTGATTTGCTTTAGAATAAAAAAACCTAGTCAAATGACTTAGCAAACTCTCAGCTGGTCATCTGTTCAGATGTCAGTTTTATTTATCTGCAGAAGTCATTTGCTTTCATTTAACCTCTTAATGATAATGATTGAGGAGTGACGGAATGATGTGCTTTCATTTAAAAGTAGATAATGATTTGCTTTCATTTAACCTCTGGACAATGAATGTTAGTATCTGAATTAGTAGTTAGTTTGTTGAATAATCTAATTACATATATAGGTCTTTTAGGATCCGTCATTAATTATGCAATGGCGGATAAATATTGTTGATATTTGCACCATGACCATAAATATTTGCTAAATCCTTTGTTTGCTGGCAGATACACTACCTTCTGAATATGCGGATGGGCGGGAGCGGATAGTGCTTTTTCTGCTTTTATTTCTGTCTCATCACGAATATTTATTTATGATTTTTACGGATAGATGAAGGTATCTGCGGGTATTTGCGGCTAGTTAATAATTTAAAATAAAATTTTAAAAATTATAAAAAAAATAAATTTTAATACCATATATTACAACTTTGTTCAATAATTTAAGATTCTTATAAAATTAAAATAATATTATAAATAACAAATTAAATTAAATTATATTTTGTAATAATCAATTTACATAAATAACTATTACATAAATAGTATATATTTTTTAACAAGTTTTATCATTATGGATTCATTCAATAAAAAAATTATTTCAAAATAATAAAAAAATATGTATTTTCATCTCATCTCAAAGTAAAAAAGAAAAAAAATAATATATGATATATATTAGATAAAAAATATACTTAACGGGTTTGCGAGTATCCGCAGGATAGATACTATAATCCCCGCCCCCGTCTTTATTTATTAAATAGGTACTCATCCTCCGTCCCATCGTGAATAATCCTCGCGAATTCTTACGGGTACGGATAATTTTGTCATCCCTACCCACAAGGGACATTCTTTATTCTTATGTCAAGCTTGATTAGGCATGGAAGCATACCAAGACAAATCTTTTCAATGAACCAAAGAGGACCGGGTTGCCATTGATGCTTGTGTTTGGTTTTTTTTTTCTTTCTAGATGCCTCCTATTTGTGTCCGTGATGTCATTATTGTTGTTAAAGCATTAGTTGCTTGTGTTGAATGGATTGGTGTAGCCAATCACCTACCTGATATCAGGTTGGTAACTAGTTCAATCAGCATTTGGGTCTATAATAAGGTGGATTATCAAGCCGAAGTATTTCAAATTTAAAGCATGAATAACTTAGATAGTTATGTGGTTATTCCAGCCATTTACAATAATGTGTATTCTCTGGTTGACATTTTGACCGAAATTATGTTTAATTAATATTGTAAAATAATGAAATTTCAGAGACTTGTCTTCTATCTGTTTATAATATCCAATTTTAAATCGTGCGCATAGCATTATGGAGTAAGTGTATCAATCGCAAGAGCTCGCCATTTTTATTGACATTGTGCTCCTTTTCTACATAGTTGATCAAATTATTTCCGTTTCATAACTTTCAATGGATAGGAAAGAGAGAGAAAATTTGAAAGTTTTAAAAATAGTTGAGAATGTATATACACATAAAGAAGGTTAAAATATATTTTTTATCTTTATTAGTAATACTTAATTTTTAATTTGGTTCCTATAAGAATTTTTTTTTATTTAGTCCCTATACATATAATTATTTTCAATTTAATCCTTGTCATGATTACAAAGACCAAATTATTGTGAACAATAAAGACCAAATAAAAAATGAGTGTCACGTATAGAAATAAAAAATATATCTTATATTTTTTGCCCCAATACGTGACACAAATTTTTTAATTTGATCCATACACTTCACTGTATTATTAATGGCAACAAACTACAAGAACGAAATTGAAAACAATTATACATATAAGGACTATATTGAGAACATTTTTTGTATAAAAGTCATACTAAAAATTAGTATGACATATAGGAACCAAAAATATATTTTAGAATAATGCTACACAATTAGAATAAATAATCAGAATATTTGACAAAACATATGGGTAGCTGTCGGATGGAATGAAGTGATAGGGACCACTCACTCATCCCAGAGTCAATAAACATGTCACATCATTCTTTAAAAAAAAAGCTGTCAATTTTTTTTTTTTTTGGCTTTCTAGCATTTTTCTATATTTTAACTCAAAGAAAATACAGACACGTATATATAGTTGGAGGAAACTATGCATAACGCAAACTCCAAAGTCTCTCCCGGCTCCATGATGTTCGGTGATTGTGCTTGCACCAAGTTATCAAACAGTGATCCTAAACACTCGCAAGCTTGCATGTTGAAAACAAAGAAAAAAAGTTGGTTATACTTATACAAGCAAATACAAACTAGTAGTTCATGCAGGAGCAAAACTAGGAAAAAAAATAAAATTGTCTAGCTAAGGGTCCAAATGTGCGTGCGTGTGTGTATAATAATAAATCTTAATTGTTGAAGTAATGTCCAAAGGCAAAGTTGCTATCCTCAGAGCTTATTCAATGTTGTAGAAGTTAATAGAAAAAAAAAAAAAAAATATATATATATATATATATATATATAAACACAGTTAAAATGCCATACAAACCAAAGAATGACAGATTGATAGTTGATTTAGTTGCACACTTGCATTTCAGTAACAGACTGACAGTCTATATTCCTTTAGTTGCACAGTGTGGAAGATGCGGGTTCCAACAATGTTAAAGTTTTTTCCTTCTGGCATGCTTGTAGAGATATTCTTCCAATAGACACATTGACATGACAGCAAACAGGGGATTTGAAGCTACTTAAGGTTGCTCCCTATCCCATCATGATGTCCTTGCTATCCTATGTGAGTTTCATGCAGATCACGAAGTTGACTCTCATGGGAATGTTAGAATAGGTTACGTTAACACTGCACCACCAAGGAATCGTTTTCAAAATTAATGTTGATGCAGTCGTTGTTTTAGACTGAAACAAGGTTCGAATTGGTGTCCTTGTCAGGGACCATGTGAGTGTGTTTATGGCTTGGAAAACATGCATGTTACTGGCAGGACTTGACTCTTTTCAGGCAGAGTTGCTAGCAACTAGAGAAGGGCATTTATTTGTTTGGTAGTTGAGCTACATGGAAGTTTATTTGGAAGGTGATGAGGGTTTACCATGCTCTATGTTCTAATGATTTTTTAATAAGAGATATTAATGTGTATGCCTTTTGGTTTGATGAATGGGGCTACACTCCTCGATTATGCAACATAGTTGCAGATGCCCTTGTCCAAGTTGCTGTTTCTAGTGGTTCAGCACAGGTATGGATTGAAGATCCTCTTGAAACTATTTTGAGCTTGTTACTTTTGAATTATTCTAGTTAAAAATCTAAGTTTCACTACAATAAAACAATTTCCTAAATGTGCAATAACTCAATCCAAAAAGATTTATAGGAAATTTTAAGGACTGGTACACAATCCAGTCCTAGGAGCGGCAGAGCTGATTTAAACGGTAACCCAAATTCAGTATATATTTCAAAGTTGTCAACAGTGAAATCTAAAATTTAAATTGGATTGCAAGTAAACAACGAAATAAATTCTGAATTAACATAAAAAAACAGCATTCAGCTAGACAAGCAGAATAAATAAGTACTAAGTAGACAAAATAGAAAGCAAAGAGAAATCACTGACTTGCACTTACTTCAACGTTTGGGATATGAGCTATTTTGGACCAGTCAGGACCTGTATTTCGTTTGCATCTCTCAACTAGCTGAGGGCATCCAAATATCTTTAAGTTCTGAAGGTTACGAAGACGATCCATATTCTGGGGTAGTGTCAAGTTTGGACAATCACCTATGAGAAGCGTCTCAAGTGATGTTAGATTTGGCAACCATTCTGGCAATGCTGTTAAGCTTGGACATTGTGAAAGACCCATGTATCGCAAAGTTTCAGCAGATCTTCTAAGCCAACCAGGTAATGCTGCCAATTTGGGTAATTTGTCAATTGAAAATTGTTCAAGTTTCAAGGAATACTTTTCATTTTCTTCTTCTCCTTCATCCTCAAAGCTAACTACCTCTTTACAAGCTTCAATACTCAGCCTCTTTAAACCAGAAAGGTGCCTCAAATCATGTGGAAGAAAGACTAAACTTTCACAATTCCACAAAATTAAAATTTGTAGAGATTTCAAGCACCCAAAACCAATGGAAGACAACTCACTGACTTGTGCTGTAATCCACAAAATCCGAAGGCTGACAAGATTCCTCATGTTTTTGGGAATATATTTGAGTGCTACACATCTACATAGATTTAAAACCTCTAGGTTCTGGAGCTTGCAAATGGAATCTGGGAGTTTTTCCATCCTTTGGCAATAGCTTAGATTAAGATATCTCAAATGCTTCATCTTGTTGAAACAATCAGGCAAGAATTGAAAATTTGAACCTTGTATATTCAACACCCTAAGGTACTTGAATTCCTTGGAGATCCATTTGACAAATGGTTCAGTGATTGCACTTGCATTTTGACTTGCATGCCAGAATCCAATGGTTCGAATCTTATTCAACATTTGACCAAAAGTCGGAACTCCTTCACCACTATCTGAAAATGATAAATGCTGCACCTTTTCTTTAGCATTTGTTGAATTAAACTTTACTACTGCCCGTTCACTTTGCATTGTGGACACAGTAAGGTCATGAACAAGATCATGCATTTTAAAAAAAGAGATGCCTAGAAGCTTAAGCTCTTCAAAAATAAGACCATCCATAACCACTTGTTCTTCAAGTGCACCTTCAAAGAAAAATCTTGAAACTAACTCCTGAATATAAAACTCCCCAAGATCTTCTGGCTCTTCATCTTCATTTTTGGTTTGTAGTAGTCCATGGGCCATCCAAAATGAAATCAGCTCCAGATTAGTGTACTCATAACCCTTAGGAAAAATTGAACAATAAGAGAAACACCGTTTCAATTCAGATGGCAAGTGATTATAGCTCAGTTTTAATGCAGCCAAAATGCCATCATCTTGTTGGTTCAGTTTCCAAATTTCACTGTCTCTTATTTTCTTCCACTCACTTTCATGAGGTTTTGAGCAAAGCAGGCACCCTAAACTTAGCACTGCCAGGGGCAACCCTTGGCACTTTCTAACAATCTCCTTCCCAATTTCTATAAGCCTTGGGTGCTGGTTCTCCTCTCCTGCTGGAAATGCACACTTAACAAAAAGCTTTAAACAATCTTCCTCAGGAAGATATTTCAAGTTGTGTTTATAAACACTCCCCATTATCAAAGCAACCTTGTCACTACGAGTGGTCACAATAATTTTGTTACCAATTTTGTTATTTTCATCATGCATGCCTACTAACAGATCTCTCAATTCAAGCCATCCTCTATAATCTTCATTCCAAACGTCATCTAGAACTAGTAGAAATTTCTTCCCATGTAATTCCTTACGAAGTCCATTTTGTAATTGATCAAAACTAAAATTGTGAGCATCTACATCTGGTCCATGCATAGCTTTGAAAATCTCTAGTGCCAGCCTCTTAACATCAAAATCATGTGACACAAACACCCACATTCGCAAATCAAAATGCTCAATCACTCTATCATCATTGTACACTAATTGAGCAAGTGTGGTCTTCCCCAATCCTCCAATTCCAACAATTGGAATAACAACAATCTCACTACCATCTGATGGTTCCACCATCAAAGAGCCAATGATCTTTTCTTTCTCCTCATCTCTACCAATCACATGGGAAGGCCTAACATAAGAATGGGTCTCCTTCCTAGCCATCTTCTGATTGAGTGGCACACTGTTACTTGCATGACTCTCTAAGAGACCCCACTTCATCCTAAGAGAAGTTATCTCATCTATTTTCTCCTTAATATCTTTGATCTCATGGGCCATCTTTAAACGAAATACAAGAGGGTTAGAGGATGAGAAGAAGCGTTGTACCTTTCTGGTGAAGCTTCCTTGTCTCTTCACAACTTGATTCCTTAAGGCCTCACATTCAATCTCATCCAAGACATCACGGGCATCAAAGAAAACATCTTTGAGTTGCTGCAGCCACTCCCTTATGCTTTGGCTATTTTGCCTGTTCTCAGCATCTACAATGAAGGCACTGATGATTCTCAGTGAGTTTTGGAGGGAGCCCACATCAGCCTGGAGACCCCATACCATGGAAATCTCTTGGAAAACTCTGGTTTCTAGCCTGCTCAACATGGCGATTGCCAACCCAGAAACTATTTCAGCCATCTTTACTGGAATGGAGTAACGCTTAGAAGAAGCAGCAGATAAACCAGCGAAGATGAAGGGGGAAGTGGAGGAAATGAAGGAGAATCAACACCCACTAATAATTAGAGCTGCGAGCCAATCCGCCCGCCCAATCTATCTCAACTTGCTAAAATGTTGTAGGTAGAGTGAGTTGGCTTATATTAAAAAATAGATTAAAAGAGTTAATTCATTTTATTTTAAAGTGGATTATGAAATGATGAGTTAATTTATATAAAAGATAAAATAAAAATAAATAAATGAATTAACGCATCACTCTAATTAATTTGTTTAAAAAATTAAAAAATTAATATAAAAAATCAAAAAATATTATAAAACAACAACAACAATAATTAAATTTTTTTTTTTAGGTGGGGTAATTTACGTGGATCAAACGACGCTTTCATATTTATTATAAACCAAGTTTTCGGATATACTTATTCAGATCTAAATCTTTTTAATCGTTTACACTTATAATCTTTTCTTGGTTTTTCTACTTCTAACTATTGAATTATTATCTATCGATCTACTCTTCTTACGAGGAACTTCTAAGGATCTCTTCTTTTTACATGTCTAAATCACCTAAGCGCGAGATTCTAAAAAAAAAAAAATTTAAAAAATAATAAACAATAATAATAAAAAATATAAATTACATATCTAAAAAATAATTTTTAAAATAATCTAATTAAATATTTAAATATAAATTATATAAAATAAAAAAATTATTTATAATATCACTTAATTTTTTCTTTTAAAAAAATTAATCTAATAAACCAATCTATCCTCATTCCACTTAATTCATAAATTAAGCAAAACAGATTATGCAAATTAAAAAAATATAAATTTAATCCTTAAATTTAACAAAATAATAATAATAATTTAACAAATTAACCCAACAGGTTAAATCTATTTTCCCAACTCTACTAATCATAAGCAGCAAGTGGCTAGTGCCAAGTGAAGTGATTGGCAGAATAAGAATTTTTAATGAATGAATATTGAACATGGATTGCAGATAATGACAGCAAAGGTGTAACGCCGAATAATTAAAACAGTGAAAGGTTATTATTTGTATAAAGAAAAAAAAATTACTGCTAAATACGACATCTACACAGTATATCAACGCAAGGATACGTGAATAACGAGATATATTATATTATGAAATAGGATAAATATACTATATTTCAATGTAAAAAAGTATTGATTAAGTATCCAATTCGAAGTCTTTAAATGAAAGGAAAGTTAATAATATAATTTTTTAAATATTTTTTAATATTTATTTTATTATTAAAATATTTTATACATTTAAAATAATTAATATAAAAAATGTACTTCTAATATTTTTTGTTCAAATAATGAGATTATTAATTAAAATGCAAGGATCAAACTCTAAAAGACACAAAACGTGAAAGCTCTTTCCTTTATTGTTTTAATTTTACTTTTAGTTTTGGCTAATAAAAAACTAAAAATGGAATGGTCCCACAAAAGTTGGTTGAGTCACTAGTATAATTGGTCGCTCGCACGATAAGGCGTGAGGTTAAAGAGTTGATTAACCCTTGGAACTTCCTCGCTGCACGTGTGCGGCCCCACGTCACCTTGCATATTACATATATGTGATGTAGCAGAAAGTGTAAGGGAAACAAAAATGTAATAAAATCCACCTTTATATTAGTAAATTTTTTATAATAATTTTTTTCATGTAGTGACATACCGTTATCTAATATATTTTTTATTTTTTATTTGTGTTTTTAGTTTTAGAAGATAATTTTTTCTTATTTTTTTAATAATTATTTCCTTAATTAATCAAATTTTATTCTTTTTTATTATTTTAATCAAATTCTAAATTTTAATTTTTTTATTTTCTAATTAATTTTAATGTAAAATAATTATTACTAATTTTAAAATTAAAACTAAATTTCTTTACTTTAAGAAAGAAAAAAACTAATCATGAGTGTACCTTTACACAGACTTACTTATTAGTTAACATTAAATGATAAAAATTATATAAATATAAAATTATATATATATATATATATATAAATATGTGAATGTAATATTATTATAAAGTGTTTCTTAACGCCAAACTGAATGAAAAGCATTTTTAGTCTCAGGCATTTTGTTTTATGGCGAACGAATCTCAACGTGGTGGATTGAGACCATTTTAATCTGCCATTGGAGTTAGAAATTTTGGGATAGTCACTCACTCTACGCTGACTACGACATAAAACAAAGCTTATTTTCTTTTTGTAGCGTTATTCATTTAATTAAAATATTTTAATTTTTATTTAATTTATTTTATATATCATAAAAAATAATAATAACATATAATTTAATTTAATATTTTTTTACATAAATTTATAATATAAATATAATATATATATTTTAATTATATAAAAAACAGTATTCATCTTCTTCTCTCCATCAAGCATGTCCAAATCAAAGAATAAAGTGTTAGATGCAGTTACATGTTATATTTCTTACTTAATTAATACTATTCTAAATTTTTCACATAATGTAGAATAGTTAACCTATTAAGCTTTTATTAAAATATTTTTTTCTTGTGTATATAAATAGTTGTAACAATAAAATTAATGTGATATATCATAAAGTTCTTTCTCTGTCTAGCTTCTTTTTCTCTTTCCATTTCTCTCATTGATCCATGGCTTCATGTCATATTTAACATGGCGTTAGAGCTCAAAAATCCTTCAACCTACACGCTTATTTTCTCTTTGATTCAAAGCTTTTTCGTCAATCTACTCTTTCCTTCTTCATCCAAAATAGCAAAACAAATTCAGAACACTAATCCCTCCTTTTCATCCTTTTCTTTACCTGGCTTAGTCACAATGAAGCTCATAGAAGACAACTACATCTTGAGGAAAGGGTAGATTTTTCCCATTGCAAAATGGTATGGCATGATGGGTTATTTAGATGGAACCCTAGAAGCTCCTTTGAAGACCAAAATAGAGAAAGATACAGAAGACAAAGATAAAGAAATTCCAAATCTAGAGTATGAAAAGTGGTATCTTCGTGACCAGCAAGTCATTGCTTGGCTTAACTCCACTCTTTCCCATAAATAATTGTTGAAAATCTTAAATTGATTCAAGCAAGTTCTGCTAATACCTTGTGGTTAAAACTTGAAAAGGCGTACACTGCACAAACTAAAGTTCAAGCAATGCGTCTACATAATGAGCTGCAAAACTGCAAGACAGATGGTAAGTTAATCAATGAATACTTGTCTAAGATGAAAGGGATTTTTTTGTCAACTGGCCATCGTACAACATGCTGTGGCAGATGATAAGAAAATGCGTTATGCACTCAATGTCTAGGTGATGAATACAAAATGTTTGTGATCTCTGTTTTGGCCAAACCACCAGTCCCATCATATACAACTCTAAAATCACTACTCTATCCAAACAACTAGTACCATCATATGCAACTCTAAAATCACTACTCTTAGAGCATGAATGTGTGTTTAACTAAAGAAGTTGAGAGTAACTCTAGTCAAACAATTGTCACTCATGATGTGTTGTATATTGCAACCAGCTCCTTTAAAGGAAGAGGAAGAAGCTTTCATTGAGGAAGAGGCCATGGGAGATTTGGTTTTGCTGATCGCTTCCCTCATAATCAAAATTTTTCCAACTTTGGAGGTCGTGACAGTGAAAATAAAAGTGAATATTCGTTTCGTAATTTTCAGAGTTGTGGTCAACAATTTTAAAATCCAAATAGGCCAAATAGAAGCCATGGCGGTAGGGAATTACTACCAAGTCCATGGCATTCTCAATCTATGCATCAATCATGTCAAATTTGTGGTCGGAACAATCATCTTGCTCCAGATTGCTTTGATCGCTACACTCCAAAGGAGAATCACACTGATGGCTTGACTCATTCAATTGCTTCTATTTCTGCAGTACCATCTGAAGCGAACTAGATTGTGGACTCTGCAGCCACTAATCATGTCACTAATGATCAAGGTAAACTTTTTGGTTGCATGCCATATATTGGAGACAATAAAATAATTATTGAAAATGGATGCTCTTTGCCAATAACTCATGTTGGTTCTACTTATATTACATCTGAGTTACGAGTAATCAAATTACCAAATGTGTTACTTGCACCTAATTTTAAGAAGAATGTTATTTCAGTAGCACAATTCATTGATCAGTACAAATGTTATTTTATCTTCACTCATGACTTACTTTTTGTGAAAGACCAATATGGGAATCTCCTCGTTAGAGGAAGCAAGCAAGGAAGTCTGTATTTTTTGGAAAGTAATGAAATTCAAGCCCTTTTTACTGGCGTTCTAACTATTGCAGTTCAGTCTAAAGCATAAGTTGAACTATGGCATCATCGATTATCGCACACAAATTTTGATAATATTGAACTTCTGTGGAATTGTAATGCTATATCTTTGTGTGACAAATTACCAAGTAATTTTGTGTGCAAAGGTTGCCAATTAGGCAAACATCATGAATTACCATTTACTAATTCAATGAAGTCTTCATATAATTTTTTTGAATTAATTCATGCTGATGTGTGGGGTAGTTCTGAATTATCCTATTTGTCAAGTTCACATTATTATTTGAGTTTTGTTGATGATTATACAAGATACACTTAGATTTATTTCTTGAAGTAGAAATATGATGTCTTCCAAGTTTTTAAGTCCTTTCACAACTTCATGTGTAAACATTATCAGAAAATAATCAAGTACTTGAGAAGTAATAATGGTGGAGAATTCATATCTTACTCATTCAAAGAATATTGTAGTGCACAGGGAATAAAACAACAGTTCACATGTCCTTATACATCTACTAAGAATGGAGTTGTAGAGAAAACATAGGCATATCACATAATTAGAAACGTCTCTAATGTTTCATAGTGGAGTGCCTAATTATTTGTGGACAGAAGCCTTTCATACAACAAGTTATGTGATAAATAGACTGTCCACCAATTCTGATCCAAAAAAAAAGTTCCACTTTCAAATACTTATAGGTCATCATCCTGACTACTCCAATCTCAAGGCCTTTGGTAGTATTTGCTATGTTCATATTCCAAAATCTACAAGAAAGAAATTATCTCCCAAGGCAGAAAAATGTGTCTTCATTGGAAATAGTGACTATCATAAAGGGTATCGTTGTTACTTACCAACAAATAAAAGGATACTTGTCTCAAGGCATGTCACATTTGATGAAAATCAATTCTTCTATGAACACCAAAGCTTCAAACCTCTCAATGCATCATCAGAGGTACCAAATTTTTATTCCTTGTTCAAGCCAAGTGGGGATTGAACACAATGTCAATGAACCTACTCACAATAGATTTGAAGAGCCACGATAACCTAATCAAAATTCTGATGAAGACAACTTTCAACAGTGCAATTCTCCAACAAGCTCAATTAGAAGTAGCATTATTTCAACAAGAGAAGATTTTGCTCTCAATTGTGATGATGGCAACTCTCTTGAACACACCAATATACTGGAACCTAATCATCAACAAATTCAGCAAGGTCGTTCAACTAGAAATATTCAAGTAAGAAAATATTTTCTAATAAAAGATTGGGCGTTAAGCACAGAAGTTACCTCTTCATATGTCTCATTTATTTCCTTCTTGCAAGAAAATACAGAACCAAGTTCACATGATGAAGCAAGCAAAGATCCGAAATGGATTGCAGTCATGAACGAGAAAGTACAAGCTCTCCTTCAATACCAAATGTGGGAGCTAGTTCCAAGACCCGAAAATAAAACGTGGTAGGATGCAAATGGGTCTACAAAATCAAATATAAATATGATGGAACTATTGAAAGGTTTAAGGCCAGATTGGTTGCAAAGGGGTTTAATCAACAATATGATTTGGATTATGAAAAAACTTTTAGCTCTGTTACGAAGATGGACACAATGAGAATGGCATTAGCCTTAGCAATCACTTTGGGTGTAAATTACATCAATTTGATGTAAAAAATGCCATTTTTATATGGAGAATTGCAAGAATATGTATATATGGAGCAACCACCTGATTATTCCTTATCAACTAATTTTGAGATGGTATGTAAATAAAAAATAGTTATTTATGGTTTGAAACAAGCTCCACGGGCTTGGTTTGATAGCTTTTGCAAGGCTCTATTCACCTTTGGTAACACTAAGAGTAAGTCAAATAATGTTCTATTCTTTATGAGAATAAAATACAAAATATATATGGTTCTAGTTTATGTTGATGACATAATTATAATAAGAGATGCTGAAAGTGAGATTGATAGGTTGAAATCCATGCTTAAACAGAAGTTTGCAATGAAATAACTAGGACACCTAAAATATTTTATAGGTGTTGAGGTAGAATGATCACTTGAAGGAATGAAAATATCTTAACACAAGTATGCAATTGACATTCTCAAAAGATTTGGAATGATCAGCTGCAAACCAACACCTACACTTGTAACCAACGCTAGAAAACTCTCTGTAGGAGATGGAGTTCCCTTGAAAAATCCTGAAGTTTATAGAAGCCTAGTTAGTGCTCTACAATATCTCACTTTCACATGACCTGACATAAGTTACTTAGTTAATCAAGTTTGTCATGATCCTAGAGAAACACGTATGAAGGCTGCTGAAAGGATTTTAAGATATGTCCCAGGAACCATAGTTGATGGTCTCTTTTATCCTATTATTGGTAGACAGCTCAATCTAATAGCATATTTGAATGTTGACTAGGGAGGAGATCCGGATAACAGAAGGTCAGTTTCTAGTTTCTACATTTTCTTTGTTGGATGCTTAGTTTCATGGAGCAGTAAGAAGCAAAGGACAATCTCGCGCTCTATCATTGAAGCGGAATATCGAGCTATAACATCTGCAACTGTTGAAATATCTTGGTATAGAAACATACTTATGGAACTAGGTGAAAAGATGCATCATATTATTCTGAAATGTGACAGCCAAAGTGCTCCCAAGCTTGCTTCTAATCCAGTGTTCCATGCTAGAAGCAAGCACATTGAACTTGACTATCACTTTATCCGTGAGAAGGTTGAAAGGAAAGAAATCATTCCAGAATTTGTGTCTTTTATAGAACAACTTGCAGACATTTTTACAAAAAGACTTGTTGCTGTTCAACATCAAAGAATTAGAAATATATTATTTGTTCTTCACCCAGACAATTGTTTGAGAGGGGGTGTTAGAAGTAGCTAGATGTTATATTTCTTATTTAATTAGTACTACTCTGTACCTTTCACATAGTGTAGAATAGTCAACCCATTAAATTTCTATTAAAATACTATTTCTTTCTAGTGTATATAAATGGTTGTAACAATGAAATTAATGAGATATATTAGAAAGTTCTTTCTCTATCTAGCTTCCTCTTCTCTTTCGTTTTCTCTCATTGATCTTAATAATGGCTTCATGTCATACTTTAACAAGTGAAGCAAGTTTTGCACTCAATTCGTAGCATGGAATTGCTATCTTTTTTCTTTTAGTTTTACTAAAAAGTGCACTAAGGATCATTTTTACGGATTTAAAATATGAATTTTTTCCATAAAAAGTAGATTATTTAATGTATTAAAAATTAAAAAAACTCTTTTTTTCATGTAACTTTTTATTTTGGATTCATTAACAAGTGTCCTTAAGATATATATTAGAAAAATCATTTTTTTCACTGAAAAAAATCATTTTATTAACTAGAACCAAGAATGTCGAAAGTTGTCAAATTAAAAATAAAATCAGGAGCCTCTTCCATCTACACAAATTGATTTGAGAATGCAAACTTAGCTAATATATGCATGAGCTAGTCTATTGCCATCTCTTGTTACATGCAACATAATGCAAGATCTTAAATGTAGAGGTGTCTAGTAGGTTAGGTCAATCTGCGAACTTATAGGGTTCGATCCAACCAAACCCAAAAAATGTTAGTTAAATTGGGTTCGCGAGTTGGGTTGGATTAAAAATGTTTCAACTCTAGTATGTGGGTCGAGTAGTGGGTTAGAACACGTCCAACCTGCACAAGCCCACCCATGCTTTTTTTTTTTTAGTAAAAAGTCACCGCTGCTAAATGACCATTGGTGGAGGACTCTTAAGAAACTCATTGATTTACGGACTTAGATGAATGAGATTGAGAAGTTTGAAGCTGGTAGTGTGTTATATAAAACTCATTCAATTTTTTAAATGAATTACTAATTGTCTATTACTAATTGTTAATACTTTTTTGATATGTTAGATATGTCAGCTGTTAGAGAAGAAATTATGGGTCTTAAACATTAATTCTTTTAGTTGTTTGCGATTTAATGGTTGACTTTCTAATTCTTATAAACTTATTTCATTTTTGAGTTTAAATTCATATGTAATTTGACATTTGTCCAATTGATTATGCAGACCAAGGTAGAAAGGAGGGCACACCGTCGTGCAGAGTTTTATGAGATATTCATGAATTCTAAACAACCATGGTGACATTTTAGAATGATTTTTCCTGATTTTTCTGTTGTTCTAATCAAGTTTAAGTGTAGACATTGTGCTGTTACTCACAAAGTGAATAAAGAAAATCAGTTCATAAGACTCTCGACGCATCTAAATGACAGTTGTGTTGAAAAACTAATAGATCGTTTGGATGATAAAGAATATACAGAAAATATAGAGAGTGAAGTTAATGATTATGTCAATATATATGACATGCGTGATGACACTGACTTCGATTGGTTAGACCAATTTGTTGTTTGAGTTATGATTAGCTTTATTTAGTTTATTCCAGATTTAGTAAGACTTGTTAGTTGTCAATTTGTTATGCACTTATTGACTTATGATGTTTAGTTTATTTGAGATTGAAACATATTATGTTCGAGTAAGGTCAGTTGAGACTTATGATGTTAATTTGTTAGATTAAGACCTATTATATTTGAGATTGAAACTTGTGATATTAATTTGTTAGATTAAGATCTATTATATTTAAGATTAAAACTTATAATGTTAATTTGTTAGATTTTGTATTAACTTTTTTTAGAAATTTAAAAAAAAAAAATATTGAACTCACATGTTCGACTTAACCTAACTCACTATTGAGCGAGTCGGGTTAAGGAAAAAAATCTCCCCGGCCTAACCCAACTTAACTCACTACTCTAATGAGCAAATTAAATCTAAAAATACTATTAAACCAACCCCACCCACCCACAACAGACACTCCTACTTAAATGGGTGCTTATCATAGTACAATCCTCCAGCACTGATTCAAAGGGGTTTCGAAGTGCCAACCTCAAAAGAGTCTTCTTCCATAGTTAGGTCCAAGAAACTAAGATACGTGAGGCCTAATCTGACTGCCATAGCTAAAGCCATGGTTGGGTCAAGTTCTTGTGGAGTGGCCCATTTTGTTGCTACTAAAAATTAAAATTTCCCGAGTCATGAACCACAGCACCAACACCACCTGGACTGTCTTTCTTTATTGCAGCATCAACATAAATTTTATAACAGTCCAAACTAAGAAGGGAGGGGTCCCATTCTTAGCAAGAGCGATGATGAATTGATGGAGGCATATTCGGTTCCCTATCAAGCCAAATGTTATGGAGAATCATACAGAACATCTCTATTACAATAGCATCCTTTTAACCCCAAATTAGCTTAAACCATTCATTCAGAGAAAGATAAGTGATGCAAAGGTTCAATTCTTAAGCTCAATGAGGGGTCATAAACAGTGTTCTCCTCACCCACTCACAAACCACAATCTCCGAGGGCATGATTTATTGTTTCCTCATATTGCATGCATCTATTCTAGGGCATAATGTCAAGCATGGCACCCCACGATAAGATAGATAGATTGAACATTCTGGGAGGTATGTTCATCTTGCAAAATCTCTTCCAATTCACTATGTCGTGTCATCTACAGGGTTTCACTCCCTCTTCTCTGGCTTGATCTGATTAAATGGTAGGAGGATTTTACACATTATATCTGCCATGACCTTCCTTTGATGCATGCTAATAAATTTTGATCCTTTCTACTGAAATTAGGTAGGAGAATTTTCAGAATTTGCTCTACCTCAAAAGCTAGAAAAATGATCTCAACCACCTTTGCCTATTCCTCACTTGTCGGTCCGGGTCAATTAAGCTCAGAAACAGTGGTCCCAGGGTTTAGAAGGGAACATAGATCTGATTAATTTAGTTTATGTTTAAAATAGTTTATAATAAAAAAAATTGAAAGAACTTTTAAAAAACAAACGAAATTTTATTTAAAATAAGCTCAACTATTCATGCCTTTAATCAGTCCCACCAACAAGGCCTCATTAAAAGCTTCGAACTCTAAAAAACCCGAGCCACCTTCTATGTTTGCAAAGCTTCTACCACTCCACCCAATGTATCTTTTGTTTCCCATTCTTACTCCCCCAGAAGAAAAATTTGTTTATCATGGACTCTATGTGAGTAGTAAAAATTTTGGTAAGAGGAAGCAACCCATTATGAATATGGGAATTGATTGAGTGACTGCCTTAATTAGTACCTCCTTGCCAGTTCTTTTGAGGCATTTCTCATTCAAAATAGAATAGCCTTGATTTAATGACTTTTCATTTAATATTAATTGGTGATTTTTTTACTGGCATGTCATCTCTAAGGACTATTACAAGCTAATATTGTTTATGATATTAGGTATTCCTTGACTTTGAAATAAACATTTTCTCCCTAAATTGTTTTCTCAAAAGAAAAATGAAAAATTTCAATACTTACCAGCTCTCACCCGCAGCACACCTGAACCACACATACAAGAATGTCACCGGGGTGAGGCTGAGTAGTGCTTCCCCTGCTTCTACTCCCGTCTTCGTCGCAAGTATTCATTTGTAATATTAGAGTTAGATATTTGACAGATATCTGTAAGTATTTAATAATTTAAAATAAAATTTAAAAAATCATAAAATTAAAACAAAAATAAAATTAACTCTAACATTACATATTACAAATTTGATTAACAATATAAAATTCTTACAAAATTAAAAGAATGCATATCAAATTCAATTATATTTTATAATAATCAATTTATATAAATATTTATTATATAAATAGTATGTATTTTTTCAATAATTTTTTATCATTATAGATCCATTCACTAAAAAATTTATTATGAAATAATAAAAAGTATATTTTTTTAATTTCATCTCAAAGTAGAAAAGAAAAAAAAAAAAAATAATATATTCACCCTTATATAATAAATTAGAGTATACTAACTTGAGAGTGATTTATTCTCATACTCTACTCTCATTCACAATGACATATGTTATTCTTAATTTTTTCTTCGAGAGTGATTTATTCTCTTACTATACTCTCTTTAAAGAATGACATGTGTTATTCTTAACTTTTTCTTTTAAATTTTAAATTCAAATTTTATTTTAAATTATTTATGAATATCTTCCTTATAATTTTAAAACTTTTTCATCTTTTAATTTATGTTTTTTTAAATTCTATCCGAATAAATTAACTGTGCATACTTTTTAAAATTTTAAACATTTTTTTAAATTTATTTTTTAAAATTCTATTTGAATTCTAAAAAAACTCTTACAATGCATGAGATAAGAGTATTTGTGATTCTGTTTAGATTAATTTTGAGTAAAAAAACTAATAAATTTAAACAATATTATTAACATAAGTTTGGATTGGATTTGATTAATTATATTCTAAAAATCGATCAATTTGAATTGATTTAAATTTTGTTTAGAAAGGATTGGGTTAATCGATTTTTTATCAAAATTTTTGTAAATTTATAATATTGTGAGTTAAAAACAGTTTATCTTATTAAAAAGAAAAAAAAACAAGAGATAAAGGAAATAAAAATAGAAATTACTCATTTCACATATATAAAATAATATTTGATCATATAAAGTAAAATACGTGTATGAAAAATTAGAATTGTTATAAATAAAAATATAAATAAAATAACAAATAAATAAATTATATAATGTTAATAAGTGTGAATTAGATTAGATTAATTTTGATTTTCAAAACAAAAAATTGATCTAATACAATTAATTTTCAAAAAATTAATTTAAAAAACTAAATTTATTTAATTTTGATTGGACTTCAATTTTCTTATTCGATTTTCAATTTAACTTTTGATTTGAATTGGATTTAAATGTTCCTAAAACAAAATGGTTATTAGTTAAATTAAAAAAAGGGGATACTTATTCACCCCACCCTTATTTATTACCCATCCCCGCACACCGTCCCGGTAAACCGCATGTCCCCATGGTTAAGGTATTTTTGCCTACACACATAAGATGGTAGAGCTTCACGCCTTCAACTTCAACGCCACCTAATTCCACCACTGCAAACAGAGCAAATACCCATCCCTAGCCGAAATGCCAGCAACTTCTCCTCACTCCCAAAATTCATCCTTACTATCCAGAGTATCAAAACACCAAAATAAACATTAAAAAAAAAAAACAATCTTCGAAATCAACCACAACATAGCACCTCAAAAACCAACCCCCTGTAACAGTGTATCATTGAATCCCGTCAACAGCAAGCCGGCATCGCCACCGTGAAATCCCATAGGGTGAGCCACGCGGGTCCGCTAGACCAAAATGGAGCACAGATCTCTCCCTAGCCCCTAACCCTGTCTTTTTTTCTTTTTTGGTTACAACCCTGTCTTTTGTTTTTATTCCCTTTCTTTGTTTATTTAATTTTTTAGTTTAGCTGGTATGTATTTAAGTGTAAAAAAAATTATATTAATATTTATTAATATTTTGACAAATTAATATTTATTATTATTTTTTTATCTTTGTAATTAAAATAAAAATATATATGTCAAAATATTAATGGATGTAATTATAAAACACTTTAAATTGATCATGCATTTTTTTTTATTATGTACTTTTATTATTTGGGTTGATATTGTTTCATCTGTGCTTGTTTACTTTGTTTGGAATTGGCCTTCTTGATCAAATTTTATTTGTGGGCGGAAGCTTTGGAATAAGATGGGTTCATTTCAGGTGTTTAGCAGAAAGCCAGACAGTTCAGCTGGGCTTGGGTCTATAGGCTTGGACCGTCTAAGATAAATATTTTGGTATAGTGTCTAAGATAAATTTGACAATTTGTTTCTTAGCTATTTGTAGGTCTTGCTTGATTTTATGACCTGGGCTTTCCTTGTTAAAAATAAATTAATAGCTTATTCCCTCAAAGGATAAAATTTCTGTTTGTTTATAAAATAAGTAAGTAAGAATGTATTTATTTTTAATTTAATAAAATACATAAAAATTTTAATTTATTAAATAATTTAATGATAAATATATTCTTATTCATTTACTTTATAAATAAATTCACTTTAAATGAATATTTTTCCCTTTTGAATTATCATATGATTTTTTAACTATAAAATATATGTTTGGTTAAATTAAAATTTTAATTCTTATAATTTATATTTATTTTTAATTCAGTTTCTATAATTTTTTTCTTTTCAAATTTGTCTTCACACTTACAAAAATTTATAAAATAATTCTTGTCATTAACTTTTATTTTAATATCATTAATTTAATTCCTACTAAATATTTTATGAAAAAAAGAATATCTAAAAAGTATTTATTAGACAAAGAAATATTCAGAAATAATAAACAACTATTAAAATAAAGAAACATCTTATTTGATGTTTTACATAGAAAAGACATCTAAAAGAGTTTATATTAAATATAGAAATATTTACTTTGTTAACTAACTGGTAGTATTATAACAAGTATTATAATAAAAATTAATGACATCAATTATTTTAAAAAAATTTGTAAGTGTGAAGACTGATTTAAAAATTATAGAGACTAAATTAAAAATAAATGTAAATTATAGAATCAAAACTTTAATTTAACTAAAATATTTTTTATTTATTATCTTTAACTAATTGGATTAGTTCTAATTATCATATGTTATTATTTGATTTTAATTAAATTAAAATTATTCCCGTAAAAACTGTTGTTATACTTATTATTACTTTTATTATCCCACGTCTTTTTTTGTTATCAGGACCTGATGTTTATTTTTTTACACGCCATCTAATTGCAGTATGTTATGTATAATTATTATATAAAAAACAACAAAATATAAATAAAAAAAACGAAGGCTTTTTTTTTATCAGAGTATATATATTTTTTTATCATTCTACCATATCTTTTAGATTATGTACTAAAATATACTTATTTTATAACATGTTCAGAAGTTGTCCTAAATGATGATGACTTTTGACTTGTGTAATTTTTTTAGTAAGTAGTTCAGAAATTGCATGGGTGATGACAAATTCTTACTTATATATTTATTTATATTTTTTATTAAATAACTTATAAGTCATCATGACTAATGGAGATTTTTATACATTATATTTTAAAAAAAATTACATTTTGTTCACAAAAGTCACCATCAATGAGGGCGAGTTTTATACATTTAATAAATAAAAATAAAAAATAAAATGCTCATGGAAATCGTCATCATTCATGATGATTTTGTAGAAGATAAAATTAAAAAGAAAAGAATTTATTGTATAGCACGCTTCTAAAGACATTTCGCTAGGTGTTGCATGACTTAATTGACTACTTACTATTGCATCATATGCATTTGCACAAGTTTTATTTTGAGATTCTTTGAATTATTATGTGTATGATGTAATATCATTCCTAACTTATTAGCCTTAATGATGGTTATAATATGTTATTAACTTTTGTGTGAGTCATCTATTAATTTTTGGTGATTTTCTAAGTTAGTTTGAACATAATGCTCTATCATAGGAAATGAAAAATAACCCAAAAATTAGCATAAAATGCTTAAATAATAGAAATAAATATGAAAAATTTATTTCTAATATATAAATAATTAGAATGAATTATGATAAATTTTGGGAATTAAAAAATTATTTTGGTATTTTTAATAAATAAACCAAGTGTTTAAAGACCAAAATTAAATAGGAGAGTAGTTCAGAAAATTATTAAATTTGTGGTACTATTAAATAGATGATAGAATTTATTTTAAAAATGATTATAGGTTAAGACAGATACCTATAAACAAATACGGGTTAGAGCAAATACGTATTAGTTACTTCCTTAAGATTATATTAATATGAGGAAAGTAATAGAACTTAAGTAATAGTTAATAGTATATAGGAAATTACGGAATGATGAGTATAAGGACTAAATGAGATCTTAAAATTTCTTATCACACTTATAAAAGTAAAAAAATTCATTAATAAAAGATCAAAGTATTCCTAAGAGATATAACACTTCCATTTAATCATATAAAAGTCAAACAGAGCATTGATGACTTCCTTTCATACATAAATAAGACTGCATAAAGAGATAAGAACAAAAGAAAAGAAAGAAAAGGAGAGAAACAGAGAACGCGAGGTAGAGGGAGGAAGGAAGAAAAAGAAAGAAAGAGTAGCAAAAAAGAAGAAAAGGAAAAGGAAGAAAGACTTCATCATCAAGAAAATTAGGTCAGGGCTTTCTGTGTTTTACTTCTTTACCCTGATCCATCTATTTTGTTTCTTAAAATCTCTTGCAAAGATGGATAGAATAAGAGTTTCAAATGAATCTCTATATGCAACTAGTTATGATTGAATACATGTAGAATTCATAGGATTTAATTTGAATATGTTTGATTGAATATCTTAAGATTTACATGGAACTAGTTATGATTGAATATCATTTCCATTAACTTGAGGAATAGGATTTCTTGAACTCTCCATCTATTATGTGCTTCTTGAATTCTTGAGATATATGATATGTTTGATATCATGGACATGATTTGTATTTGGTTTATCATATGATTTAATTTGAATTTAAATAAATGGTGATTTGTTTAGGTTGATAAATGATAACATGAGATGAATGTGGATATATGTTGGCTTGTGGCTATAAAACTTGGCTATAAAACTATTTTTAATTCATCTAATAACATGCACATTGCACAAGATAAAGCCACTTCTATGTTTTGCTTCTTTACCATGATTCATCTATTTTGTTTCTTAAACTTTCTTGCAAAGATGGATAGAATAAGAGTTTCTAATGAATCTCTATATGTAACTAGTTATGATTGAATACATGTAGAATTCATAGGATTTAATTTGAATATGTTTGATTGAATATCTTAGGATTTATATGGAATTAGTTATGATTGAATATCATTTCCATTAACGTGAGGCATAGGATTTCTTGAACTCTCCATCTATTATGTGCTTCTTGAATTCTTGAGATATATGATATGTTTGATATCATGGAAATTATTTGTATTTGGTTTATCATATGATTTAATTTGAATTTAAATAAATGGTGATTTGTTTAGGTTGATAAATGATAACATGAGATGAATGTGGATATATGTTGGCTTGTGGCTATAAAACTTGGCTATAAAACTATTTTTAATTCATCTGATAACATGTATATTGCACAAGATAAAGCCAGTTCTGTGTTTTGCTTCTTTACCATGATCCATCTATCTTGTTTCTTAAACTCTCTTGCAAAGATGGATAAAATAAGAGTTTCTAATGAATCTCTATATGCAACTAGTTATGATTGAATACATGTAGAATTCATAGGATTTAATTTGAATATGTTTGATTGAATATCTTAGGATTTATATGGAACTAGTTATGATTGAATATCATTTCCATTAACGTGAGGCATAGGATTTCTTGAACTCTCCATCTATTATGTGCTTCTTGAATTCTTGAGATATATGATATGTTTGATATCATGGAAATGATTTGTATTTAGTTTATCATATGATTTAATTTGAATTTAAGTAAATGGTGATTTGTTTAGGTTGATAAATGATAACATGGGATGAATGTGGGTATTTGTTGGCTTGTGGCTATAAAACTTGGCTATAAAACTATTTTTAATTCATCTGAAGCCTTCAACTGAAGATTTCTACTTGTATCTTCATATGTGTTCTTAACTTGAAAATGACTTCACCACCATTATTGAGACTGCAAGATCAACATATATCTTCAGTTATATATCAAGAGGTAATTAAAATTTATAAATATTATCTTTATTACATTATTATTTTATAATTATATAATTAATTCATTTAATTAATTGTGAACAAGATACTCGTCGCATCTTGTGCAATAGCCAACAATAATGTTTCTTTGTATTTTTCATATAAGAATGTACCATCTATTTGTACAATAGGTTTCCAATAAGGAAACCCATCAATGCAAGACATGAATGTCCAAAAGAATCGATGGAATACTCGCTTACCTTGCACTAGTCGAGCATCTTCATATGTAGGTATTGTTTGCAAGTCCACAATTATACCAGGAACAAAATGTAGCATTGCACCCAATCACTTAGGCAAATCATTGTGTGATTTATCCCAATTACCAAACATTCAAACAATTGCCTTTTGCTTTGTTTTCCACGCTTTCCTATAAGAGGTTATGTATCCATATTGGATTCGTATCTCAGCGATTAAAACTAAAACAGTGATTGATGGATTTTCTTGAACCAGTGACACAACACATGAACAAATAATGTCAAAATGAAATCCTTCAAGTTATGCAAGTATGAGGGCCATTATATTTTTTAATCTCTCATACCTATTTCTTCTTCATAAATGTTGCCCTTATGCTCCAATTGCACCCTTGCCCATACATTTTGCATTTACCATGATATTTGGTTGGCTCAGACTCTTATCACTTTGTAATTCACAGAGTTTTTGATGTTTTAATGCTTTATAGCTGAAAGCACGACCTCTTTCATTGGAAATTACATCCCAACATAGAGATCACTACCAGATGGATCCAAACTCGTATGTCTACCTAATGTATGAGCATATTCAATAAATTCTGGCACATGCATCGCCTCCAAATCAACGATGTGCATATGGGATGCAGGCACATACGGTGGAAGAACACCACTACCTCCTTCACTAGATGACAAATGAAAAGTACTAGTATCATTGGTGACATCCCTGTTAGAATCATCACTATCATCATTGTCACCTAATTCAACATACTCTTCATACTCACTAAAGTTGCCAATATATTCACCATGGGCTCTAGATGACGAATCTAGATTAGCGGCAAATGAAATCTGTCTTCCAGCATCCATTTCAACGTCTCTAATTAGAGAGTCTATCATAATCGGGATATCTGATCTATATGGTTCATCACACTAATGACTAAGAACATTTGAAAGCCCACAATCAACATCAACATCCTCTAGGTCAGCATATAACTCAATTACACCAATATTCAGAAATTGTTCATGAGCATCAAACATGAACCTCACATCATCATCAAACATGCACCTTACATCATCATCATCTTCAAGTGGAAAAGTCCTATACCAAACACATCCTTGACCAATAGATATAGGAAGCCTATACATAATCTCTAATATTATTTTTCTATTTCTAGCTTTCATTTTTGTATGAATTTTCACGTTGAGTTCCTCTAATGTAATGTCTTCATTAACACTAAAGTTTTTAGGACATTCATATTCAAAGGTAACACCTTTATCATTAGTGCAAATTTGTCTATTAAAATAGAGAAATATGACAAATTTGTTGCTCATGTAGCATAACCAACTGTAAATAAGAAAACCAAAATCATGTATATAGATTATAAAACGACAAACCAAAAAGCGAGAATGTTCAGCGACACTAGAAACAAAATAGACATACCTCTAACCTCTTAAGATATAAATTTATTTAAACAAAATAGACATAACAATAATGCTCATATTAAAATAGACATACCTATGTGGTTCTTAAAATGCAAATCTGATTGAAACAAAATACCAAGAATGTTCTTCACTAACACCTGAAGCCAACAAACAATAATGTGAAAGTAGAAGAACCAAGAAAATGCAGAAGCGGAAAGTACATGAATAAGGAAGTAAGAATATACTTTCAATGGTTTTATTTATTTATCTGCCAAGGAATAAAAGGATTTTGTATTTAAAGAAGGAATCTGATTCTTTCTTTCCAGTATACTCAGTCAACAATTTTTCTTTCATTAGAACGAATTCGATTCTCATTCTTTTTCAGCATATCTTTAGAAGTGTGCTATATGATATTTTTTTTTCCTTTTAGTTTTATCTTCTACAAAATCGTCACGAACGATAATAATTTCTATGAATATTTTATTTTTTATTTTATTTATTACATGCATAAAAGTCACCCTCAAAGATGACAGCTTTTGTGAACAAAATATAAATTTTTTTAACAAAAAAAAAAATATAATGATGACTTCTAAGTTATTTAACAAAAAATATAAATAAATGTAAAAAAAAAATCACTATCACTAATAACGACTTTTTACTATAAAATAAATAAATTTTAGTACATAAGGTAAAACAATAAATAAAAAAATCTATATTGTGAATTTTGTGATAAAAAAGCCTAAAATGGACGATTGTACTAGATAATTAATAATTAAATCATCTGCGTGTCTGTAGTAAAAAGTGAAAACCATTATTTTCGCTAATTGGCTCCGCTGCGGAAAATGTGGAGAAAACAATAACGCCATGCTCTCTCAGAATCTCACTGCCTCTCTCAAATCTGCTATGTGATTGTGAAGCCTCTAATCTGCTCTCAAATCCCTTCATTCACTTTCTCTCTGTCTCTCTCTCACACACACTCTCTGTCTCTCTCACACACGTTCCCTTCTCTCTCTTCTTCCTGATTACCGGAGAATATTCTCCCTCCGAATGTGAAAGGTAAATAAATGACGTGTGCTCTACAACTTCCTCTGTTTGGTTCCCCCGCAATCTCTATCTATCTTGAACAATCACGATTAATTGGTGTTTGGTTTCAGGTGCAAGTTCAACCTAGATGGCTTGGATGCTGATCATTGCTTCTCTCATTTCTCTGTGGGTCATTTCTCTATGCAAAATTCTCCTTGTCTCGCGCATCCCTTTCGCCAAACACTTTAAGCAAAAGGGTTGGATTCTATTCTATGTGTCTTATGTGATTTAGTCTTGAACTTTTCTTCTTCTTCTTAATTTCAAATTTTGTTTTCCTCGTTTGTTTTTAGGTAGAGCACTTCAGAAGAGAAATGCCTTGCTGGTTATTGCTCACCCGGATGACGAATCCATGTAAGTTTGAAACCGTAATTTTAATTATTTATAATATTAATGTGTGATTGGATTAACTTATTTTGTATTCAAAACAGTTTATAATAATATAATCAAAACCTTTATGAGTGGCTTTTTTTTTTTAAAAAGATTTTTTCCCCAGAAATAATCAAAACCATACATGCGTAATTCGTTGATGACATTGAGAAGTTGATCACACAGATTGCTCTCTAATTTGTGATTTCTAATACATTTATGCTATTGCTACCTTATCTGTGACAAATGCTGCTTTAGTTTCGTTTGGTTTAAGGCATTTGGTCAAATTGGTTCTATTTATTGTGCCTTTACCTCAGCTTTTTGCATTAACTTTTCAACTTTGATCATGTATTCATGCTCCCTGTATATCACTGAGATATTTGAAAAAAAAATTAGTTATTTCATACGGGAAATGCTATATAAAACATCATTTTGAATAGGTCAGTAACGCCTTTTATCTTCATCAGTTACACATAGAGACAGGAACAACAGTTGTTAGGCCATCAGTTATCTGATTCTGAAAAGTTAAACCTAATAGGAAATGGCTGAAACAAGTTATGTGAAGTTCAATGCACAATAGATTCCTCGGTGTGACCAATTTTAAAACTTTATTCCTATCACAAGATTAAAGTGGTGCTCTGATACAAAATGCTATATTATTAGCTACAAATTGGGATACCATGATTATCTTCAGGAATTTATCCATCATTGTACCGAGGCTAATCCTGAAGACTAAGTACCCCCCCAAAAAAAATCTTGAGACTAAGTTACTAATCTAAATTGTACAGAAGTAAATTTTATGTCACACTTAAACCACAATTTCTTTGTATGTGAATCTAGCATGGTTTGAACTTGACTTGGTTAACTTTTAGGAAATTGCATCTACTTTTCTTTTTTTTTGGTGCCAGAGTTGTAGTATAATGAAGGGTTTGAAGTATATATTTTCAAACTTTTGGATTATGATTTCACATTGTCTTGAAATTTTGTTCCATTTATGCAGGTTCTTTACTCCAACTGTAAATTTTCTGACTTCAAGGGGGCAGAATGTTCAAATACTTTGCTTATCTATTGGTGATTAACTTTGGACAATCTGTTTTTGTTTTGTAATTCATAGCAGTTATGGTATATGTGTGTTTATGTTAATCTTTTGCTATTTTTGCATATGTCAGCTTATACTCAAATTTTTATTAATTTTAAAATAATCATATTCTTCTTTCTCCTGTAGTTAATTTTTCTTCAAGGTGGCATCTTTCTAATTTAAGCAAGTTAAGATATTGTCTTAAAAAAGAATTTAATTTTGAGCCATTGTTAGTGAAAAGAGTTTTTTATTATTAATGGAACATATGTTGTCCCTTCATCTACATCTACATCCACACCTTGGCACTAATATTTAGTTAAAGTAGATAATATGTAAAAAAAAGTCCAATATTGTCAATTAGATGATAATAGACATATATGTTATATTTATCAAACTAATAAACTGTTGTAGCATTATGAATCTGGCTTTAGCCTGAGCTACATAACTCAGGTTAATTTTCGTTATCAGTTTTCACTGGTGCATGTAATAAGAAATTTTCTTCTTCTTTTTTATTTTTTATTTTTTTCTATTCTATAATTCTATCTTAGAATGTTAGATATGGGATTCTGGATATCACAAAATCAAAGCTTCAAGCTTGGGCTCTAAGAAAGATTCAATGTTTATGTTTCAATTCATTGGATAATTTTTTTTTATTTACTTATTTTTTCTGTAGGTGATGCAGATGGCAAAGGAAATATCAGAAAACAAGAGCTCTTTCAGGCTTGTGTAGCTCTCAAGGTGATTTACAAAATGGCTTAAAATAGTTGTGGTTTCATACATAATATCAGAGCTTATCTTTAAATATAAAACATTGGCCCTATTGTGAAATTATTTAATAATTTTTTCATTAGATCATTTAGTAGTCATAGCTTTCCAATCTGAGAACAAAAATTTCTTTGGTAACCTAGGTAGCCTTTCCTTCAGAATGTTCTTTATAAATTGAAGATGACAGACTCTGTCTAAAAATTAATAAGGTTATTGTTTGTATGACATTGGAAATTTTGTACACAGGTTCCAATGCAACAAGTGAAGATTGTCAACCATCCAGATCTGCAGGTTTTGATCCAATAGGTCTCTGGAAGTTCTAAAATTTAGTATTACTTAAAATGTTATTGTTAGTTCCTTATATTGCCATTGTTTAACCTGTTGTCATACCTAGGATGGTTTTGGTAAAGTTTGGAACCATAGCTTATTGGCAAAGATTATTGAGGGAGAAATAACCAGTCACTGCATTGATATGGTAAGATCGTACCTCTGTACTAGTGTTATCATTTTTTGGTTTGTAAACATAGTTTTAGAGTCAAGAAGCTTCCATTTGTGCCCCATAAGCATCTTTTGGTGGGACTAGTACTTTCTGTTCAAATTATCTCTTTTAAGGCCCCCTTCTCACTTATCCTTTTTTCCCCAGATTATTACTTTTGACAACTATGGTGTCTCAGGTCATTGTAATCATCGTGATGTGCATTATGGAGTATGGTAAGTTGAACTATTATTATACTGCTATTGATCAATATTGAATAAACAGAACTGGAAAAATCTGGAGATATAGCACTTGTTCAGTTTGAGATTTATTTTACATGATATAATTTTAAAATTAAAATAACAATAAATGTGTAATCATGCTATATATAGTGATACCCATTTTCAGCCGTGTGGTTTTATTTTGTGCTTTATAGGAGGAGCAGCTTAGTTTGCATACTTAGAACACTTCAATACTCAAATAACCATGAACTGCCTTTCTAATTCCTTCTTTTTCAAATGTATTGAAGTTTTTGTTTTAAAAGCTCCTGTTAAGCTGCTGTGCAGTGGTTCAGATTATTACCATCTTATGAGAATACGATATTGATATTTGACCATGCATGCTTCTTATAGTAATTATTTAAATGTTGTCCGCAATTTTTCTGTTTGTTGTGCCTTGCTGATTGCTAGAATTATCCTTGTGGATTCTTTAACAGTTCTCTTAGTCCTCATCTGTGTGATCTCTAGCACAGTATCCAAGAAAATGATAGATGATGGGGGTTAAGTGCATGAGGACATGATCTTTGATTTACCTATTTAGATTTAATTCAGTAGACTAGTCACGTATCACTTTCTCTCATTCTTATGCTGCTATATCTCTGACGTCAAAAAATTTTCCATGTTGTAAACAGCAAGCTACTAGATGATACTTTACAAAGAGATATTGAAGTTTGGGAGCTTGTATGTTTTGCTTTCTTAATTTTCTTTTCTTATATTATTTGACCAAATATTCATTAGAACTTGTTCAAATTGACATATTCTCCTGGGGTGTCTTCATTGTTGTTAGGTTAGCACTAACATATTGCGCAAGTATAGTGGTCCTGTTGATATCTGGTTGTCCATGTTTTGGCCCATGCTGCTCTCAAATAAAACAATGCAGTGCTTGGTAAATGAACATCCACGTAGGAGCTTTCTCGCCATGGCCCAACACTCAAGCCAGTGGGTGTGGTATGTTTTTCCTTATTTTTATTATAAAACTGTATCCGAAATATCTCTGCCTCGAAATTTGCAAATGTTGTTCAATTGGATTTTGTTTCTTTTGGTGTTTTCTTCCTTCAATCTTTATCCTTCCTCTTGATTGTCAATCTTCCATCCATTACACATGACATCTATGTGATAGATATTTAAACACTTAAATTGAAGTTATCTCGAGGCATTCTCCAGCAGAACATATTTTTCTCAATCTAAAAATTAATTTTATTTCTGCAGGTTCCGCAAGCTTTTTGTAGCCTTGTCCAGTTATACCTATATGAACACTCTTAGAAAGATCAAGTAAGGTTACGACATTGAAAGAATTACATTGCTTGTGACTTGTAATATCAGCTTTTATACTTGTATTTGTTGCAATCCTGTTTGGCATCTACATGAGCGTACATCAAACATACCTCTTGGTTCAAGCTAAACATTACGTGGCACTGTGGCTCAAACAGCCTTTCACTTCCTCTTGACATGCTTGAACGGAATCACTGCAAATTTTCTTCACATTATCCTAGATGCATATGTTCCTTAGCATTGCTCAAAGTTTGTCTCAGGTTTTGCTTACTTAGTTTACAGTTCGTTGTGTTAGTAAAGTAGCACAATAAGTGTTCTTTACTACTGATGTATTAGCAAAAGGCCATGACCATCCTTAATGATTCTTTCTATCAATCTTCAATCACCCACGAGCTAATACTTGTAAATGTTTTGTAATTATATTTGGTGATCCTTCTTTTAATCATGTGTAACGCAACATCTTTGAGCAATTGCACATGCATAGACTGAAACAACGGCATCTGATTTGGCGGGACTGCTGAATGTTGCCTCCATGTTCAAGGTTTAATTTACAACGAAATATTGGGTAGAGATGGAGGGTGAATGTGTTGGAACCTTCAATAAAATTAAGTTGATATATGCTAAGGATAAATTACTGCATGTTCCTAGTGGACTCCATCATTATTTAAAGGCTGAGATGTCAAAATATGAATAGAGCACACTTCTACATGGCATAATTTCTCTATGCTAAGGGTTTGTATTTTCATGGTTCACAGTGCTAACTAGGTCCTCACAGTGTAATTATATTTTCATGGCTCAGTTAACATGAGGCAGTCATGCTTATAAAGAACATGTTGTTGCCTAAATCTATTTTGGCATTCATAAAAAGTATTATCAATATAACAATTCAAAAAGTATCTAATGGATCTTCTTAAAAAATGTAGAAAAGAGGTTTTCAACCCTATTTTCTTACAGGTATCACATATGACGTTGGTATAATATGGGAATTTGACTTTTGTTTAAAACTTAAAATACAGGTACAATATGACATGCCTTTATATATATATATATATATAGTGGGGATCTATTGACTCTAAGAGTAAGCGAAAAGACTTACTCTCAATTGTGTCCCTTTGTTTTGCTTAGATCCAATGATTGTCATTAATTAGCACTTATAACCATTAAGTGAAAAGAAAAAAAAATCACGTGACCTTTTTTTTAATTATGGAAGCCATTCCTTCTTTCTTGTTCATTTTTCTCAAACCTGATCTAAAATGGTAGAAGTTTTATCTTTGAAGTAATCATGCAATTCTCCAAAAATTTCCCATTGTAAGAGGCGTTATACTCGTTTAAAATAGCATTATTGTACTTCTCTTAACAAACAGAAAAAGATGAATGGCCATGTCCTATGGGCCATTAGTAATGCTTCTTTGAGTCTTCCTCACACCATTACCTATTTGCTTTGAAAAATAACCTATGCATACTTTCCATCAAACCCCACCTGTAGATAGTTTTCACTTTGTCAAATGTAATATTTTTAGTCCACCAACAAATGTAAGCTTTCAACGCCTTATTGGATGTGACCCTGCAGAATGCCACATTGCCAACATGGTGGCCAGTGCCGGCTTTTGCATAAAGCCATTGAAGCAAGGGCTTTAGGTCTCTAAATTTTCAAGGCCTCATAATTTCATAATAAAATAATTAATCATATTAAAAATAAAAATTTAGATAATTAATAATATATTAACAGGAATTTCTTCTTAATTTTCTTTTAGTGTTTTTTATTTCTTAACTTCAATCTCTTCCAAAGAATAAAAAATTATGAATAAATTAATTATAAAAAATTTAATTAAAAATTTTGTATCTCAAAAAGTTAGTAAAATAAAATTATAATAAAAAATTTCATTTATTTTCTCAAAAGGCCTCATTTTGTATTTATCTTTAAGCTTATGAGATTATTGAGCCGCCCCTGATAATGGCTCCTAATCCCAGTCAAATACATCCTTTGGCATCTCCTTTGACATTATTTTTGCGACCAAGGCTATGAAACAGGGATTGCCTACAATAAAAAATTTAAGGTATTTGAGCTTCTGCTGTTGTGAAATTGTAGGAGAGAAATTAACGGAGAAAGAAGTCCCGTGAGGTTATGTGGTAATTTACTTATAACCATTAGATTTAAGTAGAATAAACGGACCGGATAGATAGTTATAAATATATAGGGTTAATCTTGATCATTTATGTAAGATTTAATGGTTAATATTCACTTTTCTCACATTTTATAATAAACACTTATCTCACTTTATACGCTCTATATATGAGGGCATATCTAGTGAGAGAAGTGTTTATTGTGAGAGGGTGAGATGAGTAAATATTGATCATACAACTATATATAGATGGTCAAGATTAAAAGTTACTTAAAAAAATCACATGTATTTATGTTCTAATTTTGACCATTGTAGGAGACATATCTAATGAGATGAGTTTTTGTTGTAAGATGGTGAGAGAAGTAAATTTTGATCATACAACTATACATAAATGATCAATATTAAAAGTTACTTAAATGTTATATAATCACTTCAAAAAGTCACATGTATTTATGTTCTAATTTTCACCTTTTATTAGGAATGAAAATAGGCCAGTCGGCCTGTTAGGGGCCTGTAACCTGGCCTATTTTAGGTCTGACCTGGCCTGGCCTGTTTAGAAAATGAGATAGGCTCAGGCCTTTTTAAAAACCTATTTCATTTAATAGGTCAAGTCTGATCTCTCAGCAAAGCCTGTTAGACTTATTAAGCCGGCCTGTTTATATTTATTTATAAAATTATATTTTATTTTACTTTTTAATGGCCTTTCAAGGTCTATTTAAAGGCTTAGGCCTATTTAAGACTTATATAAAAGCCTTGGCCTACTGGCCTATTTAGATGCCTTAATATAAACCAAGCTTCTAAACAGCTTCAAAGCCGCTTCTTAAACAGTCGATCAGCCAAAAAGGCCTTTGACAGTAATCTGAATCAGTGCTCAAGCCAAATATTTATAACACAGACCTGACTGTTTAGGGTGAAACCTGACCTGACCTGTTTCCATCCCTACCGTTTATGTAAGATATAGTCAAGATTCACTCATCTCACCTTTTACAATAAATATTTCTCTCACCAAATACGTTTCTTTTATATATATATATCATAAAAAATCAAAAAAACATATGAAAGCATCACAAGACTTCATAAATAAAACATGATAGAATAGTCACTCTATGATTGAAGGAAAAATAGAGAAAAAAGTTTTTATTTTTAGTTTAGTTACAGCAAATATATTACAAACTATATTTATCAAATATCTAAGAATTTGGTAGGATGTCGATATAGGATACGTATCAACACTAATATAATGACATTTTAAAGTATTTGTAATTCCTAGATTGAAAATTACAATTTGACTTGATTTCTGTAGAAACTTAGGTTGTACGTGCTTGTCTTTGATTTTCAGAAAACATGACCTTGATTTTGTTTAATGATGCAGCAACATCGGTCATCTTCATTCGCTCTTCAGGTAAATCTACACAACAATTCAAGGCCAGTCTCAAAATAGATGATATAGATGCTATTATGTCATCAATATGGTGTCCTTCATCCTGTAACAAATTGGAATCCACAACTTGAGTAATTGCATGGGGTAATGATTCACTAATCCAACCTTTCATGCTCAATCCAGCAACAAACAACTCGTCTGTTGGCTTCTTTCTTGTGAATGTTTCCATCAGCATAATCCCAAAACTGTATATATCTCCTTTTGTAGAGATATCCCTTGGATCCAAATTCTGCATGCCAATCCAACGTTGATTAATTTTACTTATAATACTTTCGATAGTGCATATTAAATTTTTCTTTTACAGTAATAGTGATATGGAAGTTCAAACCTAGGCTCTCATTGAAATAACTGAAAGCTCGTATGATCAGTAGTCGATTTCCAGTGCATATGTAACCAAAACTTTTGAAATAGCTAGCTAGGAGGTATAGTAAGAGGACAGGTATATACGACACAAATAAGCCACTAAAATAGGAAGAACAAAATGCTAAGGTACTATCAGACCAATAGAAAGGAAATATCCAAAATAATGAACGTTTCAGAAGAACAATTTAAAGAACGTACGCATTTCAGTTCACATGAGATTTTAAATTAAAAACACTTCTGATTAAAGGTCAGTGAGTGTTCTAAACCTTTTAATTTTACACCCTAGTTTGGTGATCTTCAATTGTGTGTGCAACCTATGCAAAAATATGGTTATAATCAAAATAACAAAAGTTAAAAGAAAATTATATACTGATGTAGAATAATTACCTGGTGCAATGTAGCCAAGTGTAGCCATGGTCTCTGTATATTCTTTGGATTGTCCTTCATCTAAAAGTTTTGCAATGCCAAAATCACTAACATGGGCAACCATGTCTTCATCCAATAAGACATTACTAGGCTTTACATCACAATGAACCACTGTTGGTAAAGAGCCATGATGCAAATATTCCAATGCAGATGCCACATCTATCATTATATCTAGCCTTTGCAAGAAGTCTAGACAAAAGTTATGAGAGTACAACCATCTTTCAAGGCTCCCATTGGGCATGAACTCCATTACTAAAAGCTTGTAATCAAAATTTGAACAACTACCAATGATCCTAATGAGATTTCGATGACGCAGATTGCGCATTGCTTCACATTCAACATTAAAACCCTTTGATCTAAATTCTAAGTCCAAATTAAATAATTTGACTGCAACCACCATGCCATCTGAAAGTATACCTTTGAACACAGAGCCAAAACTGCCCTTACCAAGTAAATTACTCTCATCAAATCCATTGGTTGCCCGTGAAAGTTCATAATAGGGAATCATTTTCGTAGCTGGTAAGGTTGATAAACTTCCTTCAGTAGGATTACCATCATTCTTTGTTTGACGCCTTATTAGAAGGAACACACATAGAACAACCAAAATGATTGACAGCATTATAGGCAATATACATTTGATGAAAAACATAATTGCCTTTGACCTTTGCTTCTTCATTTTACTGCATGGTGGGACTTGTAGTCTAGCACTTCCACAAAGTGCTTTATTAAAGATGAAAGATTGAGCTGTGAAAGCTTTAAAAGGCCCACCGCTGGGAATCTCTCCTTCTAACCTATTATAAGAAAGATTAATACATTTGAGATAATGAAGTGACTCCAAGGATTTTGGAATTACGCCCAACAAATAGTTTTGGGATAAGTCCAGGCATGTCAAACTTATCAAACTGCCAAGTGAATCAGGAATATTCCCTAGCAAATTATTATGTGCTAAGTTGAGAGTTTGCAAATTTAGCAATCCAGCAATGGCAATAGGAATGCTTCCTGAAATTTGATTCTTTGATAGATCCAACAATATAACAGCTTTCAAGTTCCCAATATATTGGGGAAGAAATCCAGTTAAAGCATTGTCAGATAAGTTTACCTCTAGAATGTCTTTGAGACTCCAAAGAGAAGAGGGTACCCCAGTCAGTTTGTTAGAGTTCAAGTAAAGCTTTCTTAGAGAAGTAAGATTACCAAAGCATGCTGGGATCACTCCAGAAATTAGCTTATTTTCAGTTATATACAACTCACTCAGCTGGTTGATTTCACAAAGTTCATCAATAATGGTTCCCTGTAATTGATTGTTTCCAAGACTCAAATATTGAAGAGACTGCAAACCATTAATTGTCTTTGGAATCGTTCCACTTAAATCATTCTGATCCAAAATTAGCAAAAACAAGTTGCTTAAATTTCCAATTTCCAATGGAATTTTACCATCGATATAGCTAGCATTAGCTATGAACCGTTCCAAACTGGACATATTTCCAATTGATTTGGGAAGCTTTCCATGCATTGGATTCCGTGATATGTCAAGAAAATTCAAAGAAGTAAGGAAGCTTACTTCAATAGTGGAAGCATCAGTGGTTAAATTATTGTCTCCTACATCAAGCCACCGAAGATTTCTCAAATTCCCAAGAGCATTCGGTATAACTCCATTGAACTTATTTACCGACAAATCCAGAGTGTTAAGCTTAGAAGCATTGGACATGCTACTTGGAAATTTTCCAGTAAGCTTGTTTCGAAACAAGTATAGTTCTTCCAAGTCGTCTAGGCCGATATGTAATGGAAGAAATCCTGAGAGGGAATTTTTTGACAGATACAAGTAACTCAGTGATGACATGTTAAAGATATTTGTGGGAATAGATCCACTCAAATGGTTATTTCCCAATTCTAAAATCTGTATAGGAAGATCACCAATCTCCTCGGGTATAGAACCTGAAAGAACATAACAATTCATAGAGGAAGTAAAAATAACATAAATTAACATGTTAGCGTGTGTTTGGAAAAACTGTAAAAATTTAATTATGCTCAATAATTAATTATTATTTAATTTTTTTTGTTATAATTGATTATAATCTATTTATTTTTATGTTTAGATACATTAAATTTAAAAATGATTTTAAGTTAATTTGATTCGTTTAGATGGTATAAAAAAATTATGTTTTATGCATTAAATTACTAAAATAAGGTATAGAATGATTAAAAAAATTATTTGATTAAGGACAAAATAGTATTTACATATGAAAGTATAAGGAATAATCTATAAACTAGAATCATAAACTTTAATTTTTAGCATTATAAAAATTAACTTTAAAAAAATTATTTTACATTAAATTTCGTACAAAAATTAAAGCTAATTTTACTAAATATAATTAAATACTGTTATAATAATTTTTTTTTTCAAAAAAAACTAAGTTAATTTTTACCAAGCAAACTCTTAGTCTTAACTTACATAACGTACATAGAATATTTTTCTGTTACTTGAAGAAGCAGATTTTCAGATTTAAGATTATTTACAAATTATACTCAAACTCATCTATTAATTCATATTTAGTTGCTCGTGAATGTACAATAATAATTACATAGCTTAAAAGTTAAATTTTTTTCTATTTATAGTACTCCACCTAATAGTTAGAGTTTTTACAAGAATTAATTCCTGAAATACTATCAAACTTCCTGTAGATGTCATTTATTAATAAATGAACCCAAAAAATGGCTAGGTCTTGCTACGGTCGACAACATTATATTAAAGCTATAAAGCAATTTAATTTTCATTTTAATATAAATTAAAGAAACAAAATTATTTAAGAAAGATTTATAGATTGATGGAAAGAGTGGCATACCTGTGAAAGAGTTGCCACCCAAATATAATTTTTTGAGCATCGTACAATTGCTAATAGATCTTGGAATGCTTCCAACAAATTGATTATTATGCAAACTAAAGACTTCTAGTAGAGGAAGCTGAAGAAACATCACTTCTGTGAGGCTACCATACAACTTGTTTTCTTCAAGGTTGAGTACTCTCATTGAAGATATGTTAAAAAGAGATGATGGAATTTCTCCTATAAACAACATAAGCTTTATAATATTATCGATATATGCATTGAGCCACTAAAACATACCTTTAGAAAAATGATATGAATCAAAGTAGAATTCTTGCAGGAATTAGTTTGCTCATTTGCTGTTTAATACTTCTCTATCTTTTGTTGGAGTAATTGATTGAAAGTTTGTACGTTTGATTTCGAGACTTAGATTGTAATTTGAAAACTAATAATAGGAAAAATTTAAAAATAAAAGAAATAATTTATACTTGTGATAAACATTACTCATATAGTTTCCTAGGATTGTCAAATAGGTAGGCCTATTGGCAGGCTAAATAAATTGGTTCAATTTTAACACTAAAAAAGAAAAGAATTTTGTTATACAAGTATCCTAATGATACTTATTAAAATTTTAAAATAAAAAATATTATATAAAAAGTTGAATATTTAATATATTAAGAATTGAACAAGTTTTACTTAATCTCAATTGGACCGGTCATTTTGGGTTATATATCATCTTCAAGCTAGATTGACTTGATTTGCTTTTTGGTCAAATTTATAAAAAATTAAAAATATTTTTTGTATATTTACTTTTGACACTCACTTTTAATACTTATAAGATGTGGTGAACATCTCTAAGATAAGTGTGATTCTTATGTTAGATATGATGAATTCTAATTAAATCAAATTAAGAAAAATAAAAAAAGTCATCATATAATTAATAAGTATCACTATTTATAATCTCATTGTTCACTATATTCTTAATTTGTGTCAAAATTATGTGATAAACACCTCTAAAATAAATGATAGTCTTTATGTAAAATCAAGTGAATTTTAACTTAACTTATAATAAAAAAAGTCACCACATAAATAATTTAAATCACAACTTATTATTTTATTGATCATTACATTCTACGACGATTTTAATAGCTCTATTATACTTCCGTTGTGATTAACTCCAGCATTACGTAGGTCCAGTATACATAGCTGCAATCAAATCGATACATGTAAAGTTTAAAGGAAAGACAAATTGATAAATTGTGACTTGATTAGGATAGAGTTATGATATTTGTACATTAAAAAGTTTATTACTTTTACACTTTATTTTTACACTGTTTGTATTTGCTGCTGCTCAACCAAAGCAACAACTTGGATTTTTTTGTGACTCAGAAAATAATTTGGAAGTATAGTTTTTGGTATAATGGTTCATGCGTTAATTAGTGTTATGAAGATAGCCCATATATTTATATTAATATACCTTTTATCATCCAATATATGGAATTGTTATTGAGATTATTTAAACAAAAAGAAAAAAAAGAAATAGCAAGACTGCAATGCAAATGGGCTCATGTATAAAGCTAGAAGAATTAATTTGATGAACTTGTATGAAGATATAAGGAACACTATACCTTCCAAGCTGTCCAGACTAAGATATAAGTAGTCAAGCATAGTTAAGTTTCCAATATCATTTGGTATGTTTCCTCGGTTGAACCTGTTATTTGATAAATCTACATGTGTCAACTCTTTGCACTCACGCCAAATAGATGGCATTTTACCGTAGAACTGGCAGGAATCTAGAGCAAGTACTTGGAGTTTTGGAAGTCCACGGCATAAGTTTGATGGAAGACTGCCAGATAAATTACTCGAGCCAAGTGCAATGTTTTGCAGCATTGAATTATTGAAGATTTTTGATGGTATGGAGCCAGTAAGCGGATTACTTTCAAGATACAGTATTCTTAGCCGTGTAAGGTCACCAATCTCTCTTGGAATGTGTCCTTTAATTCATAAAACAAGCAATGAGAAGGCTAAATATTTTGTATAATCTCTCTCTCTATGTAGAGAACTATTAGATATAAAGAAAATGTTCTATATTATTGATTTTTAAAGTAATTGATTTAATCTAGGAATAGAAAATAAGGCTATAAAATGGAACAAGTGAGAACAAAACTAAACTAAAAACAATATTAGATTTGGAAAAATTCTAACCATTGGTTCACCACCTGACCATTTTTCAGAAGCAGACCATAATATTATGGAAGACTTCTCTATTTATAATGTTTCATATCCTGCACAGCATTAAAGCTACCATATGCGAGGTTTATGAAGGATCTTAGAAATTAAGGTTCATTCACTAGTCTAGCTTGTTCAAGCAAGTTGCAATGTTTGTGGAACGAATAAAGGGGCTAAGAACATATGACTGCCACCCTGCCACATGAGCAGTACGAATGTAAAAGAAATTCTTTGTTACTCTCAACCATTCTTCCTTTGTATCATGAATGTCTATTATCTCAATTATATAAATCATCACTCTCTTTCACTTTTATAACATTATTAATATTATAATTGAAGTGATATACATATAATGATACAAAACAAAAAAAATTTATTTTTTGCTCTAAGAATAATTAAGAATTTCTCGGATTAAAAAGTGCAAATTTTATTCATCTTAGCATAGTGGCATTAGGCATAATAGAGGTAGTCCTCCAACGGTGAACATATATGCAGATATCAAAAACAAAAGTTCAAAGATATGAATGAAGGCATTACCTGACAGAGAGTTATAAGATAAACTGATTCGTTCGAGTGAAGAGAGATTAGAAATTGTTCGAGGGATGGTCCCCGAAAGACTATTTATAGCAATCGATAAAGTTCTCAAGTGGGTCATTTTGCCAACTTCAGGTGGAATGATTCCTTGAATGAGATTGCAGTTCCAATCCAAGATCTCCAACATTGTCAAATTGGAAAGAGACTTTGGAATGAAACCACCAAAGCTATTATTTCCAAGGTATAAGTATCGGAGTGAAGATAAGCCTCCTATCCATGCCGGAACATTTCCACTAAGTTCATTGTAGCTCAAGTTGAGTGACTTTAATCTACGCAGCTGGACTAGTCCTTCTGGCAAATGATCATGGAAACTGTTTCCGCTAAGGTCAAGTTCAATAAGGAAGGTGAGGTTTCCCAAATGAGAGGGTATGGTACCATTAAGACCCATGTTACCAAGATTTAAAGTCCTCACCCTTCCATGGTGGTGAGCATCACAAGTGACACCAACCCAGTTGCATACAGAAGAGGAGGCAGACCAATTATGAGTGAGGAAATGGTAAGGGTCCTTAGTGATTGAAGATTTGAGGGAAAGAAGTGCATACTTATCTGTGGTGAAGTTGGTTCCACGACTTAGAGCTAAGAAGGCCATGAAGAAGTGCAATGAAAACGTGAAAACCCAGAAGCGAAAGCAAAGTAGTTGTTCCATGTTTGAGCAAAACGAAGAGTAAAGTGTTTTTTATCTGTCCTGGTTCGAATCATGTGAATGATGTTCGGCATATATAGCAAAGGGATATAGATGAAAAAACAGTAAATAGAATTTAGCTCTTGAATATTTGAGCAATAATATTTTAGTCTTTAAAAAAAGAATGATACACACTTTGGTAAAGTTTTAAAATTCTATTATATTCATTCAGAGATTAAAGTGTAATATTTTTTAACTGTAAAAAATTAAAGTGTACCGTTTTTTTCTTATAAAGACCAAAGTGTTATTGTTCAAAATATTTAAGAACTGCAATGATTATTTACTTATGTAAAAATCTCCCAGCATTTTGAATATACGTAGGGATTATGTTATTTGGGAGACTTGAAGTTGAGAAATTTTTTCTTGCAGAAATGGGGGTAAAAACTCCACGAAAAAAATGTGAGAATGCCTTTTTCGTGAGGTTTTTGTCTTTAAAAAATTATTAAATTATCATTATTAATTATATCATATATGTGTATTATTTTATAATTTTTTAATACTTTTTATTTATGTTATTTTTATATTAATTTAAAATTAAAAAAATTAAAAATATCACTTTGTAGTAATTTATTATTTTAATTTATTAATATTATTGACTTAAATTAAATTATTTATAATTATATATATTTTTAAATTTTTTAAATTTTTTAAAATAATATTAAAGTGCGGACAAATTCTTGTCTTTCCGTGAAAAACGGAAATGGAGAGAATTTTTTCTCCAAATTGAGGATCATGAATTAGCGAGTCGGGAACGAGGCGCGGGTGCCATCCCTAACAGCAATAATTACGAGAGGTACAAGAATTGACGTGGAAAGGTACAGGCACGTTCGAGGAAAGTGCATGGCTTGAGTGAATTTCAAATTCAAGTACTCTTCTAAACGATTTGATGCAACTTAAAGTGCCTAGAATTCTAACTAAATGTAATATGATCTTTTGTATTTTTATTTAAAATTAACACAAGATAAAGATGGATTTTAATTTATAAATACAAAAAAATTAATAAGTGATTACAAAATTATTAGTTAACGTGATTTATGGAAAAATATTAATGTGACCGTACATAAATATAAAAATACGTCAAATGTATATAGAATATATTAAAAAAACAAGCTATTAGGATTAAGCTAATAGTAAGAAACTTAAGTAATTTGTTTGAAATCATAAATTCAAACTACTATTGCAAAAAAAAAAAAAGGTTACATATTATAGCATTAATGGAAAAAAAAGTGAAAACCTCATGCTGTTATAAACAAATAGGAATAAGTTAGTGGTGAGGAATTTGAATAATTTATACCATGAAGTCTTAGATTCAAATTTCATTGTTACTATTGTAAAATAAAAAGAAAAAGTAGTGACCTCATGATAGGTCTTACTTACAAATAGAGTAATATTATCACAATATTTTATATGCTTTGTGTCTCAATAAACACACCAAGCATCAACGCATTTGAGAAACTGTAGTCTAACGAAACCTAGTAGATTCCTCATTGCTATCATCGCAGTCTTAATAGATATAAGCATAAAACAAGAATAGAACAAACAAAACAATACAATAAAAGAGGTGAGATCCCCAACATTAATATCAACATGGCAGCAGAGAAATAATAATGACAATAATGCCATTCACATACAGTAATATCACATAACAACAAGTATAATCACGTTATCAACTAACAGATATTTTAACAATGTATATAACAATATATGAATACTGACCATACCATAAAAATAAGTATACTAACTATGCCACAACACTATGTATACTGACCATGCTTATGCACAATGCACCAATTTCCTACTCCATGGAGTTACAGTACTATATCGGAGAGAATGATCCAGAAGATATGTCTGTACGTCATCTGCCTCAATTCAAGTGCTTTCATTTTTCTCAGTGTATACATCATGACTTGTACAAGACATTCTACGCCAGATCGGGAATAGGAATAGTATTCTCGTCGAGATCGTTGGTACGTTTGTATCGGTTGCCACGGTACAGTAGTGCTACTAACTGGCCACATGTGGAATTCTGCGCTCCGACGCCTCCAAGATCATTCATAGATCTTCACTACGCAATTCGCACCTACACTAAGGTGTAATTTAACTCCTAAGCAACAATAGCTTTAACAGACACTGTCTGACAAATAATGCATGATCAATGACTCAATGCATATCACAAGTCTTTACCGACTACAATCAATCGCGTAGCATTTTTATCGTGTTTTCACAATCGCGTAACACTTTTGTTACGTTTTCAAATCGCGTAATATTTTTTCAACGTTTTCTCAATCGCGTAAAGATTTTAAAATGTTTTCTTAATCGCGTAGCTAAAAATCATTATTTTTAAATTGCATAAGAGTTTTTCTACATATTTTCGATCGCGTAAGACATTTTCTCAATATTCTAAGCTCAATTTAAAACTTTTCTCATAGTTTATAAAAATTGGACATTAATTCCAACATTTTCTCACTAAACATCCTTTAATTAATATTTCCAAACGTTTTTCACAAAAAACTTATATTATTTAAATTAAATCAAGAAATCTCATAAATCCTTCTTATTAAATAAAATACTTTATTTTCAAAATATCATTCTAACTTTATTTCCATACTCAAGGCTGAAAATCACTCTTTGTTTATTACTCTAAATAAAAATTTTCTTAAATAAAATATTTTAAATTCCAAACTATCCTTAAAAAATTATCTCCATTGATATAGCAAAAAATCATTACTTCTTAAATTATAAAATTATGTTCATCTTCTTTTTACTTGTAAATCCTTTAATCCTAATTTAGTCCCCAAATCATCTAAGTAATATTTTCTAACATGTACCCCAAAATTTACATCATTATAATTTTAAACAAAATCCTTTTTCATTTAACTTATTAAAAATCATCTTAAAAAAATACTTTAAGTCTCTAAATTACTTCTCAATCCTATTTCCACTATATTGGCCAAAATTCATCATTTTATTTAGTGATAAATATTTGTTCATTTTCATTTTTATTTTGTAATTCTTTATTTAAATTTCTTATCATTAATCACCTAGGTTAGCATTTAATAAACTATTTTTGCATAGGTTTACCCATTTGTGGGCATAAAGGCCGTGAGTCTCTTAGTCTTTGGAACCAAAAATTGCTTTCCTCTCAATCACAATTTATAACATACAACATAACTTTAAACATCATAAACCTACTATATCAAGTTCATACAAATATCAAAGCAATAAAAAAATCACATAGAACAAATAAATACAAATCACACGATTACACACATATGGTGAACAAATCCTCACATGGATTCATCACCTAAATTTCATGTCCCTCACCACCATAATTGGTTGATGACGTTAATCTCTCTCTTACTTTAGATGTAGCCTCCTAACTCCTTGTAGGACTCCTTGAGTCAACTTTCACCACCAAGTTGCTCTTAAAAATCAAAGTAACACAAACATATTAACATCTAAGGCTTGATTAAGATGACCATGGACCAAGTATGATCTTAGAACTTTTAAAAATAAATCAAGAAATAAAGTTTCAAGAACTTTACCTAGAAACCTTTGATTTTGAGATTGAAGAAAAACCTTGAAGATGATAGAACTAGGGGTTGATCACGACACCAAAGTATCTTAGAATTGTGTTTAGAATTAAGTGGTAAGATTGGTTTGAATTTTTTGAAGATTGGAAGTGAATCTAAGGCGGCTGTGAGGCTTCCAAGATAAGAAAGTGAGAGAATTTTGTATTTTGGCTTCTTGGTTCTTGATAAAAAGATGGAAATGAACTAAGTCTTAGCAAAACTAAATCTTTGGTCCTCCAAAAGACTTATAGCCGTGAGTTTTGGGAGAGAAAGTGGAAGAGAGAGTTTTGGTTCTTAGTTTGCATGAAAAGATGATAAGCTTAACAAAGTGATAGAAAATTTGGTTTTGGCCTCTTTAGAGCTTCATGGTTGTGGGTCTCAAAGGGAGAAAAAATGAGAGAGTATTTTGTGATAGCTTTAGATATTTTGCTTCATGAAAAACTAAACAAGATAGACATAGAAGGAAGAAGTGATCAAATTGATCACTTAAGCTTCTCCAAGAGATCTAGGACGTGAGCTTCATCAAGGGTGGAGATCAAGACTTCTCCTCCAAGTTTGCCATCCATTGGTGCATCATAATGAGTCACAAGGGTGTCACAATTAGGTCATGTGGTGAGTCACTAAAGTGAGTCACCTAGGTGAGTCATAAGGAGAAGGTTCTAGACTTGCAAGGTGGCCAAGTGAGTCACCCACCATTGTGTCACAAAGGAGTCATAAGGATGTCATGCAATGACTCACTAGGTGAGTCACCTATCTAGTGACAAGGTGAGTAAAAAAAATAAAAGAAGATTCTAGGCTTATGACTAGGCTTCCTTTAAGATATTTTCTGATTAGTTATTAACTAATAGACAAAAGATACTACTATTTATTATCCAATGGATAATAGAAGGTAACAAAAACTCTGATAAAGAAAATTTTTAAAAATTGTTTCTAGTTTCGGGTTTAGTAAGCTCTCTTGACCCCGCATTAACAATCTAAAATTTTTCGGCCCTGAAATTTTTTTTTATTTTTCTTGATCCACCTCAAACACATACAGTCTAAAAATAATAATAAAATAATCAAAATAAATCAAATAATTCACAAAATCACAAAAATTAGAAAAACACTTATAAAAAACAAAGAAAGAAAAATCGGGGTGTTACAAATAACATCTCTTCAAAAATTTAGTCTTCAAGATAATTCTCAATTTAACCCTAAAACTTTTTAGATTACACCTGAAAATTCTAACTTAAGAATAAAAGCTCAACAAAAATTGAATTATCTAGAATTTAAATATAATTAACTAAAATCAAATAAAAACAAAAAAATTAATAAAGTCTTAATAAATAAACTAAAAAAATATGTGCAATTTTGCAACACATTCATGTTGCAAATTAAATCCCATGAAAAATTCACCAAAGTCAAGTTACCAAAATACGAGAACGTATTTATTATCACAAGTTGATCTAATTCCTCACTAGTTATTGTTTATCAAAATATTTTGACTTTTTCCCAATTTATTTATGGTAAACCTTTGTCAAAGGACAAATTTGATTTATGAACTCAATTTGGGGAAGATAATCGCTTCCTCTTGGAATTCTCTAGTTTCTAGATTGATCTTTTGAGTAAGACCATCAAAGGTTAATTTTGAATGAAATACAAAATTGTGTAAATCGAAATTGAAGTATTTATACATTGGAAGAAACTTAGTAAAAATAAGTAAAAATCAAAGATATTTTGTTTTGAAAAATAAGTAAAATAAGGCAAGTTAAATAACATGAAATGCAAATAATAGAAGTAAAGTGCAGTTAAGTAAATGTGACAAGTAATATAAAGTGCTAAAATTAAAGAGCATGAAATAAAATAAAGCAATGTAAAGAGACAATGAAAAATAAACTTGCAAGTATATAAAGTGCAGGAGAGTAAATTTGTTGAAAAGTAAGGAAAACAGTTAAAAGAACTCAAATGATCTCGAAAGAATACTCGATCGGGAGTAGAAAAGAGATTTGTAGTAAAGTAAATAATTGAATGTAAATGAACTGAATTTAAATTTACATTGAATTTATAAAGCGTACAAGAATGAAAGTGGATGAAAATATATTGGATTAAACTTGAACTATTTGCTTGAGATGTCAAGGATGTGAAAGCGTGAGTTACAAGTGTTTGAGTATAAAATTTTCAACCCCTAAGTGTTTCCATCCTCTCGGTATTTATAGACATTCTAAGTAACTACCTTTTTTTACAGCATATTGACATGTGTCTAAAATAAAGATAACTACCTAATGATTATTAGTGATCCTTATCCAACAACCGTCAGATCTTTGTCAACAATCCTTGTGCTACAAGCAACTGCTCAATCTCTGTCAGCAATCCTTGTATTGTCTTGATTTTGAATTTGCAACCGCTGCTAACTTCTATTTCAAATTCAAATTATTTCTTTTGAATTTAAACTTGAATCTTCAAATATTTGTTGGCTTTTGGTCGAGATTCCTTGTTTCTTTCTTCAGAAATTTGCTAAGTGTAGCTACTCTTTGAATCTTCATTTCGATTCTAACTCGAAATTATCACTATCGATATGAAATCGAAGTGACTTTTCCTGATTTCAAATTGAAACTATCATTTTGGTAACTTTGAGTATTTACTACAACTTCGACTCTGATAACACTGAAGTCTAAGTCTCAATGTTCGAGACTCACTCGAAATCACCACTTGTGGTATGAAGTTGAAAGTATCATTTCTGATAACAAATCAAAACTAATACTTTAATTTCAAAACTTACAATTTTGACTTGCACTACCATATTTCGATACCTAATCAAAACCACCATTTTGCTAATTTCCAAATCAAAAACGTTATCTCGATAACCTTATTACCTTTGATTCTAGTAGAATCGTGTAAGGTTTCGAAGTAGGTCTTCGACTGATCATCGAAATCTCCTGAATCGAAAAGTTTTATTTTTATACCAACAATTATTTTGTCAAAATCGTACTTTGTCCCTAATTTTTCTTGCTTTCCTTTGAGAGAGAAAACAAAAGTGCAAGTGCAAAGATATAAGCTGAAGAACCCTTGAATATAGGGACCTTCAATCAAAGTTTCTGTTCTGCATGTGAAGATCAATGTTTTAAAAATAGAATCAAAATTTGAACTAGCAAGGTCTTTGAATCATAATTCGATTAGTTTAATAAGTTAAATTTGTAGTTAAACCATGATTGAACTGTGGTTAAACTAGAAAATATTCGAACTAGAGATGTTAGCACCTAATTTTCACCAGGTCATTTAAAAAAATTAAAAAAAAGGAAGAAAAAGATCACAAAGAAAGAGAAAAAATAAAGTGCAGTCATCTCTTTTATGCATAAAGTCACACATTAGAAAACTATTCTTTACACTAAGTCCCATATTGAAAAAATCATGTTATTTCACCCTCCCCACCTCCTATATAAAGAGGTGATCATCGAGTGTTTAAGTCATCCAAAAATTTTCACATTTAGGTTTAATACTAAGTATAGCCTGATGATTTTAGTAATTTTTTTTTTGGTTGCTCTTCAAGATTTGATTTGTGAGAGCACGTAGGACTCTGTGTAACAAGCATAGCGTTTGCATGCCTTAGAGGTAAGTTTGTTTATTCTTTCTTTTATTTTTTCTTCTTTTTTTTTATGTAATTATTTTTTATATACTTGTTTTATTCATTTTAGGTTATTTATTGGATAGTTTGGTTTATTTATTTATTTATTAGTTGTTGAATTTTTTAGATATTTTAAGATTAATTCAATAATAAAGAGGGATTACATGAGTTGTGACAGCTTGTTAACCCCGTAACCTTTTAGAAAATCAACTAAGTTGTGAAAACTTGTTAGTCACAAATTTAATTAAAGCTCACTAATCCATACTTATTTTTTAAAGAATTACTTTGACTTTAAATTCCTCGTTGCACTTAGAGGATACGTAGGCCAAAAGTCAAGCCAAAATTAATTTTTCATAATTTAGATTTTTATAAATTTTTTTTCTTTTCTTTTTGGTAAATATGTTGATTTTAATTTTGATTTATTTGATTTTTATGTAAATAGTTTTCATCTATTGTAAATTTTTGTAAATTATTTTGTTATGCTTAATTTATTTTTAATTTGTTCTTTGACCGTGAATGTTTTAATTCTTAATTTTTATATTGCTTGTAACTATTTTAATCGTAAATAATTTTTTTAAGGGCAAATTACACTATCCCCCTTTGAAGATTGACTTAATTACACTCAACACTCCCTTGTTTACACCCCTACACTAACCTCTTCTAAAACAGAGGGGAGGTAAGTGTATTGACAATATAAACCTCAAGGGAAGGTCATTGTAATGATAATATAAACCTTAAGGGAAGGTCAATATAATGACAATATAAACCTCAATAGAAGTCGGTATAATTTCTGAAAAAAAGGGAGTGTCAGGTGTAGGTAGGCCAAACCTTAAGAAATGTCAGTATAATTTTTCCTTGTTTTAATTGTAATTCCTTTTTTATGTTTATTTTCTTTTTATTTTTGGTAAATATTTTATTGTCATTGATTATTTATTACTTTTTGTGGCAAATTAAATATTTTTTAGGTTATTTATTTCGCTCAATTGACTTTAGGATAATCGTCTTAGGACGAATGTATAAGGGTGTTGTAGGATTAAGTTTTCACTATTTTTTTTGCATAACTGACTCTCGATCCTAATTTGATTTGCGCAAACTAGTTTTTTAGTTTTTTTTGGGTTTTTCAACTTTTTTCTAACCCAATAAAGTTGGTAGCGACTCTCTTTTTTTTATTTTGTTTTTAATTTTTTTGAATATTTTGAAATTATTTAATTTACACAATTGATTTTAGATAACCATCTTAAAACAGATGTATAAGGGTATTGTAGAATTAAGTTTTCTACATTTTCTGTACATAACTGAAACTGAAAACCCAAACATAATTTGGTTTGCTCAAATTGGTTTTCCAAAATTATTTTTAAAATTTTTCAACTTTTTTCTAACTCAATAAAATTAACAACTCTTATATTTTTACATCAAATAATATATATATCTATTTTTATATCTCATCTAATATTATTTATTATATATTTTATTATTATTTTTTTATTCAATCATATTTTTTAAAAAAATGTAAATAATCTCATACTTTTAAAAAGAGATATAAATAAACATTTTCCTAAAATTAATGACAGCTTTTTTTTATATTATTTTTAAATTTCAATTGCCTCTCATTGCAATCACGATCATGACGAAAACATGACTAATTCATTATCTAATCTTTTCAATCATCCGATTTAATTCAGTTTTTAAAACATTCGTCTTTACTCAATGACTCAAACCCTGTCTATCTAGCTCTTAGTACGACTTCCATAATGGTACTAAAGGCAAACAGCTCACGGGAGACATTCATTCTTGCTTGCTACTTGCATAGTGGGCTCGTGGTGTCACAGTCACAAGGCACGACACAGATCACAAGGCACAACCCTCTTGTAAATTATTATGAGGAAGCACGGTGCAACACCCCCAACGATACTCTTGTAAAATTTAATTGAGATTTTTCTTTTTTAAATTTTATTTAATATCTCATAAAAAATTGTATTTAAATATTTTAATTATTATTTTATTTTTGATACAAATTAATTAATTTATATTTTAATTTTGATCTTGAGCTCCTCTTTTTATCGCTTTATTATTATTATTTTTAACTTATTAAACTTAGACTTAACCAATTAAAAAATAATAGTAGAAGATCTATAAATCACCAACAAATTTAGATATAATATTATGTAGACTAGTTATGTACAAATATTTTTCTTCCTTATAATATAGTTGCATATGATACTCCTTATGAATTTCAATTATCAAGAATTTTCGTGTTAAAACGATAGCCTCACAATTCCCCCAACCCCACCACGGATTAAGGAAGATACCAAACAAATGACATCTCTGAAAAGTAGACTGATAAATTGAGTCTAGCATTACGGTACAAAAAATGATTGTTCCACATGAAGTACCGTTTATGGCTCAAGGGTACAACAGCTGGATAAGCAGCATTGACTGAGCGGTCTTCAGTGGATGGAAGGGAAGGCGCGAGTGGAAAGGCAATTACATATAAACAGATGCTTGATTTCTTGGTCAGATGAAGACTGGAAGAGGAAGTTTATGAGGAAAAATTCTTTCATTTGCTCACAAGTTTTTAGCATATAATAAAAGGAGAATTTATAAGTCTAATTAGTAGGTGACGTTTTGATATCTGATGACATTTAACTTAATTAATATTGCATATAAAACCAATGGATTTGACACAATGATTAAGGAAGTGTTCTTCGTGCTTTTATTATTTGGGTTCTTAGGCCTGCACTTAGCTGAGAAATTATTTTCCTTAAATACATCATGCCAATGTGATTATGCCCTTACAATTGTCTAGAGAGGAACTTAAATATTGATTGATGCATAAACTGACATAAGAAATATACTTAGAGTTTAATTTTGATATATTATTAGCGTAAATTTTTTTATACTATTGATTAATAAAAAATATTACATGTAGGACTTTTAAAATTGTGAAAGTCAAATGTTTTTAATGATATGACAGTATATAATTAATGACAATGTAAATTTTTTTTACACTGTTAGTGTATCAAAATTAAATCTATATACTCACCGTATAATTCAAATATAAAATATAATAATACATGAATTAATTTTATAATTTGATAGACTTTAAAATCTTAAAATGACCCACAAATGGTGTGTCAAGATGGTAAGCAACCTTGATTCTTTGGGACGAAGACGTGAATTCAAATATCAAAGAAACAACTCTTGAGGGGAGATCACATAACCATTGTACTTCCAAGGTCAAATGAAGATTAGTCTCACTCAGAGGTGATGGTGGATAACAACTCTGTCTTAATCCATTCAGTGAAGTAATCAATAGCCACTACTAAGTATTTGATCCGTCTTGGTGTTGGGGGGAAGGGACCTAGGATGCCCATCCCCTTCTGGTAGAATAACCAGGGGACGAACATCGTAGATAACTCCTCTGGTGGGATTCCATGGATGTTCAAGTGGCACTAACATTGGTTGAATTTCTAAACATGTTCTTTGCTGTCAACTTCCATAGTGGGCCAATAGTATCCAACCCTCAGCGCATTCAATGCTAAGGACTTTCTGCCGAGATGATGGTCAGAGTTTCCTTCATGAATCTCGGCCAAAACGTATTCTACCTCCTTAGGTCCAAGGCACTTACGTAGGGGAGAAGAGAACCCGCGACGATACAACTAGTTGTCAAGGATAGTGTATCAGACCGTTGTTCATACTATCTTCTTGGTTTCCTTCTAATCGTCAGGTAATGCACCATTACGGAGGTAGGAAACTATGGGCGTTATCCAAGTTTCATCATCTTCCAGTAGGAAGACTTCATTGTCCGTAATTCTGGGAGTGAGTAAGGTGTCTTGGATCATAGACTTATTGTTACCAGGGCTCTTAGTGCTGGTAAGCTTTGATAGGAAGTCAGCTTTGGAGTTCTACTCCCTTGGAATGTGCTCTACCTTAACATTATCAAAGCTTTCCATCAACTTCATAATGTTGGCTAAATACTTTTACAATAGGGGCTCTTTAGGCTGGTATTTGCCCCGGATCTGGGATGTCACTAGTTGTGAGTCACTGCATAGGATTATATTTGTGGCTCCCATCTCCTTTGCCATATTGGTTCCTGGTGTAAAATTTGGATTGTGATTAAAAACTAAGATTAAAATCAGTTATCAACACTACAAGAAATAATCAAATTAGCGAGGGAAATTACCCTCGCTAATACATCGCAAATATAAACCCTTATTCATTCACAAATCAGCAAAGGAATTTGCGTCACTATTCCATCGCTGTATATTAAAAACTCGTACCAAAATTGGACCTTTACTCCTCGCTAATCCCTCGGTAATAAACCCTTGCTATTCCATCTCTAATACGTCGCTAAATTTCCATCGCTATTTTGTCGCTAATCCCTCGCTGAGTATCTATATGATTTACTCGCTATTCCATCGCTAATCTCTCGTTGGTTATCTATATGATTTACTCGCTATTCTGTCGCTAATCCTCACTGACCAATCTATTTTTTTTTAAATTACCTGTATATTATTGACCTACCCAAACCTGTATATCAAACAGAAATCCAACAGGAGCAACAACAAATAGAAATCCAACAGCATGCCAAAACAAATGGCAGAATCCAAAATAAATCTACTAGTTATGTAACTAGTTCATAAAATGTACAAAACAAGATAAAAAGAATGTTGTGTTCATAAAATGTACAAAACAGGCTAAAAAGAATGTCATAAAAAAGAATGTCATATAAAAAGAATAGACAATCAGTTTATAAGTTGGCTTCATCTTCGCCTTCGTCTTCGTCTCTGTCTCGACCCTTGCCAACTGTTGCACCTTGCGATGGTGCTTGTGGAGCAACATTTGCTGATCCGATCGTAGATAGGAACGATTGGAAAGACGCCAACATAGGGACAAGTTAAGTCTAGACAAAAGAAGCCATCGCTGTGGCCACTGCTATATTTACAACTTCAGATATGTCCTGTGTCAACGGTGTAGAGTGGGAAGGACCAGCAACCGAGGAGGATGAAGCTTGCACGGTGTTATTAATGCCAATGTGCAAGTTGTTACCTATGCCATGCAACCATCCCTTCTTGTTGGGATTCGCCGCATCCAATCAGACCTCCGGGTCAACCATAGGATGAGAGGAAGAGTTTTCTCAACATTTTTTCTGTCATCGCAATGTCATACAACTCCTAAAATAAAAAAAATATTAACAAAAACAATAACAACAAATATAAATGACAATCGAATTTTAAAGACATCAACAATAAAATTCCTCGAGTGCTCGGAAACATAGCTTCCGTCTTTCTTCTTATGAACTTTGGCATACAGATCTTTATAAGAAGTCTGATGCTTTAACTCTGTCTCCTATAATCACATATGAAAGAATATATAATAAACACATATCCAGTAGGCCAATCCCTCTAAAATACCAATGCCTTTATGTCATACTCAAGATAGGCAAATAACTCAAATAATTACAACATGCTAATAAACAGATTAATAAAATAAATTAAAGCTCAAAAAATTCCAGAACATCCAAATAGATTACCATCAAAACTTTAAATGAGGAAGTTATATTACCATCTTACTATTGTGTTGACCAAAACTTATCGACCCACCTGTATGCTTCAAGGTATCAGGCATGGCTGCCCTGTTCCTTCGGGCAGCTGCAGACTTCGTCATCCATTTATTTGTCAGTCAAATGTCGACTAGGCCATCCCACACTTCTGTCCTCATTCCTCTGGGCCCTTGGCCCTTAACATCAGCTAAGCTGTTTGAATTTGCCTTCTCAAAGGCCTTATATCGTGCTTTGTTTAAATGGTCTGGATAACGGCCCATGATAGTCCATTCACAATAAGTTCTCACCATGTCGCGATCAGCATCAGATGTGAGCCAATACTTAGCCTACACAAATGATATGTATGTATATTTATTTTTCAATAAATGTATAATATATAATTCTATAAGTACAATTACTTACTATGAAGTTGTTAAATAGTATTTCCTTCATCTTAACTGGGTAACCTTGCCATGTACTAGCTGGAACAGACATCCTTGTCATAACATTGTACATAATGTCACGTGTCACTCTCGGCGGGAGAAACCTCCTCCTGTAAGTACAAGAAGATAATGTTGGTAATCTAAAAGTAAATATATGTAATAAAAGATGATAATCACTATTACTTACGGTTCAGGGACAGGCGTCACATATATAAGTTCCCTGCTATCTGTTTCTACATTGGATTCTCCACATAAAGGCACCACATTCGGGCCACTAGTGGGTGGGTCAGCAGGGGGAAGGCATAGAAAGTACTGGGTCAGTAAGGGGTGGGACAGAAGCTGATGCGCCTCCAATGGTCAATGGACTAGACGCTTGTAGGCCTCCACTGGTCGATGAGCCAGTAGTTGAAGTTACACTTAACAGAATTATAGACAAACAAAAAAAATACATATATATTACATTTATATAAACCACGAGTTAACAATAATTAAAAAGATTATCCTATAGGTATACCTGGAGAGGGCTGAGAATGCTGTAGTGGTGGAGAATCATAGCCAGATGAAACATGCCTCTCCCATGACCGCATCCAGCACCTTTACCTCAAATGGTCATGATGAATATCTGCATAAGGAAACATAATGAAACATGAATTTGTTAAGAAACTATATGTCAATAAAAATCTCAAAATATAATAATCATATTTCAGTGTAAATACCATTAACAAAATTTATTGAACAAGATTCAATTTTAACTACTTAAGTCTGAAGCAAAAGATTCCTCATCTTCATCTGAGAATCCATTAATTTCATTATTTTCATTGTCATCAATGAACTCATCATCAACCAGAACGTCCATTGAATAATGTATATCACGTATGTTCACTTCTTCCATTTAGGCATGTGCATCAAACAAGGAAGCTGGTTCATCATCTATGACAATATTGTGTGTTCCAACGGATCCATCATCTTAGTAATAATTAGTAGCAATTGGGTTATTCAATTCATCACCTTCGTCATTCAATGTCTCAGCCATGAAGAGTTTTGCTCTGACCTTGCAAGCTGCCCACCATTCACCATTAGCTCTATTCCCGCTTTGTGGGTATCTTGTATAGTACACTTGTTGTGCTTGTTTAGTTAAGACGAAAGACTCATTTGAGTGAAATCTTGATTTATGCTTGATGTCAACCAACTTATATCTCTCATCAACATTGACTCCATTTATCGGGTCAAACCAATGACATTGTAAAAGAAATACTCTATTCTGATTTCATATATATGACAATTCCAATATATCTTCAATGATGCCATAATAGTCGAAGTCATTCTCACCATATATACTACCTCTAACACATACGCCACTATTTATGGTAACTTTATTTTGTCCGTACACCTTAGTATGAAATCTATACCCATTAACTATTAAGCCATAGTAAGAAGTCACAGACTTGGATGAACCATAACTTATCTCTCGTATCATTTGATCCTCGACTTGACCTATATTAAACTATATCATTACATAGACAGTAGATAGTTGTAACATCTAGCGTAATGAACATTGAATTTAATATGATAGATGTGATTATGGATAAAAGGACTCACTAGATGTTTTAGCCACCTACTGAAGTCCTTATCTCGAGCTTCCAATATTTGATCATCAGTGATATTGGGATCTGTTTCCCTTAATGAATCCTCGAATTGTCTAATCAATACAATAATTAATATTTAGCATAAATTTAGCAAAAAATAACAAATTCATTAGATAGAGAGTAGACGTACTAGAGATAAGGTTCTTCTTCTCCATGATTTACAAGCATATATGTCTTAGCAATCTGAAGTTCCACATTCGCCAAGAATCTATTTCGACCTCTCCCGATAGGATGACATGGATGTTTAAAAATAGACAACCATTCATTAATTGTACCTTCCCTACTGTCGCCATTCCGAGGAACTTGAGTGCGTCTGGTCTGTAGGCGGAGATCAAAATACATAGAAGCAAAATTAAAAATTTATTCTAAAATATACGCTTCACAAATAGATCATTCAACTTTCGCCTTATTTCAAACTTTTCTTTTCAAGTACAACATACACCTTTCAAAGGGGTACATCCACCTGTAATGTACCAGTCCTCAAACCTTAGCTTCATAAGGGAGATGCATGACTAGATGTTCTATCACATCAAGAATACTGGAGGAAAAATCTTCTCTAACTTGTAAATTATTTCAATGATAGAAAGCTCTGCATTCTCCATTGTGGAAGCACGAATTTCAGTTGCACAAACTTCTTTAAAGAACAAGCTTAGTTCTGTTAACGGTCCCCATATAGGTTTTGGCAAAATATCATGAAATGCCAGAGGAATTAACATTTTCATAAAAATATGACAATCGTGACTTTTCATACTATATATCTTCCCGCCTTCTACACTGATACAACGTGTGATATTCGACGCATACCCATCAGGAAATTTCAACTATTTTATCCACTCACACACCATCCTCCTTTGATTGGCATCTAAGACATACGTCGCCTTTGATTTTTTACACTTGCTATTCTCAACTATTAGCTCCAAGGTAGGACGTTTGCATATTATCTTCAAATCTTTTCTTGCATTTGCATTGTCTTTTGTCTTGCCCTTATGTCCATGACAGTGTTGAAGATATTGTCAAACACGTTCTTCTTGACATGCATAACATCTAAATTATGTCGTATTAGATTAGTGGATCAATAAGGTAATTCCCAGAATATGCTCTTCTTCACCCAATTGTGGTGTATACCAAAGCTATCTTATTTTTGTTTACCTGAATTCAAGTTGAAAATGACTTCCTTAAGTTGAGTCACTCTATTCAGGACATTTGTCCTATTCAGTCATTGCAGTGGATTAGATTTTTCCACTGTTGATTTCTTAAAATAGTTTCGATCACGGTGAAATAGATGATTAAAAGGCAAAAATTGGCGATGATAATCAAACTAGCAGCATTGCCTACCATACTTCAACACAAATGACTTACTGTGATTCATATAAAGTGGACAAGAAAGTTTTTCATGAGTGCTCCACCCAGACAACATTCCATAGGCTGGAAAGTCACTTATTGTCCATAACAAAGCCGCTTTCATATTGAAATTTTGCTTCTTCCAGACATCATAAGTTTGCACCCCATCGTCCCACAATATATTTAGATCATCAATTAGGGGTCTAAGATAGACATCTCAACTTTTACCTGGTGACTTTGGTCCAGGAATCACAAAAGTGAGGAATATGTATTCCCTTCTCATACACATACTTGGAGGTAGATTGTACGGTGTGACAAAAATATACCAACATGAATATGGTGTGGCTGAACCACTGAATGGATTAAAACCGTTTGTACATAGGCCAAGCCTAACATTTTGAGCATCTAGCGCAAATGTTGAATGGGTAACGTCAAATCGTTTCTATGCCTCAGCATCAGCTGGATGCCTGATCACTGATTCATCTTGACGCACTCCATCCGCATGCCAACTCATATACTATGCAGTATTTTTAGACATAAATAGACGTTGGAGTCTTGGCACAATGGAAAAATATCATAACACTGAGTGCGATACATCATTCTCATTCGATGAACGTCCCGTCTTCGGTTTGAATCGTGGGTGTCCACATACTAAGCAAACTGAGTAGAGTCTCTTGTCACTGTATTCTTTGTAATACAACATGCACTGATTAAGACATGTATCTATCTTTTCATATCCTAATCCCAACTCACTAACTATTCTCTTCGATTTGTAGAAGTTCTCGAGTAATCTTTCAAATTCTGAAAGCATGCTCTTAATTATGACAATCATTCGATCATAACAACTCTCACTCATGTTAAACTCCGACTTCAAGTTCAAAAGTTGAGTTACAGCTGACAATTTCGTGTACTTATAGCAACCATCCCATAAAGGTTCGTCAGCGTCTCTTAGCAAGTCATAAAAATTCGCACCTGACGGATTTGGATTCTCTTCTAAATCTTGAGCTTCTGGATTTAATTTATAACCTGCGGCATCCATAACCACATCCACGTATGGATTCCTAGGCTCCACTTCATCATCATGTACAATGGATGTTGAGCCGCTATCCCCTCATCTGTCCTCACCATGAATGGTCCAATTTACACAATCATCCATAAATTCGTACTTATACAGATGTTGTTCTACCCCAAATACCTCCCTCCAAGCACGATTCTTACATCTAGCACATGGACAAAGGATACGATTTAATGCATCATCCACTGTCGAGTCTCCTTGAGCAACCGTAATGAAATCATCAACTCTATCCTTGAATTATTCACTTACATAGCTAGTAGGATCATTTCTTCGTAACATCCAACTTCGATTGGGTCTCATGATTTCTGAAATTGATTTAGCATATTAATATAAATCCTTATATCTCCATCTCCTTCTTAACATGGTATGGCCCTATCCCATTCAATAAGAAACTTTTTTAACACTTGGTTAATAGTTATTCCTTAAACCTTATATTTTATACTTGATGAAATTTCGGCAGTATTTCCCATTGGTTTCTAAGTGCATGACTACAACGCAGTGAAATCTACCACGTTTAAGTATAGACCCAGAGAACAAAAGAAAATATAACAGACCAAAATTTCAACAAGTATAAGATATGAGATTTAAAGAATAACTATTAACCAAGTGAAGGAAAAATTTATTACCAAACTGTCCCACTTGCATAATTCAAGATTCAATACAATGAGTAGTACCAACAATAGGTATGCATGCTCATTAATATTGAATCTCAAATGGGAAACTAAGGTTTTGCTCAATTTTTTACTCGAATAAGAAAATAAAACTTTAAGTATATGTTAAAACACAATCAAAAGTTAAATTAAACCAATATTCTTAAAAACATAATTCATTAGAAATTCATAACTTTTATTATCACCATCTAAGGTTTGACGTCATATTTAGAGAGTCCTAAATGTATTGGGATATGAGAGAAAATCAATTCTTAAAGGAAATTGGTTTTATAATTCCATTTATGGAAGCCCTATATGCCAATCACTATACTAAGGAAGCCATGATTATTCTGATTCATGAATTTCAGTCGCTTAAGGAAGAAATGAAGAAAATTATTTTGAAAGTGGTGAAGCAGTGTGTAATTACTTGAGGGTGTGGAAGCTGATTACATTAGAAATGATATTCTCCTTGACTTTTTCAAGAGCGTCTGGGTTAGGAGAATGGCTTTGGATCGAAGAAACTATAAGCAACTTGTGGAGACTACTGCAGAGATAGCAAACAAAGTTAGTGTTGCCGATATTATCGGGAGAATTGTTGAGGATCTTAAACATGAGAGTAAACTAATATTGTCAAACTTGTTCTAAAGAATTAAAGAGATTTTATGAAAAATAAATAAATAAAAGAAAACACAAATTGCCTTAAGAACTTTAAGCATTAGCATCAAAATCCTAGCCACGTAAATAAAATTGTGTAAAGATATAGAGACTACACACAACTGCAATAAAAATTATGTCTCCTATAGGATTTCCAACTAGGCAAGTCAACTTTACATATAGCAATTTCAATTTTCCTAAACCACAAAAGTCAGAGTTTGAAGTTAGGCTCTGTTTTTCTTTTTTTAATGTAAAGGATGCATTTGATCTCTATTCTGTTACTAGTATAAGCATTGCATTATATTTGCTTGGAGGGGGAAAAAATTAATCGAAGGTAGGAACTTTTGGTTTATCAAGCTAAAAACGATCACAAAATCACAAAGTTCGTTAATAGTCATAGGCTTTACCAAAGAAATGAATTCAACTTAGATAATTAGCTTCAAATTTCTTCCATTATTAGTACATGTCAAAGATTTAAATTATTATTTTTATCTTGTATCTAATAATTAAAACTTTTGAGTAAGTTGACTTTTTCTCCATATTAAAATCTCTTTAATCAAATCATCAAGAGCAAGATATTTGTCACATCTTCACTATTCTCAATTAAACTTTAGTGTTTTATACAAGATTACATGAGTTTAGGCTTAGATACAAATGCTATAAAGGGCACCTATTTTTGGAACTCTAGCTATCTGGTATTCACCAAGCTCCCCATGATGACCACATGAATGGATTTATATATATATGTGTGTGTGTGTGTGTGTGTGTGTATCAAGTGTTGAAAACGTGCAGCATATATTATATTGTCAAGCATTGGCGGATGATGTCTCCTGTGCATTGTGCATGCTGCATATGCACTAAAAGTTTGTATATGTCAACCTACTACTGACTTAACTACTTGTAATGCAAGAGACAACCGTGTTTCCTCAACAGCATAGTTTTGTTAAGGGACAAACCCACATGTACTATAAAAAGTCAACCAAAAAAGAGGGATCTTGCGCCAAATTGTAGATTATAAAAACATTGTATAGCCAAAATGCTTTCTAATGATTGATCCAAGAAATGAAAATGCAATACTATATCACATATATATAAGGGAACAGTTGAATAAAAATAAATAGAAAAGCAGAAGACTTTAGCCACAAACAAGCAACAACAGATAGAATCAACCCATTATATCCCAACCATAGATGGTTCTTTCTACAATAACTTGTGAGTTTATATTATGTATCATCCTTTGAGTTGAAGAGGAATACACTGAAAGCTCTATGCAGCAAATTTTCAGATTCAATCTATAAAATTATGCAAGCTCAAAATAGTGAATTAACCAACGCAGCAGGTAGAGGAAGGAGTGCAATAATAATCACAAGGAGGAAAAGGAAATAATAGATCTAAATACAAGATTCCAAATTTCCAAGACCCTTATATATTTCTACTTCAGGGAGTCTAAATTCAGAGGGGCGCCAGTTATCTCGAGTGTCCACCGGTCACATTTGCTCAAAAAACTACTAGTAATGCATTAATTAAGAAATAATTAATTTAATTATATTTCCTATTATGCATGATCTGACCATTCTAAGAAAACAATGAGCAACTTTGTTAAAATCTTATGAACAAAATGTAAAACTCGGCCTTCAAATGATCAAGCACATAGAACTTTTTACAAACATAATAAATTAGGAATGTATATACCAAAATAAAAGTGCATACAATATTCTCTTATACGAGTTCAAAACTCAAAATAATAATAATAATAAATCAAAAAATAGCAAAAGGTACAAAACCTTGTCAAATGTGAAGGTTGTTGGCTATATTCTGCACAGTCGAAACTTCTCCTTTCTTCCTTCATTACACAAAATCACAATGGGCGTATGCAACTTGGTTTCATCTGCTCAATGGCCTATAAAAGCACACACAAAACCAATCATCGATTTTTCCAAGTCATAAAATAAAATAAACTCAGCTCAACACCGAGTTAGACTCACTTGATTTCTTTGGGATTTACCCGTGGACTTGGAGCAGAGGCAGAGGCTGACCAAATCTGCACCTGCGAGCTTGTGTTAGCATGACGGTGGTGCGGGATTCATAGCTTTGAGCAGAGGCAGAAGCTAAGCAGAAAATAGAGGCTACGACTTTGAGTGAGAGAGAGTGAGAGTGAGAGCACGATAGAGAGAGGGTGAGGGTGAGGGAGAGAGGGTGAGGGTGAGGGAGGGTGAGAGTGAGGTCAGAGTGAGAGTGAGAGGGAGAGCACGAGAGAGTGAGAGGGTGAGAGGGTGAGGGAGGTGCGACTGTGTGGGATTTAGAATTGTTTAGGGTTCAGAATAGATTAAGGTTTTACGATGGAAATTTCCCTCGCTAAAATTTTATTAGTTAGAGAGGGAAATATTCCCTCGCAAATTCCTCGCTAATTTTAGTGAGGAAACTTATCCGTTGCCATTCCCTCACTAATTTGACTAAGTTTTAACTATGCTTTTAGCGGGGAAACGTTCCCTCGTAATTCGCTCGATAATTTTAACAAGGGAAAATTTCCCTCGCAATTCCCTCACCATTCCCTTGCTAGTTTTTCCCTCACAACTCCCTCACTATTAACTCGCTATTTCCCTCTCGAATTTATTTTTCAAATTTAGCGAGGGCTCAAACTTCCCTCGATAATCCATCGCAATTCCCTCACAAATTAGAGAGGGAATTACGAGGAAAATTTTGTGCGGGAATTGCAAGGAAAATTTTCCCTCGCGAAATCACAAATTTCTTATAGTGTAAGTTCCACAAAAAATATAGAAACCTTACAACCAGTTGTAATTAGTAAGAGTCAATCCACAAAGAACTAATTCAATTAACACTATAACTCGATTCCTAAATTAAATTCTAAAGAACAAATAACAGTAAAAGGGGATTTTTTTGTTAAAAAAAGAATAGAAATTGACTCTAAAGCAATAACAATAAACATGGACTCGGCCCCCCACCATGTTTGGCTTTGGGAGTATCCGTGGCTCCCTCATTCGAAGACACCGGCCGTGTCTTATGACACGGCCTCCCCCGTGTAATCTTTAGTGACCAACTGGGATCTTCTATCATGGTAACATGGGTTGTGTCAGATGACACCCCCCCGTGTACTGCTCTGTCAGCAATTAGGGCTTCTGCTAGCTGGTAACATGGGGTGTGTCTTAAAACACATACCCCCATGTCTTCCACTGACTTGGCAACTTAGAAAACCACACTAATACTCCATGGAATTATCAATGTCAAAGGTTTCTCATCGACCTATAACTCTTATAATGACTTCATACACTCATCAAACAAACAAATAATGCATTCAATCACAAATCCAGCATTCCAAAACACAATGATATCTAGGGATTCTTGGGCAATCATTCAAGAGACATACCATTGGAAAGACATACCAAGATCTACCTTACCTAAGAAACTAATCAAGAAAACAATAAAAAAAACACAAAGTAAAAGGGATAAAGAAAGCAAATCTGATTTTCTTGATAATGAGTTGTCTCCCATTAAGCGCTTAGTTTATTGTCCTCAGTCCGACATTGTGACACTTCTTAGTGTTCTTCATAATGTGGATGGAGAAGGGACATCTCTTTCACTTCTTATTTTTCTGGAAGCTCATGGTAAGACTTAAGGCAGTGTCCATTCACTTTGAATATTTTTCCAGACCCCTCGTTCATGATCTCCAATCTCTGAAAGGTTCCTGGTGCATTGTAAAGTCTAAAAGGCATTCGTTTGCTATCAGAAATGGGGCAGATCACCCCTACACTTTAGAGTTTCAGTACCTCATTCTTCACGACTTCCATCATAAGGCGATTCAACCTCTTCTGGGGATCTCGCGCTGGTTTAGCTCCATTTTCCATTAAGATTCAATGTATGCAAATAGAGGGGCTAATACCCTTAATGTCTGCAATGGTCCAACTGATGGCCGTCTTGTGCTCCATCAAAATAGCCACCAACTTCTTCTCTTGTTCTTGGGTGAGTGACTTAGCAATTATCACTGGAAGTATGTCCTTCTCTCCCAAGAATATCTATTTTAGATGATCAGGTAATTCCTTCAGTTCTAACTTTAGTGCCTGCACAATAGAAGGCTTAAGTGCATCATTAGTAATTAGTAGCTCAACATAAGAAACCTCATGTTGTTACCAAGTGGCCTCAAACTCAAGAGGGGGGTGAATTGAGTTTATAAAATATTTTAGCAAATTTTTCTTAAAACGTTTATTTATCAATTTTCGTTGAAGCTATTGGATAATTGAAGTAAATAGATAATGAGATTGAATACTTCACTCACAAATTAAATAAGCCAAGATGAATAACATTCAAGCAAGCATATAAAATAAATGGACAAATGTAAAGAGATAGTGTTGAGAGAATCAAACACAAGGATTTATCCTGGTTCAGCCACCCTTTGTGACGTACGTCCAGTCCTCAAGCGAACCACTCCAGATTTTCTACTAAACTTCAAGCTTGAACGGGTGCTTGAAAACCTTTACAGATTGGAGCACTCAACAACACCTTGGGATACCTCACCCTTGTGCTTTGAGCCTCAAAACAGGGATGGCTCACCCTATACAACCTTTGAGGGATACCTCATCCCTTTTACACCTTTGAAGGATACCTCACATTCTTCTCAACAAGGGATACCTCACCTTTTTTCACTAGAGGGATACCTCACCCTCTTTACACAATAAACAAAGTGTTTGAATGATAGAAACTCTCTTAAAGAGTAGATTAATATAAAATGAAGCTCTAACAATGCCCCTTTTGAATATCTCAAGTTTTCTCACAAAACAGGGCAAAAATGTTTTTCAGGATTAATTCTCGTATATAAGTGTTAGATTGATGTTCTAAATTGAAGTTCAAAATGAAGACCCAAGGCACGTATTTATAAGTTATATGAAGAAAGGAGCCATTAGGGGTGATAAAGCTAAGCATTTAATGCAGTTAAAATAGTCGTTGGACTCTATCAGATTGCGTGTAATCGATTACACAACAAATGTAATTGATTACATTGTTGTTCCAACATGTTCTTGGCTTTCTGGGCTTTGTGTAATCGATTACATTCTTAGTGTAATCGATTATATTCTTAGTGTAATCGATTACATAGCTTCTGACTTGCTTTATAATTGATTACATGTAATCGATTACATGACTTCTGTCTTGTTGTGTAATCGATTACAATATCCATATAATCGATTACATAACTCTTTGAACATGTTCTTGCCTTTCTGGGCTCATTGTAATCGATTACATTACTGGTGTAATCGATTACAAGCCCTCTGACTTGCGTGTAATCGATTACATAAACCATGTAATCGATTACCAGCTCCCTGTTTAGCTTGTAATCGATTACTTTGGCCTTTGAATACATTTTTCAAGTCCAATTAAGCTTGTAAGCCATTTCTAACACCTCAAGACATTTGATTAAACATAAATCCTTTCATGAGTGTTAAATCTAAGATTAAAAATAATGGTTCTTTGAAAAACATGTGTACCTTTGAATTTTTACACTTATTTTGGAAATGATATTTGAAAAATCATTTGAGAATCATTGAGATACTTAAAGGGTATTTACATTGATATTCTAAGACCTATATCTAATATACCTCTTTTGATCTTAGTTTTTATCTTTTGATCTAGCGGATGAAAGTGTGAGAATTAATTCAGAAGGCCAGAAAAATACCTAAGATGCCTTAATCACATTCAAGCATGCAAACAAAAATTTCACCTCAAAATGGTTTCAAATCAAGTTCTAGAGCACAAAATCAATGAGGAATATCACTTAACACAAAGAATGAGAACAAAAATCATATAGTGCATAAGTCCCATATAGGCTCAAAACTCACATTTAGAGGTTCAAAAATAAATGAAAAGCACAAAATCAGAGAACATATGCTAATTATCAACTATCAAGAAATCACCTCCACTATCAATTAAAACAATACCTGTTGCCTACCACAAGAATCAACAAATTAGGTTCAACCAAAGAGAGAGAGACACAAGTTCAACCAAAAAGCTGAGAGATATGATGGTGTGAAAATACAATATGAAGATGCAATGCAAAATGAGACATGAGAAATGCATGAAACTAATGATCTAAAATGAAAATATGAAAATACTCCCCCAAGCTTAGAACTTACATTGTCCCCAATGTAAAAATTTATAACAAGAGAAGGGATAAAACAAAAGAACTCACTACGGTGGTGGAAAATGGTGCTGACTCAGATGCCAACTATGAATGGCCTGGACCATGCTCGCCATACTCTGAACCGTCCCCTCCAAGGCTTGCAGGTGGCCGTCAGTAGCCTGACCCTGCTGACTAAACTCCTCTAGCATGTGGTGCTGCTGCACCTACTCAGCATGAAGTCCCTCAAGAGAGGTATAAATCCATATGAAAGCATCCTCCGAAGGACCTGTAAAAGAAGAATAAGAATGACGAGAGGTACCTACCCTTGGTGGAGGGCGAAAGGGGCACTGAACATCAATTAGTTCATTTACTGCACTCCCAAGTGTGCGCCAATTTACACGATTGCGTATAATGATAGCAGGAAGGTTAGGAAGAGGTAAGGGTTAAGCTCTATTGTTCAAGTAGAGATAGTAAATTTCGTCCTCTTTGACAATCATCTTAATAGCTAAACAAGACTCTAGATCAATCCTAAAGTTACCTCTAACTGTCTCCTGACCATCCAAGTCATATTCAAAGAAATGGGCTATCGCTGTGATAAGCCCACTAATAACAATAGTCCCCGATTAGGCTCTGTCCACCCAAAGCAGATGCCTAGCAAGAAAAGATCCTATGTCCATTTTGACATCATTAAGAATGGCCCAAATAAAAGCGAGCTCGTCAGCATGGACATTGCCATCACTATCCCCATGCCCAAATAAAGTATGAGCCATGATTCGGTGGAGATAACGAAGGAAAAGATTTGGCATAAAGGATGCCTTACAATTTGAGAAATCATATGTGCCTGACCCACAAGAGATATTAGCCCAAAAAGAAATTGCTGAAAAACCACGTGGGTGCTTCCTTTTCCCCCCAACAGGCAAACCAAAAATCTCATTAAATTCTTCCAAGTTTAAGCAATGGTCATTATTGAATAGTCAGAAAGTGATCCGGCCTTCAGTGCAGCCTTTCCCCTGAATAATATGAGCCTCAATAGAACTAAGAAACTCCAGTATAAGCTCGGTGTAAGTGGGATATTCTAGATTCAAAAAATAAGTCCACCCTGCCCTGTCAAGCAGCTAATCAAAGTCATCTCGCAAGCCTAAGGTGTCTAGGATAGGATCATCCATATACCTAATGCTAACTATCATTCTATTCACAAGCACATTGTACCGATCCCTCTGCTCATTATTCTTAAAGTTAAAACCATGTGGATTAGGGGGATTACCTCTTGGAGCATCAGTATCTCTTCCCCATGTCCTTGAGCTTGAAGCAGCTTTTCCCCTTTGACGCTTATTCGTTATTCTGCTTAACCACACTACACAATAACAGCACAACAAAAACCTCCCTTTTTTTTTTCTGAATTCCACGAAATTGGGGTTTTTGCCAAATTTGGGGTTTTCCAAATTTGAAGGAATAAGTGGTTGGATAGAGGTTAGGAAGGTGAGAAATGATAGAAAAATGGAAGAAAAAAGGTGGTTTGTGAAGTAAAGTAGTGGTTTTGAAGGTTTGGATATGGTGGATTATGATGGCTATAGTGGAGAAGGAAGAAGGAGAATGAGGGAGAATGGGGGTGAAAGGCAAGCTTTGAGAGTGTGGAAGAAGGTGGTTTATGTGTGGTTGTGAGAGAAAAGAAGAGTAATGGAGGTTTGGGGTTATGGGTATGGAGGTTGAGGGAGAGAAGAAGGAGAAGAAGCAAAAAGGGGAGTGAAATGAAGGAAGGGGAAGAGAGGCCGTGGAATTTAAATCTGACAGCAACGATCCACGGCCGTGGATGTTGCTGACTTTGCCCCTATTTTTTTTTTGAAGAATTGAAATCCACGGCCATGGTTGGATCCACGGCCAGGCCGTGGATCTCTTTGACTTTGATATTTTCCTCTGGTTTTCATTCTATGGCCATGGAATTTTCCATGGGCTGGGTGTGGAACCTTCTGACTTCACTCTTCTTCTAAATTTAGCTTCAAAAAGGGTCAAACCTAGACAAAATTCATGAGACAAACATCAAACTAACAATCTAACACATAAAATCAAAAGAAAAAGAAGGAATAAAAAGGAAAAATAAGAAAACTTAGGTTGCCTCCCAAGAAGCACTTGTTTAAAGTCATTAGCTTACTCCTGTACTTTCATCCTTCTTCAGTTGGGTCATGGAGGGCAATGTTCATCCTCTTCTCAAGTTACTCCTCCGCTAGATAATGTTTCAATCTCTGACCATTAACCTTGAAAGTCCCTCGCTCTTCATTCCAGACCTCTACGGCACTATAAGGAAATACTTTCTTCACCAAAAATGGCCTAGACCACCTTGACTTAAGCTTTCTGGGAAAGAGTTTCAATCTGGAATTGAAAAGAAGCATCAGTTCTCCTTCATGAAACTTTCTACGAAGAATATGCTTGTCATGCCACCTCTTGGTTCTTTCTTTGTATGACTTGGCAGTTTCATAGGCGTCCAATCTCAGCTCATCAAGCTCATGAAGTTGAAGCTTTTTCTTTTCTCCTGCCGTTTTTAAGTCAAAATTGAGAAGCTTAATAGCCCAAAAGGTTTTATATTCAATCTCAATGGGTAGATGGTAGGGCTTCCCATAAATCAATCAAAAAGGTGTCATCCCAATAGGAGTCTTGTATGCAGTGCAGTAAGCCCAAAGAGCATCATCAAGCTTCAAAGACCAATCCTTTCTTGATCTAGACACAGTTTTCTCCAGAATATTCTTTATCTCTCGATTAGATACCTCCACTTGGCCAGAAGTCTGAGGATGGTAAGGTGTAGCAACCTTATGAGTGACTCCATATTTCTTCAAGAGGTTCTTAAATTGTCTCTCTATGAAATGTGAATCTCCATCACTTATCACAGCCTTAGGAACTCCAAACCTTGGAAAGATGACCTTCTTGAATAGCTTGATCATGGTCTTTGCATCACTTGTTGGGGATAGAATGGCCTCCACCCATTTAGATACGTAATCAACAGTTACAAGAATGAATTTGTTGTTGTAGGAGGATGGAAAAGGGCCCATGTAGTCAACTCCCCAAACATCAAAGATCTCCACCTCAAGAATAGTATTCATTAGCATCTCATGCCTCTTAGAAATACTTTCAGCTTTCTGACATGGATCACATGATAACATAAAATTTTGAGCATCTCTAAAAATATGAGGTAAAAAAAAAACCAAACTGAAGAACTTTGGCTGTCGTCTTGGAGGCACTAGTATGTCCTCCATATGATGCGGAATAACAACAACTCAATATACTCGGAGCTTCTTCCTCGGAGACACACCTCCGGTATATGTATGGGTCATCCCACACAAAATTTTTCAGATCTGAGAAGAATTTCTTCTTTTGCTGGTAGTTAAGCTCAGGAGGTAGAACCTTGCTAACCAAGTAGTTTGCATAGTTAGCATACTAAGGATCATTCTCTGCAAAAACTGTAAATAATTGCTCATCAGGGAAAAAATCATCAATAGGTAAATCGCTCTTCCCAATCACTGGTTACTCAAGCCTGGATAAATGATTTGCCACTTGATTCTCCATCCCTTTTCTATCCAGAATTTCTAAATCAAACTCTTGTAGGAGAAGAATCCAATGGATAAGTCAAGGCTTTGCTTCCTTCTTACTCATGCGATACCTAAGTGCTGAATGGTCAGTGTACACAGTCATCTTTGAACCCACTAGATAGGACCTGAACTTCTCAAAAGCAAAGACTACTGCTAGCAACTCTTTCTCTGTGGTGGCATAGTTTGCTTGAGCTCCATCAAGTGTCTTGCTAGCATAGTAAATTGTATGCACGTTCTTATCTTTTCTTTGCCCCAACATAGCTCCTACGACATAGTCACTGGCATCACATATGACCTCGAATGGTAGATTCCAATCCAGAGTTTGTAAAATGGGAGCAGTGATCAAAGCTTCTTTTAACCTGCAAAAGGCATTCAAACAATCACTATCAAAATTAAATGGAACATCTTTTACCAAAAGATTAGACAAAGGTTTAGCAATTTTAGAAAAATCTCTGATGAATCTCTGGTAAAAATCGGTATGTCTCAAGAAACTTCACACTCCCTTCACATTCACCAGTGGGGGCAATTTCTCAATCACTTCAATTTTTGCCTTATCTACCTCAATTCCTTTTCCAGAAACCAAATGTCCAAGCATTATCCCCTCTTGTACCATAAAATGACACTTCTCCCAATTCAAGACAAGATTTACTTCTTCACATCTCTACAAAATCTTAGACAAATTAGACAAACAATCATCAAAGTTAGTTCCATATACTGACAAATCATCCATAAAAACTTCTATGATGTTTTCAATAAATTCAAAAAATATTACAGTTATGCATATCTGGAAAGTAGTAAGGGCACTACATAAACCAAATGGCATTCTCCTATAGGCAAAAGTATCATAAGGGCAAGTAAATGTGGTCTTCTCCTGGTCACTAGGATGGATATGGATTTAGTGGAATCCCGAATATCCATCTAAGTAACAAAAGTATGTATACCTAGCTAGCCTCTCAAGCATCTGATCAATAAAGGGTAGAGGGAAGTGATCTTTCCTAGTTGTATTATTCAACTTTCTATAATCAATGCACATCCTCCAACCTGTGACTGTTCTAGTGGGAATTAATTAATTTTTCTCATTTTCAATTACAGTCATCCCCCCTTTCTTAGGAACTACATGCACAAAATTAACCCATTCACTATCAGAAATTAGGTAAATTACCCCAGCATCAAGCAATTTAAGAACCTCTTTTTTAACAACCTCTTTCATATTAGGATTCAACCTACGTTGATGCTCAATAGAGAATTTATGGTCAGGTTCCATTAAAATTCTATACATGCAAAAGGAAGGATTTATGCCTTTAATATCATCAAGAGTATATCCTATGACCTTTCGATGCATCGTAAGAGCCCTAAGCAATTTCTCAGTCTCTAACTCATTCAAGCTAGCACTAATAATGACAGGATAAGAAGAGTTGGGACCAAGAAACTTATACCTTAGAGTGGAAGGAAGAGTTTTAAGTTCTACCTTACGAGCCTTTTCCTCTTCCCAATCTTCAGACTTAGGCTTTGGCTCAAGTTTTTCCACTTTGGCTTTGTAAGATGGAATTTTCGAGGTTACCTCTAACAAGCGAGCATACTCAGCTACCTCTCCTCCAGAATCAAAAGACCTGCCACTAACCAAGCATCTCTCCAATAGATCTTCCAAATGAATTTTGGTGGATTCTTCTTCCACCACCTGGTGCAATAAATTAATCTTGTAACAAGAGTCCTCAAAAGAAGGTTATTTAATAAATTTAGAAATATCAAACTCAACCATATTATCACTAACAGTTAAAGACAATTTACCATTTTTAACATCAATTATAGCACCAGCAGTAACTAAGAAAGGCCTACCAAGAATAATAGAGATTTTGGAATCCTCTTTCATTTCAAGCACATCAAAATCAGCAGGTATGAAAAACTTACCAATTCGAATAGGAACATCCTCTAAGATGCCTACAGGGTACTTGACGGATCGATCCGCCAATTGAAGTGAAATGGTTGTGGGTTTTGGCTCACCCACCTCTAACTTCTTACATACCGAAAGGGGCATAAGACTAACACTAGTCCCTAAATCATACAGAGCTTTATCAAAATTCATGTTGCCAATCAAACAGAGAATAAAGAAGCTACCTGGATCTTTTAATTTAGGAGGAAATTTATTTTGAATTAAAGCACTACACTCCTCAGTTAAAGCTACTGTCTCATATTCCTCGAGCTTTCTCTTATTAGACAAAATGTCCTTAAGAAACTTAGCATAGGTAGGCATTTGTTTCAACTCCTCAGTGAAGGGTACATTAATGTATAATTTCTCAAGGACCTCTAGGAACTTCCCAAACTACCTATCTAACTTCGCCTTAGCCAATCTTTGAGGGAAGGGAACCGGGGGTTAGTAAGGCTCAAGGGGTACATATTTAGACACTTTTTCAATAGTTTCCTCTTCTTCTAAGGGTTGTGTCTTAGTCTCTTTATCATTAATTCCCTCATCATTTTCACTCTTCCCCTTACCCGTAGGATCCTCTAATTTTTTTTCCACTCCTCAAACTCACAGCTTTACAATGTTCATTGCCTGGGTTGACTTCAGGTTGACCAGGAAACTTACCTTGTTGCCTATGTGAAGTGCTTGCTTGTTGGGCAATCTGGGTTTCTAACATTTTATTATGAATAACCAAATTGTCAACCTTAGCTAACAACTCTTTAATTGCCTCAGTTACAACTTGTCCATGGTGCCTAAACTCCTCATTTTACTTAGACTGACTCTCAACAAAATTCTCAAGAAGAGACTCGAGTCTAGATTTTTGTATTTGTTGAAGTCCAAAAGAGAGTTTAGCATTACTTTGCCCAGCTTGGTATTGACTATTTCGGTAAGAGAAGTTAGGATGTGACCTCCAATCGGGGTTATAAGTTTGGGAATACGGATCATTCCTCCCCTTTTGGTTGAAGTCATGGAAATTATGGCATGATTCCACTTGCTCCACCAGTGCACCTTATGAGGATCAAATTCCAACTTGGCATTCGGCACTGATGTGTCCTTGTGCTCCACAAATCTTACAAAAATTATTAGAAGCACCTATGACATTTACATAAGCTTTTTCAAGCATGTCAAAACGTTTATTCAAAGAATCAAATATTGACATGATTAAATCAACACCATCTACCTCAAACTTACCTCCCGAGAGTTTCTTCGAGTTATGACATCTTTCATTTGCCCATTGGTGATGATTGGCAGTTACACTCTCAATAATCTCATAAGCTTCTGTGAGCCTTCTATTCATCAAAGCTCCACCAGCTGCGGAGTCCAAAGACACATTCGAAGAATATTCTAGCTCATTATAGAAGGTGTGGATGATCAACTATTTCTCTAACCCATGGTGTGGGCAGGCTTCCAGCAAAGCCTTATATCTATCCCAAGCTTCTGACAATGACTCTCCATCTTTCTGAATGAAGCTTGTGATTTGGGTCCTTAGATGAGCAGTCTTGGAAGGTGGAAAGAATTTGTCCAAGAAAGCTTGCTCCAATTGGTCCCAAGTAGTTATCGTCTCAGCAGGAACATACTTCAACTAAGCTCTAGCTCTATCTCTTAATGACAATGGAAACAGGCGGAGATGAATAGCATCAACAAAGGCGCCTTCAATATTGAGGGTCTCACAAAACTCCAAGAACATATCCACATGATCATTCGGGTCCTCTGATGGCAATCCTCCAAACTAGTTTTGCCTTATCATAGAAAGTAAAGCAGAAGGTATGGTGAAGTGTCTAGCTTCAATGTTTGGCTGAGCAATTCCAAATTGCAAACCCTGAGCATTAGGGGCTGCATACTCGTTTAGCGGTCTATTATCCTCAGCTTCAGCCATGACAAGTGTTAGTTCAAGTATTTCTCCTACTCTTTGCCTATGTTGTCTTCTCTTTCTATGAAGTGTTCTTTCAATTTCAGGATCTGCTTCAATAAGAGTTCCGGAACGTCTAGTACTTTGCATAAACAAGAGAAACTTACAGAGAATCAAAGAGAAATCAAGAACGTAAGAATATGATAAAAAGAAAAAAAGGTTTAAAATAATTAAATTAAAAATTAAATTGATATTCAAGAAAAACACAAAACTTAGTGTGTGAAATCCACAAGTGTACGGTTTCATCATCAAGTAATAAAAGATCGAATCCACAGAAACTGTGGCTATGAATATCATTCAATTAATTAATTCAATTAAATTAAATAAAGAAAATATAATCATTGATTGATGAGATCTTAGTAACCAAGTAATTAAATAAATAAATACAAGAGTGCAAAATTAAGAACAAAAACAGCAAGTTAATAAGAAAGGTTTTTCAGATTCAAGAAAGCTTCCAAGATTGGGGTACCACAATGATACAAGACAAATCCTAATTGACAACCCTTTTATTAAAATTGAAATTCAATTGAAAGTGAATTACCTTAAATTAGTTAATATTCTTTCTCAAGAGACAAGAATTGTGCCCAATTAAACCAATTCCTACTTTCGTAGTAATTGAATTTAAATTAAACTCATTACGCTTTATAATAATTCATTGAATCCTCAAAAGGCTAAACCTACTCTCGTGATTTAGACCTTAAGTTCAATTCTTATGGTTCCAACACCTAGGTTCACCTCTCAGTACATCCCTAGATATCTATGAGATATAAATATGTGGCCAGTAAATTCACATGAATAAGCGCAATAAGAATTGAATCAAGAACATTTAAGATTAATAAAAAGGGAGACAAAGTCAATTAATCATCATCAATGTATCAAAGGACATTGCCCAATCCTAGAAACAAAGAGAACTACTCAGACATAGAGAAGAAAGAGCAAGAAAACATATTCATGAACATCTAAACATATAATCCAAGAGAGAAGAGGGAAGAAAGATCAAGATCCAGAGCCTTCAAACGTGCCTCATTCAAACCAAATTAGAATCCTAAAACTATATTCAGAACATGTATTTATATCCTTAGAGTTTTAACTCTCCAAAAAGCCCTAAAAGAAATAAAAAATAAAACTTAAAAACTGATGCGTACTGCGATCCACGGCCGTGGAACTCTCTTGAGTTTCTCTTTTGCTTCTTCAAGTTGCTGCTCGATCCATGGCCGTAGAAAATTCTATAAGCAGGCTGTGGATCTCTCTGGAGTGAGCTTTTTGACCCTGTTTGCTATTCGTAAAGCTTCATCTTCAATTATGCAAGCTTTCCATCCATTCCAAGGCTAATTTAGCACCAATCCTGCACAACAACACTAAAAACACCACAGTTATCCGAATTAAAGAAAAAAATAAATAAAAAGGGAAACTAAAATGCCTAAAATGCATAAAAATACACACAAAACAAGAACAAAATATGATATTACTTCACACACATCAATAGTCTTTTGTCTTAGCTTTCAAATGCCATTAGTTTTAGCCCAAAAACATTCTTACAACTCGAGATATGACCCAATCACTGCACATTATTCAGGCTCAGTTATAGCTCCTCTATTCTGACTTGCAAGCCCAATATGACATCTAAGAAATCTGATGTGGGTCATATGTTCTTCATGAAAGTTGTAGCTATGGGTCTTAACTTACAGATGCCAAAATTTCAGCCCCATTCAGTTCTTACAGCCCAACTTATGCCCTAATTACTACACATTATTCAGGTTCCAATCACAAAACCAATGTTCTAAATTCCAAGCCCAATTAGTTCCACTAGATGTTCGATTTTGACCTAGAGTTCTCATGAAAGTTGTAGAGCTCTCTCTTATATTTCTTACAAGATAAGATACATAATTATTAGACATCTAGAACTCAAGATAGGACTAAAATATAGAAACAATGTAAGACGTAAATCATGCTAAAAAAAATTAATTAAGTCCAATTTGAGTCCAAACTTACAAAACATAACCAAACTCAATCAATTAAGTACATAAAGAGTGTAAATGACTAAAAATTAGAGTTTATTAATGAATAAAATATATGATTATTAAATTCTCTCATACTTAACTTTTTGCACTCCTGGGCAAAACACATAAGACCAAAACTAGGGAACGAGAAAAAATAACACAAACTCAGAAGCTAGAAATTCTAAAAGACTCAATTTCTAATAATATTTAAGAATGAAGAGCAACCAAAGATTCAAGGGATCAAAACATTTATGAGGTAATGTTTCTTCACATCTCAAACTAACAAGCAATGAAACTTCAATTGAAAAGCATGAGTTAAGAATGATAGATCTTCATAAGATTCACTCTTAATCCCTCAAGTGTTTAAAAAGGTAGGTATTTCACTCAATTCAACCCATAAAAATTACACTACCATAAGCTTGCTTATCTTTTACTTCTCCACTCTCAAAACACATGCACGCATAAATCATGAGGACTTTATTCAAGGTTATAATGAGGTCAAGGTAAAGGAGAAGGTAATATGAATATGACAAGTTAAATACCAAAGAGAATAAAAAAGTATGAGAGCTGAGTTCAATTAACAAGCATAAAAGTTCATCCCAACTTCACCTAATACAAATTCTCTTTACATATTTTTTCCCTTTCCTTTATTGTCTTGTTAGCCCTTATTAACACTTTTTTTATTTTTTATTTTTTTATTTTGAAGATGAACATAATATATACATTTTTTTAATTAAACATTTTTTTCACCAACCATTCTACACACACACCCCCACAGTTGTTCAAGAACTCATTCAATAACAAAGCTAATGTTCTATTATTCCCTAAGGCTTGGTAAGAACATAGTTTTTCATTTAAGGCACATAATGAGCTAAAAAAAAGGAATGGTCAAATAAGCTTAAAGGGATTAAGCAAGGAGAAATAGGTCATTTTCAATGCCTTACATTGGCAGAAATCAAAGAATTTCTGAGAAGTCATAAGAGTGTTTGATATCATATTGAGACAATATGCTGCTGAGCAAGGTTGCCTATTTGTGCACCATTCATTCTTGGCTATTTGGTTAAAGTAGTGATGCGGGATTAAAAGTTACAAACCTAAGTGCAGGTTATCTCAAGTAATAAATTTCTCGGTGAGTCCGAGGTCGAACCACAGAGACTTGATGAAGAAAAATTAATTAAAGTAAAGTAAATATTTTGTTACAACAATAAAGATGATAAATAAAATTGTTCACAAGTAAAAAGAAATTGCTTGGGTTAGGAGATCCACTCTTGGTAAATAAATTAAGGATAAGATTAATTCTTTTATAACTCAATTAGAATCCACATATAACGGAAGTTTCAATCAGAAAATACAACGTTCAAAGTTCATTAAAAATTATATACGGAATTATATTATGATTCCTTTAATCATCTATTAACACCACCACTCATAAATGGGATCAAGCATTCATTGTGCCAAAATCTTGTCTACAACAAATCAAGATCTCCACTTTATAAGGAGAGTTTCTAGCACCACCATTTGTAAATAAGTTAAAGCATTCATTGTGCCAATCTCTTGTCTACAACAAATCAAGAACTCCACTTTACAAGGAGGGTTTTTAAATTAATTGGAAATAAAATATAATACGTATAATAACCACTTAAAAATATATCATTTAAGCACAAGAGAGAAATTAATCTAACCTTATTTCATTACCAAGAGCTTCATTATTTCACCCAAGTAAAATGAAACTTAGTTACTCATAGATAAGAAGAAAGAAAGAGAGAAGAAGAAGAAGACAAACATGACTTTAATTTAGAACAAAGGAAAATTACTACAAGAAAACCTAGTAACAAACTAGCATTATTTTGGTACCTCCTACCTAACACCCTTAATGATATACCAAGGCCCTCTTTTATAGAGGATTAGAGATACAAAATGACAAGGGGGGTGAGTCATTAGTGGGTGGATGAGTGGAAAATGCCAAATAACTTTTGGTGAGTGAAAAATTATGGAGATTCCTTGTCTCTGAAATCATTTAGCTCTGAAGTCATTGAATGCGTTAGAATGAGCAAATGTGATCTTCATCAAAGTTGTAGGGCTGGATCTTAGCTTTGACATGGCTTTAATTTGAGTCTAATATCATTTCTATAAATCTAGATACGTTCAAATTACTGCACACTACTCAGGCCCAGTTACAGCTCCTCTGTTCTGACTTGCAAGCCCAATATCACCCATTAGGCCTCAGATTCTGGAAAAGTGTTCAACATGAACATTGTAGATATAGGGCTCAACTACTTAGCATCAAAATTGCAGCCCATTTGACAACTTCTAGCCCGAAAAATGATATGAACAATACACATAGGTCAAGCTGTCAGGAACAACACTCTAGTTCTTACTTCAACCCCAATTTGAGTTATCTATTCGTGTGATTGGGCCTTTGAGGTCTTCATAAAAGTTATAGAACTCTCTTTTATCTTTAAAATGCCATCAAATTCACCTCATTTGACCACCTACATCCCAAGATATAGCTCAAATACAGAAACAACGTAAGACGTAAATTATGCTGAAAAATTCAATTAAGTCCAATTTGAGTCCAAACTTACAAAACATAATCAAACTCAATCAATTAAGTACATGGAGAGTGTAAATAACTAAAAATGAAAGCTTATTAATGTATCAAATATGTGATCATCAAATTTTTTCACACTTAGCTTTTTGCACTCTTGGGCAAAACACACAAAACCAAAACTAAAAAAAAAAAAAATGAAATAGACTCAAAAGTTAAACACTCTAAAAGACTTAATTTCTAATAATATTTAAAAATGAAGAGCAACCAATCATTCAAGTAATCAAAACATTTACGAGGTAACATATCTTCACATCTCAAACCAACAAGTAAGGAAACTTCAATTGAAAAGCATGAGTCAAGAATGATAGATCTTCACAAGATTCACTCTCAATCCCTCAAGTGTTTAAAAGGTAGGTATTTCACTCAATTCAACCCATGAAAATTGTACTACCATAAGCTTACTTATCTTCTACTTTTTCACTACTCAGAACACATGCACACACAAATCATGAGGACTTTATTCAAGGTTGTAATGGGGTCAAGGTAAAGGAGAAGGTAATATAAATATGATAAGTTAAATACCAAAGAGAATAAAAGAACATGAAAGTTGAGTTCAATTGACAAGCATCAAAGTTCATCCTAACTTAACCTAATACAAATTATCTTTACATATTCTTTTTCTTTCCTTTATTGCCTTGTTGACACTCTTTCTTTTTACATTTTTTTTATTTTTTTATTTTTGATTTTTGATTTTGATTTTTTTTTTTTGATTGATTTTTTTTTTTTTTTTTTACAAAAAGAGCATCATATATACATTTTTTAACCATTCTGCACACACACCCCTACACTTGTTCAAGAACTCATCAAATGACAAAGCTAATGTTCTCTTATTCCCTAAGGTTAAGTAAGAACAAGGTTTTTCATTTAAGACACATAATGAGTTCGAAACAAAGAATGGTCAAATAAGCTCAAAGGGTTTAAGTAAGAGGAAATAGACTATTTCCAATGCTTTACGTTGGCAAGAATCAGAGAATTTCCAAGAAGTCATAAGAGTGCTTGATATCATATTGAGATAATATGCTGCTAAGTAAGGCTGATTATTTGATTAAAGTAGCTATTTCAAGAAAAATGTGTTACTAAGTGGCCTCAATACTCAAGAGGGGGGTAAATTGAGTATGAAAGCTAAGTTCGCAAATCTTTCACATATCGTTTGATAAACAATTTTCGTTGAAGCTAATAGATGATTAGAGATGATTGGATACAAGAGATAAACACTTTCACTTATAAATGCAATAGCCAAAGATACCAATATTAAAGCAAATCAATAAAACAGTACTCAATGTAAAGAGAAGGGTTTAAAGAAAACAAACACAATGATTTATCCTGATTCGATCACAAATCCACTTGTGATCTACGTCCAGTCCTCAAGCAACCGCTGGAGATTTTCCACTATTTCTTCAAGCTTAAATAGGTGCTTGATAACCTTTACAACCTTGAGCACTCAATACTTTAGGATACCTCACCCTTGGAACTTGAGTCTCTTCAACTAAGGGATACCTCACCCTTTACACTTTTGGAGGGATGCTTCACCCTCTTTACAAAGTAATAATGATAGATTGAATGAAGCTCTCACTAGAGTAGATGATTACAAATTGAAACTCTAATATGCTCTCAAAGATTTTTTATGTTTTTACAAAAAAATAGAGCAAGAAATGGATTTGAGGATTGATTCACGTTTGAAAGTATTGGTAATCAGTTTTTAGTTCAAGGTCAACCTCAAATGAAGACCCAACATTGGTATTTATAAGTTTCTCAAATAAAGGAGCCGTTGGGAGGGTTTTAGCCATGCATTTAATGCATTTAATATAGCCGTTGGAGGTTGTCAAAGTGCATGTAATCAATTACATAGCATATGTAATCGATTACATTATTGTTCCAACGTATTCTTGGCTTTCTGGGCTCTGTGTAATCGATTACATTATTGGTGTAATCGATTACATGGCTTCTGACTTTGCTTGTAATCGATTACAATATCCATGTAATCGATTACATTGTTGTTCCAACGTGTTCTTGGCTTTTTGGGCTCTGTGTAATCAATTACATTATTGGTGTAATCGATTACATGGCTTCTGACTTTACTTGTAATTGATTATAATATCCATGTAATCGATTACATGACTTCTGACTTGCTGTGTAATCGATTACAATATCCATGTAATCGATTACATGACTCTTTGAACGTGTTCTTGCCTTTCTGGGCTTATTATAATCGATTACATTTATTATGTAATCGATTACATGGCCTCTGACTTGCTTGTAATCGATTACATTGCTCATGTAATCGATTACAAGGCCTCTGTTTGCTGTGTAATCGATTACAAACATCATGTAATCGATTACATTGGCCTTTGAACACATTTTTCAAGTCCAATAAAGCTTGTAAGCTATTTCTAACACCTCAAGACACTTGATTAAACATAAATCCTTTTAAGAGTGTTAGATTTAAGATTGAAACTCAAGTTTCTTGAGAAGCCATGTTTAACTTTGAAATTTCCCACTTTATTTTGAAATGATATATTGAAAAACCATTTGAGAAATCTTGAGAGCATTTAACATAAAAGTTCTAAGTCTTATAACTACATAAACCTCTTGACTTCTTTCTTTGATCTTGATTTTTCCTTTTGCGCTTGATCTTCACTTTTGTACTTGATCTTCGCTTTTGCTTTTGTTATCATCAAAAACCATTTGACATGTTTTGGGGACATTAAGCATTCATATTCTCCCCCTTTTTGATGATGACAAACTGATCATAGGAAAAAGAAAGAGTTTTTGCATTTGTATATAATAGACATTTAGGCGCAATGGTCCCCCGGAGTTTATGCATGATATTAGGTTAGATTTTGCATATAAAAAGCTTAAGAGCTCGAAAGCTCAATAACTCCCCCGTACTCATGCAACCTTAATTACTCATGCAACCTTTAATTAGATTTCATTTCATTTTTTCTTATTCTCTCCCCCGTTGGCATTATCAAAAAGACATAAGCATTTAAAGAAAAATGGACAGCATGATGGCTATATTTCATGATTCCCCAAATTTTGCCAGAACAGGAAATCCGAAGAGATTAATCAGTCCAATCAATTTTTCAAACAGCCAGACATTCAAAGAAACAAAGTTGAAACAAGTTGATATATCATTAATCAGCATGTACACAGTAACTTTTCACAACCAGTATAGCCAATAACCAAAAACACCAGAAATGTATACCAATGTTATATAATCAAAGTCAAAACAATAAAAAAAATACAAGGTAGTTATCAAAAACATCAGGGCAATGGGCCATGATCACTATCAATGACCTCGTTGTCACTGTCTGGATCCGCAGCAATGTCTCCTAGATCAACGTTATCATCGTCGGGCTCAAGATCATCGTCAGAGTCTAGAAGCTCCTCATCATCAGCAGGAACGCCAGATGGACCAGCAAAGGACAGGGGAACCGGAGAGGCAGAGGATGTGGGAGGGGTAGCAGCAGCGGTCGGAGGAATGGGAGGTCCACCCAGGAGGGATCGAATCGAGGCAAGCTCCTGATCTGAGTAGTCCATCCTCAGCTCAAAGTGATCTATCTTCTGCTCAAGGTGATCCATACGAGTGTCAACATTAGCGCTCAGGTTTTGTATCTCTTGAAGCAGGAGGTCAAGGGTAGCTGGAGCGGGAGCAGGAGCAGGGGCAGGATGCTGAGCCTCCTCATCATCGTCACTATCCGGATCGTGATGGATATGACCAAACATGCCATGAGCAATGTAATGCCACCTATCATTCACTTTGTAGAGTTGGAGCTTCTTCAGGGTATGCAAGCCAATGGATTGTGGTCCTTTCGAGCTAGTGTCCTTGGACTCTTCAGCCATCGAAATACGACAGTGCTCTAGGATGGTGGTTACCAACATGGCAAATGGGGGAGCAGAGTTCTTCTTTTTCTTTACATCTAATATATGCTCTATTATGTAGTAACCTCAGTTTATCGGCCGCCCTGTGGTCATTGCCCATAAGGCAACCACATTATCCTTGAGAACCTGGGAGTAATTTCCTCCCCTGGGAATCAATCCTCGGACTAAAAGGTAGTGGAGAACCCTGTTCTCCATAGTTAGGCCAGTGGCCATGATTCTTCGTTTAGGATCACTAGGGGGTAGTAGCCAGTCCTAATTAATGAGAGAAGAGCAGCCTTATGCTCAAACTCATGCCCCCAGACATTTGCATTCTCACAGAAGTGAGCTCTATCAGGAGTGAGCTTCGTTAGCCTATACTATTCAGCCATTGTTATCCTTATTTGTTGCTTTTTCACTTCAGAGATTATGCAATTGTCCTCAAATTTTAGATTGGCATAAAAGACTCTCACAAGGTTGGGGTAGATAGCCTTCTCTATACTTAGGAAACCCAGCAAGCCTAAATTTTCTATGGTTCTAAAGCTTTCTAAAGGTTCACTCTCGCAGAAGGTGATGGGAAGATACCTAGGAGAAATGATATTGCGAAGCTGGAAGTTCTTCCGGAATAACTTAGCTCGCTTCACTGTGGAGAAATGGCGCGTGAGGTCCAGGCCAGAGATGTTGTGTGAAGCACTACCAGAGGACCCTCCAATGGCAGCCCCTGTTCTTGGGCACTTTGAGCGATGAGAGGATTCAGCCATTGATGAGAAGGAGTAGAGTGAGATGAGTGGTAAGTGTTTGGGGATGAGTGAGGAGAGAGAGAGGGATGAAATTAGGGCAGAGAAGGGGGGATTTGGTTCGTGAGAGGTGATGGGGAGATTTGAGTGAGGGATGTGAGGAGATTTTGAGAGATGGGTCATGTGGAGAGGAGTTTTCGAGATTGAGAGAGGTGAAATGAGGGATTTTGATGGAGATTTGAAGAAGAAATGAGAGATTGAGAGGTTTGGGTTGCGTGGGAGGAGAGGAGGAAGACGAAGAAGATGAAAGGTTCTGAAAAAAATGAGCTCTGCGCGCGTCAGAAACCTTTTAAAAAATCCTGTGTAATCGATTACATTGGTGTGTAATCGATTACATGCATTTTGGTGGATGTGTAATCGATTACCACACTTCTGGGGAACCTTGTAATCGATTACATAGTTGATGTAATCGATTACCTGAGTTCTGAGTTGATTGTAATCGATTACAAAAGTTGTGTAATCGATTACATGCTTAACAGAACCTGTGTAATCGATTACAAAGGCATTGTAATCGATTACCAACACTCTTTAACTCAGATTTTGCATTCCAATCAGCATATAATCAATTTTAATCCATCCAAATCAGTTCCAAAGCAACTTAGATTAATTCAAATCATCATGCAAACATATAATCTAATCATATTATGATTCAACTCACATAATTGATCAAAATTACCATTTTTACCAAGAATTACACCATTTTTGGTGAAATTTTAAGGATGTTGAGTTGCTTGGGAGTCTTGGGCATGAGGGAGCACCTGCAAAACAACTTAGGGGAAATCTCCGATGCTCAAGTCAGTATTGGATTCAAATATGATGAAAAATTTAGAGATTGTGCAGCAATATGGCATGATTATGCAGAAAAATACAAGTTAGGCATTGGTTTTATGATTATGCAAGTAGTTAATTTATGCATGATTGATTCAATATACCAAGTTCATTTCTTATATAAAAAAATGCTTCTTTTGCTAGAGGTTTAGTGAAAATGTCAGCTAGTTGCTTAGTGGTTTCTACAAACTCAAGCATACAATCACCCTTTTGAATATGGTCTCTAATGAAATGGTGTCTTATTTCAATATGTTTAGTCCTAGAATGTAAAATGGGATTTTTGGACAAATTGATTGCACTAGTATTATCACATCTTATAGGGATGTGATCAAGCTCAAGACCATAGTCCAAGAGTTGTTGTTTCATCCAAAGGATTTGAGAATAACAACTCCCAACTGCAACATATTCAGCTTCAGCTGTAGACAATGCCACACTATTTTGCTTCTTGCTATGCCAAGAAACTAGTGAGCTTCCAAGCAAGTGGCATGTCCCACTAGTGCTCTTTCTATCTATTTTGCACCCAAAGAAAATCAGAATCGAATACCCAATAAGGCTACATGAGGCACCTTTAGGGTACCATAAACCCCTTTTGTGATGTGCCTATTAGATATTTCATTATTCTTTTAACAGCACTTAGGTGTGATTCTTTAGGATTAGCTTGATATCTAGCACACATGTATACACTAAACATTATATCAGGCCTACTTGCAGTGAGATAAAGGAGTGAGCCAATCATACCTCTATATTTAGTAATTTCTACTGATTTACCTCCTTCATCCTTGTCCAAATAGCAAGAGGTGCCCATAGGAGTAGCCATATGCTTGGCATTGTCCATTCCAAACTTCTTGAGCAGCTCCTTGCAATACTTGGATTGACTTATGAAAGTTCCTTCTCTCGTTTGCTTAATTTGGAGACCAAGGAAGAAGTTGAGCTGACCCATCATGGACATTTCAAACTCACTTTGCATAATATTTGAAAATTCTTTACAAAGAGAGTTGTTAGTAGCTCCAAATATAATGTCATCAACATAGATTTGAACTAGAAGTATGTCATGCATTTTATGTTTTATGAAAAGGGTAGTGTCAACTTTGCCTCTAGAAAAACCTTTTTCTAAAAGGAATTTGCTCAATCTTTCATACCAAGCTCTAGGAGCTTGTTTCAAGCCATACAAGGCCTTTTTTAGTTTAAAAACATGGTTGGGCATTTCAAAATCCTCAAAACCAGGAGGTTGTTCTACATACACCTCTTCTTGTATAAAACCATTTAAAAAGGTACTTTTGACATCCATTTGATAGAGTTTGAAATCCATGATGCAAGCATATGCAAGTAACATGCTAATGGCCTCTAACCTAGCTACGGGAGCATAAGTTTCTTCATAGTCTATGCCTTCTTCTTGATTATATCTCTTAGCTACAAGCCTAGCTTTATTTCTTATTATTAAGCCCGTTTCATCAAGTTTGTTCTTAAAGACCCACTTGGTGCCAATTATAGGATGATCATTGGGCCTTGGAACTAATTCCCAAACTTGATTTCTCTCAAATTGGTTTAGTTCTTCTTGCATGGCCAAGATCCAATGCTCATCATTAATGGCCTTATTTATGTCTTTAGGTTTAACTTGAGAGATAAAGGCTAGGTGATTACATGTATTTCTAAGTGAGTTTCGAGTGATTACCCCTTTTGATACATCACCAATCACCTTGTCGAGAGGGTGATATCTTGAAGTCCTCCATTCCTTGGGTAGGACCAAGATTTCTGAATCTTTTTGCCATGAGTGATCAACGAGTCTCTCTTCTTACTTCTTGGACTCTTTCTCTTAATTTTTCAAGTGTGTTTTTGCTAAGATTTCTGCAACATCATCAACAAGATCCTTTCTCGGCTCATTTGGGTTAGTTTCATCAAATGCAACATGTATGGACTCTTCTATGGTCATAGTTCATTTATTATAGACTCTAAAGGCCTTCCTATGTATAGAATAGCCAATGAATATTCCCTCATCAGATTTTGCATCAAACTTCCCCAAGTTATCCTTTCCATTATTCAAAACAAAGCATTTACATCCAAAGACATGAAAATATGACACATTTGGTTTCCTTCCTTTGTACAATTCATATGGGGTTTTCTTTAAAATTGGCCTTATTAGGGCTCTATTCATAACATAACAAGCAGTGTTAACCGCATCCGCCCAAAAGTACTTAGGAATGTTGGCTTCATTGAGCATAGTTCTTGTCATTTCCTCTAAAGATCGATTTTTCCTTTCTACAATACCATTTTGTTGTGGTGTTCTAGGGGCAGAAAAATTATGCTCAATGCCATGTTCATCACAAAAAGTTTCAAATTCATGATTTTCAAATTCACCACCATGATCAATTCTTATGGATGCAATACAAAAACCTTTTTCATTTTGGATAACTTTGGCAAGCTTTCTAAATGATTGAAAAGCATCATTTTTGTGGGCCAAAAATAATGTCCATGTAAACCTAGAAAAATCATCCACAATCACTAATGCATAGTAATTCCCACCAAAGCTCATAGTTCCAGAGGGACCAAAAAGATCCATGTGCAAAAGTTGTAAAGGTCTAGAAGTTGAAACCATGTTTTTAGTTTTAAAAGAGACTTTTACTTGTTTTCCCTTTTGACATGCATCACAAAGTTTGTCTTTTTCAAATTTGAGCTTTGGAAGACCAATTACTAGTTCTTTAGAAACCAATTTGTTTAAGTGATCCATGTGAATGTGAGCAATTCTTCTATGCCATAACCATGAATCATTTTCTTTACTCATAAAGCATTTAGCATCATTTGAGGAGATATCATCGAGACTAATCATATATATATTATTGACTCTATGACCAACAAACTTAACTTGCTTATCATTCTTTCCCTCAATTATGCAACAAGAAGAATCAAATATAACTCTATTGCCTTTATCACACAATTGACTAATACTAAACAAATTGTGTTTAAGTCATTCAACAAGCAAAACATTATCAATAGATGATGAAGGGACCTTACCAACTTTTCCAATTCCAAGAATCTTCCCTTTGTTGTTATCACCATATGACATGACCATGTTTCTTGTGTGTAAGGGAGGAGAACTTGGAGCCATCACCGGTCATGTGCTTGGAGCAACCACTATCAAGATACCAACTTGAGCTCTTGGTCTTCAAGCACACCTACAACACACATTCAAGTTTTAACCTTTGGTACCCAAATTGTCTTGGGTCCTTATGTGTTAGAATTAGGCATGGTGCCTTTAGGAACCCAAACTCTTTTTATTCCAACTTTAGTATTTATGTTCTTTCTAACATTACAAGTTGATGCACTATGCCCTTTCCTACCATAGTGAAAACATTTAACAAAGGGACTACTTGAAGTATTTGAGGAAACAAAGAAGTTCTTATAAGATTTTTGATGGTTGTTTGGATTAAATCCCAAATCGGCTTTTTGAAACACACATTTTTGTTTCCCTAACAACACATTCAAGTTGTCTCTTCCAAAAGTAAATTTTGCAAGAGTGTTGTTTAAGTCTTCAATTTCTTTTTCAAATACTTTGCATAATGAACAAGGTAATGATATGGATGTGTTATCATGTGAAGAACATGTCATGCATAGTGAATTAGCATCTATAAGTCCTAAGGTCTCATTTTCAATCTTAAGCTCATTTATCTCCTTACTGAAGATAGAAACTTTGTTTACCAACAGAGAAATTGTTTTGTTAGAGGACAAAACCATTTTTGTGAACCTTAAGGATTCATCATGCAATTCTTGAAAGGCATCTTGTAATTCATCATATGAAGGTAGAGATTCTGAGTTAGAAGAAGTTACCTCGGTGTTGCTCTCTTCACTTTCTTTTCCTTAAGCTATAAGACAAAGATGAGCTTTTTCATCCTCTGAATTATCGGAGGAGCTTAAGTCATTGTCCTCCCACGCTATGTATGCTTTCCTTCCTTTCTTTTCTTTGGAGGGCCTTTTCTCAAACTTTTTTGTCTTCTTGAGATACATAGGGCACTCCATTTTCATGTGCCCCGATTTTTCACATTCATAACATTTTGGAGGAGTAGAGGATCCTTCTCCTTTATGATATACTTTATTTTGAGGAAAGGGTGGTCTTCTTTGAAATCCCTTTTTCTTTAGGAATCTTTCAAATTTTCTCACAAGGAGACTAAGATTCTCCTCACTTAGCTCAACACTTTCAGTATCCTCTTCACCATCTTCATCATCATCTTCAATTGTAGAGGAGGTGGCTTTGAGTGCGTTTCTCTTCTTCTTTTTGTCATGCTCTTCATTTTGATTGAGCCTATTTAGTTCCAGCTCATGTTCTTGAAGTTTTCCGAATAAGGTAGCTAGAGACATTGTTGATAAATCTCTTGATTTTGCAATCGCCGTTACTTTGGGTTATCAATTCTTGCTTAGACATCTCAAGACTTTGTTAATAAGATCCTCATTAGGAAATGTCTTTCCCAGTGAGATAAGATGATTAACAATATGAGTAAACCTCTTTTGCATATCTTGAATACTTTCACCTTGGTTCATTCTAAACAATTCGTATTCATGAGTGAAAGTGTTTATTCGAGATCGTTTTACCTCACTAGTACCTTCATGAGTTACTTGTAGGGTATCCCACATTTCTTTTGCGGTTTTACAATTTGACACCCTAAAGAATTTATCATACCCCAAGGATGTGGTGATGATGTTCTTGGCTCTAAAATTGTATTGAACCTTCTTTTTATCATCATCGGTCTATTCATTTCTAGGTGTATTGATTTTCACACCATCTTTAGTTTGTGTAGGAACAAAAGCACCATTTTCAACGGCGTCCCACACATCTAAATCAATAGCTTCAATGAAAATTTTCATCCTTTCTTTCCAATAGGCATAACCATCCCCATTGAAATAAGGAGGTCTGTTTATAGAAGAACCTTCGTTTGAAAAATCATTTGAAGCCATCACTTCTCTTGAAGCTGCTAAGCTTTTTATACAAGAGTCTAGCTCTGATACCACTTGTTACCAAGTAGCCTTAATACTCAAGAGGGGGGTGAATTGAGTATGAAAGCTAAGTTCACAAACCTTTCGCAAATCGTTTGATAAACAATTTTCGTTGAAGCTAATAGATGATTAGAGATGATTGGATACAAGAGATAAACACTTTCACTTATAAATACAATAGCCAAAGGTACCAATATTCAAGCAAATCAATAAAACAGTACTTAATGTAAAGAGAAGGGTTTAGAGAAAACAAACACAATGATTTATCTTGGTTCGATCACCAATCCACTTGTGATCTACGTTCAGTCCTCAAGCAACCGCTAGAGATTTTCCACTATTTCTTCAAGCTTCAATAGGTGCTTGATAACCTTTACAACCTTGAGCACTCAACACTTTGGGATACCTCACCCTTGGAGCTTGAGTCTCTTCAACTAAGGGATACCTGATAATCACATATTTTATTTATTCAGAAACCCTTATGATTAGTCATTCACACTCTCCATATTCTTAATTGATTGAGTTTGGTATGATTTTGTGAGTCTAAGCTCAAATTGGTCCTAATTGAATATTTTCAGCATTATTGAGATTTTACACTGTTTCTGTATTTTGGCCATAACTTGAGTTCCTGATATCTGACAATTATGAATTTTATCTTGTAGGAAAGCTAAGAGAGAGCTCTACAACTTTGATGAAGAGCTCGAAGTCTTAAACAGATGTCTAAGGGACCTAAGTGTACATGAAAGTCAGAATACGAGTTCTGTCACTAGAATCCGAACGGTGTGCACTCATAAAATCATATATCAAGTTTTAATAATGGAGATGGGCTGAAATTTGGATAGCTGATAGTCAAGACCCAAATAAACAACTTTCATGAAGAACACATTTTGAAATAATGAAGTCTAATGGGTCAGTTTGAGCTTGCAAGTCGAAACAGAGGTGCTGAAGTTGGGTTTGAGCAACCGCGGTATTTGGGTCATATCTTGGGCTGTAGGAAGCCAAATTGGACGATCCAGATATGCATGTTATAGCTAAGACAAAGACCTAAAACTTTCATGAAGAATACTTTTCATGAATCCGAAGCATTATCGGTCGTTTTTGGCTTCCAAGTCAGACCAAGGAATTTTCGCACTCACCAACCCATTCACCTACTTCACTCACCAACCCATTCACCTACTTCACTCACCAACCCATTCACCTACCCCATTCACCAACCCATTCACCTACTTCACTCACCAACCCTCTCAACTACCCCATTCACCAACCCACTCCCCTTTGTCATTTTGCTACCCCAGACTTCTATAAAAGGGCACCATCGGTTATCATGGAAGACACAACTTGAACTCTCCTTCATTTCTCTCATAGTTTCTTCTTGTTTCTTCTTGTTTCTTCTCAGTTTTTCTTGTGATTTCCTTTTAGCTATGTGTAACTAAATCTCCTTTGGTTAAGAGGGTGATGAAACTGCTAGTATTGATGTTGTAAACCTTGCATATTTGATTATTTCAACACACTTATGTTTTTATTCATATATTTCTGAATCTATTGTTGGTATGAAGGTTTTTATACTTGTTTCCACTTTCTATGAGATAGAGTTGGGTTTATTATGCACGGTTGTGGTAATAGATCTAATGGGATGTATGATGTTCATGTGGGTATAATTATCTTTGTGCTATTTGCCGCTTATAAAAGTGGTAGATTTGGGTTTATTATGCATTGTGGTAATAGATCTAGAGAAATATATGTTCTAAGTAATTTAATCCCTATGTGTGTGATTAGATTTTAGTGTAATTGGTTTTCTAAATCTTAATGCAATTGTTGGATAATTGTAAGAGCGGTTGCTTTATGATTAATCGGTGATTAGAAGTTGATTTGAGCGGTTGCTAAATTGGCCAACACGTAAGGAAAACAGAGGTTTACTCTCACAATTGCATAAAAACATAATTGAGCATGTTGGAATAAAATAATATGTGGATTTACATCATCATATAAATCTAGTGGTGGATTCAATCTCTTAACCAATTTTCTTATATTGTTGTTTTCGGTTTATTTATTGTTATTGTCTTTGAAACTGTTCATTATTCATCAAAACTCCAAAACCCCCTTTTTACTTGTTTATTATTAATTAGAGTTTAAATTGGGAATTACTTGATAGTGTTAATTGACTTGGTTCTCTGTGGATCGACTTTTACTAACTACAACTAGTTGTAAGGTTTTTTTATTTTCTCGGTGAGCCTAACAACCGATTTTTAATCACTAGATCCACACGCATCGAATTTTGGCGCCGTTGTTGGGAGCCAATTTTTCAATTACACTATTAATTTATTTCCTATTTTTACTCTGTTTTTATTTTTGTTTTTATTTTTAGTTTTGAATTTTTTTTTTCGAGTATTTTGTAGGTGTTGATGTCTATTGAAGGGGTAGATGCAGGATTGCTAAATTTGAGGAACTATATTGATCAACTCACTTCACATCCTCAATTTCCCTTCCATCCTGGATAATTTCCACTTCACACCTGCTGACGTTGAAGCCGCCCGTCACATAGATCTTTCCAGTTCTGTGGCATCTGAGATATCTGAGCCACCTGAAGAAGCAGTGATGGCAGAAAATACACTAAGGATGTTGGGTGCTCCGAACTTAGACCAACAACCTCTGTGCATAGAAATTCCTGAGAATGAGGAAGCATTTGAGTTAAAATCTGGGCTCATTCATCTTTTGCCATCTTTTAATGGACTAGCCGGAGAAGATCCTAACAAACATCTGAAGGAAATCCATGTTGTGTGTTCTAGTATGAAGCCTGCAGGAATTTCAGTGGAGCAAGTCAAGCTGAGAGCTTTTCCGTTTTCCCTAAAGGATTCTGCAAAGGAGTGGTTGTACTACTTGCCACCCGGATCAATTCAGACATGGCAGAACATGGCTCGGGCTTTCCTAGACAGATATCTCCCTGCATCAAAGGCCGCCACCATCAGAAAAGAAATTTGCGGCATCCAACAAAGACATGGGGAATCACTTCATGAGTATTGGGAGAGATTCAAGAGATTGTGTGCTAGTTGCCCTCAATCAAATCAGTGAACAACTTCGATACAGTACTTTTATGAAGGTTTGCTAGTGATGGACCGCAACATGATTGATGCTGCTAGTGGAGGAGCATTAGTTGATAAAACTCCTCAAGAAGCTAGAAACTTGATCTCAAGAATGGCTGCCAATACTCAACAATTCTACTCTAGAAATGACTCGGAGTAAGAGCAGTGAAAGAAGTAGAGACAACAAATCTACAAAAAAATGACTCAATTGACTGCTATGGTTCAAATAGCACGATTAATGGATTCGGGTAAAGCACCGCTTCATGCTTGTGGGATCTGTTGTTCATCCGGACATCCCATCGATACGTGTCCCACTCTCCAATAGGACACAAATGAGGAGGTAAGAGCAGGGGGGATATGCTGGCCTTTCAAAAAATTACAACCCCTACTCAAACACATATAATCCAGGTTGGAGGGATCATCCTAATTTTAGCTATGCAAAGCAACCTCAAAATCAACCTCCAGCTTATGGACCTCCAGATTCCAACAAAGGCAAGCACATTTCCCTCAGAGACAGCAGCAAGTTCAAACTCCTAAGCAACCTGAGCCTTCACTAGAGGAGCTAGTGAAGCAAATGGCTACTAATAATTCGCAGTTCCAACAAGAAACAAGGACTGCAATCAATAACTTGCAGAATCAGATAGGGCAGCTGTCCACGGAATTCAACAAGTTTCAAAGCCAAGCTTCAGGAAAACTACCCTCACAGCCAGAAGTCAATCCGAGGGAAAATGCTAGTGCTGTCACGTTGAGAAGCGGAAAGACGATGGATGAGCCTACATCTCCTCCACCAATCACTCAAGAGATAGATGAACCACCCAAAGAAGCAAATGATAAGGGGCAAACTTCCAAAGCCCCTAAGGTAAGTATTTCTGAACCCCTTCCTAAATATGTTACTAAAGCTCCTTTTCCTAGTAGATTGGTTAAAACCAAGAAAGAAGAAGCAGAAAAAGAAATACTTGAGACTTTAAGGAAGGTAGAGGTTAATATCCCTTTGTTAGATGCCATTAAGCAGGTACCTCAGATATGCAAAATTTCTGAAAGAATTATGCACTAACAAGAGGAAGTTAAAAGGAAATGAAAAGGTCCAAGTGGGAGAAAATGTTTCAACTGTAATTAAAAAGAAACTCCCAACCAAATGTAAGGACCCTGGCACATTCACCATTCCATGCACTATAGGTAACACAAGGTTTGAAAGGGCAATGCTTGATTTAGGTGCATCTATAAATGTCATGCCATATTCTATTTATGCATCTTTATACTTGGGTCCTTTGGAACCTACTGGTGTCGTTATTCAATTGGCTGATAGATCTAATACATACCCTAAGGGTGTGGTTGAAGATGTTTTGGTGCAGGTGAATGAATTAGTGTTTCCGGCAGACTTCTATGTTTTGGACATGGAAGAGGATGAGTCTCCCAAATCTGCTCCTATCTTGTTAGGGAGACCATTTTTGAAGACTGCGCGGACAAAAATTGATGTGCACTCAGGAACTCTAACAATGGAATTTGATGGGGAATTAATTAGATTCAATATTTTTGAAGCTATAAGATACCCAAGTGATGTGCACTCTGCTTGTTTAATTGATTCTTTTGATCCTTTTGATTCTTTAATTTCTGCAACTTTTGATACTAACCATTTTGATGCTCTTGATACAATTCTAACTCATAGCTTAGATGTACAGGAGGAAAAGAAGAAGAGTGAAGAAGAGCCATGGAGTGAAGACATTGATGAAATTGTTGCTTTGCCTTAAAAGAGCTCTCTTCCACTCCAAGAAAGCATGAGGTAACTTTTGTTGATTTACCTGTTACTACCGATATACCTCAACCTTCATTTGTGCGCAGCACCTGAATTGGAACTTAAAGCACTTTGCCTGATCATCTTAAATACATCTTCTTGGGAGAGAAGGACACCCTTCCAAAGAATAATTGCAAAGTCACTCACCCAAGAACAAGAAGAGAAACGGTAAAAGCTGTTTTGCGGGAACATAAGACAGCCCATTGGTTGGTCAATAGGCGATATCAAGGGTATTAGTCCCTCCATTTGTATGCACAGGATATTAATGGAGGAGGATACTAAACTCTGTGAGAGACCCTCAGCGGAGGTTGAATCCTCCCATGATGGAAGTTGTGAAAAAGGAGATACTAAAGCTCCTAAGTGTGGGGTGATCTACCCCATTTCGATAGCAAGTGGGTAAGCCCAGTCCGTAGTACCAAAGAAATCGGAATTACTGGTAAGAAATGCTGAAAATGAGCTTATTCCCACAAGGTTACAGACATGTGGTGGCGTGTTTGTATTGATTACAGGAAGTTGAATGCCGCCACGAGAAAAGACCACTTTCCTTTACCTTTCATTGATCAAATGTTAGAAAGATTAGCTGGTCATTCTCATTATTGTTTTCTGGATGGTTTTTCAGGTTACAATCAGATTGCCATAGCTCCAGAAGACCAAGACAAGACTACATTCACTTGTCCATTTGGTACCTTTGCATATAGGCGAATGCCTTTTGGACTCTGCAATGCACCAGGAACTTTCCAAAGATGCATGATGAGTTTATTTTCTGATTATATTGAAAACATCATTGAGGTTTTTATGGATGACTTTAGTGTCTTTGGAAATGATTTTGAAAATTGCCTGGAACATTTAACATTGGTTCTTAAAAGATGCATTGACACTAACCTGGTATTGAATTGGGAAAAATGTCATTTCATGGTGAATGAAGGTATTGTGTTAGGTCATGTAATTTCTGCTAGGGGAATTGAAGTAGATAAAGCTAAGGTAGAACTCATGCATTCTTTGCCACCACCCACTAGTGTGCGGGAAATTCGTTCTTTTATTGGTCATGCGGTTTCTACCGAGATTCATTAAAGACTTTTCTAAAGTCTCATTGCCCTTTGTAGACTTCTTCAAAAAGATGTTAATTTTAACTTCGATGAGAAATGTATGGAAGCTTTCAATAAACTCAAGAAGTTGTTAAGCTGCGCCTATCATCAGGCCACCCAACTGGGAGTTACCTTTTGAACTAATGTGTGATGCCAGTGACTTTGCAGTAGGAGCTGTCTTGGGACAACGAGTTGATAGAGTTCCTTATGCCATTTACTATGCATCAAGGACTCTAAATGATGCTCAACTTAATTACTCAACCACGAAAAGGAACTTCTAGTCATTTGTATTTGCTTTAGAAAAATTTAGATAATATCTAATTGGTTCTAAAGTGATTGTGTTTTCAGATCATGCAGCCTTGAAGTATCTTCTAACAAAGAAAGAAGCAAAGCCTAGATTGCTCTGATGGATTTTATTGCTCCAGGAATTTGACTTGGAGATTAAAGACAAGAAAGGGAGCGAAAACTTGGTGGCCGATTACTTGAGTAGATTGGTAATCAAGAGGAAGAAATGCCTATCATGGAGACTTTTCCTGATGAATATTTGATGGTTGTCAACACCATAATCCCTTGGTATGTCGACATTGTTAACTACCTGGTTACTAAGGACTTTCCTGAGGGTTTGAACAAGGCCCAAAGAGATAAATTAAGGAGTGATCAGTAAATACTATATCCGGGATGAGCCGTACTTATGGAAGCATCAGTGCGATCAAGTCATTAGAAGGTGCATTCCCGATTCTCGAGACACACTCCATCCTCTCCTTTTGCCACACCTATGCATGTGGAGGACACTTTGGCGATGGGGACAGCCAACAAAGTGCTTGACAAGTGGTTTCTATTGGCCTTCAATTTTCAAAGACGCTTACAACTTCGTAAGTCTTGTGGCCGATGTCGAGAACAGTAATATTGGTCCTCGTAATCAAATGCCTCGAGACTCCGATCATTTTTGTGAAACTCTTTGATGTGTGGGGTATTGATTTCATGGGGCCATTCCTCCTTCATTTGGTTTCACATACATTCTTTTATCTCGTTGATTATGTGTCTAAATGGGTGGAAGCAAAAGCCACCCGATCCGATGATTCTAAAATCATTGCATTTTGTTAGAACACATATTTTCTCCAGGTTCGGGACCCCAAGGGCTATCATCGGTGACCAAGGGACTCATTTTTGCAATGTAACCTTTGATACTCTATTGAAAAGATATGGAGTTATGCACAGAATCTCCACTCCTTACCATCCACGACAAATGGGCAAACCGAAGTGTCCAACCGGGAGATTAAGTCAATCCTTGAAAAGACAAGTGAATCCATCAAGAAAGGATTGGAGCACTCGACTTGACGACGCTTTATGGGCTTATAGGACGCCTATAAGACTCCCATTGGCATGTCACCATTTCGGTTGGTGTATGGAAAGCCTGTCATTTGCCCGTTGAGTTGCAACATCGCTTCTTCTTGGGCCATTAAACAAGTAAATATGGAATTGGAAGGAGATGGAAAGCAAGGAAGTTCCAAGCATTACGAACTGGAAGAATTAAGAAATGAGGCCTTCGAGAATGCCCCGATTTATAAGACTAAAGCTAAGGCATTCCATGACCAGTTGATTTCCGAGAGAAAGAAATTTCACGAGGGCAAAAAGTTTTACTTTTTCAATCAAGACTCAAATTGTTTCCAGTAAACTGCGTTCTAAGTGGATTGGGCCATTTGTGGTAACTAATGTTTTTCCTTTTGGTGCATTGAGATCAAGAGTGAAATTTCGTGCAAAACATTTAAGGTCAATGGTCATCGTCTCAAACCTTATTATGAACTTCCGAGAGAATGCAAGTGGAGGTGATGAACCTTCTCCATCCGCATTATGAATAAAAAAAAAAAAAGAGAAAGAAAAAAAAAATAAAACAAAAAAAGAGAAAAAAAAAAACAATTGTGTGCTGACAATGAGGTAGGTAGTGCCATTAAATTTTGTCAATCGAAGCATGTGGAGGTCATTTTTCTTCAACGACAACAACTGCGAAAATCTTGCAAAGTATGGATTTTATTGGCCTACTTTATTCAAGGTCTACTACACCTTTTGCAAAAGTCATGCGAAATTGGTCAAAAGGTTCTGTTTTGAGATTATCATCCGCACCTACTCCTTAGAAAATTGAGATCAAGGAGGCGCAGCTTCTTTGGTTATCAAACACGTGGGGCCGTAGATAATGGGATCCTAGGAATGGTAATGCGCTTACAGTTAATGGACAAAGACTCAACCATTCCTGGAAAACCAAGTTCTTAAGTTCTTTTGTGTTGCCGGTTAAGTGGCGGATACGGTACTCCGTGACTCTCAAGTCGGTTTATTTTCAGTTTCCCAAAATAACTGAACTCTTCTTCTCCTTCAAAATGGATGTCATTCTTTCAAACCTGAGCAAATATTTTCCTTCTCTTCCTCAAAATGCTTTGAGAACAATCTACAAAGTTCGAGTTGAAAGATTGAGGCTGTTAATGCACAAAGGTATGCCAGAAGATATACGCTGGATAATTGAAGCAAAGGTCCGATTAGCAGGTGAGTCCTCAATTTCATTTAACTCATATATGCCTGGTTTTGGAAGAAGTTCATATTCTAAAAGAAGAAGAGCAAAAAGGTTACAAGTTTGTCACAAATGTGGACGATGGAACTGTAACAAGCGATGTCGTACTTTGGGGATGGTTTCCGCAAATAGAGAAGATAAAATTTTCTTCATTAAGAATGGACTGAGTAAGGAGTCATTAGATGATATCTTGTTGACTCTTGAGACGCATTCTTGTGGATTGGTGCATCGTGAAATTCTTAAATTATGGAATCTCTTCAAGGATGAAGAAAAATGCTACAGTCTTGGGAATCTGACTCTAAAAGACCCTGTTTGCCAATTTATAAGAAAATTGGATGGGAAGCTTATCCTCGACTCATAGAAGACGTTTAAGCATTCGGACGTTCAACCAGAGGCAGATGTGAGCCATATCCACAAACAATCTGTACGTATCATCTTCTTCTTCTTCTTCATGTCATCTTTCAAAAAAAAAAAACAATAAAAAAAAAAGAAAAGAAAAGAAAAGAAAAGATTCTGTGTTTCTTAATTTCAACCTTTTCTGACAACAGCCAACCTACTCATATAGGAGCTATTATTTTTTTTTTTTCTCTTCCCTATTTAAACACTCCATTTTCTTCACTTTCCTGCAACTCTTAATCATTCATAGAGAGTGTGAGTGTAGAGATGGAGGGAGCTTCTTCTTCTTCTGTTCGTAAACTTGTTAGTATCTGTGTATTTTGTGGGACACATTATGGGAAGAGTTTAGAGTTTGTCAACGCAAAGAACCACTCTTGGTAGAACACTTACTGCGAGGAACATTCGTGTAGTATATGGGGGAGGTTGCCTTGGGTTAATGGGGGCAGTATCACTGTCTGCATTTCTAAGAGGTGGTCAAGTTTTAGGTGTCATTCCTGAACCTTTAACTCGAAGGAACTTTGTTGGAAAGACAATTGGACAGGAAATTCAAGTATCATCTATGCATGCACGAATGACGGCAATGCTTGAAAACTCTGATGCCTTCTTAGCATTACCTGGTGGTTTTGGTACTTTGGCAGAAGTTTTTCAAATTGTTTCTTGGGCCCAACTGAATATCCACCAAAAACCCATAGGTTTGTTGAATGTTAATAATTTCTTTGATAATTTGCTATCTTTTGTTGACCATGCTGTGGAACAGAAATTTGTCACACCTTCTGCAAGACAACTCCTTATCTCGGCTTCCACTGTTGATGAGTTAATTAATAAATTGGAAGCCTTTGTTTATGAACTTGATCCAAGTGACAGCCCAAATAGATTGGTCGAGAGACAAGAGTGCTTAAGCGAGACAACAACAAGGGAGACAGCAAGAAACAACAGTGTGACCTGACACTTCATCTATAACTTTCCTTTATCTTTAGTTTTATTCATCGTACTTTGTTTCTGTTTAAATTTGTGTCAGCTTTCTCCAACAGGTAATATCTTCTATCATTTACTCATCTATATTTTAACATTGGGGACAATGTTGTGATCTAGTTGGGGAGGAAGGATAGTTGACCTAAAAAAAAAAAATTAAAAATTAAAAAAAATAATTTTTGTTTTGTTTGGAAAGTATGATATGATTGTCATGGACTTATTAAACTAATTAGTGATGGCAGAGTAAGGAGTAATTTTACTCTTGAGACGCATCTTAATTGGTGGCAGAGTAAGGAGCTTGTTTTTTAGGTAGTAATTAATTAGTATTAAATTGTGGAAGTACTAAAGTTTTATTATTTGGTTTCTTTTCGTGGTCTCATTGCAAAGAATGACAAGTGGTTTTTTTCACGCTTAGTGTTGATTCACTTCTTATCGTGTTGTGTTGCTCTTTTCTATATCTCTCTTTCACATTGAGGGCAATGTTATATTAAGTGTGGGGAGAGATTTTAGGCATTAAAAAAAATGTCTTAATTTCAAAAAAAAAAAGTTTTTAAAGAAAAGAATCATTGCATGATTGAATAACTTTTCTCTCTTCTTGAACTGATGTGCTTGGTGATGGATGATTGAATTAATGAATTGAGTTTGATGGATGCATACCTGGTGAGATTTTGAGCCTAATGGATGGATTTAACATTTATGCCATTCTCTTCTTTCTTGTGTGAATTTCACTCATGAAATTGTTGCTCTAGAACTTGCTTTGATTCTTTTTAAAAGCTACGTTTTCACTTGCATGCATGAACATGATTGAGGCCCTCTTTCTTAATTAGCTAGTTTAACCAAATAGCCAACCTTGTTTTCAATATGATATCAAGCACTCTTTTGACTTCTTGAAAATTCTCTCGATTCTGCTAACCTTGTATATTTTCCTTTGCTTAACCCCTTTGAGCTTATTTAACCATTCCTTGTTTCTAGCTCATTATGTACCTTAAATGGAAAATCGTGTTCTTATTTTACCTTAGGGAATAAAAGAACATTAGCTTGGTTAATGAATGAGTTTTTGAACAAGTGTGGGGTGTGTGTACAAAATGGTTGTTGAAAAAGGAAAGAGTGCCCAAAAAAAAAAAAATAAACAAAAAAAAAAAAACATAAACAAAAAAAAAAAAAAGAATGTATGTATATAGTTATGTTCATATATATAAAAAAAAAAAAAGGATTGAGAAATGAATATGTAAAGGGTTATACATTAGAGTTGGGATGAACTTTTATGCTTGTTATTGGAACTCACTCATTTGCTTTTATTCTCTTTGGTATTTATCCTCTCATATCCATTTTACCCTCTTCATTACCTTGACCTCACTACAACCTTGAATAAAGTCCTCATGATTTGTGTATGCATGTGTTTTGAGTAGTGGAGAAGTAGAAGATAAGCAAGCTTATGGTAGTGCAATTTTCATGGTTGAATTGAGTGAAATACCTACCTTTTTAAACACTTGAGAGATTGAGAGGAATCTTGTGAAGATCTATCATTCTCGATTCATATTGAAGATACCTTGCTTGTTGGTTTGAGATGTGGAGAATTGTTAACTCATGAATGTTTTGATCCTTTGAACCTTTAGTTGTTCTTCTTGATTGTAAAATTTTGGGCTCTTGAATGTCGTTGGAATTTAAATTTTTGTTAATCTCTTATGTCCTTGTTTTGGTCTTGAGTTTTGCCCAGAGTGCAAAAAGCTAAGTGTGGGGAATTTGATAATCACATATTTTATTTATTAAGAAACCCTTATGATTAGTCATTCACACTCTCCATATTCTTAATTGATTGAGTTTGGTATGATTTTGTGAGTCTAAGCTCAAATTGGTCCTAATTGAATATTTTCAGATTATTGAGATTTTACACTGTTTCTGTATTTTGGCCATAACTTGAGTTCCTGATATCTGACAATTATGAATTTTATCTTGTAGGAAAGCTAAGAGAGCTCTACAACTTTGATGAAGAGCTCGAAGTCTTAAACAGATGTCTAAGGGACCTAAGTGTACATGAAAGTCAGAATACGAGTTCTGTCACTAGAATCCGAACGGTGTGCACTCATAAAATCATATATCAAGTTTTAATAATGGAGATGGGCTGAAATTTGGATAGCTGATAGTCAAGACCCAAATAAACAACTTTCATGAAGAACACATTTTGAAATAATGAAGTCTAATGGGTCAGTTTGAGCTTGCAAGTCGAAACAGAGGTGCTGAAGTTGGGTTTGAGCAACCGCGGTATTTGGGTCATATCTTGGGCTGTAGGAAGCCAAATTGGACGATCCAGATATGCATGTTATAGCCAAGACAAAGACCTAAAACTTTCATGAAGAATACTTTTCATGAATCCGAAGCATTATCGGTCGTTTTTGGCTTCCAAGTCAGACCAAGGAATTTTCGCACTCACCAACCCATTCACCTACTTCACTCACCAACCCATTCACCTACTTCACTCACCAACCCATTCACCTACCCCATTCACCAACCCTTTCACCTACTTCACTCACCAACCCTCTCAACTACCCCATTCACCAACCCACTCTCTTTTGTCATTTTGCTACCCCAGACTTCTATAAAAGGGCACCATCGGTTATCATGGAAGACACAACTTGAACTCTCCTTCATTTCTCTCATAGTTTCTTCTTGTTTCTTCTTGTTTCTTCTCAGTTTTTCTTGTGATTTCCTTTTAGCTATGTGTAACTAAACCTCCTTTGGTTAAGAGGGTGATGAAACTGCTAGTATTGATGTTGTAAACCTTGCATATTTGATTATTTCAACACGCTTATGTTTTTATTCATATATTTCTCGAATCTATTGTTGGTATGAAGGTTTTTATACTTGTTTCCACTTTCTATGAGATAGAGTTGGGTTTATTATGCACGGTTGTGGTAATAGATCTAATGGGATGTATGATGTTCATGTGGGTATAATTATCTTTGTGCTATTTGCCGGTTATAAAAGTGGTAGATTTGGGTTTATTATGCACCATTGTGGTAATAGATCTAGAGAAATATATGTTCTAAGTAATTTAATCCCGGTGTGTGATTAGATTTTAGTGTAATTGGTTTTCTAAATCTTAATGCAATTGTTGGATAATTGTAAGAGCGGTTGCTTTATGATTAATCGTGATTAGAAGTTGATTTGAGCGGTGCTAAATTGGCCAACACGTAAGGAAAACAGAGGTTTACTCTCACAATTGCATAAAAACATAATTGAGCATGTTGGAATAAAATAATATGTGGATTTACATCATCATATAAATCTAGTGGTGGATTCAATCTCTTAACCAATTTTCTTATATTGTTGTTTTCAGTTTATTTATTGTTATTGTCTTTGAAACTGTTCATTATTCATCAAAACTCCAAAACCCCCCTTTTTACTGTTTATTGTTAATTAGAGTTTAAATTGGGAATTACTTGATAGTGTTAATTGACTTGGTTCTCTGTGGATCGACCCTTACTAACTACAACTAGTTGTAAGGTTTTTTTTTTACTTTCTGGTAAGCCTAACAACTGATTTTTAATCACTACATCCACACGCATCAATACCTCACCCTTTACACTTTTGGAGGGATGCCTCACCCTCTTTACAAAGTAATAATGATAGATTGAATGAAGCTCTCACTAGAGTAGATGATTACAAATTGAAGCTCTAATATGCTCTCAAAGATTTTTCATGTTTTTACAAAAAAACAGAGCAAGAAATGGATTTGAGGATTGATTCACGTTTGAAAGTATTGGTAATCAGTTTTTGGTTCAAGGTCAACCTCAAATGAAGACCCAACATTGGTATTTATAAGTTTCTCAAATAAAGGAGCCGTTGGGAGGGTTTTAGCCATGCATTTAATGCATTTAATATAGCCGTTGGACGTTGTCAGAGTGCGTGTAATCGATTACACAGCATATGTAATCGATTACATTGTTGTTCCAACGTGTTCTTGGCTTTCTGGGCTCTGTGTAATCGATTACATTATTAGTGTAATCGATTACATGGCTTCTGACTTTGCTTGTAATCGATTACAATATCCATGTAATCGATTACATTGTTCTTCCAATGTGTTCTTGGCTTTCTGGGCTCTGTGTAATCGATTACATTATTGGTGTAATCGATTACATGGCTTCTGACTTTGCTTGTAATCGATTACAATATCCATATAATCGATTACATAACTTCTGACTTGCTGTGTAATTGATTATAATATCCATGTAATCGATTACATGACTCTTTGAACGTGTTCTTGCCTTTCTGGGCTTATTGTAATCGGTTACATTTATTGTGTAATCGATTACATGGCCTCTGACTTGCTTGTAATTGATTACATTGCTCATGTAATCGATTACAAGGCCTCTGTTTGCTGTGTAATCGATTACATTGGCCTTTGAACACATTTTTCAAGTCCAATAAAGCTTGTAAGCCATTTCTAACACCTCAAGACACTTGATTAAACATAAATCCTTTTAAGAGTGTTAGATTTAAGATTGAAACTCAAGTTTCTTGAGAAGTTATGTTTAACTTTAAAATTTCCCACTTTATTTTGAAATGATATATTGAAAAATCATTTGAGAAATCTTGAGAGCATTTAACATAAAAGTTCTAAGTCTTATAACTACATAAACCTCTTGACTTCTTTCTTTGATCTTAATTTTTCCTTTTGTGCTTGATCTTCACTTTTGCACTTGATCTTCGCTTTTACATTTGTTATCATCAAAAACCATTTGACATGTTTTGGGGACATAAGCATTCACAAAATGCCTCAATCATATTTATGTATGCATATGAAAATATAGTCTCAAAAAGAATCAAAGCAAGTTCTAGAGTAACAATTCCATGAGTGAAATTCACACGAGAAAGAAGAGAATTATACAAATGTTCAATCCATTCATCAATAAGCTCAAAATCTCACAAGGCATAATTCTATCATTCTCAGTCCACCAATTCAACATCCATAACCAAGCATGTGAATTTTAAGAAAGAAGACAATTTACTCAATCATATAAATTTTCCTGAATTTGAATTGCTACTTCTACACAAACTAGTTGTCTACCCTAACTAAGATGCGTCTCAAGAGTAAAATTTACTCCTTACTCTGCCATCCTTAACTGGTTTAGTAAATTACTAACAAACATATAAACATAATAAACATATTAATACATACACTTCCTAATTTTTTTTTTGGTTTTTTTTTTACACAACTATCCTTTCCCCCAACCAGATCACAACATTATCCTCAATGTTAACAATTAAATCCAGACTGAAGAAATAATCATCAATATACATCAAAGAAATTATTGGGACAAACTTAAACAAAGTAATGGAGAGAAGTCACATACCCGAAATGCTTAGATGAGAAGAGAATAATTACATCTTGACAATGGTTAACAATGACAAAAAAAAATGAAATAAAATGAAATAAACAAGCATGCAAACATTTTTTTTTTGGGTTCTTTTGTTTTATAATTTTTTTTTGGCCAACACTATTTACATCCCCATACAAAGGCTTCGAAATTTGGGAGGCACTTAAGCCGACTCAATAAAAATACGAAATACTAAAAACTTACCTCAGCTTTGGTAGACAGGATCGTCTACCAAAGTCTCTGCTACATCTGGATCCTTCAACTCAAGTTATAGCTTCAACCGCTGACCATTTACCTTCTTCCAAATTAATTTTATAAGAACAGACCAAGGGACGAACACCTTTTTTATCAGTAATGCTCCAACATTTCTTAAGAAACTCCTTAAACTTTGGTTGCCATGCCTGAGTGTCATGATCCTGAGTTCTATCAAAAATAGTAGAAATATCAACTACATTAGAGGGATTGCTGATAGAATCAAACTTAGAATTAACAAGAAAATTCTCAAGGGGATTAAAATCACAGGTTGTAGAAACTCCCCTATCTATGATTGAGTCAATCATGTATGTCTGGTGACCTTCGTCATCATTTTCTGGCTTAACAAGACTTTTTGTCACCCTAGGTTCCTTGGGTAGCTTAGCATCACTACTATTTTGATTTTTTTCCACATCCTTTAGCTCATTCACACTCAAGGAGTTTATCACTTTGGACATTTGGCTCTTTATCTCCTTGCTTTCTTCAACAACCTTTCCATTCCTAAAGGTTATCACTGATTTGACTCGATCTATTTGTTGGTTTTCTGGACTACCCTCATTTTGATTGTACTGATCTTTGGGATTTAGTTGAGGTTGAGAAGGAAATTTTCCTTTCTCGTGAATGATGAGTGCGGAAGAAAGTTTAGCAAGGGTGTCTTTTATGTCAATCATAGCTTGAGTGTTTTGATTAATAATGACATCTTGCTTTTTCATGAATGCGTGCAATGTTTCTTCAAGGTTATTCCTGTATGGTGGGACATAGGGTGCATATCCTTGAAAATTTTGAGAGCCCTGTTGTGCCTGAGGAAGTGGTGGTTGCATGAATTGTGCCTGATTATTGGTCCTCCAACTGAAGTTCGGGTGATTTCTCCATCCCGAATTGTATGTATCTGAAAAAGAACAAGTGAATGACTTTTTAAAATTATTCATTGCATTTACTTGCTCATGCACAACTTCTTTAAAAATAAAATTTTTGGACATTCATTTGTTGAGTGTCCCAATTCATCACAAATGCTACAAATTTCTTCATTTTGCACAGATTTAATTTCTTTCATTTTTCCTGATTCCATAGCTTCAATCTTTCTAGCCAAACTGGCAAACCTTGCATTTAGATCTTCTTCTTGACTAAGGTGATATTTTCCTTTACTAGCATTTGCCATGTTTGATCTAATTGAATTTTCAGAAAGATTAGTACTATACCAAGATTGAGAATTTTCAGCCAAATGGCCTAAATAGTCTAAAACTTCTTCAGGTTCTTTATCAAGAAATTCACCATTGCACATTGTTTCCACAAATTATTTAGTTTCAGGTGTTAACCCTTCATTAAAGAAGCTTATAGTGTGTCATTTTTCAAAACCATGATGTGGGCAAGAGTTTAACAAATCTTTAAAACGTTCCCAACTTTGAAAATATGCTTCATTTGAATTTTGGGAAAAGTTTTGGATTTGTCTTTTCAAAGCATTGGTTTTATGTGTTGAAAAAAATTTCTTTAAAAACTCACCTTGCATTTCTTGCCACGTGCCAATTGATCTTGGTTTCAAAGTGTTAAGCCAAGTTTTTGCTTTATCTTTCAAAGAAAAAGGAAACAATTTAAACTTAACAACCTCTTCAATACAAGTTTGATCATGAAAAGCAGTACATACTTCCTCAAATTCTTTTAAATGTAAATATGGGCTTTCAGATTCTAAACCATGGAAATTAGGAAGTAAAGAAATCATACCCGGCTTGAATGTAAAATTGTTAGCATTGAGTGGAAAGATAAAATATGATGGACTAGAATTTCGAGATGGTTGCAAATACTCACACATGATTTGTAATGGTTGATTTTCATGTTCACCATGCACACTTTCATTTTCAGCCATTGTGTTTGATGTGTGTGATTGTGATCCAGACAAATCAATATGTAAAGTACTAGGATTAACTTTAACCAAACGACCAGCATTTGAATCACGATACCAATTAAGCATAAATAAGTAACTTAAAATAGAAAAGAAAATGTACAAGCTAGCAGTATAAGCCGTCCATTAAATATTAACAAAGATGTGGTATAAATCAGCCACCAAATATATATTAACACTAAGGTGTGGTAATAAACCAACCACTAAATAAATAAAAATAACAAAGGTGTGGTATGAACCAACCACCAAATAAAAAAAATGTGGTAAACCACCAAATAAAAAAAAATAACATATAGAAAATAAAATACGAAAAGTAAATTACAGAAAAGTAAAAGGGAGAGTTTCCCCCACTGTTAGTATGTACAAAAAAATAAAAGGGAGAGATTTCCCTCACAAAGTTAGTAAAGTACAGAAAAAAATAAAAGGGAGAGGTTCCCCCACTAAGTTAGTGCGTAAAATAAAATGGAGAGTTTCCCCACTAAGTTAGTATATACAGAAAATAAAAGGGAGAGTTTCCCACACTAAGTTAATATGTACAAAGAAAATAAAAGGGAGAGGTTCCCCCACTGTTAATAAGTTAGTATATACAAAAGAAAACAAAATTAAAAGAGTAAAAAATATATACAAAATATTTACACCAGAAATTTGTTCTTCAAATTAAGTCTACGGCAACGGCGCCAAAAACTTAATGCGGGATTAAAAGTTGTAAACTCAAGTGCAGGTTATCTCAAGTAATATATTTCTCGGTGAGTCCGAGGTCGAATCACAGAGACTTGATGAAGAAAAATTAATTAAAGTAAAGTAAATATTTTGTTACAATAATAAAGATGATAAATAAAATTGTTCTCAAGTAAAAAGAAATTGCTTGGGTTAGGAGATCCACTCTTGGTAAATAAATTAAGGACAAGATTAATTCTTTTATAACTCAATTAGAATCCATATATAACGGAGGTTCCAATCGAAAAATACAACGTTCAAAGTTCATTAAAAATTATATACGGAATTATATTATGATTCCTTTAATCATCTATTAACACCACCACTCATAAATGGGATCAAGCATTCATTGTGCCAAAATCTTGTCTACAACAAATCAAGATCTCCACTTTATAAGGAGAGTTTCTAGCACCACCACTTGTAAATGGGTTAAAGCATTCATTGTGCCAATCTCTTGTCTACAACAAATCAAGAACTCCACTTTACAAGGAGGGTTTTTAAATTAATTGGAAACAAAATATAATACGTATAATAACCACTTGAAAATATATCATTTAAGCACAAGAGAGAAATTAATCTAACCATATTTCATTACCAAGAGCTTCACTCTTTCACCCAAGTAAAATGAAACTTAGTTACTCATAGATAAGAAGAAAGAAAGAGAGAAGAAGAAGAAGACGAACATGACTTTAATTTAGAATAAAGAAAAATTACTACAAGAAAACCTGGTAACAAACTAGCATTATTTTGGTACCTCCTACCTAACACCCTCAATGATCTGCCAAGGCTTCCTTTTATAGAGGATTAGAGATACAAAATGACAAGGGGGGTGAGTCACTAGTGGGTGGATGAATGGAAAATGAGTGGAAAATGCCAAATAACTTTTGGTGAGTGAAAAATTATGGAGATTCCTTGTCTCTGAAATCATTTAGCTCTGAAGTCATTGAATGCGTTAGAATGAGCAAATGTGATCTTCATCAAAGTTGTAGGGCTGGATCTTAGCTTTCACATGGCTTTAGTTTGAGTCCAATATCATTTCTATAACTCCCGATACGTTCAATTTACTGCACACTGCTCAGGCCCAGTTACAGCTCCTCTATTCTGACTTGCAAGCCCAATATCACCCATTAGGCCTCAGATTCTGGAAAAGTGTTCAACATGAAAGTTGTAGATATAGGTCTCAACTATTCAGCATCAAAATTTCAGCCCATTTGACAATCTCTAGCCTGAAAAATGACATGAATAGTATACATAGGTCAAGCTATCAGGAACAGCACTCTAATTCTTGCTTCAACCCCAATTTGAGTTATCTACTCGTGTGATTGGGCCTTTGAGTCTTCATGAAATTTATAGAGCTCTCTCTTATCTTTAAAATGCATCAAATTCACCTCATTTAACCACCTACATCCCAAGATATAGCTCAAATACAGAAACAACGTAAGACATAAATTATGCTAAAAAATTCAATTAAGTCTAATTTGAGTCCAAACTTAGAAAACATAATCAAACTCAATCAATTAAATACATGGAGAGTGTAAATAACTAAAAATGAAAGCTTATTAATGTATCAAATATGTGATCATTAAATTCTCCCACACTTAGCTTTTTGCACAACTGGGCAAAACACACAAAACCAAAACTAAAAAAAAAAAAAAACAAAACAGGACTCAAAAGTTAAACACTCTAAAAGACTTAATTTCTAATAATATTTAAAAATGAAGAGCAACCAATCATTCAAGTAATCAAAACATTCATGAGGTAACATATCTTCATATCTCAAACCAATAAGTAAGGAAACTTCAATTGAAAAGCATGAGTCAAGAATGATAGATCTTCACAAGATTCACTCTCAATCCCTCAAGTGTTTAAAAGGTAGGTATTTCACTCAATTCAACCCATGAAAATTACACTACCATAAACTTGCTTATCTTCTACTTCTCCACTACTCAGAACACATGCACACACAAATCATGAGGACTTTATTCATGGTTGTAATGGGGTCAAGGTAAAGGAGAAGGTAATATAGATATGATAAGTTAAATACCAAAGAGAATAAAAGAACATGAAAGTTGAGTTCAATTGACAAGCATGAAAGTTCATCCCAACTCAACCTAATACAAATTCTCTTTACATATTCTTTTTCTTTCCTTTATTGCCTTGTTGACACTCTTTTTCTTTTTACATTTTTTTATTTTTTTACTTTTGATTTTTGATTTTTATTTTTTATTTTTTTTTTTTACAAAAAGAGCATCATATATACATTTTTTAACCATTTTGCACACACACCCTCACTCTTGTTCAAGAACTCTCGAATGACAAAGCTAATGTTCTCTTATTCCCTAAGGTTAGGTAAGAACAAGGTTTTTCATCTAAGACACATAATGAGTTCGAAACAAAGAATGGTCAAATTAGCTCAAAGAGGTTAAGCAAGGGGAAATAGGCCATTTCCAATGCTTTATGTTGGCAAGAATCAGAGAATTTCCAAGAAGTCATAAGAGTGTTTGATATCATATTGAGATAATATGCTGCTAAGCAAGGCTGGCTATTTGATTAAAGTAGCTATTTCAAGAAAAATACCTCAATCATATTTATGTATGCATATGAAAATGTAGTCTAAAAAAGAATCAAATCAAGTTCTAGAGTAACAATTCCATGAGTGAAATTCACATGAGAAAGAAGAGAATGGTACAAATGTTCAATCCATTCATCAATAAGCTCAAAATCTCACAAGGCATAATTCTATCATTCTCCGTCCACCAATTCAACATCCATAACTAAGCATGTGAATTTTAAGAAAAAAGACAATTTACTCAATCATATAAATTTTCCTGAATTTGAATTACTACTTCTACACAAACTAGTTGTCTACCCCAATTAAGATGCGTCTCAAGAGTAAAATTTACTCCTTACTCTGCCATCCTTAACTGGTTTAGTAAATTACTGACAAACATATAAACACAACAAACATATTAATACACACACTTCCTAAATTTTTTTTTTTTTGGTTTTTTTTTACACAACTATCCTTTCCCCCAACCAGATCACAACATTGTTCTCAATGTTAACAATTAAATCCAGACTGAAGAAATAATCATCAATATACATCAAAGAAATTATTGGGACATAATTAAACAAAGTAATGGGGAGAAGTCACATACCCGAAATGCTTAGATGAGAAGAGAATAACTACTTCTTGACAATGGTTAGCAATGACAAAAAAAATGAAATAAAATGAAATAAACAAGCATGCAAACATCTTTTTTTTTGGGTTCTTTTGTTTTATAATTTTTTTTTGGTCGACACTGTTTACATCCCCATACAAAGGTTCCAAAATTTGGGAAGCACTTAAGCTGACTCAATAAAAACACGAAATACTAAAAACTTACCTCAGCTTTGGTAGACAGGATCGTCTACCAAAGTCTCTGCTACATCTGGATCCTTCAACTCAAGTTATAGCTTCAACCACTGACCATTTACCTTCTTCCAAATTAATTTTATAAGAACAGACCAAGGGACGAACACCTTTTTTATCAATAATGCTCCAACCTTTCTTAAGAAACTCCTTAAACTTTGGTTGCCATGCCTGAGTGTCATGATTCTGAGTTCTATAAAAAATAGTAGAAATATCAACTACATTAGAGGGATTGCTGATAGAATCAAACTTAGAATTAACAAGAAAATTCTCAAGGGGATTAAAATCATGGGTTGTAGAAACTCCCCTATCTATGATTGAGTCAATCATGTATGTCTGGTGACCCTCGTTATCATTTTCTGGCTTAACAAGACTTTTTGTCACCCCAGGTTCCTTGGGTAGCTTAGCATCACTACTATTTTGATTCTTTTCCACATCCTCTAGCTCATTCACACTCAAGGAGTTCATCACTTTGGACATTTGGCTCTTTATCTCATTGCTTTCTTCAACAACCTTTCCATTCCTAAAGATTATCACTGATTTGACTCGATCTATTTGTTGTTTTTTTGAACTACCCTCATTTTGATTGTACTGATCTTTGGGATTTAGTTGAGGTTGAGAAGGAAATTTTCTTTTCTCGTGAATGATGAGTGTGGAAGAAAGTTTAGCAATAGTGTCTTTTATGTCAATCATAGCTTGAGTGTTTTGATTAATAATGACATCTTGCTTTTTCATGAATGCATGCAATGTTTCTTCAATGTTATTCCTGTATGGTGGGACATAGGGTGCATATCCTTGAAAATTTTGAGAGCCCTGTTGTGCCTGAAGAGATGGTAGTTACATGAATTGTGCCTGATTGTTGGTCCTTCAACTGAAGTTCGGGTGATTTCTCCATCTCAAATTGTATGTATCTGAAAAAGAACAAGTGAATGACTTTTTAAAATTGTTCATTGCATTTACTTGCTCATGCACAACTTCTTTAAAAATAGAAATTTTTGGACATTCATTTGTTGAGTGTCCCAATTCATCACAAATGCTACAAATTTCTTCATTTTGCACAGATTTAATTTCTTTCACTTTTCCTGATTCCATAGCTTCAATCTTTCTAGCCAAACTGGCAAACCTTACATTTAGATCTTCTTCTTGACTAAGGTGATATTTTCCTTTACTAGCATTTGCAATGTTTGATCTAATTGAATTTTCAGAAGGATTAGTACCATGCCAATATTGAGAATTTTAAGCCAAATAGTCTAAATAGTCTAAAGCTTCTTCAGGTTCTTTATCAAGAAATTTACCATTGCACATTGTTTAGTTTCAGGTGTTAACTGGTGCGTGAAATCCGCAAGTGTACAGTTTCGTCGTCAAGTAATAAAAAGATTGAATCCACAGGGACTGTGTCTATGAATACCAATTAATTAATTAATTCAATTAAATTAAACAAAAGGGAATATGATTGTTAATTAAGAAGAATGTAGCAACAAAGCAATTAAATAAAAATCAAAGTGCAGAATTTAGAACAAAAATAGCAAGTTATAAAGAAAGGTATTCAGATTCAAGAAAGCTTCCAAGATTGGGATACCACAATGATACAAGATAAATCCTAATTGATAACTCTTTTATTAAATCTGAAATTCAATTGAAGGTGAATTACCCTACATTAGTTAATGTTCTTTCTCAAGATACAAGATCCGTGCCCAATTAAACCAATTCCTACTCTCGTGGTAATTGAATTTAAATTGAACCCATTACGCTTTGTGGTAATTCATTGAATCCTCGAAAGGCTAAAACTACTATCGTGATTTAGACCTTAAGTTCAATTCTTATGGTTTCAACACTTAGGTTCACCTCTCAGTACGTCCCTAAATGCCTATGAGATGCAAATAAGTGGCCAACGCATTCACATGAATAAAAGCAATAAGGATTGAATCAAAGAACATTCAAGATTAATAAAAAGGAAAATAACGTCAATTAATCATTATCAATGTATCAAAGGGCATTGCCCAATCCTAGAAACAAAAGAAACTACTCAGCCATGGAGAAGAAAGAATCAGAAAACATATTCATGAACATCCAAACCCGTAGCAAAGAGAGAAGAGGGGAGAAAGATGGAGATCAAGAGCCAAAGCCTCCAATATGCCTCATCCCAAAACCAAATTAGAACCCCCTATTGTATTCAGAACATCTATTTATAACCTAGGATTTTAATTGGCTAAAAAGCCCCAAAAAGAAATAAAAATAAAAACTTAAAAACTGCTACGCGCTGCGATCCACGGCCGTGGATCATTCCACGGGCTGGCCGTGGATCTTGCTATCAGAATTCCATGGCCATGGATCATTCCACGGCCAGGCTGTGGATCATTCCACGGCCGTGGATCATTCCACGGCTTAGCCGTGGAACTCCCTGGAATCTCTCTTTTCCTCCTTCAAGTTGTTGCTCAATCCATGGCCGTGGTTTAATCCACGGGCAGGCCGTGGATCCCTCTGGAATGGTCTTTTTGCACCTTTTTGCTATCCATTCAGCTCCAACTTCAAACATGCAAGCATTCCATTTAATCCAAGGCCAATTCAACATTAATCCTGCATAGGAATACCAAAAACACCGTAGTTATCTGAACTAAGGGAAAAACTAACTAAAAAGGGAAACTAAAATGCCTAAAATGCTCAAGAATGCATGCAAAACAAGAACAAAACATGATGTTGTTTCACACACATCAAATCCCCCCAAGCTTAAGATTTTGCTTGTCCCCAAGCAATAACCAATGTCAAACCAAGAAGTGAGATCAAAAGATAATAAAGAATAAGGAACCTGAGAAAACAATATCCAAGCAATAGGCTAAGGCAACCTAAGAATTTGAGAGGTAATCAAAATCAAGTCCAATTAGAGGCTAAGTTCTCAGAAATCATGCATCCTCACTGATTGAATCAAGTTCACTCTACTAACCACACTCAAAGTGTTTAAGGGTGGAAACCATACGCTCAAAATCCATCAAAGAAAATGCACTTCCATATGCTTGATAAGAAACCAAATTTTCACTAATAATCAGCATGCATGCAAGAATCAAAAGGTCTTTCAAGGGTTGTAATGGGGCCATGAGAATGATGTTAGGTAAAGAAGAGAAAGGAAGGTATAACAAGGGTTAACCAAATTTTCAATAAGCACCAGAAATACAATAGAACATAAATGGAGCAAAGGTAATTCATTTTTGTTTTCAATCAAAAACATAACTCCACAATTCCAAACTTTTTTTTTCTTTACTTTTCTTTCCTTTCTTTCTCTTAATCCTTTTCAACCTTTTATCTCATGATTTTCTCTTCTTTTTTTTTTCACTTGAGAAAGGGAAAGGTCAAAAACATATGATTTCCAACACAACTTCACAACTTTCAAACCCAATTTGCTCCGTTTAATATTCTAAATGATAACCAACAATGTTTCAACATAGGTATCAAGAAAACAAGTATGCAATAGGCTCAAAATGGGCAACTAGAGGATGAAAGTGTAACAATTTCAGAAGGTCAGAAAAATACTTAAAATGCCTTAATCACATTGAAGTTTGCAAAAAAAAATTTCGTCTCAAAAAGGTTTCAAATCAAGTTCTAGAGCACAAGATCAATGAGGAATATCACTCAACACAAAGAATAGGAACAAAACCATATAGTGCATATATCCCATACAGGCTCAAAACTCACATTTAGAGGTTTAAAAATTCAATAAGAAGCACAAATTCAGAGAACATATGCTAATTATCAACTATCAAAAGATCACCTCTACTATCAATTAAAACAATGCCTGTAGCCAATCACAAGAATCAATAAATTGGGTTCCAAATTAATATCATCTCAAAATCCTCAAAAGAGAGAGGCACAAGTTCAACAAAAAACCCAAGAGATATGATGGTGTGAAAATGTAACATGAAAATGCAATGCAAATCAAGACATGAGAATGCATGAGACTAATGAAAATGAAAATAAGAAAATGAAAATGAAAATACCCCCCAAGCTTAGAACTTACATTGTCCCCAATGTAAAAATCTATAACAAGAGAAGGGAGAAAAGAAAAGAACTCACTACGGTGGTGGAAAATCTTCTAGTGTTCAATCCATGGCCATGGAATTTTCCATGGGCTTGGTGTGGAACCTTCTGACTTCACTCTTCTTCTAAATTTAGCTTCAAAAAGGGTCAAACCTAGACAAAATCCATGAGACAAACATCAAACCAACAATCTAACACACAAAGTCAAAAGAAAAAGAAGAAATAAAAAGAAAAATAAAAAACAAAGAAACTTGGGTTGCCTCCCAAGAAGCGCTTGTTTAACGTCATTAGCTTGACTTTGGTCTGGTTTTTGTACTCAGGTGATGTGAATGGAGTAGTGCTCAGTCCCCACTCCTTCAAAGTGTTTCACTCTCTGGCTATTTATCATGAAAGGCTTATGACTTTCTTTCTGCACCTCAAGCACACCGTAGGATAAAACTCGAACAATATCATATGGTCATGACCATTTCGACCATAACTTACTAGGACAGAAACGTAGAAGCGAGTTATTGACAAGAACTTTATCCCCAAGTTTTAATTCACGCTTCTCGTCACACTTGTCACTATGCTTCTTAGGTCCTTCCTTGCAGGGCTTGGACTGCTCAAAATTTGTGGTACCCTTGAGCAAGTTCTTTTCTAGCATAGCATCAGTCACTGACTCCTGCATACCTGAAAGCATAACTCTATCCACAACATTAGTAGCATCTATGCGATTACATGAATTTGAGGAATTAGAATTATTTTTAGATTTAAAAACATCAAAAACTACTTCCTCATCATTTAATCGCAAAGTTAGTTTCCCTTCATGGACATCAATGATCGCCCTTCCAGTGGTAAGGAATGGACGCCCAAGTATGATCGGCATTGTAGCATCAGCTTCCATGTCAAGCACAACAAAATCCACCGGCATGTAAAACTTACCAACCTTAATGGGAACATCCTCCAAGATGCCTATGGGGTACTTGACAGACCGATCCACTAATTGAACTGAGATTGTTGTGGGTTTTAGCTTACCTACCTCTAATTTCTTACACACAGAAAGGGGCATAAGACTAACACTAGCTCCCAAATCACACAAAGTTTTATCAAAACTAGTGTTACCAATCAAACAAGGAATAGAGAAGCTACCTAGATCTTTTAGCTTAGGAGGCAATTTATTTTGAATTAAAGCACTACACTCCTCAGTTAAAGCTACTGTCTCATATTCCTCGAGCTTTCTCTTATTTGACAAAATATCCTTAAGAAACTTAGCATAGGTAGGCATTTGTTTCAACACCTCAGTGAAGGGTACATTAATGTACAATTTCTTTAGGACCTCTAGGAACTTCCTAAACTGCCTATCTAACTTCGCCTTAGCCAATCTTTGAGGAAAGGGCACTGGGGGTTAGTAAGGTTCAGTGGGTACATACTTAGACACTTTCTCACTAGTTTCCTCCTCCTCTAAGGGTTGTGTCTTAGCATCTTTTTCCTCATTCCCCTCATCTTTGTCACACTTTCCTTCACCCTTGGAATTCTCTAATTTCTTGCCACTTCTCAAACTCACAGCCTTACAGTGTTCATTCCCTGAGTTTATTTCTGGTTGACCAGGAAACTTACCTTGTTGCCTATGTGAAGTGCTTTCTTGTTGGACAATCTGGGTTTCTAACATCTTATTATGAATAGCTAAATTGTCAACCTTAGTTGACAACTCTTTAATTGCCTCAGTTACAACTTGTCCATGGTGCCTAAACTCCTTATTCTGCTTAGACTGGCTCTCAACAAAATTCTCAAGAAGAGACTCAAGTCTAGATTTTTGTACCTGTTGAAATCTAGAAGAGGGTTGAGCACTACCTTGTCCAGCTTGATATTGACTATTCCGGTAAGAGAAGTTAGGATGTGACCTCCAACCAGGGTTATAAGTTTGGGAATACGGATCATTTCTCCCCTTTTGGCTGAAGTCATGAAAATTGTGGCATGATTCCACTTGCTCCACCGGTGCACCATGTGAGGATCCCATTCCAACTTGGCATTCAGCACCTATATATCCCTGTGCTCCATAAATCTCACAAAAATTGTTAGAGGCACCTATGACATTAACATGAGCTTTCTCAAGCATGTCAAAACGTTTATTCAAAGAATCAAACTTTGACATAATTAAATCAACACATCTACCTCAAACTTACCTCCCGAGAGCTTTCTCGGGTTGTGCCCTCTTTCATTAGCCCATTGGTGATGATTTGAAGCTACACTCTCAATTATCTCATAAGCTTCTGTAAGCCTTCTATTCATCAAAGCTCCACCAGCTGCGGAGTCAAGAGACACCTTCAAAAAATATTCTAAACCATTGTAGAAGGTGTGGTCGATTAACCACTTTTCTAACCCGTGGTGTGGGCAGGCTTCCAGCAAAGCCTTATATCTATCCCAAGCTTCTGACAATGACTCGCCGTCTTTCTGAACAAAGCTTGTGATTTAGGTCCTTAGGTGAGCACTCTTGGAAGGTGGAAAGAATTTATCCAAAAAGGCTTGCTCCAATTAGTCCCAAGTAGTTATCGTCTCAGCAGGAACAGACTTCAGCTAAGCTTTAGCTCTATCTCTCAATGATAGAGGAAACAAGCGGAGATGAATTGCATCAACAGAGGCGCCTTCGATCTTGAGGGTCTCACAAAACTCCAAGAACATATCCACATGATCATTAGGATCCTCTGACGACAATCCTCCAAACTGGTTCTGCCTTATCATAGAAAGTAGGGTAGGAGGTATGGTGAAGTGCCTAGCTTCAATGTCTGGCCGAGTAATCCCAGATCGTAAACCTCGAGCTTTAGGGGCTGTATACTCTTTTAACGGTTTATTATATTCAGCTGCTGCCATGACAAGTGTTGGTTCAAATATTTCTCTTACTCTGTGCCTTTGTTGTCTTCTCCTTCTACGTAAAGTCCTTTCAATTTCAGGATCTGCTTCAATGAGAATCCCAGAACGTCTAGTACTTTGCATAAACAAGAGAAATTACCTACAGAGAGTCAAAGAGAAATCAAGAACGTAAGAACCAAATATAAAGAAAAAGGTTTAAAATAATTAAATTAAAAATTAAATTAATATTCAAGAAAAACACAGTCCCCGGCAACGGCGCCAAAAACTTGGTGTGTGAAATCCGCAAGTGTATGGTTTCGTTGTCAAGTAATAAAAAGATCGAATCCACAGGGATTGTGTTTATGAATACCAATTAATTAATTAATTCAATTAAATTAAACAAAATGGAATATGATTGTTGATTAAGAAGAACGTAGTAACAAAGTAATTAAATAAAAATCAAAGTGCAGAATTTAGAACAAAAATAGCAAGTTATAAAGAAAGGTATTCAGATTCAAGAAAGCTTCCAAGATTGGGATACCACAATGATACAAGATAAATCCTAATTGACAACCCTTTTATTAAATCTGAAATTCAATTGAAGGTGAATTACCCTAAATTAGTTTATGTTCTTTCTCAATATACAAGATCCTTGCCTAATTAAACCAATTCCTACTCTCGTGGTAATTGAATTTAAATTGAACCCATTACACTTTGTGGTAATTCATTGAATCCTCGAAAGGCTAAAACTACTATCGTGATTTAGACTTTAAGTTCAATTCTTATGGTTCCAACACTTAGGTTTACCTCTCAGTACGTCCCTAAATGCCCATGAGATGCAAATAAGTGGCCAGTAAATTCACATGAATAAAAGCAATAAGGATTGAATCAAAGAACATTCAAGATTAATAAAAGGGAAAACAACGTCAATTAATCATTATCAATGTATCAAAGGGCATTGCCCAATCCTAGAAACAAAAGAAACTACTCAGCCATGGAGAAGAAAGAATCAAAAAACATATTCATAAACATCCAAACCCGTAGTAAAGAGAGAAGAGGGGAGAAAGATGGAGATCAAGAGCCAAAGCCTCCAATGTGCCTCCTCCCAAAACCAAATTAGAACCCCCTATTGTATTCAGAACATCTATTTATAAACTAGGGTTTTAATTGGCTAAAAAGCCCCAAAAAAAAAAAAATAAAAACTTAAAAACTACTGCGCGCTGCGATCCACGGCCGTGGATCATTCCACGGGCTGGCCGTGGATCTTGCTGTCAGAATTCCATGGCCATGGATCATTCCATGGCCAGGCTGTGGATCATTCCACGGCCGTGGATCATTGCACGGCCAAGCCGTGGAACTCCCTGTAATCTCTCTTTTCCTCCTTCAAGTTGCTGCTCGATCCATGGCTGTGGTTTAATCCACGGGCAGGTCGTGGATCCCTCTGGAATAGTCTTTTTGTACCTTTTTTTTATCCATTCAGCTCCAACTTCAAACATGCAAGCATTCCATTCAATCCAAGGCCAATTCAACATTAATCCTGCACAGGAACACCAAAAACACCGCAGTTATCCGAACTAAGGGAAAAACTAACTAAAAAGGGAAACTAAAATGCCTAAAATGCTCAAGAATGCATGCAAAACAAGAACAAAACATGATGTTGTTTCACACACATCATTAACGCTTCATAAAAGAAGCTTATAGTGTGCTATTTTTCAAAACCATGATGTGGGCAAGAATTTAACAAATTTTTAAAACGTTCCCATTTTTCAGCCCATTTGATAACCTCTAGCCCGAAAAATGATATGAATAGTACACATAGGTCAAGCTGTCAGGAACAATACTCTAGTTCTTGCTTTAACCCTAATTTGAGTTATCTACTCGTGTGATTGGGCCTTTGAGGTCTTCATGAAAGTTATAGAGCTTTCTCTTATCTTCAAAAGCCATCAGATTCACTTCATTTAACCACCTACATCCCAAGATATAGCCCAAATACAGAAACAACGTAAGACGTAAATTATGTTAAAAAATTCAATTAAGTCCAATTTGAGTCTAAATTTACAAAACATAATCAAACTCAATCAATTAAGTACATAAAAAGTGTAACTAACTAAAAATGAAGGCTTATTAATGTATCAAATATGTGATCATCAAGTACCTATTTCAAGAAAAATGTATCAATCATGTTTATGTATGCATGTGAAAATGTAATCTAAAAAAGAATCAAAACAAGTTCTAGAGTAACAATTTCATGGATGAAAATCACACAAAAAAGAATAGAATGGTACAAATGTTCAATCCATTCATCAATAGGCTCAAAATCTCACAAGACATAATTCTATCATTCTCAGTCCACCAATTCAATAATCATAACCAAGCATGTGATTTTTAAAAAGAAGATAATTTATTCAATCATGATATGTTCCTTAAATTTGAATTGCTACTTCCACGCAACATAGTTATCTACCTAATTACTCCTTACTCTGTCACAAATTTTGATGCGTCTCAAGAGCGAATTTACCTCAAGGGCATAATTTACTCCTTACTCTGTCATCCTTAATTAGTTTTGCTGTTAATAAGTTGCTAACAAACATATAGACACAATTGACTGCCTTGTCTTTAATCTAATTGGACTCCATGTAGGCTTAATTGTCAACTTTTAGCTAAGTTTTTGGATATGATGATTAATTGGATCCTTATTGTGAAACTATGCTTAAGTGTGTTTATAAGCATTAATAATTGTATTATGTTTTTCAGGAGATCTTTGAGTGATGGAATCCATTAGCATCAAACTAAGCTTGCTATGCATTTCAGTAGAGAGCTAAAGACTTAAGGAGATCAATATCACTCTTATCAATAAAAGGAGAAACAATATGTGAAGAATCAGGGCTGAATTTGAAGAAATTAAGTGACACGGCCCATGTCCCCAGGGGGGTCGTATCCTTCTCTGGAATCACAAATTGGGTCTAGTTCTGAATTTGCTCGAAGACATGGGGTAGGCTGTGTTTCTCATTGACTTCCAATTCTACTAAATTCATGTTGGCAGACTCAAACACGGGGGGTGGGGGCGTGTAATCAGACACGACCTGTGTCTGCATATTAGGAAATTAGTTTTGGGTTTGGACGAGGAGCTATGTATCCAAGGTTATAAATATGATTTCTTAGGGTTCAAAGAGGGAGAGTCTAAGATAGAAGCCGTCAAGGAACTGAGGAGAATACAAAGAACAAAAGAGAGGGAGATTTGATCAAAGATTGGAGATTCGGGTTCGAACCATCGATGATCAATCAACCTCAATCATTGGAAACTAGTTTGATGTTCAGTTTTCTTTCGCACTTGTATTATTGATAATATTTTTCTTCGTTTTTCCTTTGATTTTGAATTTCCCATATGCGGCTAAGTTTCATTTTTGGTTAAGGGAAGATGAACCCTTAGTTTTGATTTTGTGAATCCCACATACTTCTTTATTTCAATACGTTATGTTTTTATTCATATGTTATGTCCTTAATTCGATATAAAGGTTTTTATACTCTTTGATATTTTCAAAAGTGGTAAAACTAGGATTGCTATGCGTAGTTGCAGTGGTAGGACTAGTGAGACATATGATCTAAGTAATTCAATCCCGGTGTGTGATTAGACCTTAGTATGATTGATTTTCTAAATCTTAATGTTGTCATTAGGTGGATATAAGAGCAGTTGCTTTATAGCTAACTGGTGATTAGGGATTAATTTGAACGGTTACTAAATTAAGCAAAACTTAAGGAAAATAGAGAGTTAATCTCATAATTGCATAAAGACATAATTGATCATGTGGGGATAAATGATATGTAGGTTAGCATTATCATGTAAATCTAATGGTGAATTCCATCTCTTAACTAATATCTTTTAATTGGTAATTCAAATCGTGTTTATTACTATTACTTTAGATTCAATTTCTATTCTTTTTTTAACAAACCAAATTCCCCTTTACTGTTATTTATTCTTTAGATTTTAATTTAGGGATTAAGTTATAGTGTTAATTGAATTAGTTCTCTGTGGATCGACCTTTACTAACTACAACTAGTTGTAAAATTTTTATATTTTTGGTGGATCTTGACAATTGATTTTAATCTTAGTTTTTAATCACAATCCAAATTTTACAACAAATTTTGGTGTCGTTGCCGAGGAACTAATTTTTCAATTGCACTATTAATTTGTTTCCTAGTTTTCACTCTATTTTTGTTTTGTTTTTACTTTAATTAGTTCTTTCTGACTATTTTGCAGGTGTCTATGTCCGTTGAAGAATTGGAAGAGAAAGTGAGGGATTTAAGGCGCTACATTGATTAAATATGCTTACATCCTCAGTTTCCCTTCCATCCATCTAATTTTCAATTCACACTGTTACAAAGTGGCTTCAATACTCAAGAGGAGGTGAATTGAGTATATAAAATATTTTCGCAAAACCTTTGTAAAACACTTGATTACTAATTTTTGTTGAAACTATTTGATTGATAGAGATGAATGGATAGATGAGATGAACACTTTCACTTACAAATACAACAATCAAGCAAGATAATATTCAAGCAAACACAATAAAATAGTACACAATATTAAATAGTTGAGTTTAGAAGAACAAACACAAGATTTATCTTGGTTCGACCACCAGTCTACTTGCGGCCTACATCTAGTCCTCAAGTAATCACCCGAGATTTTCTACTAATTCTTCAAGCTTCAACAAGTGCTTGATGACCTTTACAAATTGGAGCACTCAACACTACCTTGGGATACTTCACCCTTTATAGCTTGAGCCTCTTCAAACAAGAGATGCCTCAACCTTTATAATTTGGAGGGATACCTCACCCTCTTCTTTACAATAAACAAGGTTGATAGAATGAAACTCTCACAAGAGTAATTAATACAAATTGAAGCTCTAGAATGCTCTTTAAAGATATCTCAAAGATTGGTATAAAAATAGAGCAAGAATCATTTTAAGAATTGATTTTCATATAAAGTGTTAGAAAGATGTTTCACGGTTCAAGATTAACCATTGATGATGCCCCAACACAAGTATATAAACTATTTTTTTATTAAAAGAGCCATTGGGGGCTTTAATACCTAGCATTTAATGCACCTAATATAGTCATTGGGTACTGTCAGGCCAGTGGTAATCGATTACACCATAGTGGTAATCGATTACATAGTTGTTTGAACGTATTCTTGGCTTTTTGGGCAGGATGTAATCTATTACTAGCCTTGTGTAATTGATTACATGGCCTCTGCCAAACTTGTAATCGATTACCAGCCTTATATAATCGATTGCAAGGCTTCTGCCATGCTTGTAATTCATTACATGCTCAATGTAATTGATTACAGGGCTTCTTCTTAGCTTGTAATCGATTACAACACATGTGTAATCAATTACCATGTCCTTCGAACACATTTTTCAACTCTAATTAAGTGCATTAATCAATCCTTACATATAGAGCTTGGATTTGAACAAGATTTACATTTAAGTTATGAAATTCAAAATTGAAATCAATATATCTTTAAAAGATGAACTTTGAATTATTAGTTGATTCAAAAGGATATTTGAAAAACCATTTGAAAATCATTGAGATATTTTGAGAGCATTTTACATTGAAATCCTAAGACTTATATCTATACACCTCTTGATTTCTTTCTTTTGATCTTGGTCTTTTCTTTTGATCTTTTCTTTTGATCTTGTTATCATCAAAAACTCATTTGATATGCTTTAAGACATAAGTATTCACATATACCTGCTGACATTGAAGCTACCTGCCATATAGATCTATCAAGTTCTAAGACATTTGAAAAGGAGGCGATGATAGAAAATACTCAAAGGGCGTTGGGTGCTCCAAAATTGGACCAACAACCTTTGTGCATAGAAATTGCAGAAAATGAAGAGGCATTTGAATTGAAGTTTGGCCTGATCCATTTTTTGTCATCTTTTAATGGATTAGCCAGGGAGGATCCCAAAAAGCATCTAAAAGAGATCCATGTGGTTTGTTCTAGCATGAAGCCAACGAGAATTCCAGTAGAACAAGTAAAGTTGAAGCTTTTTCATTCTCACTTAAAGATTCTGCAAAGGAATGGCTATACTATTTGCCACTCGGATCCATCAATTCATGGGAGGACATGGCTCAAGCTTTCCTGGATAGATATTTCCCTGCCTCAAAAATTATAACCATCATAAAATAAATTTGCGGCATCCAACAAAGGCATGGGGAGTCACTTCATGACTACTAGGAGAGGTTTAAGAAATTATGTGCTAGCTGCCCTCAACATCAAATCAGTGAGCAACTTATGATTTAATATTTTTATGAAGGTTTGCTAGTGATGGACCATAACATGATTAATACTCCTCAAGGATGGTTGCAAACACTCAACAATTCTTCACTAGGAGTGACATTGGAGTGAAAGCAGTTAAAGAGGTAGAATCGATCAGTTGCAGCAATAAGTGGCCCAGTTGACTACCATAGTTCAATAGTTATTGGATAATAAGAAAGCGTCGGTAAAAGCTTGTGGGATCTATTATTCACTTGGACTATCCACTTATATGTGTCCCACTCTACAAGAGGATAAAAATGAGGAGGTAAAAGTAGTAGGGGGATATTCTAGATCTTCCACAAACTACAACCCCTACTCTAATACATATAATCCGGGATGGAGGGATCATCCCAACTTGAGTTATGGAAAGCAACCCCAGAGTCAACCTTAAGCCTATGGACCTTTAGGATTTCAACAAAGGCAAGCACATTTCCCTTAAAGACAACAACAAGCTCAAGCTCCTAGGCAACCTGAGCCTTTACTGGAGGAGTTAATAAGGCAAATGGCCACTAGTAGCATTCAATTTTAGTAGGAGCAAAAGGCCACCATGCAAAGCTTTCAATAAGAAACAAGGGCCACTATCATTAATCTACATAACCAAGTAGGGCAGTTAGCCACAGACCTCAGTAATGTTCAGAGCCAACTTTCTGGGAGACTTCCCTCACAACCAGAAATGAATCTGAGGGAAAATGCTAGCGTTATCACTTTGCGAAGTGGGAAGATGTTAGATGAATCTACATCTTATCCACAAATCACTAAAGAGTAAGATCCAGAGCCTAAGGAGGTAAATAAGGAAGAGTAAAACTCTACGGCTCCTAAGGTAAGTATTCCTGAACCACTTCCTAAGTATGTCACTAAGGTCCCTTTTCCTAGTAGGTTGGTTAAGAATAAAAAAGATGAAGCAGATAAAGAGATCTTAGAGACCTTTAGGAGAGTGGAAGTTAACATTCCTTTGTTAGATGCCATTAAGCAAGTGCCTAGGTATGCCAAGTTCTTAAAGAAATTATGCATTAACAAGCGAAAGTTAAAAAGTAATGAGAAAGTCCAAGTGGGAGCGAATGTTTCAGCAGTAATTAAAAAGAAACTCCCAACGAAGTGTAAGAATCCTAGCATATTCACCATACCATGCACTATAGGTAATATAAGGTTTGAGAGGGCAATGTTAGATTTAGGTGCATCTATAAATATCATATATTATTCCATTTATGCATCTTTATGTCTAGGTCCTTTAGAGCCAACTGGTGTTACTATTCAATTAGCTGATAGATCTAACGCATACCTAAATGGTGTTGTTGAGGATGTGTTGGTGCAGGTGAATGAATCAGTGTTTCCAGTAGAGTTCTATGTGCTGGACATGGAGGAGGATAATCCTCCAACTCTACTCCTATTTGTTGGGGAGACCATTCTTGAAGATTGCATGGACAAAGATTGATGTTCATTCAGGGACATTAACCATGGAATTTGATGGGAAACTGATCCAACTCAATATTTTTAATGCTATGAGATACCCGAGTGATGTGCACTCTGCCTATTTAATTAACTTATTTGATACTTTTGATTCTTTAATTCCTATAACTCTTGAGTCTAATCATTTTGATGCTCTTGATACAGTATTGACTCATATCTTAGATTTACAGGAAGAGAAGAAAGAAGATGAAAGAGAGCCATGAAGTGAAGATATTCATGATGTAGTAGTAGTCATGCATGAGCTCTCTTCCACTTCAGAAGGACGTGAGGTTTCTTATGTTGAGCTACTAATTATTAATGATGCACTTAAACCTTCTGTTGTGCAGGCATCAGAATTAGAACTGAAGGAATTACCTGATTATCTAAAATATATATTTTTGGGAGAAAAGGACACATTTCCAGTTATAATTACTAAGTCATTCACCCAAGAACAACACTTCCAGTGTAATTGCAAAATGACTCACCCAAGAACAATAGGAGAAGTTAGTGGCTATTTTGAAGGAGCACAAGACGACCAATAATTGGACTATAGCAGACATTAAGGGTATTAGCCCCTCCATTTGCATGCATAGAATCTTAATGGAGGATGGAGCTACACCAGCGAGAGATCCCCAGAGGAGGTTGAATTACCCTATGATGGAAGTCGTGAAGAAGGAGGTACTGAAGCTCCTAAGTGTGGGAGTGATCTACCCCATTTCTGACAGCAAGCGAATGTCTTTTGGACTTTGCAATGCACTTGGAACCTTTCAGAGATTGGAGATCATGAACAAGGGGTCTGGAAAAATATTCAAAGTGAATGGACACCGCCTTAAGTCTTACCATGAGCTTCCAGAAAAAGAAGAAGTGGAAGAGATGACCCTTCTCCATCCACATTATGAAGAACACTAAGGAGTGTCATAATGTCGGGTTTAGGACAATAAACTAAGCGCTTAATGGGAGGCAACCCATCATCAAGAAAATCATATTTGTTTTCTTTATCCCTTTTACTTTATGTTTTTTTATTGTTTTCTTGATTAGTTTCTTAGGTAAAGTAGATCTTAGTATGTCTCTCCAATGGTATGTCTTTTGAATGATTGCCCAGGAATCCCTAGATATCTTTGTGTTTTGGAATGCTGGATTTATGATTGAATGCATTATTTATTTGTTTGATGAGTGTATGGAGTCATTATAAGAGTTTTATGTGGATGAGAAACCTTGGACATTGATAATTCCATGGGGTATTTGTGTGGTTTTCTGAGTTGCCAAGTCAGTGGAAGACATAGGGGGTGTGTTTTAAGACATACCCCATGTTCCCAGCTAGCAGAAGGCCCAATTGCTCATAGAGCAGTACACGGGGAGGGGGGCATCTGACATGGCCCATGTTCCCATGACAGAATATCCCAGTTGGTCACAGAAGATTACACGAAGGAGGCCGTGTCATAAGACACAGCCCGTGTCTTCGAACGAGGGAGCCACTGCTGCTCCCAGAGCCAAACACGACTCGTATTTACATGACAGAACACTTAAAACCCTCATTTAAGATTATATTTGCCACTTTCAGCTCTAATTTCTCCCTCTCTTGCTCCATTCCACACATCCTCTAGCTCATTTCCCATTTTTCTTCCATTCAAACACTAATCAAGCTCCTATTTCCTCCTTCCATCCATTCCCAACCACCACACACTTCCTTTTCCTCCATCCTCATCCACTCACTTCACTCCCCAAGCCTCACCCACCATATTTCCCTTCACCCATTTCATCTTTTCTTCGTTACCCATCTCCATTTCTCTAAGTTTCACCTCCAATGCCTCTAAGGAAGCGAATAAAGCACACGGCCAGGAGGGAAAGGACACCTTCCCCACCTCTACCTACAGAGCCATCTCCATAGGTGCCTGTGAATCCTCTTAATAGGAAAGAAGTAATACCCACTAGGTATCTAAATGAGGATACACTAAGAGCCATTGATTTACATGGGGAGGTCTATAATCTATTGGGTAGAATAGGATGGGTTGAGTTTGCCAACATGCATAGGCCTACCTATGCTGATTTAACTAGAGAGTTCCTTTCTACTTTCACCTGTACCCTATACCCTCTGAGTAATCAAGTTGAGTGGCCTAGTGAGATTACTTTTAAACTGTTAGGGACACCTCATACACTAGACATTCATCAGTTTAGTGCAATTTTTGGTTTTCCTATAGGGCACAATTCGTTCCTCATTGGTTTAATCAAGAGCATGTTTGGTCTAATTTGACTATTGCTACATCTGGTCGTTATGAGCCCAAATCTTCTAAGGCCTCCAAACTTCGATCCCCTGCCGACCGATACCTTTAAAAGTGGTTGGAAAATACCATTTGTGCTAGGGGAAAGCCAAAGGACCCTTAGTAAACTTGAATTATTTTTCCTTCACTGCATGGTCACTAGGGAACTTATGAATGGCGGTTACTGCCTATGTAACCATGTCAAGCATGTCGTGTCCACTAGACCTGGATGAATTTTACTTTGAGGTTACATTACTACTATTGAGGAGCATTGTGGACTTTATTTGGACTTGTTGCTGAATGAGGACCTTGTAAGGGGCCTTAGTGCTATTGATGGGTCCATTCAGGTTGCCATGGGCATGTGCATGAACCAGAATGGTGCCCTCCACTTGATCAGAGCAAATGGTCATGTCTTACCCAGGGGAGCTCCGATGCCTGAGCCACAGGAGGACGTTGATGATGCTTCAGCCCCTCCAGAGCATGCTCTGCATTTTATAGCAGATGCAGGGCCTTCCACTCGGGTTGTTTCATATAAGGATATCATGGCCCGCATTGACCCACTAGAGTTAGATCATACCACCCGATCCCAGCATTTGGACGACTAATTCTAGCAGTTGGAGGACTTCACTGCTAGGAGGATGGATACCATTGATAGCAAACTTGATGCTTTGCTTCAAAGAGCGCCTTACCCCCCACCCCATCTTGATGTATTACCTTTGTATTGGGATTCTGATTTGTATTTGCATTAATATTTTGGCATTGTATTGGATCTTATTTTGGACATGAATGATAATTACTGGATACGGATTCAATTTTCTTCTTAATATTTCTGAATATGCACTGTTGGTTTCCTTGAATTTATTTTCTCTGATGGATGTATGCCTAAACATTAGGGACAATGTCTGCTTTAAGTATGGAGAGAGTAATGATCATGTTGAATTTATAATGCATGTCTGTCCAATGGGTTTTAGAGTGATCTGAATGATCAGTAAAAGGTCTATTAAAAAAAATTGGAATGAGTAGATTTTCTTGGTTTCAAATTTATGAGGTGAAGTTTTAAAAAAATTAGTGGTTAATTCGAATGTGATAAATTAAGACCCAGTGAGATTTTGGATCTTGATATGAATAGGTAATATTAGGCCATTTTGGTTCTTTGTTGTGTGATGCACTCATGACTATGTATTCTTTAGAACTTGTTTTGACTCTCTTTTAAGCTATAAATGACCACTGCACACATTTGAAATGAAAAGGCATTTCTTTCAAATAGCTACTGGCCAAATAGTCGTCTTTGCATTTTATTCATTGTTTACTCCTTTTGAGCTTAATTGACTTTTTCTTCATTTATAGCTCAATACAAGTCTAAAAGTGAAAAATCATTATGCTACCTTACCTTAGGGAGTAGAAGAGCTTGGTTGTGTTGGGAACTAGTTTTGAATAAGTGGGGGGAATTTAACAATGTAGTGCAAGGTGTATATTGTTTTTATTCAAAAGAAAAAAAAAAGAAAGAGCTCAAAAGTGAAAAAGAAAGAAATGAAGAAGAAAAGGAAAAATTTGATTGTTGTATGGAGAAAGACAAGAAAAAAGGAAAAGATACAAAAAAGAAAATTGAGGTTGAAGAATGCTTGGGTTTTTATTATAAAGATTGAATATATTCCCCTTTGCTCTTCTAATTCCTATGGTCTAACTTTGCTCATCCTTGATATATCCTACCTTAATCCTGACCCCATTACAACCTAATTAAAGACCTTTTGATCTTTGTGTGCATGTGGCCTAGATGGTAGAGAAGTATAGGCTTGCTAAGCCTATGGTAGGGCATGTTTTCATGAGTAGGTTGAAAGTAAACACAAGCCCCAAAATACTTGAGTGAAAGAGCATTTCAGTGAGGATTTTTCATGTTGATTTAACCCTGGAATTTTTCATGTGCTCATTGTTTGCATTTTCATTGCTAGTTGGGATATATGTGCTTCATTTTATATTTACCCAGGAGTGCAAAATACTAAGTGTGGGGGTATTTGATCTGTTGATTATTTCTATATGTTGAATGTCTTGTCTTTGATCTAATTGGACTCCATATATGCTTAATTGTTAACTTTTAGCTAAGTTTTTGGATATGATGATTAATTGGATTCTTATTATGAAACTATGCTTAAGTGTGTTTATAAGCACTCATAATTTGTGTTTTTCAAGAGATCTTTGAGTGAGGGAGTCCATTAGCATCAAACCAAGCTTTCTATGTATTTCAGTAGAGAGCTAAAGACTTAATGAGATCAATTTCACCCTAAGAAGTAAAAGGAGAATCAATATATGAAGAATCAGGACTGAATTTGAAGAAATTAAGTGACACGACTCGTGCCCCTGGGGGGCCGTGTCCTTCTCTGGCATCACAAATTGGGTCTAGTTCTGAATTTGCCCGAAGACACGGCCCATGTCTTAAGACACGGGGTAGGCCATGTTTCTCTTTGACTTCCAATTCTACTAAATTCATGTTGGCAGACTCAAACACGGGGGGTGGGGGCGTGTAATTAGACACGGCCCGTGTCTATGTATCAGGAAACTAGTTTTGGGCTTGGACGAGGAGCTATGTATCCAAGGTTATAAATAGGATTACTTAGGGTTCAAAGAGGGAGAGTCTGAGATAGAAGCCACCAAGGAAATGAGGAGAATACGAAGAACAAGAGAAAGGGGGATTCGATCAAAGATTGGAGATTCGGGTTCGAACCATCGATGATCAATCAACCTCAATCATTGGAAACTAGTTTGATGTTCAGTTTTCTTTCGCACTTATATTCTTGATAATGTTTTTTTTTGTTTTTCTTTTGATTTTGAATTTGCCATGTGCAGCTAAGTTTCGTATTTGGATAAGGGAAGATGAACCCTTAGTTTTGATTTTGTGAATCCCACATACTTCTTTATTTCAATACGTTATATTTTTATTCATATGTTTTTGTTCTTAATTTGGTATAAAGGTATTTGTACTCTTTGCTATTTTCAAAAGTGGTAAAACTAGGATTGCTATGCGCGGTTGCGGTGGTAGGATAAGTGAGACGTATGATCTAAGTAATTCAATCTCGGTGTGTGATTGGACCTTAGCGTAATTGGTTTTCTAAATCTTAATGCTATCATTAGGTGGATATAAGAGCGGTTGCTTTATAGTTAACTAGTGGTTAGGGAATAATTTGAGCGGTTGCTAAATTAACCAAAACTTAAGGAAAACAGAGAGTTAATCTCATAATTGCATAAAGATATAATTGATCATGTTGGGATAAAGGATATGTAGGTTAGCATTATCATGTAAATCTAATGGTAAATTTCATCTATTAACCAATATCTTTTAATTGGTAATTCAAATCGTGTTTATTACTGTTGCTTTAGATTCAATTTCTATTCTTTTTTTAACAAATAAAATCTCTTTTTACTGTAATTTGTTCTTTAGAGTTTAATTTAGGAATCGAGTTATAGTGTTAATTGAATTAGTTCTCTGTGGATTGACCCTTACTAACTATAACTGGTTGTAAGATTTTTATATTTTTTGTGGAACTTGACAACTGATTTTAATCTTAGTTTTCCATCACAATCCAAAATTTACACCACATTTTGGCGCCGTTGTTGGGGAACTAATTTTCTAATTGCATTATTAATTTGTTTCCTATTTTTCACTCTATTTTTGTTTTTATTTTTTTTATTTTAATCAGTTCTTTCTGATAGTTTTGCAACTGTCTATCTTCATGAAGAATTAGAAGAGAAAGTGACAGATTTAAGGCACTACATTAATCAAATCAACTTACATCCTCAGTTTCCCTTCCATCCATCTAATTTTTAATTCACACGTGTTGACATTGAAGCTGCATGCCATATAGATTTATCAAGTTCTGAGACATCTGAAGATGAAGCGATGACAGAAAATACTCTAAGGGTGTTAGGTGCTCCAAACTTGGACCAACAGCCTCTGTGCATAGAAATTCTAGAAAATGAAGAGCCATTTGAATTGAAGTCTGACCTAATCCATCTTTTGCCATCTTTTAATGGATTAGCCGAGGACGATCCCAATAAGCATCTGAATGATAGCCATATGGTTTGTTCTAACATGAAGCTAATGGGAATTCCAATAGAACAAGTCAAGCTGAAAGGTTTTCCATTCTCACATAAAGATTCTGCAAAGGAATGGCTATACTATTTGCCACCCGGATCCATCAATTCATGGCAGGACATGACTCGAGCTTTCTTGGAAGATACTTCCCTGCCTCAAAAGCTGCAACCATTAGAAAAGAAATTTGTGGCATCCAACAAAGGCATGGGGAGTCACTTCATGACTACTAAGAGAGATTTAATAAATTACGTGCTTGCTGCCCTCAGCATCAAATCAGTGAGCAATGATTCAGTATTTTTATGAAGATTTGCTAATGATGGACCATAACATGATTGATACTGTTAGTGGAGGAGCTTTGGGTTATAAGGCTCCTCAAGAAGCTAGGAACTTGATATTAAGGATGGCTACAAACACTCAACAATTCTTTACCAGGAATGACACTGGAGTGAGAGCAGTTAAAGAGATAGAATCGACCAGTTTGCAGTAACAAGTGGCCCAGTTGACTACCATGGTGATGCGAATTCTAAGTTACAAACTCAAGTGTAGGTTGTTTTAAGTAATAAATTCTCGGAAGTCCGAGATCGATCCACAGGGAATTGATGAAGAAAAAAATCTTTGACGTAAGGTAAATATTTTATCACAATAATAAAAGTGATAAAACTTGGTCATAAATAAAAAAAAATTACTTGGGTTAGGAGATCCACTCTTGGTAAATAAATTAAGGACAAGATTAATTTTTTTATAACCCAATTAGAATCCACGCATAATAGAGATTCGTATCAGAAAATACAATATTTAAAGTTCATTTAAGATTATATATATAATTATATTATGGTTCCTTTAATTATTTATTAACACCACCACTTATAAACAAGCTTAAGCATTCATTGTGCCAACCTCTTGTCTATAATAAATCAAGATCTCCATTTTACAAGGAAGGTTTCTAAATTGATTGAAAATAGAATATAACACGTATAATGACCACTTGATAATATATCATTTAAGCACAAGAAAGAAATTAATTTAACCTTAATTTATTACCAAAAGCTTCACCCTTTCACCTAAGTAAAATGAAAATTAGTTACTCATAGAGAAGAAGAAGAAGAAGAAGAAGAAGAAGAAGAAGAAGAAGAAGAAGAAGAAGAAGAAGAAGAAGAACATAACTTCAATTTAGAATAAAAGAAAACTATAATAAGATAAACAAACAACACAATAGCATGATCTTGATAACTAACACCAAGATTCTTAAATGATCAGCCAAACTCCCTTTTATAGAGGATTAGGGATACAAAATGATAAGGGAGCTAATTAATGAGTGAGTGGACGAGTGGATGGATGAGTGGAAAATGCCAAATGACTTTTGATGAGTGAAAAATTATTGAGATTCTTTGTCTCCAAAATCATCTGGTGCTGAACTCATTGAATGCGTCAGAGAATTAAAAAATGGTCTTCATGAAAGTTGTAGGCTTTTGTCTTAGCTTTCAAATGCCGTTATTCAAACCAAAAGCATTCCTATAACTCGAGATATGGTCTGATTACTATACACTACTTAGGCCCAACTATAGCTCCTCTATTCTGACTTGCAAGCCCAATATGACCTCTAAGCAATCTGAAATAGGTCTTGTGTTCTACATAAAAGTTATAGATATGGGTCTTAACTTGAAGATGCCAAAATTTCAGCCCAATTCAGTTCTTATAGCCTGAGTTATGCTCTGATTGCTACACACTATTCAGGTTCTGATCACAAAACCTGTGTTCTGACTTCCAAGACTAATTAGCTCCACTAGATGTCTGATTTTGACCTAGAGCTCTCATGAAAGTTGTAGAGATCTCCCTTATCTTTCTTAAAAATAAAAATACATAATTATTAGACATCTAGAACTCAAGATATGGCCAAAATATAGAAACAGTGCAAGATATAAATCATGTTGAAAAAATCAATTAAGTTCAATTTCAGTCCAAACTTACAAAACATAACCAAGCTCAGTCAATTAAGTACATGGAGAGTGTAAATGAATAAAATGAGAGTTTATTAATGTATAAAATATGTGATTATCAAATTCTCCTATACTTAACTTTTTGCACTCCTGAACAAAACACATAAGACTAAAACTAGGGAATAAGGAAAAACAACACAAACTCAAAAGTTAAAAATTCTAAAAGACTCAATTTCTAATAATATTTAAGAATGAAGAGCAACCAATCATTTAAGGGATCACAACATTTATGAGGTAACATTTCTTTATATCTCAAACCAACAAGCAAGGAAATTTCAATTGAAAAGCATTAGTCAAGAATGATAGATTCTCACAAAATTCATTCTCAATCCCTTAAGTGTTTAAAAGGTAGGTATTTCACTCAATCCAACCCATAAAAATTACACTACCATAAGCTTGCTTATCTTTTACTTCAACACTACTCAAAACACATGCACACACAAATCATGAGGACTTTATTCAAGGTTGTAATGGGGTCAAGGTAAAGGAGGAGGTAATATGAATATGACAAGTTAAATACCAAAGATGATAAAAGAGCATAAGAACTGAGTTCAATTAACAAGCATGAAAGTTTATCCTAACTCTACCTAATATAAATTCCCTTTACATATTCTTTTCCTTTCCTTTTATTGCCTTGTTGGCCCTTATTTATACATTTTTTATTTTTTTTTTATTTTTTATTTTGAAGATGAACATAATATATTCATTTTTTTAATTAAACATTTTTTTCACCAACCATTCTGCACATACACCCCCACACTTATTCAAGAACTCATCCAATGACAAAACAAATGTTCTCTTGTTCCCTAAGGCCGGGTAAGAACATAATTTTTCATTTAAGGCATATAATGAGCTAGAAACAAGGTATTGTCAAATAAGCTCAAAAGGGTTAAGCAAGGGAAAATAGATTATTTCCAATGCCTTATGTTGACAGGAATCAGAGAATTTTCAGGATGTCATAAGAGTACTTGATATCATATTAGGAATCAGATAATTTTTAAGAAGTCATAAAAGTGCTTGATATCATATTGAGATAATATGCTGCTGAGCAAGGCTGCCTATTTGTGCACTAGTCATTCTTGGCTATTTGGTTAAAGTATCTATTTCAAGAAAAAATGCCTCAATCATGTTTATATATGCATGTAAAAATGTAGTCTCAAAAAGAATAAAAATAAGTTCTAGACTAACAATTTCATGAGTGAAATTCACACAAGAAAGAAGAAAATGGTACAAATGTTCAATCTATTCATCAATACGCTCAAAATCTCACAAGGCATAATTCTATCATTCTCAGCCCACCAATTCAACATCTATAACCAAGCATGTGATTTTTAAGAAAGAAGACAATTTACTCAATCATGCAAATTTCCCTGAATTTGAATTATTACTTCCACATAAACTAGTTATCTACCTAATTACTCCTTACTCTGCCACCAATTTTGATGCATCTCAAGAGTAAATAATTTACTCCTTGTGCTGCCATCCTTAATTACTTTTGTTGTTAATAAATTACTGACAAATATATAAACACAACAAACATATTAATAAATACACTTCTTTTTTTTTTATTTTTTTTTCACACAACTATCCTTCCCCCCAACCAGATCACAACATTGTCCTCAATGTCAAAACATAGATAGGTAAAGGATAGAAGATAATACCTGTTGTTGCAATTACTGAAAAGAAAAACCTTACATAAATTAAAACAGAAACAAAGTATGATAAATAAAACCAAAGATAAAGAAAAATTATAGATGAAGTGTCAGATTACACTCTTGTTCCTTTGCTGCCTCCCTTGCTGCTGCCTTCTGACCAATCTATTTGAGCTATTACTTGTTCAGGTTCATAAATACAAGCTTATAATTTATCAATTAATTCATCAATAGTTGAAGATATATAAGGAGTTATCTTACCAAAAGTGTGATAAAGTTCTATTTCACAGCATGATCAACAAAAGATAACAAATTATTAAAGAAATTATTAACATTCAACAAACTTATGGATTTATGGTGGATGTTCAGTTGGGCCTAAGAGATAATTTGAAAAACTTCTTCCAAAGTACCAAAACCACCTAGTAAGGCAATGAATGCACTAGAGTTTTCAAGCATTGTCCTCATTCGTTCATGCATAGATGATACTTGAATTTCCAGCCCAATTGTCTTTCCAATGATGTTTGTTCGAGTTAAAGGTTCAAGAATGATACCTAAAACTTGACCACCTCTTATATGTACAGAAAGTGATACAGCCCCTGTTAACCCAATGCTACCTCCCCCATATACTACACGAATATTTCTCGCAGCAAGTGTTCTACAACCAATGCTTGTTATATTTACAAATTCTAAACTCTTTCCATAACTTGTCCCACAAAATACACAGATACTGGTAAATCTACGAATAGAAGAAGAAGCTCCCTCCATTTCTACACTCACACTCCCTTTGAATGATTATGAGTTACAGGAAAGTGAAGAAAATAGAGTGTTTAAATAGGAAAAAGAATAGAAAAAATAATAATAGCTCCTGTATGGGTAGGTTAGCTGTTGTTAGAAAAGTTTGAATTTAAGAAACTTTTTTTTATTATTTTTTTATTTTTTATTTTTTTATGTTTTTTTATTTTTGACTTCAAGAAAACCATCAGGGTAAAGAAGTCTAGAAACCCCTGAAGGATCTTGCCTAAAGGATCGCCTGTCCAAAACCAAAATAAAATAAAAGCATACAAAAGATAAAATTATAATAACAAATAATGGCATACCTTTATGTACAGTTTTCATGGTATATCTTTATACTGCGCATCATGAGTACAGTAGCCTTCATAATCTTACCCCCTTGAAAGAGACATTGAATTCCCTTAAGGAATTTCAGACTTAAGGCACTCCTCCCGCTTATGGGATATCCCAGCCTATGCATCATCCCTTTAGTTAAAGAGAGAAAATCTGAATACGACGACCAGTGACCACAGCCAATGGAGCTATGATCAAAAACCCAATAAATCAATATCAGGAATTGAGCTTAGAGGCATTGTCACGCGAGAATACAAACACAGGATGCTTCTATCTGTCCATCAACAAGCAGAGCCTATGGTTAAAACCTGGGAATGCTTGTGCAGCTCTCTACAGTGCATGACACACGAACCTTATTTATGGACTGACGTGCGAAGGTTCACCTGAGTCAATGATAGGACGGGCATCTACCCGGGGCTTCTAATCTAATTAAAGACCAAGTACAACTAAAGTTTCGCCTTTTTTTTTTCTTTTTTCAAAAGATATATAAGATAATATATACATGTTATTGTGATTGTGGCTCACATCTTCCTATGGTTTTACGTCCAGTAATGGCTTAAACGCCTTCTATGAGTTGAGAATAAGCTTTCCATCTAATTTTCTTATAAATTGGCAATCAGGGTCTTTTTGAGTCAGATTCCCAAGACTATAATGCTCTTACTCGTCTTTGAAGAGATTCCACAAACTAAGAAGTTCACACTGCACATATCCATAAGAATGCGTCTCAAGAGTCAATAAGATATTATCTAATGACTCCTTACTCAGTCCATTCTTAATGAAAAATATTTTATCTTCTCTATTTATGAAAATTATCCCCAAAGAACGAATCACGTGTTACAATTCCATCACGCACACTTGTAATAAACTTGTATTTTTTTTTTTGCTCTTCTCCTTTTAGAATAAGAACTTTTACCGAGACCCGGCATGTATAGGACAAATGAATCTGAAGATTCACTAGCTAAACGAACCTTTGCTTCGATTATTCAGCGTATATCTTCTAGGATACCCATGTGTATTAACAGTCTCAGTATTTCACACTTAGCTTTGTAGATTTTTGTTAGAGCATCTTGAAGGAAAAAAATAAAATGATTTCTTAAATTTGAGAGAATGACATCTATTTTAAAAGGAAAAGGAATCAGTTATTATGGGAAACTAAAAAATAAACTGACTTGAAAGTCACGAAGTACTGTATCTGCCACTTAACCAGAAACACAAAGAACTGTAAAAAAAAGTAAAAATAAATTAAAATAAATTCTACTCATAACATGGATTAGAAAGGGAGATGAATTCTACCTCAACAACTTGATGTTCCAGAAATAGTTTGAGTCTTTGTTCATTGACCTTAAATACATTACCATTCCTAGGGTTTTCAATGTCTATGGTCCTATGAGGATACACATGTTTGATAATAAAAAAGGTCAGTTCACCTAGATCTCAATTTTCCAGGGAATAGGTGAAGACGAGAATTATAAAGCAAAACATTTTGACCAATTTCAAAAGATTTTCTCCAAATTGATTTGTCATGAAAAGCTTTTGTTCTAACTTTATAAATCTTTGAGTTTTCATATGCATAATTTCTAAATTCCTCAAGTTCATTTAATTGTAATTTGCGTAACTTGGAAGCATCATCAAAATTTAAATTGAAAACTTTAATGGCAAAAAATGCTTTATGCTCTAATTCTACAAGCAAGTGACAAGGTTTTCCATAGACTAACCGATAGGGTGACATGCCTAAAGATGTTTTGAAAGCAATACGATAAGCCCAAAGTGCATCGTTTAATCTTAAAGACTAATCTTTATGATTTGGGTTAACCATTTTTTTTCAAAATTTGTTTAATCTCCTTATTTGCTAATTCTACTTGTCCACATGTCTGAGTATGATAAGCGGTAACAATTTTGTGGGTAATGTCATATTTCTTGATTAAGGATTCAAATGGTTTATTGCAAAAATATTTTCCCCCATCATTGATGATAGCTCGAGGGATTCCAAATCGACTCAAAATATTTTCTTTTAAAAATTTAAGAATAGTATTGTGATCATTGTTTCGACATAGAATCGCGTCAATCTATTTTGAGAAATAATCAACTACAACCAAAATATACATAAATCCAAATGATGATGGAAATAGACCCATGAAATCAATTCCCCAATAATCAAAATTTCAATGACAATGATAGGATTCAAAGGCATCATGTCTTTTTTAGAAATAGAACCTAATTTCTGACAACTTTTACAACTTTTGCAAAAAAATATAACTGTCCTTAAATAAAGTGGGGCAATAAAATCCACACTGTAAGATTTTCACAGTTATTTTCTATGAAAAAAAATGATATCCACATGCTTCTGAATGATAAAATTTAATGACACTACCTACCTCATTGTTGGGTACACATCTCCGAAAGATTTGATCAGGATAATATTTGAACAAATATGGGTCATCCCAATAGAAAATTTTCACCTCAATCAAAAACTTTTTTCTGTCTTGGTACGTCCATTGAGGCGGCATCTTACCTGTTACAAGAAAATTGACAATGTTAAAAAACCAAGGCATGAAATTAATAGAAAATAAAAATTCATCAAGAAAAGAATCATTGATAGGTGTGTTATCAAAAGATGAGCATGTTGAAAGTCTAGACAAATGATCTACAACAACATTTTCAGCTCTTTTCTTGTCTTTTATTGTGATGTTGAATTCTTGAAGCAACAAAATCTACCGTATCAACCTAGGTTTGGCATCCTGCTTAGACATTAAATATCTAATAGCAGCATGATCAGTGAAAATAGTAGTAGAAGAACTAATTAAATAAGCTCAAAATTTGTCCAATGCAAAAATTACAGCAAGTAGTTCTTTTTCAGTAGTGGTGTAATTCATTTGTGCACTATTCAAAGTTCGACTTGCGTAATAAATTACATGAGGCTTACCTTCCTTTCTTTGTCGTAAAAAAATACCAACAGCAAAATCACTAGCATCACACATCAACTCAAAAGGCAAAGACCAGTCAGGGGATTACATGATAGGAGCAGATGTCAAATGACCAATTAATTTTTCAAAAGATTTCTGACAATCTTGGATCCAATCAAATAGTGCATCTTTTGTTAGAAGATTACATAATGCTCTAGATATGGCACTAAAGTCCTTCACGAATCTTCTGTAAAATCCTGCATATCCTAAAAAGGAACAAACTTCTCTGACTATTTTTAGGGAAGGCAAATGAGCAATTAATTCAACTTTGGTCTTATTAACTTCAATTCACTTAGAAGATATCACATGACCTAATACTATTTCTAAGGTAACCATGTAATGACATTTTTTTCAATTTAACACATCTTTTTTCTTTTCATCTTTTAAGAACTTTTTCCAAATTATCAAGATAATTTTTAAAAGAATTTTTAAAAACTGTCAAGTCATCCATGAAAACCTCTAAATAATGCTCAATCATATCACTGAAAATACTTAGCATGCATCCTTGAAAAGTTACCGGAGCATTACAAAGATCAAAAGACATTCTTCTATATGTAAAAGTGTCAAAGGGACAAGTAAAAGTGATATTTTCTTGATCATCTAATGCAATTGGTATTTGATTATACCCTAAATAACCATCAAGAAAACAATAGTAGGGATGTCCTGCTACTCTTTCCAGAATTTAATCAAGAAATGGCAAGGGGAAATGATCTTTCCTAGTGGCTGCATTCAATTTTCTAAAATCCATACACATATGCCAACTGGATGAGACTTGATTAGGTATTAATTCACTTTTTTCATTTTCAACCATTGTTATTCCAGATTTTTTAGGCACAACTTGTGTAGGGCTTACCCACTGGCTATCAGAGATAGGATAGATAATTCCAACATCAAGTAATTTAAGAACTTCAGCTCTAACTACCTCTTTCATGTGTGGATTTAATCTTCTTTGAGGTTGCTGAGATGTTTTAGTATTATCCTCTAAATATATTTTATGTATACAAATTAATAAATTAATGTCTTTTATGTCCTTTAATGTCCATTCAATTGCACTTTTATGCCTTTTAAGTACTTTTATCAACATATATTCTTATTCTTTGGTCAGGGATAAGGAAATTACCACTAGAAAGCTTTGTTATTCTCCCAAAAATGTGTACTTCAACCCAGCAGGTAATGACTTTAGTTCCAGTGTGGGTACTTCTTCATGGGTTTTAGCTCTTCGAATCTTAGCTTCCATCATTTGTATTCCATTACCTATGTACAGTCAAGTAAAGAGCATATTTCAGAAACATTATTATCTAATTGTGTAGCTGAATTAAATGAATTAATTAAACAAATTTTAAATGGGTCAAAAGAACTCCTGGTTTGAAGATGATCATCTATAATGGCCTCAATCCCTTCAACTTCTTCCTTTTCATCATAGACTTCTTGTGGTTACTTGCACATGATGAAAACATTAAGCTCTAGTGTCATATTTCCAAATGTTAGCTTCACCATTCCATTTCTACAATTTATCAAAGCATTAGATGTTGTTAAAAATGCGTGACCTAAAATAACAGGAATTGACTTGCTACTATTTTCTATAGGTTTAGTTTTCAAGATAATAAAATTCACAGGATATATGAATTATCAACTTGTACTAACACATCTTACACTATTCATTTTGGAATTTTAATTGATCTATCGGCAAGTAGAAGAGTTACAGAAGTTAGTTTTAATTCACCCAGATTGAGTTGTTGATAAACTGAATATGGAAGCAAATTAACACTAGCACCAAGATCAAGTAAAGATCGTTCAATTTTATGTTCTCCAATAATGCATGAAACTGTAGGACAAACAGGATCTTTATATTTCAACGCATTATTGTTCTGAAGAATAAAATTTACTTGTTCAGTCAAAAAGGCATTCTTTTTCACATTATGTTTCCTTTTAACGGTGCACAAGTCCTTTAAAAATTTAGCATAATAGAGAATCTATTTGATAGCATCTAACAGAGGAATATTGACATTCACTTGTTTAAAAATTTCAAAAATGACATTGTTATGGTTCACTTTACTTGAATTGTTAAATGCTTGAGGATATAGCGGTGAAGGCGAGGGTTTGGTCTCCTTTTGGCCAAGTGACTTATCAACTTCTTCCTCATCTTTGGGACTTAATTCATCATCTTTCTCATAAGGTTCAAGAATTTATTTTTCAATAACCTTTTCACTCCTAAAAGTTATCACTAACTTGACTTAATCTATTTGTTAACTTTCTGAACTACCCTCATTTAAGTTGTACTGACCCTTGGGATTCGGTTGAGGTTGAGAGGGAAACTTTCCTTTCTCTTGAATGGCGAGTGCAGAAGAAAGTTTAGCAAGAGTGTCTTTTATGTCAATCATGGCTTGAGTGTGTTGGTTATTAATGACCTCTTACTTTTCCATGAATGCATGCAATGTTGCTTCAAGGTTTTTCTTATATGGTAGGACATAATGTGCATATCCTTGAGAATTTTGAGAGTCTTGTTGTGCCTGAGGAGGTAATGGTTGCATGAATTATGTCTGATTATTAGTCCTCTAACTAAAGTTCAGGTGATTTTTCTATCCCGAATTGTATGTATCTAAAAAAGAAGAAGTGAATGACTTTTTAAAATTGTTCATTGCATTTACTTGATCATGCACAACTTCTTTAAAAATATAATTTTTTGGACATTCATTTGTTGAGTGTCCTAATTCATCACAAATGCTACAAATTTCTTCATTTTACACATATTTGATTTCTTTTACTTTCTCTGATTCTATGGCTTTAACCGTTTTAGCCAAACTAGCAAACCGAGCATTTAGATTTTCTTCTTGACTAAGATGATATTTTCCTTTACTAGCATTTGCAAGGTTATATTTAATTAAATTTTTAGAAAGATTAGTATCATGCTAAGATTGAGAATTTTTAGCCAAATGGTCTAAATAGTCTAAAGCTTCTTCAGGTTCTTTATCAAGAAACTCACCATTGCACATTGTTTTCACAAATTATTTGGTTTCAGGTGTTAACCATTCATAAAAGAAGCTTATAGTGCGCCATTTTTCAAAACCATGATGTGGGCAAGAATTTAACAAATCTTTAAAAAGTTCTCAACTTTGAAAATATGCTTCATTTGAATTTTGGAAAAAAATTTGGATTTGTCTTTTCATAGCATTGGTTTTATATGTTAGAGAAAATTTCTTTAAAAACTCACCTTGCATTTCTTGCCATGTGCCAAATGTTCTTGGTTTCAAAGCGTTAAGTCAAGTTTTTGCTTTATCTTTCAAAGAAAAATGAAATAATTTAAGCTTAACAATCTCTTCAGTGCAAGTTTGGTCATTAAAAATAGTACATACTTCCTCAAATTCTTTTAGATGTAAATAGGGGCTTTCAGATTTTAAACCATGAAAATTAAGAAGTAAAGAAATCATACCCAGTTTAAATCTAAAATTGTTAGCATTGAGTGGAAAGATAAAACATGATGGACTAGAATTTTGAGATGGTTGCAAATTCTCACGCATGGTTCGCAACGGTTGATTTTCATGTTCATCATGCACACTTTCATTTTCAGCCATTGTGTTTAATGTGTGTGATTGTGATTCAGACAAATTAATATGTAAAGTATCAGGATTAACTTTAACTAAACGACCAGAATTTGAAACACGATACTAATTAAGTATAAACAAGTAACTAAAAATAGAAAAGAAAATGTACAAGTAGGTGGTATAAACTTGCTGTTAAACATTAACAAGGATGTGGTATAAACCAGCCACTAAATAAATATTAACACGTAGTAAATAAATATTAACAAGTGTGTGGTATTAACCAACCACTAAATAAGTTAGTAAGCTGATAAATTAAAAAGTTAGAAACAAGTAAATTAAAATATTAGAAGCAGGTAAATTAAAATGTCAGAAAGTTAGAAAGTTTATAAGAGAGTTAGATAGTTAGTAAGTTAGTAAGCAAGAAAATTAAAAGGTTAGTAGGTTAGTAAGTTAGTAAGTTAGAAAGTAAAATACAGAAAATAAAGTACAGAAAGTAAATTTAAAATATGAAAATCAGAGAATCGGTAAGCCAATTTTTTGCTCTGGCAAGAGAGAAGAGAAGAATAAAGATTATTTCATTAATGATTACAGATTATAAAGGGAAAAAGGAGAGTTAGTACATTAGTAAGTACAAATAAAAATTAAAAGAGTAGAAATATATATATATATATATACAAGATCCACAGGGATAAAAATATATACAAAATAAAATTTTTCTTCAAATCAAGTCCCCGACAATGGCGCCAAAAACTTAATGCGAATTATAAGTTGCAAACCTAAGTGTAGGTTGTTTCAAGTAATAAATTCTCAAGAGTACAAGATCGATCCACAGGGAATTGGTGAAGAAAAAATTCTTTAACGTAAGGTAAATATTTTGTCACAATAATAAAAGTGATAAAACTTAGTCACAAATAAAAAAAGTCTACTTAGGTTAGGAGATTCACTCTTGGTAAGTAAATTAAGGACAAGATTAATTTTTTTATAACTCAATTAGAATCCACGCATAATGGAGGTTCCAATCAGAAAATACAGCATTTAAAGTTCATTTAAGATTTTATACATAATTATATTATGGTTCCTTTAATTATTTATTAACACCACCACTTATAAATGGGCTCAAGCATTCATTGTGCTAACCTCTTATCTACAATGAATCAAGATCTCCACTTTACAAGAAGGGTTTCTAAATTGATTGAAAACAGAATATAACATGTATAATGACCACTTGTTAATATATCATTTAAGTACAAGAAAGAAATTAATCTAACCTTAATTTATTACTAAAAGCTTCACCCTTTTACCTAAGTAAAATGAAAATTAGCTACTCATAGAGAAGAAGAAGAAGAAGAAGAAGAAGAAGAAGAAGAAGAAGAAGAAGAAGAAGAAGAAGAAGAAGAAGAAGAAGAAGAAGAAGAAGAAGAAGAAGAAGAAGAAGAAGAAGAAGAAGAAGAAGAAGAAGAAGAAGAAGAAGAAGAAGAAGAAGAAGAAGAAGAAGAAGAAGAAGAAGAAGAACATAACTTCAATTTAGAACAAAAAAAAGTTACAACAAGATAAATAAACAACACAATAGCATGATCTAGATAACTAACACCAAGATTCTTAAATAATCAACCAAGGTTCCCTTTTATAGAGCATTAGGGATACAAAATGATAAGGGGGTGATTAATGAGTGAGTGGATAAGTAGGTGGATGAGTGGAAAATACCAAATGACTTTTGATGAGTGAAAAATTATTAAGATTCTTTGTCTTAGAAATCATTTAGTGTTGAACTCACTGAATACGTTAGATAATTGAAAAATGGTCTTTATAAAAGTTGTAGGCTTTTGTCTTAGTTTTCAAATGCCATTAGTTTCAGTCCAAAATCATTCTTACAACTCGAGATATGGTCTGATTACTGCACACTGCTTAGGCCCAGCTACAGCTCCTCTGTTCTGACTTGTAAGCCCAATATAACCTCTAAACAATCCGAAATGGGTCTTGTGTTCTTCATGAAAGTTGTATATATGGGTCTTAACTTGTAAATTCCAAAATTTCAGCATAATTCAGTTCTTATAACCCAAGTTATGCTCTGATTGCTATACAATATTCAGGTTCCAATCACAAAACTCGTGTTTTGACTTCCAAGACTAATTAGCTTCACTAGATGTCTGATTTTGACCTAGATATCTTCATAAAAATTGTAAAGATCTCTTTTATCTTTCCTACAAGGTAAAATACATAATTATTAGACATCTAAAACTCAAGATATGACTAAAATACAGAAATAGTATAAGACATAAATCATGCTAAAAAAATCAATTAAGTCCAATTTGAGTCCAAACTTACAAAACATAATCAAGCTCAATTAATTAAGTATATAGAGAGTGTAAATGACTAAAAATGAGGATTTATTAATGTATAAAATATGTGATTATCACATGGTTAAGTGGTTATTGGATATTGGGAAAGCGCCAGTAAAAGCTTGTGGGATCTGTTGTTCTCCTAGACATTCCATTGATATGTGTCCCACTTTACAAGAGGACAAAAATAAGGAGGTAAAAACAGTTGGGGGATATTCTGGATCTTCCACAAAGTACAACCCCTACTCTAATACATATAATCTGGGATGGAGGGATCATCCCAACTTGAGTTATGGAAAACAACCCCATAGTCAACCTCAAGCCTATGGACCTCCAGGATTTCAACAAAGGCAAGAAACTTTCCCTCAGAGACAACAATAAGCTCAAGCTCCTAGGCAATCTGAGCCTTCACTAGAGGAGTTAATAAGGCAAATAGCCACTAGTAGTATTCAATTTCAGCATGAGCAAAAGGCCACCATGCAAAGCTTCCAATAAGAAACAAGGGCCGCTATCAGTAATCTACATAACCAAGTAAGGCAGTTAGCCACAGACCTCAACAAGGTTTAGAGCTAACTTTCTGAGAGACTTCCCTCATAACCGAAAATGAATCCGAGGGAAAATGCTAGTGCTATCACCTTGCGAAGTGGGAAGATGTTAGATGAATCTACATTTTATCCACAAGTCACTAAAGAGTAAGATCCAGAGCATAAGGAGGTAAATGAGGAAGAGCAAAACTCTACGGCTCCTAAGGTAAGTATGCCTGAACCACTTCCTAAGTATGTCACTAAGGTCCATTTTCCTAATAGGTTAGTTAAGAATAAAAAAGATGAAGCAGATAAAGAGATCTTAGAGACCTTTAGGAGAGTGGAAGTTAGCATTCCTTTGTTAGATGCCATTAAGCAAATGCCTAGGTATGCCAAGTTCTTAAAGGAATTATGCACTAACAAGTGAAAGTTAAAAGGTAATGAGAGGGTCCAAGTGGGAGCGAATGTTTCAGTGGTAATTGAAAAGAAACTCCCAACGAAGTGTAAGGATCTTGACACATTCACCATACCATGCATTATAGGTAACACAAGGTTTGAGAAGGCAATGCTAGATTTAGGTGCATCCATAAATGTCATGCCTTATTCTATTTATGCATCTTTATGTCTAGGTCCTTTAGAGCTAACTGATGTTACTATTCAATTGGCTGATAGATGTAACGCATACCCAAAGGGTGTGGTTGAGGATGTGTTGGTGCAGGTGAATGAATTAATGGTTCCGACAGACTTCTATGTGCTGGACATAGAGGAGGATAAATCCCCCAACTCTACTTCTATCTTGTTGGGGAGACCATTCTTGAAGACTGCACAGACAAAGATTGATGTTCACTCAGGGACGTTAACCATGGAATTTGATGGGGAACTGATCCTATTTAATATTTTTAAGGCTATGAGATACCCGAGTGATATGTACTCCGCCTATTTAATTAACTCATGTAATACTTTTGATTCTTTAATTCCTGTAGCTCTTGAGTCTAATCATTTTGATGCTTTTAATATAGTATTGACTCATATCTTAGATTTACAAGAAGAGAAAAGTGATGATGAAAGAGAGCCATGGAGTGAAGATATTCATGATGTAGTAGCAGCCAAGCATGAGCTCTCTTCCACTTCTGAAGGACATGTATGAATGCTTATGTCTTGAAGCATATTAAATAGGTTTTTGATGATAACAAAGCCAAAGATGAAGATCAAGATCAAAAGAGAAGACCAAGATCAAAAGATAAAGACCAAGATCAAAAGAGGTATATTAGATATAGGTCTTAGAATATCAATGTAAAATGCCCTTTAAGTATCTCAATGATTCTCAAATGGTTTTTCAAATATCATTTCCAAAATAAGTGTGAAAATTCAAAGGTACATATGTTTTTCAAAGAAACATTATTTTCAATCTTAGATTTAACACTCATCGATGGATTTATGTTTAATCAAATGTCTTGAGGTGTTAGAAATGGCTTACAAGCTTAATTGGACTTGAAAAATGTGTTCAAAGGCCAAGGTAATCGATTACACATGTTTTGTAATCGAATACAAGCTAAACAGGGAGCTGATAATCGATTACATGGTTCATGTAATCGATTACACGCAAGTCAGAGGCCTTGTAATCGATTACACCAGTAATGTAATCGATTACAATGAGCCCAGAAAGGCAAGAATACGTTCAAAGAGTTATGTAATCGATTACATGGATATTGTAATCGATTACATGGATATTGTAATCAATTACATGGATATTGTAATCGATTACAAAGCAAGTCAGAAGCTATGTAAGCTATGTAATCGATTACACCAAGAATTTAATCGATTACACAGAGCCCAGAAAGCCAAGAACACGTTAGAACAACAATGTAATCGATTACATTTGTTGTGTAATCGATTACACGCAATCTGACAGAGTCCAACGACTATTTTAACTGCATTAAATGCTTGGCTTTACCACCCCCAACGGCTCCTTTCTTTATATAACTTATAAATACGTGCCTTGGGTCTTCATTAAGGGTTGAACTTCAATTTAGAACATCAATCTATCACTCATATACGAGAATCAATCCTGAAAAATGTTTTTGCCCTGTTTTTGTGAGAAAACTTGAGATATTCAAAAGAGGCATTGTTAGAGCTTCATTTTGTATTAATCTACTCTTTAAGAGAGTTTCTATCATTCAAACACTTTGTTTATTATGTAAAGAGTGTAAGGTATCCCTCTAGTGAAAAAGGGTGAAGTATCCCTTATTGAGAAGAAGGTGAGGTATCCTTCAAAGGTGTAAAGGGGGTGAGGTATCCCTCAAAGGTTGTATAAGGTGAGGCATCCCTGTTTTGAGGCTCAAAGCACAAGGGTAGGGTATCCCAAGGTGTAGTTGAGTGTTACAATCTGTAAAGGTTTTCAAGCACCCGTTCAAGCTTGAAGTTTAGTGAAAAATCTCGAGTGGTTCGCTTGAGGACTGGATGTAGGTCACAAGGGGTGGCTGAACTAGGATAAATCCTTGTGTTTGATTCTCTCAACCCTATCTCTTTACATTTGTCCATTTATTTTATATGCTTGCTTGAATATTATTCATCTTGGCTTATTTAATTTGTGAGTGAAGTATTCAATCTCATTATCTATTCACTTCAATTATCCAATAGCTTCAACAAAAATTGATAAACAAATGTTTTAAGAAAGATTTGCCAAAATATTTTATAAACTCAATTCACCCTCCTCTTGAGTTTGAGGCCACTTGGTAACAAGTGGTATCAGAGCTAGGCTCTTGTGTAAAGGGCTTAGCAGCTTCAAGAGAAAGTGATGGCCTCCTCAAATGAGTTTTCTAAAAGTTCTTCTATCTATAAACCTCCATTTTTCAATGGAGATTGGTACGCTTATTGGAAAGAATGAATGAAAATTTTTATTGAAGCTATTGACCTAGATGTGTGGGATGCTATTGAACATGGTCCTTTTATCCCCACAAAAGTTGTTAATGGTGTAAGGGTTAATACACCAAGAAGTCAATGGACCAATGATGATAAGACAAATGTCCAATATAATTTGAGTGCCAAAAACATCATTACCACATCCTTTGGGTATGATGAATTCTTTAGAGTCTTAAATTGTAAATCTGCCCAAGAAATGTGGGACACTTTAGAAGTAACCCATGAGGGTACTAGTGAAGTGAAAAGATCAAGGATCAATACTCTCACTCATGAATATGAGCTTTTTAGAATGAACCAAAATGAAAGCATTCAAGAAATGCAAAAACATTTTACACTTATTGTAAATCAATTAACTTCATTAGGAAAGACATTTTCTAATGAAGATCTTATTAACAAGGTTTTAAGATGTTTGAGCAGGGATTGGTAACCTAAAGTAACGGCTATATCGGAGTCAAGAAATCTCTCAACCATGACCTTAGCCACACTTTTTGGCAAGCTCCAAGAATATGAATTGGAATTGAATAGACTCAACCAAAGTGAGGAGATTGACAAGAAAAAGAAGGGAATAGCTCTCAAGGCCACTTCCTCCATGATTAATGACGATGATGATGATGAAGATGATGGAGATGACTTGGAAAAAGATAAGGAGAATTTTGCTCTACTAGTAAAGAAATTTGGAATATTCTTCAAGAAGAGTGGAGCTTAAAGAAAACCCCTCTTTCCCCAAAAGAATGTCTATCACAAAGGGGAAAGAACCTCATCCACTCCTAAATGCTATGAATGTGGAGAATTAGGTCACATGAAGATGGAGTACCCAATTTATCAAAGTAAAGTGAAAAAGTATCACAAGAAATCCTCAAGGGAGAAGAAAGAAAGAAGAGCCTACATAACTTGGGATGATAATGACATGGATTCAACTGATAGCTCGGATAATGAGAAAGCCAATCTATGTTTCATGGCTAGAGGAGAAGAGGAAGATGAAAATGACATGGAGGTAACATCTTCAAATTCTGAATCAAACTCTTCCCCTTCCTATGATGAATTGCAAGATGCATTTGAAGAATTGCATAAAGAATCTATAAGACTTGCAAAACTTATCTCATCATCCAAGAAATCAATTTCCTCATTTGAAAAGCAAATTTATGCTTTAAACAAAGAAATTGAGGAATTGAAATTAGAAAATGAAAATCTTGGATTAATAGATGCAAATTCTTCATGCATGACATGTTTATCACTTGATAATGCATCTACACTCTTATCTTGCTCATCATGTAAAGCATTTGAAATTGAGATTGAGGATTTGAAAAACACTCTTTCAAAATTTACCTTTGGAAGAGATAATTTGAACATATTGCTTGGGAACTAAAGATGTATTTTTCAAAAGGTTGGTTTAGGGTATAATCCTAATAACCAACAAAAGTTTTTCAAGAATTTCTTTGTTTCATCAAGTACATCAAGTAGTCCCTTTATTAAATGCTTTCATTGTGGTAGGAAAGGGCATAGTGCATCAACTTATAATGTAAGGAAGAATATCAATAATATGTTAGGAACTAAATGGTTTGGGTTCCCAAAGGCACCTTGTCAAAAACTAACACACAAGGACCCAAGAAAATTTGGGTACCAAAAGTCAAAAATTGAAGTATGCTGTAGGTGTGCTTGAAGGCCAAGAATTGACTTTAGATATATTAAAAATTGGCTGCTCCAAGCACAAAACCAGAAAATACTTCAAGCTCTCTTCTTTGTCTCCAAGAAGCTTGGACTTGCAACCTTTAGCAAAATGGAGACTTGGTTTATACTTCTCTAGCTTATTTTTCTTGAAAATATCTTTGCTTATGCTAGATTAGTTTGCTTTTTGTTTGAAATAGCATATTTGATGAAAATATTCTTGAAATTACCTTTTTGGAACAATCATGGATCTAATTTTGCTGTACAATATATTGATCTGCTGCATAATATGCTTATTTGCTGCATAAATTAGTCATTTTGCTGCATAATGTCACAATCTTCTGCATAATACATTAAGTTGCTGCATAATATGATATCTTGATGCATAATATGTTGTTTTGCTGCACAATTATGAGTTTTTGATCATAATCTATTTGGACTATATGCTTAAATGGTGTTTGGGATTGTTTTGGAATGTTTTGGAACTAATTTGAAGCCTTTCATCATATGCATTTGCTATTGGTATCACATATTGTTGTGCTAAATGATTTATTCTCTGATATTGATCTTGTTAGGCTAAAATGATTATATCCAATCTGAATGCTTATGTCTTCTTTTTGATAATGCCAACGTGGGAGAGATTAGTGAAATATATTGCATGTGTACGGGGGAGTTTTGTACTTTCACATATTCTATCTCATGTATACATTACGAGGGAGTGTTGCACTTAAATATCTGATAATTAAACAAATGTAAATATTTCTTGTTTAGTTTGTCATCATCAAAAGAGGGGAGAATATGAATGTTTATGTCTTGAAGCATATCAAATGGGTTTTTGATGATAACAAAGCCAAAGATGAAGATCAATAATGGCCAATCAAATGTACGCATTAAGCATAGAATTAGAAAATCATAACCAGAATTCTCACAAGAGCAGGAAAAGATTACAATCCATTCAAATTACATAATAAGATTCATTAGACCCCAGAAAAGGAAATTAGAACATCATATTTGTTAGTCATGGCAACTATTACCCAAGAGGGGGGTGAATTGGGTATAAAAACTTTTTCACAAATGCTCTTAAAATAAACACAAATATTTAAGCAATTAAATAAAAGAGAAAGAATTACGAGATGAAGAATAAAAGTTTTAAGAATAGCAAATAAATAAATGTGTAATAATATAAAATTGAGTAAAATAAAGAGATTGAGAAGAGAAAAGCATGCACGATATTTATCCTGGTTCGACCACTAACCCACTTATGGTCTACGTCCAAACCTCGAAAACAATCTGAGATTTTCACTATGTATACAAGCTTTAATAGGTGCTTGCAACCGTTACATAAAAGAGCACTTTTCACACACAGGAAAACTCTACCCTTGTGCTAAAGTCTCAGCCTGCAGGGATACCTCACCCTTATACAAACCTTGAAGGGATACCTCACCCTTATACAAACCTTGAAGGATACCTCACCCTCAATATAGAAGAATAGAAATATAGATGAAGAGAAACTCACACTCAGAGCAAATTGTACAAATTGAAGTGCTAAGAGGCTTTCAAAGAATATCTCAAAGTTTCAGTAAAAAGAGCACAGAAAATAGGCGTAAATTATAAATCACATTTTTCAGAGCAAGCATAAATTAAACAAATAGCTGGGCTTCTTGTAGATGAGACCCACGGTCTCAATTTATAGAGTCGGATAGAAAATAGTCATTGTAAGAAATTAATTCCATGATTGATATGAAAAAAGTGTCCGTTAGTTTCTATATTCGGATCTGTGTTTACCGTGTTTATTCGAATAAGCCTTTGGCTATTCGAATAACACGTTCTTTTAAAAACGTTTCTGAAACCGATTATTCGAATAACCTTCGTGTTATTCGAATAACGCTGCCATAAAGAATTCTTTTAGAAAACTAGTTATTCGAATAACTCTAAGTTTATTCGAATAACATTTGTTAAGACAGACTTCTGGGAAAAAGTTTTATTCGAATAACTGATGAGTTATTCAAATAGCTGATATAAAACAAGCTATTTGAAAACATTTATTCGAATAACATGAGTGTTATTCAAATAATACTTTAAAGCATAGAGTCACGCAGCAACTAAACTTAAAGCTTTATTTGAATAACCAATGAGTTATTGGAATAACTCAGTTTGTAAAATAGATATAAATGTTTGAAAAATATCCCAGAAAGTTTATCAAAAACACCAAAACATTTTTAAGTTATTTTCAAGATCAAAACAGTTTTGGTATAAGTTTAAGAAAGCATTTTTATTTTATCTTAATGCACTAAGAGATATCCAAAGAGATCCTCGAACAGAGAGACTCTAAGTCCTAAAGCTATCCTTAAAAGATCTTGGACTTGGTCTTCCCATCATCTTCATTTTGTCTTCATGTTTGTTATCATTAAAAACATTCTTCAAAGACATGTGTTTAATCACTTTCTCCTTGTATTGAGCTTGATTGAGATCTTTTGCTTTCTTGTTGTAATGCTCACTCTTGGTGCTTGGACTATCCTACAAAGTATTACTCACTTAAACAAGCATAATTAGTCCAAATTCATAATTCAATATTTTTATATGCATGATTCATAAATGTATAACTCTAGTTAGTTTAACATGCATATAAAACTTTCATATACATATCCAAATAAGATATTTATCAAGTATTAATGGATATGCTCTATATATGATGCAACAAAGAATATAAGCAAGATATTCTTTTTGTCTTGTATTTGTCATCATCAAAACTTAATATATAAAACCATTTGGGACAAACTTATTTTCACAATCTTCCCCTTTTTGATGATGAGAAATCACCAAAGAAAAATATGTTGAGCAATATATAAGAATGGATATTCATGTAAGCATATCAAACAATAAGCACAAGAACATATTTTTCTTTCCAATTTTCACTCCCCCTATTTGACATCAACAAAAAGGCTTAAAAAGAGAAAAAATATTTTCTCCCCCTTATAGATTCTACATATGATTCAAGAATAGAGAGATGAAACAAATATGCTTTCAAGATATAGAAGATTATTCATACAATGCTTGTCATATTTTTGTATGTTAACATTTAGTATATAATACCAGTAAAACACTTTATGTAATCAAACAAAGATGTAAGGCAAGAGATATAAACAACTTAAGAGCTAGACTCCCCCTCAAAATATGTATATTATCAAAATAATAGATAAAGAAAAATGTATGTGAAGACCATGTAAGCACATTACCTTAAAGAAAAGTAAGGTAAATATACATCTTCTTAATCCTTCAAACAAAAACTATTTTAAAACTTCTCCCCCTTTCAAAAAGAATTTTACAATAGCACATTATATTTTCAAAAGTATTTTAGAAGGGTAGAGATATTTTATATTAAAAAACACATATTCATTAAGACAGATCAATCCAAGTTAAAAGAACATAAGTACATCTCATTAATGAAATATGCTATAGGGATCAAAGCATGTATAGAACTAATATCATTCACCCTAAATGCAATGACAAAAATAGCAAGTTAATATCCAATTAGGCACTTTGTCAATGCTAAGCATACTTTTCATGTAAAGAAAGTATATATTCATTTAAGATCAATTTTTTAACAAGTATCATATGATCCATACCATATAGAATACCACAATAACTTAGAGATAGAGATACTTATTGAGATAGATAAAGAGTGATGATCCTTCTTTATTAGTCCTTTAACTTTGAGCTTTCTTCCTTTGAATTCTCCATTCCATTGCACTAGAAGAAAGTCTTCTTTATCTTCCTCTTCATTTGAATTCCATTCAACTTTTCTCGTTTATCCACATATGCTTGTATGTAAAAAATCTGCTGGCTATATTTGAAACACATAGAGAGACTTGCAAAGCTAACTTTAAAAGTCCTCTAAAACATAGGTTAGCATCAAATATCATGTAAGCATATTTATAAGCATAATTCAGGTTGATAAATAATTTAAAGCATGTATCACATTATCAACCATGCAATGTTAGCTCTAATAAGAATGCATGAAGCACATATGCACTTGAATCCAAAAAAAAAATTTAAGCATTTTAAGGCATGATTCAAGTTTATCAAGAAACATATGATCATCATCAAAACTTATTTAGGCATTTTTAGGCAAATATTTATCATGTAAGGCATGTAAAGGTATAACACAACTCTTTACTTCTCCATATATCATATGATATCAAATTTAAAGCATAAATAAGGATAATAGATTGATATCACCAAAAGTGTACTCTTTGAGGTTTTGTAGGTGACTCCAACTTCCAAGCTTCAAGTTTTCATGAGGGAATAGAAATTATTTGCACCCTTTTCAAAAAGTTGAGTCCTTTTAAACTTTACTATCCTCAAGTTGAACGAACTTATTCCATTTAAATGCTTGCTTGAGGTAGTTGATACCCTACAAAATAATTCAAAGTACTTTCATTGGTATCCATCAATTTTGGATCCATAAAGGTTAGTCATTATGCCAAACTCATAAGGAAATAAGCATTCAAAATGATAAATTAATAAATGAGTTCACAAGGGCAAAAGATATTTCATTTCATTAATCAATTTAGCTAAATACATATAAACATTAAAAGAATAGTCAATTACATTTGATTAAGCATTTGCATATCATAAAGTACATATTTTCAGACAACACAACCAAAAAATTTAGCATATATTAACGAAACATAGCAGAACCTTTTGTTTAAAAAAAACGTATTTATTCGAATAAAAGAAGAAGATCTGGGTTTTATTCGAATAGAGGATCTGGGAAGGCCAAGCGTTGTGGCCTTTAATAGATTTTATTCGAATAACATATGGGGTTATTCGAATAGACAGAAAGCAATCAGTCAAGACTAATAGACCAAGTTTCTGGTTATTCGAATAGAAATAGATTTATTCGAATAGACAGAGAGCACAGCAAACACAGGATTAACACAGAAGCCACTTTATTCGAATAAACTGAGTGTTATTCGAATAAAGCTGATATCCAACACATTATTTGATAAGCTTTAAAGAACTTTATTCGAATAAACCTCTGTTTATTCGAATAAAACTAACAAAAAGCACAGAAAAGCATACGTTCAAGAATCCAAGACAAAGCATATATTCATATGATTTAAAGATTCAAGAGAGATAAAAAAAACATATTTAAGCAATAAATTCAAATATTTAATTATATGTATGATTGATCAAAAACTTAAGATTAAACAAAAACTCATGCTCAAAGATATTATCATTAGACATGTCATTTCAAACAAGAAGTATATTTTATCTAGCATATTAACATGTAGAAATATTTTCAAATTATAAGACTAGAAAAGCATAATAAAAGTTTTACTTATCCAAGGATTGCAAGTCTATGCTTCATGGAGACAAGGAAGAGAGCTTGAAGTTATTTATGATATTTGTATTTGGAGCAGCCATTTTCACGATGCCAAAGTCACTTCTTGGCCTTCAAGCACACCTATAACACACTTCAATTTTTGACTTTTGGTACCCAAATTGTATTGGGTCCTTGTGTGTTAATTTTTGAATATTAATCTATTATGCTCTCATAAAGATTAATTTTTCATAGTTTGTAAATTGAGCACAATAAATTAAATAATTAAATACCATTAAGCACATAGTTCATAGCATGCTTACTTTCATGATATATAGACAATTTTAAAGCATATAAAGCATACATAGGCATTATAGAACTTTATGTACCAAGATATATAACAAATTAATGAACTATAGTATAATAAAAATGAACATAATCATGTGTTAAACATAATTTTCAAATTTTATCAGGTACACATGATTCTATCCTCTACCTAAGGCCTACAAGGAATATACCTCATATTCATTATTATCATTTTTAAGTGCATGTGCATAAGAGGTAAAAACTTTTGATACCTTGGCCTTAGTAATCAAGGAAATGCTTTTTCTTACCCATTACTTCTCTTTTGAAGTCTTGAGCTTTGCAAGCTCTACATTTTGTACTTGAGAAGCTTTGGTTGAAGTCATCTTCCTTCTTTGACCAAAGTTTCTACCATTGGGCTTTGGAAGCATTCTCCTTGATGACTCCTCTTTCTTTTGACCAATTTGTCCATCCTTTTGAGAAATTTTATGCAAAATTAAAACACTAGGAGGACACTTTGGTACCCACTTTATTTTGGGTCCTTGAATGTTAGTATTAGGGCCTTTAGGATTTTTAGGAACCCATACCATACAATTTCTCATATAAGAATTTCTTCTATAATTGCATAAATGAGAAATATGTCCTAGATGACCACAAAAATTATAAACAATTGAATTTAATGATGGCTTGATCCTTTGAATATCATTTTTGAAAAACTTAAGCATTTTATTATTATTATATTCTAAATTAATTTTGCCATAAGCCTTGCTTGAATTTTCACATGGAATAACACTAATTTTATTCTCATTAACAAGTATAGAATTTAAGCAATTATAATCATTAGCTTTGGCAAATTCGAAATATAAGCCCCCAACTTGATTTTCTAAATCAATGCACTTTTCACAAGAAGTTGAGGTTTTACATTTTAAAGACATTTCCTCATCAAGAAAGGCATACTCTTTTTTCAAAGTTTTAATTTCATTTTCAATAAAAGAAATTTTTTCCAAACACGATAAGTTTTTCTTTTCTAAATTCAATAAACCATTATACAATTCATTATATGCATTTTGCAACTCATCATACGAAGGACTATAATATAGTTTAGAATTATTTACCTCAAAGTCCTTTTTAGCCATATAGGAAGTAGTCTCAATTTCTAGCATACTTGGCTCTTTAAGGGAACCACCTTCTTCCTCATAAATTTTATTTTACTTTGCCTCTTCTTCAAATTGAGCACCATCGTCACCAAAAGGCATTTGGCTCCTTTCAATAGTTTGAGCATCTCTTTGAGGATATTTTTCATGACAAGCTTCCTTCAATGACTTTTGCTCTACTTGCTTTCTATATATAACTTTATGCACAAAATCATTGTTAGCAAGATAAATAGCATCAAGAGTGTCCAAAATTTCTTTGACACTAGAACAACTTTTAATTTTACCATAAGCATCATCATTCAAACTACTTCTTAAAATTTGTATAACTTTAATATTCAAAGAAAAACATTTTTTGTCAAAATTATTCCAAGTTTGTTTTGATTTGTAAATAAATTCATTTAGCACAACATCCCACAAATCCAAATCAATTGATTGCATATAAAACTCTATTCTAGTTTTCCAATAAACAAAATACACACCATCAAAGAATGGTGGTTTATCAATTTCAAAACCTTCCATCTTGAAAAACTTTCAAGGTTGCCAACAAGTAAGGATCTTTAACTCTAAGTGGTTAAGCTTTCACCAGAGCACGAAACTCTGATACCACTTGTTAGTCATGGCAACCATTACCCAAGAGGGGGGTGAATTGGGTATAAAAACTTTTTCACAAATGCTCTTAAAATAAACACAAATATTTAAGCTATTAAATAAAAGAGAAAGAATTACGAGATAAAGAATAAAAGTTTTAAGAATAGCAAATAAATAAATGTGCAATAATATAAAATTGGGTAAAATAAAGAGATTGAGAAGAGAAAAGCAGACACGATATTTATCCTGATTCGACCACTAACCCACTTGTGGTTTACGTCTAGTCCTCGAAAACAATCCGAGATTTTTACTATGTATACAAGCTTCAATAGGTGCTTGCAATCGTTATATAAAAGAGCACTTTTCACACACAGGGAAACTCTACCCTTGTGCTAAAGTCTTAGCCTGCAGGGATACCTCACCCTTATACAAACCTTGAAGGGATACCTCACCCTTATATAAACCTTGAAGGATACCTCACCCTCAATATAGAAGAATAGAAATATAGATGAAGAGAAACTCACACTCAGAGCAAATTGTACAAATTGAAGTGCTAAGAGGCTCTCAAAGAATATCTCAAAGTTTCAGCAAAAAGAGCACAGAAAATAGGCATAAATTGTAAATCACATTTTTCAGAGCAAGCGTAAATTAAACAAATAGCTGGGCTTCTTGCAGATGAGACCCATGGTCTCAATTTATAGAGTCGGATAGAAAATAGCTGTTGTAAGAAATTAATTCCATGATTAATATGAAAAAAGTGTTCGTTAGTTTCTATATTCGGATCTGTGTTTACCATGTTTATTCGAATAAGCCTTTGGCTATTCGAATAACACGTTCTTTTAAAAACATTTCTGAAACTGGTTATTCGAATAACCTTCGTGTTATTCGAATAACGCTGCCACAAAGAATTCCTTTAGAAAACTGGTTATTCGAATAACTCTAAGTTTATTCGAATAACATTTGTTAAGACAGACTTCTGGGAAAAAGTTTTATTCGAATAACTGATGAGTTACTCGAATAGCTGATATAAAACAAGCTATTTAGAAAACATTTATTCGAATAACAGGAGTGTTATTCGAATAACACTTTAAAGCACAGAGTCAAGCAGCAACCAAACTTAAAGCTTTATTTGAATAACCAATGAGTTATTCGAATAACTTAGTTTGTAAAACAGATATAAATGTTTGAAAAACATCCCAGAAAGTTTATCAAAAACACCAAAACATTTTTAAGTTATTTTCAAGATCAAAATAGATTTGGTATAAGTTTAAGAAAGCATTTTTATTTTATCTTAATGCACTAGGAGATATTCAAAGAGATCCTCGAACAGAGAGACTCTAAGTCCTAAAGCTATCCTTAAAAGATCTTGGACTTGGTCTTCCCATCATCTTCATTTTGTCTTCATGTTTGTTATCATTAAAAACATTCTTCAAAGACATATGTTTAATCACCTTCTCCTTGTGTTGAGCTTGATTGAGATCTTTTGCTTTCTTGTTGTAATGCTCACTCTTGGTGCTTGGACTATCCTACAAAGTATTACTCACTTAAACAAGCATAATTAGTCTAAATTTATAATTTAATATTTTTATATGCATGATTCATAAATGTATAACTCTAGTTAGTTTAACATGCATATAAAACTTTCATATACATATCCAAATAAGATATTTATCAAGTATTAATGGATATGCTCTATATATGATGCAACAAAGAATATAAGCAAGATATTTTTTTTGTCTTGTATTTGTCATCATCAAAACTTAACATATAAAATCATTTGGGACAAGCTTATTTTCATAATATTTACAAAGTAAACAATCTCAAAAGATAGCAACACAAACATCATAATAAATAAAGAGAAGAAAGAAGAAAGAACTAGGCATTTTGACTGATATACGAGGCTGTGTCTAGCTTCTTTAATCCTTCGTCCACACCTTATTACTCCCTCCCAAGTTCCTCTCCAAAAGTTGCGTTTGATCCTCCTCTGCATCCCAAAATTATTCTTTATTTAATTTCCTATTTTTCCAACTTAAATCAACTTGTGCGTGATACAAATAGGAGTGTCGTGGCACAAAAGCTATGGAAGCCGCGACACAGTGAATAAAATCACACTCTACCATCCGAATAGCTGTGCTACGACACACATCCTCTAGAAGCTGCGACACTAAGTGATATAAACATGTCTTTGGGCCTTTCATAAGGAGCCACGACATAAATTCATACAAGCTGCGGCACATCATGATGCGTGAAACCACGGTACTGAGTTTTTATGTAGAGTCTCGGCACAAGGTTTTGGGAGTGTCGCGGCTCCTCCTTCTCTAGACAATCTCCACCGTAAACTGAGAGTTGGAGGTCGTGGCTCCAATGAAGAAGTGTCGCGGCCTCCCTTGTTTTCAAGAGAATTCCTCATGTGCTCATTCCTCTTGCTTGAATTTTCACCCCGTTGCTTCTTTGCAAGTTCCTAGAAATAAATAAATACTAAATTAGTCTAACATATACTAAAAACAAGATAAAACTCAAGGATCTAACTTATGAATGCATCAGTAAATGCTTATGTAATAACTCTATAGAGTTATCAAGAAGTAAGGAAGAACTTTTCTAGGAATAGTCTCTTTATATTTCCAACCTGTTATGGTAGCTAGCTACAAGTAATACAGTCAATCCTTTGCTACTCCATCTAATGAGAAAGGAAAGGTTCTCAAATTGATATGTTCTTCAAGAATGCCTTGTGGTTTCATGGTGGAGCACACCACATGAAACTCCTTCAAGTACTTATAGGGATCCTCACCTGGAAGTCCATAAAACTTTGACAACAAGTGTATCAATCTAGGTTTTAATTCAAAATCAATATTTAAATTAAGATATTGAATACACAAAGATTGATAATTCATATTAGGTGCAACTAGTTCCTTAAGAGTCCTATTATCCATATTATCAGCCATGTTTGCAATGTTATTTATATTCTCATGTTCAGTTTCAGTTACGGTATTATCAGGCATAGTTATAGTACTACTTATATGCTCAGGTCTAGTTTCAATTTCAGAATTTATCCTTTCACTATGGCTACAAGCTCTATTAAGTGTATGCAAGGTCATCTCAATATCAAGGTCATTGTCAAACAAATGATTACTAGAAGACTTGGTCATAAAACATGCAAAAATGTAGAAATACAAAATATTCAAAATAGACTACACAACACTAAAATTCTACCAAAATAACACTAATTATTCTACCTACACAATTTTAAAAATTATGGGATTACCACAGGGTGAAAACTACTAAAAAATGGTACCCAAAAATGTAATAATTTTTTTTTCAAAAAATGAAAAAGTGGTATAAACGATGGAATTTAGACAAAATTACGTAGACCTCACTATAAAATAGAGAGCCTTGTAGAACACATCATTTTCCTTTGAATGACCAATTTTCAGCCCTGATGCGGATTAAAAGTTACAAACCCAAGTGCAGGTTGTTTCAAGTAATAAATTCTCGGGAGTCCAAGGTCGATCTACAGGGAATTGATGAAGAAAAATTCTTTGACGTAAAATAAATATTTTGTCACAACAATAAAAGTAATAAAACTTGGTCTCAAATAAAAAGGACTTACTTAGATTAGGAGATCCACTCTTGGTAAATAAATTAAGGACAAGATTAATTCTTTTTATAATTCAATTAGAATCCATACATAATGGAGGTTCCAATCGAAAAATAGAACATTCAAAGTTCATTACAAATTATATACGTAATTATATTATGATTCCTTTAATCATCTATTAACACCACCACTTATAAATGAGCTTAAGCATTCATTGTGTCAATATTTTGTCTACAACAAATCAAGATCTCCACTTTACAAGGAGGGTTTCTAAATTAATTGGAAATAAAATACAACACGTATAATGACCACTTGAAAATATATCATTTAAGCACAAGAAAGAAATGAATCTAACATTATTTCATTACCAAAAACTTTACCCTTTCACCCAAGTAAAATAAAACTTAGTTACTCATAAATAAGAAGAAAGGAAGAGAGAAGAAGAAGAACATGACTTTAATTTAGAACACAAAGAAAACTACAACAAGATAAACAAACAATACAATAACATAATCTTGATCTCTAGGACCAAGACCCTAAATAAGTAGTCAATGGTGCCTTTTATAGAGGATTAAGAATACAAAATGACAAGGCGGCTGACTAATGAGTGAGTGGATGAGTGGTAAATGAGTGAAAAATGTCAAATGACTTTTGATGAGTAGAAAATTATGGAGATTCTTTATCTCTGAAATTATTCAGTTCTGAAGTCATTGAATACATCAAAATATTGAAATGTGGTCTTCATGAAAGTTGTAGGCTTAGATCTTAGATTTCAAATTCCACCAGAATTACCTCAAAAGGCCATCTATAGCCCAAGATATGGCTCAATTACTACACAGTATTCAGGCCCGATTACAGCTCATCTGTTCTAACTTCCAAGTCCAATATGACCTCCAAGGAGTCCGAATTGAGTCTTGTGTACTTCATGACAGTTATAGATATGAGTCTTAACTTACAGATACTAAAATTTCAGCTCAATCCAAATCTTACAACCCGAGTTATGCTCTGATTACTTCACACTATTCAGGTTCCAATAACAAAATTCGTATTCTGACTTCCAAGCTCAATTAGTTTCATTAGATGTCCGACTTTGACCTAGAGCTCTCATAAAAGTTGTAGATATCTCTCTTATCTTTTCAATAAGGTAAAATACATAATTTTTAGACATCTAAAACTCAATATATGACTAAAATACAGAAATAATGTAAGGCGTAAATCATGCTAAAAAAATCAATTAAGTCTAATTTGAGTCCAAACTTACAAAACATAACCAAACTCAATCAATTAAGTACATAGAGAGTGTAAATAACTAAAAATGAAGGCTTATTAATGTATCAAATATGTGATTATCAAGCCCAATCTGAAACTTTTTGTCTATGCAAAATTTCATTTGGAAGCCAAAATTGAGTTGGAAACTACCTAAAATAAGGAAAATAAGGGTTAGTGAAGGGTTAGTAACTAATTATACTCTTAATATGATTGATTAAACTTAGATTGATCCTTGACAACAAAGCCAAAATTTGATAGCTATCAAGACTATCAAATTGAATAAATTTATAAATTGATTCACTAAAATACTTGTCGTATAAGACACAACCGGGTCGAGCCCTTAGATCACTCTAATTAAGCAATTAAATTAAGAGGCTAACATGGGGTAAAAGGTTACAAAATTAATTAACATAAAATAATTAAAAATTGTAAACAGAATTAAGTAAATAACCAATCTAAGGAAATTAACTAATTTTGAATTTAATACATCATTGATCACTAGAAATCCATTCAATTACTAATCAAATTCTTGGTCTTAGATCACATTAAGAAGCCTTAAGATATTCCATGAATTCTCTACTAGATAAGAATCTAGAATTTAATTAATTAAGGTTAAACGAATTAAGCTTCCATCTAATCCTAAATTAATCTAAAACCCAGAATTCAACCAAGCTTAACGAACAACATCCAAGAAGCCTTTGATGTATTGTTTAGTCTCTATAACCCTCATTAAAACATGAAAATTATGTAATTATCATATCAATATCTATATCAAATTAATTAATTTAATTCAGGTTTAACAGAATCAAAGAGGAACTTGATTAATAAGTAAAAGATAAACTTGATTAACAAATAAAAAAGAAATTTGATTAGCAATTATATGTAAAACAATCAAAATAAGATCTCAAAATTAAACATCAAGATTATCAATCCCTAGGATTGATTTAAAAGGGTCTATCCCTCCATAGATGGAAGGGAAAAATAGAAAAGAAAGAAAACTAGAGAGAAATGAGAAGAAGAAAGATGAAGAGAGGAAGTGCAAGTAAGAGTAGCTAAGAGAAAATCAGGGTTGAGTTTCATAGTTACAGCTGTTGCTTAAATAACTATCTCTAAAATTAAAAATTTAAGTTTTCCCTCAACTTAGGGTTAATCCTCTTCCTCTTAACTTTAATTGGACACCTAGTTTGCATTATTTGGGCTTAGGATGAGAGTTATGCCCAAAACATTATTAACAGCTCTCTGAATCCATCAGCCGACTTCAAAAGGTGAAAACACCATCAAAATGTTATATTTTTTATAAGTTTTTTAATAAAAAGTGAAGATATATGTCTTAGCTTTCAAATTCCACCAATTTCAGGTTCATATCACACGTACATCTCAAATTATAGCCTAATCTTTGCACATCATCCATGTTCAAATGATAACATCTCTGTTTTGACTTCGTGGCCTAATCTGACTAACTAGGCATCCAATTCAGCTTTAGATCTCTTCATCAAAGGTGTAGATCTCTCTCTCATATTTTCTATAAGATAAAATTCATAATTTTTAGATATTTAGAACTCAAGTTATACCCAAAATACAAAAATACTGTAAAATTCCCAATAATGCTAAAAAATACAATTAAGTCTAATTTGAACCCAAACTTATAAAATGTTATCAAAACCAATCAATTAAGCATATCATAAGTTTAAGAAATGAAATATAAGGATTAAAAAATATATAAAAATTATATTTATCAGTCTGTAGAGGTCCAAGCAAAAAGTCCTTATTCTTCTACAGAAATTCGGTTAATCGATATCTTTCCTCCTAACTCAGATGTCCTCCGATCTTGGTTACATGGCTTGGCTTTGCACCAAGTTGAAATAGTTGAAGTTCTCCGTCAGGTTGGGGGCATGTACCACGGATCTCTTCTTCTACATCCAACTCAATCAAGAGGACGTTGACGGGATCCGTAGTGACTGGAGTCGAATCGTTGCGTTGGTCCGTGGCTTGAGGTTTCTAGCAATTCTCAGGCTTTCATTGTAGCATCTTCTTGCCGTGTCTTTGTCTCCTTTGACTGTTACGAACTTATCATACTAATCCAAAAATTTCATAGCCAAGCGGGGTGTGGAGATCACGGCGCCAAAGGCATTGAGTGAAGGGTGACCTAATATGACATTATAGGCCAAAGGATAGTCAATCACTAAGAACCGGACCTTGATTGTTTTGAAGAGAGAGTCTTTTCCCAAAGTCAAGTAGGTCTTGATGTATCCCACTAGGGTGATCTTATCTATAGTGAATCCGATCAGCTCACCGGTGTACGAGATCAAAACTTTAATTTTCTTGATTGTCCTAACTTCTCGAACAAGTCTAGGAACATGATGTCAGCCGAGCTCTTTTGATCAACAAATATTTGGTGAACCTCGCTGTTGGTGTTTATCCTCAATATCACCATGGAGTCATCGTGATTTGGGATTGTACATCTGTAATCCTCGTCAAAGAATGAAATTGGCGGGGTTTTTCTCATGCTGTCTTTCGACTTAGTCCCAAATAGGGATGCCATGCTTTGTACAACTTAGAGTGTATTCTATATAATAAATTATTTCAAAAATTTTGATATGTAAATACCAGTTTGTTCTCAATCAAATAATTTTTTTAATCATTTTATATTTCTTTTGATAATTTAATTAAAAAAATGATTCTTTTTATACTATCTAAATGAAATAGATTATTTTTAAAATCACTTTTTAGTTAATATATCTAAATATAAAATTAATTATTAATTATAATTGATTATACAATAATTAATCATTGAAATAATCAAATTCTTTACAACTAATCTAAATACACTAATTATATAGATTCTTGTATAATAATTATTTTAGAGATTTGCTGTGAAACGCTCAAGCGTTTTTTTTATCTACAGCAGTATTATGCTGGTTTTAGTTTTTTTTTTCCATGAGCTCACATATCTCAAAGCAAAATTTAGTAATCTAAAGGCTATAATATTTGAACGTTTATCAGCTCAAGTGTTATGTAGCAAATTCCATTATTTTACATTAAAAACACTAGTATGTTAATTATAAATTGCTTAGTCAACATAACTTATGTGGACTAGTTCTGTACGAATATTTTTCTTCCTTATATTGTAGTTGCATATGATACTCCTTATGAATTTCAATTATCAACAATTTTTGTGTTAAAACGATAGCCTCGCAATTCCCCCAACCCCACCACTGTTTAAGGAAGATACAAAACAAATGACATCTCTGAAAAGTAGACTCATAAATTGAGTCTTGCATTACGGTACAAAATATGACAGTTCTACATGAAGTAACGTTTATGGCTCAAGGGTACAATAGCTCAATAAGCAGCATTGACTGAGCGGCCTTCAGTGGATGGAAGGGAAGGCGTGAGTGGAAAGGCAATTACATATAAATAGATAGGGGTGTCTAGCAGGTCGGGTCGATTCACGAACTTATAGGTTTCGACTTAATCCAACCCATAAAAAAGCAGGATGAGTTGGATTCGTGGGTTGGGTCTGGTTGAAAAATGTTTCAACTCATAGTGTGTAGGTCAAGTAGCGGGTTGGAACACTTCCAACCCAACCGACCCACCCTTTAAAAAAAAAGGGCTCAGACAGAGTATGCGTTTTGCTTGAAAAATGCCTTTAAGGTTCATAAATATCCTCTCTGATATAGATAAGAACAACGTTTGACCATGTAAATACGATAACAAATAGAGGCCAAAGTAGGAAAAGAAAAAGGCATCAAAACCCTATCTATCTACTCCCTCTCCACTAGCCCCAGTGCAACTAGTAGTTCTCTCTTCTCTGCAACTAGTTCTTCGCAGTGCAGCCGTGTTCTCCCAAGCTCCCAGCATTTGCGCCTTGAGTCAGTGATTATTGCTTCTTCTCCCACCCGATCTCCCAGTCCCAGCAATTGCGTCATCGCTGTGAGTCCGTGACCATTGCTTCTTCTCCCACCTGATCTCTCAGCCGTTCTTTGCAACTAGTTACGCCACCACACAACTACGCATCCTTTTTCCCTCTTGCGGCTTTTTCAATTTTCTGCACCATACAACTCCAACAGGTAAGCCTTCTTCCTTTACTATTTTCATGTAAATCTAGAAAATAAGAGGGAGTGCAGCTGGGTACAATGCAGTTACACTGTACAAGTAAGGAAGCTACAGGGGGCAGAGCAGGCAGCAAAGCTATGAGTACGAGCAGAGTGAGCAGGCGATGAATATAGTATCACTGGAGAAGAAGAAGAGCAAGCTTGGAATCTAGGATTGCACTTGCTAAAATGATTATCATTGATGAGCTTCCATTTAAATTTATTAAAAATGATGACTTTAAAAGTTTTGCTTAAGTTATGCAACCTCAATTCCAAGTTCCTTCTAGATTAACTGTTAGTAGAAATGTTATGCAATTGCATGTGTTTGAAACTAATTTGTTATTTGAGTTATGACTAACTTTGTTTAATTTATTTCAGACTTAGTAAGACTTATTAGTTGTTAGTTTGTTATGCACTTATTGACTTATGATGTTTAGTTTATTTGAGAGTAAGACTTATGACATTAATTTGTTAGATTTTGTATTTTGACTTATTTTTCAGGAATTTTTTTTTTTTAAAAATGTCGGACTCACAGGTTCGACCCAATCCAACCCACTCTTAAGTGGGTCTGGTTGGGTCGGGTTGAGCGAAGAAATCTCTTGGACCCAACCCAACCTAACCCATTGTTCTGGTGAGCGGGTCGAATCCAAAAATACTGCTGAACCCACCCAACCCTACCCATGACACCCCTAAAACAGATGCTTGATTTCTTAGTCAGAGGAAGACTGGAAGAGGAAGTTTCTAAGGAAAAGTTCATTCATTTGCTCACAAGTTTTTAGCATATAATAAAAGGAGAATTTATAAGTTTAATTAGTAGGTGACGTTTTGATATCTGATGACATTTTTTAACTTAATTAATATTACATATAAAACCAATGGATTTGACACAATGATTAAGGAAGTGTTCTTCGTGCTTTTATTATTTGGGTTCTTAGGCCAGCACTTAGATGAGAAATTATTTTCCTTAAGTACATCATGCCAATGTGCTTATGCCCTTACAATTGTTAAGAGAGGAACTTAAATATGTTATGAATAATATTCATGTGAAGGTCACCATAGTTACATAGCTACAAGAATGTTACAAAAGACTTATTATGTAGATGTTATATATATTATTATTTTTTATATCTCATTATAGCGATTGTTATAATTTTATGTAGTCTTGATCCTATATATAAAAACGTATAAGACACTTGAAGATGATACACAAGAATGAAGAAAAACTCTTATTTCCTCTCTAGTTTCTTCTCTATTTCTTGAGTTCTTTCTGTTTTGCTCTTTAGTTTCTTCAATATTTTTTGAGTTCTCTATGCTTACTTTTACAATATGTTATCAACACAAGACTCTACCATATAAATGATGGCTTGAACAACTTAGAGGTTTTGTTGAAAGAGTTTGTCTTCTTATCTTTTTCTTTGTATTAATCTAATTCATTACTTATAACTTCCTTCTTGTTAGTCTTATTATAGAATATTTTCATGTTTCTTCTACAGAAATTTTATTATCAATCTTATTTGACTAGCAAAATTATCATATTTTGTTTATACTGAATTTGTTACTATTAATAAATTCTAAAAGAAATTTCTAGTTAAGCATCCCTGAAGGATTGTAGAAAACCAACGATTTTTCATGAACATATTTTATATGAAGATTTATGGTTTAGTTCATGAAGAACTACATTTTTAGACTCTGATTGAATCTAAAAAGATTTATCTGATCTTAGTATAATTTGAAGCAAAGAAATGTGAGAAAGAACATCATCTACCTTTTTATGCCTCTCAAATATGCTCCTGTAGTAGCAAAAAATGATAAAATTGTTTTAAGAAATATTTTGAATCTAGTTTATGCATTCTTGTTATTAAATACAAAAATGAGTTATTGAAGAAAAACCACAAAGGCCACCCAATGGGTTGAACTGCATTCCTTGAAGTAAATGCTCCGTATTATAATTTTGGGTATGACAAAGGTCGTAATTATGACCATTGATATGGTAAAAATAAAAAAAAAATCATTACCAAGATAGTTTCAACTCTTCCAAGAATACATATAAAATGAAGTAAGGAGATCATGGTGAGAATATTAAATTGAGTAAAATTACCTGAATGTTATCGCATGTACTAAATAACATTAGTCATATTTGTCATTTGTCAAGACTTTACTTGTGAGAATCATTCATTAATTTGACCTTGGTCCTACAAATAATATGCATTTGAATGCATTTATTTTTGTTAAGTATTATGGAGGAGAGTTTTATCACTTGATTGATAATTTGAGTAGTTGAATTATTTTCTTGAAATTTATATTTGTTATTTCATATGTATTTATTTTATTTTTGACGTGATTTAAAATTATCACGTACACATTTACTCTTATTTTGATAGTTTGCAATACTTTAAATAAAATATGTATGATATAATTTCTTAGAGTTTTATTGATTGAAGAAAATATGTATGTTTCCAATTCTTTATATATATGGATCAATGGTAAATTTTGATATCTGGTAGTACAAAAATAATTCATCCCTCTAGAATAACTATTATATTTTGTTACTTAGATGAACAAAATTGTATACATTATGCTTTATTCATTATCAAGTTAAATAGATATTATCAATGCAATTGAAACACATGATATGGTAAATCAAAAGCTTACATGGTTTTGTAAACCAGAAGTTACTATATTGTTGTAAATTAGAAGTTTATTAGTCCAAATAATTTTGTTATTTGGCATATGGTCGATAAGGCTATCTTGACTCAATATTGATAATTCATATGGATATCATTGAAGGACTAGAATATTCTTCAATATAATGAGTTGGTCACATGTGTACTTATTGCTATTCAAAAATAGAACTAAATTTTAGATATTTTATGGCCAGAAGTTAGTTAGTCACATGTACTTATTATCAACTCGCAACCTAGTGTTTGTGAGATTATGAAAGTTATTTAATTAAAAGCATAAATTTCCAAATAAAGACAATTTGTCTTGACAATACTAGTGAATTTACTTCTCAATCTTTTAGTGATTATTATATAACCATTGGTAAAATGTTGAACATCCAATTGCTTATGTTCAAATGCCTCCAATTAATAGCTAAATAATAGATTGTGGGAACAAAATCCCAAGTGTTTGCTTGAGACATGCCTTTTACATGTTGCAGTACTTGTTAGTATAAAACTAATAAATAGTTATAAGTTTTCTCCTATATAATTAGATTTTGGCCTAAAGTCAAACATTTCTTATATATGAATTTTCCTATGTGCAATATAGTCGTTCCAGCTCTACTACATCTCATTAAAATGAGCTTTGAAAGCAAGTTGGGAATATATGTTGGAAATGAAATAATGTTTCCAACTTTAGGTAGAGAGAGTAAGTAGCTGGAAAAGAAAATTACTTGAAATGCATCATCATTATATCATTTAGATCCTCAAACAAGGCAATTTGAACTGGAAGTTCAAATGATAATACATTTGCAAATAAGAGCAAATGAATTGCCAGATGCATTTTCTATTACTAAAGGATAAATAAATCATATACCAGCTATAAATGCTCCATTTAGAATTGATATCAAATGAGTTAAAAAATATGTCAGAAGCATGGTAGACCAATCGATTCCAAAGACAAAGCCTAGAAAAGAGAAGTATCAAATAATATTATTAAGGAGACATATAATTCTAAAGAGAATACTCTTGAAAAAGATATTAGAGACATAAGTTGGACTCTTGAAGTAGTCTGAACTCCAGAAGTAGTTCAAATTTTAGAAGAAGTTAAAATACCTAAAAATGGTGAAAATAATGAGATCTCAATTTTTTTTTTTTTGATAAAAGGCATTGGCATGCAAAGGCATCACAATAGGAAGAGGCATCCCAACTAGGTTGGCTAACCTAAATTTGCGAAGTATTATTAATAAAAAATAAGAATACTGAATCATGGGGGGACAAAACCAAACCCATGAAAGAGAACAAATTATGTAAATCTTTTTGAAGCCCAAACCTATTTCTTAAAAAATCAACAGTAATGAAGCTAGGTGTAAGGTCCCACCAAGAATCTAATTTAGATGAAACACCAAAATTAGCAAGCCTATCGGCACAAATATTTCCTTCTCTGAAAATTATATAACGAAGGAATCGAAAAGAAAAATTGTAGACAACATATTTGCATAGCGCGCAATATTATGAATAATAATGAGGATCATGAAATTGTAATCGTCGAAGAATATCGACGAAGAAATGATTGGCCAAAATAGAAGAATGTTTTGTAGGCATAATTGAACTCACTTGTAAAACGTGAGGTTATTGAATTTGTAGTTCAAACCCTAAAAGTGATTTTAATGGACCTGAAGTCTAAACCCCATAAGGTACAAAATCTGTGAATACAAATGGATGCAATTATATTTTGATATCTATTAAGGATGTTTGCACACAAGAAGTTGAGTACTTCTAATGGATATTTTTATATCTTGTTGTTATTGGATCTCTTGATACATACTATCTACATAAAAATCCCCAAAGGATTTAAAATATCAATAGCATCCAATGAGCTTTATTTACATATGCTAATGATTTATGTTCCTTTTTTCATCATATTGAGACTTTCTTATTAAGCATTAGTGCATGTTGATATGCATTATATATTTATTTCAAAATTTCTTTAAATAATTTATTTACTTATGTGTCTATTTAAAGAAACTTGTAACTGGCTTTGTCATAATTGCTATATATGTTGGTTATTAAAATTGCTTGAAATTCTTCCAATGTTGTAGAAGATCTAAAGAAAGAATTTGAAATAAATGATCTTTGAATGATAAAACTTTGTCTCGGCCTGCAGATCGAGCATTTAGAAAATTGAATTTTGTCTATCAAGTTATAAAGAACAAGTTCTTAAGTGATTTATACATGTAATTACTAATTATACATTGAGTGCACTAATGGTTGTTAAATCGTTAGATTTAAAGTAGATAATGAAGATCTTGATCCTAAAGTACCATACTTTGGCGCTGTAGAAATACACATGCATATTGCTATATACTATATTTTTCTATATCTTCAAGGCACAATTGATGATATTATTTTATTCATATGAATTTATGTCCAACTAATTAATTATACAAATGCAGGGTATTGATCTGATCCAAATAAAGTCAGATCCCAAGCAAGCTATTTATTTACATGTGATGGTATTGCTATATCATGACAATTTACAAAGTAATCTATAGTTGTCACTTCTTCATATCATGTAGAAATAACAACAATTTATAAAAGAAGTCGTTAATATTTCTTGTTAAGAGCTATAATTCATTATATTCAAGAATCTTGTGGATTGTCTTATGAAAAGGAAATTCCAACTGAAGATAATACTACTTACAAAACTCAATACCAAAAGTGACTAAACAAAGTATGTTTCTTTAAATTTCTTCAGGGGAGAAAATCAGAATACTACAATTTATATATGTTAAGTGATGCTTCTAATAGGGGGAGAAAATTGTACTCTTTTTCCATTAATCAAGGTTTTGTCTTACATGGTTTTCCTTAATATGATTTTTAATGAGACAGTTCTCATGTAAAGGATATTATACTTTTTTTCTTTCACTAGAATTTTTTTCCTAATGAGTTTTTTTCTAGTAAGGTTTTAAAGAGGCATATCCCTTATGGACATCCAAGGAGGAGTGTTATGAATAATATTCAAGAGTGGATGTCCGAAGGTCAACATAGTTACAATAATGTTACAAAAGACTCATTATGTAGATGTTACACATATTATTATTCTTTATATCTCATTATAGTGATGCTTATAATTTTATGTAGTCGTAATCCTATATATAAAGGGTATAAGGCACTTGAAGATGATACACAGGAATGAAGAAAAACTCTTCTTTCCTGTTTAGTTTCTTCTCTATTTCTTGAGTTCTTTATATTTTGCTCTCTAGTTTCTTCTCTATTTCTTAAGTTCTCTATGTTTACTTTTATAACAAAATATTGATTGATGCAAAACTAACTTAAGAAATATACTTAGAGTTTAATTTTGATGTATTATTAATGTAAAATTTTTTACACTATTAACTAATAAAAAAATTACATGTATGACTTTTAAAATAATTATTGTGAGAATCAAATATTTTTAATGACAAGACAGTGTGCAATATCAATAAAAAAAAAGTATTTGTTTTGTAACACATGAGCTGAGTTGAGTTGAGCAATGCAATGGAAGTAATTAAAATCGGATTAGGTTGTTTTTGTGTAGGAAAATTTCTTGGTAGGCAACATCATCTACCTTTACTACTTTGTACTTGCCTTTACTCACATTGTAAGCCACAACCACATTGCTAACTTGAACATAGACACCGAGAACCAAAACATCAGATTCCAGCCAAATTAGAGGCATACAAACTTTTTTCCCTAATGGGCTTTCTTTAGAACAGCTTATACTCTTAACCATGACCCATTCATTCCTATGCAAATCCTTCAACTTCCGTACCTTCTTCCCCACATTCTTCCCACAATTCATACAGAAAATTTCCTTTCCCATCTGCACAAGAGTCCGATACTGACCATGACATTCTGTTGGAGCCTTCAAATGGTGAGCAGTCTCATCGCAAAGATCGATTGCAAGAACAGATTGATCAGTAGTCCAAGATGAATTAGTCCAATAAACAACTCCATCAGTAGATAAAAGATACATATGATAAGTATGATGCAGGGTCACATTCTGCAGGTACACTACCAATTTTCCTCCATGACATTACCTTGCTTACAGTTAGTATATATACCAATTATACATTCCATTGGAATCTCTACCAAGGCTAACCACTTTAATTTCACCAGTGGAGGAAATTCTTGCAATGTTGTTGCAATGGCTACACAGCCTGAAGGTTGAGGGGAGAGTAGGAAGTTTCAACACTTGCATTGTGATAGGATTTGCAACATATACGTCCACAATAGAAGCTGATTTGTTGATCAACAAAACACCATCACAACTGCCTCTTGTTTTTCCAGGAAACTTGAAATTCAAATCTGTCTTTTTAAGTTCCAAGTCTCTTGCATGAATGACTTGCACCTTGTATGGGCTATTATGAGCATCTTGGATGAGGAAGCCACATTCTGAGTGAAGTTGGTGTGACTTGATGAAACAAGGGAGTTGTGATATTTCAGCCTATGTTTTGCAAACATACCTGGCAGAACTGTACAAAAATTGAGCCGGGAGCCTGTGAAGAATGTCGGCAACAACTTCGTTGGGAAGAGAACCAAAAGATGATAAGTCCTTCTCTCCATCTTCAGTTTCAGAACAAGAAACTATTGCTGGTTTTGAAAATCTCCTTTGGGCCATGTCCTTTTATAGTGTCAAAACCGTTGTTAACCTGTAACTGATGACATATATATAAAGCTTAATTCAGTAACTCTATCAGTAAAATGTAATAAGGTGTCATGTGCATGTTGCCTTTTATTTTACTTGTTTACCACAAAATGCACAACAGTGTCAGGGAAACAGGAGAAGAGAAAGTGTCGAGAAATCACAGCAAACCAATCCCTGAAATCTAATTAAAGCAAGAATAAACTACAAGCAAGAGCCAGAATTTCTAATATTCTGAGAAAATGCAATTTCCTTTCCTTACCCTGAAAGAAACTAAAGACAACATCAATTACCAAGATTTCTTGCTTCCCTTTGTTGGCATTACTTTCCACCAACAATTCTAAATATATGATGGGTGTTACTGTGCACAGAACATACACCAAAAGTCACGGCTAAAAATAACTTGGAGAATCCTTTGACTTGCCCCCACTATTTCCTTTCTCTTCTTTAGACTTTCTTTAGTCATTCCCAAAGGAGTGGGAAACAGACACAAAAGACATGAGACTCCACGTGCATAATATGCTTCAAATAAATTCAAGACCTTTATCAAACCTTGGACATGTTAATGAATTTCCCTATAAGTTAAGTAATCATTTCTTTGGAATTTTGCTACAGAATCTGTCTAGAAGGGTCGGAGCTGTGACCAATATAAGCCAAGGGGAGTGAGTTAACATTGGAATGTTGATTATGGAAGTGAGCACATTTAGTGAAATGCAGAATATATTCGCCAAATATAGAAGGAAAATGACAGAACAATATTTCAGTGAGAATGACCTAGGCAAATTATCAATTGAATCAGGAAAACACTTCTACTTAAAGAGATTAAGCTTGTTGTTAGCTGCAGGATTAAGTTCAGAAATATTGTACGGTCTCTAAGCTATTTTCTACAATTTTCAACATGCATAACTTCATCAATATTTTCCTCTTCTTTTGTTAATGATTTTCAGTCATGGCATATTACCTCTCTAGACTTTTCCTTATTGATTGAAGCCCTTCCAAGTTCCAACTTCAAAGCCTACAGAATTGCACCGTGCCAAACAGAAAAGAAGATTCAGGTGGATAATTCTGCGTCTGAGAATGTATGCAACATAAGGATTGGAATCAACATACTAAAATACCATCAAATGCAAATACAAATTAATAATGTGTTCTCTTGAGCCAATTACGTACTTGATTAGGAAAGCATTGCAAACATTCAGCTACTCAGGCGTTTTGCAGTTGGCTAAAGCTTACAAAATTAGGAACTGTTAGAGAATTGATTTGTGTTTCTTAACCAATTCAAGATTTAAGGACAACGAATTCAATTGGAAATTTGGAATGTTACTTCACGTGTTGGTTCTTTAAAATGTACTTAAGGGAAGGAAAAGGAGATTCTCAGAAAGGCAAAAGGTGGCAGATGTCATATTAAAATGTAAAGAAGCATGTTATATAACAAAAGCAGGTGTCATATTAAAATGTACAGAAGTACATTTTATGTCACATTTAAACCACAATTTCTTTGTACGTGAATCTAGCATGGTTTGAACTTGACTCGGTTAACTTCTAGGAAATTGCATCCGCTTTTTTTTTTGGTGCCAGAGTTGTAGCATAATGAAGGGTTTGAAGTACATATTTTCAAACTTTTGGATTATGATTTCACATTGTCTTGAAATTTTGTTCCATTTATGCAGGTTCTTTACTCCAACTATAAATTTTCTGACTTCAAGGGGGCATAATGTAAAAATACTTTGCTTATCTATTGGTGATTAACTTTGGACAATCTGTTTTTGTTTTGTAATTTATAGCAGTTATGGTATATCCGTATATGTGTTTATGTTGATCTTTTGCTATTTTGCATATGTCAGCTTATACTCAAATTTTTATTAATTTTAAAATAATAGTATTCTTCTTTCTCCTGTAGTTAATTTTTCTTCAAGGTGGCATCTTTCTAATTTAAGCAAGTTAAGATATTGTCTTAAAAAAGAATTTAGTTTTGAGCCATTGTCAGTTTCAAGAGTTTTTTTATTATTAATGGAACATATGTTGCCTTTTCATATACATCTGCATCCACACCTTGGCACTAATATTTAGTTAAAATAGATAATATGTAAAAAAAAGTCCAATATTGTCGATTAGATGATAATAGACATATATGTTATATTTATCAAACTAATAAACTGTTGTAGCATTATGAATCTGGCTTTAGCCTGAGCTACATAACTCAGGTTAATTTTTGTTATCAGTTTTCACTCTTTGGATGTAATAAGAAATTTTCTTCTTCTTCTTTTTTATTTTTTTTTAGTTTCCATAATTCTATCTTAGAATGTTAGATATGGGATTCTGGATATCACAAAATCAAAGCTTCAAGCTTGGGCTCTAAGAAAGATTCGATGTTTATGTTTCAATTCATTAGATAGTTCTTTTTTTATTTATTTACTTATTTTTTTCTGTAGGTGATGCAGATGGCAAAGGAAATATCAGAAAACAAGTGCTCTTTCAGGCTTGTATAGCTCTCAAGGTGATTTACAAAATGGCTTAAAATAGTTGTGGTTTCATATATAATATCAAAGCTTATCTTTAAATATTAAACATTGCCCTTGTTGTGAAATTATTTAACATTTTTTTCATTAGATCATTTAGTGGTCATAGTTTTCCAATCTGAGAACAAAAATTTCTTTGGTAACCTAGGGAGCCTTTCCTTCATAATGTTCTTTATAAATTGAAGATGAAAGACTTTGTCTAAAAAAATTTAATAAGGCTATTTTTTGTATGACATTGGAAATTTTGTACACAGGTTCCAATGTGTAAGTGAGAGTGTTAGTTAATACAGTTAGTAGTAGTTGTTAGTTAAGAGATTGTTATGATAGTTAGTTGAGAGCTTGTTATTCTGTTACTGTTAGAGACTGATATATATATATATATCATAATGTAATAATGAGTGACTGAAAGGAATCAGATGATGAGTCATTGATCTCAATCTCAATTTCTTTTCTCATTTCTCTTTCATTCCTTTCTCTCCACCATCATGGCCTTGATACCTTTCATGGTATCATAGCACAGTGTTCGATCATCGCTTCTGATCAAGATTCATCTATGGCAACAGCAAACACTGCAACTCAATTTGTTCTACAAACATTCTCTAATCCTGTATCGATAAAGCTTGATGAAGATAATTTTCTGGCATAGAAGCAACAAGCACTAGTGTTGATATCCAATTTTGTTCATTTTCTTTTTATTTTCGTTTTTTGCTTTATTTATTTAATTTAATTTCTTTCTTAAAAAAAGAAAAAAAAAGAGAGAAAAGAAAAGAAAAATCACTACTGGTTAACCCATGACCCAATCTCCATTCCAACCCACAACCCAACTTCCTTCTTCCTGTTGCTGCAACCCTAGCCTCCACAATCAGCTTGCATTGAATTGGATTAAAAGCTTCAGACAGTTTTCTTTTCCAATCATCAAGTTCTGACAGTTTTTTTCTTTATTTGCATTCATTCAGAAACTCAAGGTTCAGACCGTTTTAATCTTTTTGCATTCTAATCATCAGAAATTGAAGAGTTTTGTTTTGGCATGTTTTTTTTTTCTTCCTTATAAGAATCACGCACAAATCAGTCAGGAGAAGGGATCGTTCAGAAAATAACAAGCAAAAAATCACAGACTAAGAAAAATTCCCACAGACACAGATTCATCACACGAAAATTCCCTGTCACCCGAAACCCTTGTAGCAAACCACCGTCATCCACATACCAAGCATCACCAAAAGCCTTCTTCACTTACCTTCTACTTTCTTTCCATCTCTGCACCTGCCTATTCTTACCATTATTCTTCACCCATTCTCACCATCATCTTGACCCATTCTCTACAACCATCACTTTCAACCATCAAACACTTTATTCCTAGCTTCCAAAGCCACCATAACCGAACCTCCGCCCCTTGACCTTCATCATCTTCAACAAACCACCACAAACCACCCTCCACCATAACAACTACCACCATTAGCAAGCCAACTGAGTCAACTCAGTGAACAATCACCATCTCCCACCATCATCTTTCACCATATCAACTACTCATCTTTAACCTTCCACCACACCACCAGGTCCATTACCATCTCCGTGCCCCATCGGAACTTCACCAGGATCCGAGCTCGCCGACCAGTCATGTGCGCTCCGACCAGACCGACGACCGGCCACCACACCAGCTCGAGCTCGCAGTTCGCCCAAACACCGCGACTGGTTTGATCCCACACCGCCCCAAGGACCCAAATCTGCTGTGTCGGGCCACCGCGCAGTAGATCCCGTGAGCCGTCGCCGCTCAACCCCGACCCTTGACTCCCTCGCTTCACTCCAACGTTGCCAGATCCGTCTCAAATCTGCATCGAACCGGTACCGCACCACCGTGAGCCGCCCTGCCCATGCCGGTCTGCTGCGACTAGCTCTTCCCAGATCCCGTGTGTCACCGTTTCTCCGTCGGAGCTCCACCGAATCCGCCAGATCACCACCTCTCTGCAACACTGTGAGTTCTCCCTTTCCCCCTCTTCTTCTTTCTTTCATTTTCGTTTGATGTGTCTGAGACAAAGTCTCTTTTATTTTGCTGTGCATTTTTTTTTTGCCAGAATCATTAGCTTTTTTTTATATTTTATTTTTTTTTCTGATGGCTTACAGCCCATTTCCCTTTTAAAAGTTTTTTTTTATTTTTATTAAAATAGAAAAAAGTGTGAAATAAAAAAGATCCAAATATGTTTTGAATTTTAAGATTTAGTACTTGTTTGACCATATTTATTTTACTTAATGATATGTTTTATATTGTGTTTCGTGATTAATAAAAAATAAATAAATAAAATATAAATGCATAAAATATAAAAAAATTATAAATAAATAAAAATGTAATAAAAGTAAACTTGTGATTTGATTTGATTTGATTATAGTTTATCTGTCTCTTTATAACTTGTGAATTTATCTTATTGATTAAAACTGGTCGATGACGAAAAAATTAAGAGAGGATCGGAGCGTCGATCAAATACACTCTTCCTGATAATCTTGAGGCTTTATATTGGATTTTGTCAAGAGCGCTGACGAGGTCTAATTCTCACACTAAATTAAAATATTTTCTCTAAATAAAATACAACCCCTTTTTTTAATTAAAATAAAATCTTTTTTTAAAAAAAAAAAAAAATTCTTAAATAAAAGTGAACAAATTCATACAGTTTTAACATTATGATTGTGGTAAATTAAAGTTTTATTTTTTATGAAGACCCTTTTTTTAGAAATTATTATAAAAATCTCATTGTGCCTAAAAATATTTTTCTTGATTATAAATGAGATTTTATTTGGCCATTTACTTTAAAAAAAAAACTTTCTGTTACCTCAAACAAATTTCTTTGAATTAAAATTTATTCATTGAAATAATGTTTTATTTGGCCATTTATTTTGAAAATTACTTCTCTTCAAAAAAATTTTTTTTTTGATTCACCACTTTTATATAATATGTTGTAGACTTAGAATTTGTTCCAAAATAATGACTATTTAGCCACTCATTTCTGGTCTTAGTCATTTATCATTCTTGATATTATGCTTGACAAAATGGGACATGTTAAAGTAAAAATAAAAAAAATATTTCTTTTCTTTTTTTAAAGGACCAATTTAATTAATCTTGCAAATAACATTAGATTAAATAAGTAACCGTTCTTAGAACGGACGGTGTAGGGTGCTAATATCTTCCCTACCTGTAATCAACTCCCGAACCACGAACTCTAAAACGTAGACCATCTCTCAGGTGTCCAATTGCACCATTCCATTTAATGGATAAAGTGATTGTTGGCGAATCCCAACACTCCGAGGTCTTTTCCTCCTTGTTCTTTTTATTTTCGCGGCGCCCTTCAGGACGGTTGCGACAGCTGGCGACTCCACTGGGGAAAGTTAGAGGGTTAAACCTTATTTTAATCTTATGTGATTTACTCTTTAATTATGTTGGTCCATTTTTGTTTTATTTGTTTATTTTTTATTTGTTTCATATTATTGTACATTTTGTTTACATTATATGTATTATATTTCTACTTTGTAAATAAATTCTCTCATGTACACCTGCACACACAAGCTCTATACCCGAGCTCAGTACCCTGTAGGCTTAGATAGAGGGTGAAGTAATGTTGCTTTGTGAGATCGTTAGTCTTCGGTTAGGCACATGAAAACCCCTCGCTCAAATTGAACTCTTTCTGCTTGTAACCTATCATGGGTGAGGATGGAGGACTCTTGCTAGCTAAAGTGTTGGTGACAGCAAGGGGCAATTTGGGGACCTTTTGTCTGATAGGGGTCTAGAACCAAAGCTATCACTTGTAGATATAATCTTAGAGCTACCATCGTTCATAGAACCTATCCTGTTGGACGGGTACCAAGATTAGGTACCCCTTTTCCTCTAACACATGAGGAATTTTTGTTTGTCTTTTATTTTGTAGTTGCTAACTTTTCTTTTATCTTGCATTTGCATATGTGGTCCAATCCTGTAAAGATATCGGTAAACCTCGAACATGAATAAGGGAAAAATGGCTCTAATGTCTGAGGTGGCAGAGAGTATCTGGGCTGTCGGTGAAGAGTCTGCAAGAATTCAAGCCAAGGAAGGAAATAGTTTGCATCACGAGGATGTTCCTTTACCTCTCTTAAAGGGGAGCCATGACTTTAACCAAAATGACCTAAGGAGGCTCCGTAATGTGTGGTGTAGTATGAGAAGATAAGAAGAATTCAATGACAAGTATGGAGATATTGCAACTCTCATGTTCATCACCCCTGACCTCCAAATGTTAAAAGTTATGCTTTATTTTTGGGACCCCTCATATCGGTGTTATACTTTCTAACAATTTGACTTGGTGCCCACGATTGAGGAGTATGCTAGGTTTCTTAATAGAAATGACATGCCGAAGGACAAAGTGTACTCCCATGACCCCAAAAAGACACCAAGAAGGATGTTGTCCAAATTAATAGGGATTCATGCCAATGAATTGGACAAATACATGATGGATGAAGGACGAAGTCTAAATTCGGAGTTCTTGCTTAGGATGGTTGAAGCTCAAGTTGATCAAAGTTTTGGTTTGGTAGCACTAGCCCTCGCTATTTATGGGTTAGTAATTTTCCCAAGATGGAAAAATCAAATAGATGAACATGTGATCAATTTGTTCGAGCAGATCGAGCATGGGGTACACCCAACCCTACCAATTTTAGCCGAGACAATTCAATCCCTGAATTATTATCGAGTCCATCAAAAAGGAAGATTTTGGGGATGTGCACCATTGCTTGCAGTATGGATGCTTAGTCATATGCCAACCTTGAAATGCTTTAACCATCCAGAAATTGATCTAAAACGGTATGTCATACCTAAGCACCCGCTCTCTTTATATGTTCGTGACAATTGGCCTCCCCGAACTCCGACAATGAGGCAATGGATCAGTTTTTTCATGGAAATAAAAGAAATAGTCTGGAGGGCCAAATGGTTTCCTCTCACTTATACCATATATAGATGTGGAAGCAAACCTTGGGTTCCACTTATTGGCCCATGGGGAGTGGTGGGCTATGCTCCAGCTATGGTCCGAAGACAAATGGCATCTCTGCAATTCATTCTGATGACTCATGGGTTGTCCAAATTTGAATTCTCGTATGGTGATGAAGGAACCAGTCATAAAATAAAAGAAGTCATTGAAGATTGGAAGGACACAAGAAGTGTGAAGCCCGATCTCCCATCGTCTGAAACGATACCGGAATACCTAATCTGGCAGGCTAGTAGGAAGAAGGGGTTTCTTGCTCCCAAGGTACAGGGTCCAGAGTTACCAATGCACCAATTTAATGAACCCAATGACAACTATGCTGAAGCAGAGGGGTGGTACGAAATCATTTATCGATAGTGGGCCATTAAGAGAAGGTCCTTGAAAGATCAACTTAGCACTGCAAGAAGGAAAATTCAAAGTCAAGAACAAGAAACAGTTTCTAAAGAGATTAAAATAGAGAGGTTAAGGAAAACATGTCAAGCCCTCAAAACAATCATTCAAGGGAAAGATGGTCAACTTCAAGAATTCAAGAATGAAGTTAAAATCTTGAATCAACATTTGGAAAAGCATATTGAATGGTCTACTTTCTTGGAAAGTAAGAAGAATCGGTTGGAGGATGATGTTCTTTTCTTGACTAATGAAAAGAATTTCTATCTTAATGCAAGCCAAGAAATGGAGCAGAAAGTCGAAATGGTTATTGATAATATGAGGGAAATCTCCAACCATTCAAGAAAGAGGGCAAGAGAAATCATCAAAGTGGAAGCCAAGCTAGCACCAGGAGAAAACCAAGATATTCTGACTTGGGTTAGAAAGGACCTTGACTTCCTAGGAAAATTTTACTGAAATTAGTTTCTTGTTCTAGGAATGCTGATGTAATTTAGAGTTAGCATGACTCTTTCCATCTTGTTTTGTAAAGCTAACTCCTCCATCTGACTTGAGGAGTAGCAAGAATTAACATGTGTAAAACTCTCTATGACCATAGAGCTTTTCTCTTTGAATGAATGAGGTTTATCGATATCGCTTGCTGCTTTGGATCATGTCTCTACATGCATAGTTTTATTTTTGTTTGTATTTTCTTTTTCTTTTTCATATTTTCTAATAAAAAATAATGAATACAGAAAGGAAAATTGTCTCTACGATACCCATATAGGACTCGCTCTCAATCAAGAGTCATAGATGAACTGGGTCAGTCACAAGAAGAGTTGAGAAGTGAAGTAAGTCAGCTAAAGGAACAAATGGCCAAGATCTTAGAAATTCTGGAAAAAATAAGGAACACAGAGGGGACTCCTTCAAAGGCAAATGATGATCCTTCTACCACGCCAGCTCACCCGCCCGGCTTTACGCCAGTTCCTTGGCAATATCCTAGTGCCACCTCTCAAGGGGCCATGATGCCACTCACCATCTACTCAAATAATCCTGAAACACAAGCATCTTCATCCCCACCATATGGCCTTCCACCTAGTTATGTGCCACCATTATCCACCAATATTCCTGAGGGTAGTGCACCGACAGTCTCAACGACTTCAAACCCTCCCCAAGGATCTCAACCAAATACCAGTGAGTTTCCTCAGTACCCTGTTTCTATTCCACCTTATGGCATTTCCCCTGGTTTTATGCCATCCTAAATTACCAACCCTCTTGAGAACGACTCATCATTGGTAATACCTACTTCAGGGCCACAAGGCTCGACTCAGGCCCAACCTCCTTTCTACATGCCATAATTTTTTCCTCATAAGGTCACTGGAACTTCTCCGCTTAACCCTTCAACTGAAGCCATTCAATCCAAGGAGAAAATAGAAGTTCTTGAAGAAAGACTGCGAGTCATAGAAGGAGCAAGTAGCTATGGTCTTCTGGATGTCACAGAGCTTTGTCTTGTCTCGAATGTGGTGATTCCTCCAAAGTTTAAGGTCCCAGATTTTGAAAAATATAAAGGAACCACTTGCCCAAAGAACCATCTGACCATGTGCATCCGCAAGATGGCATCACACGCTCATGATGACAAGCTGTTGATTCATTTCTTCTAGGATATCTTAGCTAGGGCAGCTTCTAATTGGTATACACACCTGGAACGTGCTCATATATGATGGTTCAAGGACTTGGCTGATGCTTTCTTGAAGCAATATAAGTACAACATCAATATGGCACCAGATAGGCTACAGTTGCAAAATATGGCTAAGAAAGGAGCTGAAACCTTTAAAGAATATGCTCAACGGTGGAGAGAGATAGCTGCTCAAGTTGAACCCCTGTTAACAGAAAGAAAAATGGTGGCCACATTCATTGACACTCTCTAGTCACCCTTCTATGACAAGATGATAGGAAGTGTGTCATCGAATTTCTCAGACATGGTTATCATCGGGGAAAGAGTTGAAGGAGGAATGAGAAGTGGGAAGATTGCTGAAAGTTCAACAGGGACATTTAGTGCCAAAAAGCCCCCAGCAGGGAAGAAAAGAGAAGGAGAAGCCCATGCTGTGACTTTTGATTAAAGGAGTTTTGCCCAAGGGAGACATAGCTAAGCGTCTGTTAACCCTCAACCATCATTCCAACCTCCCTACATGCCTTACTATCCATACATTGTTAATGTCTCTCAAGCTCTATACCCTCAACCTTATCGCCCAATGATCCCTTATCGTGCACCATCACCTATCCCAAACCAAACACTCCCTACTATGTCATATCAACCAACCCAACCATGGGCCCAAAACCCAAATACCAACCAAAAAAAGCCACTGGCTAACCAAGAAAAGAAACCTGTCCAATTTGACCCAATTCCCATGACCTATACTGAACTGCTACCACAACTCTTCCTAAATTCCTTATTGGTTCCTTGCCCAATGAAGCCAGTGGAACCCCCTACCTAAGAGGATTTGACTAGAATGCTAAATATAAGTACCATGCTGAGGCTGTAGGTCACTCAACAGAAAATTACAGAGCCTTGAAGTGCAAAGTGCAAGACTTGATTAATGCCACATAGTTAAACTTTAAAGAAAAAACTCCTAATGTAGGCCGCAATCCCTTGCCTGATCATGGAGGTCCTGTAGTTAATGCCATAGAGAAGTCTTCTGGACAATGTCTCATAAGTCGGGTAGCTGATGTGAAAACTCCCATGAGAGTAATTTTTCAAGAGCTTTGCAAATTTGGGTTGATATGAAACCAAGCTAAGATCAAAAAGGTCAATGAAGATGAATCTGTGTGCAAGATCCATAGGGAAGTCGGGCATTCTATTGAGGAATGTGATGAATTCAAACAGATCCTTCAAAGTTTAATGGACAGTCACCTAGTGTAAATAAGCAATCAGTACGATAATGGTGATGTCTATATGATCAAGGAAGTTACACCTCCACCAGTTCAAGAGGCTGCCAATACCTATGCAACACATCCAATCATAAAGCAAGCTCCAGATATACCAAGGTCATTGACGATTCATTATAGTAAAGAGGTGTCTCCACAAGTCTCTCTTGGTCGGAATCCTATCACCATCCAAGTGCCAACTCCTTTTCCCTATAAGGACACCAGAGCTGTGCCTTGGAAATATGATGTGCAAGTCATTGTGAATGATCTCCAGGACAATCAAATGAAAATCCCATCAGCTATCTCTAGCATATCTGGGATCGGTGGAATAACTCGGAGTGGTCGTATTTATACACCTGAGGATCTGTGTAAAGAGCAAGTGGAGGAAGTGGAAAGAATTCGGAAAGGGAAAGGCAAAATGGGGGAAACTTCTATTGAAAGAGCCTTGAAAGAAAAATAAGAACCAAATACAACAAAGCAAGAGGTCTATAAGAAAGAAGTGACTGAGGAAGAAGCTTGTGAGTTCTTAAAATTCATAAAGCAAAGTGAATACAGGGTGGTGGATCAACTGAACCGCACCCCTGCAAGAATATCACTCTTATCCTTATTAATGAACTCTGAGCCACACAGGAAGGTGCTAATGAAAGTGCTCAATCAAGCTCATGTTTCTTATGACATCACGGTTGACAAGTTGAATAGCGTTATGAGCAACATCATAACAGATAATTACATCACTTTCACCGATGATGAAATACCCAATGAGGGAAGAAAACATAATAAAACACTTCATATCTCAGTAAAATGTCAAGACCATATCATGGCTAGAGTACTGATGGATAATGGCTATTCCTAGAATGTGATGCCAAAGTCGACACTCTCCAAATTACCTTTTGATAGGTCACACATGAAATCAAGTGCGATGATAGTAAGGGCATTTGATGGCACAAGGAGAGAGGTCATAGGGGAGATTGGAATACCAGTTCAAATTGGTCCCTGCACTTTCAACATACTCTTCCACGTAATGGACATTGCACCATCATACAGTTGTCTATTAGGACGACCATGGATTCATTCTACTGGAGCTGTGCCTTCCACCTTGCACCAAAAAGTCAAATTCATAGTTGATAACAAGATGATTACTGTCTTTGGTGAAGAGGACCTACTGGTGAGCAAGCCGCTAGACACCCCTTATATTGAAGCTACAGAAGAGGCTTTGGAGACTGCCTTTCAAGCACTCGAGGTTGTCAATACCATTTATATAAAAGAAGGAGCTCCAATTCCTAAACCGTAACCCTCTGTTGCATCTGTAATGATGGCTAAAGTTATGCTAGAAGGGGGTTATCAGTATGGAGAAGGGCTGGGCAAGAAACGACAAGGTACCATAGGACTTTTCAACCCTTGGAAAATAAAGATAGATTTGGGCTAGGGTACAAACCCACCAAGGTTGATAAGAGGAGGATCATGAAAGAGAAAAAAGAGAAAAGGCTGGCTCACTTGAAAAATCAAGAACCTAAAGTAGAGGGAGTCCCCATCTGTGATATACGACAAAGCTTCCGAAGCGCGGGAGTTGTGTTCGTAGACCAAGTGACTGCAGTTGAAGATGATTTTGTCAGCCATACGAACCTGGTGTATGCATGTTCTTCAGATACAAGACTCGACAATTGGGAGATCTCCGAGTTTCCCATAACCTTAGAGTCTCTTTCAAAGTAATTCTGTACTGCTTTTCCTTTAGCTCTGCCCAAGGCTTTAGGATTTTCATTTGTAAATGGGCTCACATGTTTCCTTTCCAATAATTGTTATTAATAAAATGTATTTTTGAGTTCTCTCATTTTTCATTCCACCATTATCATGACCTTCTATTCATTTCATTTTTCTTGTGTTAACATCACTTATTGCAGATCTGAAAATGACTCTCTTGAAAGTGACAGTGTCAATATCTTATCATATAATTTTGAACACCCTGTTAATCATGCTGATGATGATAATGAGGATGATTGGGAAACTTCACCTGAGTTAATGAGATTACTTGAACAAGAAGCTAAAGAAATCCAACCCCATGAGGAACCAATTGAAGTAATTAATTTGGGGACTGAAAATGATAAGAAAAAAATCAAAATTGGTACCTCGATGAAAGAAGATGAGCGTAACATGTTGATTAAACTATTGTTTGATTATAGTGATGTTTTTGCATGGTCATACCAAGATATGCCAGGGCTAGACACTGACATAGTTGAGCACAAATTGTCATTAAAACCTGGGTACCCTCCGGTTAAGCAAAAGTTGAGATGAATGAAAGCTGAGATGTCCCTAAAAATCAGAGATGAAGTAAAAAGACAGTTTGATGCTAGATTTCGTGCAGTTGCAAAATACCCATAATTGGTTGCCAACATTGTTCCTGTCCCAAAGAAAGTCCGAATGTGTATGGACTATCGAGACTTAAATAGGGCCAGCCCTAAAGACGACTTCCTGTTACTCACATTAATGTTTTGGTGAACAACACTGCTCAACATTCATTTTTTTTCCTTTATGGATGGTTTCTCGGGATACAATCAGATCAAGATGGCACCGGAAGACATGGAGAAGACCACATTCATCACTTTATGGGGAACCTTCTGCTACAAAGTGATGTCTTTTGGTTTAAAAAATGTTGGGGCAACGTATCAAAGAGCTATGGTGACATTGTTCCATGACATGATGCACAAAGAAATAGAAGTTTATGTGGATGATATGATTGCGAAGTCAAAAATAGAAGAAAATCATATAATTAATCTACAAAAGCTTTTTGAGCGATTGAGGAAGTTCAAACTCAGACTGAATCCTACAAAATGCACTTTTGGTGTCAGATCAGGCAAACTATTGGGGTTTGTGGTGAGCCAGAAAGGAATAGAAGTTGATCCTGACAAGGTTCGAGCAATACTGGACATGCCAGTCCCTCGAACTAAAAAGGAAGTTCAGGGATTTTTGGGAAGGTTGAATTACATCGCTCAATTCATATTCTAGCTCACAGCAACATACGAGCCACTCTTCAAGTTGTTATGTAAAAATCAACCAATCAAGTAGAATGAAGATTGCTAAAGAGCCTTTGAAAAAATCAAGCAGTATTTACAAGAACCCCTAGTTTTGGTGCCTCCAGTGCCGGGGAGACCTCTCATTATGTATTTGACGGTGCTTAATGAGTCTATGGGTTGTATACTGGGGCAGCATGATGAATCCGGTTGGAATGAACGCGCCATCTATTACTTAAGTAAAAAGTTCACCGATTATGAGGCAAAATACTCATTGTTAGAGCGAACTTGTTGCGCCTTGGCATGGACTGCTCATCGATTGAGGTAATACATGTTGTGTTACACTACTTGGTTGGTGTCCAAAATGGATCCTATCAAGTATATCTTTGAGAAACCTGCTCTCTCTAGGAGAATCGCGTGACGACAAGTTTTATTATCTGAGTATGAAATTGTTTATGTCACCCAAAAGGTAATTAAAGGAAGTGCCCTTGCAGATTATCTAGCTAACCAACCTATAGAGGATTATGGGTCGATGCAATGTGAGTTCCCTGATGAAGATATAATGGCTCTGTTTAAAAATGAGGAATCCTCTGAAAAAGAAAAATAGACTATGTGGTTTGATGGAGCCTCTAATGCACTGGGGCACGGCATTGGAGCCATCTTGATCTCCCCTGAAGATAAATTCATCCCAATCACAGCAAGGTTATGTTTTAACTGTACTAACAATATAGTAGAATACAAAGCGTGTGCTTTGGGTATTCAGGCAGCAATAGAATCAAAAGCAAAGATCTTGAAAGTATATGGGGACTTTGCCTTGGTCATTCATCAACTAAAAGGAGAATGGGAGACCCGTGACGCCAAACTGATTCCATACCATGTTTTCATCAAAGAATTAATAAAGTAATTTGATGAAGTCACTTTTCATCATGTTCCTCGAGAAGAGAACCAGTTAGCTGATGCTTTGGCCACACTATCATCAATGTTCCAAGTAAGTCATGAAAGGGACATACCACTTATAAAAATGGAAAGTCGTGATTGTCCTGTATATTGTCAAGTGGTTGAAGATGAACCTGATGGGAAACCATGGTACCATGACATTAAATGTTTCATCAAGAATAGGGAGTACCCTGCAGGCGCTTCAGAAAATGACAAGAGGACCCTGAGGAGGCTTGCAATGGGTTACTTTCTGAATGGGGAAATACTTTACAAAAGAAATCATGATATGATGCTTCTAAGATGTGTTGATGCAATGGAAGCAGAAAAGATTATTGAAGAAGTACATGAGGGTTCTTTCGGAACTCACTCCAATGGATATGCAATGGCAAGAAAAATCCTAAGATCTGGTTATTATTAGTTAACCATGGAAATTGACTGCTTCAATCATGTGAGGAAGTGCCATAAGTGCCAAACATATGCTGATAAAATCAATGCACCGCCAGTCTCCTTGAATGTCCTAGCAGCACCTTGGCCATTCTCCATGTGGGGTATGGATGTCATAGGACCTATTGAACCTAAGGCCTCAAATGGGCATCGCTTTATCCTTGTCGCGATAGACTACTTCATTAAATGGGTTGAGGCTGCTTGTGACCAGGAATGTGGTAATTAAGTTCATCAAAAGAGAGTTGATATGTCGTTATGGTCTACCAAATAAGATCATCACTGACAATGCAACCAACTTGAATAACAAAATGATGAAGGAAATGTGCAAGAATTTCAAGATCCAACACCATAACTCCTCGCCATATCACCCAAAGATGAATGGGGCTATTGAGGCAGCAAACAAAAACATCAAGAAGATCATCCAAAAAATAGTCGTGACATACAAAGATTGGCATAAGATACTTCCCTTTGCTCTGCATGGTTATCGCACGTCTGTCCGTACCTCAACTGGGGCAACTCCTTTTTCTTTAGTTTACGGAATGGAAGCTGTACTCCCTATTGAGGTAGAGATCCCCTCATTAAGAGTACTGATGGAGACAGAATTGGAAGAGGCCGAATGGGTCCAAGCTCGACTAGATCAGTTGAATCTTATTAAAGGTAAAAGGTTAACTGCACTGTGTCATGGCCAGTTATATCAAAGGAGACTTATGAAAGCCTATGCAAAAAAAGTGCGCCCTCGACAATTTCAAGAAGGAGACTTAGTGCTCAAAAAGATCCTGCCAATTCAAAAAGATCACCGGGGAAAATGAACTCCAAATTACGAAGGACCTTATGTCGTGAAGAAGGCCTTCTCTGGAGAGTCCTTGATTCTTGCAAAAATGGACAGTGAAGATCTACCACTTCCTGTAAATTCAGACGCAGTCAAGAAATATTATGCGTAAAAGCACTACTTGTCAAAAAAAAAAGAAAAAAAGGAAAAGAAAAGGAAAGGGAAAAGTATGGCTCGCTAGGTGGAAAACTTGAAAAGGCTACCTAGGCAAAAGTTAGAGCGACCTGGTAGGTTAAAAACTTGAAAGAGCGACCTAGGCAAAAGCTAAGGTCCAAAATAAAATGACAATAGTGCTCGATATGACAAAGGAAGTGAGACCTGAGCGGTTGAGTCTCCATGCTAGGGATGAGCAAATATCTGCTTTAGAGTAAACTAAGTTTCCATATTGGGGCAGGCCAAATGATCCCAACTGAGGCAGTCAAAGTCTTCATAGGCTGGTTAATGGGTGTTCAAAATCGGGTATGCAGAGGATTGGCACTGATTACGATAAAGGGTTTCACTGGAAGAACTGAAGACCTTTACCCTTATCATCCCTTTGTAAATTTTATGTTGATGACCACAATATTACTTTCTTTTCACCATTTTCATTTCAATACAATATCATCATGTTTTTACCTTTGCCTCTTCTTTGACTCAATATGCATTTTTCTAATAATCATATATTGGAATATGAAATGTGTGACATTGCTATTAAAGCATTGAGAATTACTAATGACTTGTAAGGTATGGGAAACACAATAATTCCTGATTAGAGTGTTAATAAAAAGAAGGACAACCAGGTCACCTCAAGGGTCATCTAAAGGGTTTTCCCATTGTTCTTATGTGTCACATTTAATGCATACCTCAAGGGTCATCCTGGTTGGACATTTCAACCATCGGCTGAATAGACAAAGGAAAGGATGCCATTAAATCTCATTCTAGTTCATCTTTGAAAAAAATTACAATCATGTCCTCAGGGGTCGTGGAGACACAAAAAAAAAAAGAAAAGCCAAAAAAAAAAAAGTTTTTCGTATTCTCGTACATCTGAAGCATGCATAGTGAACTATTTCATTTTGCTAGCCTTGACCTACAAAGGTCCAACTTGCTGTTTTCAGTCAAATCAGAGCTTTATGTCCATTACTTTTCTGGGTCCTCGTACCCGTTGTTTTTGGGTCCCCGTACCCATTGCCTTTTTGTTTTTGTTAAGTTTCAGCGGATACCTGACTCCGCAAGCTTTTTACTTTTTCGAGTCCCCGCACCCATTGTTTTATGTTTTTGGGTCCCCGTACCTATTGCTTTTAAGTTTTGTTAAGCTTCAGCGGATACCTGACTCCGCAAGCTTTTTACCTTTTGGGTTCTCGTACCCATTATTTTATGTTTTTGGGTCTCCATACCCATTGCTTTTAAGTTTTTGTTAAGCTTTAGCGGATACTTGACTCCACAACCTTTTTACTTTTTCGGGTCTCCGCACCCATTATTTTATGTTTTTGGGTTCTCGTACCCATTGCCTTTAAGTTTTCTATTAAGTTTCAACAGATACCCGACTCCGTAAGCTTCTTACCTTGTTTTTGTTAAGCTTCAGCGGATACTTGACTCCGCAAGCTTTTTACCTTTTGGGTTCTCGTACCCATTATTTTATGTTTTCGGGTCCCTGTACCCATTGCATTTTTGTTTTTGTTAAGCTTCAACGGATACCTGACTCCGCAAGCTTTCTACCTTTTGGGTCCTCGTACCCATTGTTTTATGTTTTCGGGTCCCCGTACCCATTGCCTTTAAGTTTTTGTAAAATTCAATGATACCTAATTCCGTAAGCTTCTTACTTTGTTTTGGTTAAACTTCAACAGACACCTGAATCCGCAAGTTTTTACCTTTTCATGGACAAAATTGAATCAATTCCTTTGTTTTTCATTTTTTCTAAATGTAAAACAAAGGGGGGCAGCTGTTGATACTCAATTTTGTCCATTTTCTTTTTATTTTCATTTTATTTATTTATTTAATTTAATTTCTTTCTTAAAAAAAAGAAAAAAAAAGAGAAAAAAGAAAAGAAAAATCACTACTGGTCAACCCATGACCCAATCTCCATCCCAACCCACAACCCAACTTCCTTCTTCCTGCTGCTGCAACCCTAGCCTCCACAATCAGCTTGCATTGAATTGGATTAAAAGCTTCAGACAGTTTTCTTTTCCAATCATCAAGTTCTGACAGTTTTCTTCTTTATTTGCATTCATTCAGAAACTCAAGGTTCAAACCGTTTTAATCTTTTTGCATTCCAATCATTAGAAATCGAAGAGTTTTGTTTTGGCATGTTTTTTTTTCTTCCTTATAAGAATCACGCACAAATCAGTCAGGGGAAGGGATCGTTCAGAAAATAACAAGCAAAAAATCATAGACTGAGAAAAATTCCCACAGACACAGATTCATCACACGAAAATTCCTTGTCACCCGAAACCCTTGCAGCAAACCACCATCATCCACATACCAAGCATCACCAAAAGCCTTCTTCACTTACCTTCTACTTTCTTTCTATCTCTGCACCTGCTTATTCTTACCATTATTCTTCAACCATTCTCATCATCATCTTGAACCATTCTCTGCAACTCATCAACCATCAAACACTTCATTCCTAGCTTCCAAAGCCACCATAACCGAACCTCCACCCCTTGACCTTCATCATCTTCAACAAACCACCACAAACCACCACCAAACAACTACCACCATTAGCAAGCCAACTGAGTCAACTCAGTGAACAATCACCATCTCCCACCATCATCTTTCACCATATCAACCACCCATCTTTAACCTTCCACCACACCACCAGGTCCATTACCATCTCCGTGCCCCACCGGAACTTCACCAGGATCCGAGCTCGCCGACCAATCGTGTGCGCTCCGACCAGGCCGACGACCGGCCACCACACCATCTCAAGCTCGCAGTTCGCCCAAACACCGCGACTGGTTTGATCCCACACCGCCCCAAGGACCCAGATCCGCCGTGTCGGGCCACCGCGCAGTAGATCCCGTGAGCCGTCGCTGCTCAACCCCGACCCCTGAGTCCCTCGCGTCACTCCAACGTTGCCAGATCCGTCTCAGATCTGCATCGAACCGGTACTGCACCACCGTGAGCCGCCCTACCCATGCCGGTCTGCTGTGACTAGCTCTTCCCAGATCCTATGCGTCACCGTTTCTTCGCCAGAGCTCCATTGAATCCGTCGGATCACCACCTCTCTGCACCACTGTGAGTTCTCCCTTTCCCCCTCTTCTTCTTTATTTCATTTTCGTTTCATGTGTCTGAGACAAAGTCTTTTTATTTTGTTGTGCATTTTTTTTCCAGAATCGTTAGCTTTTTTTTATATTTTTTTTCTTCTAATGGGCTTATAGCCCATTTCCTTTTTAAAAGTTTTTTTATTTTTATTAAAATAGAAAAAATGTGTGAAATAAAAAAGATCCAAATATGTTTTGAATTTTAAGATTTAGTACTTGTTTGACCATATTTATTTTACTTAATGATATGTTTTATATTGTGTTTCGTGATTAATGAAAAATAAATAAATAAAATAAAAATGCATAAAATATAAAAAAATTATAAATAAATAAAAAATGTAATAAAAGTGAACTTGTGATTTGATTTGATTTGATTATAGTTTATTTGTCTCTTTATAACTTGTGAATTTATCTTATTGATTAAAACTGGCCGATGACGTAAAAATTAGGAGAGGATCGGAGCGCCGATCAAATATACTCTTTCCGATAATCTTGAGGCTTTATATTGAATTTTGCTAGGAGCGCTGACGAAGTCTAATTCTCACACTAAATTAACATATTTTCTCTAAATAAAATACAACCTCTTTTTTTAATTAAAATAAAATCTTTTTGTAAAAAAAAATCCTCAAATAAAAGTGAACAAATTCATACAGTTTTAATATCATGATTGTGGTGAATTAAAGTTTTATTTTTTATGAAGACCCTTTTTTTAGAAATTATTATAAAAATCTCATTGTGCCTAAAAATATTTTTCTTGATTATAAATGAGATTTTATTTGGCCATTTACTTTTAAAAAAAAATTTCTCTTACCTCAAACAAATTTCTTTGAATTAAAATTTATTCATTGAAATAATGTTTTATTTGGCCATTTATTTTGAAAATTACTTCTCTTCAAAAAAAATAAAATTTTGATTTACCACTTTTATATAATATGTTGTAGACTTAGAATTTGTTCCAAAATAATGGCTATTTAGCCACTCATTTCTGGTCTTAGTCATTTATCATTCTTGATATTATACTTGACAAAATGGGACATGCTAAAGTAAAAATTAAAAAAAGTATTTCTTTTCTTTTTTTAAAGGACCAATTTAATTAATCTTGCAAATAACATTAGATTAAATAAGTAACCATTCTTAGAACGGACGGTGTAGGGTGCTAATACCTTCCCTACCCGTAATCAACCCCCGAACCATAAACTCTGAAACGTAGACCATCTCTCAGGTGTCCAATTGCACCATTCCATTTAATGGATAAAGTGATTGGTGGTGACTCCCAACACCCCGAGGTCTTTTCCTCCTTGTTCTTTTTATTTTCACGGCGCCCTTCGGGACGGTTGCGACAACTAGCAACAATTAAAGGTCACAAGTTTTCATAGTATATCACTGGAGAATCAATTCTAGAGAAGTATGATTCATAAGATGAGGCAACAAAAAAGAAGATCTGTGAAGCTTTTCTCTATTGGGAGTAGCAGGATTAGTTGTTGCTGTCATGGTTGCTTTCCTCGATGGGTGGTTCATTCGCAACAAGAATGGTAGGTTGTGAATTTTCTTTTCAAGTTTGGAAGAAATTAGAAACATTCTTTGCATCTTAGATTAGAGCAAAGGTTAGACAGTTTAAAAATTAGTTAAGGAACACAAGAAAAGATTCACCTATAGCTTCTTATCTACTTGCAATTAAGAAATTGGTTGACACTTTGGGGTCAATAGGATCTCCAATTAATGAATTTGAATATGTGGAATCAATTCTTGATGGAATGACAGAAGAGTATAAAGGTTTTGTTACTGCAATCACTTCAAGAAGTGAACCTTGCAGTGTTGGAGAACTTGAAGCTCTCCTTATGGCTTAAGTAGAAAGATCAAGCGGTTTAGAAAAATTAAATTGAATATTGTTCAAGGGAATTTAGCTCAATTACAGATCAAGAAAAATCAGGGCTATGGTGGTAATTTTAGAGGAAGTTTCAATCAGAGGCAGAACTTTGGTGTTGGTCAAGGTCATGGTTTCATTATGAATCAAGGAAGAGGATCCTTCAATGGTAGAGGGCAACAAAATTTCAGAGGCCATTTTGGTAGGTTTCGTGGTAGGATCTTCTCTGGTGAGAAACCTCAGTGCCAACTTTGTAAGAAAGTTGGTCACAATACAACAGACTGTTGGTACAAATTTGATCAGTCTTTCACAAGTTCTAGTTCTTAATTGAATCAGATCTCTAGGAATTTTGGTAGTGGTAATCCCTCCATGAATGCCTTGATGGCTGTTTAAGGTCCTTATCATAATTTTTCTAGTGGCAGTGTCAATTCTCCTATGAGTGCTATGTTAGCTACTCCCTCAACATTGTATGGTCTAGCATGGTATCCTGATTTTGGTGCCACTCACCATCTAACACTAGATTCATCTAACCTACAACACAAGATAAAGTATGATGGTTTAGAAAAAGTGTTTGTAGGTAATGGTGTAGGTCTGTCAATATCACATGTTGGGCACTCTAAATTTCCTTCTAATTCTGTCAATAGCTCCTTTATCATAAATAATCTTTTGCATGTTCCTAAAATCACCATAAATTTGTTAAGTGTTGCTCAATTTGCTAAAGATAATCATGTGCTTTTTGAGTTTCATTCTAACTAGTGTTTTGTCAAATCTCAAGATACCAAGGATATCCTCCTCCAAGGAACCCTTAGAAATGGACTGTATGTCTTTCCTCAATTCCATCTCACAAAGTCTTCTCATTCTGTTCTATCAAATGTTGCTTCAACATCATCTTCAATTGATTTGACACCCTAGCATTCAAGGCTTGGTCATGCTTTTAATGAAGTTGTGACTAGACTATTGAAGTAATGTAATTTTCCTATTTCTTTTTGTAATTCTCAGTTGTCCAGTGTGTGTGAGGCTTACTGTATGGGAAAATCTCATCAGCAACCATTTTCTTATTCTGATTCAGTATATTTTGCTCAATTACAACTTGTGTACACTGATATTTGGGGTTTAGCCCCTTTGAATGCAATAAATGGTGTCAGATACTATATTATGTTTATTAATGTTTATTCTAAGTATTCTTGGATCTATTTGTTACACACGAAGTCTCAAGCACTTTCTGTTTTTCTTTAATTTAAACAAATGGTTGAGTTATAATTAGGAACTCAACTCAAAGCATTACAAATTGACAATGCTAAAGAATTCTTGGTTTATCCAAATATTTAGAGTCCATTGGCATTTCTCATCGATTGACATGCCCTTATGTGCATCAACAAAATGTGAGTGTAGAGAGGAAGCATAAGCAAGTCACTGAAATGGGGTTGACATTGCTTGGAGCCTCCTCTCTTCCTCTCAAATTCTGGGGAGATGCTTTTCTTCATGTTGTTTCTATCATAAATTCCTTACTAACTCCAGTACTTCACAATGTTTCTCCCTTTGAAGTTCTATTCAACAAACAATTAACCTTTATACCACAGCTTCAAAGTATTTGGTTGTGTATGTTACCCATTCACTATACCTTAGAATAAAAATAAAATTGATTTCACATCTGTTTAATGTGTATTCTTAGGCTTTGCCCCTGCCCATAAAAGTTTAAATGCCTATCCCTTTCAGGAAAATCCTATTTTACACTACATGTCATCTTTGATAAATTTCTTTTTCCACTTAAATTACAATCTAGTCCATTTCTGTCATAATCCTCTTTGATTTCCTCTCCCATTATTTTTGTTCCTTTTATTCCTTTAGTGTCTAGGAGTGCCTCAACTGTATATAGACAACTAACTACTGCATTAAATGATCATTCTGTGCCTAATCATTTTTCTGACCAGAATTCTAGTACTAAGCACAATAATGCTTCCACAGTACCTCTTGCTGTAGCACAGATCTGTCCTCACCTGCAGCAGCCCTCTATTGTGCCTGTTACTTAGAATATACACCCAATGCTGACTAGGGCCAAGGTTGGTGTCCATAAACCAAAAGTGTTCTCTGCTGTTTTAGAGCCAACTTCTGTAGCTCAAGCACTTGCTCAACCACACTAGAAGAAGGCTATGGATAATGAATATGATACTCTCATTAGAAATAAAACTTGGTCCCTAGTTGAGCTTCCTCCTGATAGAATTACAATGGAAGTAAATGGGTATTTCGAGTTAAATATAAGTTAGATGGCTTTATAGATAAATATAAGGCAAGACTAGTTGCCAAAGGCTTCAATCAAAGGCCTGGCTTTGATTATACTGAGACTTTTAGTTCAATGGTCAAGCCTGCAACTATTAGAATGGTACTTACTTTGGCTTTGAGCATGATTTGGCCTATTCACCAACTTGACATTAACAATGCCTTTTTGAATGGGGATCTACAAGCGGAGGTTATATGCTACAGCCACAAGGTTTTACAGTTGGTAGCTCTCAACTGGTCGCTCTCAATTGGAAAACAATAAAATGAATATTAAGATATCTTCAAGGAACTGCATCTCATGGTTTACATCTTCAACAATCCACTCATTTAGGTCTCTATGGATTCAGTGACTTTGATTAGGGTTCTGACATTGATGACAGGAAATCTACAAGTGGCTATTGTGTTTATTTTGGTAAGAATTTAGTATCCTGGTCCAGCAGAAAATAACATGTAGTGTCTCGAAGGAGCATAGAGGCAAATTATAGAAGTTTTGCTGCATTAGCTGCTAAGCTCATTTGGTTGCAATCTTTGCTATTTAAACTCAGGGTGCCACTACCCTATCCTCCCAAAGTATTCTGTGATAATCAAAGTGTTGTTCTATTGGCTGCCAATCCCATCCTCTATTCTCGTACAAAACATTTTGAGCTTGATCTGTATTTTGTTCGAGACCAAGTGCTTTCTAACAAGATGCAAGTCAGTCACATTCTAGCATATGAACAGGTGGTTGATATACTAACCAAAGTTGTTTCAAGTTCTTTGTTCACCACATTTAGAGACAAACTCAGAGTTGAACCACATCAACTGTTGTGTTTGAGGGGGGATGTAAGTGAGAGTGTTAGTTAATACAATTAGTAGTAGTTGTTAGTTAAGAGTTTGTTATGATAGTTAATTAGTTGAGAGTTTGTTATTTTGTTATATATATATATATCAGAATGCCATAGTGAGTGAATGAAAAGAATCAAATGATGAATCATTGATCTCAATCTCGATTTCTTTTCTCTTTTCTTTTTCATTCCTTTCTCTCCACCATCCTGGCCCTGATACCTTTCACAATGCAATAAGTGAAGATTGTTAACCATCCAAATCTGCATGTTTTGATCCAATAGGTCTTTGGAAGTTCTAAAATTTAGTATTACTTCAAATCTTATTTTAGTTCCTTATATTGCCATTGTTTAACCTGTTGTCATACCTAGGATGGTTTTGGAAAAGTTTGGAACCATAGCTTATTAGCAAATATTATTGAGGGAGAAATAACCAGTCACTGCATTGATATGGTAAGATCGTGCCTCTGTACTACTGTTATCATTTTTTGGATTGTAAACATAGTTTGAGTCATGAAGCTTCCATTTGTGTCATCATAAGCATCTTTTGGTGGGACTAGTACTTTCTGTTCAAATTATCTCTTTTAAGGCCCCCTTCCCACTTATCCTTTTTTCCCCATATTATTACTTTTGACAACTATGGTATCTCAGGTCATTGTAATAATCGTGATGTGCATTATGGAGTATGGTAAGTTAACCTATTATTATACTGCTATTGATCAATATTGAATAAACAGAACTGGAAAAATATGGAGATATAGCACTTGTACAGTTTGAGATTTATTTTACATGATATAATTTTAAAATTAAAATAGCATAAATGTGTAATCATACTATATATAATGATACCCACTTTCAGCCGAGTGGTTTTATTTTGTGCTTTATAGGAGGAGTAGCTTAGTTTGCATACTTAGAACACTAGAATACTCAAATAACATGAACTGCCTTTCTAATTCCTAACAATTTCTTTTTTAAATGTATTGAAGTTTTTGTATTAAAAGTTCCTGTTAAACTACTGTGCAGTGGTTCAGATTATTACCATCTTATTAGAATACGGTATTGATATTTGACCACGCATGCTTCTTATAGTAATTATTTAAATGTTGTCAGCAATTTTTCTGTTTGTTGTGCCTTGCTGATTGCTAGAATTATCCTTGTGGATTCTTTAACAGTTCTCTTAGTCCTCATTTGTGTGATCTCTAGCAGACTAGCACAGTAACCAAGAAAATGATAGATGATGGGGGTTAAGTGCATGAGGACATGATCTTTGATTTACCTATTTAGATTTAATTCAGTAGACAAGTCAAGTATCACTTTCTCTCATTCTTATGCTGCTATATCTCTGACGTCAAAAATTTTTCCATGTGGTAAACAGCAAGCTACGATATGATACTATACAAAGAGATATTGAAGTTTGGGAGCTTGTACGTTTTGCTTTCTTAATTTTCTTTCTTATCTTATTTGAACAAATATTCATTAGAACTTGTTCAAATTGACATATTCTCCTGGGGTGTCTTCATTATTCTTAGGTTAGCACTAACATATTGCTCAAGTATAGTGGTCCTGTTGATATCTGGTTGTCCATGTTTTGGGCCATGCTGCTCTCAAGTAAAACCATGCAGTGCCTGGTAAATGAACATCCACGTAGGAGCTTTCTCGCTATGGCCCAACACTCAAGCCAGTGGATGTGGTATGTTTTTTCTTATTTTTATTATAAAACTGTATCCCAAATATCTCTGCCTCTTGGTTGTCAATCTTCCATCCATTACACATGACATCTATGTGATAGATATTTAAACACTTAAATTGAAGTTATCTCGAGGCATTGTCCAACAGCACATATTTTTCTCAATCTAAAAATTAATTTTATTTCTGCAGGTTCCGCAAGCTTTTTGTAGCCTTGTCCAGTTATACCTATATGAACACTCTTAGAAAGATCAAGTAAGGTTACGACATTGAAAGAAATCAAAGGATCACATTGCTTGTGACTTGTAATATCTGTTTTCATACTTGTATTTGTCGCAATCCTGTTTGGCATCTACATGAGCGTACATCAAACTTACCTCTTGGTTCAAGCTAAACATTCCGTGGCACTGTGGCTCAAACAGCCTTTCACTTCCTCTTGACATGTTTGAACGGAATCACTGCAAATTTTCTTCACATTATCCTAGATGCATATTTTCATTAGCATTGCTCAAAGTTTGTCTCAGGTTTTGCTTGCTTAGTGTACAGTTCGTTGTGTCAGTAAAGTAGCACAATAAGTGTTCTTTATTACTGATGTATTAGCAAAAGGCCATGACCATCCTTAATGATTATCTTAAATCACCCAAAAGCTAATACTTGTAAGTGTTCTGTAATTATATTTGGTGATCCTTCTTTTAATCATGTGTAACGTAACATCTTTGAGCAATTGCACATGCATAGACTGAAACAACGGCATCTGATTTGGCGGGACTGCTTAATGTTGCCGCCATGTTCAAGGTTTAATTTACAACGAAATATTGAGTAGAGAATAGATGGAGGGTGAATATGTTGGAACCTTCAATAAAATTAAGTTGATATATGCTAGGGATAAATTACTACATGCTCCTAGTGGACTCCATCATTATTTAAATGCTGAGATATCAAAATATGAATAGAGTACACTTCTACATGTCATAATTTCTTCATGTCATATTTTATTATTCAGATATTATTTTATTTATAATGAATTTTAGTTTGTTTATTTTGTTTGTACTAGATTTTAATTTATTTGTGTGCTGAATTATCACTTAAGATATTCATCTAAAATTGTTTTGACAAATTAATACATTTGTTTAAATTTTAATGATTTTATAATTTTATTTGAATATACTAATTGGCTTGTAATATAAAATAAGTTGAAATGTATTAAAATTGGCATGTCAACAAAGTTGAAATAACTAAATTAATTTAAAATAAAAATAATATAACTGCCCCTAAAAAAGAAGTAAGATTATTTTTCAATTTTAGTGGCGGTTTGGAAACTGATGCTATAAATAAATAATAATGAAATACGAATATTTTTTGCAGCCGTTAAGGACCGCCACTCAATGTAACAAAACCGCAGCTAAGATAACCGCTGTGAAAACCACCACTAAAAAAAATAGCAGCAATTATTCCAGCAATTGCCTGAAACTGCCGCAAAAATGTTTAAGGACGCTTGTGGCTAATTTTTTTGCGGCAATTTGAACTGCCGCTAAACATAATTTCTAACACCGCTATTAACCATTTTTTTTATAGTGTGTCGCAGTATAGTTATATTTTCATGGCTCAATTAACGCGAGGCAATCATACTTATAAAGAACATGTTATTGCCTAAATCTATTTTGGCATTCATAAAAAGTCTTAAGTAGGATTATCAATATAACAATTCAAAAAGTATCTAATGGATCTTAACAAATGTAGAAAAGAGATTTTCACCCCTCTTTTCTTACAGGTATCACAAATGACATTAGTACTATATGCGGATATGACTTTTGTTTATATTCCTTTGTTTTGCTTAGATCCAATGACTCTTATTAATTAACACTTATAACCATTAATGGAAAAAAAATATTCACGTGACTTTCTTTTTAACTGCGGAAGGCCATTCTTTCTTTCTCATTCAATTTTCTCAAACCTAATGTAAAATGGTAGAAGTTTTATCTGTGAAGTAATCATGCCATTCTCCAAAAATTTCCCATTGTTACAGGCGTTATACACGTCTAAAATAGCATTATTGTACTTCTCTTAACAAACAGAAAAAGATGAATGGCCATGTCCTATGGAACACAAGTAATGCTTCTTTGAATCTTCCCCACACCATTACCTATTTGCTTTGAAAAATAACCTATGCATACATTCCATCAAACTCCACCTCCAGACAGTTATTACTTTGTCAAAAATAATATTTGTAGTCCACCAACAAATGTAAGCTTTCAACGCCTTATTGGATGTGACACTGCAGAATGCCAAATTGCCAACATGATGGCCAGTGCCATATAAACCCATTGATGAAAGGGCTTTAGGCCTCTAAATTTACAAGGACTCATAATTTCATAATAAAATAATTAATCATATTAAAAATAAAAATTAAGATAATTAATAATAAATTAACAGGACTTTCGTCTTAATTTGCTTTTATTTTTTTTTCCTTGACTTCAATCTTTTCTAAAGAATAAAAAATTACGAATAACTTAATTATAAAAATTTAATTAAGAATTTTGTATATCAAAAAAGTTAGTAAAATAAAATTAGAATAAAAAAACTTTCGTTTATTTTCTCAAAAGGCCTCATTTTATATTTAGCTTTAAGCTTATGAGATTATTGAGCCACAGATGATGGCTCCTAATCTCAGTCAAATACATCCATTGGCATTTCCATTGACAAGATTTTTGCGACCAAGGCTATGAAACAGGGATTGCCTACAGTTGAAAATGTTAGGTATTTGAGCTTCTGCTGTTGTGAAATTGTAGGAGAGAAATTAACAGAGAAAGAGGTCCCATGAGATTATGTGGCAATTTACTTATAAACATTAGATCTAAGTAAAATAAACGGACAGGATAAAGTGAGTCTTTTGACTTACTCATTGATTTACTCAGTAAATGGATCGCTACACACACACACACACATATATATATCAAAAAACATATGAAAGCATCATAAGACCTCATAAATAAAACATGATAACACACACACACACGTACACACACACACACACATATATATATATCAAAAAACATATGAAAGCATCATAAGACCTCATAAATAAAACATGATAGATTAGTCACTCTATGATTGAAGGAAAAAGTAGAAAAACAAGTTTTCATTTTTAGTTTAGTTATAGGATATGTATTACAAACTACATATATTTATCAAATATTTGAGTATATGGTAGGGTGTCAGTATAGGATACGTATCAGACACTAATATAACTAACATTTTAAAGTACTTGTAATTCCTATATTGAAAATTACAAACTGACTCGATGTCTATATAAACTGAGGTCGTACATGCTTGTCTTTAATTTTTAGAAACATGAACTTGATTTTGCTTAATGATGCTACAACATCTGTCATATTCATTTGCTCTTCAGGTAAATCTGCGCAACAATTCAAGGCCAATCTCAAAATAGATGATATAGATGCTATTATGTCATCAATATGATGTCCTTCATCTTGTAACAAATTGGAATCCACAACTCGAGTAATTGCATGGGGTAATGATTCACTAATCCAACCTTTCATGCTCAATCCAGCAACAAATAACTCGTCTGTTGGCTTCTTTCTTGTGAATGTTTCCATCAGCATAATCCCAAAACTGTATACATCTCCTTTTGTAGAGATAATCCCCTTGGATCCAAACTCTGCATGCCAATCCAACATCGATTAATTTTACTTATAATACTTTTTATAGTGCACATTAAGTTTTTCTTTTATAGTAATAGTGACATGGCAATTCAAACCTATGCTCTCATTGAAATAACTGAAAGCTCTTAGGATCAGTATCCGATTTCTACTGCATATTAAATAACTTTTGGAATAGCTAGGAGGTATAGTAAGAGGACAGGTATATACGACACAAATAAGCCACTAAAATAGGAAGAACAAAATGTTAAGGTACTATTAGACCAATAGAAAGGAAATATCCAAAATAATGAACGTTTCAAAATAACAATTTAAAGAATGCATTTCAGTTCACATGAGATTTTAAATTAAAAGCACTTCTGATTAAAGGTCAGTGAGTGTTTTGAATCTTTTAATTTACACCCTGGTTTGGTGATCTTCAATTGTGTGTGCAACCTATGCAAAAATATGGTTATAATCAAAATAACAAAAGTTAAAAGAAAATTATATACTAATGTAGGATAATTACCTGGTGCAATGTAGCCAAGTGTAGCCATAGTCTCGGTATATTCTTTGGATTGTCCTTCATCTAAAAGTTTCGCAATCCCAAAATCACTGACATGGGCAACCATGCCTTCATCCAATAAGACATTACTAGGCTTTACATCACAATGAACCACTGTTGGTGAAGAACCATGATGCAAATAATCCAATGCAGATGCCACATCTATCATTATATCTAGCCTTTGCAAGAAGTCTAGACAAAAGTTATGAGAGTACAACCATCTTTCAAGGCTCCCATGGGGCATGAACTCCATTACTAAAAGCTTGTAATCAAAATTTGAACAGCTACCGATGATCCTGATGAGATTTCGATGACGCAGATTGCGCATTGCTTCACATTCTACATTAAAGCCCTTTGATTCAAATTCTAAGTCCAAATTAAATAATTTGACTGCAACCACCATGCCATCTGAAAGTATACCTTTGAACACGGAGCCAAAACTGCCCTTACCAAGTAAATTACTCTCATCAAATCCATTGGTTGCCCGTGAAAGTTCATAATAGGGAATCATTTTTGTTGCTGGTAAGGTTGATAAACTTCCTTCACTAGGATTACCATCATTCTTTGTTGGACGCCTTATTAGAAGGAATACACATAGAACAACCAAAATGATTGACAGCATTATAGGCAATATACATTTGATGAAAAACATATTTGCCTTTGACCTTCGCTTCTTCATTTTACTGCATGGTGGGACTTGTAGTCTAGCATTTCCACAAAGTGCTTTATTAAATATGAAAGATTGAGGTGTGAAAGCTTTAAAAGGCCCACCGTTGGGAATCTCTCCTTCTAACCTATTATAAGAAAGATTGATAAATTTGAGATAATGAAGTGACTCCAGGGATTTTGGAATCACGCCGAACAAATAGTTTTGGGATAAGTCCAGGGATGTCAAACTTATCAAACTGCCAAGTGAATCAGGAATATTCCCTAGCAATTTATTATGTGCTAAGTTGAGAGTTTGCAAATTTAGCAATCCAGCAATGGCCCTAGGAATGCTTCCTGAAATTTGATTCTTTGATAGATCCAACAATATAACAGCTTCTAAGTTCCCAATATCCTGGGGAAGAAATCCAGTTAAAGCATTGTCAGATAAGTCTACCTCTAGAATGTCTTTGAGACTCCAAAGAGAAGAGGGTAACCCATTCAGTTTGTTAGAGTTCAAGTAAAGCTTTCTTAGAGAAGTAAGATTACCAAAGCATGCTGGGATCGCTCCGGAAATTAGCTTATTTTCAGTTATATACAACTCACTCAGCTGTTTGATTTCACAAAGTTCATCAATAATGGTTCCCTGTAGATGATTGTTTCCAAGTCTCAAATATTGAAGAGACTGCAAACCATTAATTGTCTTTGGAATCGTTCCACTTAAATCATTCCGGTACAAACTTAGAAGAAACAAGTTGCTTAAATTTCCAATTTCCAATGGAATTTTACCATCAATATAGCAAGCATCAGCTATGAACTGTTCCAAACTGGACATATTTCCAATTGATTTGGGAAGCTTTCCATGCATTGGATTCCCTGATATGTCAAGAAAATTCAAAGAAGTAAGGAAGCTTACTTCAATAGTGGAAGCATCAGTGGTTAAATTATTATATCCTACATCAAGCCACTGAAGATTTCTCAAATTCCCAAGAGCATACGGTATAACTCCATTGAACTTATTCAGCTTCAAATCCACATAGTTAAGCTTAGAAGCATTGGACATGCTACTTGGAATTTTTCCAGTAAGCTTGTTTTCAGACAAGATTAGTATTTCCAAGTCTTCTAGGCCGATATGTAATGGAAGAAATCCTGATAGGGAATTATTTGTCAGATACAAGTAACTCAGTGATGACATGTTAAAGATATTTGAGGGAATAGACCCACTTAAATGGTTATCTCCCAATTCTAACTTCTGTATAGGAAGATCACCAATCTCCTCGGGTATAGAACCTGAAAGAACATAACAATTCATAGAGGAAGTAAAAATAACATAAATTAACATTTTTAGTCTTAACGTACATAGAATACTTTTCTGCTACTGGAAGAAGCAGAGGTTCAGATTTAAGATTATTTACAAATTATAGTCAAACTCATCTATTAACTCATATTTAGTTGCTCGTGAATGTATAAAAATAATTACATAGCTTAAAAGTTAAAAAAATTTCTATTTATAGTACTCCACCTAATAGTTTGAGTTTTTAAAAGAATTAATTCTTGAAATACTATCAAGCTTCCTGTAGATGTCATTTATTAACAAACGAACCCAAAAAATGGCTAGGTCTTGCTACGGTCGACAACATTATATTAAAGCTACAAAACAATTTAAGTTTCATTTTAATGTAAATTAAATAAACAAAATAATTTAAGATAGATTTATAGATTGATGGAAACTGGAAAGAGTGGTATACCTGTGAAAGAGTTGCCACTCAAATATAATTCTTCGAGCATCGTACAATTGCTAATAGATCTTGGAATGCTTCCAACAAATTGATTATTGTCCAAATAAACGTATTCTAGTAAAGGAAGCTGATGAAACGTCACTTCTGTGAGGCTACCATACAACTTGTTATCTCCAAGGTTGAGTACTCTCATTGAAGATATGTTAAAAAGAGATGATGGAATTTCTCCTATAAACAACATAACCTTTATAATATTATCTATATATGCATTGAGCCACTGAAACATACCTCTAGAAAATTGATATGAACCAAAGTAGAATTCTTGCGGGAATTAGTTTGCTCATTTGCTGTTTAATACTTCTCTATCTCTTGTTGGAGTAATTGATTGAAAGTTTGTACGTTTGATTTCGAGACTTAGATTGTAATTTGAAAACTAATAATCGGAAAAATTTAAAAATAAAAGAAATAATTTATACTTGTGATAACCATTAGTCATATAGCTTCCTAGGGTTGTCAAATAGGTAGGCTTAAACTAACTCGAATACTCACGCAGGCTAAATAAGTTGGCTCAATTTTAAGACTAGAAAAAGAGAAGAATTTTGTTATACAAGAGTCTTAATAGTACTTATTAAGATTCCAAAATAAAAAACATTTTATAAAAAGTTGAATTTTTAATATATTAAGAATTGAACAAGTTCTACCTAGTCTCAATTGGACCAGTCACGTTACATATTATTTTCAAGCTAGACCAACATGATCTGCATTTTTTGTCAAATTTATAAAAAATTAAAAATAATTTTTATATACCCAGTTCTGACATTCACTTTTAAAACTCATAGGATATGGTGAAATTTTTTAAGGAAAGTAGTGATTCTTATATTAAATATGATGAACTCTAATTATTTATTATATAAATAATAAAGATCACCACTTATGATTATATTGATCATTATATTCTTAATTTGTGTTAAAAAATATGTCTTACCAAATAGTAAATACATTTAAGATAAATGATAATCTTTATATAAGATCTAATGATGAATTTTAATTTTTAACTCATAATAAATAAATTATCACATAAATAATTTAAATCACTACTTATTATTTTATTTATTATCACATTCTATAGATGTAAAAAATGAGTATATAAACAATGGGTTGATAAAGAATTGGCCCAACTTACAAAGTTTAAAAAGGTTAAGGAGGGTCCACACTCCACACAGGCGATAACGATTTTAATAGCTCTATTATACTTCCGTTGTGATTAACTACATCATTACGTAGGTCCAGTATTCATATAGCTGCAATCAAATCGGTACAGGAAAAGTTTAAAAGAAAGAAAAATTGATAAATTGTGACTTGATTAGGATAGAGTTATGAATATTTGTACATAAAAAAGCTTATTACTTTTACACTTTATTTTTACACTGTTTGTATTTGTTGCTGTTCAACCAAAGCAACAACTTGGATATTTTTGTGACTCAGAAAATAATTTGGAAGTATAGTTTTTGGTATAATGATTCATGCGTTAATTAGTGTTATGGAGATAGCCCATATATTTATATTAATATAGTTTTTATCATCCAATATATGGAATTGTTATTGACATTATTTAAACAAACAAAAAAAAGAAATAGCAAGACTGCAATGCAAATGGGCTCATGTATAAAGCTAGAAGAATTAATTTGATGAACTTGTATGAAGATGGAAGGAACACTATACCTTCCAAGTTGTCTTGATCAAGATATAAGTAGCCAAGCATAGTCAAGTTTCCAATATCATTTGGTATGTTTCCTCGGTTGAACCTATTTTTTGATAAACCTATTTCTGTCAACTCTTTGCACTCACGCCAAATAGATGGCATTTTACCATAGAACTGGCTGAAACTTAGATAAAGTACTTGGAGTTTTGGAAGTCCACGACATAAGCTTGATGGAAGACTGCCAGATAAATTACTCCAGCCAAGTTCAATTTCTTGCAGCATTGAATTATTGAAGATTTTTGATGGTATGGAACCAGTAAGTGGATTATTTTCAAGATACATTATTCTTAGCCGTGTAAGGTCACCAATCTCCCTTGGAATTTGTCCTTTAATTCATAAAACAAGCAATGAGAAGACTAAATATTTTGTATAATCTCTCTCTATATATAGAGAACTATTAGATATAAAGAAAATGTTCTATATTACCGATTTTTAAAGTAATTGATTTAATCTAGGAATAGAAAACAAGGCTATAAGATGGAACATGTGAGAACAAAACTAAACTAAAAAAAATATTAGATTTGGAAAAATTCTAACCATTGGTTCACCACCTGACCATTTTTCAGAAGTTTACCATAATATTATGGAAAACTTTTCTATTTATAATGTTTCATATCCTGCACAGTATTAAAGCTGCCATATGCGAGGTTTGTGGAGGATCTTAGAAATTAAGGTTCATTCACTAGTCTAGCATGTTGCAGGCAACTCGCAGTGTTTGTGGAACGCATAGAGCAAGGGGCCAAGAACATATGACTGCCACCGAGCCACATGAGCAGTACGAATGTAAAAGAAATTCTTAGTTACTCTCCACCTATATGAAGCATGGACATGCGGCAACACAGAGCAGTATAGGGACAAAAATTGAATGTAATATATATATAAGTAAATTCCTAAAAAAGGTTATTATATAATTACAAAATTTATAAAAAATGATTCATTCTTAATATCTTTCGTGTCATAAATATATGTGTATTTTGCTACTTTAATTATGTAAATTATCACTCTTTTTTAAAAATCTCACTTTAATAATATATAAGTATACATGTTTATTAATATTATATGTGAGGCATTAAAGTGATACACATTATAGTGGTGTGTAAAAAAATAAAATATAAAAAATAATAATTTAACTTTTATACTGATTTTTTGTTCTATTGAGAATACTTAAAAAAAATATTAATGGATCTCGAATTAGAAAAATCTTTTTAAATAGTTCGCAAAGATATACATTCATATTCATCTTAGCATATACTTCAAAAACGTGGCTTATTCATAGCTCTCCAATTTTTCCTTTGTGTCATGAGCTAGTCCTCATATAATAATACAAAGTGATTTTTTTTTCGTACTCGGTCAACATATATAGCAGATACACAAAATAAATACCAAAAAATAAAGTTCAAAGATATGAATGAAGACATTACCTGATAGAGAGTTAAAAGATAAACTGATTCCTTCGAGTGAAGAGAGGTTAGAAATCGTTCGAGGAATGGTCCCCGAAAGACTGTTTCCAGCAATCGATAAAACTATCAGGTGGGTCATTTTGCCAACTTCAGGTGGAATGGTTCCTTGAATGAGATTGCAGTTCCAATCCAAGATCTCTAACATTGTCAAATTGGATAGAGACTTTGGAATGAAACCACCAAAGCTATTATTTCGAAGGTATAAGTATCGGAGTGAAGATAAGCCTCCTATCCATGCCGGAACATTTCCACTAAGTTCATTGTAGCTCAAGTTGAGTGACTTTAATCTACGCAGCTGAACTAGTCCTTCTGGCAAATGATCATGGAAACTGTTTCCACTAAGGTCAAGTTCAATAAGGAAGGTGAGGTTTCCCAAATGAGAGGGTATGGTACCATTAAGACCCAGGTTACCAAGATTTAAAGTCCTCACCCTTCCATGGTGGTGAGCATCACAAGTGACACCAACCCAGTTGCATACAGAAGAGGAGGCAGACCAATTATGAGTAAGGAAATGGTAAGGGTCCTTAGTTATTGAAGATTTGAGGGCAAGAAGTGCATACTTATCTGTGGTGAAGTTGGTTCCACGACTTAGAGCTAAGAAGGCCATGAAGAAGTGCAATGAAAACGTGAAAACCCAGAAGCGAAAGCAAAGTAGTTGTTCCATGTTTGAGCAAACCGAAGAATAGAGTGTTTTTTGTCTGTCCTAGTTCGAATCTAAGTGAATGATGTTAGGCATATATAGCAATCATATAGATCAAGGTACAAGAATTGGTGTACGCAAGAGTATATCTCAGAGTTCGAGGAAAAATGCATGGCTTGAGAACGAATTTCAAATTCTGTAGTCTTCTAAAAGATTTGATGTTCTCTGAAAAATTAAAATTGCCCATTAATTCATAACTAAGTCCAATAAGATCTTTTAATATTTTTATTTTTAAAATTAACACAAGATAAAGATATATTTTAATTTATAAATACAAAAAGATAATAATAAGTATTACAAAATTATTAGACTTAATGTTATTATGGGAAAATATTAATGTAAAGTCTCGATAATTAATATAAAAAACGGAAATGCGACAAATATATAAATAGATATATATATATATATATATCCGGATATATATTCCCTATACAGATAATTAGGAAACAAGTTGTTTCGAGGAAAGTGCATGGCTTGAGTGATTAAGTATTCAAGTAGTTTGTAAATGAAATTATGGTTCAAACCACTATTAAAAAATGTTACATATTATAGCATTAATGGAAAAAACACAAGATAAAGATCTGTTTTAATTTATAAATACAAAAAAAATAAGCCACTGATTACAAAATTATTAGAGTTAATGTGATTTGGATAGTTTAATGTGGCATCATGAGGTATTAGGTTCAATTGTCGTTGCCATATATTGTAAAAAAGTTAAAATAAAAAAATTGACCTATTAAAAAATAAGTTAACTTTATTGGTCCAAAAATATATAAATGTCACTACCAAATGAATCTTTTTCACACTTTTCATTAGCATGTTGTATCATTGATCCCTAAGTCTTAAATTCAAATTTCATTGTCACAATTATAAAATAAAAGCTAAAATAAAAATTATTGACCTATAAAAAAATGGTAATTTTAGTCCAAAACATATCGGCTGCCATTATTTTTGAGTCGTCAATTATATTTCATGTTGAACATGCATTTTTGTCACAAATAAATCCAATTAGAGCAAGTTTTTAAGTTAGGCCAATTATATTTTATACTAAGTTTGCTAATCAACTCTACCGCTGCAATTCTTTTATTTTTTTTCCGATAATGAATTTAATTTTTTAAAAAATTAAATTAGTGAAAAATAGAAAATTTTGGTTACTTAATTTTAGATCAATAATAAATAAATTAGATAATTAGCCTAATTGTTAATTGAGTTTTAATTTTTCAAGAAAAAAATGATAGTTTCCTTTTAAGTATATATTAGTAGATTAAAAAATGATAAAAATTCTGGTCAATAGGTTGACTTAGCCCAAAGCGGCCACTGATTTCGTCCTAGGCTTAATTTGGCCTAGCCACGTGGCCAAATTAAGTTCGAGTTTGAATTTTTCTAGTCCAACACGCACTTTTTGCCGAGTTATTCTAGTCAATCCATCGAGTACGACCCATTTTGATAGTTATAAAAGTAGTTAATTGAATATCGTTTTCACGAGGATTAAATTAAAGTAAAGTAAATTAAATTGAGAATTAAATAAAATAAAATAAAACTAGCAATTAAACAAACACAAGCTTTAGCAAGGAAAAAATTCAATTAATTAAACATCTAGGACGAGATTTCACTACATAAATCAATACTCAATAGCAATCGTCACTATTCTCTCTTAATTAAGGTTGATATTGTTCTTGAAGGTGAATTATCTTAGAATTAAAATAATACTGGTTTTCAAAGGTACTATGTTAATCGAAACTCATTAAGTTTTTTGATAATTCGTGGCTATTAAAAGGGTCTAGTCTATCTCTAGATCTAAAGCTTCTAGATTTAATTATTAGATATTCTGATATATATTTAGATTTCATCTCTCGATTCTTACATCCACATATCTTAGATCTCTGCATTTATGACGTGCAACATAAAGCAAACATTAAGAGCTCTATAATTAAGAAACAATATTTACCACTAACTAAGAGAGTAAATCGATCCAATTAATTACATATTAAAGATGAATTACTTCTCTAATCCTAGAAATAGTACTTAACCTCTCATAATAATAGAGCAAATCATAAATCTTAAGAACAACATAAGAAAATCAATAAAAAAGGAAAGATAAAATTTGGAGTAGCTCTATGATCTTCTTTAGTGCTCTTGCTCTTGTCGTCTTCTTTGCTCTTCCAATGTGAGAAACTATGTGTGGTATGTGTGTGGTGTAATATCCTATGACGTACTGATAATTCAAAATCGTTGTTATATTCGTATTCGAAACATATTGTATCTAATACTTCTTGAATAATTTTGGATACTTGTAGCCTATATCTTTCTATTATTTTAATGTATCTACAATGATTAAAATAGACTTATGAAATATTGATGTTTTTGTCCTAATGTTTGATTTATGTTTTTATGTTAATATTATATTAATTTTATATGTTATATCTTAACCATATATTGTCTCTTATAATTTTAAAAATTTGTCATATCTACATATGTTTAGTATCGTGTCGTATTTGTGTCTCATATTTGTATGTGTGATACTCAAGTAATATCTATTTTATCCTTTTAATAACTCTTGACTTTTTGATAAGGATTTCCATCCAACTATTATGAGTCTTCCATCCACTTTTGACTTTAGGTAAAATTAGGATAAGATAATATCTCTTCAAAAATTTAGTCTTCATGATAATTCTCAAGTTAACCCCAAAATCTTTCAAATTACACCTGAAAACTCTAACAAGTAACAAAGGATAAAAGGCTCAGCAAAAATTGAATCATCTAGAATTTAAATATAATTAACTAAAATCAAGTAAAAACAAATAAAATTTAATAAAAATCTTAATAAATAAACTAAAAAATATTTGCAATTTTACAACACATTCCATGTTGCAAATTAAATCCCATGAAAAATTCACCAAAGTCAAGTTAGTTTCTTATGAAAGTTTCATATAACCCATTTTTCAATGTATATCAGCTGGTAAAGATCCATGATGAGAATGTATTTATTATCACAAGTTGATCTAATTCCTCACTAATTATTTTATCAAATTTGTACTTTGTCCCTGGTTTTTCTTACTTTCCTTTTAGATAGAAAACAACAGTGCAAGTGCAAAGATATTAGTGAAGAACTCATGAATATCGGACTTTCAATTGGAGTGTCGGTTCCGCATGTCAAGACTAATGTTTTAAAAATTGAACCAAAGTTTGAACTGGTAAGACTTTCATATCATAGTTTGATTAGTTTAATCAGTTAAATTTGTGGTTGAACCATAATTAAATTGTGGTTGAACTAGAAAATGTTCCAACTAGAGATGTCAACACTTAATTTTGACTAAGTATTTAAAAAAAAATAAAAAAGGGAAAGAAAAAATCACAAATAAAGAGGGGGAAAATGTACAATCATCTCTTTTATGCATAAAGTCCCACATTAGAAAACTATTCTTTACACTAAGTCCCATGATAACAATATATTTTATATACTTTATAATCCTCTCACTGGGCTTCTTAAGATTCAATTAAGTTTAATTAAGCTAGTTTTGACATATTTTATGATATTGGACCTCATTGGATCATTAAAAGAATTATTGCATAAATTAGCCTTAATTTATCTTTTTGGCAGTATTCAGTAAACTGGCTATAACTTTAATTGCAAATATCTGGTTGATGTTATTCTGGTCTTGTAGGAAAGCTAAGACAATTTTCTACAACTTTCATGAAGACCTCAAAGGCCTAATCACACGATTGGATAACTCAAATTAGAGTTGAAGCAAGAACTAGGGTGCTGATCTAAATAGCTTGACTTATGCATACTGTTCATGATATATCTCGGGCTATAGGATGTCAAATGGGCTGAAATTTTGATGGTTGTTGATCTAAATCTATAGCTTTCATGTTGAACACTTTTCCAGAATCTGAGGTCTAATGGGTTATATTGGGCTTGAAAGTCAGAACAGATGAGTTGTCATTGGGCCTGAGCAGTATGCAGTAATCAGACCATATTTTGAGTTGTAGAAATAAATTTTGACCCAAACTAATGACATTTGAAAGATAAGATCCAGGCCTAAAACTTTCATGAAGACATATTTCTCAAAAATATCGTATTCAATAACTTCATAACTAAATGATTTTAGATACAAAGAATCTCCATAATTTTTCACTCATCAAAAGTCATTTGGCATTTTTCACCCATTTTCTACTCATCCATTCACTCATGACTCAGCCCCTTTGTCATTTTGTATCCTTAATCCTCTATAAAAGGCACCATTGGCAGATCATTTAGGGAGTCTTAGTCCTAGAGATCAAGATCATGCTATTATATTGTTTGTTTATCTTGTTGTAGTTTTCTTTGTATTCTAAATTGAAGTCATGTTCTTCTTCCTCTTCTTCTCTCTTCCTTTTTTCTTGTCTATGAGTAACTAAGTTTCATTATACTTAGGTGAAAGGGTGAAGCTCTTAGTAGTGAAATAAGGTTAGATTCATTTCTTTCTTGTGCTTAAATGATATATTTTCAATTAATCATTATACGTGTTGTATTTTGTTTCCAATCAATTTAGAAACCCTCTTTGTAACGTGGAGATCTTAATTTGTTGTAGACAAGATTTTGGCACAATGAATGCTTGATCCCATTTATGAGTGGTGGTGGTATTAATAGATGATTAAAGGAATCATAATATAATTACGTATATAATTTTTAATTAACTTTGAACGTTGTATTTTTCGATTGGAACCTCCATTATATGTGGATTCTAATTGAGTTATAAAAAGAATTAATTTTGTCCTTATTTTATTTACCAAGAGTAGATCTCCTAACCCAAGTAAGTTTTTTTTTATTTGTGACTAATTTTTATCACTTTTATTGTTGTGTCAAAATATTTACCTTACGTCCAAGAATTTTTCTTCATCAACTCCCTGTGGATCAACCTCGGATTACTGATAATGTATTACTTGAAATAACCTGCACTTGGGTTTGCAACTTAACTTTTAATCCCGTATCAAGTTTTTGGCGCCGTTGCCGGAGAACTTGATTTGAAGAACAAATTTTTGGTGTAAATATTTTTGTACAAACTAACGCACTAACTAGTGGGAGTAATTCTCCCTTTTAATTCTCCCATACTTTTGAGTGAATAGTGTGTAAATAGTGTAAATAGTATATGAATAGTATGTAAATAGTGTGTGAATAGTATTTTATATATAAAAAAGTGGGGGACAAGGCTGTCCCCGTGAGTAGAAAAAAAAAAAAAGAAAAGGAAAGGGAGGGTGGTCACACTCGTGACCACAAAAAAAAAATGAAAATAATAAAAAAAAACTAGCAATTAAATAAAGAAAAGAGAAAGGGAACATAATAATGAAGAAAGAGAAACATAAAAAAAATAAAAGCAAACATAAAGCTAAAAATAAAATATAAAGAAGTTAAGTGTTTTATTTTTATTTTGTTTGTACATATTAACAGTGGGAGAACCTCTCCCTTTTATTTTCTTTGTACATATTACCTTAGTGAGAGAAAACTCTCATTTTTTTTCTGTACATACTAACTTTGTAGGGAAAACTCACCCTTTTATTTTTTTTTGTACATACTAACTTAGTGGGGGAATCTCTCCCTTTTATTTTCTTTGTACATATTAACTTAGTGGGGTAACTCTTCCTTTTATTTTCTGTACATACTAATTTAGTGAGGGAAAATTCCCCCTTTTATTTTCTTGTACGTACTAACTTAGTGGGGGAACCTCTCCCTTTTATTTTTTCTATACTTTACTAACTTAGTGGGGAAACTCTCCCTTTTATTTATTTATTATTTTTTAATTTATTTTTTACACTTTATTTTCTTTATTTTATTTTATATTTTGTGGTTGGTTTATACCACACCTTTGTTATTTTCTTTTATTCGGTGGTTAGTTTATTACCACACCTTTGTTAATATATATATTTAGTGGTTGGTTATTATCACACATTGTTAATATTTATTTATTATGTATTAATATATATATTTAGTGGTTGGTTTATTATCACGCCTTTGTAAATATTTATTTGGTGGCTGGTTTATACCACACATTTGTATATATATATTTTTTATTTTTCTATTTCTTTTTCTATTTTGTCATGTGTAATTAATTTGTATGATTTTAGGGTAAAAACGTAACTTGATTCCATCGACATGTATTAAGATTGGAATTTTAATCAGTTTCTTTTCTATTCAATTTGAGTGCTTATTATTATTCTTAATGCTTTTATGAATTGGCCACTCATAAATTGATCTAGTAAGGTGTATGTAGAATCGGAAGGTTTGCATATGACCTAGACCATAAATAATAAGTGCCATGATTTAATATCTAGGAATGGAGGTTATAGGTTGTTTGAGAGAATTGTGGTATTTTCCATGGGAATCCAAAGAGTAAAAGTCATGTCTTTAAGAGTTAAGGTTTCGACTAAGGAATTATGTTTTAATTAATTACTGATTCTCCCCATCAATTGAATGACTAGAAATTAATTAAAAGGAAGGTCCCAAAACTACTCTATTGTCTATGATAGATTATTGAATCAAATGAAATCAGATCCTTAGTGTTTTAATTTTTTGTGTTTTGTTTTCTCTTTTTCTTTTTAATTTTGTGTGTCTTTGTGTTTGTTTTTCTTTTTCCTTTTAATCACTTTGACAATTTTGTGCACTTGTCGATTTTCTCAACAAGTTTTTTCAAATCTAGGTTGATACGGTGGATTTTGTTACTTTAAAAATTCAAAATGAGCTAAAAATTTTGTTGTTGATCATTTGTCCATACTTACAATAGGCTCACCTTTTGAAATCGCACCTATTAATGATCCTTTTTCCCGATGAATTTTTAATCTTCAATTTTATGGTTTGTTTTGTTAATATTGTCAATTTTCTTGTAACAAGCGAAGTTGTTCTTTGGGGATGGTTTTCGCAAACAGAAAAGATAAAATATTCTTCATTAAGAATGGTCTGAGTAAGGAGTCATTAGGAGATATCTTATTGACTCTTGAGACACATTCTTGTGGAGTTGTGTATAGTAAATTTATTAATTTGTGGAATCTTTTCAAGGGCAAGTAATCGTGTTACAGTCTTGGGAATCTGACTCAAAAAAACCCTGTCTGTCAATTTATAAGAAAATTAGATGAGATGTTTATCCTCGACTCATAGAAGGCGTTTAAGCCGTTACTGGACGTAAAACCAGAGGAAGATGTGAGCCACAATCACAACTACACACACACACACACACACAGATATATATATATATATTGTATATCTTCTTTAACAAAAATGTGTTTATTAATTTCAAACTTTTCTAACACCAGCCGACCTACCCATATAGGTGCTATTATTACTTTTTCTATTATCTTCCCTATTTAAACACTCCATTTTCTTCACTTTCCTGTAACTCATAATCATTCAAAGAGAGTGTGCGTGTAGAAATGGAGGGAGCTTCTTCTTCAGTTCGTAGATTTATCAGTATCTGTGTATTTTGTGGGATAAATTATGAGAAGGGTTTAGAGTTTGTAAACGCACCAAGCACTGTTGATAGAACACATGCTGCTAGAAACATTTGTGTAGTATATGGGGGAGGTAGCATTGAGTTAATGGGGGCTGTATCACTTTCTACACATATAAGAGGTGGTCAAGTTTTGGGTGTCATTCCTGAACCTTTAACTCGAAGGAACATCATTGGAAAGACAATTGGGCTGAAAATTCAAGTATCATCTATGCATGGACGAATGAGGATAATGCTTAAAAATTCCGATGCATTCATTACTTTACCAGGTGGTTTTGGTACTTTGGAAGAAATTTTTCAAATTATCTATTGGGCCTAACTGAGCATCCACCATAAACCCATAGGTTTGTTGAATGTTAATAAATTTTTTGATAATTTGTTATTTTTTATTGACCATGCTGTGAAACAGAGCCTTATCACACCTTCGACAAGAGGACTCCTTATCTCTGCTTCTACTGTTGATGAATTAATTGATAAATTATAAGCTTTTGTTTATGAACCTGAACTAGTAATAGCTCAGATAGATTGGTCAGAAGGCAGCAGCAAGGGAGGCAGCAAGGAACAAGAATATGATCTAGCACTTCATCTATAACTTTCTTTTATCTTTGGTTTTATTTATCGTACTTTATTTCTGTTTTAATTTGTGTGAGCTTTCTCTTTTCAGTAATTACAACAACAGGTACATTCTTCTATCATTTACCTTTTTATGTTTTAACATTGAGGACAATGTTGTGATCTAGTTGGGGGGAAGGATAATTATGTCAATAGTTGTGTGAATAGTTGTGTGAATAATTGGGTAAAAAAATGCTTGAAAAAAAATTTAAGAAATGTGTTTATTAATATGTTTATCATGTTTACTAACAGCTAAACCAATTAAGGATAGCAGAGTAAGGAGTAAATTTTGCTGTGAAGGTAATTTTACTCTTGAGACGCATTTAAATTGGGGTAGATAACGAGTTTGTATGGAAGTAGCAAATGGATTCAGGGAAATTTGCATGATTGAGTAAATTGTCTTCTTTCTTAAATTTCATATGCTTGTTTATAGATGTTGAATTGATAGATTGAGAATGATAGATATATGCCTTGTGAGATTTTGAGCCTATTGATGAATGAATTGAACATCTGTACCATTCTCTTCTTTCTTGTGTGATTTTTTTTTACTCATGAAATTGTTACTCTAGAACTTGCTTTGATTCTTTTTTAGGCTACATTTTCACTTGCATACATAAAAATGATTGAGGCATTTTGAAATAGCTACTTTGACAAAATAGCCAACCTTGCATATTTTCCCTTGTATAAACCCCTTTGAGCTTATTTGACAATTCCTTGTTTTTAGCTCATTATGTGTTCTAAAAAAAAACATGTTCGTACCTAACCTTAGGGAATAATAGAGCATTGACTTTGTTATTTGATTAGTTTTTGAACAAGTGTGGGGCTCTATGTGCAAAATGTTGAAAGAAAAAAAGAAAAAAAAAGAGTTGACCACCGCTGCAATCAAAGAATGCACCTTGTGACATATTCATACCTAGAATGAGAGTAGATGCTTGGAAACAACACGATGAGAAGGAGAATGTCCAGGCCTAACAATGAATTCAACCTACCAATTTGGCATTGATCTTCAACAAAATATTAGTCAAATATTGGTCATTGTCCTTTAAGAGAAGGAAGCAAATAGAAAAGGAACTAAGAAACCCTTAGGAAATTTAAATTGAATGTTCTCAAACATCTTCTCCACTCTAACTATATCATAATGCTCTTCTATTCTCTTTAGTATTTAACTTGTCATATTCATATTACCCCTCTTCTTTATCATAGCCCCATTACAACCTTGAATAAAGTCCTCTTGATTTTTGCGTGCATGTGTTTTTGAGTAACGAAGAAGTAGAAGATAAGCAAGCTTATGATAGTGCGATTGTTCATAGGTTGAATAGAGTGAAATACTTACCTTTTAAACACTTGAGAGATTGAGAGTGAATTCTGTGAGGATCTATCATTCTTGATTCATTTTTTTCAACTGAAGTTTCCTTACTTGTTAGTTTGAGATGCGAAGAAATGTTACCTCATGAATGTTTTGATCCCTTGAATGTTTGGTTGCTCTTCTTGATTCATTAAATTCTTTAGAGTTTTTAGTTTTTGAGTCAGTGTCGTTTTTCTTTGTTTCCTAGTTTTTATCTTATGTGTTTTGCCCAAGAGTGCAAAAGTTAAGTGTGAGAGAATTTGATAACAATATATTTTATAATTCTCTCACTAGGCTTCTTAAGGTTCAATTAGGTTTAATTAAGTTAGTTTTGACATATTTTATGATATTGGACCTTATTGGATCATTAAAAGAATTATTGCATGAATTAACTTTAATTTATCTTTTTGACAATGTTCAGTAAACTGCTATAACTTTAGTTGCAAATATCTGGTTGATGTTATTCTGGTATTGTAGAAAAGCTAAGATAATTCTCTACAACTTTCATGAAGACCTCAAAGGCCTAATCACATGATTGGATAACTCAAATTGGAGTTGAAGTAATAACTAGGGTGCTGATCTAGATAGTTTGACCTATGCATACTGTTCATGATATATCTCGGGCTATAGGATGTCAAATGGGCTGAAATTTTGATGGTTGGTATTTAAGACCTAAATCTACAACTTTTATATTGAACACTTTTCCAGAATATGGGGTCTAATGGGTCATATTTAGCTTGGAAGTCAAAATAGATGAGCTGTCATTGGGCCTGAGCAGTATGCAGTAATCAAACCATATCTTAAGTTGTAGAAATGATTTTTTACCCAAACTAACGGCATTTGAAAGATAAGATCCAGTCCTACAACTTTCATGATTTCTCAAAAATGGCGTATTCAATGACTTCAAAACTAAATGATTTCAGAGACAAAGAATCTTCATAATTTTTCACTCATCAAAAGTCATTTGGCATTTTTCATTCATTTTCCACTCATCCACTCACCCATGACTCAGTTCCCTTGTCATTTTGTATCCCTAATCCTCTATAAAAGTCACCATTGGCAGATCATTTAGGGAGTCTTGGTCCTAGAGATCAAGCTCATGCTATTATGTTGTTTGTTTATCTTGTTATAGTTTTTCTTGTGTTCTAAATTGAAGTCATGTTCTTCTTCTTCTTCTTTCTTTCTTTTTTCTTGTCTATGAGTAACTAAGTTTCATTTTACTTGGGTGAAAGGGTGAAGGTCTTGGTAGTGAAATAAGATTAGATTCATTTCTTTCTTGTGCTTAAATGATATATTTTCAATTAGTCATTATACGTGTTGTATTTTGTTTCCAATCAATTTAGAAACCCTCCTTGTAAAGTGGAGATCTTGATTTGTTGTAGACAAGATTTTGACACAATGAATGTTTGATCCCATTTATGAGTGGTGGTGTTAATAGATGATTAAAGGAATCATAATATAATTACGTATATAATTTTTAATAAATTTTGAACGTTGTATTTTTCGATTGGAACCTCCATTATGTGTGGATTCTAATTGAGCTATAAAAAGAATTAATCTTGTCCTTATTTTATTTATCAAGAGTGGATCTCCTAACCCAAGTAAGTTTTTTTTATTTGTGACCAAGTTTTATCACTTTTATTATTGTGTCAAAATATTTACCTTACGTTAAAGAATTTTTCTTCATTAACTCCCTGTGAATCGACCTCGGACTCCCTAGAATTTATTACTTGAAACAATCTGCACTTAGATTTATAACTTAACTTTTAATCCTGCATCACCCCACATCGAAAAAATCATGTTCTTTCACCCTCTCCACCTCTTATATAAAGAGGTGATCATCAAATGTTTAAGTCATCTAAGAAAATTTCACACTTGGGTTTAATATTAAGGATAACCTGAGGATGTTGGTTTTTTTTTTGGTTGCTCTTCAAGATTTGATTTGTGAGAGCACGTTGGACCATGCGTTACATGCATAGTATTTGCACGCCTTAAAGGTATGTTTGTTTATTCTTTCTTTTTTTAATTATTTTTTTCTATATACTTGTTTTGTTCATTTTAGCTAATTTATTGGTTAGTTTGGCTTATTTATTTATTTATTAGTTGTAGAATATTTATATATATTTTAACTTTAATTCAATAATAAAGAGAAACTAGTTGAGTTGTGATAACTTGTTAGTCATAAATTTAATTAAAACTCACTAACTTACACTTATTTTTTAAAGAACTATGTTAACTTTGAACTTCTCATTGCGCTTAGAGGATACATAGGTTGAAAGTTAAGCCCAAATTAAATTTTATTTTATTTTTCCATTTTATTTGTAAATATGTTGATTTTAATTTTGATTTATTTGATTTTTATGTAAATAGTTTGCATCTATTGTAAATTTTTGTGAGTTATTTTGTTATGCTTAATTTATTTTTAATTTGTTCTGTGACCTTGAATGTTTTAATTCTTGATTTTTATATTGCTTGTAACTATTTTGATTGTCATTAATTTTTTTAAGGGCAAATTACATTATCTCCCTAAAGTTTAGCCTAACTACACCTGACACTCCCTTGTTTGTACTCTTACACTAACCTTTCCTAAAATAGATAGACAAGAGAGGTTAGTGTAATGACAATATAAACCTCAAGGGAAGGTCAATGTAATGACAATATAAACCTTAAGAGAGGCTAATATAATTTCTGAAAGAAGAGGAGTGTCAGGTGTAATTAGTCCAAACCTCAAGAGTTGTCAGTGTAATTTTCCCTTGTTTTAATTGTATTTCCTTTTTTTATGTTTATTTTTTTTATTTTTTTGTAAATATTTTTATTGTCATTGATTATTTATTACTTTTTGGGGTAAATTAAATATTTTTTAAGTTATTTAATTTGCTCAATTGGCTAGGATAATCGTCTTAGGATGAATATATAGCTAGGGATGTTGTAGGATTAAATTTCCATCATTCACTGTATATAACTGACTCTCAATCTTAATTTGGTTTGCGCAAACTAGTTTTTCATTTTTTTTTGGGTTTTTCAACTTTTTCTTAGCCTAATAAAGTTGGTGGCGACTCTCTTATTTTTTTATTTTGTTTTTAAATTTTTTGAATATTTTTAAGGTTATTTAATTCGCACAATTGACTTTAGGATAACTGTCTTAGAATGAATGTATAAGGGTACTATGGAATTAAGTTTCTACCATTTTTTGTGCATAACTGAAACTTGAACCTAATTTGGTTTGCTCAAACTAGTTTTCTAAAATTATTTTTTGGATTTTCCAACATTTTCCTAACCTCATTCAGAGTGTGTTTCCTTTACAAATATACCACACTTAGTAGTTTACTTACTGTTGTGGTTAACATTATGAAGATCTTAGCTCTGGAGATCAAAGACCATTATAGTCATAGAACCACCATTGAGAGCTTGTGCATTAATAGAGTTACCTTAGAGGTCAACCTAATACATAGAAGCATAAGTTGTGTTTGATAGAAATAAAATTTTACAGCCTTAAGATAGACCTTAGTTAGGACACTTAGGGGCTTGGGTTGTTTTATTTGTCTTCCTTTAATATTTAATTTGTTCTCTTCTAGAAATAAAAATTATAAAATTAAGAATTTTTTTTCTATAGATAGGTTCAATTTTGCTCCTCAATTTTTTTATTCTTTTCATTTAAAAAAAAATATTTTCATTCATAAGTTTCATAATGTGTTTTTTTATAAAAAAAAATCATTTCATTCTTTTCATTAATAAAATTAAAAAAGATTCACATTTTGAGTTTCAATTTTTTACATTAGTACTTGCATTCATTGTTTCAAGAAAATAATGATTTAGATTTTAAATCTCTACAATGTGTCTTTTAAAAAAAATGCATTCATGCATCCTTTCATTCTTTTCAAAAAATCAAAATATAAAAAATTCTCAGTTTTGAATTTTCATCTTCACATCAGCACTTGTGATGCGGATTAAAAGTTACAAACTCAAGTGCATGTTGTCTCAAGTAATAAATTCTCAGAAGTCTGAGGTCGATCCATAGGGAATTGATGAGGAAAATTTTGTTGAGATAAGGAAAAGATTTGTTACAAAAATAAAGATGATAAATAAAATTATTCACAAGTAAAAAGAAATTACTTTTTTTAGGAGATCCACTCTTAGTAAATAAATTAAGGATAAGATTAATTCTTTTATAACTCAATTAGAATCCACACATAACGGAGGTTCCAATCAGAAAATACAACATTCAAAGTTCTTTAAAAGTTATATTAGTTATATTATGGTTCCTTTAATTATTCACTAACTCCAACACTTGTAAATGAGTTCAAGCATTCATTGTGTCAATCTCTTGTCTACAACAAATCAAGATTTTCACTTTACAAGGAGAGTTTCTACCACCAACACTTGTAAATGGTTTCAAGCATTCATTGTGTCAATCTCTTGTCTATAACAAATCAAGAACTCCACTTTACAAGGAGGGTTTCTAAATTGATTGAAAATAAAATACAACAAATATAATGACCACTTGATAATATATCATATAAGCACAATAGAGAAATTAATCTAACTTTATTTTATTACCAAAAGTTTTACCCTTTCACCCAAGAAAAATAAAACTTAGTTACTCATAGCATAACTTTAATTTAGAACAAGAGAAAATTACAACAAGATAAATAAATAACACAATAGTATGATCTTAATCTTTAGTACCAAGACTCCTCAAATGTGCAGCTAATGCCCCCTTTTATAGAGGATTAGAGATACAAAATGACAAGGGAGTTGATTAATGAGTGAGTGGATGAGTGGGTGAATGAGTGAAAAATGTCAAATGACTTTTGATGAGTGAAAAATTATGGAGATTCTTTGTCTCTGAAATCATTTAGTACTGAACTCATTATATTTGTCATTTTCTCACTAAGTAGTCTTCATGAAAGTTGTAGGTCTGGATCTTAGCTTTCAAATGCCATTAGTTTTAGCCCAAAATCATTCCTACAACTCAAGATATGGTCTGATTACTATATACTGCTTAGGCCCAATTTCAGTTCCTCTGTTCTGACTTCAAAGCCCAATATGACCCAGTAGACCTCAGAATCTCGAAAAATGTTCAATATGAACATTGTAGATTTGGGTCTTAACTATTAATCATCAAAATTTTAGCCCATCTGACATCCTATAGCCTGAGCTATGTTATGAACAGTACGCATAGGTCAAGCTGTTAGGATCAGCACCCTAGTTCTTGCTTCAACTCCAATTTGAGTTATCCAAACGTGTGAGTTGGCCTTTGAGGTCTTCATGAAAGTTGTAGGAAATTATCTTAGCTTTCCTACAAGATTAGAATCACATCAACCAAATTTTGCAACTCAAGTTATAGCTAGTTTACTAAACACTGCCAAAAAGATAAATTAAGGCTAATTCATGCAATAATTCTTTCAATGATCTAATAAGGTCTAATATCATAAAATCTGTCAAAACCAACTTAATTAAACCTAATTGAACCACAAGAAACCCAGTGAGAAGATTATAAAATATATAAAATATATTATTATCAAATTTCTCCACACTCAGCTTTTGCACTCCAGGGCAAAACACATAAGACAAAAACCAGGGAATAAAGAAAAACGACATAGACTCAAAAGTTAAAAAATCTAAAGAATTCAATGAATCAAGAAGAGCAACCAGACATTTAAGGGATCAAAACATTCATGAGGTAACATTTCTTCGCATCCCAAACTAACAAGCAAGGAAACTTCAGTTGAAAAGAATGAATCAAGAATGATAGATCCTCACAGAATTCACTCTCAATCTCTCAAGTGTTTAAAAAGTAAGTATTTTACTCTATTCAACTCATGAATAATTACACTACTATAAGTTTGCTTATCTTCTACTTCTCCGCTACTTAAAAACAATATGCACACAAAAATTAAGAGGGTTTTATTCAAGGTTGTAATGGAGTTATGGTAAAGGAGAGAGGTAATATGGATATGATAAGTTAAATACCAAAAAGAATAGAAAAACATTATAATATGGTTAGAGTGGAGAAGATGTTTGAGAACATTCAGTTTAAATTTCCCAATGGTTTCTTAGTTCCTTCTCTGTTTGCTTCCTTCTCATAAAGGACAATGACTAATATTTAACTAATGTTTTGCTAAAGATCAATGCCAAATTGGTAGGTTAAATTCATTGTTAGTCCTGAACATTCTCCTTCTCTTCCTGTTGTTTCTAAGCATCCACTCTCATTCTAGGTATGAATATGTCACAAGGTGCATTCTTTGATTGCAGCGGTGGTTAGCTCTTTTTTTTTCTTTCTCTTTTTTTTAGGAACATTTTGCACACATACCCCCATACTTATTAAAAAACTCAACCAATAACAAAGCTAATGCTCTCTTATTCCCTAAGGTTAGGTAAGAATATGATTTTTTTAAGGCACGTTATGAGCTAGAAATAAGAAATGCTCAAATAAGCTCAAAAGGGGTACACAAGGGAAAATATGCAAAGTTGACTATTTGGTCAAAGTATCTATTTCAAAAAAAATTGTCTCAATCATATTTATATATGCATGTGAAAATGTAGCCTAAAAAAGAATCAAAACAAGTTATAGAGTAAAAATTCTATGAGTGAAAAAAAATCGCACAAGAAAGAAGAGAATGGTACAGATGTTCAATCCATTCATCGATAGGCTTAAAATCTCACAAGTCATATATCTATCATTCTCAATCTATCAATTCAACATCCATAACCAAGTATGTGAAATTTAAGAAAGAAGACAATTTATTCAACTATGCCATGATCCCTGAATCCATTTGCTACTTCTACACAAAATAGTTACTACCCCAATCTAGATGCGTCTCAAGAGTAAAATTACTCCTTACTCTATCATCCCTAATTAGTTTTGCTGTAGGTTTCTGACAATCATATCATACTTCCCCATATTTTTTTTGGTCAACTGTCCTTCCCCCCAAATAGATCACAACATTGTCCTCAATGTTAAAAATTAAATCCAGAATGAAGAAATAATCATCAATATATATCAAAGAAATTATTAGGACAAAATTAAACAAAGTAATGAGGAGAAGTCACATACCCGAAATGCTTAGACGAGAAGAGAATAACTACATCTTGACAATGGTTAGCAATGACAAAAATAAAAAAAATAAAGTAAAATGAAATAAACAAGCATGCAAACAAATTTTTTTTTTGGGTTCTTTTGTTTTATATTTTTTTGGTTAGCTGACACTATTTACATCCCCATACAAAGGCTCCAAAATTTAGGAGGCACTTAAGCTGACTCAATAAAAACACGAAATACTAAAAACTTACCTCAGCTTTGGTAGACAGGATCATCTACCAAAGTCTCTGCTATATCTGGATCCTTCAACTCAAGTTATAGCTTCAATCACTGACCATTTACCTTCTTCCAAATTAATTTTATAAGAACAGACCAAGGGATGAACACCTTTTTTATCAGCAATGTTCCTTTCTTAGGCAACTCCTTAAACTTTGGTTGACATGCCTGAGTGTCATGGTCCTGAGTTCTATAAAAAATAGTAGAAATATCAACTACATCAGAGGGATTACTAATAGAATCAAACTTAGAATTAATAAGAAAATTCTCAAGGGAATCAAAATCATGGGTTGTAGAAACTCCCCTATCCATGATTGAGTCAATTATGTATGTATGGTGGCCTTCGTCATCATTTTCTGGCTTAATAAGACTTTTTGTCACCTTAAGTTTCTTGGGTAGCTCAGCATCACTACTATCTTGATTCTTTTCCACATCCTCTAGCTCATTTACACTCAAGGAGTTCATTACTTTGAACACTTAACTCTTTATCTCCTTGCTTTCTTCAACAACCTTTTCATTCCTAAGGGTTATCACTGACTTGACTTAATATATTTGTTGGTTTTTTGAATTACCATCATTTAGACTATATTAGCCCTTGGGATTTGGTTAAGGTTGAAAAGGAAATTTTCCTTTCTCATGAATGGTGAGTGCAGAAGAAAGTTTAGCAAGAATATCTTTTATTTCAATCATGGCTTGAGTGTTTTGGTTATTAATGGCCTCTTACTTTTTCATAAATGCATGCAATGTTGCTTCAAAGTTTTTCCTATATGGTGAGACATAGGGTGCATATTCTTAAGAATTTTGAGAGTCCTGTTGTGCCTAAGGAGGTGGTTGTTGCATAAAGTGTGCCTAATTGTTAGGTTTCCAACTAAAGTTCGGGTGATTTCTCCATCCCGGATTGTATGTATCTGAAAAAGAAGAAGTGAATGACTTTTTAAAATTATTTATTACATTTACTTGCTCATGTACAACTTCTTTAAAAATAAAAATTTTTGGACATTCATTTGTTGAGTGTCCCAATTCATCACAAATGCTACAAATTTCTTCATTTTGCACAGATTTGATTTCTTTTACCTTCCCTGATTCCATGACTTCAACCTTTCTAGCCAAACTAGCAAACCTAACATTTAAATCTTCTTCTTGACTAAGATGATATTTTCCTTTACTAGCATTTGAAAGGTTATATCTAATTGAATTTTTAAAAAGATTAGTACCATATCAAGATTAAGAATTTTCAGCTAAATGGTGTAAATAGTCTAAAGCTTCTTCAGGTTCTTTATCAAGAAACTCACCATTGCACATTGTTTCCACAAATTGTTTAGTTTCAGGTGTTACCCCTTCATAAAAGAAGCTTATAGTGTGTCATTTTTCAAAACCATGATGTGGACAAGAATTCAACAAATTTTTAAAACGTTCCCAACTTTGAAAATATGCTTCATTTGAATTTTGGAAAAAAATTTGGATTTGTCTTTTCAAAGCATTAATTTTATGTGTTGGAATTTTTTTTTAAAAAAACTCACTTTGTATTTCTTGCCATGTGCCAATTGATCTTAGTTTTAAAGCGTTAAGACAAGTTTTTGCTTTATCTTTCAAAGAAAAATGAAACAATTTAAGCTTAGCAACCTCTTCAGTGCAAGTTTGATCATTAAAAGCGGTACATACTTCTTCAAATTCTTTTAGATGTAAATATAGGCTTTCAGATTCTAAACCATGGAAATTAGGAAGTAAAGAAATCATACCTAACTTGAATCTAAAATTATTAGCATTAAGTGGAAAGATAAAATATGATGGACTAGAATTTCGAGATAGTTTCAAATACTCACGCATGGTTCGCAACGGTTGATTTTTATGTTCTTCACATACACTTTCATTTTCAGCCATTGTGTTTGATGTATGTGATTGTGATTAAGACAAATCAATATGTAAAGTACTAGGATTAATTCTAACCAAACGACTAGAATTTAAGTCACGATACCATTTAAGCATAAACAAGTAACTTAAAATAGAAAAGAAAATGTATAAGTAGGCAGTATAAACCTGTCATGAAATATTAACAAGGATGGGGGTATAAACCAACCACCAAATAAGTTAGTAAGCAGATAAATTAAAATGTTAGAAGCAGGTAAAGTAAAAAGTTAGATAGTTAGTAAGTTAGTAAGCAAGAAAATTAAAAGGTTAGTAAGTTAGAAAGTTAAAAATAAAATCCAAAAAGTAAAATACAAAAATTAAAGTGCAGAATATAAATTACATAAAATAAAGTGTAGAAAATAAAGTGCAAAAAGTAAATTTAAAATATGAAAACCAAAGAATCGGCAAGCCAATTTTTTACTCCTATTGGCTAGAGAGAAGAGAAGAAGAAAGATTATTTTGTTAATGATTAAATATTACAGAGAAATAAGGGAGAGTTTTCCCCACTAAGTTAGTGCATTAGTAAGTACAAAGAAAAAAATTAAAAGAGTAGGAAAAAAATATATATATATATACAAAATATTTACACCATAAATTTGTTCTTCAAATCAAGTCCCTGGCAACGGCGCCCAAAACTTGATGCGGATTAAAAGTTGCAAATCCAAGTGCAGGTTGTCTCAAGTAATAAATTCTCGGAAGTCCGAGGTCGATCTAAAAGGAATTGATGAAGAAAAATTTGTTGAGGTAAGGAAAAGATTTATCACAAAAATAAAGATAATAAATAAAATTGTTCACAAGTAAAAATGAATTGCTTGGGTTAGGAGATCCACTATTGGTAAATAAATTAAGGATAAGAATAATTTTTTTATAATTTAATTAGAATCCACACATAACGAAGGTTTCAATCAGAAAATACAACATTCAAAATTCTTTAAAAGTTATATTAGTTATATTATGGTTCCTTTAATTATTCACTAACTCCAACACTTGTAAATGAGTTCAAGTATTCATTGTGTCAATCTCTTGTCTACAACAAATCAAGATCTCCACTTTACAATGAGAGTTTCTAACACCAACACTTATAAATGGGTTCAAGCATTCATTGTGTCAATCTTTTGTCTACAATAAATCAAGAACTCCACTTTACAAGGAGGGTTTCTAAATTGATTGGAAATAAAATATAACAAATATAATGACCACTTGATAATATATCATTTAAGCATAAAAGAGAAATTAATCTAACCTTATTTTATTACCAAAAGCTTCACTCTTTCACTCAAACAAAACGAAACTTTGTTACTTATAGATAAGAAGAAAGAAAGAGAGAAGAAGAAGAAGAAGAACATAACTTTAATTTAGAACAAGAGAAAATTACAACAAGATAAATAAATAACACAATAGCATGATCTTGATGTCTAGGACCAAGACTCCTCAAATGTGTAGCCAATGCCCCCTTTTATAGAGGAGTAGGGATATAAAATGACAAGAGAGCTGATTAATGAGTGAGTGGATGAGTGAGTGAATGAGTGAAAAATGTCAAATGACTTTTGATGAGTGAAAAATTATGGAGATTCTTTATCTCTGAAATCATTTAGTGCTAAACTCATTGCATTCTTTATTTTCTCACCAAATGGTCTTCATGAAAGTTGTAGACCTAGATCTTAGCTTTCAAATGTCATTAGTTTCAGCCCAAAAGCATTCCTACAGCTTAAGATATGGTCTGGTTACTGCATACTGCTTAGGCCCAGTTTCAGTTCCTCTATTCTAACTTCAAAGCCCAATATGACCTAGTAGACCTCAGAATCTCGAAAAGTGTTCAACATTAAAGTTGTAGATTTGGGTCTTAACTATCAATCGTCAAAATTACAGCCCATATGACATCCTATAACCCGAGTTATATTATGAACAATATGCATAGGTCAAGCTATTAGGATCAGCACCCTAGTTCTTGCTTCAACTCCAATTTGAGTTATCCAAACATGTGATTTGCCCTTTGAGGTCTTCATAAAAGTTATAGGGAATTATCTTAACTATCCTACAAGACCATAATCACATCAACTAGATATTTAAAACTTAAGTTATAGCTACTGAACATTGTCAAAAAAATAAATTAAGGCTAATTCATGCAATAATTCTTTCAATAATCCAATAAGGTCCAATATCATAAAATTTGTCAAAACTAACTTAATTAAACCTAATTGAACCTTAAGAAGCCCGGTGAGAGGGTTATAAAATGTATAAAATATATTGTTATCAACTTGCATTCATTAAAAAATGAAGAAAAGTCTTGAAGGATCTATATTTTAAGTCATCATTTCTCAGCAAAAATTACTTTCAAACTCTCAAATTTTACTGTTGTGCTATAACACATGTTTGTTTGTAATCTTGGCTCATTCTTGTGCCCACCTTAACTTAATTCCCGATCATTTTTGAGTAATATCCAACTTGAACCTTTTGTGAATTCTAATGTCCTGCCTTTGAGTAACTAGTACCTATTCTTCATATTTCTTCATTTCTATCCCAAAATACTATTCCATGAGTTCCTTCATTGTTTAAACCCTTTAGTTTTTGTCTTAAGTCTCATGTTCATTGCCCCTTTACCCCCAAGCAATACATGAAAATTATGAAGTTCAAAAAGTTGTGGGCCAATAATAAGTTAAAGGGAGTGTTGAAAGGAAGTTCAAGGTTGCATGTTAATCATGCTATTGTATTCTTGTTGTACACTTTAGTATCATTTGTTTCCTTTGAGAAGGTGTTCATATGATCAAGTGTCTTGTATCTTTGATATTTCATGAAAAAATAAATAAAGAAGAATAAAAAAGGAAAAAGAAAAGTGAAAAAAGAGCAATTGAATAAAAAGTGCTAGTATATATTGGTTGTCAAGTCTTGTATTAAGATTAAATTTTTGAAATGAAGCAATTACAATTTGAAATAAGGTTTGACCATCTTTTCTATCCAAAAAAATCATCAATATCCTTTGTCGCCCTATTTGAGTCTGATATTCATTTTCAATTGAACCTTGGACAAGGATCACCCTTACACTGGGGGCTTGCGCTTAAGAAGGATTAATCATCACTTTTGACTGTTACATAGTTTATAAATGGAAATCGAAAAAAGAAGAAAATTTGAGGAGAAAGAAGGAAAAAGATATCATTATGAAGTGAATGTTTGAAAAAAAGAAAGCAGAAAGAAAACAAAAAACAAGAAGAAAAAGGATTTTGGTTCGAATTGAAAAAGGATGGTTGTTCTATGAAAGCAAAAATGCAATTGACAAAGCATGATTTGGCATTGCAATGTTAAAGATCATTTGTCCCAATAAACCTTTAAACCAATGTTTGGGTCTTTTATATCCTTTCTTTGATAACCCTTAGCTATAGCCATGTTACAAGCTTTATAAAGTCCATTTTGATCATTCAATGATTGCTTCTATTCTCAAAAACTTTAATTTTGAGACAAAATGTCTCTTACTCTTTCAAGCTATTTAGTTCATTGTTCCAAAAAAAAAAGGAAAAATTGATAATAAAAAAAAGATAAGAAAGGAAAGTTTGAAAAGTGGAAAAAATAATAAAAATGATGATGAGACACTTGAATTATATTATTGGTGGAGGCAATGTTTGGATAATTCATTAAGAGTTTGAAGCAAGGAATGACAATTTCTCAAAGGTGAATCGGTTGTTGAACCTCAAGGTTCATGTGGATGCTGGTTTTATAACTTGAGAGGTAATTTTTTAAGTTCTTGCATTAAGGAAAATTAGAAAGGTGTTAAACTTTATAGACTACTACTTGCATACTTGAGGGTTAACTTTGGAAGTTCTCATATTTAGGAGAGTTGGAAAGATGTTGAATTTCTTGACTAATACTTGCATATTTGGAGGCTTGTCTTGAAATCTTTGATCTCCTTTGTTACATCTTCAAAAGATTTCTTTCTTTTCCTACCAGCCTTAAATTCACCCTGTTTATTCTTGAGTAAATAAATGTGTTATGACACAATGGTGAATGATCTCTTGGGAATTTTATGGGAAATATTATCTCATTTGAATCCTTCTTGAATTTTGAATTGGAAATGATTTTTTTCCATTAATTAAAATTTTGCATTTGTGTGAGACATTTGAAAGACTAAGTTTTGAACTTCATCTCTAATTGATGTTTAGAATAAAGCATTGTTTGATTTTGAAACTTTGCAACAATAAGTTGTCTTTGCATGATTTCTACTAATAAACTTTGCATGATATATTACTAGGTTTTTGAATAGCTTAGTTTGAACAACTCAGTGCTGGAATGACTTGATGTTCTGTTACTAGATCTAGGGTTGCCTAGTTCGCTCATTTCGGGATTTTAAAACAACTTGTTGATCATGGGGTTTTTTAACTACTTCTTTATCTCATCAGTTCCAGGTTCAAACCCCAAGGATCTTTATCTCACTAGTTCTGAGCTCTAATCCTCGGGATCTTTATCTCAACAGTTCTAGGCTCTAACCCCAGGATCTTTATCTCATCAGTTCTGAGCTTCAACCCTGGGGATCTTTATCTTATCAATTCCAGGTTCAAAACCTCAGGGATCTTTATCTCATTTGTTCTGGGCTCCAACCTCGGGGGATCTTTATCTCATTAGTTTTGGGTTCAAACATCAGGGATCTTTATCTTATCAGTTCCAGGTTCAAACCCCCAAGGATCTTTCTCTCATCAATTTCGGATTCTAACCCCAGGGGATTTTAATCTTATCAGTTCCAGGTTCAAACCCGAAATATCTTTATTTCATCAGTTCTAGGTTTGTCACGACCGAAGATCGCGGCGAAAAATAGCAACTCATTCGATTTTAGAAAATGAAAATTGAGTCGCTACCAATTTTATTTTAATTTAGGAAAAATTGGAAAACCTTTCTTTAAAAATGGTCTTTAGAACCAGATTGGATTCGGGAGTCGGTTATGCTTAGGGAAGGGTGGAAACTTAATCCCACTGCACCCCTAACACACCCGTCCTAAGACGGTACCTTAAGTTAGTTGTGTAAATTATTAACAATCCTTGGAATATTTATTTTACCCAAAACATTGTAATTATTTACAAAAATAAAACCACAAAATTATGAAAATTTAATTTTGGCTTGACAGAAATAAAGTTCTGCTCCTACGTATCCCCTGGTGCAATGAGGAACTCAAAGTTACGTAGTTCTTTATAAAATAAGTGTGGGTTAATTGATTTTAATTAAAAAAAAATTTTTATTTGAAAGCGAATCCATTCTTGCACAGGATTCAAGTTAGCACTAGACTACTCAATAAACCCTTATGATCCAAAAGATAATGAAGATAGCATTCGCTATTCAATCATCATCATTGGTCATTGCATGGATTAAAAGATTTTTATTTTATTTTTTTATTATTATTTTTTTTAGAAATGCACAAAAACAACTAAGCAAACATAATTTTTTCATGATCTAAATAAATAATAATAAAAGCAAGACTAAATATAAACATCACTAGTCAAATAACTTTAAACAAATTTTATTTTTTATTTTTTTTATTTTTTTTTTATTTTTAATTTTTAATTTTTAATTTTTTTTAGATTTTTTTTAGATTTTTTTATTTTATTTTTTTATTTTTATTTTTTTATTAGTCATGAAACACAATATAAAACATATCATTAAATAAAATAAATATTATAAGACTAGAACTAACAATTAAACTCAAATACATTTTTGATTTTTTTTTATATTCCATTTTTTACCATTTTCGTATTCTCCTTATAAAAAAAAAAAATGGGACAACTATGACTTTAAATTGTAATGGGCTGATGGCCTATACATTATCCTTTTGCCTTAAACATTCAAAAGTTAAAAAGCAAAGAGGTTCTGGATACCTCAACAGGGAACTCACCGTGGTGACGTCGCACGTTCAAAGGCAAGGCAACACAGCGATGCAGTGGTACGCGGTTGAGCAAGGTCGTGGACTGGATCGTGATGCGGCAGCAGACTCAAATCCGTGGTGGTCTTGGAGCAGGGGCTCACGGTGATGGGATGGAGAGCTCACGGTAGAGGCACGGCCGGAGTTGCAGTGGGTGCATGCGCAGATATGAACTGTAGGCATGGAGATGCAACTAGCAGGGATGACGTGAAAGACGATGGTGAAGGACGGTGGAGGCGCGACGGTGCTGCTATGGTGGCAGCTTGGTGTTGTTGGTTGCTGTCTTTACGGTGGCTGGTAGGTACGGTTTGGAAGGAAGGTGGTATTGGTGATGGAGAGGGGTTGCTTCACGTGGTGGTCACGGTTTAGGGAGGAGCTTGGACGTGGTGGCTGCTACGGTGGAGTGGTGGTGAGTGTTGTGAGGGATGAGAAGGAAGGTGGTTGTTTCTCACTGAGTTGACTCAGTGGAGCCATGTTGATGGAGGGTGAGAGCTTGAGGAAGGTGATGGAGAGGGGTTGCTTCATGTGTGCATGGGGGTGTTAACTTGGTGGCCTTGGTGGTCATGGCGGGGGTGGTGTTAGAGATGGTTATGGAGGCTTGAGGATGGAGGTTGAAAGGATGGTTGAAGGTGGGAGTGAAGGGTGGTTTCACGTGAATGGAGTTCTTGTTTTGTCTGAGATGGGTAAAGATGGAGGGTGGTTGAGATGGTAATGGAGTGGTTGGGAGGAGAAGGATGTCTTTGCTGTGGTCGGGTACGTGGTGGAGTCACGGTTTGGGGAGGAGCTTGGACGTGGTGGCTGCTACGGTGGAGTGGTGGTGAGTGGTGGTGAGGTAAAGTTGAAGATCAAGTCAGGGAAGGAAGGTGAGGGTTGGTTTGAGGGGATAAAGTTTTCAGTAGTGCAGGTGAAGGTTTGGAGGTTATGAGAATCATCCCCTAGTGAGCTTGAGGGTGAGGAAAAATGAAGGCTTAACTTGGTTTTTTTTCTGGAGCCCCCTGCCCCTTTTTAGCTTGTGCCTTTCTTAATCCCTCTCCCTTCCTTTCTTTTTTTTTTTTTTTTTGCTGCGCAGTCTGTGTGTGTAAGGGTGTGTGCAGTGTCGTGTAATGGATAGCAGCCTTGGAGTGAAAAATGTGATGCTGGTGCAGTGCGTGAAAGTGGGGTGCAGCAGTGTGTGCTGCGTGAAAAAAAAATGAGTCAGTGGATCAATTGTGCAGTGGACGTGGTGATGGGGTGCAGCAGTGAGTGGGGAACAAAAAAGAGTTGTCTCCTGCTGTGAGTGGGTGCTGCAGTGCAAACGTAAAAGTGAGTGGGGATTAAAACAAAATTGTCCCCTGGGAACGTTGTGTGCATGGGAAATGCATGACCAAGGAAAGAAAAAAAAACAAAAGACAAGAAAAGAAAAACTGATTTTTTTTACCCAAACAAGAAAAACAAATCAGTAACAAATCTTTTTATATTTTTTATTTATTTATTTATTTATTTATTTATTTATTTATTTATTTTTATTTATTTTTTGTGTTTTTATATTTTTTTATGTATTTGGGTTAGAAAGATAAAAATGTGGACTTGAATTAATTTTTTCTTTTTTTCAAATTTTTTTAATTAATTAATTTTTTTAATTAATTTTTTATTTATTGTTTTTTTTAATGAAATAAATAAATAATAATAAAAAACCCCGATCAAAATATGGTGTTCACATTACCCTCTTTTACTTGTTTCTTATTAGAGAATATGAATAACCACAGTTTTTCATATTTTCGTAATAAGGAATGAGTAAATATATGAACTCATATTTTGTCCGAAAATACACACGATGATACAAAAAGAAAAACAAAACAATGCAAGAATAATGAACTGCAAAGAGCTGATGCGCTCAAGGGAAAGTAAAATGCATGGAGCCAATGTGCTCAACAGAAATTAAAATGTATGGAGCCGATGCGCTCAACAGAAAGTAAAATGCATGGAGCCGATGCGCTCAACAGAAATTAAAATGCATGGAGCCGATGCGCTTAAAGAAATTAAAATGCATGGAGCCGATGCACTCAAAGAATTGAAAGAAATTAAAATGCATGGAGCCGATGCGCTCAACAGAAATTAAAATGCATGGAGCCGATGCGCTCAAAGAATTGACAGAAATTAAAATGCATGGAGCCGATGCGCTCAACAGAAATTAAAATGCATGGAGCCGATGCGCTCAAAGAATTGACAGAAATTAAAATGCATGGAGCCGATGCGCTCAACAGAAATTAAAATGCATGGAGCCGATGCGCTCAAAGAATTGACAGAAATTAAATGCATGGAGCCGATGCGCTCAAAGAATTGACAGAAATTAAAATGCATGGAGCCGATGCGCTCAACAGAAATTAAAATGCATGGAGCCGATGCACTCAAAGAATTGACAGAAATTAAATGCATAGAGCCGATGTGCTCAAAGAAAGTAAAATGCATGGAATGCATGGAGCCGATGCGCTTAACAAAAAGTAAAATGCAGGGAGCCGATGCGCTCAACAGAAATTAGAATGCACGGAGCCGATGCGGTCAACAGAAAGTAAAATGCATGGTGGGCAACTGAGTCCCGGAATTTAAGGACAGGTGGGCTACTGTGCTCCCAAAAATAGAGATTTAAGATGGATTTTTTTTGTTTCCTTTCTTTTTTTTTTAGTTTTAATGAAGGACTTTTGAACCAACGGCGACTTTTGGAAAACTTTAACTAATCAAAACCCTTGTTCACATGCTTTTGCTCGTTGGACCTGATAACCTCGATCTTTCCTTTCTTTCTTCTTCTTCTTTCTTTTTCTTTTTATCTTTCTCGATTCTCCTTTCCTCCTTGGCAACGAAATCCAATACTGCGTTGCAATCTGTAGCTTGAGCTACTGAGATCTTTTAGCCCAAGTCAATCATTGAAGGATTGTTATAGCATTGTCAAATCAAATTGTTAACCAAAAATTTATTCTATTGAGACATAACCTAATAAGTAAGTATGCATTCATGAATGGATAGAAATTCGTTGAATGAATAAACTCCTTTTTTATTGCTTTGGTGGTCTGTTTATACATGAACTTTTAACAAGACACACGCTTGAAAGATGAAACCCTAGAAACTAAAAGAAGTTACAAAGGATAAGAAAAATTTGTCCCAGTATTAGTTCCTTATTTCTCATTCAATTGATTCCCTGCAATGGCCTGATAACTCAACTATTGCCTTTGTGTGGTTACTTCCTTCAATACATCTTCTCTTCAGTCCTTCAAAAATAAATGCCCCAGTGTAGCCAATTGAAAGCGAACAAAATTGTCCCAGTGTAGTTAATCAAATAATGATAAGAATTGCCCCAGTTTGGTGAGCCATTCAAAGAGTTTCATGCCAACTTTCTTTGAGATCTTGCCTATTTATTTGCCCTTACTTTTGCTTAAACCGTCCTTTCGGGTTTTCAGCCTAACGGATCCTTCCTTTTTTGTTTTTGTTTGTTTTTTTGTTTTTGTTTTTTTTGTTTTTGTTTTTTTTGTTTTTGTTTTTTTAGGCATAGAATCTCTTGACAACATCGTGTTTACGGGCCTTGGTAATTCTTCTCCATCCATATTCTGCAAGATTAATGCTCTTCCTGAAAATGCCTGCTTGACTATATACGGGCCTTCGTAGTTCGGAGCCCATTTCCCTCTGGCATCCTCTTGATTAGGGAGAATCTTCTTCAAAACCAAATCTCCTGAACAAAATTCTCTGGGACGAACTTTCTTGTTAAAGGCTCTGGTCATTCTGCTTTGATATAATTGCCCATGGCAAATAGCTGTCAGTCTTTTCTCTTCTATCATATTCAACTGCTCATATCGAGTCTTCATCCATTCGAATTCTTCTAACTCTGCCTCCATCAAAACCCTTAGAGAAGGAATCTCAATTTCTATAGAAGAGACAGCCTCCATCCCATATACCAAAGAAAAAGGTGTTGCCCCGGTGCTTGATCGTATATTGGTACAATACGCGTGCAAAGCATAGGGCAATATTTCATGCCAGTCTTTGTAATTCACTACCATCTTGGCAATAATTTTCTTGATATTCTTATTTGCGGCTTCCACTGCACCATTCATCTGGGGTCTGTAAGGAGCTGAATTATGATGCTTGACTTTGAAACTCTCACAAAACTTTTGAATCTCAGCACCGTTGAGATTGGTGCCATTATCTGTTATTATCCTTTCTGGAATTCCATATCTGCAAATGATATCCCTATTAAGGAATCTCAAAAACACCTTTTGGGTGATATTGGCATACGAGGAAGCTTCTACCCACTTGGTGAAATAATCAATTGCCACTAAAATGAAGCGATGACCATTGGAAGCTTTAGGATTAATGGGTCCAATGACATCTATTCCCCACATTGAGAAAGGCCATGGAGATACCAAATTGTGCAATGGAAATGGAGGTGCATTTACTCGATCTGCATATATCTGGCACTTCTGACACTTTCGCACATATTCCATGCAGTCTGTTTCCATGGAGGACCAATAATAACCACTTCTGAGAATTTTTCGTGCCATCATATGACCATTGGCATGAGTTCCACAAATCCCTTCATGGACTTCGGACATGATTATACGAGCTTCACGAGCATCCACGCACCTAAGCAAAGTGTCATCATGATTTCTCTTGTACAAAATCTCTCTATTCAAGAAAAAGGCCATTGCCAGACGACGAATAGTCTTCTTGTTCACCTCACTTGCCCCAGTTGGGTATTCTTTATGTTGAATATACTGCTTGATGTCATGGTACCATAGCTTACCATCTGGCTCATCCTCCACATTAGCATAATATGCAGGCCTATTGTGCATCTTTACTTGGATAGGTTGCACATTATTGTGAACATCCAATTTGGTCATTACAGCTAAAGTGGCCAAGGCATCTGTGAATTGGTTTTTATCTCGAGTCAAATGGGAGAAGGCCACCTCCTCAAACTTCTCGATCAGCTGGGTCAAATACTTTTGATAAGGCACTAACTTTGGGTCTTTGGTTTGCCATTCGTCGTTCACCTGATAAATGATGAGTGCTGAATCTCCAAATACATTTAGCTATTTGATCCCCAAGTCAATTGCAACTTGTAAACCATTAGCACAGGCCTCATATTCTGCAACATTATTGGTGCATTCAAAATCAAGCTTGATAGCGACTGGATATTATTTTCCAGTTGGTGAAACAAACACGACTCCTATGCCACTACCATGCATGTTGACTGCTCCATCGAAATACATCTTCCAAATGGACTCATCCTCCTTCTCTTCTTCTCTTTCTACTGTCAAAATTTCTCTATCAGGGAACTCGGATGTTACTAGTTGTCCACCCTCAAGAGGGTTTTTAGCTAAATGATCAGTAATTGCACTTCCTTTGATGGATTTCCGAGTCATGTACTTGATGTCGAATTCTGATAATATCACTTGCCATTTTGAAACCCTTAATGAAACATGAGGGCTTTCAAATATATACTTCAGGGGGTCCATTCGGGAGATCAACCAAGTGGTGTAATACAACATGTATTGCCTTAACCGTTTTGAGGTCCATACCAGAGCACAACAAGTCTTTTCAATAGCCATGTAACGGGCCTCACATTCATTGAACTTCTTACTCAGATAATAAATTGCCTGCTCCCTTTTCTCCAACTCATCATGCTGCCCCAACATTGCTCCCATTGAGGTTGGCAGTACGGTTAAGTACAATATTAGAGGCCGACCAGAGGTAGGTGGTACCAAAATAGGAGAATTCACTAGATAAGCCTTTATTTTGTCAAAAGCTCCTTAACATTCCTCATCCCATTTTCCTGGCTGGTGTTTCTTCAACAGTTTGAATATAGGCTCACAAGTACTAGTCAAGTTGGCGATGAATCGAGCAATGTAGCTAAGCCTCCCGAGGAAACTTCTCACTTCACGCTCTGTCTTAGGAGCAGGCATCTCCTGTATCGCTTTCACTTTGTCCGGATCCACCTTTATTCCTTCTCTACTAACAATGAATCCGAGTAGCTTTCCAGTAGATGCTCCAAAAACACATTTAGCGGGGTTTAACCTCAGCTTGTACTTTCTGAGTCTTTCGAATAGCTTGCGCAAAACTGCCACATGACTTTCTCCTTCTCTAGACTTGGCAACTATATCATCCACGTACACCTCAATCTCCTTGTGCATCATGTCATGGAACAACGCAACCATAGCGCGTTGGTAAGTAGCCCCAGCATTCTTTAATCTGAACAGCATCACTGTGTAGCAAAATGTCCCCCAAGAATGATGAAAGTGGTTTTTTCTTTGTCATTGACATCCATGGGGATTTGATTGTACCCTGAGTATCCGTCCATGAATGAAAACATGTGGTTCTTAGCAGCGTTATCAACCAACACATCGATATGAGGGAGTGGGAAGTTATCCTTTGGACTAGCCTTATTCAGATCCCTGTAGTCCACACACATTTGGACTTTCCCATCCTTCTTAGGCACAGACACAACATTGGCTATCCATTTTGGGTGTCTTGACACTTCTACAAATCCTGCTTCTAGCTGCTTAGTCACCTCTTCCTTAATCTTCAGGGACATATCAGGATGCATCCTCCTTAACTTCTGCTTCTTTACCTCAACATCTGGATATAGTGGGATTTTATGAGATGCTATCTCCGGATCTAATCTAGGCATATCCCGATAAGACCAAGCAAAGACATCTATATACTCTTTAAAGAGTGCAATCATTTCTTCCTATTCAGGATTTTTCACTATTTTTAATTCCTTTTTTTCTTCTTCTGTCCCCATGTTAATTACCTCGGCTTCCTCACCATTCAAGTCAAATTCCTTCTCGGAATACTCCAGTAATTTTTCAAAACTTTCAACGACTTCTCCCTCTTCATCAGATCTAGGGTCTTCTTCCTCAAACATCGCATGGGAATCAATTGATGAGTTTTCAAAGTCCCCTTCGCGAGGAGACCTTCCTACGAGACTCAGATCCCTGGAAAGTGATTTGTGTGGAGTTGGAAAAGCAAAATAGAGTGGGAATGACAAAGGAAGAACAAGGTATTATACAAAAATGTAAAAAGGAAACTAACAAATGCAAAGAACAAAAAAAAGCAACAAGAATGAATACTGAATATTCATGCAAATTCATTTAATTAATGTCTCAAATAACATAAATCATAAGCTCAAAACATAGCTAGTCTTAAATATCTGCTTAGTACAATATGACTAGACAATTACTTGGAAACAATCAAATCAATCACTGGTTCGGACTTCCAGTTCTTCAGCAGCTCCTCATCAGCAGAGGGACGGATTGCCTTGCTCTCTTCTGGGCCTTCTCCATGCAACTCATTAACTGTGGGGTGGCATTGGGAGCGAATGACTTCTCCGGACATGATTACCTCGGCTGGTGCTGGGAAAGTTTCCCTCAGGTGGGGAATATGCTTTATCTTGCTCTTGTCATTTTTCTTTCCGAGGGTCATGCTCCTTGTTCTCTCTTCCAGGGATGCTTCATACCCTAAGCCAAACTTATCCCACTTTTCCCGGAAGGACACCGGCGACCGAGTACCTTGTAACTGTGAGCCCAAGCCTTTTCTTTCTTCGTAACCACTACTTGCCATAATCTAGGCCACCACTTGATCCACACTTTGTGTCGGGGATTCCTCTTTACCAACTCCAGTCTCAACTATTTCAAAACTATGCCACAAATTCTCTTCATCTTTCTCTGCACTTTCCACATACGGCACTGAAACTGGTTTCGATAGCATAATCTCTTCCTCCCCATGTATGGTAATGATTGACCCGTTTTCAATATATTTAACACTTTGATGCAGGGTAGAGGGAACAGCACCGGCAGCATGGATCCATGGTCTCCCCAAGAGCATTGTGTAACCAGGCTCAATGTTCATAACTTGGAACAATACTTGAAAATTGCTTGGACCAATCTCTAATGGCAACGTCACCTCTCCTAAAATGCTTCTCCTATTTCCATCAAAGGCCCGCACCACCATTTTTTGAGGTAACACTTCATCTTCACTTATTGATAATGAGGTTAGAGTCGACTTCGGTAGGATATTTAGCGCAGACCCCCCATCAATTAAGACCTTTGCAACCATATACCCTTTGCATTTAAGGGTTATGTGTAAGGCCCGCGAGTTTTTCTCAGACCGAGAGGTAATCTCTTTATCCATGAATGTGATCATGTTGACGTGCTTTACCGGGTCCACCATGTTGACAACATTCTCAGGAGTAACATCGGGTTTGACATAAGCCTCATTTAGTACTCTTAGCAACGCCTTTCGATGTAACTCAGATGTCAAAATGAGTGACAGGAGGGATATCCTTGCTGGAGTCCTCTTCAACTGTTCCATCACATCGTACTCACTTTGTTTCACGATCTTCAAAAATTCTTCTTCCTCTTCTTTTCCTCTCTCATCTTCTCTTACATTTTCCTCCTTACTCCCTTCTTTAACATTCTTTTTCTTCTCTACTTCTACAGGGCCATAGCATCGCCCACTCCTTGTTATTCCTCCTACCCCGACTATGTTAGTCACTAGGTCTCCTTCTTGATGTATTTCTGCCACTTGGGCATTCGAAGTCCCTTCCCCGACTCCCTTTATCTCCACCCTTGTTTCATAGCTCCAAGGTACTACGCGGGTGTCATTACAAGCAAATGGTGTTGGCTTCTTGACCGTCAATACTACTTTCCCTGACGCCGAAGCTTGGTTGAGGGGTGGTACCTTAAGTACAAATCGTTCAATCACATGGACCTCTTCAGATAAAGTTACCCCTGGTCTTACTTGTATTACTCCCAATGTGAGCAACCTCTGGACTCGATCCTTAAAGTCCCAACAGTTCTCAATATCGTGTCCTGTTGCCTCACAAGTGGTAAACGCACTTGGACTCTTCATCATGCCTCTCTTCTTCTTTCACCGATGAAGCTGGTGAAGTGATAACATAACCCGCTATCTTCAGTCCCTCAAATATTCGAATCATCGGCGTATGCAGGCTCATGACTTCTTTTATTGGAGGTCCTTCCATCTCCACGGCATTCGCCTCATTCCTTCCACTATGGTTAGGGATTGGGTTGTTGACGATACTGGGTCCAGCCTCTTCTTGAATGTCAAGCTTCCCATAAGCAATAAGCTTCCTTACTGCAGTCTTGAAAGCCTCACAATCTTCAATTGAATGTCCTAGGATATCCATGTGATATTTGCAATTCAAATTCGGGTTATACCACGCTGGGAATGGTGGTTCTAACGGACGTACAGGATTTCTCGAAATGAGGTGGGTGTCGAACAACTTTTGGAACAGGTCCGCATTTGAAATGGACAACCTTGGGAAAGGGGGTAGGTTTTGAGGACAAAAGCGACCTTGATTCTGGAAGTTTGGTCGAGGTTGTGGGTGATTTGGGTAGGTTTGTGGAGGTGCAGGTGGGTATCGGGTATAGGTTGGGCGAGCTGGCATATATGGTTGTGGTGCGGGAACATTATTGATTTAGAAATGCAGAGTTGGGGTGATGTTTGTAGTAGGCATAGCTTGGTGGGGCAGGTAATAAGGAAGTGTAGATGTTTGGTATGAAAGGTGAGGGTTAAGGTTATATGGTAGTTGGCGGCTTGAGTTTTGTGGGGAATATCGGGGTCTGAAGGTCTGCTGGCGTTGGACATAATTCACCTCGGGTTCCTTCTTTTTCGGCTGGAACCCCTTCTTGAAGGCTGCATTCTCCATATTGCTTATCGATAACTTCCCAGCTTTGGCCATAATCTCTATCCTTTCTCCCGCCATTATCAAGTCTACAAAATCCTTATAGGCTGCCCCGACCATTGCCCCGATAAAAGGATTTCCCAAAGTTCCCAGGAAATATGAACACATCTCAGATAGTGTTAACGGGGGTTGAACTTGTGCTGCTAAGGCTCTCCACCTCTGTGCGTATTGTCTGAAAGGTTCATCACTTCCTTTCTGCATCGAGCTCAATTGTTCCCGGGTCAGAGTTGCGTCCAGATTAAACTTGTACTGATCCATGAATAGGTTAGCCAATTCTGTCCAATAAGAAATCTTACAGTGGTTTAATTGAAGATACCACTCTAAAGCAGGACCTGTAAGACTCTCATGGAAAAAGCTAATGAGGAACTTATCGTCTTTGGACTAAACTACCATCTTGGTTCCATAACTAATCAAATGAAACCGAGGGTTGCCACTTCCATCATACTTGGCAAAATCAGGAATCTTGAAGTCTTTAGGGATTATGACATCTGTAGTAGGACACAGTTCTTCTATTCTCAGAGGCCCATAAGCACTAGGGCCCTTGATTGCCTTGATCTATTCCTCCATTTTCTCCATCCACTCTTCCCTCATCCTGTCTTTCTCAGTCATGATGTAGCTATTCCCAGAGTGAGGTATTGTTGCTTGCCCTGTAATTGATACATGAGGTTGTTCCCAGGTAGGGCCAACATAACCAGGAACTTCATTATGGGCACCTTCCAAAGTGTGATATCCCTCCCCAATAGGCATGACAACCGGTGTCGTTTGAGGTGGTTGTTCATGGATCCCCAGTGGAGTCGCCATCTGTCGCGATTGGAGATCGTGGCGAAAAATAGCAACTCATTCGATTTTAGAAAATGGAAATGGAGTCGCCACCAATTTTATTTTAATTTAGGAAAAATTGGAAAACCTTTCTTTGAAAATGGTCTTTAGAACCAGATTGGATTCGGGAGTCGGTTATGCTTAGGGAAGGGTGGAAACTTAATCCCACTGCACCTTTAACACACCCGTCCTAAGACGGTACCTTAAGTTAGTTGTGCAAATTATTAACAATGCTTGGAATATTTATTTTACCCAAAACATTGTAATTATTTATAAAAACGAAACCACAAAATTATGAAAATTTAATTTTGGCTTGACAGAAATAAAGTTCTGCTCCTACGTATCCCCTGATGTAATGAGGAACTCAAAGTTACGTAGTTCTTTATAAAATAAGTGTGGGTTAATTGATTTTAATTAAAAAAAGATTTTTATTTGAAAGAGAATCCATTCTTGCACAGGATTCAAGTCAGCACTAGGCTACTCAATAAACCCTTATGATCCAAAAGATAATGAAGATAGCATTCGCTATTCAATCATCATCATTGGTCATTGCATGGATTAAAAGATTTTTATTTTTTTTTATTATTATTTTTTTTAGAAATGCACAAAAACAACTAAGCAAACATAATTTTTTCATGATCTAAATAAATAACAATAAAAGCAAGACTAAATATAAACATCACCAATCAAATAACTTTAAACAAATTGAATTTTTTATTTTTTTTTATTATTTATTTATTTTAGATTTTTTTTTTAGATTTTTTTTATTTTGATTTTTTTATTTTTATTTTTTTATTAGTCATGAAACACAATATAAAACATACCATTAAATAAAATAAACATTATCAGACCAGAACTAACAATTAAACTCAAATACAATTTTTATTTTTTTTTATATTCCATTTTTTGCCATTTTCATATTCTCCTTATAAAAAAAAAATGGGACAACTATGACTTTAAATTGCAATGGGCTGATGGCCCATACATTATCCTTCTGCCTTAAACATTCAAAAGTTAAAAAGCAAAGAGGTTCTGGATACCTCAATAGGGAACTCACTGTGGTGACATCGCACGTTCAAAGGCAAGGCAACACAGCGATGCGGTGGTGCGCGGTTGAGCAGGGTCATGGACTGGATCGTGATGCGTCAACAGACTCGGATCCGTGGTGGTCTTGGAGCAGGGGCTCACGGTGATGGGATGGAGAGCTCACGGTAGAGGCACGGCCGGAGTTGCGGTGGGTGCATGCACAGATATGAACTGCAGGGATGGAGATGCAACTAGCAGGGACGATGTGAACGGCGACGGTGAAGGACGGTGGAGGCGCGACGGTGCTGCTATGGTGGTAGCTTGGTGTTGTTGGTTGCTGTCTTTACGGTGGCTGGTAGGTACGGTTTGGAAGGAAGGTGGTATTGGTGATGGAGAGGGGTTGCTTCACGTGGTGGTCACGGTTTAGGGAGGAGCTTGGACGTGGTGGCTGCTACGGTGGAGTGGTGGTGAGTGTTGTGAGGGATGAGAAGGAAGGTGGTTGTTTCTCACTGAGTTGACTCAGTAGAGCCATGATGATGTAGGGTGGGAGCTTGAGGAAGGTGATGGAGAAGGGTTGCTTCACGTGTGCATGGGGGTGTTAACTTGGTGGCCTTGGTGGTCATGGCAGGGGTGGTGTTAGAGATGGTTATGGAGGCTTGAGGATGGAGGTTGAGAGGATGGTTGAAGGTGGGAGTGAGGGGTGGTTTCACGTGAATGGAGTTCTTGTTTTGCTGAGATGGGTGAAGATGGAGGGTGGTTGAGATGGTAATGGAGTGGTTGGGAGGAGAAGGATGTCTTTGTTGTGGTCGGGTACGTGGTGGAGTCACAATTTGGGGAGGAGCTTGGACGTGGTGGCTGCTACGGTGGAGTGGTGGTGAGTGGTGGTGAGGTAAAGTTGAAGATCAAGTCAGGGAAGGAAGGTGAAGGTTGGTTTGAGGGGATGAAGTTTTCAGTAGTGCAGGTGAAGGTTTGGAGGTTATGAGAATCATCCCCTAGTGAGCTTGAGGGTGAGGAAAAATGAAGGCTCAACTTGGTTTTTTTTCTGGAGCCCCCGCCCTTTTTAGCTTGTGCCTTTCTTAATCCCTCTCCTTCCTTTCTTTTTGCTTGTCGCGATACTGTGTGTGTAAGGGTGTGTGCGGTGTCGTGTAATGGATAGCACCTTGGAGTGAAAAATGTGATCTTTGGTGCGGTCGTGCGTGAAAGTGGGGTGCAAAGAGCAGTGTGTTTGCGTGAAAAAAAAAAAAAATGAGTCAAGGATCAATTGTGCAAGGGACGTGGTGATGGGGTGCAAAGAAAGGTGAGTGGGGAACAAAAAAGAGTTGTCTCTGCCGTGAGTGGGTGCTTTGCAGTTGCAAACGTAAAAGTGAGTGGGGATTAAAACAAAATTGTCCCCTGGGCGTTGTGTGCATGGGAAATGCATGACCAAGGAAAGAAAAAAAAGACAAGAAAAGAAAAACTGATTTTTTTTTACCCAAACAAGAAAAATAAATCAAGAACAAATCTTTTTATATTTTTATATTTTTTTATTTTTTATTTTTTATTTATTTTATTTTATTTTTTGTGTTTTTATATTATTTTTTTATGTATTTGGGTTAGAAAGATAAAAATGTGGACTTGAATTAATTTTTTCTTTTTTCAAATTTTTTTAATTAATTAATTTTTTAATTAATTTTTTATTTGTTGTTTTTTTAAAGAAATAAATAAATAATAATAAAAACCCCGGTCAAAATATGGTGTTCACAAGGTTCCAACATCGGGGATCTTTATCTCACCCATTTTTTATTTGTCTTAGATATTTGAATTTGAATTCCCTATTGTTCAGGTTGTTGAATATTTGTTTCTTTTTTGTTTGTCTTAAATATTTGAATTCTTTGTTAACCAAGTTGTCAAATATCTATTGATTGTTTGTTTGTCTCAGATATTCAAATTCCCTGTTGTTATGCAAGTTGTCGAATATCTATTGATAATTTGTTTGTCATGATTTTTGCATAATTTTGTTGTTATCTGGGTTGGTAAATAATTGGTTGATCATTTGTTTACACCATTTTTTTAGCAATATGTTATTTTCCAAGTTTTCCAATGATTTGTTTGTTACTTACTTCTTTCCTTGGTTTAAGAATATTTTAATTTGATCAAAAAAATTTCTCGAACAAAATTAGTTGCTTTTTTTTAAACTTTGTTTTGACTTTTCTATTCGAACGGTCAAGCAAAGGGAGCTATTGTCAGCACCTAATTTTGTCCAGGTCTTTTAAAAAAAATTAAAAAAGGGAAGAAAAATATCATAAAGAAAGAAGGGGGAAATGTGTAATCATCTCTTTTATACATGAAGTCTAACGTTAGAAAACTATTCTTTCCACTAGTTCCTACATGGGAATAATCATACTCTTTCACCCTCCCTATCTCTTGTATAAATAGGTGATCCTCAAATGTTTGAGTCATACATAAAAATTTCACACTTGAACTTAATATTAAGTATAATGCCTGAGGATTTTAGTAATTTTTTTTGTTACTTTTCAAGATTTGATTTGTGAGAGCAAATGGGACCCTGTGCAACATGCATAGTGTTTGCATGTCTTGGATGTAAGTTTGTTTATTCTTTCTTTACTTCTTTCTCTTCTTTTTTTATGTAATTATATTTTCTATATACTAGTTTTATTCATTTTAGTTTATTTATTGGTTAGTTTGGTTTATTTATTTATTTATTAGTTGTTAATTTTTTAGATATTTTAAAATTAATTCAATAATAAAGAGGGCTAGCCGAGTTATGACAATTTATTAACTCAGTAACCTTTTGAAAGACTAGTTGAGTTGTGACAACTTGCTAGTCTCAAATTTAATTAAAACTCACTAACTCACATTTATTTTTTAAAGAACTAAACTACTCATTTCACTTAGAGGATACATAGGCCGAAAGTTAAATCAAAATTAAATTTTTATAATTAATTTTTTTGTAAATTATTTTATTTTTTTTTTTTTTTATTTGTAAATATTTTTTATTTTTATTTTGATTTATTTGATTTTTACGTAAATAATTTTCATTTATTTTAAATTTTTGTAAATTATTTTGTTATGCTTATTTTATGTTTAATTTGTTCTTTGACCTAGAATGTTTAAATTCTTGATTTTTATATTACTTGTGACTATTTTAATTGTCATCGATTTTTTTAAATTGTAATTCCTTTTTTATGTTTATTTTATTTTGTAAATATTTTTATTGTTATTGATTATTTATTATTTTTCTTGATTAACTTAAATAATTTTAAGTTATTTGATTTGCATAATTAACATTAGAGTAACCATCTTACGATATATGTATAGAAGTATTGTGAGATTAAATTTTTACTCTTTTCTATACGTAAGTAACTCTACTGATTTTCTAAAATTATTTTTAAAGTTTTTCAACTTTTTTCTAATTTAATAAAATTAGTAATAACTCTATTTTTTATATTATTTTTAAATTTCAATTGCCTTTCATTATAATCACGATCATGATAGAAGACATGGCTGATTTATTATTCAACCTATTGAATCGGCCGATTTGATTCAGTCTAGAAAACTTTGTCTTTACTTAATGACTCAAACCTACTTAACTTATTTCTTCTCAAGTTGCCACATCAATTGAAAGGTAACGCTCTCTACCATGAAAAGAAAAGAAAAAAAAAAAAAGGAAAGGTACTGCTATGTCATTATTGCCTGCCACTGTCATAGTGGGCTTGTAGTGTCACAGCTCACAAAGCACGGCCCTCTTGTAAATTATTTACGGGAAGCACTGTATGGTAGTGCACTATATATGGCCTCCATTTTTAACAATGGGTAGCAGAGTCAAGTTCACATTGCTTACAAAAACACGTTCACATGCGGCTATGTGGACAATTGCCGACAGTTTCTTTATTTAGGTTGGTAGACTTGACATTTCGGGCTAAGTGAGGAGCGTTCAGTGATAAAGCCAAGTCCATAGTGGTGTGAATAATTACCATTTAAAAAAAAAGGTCGTATGAACAATGGTCTGAAGTTTTCAAAAGTTTACAAAGTAGGTTACTGTACAACACCCCCAACTAGAGGTGTTCATAAACTGATCGTTTTACTAGCTCGTGCAGAGCCAAAGCTAATTAAAAAAGGTTTAAGTTTTAGAAATTAGATTTAATATATTTTTAGATAAAATTTAAGTTATATTTTAAATTATCTTAATCCGTTAGTGTCACATATTATTTTAAAATTTATTTTTTGATTTTACAATTGATTATAAATAATACTTTTTAACTTAATTAATAATTTGTATAATATTAAAATATATTTATATTGATATTATTTGTTTTAAAATATATATATATATTATAAAATATAACTTAGTTTTAGTTTTTCACTTATAAAATTTATGATTTAATTATGCATAATACTTAAATTTATAATATTTGTCTAAATATCAAGCAACCCAATTTCAACTCAGTCACTAATTAGTCCATGACCGACCTAGGTTTGTATCCAAAAAATTAGCTTAATCAAATATCAAGTCAGATTCGGGTTAAGCTAAACCCGTCTCATGAATACTCCTAAGCCCCAATCAAGGTTGTTAAACTTGAAAGTTTAGGTAAATTAGTAAAGTCCCAATAAATTCAACTCATAATAAATTTGTTAGAGTTTACATATTTTGGAAATATTGTTTGATAAATATATACTAGTAATCAATCATAAGTAAATAGCATATTCATAATTGATATTGAACATTCTAACTTTATATTAAAGCAAATGAAAAAAATAAAGTAAAAACATAATGTGATACTTAACCTATCTGTTATACTATACTTAGTTCCGCACTGTAATTATTTTATAGTCCCAATATATACTGTCCAATAATAACAAAAAATTAGCTCCATAATCCCAATATATACTGTACAATAGAGGCAACTGTGCCTTTTAAGGGTAAAATTATGTGTAAATCCAAACTTATAAACTTGCTAGTAGAATCAACAATTTAGCAATTTTGTTAAAGTTTACTTAAATTCAAATGAGTTAACTCATTTTTATGCTCTAAGATTTTAAACTAGTAAGAATTTTTTTTAAAAAAAAAAACACGAGTTTGATAACTATATCCAAATTTGGCAATTAGTTTTTCATTTTTTTATAGATATGGAGTTTTTTTTTTGTGACTGGGATATGGAGTATTTTTTAGATTACTTAATGTTTGTTGATTATTTACTTTTGAGGTTTTATAGCCACAAAGGAATAAGGATCCAAATTTTCTTTCTTGAAATCGTGCAATGATAAATGAATTTATCACTCTTATAATAAAAGAGAGAAATAATGTGGGATGAAGAATCATTGTAATGTCTAGTACGGAAGGAGTTCCGTGATAATTTTCTCGGTTGAATTATCAATTTTATAATTTTTGTTTATCATTAAATTTTGTTCCTATCTGGTGTTGCATGATAATTACACATACAATAATAAAATGTAATTATTTTATCCTTTTGATTAAGAATAGATTTAATGATACAAATTGTTATATTAAAAAATTAATTTAATGTATTGTTCTGGACTGATATATTATCCGGGTTACCAATCAACATGGAGCAACCTGGCTAGCTCAGGCCAAACCCCAGCTTCAACCCCCAGATCACTTGCTCCCTAACTGCTAAATAGATTGGGAGCCAATCTTTCCCCCATCAAATCCTCCTTTTATAGGAACGGTCTTAAATGGCAATTATGACCATTAATGCTCGATTCAAAATGGAATTTTTCCTTTTTCCAGCTTAATCACTAAGTAAGCCCTCTCTATATAAATAACTGACTAAGCCACTCAGGTAATTCTCTAGACTTTAAACATTCTCCTGGTGCATAGTCTAACTTGAGCATCAAAGCACATTTTACAAGTACACCACCCACTGCTCCACCGTAGTTGTCGTTGTGCCAAGGAGGAAACCACCACTTCTAACCCACTAGAATCGTTTTCAGGTGATCCACTTGAACTCATTATGAACATTGCCTCCGTATGTCGAAACTCCTACCCCTACCACCATGGTTAACATTAAACAGCAATGTGCCGTAGTCGGACAAAACCAGCCAGCCACTAGTCAACACTGCACGTCAGCTGCACGCAACCAACCAACTGCCCACCCAGATTCTAGGAAGAATGGAGAGGAAGCCTCCCTCTTCAATGAGAACCCTTCTCCTCCCCTATCTCGAATTCTGGCCAAGCAATAATTTGTTTCACATAAGGCCCCACCCAAGAATACTAAACCTCGAGTCTCGGCGTTACAACGTCTTAACCACAATGAGGACGAAAACCTTTCCCAGCAGGAAGAATCCGTCTATCGCGAGTTGTCACGTTGCGAGATGACGTGTTTGATTTGTTGTTAAGACGAACAATTGCAGTAAGAAGGCAAACACTTGGCAAAGCTGGAGAAATCAATCCACATGGAATGAAAGGATGAGAACCGAATTCCAACAAAGGGAACATGACTAGAGTAGGGAGCTGGCGCGAGTTGAGAGCTGTGATGCTGAAAATTCAAAAGCAACAAAACTTGAAAGGCGGGGAACCCTCACTTAACACAATCAACCTTTCTCTAATGAAATGATGGCTTTCGAGATTCCAAGGAGATTCAAGTACCCAATGAACATTGAGGCATACGATGGTATGACGGATCCACAAGAACACTTGGACACTTATGTTTCAACCATGATGTTTACAGGAGGTGATGACCCTCTCATGTGCCGGGTCATCCCTATTTCACTCAAAAAGGCCACGTTGAGATGGCTCACCACCCTTCCTCTGAGATTTGTGACCAATTGGGATAGCTTGTCCTCGAGATTTTTGCTACATTTCACTACAAATAAAGTGCAGTCGAAGTCCATTTTATGCCTTGCCTAGGTCAAGCAAGGACAATATCAGTCCCTCCAGAATTACATAACAAGATTCAACAAGGAATCTTTGAATATCAAGGATTGGGACCAAAGGTTAGCTCTACACTACATTAGGGATGGGCTCTGACAAGGTCCATTGTTCCACTCCTTTGCAAAGAGAGAAGCCTTCATAATGGATGAATTCAAACAAAGGGTCTAAAAGTATATTAACGTGAAAGATGTTATTAAAGTGAGGAAAAAATTAGAGAAAAGTGAGGAAAAGTAGACAAAGCCAACCCTGGCCCCTTCACAACCATAGAACTCCAAGTCACCACCAAAACGGAGGTATCCAGACTACACACCTCTCAATGCTCCCCACTCTTAGATCTATCAGGATGTAGTGAATACTAAGTTCCTAAGTGTTCACAAACCTCCCCTGCTAAAATAGCATGCTCAGAAGGATAAGTCCAAGCGCTGTGAATTCCATAGTGGCTATGAATACAACACAGAGGACTGCGTTTTTCTCTGGGATGCCATTGAGTCTCTCGTTAGAGATGGTCGTCTAGGACGATATGTCCGCCAAACCCAGCATGATAATCAGTGCGGATCTCAGAACTTCAAGAAGAGAAGTTATAATCTGAGAAGAAGAAGTACTTATCCCTACTAAAGAAGGAGATCTCTGGCAAGAAATGATAACTAGAGAGAAGGATCTCCTCAGCATAACAGATAAATCTAGGACAGACAATTGCCCTAAGGTCTGTCCCACCAGAATGATGATTGTCATCATGTCGAAATCACTCGTACAATAAACACCATCTGGGATAGATTCGCCAATGGTGGAGAGTTAACCAATGCAAGGAAAAAGGCCCTCCGTGCAGTTTTAAGTGTGGCTTCTGTAATGTCCTAATACTAATACTAGTAGTATAACCAAATTTATACAATAATATTTAGGATTAGACACGTCACAACTAAACTATTAACATTCTCTGTAAAACATTCATTCATGATATATATATATATATATATATATATATATATATATATATATATATATATATGTATAAATTTATGAGCCTGGTGAGGAAATATAATATACAAATAACTGATAGTACTTGTTCATACAAGCTTGTATATCATTGTACAAAATATACAAATTAGGCCTTTTAAAAGGACAAATACATATAAACTAAGTACAATTCTATGTACAAAGTAAAGACCAAATTTATGATTCAAAATGAGTAAACTATGCACTTCAGATCCATATCTTTTATCTTACTTTGCAGGAGAATCTTGCCTTAGAGTTATCATGAAAATATAAATACATGAGGTGAGAATTCTACAATTCTCAGTAGTTCTAATATATATAATGACATCATAATAATTTCAACTGCTTCAGAGAATTAAATCAATATTTAAAATATAATATAGAAAGGTGGCAAAAGGCAAAATAAGTTCTTTTTCTTCCCAAGGCAAAAAAATTAAATTATTATCAATAATAAATAACACATATTTAAACAAAATGTCTAATTTTAACACATCATCCATAGATCATGAATTACATCAAAATATATCAAGTATAAATTAAGATTCATTAATTCGATAATATTCACATTTTCTCATAATGCAAACATTCATTAACAAATTCATGATCTATATAACTAACATCTTTATGTATAATCCCATGGCCAAGTCTTAAATTATCCTCATAATCTATCACTCATAATTAGAACTATGAACATCCTCATATACGAGGATTGTTTCCAATATCGAGTCTAAGATTTTCTCTAGATATGGGGATCACTAACTCTTCCAAATACAAGGATCACTATCTTTATAATATCTCCTCCAAGTACGAGGATCATTCTCATAAAATCTCCTCCAAGTACGAGGATTGTTACTATAATATATCTTCTTCAGGTATGAGGATTATCTCTATAATATCTCCTCCAGGTACGAGGATTATCACTATAATATCTCCTCCAAGTACGAGGATGATCACAATAATATATCTCTTCCAGGTATGAGAATTATCACAATAATATATCTCCTCCAGGTACAAAGATTATTTTATGATCACCCTTAGGTACGAGGATCATATCCAATATTTCTTAAATTTAAATCACATTATATATGAATTCAATACTAGCTCAACTTTAACAATGTAAAAGAGCAATTTATCTCCTAGTATACCTTGTAAATATAACAAGTGTACATAACAAGTTATACTAGGTGCACAATATCTTCCATTCACTATATAGTAAGTGCACTAAATGATCACTTCATAAATAAACTAAGTGCACAAATTCATCATATCATCATTTCACCAATATAATAAGTGCACACTATGATTACTATACAAGTGTATCATACACAAAATATCAACATTCACAAACTTTCCTAGTGCACATTATTGCTATTTCACAAGCTTATCTAGTGCATATTATCACTATTCATTAGTAAACTAAGTTCACAATCATATCATTTTACTAATATTCAAGGTGCACATTCATAATACAAATCATTTCACTTAATGAATATAATCAAATTTCATCATTCTCGAGTACACCAAATGTACAATGGTAAATATAAGTCACTTTATCTAGTAACTTTCATCAAATCCTTTCACATCACATAATATAAGGTATTTCTTTTAAGTTTTCATACATTAGAAAACTCTAAATATTCAAAACAGGTAACTGATAATCAATTAGTACCTATGATCTAATTAATTATCACTCAAAATCTAACATTCTGGAGATGCCTAATCAATTAGCCCTCTGGTCTAATCGATTAGCACTCAAAATCTAATGTTTTTGGAAGTGCTTAACCGATTAGACCCTTGCTCTAATTGATTAGACCCTACAAATTTCACACCAAAAATAATTTTAAAACACCATATTCACCATCATTTCCAATCTTTATCTCAAAATATCATCAAAACATCATCACATAACTATATATTCATTATAAATCTCATAAGATATGATACTAAAAATCAATTCTTAGTATTCCATCTATTTTCAATACAAAATTCTCAAGAATATATATATATATTCACAAAGCCTCAAACTCATCAATTTACATATATGCACATACACAACTAGATCATAGAGTTCATAAAAATTACTCAACTAACTCATTCCTATATGTTTGAGAACACAAGAAAGAGTAGGAGCATGGAAAAGTTGTACATAAACCCCAACCTAGTTCTTTTGATGATGAAGTTGATCTTTTCTTTCCTTTATTCATCCTTTTGCTTTCCTATTAATGGTGTTTTCTTCCTTTTTCTTTTCTTTCTTTCTTTTCTTTCTTTGTTGTTGATTTCTTCCTTTATTCTTCTTTCTTTTCTTTTATTTTTCCTTTGTCGTAACCGTGTGTGAGTAGAGAGAATGAGAAAAGTGACAAAGTGAAAAAAAATAAAGATGAAGATAGGCGGTGGAGAAGCAAAATAGGATAGGAACATTTGACTTTCATGGCTATATGAAAGTGTTGTACCTTAGGGATATTTTGATCTTCCATAATCAAGTTTTTAAACTTTCGTAAGTATTATAGAAAATTCTAGGACTTCATTTAGTCTTTATATTCATTTTTCAATAACTTTCTATACATCATTAATTGTAACTTAAGCTATATTGCTCCTCCTTAAGTTAAGTTAAACTTAAGGAATTAAGCTAATAGACTTACATGTATCTCTCTTAACCTGTATTCCACATCCTCTACTTGACATCTCCACAAAATATCATAATTTTTCAAGTTACTTTCCTATTTAATTTGACCTTTAAACACTTATCTTGTGTTATTAAAAATGTCAAACTAGCTCTATTAATTATCTAAAATTTATCACAACTCATTCTAATTATTCTTTATTTAGAAAGAAATTTTTCATATTTATTTCCATCATCTAAATAGTTTATGCTAAGTTCTGAACTAATATAAGCTATTTTCCATGTTCAGTATTATAGCAGTATACTTAAACTAGTTCAGAAAATCATCAAAATTAACAAGTAACTCATACAGGTGTATTTACACGTTACTATAACAAACAGTAAGGTAAATAGGTTAGGGAGGATGTTACAATTCTCTCATCCTTTTTAAAATTTTGTCCTCAAAATTTAGTTACTTGATATGAAAAGTTTTGGGATCCCTATCAGACATTATATTTAAATAAGCTTTAAATTTCTTGATAGTATCTAACTTATCATTTTCTATATCTATCTAGCACAACTTATGGGTTCCAATCCAAAAATAACTTGACTTACACCAATCTCTCAAGGGTATATCCCAATGAGTTTCTAGTAATTATTACATACACAAGGGTATTGTCTAATACAGAATTCATTCATACTTTGTCAATTTGGCAAGCATGTGTGGTAAACAATTCATAAGGAAACTCAGGCATAAGTAAGTCTAACAATTTCACATAATCATAGGAAAGCTTTTACCTTGTATTAGATCAGAAGATTGAGTCTCTTCTTTTCCACTAAGTGTAAAGACCTTTTTGTTGGTGTGTGGTCTGGGGTTGGGTGTCGTTCCCTGGTTTTTTAGGACAATCTCGAGCATAATGTCTTGTTCTACCACAAGTGTAGCACACTACCTTGTCCAACCTGTAAGCTTTAGTACCATAATAGTTTTCGCATTTTATACATTGTGGTCCCCAAATTTCTATCTAAACATATTTTCCTTTATTTTGTTGATGCTCAGACCGAGAAACATCCCCTTCAAACCTATCCTCCATCTTCTTCCTCTTTTGAAAGTTTTGTGGTCTCTGCTTCTGCAAAGGCTTTGAGTCATAGGACTCTATAATTCTACATTTATTCATTAAGGTGGGAAAACCCATAATTTCCAAGTGTCCGTTGGCTCTCTTTATATCATCCCTTAACCCCAGCTTCAAACTTTACACACTTTGATCCCTCATCTGGATTATACCTGAAGTAGGAGAAGAACTAGGACAACTCTTCAAATTTGGCCACATATTGGCCCACAGACATGTTTCCTTGTTCAAGCTTTAGAAACTCCAATTCTTGCGCATTTTGCAAATTCTTTAGGAAATATTTGTCTAAAAAGGTTGTCCTAAATACTTCCTAAGTAATTTGTATTCCTGTTGCCTCTAGTAACCTTTTGGCATCAGTCCACCAATATTTTGCTTCTCCGACTAACATATAAGAAGCAAAGGCTACCATTTGTTCATCTGGACAACCCATCATATTAAAAATTTTCTTCATCTCTATTAGCCATCCGTTGGCCTTAATCGAGTTATACTTCCCTTTAAAAGAAGAGGGATTAGCTTTTCTAAACTCTAAAAGGACATGAAAGTTTTGATTCCTTACTAACATCGCATCATCTGCAAGTGGTGGATGTGGAATTGTTCCCATCCTCTCTAATATCCTATTGGTGACGGTAGTTTGCTCCCTCATAGCAGTCGCCACCTCCGTCAACTATGTTGTGTTATCATTGGCAGATTCTATGTTACCACGAGTACGCTTGGTTGATGATATAGTTTCCTGTACATACAAAATAATACATATTGAGTTAATCAAACTCAATATCATGTAACTATGCGATAGTAACCATTAACATTTATACTCAAGGCTGTTATGTAATTTTATCTATACAACTCATCTTCAAGATAAGAAAATGCATAACACATAACAAGAACATCTATTCATGCTAAAAGCATAGCTAGTTCATACCCCGGCTCAACAAGAAGATCTGCTCTGATACTACAATGTAACGTCCTAATAATAATACTAGTTGCATAACCTGATTTACACAATACTATTTAGAATTAGGTACGTCACAATTAAACTATTAACATTCTCTGTAAAACATTTATGATATATGTGTGTGTGTGTGTGTGTATATACACACACACACAAATTTATGAGCCTGGTGAGGGAAATATAATATACATATAACTGATAGTACTCGTTTATACAAACTTGTATATCATTGTACCAAATGTGCAAACTAGGCCTTTTAATAGGACAAATACATATAAACTACGTACAATTCTATGTACAAAGTAAAGACCAAATTTATGATTCAAAATGAGTAAACTATACACTTCAGATCCATATCCTTTATCTTACTTTGTAGGAAAATCTTGCCTTGGAGTTATCATGGAAATACAAATACATAAGGTGAGAATTCTACAATTCTCAGTAGTTCTAACATATATAATGACATCACAATAATTTCAGCTGCTTCAGGGAATTAAATCAATATTTAAAACATAATATAGAAAAGTGACAAAAGCTAAAACAAGTCATTTCTCTTCCCGAGATAAAAAATTAAATTATTATCAATAATCAATAACACATATTTAAACAATATATCTAATTTCAACACATCATCCATAGATCATGAATTATATCAAAATATATCAAGTATAAATTAAGATTCATTAATTCTAAAATATTCACATTTTCTCATAATGCAAACATTCATTAACAATTCCATGATCTATATAACTAACATCTTTATGTATAATCCCATGGCCAAGTCTCGGATCATTGTCATAATCTATCACTCATAATTAGAACTAGGAACATTCTCAGATATGAAGACCGTTTCCATTATCAAGTCTAGGATTTCCTTCAGATATGGGGATCACTAACTCCTCCAGATACGAGGATCGCTATCTCTATAATATCTCCTCTAGGTATGAGAATCATTCTCATAATTTCTCCTCCAGGTACTAGGATAGTTAATATAATATATCTCCTCTAAATATAAGGATCGTCATTATAATATCTCCCCCAGGTACGAGGATAATCACTATAATATCTCCTCTAGGTACGAGGATTATCACTATAATATATCTTCTCTAGGTACGAGGATTATTACTATAATATATCTCCTTCCAGTATAAGGATTATCACAATAATATATCTCCTCCAGGTACAAGAATTATTTTAAGATCATCTCTAGGTACGAGGATTATATCCAATATTTCATAAATTTAAATCACATTATATATGAATTCAATACTAGCTCAACTTTAACAATGTAAGAAAGCAATTTATCTCCTAGTATACCTTGTAAATATAACAAGTGTACATAACAAGTTATACTAGGTGCACAATATCTTCCATTCACTATATAGTAAATGCACTAAATGATCACTTCATAAATAAACTAAGTGCACAAATTCATCATATCATCATTTCACCAATATACAAAGTGCACATTATGATTACTATACAAGTGTATCATATACACAATATCAACATTCACAAACTTTCCTAGTGCACATTATCACTATTCATTAGTAAACTAAGTGCACAATCATATCATTTTACTAATATTCAAGGTGTACATTCATAATACAAATCGTTTCACTTAATGAATATAATCAAATTTCATCATTCTCAAGTACACCAAATGTACAATTGTAAATATAAGTCACTTTATCTAGTAACTTTCATCAAATCCCTTCACATCACATAATATAAGGTATTTCTTTAAGTTTTCATACATTAGAAAGCTCTAATTATTCAAAACAGGGGACTGATAATCAATTAGTATCTCTAGTCTAATTGATTATCACTCAAAATCTAACATTATGGAGGTGCCTAATAGATTAGCCCTCTGATCTAATCTATTAGAACTCAAAATCTAACATTTTTAGAAGTGCCTAATCGATTATACCCTGCAAATTTCACACCAAAAACAATTTTAAACATCATATTCACCATCACTTCTAATCCTTTTCTCAAAATATCATCAAAACATCATCACATAACTATATATTCATTACAAATCTCATAAGCTATGATACTAAAAATCAATTCTTAGTATTCTATATATCCTCAATCCCAAGTTCTCAAGAATATATTGATAATCATATATTTTATATATTAATAAACCTTCATTTTTAGTCATTTACACTCTTTATGTACTTAATTGATTGAGTTTGATTATGTTTTGTAAGTTTGGACTCAAATTGGACTTAATTGATTATTTTCAGCATTATTAAGATATTACACTGTTTCTATATTACGGCCATATCTCGAGCTCTATATGTCTGAGAATAATGTATCTTACCTTGTAGAAAAGATAAGAGAGAGCTCTACAACTTTCATGAAGAGCTCCAGGGAAAAATCGGACATCTAGTAAAGCTAATTGGGCTTGGAAGTCAGAACACAGGTTTTGTGATTGGAACCTGAACAGTGTGCAGTAATTAGGGCATAACTCGAGATATAGAAACTGCCTTGGACTGAAACTTTGGCATTTGAAAGTTAAGACCCAAATCTACAACTTTTATGCAGAACACGAGGAAATTTGGATGACTTGGAGGTCATATTGGGCTTGCAATTCAGAATAAAGGAGTTGTAGCTAGGCCTAAATAGTGTGCAATAATCAAGGTATATCTCGGGCTGTAGGAACTGAAATGAGCTGAAATTTTGGCATCTGAAAGTTAAGATCCAAATCTACAATTTCATGAAGACCACTTGGTGAGAATCTGACGCATGCCATGAGTTCAACATTGAATATTTCGAAGACAAGAATTTCTATAATTTTTCATTCATCAAAACTACTATTTGGTATTTTCCACTCATTCACCCACTTATCCACTCAATCATTAATCAGCCCCTTGTCATTTTGTATCCCTTATCCTCTATAAAAGGGAGCCTTGGCTGATTATTTGAGAATCTTGGTTTTAGAGATCAAGATCATGCTCTTGTGTTATTTGTTTATCTTGTTATAGTTTTCTATTATTCTAAATTGAAGTTATGTTCTTCTTCTTCTTCTTCTTCTCTCTTTCTTTCTTCTTGTTTATAAGTAACTAATTTTTATTTTACTTAGGTGAAAGAGTGAAGCTTTTGGTAATAAATTAAGGCTAGATTAATTTCTTTCTTGTATTTAAATGATATATTATCAAGTAGTCATTATATGTGTTGTATTTTGTTTCCAATCAATTTAGAAACCCTCCTTGTAAAGTGGAGATCTTGATTCATTGTAGACAAGAGGTTAGCATAATGAATGCTTGAGCCCATTTATAAGTGGTGGTGTTAATAAATAATTAAAGGAATCATAATATAATTACGTATATAATCTTAAATAAACTTTGAATGTTGTATTTTTTATTAGAACCTCCATTATACGTGGATTCTAATTGTGATGTGAGCCCACTAAGGAGCATGGATCAAGGAGCACTACAAGGACTTGGTGGACCTATGACAAGAGCTAGGACCAAGAAAGCCCAAGAAGTCCTAAATCAAATGGTGACAACTTTAATTGAAGCAAGCCCAAATTCAAGTCTTGATGGAGTGAAGCCCAAATTGGTCACTTATCTCATCCAACTTAAAGACCCATGATGGCTTGGATGTCCACTTCTCTAAAATAACATTTTCTAGTTTATTTCTATTAAATAAAGTGTAAAAAACTATGAAGGATGAATAATGCACGTTTTTGGGAGGGCAACCTTTGGTTTGCATGCCTAGGTAACTCCTATTTTCTAGTTAATGCTTTAATTAGCCACTTAATGAATTAGTTATTGCTTTTTACGGAGAATTTGTCACATTATGATGACCATTTTGTATGCATATTCTATGCACCCCATTTTCCTATAAGTATGTGCCTAAAACATGAATGAAAGCACTCTTGGATGTGAATTTGGATTGAATCCATTTGTGAGAATTTCATTCTCTTTGGTTCTTGGTTGAACCATCTTGGTTCTTATCAAAGGCTTCCTTACCTTTGTGGCGAATCTTCGCTTGACTTATCACTCTCTAAGAGTGCGGCATCTTCTTCCTCCTATTCCTTTTTCTTTTTCCATCTTTTCTATTTTTTTACTATTCACATCACTATTCATCGGTTACTGTTCATCGGGTACTGTTCATCATTTCATTCTTTGAAACACTAAATCAACTCAAGGACGATCCGTAAAAACAATATGCATCCAACCTGGATCATATCAAATTGAGTTATAAAAAGAATCAATTTTGTCCTTAATTTATTTATCAAGAGTGGATCTCCTAACCCAAGTAAATCTTTTTTATTTGTGACTAAGTTTTATCACCTTTATTGTTGTGAAAAAATATTTTCCTTACGTCAAAGAATTTTTTCTTCATCAATTCTCTATGGATCGACCTCAGACTCCCGAGAATTTATTACTTGAAATAACTCGCACTTGAGTTTGTAACTTAAAATTTGCATTATATATATATATATATATATATATATATATATATATATATATATATATATATATATATATATATATATATATAAAATCACAAAGCCTCAAACTCATCAATTTACATATATGCACATATACAACCAAATCATAGAGTTCGTAAGAATTACTCAACTAACAGGTCCCTACAAGTTTGAGAAAATAAGAAAGAGTAGGAGCATGGAAAAATTGTACATAAACCCCTACTTAGTTCTCTTGATAATGGAGTTTATCTTTTCTTTCCTTTATTCCTCCTTTTACTTTCCTATTGATGGTGTTTTCTTCCTTTTTCTTTACTTTTTTTCTTCTTTTTCTTTCTTGTTGATTTCTTCGTTTATTCTTCTTTCTTTTCTTTTCTTTTCTTTTCTTTTTTCTTTGTTGTAACCGTGTGTGAATTGAGAGAATGAGAAAAGTGAAAAAGTGAAAAGAAAGAAAGATGAAGAGATGCGGTGGAGAAACAAAAATAGGATAGGAACATTTGACTTTCATGGCAGCTATATGAAAGTGTTATATCTCTTAGGGATACTTTGATTTTCCATAATCAAGTTCTCTAACTTTCATAAGTATTATAGAAAATTCTATGACTTTATTTAGTCTTTATACTCATTTTTCAATAACTTTCTATACACCATTAATTGTCACTTAAACTTTATTACTCTTCCTTAAGTTAAGTTAAACTTAAGGAATTAAGCTAATAGACTTATAGGTATCTGCCTTAACTTGTATTCATTTCTAAAATATTCTCTATCCTTTACTTGTCATCTCCACAAAATCTCATAATTTTTTGAACTACTTTCCTTTTTAATTTGGTCTTTAAACACTTATCCAGTGTTATTAAAAATGTCAAACTAGCTCAGTTAATTCTCTAAAATTTACCACAACTCATTCTAATTATTTGTCATCTAGAAATAAATTTTTTATATTTATTTTCATCATCTAAGTAGTTTATGCTAAGTTCTGAGCTAATGTAAGTTATTTTTCGCGTCCAGTGTTATAGTATTATACTTAAACTAGCTCAAAAAATCATCAAAATTAACAAGTAACTCATACAGGTGTATTTACATGTTACTATAATAAACTGCAAGGTAAATAGGTTAGGGAGGGTGTTAAAGCTTCACATCTGATCTCTAAAGCGGGATCCAGGACGCGAAAGGCTCCACCAATCTCCTTTTCTGATGAGGATTACGAGAATTTGATACTAGAGCACGATGATCCTTTAGTGATATCTAGAGTAATCACAAATGCTAAAGTCTGCCATATATTTTTTCATCATAGAGGCTCGACAGGCATCATGTTCTTGTACTTGTACAAGAAATTGGAATTTTCCTGCGAAGACCTAATCTCGTACACTAGCAAACTGATTGGCTTCAATGGAGATAAAATCACCCTAGTGTGATACATGAAAACCCATATGACTCTTAGTAAGAAAACGCTCTTTAAAACAATCAAGGCCAAATTCTTGGTAGTTGATTGCCCCTCTGCCTACAATATCATATTGGGCTGCCTTTCGCTTAACGCCTTTGGTGCTGTGATCTCGACCACTCACTTGGCCATGAAGTTTCTGAATAAAGAAAACGAAATTGTCACGGCCAAGGGAGACAAGGCCACGACTCGAAGATGCTTCAATGAGTGTCTTAAGATAGCAAATGGCACTACAAGAAATTCACATATTACTTGCAGCCATATCCGCCAGTAATAGGCCAAAATCCACCAATTTTTTTGATTTCTAGTGGATTTTGGTGGCTAGTAAAACCCTTAGAGGAGACTTTTCCTAGCAGAAAATTCGTCAAAAATTTTTGACTGCTAAATATTGATAGTATATTCGTCGGTAATTTTATGACGGAATATCTACTAGAAATTTGCAGTGGATAATCATTGTCTGAAAAAAAAAGCATTGATTTTTAAAAATGTTTCTGGAAAATAAATCCGCCATAATGATGTACTTATTTTAATTAAAAAATAGTAAAAATTATATATATATATATCAATTAATATTATTTAATTTATATAAATTTAAAGATTAAAAATAATAATATAAAAAAACCAACAATATTATGAAATGTTGAATAAAAATGCATTATTAAATATGAAAAATTTATTCAAATCAAATTATTCAAATCCATGCACCCCCTTAGACCTATAAATAATGAATGAAGTCAGCACAAGGAGTTGAGTTCAGTTTTAGTCTTATCCCTATTGCATCCAAGAAAACCCCTTTTTTGGTCATGCCACTTTGGGCTCTTGACCCCTTAGAAGACCTAAGACCTCCTTGTTAGTTGACGTGAACAAATAGATTTATTGTATCTCTAATACTAAGAATTGAAATGTTCATCTTTTGAGCTCAAATATTTTGTTATTATAACCTCATGTTCATTGTGATTCTTATATGTGGAAAAATATTTATCATTAAATAAATAATATGTAAATATTTATTTTAATTTTTCTTTAAAATAATAAACATGTCATTAAGTATAGAATTTATAAATCTTGTACCTATAAAAACATCACTATTTGAACTCTTAAGAATAACAAAAGTGAATTTTGCTCATGCAGATGGGTGAGATATTTTGACTTGAGCGGAGTAAAAAATTATATATGTGTGTGTTAGGGGGCCAAATATTAATTTTATTTCTATTGAGGGAGTCACATATAAAAATTTATAAGAAGTCTTAAAAAAATAAATTTTAAAAATTTTGAAGACGAGTCTTGAGCCTTGAGATTATGACTAGAGGTGAACATAAGGGCTGCGGTATGCTTAAGCAACGGCCCGCGCGGGTTGGGACCAAGCAAAATGTGGACTCATTGAAACACAGGCCTATAGGCCCAGTCTATTTAACCCACAGTATAAACATATTTTAGCCCGCAGGTTTAAACATACTTTAGTCCCTGGGTTTGCAAACCAACTTGAAAGCCCTCTTAATTTTCACCTATTCAACCCTATTCTAGATTTGGCCTACTTTTGAATCAGTTTCTCAAACAGTCAAACCCCATTCTCTTTTGTTCTTTCATTTATGAATCAGTTTCTCAAGTTTCAAGCTTATTCAACCTCTGTCGCCACCATCGCCATTGTTGTGTCTCGCCTCACCGCAGCACTTCACATCACAGCACCATTCCTCATCTCACCTTGCTGCATCATGCCTAACCTAGTTATGCTGCTGCTACGCATTCCCTCTTATTTGAGCCTTGACGCCACCCGCAAACTCTCAGTCTAAAGCTGTGTAGACGTGCGCCAACAAAATGTTAGTCTATTTAAGTTGCAGGCCAACCCACACCGATCCATTTAATTGTGGTCCATTGTAAACTAGACCAGCCCATATATCCATATCTAGTCATGGCCTTTGTCAATCCCACTTGGCTCGGTCCTTGTATTTTGGTACTATACATAGAGCCAGCCAATCACATTGCCTAATAGTATGTTTGGTTTAGATGTTCCAATACAAACGCCTTCGATTCAATGTGCATTTGTGAGAGAGAGAATGTAAAACAAATAACTAGTAATTCAATAGCAATAAAAGAGAATTAGAATATATATAATTTCATGACTCTGTCCTTGGAATTATAGAAACCAGTTTAGGTCATGGACCAATATACTTTAATTGTTATCCTAACAGGACAACTAGTTTAAAAGACAAAAATATTCTAGAAACTTTATTCCTGAACATCAAAGTCTGTGGCTTGGACATGAAGCCCGGATCAATCCCTTTAGTCTTGATCTATAGGATTTAGTATAAAGTTATGAATTCTCTTCATTCTAAGGCATTAAAACCTAAAGACAAAGGAGTAACAATGTTATTCCTTACAGACATAACAAAGGCCAACGTAGTGGTCCCAAAAGTAATACATTGGGAAGATGGAGTCCTCCTGGAAAAATGGATAATGGATAAAGCTGCACCAGCTTTACCCAGAGAATTACCTAAAATTCAGGAGATTACACAACATAAATCAGGTAGAGTCGAATTAACCTTCAACAGAAGGAATTCTTTTAGTTCTTCTAGATCCATTAGAACTAGCTCTTCCAGATCTTAAGACTTTAGATCTGCAGTATCCAAAAAATCTTTTTATACCATACGATCTACTCCATCAACAATCAACCTTCAAGGGATAGACACATTAGCAACTCTTCCAAAACTGACATACAGATGAGAAGAAGAAGAAGAAGAAGAAGAAGAAGAAGAAGAAGAAGAAGAAGAAATCCATTCAAAGTTCATGTCATCTAAGTTCATTATTGATAGGGAAACCCTTAAGAAAGACTTTTATTCTGCGGAATGGACTCTACAAAGGAAATGATTTTTCAAAAATTATAAGCGATCAAATAGAAAAGAAATCCATGAGAAATTCGAAGAATTTCTTAAGAAAGTAAAACAAAATATTCCATTCTTTGATTAGTTTCATGTTTACATGATTAAGAATGAAATCAAATATCCTTGGAACATTAGTCTGATTCAAAATAGATCAACTAATGTTCGTACTGTATGGCATCGTAAAGATGGTGAGTTCAAATATGAATTACCTTCTACCAGTCAGTATTATCTTTTGAACTTAAAATACAAATATAACAATCCTATTATAGCTTCTCCTTTCAAGACAAAAATAAAAGATGAGCCAGTCAACCCAAAAGACATCAAAAGTCTGATAGAACAAAATAACTATACCAATAAATATCTTCAAGTTCTTGGAGAAAATCTAGTCAATAAACCATCAACATCTGGAACTAAAACAAGAGTCAAAACCTGTCAAACCAATAGAGAAACCTCTCTTTAAACCATTCAAAGTTACCAAGCAGCTTAAAGAAAATATAAAACTTCTTAACAGTCCTAAATCGTCTAATGCTGAATTCATTGATAAACTTAATCAAAACATTGAAAAATTTAACCTAATTGTTCTAGACACACCTCAAACCCAAGAGTGTAAAACATCAAAACCCCAAGATAAACTAAAATCTTTAATTATAAATACAATCAAACAATCTAGTTCACAGAACTGGAAACTGAAACTGAAACTAATTTTGTAATCAAGGTAAGTCCAGTAATTAGCCAAACACTCAATTGGAAAAATCCATCAAAACTTTATTATCAAAGAGCGACAGTTACAGATCTGTTGCTTGAAGAACGTAATCCAAACTTCAGAAGTTTCAGTGCAAACAATATCTACGAATGGAACATAGATGGCATGACGAAATACTCCATAATCAATACTCTTCAACATATGACCATGGTGTCAACTGCATATTAAACTTCTTTTGACTGTCCAGAAGAAGTAATCGTCGGAATTCTTATATCAGGATTTTTCAGTCAACTCTAAGGTTAGTGGAATAACTATATCTCTGCTGAACAAAAGGTCAAAATTACCGAAGTAGTTAAGATTGATGTTGATGGCATTCCAATCCTCAGTAATGGAAAATCAATCCCTGATGTTGTTATCACTTTAATCTTTACAATTGCTCACCACTTCATAGGAGATCCATCTTTATGGAAGGATAGATCTGTTGAACTTCTTTCAAACTTAAAATGTAAAACCTTAGCTGATTTTAGGTGGTATAGAGACACCTTCTTGACTAGAGTTTACGCCAGAGAGGATAGTCAATAGCCTTTCTGGAAAGAAAATTTTTTAGCTGGTCTTCCGAAATTCTTAGGAGATAAGGTCCATGATAAGATCAAAAGTCAATCCCCTAATGGAGAAATTCCATATGAGCAATTGAGTTATGGATAACTCATTGCTTTCATCCAAAAGGTAGCCCTAGAAATTTATCAAGATGATAAAATTCAAGCACAACTTGCCAGAGAAAAGGCTCAAACCAAGCGGGACTTAGGAGCGTTCTGTGAACAATTTGGTTTTCCCTGTGCTAGGAAGAAGATAAAATCAAAACCAAAATCAACTCAAACTCAGAAAATAAAGTATTACAAACATAAGTCAAGCACTAAACCCAGAAGACTTAAACAAGAATTTAAGTCAAAACCTCCAATTGATAACATCAAAGTCCTAAAGAAACCTATAATTTGCTATAAATGTGGCAAACCTAGTCACATTAGTAAATATTGTAGGCTAAAAAAAATATAAAATCTTTAAATCTTGAACCATCTATCGAAGAACAAATTAATAATTTGTTAGTCGAATCATCTGAAGAAGAATCTGAAAAAGAATTTTCTAAAGATTTAAACCAAATTCAAAATGATGATTTATCATCTAAAGGAGAATCAAATTCTTCAATAGTCAATGTTTTAACAAAAAAGCAAGATCTCTTGTTCAAAGTTCTTAACTCAATAGAAGATCCTTAAGATAGAAAATTCTATTTAGAAAAAAATAAAATCTTTAATGGAAGCAAGTTCTTCTAAAACCTTTAAAGAACCAATTATTCAAAACAAATATAATCTTACAGAAACACTTAGAAAACTAGAAAAGAAGTCTTCTAAGAAAGTGGTAACGATCCAAGACCTCTAACATGAGATTAACATTCTTAAAATTGAAGATAAAGAACTAAAAAACCAACATAGCCTACATCAAATCATAATATCCCATTTGCAAGATATGCAAACTGAATCTTCAAACTCATAAAATGAAAAATTCTTAGATAAATAAAGTCAAAAGACTCAAAATCAAGAAGATGAAGAAATCCTTGTAGGAATAATCAATCAACTAAAAATCTAGAAATTATTTATTAACATTAATATAAAGATTGATGATTTCATCCTTAATACTATCGCATTATTTGACATAGGGGTAGATTCAAACTGTATTTTGAAAGGATTAATTCTAACAAAATATTTTGAGAAAACTTCAAAGCAACTTAGCACAGTTAGTGGTTCTAAGTTAAAAAACAAATTCACACTTTCTTTAGCAATCAATAAAAAACCAAGGTCTCTAAGTTGAAACCTTTTTCTTGTTAGTCAAAAATCTTAAAAACGAAGTGATCTTAGGAGCACCATTCATCAGATTGCTTTTCCCTTTACAAATCACAAATGAGGGAATTATCACCCAACATCTTGGTAAATCAATTATTTTCAGATTTATTAAAAAACCAATTTTAAGAAATCTTAATTTAATCTAGTACAAGCAGAATCAAATAAATTATCTTAAAGAAGAAATTTCTTTTAAAAACATTGATTCCCAACTTAGTCAACCTCAAATCTAGAAATGGATTCAATCACTCCTCGAACATATTCAAGGATCAATCTATTCTGATCTTCCAAATGCTTTTTGGGAAAGGAAGAAGCATATGGTAGATCTTCCTTATGAAAAGGATTTCAATAAAAGACAAATCCCCACAAAGGCCAGACCAATTCAGATGAGTCAAGAACTCCTTCAGTATTGTTAGCAAGAGATTAAAGATCTCATAGTAAAAGGAATCATTAGGAAAAGCAAGAGTTCATGGTCTCATTCCAGTTTTTATGTCAACAAACAAGCAGAGATCGAAAGAGGTACTCTTCGATTGGTCATCAACTACAAACCACTCAATCAAGCACTCCAGTGGATTCAGTATCCGATTCCCAACAAAAAAGATATTCTAAAACGGTTGCATTTAGCCAAAATATTTTCAAAATTTGATATGAAATCAAGATTTTGGCAAATTCAAATCAAGGAAAGTGATCACTACAAGACGGCTTTCACTGTACCTTTTGGGCAATATGAATGGATTGTAATGCCCTTCAGATTAAAAAATGCTCCTTTAGAATTGTGAATGCTTATGTCCCTAAGGCATGTCAAAAGGTTTTTGATGATAACAAAAGCAAAAGAGAAGATCAAGCGCAAAAGGAAAAATCAAGATCAAAGAAAGAAGACAGAAGGTTTATTTAGTTATAAGACTTAGGATATTAATGTTAAATGCTCTCAAGATTTCTCAAATGGTTTTTCAATATATGATTTCAAAATAAATGAGAAATTTCAAAGTTAAACATGGCTTTCAATAAAACTTGAGTTTCAACTTTAAATCTAACACTCTTAAAAGGATTTATGTTTAATCAAGTATCTTGAGGTATTGGAAATGACTTACAAGCGTTATTGGACTTGAAAAATGTGTTCAAAGGCCAATGTAATCGATTACATAATGTTTGTAATCGATTACACATCAAATCAGAGGCTTGTAATCGATTACATTGGAAATGTAATCGATTACACGAAAGTCAGAGGCCATGTAATCGATTACACAATATATGTAATCGATTACACAAAGCCCAGAAAGGCAAAGAACACGTTCGACGAGTCATGTAATCGATTACATGGATATTGTAATCAATTACAAACAAAGTCAGAAGTCATGTAATCGATTACATGGGCAATGTAATCGATTACACAAAACCCAGAAACTCAAAGAACACGTTCGACGAGTCATGTAATCGATTACATGGGCATTGTAATCGATTACAAGCAAAGTCAGAAGCCATGTAATCGATTACACCAAGAATGTAATCGATTACACAGAGCCCAGAAAGTTCAGAAAACGTTGGAACAACAATGTAATCGATTACCTGAGATATGTAATCGATTACACGCATCCTGACAACGTCCAACGGCTATATTAAATGCATTAAATGCATGCCCAACTACCTCCAACGGCTCTATTAATTGAGAAACTTATAAATACCAAAGTTGGGTCTTTATTTGAGGTTGACCTTGAATCAAAAACTGATCATCATACTTCAAAACGTGAATCAATCCTTAAATTCATTTCTTGCTCTGTTTTCTGATTAAAAACGTGAAAAATCCTTGAGAACATATTAGAGCTTCAATTTGTAAACATTTGCTCTAGAGAGAGCTTCGTCTATTTCAATCTTATACATTCTGATTAGTGAGGGTGAGGTATCCCTCAAGTATTGTAAGGGTGAGGTATCCCTTGGAAAATAGAGGCTCAAGCTTTTGGGTGAGGTATCCCATATTGTTGAGTGCTCAAGGTTGTAGTAGTTTTTCAAGCACCCATTGAAGCTTGAAGATATAGTGGAAAATCTCAAGGTGTTGCTTGGGGACTGGACGTAGATCACAAGTGGAGTGGTGATTGAACCAAGATAAACGACTGTGTTTGTTTCTCTAAACCCTCCTCTGCTTATCTTTGTGCACTGTTTCATTATTTTATTTGGATATTGTCTCCTTGGCTATTACGTTTATAAGTAAAAGTGTTTAACTCATCTATTCAATTATCTCTAATCATTCAATAGCTTCAACGAAAATTGATTGTCAAACGATTTGTGAAAGATTTGTGAACTTATTTTTAACTACTCAATTCACCCCCCCTCTTGAGTATTGAGGCCACTTGGTAATAAGTGGTATCAGAGCTAGACTCTTGTATAAAGAGCTTAGCAGCTTCAAGAGAAGTGATGGCTTCAAATGGTTTTTCAAATGAAGGTTCTTCTATAAATAGACCTCCCTATTTCAATGGGGATGGTTATGCCTATTGGAAAGAAAGGATGAAAATTTTTATTGAAGCTATTGACTTAGATGTGTGGGACGCAGTTGAAAATGGTGCTTTTGTCCCTACACAAACTAAGGATGGTGTGACAATTAATACACCTAGAAGTGATTGGACCGATGATGATAAAAAGAAGGTTCAATATAATTTGAGAGCCAAGAACATCATTACCACATCCTTGGGGTATGATGAATTCTTTAGGGTGTCAAATTGTAAGACCGCAAAAGAAATGTGGGATACCCTACAAGTAACTCATGAAGGTACTAGTGAGGTAAAAAGATCTTGAATAAACACTCTTACTCATGAATATGAATTGTTTAGAATGAATCAAGGTGAGAGTATTCAAGATATGCAAAAGAGATTTACTCATATTGTTAATCATCTCATCTCATTGGGAAAGACATTTCCTAATGAGGATCTTATTAACAAAGTCTTGAGATGTCTAGCGAGGAATTGGCAACCCAAGGTAACGGCGATTGCGGAATCAAGAGATTTATCAACTATGTCTCTAGCCACCCTATTCGGAAAACTTCAAGAGCATGAGCTGGAACTAAGTAGGCTCAATCAAAATGAAGAACATGACAAAAAGAAGAAGGGAATTGCACTCAAGGCCACCTCTTCCATACTTGAAGATGATGATGAAGATGGTGAAGATGATGGTGAAAATATTGAGCTAAGTGAGAAGAATCTTAGTCTCCTTGTGAGAAAATTTGGAAGATTCTTGAAGAAAAAGGGATTTCAAAGAAGACCACCCTTTCCTCAAAAGAAAGCATATCACAAAGGATAAGGATCCTCTACTCCTCCAAAATGCTACGAATGCGGAAAACCGGGGCACATGAAAATGGAGTGTCCTATATATCTCAAGAAGACGGAGAAGTTTGAGAAAAGACCCTCCAAGGAAAAGAAAGGAAGAAGAGCATATATAGCTTGGGAGGACAATGACTTAAGCTCTTCCGACGATTCAGAAAATGAAGAAGCCCATCTTTGCCTCATGGCTCAAGGAGAAGAAAGTGGAGAAAGCGACACCGAGGTAACCTCTTCTAACCTAGAACCTCCACCTTCTTATGATAAATTGCAAGATGCCTTTCAAGAATTGCATGATGAATCTTTGAGGCTCACAAAAATGATCTTGTCTTGCAATAAAACAATCTCCCTATTGACAAAGAAAGTTTCTACTTTAACCAAGGAGATAAATGAACTTAAAATTAAAAATGAGACTTTAGGACTCATAGATGCTAATTCATCATGCATGATTTGTTCCTCACATGATAATGCATCCATATCATTACCTTGTTTATCATGCAAAGCTTTTGAAAAAGAAATTGAAGACTTGAACAACACTCTTGCGAAATTCACTTTTGGAAGAGACAACTTGAATGTGTTGTTAGGGAGACAAAAATATGTTTTCCAAAAAGCCGGTTTGGGATTTAATCCAAACAACCATCAAAAGTCTTATAAGAACTTCTTTGTTTCCTCAAAAACTTCAAGTAGCCCCTTTGTTAAATGTTTTCATTGTGGTAGGAAAGGGCATAGTGCATCCACTTGCAATGTTAGAAAGAACATAAACACCAAGGTTGGAATCAAAAGGGTTTGGGTCCCTAAAGGCACTATACCTAATTCTAACACACAAGGACCTAAAACAATTTGGGTACCAAAAGTTAAATCTTGAATGTGTGTTGTAGGTGTGCTTGAAGACCAAGAGCTCAAGTTGGTATCTTGATAGTGGTTGCTCCAAGCACATGACCGGTGATGGCTCCAAGTTCTCCTCCCTTACACACAAGAAACATGGTCATGTCACATATGGTGACAACAACAAAGGGAAGATTTTTGGAATTGGCAAAGTTGGTAAGATCCCTTCATCATCTATTGATAATGTCTTACTTGTTGAAGGACTTAAACATAATTTACTTAGTATTAGCCAATTGTGTGATAAAGGAAATAGAGTTATATTTGATTCCTCTTGTTGCATAATTGAGGGAAATGATGATAAGCAAGTTAAATTTGTTGGTCATAGGGTCAATAATATATATATGATTAGTCTTGATGATATCTCCTCAAATGATCCTAAGTGCTTTATGAGTAAAGAAAATGATTCATGGTTATGGCATAGAAGAATTGCTCACATTCACATGGATCACTTAAACAAATTGGTCTCTAAAGAACTAGTAATTGGTCTTCCAAAGCTCAAATTTGAAAAAGACAAACTTTGTGATGCATGTCAAAAGGGAAAACAAGTAAAGGTCTCTTTCAAAGCTAAAAATATAGTTTCAACTTCTAGACCTTTATAACTTTTGCACATGAATCTTTTTGGACCCTCTAGAACTATGAGCTTTGGTGGGAATTACTATGCATTAGTAATTGTGGATGATTTTTCTAGATTTACATGGACATTATTCTTGGCTCACAAAAATGATGCTTTTCAATCATTTAGAAAACTTGCCAAAGTTATCCAAAACGAAAAAGGTTTTTGTATTGCATCCATAAGAAGTGATCATAGTGGTGAATTTGAAAATCATGAATTTGAAACTTTTTGTGATGAACATGACATTGAGCATAATTTTTCTGCCCCTAGAACACCACAACAAAATGGTGTTGTAGAAAGGAAAAATCGATCTTTAGAAGAAATGGCAAGAACTATGCTCAATGAGGCCAATCTTCCTAAGTACTTTTGGGCGGATGCGGTTAACACCGCTTGTTATGTTATGAATAGAACCCTAATAAGGCCAATTTTAAAGAAAACCCCATATGAATTGTACAAAGGAAGGAAACCTAATGTGTCACATTTTCATGTCTTTGGATGTAAATGCTTTGTGTTGAATAATGAAAAATATAACTTGGGAAAGTTTGATGCAAAATCTGATGAGGGAATATTCATTGGTTATTCTATTCATAGCAAGGCCTTTAGAGTCTATAATAAATGAACTATGACCATAGAAGAGTCCATACATGTTGCATTTGATGAAACTAACCCAAATGTGTCGAGAAAGGAGCTTGTTGATGATGTTGCAGAAATCTTAGAGAAGACGCACTTGGAAAATCAAGAGAAAGAGCCCAAGAAGGAAGAAAAGAGTCTCCTTGATCATACATGGCAAGAAGATTCAGAAATCTTAGATCTACCCAAGGAATGGAGGACTTCAAGATATCATCCTCTCGACAAAGTGATAGGTGATGTATCAAAAGGGGTAATCACTCGAAACTCACTTAGAGATGCATGTAATCATCTAGCCTTTGTCTCTCAAGTTGAACCTAAAGACATAAATGAGGCCATTAATGATGAGCATTGGATCTTGGCCATGCAAGAAGAACTAAACCAATTTGAGAGGAATCAAGTTTGGGAATTAGTTCCAAGGCCCAATGATCATCCTATAATTGGCACCAAATGGGTCTTTAGGAACAAACTTGATGAAACGGGTTTAATAATAAGAAATAAAGCTAGGCTTGTAGCTAAGGGATATAATCAAGAAGAAGGCATAGATTATGAAGAAACTTATGCTCCCGTAGCTAGGTTAGAGGCCATTAGAATGCTACTTGCATATGCTTGCATCATGGATTTCAAACTCTATCAAATGGATGTCAAAAGTGCCTTTTTAAATGGCTTTATACAAGAAGAGGTGTATGTAGAACAACCTCCTGGTTTTGAGGACTTTGAAATGCCCAACCATGTTTTTAAATTGAAAAAGGCCTTGTATGGCTTGAAACAAGCTCCTAGAGCTTGGTATGAAAGGTTGAGCAAATTTCTTTTAGAAAAAGGCTTTTCTAGAGGTAAAGTTGACATCACTCTTTTCATAAAACACAAAATGCATGACATTCTTCTAGTTCAAATCTATGTTGATGACATTATATTTAGAGCTACTAACAACTCTCTTTGTAAAAAAATTTCAAATATTATGCAAAGTGAGTTTGAAATGTCCATGATGGGTGAGCTCAACTTCTTCCTTGGTCTACAAATCAAGCAAACAAGAGAAGGAACATTTATAAGCCAATCCAAGTATTGCAAGGAGCTGATCAAGAAGTTTGGAATGGACAATGCCAAGCATATGGCTACTCCTATGGGCACCTCTTGCTATTTGGACAAGGATGAAGGAGGTAAATCGGTAGAAATTACAAAATATAGAGGTATGATTGGCTCACTCCTTTATCTCACTGCAAGTAGGCGATATAATGTTTAGTGTATGCATGTGTGCTAGATATCAAGCTAATCCTAAGGAATCACACCTAAGTCTTTGTTAAGAGAATAATGAAATATCTAATAGGCACATCACAAATGGGTTTATGGTACCCTAAGGGTGCCTCATGTAGTCTTATTGGGTACTTGATTCTGATTTTGCTTGGATGCAAAATAGATCGAAAGAGCACTAGTGGGACATGCCACTTGCTTGGAAGCTCACTAGTTTCTTGGCACAAAGAAGAAACAAAATAGTGTGGCATTGTCCACAAATGGCTGAATATGTTGCGGTGGGAGAGTTCTTTGTGCTCAAGTCCTTTGGATGAAACAACAACTCTTGGACTATGGTCTTGAGCTTGATCACATTCCCATAAAATGTGATAATACTAGTGCAATTAACTTGTCAAAAAATCCCATTTTGCATTCTAGAACTAAGCATATTGAAATAAGACATCATTTCATTAGAGATCATGTTCAAAGGGGTGATTGCATACTTGAATTCGTTGAAACAACTAAGCAACTAGCTGATATTTTCACCAAACCCCTAGCAAAAGAAGCATTTTTCTATATAAGAAATGAACTTGGCATCTTAGATCAATCATGCATAAATTAGATATTTGCTGCATAATCCTAAAACAAATGCCTAAGCTTGCGTTTTCTCGCATAATTATGCCACATTGCTTTGCAAAATCTCTGAATTTTCATTATATTTGAATCCCATACTAACTTGAGCGTCGAGATTTCCCTAAGTTGTTTTGCAGTGCTCCTCGTGACCAAGACTCCCAAGCAACTAATATCCTCAACAAATTTGTTGAAACTCTTGGTAAAAATGGTAACTTCAATCAATTATATGAACTGAATCATAACATGATTTGATTATATGGTTAAATGATGATTTGAATTGATTTAAGTTGCTTTAAAACTGATTTGGATGGATTAAAATTGATTATATGCTTTGTTTGGAACGCAAAATCTGAGTTAAAGAGTCTTGTGTCGATTACAATGTCTTTGTAATCGATTACACATGTTCTCACGCATGTAATCGATTACACACCCTTTGTAATCGATTACAACCAACTCAGAACTCAGTGTAATCGATTACGTCAACTATGTAATCGATTACAAGGTTCCAGAAAGCATGTAATCGATTACATCAAAAATGTAATCAATTACATACCCACTGGGAATGCATGTAATCGATTACACACTCAATGTAATCGATTACATAGGGTTTTTAAAAGGTTTCGACGCGTGTAGAGCTCATTTCTTCGTTTGGAACCTGTTCATCTTCTTCGTTCTCTCCTTCGCTCCCACGCACCTCAAATCTCAAAACTCTCATTTCTCACTCAAATCTCCATCAAAACCCGTCATTTCACCTCTCTCAATCTCGGAAAACCCCTCTTCACATAGCCCATCGTTCAAAATCCCCTCACATCCCTCATCCAAATCTCCCCATCTTCTCTCACGAACCCCATCTCCTTTTCTCTGCCCTAATCTCGTCCCTCTCTCATCCCCAATCATTAATCACTCATCCCTTGCTTCTCCTTCTCATCAATGGTTGAATCCTCTCATCGCTCGAAGCGCCCAAGAACAGGGACTGCTATTGGAGGGTCCTCTGGTGGCTCTTCACGTAATATATCTGGCCTGGACCTCACGAGGCACTTCTCCACTGTGAAGAAAGCTGAGTTGTTCCGGAAGAACTTCCAGCTTCACAAAATCATCTCTCCCAGGTATCTTCCCATCACCTTCTGCGAGAGTGAACCTTTAGAGAGCTTTAGGACAATAGAAAACTTAGGCTTGCTGGGATTCCTGAGCATAGAGAAGGCCATCTACCCTAACCTTGTCCGAGTCTTTTATGCTAACCTAAAGGTTGAGGATAATTGCATAATTTTTGAAGTGAAAAAGCAACAAATCAGGTTAACAATGGCAGAGTGGTATAGGCTTACCAAGCTCACTCCTGATGGAGCTCAGTTCTGTGGAAATGCCAAAGTCTGGGGGCATGAGTTTGAGCATAAGGCTGCTCTTCTCTCTTTGATTAGGACTGGCTACCACCTCCCCAGTGATCCTAAACGCAGAATAATGGCCACTGGCCTCACTATGGAAAACAGGGTTCTCCACTACCTCTTGGTTCGTGTATTGATTCCCAGAGGAGGGAATTACTCCCAAGTCCTCAAGGATGATGTTGTGGCATTATGGGCAATGACCACAGGGCACCCAATAAACTGGGGTTACTACATTCTAGAGCATATCTTGGACGTCAAGAAAAAGAAGAACTCGCTCTCCCCTTCGCCATGTTGGTCACCACAATCCTCGAGTATCGTCGCATTTCGGCCGGTGAAGAGTCTAAGGACACCGGCTCGAAAGGACCCCAATCAATTGGGTTGCATACTCAAGAAGCTTCACTCTATAAGATGGAAGATAGGTGGCATTACATTACTCATGGCACATTTGGTCATATCCATCACTATCTGGATCGTGATGATGAGGAGGCTCGACTGCCACGCCTCTGCTCCCTCCGGCTTCTCTTGATCTTCTCGCTCCAAGAAATGCGCAACCTAAGCGCCAACGTAAACACACGCATGGATCATATAGAGCAAAAGATTGACCATCTTGAGTGAGGATGGACTACTCGGACCGGAGCTTAGCTCCATTCGATCCCTCCTAAGTGGACCTCCTATTCCCGAGTGTCCTGCCGCCGCTTTGCACCTCCCACATCCTCTGCTGCTCCTCCGGTTCCCTATCCTTCGCCGGGTCCATCCGGGAGTTCCCGGCGATGATGAGGAGCTTCTGGACTCTGACGACGATCTTATGCCCAACGATGATAACATTGATCTAGGAGACTCTGCTGCAGATCCAGAGGGTGAAGTCTTTTGTGACAGCGAGGACACTGATAGTGATCATGGCCTATTGCCTTGATTTTTTTTTTTTGTATTAATGACCACCCTGTACTTATTTTGTTTTAACTCTGATTATATAAAAAATTGGTATACCTTTATGGTTATATTTTGATTATTGCCTACTGGTTATGAATGTTTGGCTGGACTGATTATTAATACATGAACTTGTTTTCACTTTGACTGTTTGGCTTTTGGAATATTAATTGGACTGATTAATCTCTGTGATTTTTCTGTCATGGCAAACTTTTGGGAATCATGAAATCTAGCTGTCATGCTGTCTATTTTTCTTAAATGCTTATGTCTTTTTGATAATGCCAACGGGGGAGAAAATGAGAAAAAATAAAAATGAAATGAAATGTAATTAATGGTTGCATGAGAAATTAAAGGTTGCATGAGTACGGGGGAGTTATTGACCTTTTATGAAATGAAATGTAATTAATGGTTGCATAAGAAATTAAAGGTTGTATGAGTACGGGGGAGTTATTGACCTTTTAAGTTATTAAGCTTTTCATATGCAAACTCTAACCCAACATCATGCATAAACTCGAGGCAGATTGTACCTAAATGACTATTATATACAAATGCAAAAACTCTTTCTTTTTCCTATGATCAGTTTGTCATCATCAAAAAGGGGGAGAATGTGAATGCTTATGTCTCTAAGGCATGTCAAAAGGTTTTTGATGATAACAAAAGCAAAAAAGAAGATCAAGCGCAAAAGGAAAAATAAAGATCAAAGAAAGAAGACAGAAGGTTTATTTAGTTATAAGACTTAGGATATTAATGTTAAATGCTCTCAAGATTTCTCAAATGATTTTTCAATATATGATTTCAAAATAAATGAGAAATTTCAAAGTTAAACATGGCTTTCAATAAAACTTGAGTTTCAACTTTAAATCTAATACTCTTAAAAGGATTTATGTTTAATCAAGTATCTTGAGGTGTTGGAAATGACTTACAAGCGTTATTGGACTTGAAAAATGTGTTCAAAGGCCAATGTAATCGATTACATAATGTTTATAATCGATTACACATCAAACAGAAGGCTTGTAATCGATTACATTGGAAATGTAATCGATTACACGAAAGTCAGAGGCCATGTAATCGATTACACAATATATGTAATCGATTACACAAAGCCCAAAAAGGCAAAGAACACATTCGACGAGTCATGTAATCGATTACATGGATATTGTAATCGATTACAAACAAAGTCAGAAGTCATGTAATCGATTACATGGGCAATGTAATCGATTACACAAAACCCAGAAACTCAAAGAACACGTTCGACGAGTCATGTAATCGATTACATGGGCATTGTAATCGATTACAAGCAAAATCAGAAGCCATGTAATCGATTACACCAATAATGTAATCGATTACACAGAGCCCAGAAAGTTCAGAAAATGTTGGAACAACAATGTAATCGATTACCTGAGATATGTAATCGATTACACGCATCCTGACAACGTCCAACGGCTATATTAAATGCATTAAATGCATGCCCAACTACCTCTAATGGCTCTATTAATTGAGAAACTTATAAATACCAAAGTTGGGTCTTTATTTGAGGTTGACCTTGAATTAAAAACTGATCATCATACTTCAAAACGTGAATCAATCCTTAAATTCATTTATTGCTCTATTTTCTGATTAAAAACGTGAAAAATCCTTGAGAGCATATTAGAGCTTCAATTTGTAAACACTTGCTCTAGAGAGAGCTTCGTCTATTTCAATCTTATATATTCTGATTAGTGAGGGTGAAGTATCCCTCAAGTATTGTAAGGGTGAGGTATCCCTTGGAAAATAGAGGCTCAAGCTTTTGGGTAAGGTATCCCATATTGTTGAGTACTCAAGGTTGTAGTGGTTTTTCAAGCACCCATTGAAGCTTGAAGATATAGTGGAAAATCTCAAGGTGTTGCTTGGGGACTGGACCTAGATCACAAGTGGAGTGGTGATTGAACCAGGATAAACGACTGTGTTTGTTTCTCTAAACCCTCCTCTGCTTATCTTTGTGCACTGTTTCATTGTTTTATTTGGATATTGTCTCCTTGGCTATTACGTTTATAAGTAAAAGTATTTAACTCATCTATTCAATTATCTCTAATCATTCAATAGCTTCAACGAAAATTGATTGTCAAACGATTTGCGAAAGATTTGTGAACTTATTTTTAACTACTCAATTCACCCCCCCTCTTGAGTATTGAGGCCACTTGGTAACAAGAAGAATTCCAAAGGATTATGAATGAAATATTCAATCCATATTCAACTTTTACCATTGTCTACATTGATGATGTCTTAATCTTTTCTTAATCCATAGATCGGCATTTCAAACATATTAATATATTTATTGGAGTCATTAAAAGAAATGGTCTTGCGGTCTCCAAAACAAAAATTAATCTGTTTCAAACTAAGATTTGGTTTCTTGGTCATAATATTCATCAAGGAACTATTACTCCAATCAATAGAGTCATAGAATTCGCAGACAAGTTTCCGAATCAAATTATTAATAAAAAGCAATTATAGAGATTTCTTGGTTGTTTAAACTATGTCACTGACTTCTTCCCTCACCTGAGTAATCTCATCAAACCTCTTCATGATCATCTGAAAAAGAGTCCTCCTCCTTGGTCAAACATCCATACAAACATCATTAAATAGGTAAAATCCTAGGTAAATGATTTTTCATGCCTTTATCTTCCAAATCCTCAAACATTCAAAATTGTTGAAACTGGTGCCTCTGACATAGGTTATGGTGGCATTCTCAAACAACGTGTCGCAGAAAAAGAATATATCATTGCATATACATCAAAACATTCGAATCCTGCATAGCAAAAATACTCCACTGTGAAAAAGGAAATTTTAGCAATTGTTATTTGTATTTCAAAATTTCAATCTAATTTACTAAATTAAATTTTTTTTGTTAGGGTCGATTACAAATCAGCAAAAGACATTTTATAAAAAGATGTTAAAAATCTTGCATCAAAACAAATTTTTGCTAGGTGGCAAGCAATCTTAAGTGTTTTTTATTTTGACATTGGAAAATCAACAAAGCAAACTGGTTCATCCACCCTTCAATCTAGGTTTTCTACCCAAGTGAAATATGAGTCATCTACTCAGGCAAAATAATCCAAATTAAACTATATCATGAGCATCCCAACACTGTTAGCCCTACAAGATCAAGGTTTAACCAAACTCCCTGAAAAATCATGGAAGGAAATCTTCTCCCAAGAATTGGACGAAGGTGTTGATATTTAAACCATGATCCAGAACATTAAAGGCAAAGCCATAAACATAAACTCTCCGAAAAAAAAAATTGTTATTCAACCTACCCCAATTTCTACCCAGAAACCTCAAACACACAACATCCCAAAAGAAAACTTTTTGACAGTTACCTAGATGGAACCATAATTCTGGGATTCCAATCCAAATAAAATTCATCAAAAAATCTTTCCAAAAGACCTTCATTTCAAACCTATTGCTCCAAATAAAACCCAACAATTTTATGAATTTATACTTGTCGATTCTGATTACATTTCTCTGAAGCATTACAGGGATCCAAATGATTCAGAGTTCATAACTTACTCAACAGTCCAGATTCTTAAGGTCATGTCACCAGCAGAATTTGGGAAAAACCCCAACAACTTGAAGAAATTTTCTTTGAATTTTGACCAAATTGGTTACAATTACTGGGATTACATGCAATCTTAGAGCAACACATTATTTTCTTTGAATTTTGACCTAATTGGTTACAATTACTGGGACTACATGCAAGCCTGGAACAACACGTTTTGGTTCCAGAATAAAACAAGCTATCATTCTTGGCTGAACTATTTCAAACAACATGTTCAATACAACTTTCCACATTGGTTTCCCAGTAGTGGAGTTTCTTTGGTCCAATCTAGTAGATTTTTCCACCTAATGTAATAGAGGAATTCCAATATTTTCAAAAGAAGTATGACCTTGCCGATGACCCATTCCCAGTGGATCTACGCTTCTTTTCCAAATTGTCTCTTGCCTAGACATTTTTCTAGCAGTACAAATATAGGAATCATGACAATCCTAATCAATTACCAATATTACAAAGACAAGCATATGCTAAATGGTGGTCTGAGTTCGATGCCTCAAGGTCTTCACCAGAAAACATCAAACTGTGGTTCCAAAAGAACCCCAAAAATCTTAAAACTGCTGATTCAGAAACCTGCCAATTTCTCAACCAGAAAGCTTATGTAGCTACTGCTATTGCTGCGTTAACTAGTAAGGATAACCTTCTCAAGAATTTAGAAGATATCCTCAAACTTTATGGAGTTGCTATTGCATCATCTTCTGAGGCTCCTGAATCTCCTTCACCATCCATAGCCCTGTCATTGGAAGAACAAAACAAAGATGACTGTTACGAGATCAACCTTGAAGACGATGAATAGTTTTGTCATATTGTAGCATTACTATCTGCGGAAGATCACTGTTCACTATAGCGGAGTGCAAATGACTACTGTTCACTGTAGCGGGATACTGTAACATTTCATTATTGTAATAGTGAAATTTAATCTATTTAAGGAGTGTCTGTCCTTGTTGTAAGGCATTCGAAAATTTTTAAACTTTTCTTAGAGAGAGAACTTAGAGTGAGAATCTCTCCTCTTTTGTAATCTTTCTTTCAATCTTTAATATATATCAATCTTTTCTCCAATCTCTCTTCTCCCTCACCGGAACAAAAAAATGACTTGCCACTTATATATATATATATATTAATTATAGACCAAACCAGTCCACATACACACGTCTAGTCATGGCCCTTGTCAATTCCACTTGGCTTGATCCTTGTATTTTGGTACTGCACATAGAGCCGGCCAATCACGTTGCCTAATAGTATGTTTGGTTTAGATGATCCAATACAAACGCCTTCCATCCAATGTGCATTTGAGGGAGAGAGAAATTAGGTAGAAGAAAATTATGGGTTGCTTCCATCTTTATATAGGGAAATCTAGTAAAATTAGGTAGAAGAAAATCATTTTTGCCGCTCAAAACAGGCTTGAACTAATCATCAAGTTTGACCCCGTGAAAGAAAATATATATTTTGATGGTGCAGTTTGTTCATGCACATATCACATATATATATAGAGAGAACATATCTAGTGAGAGGAGTTTTTATTGTAAGAGAGTGAGAGGAGCTAATCTCGACCATACAACCATACATAGATGGTCAAGATTAAAAGTTAGTTGAAGATCATATGATCACTTAAAAAAGTCACATGCATTTATGTTATAATCTTGACCATTCATGAAAGATCCAATGATCAAGATTCACTCCTCTCACCTCTCACAATAAACACTCTTCTCACCTGAGTAAGATCCTATATATATATATATATATATGTACATGCCGGATGCTTGTGTGTGCCTTGAGATTTCACATTTACATGTATATATATATTGAACATGAAGCTGCACGACATGGAATTCATCCTCAGGAGTGGACTAAAATTTAACAAATCCTATAGTGTGTACGCACTTAATTTACATGGAGAGAGATTTAGTTTTAATATATGATAAATTGATAATCATCAAGATAATTTTCCTATCCCGACCAAAAAAATCTTTTTACCTATATATAGCTTATCTTTGGGAACAGTGGTTCCCCGCTCAACTTAAAACTTCAACATAACAGGGTCACGAGATATGCAATATCAATATTTCAAAATAATCGCCATATCGGTATTCAATACGTATCGTATTGGATATTTCGATACTTTTAAATATTTTTTATTTATATATATTTTAATTATTTTTAAAATTTTGATTATATCAACATATTCATGTCCTGTATTTATATACATATTTCCTAGGTCACGATGTGCATGAGGATGGTAACTAGTAACCAGGCTCATACATTGTTTTTATTCTTCCAAAACTAAAGGGACCAAGCAACAATATCGAATCATAAACTGTTCTCTGGCCTTTCTACCGCTTCCCAAAAAAAAAAAAAAATTGGTTCTCCAATCCAAGAGATTAAATATGAAACAATTTTAAACTTGTTGTAATTAAAGATTAAGCACACCATATATACCATAATATACACGTAGCACATAAAACACACCACAGTTGTGCAAAAATCATACCACGGTTTGATGCCTATGCCCTGTATTGATCTAATTATATGCTGACCAAGTTACCAGCCAGGAATTAAAAAATTGTGGGACAAAGAGTTCGTAGTTTTATATTTAGCAGAATATTTATGTTTTCAGAGACGAATAAAAAAACATATAAGAAAAAAGTTATAGAACCAGGGAGGCCATGGCATATTGGCATCCCCTAAAAGGCTAAAAGCACCTTTAACTCTCTTAGCCTACACTTGGGGATTAGGATGCAATTATTAATCTAGCCATTAAACGAGAATAATGTTAAACTCACTCTTATATAACATATCACTTTATATCTACACAATTATTATTTGACTATATTATAGTTGACGGAGGATGTAGTTATTAATCTAACCATTAAACGTGAATAATGTTAAACTTATTCTTATACACATATCACTTTATGTCTACACAATTATTATTTGATTATAGTTGGCCTCACCTTATTTCTTGCACAACCATACTTTGATTCTATCACATTAAGTAATGTGAGTCTATGTATTATGTATAAAGTGCTATCCTTAAAATTTGTTGAATTATATGTATCATCTATATTTTATCACTTGAAATAGAAATTTTATAGTCAAGATTTTATACAATTTGAAGAACGGCAGAGGATCCGTTTCCCTAGGCGGCATGTTCACGTTAACAAATACAATTATCAGATGGGCTGGTTGTTCCTAATCAGACTGGCATGTTCGGGCTAGTACGTTTTTTGGTTGGGCTGATCCAACTCCAATTCTGAAAAGATTATGGCACGTTTGCCTCGTTGAAAAGGAAGATGGTGTTAAGTATAATTTCTTTGAGCAACAAAGATATGGAAGTTCAGAGAAGAAAAAATTAGAAAATTAAAGTGTATTATAGAATTACTAAATTTGATTTATTAATTATTTTTATTTTGGAAAATAAATCATAGAGTACGAAGATTAGAGACAATAGAAAGAACGATTTGTAATGTGAAAATTATAGGTAAAAATATATTTTTCCCTTAATTTTATTTTAGGTTTCATTTTTATCTCATAACTATGTTTTTTCTTATTTATTTTCATCTTAAATCTTTATAAAAGACACCAAATTCATCCTAACTACTAACACCATTAAAAATAGTAACGAAACATGATAACATGACATCTTATGTGGACATAAGTGCATAGTTGACAGTGTCCAACTAAGGTTTTTTTTTTTTTTAGAATTAATGATTTTGGGATGAGTATGATAAATTTTGAGAAGGTTTGGGATGAAAATAAAACAATATGTTTGAGGGACGAAAATGAAATTTATAGTAAAGTGAAAGGACAAAAAGTAAAAAATTTCTAATAATAAAATTTTATTAATCATCTTCTTTTAGAATTTTTATATTTATGTATTTCAAAATTATACTTTTTGTATAGATTAATGATAAAAAATCACATTAAATTACGAAAGTATGTTAACAAAATTGGCTTCACCAAGACATTATTGTATCACTTTATTAAATATTTGAAGTATCTGTATCAAATCCTACTTGTGTTGTAAGTTTCATTAGTTTAAAATTAAATCATATTTTAGTATTTTTTTATCATATTTATATGTATTTAATTAAATATTCATATTTTATTTTTTAATGCAATTTAATTGATGACCGATTAAACTAGTGACTTACTAATTCAGTATTTGTCTTGACTCAATCATTAGTTTAAGATTTATAAACTTAATTCCTAATCAATTAAAATAACAATATCTCATCCAAATTATTTGTTATAAATTGATTTAATATGATTTTCAATAATCAATCTATATGATGAAAAAATAAATTTTTAATGCTCAAATATAAAATTTTTTAGAGAAAATTATGTATAAATTTTATTATAGGAAAATCTTCACTTTTCGTCCTTTAATTTCACTATAAGTTTCATTCTCGTCCCATAACTATATTATTTTATTTTCATCTTAAATCTTTTCAAAATTCATCATATTCACTCCTAAACCATTAATTCAATACATATATATATATATATATATATATATATATATATATATATATATATATATTCTTCACATTATCCTAGATGCTTATGTTCATTACCATTGCTCAAAGTTTGTCTCAGGTTTTGCTTACTTAGTTTACAGTTCGTTGTGTTAGTAAAGTTTCACAATAAGTGTTCTTTATTACTGATGTATTAGCAAAAGGCCATGACCATCCTTAAAGATTCTTTTTATCAATCTTAAATCACCCACAAGCTAATACTTGTAAATGTTTGTAATTATATTTGGTGATACTTCTTTTAATCATGTGTAACGTAACATCTTTGAGCAATTGCACATGCATAGACTGAAACAACGGCATCTGATTTGGCGGGACTGCTTAATGTTGCCGCCATGTTCAAGGTTTAATTTACAACGAAATATTGGGTAGAGATGGAGGGTGAATGAATTGGAACCTTCAATAAAATTAAGTTTATATAAGCTAAGGATAAATTACATGCTCCTAGTGGACTCCATCATTATTTCAAGGCTGAGATGTCAAAATATTATGGAGTACACTTCTACATGACAATTTCTTTATGCTAAGGGTTAATTTGTATTTTCATGGCTCACAATGCTAACTAGGTCCTCACAGTGTAATTATATTTTCATGGCTCAGTTAACATGAGGCAGTCATGCATGCTTATAAAGAACATGTTATTGCCTAAATCTATTTTCGCATTAATAAAAAGTTTTAAGTAGGATTATCAATATGACAATTCAAAAAGTATCTAATGGTTCTTCTTAACAAATGTAGACAAGAGGCTTTCAACCCTCTTTTCTTACAAGTATCACATATGACGTTGGTACAATATGGAGATGACTTTTGTTTAAAACTTAAAATACAGGCATGGTATGACATGCCTTTATATATATATATAAAAGTCAAAAGACTTACTCTCAATTGTGTCCCTTTGTTTTGCTTAGATCCAATAACTGTCATTAATTAACACTTATAACCATTAAGTGAAAAGAAAAAAAAAATCACGTGACCTTTTTAACTGCGGAAGCCATTCCTTCTTTCTCGTTCATTTTTCTCAAACTTGATCTAAAATGTTAGAAGTTTTATCCGTGAAGTAATCATGCATTTCTCCAAAAATTTCCCTTTGTTACAGGCGTTATACAAGTCTAAAATAGCATTATTGTACTTCTCTTAACAAACAGAAAAAGATGAATGGCCATGTCCTATGGACCATAAGTAATGCTTCTTTGAATCTTCCTCACACCATTACCTATTTGCTTTGAAAAATAACCTATGCATACTTTCCATCAAACCCCACCTCTAGATAGTTATCACTTTGTCTAATATAATATTTGTAGTCCACCAACAAATGTAAGCTTTCAACGCCTTATTGGATGTGACACTGCAGAATGCCAAATTGCCAACATGACGGCCAGTGCCGGCTTTTGCATAAAGCCATTGAAGCAAGAGCTTTGGGCCTCTAAATTTTCAATGCCTCGTAATTTCATAATAAAATAATTAATCATATTAAAAACAAAAATTAAGATAATTAATAATGTATTAACAGGACTTTCTTCTTAATTTGCTTTTAGTTTTTTTTTTTCTTAACTTCAATCTCTTCCAAAGAATAAAAAATTATGAATAAATTAATTATAAAAATTTAATTAAAAATTTTGTATCTCAAAAAGTTAGTAAAATAAAATTATAATAAAAAAATTCATTTATTTTCTCAAAAGCCCTCATTTTGTATTTAGCTTTAAGCTTATGAGATTATTGAGCCGCCTATGATAATGGCTCCTAATCCCAGTCAAATACATCTATTGGCATTCCCTTTGACATTATTTTTGAGACCAAGGCTATGAAACAGGGATTGCCTACAACCGAAAATTTTGGATATTTGAGCTTCTGCTGTTGTGAAATTGTAGGAGAGAAATTATCGGAGAATGAGGTCCCGTGAGGTTATGTGGTAATTTACTTATAACCATTAGATTTAAGTAGAATAAATGGACAGGACAGAGAGTGAGTGTTTTGACTTACTCATAGTAAACGGATCCCTACACACACATATATATACAATAAAGCATGGACACAAGACATGATATGTATATAGAGATACACTAAATTTAAAAAATTATAATATTCAAATACGACATATATATATATATATATATATATATATATATATATATATATTGTAAAATTTAAGAAAAAAGATTCATAACTCATTAATATCATTTTTATAAGCTTGAACATTTACAATTTTTAAATATATGTTATATGTACTAATATTTGCTACCTAGTAAGCTCCCCATAAAAAATATGGAGTATAATTTCTATTGACATTTTCTAAAAAATCTCTTAAACTAACTTCTCTTAATAGAACTAACCATGTACAAGTACACGTGTATAAAAAAAGTTAACTAGAGGGAATATTGGTGTGAGGCAAGCTTTGATGACGACAAAGTGAATGACTTAGTACAACTAGAGGTAGAAGGAGTAGATGAAAATAGTAGTGGGTGAAAAGATAAAACTTAAAAGTCTAATAGTGACATGTGAAAAGATAAAACTTAAAATACAGGTATATGAAAATAGTGACTTGAGACGTCAGTCATGTGATTGAGTTTGAGTGGTTTATGGGTTTACTAATTGAATGTTAGTCACGGAAACTAATTTTTTTAAAAAAAATATTAATGGGTCGTGTCCAAGCCGTGTCCTAGACGTATTCAAGCGTGTCTGAGATGTGTTCAAGTATGTTCGAGACGTGTCCAAACTGAAAAAAATAATCTTTTTAATTGGACACATTCAGACATGCAGGACATGTGTGTCGTACGGATGTCTCTATGTGACTGACACGAACATGTGTCCAACATGCCTCAAAAACGCATGCATGTGCTTCATTGTATATATATATAAGAAGCGTATCAACTTAGATGAGTGTTTATTGTAAGATGTGAGATAAGTGAATCTTAATCATTGGATCTTACATGAATGGTCAAGATTAAAACATAAATGCATGTGATTTTATTATGAGAGGATGAGAGGAATAAATCTTGACTATACAATTATAAATGGATGATTAAGATTAAAAGTTACTTAAAGGTTGTATAACCACTTAAAAAAATCACATGTATTTATGTTTTAATCTTGATCATTCATGTAAGATATAGTCAAAATTCACTGCTCTCACTTCTTATAATAAATATTTCTCTCACAAAATATGTTTTATATATATATATATATATATATATATATATATATATATATATATATATATATATATATATATGTGTATCAGTGAGAGAAGTGTTTATTGTGAGAGATGAGGAGTGAATCTTGACCATTGGATCTTACATGAATGGTCAAGATTATAACATAAATACATGTGACTTTTTTAAGTGGTCACATGACCTTTTAGTAATTTTTAATCTTGACCATCCATGTATGGTTGTATGGTCAAGATTTACTCCTCTCATATTCTCACATTCTCACAATATATATATATATCATAAAACATAAGAAAAAAAAAAAACGTATGAAAGCATCATAAGACTTCATAAAAAAAACATGATAGAATAGTCACTCTATGATTGAAGGAAAAAGTAGAGAAAAAGTTTTTTTTTTTTAGTTTACTTATAGCAAATATATTACAAACTATATTTATTAAATATTTGAGTATCTGGTAGGGAGTCGATATAGGATACGTATCAACACTAATATAACAAACATTTTAAAGTATTTGTAATTCTTAGATTGAAAATTACAAACTGATTCGATGTCTATATAAACTTAGGTTGTATGTGCTTGTCTTTAATTTTCAAAAAACATGACCTTGATTTTGTTTAATGATGCAACAACATCTGTCATCTTCATTTGCTCGTCAGGTAAATCTACACAACAATTCAAGGCCAATCTCAAAATAGATGATATAGATGCTACTATGTCATCAACATGATGTCCTTCATCCAGTAGCAAAATGGAATCCACAACTCGAGTAATTGCATGGGGTAATGATTCACTAATCCAACTTTCATGCTCAATCCAGCAACAAACAACTATCTGTTAGCTTCTTTCTTGTGAATGTTTCCATTAGCATAATCCCAAAACTGTATACATCTCCTTTTGTAGAGATAATCCCCTTGGATCCAAACTCTGCATGCCTTATTAGAAGGATCACCATCATTCTTTGTTTGACGCCTTATTAGAAGGAATACACATAGAACAACCAAAATGATTGACAGCATTATAGGCAATATGCAGTTGATGAAAAACGTATTTGCTTTGACCTTTGGTTCTTCATTTTACAGCATGGTGGGACTTGTAGTCTAGCTTTTCCACAAAGTGCTTTGTTAAATATGAAAGATTGTGCTGTGAAAGCTTTAAAAGGCCACAGTTGGGAATCTCTCCTTCTAATCTATTATAAGAAAGATTGATAAATTTGAGATAATGAAGTGACTCTAAGTATTTTGGAATCACGCCAAACAAATAGTTTTGGGATGGTCTAGGGATGTCAAACTTATCAAACTGCCAAGTGAATCAGGAATATTCCCTAGCAATTTATTATGTGCTAAGTTAGGAGTTTGCAAATTTAGCAATCCAGCAATGGCCCTAGGAATGCTTTATGAAATTTGATTCTTTGATAGATCCAACAATATAACAGCTTTTAAGTTCCCAATATCTTGGGGAAGAAATCCATTAATTTGATTGTTTCCAAGCCTCAATAATTGAAGAGACTGCAAACCATTAATTGTCTTTGGAATCTTTCCACTTAAATCATTCTGGTACAAAGTTAGCAGAAACAAGTTGCTTAAATTTCCAATTGATAAAGAATTCAAAGAAAAATACAAGAACATTTGTGAAGAAAAGACAAGGGTTTCATTGATTGTTGAAATGTAAAAGTTAATTTAACCTAAATACAAAGAAATTATATACAAGCTAAACAGGGAAAGAAAAATATTATTCTACCCTTAATAAATAATAAAACAAAATAACACAATATTTCTTAACATCTCCTCTCAAACTCACGATGCGGCAGCTATAAGCATCGAGAGTTTGCCAACCAGAAAATGAAAACGAGAGATGGAATGTGACTTGGTAAAGAAATTTGCAATCTGCAAAGAAGAAGAAACAAAGGGCAAGGTAATGGTGTCATGCTTGAGATGATGACGAGTAAGGTGACAATCGATCTCAATGTGCTTAGTTCATTCATGAAAAACTGAGTTGTGAGCAATCTGAATAGAACTCCGGTTGTCATAATACATAGGAGTGGGATGAGAAAGAGAAATTCCCATATCTGCAAGTAACCAACGTAACCAAACAATCTCTTTGGTAGTAGATGTCATAGCAGAATATTCTGCTTCAGTTGAAGATTGAGAAACAATAGATTGTTTCTTGCTCTTCCAAGAAATAAGAGAATCACCCAAAAATATACAGAAACCAGTAACAGACTTGCGATCTGTGGGATCACTGCCATGATCAGCATCAGAGTATGCACGCAGCTCTAAGGAAGAGGTTGATGGAAATAAAAGACTATGAAAGACTGTACCTCGAAGATATTGCAAAATACGAAGAACAGCTGCCCAAGGAACTGTAGTAGGAGAAGCAACAAACTGACTAACAACATGAACAACATATGCAATATCTGGACGAGTAATAGTATGGTATACCAAGCTCCCAACAGTAGTACGATATAAAGTAGGATCTGACAAAGGTAAACCATCAGAAGAAGAAAACTTTGCATTAACCTCAATGGGAGTGTCTACAGTCTTATTATCAGTAAGTCTAACTCGCTCAAGAATATCTGCAACATATTTCGATTGAGAAAGAAGATAACCTCTAGGCGAGTAGGCTACCTCAATACCCAAGAAATATTGTAGAGAACCCAAATCCTTTATTTCAAACTGTCTAGCTAACTCTGTCTTCAAAACTGAAATACCATGAATATCGTTACCAGTGATAATCATGTCATCAACATATAAAGACAAAATGATATGACCTGCATCAATGCACTTAACAAAAAGAGCAAAATCATGACTACTTGAAGCAAATCCAAGGGAAGAGATCACAATAGAAAACTTCTCAAACCAAACACGGGGTGCTTGTTTGAGACCATATAATGTTTTCTTGACCTTGCAGACATACCCAGAATCATGTAAAACACCAGGAGGGGGCACCATATAAACTTCTTCTTGAAGATCTCCATTCAAGAAGGCATTTTTAACATCAAGTTGAAATATATGCCACTGACGAACCGAAGCTACTGCAATAAGAGTACGAATAGTAGTCATTTTTGCAACAAGAACAAATGTCTCCTCATAATCTATACCATACTGTTGAGAATACCTTTTTGCAACCAACCTAGTTTTGTATCACTCAATAGATCCATCAGAATTAGTCTTGATTTTATACACCCAACGACAACCAACAACAGTCTTACCAGGAGGTAGAGGAACTAAGTCTCAAGTACCTGTCTTTTGCAAAGCAGAAAGTTCCTCATTTATAGCTTGCTGCCAAGAGGATCAAGAATAACCTCTTTATAGGAAGAGGGCTTAGAGAGACAATGAATAGAAGCTAAAAAGGAAGAAAAAGATGAAGAATAACAAGAATAAGCAAAATCTGGTAACTTTGTAGACTTACGAATGTGTATGGATTGACGTAAGGGTGGATCCACAATCTCAGACGGAGCTTGAGGGACCATAAGAGAAGAGGAAGCTTCAGATGTGTCGGAGAGTAAAGTGTCAATACCTGCAAAAGGGGTATTTGAAGTACTAGGAACTTGAGATGACAAACTATCAGAATCCTCAGAAAAAGGATCTATATGAATAAGGTCAGATCTTGTTAAATTATGAGTAGTGGATGGAATAGAAAAGAAAGGTATATGCTCAAGAAAAACAACATGATGAGACACATAAAGTTTCTGTGTTATTGGATCAAAACAACGATACCCCTTTTTACCTTTACCATAACCAAGAAAGACACAAATAGCAAATTGAGAGGACAACTTGCTGCGTTCCACATGAGGACGAAAAATGAAACAAGTACAACCAAAAACTCTAAAGAAAGAATAATCAGGAGCATACCTATACAACTTTTCAAAAGGAGACAAACCTGAAATATGAGAAGATGGAATTGTATTAATCAAACTTACAGCAGTAAGAACAGCTTCACCCCAAAACACACTAGGAACATAAGCATGAAGAAGAGAGAACGAGCAGTTTCAACAATGTGCCTATGTTTTCTTTCAGCAACACCATTTTGCTCAGGAGTATCTGTACATGAAGTTTGGTGAATAGTTCCATCTAAGGCAAGCGGCTCACAAAATTTATTAGAGGTGTATTCCCCACCCAAATCACACCTAAAACATTTAATAACAACAGAATGTTAAGTTTTGATAAGAGCCGAAAATGCTGTATATATCTCAAAGAATTCAGAACAGTGTTTCATTAAATAAACCCAACAATAACGAGTATAATCATCAATAAAAGAAACATAATATCAAGACCCTCCTTTTGTGGTAACAGGAGAAGATCCCCATACATCAGAATGAATCAAATCAAAAGGAGAAGAAGAAACAGAAATACTTCGATTAAAAGGTAAAGCTGAAAATTTTGCCAGTTTACATCCACTACAATCAGAAATATCACAAGTTTGTGAATTTCCTAAAGCCCCTGTGGATGCCAAAAATCTCGAACGAGAAGATGAAACATGACCTAAACGAGAATGCCATAAGTAAAAACTAGAAGAAGAATGACTCAAACGAAAAGAAGATAAATCAATACTATTAGCAGCAGCAGCAACTGTCACTTTTAACTCATCCAAAATATATAGTCCCCCCTCCCTACGGCCTGTCCCAATCAGCTTCTGAGACTGCAGATCCTGCACATAACAAGAAGAAGAGGAAAATGTGACTAAATTACCAGAATCACATAACTCGACCAACGAAGCAAGATTTAATTTGAGTTTAGGAATATGATAAACATTAGGGAGAGACAAGTTAGGTGTAACAACAGAACCAACACCTGCTCAAGGCATAGGAGTGCCATCAGCAGTCATAACAAGAATAGAAGACGAAGGAGACATAGAAGCAAAATGTGAAGAATCTTGAGACATATGATGTGAAGCACCAGAATCTAAGACCCATACAGAATGAGACATACCTGAAGAACTATAAGACAACTAACCCATGGAAGAAGAAGCAGACATAGCATGTGGCTGTAAGGAGAGAAACTTCTGAAATTGCTTACCCAGAGTACTAGGATCGGTGAAAGGACCCGATGAAGCAACTGCTGCAGTATTGGGCTGTGGTGGTCTGTAACCCTGAGGTGGTCTATAAGCATTAGATTGTGACTGGTTACCAGGCTTTGAAGCTTGAGATTGTAGTTGCGATTGGTTATGTTGTCTCAACTTAGGACACTGAGCCTTCCAATGACCTTTCTGCTTACAGAAACTGCACTCGTCAATGGCAACCCTCGTATAAGATTTATTCTGATTATTGGAGGGTGGCTTAGAGGATATCGCTAACACAGAGGGATTAGAAGTAGAAAGAATTCCCTTTTCAGAATAAGACTTAAGACATATTTCTTCAGCCAATAACTCACTGACAATTGAGTCAACAGAAGGAAGAGGAGAATGATGCAAAATTGAACCTCTAAGTCCTTCAAAATCACTACGAAGTGCCATTAAAAACTGTACCAATCACTGTTGTTCTCTACGAGCAATATAAGCACCACATGCCTTTAATTCTGCCGATTCCGTAAGAGCCAATTGATCCCAAAGTTCTGTTATAGCATAATAAAACTCCTGAATACTCATATTCTTCTGCTGAAGAGCTCGTATATCATTCTCCAATTGATACTGCTTTGCAAAATTTGATTGAGTGAATAACCTTTGCAAATGATCCCAAACCTCCTTTGCAGTCTCATACTTCGCCAGCTGTGTACTTATGGAATGCTCAACAGAATTGTTAATCCAAGTAATAATTTTTGCATTGTTTGCTTCCCAAGTATCTATCAAAGCAGCATACCCCTCAACAATATTCTTAGGTTTCTCAAAAGTTCCACTAACATATCCCCACAACTTTTTACCCTTAAGAAAGTTTCTCATCACATAACTCCAATACAAATAATTCTTTCCATCCAACCTCACACTCACAAATTGAAGCGAATCGTCTCTTTCAGTACCCATAATAAAAAAACCAAGAAAGCCAAAAGAAAACGAAATATCAGATTGCAGAAACTGAGCGAATACCGAAATACCAAAATATAGAAATTGAGCGAATACCCTATCGAAATTGTATGGTCACCTCACAAACTGAACGAATGTTGTCTCGAAAAAGTTGGATCCACGAAAGCTGTGTTTGAGATTAAGCCTGTCCCATGACTTTCTCTGATACCATGATAAAGATTCAAAAAAAAAAAATACAAGAACATTTGTGAAGAAAAGACAAGGGTTTCATTGATTGTTGAAATGCAAAAGTTAATTTAACCTAAATACAAAGAAATTATATATAGACTAAATAGGGAAAAAAATACTATTATACCCTTAATAAATAATAAAACAAAATAACACAATATTTCTTAAAACCAATTTCCAATGGAATTTTACCATCAATATAGCAAGCATCAGCTATGAACCGTTCCAAACTGGACATATTTCCAATTGGTTTGGGAAGCTTTCCATGCGTTGGATTCCGTGATATATATGTCACGAAAATTCAAAGAAGTAAGGAGGCTTACTTCAATAATGGAAGCATCAGTGGTTAAATTATTGTATCCTACATCAAGCCACTGAAGTTTTTTCAAATTCCCAAAAGCATTCGGTATAACTCCATTGAACTTATTCAGGCTCAAATCCACATAGTTAAGCTTAGAAGCATTGGACATCCTACTTGGAATTTTTCCAGTAAGCAAAGTTTAGTTCTTCCAAGTCTTCTAGGATATGTAATGGAAGAAATCCTGAGAGGGAATTATTTGCCAGATACAAGTAACTCAGTAATTCATAGAGGAAGTAAAAAGAACATAAATTAACATCTTTAGTCTTAACGTACATAGAATATTTTTCTGTTACTTGTGAAGAAGCAGAGGTTCAGATTTTAGATTATTTACAAATTACACTCAAACTCATCTATTAACTCATATTTACTTGCTCGTGAATGTATAATAATAATTGCATAGCTTAAAAGTTAAAAGTTTTTCTATTTATAGTGCTCCACCTAATAGTTTGAGTTCTTAGAAGAATTCATTCTTGAAATACTATCAAGCTTCCTGTAGATGTCATTTATTAATAAACGAACCCAAAAATGGCTAGGTCTTGCTACGGTCGACAACATTATATTAAAGCTACGAAGCAATTTAAGTTTCATTTTAATGTAAATTAAATAAACAAAATTATTTAAGATAGATTTATAGATTGATGGAAAGAGTGGTGTACCTGTGAAAGAGTTGCCACTCAAATATAATTCTTCTAGCATCGTACAATTGCTAATAGATCTTGGAATGCTTCCCACAAATTGATTATTATCCAAATAAAAGTATTTTAGTGAAGGAAACTGATGAAACATCACTTCTGTGAGGCTAACATGCAACTTGTTATCAACAAGGCTGACTTCTCTCATTGAAGATATGTTGAAAAGAGATGATGGAATTTCTCCTATAAACAACATAAGCTTTATAATATTATCGATATATGCATTGAGCCACTAAAACATACCTCTAGAAAAATGATATGAATCAAAGTAGAATTCTTGCAGGAATTAGTTTGCTCATTTGCTGTTTAATACTTCTCTATCTCTTGTTGGATTAATTGATTGAAAATTTGTAAGTTTGATTTCAAGACTTAGATTGTAATTTGAAAACTAACAATAGGAAAAATTTAAAAATAAAAGAAATAATTTATACTTGTGATAAACATTAGTCATATAGCTTCCTAGGGTTGTCAAACAGGTTGGCCTAAAGGCAGGCTACATAAGTTGGCTTAATTTTAACACTAAAGAAAGAGAAGAATTTTGTTATACAAGTGTCCTAATGATACTTATTAAGATTTCAAAATAATAAAAAAATATTTTATAAAAAATTAAATATTTAATATATTAAGAATTGAACAAGTTTTACTTAGTCTCAATTAGTTCAGTCACTTTGGATTATATATCATTTTCAAGCTAGACAACTTGATCTGCCTTTTGGTCAAATATATTAAAAAAAAATTTATCTTTGTAAACCCACTTGTAACAGTAACTTTTAACACCTAAAGGATGTGGTAAATATCTCTTACGGTCCGTTTGGATAATGGAATTAGAATTGAAATATAAAATTTTAATTTTAATTCTAATTCGTTTAGAATTAAAATTAGTCCAGGATCTTAAATTCTATGTTTGGAGTTGTCAAAGAATTAAGATAAGAAATTATAATTCTAAATTCAATTATAATTTTATTGTTTAAAGGTATGATCTAAAACATTAAAATATTATTTACACAAATTAAAATTAATAAAACTATTCATACAATAATATTTTTATAATATAATAGTCATTTTTTCATAAATAAAATTTTCATAAATTTTTTTAGAAAAAAAAAAATAGCTATTATAATAATTTTTATATAAATATAAAAATAATTTTCTATATAAATATAGAATCTCAATAAATATGATTGTTCATAAATAAATGTGGAAAGTGAGAAAAAAAATTAATTTTTAAGTTATGAAATTGGTAATTCTTAAGGTATAGGCTAAGAATTGAGAAAAGTTTAACTTAGTTGTTTTTCAATTCCATAGAATTGGTTTATGGAATTACAATTCTAATTCTAAACGGCATTCCAAACATAAAAATTGGAATTAAGAGGTCTAATTTCAATTCCAAACTTTAATTTCATACTCAATTCCAAGAGCCAAACAGACACTTAGATAAGTGTAATTCTTATGTTGGATATGATGAACTCTAATTAGACTAAGTTAGGAAAAATAAAAAAAAAATAATCATATAAGTAATAAGGATCACCATTTATTATCTCATTGATCATCACATTCTTGATTTGTATTGAAAAATGTATCTCATTAAGTGGTGAACACCTCTAAAATAAATGATGATTTTTGTGTAAGATCTAATAAATTTTAATTTAATTCATAATAAAAGAAGATCACCACATAAATAATTCAAATAACCACTTATTATCATATTGATCACTACATTTTATGACGATTTTAATAGCTTTATTATACTTTCATTGTGATTAACTACAGCATTACGTAGGTCCAGTATACATAGCTGTAATCAAATCGGTGCAGGAAAAGTTTAAAGGAAAGAAAAATTGATAAATTGTGACATGATTAGGATAGAGTTATGATATTTGTACATAAAGAAGTTTATTACTTCTACAATTTATTTTTACACTGTTTGTATTTGCTGCTTCTCAACCAAAGCAACTTGGATTTTTTTGTGACTCAGAAAATAATTTGGAAGTATAGTTTTTGATATAATGATTCATGCGTTAATTAGTGTTATGAAGATAGCCCATATATATATATATATACTTTTTATCATCCATTATATGGAATTGTTATTGACATTATTTAAACAAAAAAAAAATTCTTAGTTACTCTCAACCATTCTTTGTATCATGAATGTATATTACCTTAATTATGTAAATCATCACTATCTTTCACTTTAATGATATTTTTAATATTAAAATTGAAGCGACATATATATAATGATACAAAGCAGGAATTTTTTATTTTTTTACTTTAAAAATACTTAAGAATTTCTAGAATTAAGAAGTGCAAATTACATTCATCTTACCATAGTGTCATTAGGCATAATCGAGCAGTCCTCCACCGGTGAACATATATGCAGATACCAAAAAAAATGTTCAAAGATATGAATGAAGACATTATCTGATAAAGAGTTACAAGATAAACTGATTCCTTCGAGTGAAGAGAGGTTAGAAATCGCTCGAGGGATGGTCCCCGAAAGACTGTTTGTAGCAATCGATAAAACTCTCAAGTGGGTCATTTTGCCAACTTCGGGCGGAATGGTTCCTTGAATGAGATTGTTGTTCCAATTCAAGATCTCTAACATTGTCAAATTGGATAGAGACTTTGGAATGAAACCACCAAAGCTTTTCCAAAGTATAAGTATCGGAGTGAAGATAAGCATCCTATCCATGCCGGAACATTTCCACTAAGTTTATAGTAGCTCAAGTTACCCAAATGAGAGGGTATGGTACCATTAAGACCCATGTTACCAAGATTTAAAGTCCTCACCCTTCCATGGTGGTGAGCATCACAAGTGACACCAACCCAGTAGCATATAGAAGAGGAGGCAGACCAATTATAAGTCAAGAAATGGTAAGGGTCCTTAGTGATTGAAGATTTGAGGGCAAGAAGTGCATACTTATCTGTGATGAAGTTTGTCCCACGACTTAGTGCTAAGAAGGCCATGAAGAAGTGCAATGAAAACGTGAAAACCCAGAAGCGAAAGCAAAGTAGTTGTTCCATGTTTGAGCAAAACGAAGAGTAGAGTGTTTTTATCTGTCCTGGTTCGAATCAAGTCAATGATGTTTATGCATATATAGCAAACATTAGGAGAGGTACAAGAATTGGTGTGGGAAGGTATAGGCAAATTCGAGGAAAGTGCATGGCTTGAGTGAATTTCAGATTCAAGTAGTCTTCTAAAAGATTTGATGCGATTTACGTGCCCAGAATTCTCACTAAATGTAATAAGATCTTTTGTATTTTTATTTAAAATTAACACAAATGTATAAAGAATATATATAATAGATATATATAATAAGATCTTAATAATGACCGTACATAATTATAAAAATACGTCAAATGTATAAAGAATATATTAAAAAAAAACTATTAAGATTGAGTTAGTGGTGAAGAACTTGAGTAGTTTGTATAAAATTATAGGTTCAAATCACTATTGCAAAAAAAAAAGTTACATATTATAGCATTAATGAAAAAAAAAACTAAGTAAAAACCTCCTACTTTTATAAACAAAGTTAAAATAAGCCATTAGGAGTGGGCTAGTGGTGAGAAATTTGGATAATTTACATCATGAAGTCTTATGTTCAAATCTCATTGTCATCATTATAAAAAAAAGTTAAAATAAAAACTAATGACTCATAAAAAAATGGTAACTCTGGTCCAAAACATATCGTAAATGTCACAGCCACTTGAATCTTTCTCACACTCGTATGCATGTTGTATCATTGATCCCTAAGTGCATGATCGTCACAAGTAACAAAGTAGTTAGAGTTGGTAAAATCGAGTCGGGCCACTTCAAACTGGGTCATTTTTAGGACAGACCAATTATATTTCATGCTAACAGTTTGCTAACTCAACCTAACTAATTGCGGGCTGCAAGTTAGGCGGGCTGGTCGTCCATCAGTTTGATAAAATTTTTTTTAAATAATGAATTTAATCTTCAAAATAAAATAAATTAGTGAAAATAAGAAATTTGGGTTACTTTATTTTGGGTCAATGATAAATAAATTAGATAATTAGTCTAATTATTAATTGAGTTTAAATTTTTTTAAGAAAAAATGATAGTTTCTTTTTAAGTGTATATTATTAGATTAAAAAAATAATTAAAATTCGAGTTAATGAGACGACCTAGCCCAAAGTGGGTTAGCCCGATTTCGATCTTGGGCTTCATCGGATCAAGCCATGTTGGGCCAAATTAAGTTTGGGTTTAAATTTTTCTAGCCCAACACGCATTTTTTGTTGGACTATTCGGGTTAACCCATCGGATTCAACTCATTTTAACAACTATAAAAGTAATGAATTGTACTGAATTGAATATCATTTTTACGAGGATTAAATTAAAGTAAACTAAATTAAATTGTGAATTAAATAAAAAAAATTAAACTAGCAATTAAACAAACACAAATTTTACCAAGGAAAAAATTCAATTAATTAAAGATCTAGGATTGAGATTTCACTACATCAATCAATAGCAATCGTCACTATTCTCTCTTAATTAAGGTTAATATTGTTCTTGAAGGTGGATATAATTATCTTAGAATTAAAACAATGCTGACTCTCAAAGATACTATGTTAATTGAAACCCATTAAGTTCTTTGATAATTCATGGCTGTTAAAAGGGTCTAACTTATCTCTAGGACTAAAGCTCCTAGATTCAATTATTAGATATTTTGATATATATTTAGATTTCATCTATTGATCCTTACCTCCAAATATCTTAGATCTTTGCATTTATGACGTGCAATATAAAGCAAACATTAAGAGCGCTATAATCTAGAAACAATATTTACCGCTAAGAGAGTAAATTGATTCAATTACATATTAAAGATAAGTTACTTCCCTAATCCTAGAAATAGTACTTAACCTCTCATAATAACAGAGCAAACCGTAAATCTTAAGAACATAAGAAAATCATTGAAGAAGGAAAGATAAAATTTGGGGTAGCTCTATGATCTTCCCTGGAGCTCGTGCTCTTGTCGTCTTCCTTGCTCTTCCAACATGAGAAACTACGTGTGGTATGTGTGTGGTGTAATATCCTATGAAGCACTGATACTTCAAAATCATTGTCGTATTCGTATTCGATACACATCGTATCTAATACTTCTTGAATATTTTTGGATACTTGTAACTTATATCTTTCTATTATTTTAATGTATCTACAATGATTATAGCTGACTTATGGAATATTGATGTTTTTATTCTAATGTAAGATTTATGTTTTTATATTAATATTATATTAATTTTATATGTTATATCTTAACCCACTACATCAAAAAGCCTTTTTAGTGGCAATTATTCAGCGGCCATACATTTATTGTCAGTAATTAGCTCTCTTACTTAAAATTCTTCCGACAAATGAATATTAGCCACTAATAAGGCTTTTTATACTGGCAATTAAGTTAAATTGCCAGTAAAGATGGTAAGACTTACGCAACAACACTTTCATTATTTCCCTCCATTTTTTATTCTTTTTGACAAAATTTATTTCTATTTCCCACCATTTCTCATTCGTTCTTTCTCTCAACAATGGGAAACCACCTTCTACAAAAGTTTATACGAATTTCTTAATATTCAAAGACTCAATTTTTGGTATGTATCAAACTCTCTTTCATCTTCGTTAATTTTCCTTAGAAATTTTTTGAGCTGAAATCCATGGTTGTTGCACACCTACGCCATATTTTCTCAACCTTGCCCAACAACAATCTTGGCTCCAAAATTTATGGTCGAACCTTGTCGAATTGAACATATAGCGAAACCATCTTCCACAGAAGCCTATACGAATTTCTGAAGATCCAAAGATTCTAGACTCAATTTCTAGTATGTATCAACCTTCCACAAAACCTCGTCGCAATATTTATTTAGATGGTAGAGGGGAACTTGGACACGCTATCAAGGGGTGAGGATTCGATGGGCATGCTATTAGCTCATTCTCAATATCTGATGCATTCCTCATTTCCTATAGATGAGATCGTTCCCAATTTCTGTTTTCGATTAATGATATATATATTTTTTAGTTCAGTTTGTTCAACATCGGAAATGGCCAATGTTAATACTAATTCTGGGTTTTAATAGATGCTACAGTTATTTGGTTCATATGCTTCTTCAACAATTTTCAGATTAGTGGTTTTTGTTTCTATTTCTTGCTTTATTTATTTATTATTTTTGGGAGGTAAAAGAATGCGCAAGTATAAATTTGTAGCCAAATTTTTTATTTTTGAAATACCATAATTTTCTGGTTATGAAAATATAATAAGAAAATAAGTGTTAATTGCTTGATTAATCACACAAACTACAATGAGAAGTCAAAGTATCTGTTGATCAAGTGGGTCTCTTTGCATAATTTTTTGGTATCTCCATATTTGTGCTGGTAATAGTACACCACTATGTCATGGCATGCTCAAAGATTGGAGAAAATTAGGAGAAAAAATGTTAGATTTGATGTTCATGTTGTAGATTGAATCGTTTCACAAATGGAATTTAGCTTGAAGCCTTGAGAGAGATTTGAATGTCATCTTTCTACTATACTGTTCATGAACATTATAGCCTTAGAGGTGTAAATGCACTTTTAAGTATTCACTTTGCTATATGTGTGTATGTTTCCAATGACTTGCTTTTCAATTTGATTATAATTTAGTGTGACTTGTGGGTTTAGAGGAATCTAATACATGAGTGCCACTTGATTTTTATCATTTTTTAGGAATCTTAACTTGACATCCTTGGATATCCAATATGAAAAATTATGGCTATTGGGTGGTGCAAAGTGATATTAAACAAATGCTTGGATAGATATACATTCTCTTATATTCAATAGTATATATAAGATGTGCTTCAAAAACTAAATGTGTTGCTCTAGACAAGCTAGGTCTTCTAAGAATACTTGGTTATGTTTTGACATAGTTGGATAGTTTTTGGCATCATATAAGTCTAAAGTTGGGTGGTCCCCTATGAATGTCATATGAATTTGGAATGTACGATCAAAGATGATGGATTTTTATAGATAAATTCACCCTTTGTGGTTATGAAGTTATAATTAGCTAGTGTTTTTCCAATGTACTTTTCATATTTTAAAATACTTCTACATAAGGAAGAATGGACCTCAACTTTCTTTGAAATTTTAGATGCCCGCACAATGTGCGAGTTTATATCTAGTTTCCATTAATTTTTCCATTGCACAATTTCTTGTGGCTGGTTATTGTCACATGCTTATGGTATAAATATGCAAAGGTATTATATATGTGAATGAAGTATATTAGTATAAATTGTTGGAACCCTATTCATTACTAGGGTATGATTTCTCTTATTTAAAATCATTATGCTAGGGAATTTTGGGTCTGTTGGGAATTTTGGATAGACCCAACTCCACAATTTGGGGCTATCTTCCATGTTGTATCTTCCCAGTAGCATCTCTTTGTTTTTGTGATTCCTGCATGCTTATTACTTGAGTGAAGGTTTCATTTTTGCTTTCCAGTAGATATTTGTGAATATTACTTTCCTTTTCTCTTGTTACTAACACAAGTTAATTAATTGGGACCTATCTCATAATTTCAAGAATGAATCAAAGAATCAACAAATAAAATTGATAATTAAAAGTTTTTATTATTATTTAATTCATTATCACTGCTTTATTCAACCAAATTTAGAAATTTAGTGTCTTTGTTTCCTTCTCAAGCTGTTGGTACACTGTTTGGACTTAATGGCTGTGTTGATATGCTTGATCATCTTTCTGTCACCGTTTGGACTTAATTTTAAAAATCATCAGCAAGTGATGAAAATGGTGACATCAGGGAGGAGATATAGGAAGGAATTTCTCTGTCTCTGTGTGTGTGTCAATTACTCTAAAGTATATATGCATGGTTAACTTGCTCTTATCTATATATCTATCAATCTATTTTTATATCTTTATAGATTTTGAATTTTCAATAGTCTGATTCAGCAATTCTAACTATGAATCCTTCTTTATTTTGGATTCAAGGTTGTCTGGTTACAACTAGAAAAGTGATTTGGCTTGGTGACTACGTTGTTAACCCCTAACAAGGCAATTTATGCACACTTGAAGACTATGTATTCTCTATTCTCTGCCCTATAATTTATTTCTACATCTTTATTTTCATTGATTCATAATTTGTTTTGAGAAAATCAAAGATATGAAAAGAAAAGCTATGAGTTTATTTGTATGTCTTGGACTTTGTGCTTTTCATGATTTATGCTTTTGGAACCTAATTTATTATTAATCAGTGAGAAAACTTATAATTTCTTCCTTATGCATTGGAATCTCATATTGTTCTTCATATGTAAGATAACAAAAAATAGAGATAACTTCACTGTCAACCAGTTAAGTTAATTTGATTGACATTCTTTGTAAATTGACAACTATGAAGTGGAATGTGTGGCTTTTGATTCTGTCTCAGTTTCAAGTTCTGTGCCTTTGGGTGAAATTATGACATGTTTCATTGTTTTAAAGAACTATTATGTTGTTTTCACAGTGCAATGTATGACATATGAAGATGTCAACTATTGACTTGCTTGGATGGTTTTAAATATTGCACTTTTTATTATCTAAAGGTAATTTTTTAGCTATGTAATCATATTTGTATTTGCATTTTGTTGGTATTATATCTTTTAACCATGTAATCATGTTGCAACCATTTTGTTAAATAGGATAAGATTTCTTGCATGGTCACGGACAATCATAGCAGTAGGAGATGGATGGACTGTGATAGAGTTAGTAAAGAATATTTGGATGGAGTAGAGAAATTTTTAGACCATGCTTTTCATGAAAAACATGATGGAGAAACAATTCCATGTCCATGTAAAGAATGCTTTTCATGTATTGCTTATTAGAATAAATTATAGTATGTTGTATGTAAGAACATTTGTATGTTATGATTTAAGTTCTTTAGGGGCAAATATTATTATCACTAAAATTTTTGTTAATGACATTGAAATCTCACCTTGAATGGCAAATAGGCACAACATTTCTCGACAATAGTAATTGCTGGCAAAAGCCTTGCACAATTTTTGCCAGGCACGACAAAAGCTGCTAAATGCATGGGGTTAGCAATTCTTGAAACAATTTTAGTAGCCATAACAATTGTCAGTAAAAGACATATTTTTTATTGGCAATAAAATGGGTCTTTATCGACAATAACAAAGGTCGTTAAAGACATGAAAAAAGACAAAACTGGGGTTATTTTAGCCGCCATTACAATTGCTGGTAAAAGGCATATTTTTTACCAACAATAAATTAGGTCTTTATTGGTAATAACGAAGGCCGTTAAAGACATGAAAAAAGACAAATTTGTAGCTATTTTAGTCGTCATTACAATTGTCGACAACTAATTGCCACTAAAAGGCATCACTTTTATTGGCCATAATAGGAGTCTTTACTAGCACTCTATATAATAGTTGGAAAACCTTTATCGACACTGGATACAGCAGTAAATAATTAATTGCCGGTAAAAAATTTTGCGACAATTCTTATTGCCTCTAAAAGGCATATTTATTGTCCCTAAAAAGGCTTTTTTGTTGTAGTGACCATATTATGTCTTATAATTTTAAAAATTTGTCATATATATGTATTATTGTCGTGTCGTGTCATATCCATGTTCCGTATTTGTATTCGTGCTACTTAGGTAATATCTATTTTATCCTTTTAATAACTCTTGACTTTTTTATTAGGATTTTCATTCAACTAAAGCCATTTATGAGTCTTCCATCCACTTTTGCCTTTGGATAAACTTATGATAAGATAACATCTCTTTAAAAATTTAGTCTTCAAGATAATTCTCCATTTAACCCCAAAACTTTTTAGATTACACTTCAAAATTCTAACAAAAGGATAAAAGGCTTAACAAAAATTGAATTATCTAGAATCTAAATATAATTAACTAAAATTAAATAAAAACAAATAAAATTTAATAAAAATCTTAAAAAATAAACCAAAAAATATGTGCAATTTTGCAACACATTCCATGTTGTAAATTAAATCCCATGAAAAATTCACCAAAGTCAAATTACTTTCTTATGAAAGTTTCATATAGTACATTTTCAATCTATATTAGTCGATAAAGATCCATGATGAGAACGTATTTATTATCACAAGTTGATCTAATTCCTCACTAATTATTTTATCAAATTCGTATTTTATCATTGGTTTTTCTTGCTTTCCTTTGAGAAAGAAAACAATAGTGCAAGTGCAAAGATATTACTGAAGAACCTATGAATATAGGCACCTTAAATCGAAGTTTCGGTTCTACATGTCATGACCAATATTTTAAAAATCGAATCGAAATTTGAACTAGCAAGGTTTTTGAATCATAAATTTGATTAATTTAACCAATTAAAAATGTAGTTGAACTATGATTAAATTGTGGTTGAATTAGAAAATGTTCGAACTAGAGATGTTAGCCCTTAATTTTGACTAGGTATTTTAAAAAAATTTAAAAAAAGGGAAGAAAAATACCATAAAGAAAGAGGGAAAAAAATGTGCAGTCATATCTTTTATGCATAAAGTCACACATTAGAAAACTATTCTTTACACTAAGTCTCACATCGAAAAAATCATGTTCTTTCACCTTCCTCACCTCCTATATAAAGAGGTGAGCATCAAGTGTTTAAGTCATCTAAAAAAATTTCACACGTGAGCTTAATACTAAGTATAGCCTAAGGATTTTAGTAATTTTTTTTTGTTACTCTTCAAGATTTGATTTGTGAGAGCACGTGAAATTCTGTGTAACAAGCATGATGTTTGCACGCCTTGGAGGTAAGTTTGTTTATTCTTTCTTTTCTTTTTCTCTTCTTTTTTTATCTAATTATTTTTTAGATATACTTATTTTGTTCATTTTAGCTTATTTATTAGTAGTTTGGTTTATTTAGTTATTTTTAAGTCGTTGAATTATTTGAGATATTTTAAGAGTAATTCAATAATAAAGTGGGGTTAGCTGAGTTGCAACAATTTGTTAATCTCATGACCTTTTAGAAGGTCAGCTGAATTGTGACAGCTTGTTGGCCACAAATTTAATTAAAACTCACCAACCCACACTTATATTTTAAAGAACTACGTTGGCTTTGAATTTCTCATTGCACTTAGAAGATACATAGGTCGAAAGTCAAGTCAAAATTAAATTTTCATAATTTATATTTTTTAAAATTTTATTTTATTTTTCTTTTTTATTTGTAAATATGTTGATTTTAATTTTGATTTATTTGATTTTTATGTAAATGGTTTCATCTATTGTAATTTTTTGTAAAATATTTTGTTATGCTTAATTTATTTTTATTTTTTTTACCGTGAATGTTTTAATTATTGATTTTTAAATTGCTTGTAACTATTTTAATTGTCATTAATTTTTTAAGGGCAAATTACACTATCCCCCTCTGAAGTTTGGCTTAATTACACTTGACACTCCCTTGTTTGCACCCCTACACTAAACTCCCCAAAAATAGACGGACATATGAGGTAAGTGTAATGGTAATATAAACCTCAAAGGGAGGTCAATATAATGACAATATAAATTTCAAGAGAAGTCGGTATAATTTCTGAAAGAAGGGGAATGCCAAGTGTAATTAAGTCAAATCTCAAGAGAGGTCAGTGTAATTTTTTCTTATTTTAATTGTAATTCATTTTTTTATGTTTATTTTCTTTTTATTTTTTTGTAAATATTTTTATTGTCATTGATTATTTATTACTTTTTGAGACAAGTTAAATATTTTTTAGGTTATTTAATTCGCTCAATTGACTTTAGGATAATCGTCTTAGTACGGATGTATAGGAATCTTGTGGGATGAAGTTTTCACCATTCTTTGTGCATAGCCGACTCTCGATCCTAATTTGGTTTGCGCAAATTAGTTTTTCAACTTTTTCCTAACTCAGTAAAGTTGGTGACGACTCTTTTTTTTTTTGTTTTTAGTTATTTTTTTGAATATTTTTAGGTTATTTAATTCGAACAATTGACTTTAGGGCAACGATATTAGAATGAATGTATAGGGGTTCTGTGGAATTAACTTCTCTCCCTTCCTTGTGCATAACCGAAACCTAAACCTAATTTGGTTTGCTCAAATTGGTTTTTCAAAATTATTTTTGGGATTTTTCAACTTTTTTCTAACTCAATAAGGTTGGTAGCTACTCCCTTTTTTTTATTTTGTTTTTAAATTTTCGATTGCCTCCCGTTGCAATCCCAATCTTGACAGTTGGTGACTCAATTGTGGAAGCTTAAAGAGTCTAGCCTAAAAAAGTTAGTTGTGTGAATTTTATAATTTTTATATATTTCTTTTACCCCATTCTTTTGTATTTTTTTAATTATTAATATTTTTAATTGTTAATTTTTAATGATATCTTATGTAATTTTTTAATGTATATTCTTGAGCCTTAGGGTAGGTGATTTCTTGTGATATTATAGCTTTCCTTTTTCTTGCAAATAAATGGGTAGTTCATAGGTTGATCGAATTTATATGACACATTACTCACACACTTATGAGTGGGCCCTTATACCTGGGGTTTGAGTGAAAGCATAGGATAGGTAAGATGTTTGTAGTGGTAGTCATTTTAGATGTACGTTCTGTTTGATTATCACAAAATCCTTATTCAAAGTACGTCCCTTTTATGAATGCCTCACACCTAAAAGTTTACCTACTGTTGTGGTTAACATTCTGAATAGGATTTTAGTTCTGGAGACCAAAGACCTTTATAGTCATAGAACCACCATCGAAAGCTTGTGCACTAATAGAGTTACCCTAGAGGTCATCCTAATACATAGAAGAATAAGTTGTGTTTGATAGAAAGATAGACCTTAGTTAGGAAACTTAGGAGCTTGGGTTGTTTTCTTTGTCTTCCTTTAATATTTTATTTGTTCTTTTCAAGAAATAAAAATTATAAAATTAAGAATTTTTTTTCTATATATAGGTTCAGTTTTTCTCCTCATTTCTTTTATTCTTTGCATTTTTTTAAAAACAAAAAAATATTTGCATTCATAAGTTCTGTAATGTGTGTTATTTTAAAAATCATTTCATTCTTTTCATTAATAAAATTAAAAAAATTCACATTTTTTTTGGTATTGTCATGGACCTACCTTAATGGGCCTGGTGGAAGGGCCCCTAGATGGCCCGCTAATGGGGCTTGGGAGAGGGGTGGGGGTATAAGGGAAAGAAAATTGGGATGAATAGCAATTGTGAGAATCGAACCCCGCTACTCTTCCTGCATGTCCCTAGCTCCAACCAACTGAGCTACCAACACGGGACTTGCATTCATTGTTATAAGAAAAAATAATTTGGATTTTAATTCTCTATAATGTGTCTTTTAAAAAAAATGCATTCATGCATCCTTTCATTCTCTTTAAAAAATAAAAAATATAAAAAATTCTCATTTTTGAATTTTCATTTTCACATTAGCACTTGCAACAACAACAATAACTAAGTCTTTTCCCACTCAGTGAAGTCGGCTACATAGATCAAGCGACGCCATTGTGCCCTATCATAAACCAAGTCTTTAGAAATGTCATTCAAATCTAAATCTTTTTTAATCATTTTACCTATAATATTTCTTGGTCTCCATTGACCTCTAGCTATTGGGCTATCCTCCACCTGATCTACTCTTCTTACAATGGTCTTCTCCTTACTTATCCAAACTACCTAAGGCGATATTCTCTCATCTTTTTTACAATAGGTGCTACCCTTACTTTCTTTCTAAAGTATTCATTCTTAATCATATCTTGTCTTGTATGGCCACACATCCAGCGTAACATCCTCATATTAGCAACACTGATCTTATGCTTTTGTTGGCTTTTTACTGCCCAACATTCAGAACCATACACTATTGTAGGTCTTATAACAGTGCGATAAAATTTACCATTAAGTTTGAAAGACACTTTTCTATCACAAATAACTCCTGAAGCACTCATCCATCCATCCAGTTTGAATCCTATGGTTTACATATCCCTCTATCTCTCCGTCATATTCTATGATAGATCCAAGATACCTAAATCGTGTGACTTGCGGTATGGGATAGTCTCTAATTTTCACCGCTAAGCTTGTATTAGCACGTTTTTTTACTGAAATTACATTCCATATACTCTGTTTTACTCCTGCTTAGACAGAAGTCATGTTCTTCCAAAGCTCATCTCCATTGCTCTAGCTTCCTATTTGTTTCCTCTCTCGACTCTCCAACTAAGACTTTATCATCTGTAAAAAATATGCATTGTGGCATCAACTCTTGGATATGCGCAGTAAGCACTTCCAAGATGAAGGTAGAAAGATATGGACTCAAAGTCCTATAGTTATAGGAAAATCTTCTGTGATGTCATCCTGTGTTCTTACACTAGTTTTAACCCTATCATACATATCTTGGATTGCTCGAATATAAGCAATACAAACTCCTTTCTTCTCTTAAGCCTTCCACAAGACCTCTCTTGGTACCCTATCTTAGGCTTTTTCCAGATCAATAAAAACTATATGTAAGTCTTTTTACTTCCTCTGATACCTCTCCATCGATCTTCGTAGAAGATAGATTGCTTCTATGGTTGACCTCCCAAGCATAAAACCAAATTGATTATTTGAAATATGAGTCTCTTGTCTTAATCTCTGTTCAATTACTCTTTTCAATAACTTCATGGTATGACTCATGAGTTTATATAATCCCACTGTAATTTGCACAGTTTTGTATATCTCCCTTATTCTTATAAATAGGGATTAAAGTATTTCTCCTCCATTCATTTGACATTTTCTTAGACCTCATTATCTCATTAAACAGTTTTGTGAGCCAGCTTATATCTTTCTTTTCTAGGCACTTCTATATCTCAATAGGTATATTATCTAGTCCGATTACTTTTTCATTATCCATCCTCTTCAATGCTTCTTTTACCTCAAACTCTTGAATTCTACGATAAAATGTTCTATTTTGGTCTTCCTCTCTAGTGTTTAGAATGTCTGAGTGTCCTAATGTCTCATGTCCCTCATTAAATAACTTGTGAAAATAATCTTTCTATCGATCCTTGATATTTTGTTCCATAACCAAGACTTTACCCTCTTCATCCTTAGTGCATCTCACTTGATCCAAGTCTCTTGTCTTCCTTTTGCTACTTTAAGCAAGCCTGTAAATATTCCTTTCTTCGTCTTTAGTGCCCAAAGATTGATATAACTCGTTGAACACTTTAACTTTCGCCTCGCTCACCGCCTTCTTAGTATATTTTTTAGCTGCTTTATATTTTTCTTAATTTTCATCATTTTTACACACATGTCAAGCTTTATAACATTCTTTTTTAACCTTAACCTTATATTGTACATTTGCGTCCCACCACCAAGATTCTTTATACTTGGGTCCAAAGCCTCTTGATTTAGTGTGTGTCTTTTTGGCTACCTTCCTAATCCCTTTAACCATCTCGTCCCACATATCATTAGCACTCCCTTGTATCTCATAAATCTCTTCCTCCATAATCCTCCTCTGAAAGAACATTTATTTTCTTCCCTTTAGTTGTCACCACTTGATCCTTGGGACTCTGTCTCGATAATTTCTCCTTACTCTCATCTTAATCCGTACATCTATAACCAAAATCTTGTGTTGGGTAGTCGAGCTCTCTCCAGGAATGACTTTGCAATCCATGCAAAGCTTTCTATCATATTTTCTTATTAGAAAAAAAAAACAATTTGAGAGAAAGAACCCCCCGCTTCTGTATACGATAAGATGTTTTTTTCACTTCCTAAAACAAGTGTTAGCTATTGTAAAATCAAAAGCTAACAAAAAATCTAGAATTGCTTTGCCCTCTACATTAGCTACTCCTAGACCATACCTCCCATGCAAACCCTCATACCCCTTAGATTCGCACCCAATATGACCATTTAGGTCCCCTCCTAGAAAAATCTTCTCTCCTAATGGTATTCCCTGAACTAAACCTTCTAAATTCTCCCAAAATTATATCTTATAGTACTTGTCTAACCCTACTTGGGGTGCATATGCATTGATAACATTAAAAGTCTCGTGTCCCACAACAAACTTCAATGATATGATCCTATCTCCGAGCCTTCTCATATCCACAACATTATTCTTCCAATTCTTATTTACTATTTTGCCTACCATATTTCTAGATTTTACTTTGCCAGTGTACCAAATTTTAAAATCCGAAATGTCGAGTTCCTTTGAATTTTCTCCAACCCACTTAGTTTCTTATAGGCACACAAAATTAATCCTCTTCCTAATCATGATGTCAACTATTTTCATTGATTTACCTATAAGTGAGCCTATATTCCAAGTTCCAAAACACATCCTACTCTTGTGAACGAGCTTTTTTACCCACACCCGTTTACGAAAATGTGGGAACCCTTACTTATTTTTCACTACACCCAATGGCGATGCTGCGACTCTTGCTCATTTGACACTGTACTCGAGCCATACAGTGCATTGCTTAGGGGTAACGACCTAGCATTAACACAATCACATTGTTTATCCATGTTATAAAGATTTAACAATGTTTTACTTTAGCTGTCGACTTTCTAACATAACCCTCCTCTTTTATCCGGACTTGGGACTAACTATGTAAGAATTTGCAACATAGGTAGAATTCATATTAGCACTTGCATTCATTTAAAAAAATGAAGAAAAGTCTTGAAGGATCCAGATTTTAAGCCATCATTTTGTAGCAAAAATTGCTTTCAAACTCTCAAGTTTCACTGTTGTGCCATAACACATGTTTGTTTGTAATCCTAGCACGTTCTTTACCCACCTTAACTTAATTCCTGATCATTTGTTAGTGACATCCAACTTGAACCATTTATGAATCCTAATGCATGTCCTGCCCTAAAGTAAATAGTACCTATTCTTCATATTTCTTCATTTTCATCCCAAAATACTATTTCATGAGTTCCTTCATTATTTAAACCCTTTAGTTTTTTCCTTAAGTCTTATGTTCATTGCCCTATTACCCCCAAGCAATACATGGAAATTATGAAGTTCAAAAAATTGTGTGTCAACAATAAGTTGAAGGGAGTGTTAAAAGGAAGTTAAAGATTGCATGTTGATTATACCATTGTATGCTTATTGTACACTTCAGTATCATTTGTTTCCATTGAGAAGGTGTTCATGTGATCAAGTGCCTTGTATCTTTGATGTTTCATGAAAAAAAGAAAGAAAAAAAGAAGAAAAAAAAGAAAAAGAAAAGTGAAAGGGGAGTAATTGAAAAAAAAAGTGCTAGTACATATTGATTGTAAAGTTTTGTATTGAGATTAAAGTTTTGAAAAGAAGCAACTACGATTTGAAATGAGGTTTGACCATCTTTCTCTATTAAAAAAATCATTAATATCCTTTGTCACCTCATTTGAGTTTGATATTCTTTTTCAATTGAACCTTGGACAAAGACCACTCTTTACACTTAGGGGTGATCACAGTCGGGTTGGGTCGGGTTTGGGGAGAAAAAATCCAAACCAATTAGGTAGGGTCAGGTTGGGTTTAGGAAATTTTTTTTGAGTAACCCGAACTGAACCAACCCGATTACAATCGAGTTGGGTAATCGGGTTGGTCAAGTTACCGGGTTGAGTTATGGAAATTGAATAAAATAAAGCTTGAATTTAGGCAAAACGACGTCGTTTCACGAGTCATTAGGTCAAGTCATCAGGTCGGTCTCCTAAACTTGTAATCCGAACCAATGAGAGGTCAAATTTATTCAGGTCAACCCGAACTAACCCGAACACCTAAACTAACCCAGATATATTTAATCGTGCCAGGTCGGGTTCGCGGGTTGTCGGTTCGGATTGTGCAGCACTTGCACTTAATAAGGATTAATCATCACTTTTAGTTGTTATTATAAATGGCAATCGAAAGAAGAGGAAAATTGCGGCGAGAAAAAAGGAGAAAGATATCATTATGAAGTGAATGTTTGAAAAAAGAAAGCAGAAAGAAAACAAAAAACAAGAACAAAAATGTTTTTGGTCCGAAGTGAAAAAGGATGGTTGTTTTGGAAAAGCAAGAATACAATTGTCAAAGCATGGTTTGACATTGCGATGTTAAAGATCCTTTATCCCAATAAACCTTTAAACACTTGTTTTGAGCCTTTTATATCTTTTCTTTGATAACTCTTAGCCATGGCCACGTTACAAACTTTATAAAATCCATTCTAATCATTCAGTGATTGCTTCTATTTTCAAAAAGTTTAATTCTAAGACAAAATGCCTCTTACTCCTTCAAGCTACTTAGTTCATTGCTCCGGAAAAAAAGAGGAAAAATTGATCAAAAAAAAAGAGAAGAAAAGAAAGTTTGAAAAATGGAAAAAATAAATAATAAAAATGATGATGTGACACTTGAATTATATTATTGGTGAAGGCAATGTTTGGATAATTAATTAAGAGTTTGAAGCAAGGAATGACAATTTCTCGAAGGTGAATCAGTTGTTGAACCTCAAGGTCGATCCAGATACTAGTTTTATAACTTGAGAGCTAATTTTTGAAGTTCTTGCATTAAGGAAAGTTGGAAAGGTGTTGAACTTGGGGGCTAATTTTGGAAGTTTCCACATTTAGGAGAGTTAGAATGATGTTAAATTTCTTGACTGATACTTGTATATTTTGGGGCTTGTCTCGAAATCTCTAATCTCTTTTGTTACATCTTCAAAAGATTGCTTTCGTTTCCTACCAGCCTTAAATTCATAGTGTTTGTTCATGAGTAAATAAAATGTGTGTTATGACACAATAATGAATGATCTCTTGGGAATTTTATGGGAAATATTATCTCATCTGAATCCTTCTTGAATTTTGAATTTGAAATGATTTTTTTCCATCAATTAAAATTTTACATTTGTGTGAGACATTTGAAAGACTGGGTTTTGAACTCTATCTTTAATTGATGTTTAGAATAAAGCATTGTTTAATTTTGTAACTTTGCAACAATAAGTTATCTTTGCATGATTTTTACCAACAAACTTTGCATGATATATTACTAGGTTTTAGAATAGCTTAGTTTGAACAGCTCAATGATGGAATGAATTGATGTTTTGTTACTAGATCTAGGGTTGCCTAGTTGGCTCATTTTGAGATTTTAAGACAACTTGCTGATCGCAGGGTTTTTTTAACTACTTCTTTATCTCATTAGTTCTAGGTTCAAACCTCAGAGATCTTTATCTCACTAGTTCTGAGCTCCAACCCTCGGAATCTTTACCTTTGCAGTTTCGGACTCCAACCCTAGGATCTTTATCTTATCATTTCTAAGTTGAAAACCCCGGGGATCTTTATCTCATCTGCTCCGGGCTCTAACCCCAGGGAATCTTTGTCTCATCAGTTCCGGGTTCAAACACCAAGGAACTTTATCTTATTAGTCCAGGTTGAAACCCTCGAGGATCTTTCTCTCATCAATTTCGAGTTCTAACCTTGGGGGATTTTTATCTTATCAGTTCTGGGTTCCAACCCTGGGGTTTTTTTTTATATATATTATCAGTTCGAAGTTCAAACCCTAGAGATCTTTATCTCATCAGTTCTGAGTTCCAACCTCGAGGATCTTTATCTTACCCATTTTTTGTTTGTCTTAGATATTTGAATTTGGATTCCCTATTGTTCAGGTTGTCGAATATATATTGTTTTTTTGTTTGTCTTAAATATTTGAATTTCTTGTTATCCAAGTTGTCTAATATCTATTGATTGTTTGTTTCTCTCAAATATTTGAATTTCCTGTTATTATCCAAGTTGTTAAATATCTGTTTATAATTTATTTGTCATAATTTTTGCATAATTTTGTTGTTATCCGAGTTGGTGAATAATTGGTTGATTATTTGTTTACACAATTTTTTTAGCAATATGTTATTTTCCATATTTTCTAATGATTTGTTTGTTTGTTACCTTTCCTTGGTCTAAGAAGATTTTGATTTGATCAACAAAATTTCTCGAACAAAATTAGTTTTCTTTTTAACCTTGCTTTGACCTTTCTATTCGAACGGTCAAGTAAAGGAGGCTATTGTCAGCACTCAAATTTGTCCAAATCTTTTTAAAAAAATTAAAAAAGGAAAGAAAAAAATCACAAAGAAAGAGGGGGAAAATGTGCAATCATCTCCTTTATTCATAAAGTCCCACATTAGAAAACTATTCTTTCCATTAAGCCCCACAAGGGAATAATCATACTCATTCACCTTCCCCACCTCCTATATAAAGAGGTGATCCTCAAGTTTAAGCCTATGAAGCACATATATACCATTTTGGTGTCGTGTCCATGTGTCGGACACGTGTCAGTGTCGGACACACAATGACACACGTACGACATGCGTGTGTATGTGTTTGTAAGTGCCTGATTAAAAAAAGGCTCACATTAGCCGCTGAAGCCTAGCAACACCCAAAATCTTAACTTCCGATAGAACCCGATCCACACCGAAACCTCAATGACAACCACCGTCTAAACCACCCACGGCTTCCACTTGAAACAGAGAATAGACCAAGAGCTCCTTCAACCTAAATATACCATCTGCTCACTGCCAAAGCTATCGCATAAAGCCACCCAAATCCACCTTAGAAGACCCAATCGAACCCAACTCTACTGCTTGCATCACCAAACCCAGCCATCGTGCTGCCGCTCCCCATCTCCGACAACCACCCAAAGCCACCGAACCAGAGCTCCATCATCACCACCATGAGCCGCACCATTAGAAGTCGCCCTCCTACGACCCAAGTCGCGAATTTTCCCATCTTGCTGCCGTACAAGCCCAGCCGCCGCAATCCCAGATCCAAACCACGACCCCCTATCAGTCGTCACCCTCCTCTGTACCACCTTCACAGAGCGTGAAACCATATCTCTCTTTTTAACCTTCTGTTTTCATTTTAATTTGGTTCTTTTTAGAACCCGAAACCCCACGTGACGTCGTTTGAGTTAGGGATTACTAACTCGATGTCCATATAAACTTAGGTTGTACGTGTTTGTCTTTAATTTTCAGAAACAAGACCTTGATTTTGTTTAATGATGCAGCAACATCTGTCATCTTCATCCGCTCTTCAGGTAAATCTTCACAACAATTCAAGGCTAATCTCAAAATGGATAATATGGATGCTATTATGTCATCAATATGATGTCCTTCATCCTGAAACAAATTGGAATCCACAACTCGAGTAATTTCATGGGGTAATGATTCACTAATCCAATCTTTCATACTCAATCCAGCAGCAAACAACTCATCTGTTGGCTTCTTTCTTGTGAATGTTTCCATCAACATAATCCCAAAACTGTATACATCTCCGTTTGTAGAGATAATCCCCTTGGATCCAAACTCTGCATGCCAATCCAACAACGATTAATTTTACTTATAATACTTTCTATAGTGTATATTAAATTTTTCTTTTACAGTAACAGTGACATGGAAGTTCAAACCTAGGCTCTCATTGAAATAACTGAAAGCTCTTATGATCAGTAATCGATTTCTACTGCATATGTACCCAAAACTTTTGGAATAGCTAGGAGGTATAATAAGAGGACAGGTATATACGGCACAAATAAGCCACTAAAATAGGAAGAATAAAGTGTTGATGTACTATCAGACCAATAGAAAGGAAATATCTAAAATAATGAATGTTCCAAAAGAACAATTTAAAGAACACATTTCAGTTCACAAGAGATTTTAAATCAAAACCACTTCTAATTAAAGGTTAGTGAGTGTTCTGAACCTTTTAATTTTACACCCTAATTTGCTGATCTTCAATTGTGTGTGCAACCTATGCAAAAATATGGTTATAATCAAATAACAAAAGTTAAGAGAAAATTATATACTGGTGTAGGATAATTACCTGGTGCAATGTAGCCAAGTGTAGCAATGGTCTCAGTATATTCTTTGGATTGTCCTTCATCTAAAAGTTTCGCAATGCCAAAATCACTGACATGGGCAACCATGTCTTCATCCAATAAGACATTACTAGGCTTTACATCACAATGAACCACTGTTGGTGAAGAACCATGATGCAGATAATCCAAAGCAGATGCCACATCTATCATTATATTTAGCCTTTGCAAGAAGTCTAGACAATAGTTATGAGAGTACAACCATCTTTCAAGGCTCCCATTGGGCATGAACTCCATTACTAAAAGCTTGTAATCAAGATTTGAACAACTACCGATGATCTTGATGAGATTTCGATGACGGAGATTGCGCATTGCTTCACATTCTACATTAAAGCCCTTTGATCCTAATTCTAAGTTCAAATTAAATAATTTAACTGCAACCACCATGCCATCTGAAAGTATACCTTTGAACACAGAGCCAAAACTGCCCTTACCAAGTAAATTACTCTCATCAAATCCATTGGTTGCCTGTGAAATTTCATAATAGGGAATCATTTTTGTTGCTGGTAAGGTTGATAAACTTCCTTCAGTAGGATCACCATCATTTTTTGTTTGACGCCTTATTAGAAGGAATACACATAGAACAACCAAAATGATTGACAACATTATAGGCAACATGCATTTGATGAAAAACGTATTTGCATTTGACCTTTGCTTCTTCATTTTACTGCATGGTGGGACTTGTAGTCTAGCATTTCCGCAAAGTGCTTTATTAAATATGAAAGATTGAGCTGTGAAACCTTTAAAAGGCCCACCGTTGGGAATCTCTCCTTCTAATCTATTATAAGAAAGATTAATAAATTTGAGATAATGAAGTGACTCCAAGGATTTTGGAATCACGCCAAACAAATAGTTTTGGGATAAGTCCAGGGATGTCAAACTTATCAAACTGCCAAGTGAATCAGGAATATTCCCTAGCAATTTATTATGTGCTAAGTTGAGAGTTTGCAAATTTAGCAATCCATCACTGGCCCTAGGAAATATAGGAATGCTTCCTGAAATTTGATTTTTTGATAGATCAACCAATATAACAGCTTTTAAGTTCCCAATATCTTGGGGAAGAAATCCAGTTAAAGCATTGTCAGATAAGTCTACCTCTAGAATGTCTTTGAGACTCCAAAGAGAAGAGGGTACCCCATTCAGTTTGTTAGAGTACAAGTAAAGCTTTCTTAGAGAAGTAAGATTACCAAAGCACGTTGGGATCACTCCAGAAATTAGCTTATTTTCAGTTATATACAACTCACTCAGCTGTTTGATTTCACAAAGTTCATCAATAATGGTTCCCTGTAGTTGATTGTTTCCAAGACTCAAATATTGAAGAGACTGCAAACCATTAATTGTCTTTGGAATCGTTCCACTTAAATCATTCTGGTACAAACTTAGCAGAAACATGTTGCTTAAATTTCCAATTTCCAATGGAATTTTACCATCAATATAGCAAGCATCAGCTATGAACTGTTCCAAACTGGACATATTTCCAACTGATTTGGGAAGCTTTCCATGCATTGGATTCCCTGATATGTCAAGAGAATTCAAAGAAGTAAGGAAGCTTACTTCAATAGTGGAAGCATCAGTGGTTAAATTATTGTATCCTACATCAAGCCACCGAAGATTTCTCAAATTCCCAAGAGCATTCGGTATAACTCCATTGAACTTATTCAGCTTCAAATCCACAATGTTAAGCTTAGAAGCATTGGACATGCTACTTGGAATTTTTCCAGTAAGCTTGTTTCCAGACAAGTTTAGTTCTTCCAAGTCTTCTAGGCCAATATGTAATGGAAGAAATCCTGAGAGGGAATTATTTGCCAGATACAAGTAACTCAGTGATGACATGTTAAAGATATTTGAGGGAATAGATCCACTTAAATGGTTATCTCCCAATGCTAAATTCTGCATAGAAAGATCAGCAATCTCCTCGGGTATAGAACCTGAAAGAAAATAACAATTCATAGAGGAAGTAAAAATAACATAAATTAACATCTTTAGTCTTAACGTACATAGAATATTTTTCTGTTACTTGAAGAAGTAGAGTTTCAGATTTAAGATTATTTACAAATTATACTCCATCTATTAACTCATATTTTGTTGCTCGTGAATGTATAATAATAATTACATAGCTTAAAAGTTAGAAATTTTTCTATTTATAGTGCTCCACCTAATAGTTTGAGTTTTAAGAAGAATTAATTCTTGAAATACTATCAAGCTTCCTGTAGATATTATTTATTAATAAACGAACCCAAAAAATGGCTAGGTCTTGCTACGGCCGACAGCATTATATTAAACCTACAAAGTAATTTAAGTGTCATTTTAATGAAAATTAAATAAACAAAATTATTTAAGATAGATTTATAGATTGATGGAAAGAGTGGTATACCTGTGAAAGAGTTGCCACCCAAATATAATTCTTTGAGCATCGTACAATTGCTAATAGAACTTGGAATGCTTCCAACAAATTGATTATTATCCAAATAAACGTATTCTAGTAAAGGAAGCTGATGAAACATCACTTCTGTGAGGCTACCATACAACTTGTTTCCTTCAAGGCTGAGTGCTCTCATTGAAGATATGTTAAAAAGAGATGATGGAATTTCTCCTATAAACAACATAAGCTTTATAATATTATCGGTATATGCATTGAGCCACTAAAACATACCTCTAGAAGAATGATATGAATCAAAGTAGAATTCTTGCAGGAATTAGTTTGCTCATTTGCTGTTTAATACTTCTCTATCTCTTGTTGGAGTAATTGATTGAAAGTTTGTACGTTTGATTTCGAGAGATTGTAATTTAAAAACAAAAAATAGGAAAATTTTAAAAATAAAAAGAAATAATTTATACTTGTGATAAACATTAGTCATATAGCTTCTCAGCGTTGTCAAATAGGTAGGCGTAAACTAACTTGAATACTCAGGCAGGCTAAATAAATTGGCTCAATTTTAACATTAATCTTATATTTGAATGTTTTTTTATTAATGGAATAGAATGAAATAGGTGAAAATTGACCAGAAAGGAAAAGGAAAGAATGAAACATAATTATCATTTTCTTTATTTAGAAAATTAATAACGGAAGATAACCGAATTTCATTATCCATGTATTCCTCCATTCTACCTCAATTTTGGGATAACAAAAATTGAACATTTGCAGAGAAGATAAGAGAAATGGTTCTCCGCGTGTTCTGTTCCCTTCCGATATATTTTAAAACTCCTAAACAAAGGAAGTTATTTCTCTTCCCCTCATTAGATGTGCTGAACATTTTTAAAATAAGTAGTGATTCTTATGTTAAATAATGTGAACTCTAGCTAGATCAAGTTAGAGAAGATAAAAATAAAAAAGTCGTCATATAAATAATAATGATCATCACTTATGACTTCATTGATCATCAAATTCTTGATTTGTGGTAAAAAATGTGTCTTACTAAATAATGAACATCTCTAAAATAAATGGTGATCTTTATATTAGATCTGTTAAATTCTAATTTCAACTCATAATAGAATAAGGTCACTACAAAATAATTCAAATCATTACTTATTGCTTTATTAATCACCACATTTTATGAGTGTTAAAAGTGAGTGTATAAATAATGAGTTGATAAAAAATTGGCTTAACTTAAAAAGTTTAAGAAGTTTAATAAGTTTATGGAGGTTCCATACTCCACACAGGCGATGACGATTTTAATAGCTCTGTAATGCTTCCATTGTGATTAACTACAGCATTACGTAGGTCCAGTATAAATAGCTGCATTCAAATCGGTACAGGAAAAGTTTAAAGGAAAGAAAAATTGATAAATCGTAACTTGATTAGGATAGAGTTATGATATTTGTACATAAAAATGTTTATTACTTTTACACTGTTTGTATTTGCTGCTGCTCAACCAAAGCAACAACTTGGATTTTTTTGTGACTCAGAAAATAATTTGGAAGTATAGATTTTGGTATAATGATTCATGCGTTAATTAGTGTTATGAAGATAGCCCATATATTTATATTAATATACTTTTTATCATCCAATATATGGAATTGTTATTGACATTATTTAAAAAAAAAAATAGCAAGACTGCAATGCAAATGGGCTCATGTATAAAGCTAGAAGAATTAATTTGATGAACTTGTATGAAGATATAAGGAACACTATACCTTCCAAGTTGTCCTCATCAAGATATAAGGAGCCAAGCATAGTTAAGTTTCCAATATCATTTGGTATGTTTCCTCGATTGAACCTGTTTTTTGATAAATCTACATCTGTCAACTCTTTGCACTCACGCCAAATAGATGGCATTTTACCGTAGAACTGGTTGAAACTTAGATAAAGTACTTGGATTTTTGGAAGTCCACGGCATAAGTTTGATGGAAGACTGCCAGATAAATTACTCGAGCCAAGTTCAATGTCTTGCAGCATTGAATTATTGAAGATTTTTGATGGTATGGAGCCAGTAAGCGGATTATTTCCAAGATACATTATTCTTAGCCGTGTAAGGTCACCAATCTCCCTTGGAATGTGTCCTTTAATTCATAAAACAAGCAATAATGAGAAGACTAAATATTTTGTATAATCTCTCTCTATATAGAGAACTATTAGATATAAAGAAAATGTTCTATATTTTTTATTTTAAAAATAATTGATTTAATCTAGGAATAGAAAACATGGCTATAAAATGGAACATGTGAGAACAAAACAAAACAAAATACAATATTAGATTTGGAAAAATTCTAACCATTGGTTCACCACCTGACCATTTTTCAGAAGCATACCATAATATTATGAAAGACTTTTCTATTTATAATGTTTCATATCCTGCATAGTATTAAAGCTGTCATATGCGAGGTTTATGGAGGATCTTAGAAATTAAGGTTCATTCACTAGTCTAATATTTTGCAAGCAACTTGCAATGGTTGTGGAATGAATAGAGAAAGGGGTCAAGAACATATGACTGCTACCCTGCCACATGAGCAGTACGAATGCAAAAGAAATTCTTAGTTAGTCTCAACCATTCTTCCTGTGTATCATGAATGTATATTACTTCAATTATATAGATCATTACCGTCTTTCATTTTAATAATATTTTTAATATTATAATTAAAGTGGCACACATATAATAATACAAAGTAAGAATTTTTTATTTTTTTACTCTATGAATATTTAAGAATTTCTCGAATTAAAAAGGGCAAATTACATTCATCTTAACATAGTGGCATTAGGTATATTAGACTTAGTCCTCCACCGATGAACATATATGTAGATACCAAAAAAAATAAAAAGTTCAAAGATATGATTGAAGATACTACCTGATAGAGAGTTATAAGATAAACTAATTCGTTCGAGTGATGAGAGGTTAGAAATCGTTCGAGGGATGGTCCCCGAAAGACTGTTTGCAGCAATGGATAAAACTCTGGCGTGGGTCATTTTGCCAACTTCAGGTGGAATGGTTCCTTGAATGAAATTGTGGTTCCAAATCAAGATCTCTAACATTGTCAAATTGGATATAGACTTTGGAATGAAACCACCAAAGCTATTATTTCGAAGGTTTATGTATCGGAGTGAAGATAAGCCTCCTATGCATTCCGGAACATTTCCACTAAGTTCATTGTAGCTCAAGTTGAGTGACTTTAATCTACGCAGCTGAACTAGTCCTTCTGGCAAATGATCATGGAAACTGTTTCCACTAAGGTCAAGTTCAATAAGGAAGGTGAGGTTTCCCAAATGAGAGGGTATGGTACCATTAAGACCCATGTTACCAAGATTTAAAGTCCTCACCCTTCCATGGTGGTGAGCATTACAAGTGACACCAACCCAGTTGCATATAGAAGAGGAGGCAGACCAATTATGAGTCAGGAAATGGTGAGGGTCCTTAGTGATTGAAGATTTGAGGGCAAGAAGTGCATACTTATCTGTGGTGAAGTTGGTTCCACGACTTAGAGCTAAGAAGGCCAAGAAGAAGTGCAATGAAAACGTGAAAACCCAGAAGCGAAAGCAAAGTAGTTGTTCCATGTTTGAGCAAACCGAAGAGTGGAGTGTTATTATCTGTACCGGTTCGAATCAAGTCAATGATGTTATGCATATATAGCAATCATTAGGAGAGGTACAAGAATTGGTGTGGCAAGCTATAGGCAAGTTCGAGGAAAACTGCATGGCTTTTGCGACTTTCAAATTCAAGTAGTCTTCATGTTTGGGAAAACTTTTTTTTTTCTGTGAAAATAATTTTTTTAAAAGAAAATTATTTTAATAGTATTATAATATATTTAGTAAAATTAACTTTAATTTTTACACAAAATTCAATATATTATAAAAAATTTAAGTTAATTTTTATAATGTTAAATATTAAAACTTATGATTTTAACTTTTAGATTATTTCTTATACTTTGAGATGTAAATATTATTTTATTTTTAATCAAATAATTTTTTTAATTATTTTATACCTATTTTAATAATTTAATGCATAAAAATGATTCTTTTTTATACCATCTAAATGAATCAAATTAGTTCAAAATTATTTTTCAAATTTAATATATCCAAACATAAAAATGAATCGATTATAATAATTATAAAAAAAGTTTTTATACAATAATCGATTATTAAAATAATCAAATTTGGGATTATAAGTGCTTGTTTGTGATAGTTGTGAAAATTAAATTATTTCAATAATCGATTATTGTATAAATTTTTTTGTTATAATCGATTATAAGAAAAAAGTTTTATGTTTGAATTTGTTAGCTGAAAAATAATTTTAAATTAATCTGTTTCGTTAAATTGTATAAAAAAGAATTTCTTTTATATATCAAATTATCAAAATAGGTATAGAATGATTAAAAAAATTTATTTAATTGATTAAAAATTTAGAGTAAATTACTCTCACCTCCTCCAAGTTTGATGATATTACACTCAAATTTTTATTCTTTTCTAAAAATGACACTCACCCCCACTAATTGATTAAGTTGCATAATTGTATAAATATTATCAGTTAAAATCTATAAGATTTTCAGCATTTACAACTATTTATGAAAAAAAAATATTTTTAAAAAATATTATTATATATAAATATTATCGCTTAAAATCGATAATATTTTTTTATCGCTTAAAATTTGATAACATTACTAATTAAAAAATGTTTATATTTTTTCAAAAAACTCCTTACACACCCACACAGAGAAAATTGTAAAAGTTTTTTTTATAAAGAAATATTATTATATATAAATACTACTAATTAAAATCAGTAAGATTTTCAAGATACATAATTATTTTTAATATACACAATTTTTCATAAATAATCATGAATCTTTTGAAAACTCTATAAATGTTAATTGATAATATTACACAATTATATAACTTGATCAATTAATTGAGGGTGGATGTCATTTTTGAAAAAATAATGGGGCTGATATTTTTTTAAATATTTTTTTATAAATAACTCAACGCTAAAAATCTTATAAATTTTAACTGATAATATTTACACAATTATGTAACTTAATCAATTAATGGGGGTAAATGTTATTTTAAAAAAAAATGAGACTGAGTGTAATATCATCAAACTTGGAAAAGGATAAATGTAATTTAGTAAAAAATTTATTTGATTGAAGATAAAATAATATTTATATATCACTATTAAAAATAATCCTAACAATTTTTTTTTAATGCTCAACTTTTTACTTTTTTATCAACAGTTTTTTGTTGATTTTTTTTTTTCTTCATATCCAAATTTGCTGCTTCTACATCTAACAACTTTTTTGTTGAAAAAGGCTGTTGGACAGTAACAATAGTCCTATACAAATAGGCACTAAATGTAATAAGATCTTTTGTATTTTTACTTAAAATTAACACAAGATAAAGATGGATTTTAATTTATAAATAAATAATAATAATAAGTGATTACAAAATTATTAGAGTTAATGTGATTTATCGAAAAATATTAATGTGACCATAAATAAATATAAAAATACATCAAATGTATATAGAATATATTACAAAAAATAAGTTATTAAGATTGAGCTAATAATAAAAAACTTAAGTAATTTGTATAAAATCATAAGTTCAAACTACTATTATAAAAAAAGTTACATATTATAGCATTAATGGAAAAAAAATAAAAACCTCATTTTTTATCAACAAAGTTAAAATAAGTCATTAGGAGTGGGTTAATAGTGAGGAATTTAGATAATTTAAGCCATGAATGTTCTCATCATGGATTATGTTTTAATTCTTAATTTTTATATTGGTTTTAACTAATTTAATTGTCATCAATTTTTTTAAGGACAAATTACATTATTTCCCTTTGAAATTTGACTTAATTACACCTAAGACTCTCTTATTTGTACCCCTACACTAACCTCCCGTAAAACAAAAGAGAGATAAGTGTAATGATAATACATACCTCAAGGAAAGATCAATATAATAACAATATAAACTTCAAAGAAAGGTCAATATAATGACAATATAAATCTTAAAAGAGGTCCATATAATTTTTGAAAGAATGAGAGTGTCAGGTGTAATTAGGCCAAACCTTAAGAGAAGTCAGTATAATTTTACTTATTTTAATTGTAATTCCTTTTTTTATGTTTATTATCTTTTTATTTTTTTTATAAATATTTTTATTGTCATTGATTATTTATTACTTTTGTGACAAATTAAAAAAAATTAGTTTTTTTTATAAATATTTTTATTGTCATTGATTATTTTTTACTTTTTGTGGCAAGTTAAGTATTTTTTAGGTTATTTAATTCACTCAATTGACTTTAGGATAATCGTCTTAGGATAGATGTATAAGAGTGCTTTGAGATTAAGTTTTTATTATTTTCTGTGCATAACTGACTCATGATCCTAATTTGGTTTGCACAAACTAATTTTTCAATTTGTTTAGGTTTTTTTAACTTTTTTCTATTCAAATAAAGTTGGTTGCGACTCTCTTTTTTTGTATTTAAATTTTTTGAATATTTTTAGGTTATTTAATTCTCACAATTAATTTTAAGGTAACTGTCTTAGAATAAATGTATAGAAATATTGTGAAATTAAATTTTCACCTTTTCTTGTGTATAACCAAAACCTAAACCTAATTTGGTTTGCTCAACCTGATTTTCCAAAATTATTTTTGGGATTTTTCAACTTTTTTATAATACAATAAGATTGATGGCAACTTCCCTTTTTTTTTATGTTGTTTATCAATTTTGATTGTCTCTCGTTACGATCATGATCACGATCGTAATGAAACATGACTGATTCATTATCCAACCTTTTCAATAAACCGATTTAATTCAATTTTTGAAACATTCGTCTTTACTCAATGACTCAAATCCTATCTATCTAGCGTTTAGTGCGACTTCCATAATGGTACTATATAGGCAAACAGCTCACAAGTGACATTCATTCTTGCTTGCCACTTCCATAGTGGGGCTTGTGGTGTCACGGACGGCTCACAAGGCACGGCCCTCTTGTAAATTATCAGGAAGTAATGTATGGAAGTGCACTATATTTGGCCTCCATTTTTGACAATGAGTAGCAAAGTCAAGTTCACAATGAGTACCAAAGTCAAGTTCACATGCTTGCCCTCTTGCAAATTATTATCAGGAAGCACTATATGGAAGTACACTATATATGGTCGCCATTTTTGACAATGAGTAGCAAAGTCAAGTTCACATGCTTGCCCTCTTTCAAATTATTATCAGGAAGCACTACACGGCAGTAGACTATATATGGCCTCCAGTAGACTATATATGGCCTCCATTTTTTAGAATGAGTAGCAAAGTCAAGTTCACATGCTTACAAAAACACGTTCATAGTGGTAGACTTGACATTTCGTGCTACTTGAGGTGCACTGAGTGATAAAGCCAAGTCCATAGTGGTGTGAACAATTATCATTTAAACAAAAAAGTGGAGTGAACAATGGCTGAAGTTTTCAAAGTAATCAAAGTAGTCTACTGTGCAACATCCCCAATTAGGGGTGTTCATAAACTGAACGTTTTACTAGCTCGTGCAGAGCTAAAGTTAATTAAGATAGATTTAAGTTTTGAAAATTAGATTTAATATATTTTTAGATAAAATTTGGATTATATTTCAAGTTGTCCTAATTCATTAGTGTCACATATTATTTTAGAACTTTTTTTTTACAATTGATTATAAATAATAAGACTTTTTAACATAATTAATAAATTTTGTATAATATGATAATATATTTATATTGATATTATTTATTTTAAAATATATATTATTAAACATATTTTAGTTTTAATTTTTTACTTATAAAATTTATGATTTAATTATGCATAATATCTAAATTTATAAATTTTGCTTAAATATTGAGCAATTCAATACTAGCTTGATCACTAATTGGGCCATGATCGACTCAGGTTTAAGTTTGAAAAATTGACCCAATCAAATATCACGTCGAGTTTAGGTTAAGCTAAACGCATCTCACAAATGCCCTAAGCCCCAATCAAGATTGTTAAACTTAAAAATTTAGGTAAACACGTGAAGTCTCAATAAATTCCACTCAAAATAAATTTGTAATAGTTTACATACTTTAGAAATATCGTTTGAAAAGCATATATTAGTAATCAAACATAAGTAAATAACATATTCATAATTGATATTAAACATTCTAACTTTATATTAAAGCAAATGAAAGAAATAAAGTAAAACTATAACGCCATACTTAACCTAATTGTTATATTATACTTAGTTCCACACTTATAGTATTTTATTGTTTGACAAAACAGAACATAATAATAATAATAATAATAATAATAATAATAATAATAATAATAATAATAATAATAATAATAATAATAACATAAAATTTTCTTCGTAATTCCAATATATATTGCACAACAGAGGCAATTGTGTGTTTTAAGGGCAAAATTATGTGTAAATTCAAACTTGTAAACTCGTTCATAGAATCGACAATTTAGCAATTTTGTTAGAGTTTACTTAAATTCAAATGAGTTTGACAAAAAGAAAGTTTGCATGTAAATTAACTCATTTTTATGCTCTAAGTATGATTTACTTCATTTTCTTTTATAGATATGGAGTTTTTTTTACTGGGATATGGAGTATTTTTTAGATTACTTAATGTTTGTTGATTATTTACTTTTGAGGTTTTACAGCCACAGAGCAATAAGGGCCCCAATTTTCTTTCTTGAAATCATGCTATGATAAATGAATTTATCTCTCTTATGATAAAAGAGAGAAATAATGTGTGATGAAGAATCATTGTAATGTTTAGTATGAAGGAGTTTCGTGATAATTTTCTCGGTTGAATTATCAATTTTACAATTTTTGTTTATCATTAAATTTTGTTCCTATCTAGTGTTGCATGATAATTACAAATACGATAATAAAATGTAATTATTTTTATCCTTTTGATTAAGAATATATTTAATGATACAAATTATTATATTAAAAAACTAATTCAATGTGTTTCTCTTGACCGAGATCCGGGTTACTAGCCACCATGGAGCAACTTGGCCAGCTCAGGCCAGACCCAGCTTCAACCACTACTTGGTCCCTAAGTGCTAAATAAATTGGGAGCCAATCTCTCCTCATCAAATCCTCCCTTTATAGGAATGGTCTTAAATGACAGTTATGGCCATCATTGCTAGATTCAAAATGGGATTTCCCCCCTTTTTAGCTTAATCACTAAGCAAGCTCTCTCTATATAAATAACAAGCTAAGCCACTCAGGTAATTTCTAGACTCTAAACACTCTTCTCTTGGTGCATTGTCTGACTTGAGCATTAGAGCGCTTTTGTAAGTATACCACCCACTGCTCCACTGTAGCTGTCGTTGTGCCAAGGAGGAAATCACCACTTCTAACCTACTAGAATAATTTTCAGGTGACCCACTTGAATCCATTCTGAACATTGACGCCGTTTGTGGGAACCATAAACTCCTACTCCTACCACCATGGTTAACACTAGGCAACAACGTGCCTTAGTCGGACAAAATCAGTCAGCCACCAGTCAACACCGCACTTCAGCCACACACAACCAACTGGCTGCCCGCCAAGATTCCAGGCGAGAGGCTTCTTCAATGAGAACCCTTCTCCTCCCCTGTCCCAGATTCTGGCCAAGCAATGACTTAGTTCACATGAGGCCCCACCCAAGAATACCAAACCTCGAGTCTCAGCATTACAATGCCTTGGCCACAAAGATAAGGATGACAACCTTTCCCAATAGGAAGAGTCCATCCACTGCGAGCTATCACGTTGTGAGATGGCAGATTTGATTTGCCGTTAGGATGAATAATTGCAGGAATAAGGCAAACACCTGGCAGAGTTAGAGAAATCAATCCAAGTGGAATGAAAGGATAAGAACTAGATTCCACAAAAGGAACGTGACCAAAGCAGGGAGCCAGTGCGAGCTGGAACTATGATGTTGAAAATTCAAGAGCAACAGAACTCGAAAGGCAGGGAACCCTCACTCAACACGATCAACCTTTCTTTGATGAACTGATGGCTTTCCAGATTCTACGGTAATTCAAGTACTCAACAAACATTGAGGCATACGATGGTATGATGGCTCCAATAGGAACACTTAGACGCCTACGTTTCAACCATAATGTTTGTAGGAGGTGATGACCCTCTCATGTGCAGGTCATCCCTCTTTCACTTAAAAAGGATGCCTTAAGATTGTTCACCACCCTTCCTCTGAGGTCCAGGACCGATTGGGATGACTTGTCCTCAAGATTTTTGCTGCATTCCATGCCTTGCTAAAGTCCATTTCATGCCTTGCCTAGGTCAAGCAAGGAAAATATGAGTTCCTCTGAGATTACATAGCAAGATTCAATAAGGAATCTTTGAATATCAAGGACTAGGACCAAATTTTGGACCTACACTACATTAGGGACATGCTCTGACAAGGTCCACTACTCTACTCCCTTGCAAAGAGAAAAACCCTCAGAATGGATGAATTCAAAGAGAGGGTCCAGAAGTATATTAATACGAAAGATGCTATCAAAGCGAGGAAAAACTTGGAGAAAAGTGAGGATATACAGCCAAAGCCAACTCAGTCCCCTTCATAACCATGGTACTCCAAGTCGCCACCAAAACGGAGGTATCCGAACTATACACCTCTCAACACTCCCCGTTCTTGGATCTATCAGGAGGTAATGAATATTGAGTTCCTGAGTGTTCACAAACCTCCCCCGCTAAAAAAACATGCTCAGTAGGATAAGTCCAAGCGCTGTGAATTCCATAGTGGCTATGGATACAAAATAGAGGATTGCGTTTGTCTCTGGGATGCCATTGAATCTCTCGTCTGAGATGACCGTCTAAGACGGTATATCTGCCAAACCCGGAATAATAATTAGTGCAGATCTCAAAACTTTAGGAAGAGAAGTTACAGTCTGAGAAGAAGTCATTCCCCTTTCCAAAGAAAGAGATCTCCAACAAGAAATGATAACTAGAGAGAATGATCTCCTCAGGATAACAAACAAACCAAGGACAAATGATCGCCCCAAGGTCCATCCCCCTAGAATGATGACTGTTGTCATGTCGAAATCACCAGAACAATAAACACCATTTCAGGTAGATTTGCTGGTAGTGGAAAGTCAAGCAATGTAAGGAAAAAGGCCCTTCATGTAGTTTTAAGTGCAGCTTCCTATTCGATCTCCAAAGCGAGATTTGAAATGCAGATGACTCCACTAATCTCCTTTTCTGATGAGGAATACAGGAATTTGATGCCAAAGCACGATGATCCTTTAGTGATATGTGGAGTAATCACTAATGCCAAAGTCTGCCATATATTTTTTGATCATGGAAACTCGACAGACATCATGTTCTTGGACTTGTACAAAAAAATGGAATTTCCCAGGAAATACCTAATCCTGTACATCGGCGAACTGATTGGCTTCAATGGAGATAAAATCACCCTGGTGGGATACGTGGAAACCCATACGACTCTTGGTAAGAAATCTCTCTTTAAAACAATCAAGGCCAAATTTGTGGTAGTTGAGTGTCCATCTGCCTACAACATTATATTGGACCGACCTTCGCTAAATGTCTTTAGTACTCTAATCTCGACCACTCACTTAGCCATGAAGTTTTTGAATAGAAAACGAAATTGTCATGGTCAAGGGAAACTAGGCCACGACTCGAAGATGCTACAATGAGAGTCTTCAAATAACAAAGGGCACTACAACAAATTCACATATTACTAGCGGCCATATCCGCCTAATAGGCCAAAATCCGCTAATTTTTTTTTTATTTCTAGTGGATTTTGGTGGCCAGTAAAATCCTTGCAGGAAACTTTTCCCATTGAAAAATCTGTCAAAAAATTTTTACAACAAAATATCAACAATATATTTGTTGATAATTTTTTGAAAAAATATCTACCAAAAATTTTTGGCAGATAATCATTGTTGGACAAAAAGCATTGATTTTTGAAAAAGTTTTTGACAGGTAAATTTTCCAGAATGTTGTACTTATTTTAATTAAAAAATTAGTAAAAATAATATATATATGTATATGTATATCAATTAATATTATTTAATTTATATAAATTTAATAATTAAAAATAATAACATAAAAAAACCAACAATATTATGAAATGTCAACTAAAAATGCATTATTAAATATGAAAAACTTATTCAAATCAAATTATTCAAATCCACGCACTCCTTAGACCTATAAATAATGAATAAAGTCAATACAAGGAGTTGAGTTCACTTCTAGCCTTACCCTGACTACACCCAGGAAAACCCTTTTTCTGGTCACGTCACTATGGGCCCTTGACCCCTGAGAGGACCCAAGACCCCCTAGTTGGCTGACGTGGACAAATAGTTTTTATTGTATCTTTAATACTAAGAATTGAAATGTTCATCTTTTGAGCACAAATACTTTGTTATTATAACCTTACATTAGTCTTAAAAAAAATTTAAAATTTTTAAAGACGAGTCTTGAGCCGTGGGATAATGGCTAAAGGTGGGCATAAGGGCTACGGTCTACGTAACCTGTGGCCTACACGTGTTTAGACCAGGCAAAATGTAGGTTTATTTAAATGCAGACATATAGACCCAGTCTGTTTAACCCAAGGTATAAACGGATTTTAGCCCACAAGTTTAAATAGATTTTAGTCATGGGTTTGCAAACCAACCTGCAAGTCTGCTTAATTTTAACCTATTCAACCTTGATCCAGATTTGACCCATTTTTTAATCAGTTTCTCAAGTCTCGATATTCAACCTCTGTCGCCACTGTTGCGCCTCGCCTCATCATTGCACCTTGCATCGTAGCGCCATTCCTCACCTCGCCGCACCGCATCATGCCTAACCTCATCATGTCGTTGCGACGCATTCCCTCTTATCTGAGCCTTGTCGCAACTCACAAACTCTCAGTCTAAAGCAGTGCAGATGCGGGCCAACAAAATGCTGGCCCATTTAAATTGCGGGCCAATCCACACTGGTCCATTTAATTGTGGTCCGTTGTAGACCAAATCAGTCCACAAACCCACATCTAGTCATGGCCCTTGTCAATCCCACCCCATGTATTGATGGCCATCTTATTCGAGTGAACTTTCATTTTCCTTCAACTGGAATTGCCAGATCGTTATTGTCATTGGAGTTTTTGGGTCACCGCCACCGCTTGAGTTGTTGGGTCACCGCTCAGGTCTCTCTGGTATTCAACTCTATCCATTTTTGCGTTGTCTATCAATGAATTAGAAACTGTAACAGAGAATAGCATCGCCAAACACACAAATTCATATATTTTGTTGAAAGTCATAGTTGTTCAATATTATCCTCCACTAAACTTCTATAAGCGTGAGTACTTAGATTAAATATGAAAAATGAACATTTTGTATATCTCTAGTGAATAATATTGTGGGATTTAGTACCATCGAAATAGAAAATGCAATATTGGACTTTTTGTATTGGATGTTATATATGTGCCGTGTTTCAATCATTATTGAAATTAAATTAAAGGCATCAAGTTCAAGTATTAAGTTGCTAACACAAACAACTTGAAGCAAATTAAGCAAATAAATGAAATAATCAAGTTGTAACAAGCTAAATTGTGATAAGAGAAAGACGGAATTCAAACTTTTATGTATAGTGGTACAATCCCAATTTGTAGCTAACATCCACTTATCAAGCTCACCCGTGGATATATTTTTATTAAAAAAAATTTGAGTACAATTCCCAAGATTATAAGCCTAAAGAAACACCTAAAACGTACCCAAATTCCAAATTAACAAGAACACAATTAAATTCTAAATTTTGTTTTTAAAACCAAAACCACATAATCTAGCCTAAAGCTCCATATTTCTTTTGACTAGGTGTTTGCAAAGGACACTAGAATAGAAATGCTTTGAAAGAGTTGCAAATTTTGTACACAACTCCCTTGAGTATGTCTATAGGTGAAGCTCAAATAATATGGAAAGAGATCTTAAAACTTTGAACAATTGAAGACGTGAGCTTTTGCTCAATAAACTGGAAAAATGAGAAAATGCCTAGACCTTTTATGTGACAGTTCCCTATATGGAATACTTGGGATGAATCGTGTGAATGCAAAATGGATAGAATTGGGATACCAAATGCTATATTATTAGCTAGAAATTGGGATACCAATCTTCAGGAATTTATCCATCATTGTACCGAGGCTAATCCTGAAGACTAAGTACCCCCCAAAAAAAATCTTGAAGACTAAGTTACTAATCTAAATTGTACAGAAGTACATTTTATGTCACACTTAAACCACAATTTCTTTGTATGTGAATCTAGCATGGTTTGAACTTGACTTGGTTAACTTTTAGGAAATTGCATCTGCCTTTTATTTTTGGGTGTGCCAGAATTGTAGTATAATGAAGGGTTTGAAGTATATATTTTCAAACATTTGGATTATGATTTCACATTGTTTTGAAATTTTGTTCCATTTATGCAGGTTCTTTACTCCAACTATAAGTTTTCTGACTTCAAGGGGGCATAATGTTCAAATACTTTGCTTATCAATTGGTGATTAACTTTGGACAATCTGTTTTTGTTTTGTAATTTATAGCAGTTATATGCGTGTTTTTGTTGATCTTTTGCTATTTTTGCATATGTCAGCTTATACTCAATTTTTTATTAATTTTAAAATAATCGTATCCTTCTTTCTCATGTAGTTAATTTTTCTTCAAGGTGGCATCTTTCTAATTTAAGCAAGTTAAGATATTGTCTTAAAAAAGAATTTAATTTTGAGCCATGTCAGCATCAAGAGTTTTTTATTATTAATGGAACATAGGTTGCCTCTTCATATACATCTACATCCACACCTTGTCACTAATATTCAGTTAAAATAGATAATATGTAAAAAAAAAAAAGTCCAATATTGTCGATTAGATGATAATAGACATATATGTTATATTTATCAAACTAATAAACTGTTGTAGCATTATGAATCTGGCTTTAGCCCGAGCTACATAACTCAGGTTAATTTTTGTTATCAGTTTACTGTTTGCATGTAATAAGAAATTTTCTTCTTGTTTATTTCTTTTTTCTTTTCTATAATTCTATCTTAGAATGTTAGATATGGGATTCTGGATATCACAAAATCAAAGCTTCAAGTTTGGGCTCTAAGAAAGATTCGTTGTTTATGTTTCAATTCATTAGATAGTTTTTTTTTATTTACTTATTTTTTCTGTAGGTGATGTAGATGGAAAAGGAAATATCAGAAAACAAGAGCTCTTTCAGGCTTGTGTAGCTCTCAAGGTAATTTACAAATTGGCTTAAAATAGTTGTGGTTTCATACATAATATCAGAGCTTATCTTTAAATATGTAACATTGCCCATGTTGCGAAATTATTTAATATTTTTTCATTAGATCATTTAGTGGTCATAGCTTTCCAATCTGAGAACAAAAATTTCTTTGGTAACTTAGGGAGCCTTTTGATACGCATAAAATACACTAAGAGTAAGTGCACTTTATCGTTACGTAATATAGGACTTGAGTTCCAGTTATTGATCCTACAAGGAATAAGTGATAATTACTAGATTCGCAAAATTCTTTGTTATCCAAACAATTCAAAGTGTATGAAGAAATTCAAATTAAAAGTAGAAAATAAATAAAGAAAAATAATGAACAATCAAATAGATAATAGATAATTAATGAGAGAGAGACTAGGGCGTAATGTTCACTTGATTCCAATTATTTAGATTTTCTTTCATTTATGATGTAAGGTAATTTTTTAGCTAATATTCTCTTACCTACTATTGAATCCCAATGATCATGGATGAAATAATATTTTATTCCTAAATTAAATCACCTATTTGGTCATTTAGTTAAATTAATTAAGAATGCATTAAATTTTAATTCAAGAGATGAACTAACATACCTGTTAATTCCATTGGTAGGAGAAATTGATGTTTGGTCATTCACCAATCTAATCCTAAGCTTACCATATAAATCCACTCATTGAATGCGGATGGTCATCGATCAAACAATGAATTAACACATGTCAAAAGTAATCAAGTTATGACAATAATGTAAGTAATATTATAGACCCTAAAAGAAATTACCTTAATCAAATTAGAAATCAAACCCAAATAATTAGGAAAACAAGATCCCCATAGCCCTAACTATGAGTTTAGCTACTCATGTTCAACACAAATAAACTTATATCAAAATACAAACCCATGGAAAGAAAACTCAAAGAAAGGGAAAAACTAGAAAGAAAGAGAAATCAAAACCCCTTTAATGGAGATTATGATCTTCAAGCCTTTAAGAATTGAATCCTCCCTTCGAAGTTATCCTCCAAGGTATGCTGCCGCGAAACTACTCTCTAAGGATTAGGAATTTCCTGTGTCGTGTGCTCAATGTGAGAGATCTGTTGAATTTAGCGTAACTTCTTCTATTTATTGAAATTCATGTGCTCTGTTACGCAACCGGGCGCTGGTTTCTGGACGCTTAGGCGCTGTGTCACTTAAACCAGGACGCACGCTATTACGCATTGTGCACTCAGGTGCTCATCCCTAGTGCTCAGGCACTGGGTCACTAAATCACCTCTGCTGCATACACTTTAGGCGCTCAGGACTGCTAGACACTGATGAAAAATTCTTCTTTTTTTGTTTTCTTTGAATGTCCTGTCTTCTCCGTGTGCAATTACTTGACAAAAACACACAAAACACATAATAAAAATACAATCAAACAATACTAAAAAAAACTTATGAATAAAATTTAATAAAAAATATAAAAAAGAATATGAAAACTAAGAAATTGAACCGTAAAATATGATATGTTGACGGTTTATTAACTCCCCCACAGTTGAGCTTTGATTGTCCTCAAGCAAAGAATAAGAATCAACAATAAGAATAAACTCAACATCTAGAAACATGAATAAAGGGAAATTTCATAATTTAAAAATTCAAGTTCAATAATCAAATCTAGTCATGCAAGATCATTTAGCACTTAAAATAATTAGAGGCTTGAGTCTAGCTTGCAACTTTTCTCTTCACCAAACATATGAGATCACTCATCTTTCTATCGCTCAAGTGTTTAAGGACAAATAGATCACTTAAATCTCTCTTGAAAAATGCAATACTATAAGCTTGCTTATCAATCCCATCTCCACTTCCAAGTTCACATATAACACAAGAATCAAAAGGACTTCCTTTGGTTGTAACAGGGCCAAGGGTATTGTTGAATATTTGGCAAGTAATAAAGAGTGAATAAGGTTGTCGATCCCACGAGGATTGTGTGTCAATTATCAATGTAAACTTGGAAATCACTAATTGAACTGAGAAAATGATTTGATAACTTTGAATTGTATTGGTTTTTAAACAAGTGTAAAAGAAATGTACTAAAAACAGAGCAATTGATAAATTAAAGAATGTTTTTGGATTTTTAAGGAGAAGAAAATTAATCAAGAAAAATGGCTAGGGGTCGAATCCCATTGTTTACCCTCTTATGCTACTAATGAATTCTCAATACAAGCAATAATCATGCATTTGAAGTTCCAATCAACAAATTAGGTAAAGATCAATTCCTTGATTCAAAACCCCTTTAACCTAATCACAACTCCCAATTCCTTAGGTAATTGTTAATTCAAGTTAAGCATTAATAACAGTGATTTAATGGAACACATAATTACAATGATATATCCCTATATTCAATCATAATTATGTCAACTCTACTCAGATCCAGCATTAAAACGAATTTTCCAATTTGAAGTAATACCCACATTCAAACCAATAATGATCAAGTATTGATTAGCATTAAGCAATGAGTAGAATGTTCAAATCCATGAATTAACTTGTAAAGAAAAACAAATCAGATCACATAAAAGTATTTACAATGTTCATCTGACCCTAGCCATAAGAAATTTAGCTACTCATAATGGAAGAAGAAGAAATGAAAGAAGTCAAACAAATTGGAGAGGAAAAAGCCATTGATTCTTCAAGGTGTTGTTCCCAAGCTTGAATCATCAATGGAAGTGGAAGAAGAAGGAACCCTAGCAGAGCTATGGGTAAAACCCCAATATTTTTGAGTTCAGAAAACGGAAAAATATCGAAAAGATCCCAAACAAATGTTTTCTTTGGCTATTTACAATTTGCAGAAGGCGATGGCCCAGGCTCGCCTCGCGACGGCCCGCGTACGAAGGGAGGCCCATTGCAGTCTCAAAGATCCTTTCACTCCTCATATTGCCTCGCGATGTATGATCGTCGCCTCGCGATAGCACGCAATCTCGCCTCGCGATGGAAGTTCCTCGCAAGGCGATGGCATGTTCAACCCAAAGGACAACTTCTTCCTTCTTCTTAGTTGAATCCAAACCTGTTTCATTCAAAAATTGGAAGTCATCAAACAGTGAACTCCCAAGCTAATCATGCTCAAAAACAATTAAAACTTATCTATTTTCTTCTAAATTTCTTAAATTTTAAACCCACTTTGACATCAAAAACTCACTTGTGCTAAAGATTCAACATAACCCCAAACTTAGAGTTTTGCTTGTCCCCAAGCAAATAACCCATTTCAAACAAGGATCAAAAAAGGGGGGTAAAACTACATTTTTATTCATTGTTCAAACAACCCTTTCAACAAAATCCCAAAATTGAACATTCCACACAAATTGCAACAATCATTGCACAATCAATTCACCTAATCTTTTGCATTCATGCTTCCCTTTCATCACAATTTTAGGTAACCAAAACCAATGATCCACTAAGAACAGCAATCAATCCTCACTACTCCTCTCCAGAATAGATGTTTCACCCAACTCAAGTGTCTAGAGGAGTTATTTACACTCAATTCATATTACAAGCAGCACCCTATCATAAGCTTGACAAAGTTCTAGAGAAGTAAATGCAATGCAATGCATACACACACACAAAAAGAGGTCTTTTTGGGTTGTAATGGGGCTTAGGTAAAGGTAGGAAATTATTTGGACAAGAGGCTTTTGGTACTTGAAAATAGACACAAGTCATTTCATGACACTCTTAAGTCATCCTTCAATTTATTCAGAACCAAATTCCCCAAAACAATTCTTCAAAATAAAAGAAATGAAAAATAGAAGAAGATGCAAAAAAAATTTTTTTTATCTTTTTTCTTTTTTTTCTCTCTTTTTTTATTTTTTTTTCATTTCATTTTTTTTGTTTTGTTTTGTTTTGTTTTGTTTTTTTTTTTAACTTTACAACAGAAAAAGTTTTACAACAAAAAAAGTAAAAGGTCCACAACTACCCCAAACTTAAAACATTACTTGCCCTTAAGCAACCCCAAACTTAAGAATGTGCCAAGACATGCCATGAAATGACCCTTACCTAACTCCAAGTAAGTAGGGACAATGGTTTTCCAGTTAATGGCTTGTAATGAGGGTTCAGAGCAAAGACAAGGCTACAGGCTCGAGGGGCTTAGCAAAAGACAAAAATATTAAGGTGGTTTATTTAGGCCCTAGGTAAAAACAAAAAGAATGCCTCAGTGTGTTGGAACAAGCAAGCCAAAACAACTAAGAACTAGGTCAAGTGCTGAAGAATGCCACATGCAATGGAAGCACACATGAAGAAATGACAGTGTTTAGGCCCAAATGCTCACAAGTGATTGAGAGTGAGGAAAAACATGCTACAATCAATTTTACCTTGATTAAAATTACCATAAGTTGCTGAAGAAGGTACGCACTCAAGCAAAATTTTAGCTCCAAAATTATACAACTCATGCACAACTTAAGTGTCAAGTTCTAAATTGTTTTAAAAAATATCAAAATTCAAATCAGCATCAAAAATTAAAAAGCAAAACTAAAACATCAAAGTAAATCAAATCAAACATGCACAACTAAATTATTTTCAATATCAAAAATCAATCAAGAGAGTTTAACCAAGCATAACAGAATCCAAACTAAAACATCCTCGGTTAACTCAACAACTAAATGTCATCATCATGCTCTGCAGCACCACCCTCTGTGCTCTCCTCATCATCAGTAGCAGGCTGGTCATCTTGGTGCTCACTTACTCCTTCCACTGCATCAACAAGGTGTTCATCAGCAACACGAACACCTTCTACAGCATCAGCTAAAAACTCCTCATCATCAGCAACCTGATCCGCTTGAATAGGTTGGTCTACCGGTTCCTCCTCAAGAGTTGTTGGAGCCACTCCGGACCCCCCAGCACCCTGGCTATGCCCTCTGGACGGGTGCATCATACTCCGAAAATACTGATCTGTAGAAGGGTCAAAAGATACATCAGTCAGCAAGGATAAATCAAATCCCCATTCTGGGGCCCGAGATCGTAAGATCAGCTCCATGTTGCGCATAGACTGGAAACACAAGGCGGTCAGCCTACCAAAAGAGTGAATGGTCTGACTATGAAGAGCCTGCGTGTCCTGAATAGCAGCAAGCTGATGCTGGATAGCTGCCAAAGATGGTGGCTCAGAAACTAGCTCCGGTGTCGCGGGCTCTTCTGCTTGTGACTCTAGTGCAGGAGCAGTATCCAGTGGCCCAGATGGTTGCTTTCTAATCCACTGCGCTGTAATGGGTGCTTTGGGCTTCCCAATAGTGTCAGTATCCGAAGACTTGACACCCTCTTTAGCACACAACAAGCAAATCAGGGATGGGTAAGCCAATGTACTGGTATCATCATTCGCAATATGTAGCATCTCTTTAGCGATGATGTCCCCCACATTAATAGATTCACCTTTCATGATTGCAATGATGAGTTGGGCCCTGTGAACAATGATGTTAGAGGTATTAGAGCAGGGAAGGACTGTCTGATGAATAAATGCAGACCAAGTCTTGGCAAGTGGCTTCATATCAACACTTCTGAATCTCCGGGGAATATTGTCCTTGGTTTTGAACCATTCAGCCCCTGGCCTGTAGAGGTACTCAATCAACTCGTTGTAGTCAATCTCCCTATTCGTTCTGGTCTTGTAAGCACACCCCCGTGGGATAGGAAGACTTAAAACCTCATTAATTCTCTCCCTGGTAAAACTGATTGTTTTACCTCTGACATAGCTGACAAAGACTTGATTTGTGCCTGAACTCGATAGGCATTGGCATAGAATTCACGTACAATTTCTAGGCAATGATCATTGACATATCAAGTCAACTTTGCCCATTTCCTCCGGGCAATCTCAACTTGTATTTCAGGTATAGTCTCATTGAGGAAATCGAAAGTCCTGTCAATGATGATCTTCTTCTTGCTGATTATGGATTTGAACTGTTCTTGGTGTTCAAAGGAATGGTACAGATGTGCTACAAAAGCAGGGTCTTCCTCCACAGCTTGCTTTCTTTTCTTCTGCTTTCCTTGTTTTGAGGAAGAGGCCATGTTCCTGAAATGGGACAATATAGCATTCATCAACCTTAGGCTCATGCATTACCAATAATCACGCAAGTGACTCCTAAACTTAAGTCAGAGTATTCAATAAGCATCTTGGAATCAAATTGGTAGCAGGTTATTTTCACACATGTAAGTAATGTGTCAGGTACACTCATCAAGTAGTTGAACATACAAGGTAATGCACAGCATAAAAAACATGTCATGGTAATAACAGAAAAGAAAAAGACAAGCATCATTGTGAACTTTCTTACAAACACCTGGTGTGTGATAAACATGCAATGGTTCAATTGAAACTAATAATACCTATATAATACCAAACTTGTATGAACTGGAATCAAAATCAAAAATTCACAATTGCAATCATCCACAAAACACAAGAAAATCACTGATTATCAAGCATAACTTGTGGTACTCATCATGGTAGCACGATGAGAAAAGGGAGGGAGAAGGACTAGCACAATAATGAACATTTACCATGAGCCCTAGAATGAAGCTTGGAAAGAAGACATACCTGAGAATGAATTGAGGAAGAGTGAGGTGCAAAGAGGGAATTTAGGGGAAAGAAATGTATAAAAGTGAAAGGAGGTGAGGGTTTGAGAGAAAACCCCAACAGAGCTCTGTAAAAATTACGCGTGGGAAAACTTCAAATGAACCTTTTATTTATAAAATATGACCCGTCGCTAGGCAACAACACAGTGTCACACCGCAAAGGATACAAGTGGGCAAGAAAAAGAGTGGTTCACGAGAAGTCGCCTGGCAAAGACCATACATTCGCCTCGTGATTGAAGTCAGAGGCTGGTGCTTGGAAATTCACCGCGCGATGGTAAGACTACCGCGAGGCAATGGATACTGGAAAAACTTGGAAGGAACACGTCCCATATCGCCTTGCGAAAGCTTCATCCTCGCCTCACGATATAAGTCAGTAGCCTTTGGGTAGAAATTCACCGCGCGATGGGAGATCTACTGCGAGGCGATGAGCATTGGGAAGAAAACCTTGGATGTACAACTCACATCTCGCCTCGCGATGTAGAACCATTACCTCTCGATGAAAGTCAGAATCAAATTGGAGGAAATTCGCCTCGCGAGAACTAACCATCGCCTCGCAATGTACCATGCTTCAAAGCTGAACTTTTTTAAATCAATTTTTCACCTAGCGAGATGCTCCTTCTCGCCTCGCGATTAAAGTCAGAATCGAATTGGAGGAAATTCGCCTCGCGATGAAAACTTATCGCTTGGCGATGTAACACTTGAAGTTACATAGAACCCTTTTGTCCTTTACATCGCCTCGCGATAAAGAACTATCGCCTCGCGATGTCTGATCATGACACAACTTTCCCTTTTTTTTTCTTGCAACTCGCCTCGCGATTATGAGCCATTGCCTTGCGATGAAGGCTGAAATACTGATTTCGCTGAGCGATAGATCCATTCGCCTGGCGATCTTCATAGCTTCTTCATACTTCAAATCAAACCCCCATCACCTGAGTCCTCTCTCTAAGATCATCAAAATTGCAACCTCATTCCTGCAGCAGCAAGCACAAAATCAGCCCTTCAAGAAAATTTATTTATTTATTTATGATTATTTATTTTTATATTTTATTTTATTTTGTATTTTTTTATTTTTTTTAACAAAACAAGGAAAATTGGTATTCAAAATTAATGCAAGAAAGAAAAAATGTTTGGGTTGCCTCCCAAGAAGCGTTAGTTTAACGTCGTTAGCTCGACGCCTTGTAAATTTTATGGTTCATGCAAAACAAGAGCAACCTTTGCTCTTTCTACTTTCCTACCAAGATAAGGTTTCAGTCTCTGTCCATTGAACCTAAAAGTCCTTTTAGAAGCTAGATCCTCCACTTCTATGGCTCCATAGGAGGTCACCTCCTTAACAGTGAATGGTCCTAACCATTTAGACTTCAATTTTCCTGGGAATAACTTCAGCCTGGAATTAAGCAACAACACTTGTTGTCCCAGATAAAATTTTCTCTGTGAAATGTACTTGTCATGGTAGACCTTCATCTTTTGTTTGTATATCCCCATATTCTCATTCATCAAGTTCATGCAGCTGATTAACTTTCTTTTCTCCACTCAAAGTAGGATCAAAATTTAAGAATTTTAAGGCCCAAAATGCCTTGTGCTCCAGCTCAACTGGCAAATGGCAAGATTTACCATAAATCAGCTGATACGGTGACAAGCCTAAAGGAGTTTTGTAGGCTGTCCTATATGCCCAAAGAGCATCATCCAACTTCTTTGCCCAGTCCTTCCTTGAATGACCAACTGTCTTCTCCAAGATTCTTTTTATCTCCCTATTTGATACCTCCACTTGACCATTGCATTGTGGGTGATAGGGAGTTGCCACTTTGTGTCGGACATCATACTTGGAGAGAACATTTTGCAGTTGGTTGTTACAGAAATGAGTGCCCCCATCACTGATCAACACTCTAGGAACTCCAAATCTAGAAAAGATGTTCTTTTTGATAAATTTAATCACTGTTTGAGAATCATTTGTAGGAGTAGCCATGGCTTCAACCCATTTTGAGACATAGTCAACAACCACTAATATGTACTGGTTTGAATAAGAGGAAGGGAATGGCCCCATAAAATCAATGCCCCAACAGTCAAACAATTCAACTTCTAGAATGGGATTCAAAGGCATTTCACTTCTCTTTGAGATATTGTCGATCCTTTGGCATTTGTCACAACCCTTCACATAGTTGTATGCATCTTTAAAGATGGATGGCCAATAGAACCCCGACTGAAGTACCTTAGCAGCAGTACGTTCACCATTAAAATGTCCTCCACAAGGGGAATCATGGCAATGCCAAAGTATCTTCTGCCCCTCATCTTGTGACACACACCTCCTGAGAAGTCCATCAGGGCCAATTTTGAAAAGAAAAGGATCATCCCAAATGTAATATTGGGCATCCCGAAAGAATTTCTTTTTCTGTTGCTATATGAAATCTTCTGGTATAACCTTTGTAGCCTTAAAGTTAGCTATATTAGCAAACCATGACCTTTCTTCAATTGCAAACAACTTCTCATCTGGGAATTCTTCAATAATGTCTCTCTCCTTAGCAGTAACTTCAGAGTTTTCCAACCTAGATAAATGGTCTGCTACCACATTCTCGCTTCCCTTTTTATCTTTAATCTCAAGATCAAATTCTTGTAACAACAATATCCACCTAATCAGTCTAGGTTTTGATTCTCCCTTTGTTAACAAGTATTTAATTGCTGCATGATCAGTAAACACAGTAATCTTAGATCCAATCCAGTAGGGACGAAATTTCTCCAAAGCAAATACTATGGCAAGCAATTCCTTTTCAGTTGTGGCATAATGAATTTGGTTCTTATTAAGGACCTTGTTTGTGTAGTAAATTGCATGGAAAAATTTATCCTTCCTTTGCCCTAATACAGCTCCTACTGCATAATCACTCGCGTCACACATAAGTTCGAATGGTAACATCTAATCAGGGGCTACAACAACAAGAGCTGAAATCAATTTTTCCTTCAACAGATCAAATGCATGCAGACAATCATGATTAAAATCAAAAGAAGAATCTTTAATGAGCAGATTGCACAATGGCTTTGCAATTTTTGAAAAGTCTTTGATGAATCTTCTGTAGAAACCAGCATGACCTAGAAAACTTCTCACTCCTTTCACATTTAATGGTGGAGGCAGCTTCTCTATCACTTCAATCTTAGCCTTATCCACTTCTATACCTCTAGCTAAAATCTTATGGCCTAGGACAATGTCTTCCTTCACCATGAAATGACATTTCTCCCAATTTAAAACTAAATTGGTTTCCATGCATCTCTTAAGAACATTAGTGAGGTTAGACAAGCAAGAATCAAATGATGCACCAAAGACAGAGAAATCGTCCATGAACACCTCTATATTTTTTTTCAATCATATCAGCGAAGATAAAAAGCATGCACCTCTGAAAAGTAGCGGGAGCATTGTAAAGACCGAAAGGCATCCATCTATATGCAAAGACTCCATAAGGACAAGTGAATGCTTTCTTCTCTTAGTCCTCTGGATCGACTGTAATCTGATTATAACTAGAATAGCCATCAAGGAAATAATAGAAATATTGTCCGGATAATCTCTCAAGCATCTGGTCCATGAATGGGAGAGGGAAATGATCCTTCCGGGTAGCTTGATTGAGCTTCCGGTAGTCGATACACATACGCCAACCAGTGACTGTTCTAGTGGGAATTAACTCATTTTTCTCGTTTTTCACCACAGTCGTACCTCTTTTCTTAGGAACAACCTGAACCGGACTCACCCAAGCACTATCAGAAATAGGGTAAATCATTCCTACTTCATGGAATTTCAGCACTTCCTTTCTCACTACTTCTTTCATTGTGGGATTTAACCTTCTCTGTGGCTGGACCACTGGCTGAAATTCTTCCTCAAGTTTGATCTTGTGCATACAAAAAGCTGGACTAATCCCTTTTAAGTCAGAGATAGTCCATCCAATTGCAGTTTGATGCTCTTGGAGTACCCTTACAAGTTTCTCTTCTTCAAGTTTCGATAAAAAACTATTGATGATCACGGGATTTGCATCTGGATTGCCTAGAAAAACATATTTCAAGTGAGATGGTAAGGGTTTCAACTCTTGTTTTGCTTTTTCTTCTACCTTGTCATTACTAACAGCATTATCTGCTTGATGTTCTTCTAGATATCGCAAACACTCCCTAATGACTTCATCATCCATCTTTCCATGCTCTTCAATTAAATTAACAATCACCCTTTCAAGAGCTGCAGTTGGAGTGTTTTACTGAAAGGATTCTTCAACTGTAGTATCAATCATATCCAACCGATAAGAAGTTTCTTTATCATCCGGGTGTTGCATTGCCTCAAAAACATTAAAAGTGACTTTCTCATCCTTCACTTGCAACATTAACTGCCCTTGCTGAACATCAATGAGGGCTCTCCCGGTAGCTAAGAATGGTCTTCCAAGAATCAAGGGTACTTCTACGTCCTCTTCCATGTCTAACACGATAAAATCAGCTGGAAATATGAATTTATCAACCTTTACTAACACGTCTTTTATAACTCCATACGGGTGCTTAATTGACCTATCTGCCAGTTGCAAAGCCATTCTTGTTTGTTTGACCTCACCTCCCCCAAGCTTCTTAAGCATAGACAATGGCATCAAATTTATGCTTGCTCCCAAGTCACAGAGAGCTTTTCCAATGGTCATGTTGCTAATAGTGCATGGAATTGTAAAACTCCCCGGATCTTTCAATTTTGGGGGAAGCTTCCTTTGAAGTATTGCACTACACTCTTCTGTCAATGCCACCGTTTCATCCTCCTTGAACTTCCTCTTCTTAGTCAACAATTCCTTCATAAATTTAGCATATGTAGGCATTTGTTCCAATGCCTCTGCAAAAGGAATGTTGATTTGGAGACGTTTAAAAATATCCAAAAACTTTGCAAACTGCTCCTCTTTCTCCTTTTTCTTGCTCAAGTGAGGATATGGTAACTTCACATATGGGGATATCACTTGAGACTTATCCCCATCTTGCAAAATCTGACGCTTTGTTCTCCTTAAGATGGAGTCTTCATCTACCAAGTTAGAACTCTTTTTATCATCCTTTTTTTGACTTTCATTATTTTCTTCATTTTCTTCTAGATTCACAATGTCACTCATCTCATGTGGCTCTTCATCTAATGTTTTCTGCTCCTCTGTTCCATTAGACCCTGAAACTTCTGGCTCCACCATGGATGGTGTAACAATCTTTCCACTCCTCAAAGTTACAGCTTTGCAAGACTCATTCTTGAGATTATCCACTGTATTTCCAGAAAATTGTCCTCTTGATTGTTCAGCAAGTTGCTTTGAGAGCTGTCTGATTTGGTTTTTAAGGTTCTTGATGGATGCATCTTGGTTTTTGAAATGAGCCTTATGATTCTGAAAATTAGTTTGAGTCATATGCATGAATTGAGTCAATGCCTCTTCTAAGGTAGTAGGCTTCTCTTTAGGTTGCTGTAGTTGAGGAGGTTTGCTTGATTGAGGAGCTTCATGTTGCTTCCAAGAAAAGTTAGGATGATTCCTCCACCCTAGATTATAGGTGTTGGAATAAGGAGTCCCTCTTTGCCCTTGAAAATTTCCCATGTAATTAGCTTGCTCGTTTGAATCACCTTGAGCTTCATAAGCACCATTCTCATGTCCTCCCCCACAAAAATCATACCTCATACATTGCATCACAGCCTTGGGATGATGAGATTGAGAAGAACCTGCTTGTAAGGCTTGAAGTTGTTTGGTGAGAACCTCCAATTGTTGAGAAACTAACTTGTTTTGGGCTAATAGAGCATTATGTGCATCCAGCTCTAGAACACCCCTCCTTGATTGCACTCTTCTATCATGCTGAATAAGATACTCATTTGAGGTCATCGCTTCCACTAACTCTCTTGCTTCTTCAGCTGTCTTGTTATTCATTGTACCCCCAGCTGAAGCATCTAGCATCATTTTTGTATTTGGTCTCAACCCATGGCAAAATGTTTGCATTTGTGTCAAGTCATCAAAACCATGGTCGGGACATCTTTTCAAAAGCCCTTTGAACCGTTCCCATGCTTCATAAAGATTTTTTCCATCTTTTTGCTCAAAACTGGTGATTTCAGCCCTTCTCTTGATGAACTTAGAGGTAGGGAAGAACCGATCCATAAATTTGTCCTCCAACTAATTCCAAGTAGTAATACTCCCTTGAGGAAGTGTTTGCAGCCAATCCTTTGCCCTGTCCCTCAAAGTAAAAGGGAACAATCTCATCCTCTTAGCTTCTTCAGAAACACCATCCAGCTTCAATGTACCACAAATCTCAAAGAAATTCACCAAGTGCTGGTTGGGGTCTTCATTATCCACTCCAAAAAAATGATTCTGCTTGAGAATATTCAAAAGAGAAGTTCTGATCTCAAATGCATTTGCCTCCACCGGTTGATACTCAATAGCCAACCTCTGGTGGTTGTGCAGCCATGACCTCTACTGTGAGAGTATTAGAAGAAGAAGATTCTTGTTTTTCTTGAGTTATTTTCTGTTGCTTTGCTTTCTTTGCTTGCTTCCTATTTGCTTTTTTTGTTTTCACAATCTCAAGATCAAGCAAAAATTCAGCTACTTTTTTCCCTCGCATAAACAGCAACTAGGAGAATGGTAAGTACAAGTCAACTATATGTAAAAATAAAGTAAAATAATGCAATAAATTTTCTAAACAAACAAACTAAAAAGAAAATAAATGTCCAAAGTAGTAACTCCTTTGCCTTGTTGATAATCAACTCAACAATCCCCGGCAACGGCGCCAAAAACTTGTTGAATAATTGGCAAGTGTACCAAATCGTACAAGTAATAAAGAGTGAATAAGGTTGTCGATCCCACGAGGATTATGTGTCAATTATCAATGTAAACTTGGAAATCACTAATTGAACTGAGAAAATGATTTGATAACTTTGAATTGTATTGGTTTTTAAACAAGTGTAAAAGAAATGTACTAAAAATAGAGCAATTGACAAATTAAAGAATGTTTTTGGATTTTTAAGGAGAAGAAAATTAATCAAGAAAAGTGGCTAGGGGTCGAATCCCATTGTTTACCCTCTTATGCTACTGATGAATTCTCAATACAAGCAATAATCATGCATTTGAAGTTCCAATCAACAAATTAGGCCAAGATCAATTCCTTGATTCAAAATCCCTTTAACCCAATCACAACTCCTAATTCCTTAGGTAATTATTAATTCAAGTTAAGCATTAATAACAGTGATTTAATGGAACACATAATTACAATAATATATCCCTATATTCAATCATAATTATGTCAACTCTACTGAGATCCAGCATTAAAATGAATTTTCCAATTTGAAGTAATACCCACATTCAAAAACCAATAATGATCAAGTATTGATTAGCATTAAGCAATGAGTAGAATGTTCAAATCCATGAATTAACTTGTAAAGAAAAACAAATCAGATCACATAAGAGTATTTACAATGTTCATCTGACCCTAGCCATAAGAAATTTAACTACTCATAATGGAAGAAGAAGATATGGAAGAAGTCAAACAAATGGGAGAGGAAAAAGTCATTGATTCTTCAAGGTGTTATTCCCAAGCTTGAATCATCAATGGAAGTGGAAGAAGAAGGAGCCCTAGCAGAGCTATGGGTAAAAACCCCAATATTTTTGAGTTCAGAAAATGAAAAAATATTGAAAAGATCCCTAACAAATGTTTTCTCTTGCTATTTACAATTTGAAGAATAACGGCCATCGCCTAGCGATGGCCTAGGCTCGAATCACGATGATCCGCGTACGAAGGGAGGCCCATTGCAGTCTTAAAGATCCTTTCACTCCTCATATTGCCTCGCGATGTATGATCGTTGCCTCACGATAGCAAGCAATCTTGCCTCGCGATGGAAGTTCCTCACAAGGCGATGGCACGTTCAACCCAAAGAATAACTTCTTCCTTCTTCTTAGTTGAATCCAAACCTATTTCATTCAAAAATTGGAACTCATCAAACAGTGAACTCCCAAGCTAATCATGCTAAAAAACAATTAAAACTTATCTATTTTCTTCCAAATTTCTTAAATTTTAAACCTACTTTAACATCAAAAACTCACTTGTGCTAAAGATTCAACAGGTATAATGAAAGGTAGAAAAAAAAAGAATAAAATAAGGGTAAAGAATGCTCATGAATAAATCGATACAAAGCAGAATCAGGCTAAAAAGATGACAAATAGAGCATAATGCACAAAGATATAACAAATTCTCACTTTCAATCCAATATTATCATTATTCTTCACTAACAATTCATTTCTTTCTTCTTTCTTTTCCATTTGTCTTTTTTTTCTCTTCTTTTTTTTTCTTTTTTCTAATTTTTTTTCAATCTCTTTTTTTAACCTTTGAAGACAAAAGCAACCTTTAATGACTTTTTAATCAATACATCAGATGTTCCAAAGAATTCAACCTAACTATTTAATTGGATATTCAAAGAAATCAATCTCAGGCTCAAATGGGGTAACTGAAGGATTATTTTATCAATTCAACTCTAAAAATCAAGAAATAATCAAGCCAATTGCCTTAATCATGTCCAAGTATGTATGTGAATCATTAAAGTCTCAACAAGATATCAAAGCAAGTTCTAGCGCACATCAATTAAGAGAAAACTCACTCTAGAAGAAAAATAGGATTTCATTTATGAAAAATTCAATCATTAAGGCTCAAAACTCACTTTCTGGCTAAGTTAATAAATAAAACAAAAGCAAGCATACATGACTAATTTTCAAATAAGATGCTAAATTTTACTTTACTTCATTGAACAAGATTGTTTCACACATTATCAGCTCATGATCATTGGAATCCCTTTAAAAACATATCTCCATCAGCTCAGTATTAATCAAGACATCAACACACAATTTCAGCTTAATTACCAGCGTTACTCAAGTGCTCATCAAATATTTTTTTGTGAGTAGCCCCCCACACTTAAGATAAATATTGTCCTCAATATGGAAGAAGAATAAATAAAAGGGTAAAGAAAAAGAACAACACAACCTGATGAAAAGTGATAAAGTGTCAGACATAGAAGAAACAGAAGAGTCAGCACCACAACAAAATCTGAAAAATCTCAAAACACATTAGTAACATCTAAATGAAAAAAAAATAACAAAAATAACAAAAATAACTAAAATAAGATAAATAAAGAAGAAACACAGGTTGCCTCCTATGAAGCGCTTGTTTAACGTCATTAGCTTGACGTTGCCTCTTATTCAGGAAAATCAAGGTGGCTTAAAGCACCAAAAATAAGATAACCCCTTCTCCTTTTCAAAGCAGTGCCTCCCACTCTAGCCATCTATCAAGAATGTCTGTGGGCTATCTTTCTTCACCTCTAGCACACCGTACGATAAGACGTGAACAACCTCATATGGTCCACACCCTTTTGACCAAAACTTACCACGAAGAAGACGAAGACATGAGTTATCAACAAGAATTTTATCTTCAATCTTAAACTCACGCTGCTTGATACACATGTCATGCCGCTTCTTTGGCCTATTCTTGCAGAGCTGGGTATTCTCAAAGTCAGTGAAGCCTTGGGCAAGGTCATCTCTAGCATAGCAACAGTCATAGATTCCTGCATATATAAAGATACAGCACTACCCACAACATCAGTAGCATCTATACGATTACATGAATAAAAGGAACTAGAATTTTTTACAGAAGTAAAAACATTAAACATTACTTCCTCATCATTTAATCGTAAGGTCAACTTCCCTTCACGGACATCAATTAGTGCTTTTCCAGTAGCAAGGAAAGGACGCCCAAGTATGATTGGGATCTCGTCATCCTCCTCCATATCCAAATCATTGAAGTCAGCTACAAAAATAAATTTATCCACCTTTACTAAGACATGTTCTAAATTACCACGATGGTAAGTGATGGATCTATCGTTCAGCTGTAGTGAAATATTAGTGGGCATGGATTCCTACATTCTCAATTTCTTAAAAATAGAGAAAGACATCAAATTAATACTAGCACCCAAATCACATAATGTCTTCTCAAAATAAGAATTACCAATAGAGCAAGGAATAGTAAAACTCCTTGGATCTTTTAATTTTGGAGGTAACTTCTTCAAAAGGATGGCAGAACACTCCTTATTAAGACATACTGTCTCAAATTCCTTAAGCTTGCGTTTCTTTGTAAGTATTTCCTTCAAGAATTTTACATACTTGAGCATTTGAGAGATGGCTTCAACTAACAAAATATTAATTTGAAATTTCTTGAACATCTCCAAGAATTTAGCAAATTCCTTATATGGCTGATTGTTCTTAAGCCTCTAAAAGAATGAGGTCTTAGCATATGGTAATGGTTCATATACTGTGCTATGCTCACGATCCATCTTCGCTCTCTGCCACTTTGGTTCTTTCTTCTCAACCTCTCTTTCTTTATTGACATCTTGAATTGAGACATCTTTAGTAAGAATATCATTTTTCTTGGTCTCAATTCCTGACGAGCTAGGTGCTTCATTTGCCTTCTCATTTTTCACATTAGTTGACTCATCAAAAGTACCTCTGTACTCTGGCATTTCCTTCTTCTGGCAGGATTCCCCAAGTTCTTTACCACTTCTCAGGGTAATTACATGGACCTATTCCTTTGGATTAGTCTCAGAAGTACTAGGCAATGTCCCTAGTGCCCTTGTTGTCATCAATGTAGCTAATTGGCTAATCTGAGTCTCCATACTCTTCATTCTAGCATCTGAATGCTGCAAGTACTTCATTACCAAATCTTTACCTTGGCTTCTTTGCTGGTGCTTGGAAACCTAGAGGTGGTTGCGGAGCTCTATGCTAATTCTGCTGGTTGCCTAGTTGATTTTCCTATTTGAAATTAGGATGATCCCTCTAACCGAGATTGTACTGTTGCCAGTTGGAATTACCATCAAAATTTACTCCTTAAGGCTCAGGGGCATAGGGCCTACCAACTTGACAGTTTGCACTTATATGACCCTATACGCCACATGTTTCGCAAATGATTGGTGGGGCTGCACTGTTTGTTACCATCAGAGTTTCCACTTTCTTCGTCAAAGCTTCCAATTGACTCAAAATAGCAATAGAAAAATCAATAGCATGTACACCTGCTTGTTTTTTAGGAACATGATGCTCATTTTGCCATTGATAACTATTCAATACCATTTTTTCAATCAGTACTTGACTCTCAGTAGGTGTTTTCCTCCATATTATACCCCCATAGCAGCGTCAATGAGAGAACGGTTCGCAGGAGACAAACCATTGTAAAAAGTCTGTACCTACTGCCATACGAGAAATTCATGATGTGGACATCTCCTCAACAACTCTTGAAAACATTCCAAAGTTTCATAGAGAGTGTCCATGTCAAACTACACAAAAGATGATATGTCATTCCTTAACTTTACAGATTTAGAGGGAGGAAAATACTTAGTCAGAAACTGTTGTGTCAACTGATCCTATGTAGTGATGGAACCCTTTGATAGTGACGTTAACCATTGACTTGCTCTATCCCTAAGAGAGAAAGGAAAGAGTCGTAATTGGATTACATCTTCTGTCACCCCATTGTACTTGATAGTATCATACAACTGCAAGAACCTGGCCAAATGCTAATTTGGATCATCCGAAGGCAATCCATCAAACTGAACTAAATTCTAGATCATGGAGATTAATGCAGGCTTGATCTCAAAATTGTTAGCTGTCACAGCTAGTCTTAAAATACTCCCTCCATACCCTTCAGCAGTGGGCATAGAATATTCAAGCATGGTTCGCTCTGTTGGGTAGCTCTTTCTTCACGGTTTGGCTCAATCACTGGTTATCTCTTCATCATGTTTATATCTTCTGTCACAATTTCAATATAAGATCGTTTCCTTAACCTTTGAGTTGTTCTCTCAATTTCTGGATCAAGTGCCAAATCAAGAAATTGAGATCGAGTAAGTATAAACAAAAAATATGAAGTGACAAATTAACTAAAAATAAAAAATAAAAATAAAATAAGAAATAGAAATAAAAAAATAAAATAAGGAATAAAATAAAAGGCGTCTAACTTAACTAGATTTTTTCACTTCTAATATTACCAAACTTATTCCCGACAAAGGTGCAAAAAACTTGATACGTGTAAAATACACTAAGAGCAAGTGCACTCTATCGCCAAGTAATATAGGACTTGAGTCCTAATTATCGATTCCACAATGAATAAGTGATAATTACTAGATTCACAAAACTCTTTGTTATCCAGACAATTGAAAGTGCATGAAGAAATATAAATTAAAAGTAGAAAACAAATAAAGAAAAATAATGAACAATCAAACAAAGAATAGATAATCAATGAGAGAGAGAGTAGAACGCAAGGTTCACTTAATTCTAATTATTATGATTTTCTTTTATTTATGATGTAAGGTAATTCTTTAGCTAATATTCTCTTACCTGCTATTGAATCCCAATGTTCATGGATGAAACAATATTCTATTACTAGATTAAATCACTTATTTGGTCATTGAGTTGAATTAATTAGGAATGCATTAAACTTTAATTCAAGAGATGAACTAATATACCTGTCAATTCCATTGGTAGGAAAAATTAATGTTTGGTCATTCACCAATTTAATCCTAGGCTTACCATGTAAATTCACTCATTGAAAGCGGATGGTCACCCATCAAACAATGAATTAACACATGCCAAAAGTGATCAAGTTATGATAAGAATGTAAACAATATGATAGATCTTAAAAGAAATTACATTAATCAAATTAGAAATCAAACCCAAATAATTAGGAAAACAAGATCCCCCATAGCCCTAGCTATGAGTTTAGCTACTCATGTTCAATACAAATAAACTCATATTAGAATACAAACCTATAGAAAGAAAACTCAAAGAAAGGGAAAAACTAGAAAGAAAGAGAAATCAAAATCCCTTTAATGGAGATTATGATCTTCAAGCCTTCAAGAATCGAATTCTCCCTTCGAAGTCGTCCTCCAAGGTTTGCTACTGCAAAACTACTCTCTCACGATTAGGAATTTCCTATGTTATGTGCTCAATGTGAGAGATTTGTTGAATTTGGTGTATTTTCTTCTATTTATTGAAATTCACGTGCTCTGTTACACAACTAGTGCCTAGGCGCTAATTTCTGGACACTTGGGCGCTGAGCCACTTAAACCAGGATGTGCGCTGTTACGCATTGCGCGCTCAGGCGCTCATCCCTAGCGCTTAGGTGCTGGGTCACTAAATCATCATTGCTACATACGCTTTGGGCGCTCAAGCGCTCCACTTTAGCTCTCAAGCGTTGGACACTGATGAAAAATTCCTCTTTTCCTTACTTTCTTTGAACGTCCAGTCTTCTCCATGTGCAATTACTTGACAAAAACACACAAAATACATAATAAAAATATAATTAAATAATATTAAAAATAAAACAATACTTATGAATAAAATTCAATAAAAAAATATGAAAAGAATATGAAAAACCTAGGAATTGAGCTATAAAAATATGATATGTTGACGGTTGATCACCTTTCCTTCAGAATGTTCTTTATAAATTGAAGATGACAGACTGTGTCTAAAAATTTAATAATGATATTGTTTGTATGACATTAGAAATTTTGTACACAAGCTCCAATGCAACAAGTGAAGATTGTCAACCATCCAAATCTGTAGGTTTTGATCTAATATGTCTCTGGAAGTTTTAAAATTTTGTATTACTTCAAATCTTATTGTTAGTTCCTTATATTGCCATTGTTTAACTTGTTATCATACCTAGGATGGTTTTGGTAAAGTTTTGAACCATAGCTTATTGGCAAAAATTATTGAGCGAGAAATAACCAGTCACTGCATTGATACGGTAAGATTGTGCCTCTGTACTACTGTTATCATTTTTTGGATTGTAAACATAGTTTTAGAGTTATGAAGCTTCCATTTGTGCAACCATAAGAAACTTTTGGTGGGACTAGTACTTTATGTTCAAATTATCTCTTTTAAGGACCCCCTTGAAGGAAATAAAGGGGATAGGTAGAGAAGGAAAAATACACAAGCTCTCTTAAGAAACTCACTTGATTTAATTTATTGGCTTGATTACAAATGCACTAGTACATGAGTATTTATAGGTGCACTAGGTATCTCATGATGCTTGTGATACAATGGATTTATACATATTAAAACTTTAACACCTTAAAACTACAACTCCTAAAAATTACAAATTCTTAAATGTAGAGATACATGCGTAAGAAAATACTATGAACCTAGAAATACATGAACATAAGGAGCATGTGATAAATTAAGTAACATGTGATGAAATGAATCAAGTTTATATTTCCAACACCCCATCTCACTTATCATTTTTTCCCAGATTATTACTTTAGACAAATATGGTGTCTCAGGTCATTGTAATCATCATGATGTGCATTATGGAGTACGGTAAGTTGAATTATTATACTACTATTGATCAATATTGAATAAACAGAATTGGAAAAATCTGGAGATATAGCACTTGTACAGTTTGAGATTTATTTTACACGATATAATTTTAAAATTAAAATAACAATAAATGAATTGTGGGGTCCAGCTCAAAGAAAATAAGCACCAAAGGTGCAAGTTTTTCAACTCAACAGAAAACCATTTTTGGAGCACATGGTTTTGGAGCACATGGTTTTGCACAAACCACTTTTGGAGCATGTGGTTTTGCACTCATTTTGCTTCTATAAATAGAGGCAATTGAGAAGGAGGAAATGCATCAGATCCTCACAATCAAGAGAGTGAGAGAAAAATAGAGAGAGAGAGCCTCTTAGAGAGTTTCTTGAGAGAGAAAAATAATGAGCCAATTTGTGAGAATTATATCCACAAATTGAAGATCAAATATCATTGTATTTTGTATTCCCATTATTTTATAGTGGAGATTTAAGTGGCCTACGGGTCCCGTGGTTTTTTCCTTACTCACATTGAGAAGGTTTTCCACGCTAAAAATTTTCTGATGTTGTTATTATAATTATTTTACGCTTCCGCATAGTGCCTATTTTTGAGTTCACAGAGGAGGGAAATTATGCAGGCATTTCCCACCAGTGGTATCAGAGCTCTCAGAGCTCTGGGATACTAGGTGCCGGATTCATAAGAAAATTCTTAGTATGCTCTGTGGTTGCAGCATTGTCTGATCTTCCACATCAGAAAAGAATTATTCTCGTTGTTGGAAATAACGTGTGGTGGTGTGAAAGTGTTGTCTAGGAAAGTTCTGGCTAGGAAAGACTTGGTATTTAAGTGTGTCCATTAGTGACTCACCTCTCTTTCCTGGGAACCTACCTGGTGCACTATTTGCATACTACAGTTATTGTATACGGTACTGTTTACCTGTACAACACTATTCACGTATATTGTATTGGCCTGTGTAACTCAAGATGGAGGGAGCTGTCACTCATGATGGAGATATGTTCAAGTTAACTGTTGATAATTACTCCTATTGGAAGCCGATGATGGAAGACCACTTATACTGCAAAGATTTGCATGAGCCAATCACCCAAAAAGATAAATCGGAGGGGAAGACCGACAAAGAATGGGAGCTCCAGAATCGGAAAGCAGTAGCTATGATCCGAAAATATATTGACAGAAGTTTGTTCGAACATGTATCAACTTATACCAATGCGTATGATTTGTGGACGAAACTTGAATCCTTGATTCAAAAGAAGACGCCCAGGAATAAAGCCCACCTTGTTAGACGACTGGTGAAGTTGGAGTACTCGGATGGTCAGAACATGATCGAACATTTGAATACTTTCAAAGGTATAGTGAATCAACTAACGAAGACAGAAATGAAGATAGACGATGAGTTACAAACTCTTCTATTCCTCAGTTCTTTGCCTGAGAGTTGGGACACTCTAGTTGTCACTCTCGCAATTACGCTCCCAGGAAGGAAAGCTTAGCATGGATTCTCACATGGACATACTTTGAATGAAGAGTCAAGACGGAGAGAAAGGGCGTGAACAACCAGTTTGAAGCCAACGTTGTTGACAACAGAGGAAGGAGCAAGAATCGTGAAAAAGGAGGTCGTGGAAAATCACAAGGTAGATCCAAATCTCGCACTAGACTAAGTTGTTATTACTGTGGTAAACCAGGCCACGTAAAGTCTGAGTGCAGATTCTTGAAGAGAGACCAACAAGCTGGAACAGTCCACCCTGACCAGATTAACCCAAAGAAGAAGAAGGAAGATGGAACAACTACTGCAGTAGCCTCGACTGATGAGAATATATTTCTTATCGAAGAAGAAAATTATCTGAATGTTGCATCTGATGATTGCATTTGGATAATTGACTCAGGAGCATCCTTCCACGTCACACCTCATGAAGAATTTTTCTCATCATACCAAAAAGGAGACTTTGGTACGGTGAAGATGGGAAATCATGTTACAAGTAAGATTGTTGGCATTGGTGAAGTAACGATGATTACTGAGAATGGAAACAAGCTTATGCTGAAGGAGGTAAGACATGTTCCAGACATGCGACTGAACCTCATCTCAGTAGGAAAGTTAGATGAAGCCGGAATGATAAACCAGTTTGGTGCCGGCAGATGGAAACTCAGCCGAGGAAGCATGATTATTGCTCGTGGCAGAAAAGAAGGCTCTCTGTACATTATGCAGGGAAAGATATGCAAAGGGGAGATGAATGTTGCTCAAGATGCAAGCAAGGAATTGTGGCACAAACGATTGGGTCACATGAGCGAGAAAGGTTTGGAGATTCTAGCAAAAGATCATCTTCCAAACATAAAGGGACAGCCACTTGAATCCTGTGAAGACTGTCTAGCAGGCAAACAACACAGAGTGTCTTTTCAAAGATCAGATGATGCAAGAAGAAGAAAGCAGATTCTGGATCTTGTTCATTCAGATGTTTGCTCAACATCTGAAAGGTCCCTTGGCGGTGCCCAATACTTTGTTACCTTCATTGATGATCACTCTAGGAAGGTGTGGGTGTATTCATTGAAGACGAAAGATCAAGTTCTTTAAGCTTTCAAGGAATTCCATGCTTCTGTAGAACGAGCATCTGGAAAAAAGTTGAAATGCTTGAGAACTGATAATGGCGGAGAGTATAGAGGTCCATTTGAAGCATACTGTAAAGCTCATGGGATAAGACATGAGAAGGTACCTCCCAAGACACCTCAGATGAATGGACTAGCTGAAAGGATGAACGAACGATTGCGAGAGAAAGTCGAAGCATGCTTTCTCAAGCAAAACTTCCCAAGGCATTCTCAGGGTAAAGCGAGAAGAACTGCAGTTGATTTGATCAATTTGTCTCCTTCAAGACCTTTAAATGGAGAGATTCCAAAAAGTATGGTCTGGAAAGAAAGCCTCTTATGGTCACTTGAGAGTCTTTGGGTGCAGGACATTTGTCCACATTCCTAAAGATGAAAGAGCAAAGCTTGATGCAAAGACGAAGGAATGCATATACTTTGGTTCACCAAGTGATGAACTTGGCTTCAGATTATGGGATCCTGTAAACAAGAAGATTGTTCGAAGCAGAGACGTGGTATTTTGTGAAGATCAGACGATCCAAGATATTCAGCAATCTAAGAAGCCAAAGACCATTGTGGTACACAATTCAGGGGGAGAGATTCCTCAAAGGAATGAGCAACCTGATCAGACAATACAACCTCATCAAATGGAGCAACCTGTTCAGACGGAACAACCTGACCAGACAGAACAAAGTCAGGCAATGCATGAAGAACAGATGGAGACTGATCAAGTAGAACAAGAACCTCAAGTGAGAAGATCAACGAGAGTCAGACAACCATCAAGAAGGTATTTCTCAGATGATTATGTCACTCTTACTGATGAAGGAGAACCTCAAAGTTTCATAGAAGCCATTGAGACGAATGATAAAGAGAAATGGATGCAAGCCATGCAAGAAGAAATACAGTCCCTGAAGGAGAATCAGACGTATGACCTGGTGAGATTACCAGATGGAAGAAAGGCATTGAAAAACAAGTGGGTATTCAAACTCAAGACTGAAGAGAACAACCCAAACCCCAGGTACAAAGCAAGGATTGTTGTGAAGGGGTGCAACCAGAAGAAAGGCATAGATTTTGAAGAAATCTTCTCACCAGTGGTGAAGATGACATCCATTAGAGCAATCCTTGGTCTAGCTGCAAAACTAGACTTGGAAATAGAACAGCTTGATGTTAAAACAGCATTCTTACATGGAGACTTAGAGGAAGAAATTTATATGGAGCAACCAGAAGGTTTCGAAGAACCAGGCAAAGAACATCTAGTGTGTCGTCTGAAGAAAAGCCTCTATGGTCTGAAGCAAGCTCCAAGACAATGGTACAAGAAGTTTGATCTTTTCATGACCCAACACAATTTTAAGAAGACCTCCGCAGACCATTGTGTGTTTGTGAAGAACTATGAGAATGGTGAATCCATCATACTACTGTTGTATGTTGATGATATGCTGATTGTTGGAAAAGATAAGACAAAGATAGCTGCTCTCAAGAAGGCATTGAGCAAATCTTTTGCCATGAAAGATCTGGGTGCAGTAAAGAAGATTCTTGGAATGAAGATCATCAGAGATCGATCTAGAAGGATGTTGTGGATGTCACAAGAAGACTATATCAAGAAAGTTCTTGAAAGGTTCAACATGCATAATGCCAAACCTGTGCATGTTCCATTACCTGGTCATCTCAAACTAAGTAAGACACAATGTCTAGGGAATGAAGAAGAAAAGGAAGAAATGAGCAAGGTGCCCTATTCTTCTGCTGTTGGTAGTCTTATGTATGCAATGGTCTGTACAAGACCAGACATTGCTTATGCTGTAGGAGTTGTGAGTAGATTCCTATCGAATCCAGGAAAAGAGCATTGGAATGCTGTGCAATGGATACTAAGGTATCTGAAAGGAACTGCCAAAAGGTGCTTGTGTTTTGGAAATGGAAATCTAATGCTCACTGGGTATTCAGATGCAGATATGGCAGGAGATGTGGATTCAAGAAAGTCTACATCGGGATATCTGATTACTTTTGTAGGGGGAGCTATCTCATGGCAGTCACGACTACAAAAGTGTATTGCTTTAAGCACTACAGAAGCTGAATTTATCGCAATCACTGAAGGTTGCAAGGAGATCCTGTGGATGAAGAAATTTCTACAAGAGTTAGGTCAGACTCAAGAAAGCTATGTTCTCTATTGCGACAGTCAGAGCGCAATTCATCTCAGCAAGAACTCGACATTTCATTCAAGGTCGAAACACATCGACGTAAGGTATCACTGGATCCGTGATGTGTTGGAAAGTAAACTGCTGCAGATTGAGAAAATACATACCAAAGACAACGGGGCAGATATGATGACAAAAGCTTTACCTAAAGAGAAGTTAGAAGTCTGTAAAGAAATTGCAGGCTTAGCATCAACCCCAAATTGATCCAAATATATTTTCCATTTGGCTGGAGGGGGAGAATTGTGGGGTCCAGCTCAAAGAAAATAAGCACCAAAGGTGCAAGTTTTTCAACTCAACAGAAAACCATTTTTGGAGCACATGGTTTTGGAGCATATGGTTTTGCACAAACCACTTTTGGAGCACATGGTTTTGCACTCATTTTGCTTCTATAAATAGAGGCAATTGAGAAGGAGGAAATGCATCAGATCCTCACAATCAAGAGAGTGAGAGAAAAATAGAGAGAGAGCCTCTTAGAGAGTTTCTTGAGAGAGAAAAATAATGAGCCAATTTGTGAGAATTATATCCACAAATTGAAGATCAAATATCATTGTATTTTGTATTCCCATTATTTTATAGTGGAGATTTAAGTGGCCTACGGGTCCCGTAGTTTTTTCCTTACTCACATTGAGAAGGTTTTCCACGCTAAAAATTTTCTGGTGTTGTTATTATAATTATTTTACGCTTCCGCATAGTACCTATTTTTGAGTTCACAGAGGAGGGAAATTATGCAGGCATTTCCCAACAAAATGTGTAATCATATATGGGAGGAGTAGCTTAGTTTGCATACTTAGAACACTTCAATACTCAAATAACCATGAACTGCCTTTCTAATTCCTAACATTTTCTTTTTTAAATGTGTTGAAGTTTTTGTTTTAAAAGCTCCTGTTAAGCTGCTGTGCAGTGGTGCAGATTAATGCCATCTTATTAGAATACGATATTGATATTTGACCACGCATGCTTCTTATAGTAATTATTTAAATGTTGTCAGCAATTTTCTGTTTCTTGTGCCTTCTGATTGCTACAATTATCCTTGTGGATTCTTTAACAGTTCTCTTAGTCCTCGTCTGTGTCATCTCTAGCACAGTATCCAAGAAAATGATAGATGACGGGGGTTAAGTGCATGAGGACATGATCTTAGATTTACCTATTTAGATTTAATTCATTAGATTAGTCACGTATCTCTTTCTCTCATTCTTATGCTGCTATATCTCTGACGTCAAAAATTTTTCCATGTTGTAAACAGCAAGCTACTATATGATACTTTACAAAGAGATATTGAAGTTTGGGATTGTATGTTTTGCTTTCTTAATTTTCTTTTCCTATCTTATTTGACCAAATATTCATTATAACTTGTTCAAATTGACATATTCTCCTGGGGTGTCTTCATTATTCTTAGGTTAGCACTAACATATTGCGCAAGTATAGTGGTCCTGTTGATATCTGGTTGTCCATGTTTTGGCCCATGCTGCTCTCAAATAAAACAATGCAGTGCCTGGTAAATGAACATCCACGTAGGAGCTTTCTCGCTATGGCCCAACACTCAAGCCAGTGGATGTGGTATGTTTTCCCTTATTTTTATTATAAAACTGTATCCGAAATATCTCTACCTGAAATTTGCAAATGTTGTTCAATTGGATTTTGTTTCTTTTGGTGTTTTCTTCCTTCGATCTCTATCCTTCCTCTTGGTTGTCAATCTTCCATCCATTACACATGACATCTATGTGATACATATTTAAACACTTAAATTGAAGTTATCTCGAGGCATTGTCCAACAGCACATATTTTTCTCAATCTAAAAATTAATTTTATTTCTGAAGGTTCCGCAAGCTTTTTGTAGCCTTGTCCAGTTATACCTATATGAACACTCTTAGAAAGATCAAGTAAGGTTACGACATTGAAAGAAATCAAAGGATCACACTGCTTGTGACTTGTAATATCATGTTTTGCTTACTTAGTTTACAGTTCGTTGGGTCAGTAAAGTAGCACAATAAGTGTTCTTTATTACTGATGTATTAGCAAAAGGCCATGACCATCCTTAATGATTCTTTTTATCAATCTTCAATCACCCAAAAGCTAATACTTGCAAGTGTTCTGTAATTATATTTGGTGATCCTTCTTTTAATCATGTGTAACGTAACATCTTTGAGCAATTGCATATGCAGAGACTGAAAGAACGGCATCTGATTTGGCGGGACTGCTTAATGTTGCCGCCATGTTCAAGGTTTAATTTACAACGAAATATTGAGTAGAGAATAGATGGAGGGTGAATATGTTGGAACCTTCAATAAAATTAAGTTGATATATGCTAGGGATAAATTACTACATGCTCCTAGTGGACTCCATCATTATTTAAATGCTGAGATATCAAAATATGAATAGAGCACACTTCTACATGTCATAATTTCTTCATGTCATATTTTATTATTCAGATATTATTTTATTTGTAATGAATTTTAGTTTGTTTATTTTGTTTGTACTAGATTTTAATTTATTTATGTGTTGAGTTATCACTTAAGATATTCATCTAAAATTGTTTTGACAAATTAATACATTTGTTTAAATTTTAATTATTTCATAATTTTATTTGAATATACTAATTAGTTGTAATATAAAATAAGTTGAAATGTATTAAAATTGACATGTCAACAAAGTTGAAATAACTAAATTAATTTAAAATAAAAATAATATAACTGCCCCTAAAAAAGAAGTAAGATTATTTTTCAATTTTAGTGCGATTTGGAAACCGATGCTATAAATAAATAATAATGAAATACAAATATTTTTTGCAGCGGTTAAGGACCGCCGCTCAATGTAACAAAGCCGCAGCAAAGATAACTGCTGTGAAAACCACCACTAAAAAAAAATAGCAGCAATTATTCCAGCAATTGCTTGAAACTGCCGCAAAAATGTTTAAGGATGCCTGTGGCTAATTTTTTTTGCGGCAATTTGAACTGCCGCTAAACATAATTTCTAACACCGCTATTAACCATTATTTTTGTAGTGTGTCGCAGTATAGTTATATTTTCATGGCTCAATTAACACGAGGCAATCATACTTATAAAGAACATGTTATTGCCTAAATCTATTTTGGCATTCATAAAAAGTCTTAAGTAGGATTACCAATATAACAATTCAAAAAGTATCTAATGGATCTTAACAAATGTAGAAAAGAGATTTTCAACCCTCTTTTCTTACAGGTATCACATATGACATTAGTACTATATGCGGATATGACTTTTGTTTATATCCCTTTGTTTTGCTTAGATCCAATGACTCTTATTAATTAACACTTATAACCATTAATGGAAAAAAAAATTCACGTGACTTTCTTTTTAACTGCGGAAGGCCATTCCTTCTTTCTCATTCAATTTTCTCAAACCTAATGTAAAATGGTAGAAGTTTTATCTGTGAAGTAATCATGCAATTCTCCAAAAATTTCCCATTGTTACAGGCGTTATACACGTCTAAAATAGCATTATTGTACTTCTCTTAACAAACAGAAAAAGATGAATGGCCATGTCCTATGGACCACAAGTAATGCTTCTTTGAATCTTCCTCACACCATTACCTATTTGCTTTGAAAAATAACCTATGCATACATTCCATCAAACCCCACCTCCAGACAGTTATCACTTTGTCAAAAATAATATTTGTAGTCCACCAATAAATGTAAGCTTTCAACGCCTTATTGGATGTGACACTGCAGAATGCCAAATTGCCAACATGATGGCCAGTGCCATATAAACCCATTGATGAAAGGGCTTTAGGCCTCTAAATTTACAAGGACTCATAATTTCATAATAAAATAATTAATCATATTAAAAATAAAAATTAAGATAAGTAATAATAAATTACCAGGACTTTCGTCTTAATTTGCTTTTATTTTTTTTTCCTTGACTTCAATCTTTTCTAAAGAATAAAAAATTACGAATAACTTAATTATAAAAATTTAATTAAGAATTTTGCATATCAAAAAGTTAGTAAAATAAAATTAGAATAAAAAAAATTCGTTTATTTTCTCAAAAGGCCTCATTTTATATTTAGCTTTAAGCTTATGAGATTATTGAGCCACCCCAGATGATGCCTCCTAATCTCAGTCAAATACATCCATTGGCATCTCCATTGACATGATTTTTGCGACCAAGGCTATGAAACGGGGATTGCCTACAATTGAAAATGTTAGGTATTTGAGCTTCTGCTGTTGTGAAATTGTAGGAGAGAAATTAACAGAGAAAGAGGTCCCATGAGATTATGTGGCAATTTACTTATAAACATTAGATCTAAGTAAAATAAACGGACAAGATAAAGTGAGTCTTTTGACTTACTCATTGATTTACTCATAGTAAATGGATCGCTAGACACACATATATATATATCAAAAAACATATGAAAGCATCATAAGACCTCATAAATAAAACATGATAACACAGACACACACACACACACATATATATATATATATATATATATGATTGAAAAAAATATGAAAAGCATCATAAGACCTCATAAATAAAACATGATAGATTAGTCACTCTATGATTGAAGGAAAAAGTAGAAAAACAAGTTTTCATTTCTAGTTTAGTTATAGCAAATATATTACAAACTACATATATTTATCAAATATTCGAGTATATGGTGGGGTGTCAGTATAGGATATGTATCGACATTAATATAACAAACATTTTAAAGTACTTGTAATTCCTAGATTAAAAATTACAAACTGACTCGATGTCTATATAAACTAAGGTCGTACATGCTTGTCTTTAATTTTTAGAAACATGACCTTGATTTTGCTTAATGATGCTACAACATCTGTCATATTCATTCGCTCTTCAGGTAAATCTGCACAACAATTCAAGGCCAATCTCAAAATAGATGATATAGATGCTATTATGTCATCAATATGATGTCCTTCATCTTGTAACAAATTGGAATCCACAGCTCGAGTAATTGCATGGGGTAATGATTCACTAATCCAACCTTTCATGCTCAATCCAGCAACAAACAACTCGTCTGTTGGCTTCTTTCTTGTGAATGTTTCCATCAGCATAATCCCAAAACTGTATACATCTCCTTTTGTAGAGATAATCCCCTTGGATCCAAACTCTGCATGCCAATCCAACATCGATTAATTTTACTTATAATACTTTTTATAGTGCACATTAAGTTTTTCCTTTATAGTAATAGTGACATGGCAATTGAAACCTATGCTCTCATTGAAATAACTGAAAGCTCTTATGATCAGTATCCGATTTCTACTGCATATTAAATAACTTTTGGAACAGCTAGGAGGTATACAACACAAATAAGCCACTAAAATAGGAAGAACAAAATGTTAAGGTACTATTAGACCAATAGAAAGGAAATATCCAAAATAATGAACGTTTCAAAATAACAATTTAAAGAATGCATTTCAGTTCACATGAGATTTTAAATTAAAAGCACTTCTGATTAAAGGTCAGTGAGTGTTTTGAATCTTGTAATTTACACCTTGGTTGGGTGATCTTCAATTGTCTGTGCAACCTATGCAAAAATATGGTTATAATCAAAATAACAAAAGTTAAAAGGAAATTATATACTAATGTAGGATAATTACCTGGTGCAATGTAACCAAGTGTGGCCATGGTCTCGGTATATTCTTTGGATTGTCCTTCATCTAAAAGCTTCGCAATGCCAAAATCACTGACATGGGCAACCATGCCTTCGTCCAATAAGACATTACTAGGCTTTACATCACAATGAACCACTGTTGGTGAAGAACCATGATGCAAATAATCCAATGCAGATGCCACATCTATCATTATATCTAGCCTTTGCAAGAAGTCTAGACAAAAGTTATGAGAGTACAACCATCTTTCAAGGCTCCCATGGGGCATGAACTCCATTACTAAAAGCTTGTAATCAAAATTTGAACAGCTACCGATGATCCTGATGAGATTTCGATGACGCAGATTGCGCATTGCTTCACATTCTACATTAAAGCCCTTTGATTCAAATTCTAAGTCCAAATTAAATAATTTGACTGCAACCACCATGCCATCTGAAAGTATACCTTTGAACACGGAGCCAAAACTGCCCTTACCAAGTAAATTACTCTCATCAAATCCATTGGTTGCCCGTGAAAGTTCATAATAGGGAATCATTTTTGTTGCTGGTAAGGTTGATAAACTTCCTTCACTAGGATTACCATCATTCTTTGTTTGACGCCTTATTAGGAGGAATACACATAGAACAACCAAAATGATTGACAGCATTATAGGCAATATACATTTGATGAAAAACATATTTGCCTTTGACCTTTGCTTCTTCATTTTACTGCATGGTGGGACTTGTAGTCTAGCATTTCCACAAAGTGCTTTATTAAATATGAAAGATTGAGGTGTGAAAGCTTTAAAAGGCCCACCGTTGGGAATCTCTCCTTCTAACCTATTATAAGAAAGATTGATAAATTTGAGATAATGAAGTGACTCCAGGGATTTTGGAATCACGCCAAACAAATAGTTTTGGGATAAGTCCAGGGATGTCAAACTTATCAAACTGCCAAGTGAATCAGGAATATTCCCTAGCAATTTATTATGTGCTAAGTTGAGAGTTTGCAAATTTAGCAATCCAGCAATGGCCCTAGGAATGCTTCCTGAAATTTGATTCTTTGATAGATCCAACAATATAACAGCTTTTAAGTTCCCAATATCTTCGGGAAGAAATCCAGTTAAAGCATTGTCAGATAAGTCTATCTCTAGAATGTCTTTGAGACTCCAAAGAGAAGAGGGTACCCCATTCAGTTTGTTAGAGTTCAAGTAAAGCTTTCGTAGAGAAGTAAGATTACCAAAGCATGCTGGGATCACTCCAGAAATTAGCTTATTTTCAGTTATATACAACTCACTCAGTTGTTTGATTTCACAAAGTTCATCAATAATGGTTCCCTGTAGTTGATTGATTCCCAGACTCAAATATTGAAGAGACTGCAAACCATTAATTGTCTTTGGAATCGTTCCACTTAAATCATTCTCGGACAAACTTAGCACAAACAACTTGCTTAAATTTCCAATTTCCAATGGAATTTTACCATCAATATAGCAAGCATCAGCTAAGAACTGTTCCAAACTGGACATATTTCCAATTGATTTGGGAAGCTTTCCATGCATTGGATTCCCTGTTATGCCTAGAAAATTCAAAGAACTAAGGAAGCTTACTTCAATAGTGGAAGCATCAGTGGTTAAATTATTGTATGCTACATCAAGCCACTGAAGATTTCTCAAATTCCCAAGAGCAGTCGGTATAACTCCATTGAACTTATTGTGGTTGAAATCCACAAAGTTAAGCTTAGAAGCATTGGACATGCTACTTGGAATTTTTCCACTAAGCTTGTTTTCAAATAAGTGTAGTTCTTCCAAGTCTTCTAGGCCGATATGTAATGGAAGAAATCCTGAGAGGGAATTATTTGCCAGAAACAAGTAACTCAGTGATGACATGTTAAAGATACTTGAGGGAATAGATCCACTTAAATGGTTATCTCCCAATGCTAAATTCTGTATAGGAAGATCACCAATCTCCTCGGGTATAGAACCTGAAAGAACATAACAATTCATAGAGGAAGGAAAAATAACATAAATTAACATCTTTAGTCTTGACGTACATAGAATATTTTTCTGTTACTTGAAGAAGCAGAGGTTCAGATTTAAGATTATTTACAAATTATACTCAAATTCATCTATTAACTCAAATTTAGTTGCTCGTGAATGTATAATAATAATTACATAGCTTAAAAGTTTAAAAAAATTCTATTTATAGTGCTCCACCTAATAGTTTGCGTTTTTAGAAGAATTAATTCTTGAAATACTATCAAGCTTCCTGTAGATTTCATTTATTAATAAACGAACCCAATCTTGCTACGGTCGACAACATTATATTAAAGCTACAAAGCAATTTAAGTTTCATTTTAGTGTAAATTAAATAAACAAAATTATTTAAGATAGATTTATAGATTGATGGAAAGAGTGGTATACCTGTGAAAGAGTTGCCACCCAAAAATAAGTCTTCGAGCTCCGTACAATTGCTGATAGATCTTGGAATGCTTCCAATAAATTGATTATTATCCAAATAAACGGATTCTAGTAAAGGAAGCTGATGAAACATCACTTCTGTAAGGCTACCATACAACTTGTTTTTTTCAAGGCTGAGTGCTCTCATTGAAGATATGTTAAAAAGAGACGATGGAATTTCTCCTATAAACAACATAAACTTTATAATATTATCGATATATGCATTGAGCCACTAAAACATACCTCCAGAAAAATGATATGAATCATAGTAGAATTCTTGCAGGAATTAGTTTGCTCATTTGCTGTTTAATACTTCTCTCTCTTGTTGGAGTAATTGATTGAAAGTTTGTACGTTTGATTTCGAGTTAGATTGTAATTTGAAAACTAATAATAGGAAAAATTTAGAGATAAAAGAAATAATTTATATTTGTGATAAACATTAGTCATATAGCTTCCTAAGGTTGTCAAATAGGTAGGCCTAAACTAACTCGTATACTCAAGCAGGCTAAATAAGTTGGCTCAATTTTAACACTAAAAAAAGAAAAGAATCTTGTTATACAAGTGTTTTAACGGTACTGATTAAGATTTTAAAATAAAAATTATTTTATAAAATATTAAATATTTAATATATTAAAAATTGAATAAGTTCTACTTAGTCTCAATTGGACCTGTCACTTTGAATTATATATCATTTTTGTTGAAAGAAAGAAAAGAAAAGAGAGACATATGAGAAAATCGTGTGTTTCAACTATAAACGTAGGCTGAATGTATACTCAATAAGTAATAGATAATTACACAATTTACATAATGTGAGACTAACAAATGTACATACAGTTTTCAATACTCCTCCTCAAGCTGGAGCATATAAGTCATATGCACCAAACTTGTTACAAATATAATTTACTCGAAGACCTCTCAAAAACTTAGTGAAAACATCTGTCAATTGATCATTTGAATTGACAAAGCTAGTGGTGATGTCTCCAGACAAGATCTTTTCTCTAATAAAGTGATAGTCTATCTCAATGTGTTTTGTCCTCTTATGAAACACTAGATTGGAAGCGATATGCAATGCAGCTTGATTATCACAAATAAGAGTCATTTGCATAACATTTCCAAACTGAAGCTCTTTAAGAAGCTGTTTTAACCAAATAAGCTCACAAGTAGCTGAGGCCATGGCTCGATATTCTGCTTCGGCACTTGATCTTGTAACCATATTTTATTTCTCACTCTTCCAGGATATCATATTACCCCCAATGGATACACAATAATCAGAAGTGGATTTCCTACCAGTAGGAGAACCTGCCCAATCAGCATCTGAGTAGTCAATAATCTGAGTGTGTCCTTTGTCTTCATAGACAATGCCTTTTCCTGGAACTCCCTTAATATATTTAAGAATACGAATCACTGCATCCCAATGTCCTTCACAAGGCGAGTTTAAAAATTGGCTCACTACACTCACCGCAAAAGAGATATCTGGATGGGTAACAGTAAGATAGTTAAGTATTCCAACCAATCATCTATATCTTCCTGGGTCTAAAAGTGGCTCCTCCTGATCCGGTAAAAGTTTAATATTGGGATCTATAGGAGTGTCAAATGACTTTGCATTCAATAGTCCTGTTTCTTCAAGAATATCCATAGCATACTTCCTTTGTAAGATAACTATGCCATCCTTGAATTGTGTCACTTCAATTCCCAAGAAATAACGAAATTTGCCAAGATCTTTGGTCTGAAAATGATGACAAAGATGCTATTTTATCTGAGTTATACCTTGGTGATCGTTGCCTGTAATAACAATATCGTCCACATACACAATCAAATAGATACAGCCTCGGATTATATAACGATAGAAGACAGAGTGGTCAGCCTCATTGCGAGTCATACCAAACTGCTGAACAATAGTACTGAATCTACCAAACCAAACCCGAGGAGATTGTTTGAGACCATACAAAGACTTGTGTAGGTGACAAACGAGGCCAGAAAACTCCTCCTGAGCAACAAACCCTAGAGGTTGCTCTATGTAGACTTCTTCTTCCAAATCACCATGGAGAAAAGCATTCTTGATATCCAGTTGATGAAGGGACTGGTGGCGAATAGCAGCCATAGATAGAAAAAGCCAAACAGAAGCCATTTTCGCCACTGGTGAGAAAGTGTCCCCATAATCCAAACCAAATATCTATGTATACCATTTTGCCACAAGACGAGCCTTTAGGTGATCAAGAGTGCCATTAGGGCCAACCTTGACTATATAAATCTACCTGCAACCTACAACAGACTTTTCAGGAGGAAGAGGAACAAATTCCCAAGTGCCACTGCTCTGAAGTGCACAAATTTCATTAATCATTGTCTGTCGCCACCCAGGATGGGATAAAGCGTCACTTAGAGATTTAGGAATAGACACAGAAGACAAGGTGGAAAGACAAGCATAATGCAATAAAGAGAGACGATGGTAACTTAGAGTAACATAGTGAGGAGAAGGGTTACGAGTGGATCGTATACCTTTTCGAAGAATAATGGGAAGGTCAGGCACGGGAGGCAGTTCCGGAGTTAGTAAAGGAGGTGGAGCTAGAAGAGAGTCCACAAGGCCCTCAGTAACCTCTACAACCTCTGATGGTGGTGGCAGTGGCTGTGGCTGTGGCCGACGATGATAGACCTGGATGGGGCGAGTAGTAGGGATCAGGGCACCAACAAGAGAAGGTGATGATGGAGAAAGGTCAACTGGGACAAGAGGAGGAAAAGTAGGGAGGACTTCAATAATGGGTGGAAGTGGTTGGTCAGGAGACTTAAAGAAAAGAACAAACTCAAAGAATGTGACATCGGCAGAGACTAGATAACGCTTAAGAGTGGGTGAGAAACACCGATAACCTTTTTGAGATCAATGGTAACCGAGAAAAACACATTTTATGGAGCGAGCAAACAGTTTGTAAAGACTTGGAGTGACATCATGGGCAAAACATGTCAACCCGAAGACATGAGGTGGAAGAGAATAGAGGGGTTGGTGAAGAAACAAAACAGAATGAGGTACCCGATTATCAAGCATAGAAGAGGGCATATGGTTAATCAAATAGCAGGCAGTGAGAACCGCATCGCCCCAAAAATGGAAGGGAATACGACCATGATGCAAAAGAGTCCGAATGGTTTCAATAAGATGTCTATTTTTGCACTCAGTAACCCCATTTTGTTGTGGGGTATAGGCACAAGATGTTTGATGAAGAATGCCGTTAGATGCCATAAAAGTTTGAAAATTATGAGATAAAAATTCACATGCATTATCACTACGCAAAATACGAAGTGGAACACCAAACTGAGTTTTTATTTCATGATAAAAGGTCTGAAAAATTGAAAATAACTCTGATCTATTTTTCATTAAAAATAACCAAGTACATTGAGAATAGTCATCGATGAAAGTAACAAAGTATTTAGACCCAAAAGTAGACTCAACACGACTAGGACCCCAAATATCATAATGCACTAAAACAAAAGGAGACGCAGCTCGACGACACACTCTCTCGGGAAATAGAATACGAGTGTGTTTCCCAAGTTGACACGACTCATAAGGTAAACTAGATAACTTAGAAAAGTGTGACAACATTTGCTATAGTTTGGCAAGGCTAGGATGACTCAACTGAGCATGGATTGTGAGAGGGGAATCTATAATAGAGCACACACGAGAAGTGGCAGAGAGTTGGTAAAGGCCATTAGACTCACATCCGACGCCAATAATCTGTCCCAAACTCCGGTCCTGCAAAATGATAGAGTCTTTAGTGAAACTAATGCGATAATCTAAAAAACGTGTCAAACGACTAATGAATAGTAAATTCAAAGGACATCCAGGGACATAAAGAACAGAATCAACAGACAGACAAGGGAGGGGATGGACAGTTCCAATCCCTTGGGGCTGTGTTTAAGAACCATTTTCTAAAGTAATCATAGGTAAATAGCCAGAGTTAGAAAATTAGGAGAAAAGACACTTATTACCAGAGATATGGTCAGATGCACTAAAGTCAAGGACCTAATAATGGTGATTGAGAGAGATAAGCAAATGCATTACCAGTGTGCTCAACAGATGCAGTAAAGTTAGAAACCTGCTGTTGCTCAAACCATTTCAGAAAATCTGCATAGGCAGCCGGAGATGGGGTTGGTGGTGTAGAAGGCTTAGGTAAATCAGTTAGAGCAACCTGGGCAACATTGGCAGCCTATGTAGGACAACCATGTTTAGTCCAACATCTATCCTCTGTATGACCTAACTTGTTATAGAATGTATACTTCAGACGAGGCCTACCCGAGGCGCCAGTGCGAGAACAACCATGATTGGCACCTTGGGAGACGAGTGCAGAAGTATCAACTGGAGCCGAGGCTAGGCTAGAATCAGAGGAGTGCTTAGCCGGGACCTGGAGCAAAGTAGACCAAGCAAAGGACAGAGTATGGATAGTAGGCGAACCCAAAATCTGATCACGATTGGCAGAATATTCTTGAGGTAAACCATACAAGGCCATGAGCATGAAAAAGGTGCTGTGTTGCTCGAGTTCTTCTGCTGGGGTAGCAACAGGGGGTAGCAACTCATTAAAATCATGGAGAGCTGCATGAACCTTTCCCAAGTAAGCAGACATAGGGTCATCAAACTGCCTAGGAGCAATAACACTCATGAGATTGTGACAAACCCCATATAGCCGCTGAGTGTCGTTAGTGTAAAGAACCTTGGCCTGCTCCCAAACAGAAGCACAAATGGTCTGAGCACGAAAGATCTGCTTGAAGGACGAGTAAATAGTGGACTTGATGACAACGCACAACTGTTTATCAATCTTCTTCCACCTGGGTTGTTCTTCTGCAAGCATAGAGTCAAGGTCCATGGTGAGGTGGTCTTCATATCCTTGACCCTCAAGCCACAACTTGAAGTCTGAGGCCCAAGTATCATAGTTGCTGTCATCTAATTTATCAGCGGAGAAAGGAGCATTGAGGTAACTCGTGAAAACAAGAGGCTCAACCTTTGGGTTGTCTTTAGAACTATATGGGGAGGTAGAAACAAACAGTCACGATCATAAAAGGCGAGGACAGATCCTGACAAAAGAAAGAAGGGCGACAACGGTGCTGCAAACAGTTGCCAGAGGTAGTCGAATTGTCGGCCAGAAGGTCACCTAAAATGGTCGTCGTTAACCTGAAATGTCGTCGAAAAAATCACAAGTCGCCAGAAAAATTATAGGTCACCGAAAAAGTATGCCAGAAAAATCACAGGTCGCTTGAAAAGATGCCGAAAGTCACCGAAAAATGTCACCGAGAAGTCGCCGGTTCCAGAAAAGTCACCAGAAAATGTCACCTGGAAAGTCACAGGTTGTCAGAAAGTCGCCGGAAAGATTGTCAGAAAGGTTACCAGTCACCGGAAAAACTTGCCAGAAAGATCATCACGGCAAGGGAAAAAGGCCGGCAAACTGGAATGGAAACACGGTTGGCCAGAAAAAAAAAATTTCACCGGAGAGCAGTGGGCTCACCAGGCATTCATGGTTCTAGAATTGCCTCTCTTTAGGCTCTAGATACCATGTTGAAAGAAAGAAAAGAAAAGAGAGGCATATGAGAAAACTAAATTTCAATTATACAACGGAAACTGAATATATACTCAATAGGTAATAGATAATTACACAATTTATATGATGTGGGACTAACAAATGTACATACAGTTTCCAATAATTTTCAAGCTAGATCAACTTGATCTGCTTTTTGGTCAAATTTATAAAAAAAAAAGAATTTGTATACCTACTTTTGACACTTACTTTTGATACCCATCAGATTTGGTGAATATCTATAAGATAAATGATAATTCTTATATTGGATATGATGAACTCTAATTAGACCAAGTTAAGAAAAATAAAAAAAAAATCAACATATAAGTAATAAGAATCATCATTTATGGCATCATTGATCTCATATTCTTGATTTGTGTTGAAAAATGTGTTTCACTAAGTGATAAAACACCTCTAAGATAAATGATTATCTTTATGTAAAATTTGGTAAATTTTAATTTAACTTATAATAGAAGAAAGTCACCATATAAATAATTCAAATAACCATTTATTATCATATTGATCAGTACATTTTATAATCCACAAATAATGGGTCGACAAAAAAATTGGCTTAACTTATAAAGTTTATGGAGGGTCCACATTCCACACAGGCAATGACAATTTTAATAGCTCTATTATATTTCCATTGTGATTCACTACAGCATTACTTAGGTCCAGTATACATGGCTGCAATCAAATCGGTACAGGAAAAGTTTAAAGGAAAGAAAAATTGACAAATTGTGACTTGATTAGGATAGAGTTATGATATTTGTACATAAAAAAGTTTATTACTTTTACACTGTTTGTATTTGCTGCTGCTCAACCAAAGCAACAACTTGGATTTTTTGTGACCCAGAAAATAATTTGGAAGTATAGTTTCTGGTATAATGATTCATGCGTTGATTAGTGTTATGAAGATAGCCCATATATTTATATTAATATACTTTTTATCATCCAATATATGGAATTGTTATTGACATTATTTAAAAAAAAAAATAGCAAGACTGCAATGCAAATGGGCTCATGTATAAAGCTAGAAGAATTAATTTGATGAACTTGTATGAAGGTATAAGGAACACTATACCTTCCAAGTTGTCCTGATCAAGATATAAGGAGCCAAGCATAGTTAAGTTTCCAATATCATTTGGTATGTTTCCTCGATTGAACCTGTTTTTTGATAAATCTACATCTGTCAACTCTTTGCACTCACGCCAAATAGATGGCATTTTACCGTAGAACTGGTTGAAAGTTAGATAAAGTACTTGGAGTTTTGGAAGTCCATGGCATAGGTTTGATGGAAGACTGCCAGATAAATTACTCCAGCCAAGTTCAATGTCTTGCAGCATTGAATTATTGAAGATTTTTGATGGTATGGAGCCAGTAAGCGGATTATTTTCAAGATACATTATTCTTAGCCGTGTAAGGTCACCAATCTCCCTTGGAATGTGTCCTTTAATTCATAAAACAAGCAATGAGAAGACTAAATATTTTGTATAATCTCTCTCTATATAGAGAACTACTAGATATAAAGAAAATGTTCTATATTTTTTTTTATTTTAAAAGTAATTGATTTAATCTAGGAATAGAAAACAAGGCTATAAAATGGAACATGTGAGAACAAAACAAAAACAAAATGCAATATTAGATTTGGAAAAATTCTAACCATTGGTTCACCACCTGACCATTTTTCAGAAGCAGACCATAATATTATGAAAGACTTTTCTATTTATAATGTTTCATATCCTGCATAGTATTAAAGCTTCCATATGCGAGGTTTATGGAGGATCTTAGAAATTAAGGCTTATTCACTAGTCTAACATTTTGCAAGCAACTTGCACTGTTTGTGGAACGAATAGAGAAAGGGGTCAAGAACATATGACTGCCACCCTGCCACATGAGCAGTACGAATGTAAAATAAATTCTTGGTTACTCTCAACCATTCTTCTTTTGCATTATGAATGTGTATTACTTTAATTATGTAAATTATCACTCTCTTTTATTTTAATAATATTTTTAATATTATAATTGAAGTGATACACATATAATAATATAAAGCAATAATTTTTTATTTTTTTTTCTAAGAGTACTTAAAAAATTTTCCAATTAGAAAGTGCAAATTACATTCATCTTAGTATAGTGGCATTAGGCATAATAGAGCTAGTCCTCCACTGGTGAACATATACGCAGATACCAAAAAAATAAAAATAAAATCAAAGATATGAATGAAGACATTACCGGATAGAGAGTTATGAGATAAACTGATTCGTTCAAGTGAAGAGAGGTTAGAAATCGTATGAGGGATGGTCCCGGAAAGACTGTTTACAGCAATAAATAAAACTCTCAAGTGGGTCATTTTGCCAACTTCAGGTGGAATGGTTCCTTGAATAAGATTGCAGTTCCAATCCAAGATCTCTAACATTGTCAAATTGGATAGAGACTTTGGAATGAAACCACCAAAGCTATTATTTCCAAGGTATAAGTATCGGAGTGAAGATAAGCCTCCTATCCATGCTGGAACATTTCCCCTAAGTTCATTGTAGCTCAAGTTGAGTGACTTCAATCTACGCAGCTGGACTAGTCCTTCTGGCAAATGATCATGGAAACTGTTTCCACCAAGGTCAAGTTCAATAAGGAAGGTGAGGTTTCCCAAATGAGAGGGTATGGTACCAGTAAGACCCATGTTACCAAGATTTAAAGTCCTCACCCTTCCATGGTGGTGAGCATCACAAGTGACACCAACCCAGTTGCATATAGAAGAGGAGGCAGACCAATTATGAGTCAGGAAATGGTAAGGGTCCTTAGTGATTGAAGATTTGAGGGCAAGAAGTGCATACTTATCTGTGGTGAAGTTGGTTCCACGACTTAGAGCTAAGAAGGCCATGAAGAAGTGCAATGAAAACGTGAAAACCCAAAAGCGAAAGCAAAGTAGTTGTTCCATGTTTGAGCAAAACGAAGAGTAGAGTGTTTTTATCTGTCCTGGTTCGAATCATGTGAATGATGTTCGGCATGTATATATAGCAATCATTAGGAGAGGTACAAGAATTGGTGTGGGAAGGTATAGTCAAGTTCGAGGAAAGTGCATGGCTTGAGTGAATTTCAAATTCATGTAGTCTTCTAAAAGATTTGATGCGACTTAAAGTGCCCAGAATTCTAACTAAGTCCAATAAGATCTTTTGTATTTTTATTTAAAATTAACACAAGATAAAGATGGATTTTAATTTATAAATACAAAAAGATAATAATAAGTGATTACAAAATTATTAGACTTAATGTGAATTATGGGAAAATATTAATGTGACCGTACATTAATATAAAAATGCGACAAATGTATAAAGAATATATATATATATATAAAGCAAGTTGTTAGGATTGAACTAGTGATTAAGGACTTAAGTAGTTTGTATGAAATTATAGGTTCAAACCACTATTAAAAAAAAGTTACATATTATAGCATTAATGGAAAAAAAAAAAGTAAAAACCTCATGTTTTTATAAACAAAGTTAAAATAAGCCACTATGAGTGGGTTAGATGTTAGGAGTTTGGATAGTTTACATCATGAGGTCTTAGGTTCAATTCTCGTTACCATTATTGTAAAAAAAGTTAAAATAAAAATTATTGACCTATTAAAAAAATGGTAACTTTGGTCCAAAACATATCGTAAATGTCACTACCACTTGAATCTTTCTCACACCTTTATGCATGTTGTATCATTGATCCCAAAGTGCATGATAGTTACAAGTAATAAAGTAGAGCTGGCAAAACCGAGTCGGGCCACTTCTTTTTGAGTCAAGTCAATTATATTTCATGTTAACATGCATTTTGTTAACCTAACCCAACCCGATGCGAGCTATGGATTAGGTGAGTTGGTCCATCAGTCCAGTAATTCTTTTATTTTTTTTTAAATAATGAATTTAATTTTTAAAAAATTAAATTAGTGAAAAATAGAATATTTAGATTACTTTGTTTTAGACTAATGATAAATAAATTAGATAATTAGTCTAATTGTCAATTGAGTTTAAATTTTTCAAGAAAAAATAGTAGTTTCCTTTTAAATGTATATTATTAGATTAAAAAAATAAAAATTCGGGCCAATAGGTCGACTTAGCCCAAAGCGGGCCAGCTCGATTTCGGTCCTGGGCTTAATCTGGCCTAGCCACGTGGCCAAATTAAGTTCGAGTTTGAATTTTTCTAGTCCAACACGCACTTTTTGCCGAGTTATTCTAGTCAATCCATCGAGTACGACCCATTTTGATAGTTATAAAAGTAGTTAATTAAATATCGTTTTCACGAGGATTAAATTAAAGTAAAGTAAATTAATTTGAGAATAAAATAAAATAAAATTAAACTAACAATTAAACAAACACAAACTTTAGCAAGGAAAAAATTCAATTAATTAAACATCTAGGACGAGATTTCACTACATAAATCAATACTCAATAGCAATCGTCACTATTCTCTCTTAATTAAGGTTAATATTGTTCTTGAAGATGAATTACTTAGAATTAAAATAATATGGGCTTTCAAAGGTACTATGTTAATTGAAACTCATTAAGTTATTATTTGATAATTCATGGCTTGTAAAAGGGTCTAGCCTATCTCCATAGGTCTAAAGCTCCTAGATTTCAATTATTAGATATTCAGATATATATTTAGATTTTATCTCTCAATCCTTACCTCCAAATATCTTAGATCTTTGTATTTATAACGGGTAACATAAAGCAAGAATTAAGAACACTATAATCAAGAAACAATATTTACCATTAACTAAGAGAGTAAATCGATCCAATTACATATATTAAAGATGAGTTACTTCCCTAATCCTAGAAATAGTACTTAGCTTCTCATAATAATAGAGCAAACCATAAATCTTAAGAAGAACATATGAAAATCAATGAAGAAGGAAAGATAAATTTTGGAGTAGCTCTATGATCCTCCTTAGTACTCTACCTCTTGTCATCTTCCTTGCTCTTCCAACGTGAGAAACTGAATGTGGCATGTGTGTGGTGTAATATCCTATGAGGTACTGATAATTCAAAATAGTTGTCGTATTCGTATTCGATACATATCGTATCTAATATTTCTTGAATACTTTTGGATACTTATAGCCTATATCTTTCCATTATTTTAATGTATCTACAATGATTAAAGCTGACTTATGGAATATTGATATTTTTATCCTAATGTAGGATTTATGTTTTTATGTTAATATTATATTAATTTTATATGTTATATCTTAACCGTATATATTGTCTCTTATAATTTTAAAAATTTGTCATATCTACATATATTTAGTATCGTGTCGTATCTGTGTCTCATATTTGTATGTGTGATACTCAAGTAATATCTATTTTATCCTTTTAATAACTCTTGACTTTTTGATAAGGATTTCCATCCAACCATTATGAGTCTTCCATCCACTTTTGACTTTAGATAAAATTAGGATAAGATAATATCTCTTCAAAAATTTAGTCTTCATGATAATTCTCAAGTTAACCTCAAAATCTTTTAAATTACACCTGAAAACTCTAACGAGTAACAAAGGATAAAAGGCTTAGCAAAAATTGAATCACCTAGAATTTAAATATAATTAACTAAAATCAAGTAAAAACAAATAAAATTTAATAAAAATCTTAATACATAAACTAAAAAATATGTTCAATTTTGCAACACATCCCCTGTTGCAAATTAAATCCCATGAAAAATTCACCAAAGTCAAGTTACTTTCTTATGAAAGTTTCATATAGCACATTTTTCAATGTATATTATCCGGTAAACATCCATGATGAGAATGTATTTATTATCACAAGTTGATATAATTTCTCACAAATTATTTTATCAAATTTATACTTTGTCACTAATTTTTCTTGCTTTCCTTTGAGAGAGAAAACAACAGTGCAAGTGCAAAGATATTACTGAAGAACTCATGAATATAGGGACTTTCAATTGGAGTTTCGGTTCCGCATGTCAAGAATAATGTTTTAAAAATTGAACCAAAGTTTGAACTGGTAAGACTTTCATATCATAGTTTGATTAGTTTAATCAGCTAAATTTGTGATTGAATCATAATTAAATTGTGGTTGAACTAGAAAATGTTCCAACTAGAGATGTCAACACCTAATTTTGACCAAGTCTTTTAAAAAAAATTAAAAAAGGGAAAGAAAAAATCACAAATAAAGAGGGGAGAAATGTACAATCATCTCTTTTATGCATAAAGTCCCACATTAGAAAACTATTCTTTACACTAAGTCCCATGATAACAATATATTTTATAATCCTCTCACTAGGCTTCTTAAGGTTCAATTAGGTTTAATTAAGTTAGTTTTGACATATTTTATGATATTGGACCTTATTGGATCATTAAAAGAATTATTGCATGAATTAGCCTTAATTTATCTTTTTAGCAGTGTTCAGTAAACTGGCTATAACTTTAGTTACAAATATCTGGTTGATGTTATTCTAGTCTTGTAAGAAAGCTAAGACAATTCTCTACAACTTTCATGAAGACCTCAAAGGCTTAATCACATGATTGGATAACTCAAATTGGAGTTGAAACAAGAACTAGGGTGCTGATCTAGATAGCTTGACCTATGCATACTGTTCATGATATATCTTGGGCTATAGGGTGTTAAATAGGTTGAAATTTTGATGGTTGATAGTTAAGACCCAAAACTATAACTTTTATGTTGAACACTTTTTCAGAATCTGAGGTCTATTGGGTCATATTGGGCTTGGAAGTTAGAACAGATGAGCTGTCATTGGGCCTAAACAGTATGCAATAATTAGATCATATCTTGAGTTTTAAAAATGCTTTTTGACCCAAACTAATGGCATTTGAAAGATAAGATCCAGGCCTACAACTTTCATGAAGACCACATTTCTCAAAAATAGCGTATTCAATGACTTCAGAACTAAATTATTTCAGAGACAAAGAATCTCTATAATTTTTCACTCATCAAAAGTCATTTGGTATTTTCCACTCACCCATGACTCAGCCCCCTTATTATTTTGTACCCTTAATCCTCTATAAAAGGCACCATTAGCAGATCATTTAGGAAATCTTGGTCCTAGAGATCAAGATCATGCTATTATGTTATTTGTTTATCTTGTTGTAGTTTTCTTTGTGTTCTAAATTGAAGTCAGATTCTTCTTCTTCTTCTTCTCTCTTCTTTTTTTCTTGTCTATGAGTAACCAAGTTTCATTTTACTTGGGTGAAAGGGTGAAGCTCTTGGTAGTGAAATAAGGTTAGATTCATTTCTTTCTTGTGCTTAAATGATATATTTTCAATTGGTCATTATACGTGTTGTATTTTGTTTCCAATCAATTTAGAAACCCTCCTTGTAAAGTGGAGATCTTAATTTGTTGTAGACAAGATTTTGGCACAATGAATGCTTGATCCCATTTATGAGTGGTGGTGTTAATAGATTATTAAAGGAATCATAATATAATTACGTATATAATTTTTAATGAACTTTGAATGATGTATTTTTCGATTGGAACCTCCATTATGTGTAAATTCTAATTGAGTTATAAAAAGAATTAATCTTGTTCTTATTTTTTTACTAAGAGTGGATCTCCTAACCCAAGTAAATTTTTTTTTTTGTGACCAAGTTTTATCACTTTTATTATTGTGTCAAAATATTTACCTTACGTCAAAATATTTTTTTTCATCAACTCCCTATGGATCGATCTCGAATTCCCGAGAATTTATTACTTGAAACAACCTGCACTTGGGTTTGCAACTTAACTTTTAATCCCGCATCAAGTTTTTGGCGCTGTAACAGGAGAACTTGATTTGAAGAATAAATATTTTGTTTAAATATTTTTGTACATACTAACGCACTAACTAGTGTGAGTAATTCTCCCTTTTAATTCCCCCACACTTTTGAGTAAATAGTATGAATAGTATTTGAATAATATGAATAGTATGTGAATAATGTATGAATAGTGAGTAAATAGTATTTTATATATAATAATAAAAAGTGGGGGACAAGGCTGTCCCCCGTGAGTAGAAAAAAATAAGAAAATAGAGGGGGAAGGTGGTCACACCTATGAACACAAAAAAAACAAAAATAATAATAATAAAAACTAGCAATTAAATAAAGAAAAGAGAGAGGGAATATAATAATGAAGAAAGAGAAACATAAAAAAAATTAAAAGCAAACAAAAAGCTAAAAAAAATATAAAGAAGTTAAGTGTTTTATTTTTATTTTTATTTTGTACATATTAATAGTGGGAGAACCTCTCCCTTTTATTTTCTTTATACATATTGACTTAGTGGGAGAAAACTCTCCCTTTTATTTTCTGTACATACTAACTTAGTAGGGGAAGCTTTCCCTTTTATTTTCTTTGTACATATTAACTTAGTCTGGTAACTCTCCCTTTTATTTTCTGTACATACTAACTTAGTGGGAAAAAACTCTCTCTTTTATTTTTTTTGTATGTACTAACTTAGTGGGGGAACCTCTCCTTTTTATTTTTTCTGTACTTTATTAACTTAGTGGGAGAAACTCTTCTTTTTATTTATTTATTATTATTTTTTGTAATTTACTTTTTATACTTTATTTTTTTATTTTATTATTATTTTTTGTGGTTGGTTTATACCACACATTTGTTATTTTCTTTTATTCGGTAGTTGGTTTATTACCACACCTTTGTTAATATATATATTTGGTGGTTGGTTATTACCACACCTTGTTAATATTTATTTATTACGTATTAATATATATATTTGGTGGTTGGTTTATTACCACACCTTTGTAAATATTTATTTGGTGGCTGGTTTATACCACACTTTTGTATATATTTTTTAGTTTTTTATTTTTCTATTTCTTCTTCTATTTTGTCATGCGTAATTAATTTGTGTGTTTTTAGGGTGAAAATGTAACTTGATTCAATCGACATGTATTAATATTAGAATTTTAATCAGTTTCTTTTTTATTCAATTTGAGTGCTTATTATGATTCTTAATGCTTTTATGAATTGATCACTCATAAATTGATGTAATAAAGTGTATGTAGAATCGGAAGGTTTGCATATGACCTAGACCATAAATAATAAATGTCATGATTTATAATTGTCTAGAAATGGAAGTTATAGGTTGTGTGGGAGAATTGTGGTATTTTTCATGGGAATCCAAAGAGTAAAAGTCACGCCTTTAAGAGTTAAGGTTTCGACTAAGGAATTAAGTTTTAATTAATTACTGATTCTCCTCATTAATTGAATGGCTAGAAATTAATTAGAAGGAATGTCCCAAAACTACTCTATTTATTGAATCAAGTGAAATCAGATCCTTAGTGTTTTAATTTTTTGTGTTTTGTTTTCTCTTTTTCTTTTTAATTTTGTGTATCTTTGTGTTTGTTTTTCTTTTTCCTCTTAATCACTTTAACAATTTTGTGCACTTGTCGATTTTCTCAACAAGTTTTTGCAAATCTAGGTTGATAGGGTGGATTTCGTTGCTTTAAAAATTCAAAATGAGCTAAAAATTTTGTTGTTGATCATTTGTTCATACTTACAATAAGCTCACCTTTTGAAATCACAGCTATCAATGATCCTTTTTCCCAGTGAATTTTTAATTTTCAATTTTATGGTTTGATTTGTTAATATTGTCAATTTTCTTATAACAAGCGAAGTTGTTCTTTGGGGATGATTTTTGCAAACAGAAAAGATAAAATATTCTTCATTAAGAATGGTCTGAGTAAGGAGTCATTAGGAGATATCTTATTGACTCTTGAGGCACATTCTTATGGAGTTGTGCATAGTAAATTTATTAATTTGTGAAATCTTTTCAAGGGCAAGTAAGCGTGTTACAGTCTTGGAAATCTGACTCAAAAAGACCCTGTTTGTCAATTTATAAGAAAATTGAATGGGAAGCTTATCCTCGACTCATAAAAGGCATTTAAGCATTCTTGGATGTAAAACCGAGGAAGATGTGAGCCACAATCACAACTACATGTATATATATATATATATATATATATATATATATTATATATATATATATATATATATATATATATATATATATATATCTTTTTAACAAAAATGTGTTTATTAATTTTAAACTTTTCTGACACCAGCCAACCTACCCATATAGGTGCTATTGTTACTTTTTCTATTCCCTTCCCTATTTAAACACTCAATTTTCTTTACTTTCCTGCAACTCATAATCATTCAAATAGAGTGTGAGTGTAGAAATGAAGAGACTTTCTTCTTCAGTTCGTAGATTTATCAGTATCTGTGTATTCTGTGGGACAAGTTATAGGAAGGGTTTAGAGTTTTAAACGCAGTAAGCACTGTTAGTAGAACACTTGCTGCGAGAAACATTCGTGTAGTATATGGGGGAGGTAGCATTGGGTTAATGAGGGTTGTATCACTTTCTGCACATATAAGAAGTGGTCAAGTTTTGGGTGTCATTCCTGAACCTTTAACTCGAAATAACATCATTGGAAAGATAATTGGGCTGAAAATTCAAGTATCATCTATGCATGGACGAATGAGGACAATGCTTGAAAACTCTGATACATTCATTACTTTACCGGGTGATTTTGGTACTTTGGAAGAAGTTTTTCAAATTATTTCTTAGGCCCAACTGAACATCCACCATAAACACATAGGTTTGTTGAATGTTAATAATTTCTTTAATAATTTGTTATTTTTTATTGACCATGCTGTGGAACAGAGCTTTATCACCCCTTCAGTAAGACGACTCCTTATTTCTACTTCTGCTGTTGATGAATTAATTAATAAATTACAAGCTTTTGTTTATAAACCTGAACCAGTAATATCTCAGATAGATTAGTCAGAAGGCAGCAGCAAGGGAGGTAGCAAGGAATAAGAATGTGATCTGACACTTCATTTATAACTTTCTTTTATCTTTGGTTTATCGTACTTTATTTCTGTTTTAATTTATGTGAACTTTCTCTTTTCAGGAATTGCAACAACAGGTACTTTCTTCTATCATTTACTTTTTTATGTTTTAACATTGAGGACAATGTTGTGATCTGGTTGGGGGAAGGATAGTTGTGTCAATAGTTGTATGAATAGTTATGTGAATAATTGTGTAAAAAAATACTTGAAAAAAAAATTTAGGAAGTGTGTTTATTAATATTTTTGTCGTGTTTACTAACAGCTAAACTAATTAAGGATAGCAGAGTAAAGAGTAAATTTTACTGTAAAGGTAATTTTACTCTTGAGACATATCTAGATTGGGGTAGATAACAAGTTTGTGTGGAAGTAGCAAATGGATTCAGGAAAATTTGCATGATTGAGTAGATTGTCTTCTTTATTAAATTTCACATGCTTAGTTATAGATATTGAATTGATAGATTGATAATGATAGATATATGCCTTGTGAGATTTTGAGCCTATTGATGAATGGATTGAACATCTGTACCATTCTCTTCTTTCTTGTATGATTTTTTTTTACTTATAGAATTGTTACTCTAGAACTTGCTTTGATTCTTTTTAAGACTACATTTTCACATGCATACATAAAAATAATTGAGGCATTTTGAAATAGCTACTTTGACCAAATAGTCAACCTTGCATATTTTTCCTTGTGTAAACCCCTTTGAGCTTATTTGACAATTCCTTATTTTTAGCTCATTATGTGTTCTAAAAAAAACATATTCTTACCTAACCTTAGGGAATAAGAGAGCATTGACTTTGTTATTGGATGAGTTTTTGAACAAGTGTGGGGGTCTATGTGCAAAATGTTGAAAGAAAAAAAGAAAAAAATAACCGACCACCGCTGCAATCAAAGAATGTACCTTGTGACATATTCATACCTAGAATGAGAGTGGATGCTTGGAAACAACAAGAAGAGAAAGAGAATGTTCAGGCCTAACAATGAATTCAACCTATCAATTTGGCATTGATCTTCAACAAAATATTAGTCAAATATTGGTCATTGTCCTTTATGAAAAGGAAGCAAATAGAGAAGGAACTAAGAAACCCTTGGAAAATTTAAACTGAATGTTCTCAAACATCTTCTCCACTCTAACTGTATCATAATGCTCTTCTATTCTCTTTGGTATTTAGCTTGTCTTATCCATATTACCCCTCTCCTTTACCATAGCCACATTACAACCTTGAATAAAGTCCTCTTGATTTTTATGTGCATGTGTTTTTGAGTAGCAAAGAAGTAGAAGATAAGCAAGCTTATGATAGTGTAATTGTTCATGGGTTGAATAGAGTGAAATACTTACCTTTTAAACACTTAAGAGATTGAGAGTAAATTCTGTGAGTATCTATCATTCTTGATTTATTCTTTTTAACTGAAGTTTCCTTGCTTGTTGGTTTGGTATGCAAAGAAATGTTACCTCATGAATGTTTTGATCCCTTGAATGTCTGGTTACTCTTCTTGATTCATTAAATCTTTTAGAGTTTTTAATTTTTATGTCAGTGTCGTTTTTCTTTGTTCCCTTGTTTTTGTCTTATCTGTTTTGCCCAGGAGTGCAAAAGTTAAGTGTAGAAAAATTTAATAACAATATATTTTATATATTTTATAATCCTCTCACTGAGCTTCTTAAGATTCAATTAGGTTTAATTAAGTTAGTTTTGACATATTTTATGATATTGGACCTTATTGGATCATTAAAAGAATTTTGCATGAATTAGCCTTAATTTATCTTTTTGATAGTGTTCAGTAAACTGGCTATAACTTTAGTTGCAAATATCTAGTTGATGTTATTCTGGTCTTGTAGTAAAGTTAAGACAATTCTCTACAACTTTCATGAAGACCTCAAAGGCCTAATCACACGATTGGATAACTCAAATTGGAGTTGGATCAAGAACTAGGGTGCTGATCTAGATAGCTTGACCTATGCATACTATTCATAATATATCTCGGGCTATAAAATGTCAAATAAGCTGAAATTTTGATGGTTGATATTAAGACCCAAATCTACAACTTTTATGTTGAACACTTTTCTAGAATCGAAGGTCTATTAGGTCATATTGGGCTTGGAAGTCAGAACATATGAGCTGTCATTGGGCCTGAGCAGTATGTAGTAATCAGACCATATCTTGAGTTGTAGAAACGATTTTTGACCTAAACTAACGGCATTTGAAAGATAAGATCCAAGCCTACAACTTTCATGAAAATCATATTTCTCAAAAATGGCGTATTCAATGACTTCAGAACTAAATGATTTCAGAGACAAAGAATCTCCATAATTTTTCACTCATCAAAAGTCATTTGACATTTTTCACTCGTCTACTCACCCATGACTCAGCTCTCTTGTCATTTTGTATCCCTAATCCTCTATAAAAGGCACCATTGGCAGATCATTTAGGGAGTCTTGGTCCTAGAAATCAAGATCATGTTATTATGTTGTTTGTTTATCTTGTTGTAGTTTTCCTTGTGTTCTAAATTGAAGTCATGTTCTTCTTCTTTTTCTTCTTCTCTCTTCCTTTTTTATTGTCAATAAGTAGCTAAGTTTCATTTTACTTGGGTGAAAGAGTGAAGCTCTTGGTAGTGAGATAAGGTTAGATTCATTTCTTTCTTGTGTTTAAATGATATATTTTCAATTGGTCATTATACGTGTTGTATTTTGTTTCCAATCAATTTAGAAACCCTCCTTGTAAATTGGAGATCTTGATTTGTTGTAGATAAGATTTTGACACAATGAATACTTGATCTCATTTATGAGTGGTGGTGTTAATAGATGATTAAAGGAATCATAATATAATTACGTATATAATTTTTAATGAACTTTGAATGTTATATTTTTTAATTGGAACCTCCATTATATGTGGATTCTAATTGAGTTATAAAAAGAATTAATATTGTCCTTATTTTATTTACCAAGAGTGGATCTCCTAACTCAAGTAAGTTTTTTTTATTTATGACTAAATTTTATCAGTTTTATTATTGTGTCAAAATATTTACCTTACGTCAAAGAATTTTTCTTCATCAACTCCCTGTGGATCGACCTCGGACTCTCGAGAATTTATTACTTGAAACAACCTGCACTTGGGTTTGCAACTTAACTTTTAATCTCGCATCATCCCACATCAGAAAAATCATATTCTTTCACCCTCCCCATCTCCTATATAAAGAGGTGATCATCAAGTGTTTAAGTCATCTAAGAAAATTTCACACTTGGATTTAATATTAAGGATAGCCTGAGAATTTTAGTAATTTTTTTTTTGGTTGCTCTTCAAGATTTGATTTGTGAGAGCATGTTAGACCATGCGTTACATGCATAGTATTTGCACGCCTTAGAGGTATGTTTGTTTATTCTTTCTTTTTTTAATTATTTTTTTCTATATACTTGTTTTGTTCATTTTAGCTAATTTATTAGTTAGTTTGGTTTATTTATTTATTTATTAGTTGTAGAATATTTATAGATATTTTAACTTTAATTCAATAATAAAGAGAAACTAGCTGAGTTGTAATAACTTGTTAGTCACAAATTTAATTAAAACTCACTAACTCACACTTATTTTTTAAAGAACTACGTTAACTTTGAACTTCTCATTGCGCTTAGAGGATACATAGGTTGAAAGTTAAGCCAAAATTAAATTTTATTTTATTTTTCCTTTTTATTTGTAAATATGTTGATTTTAATTTTGATTTATTTGATTTTTATGTAAATAGTTTGCATCTATTGTAAATTTTTGTGAATTATTTTGTTATGCTTAATTTATTTTTAATTTGTTCTTTGACCTTGAATGTTTTAATTCTTGATTTTTATATTGCTTGTAACTATTTTGATTGTCGTCAATTTTTTTAAGGGCAAATTACATTATCTCCCTGAAGTTTGGCCTAATTACACTTGACACTCCCTTGTTTGCACTCCTACACTAACCTTTCCTAAAATAGATGGATAAGAGAGGTTAGTGTAATGACAATATAAACCTCAAGGGAATGTCAATGTAATGACAATATAAACCTTAAGAGAGGCTAATATAATTTCTGAAAGAAGAGGAGTGTCAGGTGTAATTAGTCCAAACCTCAAGAGATGTTAGTGTAATTTTTCCTTGTTTTAATTGTATTTCCTTTTTTATGTTTATTTTTTTATTTTTTTTGTAAATATTTTTATTGTCATTGATTATTTATTACTTTTTGGGGTAAATTAAATATTTTTAAGTTATTTAATTCGCTCAATTGGCTAGGATAATCATCTTAGGATGAATATATAGCTAGGGATGTTGTAGGATTAAATTTTTACTATTCACTGTGTATAACCAACTCTCAATCTTAATTTGGTTTGTGCAAACTAGTTTTTCATTTTTTTTTATTTTCCAACTTTTTCTTAACCCAATAAAGTTGATGGCGACTCTCTTATTTTTTTTATTTTATTTTTAAATTTTTTGAATATTTTTAAGGTTATTTAATTCACACAATTGACTTTAGGATAACTGTCTTAGAATGAATGTATAAGGGTACTATGGAATTAAGTTTCTACCATTTCTTCTGCATAATTGAAACTTGAACCTAATTTGGTTTACTCAAACTAGTTTTCCAAAATTATTTTTTGGTTTTTCCAACATTTTCCTAACTTCATTCAGAGTGTGTTCCTTTTACAAATGTCCCACACTTAATAGTTTACCTACTATTGTGGTTAACATTATGAAGATTTTAGCTCTGGAGATCAAAGACCATTATAGTCATAGAACCACCATTGAGAGCTTGTGCATTAATAGAGTTACCTTAGAGGTCAACCTAATACATAGAAGCATAAGTTGTGTCTAATAGAAATAAAATTTTACAGCCTTAAGATAGACCTTAGTTAGGACACTTAGGGGCTTGGGTTTTTTTATTTGTCTTCCTTTAATATTTAATTTGTTCTCTTCTAGAAACAAAATTTATAAAATTAAGAATTTTTTTCTATAGATAGGTTCAATTTTGTTCCTCATTTTTTTATTCTTTTCATTTTAAAAAAAAATTATTTTCATTCATAAGTTTCATAATGTGTTTTTTTTATAAAAAAAATCATTTCATTCTTTTCATTAATAAAATTAAAAAAGATTCACATTTTGAGTTTCAATTTTTTACATTAGTACTTGCATTCATTGTTTCAAGAAAATAATAATTTAGATTTTAAATCTCTACAATGTGTCTTTTTAAAAAAATGCATTCATGCATCCTTTCATTCTTTTCAAAAAATCAAAAATATAAAAAATTCTCAGTTTTGAATTTTCATCTTCACATTAGCACTTGTGATACAAATTAAAAGTTACAAACTCAAGTGCAAGTTATCTCAAGTAATAAATTCTCGAAAGTCCGAGGTCGATTCACAGGGAATTGATGAAGAAAATTTTGTTGAGGTAAGGAAAAGATTTGTTATAAAAATAAAGATGATAAATAAAATTATTCACAAGTAAAAAGGAATTGCTTGGGTTAGGAGATCCACTCTTAGTAAATAAATTAAGGATAAGATTAATTCTTTTATAACTCAATTAAAATCCACACATAACGGAGGTTCTAATTGAAAAATACAACATTCAAAGTTTTTTGAAAGTTATATTAGTTATATTATGGTTCCTTTAATTATCCACTAACTCCAACACTTGTAAATGAGTTCAAGCATTCATTGTGTCAATCTCTTGTCTACAACAAATCAAGATCTCCACTTTACAAAGAGAGTTTCTAACACCAACACTAGTAAATGAGTTCAAGCATTCATTGTGTCAATCTCTTGTCTACAACAAATCAAGAACTCCACTTTACAAGGAGAGTTTTCTAAATTGATTGGAAACAAAATATAACAAATATAATGACCACTTGATAATATATCGTTTAAGCACAAAAGAGAAATTAATCTAACCTTATTTTATTATAAAAAATTTCACATTTTCACCCAAGCAAAATAAAACTTAGTTACTCATAGACAAGAAGAAAGAAAGAGAGAAGAAGAAGATGAAGAAGAAGAACATAACTTTAATTTAGAACAAGATAAAATTACATCAAGATAAACAAACAACACAATAGCATAATCTTGATCTCTAGGACCAAGACTTCTCAAATGTGCAGCCAATGCCCCATTTTATAGAGGATTAGGGATACAAAATGACAATGGAGCTGATTAATGAGTGAGTGGATGAGTGGGTAAATAAGTGAAAAATATCAAATGATTTTTTATGAGTGAAAAATTATAGAGATTCTTTATCTCTAAAATTATTTTTTATATTTTTTTAAATTTCAATTGCCTTTCATTATAATCACGATCATGATAGAAGACATGGCTGATTTATTATTCAACCTATTGAATCGGCCGATTTGATTCAGTCTAGAAAACTTTGTCTTTACTTAATGACTCAAACCCTATCTACGTAACTTTTAGTACCTTTTCTTCTCAAGTTGCCACATCAATTGAAAGGCAACGCTCTCTACCAAAAAAAGAAAAGAAAAAAAAGGGAAAGGTACTGCTATGTCATTATTGCCTGCCACTTTCATAGTGGACTTGTAGTGTCACAGCTCACAAAGCACGGCCCTCTTGTAAATTATTAACGGGAAGCACTGTATGGAAGTGCACTATATATGGCCTCCATTTTTAACAATGAGTAGCAAAGTCAAGTTCACATTGCCGACAAAAACACGTTCACATGCGGCTATGTGGACAATTGCCGACAGTTTCTTTACTTAGGTTGGTAGAGTTGACATTTCGGGCTAAGTGAGGAGCATTCAGTGATAAAGCCAAGTCCACAGTGGTGTGAATAATTACCATTTAAAAAAAAAGGTCGTATGAACAATGGTTTGAAGTTTTCAGAAGTTTACAAAGTAGTTTACTGTACAACACCCCCAACTAGAGGTGTTCATAAACTGATCGTTTTACTAGCTCGTGCAGCAGAATTGGTAAAATGGGTTAACATGTCTCAACCCATCCCGACTTGTCTTAATTCATTAAAATATGGAGTGGAGTGAGTTAGCTCATTTTAAGAAATGAGTTAAAAGAGTCAACTCACTCCGCTTTAAGGCAGATTGACGGGTTGGCGGGTTAGCTCGTATAAAAGATAAAATAGAAAAAAATAGATGAGTTAACGGTTCAACTGATTTAACTCCTAAAAAATAAAAAAAAATTATATAAAAAATCAATAAATACAATAAAAAAAATAATGATAAAAAATTACAAATCACATATCTAAAATATAATTTTTAAAATAGTCTAATTAAATATTCAAACATAAATTATATAACATCAAAGAATTTTTCATTTATAATATTACTTATCATTAAAAAAAGAATCAATCCGTCAGTTACCAACTTCAGACTTTTCGCTTAACTCACGGGTTAAGCGGGGGCGGAATTATCTTGAGTTGAAAAAAAAATATAAATTCAATTTTGAACCCAACCCGCAAAAAAATGATGGGTTGGCGGGTTAACCCAACGGGTTGAACCCGTTTTGCCAGCTCTAAGTCGTGCAAAGCCAAAGCTAATTAAAAAAAGGTTTAAGTTTTAGAAATTAGATTTAATATATTTTTAGATAAAATTTAAGTTATATTTTAAATTATCTTAATCCGTTAGTTGTCACATATTATTTTAAAATTTATTTTTTGTTTTTACAATTGATTATAAATAATACTTTTTAACTTAATTAATAATTTGTATAATAGTATAATATATTTATATTGATATTATTATTTTTAAATATATATTATAAAATATAACTTAGTTTTAGTTTTTCACTTATAAAATTTATGATTTAATTATGCATAATACTTAAATTTATAAAATTTGTCTAAATATCAAACAACCCAATTCTAACACAGTCACTAATTAACTCATGACTGACCTAGGTTTGTATCCAAAAAATTAGCTTAATCAAATATCAAATCAGATTCGGGTTAAGTTAAACTCGTCTCATGAATACTCCTAGGCCCCAATCAAGGTTGTTAAACTTGAAAGTTTAGGTAAATTAGTAAAGTCCCAATAAATTCGACTCATAATAAATTTGTTAGAGTTTACATATTTTGGAAATATTGTTTGATAAATATATACTAGTAATCAAACATAAGTAAATAGCATATTCATAATTGATATTGAACATTCTAACTTTATATTAAAGCAAATGAAAAAAATAAAGCAAAAACATAATGTGATACTTAACCTAACTGTTATACTATACTTAGTTCCGCACTGTAATTATTTTTTAGTCCCAATATATACTGTCCAATAATAACAAAAAATTAGCTTCACAATCCCAATATATACTGTACAATAGAGGCAACTGTGCCTTTTAAGGGTAAAATTATGTGTAAATCCAAACTTATAAACTTGCTAGTAGAATCAACAATTTAGCAATTTTGTTAAAGTTTACTTAAATTCAAATGAGTTAACTTATTTTTATGCTCTAAGATTTTAAACTAGTAAGAATTTTTTTTTAAAAAAAAAACACGAGTTTGATAACTATATCCAAATTTGGCAATTAGTTTTTCTTTTTTTTTTTTATAGATATGAAGTTTTTTTTTTGTGACTGGGATATGGAGTATTTTTTAGATTACTTAATGTTTGTTGATTATTTACTTTTGAGGTTTTATAGCCACAAAGGAATAAGGATCCAAATTTTCTTTCTTGAAATCGTGCAATGATAAATGAATTTATCACTCTTATAATAAAAGAAAGAAATAATGTGGGATGAAGAATCATTGTAATGTCTAGTATGGATGGAGTTCCGTGATAATTTTCTCGGTTGAATTATCAATTTTACAATTTTTGTTTATCATTAAATTTTGTTCCTATCTGGTGTTGCGTGATAATTACAAATACAATAATAAAATGTAATTATTTTTATCCTTTTGATTAAGAATAGATTTAATGATACAAGTTATTATATTAAAAAACTAATTTAATGTATTGTTCTGGACTGATATATTATCCGGGTTACCAACCAACATGGAGCAACCTGGCTAGCTCAGGCCAAACCCCAGCTTCAACCCTCAAATTACTTGCTCCCTAACTACTAAATAGATTGGGAGCCAATCTTTCCCCATCGAATCCTCCTTTTATAGGAACGGTCTTAAATGGCAATTATGACCATTAATGCTCGATTCAAAATGGGATTTTCCCTTTTTCCAGCTTAATTACTAAGTAAGCTCTCTCTATATAAATAACTGGCTAAGCCACTCAGGTAACTCTCTAGACTTTAAACACTCTCCTGGCGCATAGTCTGACTTGAGCATCAAAGCACTTTTCGCAAGTACACCACCCACTGCTCCACCGTAGTTATCGTTGTGCCAAGGAAGAAACCACCACTTCTAACCCACTAGAATCATTTTCAGGTGATCCACTTGAACTCATTATGAACATTGCCTTCGTATGTCGAAACTCCTACCCCTACCACTGTGGTTAACACTAGACAACAACGTGCCTTAGTCAGACAAAACCAGCCAGCCACCAGTCAACACTGCACGTCAGCTGCACGCAATCAACCAACTGCCGACCCAAATTCCAGGTAGAATGGAGAGGAAGCCTCCCTCTCCAATGAGAACCCTTCTCCTCCCTCGTCCCGGATTCTGGCCAAGCAACAATTTGATTCACATAAGGCCCCACCCAAGAATACTGAACCTCGAGTCTCGGCATTACAACGTCTTAACCACAATGAGGACGAAAACCTTTCCCAGCAGGAAGAGTCCGTCTGCCGCGAGTTGTCACGTTGCGAGATGACGTATTTGATTTGTTATTAAGATGAACAATTGTAGTAAGAAGGCAAACGCCTGGCAGAGCTGGAGAAATCAATCCACATGGAATGAAAAGATGAGAACTGAATCCAACAAAGGGAACATGACTAGAGTAGGGAGCTGGCGCGAGCTGAGAGCTGTGATGCTGAAAATTCAAGAGCAACAAAACTTAAAAGGCGGGGAGCCCTTACTTAACACGATCAACCTTTCTCTAATGAAATGATGGCTTTCGAGATTTCAAGGAGATTCAAGTACCCAATGAACATTAAGGCATACGATGGTATGACGGATCCACAAGAACACTTGGACACTTATGTTTCAACCATGATGTTTACAGGAGGTGATGACCCTCTCATGTGCCGGGTCATCCCTATTTCACTAAAAAAGGCCACGTTGAGATGGCTCACCACCCTTCCTCTGAGATTTGTGACCAATTGGGATGGCTTCTCCACGAGATTTTTACTACATTTCACTACAAATAAAGTGTAGTCGAAGTCCATTTTATGCATTGCCTAGGTCAAGCAAGGACAAGATGAGTCTCTCCAGAATTACATAACAAGATTCAACAAGGAATCTTTGAATATCAAGGATTGGGACCAAAGGTTGGCTCTACACTACATTAGGGATGGGCTCTAACAAGGTCCATTGTTCGACTCCTTTACAAAGAGAGAAGCCTTCATAATGGATGAATTCAAACAAAGGGTCTAGAAGTATATTAACGTGAAAGATGTTATTAAAGTGAGGAAAAACTTAGAGAAAAGTGAGGAAAAGCAGCCAAAGCCAACCCGGGCCCCTTCACAACCACAGAACTCCAAGTCACCACCAAAAAAGAGGTATCCAGACTACACACCTCTCAATGCTCCCCACTCTTAGATCTATTAGGAGGTAGTGAATACTAAGTTCCTGAGTGTTCACAAACCTCCCCACTAAAATAGCATGCTCAGAAGGATAAGTCCAAGCGCTGTGAATTCCATAGTGGCTATGAATACAACACAGAGGACTGCATTTTTCTCCAGGATGCCATTGAGTCTCTCGTCAGAGATGGTCGTCTAGGACGATATGTCCTCCAAACCTGGAATGATAATCAGTGCGGATCTCAGAACTTCAAGAAGAGAAGTTATAATCCGAGAAGAAGAAGTACTTATCCCTACTAAAGAAGGAGATCTCCGATAAGAAATGATAACTAGAGAGAAGGATCTCCTCAGCATAACAGATAAACCCAGGACAGATAATTGCCCCAAGGTCCGTCCCACCAGAATGATGACTGTCGTCATGTCGAAATCACTCGTACAATAAACACCATCTTGGATAGATTCGCCAGTGGTGGAGAGTCAACCAATGCAAGGAAAAAGGACCTCCGTGCAGTTTTAAGTGTGGCTTCTGTAATGTCCTAATACTAATACTAGTAGTATAACCAGATTTACACAATAATATTTAGGATTAGACACGTCACAACTAAACTATTAACATTCTCTGTAAAACATTTATGATATATAAATATATATATGTATATAAATTTATGAGCCTGGTGAGGGAAATATAATATACAAATAATTTATAGTACTTGTTCATACAAGCTTGTATATCATTGTACAAAATATACAAATTAGGCCTTTTAAAGGCACAAATACATATAAACTAAGTACAAATCTATGTACAAAGTAAAGAACAAATTTATGATTCAAAACGAGTAAACTATGCACTTCAGATCCATATCTTTTATCTTACTTTGCAGGAGAATCTTGCCTTAGAGTTATCATGGAAATATAAATACATGAGGTGAGAATTCTACAATTCTCAGTAGTTCTAATATATATAATGACATCATAATAATTTCAACTGCTTCAGAGAATTAAATCAATATTTAAAATATAATATAGAAATGTGACAAAAGGCAAAGCAAGTTCTTTTTCTTCTCGAGGCAAAAAAATTAAATTATTATCAATAATAAATAACACATATTTAAACAAAATGTCTAATTTTAACACATCATCCATAGATCATGAATTACATCAAAATATATCAAGTATAAATTAAGATTCATTAATTCTAAAATATTCACATTTTTTCATAATGCAAACATTCATTAACAAATCCATGATCTATATAACTAACATCTTTATGTATAATCCCATGGCCAAGTCTTAAATTATCCTCATAATCTATCACTTATAATTAGAGCTATGAACATCCTCACATACAAGGATCATTTCCAATATCGAGTCTAAGATTTCCTCTAGATATGGGGATCACTAACTCTTCCAGATACAAGGATCACTATCTTTATAATATCTCCTCCAAGTACGAGGATCATTCTCATAAAATCTCCTCCAAGTACGAGGATTGTTACTATAATATATCTCCTTCAGGTACGAGGATTATATCTATAATATCTCCTCCAGGTACGAGGATTATCACTATAATATCTCCTCCAAGTACGAGGATGATCACAATAATATATCTCTTCCAGGTATGAGAATTATCACAATAATATATCTTCTTTAGGTACAAAGATTATTTTATGATCATCCTTAGGTACGAGGATCATATCCAATATTTCTTAAATTTAAATCACATTATATATGAATTCAACACTAGCTCAACTTTAACAATGTAAAAGAGCAATTTATCTCCTAGTATACCTTGTAAATATAACAAGTGTACATAACAAGTTATACTAGGTGCACAATATCTTCCATTCACTATATAGTAAGTGCACTAAATGATCACTTCATAAATAAACTAAGTGCACAAATTCATCATGTCATCATTTCACCAATATACTAAGTGCACATTATGATTACTATACAAGTGTATTATACACAAAATATAACATTCACAAACTTTCCTAGTGCACATTAATGCTATTTCACAAGCTTATCTAGTGCACATTATCACTATTCATGAGTAATCTAAGTTCACAATCATATCATTTTACTAATATTCAAGGTGCACATTCATAATACAAATCATTTCACTTAATGAATATAATCAAATTTCATCATTCTCGAGTACACCAAATGTACAATTGTAAATATAAGTCACTTTATCTAGTAACTTTCATCAAATCCTTTCACATCACATAATATAAGGTATTTCTTTTAAGTTTTCATACATTAGAAAGCTCTAATTATTCAAAACAGGTAACTGATAATCAATTAGTACCTATGATCTAATCGATTAACACTCAAAATCTAACATTTTGGAGATGCCAAATCAATTAGCCTTATAGTCTAATCGATTAACACTCAAAATCTAATGTTTTTGAAAGTGCCTAATCAATTAGATTCTTGCTCTAATCGATTAGACCCTACAAATTTCACACCAGAAACAATTTTAAAACACCATATTCACCATCATTTCCAATCTTTATCTCAAAATATCACCACATAACTATATATTCATTATAATCTCGTAAGATATGATACTAAAAATCAATTCTTAGTATTCTATCTATTTTCAATACAAAGTTCTCAAGAATATATATATATTCACAAAGCCTCAAACTCATCAATTTACATATATGCACATACACAACCAGATCATAGAGTTCATAAAAATTACTCAACTAACTCATTCCTATATGTTTGAGAAAACAAGAAAGAGTAGGAGCATGGAAAAGTTGTACATAAACCCCAACCTAGTTCTTTTGATGATGAAGTTTATCTTTTCTTTCCTTTATTTATCCTTTTGCTTTCCTATTAATGGTGTTTTCTTCCTTTTTCTTTTCTTTCTTTCTTCTCTTTCTTTCTTGTTGATTTCTTCCTTTATTCTTCTTTCTTTCTTTTCTTTTGTTTTTCCTTTGTCGTAACCGTGTGTGAGTAGAGAGAATGAGAAAAGTGACAAAGTGAAAAGAAATAAAGATGAAGATAGGCGGTGGAGAAGCAAAAATAGGATAGGAACATTTGACTTTCATGGCTATATGAAAGTGTTGTATCTCTTAGGGATACTTTGATATTCCATAATCAAGTTTTCTAACTTTCGTAAGTATTATAGAAAATTCTAGGACTTCATTTAATCTTTATACTCATTTTTCAATAACTTTCTGTACATCATTAATTGTAACTTAAGCTATATTGCTCTTTCTTAAGTTAAGTTAAACTTAAGGAATTAAACTAATAGACTTACATGTATCTCTCTTAACCTGTATTCATTTCCAAAATATTCCACATCCTCTACTTGACATCTCCACAAAATTTCATAATTTTTCAAGTTACTTTCCTATTTAATTTGACATTTAAACACTTATCTTATGTTATTAAAAATGTCAAACTAGCTCTGTTAATTATCCAAAATTTATCACAACTCATTCTAATTATCTTTTATTTAAAAATAAATTTTTCATATTTATTTCCATCATTTAAATAGTTTATGCTAAGTTCTGAGCTAATATAAGCTATTTTCCATGTTCAGTATTATAGCATTATACTTAAACTAGTTCAGAAAATCATCAAAATTAACAAGTAACTCATACATGTGTATTTACACGTTACTATAACAAACGGTAAGGTAAATAGGTTAGGGAGGATGTTACAATTCTCTCATCCTTTTTAAAATTTTGTCCTCAAAATTTAGTTACTTGATATGAAAAGTTTTGGGATCCCTATTAGACATTATATTTAAATAGGCTTTAACTTTCTTGATGGTATCTGACTTATCATTTTCTATATCTATCTAGCACAACTTATGGGTTCCAATCCAAAAATAACTTGACTTACACCAATCTCTCAAAGGTATATCCCAATGAGTTTCTAGTAATTAGTGCATACACAAAGGTATTGTCTAATACAGAATTCATTCATACTTTGTCAATTTGGCAAGTATATGTGGTAAACAATTCATAAGGAAACTCAGGCATAAGTAAGTCTAACAATTTCACATAATCATAGGAAAGCTTTTACCTTTTATTGGATCAGAAGATTGAGTTTGTTCTTTTCCATTAAGTGTAAGGACCTTTTCGTTGGTGTGTGGTCTGGGGTTGGGTGTTGCTCCCTGGGTTTTTAGGATAATCTCGAGCATAATGTCCTGTTCTACCATAAGTGTAGCACACTACCTTGTCCAACCTGCAAGCTTTAGTACCATAATAGTTTCCGTATTTTATACATTGTGGTCCCCAAATTTCTATCTAAACATATTTTCCTTTATTTTGTCGATGCTTAGACCGAGAAGCATCCCCTTCAAACCTATCCTCCATCTTCTTTCTCTTTTGAAAGTTTTGTGGTCTCTGCTTCTGTTGAGGCTTTGAGTCATAGGACTCTATAATTCTACATTTATTCATTAAGGTGCGAAAACCGCTAATTTCCAAGTGTCCAATGGCTCTCTTTATATCATCCTTTAACCCCTGCTTCAAACTTTACACACTTCTATCCCTCGTCTGGATTATACCTGAAGTAGGAGAAAGACTAGGACAACTCTTCAAATTTGGCCACATATTGGCCCACAGACATGTTTCCTTGTTCAAGCTTTAGAAACTCTAATTCTTGCGCATTTTACAAATTCTTTGGGAAATATTTATCCCAAAAGGTTGTCCTAAATACTTCCTATGTAATTTGTGATCCTGTTGCCTCTAGTAACCTTTTGGCATCAGTCCACCAATATTTTGCTTCTCTCACTAACATATAAGAAGCAAAGGCTACCATTTGTTCAGCTAGATAACCCATCATATTAAAAAATTTCTTCATCTCTATTAGGCATCCGTCGGCCTTAATCGGGTTATGCTTCCCTTTAAAAGAAGAGGGATTAGCTTTCCTAAACTCTAAAAGGACATGAAAGTTTTGATTCCTTACTAACATCGCATCATCTGCAAGTTATGGATGTGGAATCGTTCCCATCCTTTCTAATATCCTATTGGTGACGGTAGTTTGCTCCCTCATAGCAGTCGCCACCTCTCTAAACACCTCCATCAACTATGTTGTGTTATCATTAGTAGATTCTATGTTACCACGAGTGCGCTTGGTTGATGTCATAGTTTTCTGTACACACAAAACAATACATATTAAGTTAATCAAACTCAATATCATATAATTGTGCGATAGTAACCATTAACATTCATACTCAAGGTTGTTATGCAATTTTATCTATATAACTCATTGTGAATGCTTATGTCTTGAAGCATATCAAATGAGTTTTTGATGATGATAAAGCCAAAGATGAAGATCAAGATCAAAAGAGAAGACCAAGATCAAAAGATAAAGACTAAGATCAAAAGAGATATATTAGATATAGGTCTTAGAATATCAATGTAAAATGCCCTTTAAGTATCTCAATGATTCTCAAATGATCTTTCAAATATCATTTCTAAAATAAGTGTAAAAATTCAAAGTTACACATGTTTTTGAAAGCAACATTTTTTTTCAATCTTAGATTTAACACTCATGAAAGGATTTATGTTTAATCAAATGTCTTGAGGTGTTAGAAATGGCTTACAAGCTTTATTAGACTTGAAAAATGTGCTCAAAGGCCAATGTAATCGATTACATGATGTTTGTAATTGATTACACAGCAAACAGAGACCTTGTAATCGATTACATGAGTAATGTAATCGATTACAAGCAAGTCAGAGGTCATGTAATCGATTACACAAATAATGTAATCGATTACAATAAGCTCAGAAAGGCAAGAACACGTTCAAAGAGTTATGTAATCGATTACATAGATATTGTAATCGATTGAAAGCAAGTCAGAAGCCATGTAATCGATTACACCAATAATGTAATCGATTACACAGAGCCCAGAAAGCCAAGAACACATTCAAATAGCCATGTAATCGATTACATAGATTGTGTAATCGATTACACGTGGTCTGACAGAGCCCAACGGCTATTTTAACTGCATTAAAAGCTTAGCTTTATTACCCCCAACGGCTCTTTTCTTCATACAGCTTATAAATACTTGCCTTGGGTCTTCATTAAGGGTTGAACTTCATTTTTAGAACATCAATCTAACACTCATATACGAGAATCAATCCTAAAAATATTTTTGCCCTATTTTTGTGAGAAAACTTGAGATATTCAAAAGGGGTATTGCTAGAGCTTCAATTTGTATTTATCTACTCTTTAAGAGAGTTTCTATCTTCTATACTTTGTGTAATCTGAAAAAGAGAGGGTGAGGTATCCCTCTAGAGTAAAGGGTGAGTTATCCCTTAGAGAGTGACGTATCTCTCAAAGTTAGAAAAGGGTGAGGTATCCCTTGAGGGTGAGGCATCCCTCAAAAGGTTGTAAAGGGTGAGGCATCCCTGTTTTTGAGGCTCAAAGCACAAGGGTGAGGTATCCCAAGGTGTTGGTGAGTGTTCTATTATGTAAAGGTTTTCAAGCACCCATTCAAGGTTGAAGTTTAGTGGAAAATCTTGAGTGGTTCGCTTGAGGACTGGACGTAGGTCACAAGGGGTGGCTGAACCAGGATAAATCCTTGTGTTTGTTTCTCTCAACCCTATCTCTTTACATTTGTGCATTTACTTTATATGCTTGCTTGAATATTATTCATCTTGGTTTATTCAATTTGTGAGTGAAGTATTCAATCTCATTTATCTATTCACTTCAATTATCAAATAGCTTCAACGAAAATTGTTTAACAAACGTTTTACGAAAGATTTGTGAAAATATTTCATAAACTCAATTCACCCCCCCTCTTGAGTTTGAGGCCACTTTGCTAACACTCATCTTCAAGATAAGAAAATGCATAACACATAACAAGAACATCTATTCATGCTAAAAGCATAGCTAGTTCATATCCTGACTCAACAAGAAGATCTGCTCTGATACCATAATGTAACGTCCTAATAATAATACTAGTAGCATAACCTGATTTACACAATAGTATTTAGAATTAGGTACATCACAATTAAACTATTAAAATTCTTTGTAAAACATTTATGATATATGTGTGTGTGTGTGTGTGTGTGTGTGTGTATACAAATTTATGAGCCTGGTGAGGGAAATATAATATACATATAACTGATAATACCCGTTTATACAAACTTGTATATCATTGTACCAAATGTGCAAACTAGGCCTTTTAACAGCACAAATACATATAAACTAAGTACAATTCTATGTACAAAGTAAAGACCAAATTTATGATTCAAAATGATTAAACTATACACTTCAGATCCATATCCTTTATCTTACTTTGCAGGAAAATCTTGCCTTGGAGTTATCATGAAAATACAAATACATGAGGTGAGAATTCTACAATTCTCAGTAGTTCTAACATGTATAATGACATCACAATAATATCAGCTGCTTCCGGGAATTAAATCAATATTTAAAACATAATATAGAAAAGTGACAATAGCTAAAACAAGCCATTTCTCTTCCTGAGATAAAAAATTAAATTATTATCAATAATCAATAACATATATTTAAACAATATATCTAATTTCAACACATCATCCATAGATCATGAATTACATCAAAATATATCAAGTATAAATGAAGATTCATTAATTCTAAAATATTCACATTTTCTTATAATGCAAACATTCATTAACAATTCCATGATCTATATAACTAACATCTTTATGTATAATCCCATGGCCAAGTCTCGAATCATTGTCATAATCTATCACTCATAATTAGAACTAGGAACATTCTCATATATGAGGACCGTTTCCATTATCAGGTCTAGGATTTCCTCCAGATATGGAGATCACTAACTCCTCTAGATACGAGGATCGCTATCTCTATAACATCTCCTCTAGGTATGAGGATCATTCTCATAATTTCTCCTCCAGGTACTAGGATTGTTAATATAATATATCTCCTCTAAGTACGAGGATCATCATTATAATATCTCCCCCAGGTACGAGGATTTTCACTATAATATCTCCTCCAGGTACGAGGATTATCACTATAATATATCTTCTCTAGGTACGAGGATTATTACTATAATATATCTCCTTCAAGTATAAGGATTATCACAATAATATATCTCCTCCAGGTACAAGAATTATTTTAAGATCATCTCTAAGTACGAGGATCATATCCAATATTTCATAAATTTAAATCACATTATATATTAATTCAATACTAGCTCAACTTTAACAATGTAAAAAAGCAATTTATCTCCTAGTATACCTTGTAAATATAACAAGTGTACATAACAAGTTATACTAGGTGCACAATATCTTCCATTCACTATATAGTAAGTGCACTAAATGATCACTTCATAAATAAACTAAGTGCACAAATTCATCATATCATCATTTCACCAATATACTACATGCACATTATGATTACTATACAAGTGTATCATATACACAATATCAACATTCACAAACTTTCCTAGTGCATATTATCACTATTCATTAGTAAACTAAGTGTACAATCATATCATTTTACTAATATTCAAGGTGCACATTCATAATACAAATTATTTCACTTAATGAATATAATCAAATTTCATCATTCTCAAGTACACCAAATGTACAATTGTAAATATAAGTCACTTTATCTAGTAACTTTCATCAAATCCCTTCACATCACATAATATAAGGTATCTCTTTAAGTTTTTATACATTAGAAAGCTCTAATTATTCAAAACAGGGGACTGATAATCGATTAGCATCTCTAGTCTAATTGATTATCACTCAAAATCTAACATTATGGAGGTGCCTAATCGATTAGCCCTCTGGTCTAATCTATTAGAACTCAAAATCTAACATTTTTAGAAGTGCCTAATTGATTATACCTTGCAAATTTCACACCAAAAACAATTTTCAACATCATATTCACCATCACTTCCAATCCTTTTCTCAAAATATCATCAAAACATCATCACATAACTATATATTCATTACAAATCTCATAAGCTATGATACTAAAAATCAATTCTTAGTATTCTATATATCCTCAATCCCAAGTTCTCAAGAATATATTGATAATCATATATTTTATATATTAATAAACCCTCATTTTTAGTCATTTACACTCTCCATGTACTTAATTGATTGAGCTTAGTTATGTTTTGTAAGTTTGGACTCAAATTGGGCTTAATTGATTTTTTTCAGCATTATTGAGATATTACACTGTTTCTATATTACGGCCATATCTTGAGCTCTATATGTCTGAGAATAATTTATCTTACCTTGTAGAAAAGATAAGAGAGAGCTCTACAACTTTCATGAAGAACTCCAGGGAAAAATCAGACATCTAGTGGAGCTAATTGGGCTTGGAAGTCAGAACACAGGTTTTGTGATTGGAACCTGAATAGTGTGCAGTAATCAAGGCATAACTTGAGATATAGGAGCTGCCTTGGGCTGAAACTTTGGCATTTGAAATTTAAGACCCAAATCTACAACTTTTATATAGAACACTAGAGGAAATTTGGATGACTTGGAGGTCATATTGGGTTTGCAAGTTAGAATAAAGGAGTTGTAGCTAGGCCTAAATAGTGTGCAATAATCAAGGTATATCTCGGGCTGTAGGAACTGAAATGGGCTGAAATTTTGGCATCTGAAAGTTAAAATCCAGATCTACAATTTCATGAAGACCACTTGGTGAGAATCTGACGCATGCCATGAGTTCAACATTGAATATTTCAGAGACAAGAATTTCTATAATTTTTCACTCATCAAACTACTATTTAGTATTTTCCACTCATTCACCCACTTATCCACTCACTCATTAATCAGCCCCTTGTCATTTTGTATCCCTCATCCTCTATAAAAGGGAGCCTTGGTTGATTATTTGAGAATCTTGATTTTCGAGATCAAGATCATGCTATTGTGTTATTTGTTTATCTTGTTATAGTTTTCTATTGTTCTAAATTGAAGTTATATTTTTCTTCTTCTTCTCTCTTTCTTTCTTCTTGTTTATGAGTAACTAATTTTCATTTTACTTAGGTGAAATGGTGAAGCTTTTGGTAATAAATTAAGGTTAGATTAATTTCTTTCTTGTGCTTAAATGATATATTATCAAGTGATCATTATATGTGTTGTATTTTGTTTCCAATCAATTTAGAAACCCTCCTTGTAAAGTGGAGATCTTGATTCATTGTAGACAAGAGGTTGACACAATGAATGTTTGAGCTCATTTATAAGTGGTGGTGTTAATCAATAATTAAAGGAACCATAATATAATTACGTATATAATCTTAAATGAACTTTGAATGTTGTATTTTTTATTGGAGCCTCCATTATACGTGGATTCTAATTGAGTTATAAAAAGAATTAATTTTGTCTTTAATTTACTTACCAATAGTGGATTTCCTAATCTAAGTAAATTTTTTTTATTTGTGACCAAGTTTTATTACCTTTATTATTGTGAAAAAATATTTTCCTTACGTCAAAGAATTTTTTCTTCATCAATTCCCTGTGGATCGATATCGGACTCCCGAAAATTTATTACTTGAAACAACCCGCACTTGGGATTGCAACTTAAAATTCACATTATATATATATATATATATATATATATATATATATATATATATCACAAAGCCTCAAACTCATCAATTTACATATATGCACATATACAACCAAATCATAGAGTTCGTAAGAATTACTCAACTAACAGGTTCCTAAAAGTTTGAGAAAATAAGAAAGAGTAGGAGCATGGAAAAATTGTACATAAACCCCTACCTAGTTCTCTTGATAATGGAGTTTATATTTTCTTTCCTTTATTCTTCCTTTTGATTTCCTATTCATGGTGTTTTCTTCCTTTTTCTTTACTTTTTTTCTTCTTTTTCTTTCTTGTTGATTTCTTCCTTTATTCTTCTTTCTTTTCTTTTCTTTTCTTTTCTTTTTTCTTTGTTGTAACCGTGTGTGAATTGAGAGAATGAGAAAAGTGAAAAAGTGAAAAGAAAGAAAGACGAAGAGATGCGGTGGAGAAACAAAAATAGGATAGGAACATTTGACTTTCATGGCGGCTATATGAAAGTGTTATATCTCTTAGGGATATTTTGATTTTCCATAATCAAGTTCTCTAACTTTCATAAGTATTATAGAAATTTCTATGATTTTATTTAGTCTTTATATTCATTTTTCAATAACTTTCTATACACCATTAATTATCACTTAAACTCTATTACTCTTCCTTAAGTTAAGTTAAACTTAAGGAATTAAGCTAATAGACTTATAAGTATCTGCCTTAACCTGTATTCATTTCCAAAATATTCTCTATCCTCTACTTGTCATTTCCACAAAATCTCATAATTTTTTGAACTACTTTCCTTTTAAATTTGGCCTTTAAACACTTATCCAGTGTTATTAAAAATGTCAAACTAACTCACAGTTAATTCTCTAAAATTTATCACAACTCATTCTAATTATTTGTCATCTAGAAATAAATTTTTCATATTTATTTTCATCATCTAAGTAGTTTATGCTAAGTTCTGAGTTAATGTAAGCTATTTTTCGCGTCCAGTGTTATAGTATTATACTTAAACTAGCTCAAAAAATCATCAAAATTAACAAGTAACTCATACAAGTGTATTTACATGTTACTATAATAAACTGCAAGGTATATAAGTTAGGGAGGGTGTTAAAGCTTCATATCTGATCTCCAAAGCAGGATCTAGAACGCGAAAGGCTCCACCAATCTCCTTTTCCGATGAGGATTACGAGAATTTGATACTAGAGCACGATGATCCTTTAGTGATATCTGGATTAATCACAAATGCCAAAGTCTGCCATATATTTTTTCATCATAGAGGCTCGACAAGCATCGTGTTCTTGTACTTGTACAAGAAATTGAAATTTCCCTGCGAAGACCTAATCTTGTACACTAGCGAATTGATTGGCTTCAATAGAGATAAAATCACCCTAGTGTGATACATGAAAACCCATCTGACTCTTGGTAAGAAAATTCTCTTTAAAACAATTAAGGCCAAATTCTTGGTAGTTGATTGTCCCTCTACCTACAATATCATATTGGGCTGCCTTTCGCTTAACGCCTTTGGTGCTGTGATCTCGACCACTCACTTGGCCATGAAGTTTTTGAATAAAGAAAATGAAATTGTCACGGCCAAGGGAGACAAGGCCACTACTCAAAGATGCTTTAATGAGTGTCTTAAGATAGCAAAGGGCACTACAAGAAATTCACATATTACTGGCGGCCATATCTGCCAGTAATAGGCCAAAATCCACCAATTTTTTTTTATTTCTAGTGGATTTTGGTGGCTAGTAAAACCCTTAGAGGAACTTTTCCTAGCAGAAAATTCGTCAAAAATTTTCGATGGCTAAATATTGATAGTATATTCGTCAGTAATTTTATGGTGGAATATCTACTAGAAATCTGCAGTGGATAATCATTGTCTGAAAAAAAAACATTGATTTTTTAAAATGTTTCTAGAAGATAAATCCACCATAATGATGTACTTATTTTAATTAAAAAATAGTAAAAATTATATATATATATATCAATTAATATTATTTAATTTATATAAATTTAATGATTAAAAATAATAATATAAAAAAACCAACAATATTATGAAATGTTGAATAAAAATGCATTATTAAATATGAAAAATTTATTCAAATCCATGCACCCCCTTGGACCTATAAATAATGAATGAATGAATGAAGTCAGCACAAGGAGTTGAGTTCAGTTCTAGCCTTACCCCTATTGCATCCAGGAAAACCCCTTTTTTAGTCATGTCACTTTGGGCTCTTGACCCCTTAGAAGACCTAAGACCTCCTTGTTAGTTGACGTGAACAAATAGTTTTATTGTATCTCTAATACTAAAAATTGAAATGTTCATCTTTTGAGCTCAAATATTTTGTTATTATAACCTCATGTTCATTGTGATTCTTATATGTGGAAAAATATTTATCATTAAATAAATAATATGTAAATATTTATTTTAATTTTTCTTTAAAATAATAAACATGTCATTAAGTATAGAATTTATAAATCTTGTACCTACAAAAACATCACTATTTGAACTCTTAAGAATAACAAAAGTGAATTTTGCTCATGCAGGTGGGTAAGGAGATATTTTGACTAGAGCGGAGTCAAAAATTATATATGTGTGTGTTAAGGGGCCAAATATTAATTTTATTTCTATTGAGGGAGTCACATATAAAAATTTATAAAAAGTCTTAAAAAAATAAATTTAAAAATTTTGAAGACAAGTCTTGAGCCTTGAGATTATGACTAGAGGTGGACATAAGGGCTGCGATACGCTTAAGCAGTGGCTCGCGCGGGTTGGGACCAAGAAAAATGTGGGCTCATTTAAACGCGGCTCTACAGGCCCAGTCTATTTAACCCACAGTATAAACATATGTTAGCCCGCGAGTTTAAACATACTTTAGTCCCTGGGTTTGCAAACCAACCTGAAAGCCCTCTTAATTTTCACCTATTCAACCCTATTCTAGATTTGGCCTACTTTTGAATCAGTTTCTCAAACAGTCAAACCCCATTCTTTTTTGTTCTCTCATTTATGAATCAATTTCTCAAGTTTCAAGCTTATTCAACCTCTGTCGCCACCATCGCCATTGTTGTGTCTCGCCTCACCGCCGCACTTTGCATCACAGCACCATTCCTCATCTCGCCATGCTGCATCGTGCCTAACCTAGTTGTGTCGCTGCTACACATTCCCACTTATTTGAGTCTTGACGCCACCCTCAAACTCTCAGTCTAAAGCTGTGTAGACGTGCGCCAACAAAATGTTGGCCTATTTAAGTTGCAGGCCAACCCACACCGATCCATTTAATTGTGGTCCATTATAAACTAGACCAGCCCACATATCCATGTCTAGTCATAGCCTTTGTCAATCTCACTTGGCTCGGTCCTTGTATTTTGGTACTATACATAGAGCCAGCCAATCACATTGCCTAATAGTATGTTTAGTTTAGATGTTCCAATATGAACGCCTTCCATTCAATGTGCATTTGCGAGAAAGAGAATGTAAAACAAATAACTAGTAATTCAATAGCAATGGAAGAGAATTAGAATATATATATATATATATAATTTCATGATATATATATATATATATAATTTCATGACTCTGTCCTTGGAATTGTAGAAATCAGTTTGGGTCATGGACCAATATACTTTAATTGCTATCCTAACAGGACAACTAGTTTAAAAGACAAAAATATTATGGATACTTTATTCCTGAACATCAAAGTCTATGGCTTGTACATGAAGCCCGGATTAATCCCTTTAGCCTTGATCTATAGAATTTAGTATAAAGTTATGAATTCTCTTCATTCTAAGGCATTAAAACCTAAAGACAAAGGAGTAACAATGTTATTCCTTACAGACATAACAAAGGCCAACGTAGTGGTCCCAAAAGTAATACGCTGGGAAGTTGTAGTCCTCCTGGAAAAATGGATAATGGATAAAGCTGCACCAGCTTTACCCAGAGAATTGCCTAAAATTCAGGAAATTACACAACATAAATCAGGTAGAGTCGAATTAACCTTCAATAGAAGGAATTCTTTTCATTCTCTAATCCATTAGAACTAGCTCTTCTAGATATTAAGACTTTAGATCTGCGGTATCCAGAAAATCTTTCTATACCATACGATCTACTCCATCAATAATCAACCTTTAAGGGATAGACACATTAGCAACTATTCTAAAACTGACATACAAAAGAAGAAGAAGAAGAAGAAGAAGAAGAAGAAGAAGAAGAAGAAGAAGAAGAAGAAGAAGAAGAAGAAGAAGAAGAAGAAGAAAAAAGAAGAAGAAGATGATGATGATGATGATGATGGTGATGATGATGATGATGATAATGATGATGATGATGATCAAAGATGATCAAAGATCGATTTAATCTCTAACTTATTCCTCCCTTAATGATGATGTCCATGTCATCTAAGTTCATTATTCATAGGGAAACCCTTAAGAAAGACTTTTATTCTGCGGCGGAAAGACACATTAGCAACTATTCCAAAACTGACATACAAATGAAGAAGAAGACATACAAAAGAAGAAGAAGAAGAAGAAGAAGAAGAAGAAGAAGAAGAAGAAGAAGAAGAAGAAGAAGAAGAAGATGATGATGATGATGATGATGATGATGATGATGGTGGTGGTGGTGATGATGATGATGATGATGATGATGATAATGATGATCAAAGATGATCAAAGATCGATTTAATCTCCAACTTATTCCTCCCTTAATGATGATGTCCATGTCATCTAAGTTCATTATTCATAGGGAAACCCTTAAGAAAGACTTTTATTCTGCGGCGGAAAGACACATTAGCAATTATTCCAAAACTGACATACAAAAGAAGAAGAAGAAGAAGAAGAAGAAGAAGAAGAAGAAGAAGATCGATTTAATCTCTAACTTATTCCTCCCTTAATGATGATGTCCATGTCATCTAAGTTCATTATTCATAGGGAAACCCTTAAGAAAGACTTTTATTCTGCGGAATGGACTCTGCAAAGGAAATGATTTTTCAAAAATTATAAAGGATCAAATAGAAAAGAAATCCATGAGAAATTTGAAGAATTTCTTAAGAAAGTAAAACAAAATATTCCATTCTTTGATTAATTTCATGCTTACATGATTAAGAATGAAATCGAATATTCTTAGAACATTAGTCTGATTCAAAATAGATCAACTAATGTTCATACTGTATGGCATCGTAAAGATAGTGAGTTCAAATCTGAATTACCTCCTACCAGTCAGTATTATCTTTTGAACTTAAAATACTAAGATAACAATCCTGTCATAGCTTCTCCTTTCATGACAAAAATGGAAGATAAGCCAGTCAACCCAAAAGACATCAAAAGTCTGATGGAACAAAATAACTATACCAATAAATATCTTCAAGTTCTTGGAGAAAATCTAGTCAATAAACCATCAACATCTGGAACTAAAACAAGAGTCAAAACCTGTCAAACCAATAGAGAAATCTCTCTTTAAACCATTCAAAGTTACCAAATACCTTAAAGAAAGTATAAAACTTCTTAACAGTCCTAAATCGTCTAATGCTGAATTCATTGATAAACTTAATCAAAACATTGAAAAATTTAACCTAATTGTTCTAGACACACCTCAAACCCAAGAGTGTAAAACATCAAAACCCTAAGATAAACTAAAATCTTTAATTATAAATACAATCAAACAATCTAGTTCACAGAACCAAAAACTGAAACTGAAACTAATTCCGTAATCAAGGTAAATCCAGTAATTAGCCAAATACTCAATTGGAAAAATCCATTAAAACTTTATTATCAAAGAGTGACAGCTACAGATCTATTGCTTGAAGAACGTAATCCAAACTTCAGAAGTTTCAGTACAAACAATATCTACGAATGGAACATAGATGGCATGACGAAATACTCCATAATCAATACTCTTCAACACATGACCATGGTGTCAATTGCATATCAAACTTCTTTTAACTGTCCAGAAGAAGTAATCGTCAGAATTCTTGTAACAGGATTTTTCAGTCAACTCAAAGGTTAGTGGAATAACTATATCTCTGTTGAACAAAAGGTCAAAATTACCGAAGCAGTCAAGATTGATGCTGATGGCATTCCAATCCTCAGTGATGGAAAATCAATCCCTGATGCTGTTATCACTTTAATTTTTACAATTGCTCACCATTTCATAGGAGATCCATCTTTATGGAAGGATAGATCTGTTGAACTTCTTTCAAACTTAAAATGTAAAACCTTAGCTGATTTTAGGTGGTATAGAGACATCTTGTTGACTAGAGTTTACACCAGAGAGGATAGTCAACAGCCTTTCTGGAAAGAAAATTTTTTAGCCGATCTTCCGAAATCCTTAGGAGATAAGGTTCGTGATAAGATCAAAAGTCAATCCCCTAATGAAGAAATTTCATATGAGCAATTGAGTTATGGATAACTCATTGCTTTCATCCAAAAGGTAGTCCTAGAAATTTATCAAGATGATAAAATTCAAGCACAACTTGCCAGAGAAAAGGCTCAAACCAAGCGAGACTTAGGAACGTTCTGTGAACAATTTGGTCTTCCCTGTGCTAGGAAGAAGATAAAACCAAAACCAAAATCAACTCAAACTCAGAAAACAAAGTATTACAAACATAAGTCAAGCACTAAATCTAGAAGACTTAAACAAAAATTTAAGTCAAAACCTCCAATTGATAATATCAAAGTCCTAAAGAAACCTATAATTTGCTATAAATGTGGCAAACCTAGTCACATTAGTAAATATTGTAGGCTAAAAAAATGATAAAATCTTTAAATCTTAAACCATCTATCGAAGAACAAATTAATAATTTGTTAGTCGAATCATCCGAAGAAGAATCTGATAAAGAGTTTTCTGAAGATTTAAACCAAATTCAAAATGGTGATTTATCATCTAAAGGAGAATCAGATTCTCCAATAGTCAATGTTTTAACAAAAGAGCAATATCTCTTGTTCAAAGTTCTTAACTCAAAAGAAGATCCTCAAGATAGAAAATTCTATTTAGAAAAAAATAAAATCTTTAATAGAAGCAAATTCATCTAAAACCTTTAAAGAACCAATTATTCAAAACAAATATAATCTTATAGAAACACTTAGAAAACTAGAAAAGAAGTCTTCTAAGAAAGCGGTAATGATCCAAGACCTCCAACATGAGATTAACAATCTTAAAATTGAAGATAAAGAACTAAAAGACCAACATAGCCTACATCAAATCATAATATCCCATTTACAAGATATGCAAACTGAATCTTCAAACTCATAAAATGAAAATTCTTAGATAAATAAAGTCAAAAGACTCAAAATCAAGAAGATGAAGAAATCCTTGTAGGAATAATCAATCAACTGAAAATCCAGAAATTCTTTATTAACATTAATATAAAGATTGATGATTTCATCCTTAATACTATCGCATTATTTGACATAGGGGCAGATTCAAACTGTATTTTGAAAGGATTAATTCTAACAAAATATTTTGAGAAAACTTCAGAGCAACTTAGCACAGTTAGTGGTTCTAAGTTAAAAAACAAGTTCAAACTTTCTTTAGCAATCAATAAAAAACCAAGGTCTCCAAGTTGAAACCTCTTTCTTGTTAGTCAAAAATCTTAAAAACGAAGTGATCTTAGGAACACCATTCATCAGATCACTTTTCTCTTTACAAATCACAAATGAGGGAATTATCACCCAACATCTTGGTAAATTAATTATTTTCAGATTTATTAAAAAACCAATCTTAAGAAATCTTAATTTTAATCTAGTACAAGCATAATCAAATAAATTATCTTGAAGAAGAAATTTCTTTTAAAATCATTGATTCCCAACTTAGTCAACCTCAAATCTAGAAACGGATTCAATCACTCCTCGAACATATTCAAGGATCAATCTATTTTGATATTCCAAATGCCTTTTGGGAAAGGAAGAAGCATATAGTAGATCTTCCTTATGAAAAGGATTTCAATAAAAGACAAATCCCCACAAAGGCCAGACCAATTCAGATGAGTCAAGAACTCCTTTAGTATTGTTAGCAAGAGATTAAAGATCTCATAGTAAAAGGACTCATTAGGAAAAGCAAGAGTCCATGGTCTTGTTTCAATTTTTATGTCAACAAACAAGCAGAGATCGAAAGAGGTACTCTTCGATTGGTCATCAACTACAAACCACTCAATCAAGCATTCTAGTGGATTTAGTATCTGATTTCCAACAAAAAAGATATTCTTAAACGGTTGCATTCAGCCAAAATATTTTCAAAATTTGATATGAAGTCAAGATTTTGGCAAATCCAAATCAAGGAAAGTGATCGCTACAAGACGGCTTTCACTGTACCTTTTGGGCAATATGAATGGAATGTAATGCCCTTCAGATTAAAAAATGCTCCTTCAGAATTCCAAAGGATTATGAATGAAATATTCAATCCGTATTCAACTTTTATCATCGTCTACATTGATGATGTCCTAATCTTTTCTTAATCCATAGATCGACATTTCAAACATATTAATATATTTATTGGAGTCATTAAAAGAAATGGTCTTGCAGTCTCTAAAACAAAAATTAATCTGTTTCAAACTAAGATTAGGTTTCTTGGTCATAATATTCATCAAGGAACTATTACTCCAATCAATAGAGTCATAGAATTCGCAGACAAGTTTCTGAATCAAATTATTGATAAAAATCAATTATAGAGATTTCTTGGTTGTTTAAACTATGTCACTGACTTTTTCCCTCACCTGAGTAATCTCATCAAACCTCTTCATGATCATCTGAAAAAGAGTCCTCCCCCTTGGTCAAACATCCATACAAACATCATTAAATAAGTAAAATCCCAGGTAAAGGATCTTTCATGCCTTTATCTTCCAAATCCTCAAACATTCAAAAATGTTGAAACTGGTGCCTCTGACATAGGTTACGGTGGCATTCTCAAACAGCATGTCGCAAAAAAAGAACATATCATTACATATACATCAAAATATTGGAATCCTGCACAGCAAAAATTCTCCACTGTGAAAAAGGAAATTTTAGCAATTGTTCTTTGTATTTCAAAATTTCAATCTGATTTACTAAATCAAAATTTTTTTGTTAGGGTCGATTACAAATCAGTGAAAGACATTTTGCAAAAAGATGTTAAAAATCTTGCATCAAAACAAATTTTTGTTAGGTGGCAAGCAATCTTAAGTGTTTTTTATTTTGACATTGATTACATCAAAGGCACCTTAAATACTTTACCTGACTACCTTACCCATGAATACTTACAGGGGAAGTAGTTGCATACCCAAATCAGTGCAATCATCCTCTTCTAAAGGAAGAGGAAAAGGAAAACAAGTTCTAGCATAGCCAACAGGAAAATCAACAAAGCAAACTGGGTCATCCACCCTTCAATCTAGGTTTTCTACCCAAGTGAAATATGAGTCATCTACTCAGGCAAAATAATCCAAATCAAACTATGCCATGAGCATCCCAACACTATTAGCCCTGCAAGATCAAGGTTTAACCAAACTCCCTGAAAAATCATGGAAGGAAATATTCTCCCAAGAATTGGACGAAGGTGTTGATATTCAAACCATGATCCAGAACATTAAAGGCAAAGCCATAAACATAAACTCTCTGAAAAAAGGAATTGTTATTCAACCTACCCCAATTTCTACCTAGAAACCTCAAACACACTACATCCCAAAAGAAAACTTTTTAACAGTTACCCAAATGGAACCATAATTCTGGGATTCCAATCCAAATAAAATTCATCAGAAAATCTTTCCAAAAGACCTTCATTTCAAACCTATTGCTCCAAATAAAACCCAAAAATTTTATGAATTTATACTTGTCAATTCTGATTGCATTTCTCTGAAGCATTACAGGGATCCAAATGATTCAGAGTTTATAACTCACTCAACAGTCCAGATTCTTAAGGTCATGTCACCAGCAGAATTTGGGAAAAACCCCAACAACTTGAAGAAATTTTCTTTGAATTTTGACCAAATTGGTTACAATTACTAGGATTACATGCAAGCCTGGAACAACACGTTTTGGTTCCAGAATAAAACAAGCTATCATTCTTGGCTAAACTATTTCAAACAACATGTTCAATACAACTTTTCGCATTGGTTTACCCAGTGGTAGAGTTTCTTTGGTCCAATCCAGTAGATCTTTCCACCTAATGTAATAGAGGAATTCCAATATTTTCAAAAGAAGTATGACCTTGCCGATGACCCATTCCCAGTGGATCTACACTTCTTTTCCAAACTGTCTCTTGCCTAGATATTTTTCTAGCATTACAAATATAGGAATCATGACAATCCTAATCAATTACCAATATTACAAAGACAAGCATATGCTAAATGGTGGTCTGAGTTCGATGCCTCAAGGTCTTCACTAGAAAACATCAAATTGTGGTTCCAAAAGAACCCCCAAAAATCTTAAAACTGCTGATTCAGAAACCTGCCAATTTCTCAACCAGAAAGCTTATGTAGCTGCTGCTATTGCTGCGTTAACTAGTAAGGATAACCTTCTCAAGAATTTAGAAGATATCCTCAAACTTTATGGAGTTGCTATTGCATCATCTTCTGAGGCTCCTGAATCTCCTTCACCATCCATAGCCCTGTCATCGGAAGAACAAAACAAAGATGAATGTTACGAGATCAACCTTGAAGACGATGAATAGTTTTGTTATATTGTAGCATTACTATCTGCGGAAGATCATTGTTCACTGTAGCGGAGTGCAAATGACTACTGTTCACTGTAACGGGATACTGTAGCATTTCATTATTGTAATAGTGAAATTTAATCTTTTTAAGGAGTGTCTGTCCTTGTTGTAAGGCATTCAAAAATTTTCAAACTTTTCTTAGAGAGAGAACTTAGAGTGAGAATCTCTCCTTTTTTGTAATCTTTCTTTCAATCTTTAATATATATCAATCTTTTCTCCAATCTCTCTTCTCTTTCGCTGGAACAAAAAAATGACTTGCCACTTATATATATATATATATATATATATATATATATATATATATATATATATATATAATAGACCAAACCAGTCCAAATACACACGTCTAGTCATGGCCTTTGTCAATTCCACTTGGCTTGATCCTTTTTTTTTTATAAGCAAAATATATTAAAAAAGAGCACAAGGGGTGCTCCAACCCATTACATCATAGTACACAATTACAGAGTCTGGAAGCAACCCAAAGGATTAATACACCAATCTGAAAAAAACAAACCAGAGTTTCTAGCCTCCCTACAAATAAACCACCCCCAAGATAAAGACTTAATATGAGCAATCACAGAAGGACAGTCAACAGTTGCTCCCTGAAAAATAATATTGTTCCTCAATAACCACAAAGACCAAACAACTGCAAACCAAATGATGTGTCTTACTCTTTTAAACTTCTTCCCTCTGAGGAAATTCAAATGTTGCAGAAAGTGGTTAACGCCATCATTATGATAGACACCATCAAACCCCATCCAAGCATAAATAGCAGACCAAACATTATAAGAAAAGGACTAAGCATAAATAGCAGACCATACACACTTGGCTTGATCCTTGTATTTTGGTACTGCACATAGAGGCGGCCAATCACGTTGCCTAATAGTATGTTTGGTTTAGATGATCCAATACAAACGCCTTCCATCCAATGTGCATTTGAGGGAGAGAGAAATTAGGTAGAAGAAAATTATGGGTTGCTTCCATCTTTATATAGGGAAATCTAGTAAAATTAGGTAGAAGAAAATCATTTTTGCCGCTCAAAACAGGCTTGAACTAATCATGCAGTTTGACCCCGTGAAAGAAAATATATATTTTGATGGTGCAGTTTGTTCATGCACATATCACACACACACACACACACATATATATATATATATATATATATATATATATATATGTACATGCCGGATGCTTGTGTGTGCCTTGAGATTTCACATTTACATGTATATATATATTGAACATGAAGCTGCACGACATGGAATTCATCCTCAGGAGTGGACTAAAATTTAACAAATCCTATAGTGTGTACGCACTTAATTTACGGAGAGAGATTTAGTTTTAATATATGATAAATTGATAATCATCAAGATAATTTTCCTATCCCGACCAAAAAAATCTTTTTACCCATATATAGCTTATCTTTGGGAACAGTGGTTCCCCGCTCAACTTAAAACTTCAACATAACAGGGTCACGATATATGCAATATCAATATTTCAAAATAATCGTCATATTGGTATTCAATACGTATCATATTGGATATTTTGATACTTTTAAATATTTTTTATTTATATATATTTTAATTATTTTTAAAATTTTGATTATATCAACATATTCATGTCCTGTATTTACATACGTATTTCCTAGGTCACGATGTGCATGAGGATGGTAACTAGTAACCAGGCTCATACATTGTTTTTATTCTTCCAAAACTAAAGGGACCAAGCCACAATATCGAATCATAAACTGTTCTCTGGCCTTTCTACCCCTTCCCAAAAAAAAAAAAAATTGGTTCTCCAATCCAAGAGATTAAATATGAAACAATTTTAAACTTGTTGTAATTAAAGATTAAGCACACCATATATACCTTAATATACACGTAGCACATAAAACACACCACAGTTGTGCAAAAATCATACCACGGTTTGATGCCTATGCCCTGTATTGATCTAATTATATGCTTACCAAGTTACCAGCCAGGAATTAAAAAATTGTGGGACAAAGAGTTCGTTGTTTTATATTTAGCAGAATATTTATGTTTTCAGAGACGAATAAAAAAATATATAAGAAAAAAGTTATAGAACCAGGGATGCCATGGCATATTGGCATCCCCTAAAAGGCTAAAAGCACCTTTAACTCTCTTAGCCTACACTTGGGGATTAGGATGCAATTATTAATCTAGCCATTAAACGAGAATAATGTTAAACTCACTCTTATATAGCATATCACTTTATATCTACACAATTATTATTTGATTATAGTTGACGGAGGATGTAGTTATTAATCTAACCATTAAACGTGAATAATGTTAAACTTATTCTTATACACATATCACTTTATGTCTACACAATTATTATTTGATTATAGTTGACCTCACCTTATTTCTTGCACAACCATACTTTGATTCTATCACATTAAGTAATGTGAGTCTATGTATTATGTATGAAGTGCTATCCTTAAAATTTGTTGAATTATATGTATCATCTATATTTTATCACTTGAAATAGAAATTTTATAGTCAAGATTTTATACAATTTGAAGAACGGCAGAGGATCCATTTCCCTAGGCGGCATGTTCACGTTAACAAATACAATTATCAGATGGGCTGGTTGATCCTAATCAGACTGGCACGTTCCGGCTAGTACGTTTTTGGGTTGGGCTGATCCAACTCCAATTTTGAAAAGATTATGGCACGTTTGCCTCGTTGGAAAGGAAGATGGTGTTAAGTATAATTTCTTCGAGCAACAAAGATATGGAAGTTCAGAGAAGAAAAAATTAGAAAATTAAAGTGTATTATAGAATTACTAAATTTGATTTATTAATTATTTTTATTTTGGAAAATAAATCATAGAGTACGAAGATTAGAGACAATAGAAAGAACGATTAGTAATGTGTATATTATAGGTAAAAATATATTTTTCCCTTAATTTTATTTTAGGTTTCATTTTTATCTCATAACTATGTTTTTTCTTATTTATTTTCATCTTAAATCTTTATAAAAGACACCAAATTCATCCTAACTACTAACACCATTAAAAATAGTAACGAAACATGATAACATGACATCTTATGTGGACATAAGTGCATAGTTGACAGTGTCCAACTAAGATTTTTTTTTTTTTTAGAATTAATGATTTTGGGATGAGTATGATAAATTTTGAGAAGATTTGGGATGAAAATAAAACAATATGTTTGAGGGACGAAAATGAAATTTATAGTAAAGTGAAAGGACAAAAAGTAAAAAATTTCTAATAATAAAATTTTATTAATCATCTTCTTTTAGAATTTTTATATTTATGTATTAAAAAATTATGCTTTTCCTATAGATTAATGATAAAAAATAACATTAAATTACGAAAGTATGTTACCAAAATTGGCTTCACCAATACATTATTGTATCACTTTATTAAATATTTGAAGTATCTGTATCAAATCCTACTTGTGTTGTAAGTTTCATTAGTTCAAAATTAAATCATATTTTAGTATTTTTATATCATATTTATATGTATTTAATTAAATATTCATATTTTATTTTTTAATGTAATTTAATCGATGACCGATTAAACTAGTGACTTACTAATTCAGTATTTATCTTGACTCAATCATTAGTTTAAGATTTATAAACTTAATTCCTAATCAATTAAAATAACAATATCCCATCCAAATTATTTGTTATAAATTGATTTAATATGATTTTCAATAATCAATCTATATGAAAAAAATAAATTTTTAATGCTCAAATATAAAATTTTTGAGAGAAAATTATGTATAAATTTTATTATAGGAAAATCTTCACTTTTCGTCCTTTAATTTCACTATAAGTTTCATTCTCGTCCCATAACTATATTATTTTATTTTCATCCTAAATCTTTTCAAAATTCATCATATTCATTCCTAAACCATTAATTCAATATATATATATATATATTCTTCACATTATCCTAGATGCTTATGTTCATTAGCATTGCTCAAAGTTTGTCTCAGGTTTTGCTTACTTAGTTTACAGTTCGTTGTGTTAGGAAAGTAGCACAATAAGTGTTCTTTATTACTGATGTATTAGCAAAAGGCCATGACCATCCTTAAAGATTCTTTTTATCAATCTTAAATCACCCACAAGCTAATACTTGTAAATGTTCTGTAATTATATTTGGTGATACTTCTTTTAATCATGTGTAACGTAACATCTTTGAGCAATTGCACATGCATAGACTGAAACAACGGCATCTGATTTGGCGGGACTGCTTAATGTTGCCGCGATGTTCAAGGTTTAATTTACAACGAAATATTGGGTAGAGATGGAGGGTGAATGAATTGGAGCCTTCAATAAAATTAAGTTTATATAAGCTAAGGATAAATTACATGCTCCTAGTGGACTCCATCATTATTTCAAGGCTGAGATGTCAAAATATTATGGAGTACACTTCTACATGACAATTTCTTTATGCTAAGGGTTAATTAGTATTTTCATGGCTCACAATGCTAACTAGGTCCTCACAGTGTAATTATATTTTCATGGCTCAGTTAACATGAGGCAGTCATGCATGCTTATAAAGAACATGTTATTGCCTAAATCTATTTTCGCATTAATAAAAAATTTTAAGTAGGATTATCAATATGACAATTCAAAAAGTATCTAACGGTTCTTCTTAACAGATGTAGACAAGAGGCTTTCAACCCTCTTTTCTTACAAGTATCACATATGACGTTGGTACAATATGGAGATGACTTTTGTTTAAAACTTAAAATACAGGTATGGTATCACATGCCTTTATATATATATATATAAAAGTCAAAAGACTTACTCTCAATTGTGTCCCTTTGTTTTGCTTAGATCCAATAACTGTCATTAATTAACACTTATAACCATTAAGTGAAAAGAAAAAAAAAATCACGTGACCTTTTTAACTGCGGAAGCCATTCCTTCTTTCTCGTTCATTTTTCTCAAACTTGATCTAAAATGTTAGAAGTTTTATCCGTGAAGTAATCATGCATTTCTTCAAAAATTTCCCATTGTTACAGGCGTTATACACGTCTAAAATAGCATTATTGTACTTCTCTTAACAAACAGAAAAAGATGAATGGCCATGTCCTATGGACCATAAGTAATGCTTCTTTGAATCTTCCTCACACCATTATCTATTTGCTTTGAAAAATAACCTATGCATACTTTCCATCAAACCCCACCTCTAGATAGTTATCACTTTGTCTAATATAATATTTGTAGTCCACCAACAAATGTAAGCTTTCAACGCCTTATTGGATGTGACACTGCAGAATGCCAAATTGCCAACATGACGGCCAGTGCCGGCTTTTGCATAAAGCCATTGAAGCAAGGGCTTTAGGCCTCTAAATTTTCAATGCCTCGTAATTTCATAATAAAATAATTAATCATATTAAAAACAAAAATTAAGATAATTAATAATGTATTAACAGGACTTTCTTCTTAATTTGCTTTTAGTTTTTTTTTATTTCTTAACTTCAATCTCTTCCAAAGAATAAAAAATTATGAATAAATTAATTATAAAAATTTAATTAAAAATTTTGTATCTCAAAAAGTTAGTAAAATAAAATTATAATAAAAAAATTTCATTTATTTTCTCAAAAGCCCTCATTTTGTATTTAGCTTTAAGCTTATGAGATTATTGAGCCGCCTATGATAATGGCTCCTAATCCCAGTCAAATACATCTATTGGCATCCCCTTTGACATTATTTTTGAGACCAAGGCTATGAAACAGGGATTGCCTACAACCGAAAATTTTAGATATTTGAGCTTCTGCTGTTGTGAAATTGTAGGAGAGAAATTATCGGAGAATGAGGTCCCGTGAGGTTATGTGGTAATTTACTTATAACCATTAGATCTAAGTAGAATAAACGGACAGGATAGAGAGTGAGTGCTTTGACTTTACGAACACGATATATATATATATATATTAATATCAAATTAAATTAAAAAACTTGATTTATATATATATATATATATTATATATATATATATATATATATAATTACAAAATTTAAGAAAAAGATTTATAACTCATTAATATCATTTTTATAAGCTTGAACATTTATAATTTTTAAATATATGTTATATATACTAATATTTACTACCTAATAAGCCTCTCATAAAAAATATGGAGCATAATTTCTATTAATATTTTCTAAAAAATCTCTTAAACCAACTTCTCCTAATAGAACTAACCATGTACAAATACATGTGCATAAAAAAAGTTAACTAGAGGGAATATTGATGTGATGAGGTAAGCTTCGATGACGACAAAGTGAACGATTTAGTACAAGTAGAGGTAGAAGGAGCAGATGAAAATAGTAGTGGGTGAAAAGATAAAACTTAAAAGTCTAATAATGACGTGTGAAAAGATAAAACTTAAAATACTAGTATGTGAAAATAGTGACTTGAGACGTCAGTCATGTGATTAGGCTTGAGTGGGTTACGGGTTTACTAATTGAATGTTAGTCACGGAAACTAATTTTTTCTTTTAAAATACTAATGGGTCGTGTCCTAGACGTATTCAAGCATATCTGAGATGTGTTCAAGTATGTCTGAGACGTGTCCAAACTGAAAAAAATAATCTTTTTAATTGGACACATTTAGACACACAGGACATGTGTGTTGTACGAATGTCTCCATGTGACTGACACGAACACGTGTCTGACACGGCTCAAAAACGGCGTGCCCGTGTTTCATAATATATATATATATATATATATATATAAAAGAAGTGTATTAAGTGAGATGAGTGTTTATTATAAGATATGAGATAAGTGAATCTTGATCATTGGATCTTACATGAATGGTCAATATTAAAACATATATAAATGCATGTGATTTTATTATGAGAGGATGAGAGGAATAAATCTTGACTATACAATTATACATAGATGATCAAGATTAAAAGTTACTTAAAGGTCGTATGACCACTTAAAAAAATCACATGCATTTATGTTTTAATCTTGATCATTCATGTAAGATATGGTCAAAATTCACTGCTCTCACTTCTTATCAGAAATATTTTTCTCACAAAATATGTTATATATATATATATATATATATATATATATATATATATATATATATATATATATAGATGTATATCAATGAGATGAGTGTTTATTGTGAGAGATGAGAGAGTGAATCTTGACCATTGGATCTTACATGAATGGTCAAAATTAGAATATAAATACATGTGACTTTTTTAAGTGGCCACATGACCTTTTAGTAACTTTTAATCTTGACCATCCATGTATAGTTGTATGGTCAATATTTACTCCTCTCATATTCTCACATTCTCACAATATATATATCATAAAACATGAAAAAAAAAAACGTATGAAAGCATCATAAGACTTCATAAAAAAAACATGATAGAATAGTCACTCTATGATTGAAGGAAAAAGTAGAGAAAAAAGTTTTTTTTTTAGTTTACTTATAGCAAATATATTACAAACTATATTTATCAAATATCTGAGTATCTGGTAGGGAGTCGATATAGGATACGTATCAACACTAATATAACAAACATTTTAAAGTATTTGTAATTCTTAGATTGAAAATTACAAACTGACTCGATGTCTATATAAACTTAGGTTGTATGTGCTTGTCTTTAATTTTCGAAAAACATGACCTTGATTTTGTTTAATGATGCAGCAACATCTGTCATCTTCATTTGCTCGTCAGGTAAATCTACACAACAATTCAAGGCCAATCTCAAAATAGATGATATAGATGCTACTATGTCATCAATATGATGTCCTTCATCCAGTAACAAATTGGAATCCACAACTCGAGTAATTGCATGGGGTAATGATTCACTAATCCAACCTTTCATTCTCAATCCAGCAACAAACAACTATCTGATAGCTTCTTTCTTGTGAATGTTTCCATTAGCATAATCCCAAAACTGTATACATCTCTTTTTGTAGAGATAATCCCCTTGGATCCAAACTCTGCATGCCTTATTAGAAGGATCACCATCATTCTGTGTTTGACGCCTTATTAGAAGGAATACACATAGAACAACCAAAATGATTGACAGCATTATAGGCAATATGCATTTGATGAAAAAAGTATTTACTTTGACCTTTGCTTCTTCATTTTACAGCATGGTGGGACTTGTAGTCTAGCTTTTCCACAAAGTGCTTTGTTAAATATGAAAGATTGTGCTGTGAAAGCTTTAAAAGGCCCACAGTTGGGAATCTCTCCTTCTAATCTATTATAAGAAAGATTGATAAATTTGAGATAATGAAATGACTCTAAGGATTTTGGAATCACGCCAAACAAATAGTTTTGGGATGGTCCAGGGATGTCAAACTTATCAAACTGCCAAGTGAATCAGGAATATTCCCTAGCAATTTATTATGTGCTAAGTTGGGAGTTTGCAAATTTAGCAATCCAGCAATGGCCCTAGGAATGCTTTCTGAAATTTGATTCTTTGATAGATCCAACAATATAACAGCTTTTAAGTTCCCAATATCTTGGGGAAGAAATCCATTAATTTGATTGTTTCCAAGCCTCAATAATTGAAGAGACTGAAAACCATTAATTGTCTTTGGAATCGTTCCACTTAAATCATTCTGGTACAAACTTAGCAGAAACAAGTTGCTTAAATTTCCAATTTCCAATGGAATTTTACCATCAATATAGCAAGCATCAGCTATGAACCGTTCCAAACTGGACATATTTCCAATTGGTTTGGGAAGCTTTCCATGCGTTGGATTCCGTGATATGTCACGAATATTCAAAGAAGTAAGGAGGCTTACTTCAATAATGGAAGCATCAGTGGTTAAATTATTGTATCCTACATCAAGCCACTGAAGTTTTTTCAAATTCCCAAAAGCATTCGGTATAACTCCATTGAACTTATTCAGGCTCAAATCCACGTAGTTAAGCTTAGAAGCATTGGACATGCTACTTGGAATTTTTCCAGTAAGCTTGTTTCCAAACAAGTTTAGTTCTTCCAAGTCTTCTAGGATATGTAATGGAAGAAATCCTGAGAGGGAATTATTGGCCAGATACAAGTAACTCAGTAATTCATAGAGGAAGTAAAAAGAACATAAATTAACATCTTTGGTCTTAACGTACATAGAATATTTTTCTGTTACTTGTGAAGAAGCAGAGGTTCAGATTTTAGATTATTTACAAATTATACTCAAACTCATCTATTAACTCATATTTAGTTGCTCGTGAATGTATAATAATAATTGCATAGCTTAAAAGTTAAAAGTTTTTCTATTTATAGTGCTCCACCTAATAGTTTGAGTTCTTAGAAGAATTCATTCTTGAAATACTATCAAGCTTCCTGTAGATGTCATTTATTAATAAACGAACCCAAAAAATGGCTAGGTCTTGCTACGGTCGACAACATTATATTAAAGCTACGAAGCAATTTAAGTTTCATTTTAATGTAAATTAAATAAACAAAATTATTTAGATAGATTTATAGATTGATGGAAAGAGTGGTATACCTGTGAAAGAGTGGCCACTCAAATATAATTCTTCTAGCATCGTACAATTGCTAATAGATCTTGGAATGCTTCCAACAAATTGATTATTATCCAAATAAAAGTATTCTAGTAACGGAAACTGATGAAACATCACTTCTGTGAGGCTACCATGCAATATCTCCAAGGCTGAGTTCTCTCATTGAAGATATGTTGAAAAGAGATGATGGAATTTCTCCTATAAACAACATAAGCTTTATAATATTATCGATATATGCATTGAGCCACTAAAACATACCTCTAGAAAAATGATATGAATCAAAGTAGAATTCTTGCAGGAATTAGTTTGCTCATTTGCTGTTTAATACTTCTCTATCTCTTGTTGGATTAATTGATTGAAAATTTGTAAGTTTGATTTCGAGACTTAGATTGTAATTTGAAAACTAATAATAGGAAAAATTTAAAAATAAAAGAAATAATTTATACTTGTGATAAACATTAGTCATATAGCTTCCTAGGGTTGTCAAACAGGTCGGCCTAAAGGCAGGCTACATAAGTTGGCTTAATTTTAACACTAAAGAAAGAGAAGAATTTTGTTATATAAGTGTCCTAATGATACTTATTAAGATTCCAAAATAAAAAAATATTTTATAAAAAATGAAATATTTAATATATTAAGAATTGAACAAGTTTTACTTAGTCTCAATTGAATCGGTCACTTTGGATTATATATCACAAGTTTTACTTAGTCTCAATTGAATCGGTCACTTTGGATTATATATCATTTTTAAGCTAGACTGACTTGATCTGCTAGCTCTTTGGTCAAATTTATAAAAAAAATAAAATTATTTTTGTAAACCCACTTGTAACAATAACTTTTAACACCTATAGGATGTGGTGAATGTTTCTTAGATTAATGTGATTCTTATGTTAAATATGATTAATTAGACTAAATTAGAGAAAATAAAATAAGAATCATCATATAAGTAATAAGGATTACCATTTATGATCTCATTGATCATCACATTCTTGATTTGTATTAAAAAATTTGTCTCGTTAAGTGGTGAATACCTCTAAGATAAATTAAATGATGATTTTTATATAAGATCTAATGAATTCTAATTTAACTCATAATAGAACAAGGTCACCACATAAATAATTCAAATAAACACTTATTGTCATATTGACCACTACATTTTATGACGATTTTAATAGCTTTATTATACTTCCATTGTGATTAACTACAGCATTACGTAGGTCCAGTATACATAGCTGTAATCAAATCGGTACAGGAAAAGTTTAAAGGAAAGAAAAATTGATAAATTGTGACATGATTAGGATAAAGTTATGATATTTGTACATAAAGAAGTATATTACTTCTACAATTTATTTTTACACTGTTTGTATTTGCTGCTGCTCAACCAAAGCAACTCGGATTTTTTTGTGACTCAGAAAATAATTTGGAAGTACAGTTTTTGGTATAATGATTCATGCGTTAATTAGTGTTATGAAGATAGCCCATATATATATATATATATATATATATATACACACACTTTTTATCATCCATTATATGGAATTGTTATTGACATTATTTAAACAAAAAAAAAAAATTTCTTGGTTACTCTCAACCATTCTTTGTATCATGAATGTATATTACCTTAATTATGTAAATCATCACTATCTTTCACTTTAATGATATTTTTAATATTAAAATTGAAGTGACATATATATATATATATATATATATATATATATATATATATATATATATATATATAATGATACAAAGCAAGAATTTTTTATTTTTTTACTTTAAAAATACTTAAGAATTTCTAGAATTAAAAAGTGCAAATTACATTCATCTTACCATAGTGTCATTAGGCATAATAGAGCAGTCCTCCACCGGTGAACATATATGCAGATACCAAAAAAAAATGTTCAAAGATATGAATGAAGACATTATCTGATAGAATTATAAGATAAACTGATTCCTTCGAGTGAAGAGAGATTAAAAATCGCTCGAGGGATGGTCCCCGAAAGACTGTTTGTAGCAATCGATAAAACTCTCAAGTGGATCGTTTTGCCAACTTCAGGTGGAATGGTTCCTTGAATGAGATTGTTGTTCCAATTCAAGATCTCTAACATTGTCAAATTGGATAGAGACTTTGGAATGAAACCACCAAAGCTATTATTTCCAAGGTATAAGTATCGGAGTGAAGATAAGCCTCCTATCCATCCTGGAACATTTCCACTAAGTTAATTGTAGCTCAAGTTGAGTGACTTCAATCTATGCAGCTGGACTAGTCCTTCTGGCAAATGATCATGGAAACTGTTTCCGCTAAGGTCAAGTTCAATAAGGAAGGTGAGGTTTCCCAAATGAGAGGGTATGGTACCATTAAGACCCACGTTACCAAGATTTAAAGTCCTCATCCTTCCATGGTCGTGAGCATCACAAGTGACACCAACCCAGTTGCATATAGAAGAGGAGGCAGACCAATTATGAGTCAGGAAATGGTAAGGGTCCTTAGTGATTGAAGATTTGAGGGCAAGAAGTGCATACTTATCTGTGATGAAGTTGGTTCCACGACTTAGTGCTAAGAAGGCCATGAAGAAGTGCAATGAAAACGTGAAAGCCCAGAAGCGAAAGCAAAGTAGTTGTTCCATGTTTGAGCAAAACGAAGAGTAGAGTGTTTTTATCTGTCCTGGTTCGAATCAAGTCAATGATGTTTATGCATATATAGCAATCATTAGGAGAGGTACAAGAATTGGTGTGGGAAGGTATAGGCAAGTTCGAGGAAAGTGCATGGCTTGAGTGAATTTCAAATTCAAGTAGTCTTCTAAAAGATTTGATGCTATTTAAGTGCCCAGAATTCTGACTAAATGTAATAAGATCTTTTGTATTTTTATTAAAATTAACACAAGATAAAGATGGATTTTAATTTATAAATACAAAAAATAATAATAAGTGATTACGAAATTATTAGACTTAATGTGATTTATGGGAAAATATCAATGTGACCCTACATAAATATAAAAATACGTCAAATGTATAAAGAATATATTAAAAAAAATAAACTATTAAGATTGAGTTAGTGGTGAAGAACTTGAGTAGTTTGTATAAAATTATAGGTTTAAATCACTAATGCAAAAAAAATACATATTATAGCATTAGTGGAAAAAAAAAACTAAGCAAAAACCTTCTGCTTTTATAAACAAAGTTAAAATAAGCCATTAGGAGTGGGCTAGTGGTGAGAAATTTGGATAATTTACATCATGAAGTCTTATGTTCAACTCTCATTGTCATCGTTGTAAAAAAAAAAGTTAAAATAAAAACTATTGACTCATAAAAAAATGGTAACTCTGGTCCAAAACATATCGTAAATGTCACAACCACCTGAATCTTTCTCACACTCTTATGCATGTTGTATCATTAATCCCTAAGTGCATGATCGTCACAAGTAACAAAGTAGTTAGAGTTGGTAAAATCAAGTCGGGCTACTTCAAACTGGGTCATTTTTGGTATAGACCAATTATATTTCATGCTAACATTTTGTTAACCCAACCTAACTAATTGGAGGCTGCAAGTTAGGCAGGCTAGTCCATCAGTTTGACAATTCTTTTTATTTTTTTTAAATAATGAATTTAATCTTCACAATAAAATAAATTAATGAAAATAAGAAATTTGGATTACTTTATTTTGGGTCAATGATAAATAAATTAGATAATTAGTCTAATTATTAATTGAGTTTGAATTTTTTAAGAAAAAATGATAGTTTCTTTTTAAGTGTATATTATTAGATTAAAAAAATAATTAAAATTCGAGTTAACGGGACGACTTAGCCCAAAGTGGGTTAGCCCGATTTCGATCATGGGCTTCATCAAGTCAAGCCATGTTGGACCAAATTAAGTTTGGATTTAAATTTTTTTAGCCCAACACGCATTTTTTGTCAGACTATTCGGGTTAATCCATCGAATTTGACCTATTTTAACAGCTATAAAAGTACTGCATTGAATATCATTTTTACAAGGATTAAATTAAAGTAAACTAAATTAAATTGTGAATTAAATAAAACAAAATTAAACTAGCAATTAAACAGACACAAACTTTACCAAGGAAAAAATTCAATTAATTAAACATCTAGGATTGAGATTTCACTACATCAATCAATAGCAATCGTCACTGTTCTCTCTTAATTAAGGCTAATATTGTTCTTGTAGGTGAATATATAATTATCTTAGAATTAAAACAATACTGACTCTCAAAGATACTATGTTAATTGAAATCCATTAAGTTCTTTGATAATTCATGGCTGTTAAAAGGGTCTAGCCTATCTCTAGGTCTAAAGCTCCTAGATTCATTTATTAGATATTCTGATATATATTTAGATTTCATCTATTGGTCCTTACCTCCAAATATCTTAGATCTTTGCATTTATGACATGCAATATAAAGCAAACATTAAGAGCGCTATAATCTAGAAACAATATTTACCTCTACGAGAGTAAATCGATTCAATTATATATTAAAGATGAGTTACTTTCCTAATCTTAGAAATAGTACTTAACCTCTCATAATAATAGAGCAAACCATAAATCTTAAGAACAATATAAGAAAATCAATGAAGAAGGAAAGATAAAATTTGGAGTAGCTCTATGATCTTCCTTGGTGCTCGTGCTCTTGTTGTCTTCCTTGCTCTTCCAACATGAGAAACTACGTGTGGTATGTGTGTGGTGTAATATCCTATGAAGCACTGATACTTCAAAATCATTGTCGTATTCGTTTTCGATACATATCGTATCTAATACTTCTTGAATATTTTTGGATACTTGTAACTTATATCTTTCTAGTATTTAAATGCATCTACAATGATTAAAGCTGACTTATGGAATATTGATGTTTTTATTCTAATGTAAGATTTATGTTTTTATGTTAATATAATATTAATTTTATTTGTTATATCTTAACCCACTACATCAAAAGCCTTTTTAGTGGCAATTATTCAGTGGCCATACATTTATTGTCAGTAATTAGCTCTCTTACTTGAAATTCATGAATATTAGCCACTAATAAGGCTTTTTATACTGGCAATTAAGTTAAATTACCAATAAAGATGGTATGACTTATGCGACAACACTTTCATTATTTCCCTCCATTTTTTATTTTTTTTGACAAAATTTATTTCTATTTCCCACTATTTCTCATTTGTTCTCTCTCTCAACAATGGGAAACCACCTTCCACAAAAGTTGATACGAATTTCTTAATATTCAAAGACTCAATTTTTGGTATGTATCAAACTCTTTTTCGTCCTCGTTAATTTTCCTTAGAAATTTTTTGAGCTGAAATCCATGGTTGTTGCACACCTACGCCATATTTTCTCAACCTTGCCCAACAACAATCTTGGCTCCAAAATTTATGGTCGAACCTTGTCGAACTAAACATATGGCGAAACCATCTTCCACAGAAGCCTATACGAATTTCTGAAGATCCAAAGATTCTAGACTCAATTTCTAGTATGTATCAACCTTCCACAAAACCTCGTCGCAATATTTATTTAGATGGTAGAGGGGAACTTGGACATGTTGTCAAGGGGTGAGGATTCGATGGGCATGCTATTAGCTCATTCTCAATTTTCTGATGCATTCTTCATTTCTTATCGATGAGATCGTTCCCAATTTCCATTTTCGATTAATGATATATATATTTTTTAGTTCAGTTTGTTCAACATCAGAAATGGCCAATGTTAATACTGATTATGGGTTTTAATAGATGCTGCAGTTGTTTGGTTCATATGCTTCTTCAACAATTTTCAGATTAGTGGTTTTTGTTTCTATTTCTTGTTTTATTTATTTATTATTTTTGGGAGGTAAAAGAATGCGCAAGTACAAATTTGTAGACAATTTTTTTTATTTTTGAAATACCATAATTTTCTGGTTATGAAAATATAATAAGAAAATAAGTGTTAATTGCTCGATTAATCACACAAACTACAATGAGAAGTCTAAGTATCTGTTGATCAAGTGGGTCTCTTTGCATAATTTTTTGGTATCTCCATATTTGTGTTGGTAATAGTACACCACTATGTCATGGTAGGCTCAAAGATAGGAGAAATTTAGGAGAAAAAATGTTAGATTTGATGTTCATGTTGTAGATTGAATCATTTCACAAATGGAATTTAGCTTGAAGCCTTGAGAGAGATGTGAATGTCATCTTTCTACTATATTGTTCATGAACATTATAGCCTTAGAGGTGTAAATTCACTTTTATGTATTCACTTTGCTATATGTGTGTATGTTTCCAACGACTTGCTTTTCAATGTGATTATAATTTAGTGTGACTTGTGGGTTTAGAGGATTCTAATACATGAGTGTCACTTGATTTTTATCATTTTTTAGGAATCTTAACTTGACATCCTTGGATATCCAATATGAAGAATTGTGGCTATTGGGTGGTGCAAAGTGATATTAAACAAATGCTTGGATAGATATACATTCTCTTATATTCAGTAGTATATATAAGATGTGCTTCGAAAAACTAAATGTGTTGCTCTAGACAAGCTAGGTCTTCTAAGAATACTTGGTTATGTTTTGACATAGTTGAATAGTTTTTGGCATCAGATAAGTCTAAAGTTGGGTGGTCCCCTAAATGTCATATGAATTTGGAATGTACGATCAGAGATGATGGATTTTTATAAATAAATTCACCCTTTGTGGTTACGAAGTTATAATTAGTTAGTGTTTTTCCAATGTACTTTTCATATTTTAAAATACTTCTACATAAGGAAGAATGAACCTCAACTTTCTTTGAAATTTTAGATGCCCGAACAACGTGCGAGTTTATATCTAGTTTCCATTAATTTTTCCATTGCATAAGTTCTTGTGTCTGGTTATTGTCACATGCTTATGGTATAAATATGCAAAGGCATTATATATTTCTCTTATTTAAAATCATTATGCTAGGGAATTTTGGGTTTATTGGGAATTTTGGATATACCCAGCTCCATAATTTGGGGCTATCTTCCATGTTGTACCTTTCCAGTAGCATCTCTTTGTTTTTGTGATTCCTGCATGCTTATTACTTGAGTGAAGGTTTCATTTTCGCTTACGAGCAGATATTTGTGAATATTACTTCCCTTTTCTCTTGTTACCGAGACAAGTTAATTGGGACCTATCTCATAATTTCAAGAATGAATCAAAGAATCAACAAATAAAATTGATAATTAAAAGTTTTTATTATTATTTAACTCATTATCACTCCTTTATTCAACCAAATTTAGAAATTTAGTGTCTTTGTTTCCTTCTCAAGCTGTTGGTACATTGTTTGGACTTAATGGCTATGTTGATATGCTTGATCATCTTTTTGTCACCGTTTGGACTTAATTTTAAAAATCATCAGCAGGTGATGAAAATGGTGACATCAGGGAGGAGATATAGGAAGGAATCTCTCTGTGCGTGTGTGTGCGTGTATGTCAATTACTCTAAAGTATATATGCATGGTTAACTTGTTCTTATCTATATATCTATCAATCTATTTTTCTATCTTTATAGATTTTGAATTTTCAATAGTCTGATTCAGCAATTCTAACTATGAATCCTTCTTTATTTTGGATTCAAAGTTGTTTGGTTACAAGTAGAAAAGTGATTTGGCTTGGTGACTACATTGTTAACCCCTAACAAGGCAATTTGTGCACACTTGAAGACTACATATTCTTTATTCTCTGCCCTATAATTTAGTTTTCTACATCTTTATTTACATTGATTCATAATTTGTTTTGAGAAAATCAAAGATATGAAAAGAAAAGCTATGAGTTTATTTGTATGTCTAGGATTTTGTGCTTTTCATGATTTCTGCTTTTGGAACCTAATATATTATTAATCAGTGAGAGAACTTATAATTTCCTCCTTTTGCATTGGAATCTCATACTGTTCTTCATATGTAAGATAACAAAAAATAAAGATAACTTCACTATAAACCAGTTGAGTTAATTTGATTAATTTGATTGACATTCTTTGTAAATTGACAACTATGAAGTGGAAAGTGTGGCTTTTGATTCTGCCTCAGTTTCAAGTTCTGTGCTTTTGGGTGATATTATGGCATGTTTTATTGTTTTAAAGAACTATTATGTTGTTTTCACATGTGTAATGTATGGCATATATATGAAGATGTCAACTATTGACTTGCTTGGATGGTTTTAAATGTTGCATTTTTTATTATCTAAAGGTCTTTTTTTAGCTATGTAATCATATTTTTATTTGCATTTTGTTGGTATTACATCTTTTAACCATGTAATCATGTTGCAACCATTTTGTTAAATAGGATAAGATTTCTTGCATGGTCATGGACAATCCTAACAGTAGGAGATGGATGGACTGTGATAGAGTTAGTAAAGAATATTTGGATAGAGTAGAGAAATTTTTAGACCATGCTTTTCATGAAAAACATGATGGAGAAACAATTACATGTCCATGTAAAGAATGCTTTTCATGTATTGCTTTTTAGAATAAATTATAGTATGTTGTATTTAAGAACATTTGTATGTTATGATTTAAGTTCTTTAGGGGCAAATATTATTATCACTAAATTTTTTGTTAATGACGTTGAAATCTCACCTTGAATGGCAAATAGACACAACATTTCTTGGCAATAGTAATTGTTGGCAAAAGCCTTGCACAATTTTTGCCAGCCATGACAAAAGCTGTTAAATGCATGGGGTTAGCAATTCTTGAAAAAATTTTACTAGCCATAACAATTGCCAGTAAAAGATATATTTTTTATTGGCAATAAAATGGGTCTTTATCAGCAATAACAAAGGTCGTTAAAAACATGAAAAAAGGCAAATCTGAGGTTATTTTAGTCGCCATTACAATTGTTGGTAAAAGACATATTTTTTACTAGCAATAAATTAGGTCTTTATCGATAATAACGAAGGCCGTTAAAGACATGAAAAAAGGAAAATAATTAATTGCCAGTAAAGATTTTTGCATCAATTCTTATTGCCTATAAAAGGCATATTTATTACCCCTAAAAAGGCTTATTTGTTGTAGTGACCATATTGTGTCTTATAATTTTAAAAATTTGTCATATATACGTATTAGTGTCATGTTGTATCCATGTTCTGTATTTGTATTCATGCTACTTAGGTAATATCTATTTTATCCTTTTAATAGCTCTTGACTTTTTTATAAGGATTTTCATTCAACTAGAGTCATTTATGAATCTTCCATCCACTTTTGACTTTGGATAAACTTAAGATAAGATAACATCTCTTCAAAAATTTAGTCTTCAAGATAATTCCCAGTTTAACCCCAAAACCTTTTAGATTACACTTCAAAATTCTAACAAAAGGATAAAAGGCTTAACAAAAATTGAATTATCTAGAATCTATATATAATTAACTAAAATAAAATAAAATAAAATTTAATAAAAATCTTAAAAAATAAACTAAAAAATATGTGCAATTTTGCAACACATTCCATGTTGTAAATTAAATCCCATGAAAAATCACCAAAGTCAAGTTACTTTCTTGTGAAAGTTTCATATAGTACATTTTTCAATGTATATTAGTCGAAAAAGATCCATGATGAGAACGTATTTATTATCACAAGTTGATCTAATTCCTCACTAATTATTTTATCAAATTCGTATTTTATCACTGGTTTTTCTTGCTTTCCTTTGAGAGAGAAAGCAATAGTGCAAGTGCAAAGATGTTACTGAAGAACCTATGAATATAGGCACCTTAAATCGGAGTTTCGGTTCTGCATGTCATGACCAATATTTTAAAAATCGAATCAAAATTTCAATTAGCAAGGTTTTTGAATCATAAATTTGATTAGTTTAACCAATTAAAATTATAGTTGAACTATGATTAAATTGTGGTTGAATTAGAAAATATTTGAACTAGAGATGTCAGCACTTAATTTTGACCAGGTATTTTAAAAAAATTAAAAAAAGGGAAGAAAAGTACCACAAAGAAAGAGGAAAAAAATGTGTAGTCATATCTTTTATGCATAAAGTCACACATTAGAAAACTATTCTTTACACTAAGTCTCACATCGAAAAAATCATGTTCTTTCACCCTCCCCACCTCCTATATAAAGAGGTGATCATCAAGTGTTTAAGTCATCTAAAAAAATTTCACACTTGAACTTAATACTAAGTATAGCCTAAGGATTTTAGTATTTTTTTTTGTTACTCTTCAAGATTTGATTTGTGAGAGCACGTGAAACTCTGTGTAACAAGTATAATGTTTGCATGCCTTGGAGGTAAGTTTGTTTATTCTTTCCTTTCTTTTTCTCTTCTTTTTTTAGAATATTTTTTTTAGATATACTTATTTTGTTCATTTTTAGCTTATTTATTTATTTTTTAGTTGTTGAATTATTTTAGATATTTTAAGAGTAATTCAATAATAAAGTGGGGCTAGCTGAGTTATAACAATTTGCTAGTCCCATGACCTTTTAGAAGGTCAACTGAATTGTAACAACTTGTTAGTCACAAATTTAATTAAAACTCTCCAACCCACACTTATTTTGTAAAGAACTACGTTAGTTTTGAATTCTTCATTGTACTTAGAGGATACATAGGTTGAAAGTCAAGTCAAAATTAAATTTTCATAGTTTAGATTTTTTTTTTTATTTTTTTTTCTTATTTATTTGTAAATATGTTGATTTTAATTTTGATTTATTTGATTTTTATGTAAATGGTTTCATCTATTGTAATTTTTTGTAAAATATTTTGTTATGCTTAATTTATTTTTAATTTTTTTCTTTGACCGTGAATGTTTTAATTCTTGATTTATATATTGCTTGTAACTATTTTAATTGTCATTGATTTTTTAAGGGCAAATTACACTATCCTCCTCTGAAGTTTGGCTTAATTACACCCAACACTCCCTTGTTTGCATCCCTACACTAAACTCCCCAAAAATAGACGGACAGAGGAGGTAAGTGTAATGGCAATATAAACCTCAAAGGGAGGTCAATATAATGACAATATAAACTTCAAGAGAAGCCGGTATAATTTCTAAAAGAAGGGGAATGTCAAGTGTAATTAAGTTAAATCTCAAGAGAGGTCAGTATAATTTTTCCTTGTTTTAATTGTAATTCATTTTTTTATGTTTATTTTCTTTTTATTTTTTTGCAAATATTTTTATTGTCATGATTATTTGTTACTTTTTGGGACAAGTTAAATATTTTTTAGGTTATTTAATTCACTCAACTGACTTTAGGATAATCGTCTTAGTACGAATGTATAGGAATGTTGTGGGATTAAGTTTTCACCATTCTCTGTGCATAGCCGACTCTCGATCCTAATTTGGTTTGTGCAAATTAGTTTTACAAACTTTTTCCTAACTCAGTAAAGTTGGTGGCGACTCTTTTTTTGTTTTTAATTTTTTTTGAATATTTTTAGGTTATTTAATTCGGACAATTGACTTTAGGGTAACCATCTTAGAACGAATATATAGGGGTGTTGTGGAATTCACTTCTCTCCCTTCCTTGTGCATAACCGAAACCTAAACCTAATTTGGTTGCTCAAATTGGTTTTCCAAAATTATTTTTGGGATTTTTCAACTTTTTTCTAACTCAATAAGGTTGGTGGCTACTCCTTTTTTTTATTTTGTTTTTAAATTTTCGACTGCCTCCCGTTGCAATCCCAATCTGGACAGTTGGTGACTCAATTGTAAAAGTTTAAAGAGTCTAGCCTAAAAAAGTTAGTTGTGTGAATTTTATAATTTTTATATATTTCTTTTACCCCATTCTTTTGTATTTTTAAATTATTAATATTGTTAATTTTTAATGATATCTTATGTAATTTGTTAATGCATATTCTTGAGCTTTAGGGTAGGTGATTTCTTGTGATATTATAGCTTTCCTTTTTTCTTGCAAATAAATGGGTAGTTCATAGGTTGATCGAATTTATATGACACATTACTCACACACTTATGAGTGGGGCCTTATACCCGGGGTTTGAGTGAAAGCGTAGGATAGGTAAGAGGTTTGTAGTGGTAGTCATTTTAAATGTACGTCCTATTTGATTATCATAAAATCCTTATTCAGAGTATGTCCCCTTTACGAATGCTTCACACCTAATAGTTTACCTACTGTTGTGGTTAACATTCTGAATAGGATCTTAGCTCTAGAGACCAAAAACCTTTATAGTCATAGAACCACCATCGAAAGCTTATGCTAATAGAGTTACCCTAGAGGTCATCCTAATACATAGAAGAATAAGTTGCGTTTGATAGAAATAAGATTTTACAGCCTTAAGATAGACCTTAGTTAGGAAACTTAGGAGCTTGAGTTGTTTTCTTTATCTTCCTTTAATATTTTATTTGTTCTCTTCTAGAAATAAAAATTATAAAATTAAGAATATTTTTTCTATAGATAGGTTCAGTTTTTCTCCTCATTTCTTTTATTCTTTGCATTTTAAAAAAAAAATGCATTCATAAGTTTCGTAATGTGTGTTTTTTTTTAAATCATTTCATTCTTTTCAATAATAAAATTAAAAAAAATCATATTTTTTTTTGGTAATGTCAAGGACCTACTTTAATGGGCCTAGTGGAGGGACCCCCTAGAAAGGCTCCTAGATGGCCTACTAATGGGGCCTAGGAGAGGGATGGGAGCATAGGGGAAGAGAAATTGGGATAAAGAGCAATTGCGAGAATCGAACCTCGCTACTCTTCCTACATGTCCTTAGCTCCAACCAACTGAGCTACCAACACGGGCCTTGCATTCATTGTTTTAAGAAAAAGTAATTTGGATTTTAATTCTTTATAATGTGTCTTTTAAAAAAAATGCATGTAGGCATCCTTTCATTCTTTTCAAAAAATAAAAAATATAAAAAATTCTCATTTTTGAATTTTCATTTTCACATTAGCACTTGCAACAACAACAACAACTAAACTTTTTCCCACTCGGTGAGGTCGGCTACATGGATCAAGTGACGCCATTGTGCCCTATCATAAACTAAGTCTTTAGAAATGTCATTCAAATCTAAATCTTTTTTAATGATTTTATCCATAATCTTTCTTGGTCTCTATTTACCTCTAACTATTGGGCTATCCTCCACCTGATCTAATTTTCTTACAAGGCTTCTACGGGTCTTCTACTTACTTGTCCAAACCACCTAAGGCGATATTCTCCCATCTTTTCCACAATAGGTGCTACCCTTACTTTCTTTCTAATGCATTCATTCTTAATCCTATATTGTCTTGTATGGCCACATATCCAGCGTAACATCCTCATCTTAGCGACACTGATCTTATGCTTTTGCTGGCTTTTTACCGCCCAACATTCAGTACCATACAATATCGTAGGTCTTATAACTGTGTGATAAAATTTACCATTAAGCTTGAAAGATACTTTTCTATCACAAATAACTCCTGAAGCACTAATTCATACATCTAGCTTGAATCCTATGATTTACATCTCCCTCTATCTCTCCGTCATATTCTATGATAGATCCAAGATACCTAAATCGTGTGACTTGCGGTATGATATAGTCTCTAATTTTCACCGCTAAGCTAGTATTAGCACTTTTTTTTTACTGAACTTATATTCCATATACTCCGTCTTACTCTTGCTTAGACGGAAGCCATGTTCTTCCAAAACTCGTCTTCATCGCTCTAGCTTCCCATTTGTTTCCTCTCTCGACTCTCCAACTAAGACTATATCATCTGCAAAAAAATGTGCATTGTGGCATCAACTCTTGGATATGCGTAGTAAGCACTTCCAAGACAAAGGTAAAAAGATATAGACTCAAAGTTAACCCTTGGTGCGATCCTATAGTTATAGGAAAATCTTCTATGACGCCACCCTGTGTTCTCACACTAGTTTTAGCCCCATCATACATATCTTGGATTGCTTGAATATAAGCGATACAAACTTCTTTCTTCTCCAAAGCCTTCCACATGACCTCTCTCGGTACCCTATCGTAGGCTTTTTTTAGATCAATAAAAATCATATGTAAGTCTTTTTGCTTCCTTCGATACCTCTCTATCAATCTTCATAGAAGATAGATTGCTTCCATGGTTGGCCTTCCAAGTATAAAACTAAATTGATTATCTGAAATATGAGTCTCTTATCTTAATCTCCGTTCAATTACTCTTTCCCATAACTTCATGGTATGACTCATGAGTTTAATCCCATTGTAATTTACATAGTTTTGTATATTTCCCTTGTTCTTATAAATAGGGATTAAAGTATTTCTCCTCTATTCATTTGACATTTTCTTAGACCTCATTATCTTGTTAAACAGCTTTGTGAGCTAGCTTATATCTTTCTCTCCTAGGAACTTCCATACCTCAATAAGTATATTATCTGGTCCGATCGCTTTTTCATTATCCATCCTCTTCAATGCTTCTTTTACCTCAAACTCTTAAATTCTACAATAAAATGTTCTATTTTGGTTCTCCTTTTTAGTGTTTAGAATGTCCGAGTCCCCTAATGTCCCATGTCCCTCATTAAATAACTTGTGAAAATAATTCTTCCATCGATCCTTGATATCTTGTTCCATAACCAAGACTTTACCTTCTTCATCCTTAATGCATCTCACTTGATCCAATTCTCTTGTCTTCCTTTCCCTACTTTTAGCAAGCCTGTAAATATTCCTTTCTTCGTCTTTGGTGCCCAGAGATTGATATAACTCGTTGAACGTTTTAGCTTTCGTCTCGCTCACTGCCTTCTTAGTATATTTTTTAGCTGCTTTATATTTTTCTTAATTTTCATCATTTTTACACACATGTCAAGCTTTATAACATTCCTTTTTAACCTTAACCTTATATTATATATTTGTGTCCCACCACCAAGATTCTTTATACTTGTGTCCAAAGCCTCTTGATTCAGCGAATATCTTTTTTGCTACCTTCCTAATCCCTTTATCCATCTCGTCACACATATCATTAATACTCCCTTGTACCTCCCAAATCTCTTCCTCCATAATCCTCCTCTGAAAGAACATTTGTTTTCTTCCCTTTAGTTATCACCACTTGATCCTTGGGACTTTGTCTCAACAATTTCTCCTTACTCTCATCTTAGCTCGTACATCCATAACCAAAATCTTGTGTTGGGTAGTCGAGCTCTCTCCAGGAATGATTTTGCAATCCATGCAAAGCTTTCTATCATATTTCTTTATTAGAAAAAAATCAATTTGAGAGGAAGAACCCCTCGCTTCTGTATATGATAAGATGCTCTTCCCGCTTCCTAAAACAAGTGTTAGCTATTGTAAAATCAAAAGCTACCAAAAAAATCTAGAATTGCTTTGCCCTCTGCATTAGCTACTCCTAGACCATACCCCCCATGCAAACCCTCATACCCCCTAGATTCGTTCCCCATATGACCATTTAGGTCCCCTCCTAGAAAAATCTTCTCTCCTAATGGTATTCCCTGAACTAAACCTTCTAAATCCTCCTAAAATTTTATCTTGTAGTGCTCGTCTAACCCTACTTGGGCTACATACGCATTGATAACATTAAAAGTCTCATGTCCCACAACAAACTTCAATGCTATGATCCTATCTCCGAGCCTTCTCACATCCACAACATTATTCTTCCAATTCTTATTTACTATTATGCCTACTATATTTCTAGATTTTACCTTACCGGTGTACTAAATCTTAAAACTTGAAGTGTCGAGTTCCTTTGCCTTTTCTCCAACCCACTTAGTTTCTTATAGGCATATAAAATTAATCCTCCTCCTAATTATGATGTTAACTATTTTCGTTGATTTACCTATAAGTGAGCCTATATTCCAAGTTCCAAAACACATCCTACTCTTATGAACGAGCTTCTTTATCCATACCCGTTCACAAAAATATGGGAACCCTTACTTATTTTTCACTACACCTAGTGGTGATGTTGCGATTCTTGCTCATTTGACACTGTACTCGAGCCATATAGTGCGTTGCTTAGGGGCAACGACCTAGCATTAACACAATCACATCATTTATCCATGCCATAAAGATTTAACAATGTTTTACTTTGGCTGTCGACTTCCTAACACAACTCTCCTCTTTGATCCGGGCTTGGGACTGACTATGTAAGAATTTGCAACATAGGTAGAGTTCACATTAGCACTTGCATTCATTTAAAAAAAATGAAGAAAAGTCTTGAGGGATCCAGATTTTAAGCAATCATTTTGTAGCAAAAATTGTTTTCAAACTCTCAAGTTTCACTGTTGTGCCATAACACATGTTTGTTTGTAATCCTAGCACGTTCTTGTGCCCTCCTTAACTTAATTCCTGATCATTTGTTAGTGACATCCAACTTGTACCATTTGTGAATCCTAATGTCTTGCCCTAAAGTAAATAGTACCTATTCTTCATATTTTTTCATTTTCATCCCAAAATTCTATTTCATGAGTTCCTTCAGTATTTAAACCCTTTAGTTTTTTCCTTAAGTCTCATGTTCGTTGCCCCTTTACCCCCAAGCAATACATGGAAATTATGAAGTTTAAAAAATTGTGTGCCAACAATAAGTTGAAGGGAGTGTTAAAAGGAAGTTAAAGGTTGCATGCTGATTATACCATTGTATTCTTGTTGTACACTTCAGTATCATTTGTTTCCATTGGGAAGGTGTTCATGTGATCAAGTGCCTTGTATCTTTGATGTTTCATGAAAAAAAGAAAGAAAAAAAAGAAGAAAAAAAAAAGAAAAAGAAAAGTGAAAAAGGAGCAATTGAAAAAAAAGTGCTAGTATATATTGATTGTAAAGTTTTGTATTAAGATTAAAGTTTTGAAAAGAAGCAACTATGATTTGAAATGAGGTTTAACCATCTTTCTCTATTAAAAAAAATCATTAATATCCTTTGTCACCTCATTTGAGTTTGATATTCTTTTTCAATTGAACCTTGGACAAGGACCACTCTTACACTAGGGGCTTGCACTTAAGAAGGATTAATCATCACTTTTAGTTGTTACATAGTTTATAGATGACAATCTATAGAAGAGGAAAATGTGACAAGAAAAAACGAGAAAGATATCATTATGAAGTGAATGTTTGAAAAAAGAAAGCAAAAAGAAAACAAAAAACAAGACGAAAAATGTTTTTGGTCCGAAGTGAAAAAGGATGGTTGTTTTGGAAAAGCAAGAATACAACTGTCAAAGCAAGGTTTGACATTGCGATGTTAAAGATCCTTTGTCCCAATAAACCGTTAAACACTTGTTTGAGCCTTTTATATATTTTCTTTGATAACTCTTAGCTATGACCATGTTACAAACTTTATAAAACCCATTCTAATCATTCAGTGATTGCTTCTATTTTCAAAAAGTTTAATTCTGAGACAAAATGCCTCTTACTCCTTCAAGCTACTTAGTTCATTGCTTTAGAAAAAAAAAGAAAAAAAAGAAAAATTGATAAAAAAAAGAGAAGAAAGGAAAGTTTGAAAAGTGGAAAAAATAAATAATAAAAATGATGATGTGACACTTGAATTATATTATTGGTGGAGGCAATGTTTGGACAATTCATTAAGAGTTTGAAGCAAGGAATGACAATTTCTCGAAGGTGAATTAGTTGTTGAACCTCAAGGTCCATCCAGATGCTAGTTTTATAACTTGAGAGCTAATTTTTGAAGTTCCTGCATTAAGGAAAGTTGGAAAGGTGTTGAACTTGGGGGCTAATTTTGGAAGTTTCCACATTTCGGAGAGTTAGAAAGATGTTAAATTTCTTGACTGATACTTGTATATTTGGGGGCTTGTCTCGAAATCTCTGATCTCTTTTGTTACATCTTCAAAAGATTTCTTTCGTTTCCTACTAGCCTTAAATTCATAGTGTTTGTTCATGAGTAAATAAAATGTGTGTTATGACATAATGATGAATGATCTTTGGGAATCTTATAGGAAATATTATTTCATCTAAATCCTTCTTGAATTTTGAATTTGAAATGATTTTTTTCCATCAATTAAAATTTTACATTTGTGTGAGACATTTGAAAGACTGGGTTTTGAACTCCATCTTTAATTGATGTTTAGAATAAAACATTATTTAATTTCGTAACTTTGCAACAATAAGTTATCTTTGCATGATTTTTACCAACAAACTTTGCATGATATATTACTAGGTTTTAGAATAGCTTAGTTTGAACAGCTCAGTGATGGAATGAATTGATGTTCTGTTACTAGATCTAGGGTTGCCTAGTTGGCTCATTTCGAGATTTTAAGACAACTTGTTGATCGCGGGGTTTTTTAAACTACTTCTTTATCTCATTAGTTCTAGGTTCAAATCTCAGGGATCTTTATCTCACTAGTTCCGAGCTCCAACCCTCAGAATCTTTAGCTCAGCAGTTTCGGACTCCAACTCTAGGATCTTTATCTCATCAATTATGAGCTCCAAACCTAGGGATCTTTATCTTATCATTTCCAGGTTGAAAACCCCAGGGATCTTTATCTCATCTGCTCCGGGCTCTAACCCCAGGGAATCTTTATCTCATTAGTTCCGGGTTCAAACACCAAGGAACTTTATCTTATTAGTCCAAGTTCAAACCCCCGAGGATCTTTCTCTCATCAATTTCGAGTTCTAACCTTGGGGGATTTTTATCTTATCAGTTCTGGGTTCCAATCCTGGGTTTTTTTTAATATTATCAGTTCCAAGTTCAAACCCTAGAGGTCTTTATCTCATCAGTTCTAAGTTCCAACCTCGAGGATCTTTATCTCACCTATTTTTTGTTTGTCTTAGATATTTGAATTTGGATTCCCTATTGTTCAGGTTGTTGAATATTTGTTGTTTTTTAGTTTGTCTTAAATATTTGAATTCCTTGTTATCAAAGTTGTCAAATATCTATTGATTGTTTGTTTCTCTCAGATATTCGAATTTCCTGTTGTTATCCAAGTTGTCAAATATCTGTTTATAATTTGTTTGTCATAATTTTTGCATAATTTTGTTGTTATCCGAGTTGGTGAATAATTGGTTGATCATTTGTCTACACAATTTTTTTAGCAATATGTTGTTTTCCATATTTTCTAATGATTTATTTGTTTGTTACTTCTTTCCTTGGTCTAAGAAGATATTGTTTTGATCAACAAAATTTCTCGAACAAAATTAGTTTTTTTTTACTTTGATTTGACCTTTCTATTCGAACGGTCAAGTAAAGGAGACTATTGTCAGCACTCAATTTTGTCCAGATCTTTTAAAAAATTTAAAAAAGGAAAGAAAAAGATCACAAAGAAAGAGGGGGGAAATGTGCAATCATCTCTTTTATTCATAAAGTCCCACATTAGAAAACCATTCTTTCCATAGAGTCCCACAAGGGAATAATCATACTCTTTCACCTTCCCCACCTCCTATATAAAGAGGTGATCCTCAAGTGTAAGCCTATGAAACACAGATACACCATTTTGGTGTCGTGTCCGTGTGTCGGACATATGTCTGTGTTGGACACACAATGACACACATACGACACACGTATGTATGTGTGTGTCCGTAAGTGTCTGATTAAAAAAAATATTTTTTTGGTTCGGACACGTCGGGGACACCACAAGACATGACCAATTTAAAATATAAAAAAATTAATTATCATTTAAAATAAAAAAGTAAAAATAGTGATATATCTAATTACTAATTACCTATTACCCAAACCCCATTACTTAGTTACCTATACCACTTATCCTAACCAGACCATGATGTTTTTCACTGTGAGGTCACCATTTTCATCTAGCTATCTGCCTCCATCTGCGACTAAGTCATCTTGCCATTATCGTGGCAATGGTAGAAACCAAAATAAAGTTAATCCTTAAATACTCTCTTTAGTTAATTTATTTTATTATACATGTACTTATATATGACTAGTTCTATTAGGACAAATTAATTTTAAAGAATTTTAAAAAATATATATATAAAAATGATGCTCTATATTTTTTGTGAGGGATTTACCAAGTAGCAAATAATAGCACATATGATATATGTAAGATGTTGTAAATATTGAAGCTTATATAAATCATATTATAAATTATAAATATTTTCCTTAAATTTTTTATTATATATATATATATATATATATATATATATATATATATATATATATATATATATATTCGTATAATTTTATATTTTGGTGTGTCCTCGTATGCATGTGTATGTTAGTGCCTATGCTTCATAGGCTTGAGTCATCTAGAAAAATTTCACACTTGGACTTAATACTAAGTATAGAGTCTGAGGATTTTAGTAATTTTTTTTGTTGCTTTTCAACATTTGATTTGTAAGAGCACATGAGACCCTATGCAACATAGATAGTTTTGCACGCCTTGAAGGTAACTTTTTTATTCTTTCATTTCTTTTTTTATGTAATTATTTTTTCTATATACTAGTTTTATTCATTTTAGCTTATTTATTGGTTAGTTAGGTTTATTTTTTTACTTATTAGTCGTTGATTTTTTAAATATTTAAAACTAATTCAATAATAAAGATGGGCTAGTTGAGTTATGACAATTTATTACTCCTATGACCTTTGAAAGGCCAATTGAGTTGTGACAATTGATTGTTCTCAAATTTAATTAAAACTCATTGACCCACACTTATTTTTTAAAGAATTATGTTGACTTTAAATTTCTCATTACACTTAGAGAATACGTAGACCGAAAGTCAAATCATAATTAAATTTTCATAATTTTTTTTTGTAAATTATTTTATTTTATTTTTTTTTTTATTTGTAAATATTTTTTAATTTTGATTTATTTGATTTTTATGTAAATAGTTTTCATTTATTGTAAATTTTTGTAAATTATTTTGTTATGCTTATTTTATGTTTAATTTGTTCTTTGACCTTGAATGTTTTAATTCTTGATTTTTATATTACTTGTAACTATTTTGATTGGTTTGATTTTTTTAAATTGTAATTCCTTTTTATGTTAATTTTTTATATATTTTTTGTAAATAATTTTATTGTTGTTGATTATTTATTATTTTTTTAGTAAATTAAATATTTTAAAATTATTTAATTCACACAATTGACTTTAGAATAATCATCTTAAGATAGATGTATAAAAGTATTATAAAATTAAATTTTTATCTTTTTCTGTGCATAACTTATTCTTGAATCTAATTTGAAGAGACTGTTTTTTTAAAATTATTTTTAGAATTTTTTAAATTTTTTTAACTCAATAAAAATAGTAGTAACTAGAAGACCCAATCGAACCCAGTTCTACTGCTTGCATCACCGAACCCAGCCACCGTGCTGCCGCTCCCCATCTCCGACAACCACCCAAAGCCACCGAACTAGAGCTCCATCATCACCACCATGAGCCGCACCATTACAAGTCGCCCTCCTACGACCCAAGTCGTGAGTTTTCCCACCTTGCTTCTGTACAAGCCCAGCCGCCGCAATCCCAGATCCAAACCACGACCCCCTATCAGTTGTCACCCTCCTCTGTACCACCTTCAAAGAGCGTGAAACCATATCTCTCTTTTAACCTTCTGTTTTCATTTTAATTTGGTTCTTTTTAGAACCCTAAACCCCACGTGACATCGTTTGAGTTAGGGATTACTAATTCGATGTCTATATAAACTTAGGTTGTACGTGCTTGTCTTTAATTTTCAGAAACATGACCTTGATTTTGTTTAATCATGCAGTAACATGTGTCATCTTCATCCGCTCTTCAGATAAATCTACACAACAATTCAAGGCTAATCTCAAAATGGATGATATGGATGCTATTATGACCTTCATCTTGAAACAAATTGAAATCCACAACTCGAGTAATTTCATGGGGTAATGATTCACTAATCCAACCTTTCATGCTCAATCCAGCAACAAACAACTCATCTGTTGGCTTCTTTCTTGTGAATGTTTCCATCAACATAATCCCAAAACTGTATACATCTCCGTTTGTAGAGATAATCCCCTTGGATCCAAATTCTACATGCCAATCCAACAACGATTAATTTTACTTATAATACTTTCTATAGTGCATATTAAATTTTTCTTTTACAATAATAGTGACATGGAAGTTCAAACCTAGGCTCTCATTGAAATAATTGAAAGCTCTTATGATTAGTAGTCGATTTCTACTGCATATGTACCCAAAACTTTTGGAATAGCTAGGAGGTATAATAAGAGGATAGGTATATACGGCACAAATAAGCCACTAAAATAGAAAGAACAAAGTGCTGATGTACTATCAGACCAATAAAAAGGAAATAGCCAAAATAATGAACGTTCCCAAAGAACAATTTAAAGAACACATTTCAGTTCACATGAGATTTTAAATCAAAAGCACTTCTAATTAAAGGTTAGTGAGTGTTCTGAACCTTTTAATTTTACACCTTGGTTTGCTGATCTTCAATTGTGTGTGCAACCTATGCAAAAATATGTTTATAATCAAATAACAAGCGTTAAAAGAAAATTATATGCTGAGGTAGGATAATTACCTGGTGCAATGTAGCCAAGTGTAGCCATGGTCTTAGTATATTCTTTGGATTGTCCTTCATCTAAAAGTTTCGCAATGCCAAAATCACTGACATGGGCAACCATGTCTTCATCCAATAAGACATTACTAGGCTTTACATCACAATGAACCACTGTTGGTGAAGAACCATGATGCAGATAATCTAATGCAGATGCCACATCTATCATTATATTTAGCCTTTGCAAGAAGTCTAGACAATAGTTATGAGAGTACAACCATCTTTTAAGGCTTCCATTGGGCATGAACTCCATTACTAAAAGCTTGTAATCAAGATTTGAACAACTACTGATGATCTTGATGAGATTTCGATGACGCAGATTGCGCATTGCTTCACATTCTACATTAAAGCCCTTTGCTAATTCTAAGTTCAAATTAAATAATTTGACTGCAACCACCATGCCATCTGAAAGTATACCTTTGAACACAGAGCCAAAATTACCCTTACCAAGTAAATTACTCTCATCAAATCCCTTGGTTGCCTGTGAAATTTCATAATAGGGAATCATTTTTGTGGCTGGTAAGGTTGATAAACTTCCTTTAGTAGGATCACCATCATTTTTTGTTTGACGCCATATTAGAAGGAATACACATAGAACAACCAAAATGATTGACAACATTATAGGCAACATGCATTTGACGAAAAACGTATTTGCATTTGACCTTTGCTTCTTCATTTTACTGCATGGTGGGACTTGTAGTCTAGCATTTCCGCAAAGTGCTTTATTAAATATGAAAGATTGAGCTGTGAAATCTTTAAAAGGCCCACCGTTGGGAATCTCTCCTTCTAACCTATTATAAGAAAGATTAATAAATTTGAGATAATGAAGCGACTCCAAGGATTTTGGAATCACGCCAAACAAATAGTTTTGGGATAAGTCCAGGGATGTCCAATTTATCAAACTGCCAAGTGAATCAGGAATATTCCCTAGCAATTTATTATGTGCTAAGTTGAGAGTTTGCAAATTTACCAATCCATCAATGGCCCTAGGAAATATAGGAATGCTTCCTGGAATTTGATTCTTTGATAGATCAACCAATATAACAGCTTTTAAGTTCCCAATATATTGGGGAAGAAATCCAGTTAAAGCATTGTCAGATAAGTTTACCTCTAGAATGTCTTTGAGACTCCAAAGAGAAGACGGTACCCCATTCAGTTTGTTAGAGTTCAAGTAAAGCTTTCTTAGAGAAGTAAGATTACCAAAGCATGCAGGGATCACTCCAGAAATTAGCTTATTTTCAGTTATATACAACTCACTCAGCTGTTTGATTTCACAAAGTTCATCAATAATTGTTCCCTGTAGCTGGTTGTTTTCAAGACTCAAATATTGAAGAGACTGCAAACCATTAATTGTCTTTGGAATCGTTCCACTTAAATCATTCTGGTACAAACTTAGCAGAAACAAGTTGCTTAAATTTCCAATTTCCAATGGAATTTTACCATCAATATAGCAAGCCTCAGCTATGAACTGTTCCAAACTGGACATATTTCCAACTGATTTGGGAAGCTTTCCGTGCATTGGATTCCCTGATATGTCAAGATAATTCAAAGAAGTAAGGAAGCTTACTTCAATAGTGGTAGCATCAGTGGTTAAATTATTGCATCCTACATCAAGCCACCGAAGATTTCTCAAATTCCCAAGAGCATTCGGTATAACTCCATTGAACTTATTCAGCTTCAAATCCACAATGTTAAGCTTAGAAGCATTGGACATGCTACTTGGAATTTTTCCAGTAAGCTTGTTTCCAGACAAGTTTAGTTCTTCCAAGTCTTCTAGGCCGATATGTAATGGGAGAAATCCTGAGAGGGAATTATTTGCCAGATACAAGTAACTCAGTGATGTCTTGTTAAAGATATTTGAGGAAATAGATCCACTTAAATCGTTATCTCCCAATCCTAAATTCTGTATAGGAAGATCACCAATCTCCTCGTGTATAGAACCTGAAAGAACATAACAATTCATAGAGTAAGTAAAAATAACATAAATTAACATCTTTAGTCTTAACGTGCATAGAATATTTTTCTGTTACTTGAAGAAGTAGAGTTTCAGATTTAAGATTATTTACAAATTACACTCAAACTCATCTATTGACTCATATTTAGTTGCTCGTGAATGTATAATAATAATTACATAGCTTAAAAGTTAGAAATTTTTCTATTTATAGTGCTCCAGCTAATAGTTTGAGTTTTAAGAAGAATTAATTCTTGAAATACTATCAAGCTTCCAGTAGATATTATTTATTAATAAACGAACCCAAAAATGGCTAGGTCTTGCTACGGTCGACAGCATTATATTAAAGCTACAAAGTAATTTAAGTGTCATTTTAAATGTAAATTAAATAAACAAAATTATTTAAGATAGATTTATAGATTGATGGAAAGAGTGGTATACCTGTGAAAGAGATGCCACCCAAATATAATTCTTTGAGCATCGTACAATTGCTAATAGAACTTGGAATGCTTCCAACAAATTGATTATTATCCAAATAAAAGTATTCTAGTAAAGGAAGCTGATGAAACATCACTTCTGTGAGGCTACCATACAACTTGTTTTCTTCAAGGCTGAGTGCTCTCATTGAAGATATGTTAAAAAGAGATGATGGAATTTCTCCTATAAACAACGTAAGCTTTATAATATTATCGATATATGCATTGAGCCACTAAAACATACCTCTAGAAAAATGATATGAATCAAAGTAGAATTCTTGCAGGAATTAGTTTGCTCATTTGCAGTTTAATACTTCTCTATCTCTTGTTGGAGTAATTGATTGAAAGTTTGTACGTTTGATTTCGAGAGATTGTAATTTGAAAACTAAAAATAGGAAAAATTTAAAAATAAAAGAAATAATTTATACTTGTGATAAACATTAGTCATATAGCTTCTCCGTGTTGTCAAATAGGTAGGCGTAAACTAACTTGAATACTCAGGCAGGCCAAATAAATTGCCTCAATTTTAACACTAATCTTGTATTTGAATGTTTTTTCTTTAATAGAATGAAATAAAATAAGTAGAGATTGATAAAAAAAAAAAAGGGAATGAATGAAACATAATTATTATTCTCTTTATTTAGAAGATTAATAATGGAAGAGAATCGAATTTTATTATCCATGTGTTTCTCCATTCCACCTCAATTTTGGGGATAATAAAAATCGGGTATTTAAGAGAAAGAGAGGGGAAATAGTTCCCCATGTATTCTATTATCTTCTTATGTATTTTAAAACTCTCAAATAAAGGAAGTTATTTCTTTTCCTCATTTTCTTTTCATTCTTCTCATTACTTATCATCCAAACATAATGTAAAAAAAGAAAAGAATTTTGTTATACAAGTGTCTTAATAGTACTAATTAAGATTTTAAAATAAAAAATATTTAATTTATAAAAAGTTGAATATTTAATATATTAAGAATTGAACAAGTTTTACCTAGTCTCAATTAGACCAGTCACTTTCAGTCACATATCATTTTCAAGCTAGATTGACTTGATATCCTTTTTGGTCAAATTTATAAAAAATAAAAAAATATTTTTTGTACCCACTTTTAACACTCATTTTTTGTACTCATAAGATGTGGTGAATGTTTTTAAAATAAATTGTGATTCTTATGCTAAATAATGTGAACTCTAATTAGATCAAGTTAGAGAAAATAAAAAAAAAATGTGAACTCTAACTAGACCAAGTTAGAGAAAATAGAAAAAATGTCATCATATAAATAATAATGATCATCACTTATAACTTTATTGATGATCAAATTTTTGATTTGTGATGAAAAATATGTCTTACTAAATGGTAAATATTTCTAAAATAAATGGTGATCTTTATATTAGATCTGTTGAATTCTAATTTTAACTCATAATAGAATAAAGTCACTACAAAATAATTCAAATCGCCTCTTATTGCCTTATTAATCATCACATTTTATGAGTGTTAAAAGTGAGTATATAAATAATGAGTTGATAAAAAATTGGCTTAACTTAAAAATTTTAAGAAGTTTAAAAAGTTTATGGAGGGTCCATACTCCACACACGATTTTAATAGCTCTGTAATGCTTCCATTGTGATTAACTAGAGCATTACGTAGGTCCAGTATACGTAGCTGCATTCAAATCGGTACAGGAAAAGTTTAAAGGAAAAAAAATTTGATAAATTGTAACTTGATTAGGATAGAGTTATGATATTTGTACATAAAAAGGTTTATTACTTTTACAGTTTATTTTTACACTGTTTGTATTTGCTGCTGCTCAACCAAAGCAACAACTTGGATTTTTTTGTGACTCAGAAAATAATTTGGAAGTATAGATTTTGGTATAATGATTCATGCGTTAATTAGTGTTATGAAGATAGCCCATATATTTATATTAATATACTTTTTATCATCCAATATATGGAATTGTTATTGACATTATTTAAAAAAAAAAAAGAAATAGCAAGACTGTAATGCAAATGTGCTCATGTATAAAGCTAGAAGAATTAATTTGATGAACTTGTATGAAGATATAAGGAACACTATACCTTCCAAGTTGTCCTGATCAAGATATAAGGAGCCAAGCATAGTTAAGTTTCCAATATCATTTGGTATGTTTCCTCGATTGAACCTGTTTTTTGATAAATCTACATCTGTCAACTCTTTGCACTCACGCCAAATAGATGACATTTTATCGTAGAACTGGTTGAAACTTAAGATAAAGTACTTGAATTTTTGAAAGTCCACGGCATAAGTTTGATGGAAGACTGCCAGATAAATTACTCGAGCCAAGTTCAATGTCTTGCAGCATTGAACTATTGAAGATTTTTTATGGTATGGAGCCAGTAGGCGGATTATTTCCAAAATACATTATTCTTAGCCGTGTAAGGTCACCAATCTCCCTTGAAATGTGTCCTTTAATTCATAAAACAAGCAATGAGAAGACTAAATATTTTGTATAATCTCTCTCTATATAGAGAACTATTAGATATAAAGAAAGTGTTCTATATTTTCTATTTTAAAAGTAATTGATTTAATCTAGGAATAGAAAACAAGGCTATAAAATGGAACATGTGAGAACAAAACAAAACTAAAGACAATATTAGATTTGGAAAAATTCTAACCATTGGTTCACCACCGGACCATTTTTCAGAAGCATACCACATAATATTATGAAAGATTTTTCTATTTATAATGTTTCATATCCTGCATAGTATTAAAGCTGCCATATGCGAGGTTTATCGAGGATCTTAGAAATTAAGGTTCATTCACTAGTCTAACATTTTGCAAGCAACTTTCAATGTTTGTGGAACGAATAGAGAAAGGGGTCAAGAACATATGACTGCCAGCCTGCCACATGAGCAGTACGAATGTAAAAGAAATTCTTAGTTACTCTCAACCATTCTTCCTTTGTATCATGAATGTATATTACTTTAATTATATAGATCATTACCATCTTTCATTTTAATAATATTTTTAATATTATAATTAAAGTGGCACACATATAATAATACAAAGTAAGAATTTTTATTTTTTTACTCTATGAATATTTAAGAATTTCTCGAATTAAGAAGTACAAAATTACATTCATCTTAGCATAATAGCATTAGGCATAATAGAGTTAGTCCTCCACCGATGAACATATATATGTAGATACCAAAAAAAAAAAAGTTCAAAGATATGATTGAAGACATTACCTGATAGAGAGTTATAAGATAAACTAATTCGTTCGAGTGAAGAGAGGTTAAAAATCGTTCGAGGGATGATCCCCGAAAGATTGTTTGCAGCAATCGATAAAACTCTCAAGTGGGTCATTTTGCCAACTTCAGGTGGAATGGTTCCTTGAATGAGATTGTGGTTCCAAATCAAGATCTCTAACATTGTCAAATTGGATAGAGACTTTGGAATGAAACCACCAAAGCTATTATATCGAAGGTTTATGTATCGGAGTGAAGATAAGCCTCCTATCCATGTCGGAACATTTCCACTAAGTTCATTGTAGCTCAAGTTGAGTGACTTTAATCTACGCAGCTGGACTAGTCCTTCTGGCAAATGATCATGGAAACTGTTTCCACTAAGGTCAAGTTCAATAAGGAAGGTGAGGTTTCCCAAATGAGAGGGTATGGTACCATTAAGACCCATGTTACCAAGTATTGATATAAAAATAACATTTTTTCGACTCAGACATTTTTTATGCATAGTCGAATACTTTGAGAAACTTATACAATTCAATAAGATTGAGGATAAGGTGGTAAAGAAATAGAGATGGAAATTTCAAAATAACGTATTCGATTTACCAAGGTGGTAATTTCGACTTAGAGTAAAGAACGTATTCAATTTACCAAGGTGGTAAAGAAACTTATACTTTTCGAAATAATGTATTTGATTTACCAAGGTGGTAATTTCGATTCGGTATTAAGATAACTTCGACTTGGAGTTAAAATAGTTAAAACTATCAAATGTTAGTGTCAGTTTGATATCAGAAATGATATTTTGGAAATTTCGAGTAGGTCTCGAACATTGAGATTTTAAGAAGTAGTTACACTTAATAAATTCTTGAAGGATAGAGGAGTTTGACCAAGACGGAAAACCAGAAAGTGGTTGAAGAATCAAAAGTTTGAATTCGAAAAGAAAGATTTTTGAATTTAAATTAGAAGTTAATAGCGGTTGCAGATTTTAGATCAAAACAACAAAAGGCTGAATGGTTGAGATTAAGCAGTTGCTTGTAGCACGAGGATCTCTGACAAAGATTTGGTGGTTATTAAACAGAGATTACCAATCATTGGGTAGTTATCTTGGTTCTAGACACATGTCAAGATCTTGTAAAAAGAATAGTTACTTAAGAAGTCTATAAATACCAAAAAGATGGAAACATTTAGGGGTTGAAAATTCATTACTCACAAACACTTGTAAACTCACATTCTCACGTCCATTGACATTTTGAGCAAACAGCACGCAAGTCTAGTCTAGTATGTTTCTATCCACTTTCATTCTGTACAATTTATCAATTCAATGCAAGTTTATCTTCAATTCATTTAATTTCAGTCATTTTACTTTATTGCAACTCTTTGCTACTCTGATCAAGTGTTTTTCCGAAATCATTTGATTTCTTTTAATTGCTTTCTTTACTTTATTACAAAATTCTTTTTTACTCCTGATCAAGTGTTCTTTTGGGATTATTTGATTTCTTTTTAATTATTTTCTTTACTTTCTTGCAATTTACATACTTATATTTACTATTCATTGCATGTATTTTAAACTGTTTTACTCTCTATTCTTTACTCAATATTTTACACTACTCAAATCATGTATAAATATTTGATTTTGAATTTACATAATCTTCTGAACTTTGAGATCATCATTTACATCCTTTTTAGATATTAACTTAGACTAGAATCCTAACAGGAAGTGATTCTCTTCCCCGAATTGAGATCGAGAATCAAACTTTATCAAGCGACAAAGGGTTTACCTTAGTCTAATTAGTTATTGTTTAAAATTTTGGTAAACAAATTGACACGCCCAGTGGGATAGGTCAATTAAGATCTTAAGGGATTTTGAAGTTTATGTGTTTAAGAAGTGGTAGAATACTACTAAATATGTCTGAGAATACATCTTTGAATGCTCAGAACCCTCAAGTAGGGAATAATGGAGGCAATAATGGTAGAGATACTATAGTCTTTGCACCACAGGCCTTAGAGCCCGTGATCAGTGAAATCACAGGAGCCCTTGTTTCAAGTTCAGAAACTAGAACTCTTGGGTTAAATGGAATTGTACTTTTTTATTTGGGTTGCCTCATTGGTTTACTCCCCAGAATGTCACGCACAACATAGGTACTGCCCAGGCCACATATACAAGTCATATACCAAATGTTTCATTAAGAAATCAAATGGTAAATGCTGGCGGCCAAATTGCAGGAACAAGTACCAATCGAACTGATAGGCAAAATATGGGAACATCAATATTCCCTCACATACCCAGAGATATGTCTTCGATTCCTTCAGGGAACACGAATACAGCTTTGAATAATATCAGGCAATAGATTGATGAAAGTAACCATGAGATGGTCCATATATTGACTTAGCAGATGACTACGGTTATAACTCCATTCATCGAATTAACCAATAGTACTTATACCACATTGGCTAGACAAATGGGTAGGATTGCAGATGTTTTTGGTAACCCAGAAGTTTCTATAGGTAATCAAAGGGTAGAAAATTAGTCTGTGCCCCAAAAGAACACCCAGTTGGTGAATAATCCCAATATTAACAATGCAGTTAAGGACAACCAGTTTAGGAAAATTTCACATGGCTCAAATATAGGATTTTATATAGTCAATCGAAATCAAGATGCCGATAACCTCCTAGAAAGGATTAGACTTAATAATCTTAGGGGGAGAATATTAATCAGGCAATTGAACAAGTGCTTAATAGATATGAATTTAATGTGGGATATGCGAATAGACCCTATTTTGTGTCAGCTTTCCCTGAGTTTATCCAACAAGCAAAATTACCTAGAGGATGGAAGACACCTAATATTTCTAGTAAATTTGCTGGGGAAAGTGGAGAATCAACAGTAAAACACATTGCTCGATTTACAATCGAAGCAGGAGATATAGCAACAAATGAATATCTGAAAATGAAATATTTCCCTAGCTCTCTAACTAAAAATGCTTTTACTTGGTTTACTACTCTCCCACCAAATTTGATTCACTCTTGGATCCAGTTGGAAAGAAATTTTCATGATCAGTTCTTTAGAGGAGATACAAAAGTAAGTCTCGTAGATTTGTTTAATATTAGAAGAGGACATGAGGAGTCAATAAATGATTACTTGGCTAGGTTTAGGCAGATGAAGGCTAGGTGTTTTACTGTCATTCTTGAGTCTGAGGTAGTAAAAATGGTTGTTGGTGGTTTAGACTATTCCATTCGAAAGAAACTAGTTAACCAGTAAATCCTTAACATGTCTCAACTTGCTGATAAAGTAAGATAAATTGAGCAATTGAAACTCATAAAAGAAAAATTTAGAAGAAATTTAAGAAAATAAAAAATTGCTTATGTCAAAACTCTTGATAGCAAGGATAAGTATGGTAAGTAATCAAAAGACAATAAAGTAGCCTATATCAAAATCGATGAAAATGAAGATGACAAGGATAATGAGATTAATATAGCAGAATTAAAATCTAGCCCTCCTTATTCTTGCTCATCCTTAATGCCTAATCGAACGAAGGACAATATGAAGTCCTCCAATAGGTTAGCTTATGCTTTTGATATTTCTAAGGCTGATTTAATTTTTGATGTCTTGTTAAAAGATAAGCAAATTAATCTTCTAGATGGACATAAAATCCCTTCGCTAGAAGAAATAAATGGTTGAAGATATTATAAGTATCATAATAGATATGGACATTCAACTAACAACTGTATACGTTTCAGGGATTTAATTCAAAAAAGCATTATGGAAGGAAGACTGAAATTCGAGAACAAGAAGAACATGAAAGTGGATGTAGATCCATTTTAAGTAAATACTAGCTATATCGAGCCAATAGGCTTCACTGAGGTTAATATGGTCGAGGTAGAAGAGTTTTTTCCTGACCTCATTGATCGCAGCCTTGATGTATTCGAGGCTACAGAGGAAGAAGTTTTTCCTAAGGCTGGGGAAACTCTGGTTGAATTCCTTCTAAGAAAGAAAGAAGGGGAGAAGGAAGTCTCTTTGTGCCCCAAATGCAGTGCTGTCTTCGACAGGCTGGCTGCTAAGTCTTACCAGGCAGTTTTGAAGCAGAAACAGAAGGAGAAAATCATTGCAAGAGCTTCCATCAGTATCAATAATCAGTCAACAAACCACAATGCAGTGGTAATACAGGGACCTAAGAATTCCAGGAAGGGGAAGATGAGGGTTCCCCTCGCAAATGTGACCCTTAATCAATGGGTCAAGAACAGTCCACGACCTCACCAGTTTTAGAATAGGTCGTACTGGCCAAAATTTGAACATGGGATGAGTTCTTTTAATAGGAAACCAAACACATGGCTTCGAGGGGAAAGTTCAAACCCAAACCAGGGTTTGACCCCGTATATGTCGAAGTCTCAATGGCACAAGGCGCAAAAGCTACAATAATAGTAGCTACAACAACAGGCATTGGCTAAGTTGCAACAGCAACAAAGGTCATTTGCCCAGGTGGTTTGAGGACCACCTTTGAAAGCAGAAAAACAAAAGCCTCCAAGTCTAATGGATGAGGACGTTATTACAGATTCATTCGAATCTGGGTTTAAAGATGATCTCAACACAATTTTTGGTGTCAGTATTGTGTCTTTTCTTCCTTATAACTTTGCTGTTTCAGGTGATCAAGAAGTAAATTAGGAAGAAGATTTTGAAGATGATTTAGAAGAGACCAGTTGGTATATGGTCGAAGAAGATGCAGTCGAAGTGATGAAAAATTTGGCAGTCTTCAATACTCCCTCCCATGACATGAAGAGCCATCTTCACCCACTTTTTATCAAGGTAACAGTAAATGGTAAATTAGTGGGTAAGGTATTGATAGATGGAAGAGCTGCCATTAATCTTTTACCAAAGAATTTACTGAAAAAATTTGGCAAGTTAAAGGCTGATTTGTTGCCTCATAATATAGTGGTAACAGATTTTAATGGCAGATCCTCCACATCAGAAGGGGCTATTGTTCTTGATGTCAAAGTGGCTTCAGTAACGAGGTCAACTTTGTTCATAGTGGTCCCTTCGAAGGCCAGTTACAATATGCTTTTAGGTAGGGAGTGTATTCATGTTGTTGGTGTTGTTCCTTCGACTGTCCATTAGAAGATGTTCCTGTGGAATCAGGTTGGGGAACTCGAGATGGTTGAAGTTGATGACACCCTTTGCCATGTCAATCAGAACCATGCAGATTTACAAATATACATGCCTGGTGTTCGACCATTCTCTATCTGGGATTCAACAGTTTTCGACAGAAAAGGAGTTGAAACGGTAGCTCTTACCCCAACAGGTTTCTCTGTTATTCCAAAAGCTGATTCATTTCAGCTTCGAAATTGTAATGACTCTAGGGTGTACAGATGCCTATTTAATATTTCAGGTCGAGTATATTCGGCCTTAAGTTGTAATAATGGAACTTAAAAGCTATATGGCTAGAATCTCAGCCTATATAGTTGAAAATCGAACAGAAAGTGTGATTTCGAGTCAATGGACTCGAATTTCAGCTTATATGACTGAGAAATTTGGTACCAATAAAGGTACCAACTTAGATTGTATTTATGATGATTCCCCTTTAAGATTTGAACAGACTCCTCTACCTGAGATTAAGAGAGTAGAGGTACAAGATCCTTTAGAGGAAATTAATTTAGGAAATGATGTAATAAATAAGCCTACTTTTATAAGTAGTTTAATAAATTCTAATTTTAAGTACAAGTTAATTCATCTGCTTGAAGAATATAAAGATTGCTTTACATGAGATTATGAGAAAATGTCTGGGCTCAGTCGAGAGTTAGTGGAACATAGACTACCAATTCGAGTAGGACAAAGACCAATTAAACAAGCACCAAGGAGGTTTGCCCCTGAAGTGATATTAAAAATTAAGGAGGAAATCGAAAGATTACTAAAGGCTAAGTTTATTCGAATTGCCAGGTATGTTAACTGGATTTCTAATGTTTTTCCTGTTATGAAAAAGAATAGTAAGTTAAGAGTATGCATTGATTTTCAAAATTTAAATTCTGCTACTCCTAAAGATGAATATCCTATGCCTATTGCTGACATGTTGATTTATTCAGCTTCAGGTAATGAAATTTTAAGTTTTTTGGACGGTTATTCTGGGTATAATCAAATTTACATCGCAGAAGAAGATGTGGCGAAAATAGCGTTTTGATGTCCAGGATCAATTGGCACCTTCGAATGGGTAGTCATGCCCTTTGGATTAAAAAATGCTGGGATCACATATCAAAGAGCTATGAATACTATTTTCCATGATGTCATTAGTAAATTCATGAAAGTTTACATTGATGATGTGGTGATAATATCGAAATCAGAACAAGAGCATCTTTCGAATTTGAAGCAATCATTCGAAAGGATGAGAAAACATGGGTTGAAAATGAATCCTATTAAATGTGCTTTTGGTATTTCTGCAGGAAATTTCCTGGGATTCTTGGTTCAAAAAAAAGGAGTAGAGGTAGATCGGAACAAAGCGAAAGCTATTTTGGAAGCATCACCTCTTTCGAATAAGAAGCAGCACGAGTCTCTACTAGGAAAAATAAATTTCCTAAGAAGATTCATTTTGAATTTATCTGGAAAAACCAAGGTTTTCTCTTCACTCTTGAAACTCAAAGCTGAAGAAAAGTTTCATTGGGAAAAGGAACATCAAATAGCTTTCGATCAAATCAAGCAGTGTTTGGCTAATCCTCCAATAATAACACCTCCAATACCTGGATGTCCCTTGAAGTTGTATATTTCAGCATCAAATATGCTAGTACAAGAAGATGAAAATGGAATAAAAAAAGCTATCTATTATCTTAGTAGAGTTTTAGTCGATGTTGAAACAAGATATAGTGCAATTGAGAAATTATGCTTAGCCTTGTACTTTTCTTGCACCAAGTTAAAATATTATGTAAAGCCACATGATCTACTTGTTGTTTCTAAAACTGATATAATAAAGTATATGCTGACCAAACCTATCTTGCATGGTAGAGTAGGAAAATGGGCTCTTGCTTTAACAGAATTTTCTTTAAAGTATGTACCACAAAAGGCCGTGAAAGGCCAAGTGTTGGCAGATTTTTTGATTAACCACCCTTGTGTTGATGTCGAAGAAAAAGATATTGTCTACGTTGGTCTAAAACCGTGGAAATTATATTTCGATGGATCAAAACACGCTGGAGGTGTGGGACTTGGAGTTGTAATCATATCATCAGTTGGGATTCCAACTAAATTTTTATTCAAATTAAAACATGAATGTTCGAATAACGAAGCGGAGTATGAAGCTTTAATAGCTGGTTTACAAACTTTAATTTCACTCAAGGCTAGAATTATTAAAGTTTTTGGTGATTCTCAGCTAGTCATTAAGTAATTGACTCGAGAATATAAATGTGTTAATCACAATTTATTCAAGTACTTTGCTTTTGCAGCAAGGTTGTTGAGTGAATTCGACGAAGTAATTTTGCAGCATATTCCAAGGAAAGAAAATTTTGAAGCCAATGAGCTTGCTCAAATAGCTTCAGGTTACAAGATTTTGACTACAACTTTGGTTAAATTAATCAAAATTGAGAAAAATTATATCCGTTCGAGAGTATAAAAGTATGTCTGCTCGAGGATATTGATGATGATGATTGGAGAAAGCCAATTATTAATTATTTACAAAACCCAAATATATCAGTCAAAAGAAAATTAAAATATAAAGCTCTACATTATATTATAATGGGAGATTTACTTTATAAAAAGTCAGTGGATAGAAATTTATTAACATGTTTGAGTGAAAAAGAAGCATATACAGCCTTGGCAGAAGTACATGAAGGTATTTGTGGTGCTCACCATGCTGGTGAGAAAATGAAATGGGTATTACACAGACAGAGGGTTTATTGGCCTGTAATGGTAAAGGATTGTCACTTGTATGCTAAGTCGTGTGAGGAATGTCAAAGGCATGGAAACATTCAGCATGTTCCTACAAGTGATTTACATTCGATTATAAAACCATGGCCATTTCGAGGATGAGCTCTTAATTTAATAGGCCAGATTCATCCACCATCTTCTAAAGGGCACATGTATATTTTAGTTGCTATTGATTATTTTACGAAGTGGGTTGAGGCGATTCCTTTAAAAGATGTTACTTAGCAGGAGATTATTAACTTCATCGAAGAAAATATTATTTATAGATTTAGTATTCCTCAAACTCTAACTACTGACCAAGGTACTGTGTTTATAGGTTGTTTTATTTGTGAGTTTGTTAAGACTAGGAATACCAAACTACTCACCTCGACGCCTTATTACGCGCAAGCAAATGGGCAGGCCAAAGCAGTTAATAAGATTTTAATAGGTTTTAATTAAGAAAAGTGTAGGTCGAAAGCCAAGAAGTTGGCATGAGATTTTGAGCCAAGTTTTATGGGCTTATCGAAATTCTCCTAAGGAAGCTATTGGTACAACGCCATATCATTTAGTTTATGGTCATAATGCCGTTTTACCAATTGAAATCAATCTTCAGTCAGTTAGGTTACAATGTCAAAATGAAATTCCTACCCAAGATTATTGGGATTTGATGTTTGATGAATTAAATCAGTTAGATGAAGAAAGATTAATTGCTCTGAAAAATTTGATTCGACAAAAAGAAAGAATTGCAAAATTTTATGATCTTCAAGTCAAAAGAAAAGAATTTGCTTTAGGTGATTTAGTTTGGAAGGTTATTTTACCTATGGAGAAGAAATCGAAGTTATTTAGAAAATGGTCGCGTAATTGGGAAGGGCCATATCAAATCGAAATAGTTTATTCTGGTAATGCGTATTCAATTAAGAATATAATTTCAAATGAAAAGATTCCTTCAATAAATGGAAAATATTTGAAGGTATATAGGCCAACCATTCATGAAATAAAGATCTTGTAGAAAGCATAGCTTCGATTTAAGACAGAACGAAACTTTAAATGGTCATTACAAAAATAGATATGCGAAGTTTATTGAAGCCTTGCAAATAAAGAAACCCAAACATCTAAGATTCTAGCTTTTTCCTTAGAAATTGCCTCGAGGGAAGGGGCTAAATCTTGAATAGCCTGTTTCACCTGATTACCTTCATTGTTCAATCGGTGATAGTCCTCGTCAATGGTTCATTCTTGATTTGCACAATCTTCAGCAAGGGCTCAAAGTTCACTTTATTCTTCTTCAAGCAATCGAAGTTCTTGTTTAAGCTTAACAATTCTTTCTTCGTTCTGATTAATATTTTGCTGAGTTGATGAAAGAACAGGAGAATTTTGAACATTTTCTTTTGACCTTAACAACACCTAACACTCCACCTTTGGGGTTTGGCTATCGATTGGCTATACCAAAGGGAGCATTGGGAAGTGAAGGAAACTTTATTGGGGTTTCAAATCTTTTAAATGAAGCCAAGGGATTCGAAATCAGCGCACTAATGAAATGAGCATAACATAATTGATGATGTTCTGCTTTCTTGTGTTTTAGGACTTGTTCTGCCTCTCGAAACCATTTTGGAGCACAGTTACGGAGAGCAAATGGGGAGAAATTGAAATTGTTAGATTGAGATTGGTGGTGCATTTTCATGAATAATGAGAAGAAAAATTTAAAATCTTCGATTTCATTGCCTGGATGCGAGGCATAGTGAAATTGAGACAATCGAGGACCTTCAATTTTTGTGTAATTGGTGGTTGAACTGGAACTTTGCAGGTATGGTTTGAAGATGGCATTTAGCCAGAGTTGTAATAACCAGAAGGGACCTCCAAGGTTAATAAGAGGTTTGTCATTTGATCGAAGAAGATTTACTACTTCTGTCATGGAAGAGTATAATTGAGCAAGGGAATGGCCACGTACTGACAGTTTACGTGTGTGAAGATTTAAATATCAAAATTGCAGGTTTTGCCGCCTGACTTTTCGGTTGCTTTGTCTTTTGTTAAGTAAAATAGGCAAAATTCCAAGTAAAATTCCTGTTCAGTAGTAATCGAAGGAAATATTCAAAAGCTAATAAAATATTTATCTTTTATACTTCGAGAATAAATATTGGGGGACATCGTTGATATAAAAATAACATTTTTTTGACTCAGGCATTTTTTATGCATAGTCGAATACTTTGAGAAACTTATACAATTCAATAAGATCGAGCATAAGGTGGTAAAGAAATAGAGATGGAAATTTTGAAATAACGTATTTGATTTACCAAGGTGGTAATTTCGACTTGGAGTAAAGAACGTATTCGATTTACCAAGGTGGTAAAGAAACTTATACTTTTCGAAATAAAGTATTCGATTTACCAAGGTGGTAATTTCGATTCGGTATCAAGATAACTTCGATTTGAAGTTAAAACTATCCAATGTTAGTATCGGTTTGATATTAGAAATGATATTTTGGAAACTTCAAGTAGGTCTTGAACATTGAGATTTTAAGAAGTAGCTACACTTAATAAATTCTTGAAGGATAGAGGAGTTTGACCAAGATGGAAAACCAAAAAATGGTCGAAGAATCAAAAGTTTGAATTCAAAAAGAAAGATTTTTGAATTTAAATTAGAAGTTAATAGTGGTTGCAGATTTTAAATCAAGACAACAAAAAGCTAAATGGTTGAGATTAAGCAGTTGCTTGTAGTACGAGGATCGCTGACAAAGATTTAGTGGTTATTAAACAGAGATTACCAATCATTGGGTAGTTATCTTGGTTCTAGACACATATCAAGATCTTGTAAAAAAGGTAGTTACTTAAGAAATCTATAAATACTAAAAAGATGAAAACATTTAGGGGTTGAAAATTCATTACCCACAAACACGTGTAAACTCATGCTCTCACATCCATTGACATTTCGAGCAAACAACACGCAAGTCTAGTCTATTATGTTTCCATCCACTTTCATTTCTGTACAATTTATCAATTCAATGCAAGTTTATCTTCAATTCATTTAATTTTAGTCATTTTATTTTATTGCAACTCTTTTCTACTCCTGATCAAGTGTTCTTCTGAGATCATTTGATTTCTTTTAATTACTTTCTTTACTTTATTGCAAAATTCTTTTCTACTCCTGATCAAATGTTCTTTTGGGATCATTTGATTTCTTTTTATTGTTTTCTTTACTTTCTTGTAATTTACATACTTATATTTATTATTCATTGCATGTATTTTAAACTGTTTTACTCTCTATTCTTTACTCAGTATTTTACACTACCCAAATCACGTATAAATATTCGATTTTGAATTTACATAATCTTCTGAACTTTGAGATCATCATTTACATCTTTTTAAGATATTAGCTTAGACTAGAATACCAAGAAGAAGCGATTCCCTTCTCCGAATTAAGATCGAGAATGAAACTTTATCAAGAGACAAAGGGTTTATCTTAGCCTAATTAGTTATTGTCGAAAATTTTGGTAAACACCAAGATTTAAAGTCCTCACCCTTCCATGATGGTGAGCATCACAAGTGACAACAACCCAGTTGCATATAGAAGAGGAGGCAGACCAATTATGAGTCAGGAAATGGTGAGGGTCCTTAGTGATTGAAGATTTGAGGGCAAGAAGTGCATACTTATCTGTGGTGAAGTTGGTTCCAGGACTTAGAGCTAAGAAGGCCATGAAGAAGTGCAATGAAAACGTGAAAACCCATAAGCGAAAGCAAAGTAGTTGTTCCATATTTGAGCAAAACGAAGAGTAGAGTGTTTTGATCTGTCCTGGTTCGAATCTGTCCTGGTTCGAATCAAGTGAATGATGTTTATGCATATATAGCAATCATTAGGAGAGGTACAAGAATTGATGTGGAAAGGTATAGCAAGTTCGAGGAAAGCGCATGGCTTTAGTGAATTTCAAATTCAAGTAGTTTTCTAAAAGATTTGATGCGACTTAAGTGCCCAGAATTAAAAAAAGAAAAACAAGCTATAGGTTTAAATCACTATTGCAAAAAACAAAAACAAAAAAAAAACACAAATAGCTAGCACATCCCAACTCGTTGTGAGCTGTAGAATAGGTGGGTCGACTCATCAATTTGATATTTTTTATATATTTTTTAAATAATAAATTTGATGTTAAAAAAATGTAAATTTATGAAAAATAAAAAAAATTGATTACTTAATTTTGAATCAATAATAAATAAATTAAATAATTAATTTAATTTTTAATTGAGTTTTAAATTATAAAAAATGATAATTTTATTTTAAATATATATTATTATATTAAAAAAAACTAAAATTTAGATCAATAGGTGAACCCAACTTGATTTTCGGTCATGAACTTGATTGAGCCGAGTCACGTCAGGCCAAATTATGAGTCAGGAAATGGTAAGGGTCCTTAGTGATTGAAGATTTGAGGACAAGTGCATGCTTAGCTGTGGTGAAGTTGGATCCAGCTAACAATGCCATGAAAAAGTGCAATGAAAATGTGAAAACCCAAAAGCGAAAGCAAAGTAGTTGTTCCATGTTTGAGCAAACCGAAGAGTGGAGTGTTATTTATTATCTGTACTGGTTCGAATCAAGTGAATGATGTTATGCATATATAGCAATCATTAGGAGAGGTACAAGAATTGGTGTGGGAAGCTATAGGCAAGTTCGAGGAAAACTGCATGGCTTTTGTGACTTTCAAATTCAAGTAGTTTTGGGAAAAAAAAAATTTTCTGCGCAAATAAATTTTTTTAAAATTATTTTAATAGTATTATAATATATTTGGTAACATTAATTTTAATTTTTGTATAAAATTTAATATATTATAAAAAAAAAATTTAAGTTAATTTTCATAATGTTAAATGATGAATCTGCGTAATATGTAGATTTATAGGTTAAAAAAGGTTGTGGTTATGTGCATTTTTAATAGAAGTTGTTGAATTTAGATTTAGGATCAGTGTAAATAAATATCACATCAATTGTCCTCACTTATGGTAGTTTTCTTGGATTGAACTAACTTTGAAAAACTATCCTTTATAAGAATTCAAGACCATCAAGTTCATGCTCAACACAGATCTCTGATTGCTATCGCAAGTGCACAGATCGCTCAAGTAATACAGATACAGAGTAAAAATTCGTTCTCACGAGGATAAATAGTTATAAAGTTAAGTACCAATCAATAGCTTAATCCATTCTATTCAAGGATCTAAAAATAAGAAAATAATAAACTAAACTAAATTTAATCTACAAAAGCAATAAAGATAAAACGGTTAGGTTTCAGGAAATCCTTCTTCACCACCTATATCTATCAACAACATGCAATCCTCTTCATAAACACAAATGCATTGATTAGGTTAGCTTGAGAATCTGATTCAGTCAAAAGCCTATGCCTAGGTCAATCAACCCTGATTTCATTTACCCAGCTCACTAAGTTTCCTTGAGAACCAGTGCAAACTCCACTCATGAACGATCTATTCTCAATCACACACTATACATGGCTAATAGGTATATTTCTATCCCATTAACGAATTAACTCATCCAAGCTAATTGAACTCGTCGAAGTTGTATCAACCATACCATATTCATATCAACAAATCCCTATGTCTAGTTCATTTGCAAATATTAGGATCATGCAATTGATGGCCAGCCAACAGCAAGCATTAAGCATAGATAATGATTGAACAATAACCAAACATCCACATAAACTCAGAGAAGAACACATCATTAATATATATAGAAAATGATCCAAAATATCCCTAAACACAATTTAGCTATACAATGAACATGAAAACAAGAGTAAATCATATCCAAGGAAGATAAGGAAGAGAAGAGAGAAAGGGAAAAAGAGAAAGGAAGCTCATTGATTTGTCTCTGAAGCTTGAATCCTCCTTTATCCTTGTTCCTAGCCTCCAATCCACCATCAATGGAGATCTAGCTATAGCTTTCTAACCTAAAACTACTTAAACCTAAACTAAAAGAGAGAAACTAACAATGGAAATGGCCCAAAATGGCTAGAACACAGAGAAAAATGTGAAAAATCTATTTATAGGCTCAGCTTGCCACTAGCGCGCCGCGGCCTCCACATATGCGCGCTGCGGCACCGATAGGGTTGGCCTACGTACGCTGCGATGCCCACTTATCCTAGGTCGCATCCCTGTCGCCTCGGGTTGAAGTATGGCATGGTTGGAATGCCTCTCGACGCCGCGGCGCGCACTACCTTGCGCCGCGGCGATGACTACTGAAATGCAGATTTGACTTCCTCTTCCTCTTTAAGCTCACATGCTCCATATTTGACCTTGTTTGGAGCCCGTCCTATCATAGAGAAAATACCAAATCAGTAACATATATAAATCTACTTAATCATAAACAATTAAAGCTCAATTTGCTCAATAACATATAGGAAGACATCAGAATCAGAATATGACAAATATAAGTACAAAACCTTCTAAATATGCATTATAAACAAGGACTAAGCATTCATTTTAGCACAGAGATAGGGCACTAATAACTACATTCTATGGAGTTATCACACTCCCAAACCTACATTTTGCTAATCCTCGAGCAAAACAAAATAGAACTAAGTAAACCAGCTTAACAATTCAAATCAATTTTCATTCAGCAAATATTATTTTTTGATCTTCTTTTCATTTCAATTAAACAAATACTAGTGTGTAATGACTACATCAATCCTCAAAAAGTACAAATGCCCCATAAATAGTTCCACACATATACAATCCTTAACATGCTAACAATCTAGAAAACTCTTCATGCAATTCACATTTTCACAAACATGCAAGATAAACTTCTCCTAATCAAGTCATACATATCCAGATAAGTTTATAAGCATACATGTATATGATTCACAGAATCCACAAGATTGTAAATCAACTCTCTCTCCACTAATATAAATCACACAAGATTGAGGATCAAAAGGGACTTTATCAACTTATAATATTAGGCTAATGGTATGGGTGAAAGAAATGAAGGGAAAGGATACAATACAAACATCGAGAAACATAAACATGATATTCCAAGAAACGAGCCACTAACTGATATTAGCAGGGTATTCAAAAGTGAGATCATAAAACTTGCTAGAACTATTTTTGATGCTTTTCGAATTTTACTTTTCTTTTGCTTTGCATTGCTTTTTTCATTTTTCTTTTCATTTTTCTTTCATTTTTCTTTTGATTTTCTTTATTTTGCAAAGCATTACTTTTTCTTTTGTTTGCATCTGGTTCCTTCAAGCTCATTTTGAATTGAATATTCATCAACACCCCTAATCATCAGACTCATCTCAAGAAATAACATATATCATGCACTCAACAAACAAGAAGGTAGGAAGAAAATGCAACGTTTTCACATGCATTAGAATGGTTAATAGGTTAACAATTACAATGGTAATGAAAAACAAATAAGGTCAAATAGCTTAAGGCTTCAAAATGGGACCTAAGGATATCTTCATATCAGGGTAAGCTTTTTAAGGCTTAATCGATCCAAACAATGCCCTAATCATTTCCTTAATCATGCACAACCTAGGATTTCGCCTCAAGAGAGTTCAAAAATAATCTCTAAGATAATCAAAACTCTACATGTACATCGATAAATATTCTCAAGATATGCACTCTTATCATTTTTAAAGTTACACTTGCATCTAAGTGAGATGTAAATCATGCATCAAAAGTAACTAAATTGTTTCACATGCTTCAAGATCACATAAGGTTTCATTGAAAAGGGGGCAAATAGCAACCTTTCACATCATGAACAACCAAAAACAACACAGCATTCTTGCAACATGTCATGCATTCAAATAGATTCAACTTTATCAATTCAAGCATGTATAACATCATTTGCATAATGTTGAAAATTGAAAATCTTATCAACATCACATCAGTGATAGTCAAAAGAAGATATAATCATGAAAATATGTTGACTAAAATCACTGCATACTCAAAATACCAATACATGTTAACATTAAGCATAAAGGTAATAAAATATGTAAAGATACTCCCCCAAACCAAAATGAAATGTATCCTTAATGAACATGGTCTATAGGGTATCTGAGACTCTTAAAATAGCAGTCTAACTACTACTGAGCATTACTAAATATAGAAAAATAGAGAAAATAACAGAAAAAACAAAAACATGGGTACTTTGGTCATGGCGCGCCTGGCGCTGCTCACAAAAAGTTACAAAATTCTCCAGAAAATGACCACTGTGTACAAGGGCCAAGCGCACTACCTTGCGTTGCGGATGACAACCTAAGTCGCTAAATTTAGCAAAGAAACACGCTTTTCTCATGGAATTGACTCATATGGGTCTCTAGCTGCAACAAAACTTGTTCAAAAAGTTAAATCACAAAATGTACAAACATAAACTTAACAAAACACAAAATCAACATATTAACCTATTTACAACCTAAACAAACTTCAAACCTAAAAACAAACAAAATCTAACATAATAACACATATCTATACTAAAATACTAACAAAAATATATTACACAACTAACATCAACATGAACATATATATACAAACATACAAAACACAAAATACTACCTATTTATGCACAAAGTAAAAACATGAAATAAACATAAACATGGGGTTCCCTCCCACGAAGGGCCTGAGTTATAGTCCCACTAGGACTTTGTCACCAAAATTGAATTGCTGCGGATGAGTAGTCCTCAAGAACTTGATCCAAGGGTTATCCTTTCAGGAATTCGTGACTTTCCTCAAGGGCCTCGTATGGTTTAAATCATCCAGCTCTTTATTGTAACTAAAACAAAACATAAAAGAAACATAGATTATATACAACTTGAATTAGAACTAATCAAACTCATTGTCAATATTAGTAATATATAAACAATTATCCCCAGCAACGGTGCCAAAAACTTGATTACTACCGCAAGTGCACGGATCGCTCAAGTAATACAAATACAGAGTAAAAGTTCGTTCCCACGAGGATAAATGGTTATAAAGCTAAGTACCAACCAATAACTTAATCCATTCTATTCAAGGACCTAAAAATAAGAAGTAATAAACTAAACTAAATCTACTCTACAAAAGCAATAAAGATAAATGGTTAGGTTTCAGGAAATCCTTCTTCACTCCCTACATCTATCAATAACATGCAATCCTCCTCATAAACACAAATGCATTAATTAGGTTAGCTTGAAAATCTGATTTAGTCAAAAGCATATGTCTGGGTCAATGAACCTTGGTTTCATTTACCCACCTCACTAAGTTTTCTTGAGAACCAGTGCAAACTCCACTCATGAATGATCTATTCTCAATCACACACTATACATGGCTAATAGGTATATTTCTATCCCATTAACGAATCAACTCATCCAAGCCAATTGAACTCGTCGAACATATATCAATCATACCATATCCATATCAACAAATCCCTATGTCTAGTTCATTTGCAAATATTAGGATCATGCAATTGATGGCCAGCCAACAGCAAGCATTAAGCTAGATAATGATTGAACAATAACCAAATATCCACACAAACTCAGAGAAGAACACATCATTAATATATATAGAAAATGATCTAAAATATCCCTAAACACAACTTAGCTATACAATGAACATGAAAACAAGAGTAAATCATATCCAAGGAAGATAAGGAAGAGAAGAGAGAAAAGAAAAAAGAGAAAAGAAAAAAGAGAAAAGAAGCTCATTGATTTGTCTCTGAAGCTTGAATCCTCCTTCATCCTTGTTCCTAGCCTCCAATCCACTATCATTGGAGATCTAGCCAAAGCTTTCTAACCTAAAACTACCTAAACCTAAACTAAAAGAGAGAAACTATGAAAATGGCCCAAAATGGCTAGAACACCTAAAACAATCTATTTATAGGCTTAGCTTGCCGCCAGCGCGCCGCGGCCCCCACATATGCGCATTGTGGTGCCCACATGGTCGGTCTACGTACGCCGCGACGCCCACTTATCCTGGGTCGCGGCCCTCTCGCCTCGGGTTGAAGTATGTCATGGCTGGAATGCCTCTCGGTGCCGCAGCGCGCACTACCTTACGCCGCGGCGGTGACTATTGAAATACAAATTTGGCTTCCTCTTCCTCTTTAAGCTCACATGCTCTATATTTGACCTTGTTTGGAGCCTGTCCTATCATAGAGAAAATGTCAAATCAGTAACATATATAAATCTACTTAATCATAAACAATTGAAGCTCAATTTGGTCAATAACATATCAAAAGGCATCAGAATCAGAATATGACAAATATAAACACAAAACCTTTCAAATATGTATTATAAACAAGGACTAAGCATTCATTTTAGCATAGAGATAGGGCACTAATAACTACATTCTATGGAGTTATCAATCTCTCATGCTCAACGCAAAAGGATGAATTCATTACTGACTTTCGCATGCTCAGCGTAGATCTCCCATGCTCAGTGCAAAAGGATGATTTCGATTCTGACTTTCACATGCTTAGCGCAGATTTCACATGCTCAGCGCAATTGGGGAATTTTCATTTCTGACCCATTTGCGCTCAGTGTGGATTTCTCATGCTGAGCGCAAACGGTTGTTTTTGATACTTTTAAATAGGACATTCAGCTCATTTTCATGTTATTCTTCTGATTTTTCTGGGCACGAATTGGAGGATTCTCAGATAATCTTAGGTTCTATTGGTGTTCAAGTGCTTTTGGAAAGAAGATTTGAAGATACAATGCAATCTTTATCCAATTTCTCTTGTTCTTTTTCTTCTATTTTTCTCAATTTCATCATGTGTAACTAAACTCTACAGGTTAGAGTAGGATGAATTTTAGTTCAAATCTTATGTACTTGTTCTGATCTTGAATTCAATGATGATTCATAGTAATTGAGTAAATTCTTCTACTCTTCATGCTTTCCTTGACTGGCCATCATTGGAATTGTTCTTGTGACTTGATTGTTCAATTGAAAAATTGACATTAGGTTAGATCTAAAGAAATTTACCATGAATTACATGATCTTAGGAATAGGATATGGAATTTATGCATTTGTATGAATTCTTATGCTTATTGCTTGGTTTGAATTGAGAGCACCTAAGGAATTAGGGTTCTTAGTTAAGACTAAAGGGATTATTTGCCAAGGAATTAGGGATAATCTATATTTGTGAATTTGAATGTCAATTGCTTGAGTTTAAATTGAATTCAGATCAAAATTAAGGCATAAGAGGAGAGCTAAGAGGATTCCAAACTCTAACTGATTTTATTCTAAAAATCTCAATTCACTTGTGTTGTTTGATTCTAGGATAATTCATTTCATACTTTCAGCAAGATTTATAATTTATCATTAATTTTACTTACTTCAATCCTAAGTTTTACTGTAACACTTGACTCAAATACATGTTATTCATTGGTTCAATTAGTGATTTCTTAGTTTATATTGGTAATTGACACACAATCCTCGTGGGATCGATAACTTTATTCACTCTTTATTACTTGTACGATTTGGTATACTTGCCAATTCATTAACATTAAAGATTAAAATTTATGATTTTAGCTTATAAATTATTTCTTATATTTTGAGATGTAAATATTATTGTGTCCTCAATTAAATAATTTTTTTAATCATTTTATACCTATTTTAGTAATTTAATGTATAAAATCAATTTTTTATATCATCCAAATGAATCGATTAGCTCAAAATCATTTTTCAAATAATGTATCCAAATATAAAAATGAATCCATTATAATCGATTATAACAAAAAAATTTTATACAATAATCGATTATTAAAATAATCAAGTTTGGGATTATAAGTGTGTGTTTGTGATAGTTGTGAAAATTAAATTATTTCAATAATCGATTATTGCATAAAAGCTTTTTGTTGTAATTGATTATAAGAAAAATTTTATGTTTGGATATGTTAGCTGAAAAGTGATTTTAAGCTAATCTATTTCGTTTGGATTGTATAAAAAAGAATCACTTTTATGTATCAAATTATCAAAATAGGTATAGAATGATTAAAAAAATTTATTTAATTGATTTAAAAATTTATTTAATTGAGACAAAATAGTATTTACATATTACTTTTAAAAATAATCCCAACAATTTTTTTGGGGTGTGTTTGGTATAAATTTTGATTAGCTTTTTTGGAGAAAAAAGCTGTTGTAATAGTATTTAATTATATTTGGTAAAATCAGCTTCAGTTTTTACACGAAATTCAATACAAAATAAAAATTTTTTAAAGCTAATTTTCATAATGCTAAAGATTGAAGTTTATGATTTTAGCTTATAGATTATCCTTACACTTTGATATGTAAATACCATTTTGTCCTCAATCAAATAATTTTTTTAATCATTCTATACCTATTTTAATAATTTAATGCATAAAAACAATTCTTTTTATATCATCCAAACAAATCAGATTAGCTTAAAATCGCTTTACAGCTAATGCATTCAAACATAAAAATAAATCAGTTATAATCGATTATAACAAAAAGCTTTAATACAATAATCGATTACTAAGTATAATCAAATTTTTACAGTTTTCTCAAACACAAACTTAATGCTCAACTTTTTGCTTTTCTATCAACAACTTTTTCACATAAAAAAAAGCTGTTGATTATTTTTTTTCTTCATACCCAAACATGCTGCTTCTACATCCAACAACTTTTTTGTTGAAAAAAGCAGTTGAATAGTAAGAATAATCCTATACAAATAGGCGCTAAATGTAATAAGATCTGTATTTTCATTTAAAATTAACACAAGATAAAGATGGATTTTAATTTATAAATTTTTTTTATGATGCAAAAGCATCGTAATAGAGAGGGAGATCCCAACTAGGTTGACACCGCAAACTCTACCAATCATCTGCACCGCACCATAATATTATTAAAAACAAAGAACAAGAAAAGAACAAATACAAAAACATGAGGGGACCAAAGCCAAAACTCATGAAAGGAAAGACAAACTATCCAAACCTATAATTAGGAAGACCATACCTATTACGGAAGAAGTCTTCACTAAGAAAAGAAGGAAACAAGTCCCACCAAGTAAAACATTGGGAATTCACCCCAAAAGAAGCTAACTTATCTGCACAAGTATTAGCCTCCATATAAATGTGAGATTTATCAAAATGCATATGCCTAGTAAGGTTCATACAATTCCTCCATCTAGTCCTAAGCTTCCAAGGCACCAACTCAAAGGAATTAAATGCCATGACCACTAATTTAGGATCACATTCTAACCAAATGTTATGCCAGCCTTTTTGAAATACAATTTCAATGGCAATCATGGCAGCAATCATCTCAACATGAAGGGAGAAATTGGAACTAATAAAGGAAGCAAAACAACCAAGAATAGCAGCATTGCTATCTCGATAAATGCCACCTGCAGCAGCTGGACCAGGAGACCCTTTAGCCGAGCCATCTGTATTGCATTTGATCCATCTACAAGATGGAGGAAACCAAGTCACCTGTTTAATAGAATGGGCCTTTGAGGGGTGCCCTGTAATTTTGAGAAGCTTAAAAATGGAGAACTCTGCAATGGAGGAAGACATGCGGCCCTTAGAAAGATTACCAGAGATTGAGATGGAAGCAATCACCATATAAATAGCAGAATTCAAAGAGATGCTGGAATTGTCGAATCTATTTTTATTACGGCAGAACCAGATGATCCAGATTATGTGAATGATACCAACTAGAAGCACATCATTCAATTGATTTTTGCAGCTGCTGTTACAAACTGAAAATATAGAAGTAAAGGTGATAAGTCAATAAAGCAGTTAATAATAGAACTAAACCAATTCCAAAATGCCCGAGCAAAATTACATTCCAAAAACAAATGATAAGATGATTTTTTAGTTGAACCACACTGACTGCAGATCGAAACAATGATACAACCCTTATTTCTCAAGTTCTCATCAGTTGGCATCTTATTTTGTAACAACCTCCAAACAAGAAAGGACCGAGAAAGAGGAATGGAGGCACTCCAAATTAATTTAGCCCAATGAACAAAAGCTTTGGGAGGATGCATATGTAGATAAGCATCTTTAAAATACAAAAAACTAGAGTCTGTGCCTGTCCAGATAAGATGATCTTGATCAGAATATATAGGAATTGGAACCTATAAAATGTCATTTGCTAAGTTAGGATACTTAGCAGTAAGAACTAGAGGGATAAACCAATAGTGACCATGAATGAAATCATAAACAGAAGCTTTCAATGTATGACGAAGCTGGGCAGGAATTTGCAAAAGCTCAACAATAGGTGGTTGAGCCAATTATTAGTTCAGAAATTAATTGATTTACCATCTCCAATTTGCCAAATGCTGTTAGCAGAAACCGATTGAAGTCTAGTTCTTAGAGCAGGCTAAATTGATGACTTAACATAATATGTTATTGGAACCTTCTTTTTAAGAAACCTGGCTCTGATCAGGCCAACCCATTGTTTGTTAGAAGATACCAAATCCCAGGTCAATTTTAGCATAGCAGCATCATTAATAGACCTTGGAGATCTCAAGCCAAGGCCACCCTCATTAATGGGAGAACAAACAGTGCTCCAAGCAACAGTAATAACTTTCCTAACCAATATATCACCAGACCAAATAAAGTTTCGGATGTAATTATCTAGCATTTTCAATATTTCAATAGGCCAAGCATAAACCTAAAAACTATATAACAACATACCATGAATAATGGATTTGACAAGTTGAACCCTTCCCATTATAGACAAGAGAGATCCCTTCCAAGAAGCCAATTTGGTTATAATTTTATCAGCTATAGGCTGCAAGTAAATTTTCTTTGGCTTTCCTTTAAAAAGAGGCACTCCAAGATAATTAAAAGGCAATTGCCCTGCTGAAAAACCAAGAATATTGGAGATAGTAGCAATTTTGTTAGGAGAAAGCTTAGTAGCATAGAACTTATATTTATCATAACTTAAGAATTGTCCTGAAGCTTGCCCATAAGATTGAAAAAGAGACATCAAGTTATCCAAGTTTCTTTTGGTTCCCTTGCAGAAAACTAAGATGTCATCAGCATAGAAAATATGAGAAGGAGAGGGATGACTTCGAGGACCTGCCATTGGATCAAGCAACCCAAAAACAACCAATTAAGAAATACTTCTACTGAGAACATCCTCAGCAAGGCAAAAAAGGAGAGGTGATAGAGGATCACCTTACCTCACTCATCACTTGCAAGAGATGAACCCAACAGATTTACCATTGATAGAGAAGGATAGTTTAGCAGAATTAAGGATAATTCCAACCCAATAACAAAATTTATCTTCGAAACCAAAAGTAGCAGAACTTTAAGCAAGAAATGCCAATCAATTGTGTCAAAGGCCTTTTTAATATCAAATTTGAGAGCAACATTACCTCCAAAGGTCTTGGAATCAAGCATATTTACTGCCTCAGAAGCTGTACAGATGCAATCTGATATATGTCTCCCATTTATAAAGCCCATTTGTTGATCAGAAATTATCTTGGGAGCAACAATGGCTAATCTATTAGCCAGAATTTTTGTTATTATTTTAAACTGAAAATTAGCCAAAGCAATTGGCCGAAAGTTTTCAATCCTATTAGCACCAGGACACTTGGGAATGAGAACCACTAAATTGGAATTAAGATTGGGAAGCAACCAATTTTGAGTAACGAATTGCATAACTGAATTACACACATCTGATCCAACAATGTCCCAGTAATGTTGATAAAAACATCCACCATAACCATCAGGACCAGGAGCACTACTACCATACATGGAAAAGACAACATTCTTGATCTCATGAATAGAAGGCAAATTAGTAAGCATAAGATTGTCTTGTATAGAAACAGTGGAAGGAATCACCTTATGAATGAGATCATTATCAACACAATTATTATCTGAAGCATATAAAGAAGAATAAAACTAGAGAACATGTTGCTCAATAGCATTTTCATCATCCGAAACAGAATCACCATCTTTAAGCACTGTTATTCTTTTAAAAGCATTTCTGACCTTAGCTACTCAATGAAAATAAGATGTATTTCTATCTCCAAATGAATGCTAGTTGATCTTGGTTTTTCTTTCTAGAATTGCTTCTGATAAGACAAAGTTTACTGCAAGTCAACTTGAGCTTTCTGCTCCTGAACAAACAGATCATAAAAAAAACCATGATTGGAAATCTGCTCTTGAATTCTATCAACTTCTTCCAGGGCATTATGCACCATGAGGTGAACATCACCAAAAGTAGATTTATTCCAAGATTTCAATTCATATTTGAGAGTTTTCAGTTTTTGAGAAAGCACAAACATTGGACAGCCAACAAACTGTCTACCCCAAACCTCAGCAACTAGTCTATGACAGTCTAGATGCTCTAACCACATTTGATGAAATTTAAAAGAAGAGGGATATGTATTGGTGCCTATTTTAAGAAGCAGAAGTAAAGGGTGATGATCAGATTGGCTTCTGGTCAAGGTGCAACAAGAAGAAGAAGACCAAAAAGAGAGCCAAGCATCATTACAAATGGCTCTATCTAACCTTTTTTTCAGAGTGTGCTCTAGCCTGCCTTCTATTAGTCCATTTAAATTCAGCGCCTCTTATGACCAAGTGAGTTAATTGGTAATTATCAGTCCAAGCCTTGAACTCTTGACATGATATCTGTAAAGGAATGCAGCCTCCTCTCTTTTCATGAGCACAAAGAACAGCATTAAAATCCCCTATGTAGCACCAAGGTCTTGGATAGTCATCCTGTTATTTAGCCAGCTTAAGCCAAAGATTTCTCTTAGTCACATAAAAAGTACTAGCGTAAACAGTAGCCATATAAACCACTTGACTATCCTACATTATAGAAAAGAAGATTTGCTGAGAAGAAATAAAGATTACCACAGGATCTAAAGAATCATCACATATTCCCTAAATAATAGGTAATAAATGACTTCTATTATTAACAATAAAAGGCTTTAAATGAAGATGTTTCCAAAAAGAAGAAGGAAACTGATCTGGAGCTATCCAAGGCTCTGAGATAAATAGAAAATTAGGTTTAAGAGTAGAACAAAGATTTTTCAAAACAAGCTTAGTAGCTTCATTCCCTAGGCCTCTAGCATTCCAACACAAGACCTTCATTAAACAAAGTTTTGGGGTCTTGCCCTTAACAGAGTATTATGAACATGCCTTGTCAATTTGCTCTGACTGTTCTTTAGCTTTTTTCTCTGTGATTTAGAAAGAACCATGGTGAAACCTTCTATCTCATTAGTTTTCTCCATCACCAAATTAGAGGGTGAAGAGTTCTCAATCTCATCATCAACAGCATCCCCCCAAAATTGTGATAGGTTTCTGAGATCTTGTTCCACATTAAAAGGGACAATATTAGAATTCATATCAGGTATAGATGCCTCCTTGCCTGAAATAGTAGCAGCAACACCACTACTTGGCACAGAATTAGAAACAAACTCTATGTCAACAGAAGAAATGATATTTCTATTCTCGGCAGGTAAACCAGATGATACAACCCTGTTAGTTTCATCAAAAATGGTTTCAACAGATTCATCATCATCATCAGCATTCCCTAAATTAGAATTAGTGTCATTCAAAGCAGTTGCTTAGTCCCTTACTCTATTTCCGTAATCGAGAATAATGTTAACAAGAGGATCACTAATCACATTGTCATGTTCTCTTGAATCATTATTAGCTTGACCAACCATCTGATCACCTAGAACATTATCAGAATTTACTAGATCAGCAACCTGCATAACCTCTACTCCATTACCAATAGAAATATCTACAACCATCTCAACCTGTTTAGGAACATAAATCACTTTTTCTTTCTGCAATTGATGAGAATCTTTGTGAATTTTAACATGAAGATTGCCATTCTTCTTCTTACAGTTAGCAACTGTATCGCCAATAGAATGGCAATAATTGAAAAAATTGGGTAGTTTTTCATAATCTATCACCACAAAGAAAGCAAAGCCTACCCTCTCCACCATGATAGCATTCAAAAGTTTTCCAGACAGATCAATATCAACCAGAACTCTAGCAAAATGGTCGAAAGCCTTGTTTCTTGTAGTTTCATCTACTGATAATAGAATTCCTACACCACTAGCTATTTCAAACAAGATTCGTGGCCTCCAATATTCTTGAGGCAGATCATAAATACGAATCCAACATTGGGCGTGAGTCTGCTTTTGTGTATTCAGATTAAAATCTTGACTCCATTTGGAAAGTCTTAGAACCCGAGGTTCTAAATTCCAAGAACCAACTGCCGAAACACTCCTGAGATCTTTAGGTGAAGCAAAACTAAACTCATAATATCCTTTCCCAAGCGGAGTTATGTGCCATTGCCCTATAGGTTTCCACAGCTTGGATAACTTGGCTTGCAAATCAATAAACTTAATGGGCTGATTCCCCATTGCAAGAAGAAGAAGACGACCATGCAGATTATTCTTACTACTATCAATCCCTTTTTGATACTCATCCTCAGAGATTGTAATGGAGATAGAATCTACCTTCACACATGGCCGAGGAAGTTGACTAATAGGAATGTTAAAAGAGTTATTCAACGTCTGAGCAAAAGTCTTACATTGAAGAGGAGCATTTGTAGGAGAAGACAAAGAAGGAGAGGAACACGGGTTGAGTGATGTGAAAATCGGCAAGTGCACCGAATCGCAAAAAGTAATAAAGTAGTGAAAAGAGAATCGTCCCACGAGGATTATATTGCCAATTACCAAATTCGTTAAATTAACACTATTTAAGTCAATCAAAAGATGGAAGTTGGAAAAGTGAAAATAAAGATAATTAAAAGAAAGTAATTAAAACTAAACAAAGTAAAATCAAACAATTTAACAAGAGATTAAATCAATAATAAGAAAGTGTTAGGGTTCAGACTTCACTTGAACTCTTTCAAATGTACTTCTAAAAATTGGTTTAAAACATGTTCTATTTCAATGATTCATGGTCAATTCCCAACATTAATTAATATCCAATCCCTTGGTATACTAATCCTCTTACGCTGATTGAAATTAACTAATCCCTTAGTCTAACTCCAATTAGAAAGGCATTATCAAGAACAGAGGAATTATAAGAAAGACCACATAACCCACAACGTCTATCCCTAGCGATTGCAGAAATTATGGTGTTTATCACAAGTTCTAGGTTCATGCAAATTTTCTCAAATCATACATAAACCCAATTTATCATTCCCAAATTGATCAGGTTTAGAAAAGCATTAAGAACAGAGATAAACACGTAAATCATGAGATAAAAACATGCATTAAACCCATAAAAGAAATTACATCATCAAAGTATCAAGATCCATCGTCCCCCTAACGAGGGGAAGTTAGTTACACATAGGAAAAGAACAAAACAAAGAATAGAAGATGACAAACTCCATTGATAATTAGTGGCAAGATTGAAGAGAATCCCTAATCTTCAAGTCTTGATGCGCCCACACGAAATTAGGATTTGAGTTGTCTTGACGGCTGCTGCAGAGTGTCTAAGAGTATATAAAAAGAAAAGTGTGAAAAGATGTGTTCAATTTGGCAAAACTTTCTTTTTTATAAGAATTTCGCGCTACTGTTACGCGTCCAGCGCTCAGGCGCTCAATTTGCAGCGCTTAGGCGCTCCGTCACTAAAGTAACGTTGTAGAATTCGCAACCAGCGCTCAAGCGCCCACCGCCAGCGCTCAAGCGCTAGGCTAGCGCTCAGGCGGTGGAACTCCAGCGCTCAAGCGCCCACCGAGCTCGACTTGATTTTTCAGCTTTTCTTCATTATTCAAGTGTCCAGTTTTTTCATATGCAAATACCTAACAAAAAACACATAAAATCACAAAATTAAAATAAAATTTAGAATAACTAAAAACAAAAGAAATTTGAGAACAAACTCAATCAAAAAGATTAAAAGAGAATGAAAACCCAAGATTTTGAACCGTAAAAATATGAATTTTTGCAGGTTCATCACTCCCCCAAACTTAAGCTTTTGCTTGTCCTCAAGTAAAAGAAAATCAAAATAAAAACAAAACTAAAACTCAAAGCAGACTCAAAAAGGCAATACCGGTATTAAAGATCATTCATATCCTCAAAAACTAATTCAAAATCTAATTCCAAAGTATCACACATGAACAATCCAATTATCACATCGTCTCTCACATGCAACTTTTATGCACAAATGACTTCCCAAAAACATGAATGAAAGACTCAATCTCCTCATAGAGTACAAGCCCAAATGAGTTTATAAAACAAAATGCACATCAAACCCACATCCATAAGGTTGTTTTTCATCTCTCTCTCCACTAATGTAAACAACTCACAACCAAGGATCAAAAGGGACTTTATAAGCTTGTAAGTAAAGCCAAGGGTATGGGTTAAGAAAGAAGCGGTAGGAAAATGAAAACAAAAGTTGAGATACAAAATCATGCAAATTTCAAAATTCAAGCCTCAAAATATAAGACAAGTGCAAAACGAGCAAAAGAATCAACACAACATTCACTTTATTTTTTTTTTTTTTCTTTTCTTTTTCTTTTTCAACAATCTCCACCCCCAAACTTATTTCTTTGCAATACTTTGGGTGAACTTTCTTTCTTTTTCTTCTTCTTTTTTTTTTTTTTTGAAATTTTTCAGCTCCACAAAACTTCATGCACAAAAATAACAAAGACTTGAATAATAAAATAATACAAAATATGCACTCAACAGAGGTTATGTAAGAGATTTTTTTTTTTGTGGGTATGGGAAAAAGGAAAATGTGAGTAAAGAAAAGAAATAGAGGCCAAATAATAACAAAGCTGCAAAAGGGACCTAGGAATAAACTGTGTATACAGGTTAGCTTGAAAGGCTCAAACGGTCCAAAGAAGGCCCTTATCATTTCCTTAATCATGCACTGCCTAGAATTTCGCCTCAAGAGAGAATCAAACAACTTCTAGATGCAAATCATCCACACACATGCAATCCCATAAACTTTCTCTAAGCTTGACATGCAATTAAAATCCAAAGTCTATCAATCATAAAAATGGGAAGAACATCCATACACAATTGAAACAATAGAGATAAATGCAACTCATAAATTCTCATGTGTTATCCCAAGAAATCAGATCAATCCACAATTCAAACAATCATTGGATATTCAATTTAACACATTGGTATGCACAAAATGACTCAAAACACAAAATGGATAATGATGACAAAATCAAAATAAATAAAAACAAATAACTAAATAAAAAAATACAAGAAAGAAAAAAAAAAACTCTTTTTGGCCGACAACTATATACATCCCCTTACAAAGGCTCCAACTCGGGAGGCACCTAAGCCGACTCAACATTAGCAAACTTCAAAACAGAAAAATGTTAGTCAATGAAATAAGAAAATAACAAAATAAAAACAAAAACAAAAATAAAAATAAAAGAGAAAAGGAGAGAAAATTCGGGTTGCCTCCCAAAAAGCGCTTGTTTAACGTCATTAGCTCGACGTTGCCTTTATAACTAGTCATGGTGGCTTGAAGCAAGAGAAGTAGGATGACATTTTTCTCTTATCGCTCTTTGCCTCCACACACCGTCATCCACGCCTCTGAATCAATCTTCAATAAATCGGTGGAAGCTCGGAGGATCTTTTTCAATTGCAAAGACTTTGAGAAAGAGGAGGTCCTTTCTCCTTTTCGTCAACCATCTTGGGAGTAGAAAAATCAGCATTGATGATGATGAAGGACTCTTATTAGCTAAATCTTGTAGAGGCTTGTCTTGAATGCATTTGACAGGGGCATAGAGATCGATGTCGGTCTGATTTATCAAAAACATTAATAGTCACCGATCACCATCTACCCTCAAAATAAGCTCTCCTCTAGGTACATCAATCAATGCTCCCGAAGTAGCCAAGAATGGTCTTCCAAGAATCGAGGAATATCAAAGCATCCTCATCCATATCCAAAATCACAAAATCACCGAAATAAACTTGTCAACCTTCACTAGCAAATCTTCCACTATACCATATGGATGTTTAATTGACCGATCACCTAGTTGAAGAGACATTGTAGTTGGCTTCACTTTATCAATCCCAAGCTTGCGAGAATTGACAATGGCATTAAATTGATGCTAGCTCCTAAATCACAAAGAGCTTTCTCAATAGTCGGTTGCCAATGGTGCAAGAAATAGAGAAACTACCTGGATCTTTCAATTTAGGTGGCAGTTTCTCGAATTATAGCACTGCACTCCTCAGAAAGTGCCACAGTTTCATCTTCTTTCAACTTCCTTTTCTTCAAGAGCAAATCTTTCATGAACCTTGCATAAGAGGGCATCTGCTCAAGTGCCTCAGCAAAAGGAATGTTTATCTGCAGCTTCTTAAAGACTTCTAAAAACTTGGAGAATTGTTTTTCTTGAATCTCCTTCCTGAATCTTTGAGGATAAGGAAGTTTAGCATACAATGAAGGATCAACTATTTTCTTCTCACATTCCTTCTTCTTCCTCTGCCACTTTGGTTGCTCCTCTTTAGCTTCTTCATTACAGCACTCTTGAAATGGGACATCTGCAACAGGAACATCAATGTCCTTAACTGGTCCATCCAAAGTATTGCCACTTCTCAGTGTAATTGCATGACATTGCTCCTTTGGATTGACAACAGTATCACTCGGAAAGGTACCTAGAGGTCTCTCTTGAAGTCAAGCTTCGTTATTTGCCCCACTTGATTCTCAAGACTTCTAATAGCGGCCTCATGATTCTTGAAATTGGCCCTCGACTCTTCCATAAAAGCTGAAGTCTGTTGCATAAAAGCAGAGGTTTGCAAAGAGAGTTTCTCCACTGTAATCTCAAGAGGAGACTTCTGTTCTGGTTGAGGATTCAATGGCACTGTTTGATTGCTCCAAGAAAAATTAGGATGATTCCTCCACCCTGGATTATATGTATTTGAAAATGGAACACCCTGAGGTCTGGAAGGATTACCCATATAATTTACCCCGCTCTTGAGAACTAAAACCAGAATTGCTTACTTCACATCCACCATTAGCATGATTACCTCCACGAAGTCACAAATTAACCTTTGATGGTTCACAGAATTTACCTGCATGCTCTCCACTTGCTTAGTTAGGTTGGCCAACTGTTGAGAAATACTTTTGTTTTGAGCAAGTAAGGCATCGAAAGTACCAAGCTCCATCACTCCTTGTCTGACTACTGCTCTCCCACTAGGCAACTGATATTCATTAGTGGCCATAACCTCAAATAATTCCTGAGCCTCTTCGTGGAGTCTTAGTGTTTAAAGACCCACTGTCGACGCGCATCCACCATAAGTCTTGTGGAATGATTTAACCCATTATAAAATATCTGCACCTGCTGCCAAACCTCAAATGCATGGTGAGGACATCTCCTTAATAGCTCCTTGAATCTCTCCCATGCTTCATAGAGAGATTCTCCCTGATTCTGAGTAAAGCAAGCAATCTCACTCCTTATCTTCACAAACATTGATGGAGGAAAGTATCGAGTCAAAAATTTGTTAACCAAATCCTCCCAAGTAGAGATGCTCCCTTGTGGTCAAGCTTGTAGCCACTTTTGCTTTATCTCTGAGCGAAAATGGGAACAAATGTAATCTAATGGCATCATCGAAACGCCATTATACTTAAAAGTATCACGTAGCCGCAAGAAATTCGCAATATGCAAGTTTGGATCTTACGCATACGGCCTCCCCAAATGATTCTCGCTTGCACTAGCCTTTGTAGAAGTCTTGGTTTAATCTCAAAATTATTAGCCTTTGAATAGCAGGGCACAATCCGGTAGAAATATTCTCAAGATGGGGTAGCATAGTCAACCAATGTACGTCTTTGCTCTGCAGCTTACAACAATTTCTCGCCATCTTTTGCTCAACTTCTTCAAGTCTCTTCCTCTCTACTCGCTTTCTGTTCGCTCTAGCAGCTTCTCTCTATCTCTCGGATCAAAAAGTAATTCTTCCGATTCCAAAGAACCTTGCATAAACACAAACAAGCAAACCAGAGAAGTGAAGTAAAGAAAGAAAATTAAAAAAAATAAATTAAAATTAAAAAAAATAAATTAAAAATAAAATTTAACAATTAAAAAAATACTTAAATTAGTGCTCTTTTAACTACTAATTGATATTAGCAATTAATAATCCCCGGCAACGGCGCCAAAAACTTGATGTGAAAATCGGCAAGTGCACCGAATCGCAAAAAGTAATAAAGTAGTGAAAAGAGAATCGTCCCACGAGGATTATATTGCCAATTACCAAATTCGTTAAATTAACACTATTTAAGTCAATCAAAAGATGGAAGTTGGAAAAGTGAAAATAAAGATAATTAAAAGAAAGTAATTAAAACTAAACAAAGTAAAATCAAACAATTTAACAAGAGATTAAATCAATAATAAGAAAGTGTTAGGGTTCAGACTTCACTTGAACTCTTTCAAATGTACTTCTAAAAATTGGTTTAAAACATGTTCTATTTCAATGATTTATGGTCAATTCCCAACATTAATTAATATCCAATCCCTTGGTATACTAATCCTCTTACGCTGATTGAAATTAACTAATCCCTTAGTCTAACTCCAATTAGAAAGGCATTATCAAGAACAGAGGAATTATAAGAAAGACCACATAACCCACAACGTCTATCCCTAGCGATTGCAGAAATTATGGTGTTTATCACAAGTTCTAGGTTCATGCAAATTTTCCCAAATCATACATAAACCCAATTTATCATTCCCAAATTGATCAGGTTTAGAAAAGCATTAAGAACAGAGATAAACACGTAAATCATGAGATAAAAACATGCATTAAACCCATAAAAGAAATTACATCATCAAAGTATCAAGATCCATCGTCCCCCTAACGAGGGGAAGTTAGTTACACATAGGAAAAGAACAAAACAAAGAATAGAAGATGACAAACTCCATTGATAATTAGTGGCAAGATTGAAGAGAATCCCTAATCTTCAAGTCTTGATGCGCCCACACGAAATTAGGATTTGAGTTGTCTTGACGGCTGCTGCAGAGTGTCTAAGAGTATATAAAAAGAAAAGTGTGAAAAGATGTGTTCAATTTGGCAAAACTTTCTTTTTTATAAGAATTTCGCTATTACGCGTCCGGCCCGCTAGGCTCAGCGCTCAATTTGCAGCGCTTAGGCGCTCCGTCACTAAAGTAACGTTGTAGAATTCGCAACCAGCGCTCAAGCGCCCACCGCCAGCGCTCAAGCGCTAGGCTAGCGCTCAGGCGGTGGAACTCCAGCGCTCAAGCGCCCACCGAGCTCCTGACTTGATTTTTCAGCTTTTCTTCATTATTCAAGTGTCCAGTTTTTTCATATGCAAATACCTAACAAAAAACACATAAAATCACAAAATTAAAATAAAATTTAGAATAACTAAAAACAAAAGAAATTTGAGAACAAACTCAATCAAAAAGATTAAAAGAGAATGAAAGCCCAAGATTTTGAACCGTAAAAATATGAATTTTTGCAGGTTCATCATTGAGGAACGTCCATGGATAGATGGAACGAGCCTCCATGATGAAGCATGCAAATCCTAGAAACTTGCCGCCCTCTTCATGAACCCTCCTTGTTAGTGTAGTATTTTTATCTTAATTTATAAATAATAATAATAATAAGTGATTACAAAATGATTAGAGTTAATGTGATTTATCGAAAAATATTAATGTGACCGTACATAAATATAAAAACACGTCAAATGTATATAGAATATATTACAAAAAATAAGTTATTAAGATTGAGCTAATAATAAAAAACTTCAGTAATTTGTATAAAATCATAAGTTCAAATTACTATTATAAAAAAAGTTACATATTATAGCATTAATGGAAAAAAAAAATAAAACCTCATTTTTTTATCATCAAAGTTAAAATAAGTCATTAGGAGTGGGTTAATGGTGAGGAATTTAGATAATTTACACCATGAATGTTCTCATCATGGATTATGTTTTAATTCTTGATTTTTATATTGCTTGTAACTAATTTAATTGTCATCAAATTTTTTAAGGACAAATTACATTATCTCCCTTTTAAGTTTGACTTAATTACATCCGAGACTCTTATTTGCACCCCTACACTAACCTCCCCTAAAACAGAGGGGAGGTAAGTGTAATGATAATATATACCTCAAGGAGAGGTTAATGTAATAACAATATAAACCTAAAGGAAATATCAATGTAATGACAATATAAACCTTAAGAGAGATCAATATAATTTTTGAAAGAAGGGGAGTGTCAGGTGTAATTAGGCCAAACCTTAAGAGAAGTCATTGTTGTAACGTCCCGAGACTGCTTGCATGATCGATGAGTGTCCCCACAAACTAACACGATTCTTTTCAGCGTGCTTTGTCCTCATTCACACGCATCCTAAGAAACTTTCCAAGAGGTCACTCATCACACAAGTGTTCCAAGTTAAGCACGCTTAACTATGGAGTACTTATGTTCTTGGCTCCTGAAAAGAAAATGCATCTTGTTTTTATGGGTAGTGCTAATCAATTCTTTTTTTCATCCTCAACTATGCAGTTTTATACTTGCACAGTCTTTGGATCCCTCTCATTTCGGTGTGTATTCAGTTCATTTATGTGTCCCTCCGCCTAGAAGCTTGCCAGGAGCCGCTCCTTGTTCGTGTTTCATCTTTAGCACCGGTGACCACTCCTCGCCCTCGTCGACCCCGGGTATCACATGCCTACTAAATTCCGCATGGTTCGTCCTCGAACCATACCGTACTAGGAGAGGTCCCGCTCTGATACCATTTGTAACGTCCCGAGACTGCTTGCAGGATCGATGAGTGTCCCCACAAACTAACACGGGTCTTTTCAACGTGCTTTGTCCTCACTCACATGCATCCTAGAAAAACTTCTCAGGAGGTCACTCATCCCACAAGTGCTCCAAGTCAAGCACGCTTAACTATGAAATACTTATGTTCTTGGCTCCCGAAAAGAAAATGCATCTTGTTTTTATGGGTGGTGCTAATCAATTCCTTGAAGTCATCTTCAACTATGCAGTCTCATACCTGCACAGTCTCTGGATCCCTCTCATTCCGGTGTATATTCAGTTCATTCATGTATCCTTCCGCCTAGTAGCCTGTCAAGAGCCGCTCCTTGTCCGTGCTTCATCTTTAGCACCGGTGACCACTCCCTGCCCTTGTCGGCCCCGGGTGTCACAATTGTAATTTTACTTATTTTAATTGTAATTCCTTTTTTATGTTTATTTTCTTTTTATTTTTTTATAAATATTTTTATTGTCATTGATTATTTATTACTTTTTGTGACAAATTAAATATTTTTTAGGTTTGTTTTTTGTAAATATTTTTATTGTCATTGATTGTTTATTACTTTTTGTGGCAAGTTAAATATTTTTTAGGTTATTTAATTCGCTCAATTGACTTTAGGATAATTGTCTTAGGACAGATGTATAAGAGTGCTTTGGCATTAAGTTTTTATCATTCTCTGTGCATAACTGACTCATGATCCTAATTTGGTTTGCACAAACTAGTTTTTCAATTTTTTTGGGTTTTCTAACTTTTTCCTATCCTAATAAAGTTGGTGGTGACTCTTTTCTTTTTGTATTTTGTATTTAAAATTTTTGAATATTTTTAAGTTATTTAATTCTCACAATTAATTTTAGAGTAACCGTTTTAGAATGAATGTATAAAAGTACTGTGAAATTAAGTTTTCACCTTTTCTTATGTACAACCAAAACCTAAACCTAATTTGGTTTGCTCAAACTAATTTTCCAAAATTATTTTTGAGATTTTTTAACTTTTTTCTAACTCAATAAAATTGATGGCAACTTCCCTTTTCTTATATATTGTTTTTCAATTTCGATTCTCTCGTTACGATCACGATCACGATCGTAATGAGACATGATCCAACCTCTTCAATAAGCCGATTTAATTCAATTTTTAAAACATTCGTCTTTACTCAATGACTCAAATCCTATCTAGCTAGCATTTAGTGCGACTTCCATAACGGTACTATATAGGCAAACAGCTCACAGGTGACATTCATTCTTGCTTGCCACTTCCATAGTGGGGCTTGTAGTGTCACAGCTCACAAGGCACGGCCCTCTTGTAAATTATCATGAAGCACTGTATGGAAGTGCACTATATATGGCCTCCATTTTTTACAATGAGTAGCAAATTCAAGTTCACATGCTTGCCTCTTGCAAATTATTATCAGGAAGCACTATATGGAAGTACACTATACATGGCCTCCATTTTTGACAATGAGTAGCAAAGTCAAGTTCACATGCTTACAAAAACACGCTCATAGTGGTAGACTTGACATTTCGGGCTACGTGAGGTGCAGGGAGTGATAAAGCCAAGTCCAAAGTGGTGTGGACAATTATCATTTAAACAAAAAAGTGGTGTGAACAATGGCTGAAGTTCTCAAAGTGTTCAAAGTAGTCTACTGTGCAACATCCCCAATTAGAGGTGTTCATAAACTGAACGTTTTACTAGATCGTGCAGAGCTAAAGTTAATTAAGATAGATTTAAGTTTTAAAAATTAGATTTAATATATTTTTAGATAAAATTTGGATTATATTTCAAGTTGTCCTAATCCATTAGTGTAACATATTTTAGAATTTTTTTTTACAATTGATTATAAATAATAAGAATTTTTAACATAATTAATAAATTTTGTATAACATAATAATATGTTTATATTGATATTATTTGTTTTAAAATATATATTATAAAACATATCATAGTTTTAGTTTTTTACTTATAAAATTTATGACTTAATTATGCATAATATCTAAATGAAAGAAATAAAGTAAAAATATAACACCATACTCAACCTAATTGTTATACTATACTTAGTTCCACACTTATAGTATTTTATTGTTTGACAAAACAGAACAAAATAATAATAATAATAATAACATAAAATTTTTCTTCATAATCCCAATATATATTTCAAGAATGGTTGAAACATGACAAATATATAACATCCAATACAAAAAGTCCCGTATTGCATTTTCTGTTTCGATGGTACTAAATCCCATAATACTATTCACTAGAGATATACAAAAGTTCATTTTTCAGATTTAATCTAAGTACTCACGCTTATAGAAGTTTAGTGGAGGATAATATTGAACGACTATAACTTTCAACAAAATATATGGATTTGTGTGTTTGGCGATGCTATTCTCTGTTACAGTTTCTAATTCATTGTTAGACTCCAACAAACAAAGTAGGCTCCTATAAACAGAGTAAGATCTGAATGGAATACTTGAGATGAATTGTGTCAACGCAAAATGGATAGAGTTGAATAACAGAGAGACCTTGCTGGGAATAGTGGCATGCTGAGGCTAAGAAAGATGTTGACGTTAGCGACGACCAGGCAACTCAAGCGGTGGCGGCGACCCAAAAACTCCAAAGGCGATAGTAATCTGGCAACTCAAGTTGAAGGAAAACAAAAGTCCAGTCGAATAAGATGGCTACCGATACATGCGGTTAGGGATTACAATGGTGTTTTGAATCAGAGTATTTAAAGGAGTTTTCATGGTTTCCTTTCAGTCGGAAGATAGAATGGCATGGTTTTGCTTTTTTTTTTTTTTGGGTTTGGTATAGCCTGGGATTAAGTTTGAATAGAGATGGGTTAACTTTTTTAAATTTGTGGAAGAAATCTTGGAGTGATTGTATGAAACAAAAATATATTAGGAATTAAATAAATATAATTTATTTGTCATGTTAAATGATGAGGTTGTCATTATATGTACATGTGCCATATTTTTGTTAGTCCAATTAGAAAGGGTAACGAAACCCTTCTAAGATTATGGGTATCAGAAAAATCACATCAGCTTGTACTTGATCATCTAAACCAAACATACTATTAGGCAATGTGATTGGCTAGCTCTATGTGTTGTACCAAACTACAAGGATCGAGCCAAGCGAGATTGGCAAGGCCCATGACTAGACGTGGGTATGTAGGGTAGTCTGGTCTACAAAATATATATATATATATATATATATATATATATATATATATATATATATTCTGATTCTCTTCCATTGCTATTGAATTACTGGTTGTTTGTTTTACATTATCTCTCCCGCAGATGCACATTGAATGGAAGGCGTTTGTATTGGATCATCTAAACTAGACATACTATTAGGCAACGTGTTTGGCCGACTCGATATGCAATACCAAAATACAAGGATCGTATCACAGTATATAACATATGAGTAGTTTTTTGTTAATTAGTTAGTTAGTTATCTGTTAGTTTGTTATATATTAGTTATTATGTTAGTTATTGTATCAGACATCCAAGTGGTATATATACCACATTCTGGTGAATAAGAAAGTATTAAATTCACTTCTCTAAATTCTCTTCATTGTAATATGGTATCAGTTGATTCTTGATTTCCGCATTTTCATTTTCATAAATTCTTCTGTTCTTCAATTTTCATTTTCCTCTGTTCTTCATTCTTCGTCATGGCAAACATCAATTTTGCTGATGACTTTACCAATCCTTTTCTCCTTCATCCCTTTGATAATCCAGGGTTATTACTTGTTTCTCAACCTTTGACATGTGATAACTATAATTCATGGAGCAGATCGATGAAGATAGCCTTGAGTGCCAAGAACAAATTCGGATTTGTTGATGGTTCTATCCCTAAACTTGATGACACAAATTTTGTTCTTCTTGTTTCTTGGGAACGTAACAACAATATCGTTAGTTCCTGGTTGTTGAATTCTATTTCCAGAGAGATATCTGCCAGTGTGATATACTCATATTCAGCTGCAGCTATTTGGCATGACCTCAAGGACAGGTTTCAACAATGTAATGGGCCACGGTTTTTTTAGCTGAGGAAAGATCTTTTGAATCTTTCACAAGATTCCATGAGTGTCACTCAGTACTTCACAAAGCTGAAGGTCATTTGGGAAGAACTGAGTGATAATCGACCCCTAGTACACTACACATATGGTGGAGTCAAACCTTTACAAGATCATCTGCAATCTGAGTATGTGATGTGTTTCTTGATGGGATTGAATGAATCTTTCTCCCAAACTCGTGGTCAAATCTTGTTAATGGAACCTCTTCCTCCTATTAACAAAGTTTTTTCATTGACATTGCAAGAGGAAAAGCAACGTGAGCTAGGTATTGTTCCATCTCACATTTTAGATTCACAAGCTGTGTTTACTGTCAAAACAGCTAGTTCCAAACATAATTCAGATTCTAAGCAGAAATTTGCACAAAAAGAAAGGCCTCAATGTACTTACTGTGGTGGTTATGGTCACATCAAGGACAAGTGTTTCAAGCTTCATGGTTTTCCTCCTGGTTACAAAAAGAGTTTCAAGACTGGAAACTATACACTTTCCAATGTTGTACATCAGGTTACTGATTCGGTTACTGTTCTAGTAAATCACAATACTGTTCATTTCACTCCAGATCAATATCAACAACTCTTATCCATAATCACTTCTCAGATTTCCCAAGCATCTAAGCCAAACGTGGAGCATACTGATCCTTCTCCTTCATCTCATATAGGTACTATTTTATCTACTATTACATCTGAAATTCCTGTCAATACCAGTTTGTGGCTTCTTGATTCAGGAGCCACCAACCACATTGCTTGTTCCTTGACACATTTCATTTAGTATTCTTCTTTACATAGTGCATTTGTCACTCTTCCAAATCATGCTAAAATCAGTGTTCATAGCATAGGCACTGTCCAATTAAATCCATCTCTCATTCTTGATAAGGTCTTGTATATCCCAGATTTTCATGTCAATCTACTGTCTATCAGTGCTTTGTTAAATCAGTTTCCTTATTCTATTTCTTTCAATAACTCTTGTTTCTCTATACAGGATCACAACAATTCGAGGGTGATTGGCAGGGGTAACCTGATTGGAGGACTTTATGTCTTCAAACCAGATAACTCCTCATCACTGAAAGTTGTTCCTGATTCTACTGTTTTTTCCACTAGTTATGTTTTACCCCAACATTGTTCCCCTAGTTCAGCTTTGAATAGTGTAAACTGTTCTAATTTTGTTTCTTTTGATACTTGGCATTCCAGACTTGGTAATTTGTTCCACAAAATATTACAAAAACTTAGCAATAAAATCTCTCTTGTTTGGCCACAATCTATTCATCATTTTGTCTGTTTTGTCAGTCCTATAGCTAAGTTTAGGAGATTATCTTTTGTCTCTAATAATCATGTATCTGATGCTCCATTTGACTTAGTACATTGTGACATTTGGGATCCTTATCACATTCCCACATGTGATGGTAATAGGCATTTTCTCTCTATAGTGGATGATTGTACATGATTTACATGGACATTCTTATTACAAGCCAAATCAGAAGCCATTGCCATTTTACAGCAATTCTTTGTTCTAGTAGAAACTCAGTTTGGCAAAGTGATTAAACAGTTACGATCAGACAATGCAAAAGAGTTGTAGTTAACTCAATTTTTAAAGAATAAAGGAGTTTTACATCAATTTTTGTGTGTCCAAAGACTTGAGCAAAATTCGGTGGTTGAAAGGAAACACCAACACTTGCTAAATGTAGCACGGGCACTTTATTTTCAATCCAAGGTCCCTATATCTTTTTGAGGTGAATGTATAAAAACTGCCACATTTTTTATCAATAGGCTGCTTGCACCATTATTGAAATTTCAATCACCATATCAGCTACTGTACAATCAGAATCTTGATTATCATGCATTAAGAACCTTTGGTTGTCTGTGCTTTGCTGCTTCCCTACCATCTCATTGAAACAAATTTAGTCCACAAGCTATTCCTTCTGTATTTGTTGGATATCCCGTTGGTTACAAAGGGTACAAACTCTATAATCTTGCTACCAAACAGTTCTTTATCTCCAGAGATGTTCACTTTCATGAATCAGTTTTCCCATTTCAAACCTTACCTGCAAACACATTTCATATGGATCTATTCACTGATATTGTTATTCTTTTACCTCAACCAGATGTAGCTCTTTCATCACCTCAACCTTCATCACAGCCTTCTCATTTGCCTGTATCACAACCTACATCACAACCTCTTCCAGCTTCTAGAAGATCAACCAGAACTTCTAGACTTCCACCTTATTTGTAATAGTATCACTGCAATCTCACTTCATCTCGATATCCCATCACAGCCTACATGGCCTATGATAAACTTAGCCTACCCTATAAACAATATATTATGCATGCCAATTCAGTGTTTGAACCTACTTTCTATCATCAAGCCATTAAATATCCTGAATGGCAACAAGCAATGGCCCTTGAGTTGAAAGCTCTGGAGGATAATCATACTTGGAGTATAGTTCCATTACCACCCGGGAAGCACACAATTAGTTGTAGATGGCTATATATATAGTTAAATATAATGCAGATGGTACAGTGGAAAGACACAAAGCCAGGTTAGTGGCCAAAGGCTACATTCAACAAGCTGGTATTGATTTTTTTGACACGTTCTCACCAGTTGCAAAACTGACCACAGTCAAGGTTCTTCTCTCCATTGCTGCAATTAAAGGATGGAAATTATTGCAACTGGACATCAACAATGCTTTCTTAAATGGAGATCTTTTTGAGGAAGTTTACATGGATTTGCCTCTTGGATATCACAGTAAGGGGGAGAATTTGGTATGCTAAACAAGTCCATTTATGGTCTTAGACAAGCATCTAGACAATGGTTTCATAAGTTCTCCACTACTTTAATTGATCATGGTTTCTTACAGTCCAAAGTGATTATTCTCTGTTTTCTAAAGGCACTGGATCATCATTGGTTGTTTTGTTAGTATATGTTGATGACATTATCATTGCAAGTGCAACTCGAACTCAAATAAATCAAGTCTAATGTTTACTACAAAGTCTGTTCAAACTCAGAGTTATTGATGACTTGAAATACTTCCTGGGTTTAGAAATTGCCAGAACCACAAAAGGTATTTCTCTATCCCAGTGAAAATATGCACTCTAATTACTTGAAGATACTAGTTATTTAGACTGCAAACCAGCTACTCTTCCCATGGAACCAAATCTAAAGCTTCATGCTTCAGATGGTGACTTAATAAAAGATACTGCCATGTATTGAAGACTCATTGGTAGGTTACTGTATTTAACAATTTCCAGGCCTGACATTTCATTTACTGTCAATAAGTTGAGTCAATACATGAGTTCCCCTAGAACACCTCATCTACAGGCTCTTCACCATTTATTGAGGTATTTGAAGAATTCTCTTGGTCAAGGTCTCTTTTTCTCAGCATATTCCATTCTCAGCATTAAAGCATTTGCTGATGCAGATTGGGGAAGCTGTCTTGATACAAGGAAATCCACCACTAGTTATTGTGTATTCTTGGGAGAGTCATTGGTGGCTTGGAAGTCAAAAAAATAACCAATCGTATCCAGATCATCAGTTGAGGCAGAGTATCGAGCATTAGCATGTGTATCTAGTGAAATCACTTGGATAACAGCTTTGCTCAAAGATTTTGAAATATAGTTGAACATTGCTATAGTGTTTTATGATAATCAATATGCCATATATCTTGCTATAAATCCAACTTTCCATGAAAGATCCAAATATGAGGAGATTGATTGTTATTTTGTTAGAGAAAAAATGAATAATGGTTTGCTTAAATTAATACATGTGAAGTCACAACATCAACTAGCAGACTTACTAACCAAACATGTTTCGGCTACTCAGTTTCATCTTCTTCTGTCCAAGTTGGGCGTATTAGACATTTATCTCCCTCCTTGAGGGGGAGTATCACAGTATATAACTTATGAGTAGTTTTCTGTTAGTTAGTTAGTTAGTTATCTGTTAGTTTGTTATATGTTAGTTATTATGTTAGTTATTGTATCAGACATAACAGTGGTATATATACCACATTCTGGTGAATAAGAAAGTATCAAATTCACTTTTCTAAATTCTCTTCATTGTAATAGATCGAGCCAAGCGTGATTGACAAGGGCCATGACTAGACGTGGGTATGTGGATTGATCTGGTCTACAATTGACCACAATTAAATGGACTAGTGTGGGTTGGCCAACAATTTAAATGCGCTAGCATTTTGTTGGGCCGCGTCTGTATCTCTTTAAATTGAGAGTTTGCGGGCAGCGGCAAGGCTCAGATAAGAGGGAACGCGTAGCAACAGCACGACAAGCTTAGGCATGATGCAGCGCAGCAAGGTGAGGAATGGTGCTACGATGCGAGGTGCAGCAACAAGGCGAGGCGCGTCAGTGGCGGCAGCAGAGTTTTAATAGGGTTTAGACTTGAGAAAATGATTCAGAAATAAGAGAACATAAAAGAAAAGGATTTGACTATTTGAGAAACTGATTCAAAAATAGGCCAAATCTGGAACAAGGTTGAGTAGGTTAAAATTAAGCAGGCTTGCGGGTTGGTTCGCAAACCCATGGTCTAAAATCCGTTTAAACCCACGGGTTAGACAAACTGGGCCTGTTGGTTCACGTTTAAATGGGCCTACATTTTGCCTGGTCCTAACCTGCGCAGGTCACTGGTTACGCGGACCGCAGCCCTTATTTTTTAAGACTTTTTATCAAGTTTTGTGTGTGACTCCCTCAATAGAAATAAAATTAATATTTGCCCCCTAACACACACACACGTATATTTTCTGACTCCACTCTAGTCAAAATATCTCTACCCACCTGCATGAGCAAAAGTCACTTTTGCTATTCTTATGAGTTCATATAGTGGTGTTATTATAGGTACAATATTTATAAACTCTATACTTAATGACATGTTTATTATTTTTAAAGAAAATTTAAAATAGATATTTACATATTATAAATTTAATGATAAAAGTTGAAAGAATATTTTTGAATATTATTACTTAATCATAATTGTTCAGATACGATCTACATTATATAGGCTTATGACAATAATTATTTGCTAAAAAAAGTTAAATTACAGAAAATAAATATGTTCTAATACAAGAATCAAATCTACTCTAATAACGAAAATCAGGAAATAAATTTGTACAATAAAATCCAACACCCCCTCAATCTAGTAAATGAATATCTATCATTCCTAACTTGCCGTAAGATCTTGAAAGCGCTCTGTGGGTAGTCCCTTAGTTAATACATTTGCCAACTGATATCTTGAAGGAATGTATGTTGTGGTTATGAGTCCACTATCCAATTTCTCCTTGATAAAGTGTCGGTCTATCTCAATGTGTTTTGTCTTGTCATGTAGAACCAGATTATGCGCAATTGTAATGGCTGATTTGTTATCGCAAAATAGTTTCATAGGTGCTTCACACTTTAGTCTCAGGTCATCTAATATGATCTTCATCCATAGCAACTCACAAACTCCTTGTGCCTTAGCTCGAAACTCAGCTTCTACACTTGACCGTGCCATTAAATTCTATTTCTTACTTCTCTATGTTACTAGATTTTCATCTAGAAACATATAATAACTTGATGTTAACCTCCTGTCAGTAACTGAACCTGCATATAGTCAACATCTGTGTACACTTCCGTGGATATGTTTCCCCCTTTTTTAAATAGTAATACTCTTTCAGGCGTGGTTTTAAGATACTATAGAATTTGATCCATAACCTGTCTGTGTTTATCTCGCAGATCATACATGAATTGCCTAACAATACTGACAGCATATGCTAGATTTAGTCTGATATGTGACAGGTGTATTAGTTTCCCTACTAGTCTTTAGTATTGAGCTCTATCCACCTTGGGGCTCTCTTCGTTATTTCCTATTTTGTGATTCTATTCAATAGGTACATTGGTAGCCTTACACCTAAGTTTTTCGATCTCTTTGAGAAGATCTAGGACGTATTTCCTTTGAGAAATGAAGATACCTTGCTTGTAATAGACAACTTCAATTCCAAGGAAATACTTTAGCTTTTCAAGATCTTTTATTTCAAACTCAATTGCTAATTTCTTCTTTAGGAGTTACTTCTCAACTAGATCATCTCCTGATATAATGATGTCATCAACATACACAAGCAAGACTGTGAGTTTACTTTCTTGTGAATGTTTAAAAAAGAAAGTATGATCACCTTGACTTTGTCTGTATTCTTAGGACACCATTGTTTTTGTGAATCTTCCAAATTAAGCACGAGGTGATTGCTTCAATCTATATAAAGTATTCTTTAACCTGCACATCTTATTCCTTCCACTAGTGGAGTCATATACAAGGGGAATTCCATATAAACTTCATCCTCTAAGTCACCATGAAGAAAGCTATTTTTAACATCAAACTGGTGTAATTTCCACCCAAAGTGAGTAGCAAAGGAGAGTAAGATTCTTACAATGTTCATCTTGGCCATTGGAGCAAATGTCTCCTCATAGTCAATTCTTAAGCCTGAGTATATCCTTTTGCCACCAACCTTGCTTTATATTAGTCTAGTGTACCATCAGACTGACATTTCAAAGTATATATCCATCTGCACCCCACTGGCCTTTTGTCACCTGGTCTTTTAACAATCTTCCATGTTCTATTCTTTTCCAATGCATTAATCTCCTCATTCATGGCTTGAATCTAGTTCTTATCCTTTTAATGCTTCTTGTACTGATGGTAAGATTTTGATAGAATCTTTGGTTGAAATGAAGCTCTGGTGTTGCAAGAAAAGATATTTAGAAGAGACAAATTGATAAATATGATACTTGGGATTGAGATAATGCATTTTTCCTTTCCTCAATACAGTGGGTAAGTTATCTGGGTTAGGCTCATAATTATTGAAAGACATGTTATAAGGTTCAGAAATAGGAAGTTCAGAGATAGGAGAACTTGTATCTTTAGTACTTACCGTTGGTTCGGACGCCTGAAGTTGCTATTGGGCTAGTTCGGGTTTCCCTCTCCTTTGATACACCAATTTTGGTGTGCTAGCCTTTGCCTTGACTTTTGCTAGTGCAGGTGGGGTATCAGAAGAAGATGCCAATTCCTGTGTAGATTGTAAATGAAGGAAGGATCCATGAGAGAAGGACTCAGCCTTAGCTTCAGCTTCAGCTTCTTGAGTGTTCTCCCCCTGAAGCTGAGGACGGGTAAAGAATGACTAATTTTCATGAAAAGTGACATCCATGGAGAATAAAAAATGATGACTGGAAGGGTAATAGTATTTGTACCCCTTCTTGTCAAGAGTATAAGCAAGAAAAATACATTTGATAGCACGGGAATCAAGTTTGCTGTGATATTGGTGATGCACATGAACAAAAACCACACAACCAAAGACACGCGACTATAGACTCTGCATAATAGGAACTAATGGAAAGTGAGAAGTCATGAGTTGGACTGGACTTACATTACCAGGACACAAGATAGTAACAGATTAAATATGTAACAGTTAAACTAGCTTGCCCCCAATACGAGCTAGGAACAGACATTTGGAATAGCAAAGCTCTAGTGATTTCAAGTAAATGATGATTTTTTCTTTCAACAGTACCATTTTATTGAGGAGTATCAACACATATGAATTCATGCATAATACCATGCTCTTTAACAAATGTAGAGAAATTTTGATTGACATACTCCTTACCATTATCCGAACACAAACGCTTAATGGACTTTCCAAATTGGGTATGAACCATGCAGTAAAAATAAACAAACAGCTGAAACACTAATAGTAATATATTTTATTCATTTAATAATCATTTCACTGGGCTTCTTATGGTTCAATTGAGCTTAATTAAGTTAGTTTTGTCATATTTTATGATATTAAGCCTAATTGGATCATTGATGGAATTATTGCATAAACTAGCCTTAATTTATCTATTTGGCGGCATTCAGTAAATTAGTTATAATCTGAGTTGTAAATATTTGATTGATGTGATTCTAGTCTTGTAAGAAAGTTAAAACAATTCTCTACAAGTTTTATGAGACCTCAAGAGCTGAATCATATGTTTGAACAATTTAAATTGAAGTGGAATTAAGAGCCAAGATTGCTGATCTTGACAACTTGACCTCTGCACGCTCATCACCCCATATCTTGAATTGTAGGAGTTTAATAGATTCCCAACTAAGCCCAAATGAAAGCTAACACCCAAATCTACAATTTTGATGAGAACTCAAGAGCTTAATCAGTAGTCTAGTAGGTCATATTGAGCCTGAAAGTCAAAACAGAGGTGTTGTAGATGGAACCTGGGTAGTGTGCAAAGATTAGATCATAAGTTGGGCTATAGGAGTATTTTGGGCTGAAATCAGTGTCATTGGAAAGTTAAGACAAAACCATTCAACTCTCATGAAGATCATGTTTAAAAATGGTGACATTTTGACAAAGTTATAATCATGTGAAGACGGTTACAAGTTAGGCACCGAATTGGTTTGTGAGCATGACACACATTTTCCATGCATACACACTCACCAACCAATTCTATTGACATTTTGTACTCTTTATGCTCTATAAAAGGCAGCATTGGTTGCTCAATGAGGGCATCTTAGTTGAGGCTTAGGACCATATTTGTGTATCATTCATTTCTCTTGTTGTAATTTTATTTTGTTCTAATAGAAGTTATGTTCATATTCTTCTTCTTCTCTCTTTCTTTCTTCTTGTTCATAAGTAACAAATTCTTATTTTACTTGGGGTGAAAGGGTGAAGCTTTTGGTAATGAAATAAGGTTAGATTAATCTATTTTTTATGCTTAAATGTTATATTATCAAGTGATCATTTTATGTGTTATATTTTATTTCCAATCAATTTAGAAACTCTCTTTGTAAAGTGGAGATCTTGATTTGTTATAGACAAGAGATTGGCATAATGAATGCTTAAACTCATTTACAAGTGTTGGCATTAGTAGATAATTAAAGGAACCATAATATAATTATATATATCATCTTAAATGAACTTTGAATGCTATATTTTTCGATTGGAACCTCCGTTATGCGTGGATTCTAATTGAGTTATAAAAAGAATTAATTTTATCTTTAATTTACTTACCAAGAGTGGATATCCTAGCCTAAGTAAATCTTTTTTATTTGTGAACAAGTTTTATCATCTTTATTGTTGTGACAAATCCTTTCCTTACCTCAAAGAATTTTTCTTCATCAATTCTTTGTGGATCAACCTCAGACTCCTGTGAATTTATTACTTAAGACAACCTGCACTTGAGTTTGCAACACATACACAATTCGATATCAAGTTTTTGGTGCTGTTACTGGAGATTTGATTCGAAGAACAAATTTATTGAGGTTTTCTTTCTTTAATTAAACTTCACCATCTAGTATATTCTTTCCCTAATCTTTTAATTTTCTAGTTATATCATATTTGATGGCTAGTTTATACCGCTACTTGTTAATATTTGATGGCTAGTTTATACCGCCTATTTGTACATTTTTTTTCTATTTTAAGTCATTTATTTATGCTTATTTGATATCGTGATTCAAATTCTGGTCATTTAGTTAAAACTAATCTTGGTACTTTATATATTGATTTGTTTGAATCATAATCACACACATCAAACATAATGGCTGCAAATGAGAGTATGCATGATGAACATGAAAATCATTCGTTACAAACCATGCGTGAATATTTGCAGCCATCTCGAAATTCTAGTCCATCATGTTTTATCTTTCTTCTCAATGCTAACAATTTTAGATTTAAGTCAGGTATGATTTCATTACTTCCTAACTTTCATGGTTTAGAATGTGAAAGCTTATATTTACTTCTAAAAGAATTTGAGGAAGCATGCATCACTTTCATTGATCAAAATTGCACTGAAGAAATTATTAAACTTAAATTGTTTCCTTTTTCTTTAAAAGATAAAGCAAAAACTTAGTTTAACGTTTTAAAACCAAGATCAATTGGCACATGGCAAGAAATGCAAAGTGAGTTTTTTTTAAAAAAAAATTCCAACACATAAAACCAATACTTTGAAAAGACAAATCCAATTTTTTTTCCAAAATTCAAATAAAACATATTTTCAAAGTTGGAAACGTTTTAAAGATTTGTGAAGTTTTTGCCCACATCATGGTTTTAAAAAATGACATACTATAAGTTTTTTTTATGAAGGGTTAACACCTGAAACCAAACAGTTCATGGAAACAATGTGCAATGGAGAGTTTCATAATAAAGAACTTGAAGAAACTTTGAATACTTAGACCATTTGGCTGAGAATTCTTAATCTTAGCATGATACTAATCCTTCTGAAAATTCAATTAGATCTAACCTTGCAAGTACTAGTAAAGAAAAATATCACCTTAATCAAGAAAATCTAAATACTAGGTTTGCCAGTTTGGCTAGAAAGATTGAAGTAATAGAATCATAGAAAGTAAAAGAAATCAAATATATGCAAAATAAAGAAATTTTTGGTATTTGTGATGACTTAGGACACTCAACAAATGAATGTGCAAAGATTCCTGTTTTTAAAAAAGTTGTGCATGAGCTAGTAAATATAATGAACAATTTTAAAAAGCTATTTACCTCTTCTTTTTCAAGTTCATACAATCTGAGATAGAGAAATCACCTGAACTTCAATTAGAGGAATAATAATCAGGCACAATTTATGCAACCACAACCTCCTCAAGCATAATTGGATTCTCAAAATTCTCAAGGATATGCACCTTATGTCCCACCATATAGGAAAAACCTTGAAGGAACATTGCATGCATTCATGGAAAAGCAAGAGACTATTAATAACCTAAACACTCAAGCAATGATTGACATAAAAGACACTCTTGCTAAATTTGCTTCTACACTCACCATTCACGAGAAAGGAAAATTTCCTTCTCAACCTCAACCGAATCCCAATGGTCAGTACAGTCAAAATGAAGATAGTTCAAAAAGCTAACAAATAGATCAAGTCAAGTCAGTGATAACTATTAGGAATGAAAAAATTGTTGAAAAATAAATCCTTGAACCATGCGAGAGAGATGATGAATCAATCCCCCAAGATAAGGAAGGGATCGATAAGCTACCTGTTCAAAAGGAAACCAAACTCTCGCTTTCATCCTCATTTCCTTAAACATTAAACAATTCAAGGAAGTTGAACCACAACATTAAAATTTTTGAAATTTTTAAACAAGTGAAGGTCAATATTCCTCTGTTAGATTCTATGAAATAGATTCCCTCTTATGCCAAATTTTTGAAGGACTTGTGCATTGTTAAAAGAAAACTAAATGTGAAAAAGAAATCATTTTTGGCTGAATAGGTAAGCTCCATTATTCAGAATAATAATACCCTGAAATATAAAGACGCTGGTTGTCCTACAATTTCATGCATTTTTGGAGAACATAAAATTGAACAAGATTTACATGATCTTGGTGCTAGTGTTAATTTGCTTTCATATTCAATTTATCAGCAACTCGGCCTGAGTGAGTTAAAATTTTCTTCTGTAACTCTTCTACTTGCCGATAAATTAGTTAAAATTCCAAGAGGAATAGTGAAATATGTGTTAGTACAAGTTGATAAATTCATATATCTTGTGGATTTTATTATCTTGGAAACTGAACCTATGATTAATAGCTGCAAGTTAATTCCTATTATTTTAGGTCACCCATTTTTAGCAACATCTAATGCCTTAATAAATTGCAGAAATGGAGTGATGAAGCTAACATTTAGAAATATGACACTAGAGCTTAATGTTTTCAACATGTGCAAGCAATCATAAGAAGTCTATGACGAAAAGGAGGAAGTTGAAGGGATTAAGGCCATTATAGATGATCATCTTCAAACCAGGAGTTCTTCTGACCTATTAGAAATTTGTTTAATGAATTCATTTAATTTAGTTACGCAATTAGATGATGATATTTTTGAAATATGCTCTTTGCTTGATTGTACATAAGTAATTGCTGATAGCCAGTGGGTAAGCCCCACACAAGTTGTGCCTAAGAAATCTGGAATAATAGTGGTTGAAAATAAAAAAGATGAATTAATACCTACGTGAGTCTCATCCAGTTGGCGTATGTGTATTGATTTTAAAAAATTAAATTCTACCACTAGGAAAGATCATTCCCCCTTGCCATTTCTTGATCAAATTCTAGAATGGGTAGCAAGACATCCTTACTATTATTTTATTGATGTTTATTTGGGCTATTATCAAATACCTATTGCATTAGAGGATCAAGAAAAGACCACTTTTACATGCCCTTTTAGCACTTTTGCATTCAGAAGAATGTCTTTTGGCCTTTGTAATGCTCCGACAGCATTCTGAAGATGCATGCTAAGTATTTTTAGTGACATGGTTGAGCATTATTTAGAGGTTTTCATGGATGACTAGACAGTTTATGGAAATTCATTTGAAATTTATCTTGACAATTTGGAAAAAATTCTTAAAAGATGTGAAGAAAAAGGACTTGTGTTAAACTGGAAAAAATGTCATTACATGGTTACCTCAGGAGTAGTGTTAAGTCATGTGATATCTTCCAAAAGAATGGAAGTTGATAAGGCCAAAGTTGAATTAATTGCTCATTTGCCTTCACCAAAAATAGTCAGGGAAGTTCATTCATTTTTAGGACATGCAGGATTTTACAGAAGATTTATTAAGGACTTTAGTGCTATATTTAGACCATTATGCAATCTTCTAATAAAAGATACACCATTTGATTGGACTCAAGAATGTCAAAAATCTTTTAAAAAATTAATTGGTCTTTTGACATCTACTCTTGTCATGCAAACCCCTGACTGGTCTTTGCCTTTTGAGTTGATATGTGATGCTAGTGATTTTGCCGTTGGCGCTATTTTAGGGTAAAGAAAGGAATGTAAGTCTTATGTAATTTATTACGTAAGTCAAACTTTAAATAGTGCTCAAATGAATTACACTCTACTGAAAAAGAACTACTTGCTATAATTTTTGCATTGGATAAATTTCAAGCTTATTTAATTGGTTCTTCTACTATTGTTTTCACTGATCATCCTGATGTTAGATATTTAATATCTAAGTAAGACACCAAACCGAGGTTGATACGGTGGATTTTGCTACTTCAAGAATTCAACATGACAATAAAAGATAAGAAAGGAGCCAAAAATGTTGTTGCAGATCATTTGTCCAGACTTACGACAGACTCACCTTTTGATATCACACTTATCAATGATTCTTTTCCTAATAAATTTTTTTTTGTCAATTCCATGCCTTGGTTTGCTAACATTGTCAATTTTCTTGTAACAGGAAAGATGTCACCTCAATGGATGCACCAAGACAAAAGGAAATTTTTGACTGAGGTGAAAATTTTTTATTGAGATGACATATATTTGTTCAAATATTGTCATGATCAAATCATTCAAAGATGTGTGCCTTACAATGAGGTAGGTAATGTCATTAAATTTTGTCACTCAGAAGCATGTGGTAGTCACTTTTTTTTTCAAAGAAAACAACTGAGAAAATATTGCAGTGTGGATTTTATTGGCCCACTTTATTTAAGAAAAACTATACATTTTGTAAAATTTGTGAAAACTGTCAAAAATTGGATTCTATTACTAAACGAAACATGATGCTCTGAACCTATCCTTGTCATTGAAAATTTTGATTGTTGGGAAATTGATTTTATGGGTCTATTTCCATCATCATTTGGATTTGTGTATATTTTGGTTATAGCTGATTATGTCTCAAAATGGATTGAGACAATTCCATGTCGACACAATGATCATAAAATTATTCTTAAATTTTTAAAAGAAAATGTCTTAAGTCGATTTGGAATCCCTCGAGCAATCATCAGTGATGGGGGAACACAGTTTTACAATAAACCATTTGAATCCTTAATGAAGAAATATGGCATTACACACAAAATTGCCACCCCTTATCCCCCTCAAACAAGTGGACAAGTAGAATTAGCAATTAAGGAGATTAAACAAATTTAAAAAAAATGGTTAACCCAAATCATAAAGATTGTTAGGATTAAACGATACACTTTGGGGTTACCATACTGCTTTCAAAACATCTTTAGACATGTCACCCTATCGGTTAGTCTATGAAAAACCTTGTCACTTGCTTGTAGAACTGGAGCATAAAGCATTTTGGGCCATTAAAGCTTTCAACCTATACCTTGATGATGCTTGCAAGATGCACAAATTGTAATTAAATGAACTTGAGGAATTGAGAAATGATGCATATGAAAACTCAAAGATTTATAAAGATAGACCAAAATTTTTTCATGACAAATTAATTTTGAGAAAATCTTATAATTCTCGTCTTCACATATTCCTTGAAAAATTGAAATCTAGGTGGAGTGACCCTTTTGTTGTCAAACATATGTATCCTCATGGGGCTATAGACATTGAGAACCCTAGGAATGGTAATGTATTTAAGGTCAATGGACAAAGACTTAAACCATTTCTAGAAACCCAAGTTTTTGAGGTATAATTCATCTCCCTTTCTAATCCTTGTTATGAGAAGAATTTATTTTAATTTTGCTGCTTTCTTTTTGCAGTTCCTTGTGACATCGGTCAAGTGGTGGATAACGATACTTTGTAGCTCTCAAGTTAGTTTATTTTTTAGTTTTCCATAATAACTAATTCATTCTCCTTTAAAATGGATGTCTTTTTTCAAATTTAAGAAAATATTTTCCTTTTCTTTCTCAAAATGCTCTAACAAAAATCTACAAAACTAGGTGTGAAAGATTGAGACTGTTAATGCACAAGGGATCCTAGAAGATATACGCTGGATAATCGAAGCAAAGGTCTGTTTAGTAGGTAAATCTTCAAATTCATTTCCCTCATACATGCCAGGGCTTAGTAAAAGTTCGTATTCTAAAAGGAGAAGAGCGAAAAGAATGCAAGTTTGTCACAAATGTGCACGATGAAATTGTAACAAGGGATGTCGTTCATTAGGGATGGTTTTCGTAAATCGAGAAGATAAAATATACTTTATTAAGAATGAACTGAGTAAAGAGTTAGTAGATGATATCTTATTGACTCTTGAGACGCATTCTTATGTAGTTGTGCATCGTGAACTTCTTAAATTGTGGAATCTCTTCAGAGATGAACATAAACGTTATAGTCTTGAAAATTTGACTCTAAAAGACCGTGTTTGCTAATTTATAAGAAAATTGGATAGGAAACTTATCTTTGACTTATAAATGGCATTTAAGTCGTTACTGGACATAAAATCAGAGGAAGATGTGAGCCACAATCACAACATGTATGTTATTATCTTGTTAATCTATAAAAAAATGGTTGATCGAAAGAGTACCATGCTCTAAATTGAGTGTGGAGCACTTACCAGTGGTAAACCCATCATTGACTCAGGTAGACCTTCACACACTAGTTCGTAAATAAAGTTCATGTGTCATGCTTTGTAGAGAGTCATATTATCTATTCCCAAGATTTCCCAAGCTCTGGACGATTGATAGACAGATAAAAGTGTCCTGTCTTTACAGTGCATGTAAAATTGTCACTGAGCCATATACTTACTTTAATTAGTAGGCCTCTATGGCGAGTTCTGATTGGCTGTGGCAGAGTACCATCTTCTTAGAATATAGGCCTTTAATTAGGTTTGTAGGAAGATAGGCCTATTATTCTGTAAGCGGGACAAAAAGGGCTCAAAGGTTTTTGTGGCCTATTTTGGTAGGGTGTTCCAAATCCTTGTGGAGTTCTTATGTTGCACTGGTGACACGTAACTCAAAGATATCCACCTACTGCACTGATGACATGCAGTATAAAGATGTGTCATTTTTGTTGAATAAATGGGCGTAAGAGCTTAACCTCCAGTTTTGGACTGGTTCCAACTCTCATTTTCTTTCAAATAAAATAATAAAAAAGAAAAAAATAATAAAAAAATCTGTGTTTCTTAATTTCAAGTTTTTTTTACTATAGTCAACTTACCCATATTGGTGCTATCATTACATTTTTCATTCTTTTTCCTATTTAAACACTCTATTTTTTTCATTTTCATCCCACTCATAATCATTCAAAGGGAGGAAAATGTAGAAATAGAGGGAGCTTCTGTTCATTGATTTACAAATATCTATGTATTTTGTGGGTAAAGTTTTAGAAAGAGTACAGAGTTTGGAGAAGCAGTAAATACTCTTGGTAGAGCGTTTACTGCAAGGAAAATTCATGAAGTATATGGGAGAAGTAGCATTGGGTTAATGAGGGTTGTATCAATCTCTGCACATCTAAGAGGTGGTCAAGTTTTAGCTATCATTCCTAGAGTTTTAACTCAAAAGAACATCACTGGAAAGATAATTAAGGAGGAATTACAAGTATCAACTATGCATGGACGAATGAGAAAAATGCTTGAAAATTATGATGTATTCATTTCCTTGTCAGGTGGCTATGGTAATTTGACAGAAGTTTTTGAAGTTGTCTCTTGGGCCCAACTGAACATCTACCATAAACCCATAGGTTTGTTGAATGTTAATAATTTCTTTGATGGTTTGTTATCTTTTTCTTGACCATGTTGTGGAAGAGAACTTTATTACACCTTCAAAAAGATGACTCATTGTCTTTGCTTTCACTGTCAATGAGTTAATTGATAAATTACAAGCTTTTGTTTATGAACCTAATCTATTAATAGCTGAGATAGATTGGTCAGAAGGAAGTAGCAAGGAATGCGAGTTTGATCTGACACTCTATTTATAACTTTCCTTTACCTTTAGTTTTTGTTATCGTACTTTATTTCTATTTAAATTTGTGCCAGACTTTTCTTTTCAGTAATTGCCACAACAGGTAATATCTTTTATCCTCTACTTATCTATATTTTAACATTGAGGACAATGTTGTGATCTGGTTGGGGGGAAGGATAGTTGACCAAAAAAAAGGAAGTATGTTTATTAGTATAATTGTCAGCAACTTACTAATAGTAAAACTAATTAAGGGTGGCAGAGTAAGGATTACATTATGCCCTAAAGGTAAATTTACTCTTGAGATGCATATAAATTAGTGGTAGGGTAAGGAGTAATTAGGTAAATAACTATTTTGTGTTGATTTGTGGAAGTAACGAAGTTTTATCATTTGATTTCCTTTGAAAGATTCAAGTGAATGCACTCTCACATCCTTTGAAGCAATTGAAATTCAGGGATCATAGCATGATTGAATAAATTATCTTCTTTCTTAAATTTTACATGCTTAGTTATGGATGTTGAATTGGTAGATTAAGAACGATAGATGTATGCCTTGTGAGATTTTGAGCCTATTGATGAATAGATTAAACATTTGTACCATTCTCTTATTTCTTGTGCGATTTTCACTCATATAATTGTTACTCTAGAACTTGCTTTGACTCCATTTGAGGCTATATTTTCACATGCATACATAAACATGATTGAGACATTTTTCTTGAAATAGCTACTTTAACCAAATAGTCAACTTACATATTTTCCCTAGCTTAACCCCTTTGAGTTTATTTGACTATTCCTTATTTTTAGCTCATTACATGCCTTAAAAAAAAAACATGTTCTTACCCAACTTTAGGAAATAATAGAGCATTGACATTGGATGAGTTCTTGAACAAGTGTGGGGGTGTGTGTACAAAATGATTGAAGAAAAAGGAGAGTGTAGCCATCTTCTTAAAAAAAAAAGTGTAAAAAAAAGTCAACAAGGTAAAAAAGGAGAAGCGAAAAGAATATATAAAAGGGAATTTACATTAGGTAGAATTGGGATGAACTTTTATACTTGTTATTTGAACTCAACCCTAATGCTCTTTTATTTTCTTTAGTATTTAACCTGGCATATCCATATTACGCCACTCCTTTACCTTGATCCCAATATAACCTTGAATAAAGTCCTCTTGATTTCTGTGTGCATGTGTTTTGAGTAATGGAGAAGTAGAAGACAAGTAAGCTTATGGTAGTGTAATTTTTCATAAGTTGAATTAAGTGAAATACCTACCTTTTAAACACTTGAGGGATTGAGAGTGAATCTTGTGAGGATCTATCATTCTTGACTCTACTTTTTAATTGAAGTTTCCTTACGTGTTGGTTTGAGATGTGAAAAAATATTATCTCATAAATGTTTTGATTCCTTGAATTATAGTACTTTTGCATATAGAAAAATGCCTTTTGGCCTTTGTAATGCTCTGGTAACATTCCAAATATACATGTTAAGTATTTTTAGTGACATGGTTGAGCATTATTTAGAGGTTTTCATGGATGACTTGATAGTTTATGAAAATTCATTTGAACTTTGTCTTGATAATTTGGAAAGTGTTCTTAAAATATACGAAGAAAAAAGACTTGTGTTAAACTAGGAAAAATGTCATTACATGATTACCTCAGGAAGAGTGTTAAGTTATGTGATATCTTCTAAAGGAATTGAAGTTGATAAGGTCAAAGTTGACTTAATTGCCTATCTGCCTTCACAAAAAATAGTCAAGGAAGTTCATTCATTTTTAAGACATGTAAGATTTTACAGAAGATTCATTAAGGACTTTAGTGTCATATCTAAACCATTATGTAATATTTTGATAAAAGATGCACCATTTGATTGGACTCAAGAATGTCAAAAATCTTTTGAAAAATTAATTGGTCTTCTGACATCTGCTCCTATCATACAAACCCCTAACTAGTATTTTCCTTTTGAGTTAATGTATGATGCTAGTGATTTTGCAGTTAGTGCTATTTTAGGCGAAAGAAAGGAAGGTAAGCCTCATTTAATTTATTACGCAAGTCAAACTTTAAATAGTGCACAAATGAATTACACCATTACTGAGAAAGAACTTCTTGCTATAATTTTTGCATTGGACAAATTTTGAGCTTATTTAATTAGTTCTTCTACTACTGTTTTCACCGATCATGATGATGTTAGATATTTAATGTCTAACCAGAATGTTAAACCTAGTTTGATACGGTGGATCTTGTTGCTTCAAGAATTCAACATCATAATAAAAAATAAGAAACAAGCCAAAAATATTGTTGCAGATCATTTGTTCAAACTTACGATAGGCTCACTTTTTGATATCATATCTATCAATGTTTCTTTTCCCGATGAATTTTTATTTTCTATCAATTCCATGCCTTGGTTTGTTAACATAGTTTTTTTTTAAAGCAAGAAGGCATGCAAAGGCATCACAATAGAGAAAGGCATCCCAACTAGGTTGGCACCCCAAACCCTACCAATCATCTGCAGCACACCTCAATTTATTAAAAAAAAAAGAAAAAAGATACAAAGAAACATGGGGGGACATGAACCTTACCCATGAAGAATTAATGAAATCTATAATTTGGTAAACCAAACCTATTCCTGAAAAAATCCTCCCTAATAAAGTCAGGAATAAAATCCCACCAGGTAAAACCTGTACTCCTAATACCAAAAAAAGCTAACTTATCTGCACAATGATTTCTTTCTCTATAAACATGAGACACAAAAAACTGCATTTGCTTGGTGAGTAAGACACAATTATTCCACTTATTTCTTAGCTTCCAAGGCACTATGTTGCTATTTGCAAAAGTTGAAACTACAATTTGAGAGTCACATTCCAACCAAAGATTAAACCAACCCTTTTTAAAAGAAATCTCTATAACATATATTGCGCCATGAAGTTCTGCTTGAAGAGAAAATTAAGAACTAAGATTCATTGAAAAACACCCTAAATTGGCTACATTGTTGTCCCTAAAAAGGCCACCACATGCAGCTGGACCAGGGGAGCCATGAGCACTGCCATCCGTGTTACATTTAACCATGCTTTGAGAAGGAGGGTTCTAAAAGACTTCTTTTATCCGAGGAGCAAAGTTTGAATGACCTTGAACATTAAAGGCCTTTAAAATAGATAATTATGATATTGAATTAAACATGCAACCTTTGCTGAACATACCAGTAAGAGAAACATTAGAGGAAACTAAGGCAATTGCTGAATTAATGTGTATAGACTTATTTTCAAACCTTGCCTTATTTCTACAATGGCAAACAGCATAAAGGATATTTAGAATAGCCGCAAATACCATGTCATGGATCTGAGGACTCCAACCTCTTTGGTAGATTGAGAGAACAGAAACAAAACTTGAGCAATCAATAGAGTAATTCAGAATATTCATTAACCATTGCCATAAGCTTTTAACAAAATTACAATCTAAAAATAAATGCATGGTAGTTTCATAGGCTTTCCTACAAAGGCTACACATTGAAACCACAACACACCCTCTACATTGTAAATTCTCATCAGTGGTCATTTTATTATGCATAATTCTCCAAAGAATAAAGGTTTTGGAAGGAGGAACACAGCTATTCCATATTATTTTAGCCTAAGGAACAACCTGACCTACAGGATTTTGAAAGACAAAGGCATCCTTAAAATTAAGATTTCCAGAATTTGATTTTATCCACATCATTTGATTAGTACAAGGAAACAGTGGGATAACAGTCTTCTCGATTTCATCTCTGATTAAAGCACATTGAAGATTCAAAGATCTAGGAACACACCAATTGCCATCAATAATAAAGTCACTTACCTTAGCAGTCAAAACAGAATACATATCAGAAGGTATATTTAGGTAATCCGAAACAGTCTTCGTAAGCCATTTATCATTCCAGAAGTTGATGCCTGTGCCATTGCCTAATTTCCAAGAGACATTATCCGAAACTTCAGATAAACAGCCACGAATACCAGCCCAAATGGAGGAAGAAATGTGATGATTGACTGGATTATTATGCCTAATGGTTCTGGCTCTCAATAAAAAAGACCATTGGCTGTTTGAAGCAACAAAATCCTAGCCTAGCTTAAGCAAACCAACTTTGTTAATAGCTTTTATCTAATACCAAGGCCACCTTCTAAATAAGGTTTGCAAACTTGTTTCCAAGAGACTATAATAATTCTTTTTGTGTCTATGTCCCCGGACCAAACAAAATTTCTCAACCATTTATCCACTGTGTTTAATAAGTTAATTGGCCAAGCATAAATATGAAAGGTATAGATTAACATTCCCAGAGCAATGGATCTAACCAACTGTACTCTGCCCATGAAATAGAAAAGGGAACCTTTCTAAGAAGCAAGCCTACATTTAATCTTGTCAACAATAGGAATGAGATGCATTCTTCTAGGTCTATCCTTAAACAATGGCACACCTAGATAATTAAAAGGCAGAGTACTCAAAGAGAAACCAAGAAGATTGGATAGTGCAGCCTTCCTAGTGACAATTATTGAGCTAGTGTAGAATTTTGACTTCTCAGCACTGATGATCTAACCAGAAACCTGCTCATACTGCTTAAACAGATTTTTTAAGTTTTCTATGCTGAATTTTGAAGCTCTGCAGAATATTAAAATGTCATCAGCATATAGGACATGTGAAGGCATTTTATAGTTTCTTGGACCAGACATCAATTGTAATTTCCCTTCCTCAACCAACTTACTAATTCCTCTACTAAGCACTTCTTCAGCTATACAAAAGAGTAATGGAGAAAGAGGGTCTCCTTGTCTAACCCCTCGTTTGTAATTAAAAAAACCAATAGCATTCCCATTCACTGAAATAGACAGTTTAGCTGAGAGTAGAATAGTTTCAATCCATTTGCAAAATTGCCTATTGAAGCCAAAGGAATGAAGGACTGACAGAAGAAAGTTCCAATTTAGAGTGTCAAAGGCCTTTTTAATGTCAATCTTTATAGCAAGTTGACCACCAAAGGATCTTTTATCTAAAAGATTTATGCACTCTGAGTTGTTCCTATACAATCTGAAATATGTCTCCCTTTAATGAAACCCCTCTGCTTTTCAGATATGATTTTTGGAGCTAAAGTTGCTAATCTATTTGCCAAAATCTTGGTAATAATCTTGAATTTGTAATTAGCTAAAGCAATTGGCCTATATTGCTCAATTTTAACAACATTAGGTACTTTAGGAATGAGAGCAACAATACTTGAATTCATATTGGGAAGAATCCAACCTTGTTGGAAAAATTACAGAATAGCATCATAAACCTCTTTAGCTATAACATCCTAATAAGTATGATAGAAATATCCACCAAACCTATCTGGCCCCGGGGCACCACTAGCATTCATAGTGAAAACAACATTTTTAACCTCTTCTAAAGAAAGCAAATTTGTAAGAAAAACATTGTCTTGATCAGAAACAATTGATGGGATCACTCTCTCCACCAAGTCATTACTGTGATATATATTTACACCATCAAACAGATTATGATAGTAGCTTAAAATGTGCTCCTCTATATCAATAGAATTGCTTAAAATCATATTCTCATTCTGTAAAACAGAAATTTGCTTAGTGACATTTTTTATTTTTACCACTCTATGGAAGAACTCAGTGTTTCTGTCCCCCTCAGTGTGCCATTTAACTCTGAGGTTTGTTAACATAGTCAATTTTCTTGCAATAGGAAATATGCTGCCTCAATGGACGCATCAAGACAAAAGAAATTTTTTGACTGAAGTGAAAATTTTTTATTGGGATTACCCATATATGTTCAAATATTGTCCTGATCAAATCATTCGAAGATGTGTGGCCGATAATGAGGTAGGTAGTGTCATTAAATTTTGTCACTCAAAAGCATGTAGATGTCACTTTTCTTCAAAGAAAATAGCTACAAAAATCTTGTAATGTAGATTTTATTTGCCCAATTTATTTAAAGACAACTATACATTTTGTAAAAGTTGTGAAAATTGTCAAAATTAGGTTCTATTTCTAACTGAAACACGATGCCTCTGAACTATATTCTTATCATTGAAATTTTTTATTGTTAGGGAATTAATTTCATGGGTCCATTTCCACCATCATTTGGATTTTTGTATATTTTGGTTGCAGTTGATTATGTCTCCAAGTGATTGAGGCAATTTGATACCGACACAATGATCATAAAACTATTCTTAAATTTTTAAAAGAAAATGTCTTGAGTCGATTTGAAATCCCTTGAGCTATCATTAGTGATGGGGGAACACATTTTTGTAATAAACTATTTGAATCATTAAGGAAGAAATATGACATTACGCACAAAATTGCCACCCATTATCACCCTCAAACAAGTGGACAAGTAGAATTGGCAAATAGGGAGATCAAACAAATTTTGGAGAAAATGGTTAACCCAAATCATAAAGATTAGTCTTTAAGACTAAATGATGCACTTTGGGCTTACCGTACTGCTTTCAAAACATCTTTAGACATGTCACCCTATCGGTTAGTCTTTGGAAAACCTTGTCATTTGCCTATAGAACTTCAGCATAAAGCATTTTGGGTCATTAAAGCTTTTAATCTAAACCTTGAAGATGCTTGCAAGTTATGCAAATTACAATTAAATGAACTTAAGGAATTTAGAAATGATGCATATGAAAACTTACAGATCTATAAAGTTAGAGCAAAAGCTTTTCATGACAAATCAATTTTGAGGAAATCTTTTGAAATTGGTCAAAAAGTTCTGCTTTATAATTCTTGTCTTCACATATTTCCTGAAAAATTGAGATCTAGGTGGAGTGACCCTTTTGTTGTCAAACATATTTATCCACATGGGGCCAGAGACATTGAGAACCTTAGGAATGGTAATGTATGTAAGGTCAATGGACAAAGACTCAAGCCATTTCTGGAAACTCAAGTTGTTAAGGTAGAATCTATCTCATTTTCTAATCCTTGTTATGAGAAGAATTTAATTGAATTTTGTTACTTTCTTGTTGTAGTTCTTTGTGACACTGGTTAAGTGGCGGATAACAGTACTCTGTGGCTCTCAAGTCAGTTTATTTTTTTATTTTTTGATAATAACTAATTCCTTCTCCTTTAAAATGGATGTCATTCTCTCGAATTTAAGAAAATATTTTCCTTCTCTTCCTCAAATTGCTCTAACAAAAATCTACAAAGCTGGGTGTGAAAGATTGAGAATATTAATGCATAAGGGCATCTTAGAAGATATACGCTGGATAATTAAAGCAAAGGTCCATTTAGCAGGTGAATTTTCAAATTCATATACCTCATATATGCCAGATATCGGTAAAAGTTCGTATTCTAAAAGGAGAAGAGCAAAAAGATTACAAGTTTGTCACAAATGTGCATGGTGGAATTGTAACAAGCGATGTCATTCTTTGGGGATGGTTTTCGTAAATCGAGAAGAAAAAATATACATTATTAAGAATAGACTGAGTAAGGAGTCATTAGATGATATCTTACTGACTCTTAAGACGCATTCTTGTGGAGTTGTGCGTCGTGAACTTCTTAATTTATGAAATCTTTTTAGGGACGAACATAAGCGTTATAGTCTTGGGAATCTGACTCAAAAAGACTATGTTTGCCAATTTATAAGAAAATTTGATGGGAAGTTTATCCTTGACTCATAGAAGTCATTTAAGTTGTTATTGGACGTAAACCCAGAAGATGTGAGCCACAATCACAGCAATATTATCTTATTCATCTAAAAAAAAGCACGATCAAAAGAGTACCATGCTCTTAATTGAGTGTGTAGCCCCTAACCTTAGTGTTAGACCCATCATTGACTTGGGTTGGACCTTTGCATGCTGATCCTTAAATAAGGTTCGTGTGTCATGCTCTGTAGAGAGCCATATCTCACAACCCAATGTTTACCATTCAGCCACTGTGGGATTCATGGATAGAAAAAAGCGTCCCGTGTTGGTCTAGAATGTTATTAGATCCGTGTTATCTAATAACATTACAAGGCATCTAAAACTCGATCCGACCATATGTTTGCTTTGGCTCTTAGCATCCAGAAGATAAGATGTACTGTGATCCTAAACACTCCGTTCGCAGATTTGTTAATTTTTGTTAGTTGACAGCGTCGAAAGCGTAGGCCCTCCAGGTCTTAAACTTCTGAAGACCACCGTTGTGGTGATCCTGTGGTATCATTTGTGGTACGTTGATAGGCTCTCCTACTTTAAACGATGTGTTTATTGCATTGGTGACACTTAATTCAAAGATATGCCATCATTGCACTAATAACACGCAGTATAAAGATATGCCATCTTTGTTGAATGATAGCAATATATTTTATTCATTTAATAATTCTTTCACTAGTCTTCTTAAGGTTCAATTAGGCTTAATTAAGTTAGTTTTGTCATATTTTATGGTATTGGATCTAATTGGATCATTGAAGGAATTATGGCATGAATTGGCCTTAATTTATCTATTTGGCAGCGTTAAGTAAATTGGCTATAATCTGAGTTAAAAATATTTTATTGATGTCATTCTAGTCTTTTAGGAAAGTTAAGACAATTCTCTACAAGTTTTATAAAAACCTCAAGAGAGGAATCACACGTTTGTGTTAGCCATGGAAACCATTATCTAAGAGGGGGTGAATTGGGTGATGACAAGTTTTAATACAACTTTAACAAATTACGCATTTTAAATCACTCAATTAATAAATGCAGCAGAATATGTATAACAAAGGTATAGCTATTACAGATTACTCAACTATAACTTGAGGTATATGGTAAATTAAGTAAATAAGCTAAATATCAAGTTCAACTCAAGTATATATAATTAAAGCGCAAATGTAAAGAAGATAGAGCTGAGAGAAGCAAACACAAGGTTTATCCTGGTTCAGCCACCAATCCACTTGTGACCTACGTCCAGTTCTCAAACAACCGCTAGAGATTTTTCACTATATCTTCAAGATTCAATAGGTTCTTGACAACCTTTACAATTGAGAGCACTCAACACATCTTGGGATACCTCACCCTTGTGCTTGAGCCTTAAACAAGGATACTTCACCCTTTACAACTTTTGAGGGATGCCTCACCCTTTACCAACTTTAAGAGATGCCTCACTTTCTAAGGGATACCTCACCCTTTACTCAAGAGGGATATCTCACCCTCTCAAAACAAAGATTAAGATGAAGAGAAAGAATATAAACTCTCACAAGAGTAGATATACAACTTAAAAAATAAAGTATAGATGATAGAAAACTCTATCAACAGTGGATAATACAAATTGAAGCTCTATGGGTATCAAGGATTCACACTTTAAAGCTCAAAATATTATTTTGATGTTTCAAGGATCAATTCTAGTGTTCTTAAGGTGTATAAGCTTCATACAACACTTATATATATTGCCCAAGTGATAATATAGCTATTGGTAGTGTTTAGAAATAATTTTTTTATGAAAACTAGCCGTTTATAGCCATTAGAAACGTTCCTGGGCACTTGGTAATCGATTACAAGCTTCATATAATCGATTACAAGCTTTCTGGGTACTTTGTAATCAATTACACACTTCCTATAATCGATTACACGGCTTCTGTCAATGTTGTAATCGATTACAAGACTTGTGTAATCAATTACAGCATTTCTGATTTTGAAAATTGACTTTAAAAGGTCATAACTTCTTTATTTCTTATCCGATTAAAGCGAATGACCACTCATTGGAAAGATATTTGAGTCTATTTTCATATGAAAGAAGTTTTAGAATAAAAATCAAAGTATTTTGAAAGATATAATTAAATTAGTAACTAAAGGTCAGTTTTGTAAAACTCAAACTTGACTGTTTTTGAAAACTAACTTTAAATGGTCATAACTTCTTCATTTCTTATCCGTTTAAAACAAATGACCACTCATCGGAAAGATCTTTGAGTCTATTTTCATATGAAATATTTCATAACAAAACTCAAAGTAGTTTGAAAGTTATGATCAAAAGAGTAACTAAATGTCAGTTTTACAAAATACAAACTTGACTAATTTTCACAGATTTAAAATACCACCAAGACTAGCTTTCCAAAAATATTTTGTTGGACATTTAAGCATTTTAGAAACACTTGTAAAGATGTTTAAAACTTATTTGAGCTTAGTGTGATTCTCATTTACCTTTACACAAGATCTAAGTCTTATAAGCTATTCTTGAAGATGTTGGACTTGATCTTTTACTACCATCAATTCTTGATGTAATCTAAGCTTCCAAAGAAAATCTTCTCTTCAAAACTTACAAATGCTTAGAACATCTTTTCATTCTCATCCTTCTTGATTTGAGCATAGTTGTGATCTTTTGCATTCTTATTGCAATGCTCACTCTAGGTATTTGGACTATCTTACAAAATATTGCTCACTTAAACAAACATAGTTAGTCCAAATTCATAATTCAATATCCTTATATGCATGATTCATAAATGTATAACTCTAGTTAGTCTAACATGCATATAAGACTTTCATAGACACATCTAAATAAGATATTTATCAATTACTAATGGATATGCACAATATAAGATGCAATAAAGAACACATAGCACATTTTCATTTAAACAAAGTCAAATCCAATATTAATTCATTTATAACTCATATAAAGAATTATTGGATATATTATATGAAGAATATTATATATATCTCATTGACCACATCTATGTAACATGATCAACATTCTTTTGTGATGCATTTGTCATTTATTAAGCACAACTATAAAGCATAAACACCATTCTTTTTGTCTTGTATTTGTCATAATCAAAACTTAATATATTAAATCATTGGGGCAAATCTATTTTCACAATCTCCCCATTTTTTATGATGACAAATCACCAAAGAAAAATATATTGAGCAATATAGAAGAATAGATATTCATGTAAGCATATCAAGCATTAAGTATAAGAACATATTTTTTTTTCTAATTTTCACTCCCCTTATTTGACATCAACAAAAAAGCTTAGGAAGGAAATATAATATTTTCTCCCCCTATAGATAAAACTCATGTTGTCAAGAAGGGTAGGATCTTCTCAATGAAAGAATTAAAAGATATGAAGTTTAAGAAAATTTACATTCTTTTATTGATAGAGGGAAAGACAATAAGAGATGATTTTTGCTGACATATTGATAGTATTAATAATAAAGCACTTCATATTAAACAATGATGTAAGCCAAGGGATATAAACAACAATTTAAGAATTAGGCTCCCCCTCAAAATATAAATATTATCAAAATATCAAACATAATAGTTTAACATAGTTATGCATATGTTCTTAGTTAACAAGGATATGGAAGAAGGATATATAAGATAAGCTCCCCTTTATTGAAACACAAGATAGACAAAAGGAAATAAGCATTCCAAGACCATGTAAGCACATTACCATAAAGTAAGGCAAGACAAATATACATATTCTTAATCCCTTAATCAAAAACCATTTTAAAATTTCTCCCCCTTTCAAAAAGAATAATAACACATTATATTTCTAAAAGCATTTTAGAAAGGTAGAATGGTTTTATATTGAAACCACATATTCCTTGAGAGTGAACAAATCCAAGTCAAAAGAATATTTGAAAGTACATCTCATCTCTTTCTCATTAAACAAGAGCCTTGGAAAGATAAAACACTTTTGTAGAACAAGACTTATCTTTTGAAGTGTTAAGATGGTCTCTATAGAACATTTCAAAAGATTTATTTGGAAGCTTTCTTAAATATTCTCTCAATATTTAATAAAACATTTCAAAACAATAAAGAAAGTACTACATTTATAGCACAAATCGAATGATTTCCAAATTTTCAAGATAATTAGGAGGTGAAAATACTTTTAAGGTCTTAAGACAAGTTCAAATGATTCTCAAGGATATGGAACTTTAAAAGGCTTCTTTCAAATATGATAGGGATTTTGCTTTAAAAAAAACTTTTTAATTAAACCAAAAATTCTTTTTAAAACAAGAGCATGATTCTCCTAAGAGTTATATCACTAAGAAACCATAGATCAAGAGAATCATAAATATCAAACATTCACCTTGATGAAATATGCTATAGGGATCAAAGTATTTATAGAACTAATATCATCCACCCTATATGCAATGACAATATTAGCAAGTTAATATCCAATTAGACACTTTGTCAATGCTAAGCATACTTCTCATGTAAGGAAAGCATCTAATAATTTAAGATTAAATTATTAACAAGTACCATATAATCCATAGCACATAGAATACTATAATAGCTTAGGGATAGAGATACTTATTAAGAGAGTGATACTTTTTTAAAATGTTCTTCATTTATTGGACCTTTGAGTTTGAACTTTCTTTCATTGAGTATTCTATTCCATTGCTCTTGAAGAAAGTCTCCTCATGTCTTTTTTCATCCAACTCTTCTCTTTGTCCATATATGCTTGACATTTTAATATTTAATGGCTATATCTGAAGCACATAGAGACACTTGCAAAACTAACTCTAAAAGTTCTCTAAATCATATGTTAGCATCAAATATCATTTAAGCTCATTTACAAGCATAATTTAGGTTGATATATAATGAAAAATCATGTCCCACATTATCAACCATGCAAAGTTAATTCTAAAGAGAACAAAAGAAGGACATATGTACTTGAATCTAAAAATATGGTTTAAGCAATTTAAGACATAATTCAAGTTTATCAAGAAATACATGATCAACATCAAAACTTATATAAGCATTTTAGGGTAAACAATGATCATGTAAGACATGTAATATTAAGTAAGGAATTCTAGTATGCACACATGCCAATCAAGAACAAAAAGTGCCTTATTATAATAAAAGAATTAAAAAATCGTGGAACTATAACTTTTGAAACCATTCATGATTCATTTCAAGATATACTTCATTGTAAAAACCATTGAAGTTCAAATACAAGTTCAAGACATAAAATGAATCATTTACTTCTTATTTTCAAGATATGAACATATCAAGCAATTTCAAACAGGAAGGCATATGACATTTTACTTTCCAATCTAAATAAATATATAAGACAATTAAGCATCAAAGAGAAAGGATTAGAACTACTTATGAGCATGTGAAATTTTCATATTTGAACAAGGAGAAATGGTCATAAGCTCAAGAATAAAGATATTATCATAATATGTCATTCCAAGCAAGTTGTGTGCATATCTAGCATGTTAGCATATGTAAAGACACTTTTAAAACATAATGCTATAAAAGCATAATTTAAGGCATGTTAAGGCATAAAATAAATATCTACTTATCCAAATATCAAATGATATTCAAATTAAAGCATAAGTAAGGATAAAAGATTGATATCACCAAAAGTGTACTCTTTGAGTTTTTGTAGGTGACTCCAACTTCTATACCTCAATGCCCCTTGAGAATGTTGTGGTTCTCCATGTCTTTCCTTTTATGTTTTTCACCACTTTTGGAGAACTTGGACCATTTTAAGTTTTCCCAACCTCAAGTAGCATAGTTGTATTTCACTTCATTTGCATGCTTGAGTTAATGGTCACCCTACAACACAATTCAAAGTAATTTCTTTGGTATCCACCAATTTTGGATCCATAAGGGTTAATCATTAATTATTAATTCATTATGCTCTCATAAAAAATTAATTTTTTCATAGTATGTAATTTGAGTACAATAAATTTAAACAATCAATTGTCAATAAGCACATAGCCAATAATATGCATGCTTTCATGATATATAGACAATCTTAAAAAAATGGTCATTCTAGCATTGAAAATCAATTTTAAAGCCTGTGTAATCGATTACAATGTGTGTGTAATCGATTACCAGCCATCTGGAGTCCATGTAATCGATTACATAGTTGGTGTAATCGATTACACGAGTTCTGGAGATGTTGTAATCGATTACATAGTATGTGTAATCGATTACACGCTCTCTGACTTTGCTTGAAATGCTTGACATAGCCTCTGTAATCGATTACAGAGGTCTTGTAATCGATTACAAGCTTGCTGAATTCAGTTTTTGCATTTCAAACAGTAAGGGTCTGAACTCAAAGCTTTCAAATTAATTCCAAAACTTTTCAAAATAATTCCAAACATCATGTAAGCATAAAAACTGACCAGTTCTTGATCCAAAACTCATGTTTATGCAAAAACTACAACTTATGCAGAAAATTGTAACTTTATGTAGCAAGAGTTATTTTATCCAATATGCTAAGTTCTAAGATATTTTCATCAAATGTGCTACTTCAAACAAGAAGTGAACTTATCTAGCATATTGTCACATGTAGAGATGTATAGAAAATTTAAAGCATAGAAAGCATCCATAGTCATAGAATACCTTATTATCAAGAAATATGGAAGGTAGTGAGTAAAGGGTGTAACAAGAATATAATCATGTGCTATATATAATATTCAAGTTTTACCAAGTACACATGATTCAATTAATCGCTTAAGACCTACAAGGAATATACCTCAAATTCATTGACTTTACAAGTGAATGTGCATAAGAGGTAGAAACTTTTGATACCTTGGCCTTAATTATCAAGGAAACTCTTTTCCTTACCTATTGCTTCTCTTTTGGTGTTTTAAACTTTGAAAGTTCCATATTTTGTACATGAGAAGCTTCGGTTGAAGTCATCTTCCTTCTTTGATTAAAACTTCTACCAATGGGCTTTAGAAGCATTCCCCTTGATGATTCATTTTTCCTTTGACCAATTAGTCCATCCTTTTGAGAAGTTTTCTGCATAATTGAAACACTAGGAGGATATTTTGGTATCCACTTCATCTTGGGTCCTTGAATGTTAGTACTAGAACCTTTAAGACTTTTTGGAACCCAAACTAAGTTATTTCTCATATAAGAATTTCTTCTATAATTGCACAAATGAGAAATATATCCTAGATGACCACAAAAATTGCAAACAATTGAATTTAATGATGACTTGGTCCTTTGAAGATCATTTTTGGAAAACATAAGTCTTTTGTTGTTTTATATTCTATGTCATTTTTACCACAAGCCTTACTTGAATTTCTATGTGCAATAACATTAATTTCATTCTTATTAACAATCATGGATTGTAAGCAATTAGAATCATTAGCTTTGGTAAATTCACAATATAAGTTCTTAAATTGATTTTCTAAATTAATACATTTTTCACAAGAAGTTGAGATTTCATATTTCAAAGGCATTTCTTCATCAAGAAAAGCATAATCATTTTTCAAAATCTCAATTTCATTTTCAATGGAGGAAATGTTTTCCAAACAAGATAAAATTTTATTTTCTAAATTCAACAAACCATTATATAATTCATCATATGCACATTGTAGCTCATCATAGGAAGGACTATAATCTAGTTTAGCATTATTTACCTCAAAGTCCTTTTTAGCCATATATGAAGTAGTCTCCATTCCTAGCATACTTGGCTCTTTAAGGAAATCATTATCTTCCTCATTATTGTCTTGTTTTGCCACCTCTTCAAATTGAGCATCATTTTGAGAATATTTTACACAACAAGATTCCTTCAATGACTTTTTCTCTTCTTACTCTCTATATATAACTTTATGCACAAAATTATTATTAGCAAGATAGATAGAATCAAGAGCATCTCATATATCTTTAGCATTAGAGCAATTCTTAATTTTAGCATAAGCATCATCATTTAAACTACTTCTTAATATTTGCATTGCTATAATATTCAATGAAAAGTATTTCTTATCATAGTCATTCCAAGTTTGTTTTGATTTGCATATAAATCCATCAAGTATAATATTCCACAAATTAATATCAATAAATTGCATATAAATTTTCATTCTAACTTTCCAATAAACGAAATTCACACCATCAAAGAATGGTGGTTTATTAATTTCAAAACCTTCTATTTTGAAAACCTTGTAATGATTGCCAAACAAACAAAGATCTTTAACTCTAAGCTGTTAAACTTTTACCAGAGCACAAAACTCTGATACCACTTGTTAGCCATGGAAACCATTACCCAAGAGGGGGGGTGAATTGTGTGATGACAAGTTTTAATGCAACTTTGACAAATTATGCATTTTAAATCACTCAATTGATAAATGCAGCGGAATATGCACAACAAAGGTATAACTATTATAGATTACTCAACTACAACTTGAGATATATGGTAAATTAAGTAAATAAGCTAAATATCAAGTTCAACTCAAGTATATATAATTAAAGCGCAAATGTAAAGAAGATAGAGTTGAGAGAAGCAAACACAAGGTTTATCCTAGTTCAGCCACTAATCCACTTATGACCTACGTCCAGTCCTCAAGCAATCATTAGAGATTTTCCACTATATCTTCAAGCCTGAATAGGTGCTTGACAACCTTTACAATTGAGAGCACTTAACACACCTTGGGATACCTCACCCTTGTGCTTGAGCCTCAAATAGGGATACCTCACCTTTTACAAATTTTAAGGGATGCCTCATCCTTTACCAACTTTGAGAGATGCCTCACTTTCTAAGGGATACCTCACCCTTTCAAAACAATGATTAAGATGAAGAGAAAGAATATAAACTCTCACAAGAGTAGATATACAACTTGAAGAACAAAGTATAGATGATAGAAAACTCTCTCAAGAGTGGATAATACAAATTGAAGCTCTATGGGTATCAAGGATTCACACTTTAAAGCTCAAAATATGAGTTTGATGTTTCAAGGATCAATTCTAGTGTTATTATGGTGTATAAGCTTCATACAACACTTATATATATAGTCTAAGTGATAAAATAGCCGTTGGTAGTGTTTATAAATGATTTTTTATGAAAACTAGCCGTTTATAGCCGTTAGAAACATTCCTGGGCACTTGATAATCGATTACAAGCTTCATGTGATCAATTACAAGCTTTCTGGGCACTTTGTAATCGATTACATACTTCCTGTAATTGATTACACGGCTTCTGTCAACGTTGTAATTGATTACATGACTTGTGTAATAGATTACAACATTTCTAGTTTTGAAAACTGACTTTAAAAGGTCATAACTTCTTCATTTCTTATCCGATTAAAGCGAATGATAACTCATTAAAAAGATCTTTGAGTCTATTTTCATATGAAAGAAGTTTCAGAACAAAACTCAAAGTATTTTGAAAGATATGATTAACTTAGTAACTGAAGGTGAGTTTTACAAAACTCAAACTTGACTATTTTTGAAAACTAACTTTAAATGATCATAACTATTTCTTATCCATTTAAAACAAATGACCACTCATTGGAAAAATCTTTGAGTCTATTTTCATATGAAAGAAGTTCCACAACGAAACTCAAAGTAGTTTAAAAGTTTTATCAAAAGAGTAACTAAATGTCAGTTTTACAAAACACAAACTTGACTAATTTTTACATATTTGAAATACCACCAAGGCTAACTTTCCAAAAATACTTTGTTGGATATTTAAGCATTTTAGAAACACTTGTAAAGATGTTTAAAACTTATTTGAGTTTAGTGTGATTCTCATTTATCTTTACACAAGATCTAAGTCCTATAATCTATTCTTGAAGATGTTGGACTTGATCTTTTGCTACCATCAATTCTTGATGTAATCTAAGCTTCCAAAGAAAATATTATCTTCAAAACTTGCAAATGCTTAGAACATCTTTTCATTCTCATCCTTCTTGAGTTGAGCATAGTTGTGATCTTTTGTATTCTTATTGCAATGCTCACTCTTGGTATTTGGACTATCCTACAAAATATTGCTCACTTAAACAAACATAGTTAGTCCAAATTCATAATTCAATTTCCTCATATGCATGATTCATAAATGTATAATTCTAGTTAGTCCAACATACATATAAGACTTTCATAGACATGTCCAAATAAGATATTTATCAATTACTAATGGATATGCTCAATATAGGATGCAATAAAGAATATATTGCACATTTTCATTTAAACAAAGTGAAATCCAATATTAATTCATTTATAACTCATATAAAGAATTATTGGATATATTATATGAAGAATGTTATATATATCTTATTGAGCACATCTATGTAACATGATCAACATTCTTTTGTGATGCATTTGTCATTTATTAAGCACAACTATAAAGCATAAGCACCATTATTTTTATCTTGTATTTGTCATCATCAAAACTTAATATATTAAATCATTGGGGCAAATCTATTTTCACAGTTTGGATAATTTAAATTGAAGTGAAAGTAAGAGTCAGAATTCTAATCTTGACAGCTTGACCTCTGTGCACTCATCAACCCATGTATTGACCTATAAGAGTTCAATTGACACCAAACTAAGCCCAAATGAAAGTCAAACCAAAATCTACAACTTTCATGAAGAACACAAGAGCATAGTCAGATGTCTAGTAGGTCATATTGGGCCTAGAAGTCAGAACAAAGGTGCTGTTGCTAGAACCTGAACACTGTGCAAAGATTAGGCTATATCTTGGGCTGTAGAGGTTAGATTATGATGAAAATGATGGCGGGAAGATGAGACAAAACCCTTCAACTTTAATGAAGAACACTTATGCAATAGGTGACGTTATGATAGAGTTATAGTCATGTGAAGATAGCTGAATTGGTTGAGCAGGAAGATAAGCACGACAATAATTTTTCACTCATCCACCTACTCATTAACAACTTTATTGTCATGTTCCACTCATCCCCCCACTCATCCACCCACTCATTAAATAACTCCCTTGTCATTTTGTACCCTTCATGCTCAATAAAATGCACCATGGGTTGCTCATTAGAATCATCTTGGTTTAGAGATTAAGATCTTGTTCTTGTATTATTTGTTTCTCTTGTTGTAATTTTCTTTTATTCTAAATAGAAATTATGTTCATCTTCTTCTTCTTCTCTCTTTCTTTCTTCTTATTTATGAGTAACTAATTTTCATTTTGCTTGGGTGAAAGGGTGAAGCTTTTGGTAATGAAATAAGGTTAGATTAATCTCTTTTTTGTGCTTGAATGATATATTATCAAATAATCATTATATGTATTGTATTTTGTTTTCAATCAATTTAGAAACCCTCCTTGTAAAGTAGAGATCTTGATTTATTATAGATAAGAGATTGGCACAATGAATGCTTGAACTCATTTACAATTATTGGCATTAGTAGATAATTAAAGGAACCATAATATAATTATATATATAATCTTAAATAAACTTTGAATGTTGTATTTTTCAATTGGAACCTCCATTATGTGTGGATTCTAATTAAGTTATAAAAAGAATTAATCTTGTTCTTAATTTACTTACCAAGAGCGGATCTCCTATCCCAAGTAAATCCTTTTTAATTGTGAATAAGTTTTATCATATTTATTATTATGATAAATCCTTTCCTTACCTCAAAGGATTTTTCTTCATCAATTCCTTGTGGATCGACCTCGAACTCCTGAGAATTTATTACTTAAGACAACGTGTACTTGAGATTGCAACAATATCAATTTCGCATCAAGTTTTTCGTGCTGTAGCCGGAGACGTGATTTGAAGAATAAATTTATTGAGGTTTTCTTTCTTTACTTAAACTTCACCATCTGGTATATTATTTCCCTACTCTTTTAATTTTCTAACTGTATCATATTTAATGACAGGTTTACCACCTACTTGTTAATATTTTTTTACCATGACAGGTTTACCGCCTACTTGTTAATATTTTTTATTATAGAAGTTTGAGCTCTATATATATTTTTATTTTTTCTATTTTAAGTAACTTATTTATGCTTAATTGATATCGTGATTCAAATTCTAATCATTTGGTTAAAACTAATCCTGATACTTTATATATTAATCTGTTTGAATCATACTCACACACATTAAATATAATGGCTGAAAATGAAAGTGTACATGATGAACATGAAAATCAACCACTACGAACTATACGTGAATATTTGCAACCATCTCAAAATTTTAGTCCATCATGTTTTATCTTTCCACTCCATGCTAACAATTTTAGATTTAAGCCGGGTATGGTTTTATTACTTCCTAATTTCTGTGGTTTGGAATATGAAAGCTCATATTTACATCTAAAAGAATTTGAGGAAGTATGTATCACTTTCATTGATCAAAATTACACTGAATAAATTGTTAAACTTAAATTGTTTCCTTTTTCTTTAAAAGATAAAGTAAAAACTTAGCTTAACGCTTTGAAACCAAGATCAATTAGCACATGGCAAGAAATGTAAAGTGAGTTTTTAAAGAAAGTTTTTTCAACACATAAAATAAATGCTTTGAAAAGACAAATCCAAAATTTTTCCCGAAATTCAAATGAAGCATATTTTCAAAGCTAAAAACATTTTAAAGATTTGTTAAATTCTTGCCCAGTTCATGGTTTTGAAAAATGATGCACTATAAGTTTTTTATGAAGGGTTAACACCTGAAACTAAACAATTCGTGGAAACAATGTCAATGGAGAGTTTCTTGATAAAGAACCTAAAGAAGCTTTAGAATATTTAGACCATTTAGCTAAGAATTCTCAATCTTGGCATAATACTAATCATTCTAAAAATTTAATTAGATCTAACCTTACAAGTGCTAGTAAAGGAAAATATCACTTTAGTCAATAAGAAGATCTAAATGCTAGGTTCGCCAGTTTGGCTAGAAAGAATGAAGTGATGGAATCAGGGAAAGTAAAAGAAATCAAATTTGTGCAAAATGAAGAAATTTATGGTATTTGTGATGAATTAGGACACTTAACAAATGAATGTCCTAAAATTCCTATTTTTAAACAAGTTGTGAATGAACAAGTAAATGCAATGAATAATTTAAAAAACTTATTCACCTCTTCTTTTTCAGATGAATACAATTTGGGATGAAAAAATCACCTGAACATCAGTTGGAGGACTAATAATCAGTCACAATTTATGCAACTACCGCCTCCTCAGTCACAACTAGACTCTTAAAATTCTCAAGGATATGCACCTTATATCCCACCATACAGGAAAAAGCTTGAAGCAACATTGCATGTTTTCATGGAAAAGCAAGAAGCCATTAATAACTAAAACACTCAAGCCATGATTGACATAAAAGACACTCTTGCTAAATTTGCTTTTGCACTCACCATTCATGAGAAAGGAAAATTTCTTTCTCAACATTAACCAAATCCCAAGTGTCAGTACAATCTAAATTAGGGTAGTTCAGAAAGCTAACATATAGATCAAGTCAAGTCAGTAATAACTCTTAGGAGTAGAAAGGTTAATGAAAAATAAATTCATAAACCTTGTGAGAGAGATGATGAATCAATCCCCCAAGGTAAGGAAGAGATTGATAAGCCACCTGGACAAAAGGCGACCAAACTTTCGTCTTCACCCTCATTTCCTCAAGCATTAAACAATTCAAGGAAATTAAACCACAACACTGAAATTTTGAAATTTTTAAATAAGTGAAGGTCAATATTCCTCTGTTAGATGCTATCAAACATGTTCCTTCTTATGCCAAAATTTTAAAGGACTTATGCACTATTAAAAGGAAACTAAATGTGAAAAAGAAAGCCTTTTTGGCTGAACAAGTAAGCTCCACTCTTCAGAATAATAATATCCTGAAATACAAAGACCCTGGTTGTCCTACAATTTCATGCATTATTAGAGAACATAAAATTGAACAAGTTGTACTTGATCTTGGTGCTAGTGTTAATTTGCTTCCCTATTTAGTTTATCAGCAACTCAACCTGGGTGAGTTAAAGCCAACTTCTATAACTCTTCTACTTATCGATAGATCAATTAAAATTCTAGAAGGAATAGTATAAGATGTATTAGTACAAGTTAATAAATTCAAATATCCTGCGGATTTTATTGTCTTGGAAACTGAACTTATGGTTATTAGTGACAAGTCAATTCCTATTATTTTAGGTCACTCATTTTTAGCAACATTTAATGCTTTGATAAATTACAAAATTGGAGTGATGAAGCTAATATTTGGAAATATGACCCTAGAGCTTAATGTTTTCAATATGTGTAAGCAACCATAGGAAGTCCATGATGAAAAGGAGGAAGTTAAAGGGATTGAGGTCATTATAGATGATCATCTTCAAACTAGGAGTTCTTCTGATCCATTAGAAATTGGTTTAATCAATTCATTTGACTTAGATATGCAATTAAATGATGATATTTCTGAAATATGCTCTTTTGCTTGATTATACACAGGTAATGGAATACAAAGGATGGAAGTTAAGATTCGAAAAGCTAAAACCCATGAAGAAGTACCCACATTGGAACTAAAGTCATTACCTGTTGGGTTGAAGTACACATTTTTTGGAGAATAGCAAAGTTTTCTAGTGGTAATTTCCTCGACCCTTACTAAAGAACAAGAAGGTATGTTAATAGAAATACTTAAAAGGCATAAAAGTACAATTGGATGGACATTAAATGACATAAAAGGTATTAATCCATTAATTTGTACACATAAAATACATTTAGAGGCTAATGCTGAAACATCTCAACAACCTCAAAGAAGATTAAATTCACACATGAAAGAGGTAGTTGAGCTGAAGTTCTCAAATTACTTAATGTTGAAATTATCTACCATATCTCTGATAGCCAATGGGTAAGCCCTACACAAGTTGTACATAAGAAATTTGGAGTGATAGTGGTTGAAAATGAAAAAAAGTGAATTAATACCTACGCGAGTCTCATCTAGTTGGAGTATGAGCATTGATTTTAAAAAATTAAATGCTGCCACTAGGAAAGATCATTTTTCCTTGCCATTTCTTGATCAAATTTTGGAAAGGGTAGCAGGACATCCCTACTACTGTTTTCTTGTTAGTTATTTGGGCTATTATCAAATACTCATTGCATTAGAGGATCAAGAAAAGACCACTTTTACATGCCCCTTTGGCACTTTTGCATATAGAAGAATGTCTTTTAGCCTTTGTAATGCTCCAGCAATATTTCGAAGATACATGCTAAGTATTTTTAGTGACATAATTGAGCATTATTTAGAGGTTTTCAAGGATGACTTGACAGTTTATAGAAATTCATTTGAAATTTGTTTTGACAATTTGGAAAAAGTTCTTAAAAGATGTGAAAAAAATGACTTGTGTTAAATTGGAAAAAATGTTATTACATGGTTACCTCGGGAATAGTATTAGGTCATGTGATAAGGCCAAAGTTGAATTAATTGCTCATTTGCCTTCACTAAAAATGATCAGGGGAGTTCGTTCATTTTTAGGACATGTAGGATTTTACAGAAGATTTATTAAGGACTTTAGTGTCATATTTAGACCATTATGTAATCTTCTAATAAAAGATGCACCATTTGATTGGACTCAAGAATGTCAATTTTTTTTTTAAAATTTAATTGGTCTTTTGACATCTAATCCTATCATGCAAACCCTTGACTGGTCTTTGCCTTTTGAGTTGATGTGTGATGCTAATGATTTTGCCGTTGGCACTATTTTAGGACAAAGAAAGGAAGGTAAGCCTCTTGTAATTTATTACGCAAGTTGAACTTAAAATAGTGTTCAAATGAATTACACCCTACTGAGAAAGAACTACTTGCTATAATTTTTGCATTGGACAAATTTCAAGCTTATTTAATTAGTTCTTCTATTGTTGTTTTCACTAATCATAATGATGTTAGATATTTAATATCTAAGTAAGACACCAAACTGAGGTTGATACGGTGGATTTTGCTACTTCGAGAATTCAACATGACAATAAAAGATAAGAAAAGAGCCGAAAATGTTGTTGCAGATCATTTGTCCAGACTTACGACAGACTCACCTTTTGATATCACACTTATCAATGATTCTTTTCCTGATGAATTTTTATTTTTTGTTAATTTCATGCCTTGTTTTGCTAACATTGTCAATTTTCTTGTAACAGAAAAGATGCCGCCTCAATGGACGCACCAAGACAAAAGGAAATTTTTGACTGAGGTGAAAATATTTTATTAGGATGACATATATTTGTTCAAATATTATCCTGATCAAATCATTCAGAGATGTGTACCCTACAGTGAGGTAGGTAATGTCATTAAATTTTGTCACTCAGAAGCATATGGAGGTCACTTTTTTTTTCAAAGAAAATAGCTGTAAAAATCTTGCAATGTGGATTTTATTAGCCCACTTTATTTAAGGACAACTAATTTGTCAAAAATTGGGTTCCATTACTAAACGAAACATGATGCCTCTGAACTTTATCCTTGTCATTGAAATTTTTGATTGTTGGGGAATTGATTTCATGGGTCCATTTCCATCATCATTTGGATTTGTGTATATTGTAGTTGATTATGTCTCAAAATGGATTGAGGCGATTTCATGTCGACACAATTATCATAAAAATGGTTTTAAATTTTTAAAAGAAAATGTCTTGAGTTGATTTGGAATCCCTTGAGCTATCATCCATAATGGGGGAATACATTTTTGTGATAAACCATTTGAATCCTTAATGAAGAAATATGACATTACACAAAATTGCCACCTTTTATCTCTCTCAAACAAGTAGACAAGTAGAATTGGCAAATAAGGAGATTAAACAAATTTTGAAAAAAACGGTTAACCCAAATCATAAAAACTAATCTTTAAGATTAAACGATACACTTGGGGTTACCTGCTTTTAAAATATCTTTAGGCATGTCACCCTATCGATTAGTCTATGGAAAAACTTGTCATTTTCCTGTAGAACTAGAGCATAAAGCATTTTGGGTCATTAAAACTTTCAACTTAAACCTTGATGATGCTTGCAAGATACACAAATTGTAATTAAATGAACTTGATGAATTGAAAAATAATGCATATGAAAACTTAAAGATTTATAAAGATAGACCTAAAGCTTTTCATGACAAATTAATTTTGAGAAAATCTTTTGAAATTCGTCAAAAAGTTTTACTTTATAATTCTCGTCTTCACATATTCCCTGAAAAATTGAGATCTAGGTGGAGTGGCCCTTTTGTTGTCAAACATGTATATCCTCATGGGGCCATAGATATTAAGAACCCTAGGAATGATAATGTATTTTAGGTCAATGGACAAAGACTTAAATCATTTTTGAAAACCTAAGTTTTTGAGGTAGAATTCATCTCCCTTTCTAATCCTTGTTATAAGAAGAATTTATTTTAATTTTGCTGCTTTCTTTTTGCAGTTCCTTGTGACACTGGTCAAGTGGCAGATAATGGTACTTTGTGGCTTTCAAGTCGGTTTGTTTTTCAATTTCCCATAATAACTTATTCCTTCTCCTTTAAAATGAATGTCATTTTTTTGAATTTAAGAAAATATTTTCCTTCTCTTCCTAAAAATGCTCTAACAAAAATTTACAAAGCTAGGTGTGAAAGATTGAGACTGTTAATGCACAAAGGCATCCCAGAAGATATACGTTGGACAATCGAAGCAAAGGTCCATTTAGTAGGAGAATCTTCAAATTCATTTACCTCATATATGTTAGGTCTTGGTAAAAGTTTGTATTCTAAAAGAAGAAGAGCAAAAAGAAAGCAAGTTTGTCACAAATGTGCACGATGGAATTGTAACAAGCGATATCATTCATTGGGGATGGTTTTCACAAACCGAGAAGATAAAATATACTTTATTAAGAATGGACTAAATAAGGAGTCATTAGATGATATCTTATTTTCTCTTGAGACGCATTCTTGTGGAGTTGTACATCGTGAACTTCTTAAATTGTGGAATCTCTTCAGAGATGAATATAAACATTACAGTCTTGAAATTTTGACTCTAATAGACCATGTTTGCCAATTTATAAGAAAATTAGATAGGAAGCTTATCTTCGACTCATAGAAGGCATTTAAGTCGTTCCTGGACGTAAAATTAGAGGAAGATGTGAGTCACAATCACAATCACATGTATGTTATTATCTTGTTAATCTAAAAAAAGATGATCAAAAAAGTACCATGCTCTTAATTAAGTATGGAGCTGATAACTCCATGAAATGTAGTTATTTATGCCCCATAATTGTGCTTCACGTCATGCTTAGTTCTTGTTTTTTTATGCATATTTGGAAGGTTTTATGTTTATATTTGTTAAATGTCATTTGGATACCTTCTTTTATGTTTTTGAGCAATTTGTGCATATTTGTTGATTAATTAAGTAAATTTACAATTATATTTAACTTGGTGCCTTATCTAATGCAGGAAAGGCTCAAAAGAGACAAATTGATACAAGCCAAGGCCCAGCATTGGAGGAAAGAAGCTAAGGATGCATTCCAGAGTTCCATGCCGAGGTGTGAGGGTCTCAGCCAGTCACATATTGACAGGACAGATAGCTCCACGCCAAGGCGTGTGAATTGGCACGTCGCAGCGCACGTAAGTGAGCTGAGCCTATTTATTCTATTTTTCACGCACCCTTTCGGGCGCTCTCAGTTTTCCTCTTTTAGGTTTTAGTTTTTTAGTTTTCTGGGTTAGAGGCTGCGACTAAACCTCCATTGGAGGTGGAGATGGAGCTTGGGGAGCTAAGGATGGAGCCCTCTTTCCATTGGAGGAGGATCTGAGCTTCAATGGCGAAATCCATAAGCTTTCTCCTTCTCTCTTTTCTCTTTTCTCTTCCTCATTTCTTGAACATATATTTTGTAATTTGTTCTCATGTTCATTGTATAGCTGAGGTTTATTTAGGGATGACTTTGAATCCTTTTATTAATATTAATGATTTGTTCTTTTCTGAGTTTGTGTGGATCTTTGATTTTGTTCAATCATATTGTGCTTAATGCTCTTGAGTGTTTAGCCAACATTTGAGTGAGTTGATAAAATCTAATGAACCTAGACATAGGGATTTGGGTTTGAGATCGTATGTATGGTTGATGCATGTTTGATTCTATTCCAATGACGGGATGAGTTGATTCGCTAATGGGATAGACATATACCTCTTAGCCATGCATAGCACGTGTTTGAGAATAGACCTTAAAGAGTGGATTTTGTGTTAGCTCTCAAGGACACTTAGAGAGTTGGGCAAATGAAACCATGGTTAGATGACCTAGACATAGGCGTTTAGCTAATGTAGATTCTCAAGCTAACCTAATCATTGCATTCATATTTATGAGAAGGATTGCTTGTTGTTAGTTGATGTAAAGGGTGAAGGAGGATTTCCCTAAGCTCTAACCGTTTATCCTTATTGCTTTATGTCTTTACTTTCCTTACTTTTATCCATTTTTATGTTCTTGAATAGAGTTAGGTGAGCTATCGGTTAATACTTAGCATTGGAAATAAAATTATCCTCGTGGGAACGATATCTGTACTCATCATTTTATTACTTGTGCGACCCGTGCACTTGCGGTTAGCAAATGGGCAAACACGTTTTGACCCTACCAAGTTTTTGGCGCCGTTGTCGGGGATAAGGCATTATTTCTGTATTGCTAATATTGACAATGAGTTTGCTTAGTTCTAATTCAAGTTTTTATGTTTTGTTGTTGTAAATAGTTTTAATTCATGTTTTTATGCTTTAGTTTTTAGTTTGTTTAAATAAGTAGTTATAGTTTGATTTTATGTTTTTGTTAAGTTTTTGTTGTACATTCTGTGTTTTAAGTTTTTGGACATGTTTTGGAGGTGATAAGGGCCAAAATAGAGCACCAGTTCCGACAGAAACTGGTTTGCTGCAGAATTCTACAGCATGACCTCTCACGTCGCAGCGTGATAATGTGCATGCCGCTGCATGCCAGTCTCTGCCTGATCAAGAACGCACCAGAGAGTTCCACGCCTCGGCGTGGCCCCTGTTTTTGCATTTTTCTGTTGTTTTCTCTATTTTTCTTTATTTAATAATGCTCAGTTCTAGTTTGGATGTTGTTTTGGCTTGCTCAAGTACCCTATAGACTATGAACACCAAGAACACATATCACTTTGGTTTGGGGGAGTATCATTGCATATTTTCACCCTTAACGCTTAATGTTTACACATGTTTTGATACTTTAAGTATGTACTAGTGATAGTCATCATGCTTTCATGATTATATCCTATTTTGGCTATTATTGGTAGTCATCATGCCTAGTTATGCATGCTTGAATGAAAAATGATAAATCTTTTGAATGCATGATTTGTTGCCATTTGCTAGTGTGTGATGATTGGCCAATGATATAAGTGCTTGCAATTGTCCTCGATTCTTTTATGTAACTATTTGCAATCTTGAAGCATGCTTAAGCAATCTTGTTTGTTTTTATGCATGATGTGTTTCTCACTTAGATGCTTGTTTAATTTTGAAAAAATTTGAGTGCTTGTCTAGATAATGTTTATGGATTGTGCATGTGGATGATTTCTACTATCCTTGAAATTGTTTTGCAACTCTCTTGAGACGAAATCCTAGATTGTGCATGATTGAGGAAATGATTAGGGCATTGTTTGGACCGGTTGAGCCTTTCAAGCTTACCCTTACATGATTATATCCCTAGGTCCTCTTTTGAAGTTTTCTAAATGTTTGGCTTTCTATGTTCTTCTTTCACCCTCATATTTCCTACCTTGTACCCATTCTAATGCATGCGAAAGCTGTGCAATCTTTTCCTCCCCTTCATGTTTGTTGAGTGCATGATATGTTATTTCTTCACTTAAGTCCATTGTTTAGGATATTTATGTTGTTCAATACAAAAGTGGCTTGAAGGAACCATTTGTTGTACAAGAAGTTGTTTTTGTTAAAGAAAAAGAAAATACAAAAAGAGAAAAAGAAAAGAAAAGAAAAAGCAAATGAATGAAAGAAAGCATAAATGAAAAAAGCATCGAGTGGTTCTGAATAGTGTTATTCGTTTCATTTTGTATACCCTTGCTGTAGTGACTCAAGTTTTGAAATATCATGTTATGTTTCTCAATGTTTGTATGTTTTCCATTCCCCTTTGTTCTTCGCCCCATCACCTTGGCCTTACATTATAAGCTATTAAAGTCCCTCTTGATCCTCAATCATGTGTGATTTACATTAGTGGAGAGAGAGTTGTGCTACAATTTTGTGGAGTCTTGATTTGTATCCGTGTGTAGGTTCACAAACTTATCCGGGTGAGCATGATTTGAAAAAGATAAGTTAAGCTTGCATGTTTGTGAGAGATGTCATATGCATGATTAGAAACTTAATTGATGGCATATTAAGGATTGTGTATGTGTTAAGCTTAACTATAATGCATGTGCATTCTTTGAGGGCCATTATAATCATTGTGCACTGGTTGTGGTTAAAAGAAAATTGAATTTATCATTGTTGAATGCATGTGAGCATAAATTGTCAAAGTGAGTTTTCTTAGTCATATTTTGTGTTGCTCGAGGACTAGCAACATCTTAAGTTTGGGGGTGTGATAACTCCATGAAATGTAGTTATTTATGCCCCATAATTGTGCTTCACGGGATGCTTAGTCCTTGTTTTTTATGCATATTTAGAAGGTTTTATGTTTATATTTGTTAAATGTCATTTGGATACCTTCTTTTATGTTTTTGAGCAATTTGTGCATATTTGTTGATTGATTAAGTAAATTTACAATTATATTTAACTTGGTGCCTTATCTAATGCAGGAAAGGCTCAAAAGAGACAAATTGATACAAGCCAAGGCCCAGCATTGGAGGAAAGAATCTAAGGATGCATTCCAGAGTTCCACGCCGAGGCGTTGAAATGTGCACACCGCGGCGTGAGGGTCTCAGCCAGTCACATACTGACAGGACAGACAGCTCCACGCCGAGGCGTGGGAATTGGCACGCCGCGGCGCGCGTCAGCGAGCTGAGCCTATTTATTCTATTTTTCACGCACCCTCTCGGGCGCTCTCAGTTTTTCTCTTTTAGGTTTTAGGTTTTTAGTTTTCTGGGTTAGAGGCTGCGGCTAAACCTCCATTGGAGGTGGAGATGGAGCTTGGGGAGCTAAGGATGGAGCCCTCTTTCCATTGGAGGAGGATCCGAGCTTCAATGGCGAAATCTATAAGCTTTCTCCTTCTCTCTTTTCTCTTTTCTCTTCCTCATTTCTTGAACATGTATTTTGTAATTTGTTCTCATGTTCATTGTATAGCTGAGCTTTATTTAGGGATGACTTTGAATTCTTTTATTAATATTAATGATTTGTTCTTTTCTGAGTTTGTGTGGATCTTTGATTTTGTTCAATCATATTATGCTTAATGTTCTTGAGTGTTTGGCCAACATTTGAGTGAATTGATAAAATCTAATGAACCTAGACATAGGGATTTGGGTTTGAGATCGTATGTATGGTTGATGCATGTTCGATTCTATTCCAATGGCGGGATGAGTTGATTCGCTTATGGGATAGACATATATCTCTTAGCCATGCATAGCACGTGTTTGAGAATAGACCTTAAAGAGTGGATTTTGTGTTAGCTCTCAAGGACACTTAGAGAGTTGGGCAAATGAAACCATGGTTAGATGACCTAGACATAGGCGTTTAGCTAATGTAGATTCTCAAGCTAACCTAATCATTGCATTCATATTTATGAGGAGGATTGCTTGTTGTTAGTTGATGTAAAAGGTGAAGGAGGATTTCCCTAAGCTCTAATTGTTTATCCTTATTGCTTTATGTCTTTACTTTCTTTACTTTTATCCATTTTTATGTTCTTGAATAGAGTTAGGTGAGCTATCGGTTAATACTTAGCATTAGAAATAAAATTATCCTCGTGGGAACGATATCTATACTCATCATTTTATTACTTGTGCAACCCGTGCACTTATGGTTAGCAAATGGGCAAACATGTTTTGACCCTAACAGGAGCCCCTACCAGTGGTAGACCTATCATTGACTCAAGTGGACCTTCGTACACCGGTCCATAAATAAAGTTCATGTGTCATGCTCTAGAGAGAGTAGCATTGTCCATTCCCAAGATTTTCCTAAGCTTTGGATGATTAATGGACATATATAACTGTCCCATCTTTACAGTGCATGTGAAATTGTCACTGAGCTATATACTTACTTTAATTAGTAGGTCTATATGGCGAGTTCTGACTAGTTGCGGAAGAGTACCACCTTTTTAGAATACAGGCCTTTAATTAGGTTTGCAGGAAAATAAGGTTGTTATTCTGTAAGCGGGACAAAAAGAGCTCAAAGGTTTTTGTGGCCTGTTTTGTAGGGTGTTCCAAATCCTTGTAGCTCTTATGTTGCACTGGTGACATGCAACTCAAAGATATGCCACCTACTGCACTGATGACATGTAGTATAAAGATGTGCCATCTTTGTTGAATAAACAGGCGTAAGAGCCTAGCCTCCAGTTTTGGACTGGTTCCAACTCTCATTTTCTTTCAAATAAAAAAATAAAAAAATATATATTTTTCTTAATTTCAAACTTTTCTAACCACAGTCAACCTACCCATATAGGTGCTATCATTACATTTTCTATTCTTTTCCCTATTTAAACACTCCATTTTCTTTATTTTCATCCCACTCATAATCATTTAAAGGGAGGTAAGTGTAGAAATAGAAGGAGCTTTTATTCGTCGATTTATAAATATTTAAGTATTTTGTGGGTCAAGTTTTGGGAAGAGTATAGAGTTTGTAGAAGCAACAGACACTCTTGGTCGAGCGCTTGCTGCAAGGAAAATTCATGTAGTATATGAGGAAGGTAGCATTGGGTTAATGAGGGCTATATCAATCTCTGCACATCTAAGAAGCGGTTAAGTTTTAGGTATCAGTCCTAGAGCTTTAACTCAAAAGAGCATCACTAGAAAGACAATTAGGGAGGAATTACAAGTATCAACTATGCATAGACAAATGAGAAAAATGCTTGAAAATTCTATGCATTCATTGCCTTGTCAGGTGGCTATGGTAATTTGACAGAAGTTTTTGAAGTTGTCTTTTGGGCCCAACTAAACATCCATCATAAACCCATAGGTTTGTTGAATGTTAATAATTTTTTTGATGGTATGTTATCTTTTATTGACCATGTTGTGGAACTGAACTTTATCACACCTTCGAAAAGATGACTCCTTGTCTTTGCTTCCACTGTCGGTGAGTTAATTGATCAATTACAAGCTTTTGTTTATGAACCTGATCCACTAATAGCTGAGATAGATTGGTCAGAAGGAAGCAGCAAGGAACGCAGGTTTGATCTGACATTCTAGTTATAACTTCCCTTTACCTTTGGCTTTTGTTATCGTGCTTTGTTTTTGTTTAAATTTGTGCCAAGTTTTTCTTTTCAGTAATTACCACAACAAATAATATCTTCTATCCTTTACCTATCTATATTTTAACATTAAGGACAATGTTGTGATCTAGTTGGGGGAAAGATAGTTGACCAAAAAAAAAGGAAGTATGTTTATTATTATAATTGTCAACAACTTACTAATAGTAAAACTAATTAAGGATGGTAGAGTAAGGAGTAAATTATGCCCTAGAGGTAAATTTGCTCTTAAGACGCATCTAAATTGGTAGTAGAGTAAGAAGTAATTAGGTAAATAACTATTTTATGTTGATTTATGGAAGTAACGAAGTTTTATCATTTGATTTCCTTTGAAAGATTCAAGTGAATGCACTCTCACATCTTTTGAAGCAATTGAAATTCAGAGATCATAGCATGATTGAATAAATTGTCTTCTTTCTTAAATTTCACATGCTTAGTTATGGATGTTGAATTAGTGGATTAAGAATGATAGATGTACACCTTGTGATATTTTGAGCATATTGATGAATGGATTAAACATTTGTACCATTTTCTTCTTTTTTTTTGTGATTTTCACTCATAGAATTGTTACTCTAGAACTTGCTTTGACTCTATTTGAGGCTATATTTTCACATGCATACATAAACATGATTGAGACATTTTTCTTGAAATAGTTACTTTAACCAAATAACTAACTTGCATATTTTCCCTTGCTTAACCCCTTTGAGCTTATTTGACCATTTATTGTTTTTAGCTCATTATATGCCTTAAAAATATATATATTCTTACCCAACCTTAAGGAATAAGAGAGCATTGACATTGGATGAGTTCTTGAACAAGTGTGGGGAGGTGTGTGCAAAACGGTTGAAGAAAAAGGAAAGAGTAGCCATCTTCGTAAAAAAAAGCAAAAACAAAACAGAAAAACAAAGTGTAAAAAAAGGTCAACAAGGTAAAAAAAGAGAAGTGAAAAGAATATGTAAAAGGGAATTTACATTAGGTAGAGTTGGAATGAACTTTCATACTTGTTATTTGAATATAACCCTAATGTTCTTTTATTTTCTTTAGTATTTAACTTGGCATATCTATATTACCCCCCTCCTTTATCTTGATCCCATTACAACCTTGAATAAAGTCCTCTTGATTTCTGTGTGCATGTGTTTTGAGTAGTGGAGAAGTAGAATATAAGCAAGCTTATGGTAGTGTAATTTTTCATAGGTTGAATTGAGCGAAATACCTACCTTTTAAACACTTGAGGGATTGAGAGTAAATCTTATGAGGATTTAGCATTCTTGACTCTGCTTTTTAATTGAAGTTTCCTTACGTGTTAGTTTGAGATGTGAAGAAATGTTACCTCATAAATATTTTGATTCCTTGAATCTTTAGTTGCTCTTCTTGCTTATAAATGTTTGCATTTTTGAATATCATTGGAAATTGAGTCTTAGAGTTTTTACTTATTGAGTTTGTGTTGTTTTTCCTTGTTCCCAAGCTTTGGTCTTATGTGTTTTGCCCAAGAGTGCAAAAGCTAAGTATGGGAGAATTTAATAGAAATATATTTTATTCATATAATAATCCTCTTATTGGGTTTCTTAAGGTTCAATTAGGCTTAATTAAGTTAGTTTTGTCACATTTTATGATATTGGGCCTAATTGAATTATTGAAGGAATTATTGCATGAATTGACCTTAATTTTTCTATTTGGCAGCATTCAGTAAATTGGTTATAATATAAGTTTTAAATATTTGATTGATGTGATTCTGATCTTGTAGGAAAGTTAAGACAATTCTCTACAAGTTTCATGAAGACCTTAAGAGAGGAATCATACGTTTAGATAATTAAAATTGAAGTGAAAGCAAGAGTCAGAATTCTCATCCCTATAGCTTGACCTCTGCGCACTCATCAATCTGTTTCTTGAGTTATAGGAGTTCAATTGACACCAAACCAAGGCTAAATGAAATATAAAACCCAATCTACAACTTTCATGAAGAGCACAAGAGCATAGTCGAATGTATAATAGGTCATATTAGGCCTAGAAGTCAAAATAGAGGTGCTATTGCTAGAACCCGAATACTGTGCAAAGATTGGGCCATATATTGGGCTGAAAGGGTTAGATTGTGATGAAATCGATGGCATTGGAAAGTTAAGACAAACCCCTTCAAATTTCATAAGACCACTTACAATATTGGTGATGTTATGATAGAGTTATAGTCATGTGAAGATAGCTGAATTGGTTGAGTAGGGAGACAAGCATGGCAATAATTTTCCACTCATCCACCTACTTCTTAACAACTCTATTGTCATGTGTCACTCATCCACCCACTCATTAAACAACTCTATTGTCATTTTGTACCCTTCATGTTCTATAAAAGGCATCATGAGTTACTCATTAGAATCATATTGATTTAGAGATCAAGATCTTGTTCTTGTATTATTTGTTTCTCTTGTTGTAGTTTTCTTTTGTTCTAAATAGAAATTATGTTCATCTTCTTCTTCTTCTCTCTTTCTTTCTTCTTGTTTATGAGTAACTAATTTTCATTTTGCTTGGAAGGGTGAAACTTTTGGTAATGAAATAAGATTAGATTAATCTTTTTCTTGTGCTTGAATGATATATTATCAAGTGATCATTATATGTATTGTATTTTGTTTTCAATCAACTTAGAAACCTTCCTTGTAAGGTGGAGATCTTGATTTGTTGTAGACAAGAGATTGACACAGTGAATGCTTGAACCCATTTACAAGTGTGGGCGTTATTAACCCTCCTTGTAAGTGGAGATCTTCATTTGTTGTACACAAGAGATTGACACAATGAATGCTTGAACATATTTACAAGTGTTGGCATTAGTAGATAATTAAAGGAACCATAATATAATTATATATATAATCTTAAATGAACTTTGAATGCTATATTTTTCGATTGGAACCTCCGTTATGTGTGGATTCTAATTAAGTTATAAAAAGAATTAATCTTGTTCTTAATTTACTTACCAAGAATGGCTAACCTATCCCAAATAAATCTTTTTTAATTGTGAACAAGTTTTATCACCTTTATTATTGTGACAAATCCTTTCCTTACCTCAAAGAATTTTTCTTAATCAATTCCCTGTGAATCAACCTCGGACTCCCAAGAATTATTACTTAAGATAATCTACAATTGAGTTTGCAATAATATCAATTTCGCATCATTGAATAAACGGGAGTGAGAGTCTAGCCTCCAGTTTGGACTGGTTCCAGCTCTTGTTTTCTTCTGAAAAAAAAATTATATTTCTTAGTTTCAAACTTTTCTGACAACAGTCAGTCTTCCCATATAGGTGCTATCATTACATTTTTCATTCTTTTCCCTATTTAAACACTCTATTTTTTTCATTTTCATCTAACACATAATCATTCAAAGGGAGGGTGAGTATAGAAATGGAATGTGCTTCTGTTCGTCAACTTACAAATATATGTGTATTTTGTGGATCAAGTGTTGGGAAAGATAGAGAGTTTATAAGAATAGCAAGTACTCTTGGTCGAGTGCTAGCTATGAGAAAAATTCATGTAGTATATGGGGGAGGTGGCTTTGGGTTAATGGGAGTTGTATCAATCACTGCACATCTAAGAGACAATCAAGTTTTAGGTATCATTCCTAGAGCTTTAACTCAAAGGAACATCATTAGAAATATAATTGGGGAGGAACTACAAGTATCAACTATGCATGAATGAATGACTAAAATGCTTGACAATTCTGATGCATTCATTACCTTACCAGGTGGCTATGGTACTTTGGAAGAAGTTTTTCAAATTATCTCTTGGGCCCAACTGAACATCCACCATAAACTCATAGGTTTGGTAAATGTTAACAATTTCTTTGATGGTTTTTTATCTTTTCTTGACCATGCTGTAGAACAGAACTTTATCACACATTTGACAAGATGGATCCTTATCTCTGCTTCCACCCCCGATGAGTTAATTGATAAATTACAAGGTTTTGTCTATGAATCAGATCTAGTAATGGCCTAGATAGATTGGTCAGAAGGAAGTAGCAAGGAACGTGAGTTTGATCTGACACTCTATCTATAACTTTCCTTTACCTTTGGTTTTATTCATTGTACTTTATTTTTGTTTAAATTTGTGTCAGGTTTTTCTTTTCAATAATTGTCACAACAGGTAATATCTTCTATCCTTTACACATCTATATTTAGACATTGGGGACAATGTTGTGATCTAGTTGGGGGGAAGGATAATTGACAAAAAAAATTTGTCAGTAACTTGCTAAAAGAAAAACCAATTGTGTATGCCAAAATAAGGAGTAAATTTTGCTCTTGAAGTAATTTTACTCTTAAGAAGCATCTAAATTGGGGAAGTAACTATTTTGTGTTGATTTGTGGAAGTTACAAAGTTTTATCATTTGATTTTCTTTGAATGAACTCTCATATCCTTTGAAGCAATTGAAATTCAGGGTTCATAACATGATTGAATAAATTATCTTCTTTCTTAAAATTCATATGCTTGGTTATGAATGTTGAATTGGTGGATTAAGAATGATAGATGTATGTTTTGTGAGATTTTGAGCTTATTGATGATTGGATTGAATATTTGTATCATTCTTTTCTTTCTTGTGTGATTTTCACTCATGGAATTGTTACTCTAGAACTTGCTTTAATTCTTTTTGAGGTTACACTTTCACATGCATTCATAAATATGATTGATGCATTTTTCTTGAAATAGCTACTTTAACCAAATAGCTAGCCTTGCATACTTTTCCTTACTTAACCCCTTTGAGCTTATTTGATCATTCCTTGTTTCTAGCTCGTTACGTGCCTTAAATGAAAAACCACATTCTTACCCAACCTTAGGGAATAAGAGAGCAATGGCTTTGTTATTGGATGAGTTCTTGAATAAGTGTGGGAGTGTATAAGCAAAATGGTTGGTGAAAAAGGAAAGAGTAACCAGTTGAAAATAAAAATTAAAATAAAATAATATATATATATAATAAATATATTTATAAAAAAATGTGTGTATAAAGAAATGCCAACAAAGCAAAAAGGGAAGGGAAAAGAATATGTAAGGGAATTTGCATTATGTTTAGTTGGGATGAACTTTTCATGCTTATTATTTGAACTTAACCTTAATGCTCTTTTATTCTCTTTGATATTTAACTTGTCATATCCATATTATCCCTTTCCTTTACCTTGATCCCATTACAACCTTGAATAACATCCTCTTGATTTGTGTGTGCATGTGTTTTGAGTAGTGGAGAAGTAGAAGAAAAGCAAGCTTATAGTAATGCAAATTTTATGGGTTTAATTGAGTGAAATACCTACATTTCAAACACATGAGGGATTAAGAGTGAATCTTGTGAAGATTTATCATTCTTGACTTATGTTTTTCAATTGAAGTTTCCTTGATTGTTGGTTGAGATGTAAAGAAACGTTACCTCACAAATATTTTGATCCCTTGAATCTTTGGTTGCTCTTCTTACTTATAAACTTTTGCATTCTTGAATATCATTAGAAATTGAATCTTTTAGAGTATTTAGCTTTTGAGTTTATGTTCTCTTTCCTTGTTTCCTAGTTTTGGTCTTATGTATTTTGCCAGGGAGTGCAAAAGCTAAGTGTCGGAGAATTCGATAGCAATATATTTTATTTATTTAATCATCCTCTCACTATGCTTCTTAAGGTTCAATTGGGTTTAATTAAGTTAGTTTTGTCACATTTTATGATATTAAGCCTAATTGGATCATTGAAGGAATTATTGCATAAACTAACCTTAATTTGTCTATTTGGTAGCATTCAGTAAATTGACTATAATCTGAGTTACAAATATTTAATTGATGTGATTTTTGTCTTGTAGGAAAGCTAAGATAATTCTCTACAAGTTTCATGAAGACCTTAAGGTTGAATCACACGTTTGGACAATTTAAATTGAAGTGAAAAAAAGATTTAGAATGTTGATCCTGATAGCTTGACCGATGCGCACTCATCACCCCATATCTTAAATTATAGGAGTTCAGTAGATGCCAAACAAGTCCAAATGAAAGCTAAGACCCAAATCTACAATTTTGATTAAGAACTCAAGAGCTTAATCGGTTGTCTAGTGGGTCATATTGAGTCTGGAATTCAAAACAGATGTGTTGTAGCTAGAACCTAAGCAGTGTACAAATATTGGACCAAAATTGGGTTGTAGGAGTTGTTTTGGGCTGAAATTAGTGTCATTGGAAAGTTAAGACAAAACCCTTCAACTCTCATGAAGATAACGTTTCAAAATGGTGATGTTTTGATAGAGTTATAATTGTTTGAAGACGGTTGTGAGTTAGGCACTTAATTGGTTGGTGAGCATGACACACATTTTCCTTGCATTCACACTCACCAACCAATTCTATTGACATTTTGTACTCTTTATGCTCTATAAAAGGCTGCATTGGCTACTCATTGAGGGCATCTTGGTTGAGGCTTAAGACCATATTCTTGTATTATTTGTTTCTCTTGTTGTAGTTTTCTTTTATTCTAATAGAAGTTGTATTCATCTTCTTCTTCTTCTTCTCTCTTTCTTTCTTCTTGTTCATGAGTAACTAATTCTCATTTTGCTTGGGTGAAAGGGTGAAGCTTTTGGTAATGGAATAAGGTTAGATTAATCTATTTCTTGTGCTTAAATGTTATATTATCAAGTGATCATTTTATGTGTTGTATTTTGTTTCCAATCAATTTAGAAACCTTCCTTGTAAAGTGGAGATCTTGATTTGTTATAGACAAGAGATTAGCACAATGAATGCTTGAACCCATTTATAAGTGTTGGCGTTAGTAGATAATTAAAGGAACTATAATATAATTACATATATAATCTTAAATGAACTTTGAATGTTGTATTTTTTGATTGGAACTCCGTTATGTGTAGATTCTAATTGAGTTATAAAAAGAATTAATCATGTCCTTAATTTACTTACCAAGAGTGGATCTCCTCACCCAAGCAAATCCTTTTTATTTGTGAACAAGTTTTATCACCTTTATTGTTGTGATAAATCCTTTCCTTACCTCAAAGAATTTTTCTTCATCAATTCCCTATGGATCGACCTCAGACTCCCGAGAATTTATTACTTGAGACAACCTGCCCTTGGGTTTGCAACACATACACAATTCATATCAAACACATCTAATTTGTCTTTCATTAAAAAAAAAGCCAAGTTACTCGAATACAATCATCAATGAAAGAAACAAATCATTTAGTCTCAGAAATGTTAGAAATTGATGCAGGACCCTAAACATCAGAGTGGATAAGAACAAAAGGCTCAACACTTTTGTTAGAGTAGGTAAAAAAGTGACATGATGGTGTTTGGAAAATTCACAAGCATCACAATGAAACGACTCAATATATTCTTTTAAAGATGAAAACATAGACTTTAGCAAAGAAAAAGGAGGATGTCCCATACGGTTGTGCTGTAGCCAAATTTAAGAAATAAGAGATTCAAAACTGGACTGATGATAAGAAAGTAGCAACTTCTGATCAGTACCATCATTATTTGGAATATTAAGGAGATAATACAACCCTCCATGTTCCTTAGCAACTCCAATCGTCCTCCCCATGACAAGATCCTGAAAGACACAATGAGACTAAAAAAAGGTTACGACATAATTATTGTCTTTAGTAAGCTTATGAATGGTAATAAGATTGTTGGAAAGCTTTAGAACATGGAGCACATTGTTTAAGTATAGAGAGGGCTGAAGTTTAATAGTACTAAAATCCGCAATTGAGGTATAGGAGCCATCAGCTACGGTTATATGATATTTACTAGAAGATGGTTGATAAGATAATAGGTGTGGTGAATAAAAGGTCATATGGTCAGTTGCACCAGAGTCTATAATCCATAAATTCTCAATACCAAAAGCATTAAAGGATTGAGAACAAAAATTCTTATTAGCATAGTCAGAGAACATGAGTCGGAGGGCTTACTAATAGTGTCAATGAGAGTCTGCAAGCGCTCCAGCTCATTTTTACTAAGTGCTGAAACTTTATCACCCATATTTGAGGCTTCACCTGGAGGCATAGGATCCAAAGTGGTCATATTTGCCTGATTTTGCTGCATGCCCTTGAACCACAAGCATAACCTTTTTTTCTTTTTTAACGTTGAGAGGCTGAACGTAAAAGAAATAAAATATTAAAAAAAAATAGGCTGAGGCTGAACGAAGGGATGAAAGATGGTGGCAACGAGAGAGGACAAGGGCGAGACCAGAAGCAAGAATGGGCAAGACACAAAAACAAAGGTCGCCTATGGCGACAGAGAGTGGCGGCAGCTTAAACGGTAGGGTCAATTGGGTAACAACCCTGGGGTACGCAACCGTTCGTAGATCTGGTCAGGTCTTGCGGGTCGCGTGTCAACGTTTGTGGGTCGCTGGTCGCAAATCTTGAGTTGTGGAAGTGTGATGGAGTCTCGGTGGTAGTGCAATTCTGGTCTGGTGAGGTGGTGCGGTTCTAACAATCTAGTGAGTTTTGGTATAGTGCGGCAGCAACAAACTTGAAGATGATAGCGGTATAGTTTTGATTGAAGGTAGTAATGAAGGCCGCCAGAATCCCAGCGATGAAGGCTGGCTCTAAACCCAACAATGATGGCTGGTCGATCAGCGATAATAGCTTATTGCAACAAAAATAATAGAGGCTCCCAGATCGGGAGCTCAGATACTAACTTGAAAGAATATTTCTAAATATTTATAATTATTATTGCTTAATCACAATTGTACATGTATGATCTACATTATATAGGCTTATGACAATAATTATTTGCCTAAAAAAGAGCTAACTTATAAGAAATAAATTTATCCTAATACAAGAATCAAATATGTCCTAATAACAAAAATTAGGAAATAAATATATACAATAAAATCTAACAATAAATATATTTTTACGTATAAGAATCACAATGAATGTGAGGTTATAATAAAAAAATTATTTGAGCTCAAAAGATGAACATTTCAAGTCTTAGTATTAGAGATACAATAAAAATTATTTGTTCATGTCAGCCAACAAGGGTTGTCTTGGTTCCTCTCGGGGTCAAGGGCCCAAGTGTCATGACCAGAAAATGGGTTTTCCTGGGTGTAGTAGGGGTAAGGCTAGAAGTGAACTCAACTCCTTATGCTGACTCCATTCATTATTTATAGGTCTAAGGGGGTGCGTGAATTTGAATAATTTTTTCATATTTAATGATGCATTTTTATTCGATATTTCATAATATTATTGGTTTTTCTTACGTTATTCTTTTTTATTATTAAATTTATAAAAATTAAATAATACTAATTGATATGTATATATATATATATTATTTTTACTAATTTTTTAATTAAAATTAGTACATCATTCTGGCGAATTTATCTATCAAAGACTTTTAAAAAATCAATGCATTTTTTTTCCGGTAACGATTATTCACCAAAAATTTCTAGTAGATATTCCGCTAGAAAATTACTGACGGATATACTATTGATATTTAGCTGTTGAAAATTTTCAATAAATTTCCCCCAATAAAAGTTTCTTGCAAGGGTTTTACCAGCCACCAAAATACGATAGAAATAAAAAAAAAGTAGCTGAATTTGGCCTATTATTGGCAAATATGACCACCAGTAATATGTAAATTTCTTGAAGTGCCCTTTGCTATCTTAAGACTCTCATTATAGCATCTTTGAGTCATGGCCTAGTCTTCCTTGACTATGATAATTTCGATTTCTTTATTCAAAAACTTCTTGGCCAAGTAAGTGGTCGAGATTACAGTACAAAAGGCGTTCAGCGAAGGGCGGCCCAATATGAAGTTGTAAGCAGAAGTACAATCAACTACCAAGAATTTGGCCTTGATTGTTTTAATAAGGGGTTTCTTGCCAAGAGTCAGATGGGTTTCCACTTATCCCACTAGGGTAATTTTATCTCCATTGAAGCCAATTAGTTCACTGGTGCACGAGATTAGCTATTGCTGGGAAATTCAAATTTTTTGTACAAGTCTAAGAACATGATGTCTGTCGAGCCTCCATGATCAAAAAATATATGGCAGCCTTCAGCATTAGTGATTACTCCAAATATCATTAAAGGATCATCGTGCTCTGGCATCAAATTCCCGTAATCCTCATTAGAAAAGGAGATTGGTGGAGCCTTCTGCGTTCTGGATCCCGCTTTGGAGATCGGATGGGAAGCCACACTTAAAACTAAACAAAGGGCTTTTTTTCGTGCATTGTTTAACTCTCCACTACCAGTAAATTTACACAAGATGGTGTTTACTGTTTGGGTGATTTTGACATGATGGCGGTCATCATTCTGGGGGGACGAAATTGGGGGGATTGTTTATCCTAGATTTTTCTGTTATCTTGAGGAGCTCCTTCTCTTTGGTTATCATTTCTTGCCTGAGAACTCCTTGTTTGGTAATAGGAAGGACTTCATTTCAGACTATAACTTCTCTTCCTGAAGTTCTGAGATCTACACTAATTATCACTCCGGGTTTGGCGAACATACCATCTGAGAAGGCCATCTCAGACGAGAGATTCAATGGCATCCCAGAGACAAACGCAGTCCTCTGTGTTGTAACCATAGCCACTATAGAATTCACAGTCCTTGAACTTATCTTTTTTAGCATGCTTTTTTAGCGAATGAGGTTTTTTAAACACTCAAGAACTTAGTATTCATTACCTCCTTATAGATCTAAGAGCGGGGAGCGTTGAGAGGTGTGTAGTCTGGATACCTCCCTTTTGGTGGCGATTTGGACTTTCGTGGTTGTGAAGGGGCCTAGGTTGGCTTAGGTTGTGCATCCTCATTTTTCTCCAAGTTTTTCCTCGCTTTGATAATGTCTTTTGCGTTAATATACTTCTGGACTCTTTCTTTGAATTCATCCATTATGAGGGCTTTTCTCTTTCAAGGGAGTGGAACAATGGACTTTGTCGAAGCTCGTAACTAATGTAGTGTAGGGCCAACCTTTGGTCCTAGTCCTTGATATTCAAAGATTCCTTGTTAAATCTTTCTATGTAATCTTGAAGGGACCTATCATTTCTTTGCTTGACCTAGGCAAGGCATGAAATAGACTTCAGCTACACTTTACTTGTAGTGAAATGCAACAAAATCTCAAGGACAAGCTATCCTAATCGGTCACGGATCTTTAAGGAAAGGGTGGTAAGCCATCTCAAGGCAGCCTTTTTGAGTGAAAGAAAGATGACTTAGCACATGAGAGGGTCATCATCTCCTGTAAACATCATGGTTGAAACGTAGGCCTCCAAGTGTTCCTACGGATCCGTCATACCATAGTATACCTCAATGTTCGTTGGGTACTTGAATCACTTTGGAATCTTAAAATCCATCATTTCATCAGAGAAAGGTTGATCGTGTTGAGTTAGGCTTCCCCGCCTTTTGAGTTGTGTTTTCAACATCACAGTTCTCGACTCACGCCGGCTCCCTGTTATGGTCACGTTCTTTTCGTGGAATTTGGTTCTTAACCTTTCGTTCCACATGGATTGATTTCTCCAGCTCTGCCAGGCATTTGCCTTGTTCCTGGAATCGTTCATCCTGATGGCAAATCAAATCCACCATCTCACAACGTGACAGCTCACGGCGGACAAACTTTTCCTACTGGGAAAGGTTGTCATCCTCATCTCTGTGGCTAAGATGTTATAATGTCGAGACTCGGGGTTTAGTATTCTTGGGTTGGGCCTCATGTGAACCAAGTTGTTGCTTGGCTAGAATCCAGGACGGGTGAGGGAAAAGGTTCTCATTGGAGAGGGTGGCTTCCTCTCCATCCTTCCTAGAATCTAGGTGGGCAACCGGTTGGTTGCGTGCAGCTGATGTGTGGCATTAATCATTTTCTTGGAATATATTTTTCATCAAAAATGTTCTTTTTCCTGGCAAGTGATTGAGTGAAGCAAAGCATCCAAAGATTATTGTACTGCCTATCCTATGCTTCCTTTCTCTATTTGGTTGCCATGTTGCTTAAAAGATTTGGTGGTTCTTATTCTTTGCAGGCATATGCCTTTACAGAGGCTAGGTGCAATACGCTGTTATAGTTCCAAAGAAACCCTCATTCCAAAAATTTGCTACACAGGAGCATTGTTCACAAAATTATGAGTGTAATAGTAGAAAAAAGTGGTCTTGTGGTGTTTTGGGAAGGCAATATTGTATTTCAGATAAAGGACTAGTAATGTACTTGTCTGAAAAAGTGCTTAATAAATGAGATAAAGGACAATAAATTTACATCTTACCATCACTAATGGAAAAAACCATAGTGCAATCCATCATTGTTGATATCTTGTGGGCTACTGTGATTATTGTACAATCTGCAAACTTTATCCTAATGGTTTTCTATAGAATCAAATCAATTGTATTACAATGATGTCAAGTCTCACTGTTCAGAAGCAATTAAGTACGGGTCTTGTCGAATGTAGGGAGTGAAGTTGAAGGAAAAATTTAAAGAACCAGTGATAGACTCAAAGTCCCATATTGACTAAAGATTAGAGTAAGAAAGTGATAAGCATCTATAAAGGTAGGGGTAAGTGTTAAGTTATAATTTAATTCTAATATATTATTTTTATTCTAACTTACTAACTTAGGTATTGAATTTTATTAAAACTTAATTAAAAATATATTAATATATTATAATAAATTAATAATTATAATTATTATAATATTATTATATTATATATAATTAAACAGGTTAGGCTGGCTTGTCAGGCCTAAAAGGCCTATTAGACGGCCTGAGATCTGGTCTTTTTAATTAAATAGACTTTTAAAAAATTATTGGCCTAATTTGTTTAGTAAACAGGTTAGGTCAAGTCAGGCCTCAAGCAGACTAGGTCATAGGGCCCTGATGGGCTGCCTGACCTTTTTTCACCCTTAGTGGCAAGCAAGAATGAAGGTCTTCTGTGAGCTATTTGCCTTTATTACAATTATGGAAGTCGTACTAAGAGCTAGATAGATAGGGTTTAAGTCATTGAGTAAAGACAAATGTTTTAAAAATTGAATTAGATCAACTGATGGAATAGGTTGGATAATGAATCAGTCATGTCTCCTATCACGATTGTGATTGCAATGAGAGGCAATCGGAATTTAAAAATAATATAAAAAAGGGGAGTTGTCATCAACTTTATTGAGTTAGGAAAAAGTTGGAAACCCCCAAAAATATTTTTAGAAACCTAATTTGAGTAAACCAAATTAGGTTTAGGTCTCAATTATTGATAGGAAAAGGTGAAAACTAAATTCCACAGGACACCTATACATCCATTGTAAGACGGTTACCTAAAGTCAATTGTGCAAATTAAATAATCTAAAAATATTTAAAAAATTTGAAAAACAAAATAAAAAAGGGAGAGAGTCGCCACAAACTTTATTGGGTGAGGAAAAAGTTGGAAAACCCAAAAAAAAAAATTGGAAAACTAGTTTGGGCAAGTCAAATTAGGATCAGGAGTCGATCATGCACAGAGAATGGTAAAAACTTAATTTCACAACATCCGTATACACTCGTCCTAAGACGATTATCCTAAAGTCAATTGAGTGAATTAAATAACCTAAAAAATATTTAATTTTTCACAAAAAGTAATAAATAATCAATGACAATGAAATATTTACAAAAAATAAAATGAAAATAAACATAAAAAATGGAATTACAATTAAAACAAGGAGAAATTGCACTAACCTCTCTTAAGGTTTGGCTTACTTACACCTGACACTCCTATTCTTTCAGAAATTATACCAACCTCTCTTGAGATTTATATTGTCATTATATTGACCTTTCCTTGAGGTTTATATTGTCATTACACTGACCTCCTCTTGAGATTTTTATTGCCATTACACTTACCTCCCATCTGTTTTAGGGGAGGTTAATGTAGGAGTGCAAACAAAAGAGTGTCAGGTGTAATTAAGCTAAACTTTAGAGGGAGATAGTGTAACATCCTTAATATTATTACTAATAATGTATCTGGAAGTACACATTAGCAATTTAAATTAAGCATGTCACATATTAACTAATATAATAGTTTTGAAAATAAATATAAGAGATAAACAAAATATGAGCCTTTTGTGGTTGAATTTATACACATATTACACATATCCTTATATAAATATGCATATCAATGTGTAGATTACATAATTATGTCTCTAGATTCTTGTAAATACATTCAAGTTACTAAGATACTAAAGCTAAAACATCTCGTACAATTCTTTGTCTTCATGCTTCACATGCTGGCTCTTATACTTATCCTGAAAATATTGTAGAAATACAAATAGAAAATAGGTGAGAATTCTAAGAATTCTCAATGGTACTGTTTTTAAAAAAACAAGTGCCATCATAATGCTTCCAATTGCTTCTGAGAAAAATCATTTCAAAACTCATTTAAAAAGTAAGAAGATGGCAAAAGCCAAATCCAATTCTTCCTCTTCCCGAAGCAGAAATCCAATTTATCATTTAATAAAAATAATCATTTATACAATCAACTAATTCATATCGTTCATCATATATTTAAAAAAACACGTGCCATCATAATGCTTCCAACTGCTTCTGAGAAAAATCATTTCAAAACTCATTTAAAAAGTAAGAAGATGGCAAAAGCCAAATCCAATTCTTCCTCTTCCCGAGGCAGAAATCCAATTTATCATTTAATAAAAATAATCATTTATACAATCAACTAATTCATTTCGTTCATCATATATCTCATTATTCATTAAATATCAATATTCATTATACTTAAATATCATGATTCATCATTTCTTATTATCAAATAGGTAGTGAGGGAATATCAATCCTCATGCTACCATAATAATGAGGGAATCATCCTTCCTCATTTAATAAGTCTCAATTCAAGTATAGTGAAAGAATCATCCTTCCTTTACTACTTTGATAGGGAGGGAATTATCCTTCCTCACTCTAGGGAATTATCCTTCCTCACTCTATAAATCATCTAGAGTAAAGAGGAAATCATCCTTCCTCATATTACCCTTCTTTTAATATAGGAAGGGAATTATCCTTCCTCACACTATCAATCTCGTTAATCACATTCCTTGAGTTCTCAACAAGTGAACAATTTCCAATCACATTTATTCATCAATTGAACACCAAAATTCTAGTCATACAAGGCAACAATCTGCCAAGACCTTCAATCATCATTTAGGTAATAATTTCATGCACAAAAGCAATCAAATTTAGGCTCATAACAGGGTAGCATTCTGTCATAATTTTCAATCATCATTCAAGACACAATATCATACACAAAAACATCATAATCTTGGTCACAATAGGGCAGCAGCCTGTTGTGACTTATTCAGCCCAAATCCAATCATTTTCTCATTATAATCAACATCACAAATTCACACAAGAATCAATAAAATAAGGAGAACAATTTAAGTAATGAAATTTCTTCAAAATCCTAGCTTGGTCGTGAGTTATATCATCACAAAATAACTCAATTCAAAATCAATAAGGGTAACACAAAGCAACTCTTGGCCATGAAAATAGGGCATAAAATAATTCAATTCAAAGTCAATAAAGGTGGTATAAAATAGCTCTTAGTCGTGACTTTCCCATTGCATGGAAATCAAAGTGTGAACACATGAAATACATGGTTTCTCCTACTTGGCCAGTCGTGACCTTCCTCAATGGCACAAAGTCCATAAATTTATCAAAGTGTGATCACACATCAATTTCTCCTATTTTCCTTAAGCTTGACCGTGAACAACAAGCACAAAGTAACATAATTGTCAAGCACATAGTAACACAATTCAAAGTCAATAAAGGTGGTAAACCTTTGCTTGGTTCAGTCGTGACATTCTCAACAACAACCAAACAAAATCAACAACCAAGAAAATCAACAACCAAGTGTGAACACTTAGAAGGAACACACAGTTTTCATCAACAAACAATATCATAATTTCCAAGTCAAAAATCAATGAAAAAGGAGAAGTAAATTTAAAGCAATAACATCCACAAAAACTCTATTTTGGCTGTGCATAAGGATCACAAATATAATCCAAAATTAATAGAATAGAGGAACAAGTTGAAAACATAAACCCCCTACCTCAATTTCCTAGCTTGTTGGAGCTTGATTCCTTGAACTTTCCTTACACTTTCTTCTTCTTTTTCCTTTCTTTTTCTCCTTCCTTCTGCTCATTTTTTTGCCCTATTTTTCTGCAGTTATGTGCGTGAGAAAAATGAGGCAAAACATGAAGAGAAAGGTCAATTAAAAGGGTAAAGATGATGCAAAATTCAAAGGCGGTAGAAGACTAAAAAGTTGGCTAAAATTTTTCATGCTAAAACTTTTGAATCTGTTACATACATTTTAATCTTCTAAAGTTTTTCAAGTATCCATAAGTGTTATGAAAAATTTTAGAACAACTTAGTATTTAGATCCATTTTTTCATAATTCTCCATATACTGTTATTTATTAGTTAAACTTCATTATTTTGTCCTAAGTTAAGTTAAACTTAAGAATTAAGTAAATATGTTTACTGATACTTATCTTAGTGTGTATTATATATCAAATTATTCTCCATGTTTCACTTGTCATTCCCATGTGATTTCATAATTTTCTATGCTTCTTAATTGTTCTGGCTATTCCTCTTCAGTATCTTCAAAAATATCAAACTAACTTAACTGATTCTTCAAAATTTACTACAACTCATATAAATTGTCTGTAACGAGGAAATAATTTTTTCATTTTTATTTCCCTTATATCAATTGTTTACATAGAAACTTTAGTTATTTTTTCTTATTCAGTGTTATAGAATTATGCTCAATCTAGTCCAGAAGGTTGCTCGAATTAACAGATAACTCATATCAGAGTTACTGAACTTCTATAACTCTGATTAGAGCTATTAGGTTAAGGAGAATGTTACAAATAGAGTAATTTGTCCTTAAAAAATCAATGACAATTAAAATAGTTACAAGCAATATAAAAATCAAGAATTAAAACATTCACGGTCAAAGAACAAATTAAAAATAAATTAAGCATAACAATAATTTACAAAATTTACAATAGATGAACACTATTTACGTAAAAATCAAATAAATCAAAATTAAAACCAACATATTTACAAATAAAAAAAGAAAATAATATTTAAAAAATATAAATTATGAAAATTTAATTTTGACTTGACTTTTGGCCTACGTATCCTCTAAGTACAACAAGAAATTCAAAGCCAACACAGTTCTTTAAAAAATAAGTGTGGATTAGTGAGTTTTAATTAAATTTGTGACTAAAAAATTGTCACAACTCAGTTGGCCTTCTAAAAGGTTATGGAATTAACAAGTTATCACAACTCAGCTAGCCCATCTTTATTATTGAATTAATCCTAAAATATCTAAAAAATTCAACAACTAATAAATAAATAAATAAACCAAACTTGCCAATAAATAACCTAAAATGAACAAAACAAGTATATAAAAAAATAGTTACATAAAAAAAGAAGAGAAAATAAAGAATAAACAAACTTACCTCCAAGGTTTGTAAACATTACGCTTGTTACACAGGGTCTTTCGTGCTCTCACAAATCAAATCTTGAAGAGCAACAAATTTTTTTTACTAAAATCCTAAGGCTCTGTGTGAAATTTTTTTGGATGACTTAAACAGTTGATGATCACTTTTTTATATAGGAGGTGGGGAGTGTGAAATAACATGATTTTTTCGATGTGGGACTTAGTGTAAAGAATAGTTTTCTAATATGTGACTTTATACATAAAAGAGATGATGGCACATTTTTTTTCTCTTTCTTTGTGATCTTTTTCTTCCTTTTTTATAATTTTTTTAAAAGACCTTATCAAAATTAGGTGCTAACATCGCTAGTTCGAACATTTTTTTAGTTCAACCACAATTCAATCATAGTTCAACTACAAATTTAGCTGATTAAATTAATTGAACTATGATTCGAAGACCTTGCCAGTTCAAATTTTGGTTCGATTTTTAAAACATTGATCCTCACAAGCAGAACTAAAACTCCAATTGAAGGTCCCTATATCCATGGGTTCTTCAGTAATACCTTTGCACTTGCACTTCTGTTTACTCCCTCAAAGGAAAGCAAGAAAAACCAAGGACAAAGTACAAATTTGATAAAATAATTAGTGAGGAATTAGATCAACTTGTGATAATAAATACGATCTTTATCGGCTGATATACATTGAAAAATGTGCTATATGAAACTTTCATAAGAAAGTAACTTGACTTTGGTGAATTTTTCATGGGATTTAATTTGCAACATGGAATGTGTTACAAAATTGCACATATTTTTAGTTTATTTATTAAGATTTTTATTAAATTTATTTATTTTTTCTTGATTTTAGTTAATTATATTTAAATTATAGATAATTCAATTTTTGTTGAACCTTTTATTCATTTGTTAGATTTTTTAGGTGTAATCTAAAAAGTTTTGGGGTTAAATTGAGAATTGTCTTGAAGACTAAATTTTTTAAGAGATGTTATCTTATCCTAATTTTATCCAAAGTCAAAAGTGGATGGAAGACTCATAACTGACTCTGATTGAATGGAAATCCTTATAAAAAAAAAGTCAAGAGTTATTAAAAGGATAGAATAGATATTACCTGAGTAGCATGGATACAAATATAGGACACGGATATGACATGACACTAATATATAGATATGACAAATTTTTAAAATTATAAGACACAATACGGTTAAGATATAACATATAAAATTAATATAATATTAACATAAAAACATAAATCATACATTAGAGTAAAAACATCAATATTCAATAAGTCAGCTTTAGTCATTGTAGATACATTAAAATAATATAAAGATATAGCTACAAGTATCCAAAAGTATTCAAGAATTATTAGATACGATATGTTTCGAATACGAATACGACAACAGTTTTGAAGTATCAGTGCTTTATAGGATATTACAGCACACACATACCACACGTAGTTTCTCACGTTGGAAGAGCAAGGAAGACAACAAGAGCAAGAGCACCAAGGAAGATCATAGAGCTACTCCAAATTTTATCTTTCATTCTTCATTGATTTTCTTATGTTGTTCTTAAGATTTATAGTTTGCTCTATTATTATGAGAGGTTAAGTACCATTTCTAGGATTAGGGAAGTAACTCATCTTTAATATGTAATTAGGTCGATTTACTCTCTTAATTAGTGGTAAATATTGGTTCTTGGTTATAGCACTCTTAATGCTTGCTTTATGTTGCACATCATAAATGCAAAGATCTAAGATATTTGGAGGTAAGGATCAAGAAATGAAATCTAAATATTTATCAGAATATCTAATAATTGAATATAGCAGCTTTAGACTTAGAGATAGGCTAGACCCTTTTAACAACCATGAATTATCGAAGAACTTAATAGGTTTCAATTAACATAGTACCTTTGAGAGCCAGTATTATTTTAATTATAAGATAATTCACCTTCAAGAATAATATTAACCTTAATTAAGATAAGGACGATTGCTATCAATTGATGTAGTGAAATCACGATCCTAGATGTTTTATTAATTGAATTTTTTCCTTGCTAAAGTTTGTGTTTGTTTAATTGCTACTTTAATATTGTTTTATTTAATTTAGTTTACTTTAATTTAATCTTCATGAAAACGATATTCAATTCACTATTTTTATAGCTGTCAAAATGGGTTGAACCCGATAGGTTGATTTTGACAAAAAGTGCGTGTTGGGCTAAAAAATTCAAGCACGAACTTAATTTGACTCGACGTGACTCGGCTCGATCAAACCCAGGACTAAAATCGGGCTAACTCGCTTTGAGTCGGGCCGACTATAACATCCTTAATATAATTACTAATAACGTGTCCAAAAGTATGCATTAGTAATTTAAATTAAGCATGTCACGTAATAATTAACATAATATATTTGAAAATAAATATAAGAGATATATTAAAATATGAGCATGTTGTGGTTGAATTTATTCGCATAATGCGCATATTACTAAGAAAGGAAGTTTATACAATGATATAATTTATATTATAATACCCAGTAATTACATAATATATTATAGAACTCTAAATATAGAACTCTAACAGATGGCAAAAGCCAAATTCAGTCCTTCCTCTTCTTCAGGTAGAAATCCAATTATTAACAGTTTCCAAAAAAGCAATTATTTAACAAGTACCATAGATATTTCTGTAAATAATCTCAAAAATAATTTTCAAACAAGAATCATGATTTCAATTTCATTCAATGATTCTGATATCAATACTACATCATAAAATAACATTTCTAGTCCAAATTCATGTAAGTCTTCTAGTATTACAAAATTATATCAAATCTTCATACCTAAGATTATATCTTTTGCTCATACATGAGCATATATCAGGGTACTCTCATACACGAGTTTATACCCGTTACTCATCAACGAGTCTGTCCTCATACACGAGATTGTCTGGATATTCTTATACACTAGTTTATATCCTTCACTCATACACAAGCATATTCTCATACACAAGTTTATATCCTTCGCTCATACACGAGCATATTCTCATACATGAGATTATCAGAATACTCTCATACACGAGTTTATATCCTTCGCTCATACACGAGCATATTCTCATATACGAGATTGTCAAAATACTCGCATACACGAGTTTATATCCTTCACTCATACACGAGCATATTCTCATACACGAGCATATTCTCATACACGAGATTGTCAGGATACTATCATACACGAGTTTATATCCTTCGCTCATACACGAGCATATTCTCATACACGAGATTGTTAGAATACTCGCATACACGAGTTTATATCCCTCGCTCATACACAAGCATATTCTCATACACGAGATCATTTTTATCCTGATGCACGAGGTTAAGTCTATTCTTATTCAAGATACTCTCATACACAAGTTTGTATCCTCTACTCATACACAAGTTTATGTCGGGTATTCTCATATACGATTCAAATTCAAATTCAAGCACAAAAACAATCAAAATTCGATCACAAATAAGGCAGCACTTTGCCATGATCTTCTATCACAATTCAAGCCACAATTTCAAGTATAAAAGCATCAAAATTATAATTAAAACAGGGCAACATTCTGCCTTGAATTATTCAGCCCAATAACATCCATGTTTTCATTATAATTAACATCACAAGTTCAACACAAAAATTAGATGGAAGTAAAGGACTCCTATTGTCTCTAGGTTGGCCGTGTACATCACTCAATGGACACAGTCTCACTTTCATCAACAACCAAAGAAAATCAACAATTAAGTGTGAACACTCTTTAAGTGTGATCACATAGTTTCTCCATGGATTGGACGTGAGCTCCAATTGATCCCAAGGACCATACTTTTGTTTCAAAATCAATAGAAAAGAAAGAATTAATTTAAACCAAGAAATATTCACTAAATTTCTAACTCTGCCGTGAATCACATGGTCTTTAAACTCGTCCAATAACTCAATTTTTTATTCAATAATTTATAAAAGAATAAGAATAAAATAGAAGTAAGCATCCCCTACTTCTATTTTTCGAGCTTGTAGATGCTAGGTTCCTTTTCTTTTTTCCTTCCTTCCTTTCTTTCTCTAGCCGTTGGTCTTCTTTTTCTCTTTCCTTTCCTCCCTTTCTTCCTCTCTTTGCTTGTTATACGTGAAAAAGAGTGGTCAAAGATGAGAAAGAAGAAAAGAAAAGTCTGGAGAGAATAAACATAAGTGGAACCGTGTGGAAATTTTTTAGAGCAATTAATGAAAGAATGAAAAGTCATAGATGAAGGAAGCTTCATAGTTTCCTCCTACCTCTATTTCGTTTTTCTTCTCTAAATTTTGGGCTACTGCAACCATGTGGAAATTTTGAGAGAAAGTCACGTGAACCTAGAGAAAAATCAATGGAAAGAGTGAGAAGTCAAAGAAAGAAGAATGATGAATGGAAACTTCATGTTTTTTTCTCCCTTTCTTTTGGCTTACGGTTGCTCACTTTTCTTTGGCTGTTCTACGTTTCTTTTCTCCTTTGTTTTCAGCTGTTCAGCCGTGTGAAAGAAATGAACAAAGAATAGAGAAAAGTTTAGAATTTTGTAGAAACAAGTGTGGCGGTCGATGAATACAGAAATGAGGTGTTGAATCTTTTGTATCTATTACGTAAATTTTAATCTTTTAAAATTGAGTTTTTAAGTATCTATAAGTGTTATAAAAAAATTTTAGAACTCATCTTGGTCCTTGTATTAATTTTTTCATAACTTTCCATATAATACTATTTATCAGTTAAGTTTCATTACTTGATCTCAAGTTAAATTAAACCTAGGAATTAAGTAGATATACTTACTGATACTTATCTTAATCTGTATTATATATCAAATTATTCTCCATGTTTCAATTGTCATATCCATTTAATCTTATAATTTTATGAACTACTTAATTGTTCTAACTATTCCTCTATAGTATCCTCAAAAATATCGATCTAGCTCAGTTGATTCTCTAAAATTTACTACAACTCTTATCAATGTCCTGTAACTAGGAAATAAATTTTTCATATTTAATTTCATCATATCAATTGTTTACACAGAAACTTTAATTATTTCCTTATATTCAATCTTATAGTATTACGCTCAAATTAGTTCAAAAAATTACTCAAATTAATAGATAACTCTTATCAGTATTACTGAACTTCTATAACCCTGATTAAAATTATTAGGTTAAGGGGAATATTACACCAACCCGTTAGCCTGAATTTTAATTAATTTTTTAATCTAATAATATACACTTAAAAAGAAAATATCATTTTTTCTTAGAAAATTAAAACTTAATTACTAGATAAACTAATTATCTAATTTATTTATTATTGACTCAAAACTAAGTAACTTAAATTTCTTATTTTTTACTAATTTATTTATTTTTAAATTAAATTTATTATTAAAAAAAATTATCAGGCTGATTGACCAACCCGCCTAACCTGCATCCCACAAAAGGTTAAGTTGAGTTAGCAAAATATTAGCATGAAATATAATTTGCTTAGCCCAAAAGTGACCCAATCCAAAGTGGCCTAACTCGATTTTATTAGCTCTAACTACTTTATTATTTGTAACGACCATGCACTTACGGATCAATGATATAACATGCATAAGAGTGTGAGAAAGATTTAGGTAGCTATGACATTTACGATATGTTTTGGACTAAAGTTTCCATTTTTTTTATGGCTCAATAATTTTTATTTTAACTTTTATTTTACAATTGTGACAATAAGATTTGAACCTAAGATTTCATGGTGTAAATTATCCCAATTCCTTATCACTGCCCACTTCTAATGGCTTATTTTACCTTTGTTTATAAAAGCATGAGGTTTTTACCTTTTTTTTCCATTAATGCTATAATATGTAACTTTTTTTTTCCAATAGTAGTTTGAATCTATAATTTCATACAAACTAATTGAGTTTCTCACTACTAGTTAAATCTTAATAGCTTGTTTGTTTTAATATATTCTATATACATTTGATGTATTTTTATATTTATGTAGGGTCACATTAATATTTTTCCATAAATCACATTAAGTCTAATAATTTTGTAATCACTTATTATTATTATTTTTGTATTTATAAATTAAAATCCATCTTATCTTGTGTTAAATTTAAATAAAAATACAAAAGATCTTATTACATTTAGTTAGAATTCTGGGCAATTAAGTCGCATCAAATCTTTTAGAAGACTACTTGAATTTGAAATTCACTCAAGCTATGGACTGTCCTCGAACTTGCTTATACCTTCCCACGCCAATTATTGTACCTCTCCTAGTGAATGCTATTCAGGGATGGCACATTCGCAGTTTGGCTGTTCCCCGCCTCTATAACTTTTTCTCAGACCTTTGATTCTCATTTCCGTAGAAATTTTTTTCCCATTTCCATTTCTTATTGGGAGGTGAGGACTTTAATATTAGTTTAAAATTTAAAAAAAAATAAAAAATACCTATAAATTTAAATAATTTTAATTTAAATTAACAATATTAATAAATTAAAATAATAATTTATTATGAAATAATATGTTTTTATTTTTTAATTTTAAATTAATATAAATTATTAAAAATACAATAATTATATATATATATATAATATAATCAATAATAATAATTTAATAGTTTTTTTAAAAACAGAAATTTCACAAAACAGGAATACAATCCCGGTCTCCAATCCCACATTTGTCTAAGAGGGATTGTTATCCCTATCCCCATCCCTATAAAATAAAAAATTTCCAATTCAAATTCTCAAATTGAGTAATCCCTACGAATATTCCCATGCTGGGAGATATATTCTTCTCTATCCCTATTGCTCTATATGCCCAACAACATCATTGACTTGATTCGAGCCAGGACAGATAAAAACACTCTACTCTTCGTTTTGCTTAAACATGGAACAACTACTTTGCTTTCGCTTCTGGGTTTTCACGTTTTCATTGCACTTCTTCATGGCCTTCTTAGCTCTAAGTCGTGGAACTAACTTCACCACAGATAAGTATGCACTTCTTGCCCTTAAATCTTCAATCACGAAGGACCCTTACCATTTTCTGACTCATAATTGGTCTGCCTCCTCTTCTATATGCAACTGGGTTGGTGTCACTTGTGATGCTCACCACCATGGAAGGGTGAGGACTTTAAATCTTGGTAACATGGGTCTTAATGGTACCATACCCTCTCATTTGGGAAACCTCACCTTCCTTATTGAACTTGACCTTAGTGGAAACAGTTTCCATGATCATTTGCCAGAAGGACTAGTCCAGCTGCGTAGATTGAAGTCACTCAACTTGAGCTACAACGAACTTAGTGGAAATGTTCCGGCATGGATAGGAGGCTTATCTTCACTCCGAAACTTATCCCTTCGAAATAATAGCTTTGGTGGTTTCATTCCAAAGTCTCTATCCAATTTGACAATGTTAGAGATCTTGGATTGGAACTACAATCACATTCAAGGAACCATTCCACCTGAAGTTGGCAAAATGACCCACTTGAGAGTTTTATTGATTGCTGTAAACAATCTGTCGGGGACCATCCCTCGAACGATTTCTAACCTCTCTTCACTCGAACGAATCAGTTTAACTTATAACTCTCTATCAGGTAATGTCTTCAATCATATCTTTGAACTTTTTTTTTTTTTTTGGTATCTGCATATATGCATATATGTTAACCGGTGGAGGACTAGTTCTATATGCCTAATGTCACTATACTAAGATGAATTTAATTTGCACTTTTTAATTAGAGAAATTCTTAAGTACTTTTAGATGAAAATATAAAAAATTATTATTTTGTATTATTATATGTGTCACTTTAATTATAATATTAAAAATATTATTAAGGTAAAAAATAATAATAATCTACATAATTTAGTACACATTCATGATACATAGGAAGAATGGTTGAGAGTAACTAAGAATTTCTTTTACATTCGTACTGCTCATGTGGCAGAGTGGCAGTCATATGTTCTTGGCCCCTTTCTCTATTCGTTCCACAAACATTGCAAGTTGCTTTGCAACATGCTAGACTAGTGAATGAACCTTAATTTCTAAGATCCTCCATAAACCTCGCATATGGCAGCTTTAATACTGTGCAGGATATGAAAAATTATAAATAGAAAAGTCTTCCATAATATTATGGTCTGCTTCTGAAAAATAGTCAGGTGGTGAACCAATGGTTAGAATTTTTCCAAATCTAATATTGTTTTTAGTTTAGTTTTGTTCACACATGTTCCATTTTATAGCCTTGTTTGCTATTCCTAGATTAAATTAATTACTTTAAAAATCGATAATATAGAACATTTTCTTTATATCTAATAATTCTCTATATAGAGAGAGAGATTATACAAAGTATTTAGTCGTCTCATTGATTGTTTTATGAATTAAAGGACAAATTCCAAGGGAGATTGGTGACCTTACACGGTTAAGAATAATGTATCTAGCAAAAAATCCGCTTACTGGTTCCATACCATTAAAAATCTTCAATAATTCAATGCTGCAAGAAATTGAACTTGGCTGGAGTAAATTATCTGGCAGTCTTCCATCAAACTTATGCCGTGGACTTCCAAAACTCCAAGTACTTGGTCTAGGTTACGGCCAGTTCTACGGTAAAATGCCATCTATTTGGCGTGAGTGCAAAGAGTTGACAGTTGTAGATTTATCAAAAAACAGGTTCAACCGAGGAAACATACCAAATGATATTGGAAACTTAACTATGCTTGACTCCTTATATCTTGATGAGGTCAACTTGGAAGGTATAGTGTTTCTTATATCTTCATACAAGTTCATCAAATTAATTCTTCTAGCTTTATACATGAGCCCATTTGCATTGCAGTCTTGCTATTTTTTTTTTTTTGTTTAAATAATGTCAATAACAATTCCATATATTGGATGATAAAATGTATATTAATATACATATATGGGCTATCTTCATAACACTAATTAACGCATGAATTATTATACCAAAAACTATACTTCCAAATTATTTTCTGAGTCACCAAAAAATCCAAGTTGTTGCTTTGGTTGAGCAGCAACAAATACAAACAGTGTAAAAATAAAGTGCAAAAGTAATAAACTTTTTTATGTACAAATATCATAACCCTATCCTAATCAAGTCACAATTTATCAATTTTTCTTTCCTTTAAACTTTTCCTGTACCGAATTGATTGCAGCTATGTATACTGGACATACGTAATAGTTAATACTGTAGTTAATCACAATGGAAGTATAATAGAGCTATTAAAATCGTCATCGCCTGTGTGGAGTGTGGACCCTCCATAAACTTTTTAAACTTTTTGTTAAGCCAATTTTTTATCAATTCATTATTTGTACATTCAGTTTTAACACTTATAGAATATAGTAATCTATAAGATAATAAATGGTAATTTGAATTATTTATATGGTGACTCTTTTTAATGATATGTTTGAATTTACCAGATTTTATATAAAGATCATTATTTATTTTAGATATGTTCATTATTTAGTGAGACACATTTTTTAATACAAATTAAGAATGTGATGATCAATGATGCCATAAGTAATTATCCTTACTACTTATATGGTGATCTTTTTTTTTTTTTTTTTAACTTTGTCTAATTAGAGTTTACTATATCCAACATAAGAATCGTGACTTATTTTAGAGATGTTCACCACATCTTATGGATATCAAAAGTGAATATAAAAAGTAGGTATTAAAAATGAGTATACCAAAAACATATTTAATTTTTTATAAATTTGATCAAAAAGCATATCAAGTCAGTCTAGCTTGAAAAAGATATGTAATGCAAAGCGATCGGTCTAATTGAGATTAGGTAGAGCTTGTTTAATTTTTAATATATTAAATATTCAACTTTTTATAAAATATTTTTTATTTTAAAATCTTAATAAGTAGTATTAGGACAGTTCTATAATAAAATTCTTATTCTTTTTTGTGTTAAAATTGAGCCAACTTATTTAGTCTACTTGAGTATTCGAGTTAATTAGTTTAGGCTTACCTATTTGACAACCCTGAGAAGTTATATGACTAACGTTTATCACAAGTATAAGTTATTTCTTTTATTTTTAAATTTTTCCTATTATTAGTTTTCAAATTACAATCTAAGTCGCGAAATCAAACGTACAAACTTTCAATCAATTACACCAACAAGAGTTAGAGAAGTATTAAACAGCAAATGAGCAAACTAATTCCTGCAAGAATTCTACTTTGATTCATATAATTTTTCTAGAGGTATGTTTTAGTGTCTCAATGTATATATCGATAATATTATAAAGCTTGTGTTGTTCATAGGAGAAATTCCATCATCTCTTTTTAACATATCTTCAATGAGAGTACTCAGCCTTGAAGAAAACAAGTTGTATGGTAGCCTCACAGAAGTGATGTTTTATCAGCTTCCTTTACTAGAAATCTTTGATTTGAATACAAATCAATTCGTTGGAAGCATTCCAAGATCTATTAGCAATTGTACGATGTTCAAAGAATTACACTTGGGTGGCAACTCTTTCACAGGTATGCCACTCTTTCCATCAAACTATAAATCTATCTTAAATAATTTTGTTTATTGAATTTACATTAACTGTGCATTTGACTCTTGAAATTGAGCATGAAATTAGAGCTTAAAATTAAAATTAAATCTCTTAATTTTAATTTTTATATTTAGAATATCATTTAGAATTGAAATTGAAATTTCATAAACCATTTTTATAGAATTGAAAAATAACTAAGTTAAGTCTTTTTTAATTCTTAGTTTATACCTTAAGAATTATCAATTTCATAACTTAAAAATTAAATTCTCTCTCTCCACATTTATTTCTAAACAATCATATTTATTGAGATTTATTTTTATATTTATATAAAAATTATTATAATAGCTATTTATTTATTTTCAAAAATAAAATCATGAAAATTTCTTTATAAAAAAATATGACTATTATATTATAAAAATATTATTGCATGAATATTTTTATTAATTTTAATTTTGTAAATAATTTTTTAATGTTTTAGATCATACCTTTAAATAATAAAATTATAATTTTTTATCCTAATTTTTTGATAATCCCAAACATAAAATTTAATATTCTAGATTAATTCTAATTCCAAAAGAATTGTGATTGAAATTAAAATTTTATATTTCAATTCTAATTTTATGTTACAAATTGTAGCTTTAATATAATGTTGACCGTAGCAAGACCTAGCCATTTTTTGGGTTCGTTTATTAAAAAATGACATCTACAAGAAGCTTAATAGTATTTCAAGAATTAATTCTTCTAAAAACTCAAACTATTAGGTGGAGCACTACAAATAGAAAAAATTTTAACTTTTGAGCTATGTAATTATTATTATACATTCACGAGCAACTAAATATGAGTTAATAGATGAGTCTGAGTACAATTTGTAAATAATCTTAAATCTGAACCTCTGCTTCTTCAAGTAACAGAAAAATATTCCATGTACGTTAAGACTAAAGATGTTAATTTATGCTATTTTTACTTCCTCTATGAATTGTTATGTTCTTTCAGGTTCTATACCCGAGGAGATTGGTGATCTTCCTCTACAGGAATTAGGATTGGCAGATAACCATTTAAGTGGATCTATTCCCTCAAATATCTTTAACATGTCATCACTGAGTCTCTTGTATCTGGCAAAAAATTTCCTGTCAGGATTTCTTCCATTACATATCGGCCTAGAAGACTTGGAAGAATTAAACTTGTTTGGAAACAAGCTTACTGGAAAAATTCCAAGTAGCATGTCCAATGCTTCTAAGCTTAACATTATGGTTTTGAGGCAGAATAAGTTCAATGGAGTTATACCGAATGCTCTTGGGAATTTGAGAAATCTTCAGTGGCTTGATGTAGGATACAATAATTTAACCACTGATGCTTCCACTATTGAAGTAAGCTTCCTTACTTCTTTGAATTTACTTTTCATAGCAGGGAATCCAATGCATGGAAAGCTTCCCAAATCAATTGGAAATATGTCCAGTTTGGAACAGTTCCTAGCTGATGAATGCTATATTGATGGTAAAATTCCATTGGAAATTGGCAATTTAAGCAGCTTGTTTTTGCTAAGTTTGTACCAGAATGATTTAAGTGGAACGATTCCAAAGACAATTAATGGTTTGCAGTCTCTTCAATTTTTGAGTCTTGGAATCAATCAACTACAGGGAACCATTATTGATGAACTTTGTGAAATCAAACAGCTGAGTGAGTTGTATATAACTGAAAATAAGCTAATTTCTGGAGTGATCCCAGCATGCTTTGGTAATCTTACTTCTCTAAGAAAGCTTTACTTGAACTCTAACAAACTGAAGGGGGTACCCTCTTCTCTTTGGAGTCTCAAAGACATTCTAGAGGTAGACTTATCTGACAATGCTTTAACTGGATTTCTTCCCCAAGATATTGGGAACTTAAAAGCTATTATATTGTTGGATCTATCAAAGAATCAAATTTCAGGAAGCATTCCTAGGGCCATTGCTGAATTGCTAAATTTGCAAACTCTCAACTTAGCACATAATAAATTGCTAGGGAATATTCCTGATTTACTTGGCAGTTTGGTGAGTTTGACATCCCTGGACTTGTCCCAAAACTCTTTGTTTGGCGTGATTCCAAAATCCTTGGAGTCACTTCATTATCTCAAATTTATCAATCTTTCTTATAATAGGTTAGAAGGAGAGATTCCCAACGGTGGGCCTTTTAAAGCTTTCACAGCTCAATCTTTCATATTTAATAAAGCACTTTGTGGAAATGCTAGACTACAAGTCCCACCATGCAGTAAAATGAAGAAGCAAAGGTCAAAGGCAAATACGTTTTTCATCAAATGTATATTGCCTATAATGCTGTCAATCATTTTGGTTGTTCTATGTGTATTCCTTCTAAAAAGGCGTCAAACAAAGAATGATGGTAATGCTACTGAAGGAAGTTTATCAACCTTACCAGCAACAAAAATGATTCCCTATTATGAACTTTCACAGGCAACCAATGGATTTGATGAGAGTAATTTACTTGGTAAGGGCAGTTTTGGCTCTGTGTTCAAAGGTATACTTTCAGATGGCATGGTGGTTGCAGTCAAATTATTTAATTTGGACTTAGAATTTGGATCAAAGGGCTTTAATGTAGAATGTGAAGCAATGCGCAATCTGCGTCATCGAAATCTCATCAAGATCATCGGTTGTTGTTCAAATTTTGATTACAAGCTTTTAGTAATGGAGTTCATGCCCAATGGGAGCCTTGAAAGATGGTTGTACTCTCATAACTATTGTCTAGACTTCTTGCAAAGGCTAAATATAATGATAGATGTGGCATCCGCATTGGATTATCTACATCATGGTTCTTCACCAATAGTAGTTCATTGTGATGTAAAGCCTAGTAATGTCTTATTGGATGAAGACATGGTTGCCCATGTCAGTGATTTTGGCATTGCGAAACTTTTAGATGAAGGACAATCCAAAGAATATACTGAGACCATGGCTACACTTGGCTACATTGCACCAGGTAATTATCCTATATCAGTATATAATTTTCTGTAAACTTTTATCATTTTGATTATAATCATATTTTTCCATAGGTTGCACACACAATTGAAGATCACCAAACCAGGGGTGTAAAATTAAAAAGTTCAGAACACTCACTAACCTTTAATCAGAAGTGCTTTTAATTTGAAATCTCATGTGAACTGAAATGCATTCTTTAAATTGTTCTTTTGGAACGTTCATTATTTTGGATATTTTCTTTCTATTGGTCTGATAGTACCTTAGCATTTTGTTCTTCCTATTTTAGTGGCTTATTTGTGCCATATATACCTGTCCTCTTACTATACCTCCTAACTATTCCAAAAGTTTTGGGTACATATGTAGTAGAAATGAGAGCTTTCAATTATTTCAATGAGAACCTATGTTTGAACTTCCATGTCATTATTACTGTAAAAGAAAAATTTAATATGCACTATAAAAAGTATTATAAGTAAAATTAATCAACATTGGATTGGCATGCAGAGTTTGGATCCAAGGGGATTATCTCTACAAAAGGAGATGTATATAGTTTTGGGATTATGTTGATGGAAACATTCACAAGAAAGAAGCCAACAGATGAGTTGTTTGTTGCTGGATTGAGCATGAAAGGTTGGATTAGTGAATCATTACCCCATGCAATTACTCAAGTTGTGGATTCCAATTTGTTACAGGATGAAGGACGTCATATTGATGACATAACAACATCTATATCATCTATTTTGAGATTGGCCTTGAATTGTTGTGTAGATTTACCAGAAGAGCGAGTGAAAATGACAGATGTTGCTGCATCATTAAACAAAATCAAGGTCATGTTTTCTGAAAATTAAAGACAAGTACGTACAACCTAAGTTTATATAGACATTGACTCAGTTTATAATTTTCAATCTAGGAATTACAAATACTTTAAAATGTATGTTATATTAGTGTTGAGACATATAGTTTGTAATATATTTGCTATAACTAAACTAAAAATAAAAACTGTTTTGTCTACTTTTTCCTTCAATCATAGAGTGACTATTCCATCATGTTTTATTTATGAGGTCTTATGATGCTTTCATATGTTTTTTGATGTTTTGTGATATATATATATATCTAGTGAGAGAAGTTTTTATTTTGAGAGGGTGAGAGGAGTAAATTTTGACCATATAACCATACATGGATGATTAAGATTAAAAGTTACTTGAAAGTTATGTGACCTCTTAAAAAAGTTACATGCATTTATATTCTAATCTTAACTATTCATGAAAGATCCAATGGTCAAGATTCACTCCTCTCACCTCTCATAAATAAACACTCTCCTCATCTAAGTAAAATTATATATATATATATATATATATATGAGGAGGGATCAACTTACACCAGTGTAAGTCTTTTTTCTCTTACACTCATTTTCAACCGTTGGTTCTACTTTCATCTAATGGTTGAGATTATTTCATTAAAGGCAACTATTAGATGAAAGTAGAATTAACGGTTGAAAACGAGTGTAAGAAAAAAAAGACTTACATTGGTAATTTGATCCTCCTCTATATATATATATATATATATATGGGATAGATCTAATGAGAGGAGTTTTTATTTAAAGAGTGAAAGTGTAAATCTTGACCATAAACCATACATACATGGTCAAGATTAAAAGTTATTTGAAGGTCGTGTGACCACTTAAAAAAGTCATATGCATTTATGTTATAATATTGACCATTCATGAAAAATCTAATGGTCAAGATTTACTCCTCTTATCTCTTACAATAAACACTCCTCTTACATGAATAAGATCCTATATATATATATATATATGAGTAGGAATCCATTTACTATGAGTAAGCCAAAAGACTCACTCTCTATCGTGTCCGTTTATTCTACTTAGATCTAATGATTATAAGTAAATTACCACATAATCTCACGGGGCCTCTTTCTCTATTAATTTCTCTCTTACAATTTCGCAACAGCAGAAGCTCAAATACCTAAAATTTTCGATTGTAGGCAAGCCCAATTTCATAGCCTTGGTCAGCAAAATTAATAATATAATAATTACAGACATGATAGTAATTACAAATAATAATAATAATAATAATAATAACAACAATTTTGAAGAGAATAATTTTAATTTAATTGAAATCAAATAATAACATGATAATTAGAGGTAGGCCAATTAGCTAAAGATAATGGATAAAAAAAATATTTTAGTTAAATTAAAGTTTGGTTCTATAATTTATATTTTATTTTAATTTAATCTCTATAATTTTTTTAATTTTAAATCAATCTTCACACACAAAAGTTTTAAAAATAATTCATGTCATTAGCTTTTGTTATAACACCATTATAATACTATTAGTTGGATAACAAAATAAATATTTTTTATCTAATAGAGACTACTTTAGATTTTTTTTCTATGTAAAATATCAAATAAGATATTTCTTTATTCTAATAGGGACTCCTTTATTCTTTATTCTAATAAGATATTTAATCTCTATATTTTTTATTTTTAAATCAATCTTCACACACAAAAGTTTTCAAAATAATTAACGCATTAAATTTTGTTATAACATTATTATAATACTATCAATTGACTAACAAAATAAATATTTCTTTATCTAATAAGAATTCCTTTAAATGTCTTTTCTATGTAAAACATCAAATAAAATATTTCTTTATTCTAATATATGTTTATTTATTTTGAATAAGTACTTTTTGTCTAATAAGTACTTTTTAAATGTTATTTTTTTCTATAAAACATCTAGTAAATATTAAATTAACGGTATTAAAACAAAAGTTAATGACAATAATTATTTTAAATTTTTTTGTAAGTGTGAGAACAAATTTAAAAAAATTTATAAAAATTGAATTAAAAATAAATATAAATTATAAGAACTAAAACTTTAATTTAACCAAACATCTATTTTATAAAGTTAAAAAATCACATGATAATTCATGAGAGAAAAAGGCTCATTTAAAGTAAATTTATCTCTAAAATAAATGAATAAAGATGTATTTATCTTTAAATTATTTAACAAATTAAATTTTTTTATATATTTTATCAAATTAAAATTAAATATACTTTTACTTACTTATTTTATAAATAAACTTAATTTAGAAAAGTTTTATCCTTCAAGAGGATTAGCAATGAATTTATTTTTAACAAGGAAAGCCCAGGTCATAAAATCAAGCAAGACCTACAAATAGCTAAGAAACAAATTGTCAAATTTATCTGAGACACCATACCAAAAAACATTTATCTTGGACGGTCCAAACCTATAGACCTAAACCCAGCTAAACTTTCTGGCTTTCTGCTAAACACCCAACTGAACCCATCTTATTCCAAAGCTTCCGCCCACAAATAAAATTTGATAAAGAAGGCCAATTCCAAACACACTAAACAAGCCCAGATGAAACAATATCAACCCAAATGATAAAAGTTAATAACAAAAAGAATTAAAATAATATACACTATGAATTTAAAAAAATTTATAATAACATTCACTAATATATATATATATATATACATTCACTAATATATATATATATATATATATATATATATATATATAAATAAAAAATAACAATAAATATTAATTTTTAAAAACATTAATAAATATAAGTTTAAAGTTTTTTTGCACTTAAATGCATACCAATTTAATTAAAATAAATAAATGAACAAAGAAAGGTAAAAAAATTTAGGATTGAATAAAAATAAAGATAAAACTTAAGTAAAATTTTGTAGGTGTTTGTTGTGTTATTTTTTAATAAAGATATAATATGTATTTTATATTTTTAATTAAAATATAACATGTGTTTTATTTTTTAATTATTTTATTATTTTTTTAAAATTTTTATTGATCATATTTTTGTATTTAAAAAATATACACATATCTTATTTTTATTTAAAAAAATAACACAAATACTTGAAGAACTTTCTAAGATTGGTTGTAACCAAAAAAAAAAAAAAAAAAAGAAAGAGAAAAAGACAGGGTTAGGGACTAGGGAGAGATCTGTGTTCCATTTTGGTCTAGCGGACCCGCGTGGCTCACCCTATGGCGTTTCACGGTGGTGATGCCGGCCTGCTGTTGACGGGATTCAATGCTACATTGTTACACAGGGTTTGGTTTTTGAGGTGCTATGTTGTGGTTCAGTTATGGATCCAGGAATTTTAAGGTACAAAAGTAATATTATCAATATATAAACATAATTAAAAAGTTTTAATAATTATATTATATATCAAAATATATTAAACAAAATTATAAAAAATTAATATAATTATTTCTTTGCATTTTATAATTCTATGATTATAAATTTATTAATTTATTTATATAAGAACAAAAGTTACACATATAAAAAAAAACTTAATTTGTTAATATGAGAATAAAAATTACACATACAAAAAAATAAAAAAAGACAAATATATATATAAAATTAAAAAAAAAGTTTTTAAAGTTGAGTGAGTACATGTGTTACCACTCCATTAAATGTGTCCGTCCCTGTTGTGGTTGATTAGGAAGATAGTTTTTCTTTTTAATGTTTATTTTGGTGTTTTTATAGTCTGGATAGTATGGATGAATTTTGGGAGTGAGGAGAAGCTGCTGGTATTTCGACTAGCGATGGGTATTTGCTCTGTTTGCAGTGGTGGAATTAGGTGGCGTTGAAGGTTATGTGTGTAGTCAAAAATACCGTTTCCCTGGGGACATGCGGTTTACCCGGGACGGTTGGGGGATGGGTAATACTAATAAATAAGGGTGGGGGTGAGTAAGTATCCTTTTTTAATTTAACTAATAACTTTCCAATGTTAGGATGGTTTAAATCCAATTCAAATTAAAAATTAAATTGAAAATTGAATTGAAAAATTAAAATTAAATAAATTTTATTTTTAAATTAATTTTTGAAAATTGATTATATTAAATTGATTTTTAGTTTTGAAAATTAAAATTAATCTAATCTAAATTAATTAATATTATATAATACATTTATTTTTTATTTTTTTATATTTTTATTTATAATAATTTTAATTTTTCATTCACTTATCTTATTTTATATGATTAAATATTTATTTTAAATAGGTAAAATGGGTCATTTCTATTTTTTATTTCTTTTATCTCTTATTTTTCATTTTAATAAGGTAAATTACTTTTAATTCACAATATTATAGGTTTAAAAAAATTGATAAAAAATTGATTAAATCGATCCAATACAAATTGATTTTAAATCAATTCAAATTAGGTCAATTTTTAGAATATAATCAATCAAATCTAATACAAATCGATATAAATAATATTATTTGAATTGATTATTTTTTAACTAAAAATCGATCTAAATTGAACTGTGAATACTCTTATCCCGTGCATTATATAAGGGTTTTTTTATAAAAAAAATAGATAGAATTTTAAAAAGTAAATTTAAAAGAATGTTTAAAATGTTTTTAAAAGATATCCATAATTAATTTATTTGGACAGAATCTAAAAATATAAATTAAAAGAGAATTTTTTTAAAATTATAAGGAAGATATTCATAATTAACTTAAAATAGAATTTAAATATAAAATTTAAAAGAAGAAAAATTAAGAATAAGGCATGTCATTCTTTAAAGAGAGTAAATTAAGAAAATAAACCACTTTCAAAGAAAAAATTAAGAATGACACGTGTTATTACGAGGGAGAGTATAGTATGAGAATAAATCACTTTCAAAATAATGTATTCTAATTTATTATATAAGGGTGGATATATTATATATATTATGATTTTTTTCTCTGTCACTTTGAGATGAAATGAAAAAATATACTTTTTATTATTTTATTTATGGTTTTTTTTAATGAATGAATCTATAATGATAAAAAAATTGTTGAAGAAATACATACTATTCATTAATAAATATTTATATAAATTAATTATTATAAAATATAATTAAATTTTATATGTATTTTTTTAATTTTATAAGAGTATTATATTATTAAACAAATTTATGATATGTGATGTTAAAGTTAATTTTATTTATTTTTTTTAATTTTTGTAATTTTATTTATGCCTTTTTCAAACTTTAATCACAAGATATTAGCATAATTTGCTTGAATCAATTCAAGATTTTCAACAATTATTTCAAGGGGAAGAGTGGAGTTAAGTCAAGCAATGACTTGATGGTGACGAGGATACTACTTTTCGTATTTTAGATTTGAAATTTCTTTATCTTTGTGTTTTGCATCTTTCACTATTTTGGTCTTCCAAGAAACTTCTAGGGTTCCATCTAAATAACCCAATCATGTCATATCCTTTTGCAATGGAAAAAATCTGCCCTTTCCACCAGATGTAGCTGTCTTCTGTGAGCTTCATTGTGAATAAACTAGGTAAAGAGAGGGGTGAAAAGGAGGGATTAGTGTTCTGAATTTGTTTTATCATTTTGGTTGAAGAATGAAAGAGTAGATATAAGAAAAAAGCAAAGAAATTTGAATCAAAAAGAAAGAAAGCATGCAGATTGAAGGATTATTGAGCTCTGACACCATGCTAAAGTATGGCATGAAGCCATGGATCAATGAGAGAAAATGGAAGAGAAGAGGAAGCTGGATAGGGCAAAGACCTTTCTAGTATATCTCATTAATTTCATTGTTATAGCCCTTTATATATACCAGAAAAAATAATATTTTAATAAAAAATTAATGGATTGACTATTGTACATCATGTGAAAAATATAGAGTAATACTAATTAAATAAGAAATATAACATCTAACTAATTCAAACACTTTATTCTTTGGTTTGGACGTGCTTGACCGAAGAGATGAAGATAAGCGTTGTTTTATGTCAGTCAGCGTAGAGTGAGTGACTATCCCAAAATTTCTGACTCTAATGGCAGATTAAAATGGTCTCAATCCACCACGTTGAGATTCATTCGCCATAAAACAAATGGCCTGAGGCTAAAAATGCTTTTCATTCAGTTTGGCTCTTCTCAATGTCATTAAAAAACGCTTTATAATAATATTATGTACACATTTATTTATTTATTATCTTATATTTATATAAATTTTATCATTTAATGTTAACTAATAAGTAAACTTGGGTAAAAGTATGTCATGATTAGTTTTTTTAAATTAAAAAAGTTTAATTTTAGTTTTAATTTTAAAATTAGTAATAATGATTTTAAATTAAAATTAATTAAAAATAAAAAATTTTGAAATTTAAAATTTGATTGAAAATAATTAAGAAGAATAAAATTTAGTTGATTGAAGAAATAATTATTAAATAATTACAAAAATAAAAAAAATTATTTTTAAAAATAAAAACTTAAATAAAAAAATATTAGATAATAATATGTGATTATATGAAAAAATTTATTATAAAACAATTTACTAATATAAATGGATTTTACTTCATTTTCAAACAAAAAATGTTAAATTTAAAATTTTTAACATGTATGGAACCCACCCATGAATAGAAGAAAAAATTTAGTTTTTTTTTTTGGTATCGATTGAAGAAATAAATTGTTAAATCAATTTTTTCACAAAAAAAATCATGATAAAATTTGTATTTAACCAACTTGCGTAATTAAATTTTTTGTAAAAACTTTATTTCTATAAAAAAATTAGTTAATGAAGAATAATATATATGAAGTTATTAATGACATAAAAATCGCGATTTTTATCTTCGTGAAATAAGTTATTAATGAAAACAAAAAATTAGTACTAATAACGACGATATAAAAAAAAAAATGGATTTATACTATTCACTTTGGGTAAAACTATTTAATGTTGAAATGGGTGTGGATATTGTACGCGGTAGGATTATCGAGTTGCTACACTTTTTGCCATCGCATATATGTAAGGCGACGTGGGTGCCGCACATGTGCACCAAGGAAGCACCAAGGATTAATCAACTCTTTAACCTCACGCCTTGTCGTGCGAGCGCCAATTATACTCGTGACTGAACCAACTTTTGTGGGATCATTCCATTTTTAGTTTTTTATTAGCTAAAACTAAAAGTAAAATTAAAACAATAAAGGAAAGAGCTTTCACTTTCTATGTCTTTCAGAGTTTGACCCTTGCATTTGAGGTAACAAATATTATATTTTATCATAAATAATATATATATATATATATATATATATATTATTTATTTATATTATATTTAATTTTTTTATTTTTTTTACTTAATCATAATTCTTAAAAAGAGATGTAAATAATAATACACCCACAAGAAGAAATGTAAAACTATTATTTTTCTATAGATAATAATCTCATTATTTGAATATTTAAATTTTCATAATTAATTAATAATTTTTTGATATTAATATATAATACATTTTTTTAAATATAAAATATTTTGATATTTACCTATATTTATATTGATATACTATGTGGATGTCGTATTTAGCAGGAAAAATACATTTTCCTTTAAGCAAATAATAACCTTTCACTGTTTTAATTATTTGGTGTTTACCAATTGGAGAAATGAAATGGGCATGACAGATTCATCTTTTGGGAATTTAGATGTTCTCACGTTATTTTTTCTCATATAATTAAATAAAAAAATAAAAAAAAATTTGTTAATAAAATTTAATTATGATTTATAATTTTTTTTTATAATCTTTCTATCTATTTCTCTGTTTCACTTTATTATAAAAAATAAACAAATAACATGAGACATCCAAATCCCACCTTTGCTGTCATTAGCTGCAATCCATGCTCAATATTCGTTCATTAAAAATTCTTGTTCTGCCAATCACTTCACTTGGCACTAGCCACTTGGTGCTTATGATTAGTGAGTGTTGATTCTCCTTCATTTCCTCCACTTCCCCTTCATCTTCGCTGGTTTATCTGCTACTTCTTCTAAGCGTTACTCCATTCCAGTAAAGATGGCTGAAATAGTTTCTGGGTTGCAACCGCCATGTTGGACAGGCTAGAAACCAGTGTTTTCTAAGAGATTTCCATGGTATGGGGTCTCCAGGCTGATGTGGGCACCCTCCAAAACTCACTGAGAATCATCAGTGCCTTCATTGTAGATGCTGAGAACAGGCAAAATAGCCAAAGCATAAGGGAGTGGCTGCAGCAACTCAAAGATGTTTTCTTTGACGCCCGTGATGTCTTGGATGAGATTGAATGTGAGGCCTTAAGGAATCAAGTTGTGAAGGGACAAGGAAGCTTCACCAGAAAGGTACAACGCTTCTTCTCATCCTCTAACCCTCTTGTATTTCGTTTTAAGATGGCCCACGAGATCGAAGATATTAAGGAGAAAATAGATGAGATAGCTTCTCTTAGGATGAAGTTGGGTCTCTTAGAGAGTCATGCAAGTAACAGTGTGCCACTCAATCAGAAGATGGCTTGGAGGGAGACCCATTCTTCTGTTAGGCCTTCCCATGTGATTGGTAGAGATGAGGAGAAAGAAAAGATCATTGGCTCTTTGATGGTGGAACCATCAGATGGTAGTGAGATTGTTGTTATTCCAATTGTATGAATTGGAGGATTGGGGAAGACCACACTTGCTCAATTAGTGTACAATGATGATAGAGTGATTGAGCATTTTGATTTGCGAATGTAGGTGTTTGTGTCACATGATTTTGATGTTAAGAGGCTGGCACTAGAGATCCTCAAAGCTATGGATGGACCAGATGTAGATGCTCACAATTTTAGTTTTGATCAATCACAAAATCGACTTCGTGAGGGATTACATGGGAAGAAATTTCTACTAGTTCTAGATGACGTTTGGAACGAAGATTATAGAGGATGGCTTGAACTGAGAGATCTGTTAGTAGGCGTGCATGATGAAAATAACAAAATTGGTAACAAAATTATCGTGACCACTCGTAGTGACAAGGTTGCTTTGATAATGGGGAATGTTTATAAACACAACTTGAAATATCTTCCTGAGGAAGATTGTTTAAAGCTTTTTGTTAAGTGTGCATTTCCAGCAGGAGAGGAGAACCAGCATCCAAGGCTTATAGAAATTGGGAAGGAGATTGTTAGAAAGTGCAAAGGGTTGCCCCTGGCAGTGGTAAGTTTAGGGTGCCTGCTTTACTCAAAACCTCATGAAAGTGAGTGGAAGAAAATAAGAGACAGTGAAATTTGGAAACTGAACCAACAAGATGATGGCATTTTTGGCTGCATTAAAACTGAGCTATAATCACTTGCCATCTGAATTGAAACTGTGTTTCTCTTATTGTTCAATTTTTCCTAAGGGTTATGAGTACACTAATCTGGAGCTGATTTCATTTTGGATGGCCCATGGACTACTACAAACCAAAAATGAAGATGAAGAGCCAGAAGATCTTGGGGAGTTTTATATTCAGGAGTTAGTTTCAAGATCTTTCTTTGAAGGTGGACCTGAAGAACAAGTGGTTATGGATGGTCTTATTTTTGAAGAGCTTAAGCTTCTAGGCATCTTTTTTTTTTAAATGCATGATCTTGTTCATGACCCTACTGTGTCCACAAGTGAACGGGCAGTAGTAAAGTTTAATTCAACAAATGTTAAAGAAAAGGTGCAGCATTTATCATTTTCAGATAGTGGTGAAGGAGTTCCGACTTTTGGTCAAATGTTGAATAAGATTCGAACCGTTGGATTCTGGTATGCAAGTCAAAATGCAAGTGCAATCACTGAACCATTTGTCAAATGGATCTCCAAGGAATTCAAGTACCTTAAGGTGTTGAATATACAAGGTTCAAATTTTCAATTCTTGCCTGATTGTTTCAACAAGATGAAGCATTTGAGATATCTTAATCTAAGCTATTGCCAAAGGATGGAAAAACTCCCAGATTCCATTTGCAAGCTCCAGAACCTAGAGGTTTTAAATCTATGTAGATGTGTAGCACTCAAATATATTCCCAGAAACGTGAGTTGTCTTCCATAGGTTTTGGGTGCTTGAAATCTCTAAAAATTTTAATTTTGTGGAATTGTGAAAGTTTAGTTTTTCTTCCACATGATTTGAGGCACCTTACTGGTTTAAAGAGGCTGAGTATTGAAGCTTGTAAAGAGGTAGTTAGCTTTGAGGATGAAGGAGAAGAAGAAAATGAAAAGTATTCCTTGAAACTTGGAACAATTTTCAATTGACAAATTACCCAAATTGGCAACATTACCTGGTTGACTTAGAAGATCGGCTGAAACTTTGCAATGCATGGGTCTTCCACAATGTCCAAGCTTAACAGCATTGCCAGAATGGTTGCCAAATCTAACATCACTTGAGACGCTTCTCATTGGTGATTGTCCAAACTTGACACTACCCCAGAATATGGATTGTCTTCGTAACCTTCAGAACTTAAAGATATTTGAATGCCCTCAGCTAGTTGAGAGATGCAAACGAAATACAGGTCCTGACTGGTCCAAAATAGCTCATATCCCAAATGTTGAAGTAAGTGCAAGTCAGTGATTTCTCTTTGCTTTCTATTTTGTCTACTTACTACTTATTTATTCTGCTTGTCTTGCTGAATGCTGTTCTTATGTTAAATTCAATGGAATTTATTCGTTGTTTACTTGCAATCCAATTTAAATTTTAGATTTCACTGTTGACAACTTTGAAATATATACTGAATTTGGGTTACCATTTAAATCAGCTGTGCGCTCCTAGGACTGGATTGTGTACCAGTCCTTAAAATTTCCTATAAATCTTTTTGGATTGAGTTATTGCACATGTAGGAAATTGTTTTATTGTTGCGAAACTTAGATTTTTAACTAGAATAATTCAAAAGTAACAAGCTCAAAATAGTTTCAAGAGGATCTGCAATCCATACCTGTGCTGAACCACTAGAAACAGCAACTTGGACAAGGGCATCTGCAACTATGTTGCATAATCTAGAAGTGTACCCGCAGCCCAATCATCAAACCAAAAGGCATACACATTAATATCTCTGACTAAAAAATCAGTAGAAGAGAAGTCTTTATCTCCTGCTCATAGAGCATGGTAAACCCTCATCACCTTCCAAATAAACTTCCATGTAGCTCAACTACCAAACAAATAAATGCCCTTCTCTAGTTGCCAGCAACTCTGCCTGAAAAGAGTCAAGTCCTGCCAGTAACATGCATGTTTTCCAAGCCATAAACACACTCACATGGTCCCTGACAAGGACACCAATTCGATCCTTGTTTCAGTCTAAAGCAATGACTGCATCAACATTAATTTTGAAAACGATTCCTTGGTGGTGCCGTCTTAACGTACCCTATTCTAACATTCCCATGAGAGTCAACTTCGTGATCTGCATGAAACTCACATAGGATATCAAGGACATCATGAACAAGCTTGTCCAGATTGAATGATCTCCCTCCCAAGCTATGCTTGATTTCGATCCCACCAGCCTCCTTACAGAATTATGGACACTTTCCAAGTTTGTTCATTTGCATTAAGAGTAGCCCAAGATGAAAATCATGCTACAATCTCTATTGCTTGATTCCCCTATCAACTTCTTGAGGCAAAACTGTTCACAAGGCTAATCTAGTGAAAGGACAATTAAGGTATAAATGGGAAGCCGTTTCCTCATAATGAAGGGATAGGGAGGAACCTTAAGTAGCTTCAAATCCCCTGTTTGCTGTCATGTCAGTGTGTCTATTGGAAGTATATCTCTACAAGCATGCCAGAAGGAAAAAACTTTAACATTGTTGGGAACCCACATCTTCCACACTTCTTCTATAAAGGAGAGAGCTGTTTCAACCAAATGGTCTATATTTATCATTTATATTGTTTATCATTGACTAACTGATATAGTTTTTGAGGAAACTGGGAAGCAACTGTGCAACTAAAGGAATATAGACTGTCAGTCTGTTACTGAAATACAAGTGTGCAACTAAATCAACTATCAATCTGTCATTCTTTGGTTTGTATGGCATTTTAACTGTCAAGATTCACTCCTCTCACCTCTCACAATAAACATTCCTCTCACCTGAGTAAGATCCTATATATATATATATATATATATATATATATATATATATATATATATATATATATATATATATATATATATTTCTATTAACTTCTACAACATTGAATAAGCTCTGAGGATAGCAACTTTGCCTTTGGACATTACTTCAACAATTAAGATTTATTATTATACACACGCACGTACATTTGGACCCTTAGCTAGACAAATTTTTTTTCCTTGTTTTGCTCCTGCATGAACTACTAGTTTGTATTTGCTTGTATAACCAACTTTTTTTCTTTGTTTTGAACATGCAAGCTTGCGAGTGTTTAGGATCACTGTTTGATAACTTGGTGCAAGCACAATCACCGAACATCATGGAGCCGGGAGAGACTTTGGAGCTTGCATTATGCATAGTTTCCTCCAACTATATATACGTGTCTGTATTTTCTTTGAGTTAAAATATAGAAAAATGCTAGAAAGCCAAAAAAAAAAAAATTTGACAGTTTTTTTTTTATAGAATGATGTGACATGTTTGTTGACTCTTGAATGAGTTAGTGTTCCGTACCACTTCATTCCATCCAATAACTACGTATATATTTTGTCAAATATTTTAATTATTTATTCTGGTTGTGTAGCATTACTCTAAAATATATTTTTGGTTCCTATATATCATAATTTTTAATTTGGCTTTTATATGAAAAAAAGTTTTCAATATAGTCCTTATATTTACAATTGTTTTCAATTTCGTCCTTGCAGTTTGTTGTCATTGATAACACATTGAAGTGTATGGATCAAATTAAAAATTAATGTCACGTATTGGAGCAAAAAATTTAGATTAAGATATATTTTTTATTCTCATATGTGACTCTCATTTTTAATTTGGTCTTTATATTTCACAATAATTTAATCCTTATACTCATGACAAGGATCAAATTGAAAATAATTATATGTGATGCAGTATTAAAAGTAAAGTTGCAAACTCAAGTGCAGGTTATCTCAAATAATAAATTTTCAGTGAGTCCGAGGTCGAACCACAAAGACTTGATGAAGAAAAATTAATTAAAGTAAAGTAAATATTTTGTTACAATAATAAAGATGATAAATAAAATTGTTCACAAGTAAAATGGAATTGCTTGGGTTAGGAGATCCACTCTTGGTAAATAAATTAAGGACAAGATTAATTCTTTTATAATTCAATTAGAATCTACACATAACAGAGGTTCTAATCAGAAAATACAATTTTTAAAGTTCATTAAAAATTATATACGTAATTATATTATGATTCCTTTAATCATCTATTAACACCACCACTCATAAATGGGATCAAGCATTCATTGTGTCAAAATCTTATTTACAACAAATCAAGATCTCCACTTTATAAGGAGAGTTTCTAGCACCACCACTTGTAAATGGGTTAAAGCATTCATTGTGTCAATCTCTTATCTACAACAAATCAAGAACTTCACTTTACAAGGAGGGTTTTTAAATTAATTGGAAACAAAATATAATACGTATAATGATCACTTGAAAATATATCATTTAAGCACAAGAGAGAAATTAATCTAACCTTATTTCATTACCAAGAGTTTCACTCTTTCACTCAAGCAAAATGAAACTTAATTACTCATAGATAAGAAGAAAGAAAGAGAGAAGAAGAAGAACATGACTTCAATTTAAAACAAAGGAAAATTATTACAAGAAAACCTAGTAACAAACTAGCATCATTTTGGTACCTAACACCTAACACCTAACACCTTCAATGATCTGCCAAGACCCCCTTTTATAGAGGATTAGAGATACAAAATGACAAGGGGCTGAGTCATTAGTGAGTGGATGAGTGGAAAATGTCAAATGACTTTTGGTGAGTGGAAAATCATGGAGATTCCTTGTCTCCGAAATCATTTAGCTCTAAAGTCATTGAATGCGTCAGAATGAGCAAATGTGATCTTCATCAAAGTTGTAGGGCTTGATCTTGACTTTCAAATGACTTTGGTTTGAGTCCAATATCATTTCTATAACTCCAGATACGTTAAAATTACTGTACACTGCTCAGGCTCAGTCACAACTCCTCTGTTCTGACTTACAAGCCCAATATCACCCATTAGGCCTCCGATTCTGGAAACGTGTTCAACATGAAAGTTATAGATATAGGTCTCAACTATTTAGCATCAAAATTTCAGGCCATTTGACAACCTCTAGCTGGAAATATGGCATGAACAGTACACATAGATCAAGCAGTCAGGAACAGCACTCTAGTTCTTGCTTCAACCCCAATTTGAGTTATCTATTCGTGTGATTGGGCCTTTGAGGTCTTCATGAAAATTATAGAGCTCTCTCTTATTTTTAAAATACCATCAGATTCATCTCATTTGACCACTTACATCCCAAGATATAACCCAAATACAGAAATAACGTAAGACGTAAATTATGCTGAAAAATTCAATTAAGTTCAATTTGAGTCCAAACTTACAAAACATAATCAAACTCAATCAATTAAGTACATGGAGAGTGTAAATGACTAAAAATGAAAGCTTATTAATGTATCAAATATGTATTATCAATATGTATTGGGACTAAATAAAAAAAATCTTATAGGAACCAAATTAAAAATTAAGTATTACTAATAAAGATAAAAAATATATTTTAACCTTCTTTATGAGTATATACTTTCTCAACTATTTTTAAAACTTTCAATTTTTCTCTCTTTCCTATCCATTGAAAGTTATGAAACGGAAATAATTTGATCAACTATGAAGAAAAGGATCACAATGTCAACAAAAATGGCGAGCTCTTGCGATTGATACACTTACTCCATAATGCTATGCGCACGATTTAAAATTGGATATTATAAACAGACAGAAGACAAGTCTCTGAAATTTCATTATTTTACAATATTAAGTAAACATAATTTCGGTCAAAATGTCAACCAGAGAATACACATTATTGTAAATGGATGGAATAACCACATAACTATCTAAGTTATTCATGCTTTAAATTTAAAATACTTCGGCCTGATAATCCACCTTACTATAGACCCAAATGCTGATTGAACTAGTTACCAACCTGGTATCAGGAAGGTGATTGGCTACACCAATCCATTCAACACAAGTAACTAATGCTTTAACCACAACAATGACATCACGGACACAGATAGGAGGCATCTAGAAAAAAAAACCAATCACAAGCATCAATGGCAACCCGGTCCTCTTTGGTTCAGTGAAAAGATTTGTCTTCGTATGCTTCCATGCCTAATCAAGCTTGACATTAGAATGAAGAGTGTCCCTTGTGAGTGGCATATTCAAAAGGTAGTGTATCTGCCAGCAAACAAATGATTTAGCAAATATTTATGGTCATGGTGCAAATATCAACAATAATTATCCACCATTGCATAATTAATGACGGATCCTAAAAGACCTAAATATGTAATTAGATTATTCAACAAACTAACTACTAATTCAGATACTTACATTCATTGTCCAGAGGTTAAATGAAAGCAAATGAAAGCAAATCATTATCTACTTTTAGGGCTCGTTTGGTGGCCAGGATAAGAAAGGTAGGATAGGATAAGTTATCATATCCTACTTTAATCTATAGTTTGGTGAATCAATAGGATAGGATATGGTTATCCTATCAGCTTATCCTATCCTACTCACTAGTTAAAATTTTATCCTAAGGGTGAAGCTGGGTTAGAAGCAAGTAGGATAGGATATCATTTTTCTTTTCCACTCCAGCGCTCCATCACAAACACCACCCATCCACCGTCCCAACCGAGACCACCACGGTCCAACCTCTCACCTCCATAACCAACGTTCAACCTCTACCCAAACAAACCTCTACATCTCACCACCAAATCAAGAATCGACCGCCACCGGCTGTTCCCACTACCGCTGTCGCAGATCCATCCATATCGCGCACCAACACCGTGAGCCGCCGTAGGGTCGCTCTTCGCACGTCGCAGATCCGAACCATCGTTATCCATGCGCCATTCGTACTACCCGAGACCACTCATTAACCCGATCGACCTCTTCACGCAGCTGCAACCCAAGCACCATGCCTCCCTCTAAGTCTTTAGTCACACACAGATAGCTCATCTCTTTTGCCTCTCTGTTTCTTGCTTTCATTTTTATTCTATCTATTTTATGTAATTTTTTATATAATTTTTTATAATTTAAATGTACAAAATGTAAAAGAAAAATTAATTTTAAAAAAAATATGTAATTCTGATATAAAGGTAAATTTGTCATTTGCATATAATTTATATCATATCTTGATAATATCTGATTTATATCAAATACAAGGCAAGATAATATAATACTATCCTGTTGGTTATCTGGTGGACATCAAACATCAGATAGAATAATAATTTATCTTACTCATATCTTATCCTACTCTTATCTTGCTCTCTTATCCTATCCGTTCTTATCCTATCCTGACCACCAAACGAGCCCTTAAATGAAAGCACATCATTCCGTCACTCCTCAATCATTATCATTAAAAGGTTAAATGAAAGCAAATGACTTCTGCAGATAAATAAAACTGACATCTGAACAGATGACCAGCTGAGAGTTTGCTAAGTCATTTGACTAGGTTTTTTTATTATAAAGCAAATCAGTACCAATAAAGATTTAAGGCTCTACTTTTAAATCAAGGAAAATTTATTTAAGCCCAACAATGTGACCTTTGTATGTTTCATGCAGTAAAATAAGGGTTAGGTTGGATACACTTCTATAAAAAAAATTTTTTTTATACCTCTTATTTTTGTAGTATTTTTTAAAATAAATTATTTTGCATTTAGATCCAATATTTAAGAAGTATTTATTTTAGTAGTGTTTCTATAAAATTAAGTTTAAGAATCACTTCTCCTTCTATTTTTTTAGAAATAGAGAATTGTTAGTTTCATAATTAAGTGATTTTAGTATTTTTTTATTTTTTAAAGTGGCATTCAAACATACTTAAAAATATATTAAAGTACTTTAAAAAAAAAAACAAAATAAGTGCTTTTTTTTTTTATAATACAGAAAGCTTGTTCCAAATATCTTAGTCAAAGTTGCAAGTAGCAATCCATGCCGAGCAATACCTTCAGCTTCATATTGCTCTTGTAAAACCTGCACCATGACAAGTTTAAGTTCGAATCTTAACAACCTTCCCAGCTCTCTTTCCAACGCGATGCCAAACAATAATAAAGTGATGCAGAAGCAGTCCAGCTTGGACAGAACATACACCATCATCTTGCTACAAATAAAAGAGGAAAGGACACTTGAGTTAACAAGATAGGTGTTGCAACCAAAAAACAATTATTTAGCTTTCATAAGATTTTGCACAATGATACGTTTATTTGCATAATTTCCTCTTACGTGATTTAGATATATAAGGAGAAAATCATTAAAAATCTTTGTAAGAAAAATAGATCAAGTAAATGATAGTCCAATAGCTGAAAATAGAAGAAGATCAAAAAAGACTATAGGTGAAACGATTAAAATAGATTTAAATTTAAATGACATATCTAAAAACTTGATTTTTGATAAAGCACGTTTCGTTTGATTTATATAACCAACTTCACCTAATAAAAAAAATTTAATTATTGTTGTTTTTGATACGTTCATTTGCGGAACCTATGCAGGTAATGTATGTGGAAGTATTTGTATAAAATATCAAATTAAATATAAACTGACATAAATATAAAGATTTTTTTTTTAAAAGAACAATGTCAAGAAATAATGAAAAAATATAATAATAAATATAAATGAAAAAGAATAGAAAATACTCGTAAAACTTACGGCAATATGAACTAATATATATATATATAATAAGATCTTATTCGGGTAAGAGGAGTGTTTATTATGTGAGAGGTGAGAGGAGTGAATCTTGATCATTAGATCTTTTATGAATGGTCAAAATTAGAATATAAATGCATGTGATTTTTTTAAGTAGTCACATGACCTTCAAGTAACTTTTAATCTTGACTATCCATGTATGGTTGTATGGTCAAGATTTACTCCTCTTATCCTCTCACAATAAACACTTCTCTCACTTGAGTAATATATATATATATATATATATATATATATATATATATCTTATATATATAGATTTTACTTCGGGTGAGAGGAGTGTTTATTGTGAGAGGTGAGAGGAGTGAATCTTGACTATTGGATCTTTTATAAATGGTCAAGATTAGAACATAAATGCATGTGACTTTTTTAAGTTGTCACATGACCTTCAAGTAACTTTTAATCTTTAACTTTTGGTTGTAATTTACTCTTCTTGACTCATCTATGTATAATTGTATGGTTAAGATTTACTCCTCTATATATATATAAAAATATCTATACTAGATATATCCCCTATATATATATTTCAAATAAAAATCAGCTCCTTGGTTCGCGCTCTTCAGTCTCTCACCCCAACTCAGTCACGGCGGCGGCCAATAATACTGGCACCAAGAGGAACGGTTAATCTCTCCTATTTTTTATTACAAAATTTCATTCCTTTTTAAATTTTTTTCCTGTTCTCTCTTTCCTTTCTCTCTGGCTACTTTTCTGTTATTTTCATTGTTTTGGGTGGCTGAATGTTCGCACGAACCCGTTGGGTGATAAAAGGGTCAACCTTCTTAAATTATTCAATTGTTTAATAACTTTGTTATTCTTACGATAAACAGTACATAAACATCTTTTTACACTTTTTTTAATACCATTTATTATATTTATTTTTTTTATCATTTTTTCTTACTTAATGACACTCATTCAAAATGGGTATGAAAAGGGGTGTGGGGAAGAAAATAATGTATGAACATTATTTTCCTTTGTTTAATTACAAAGACATGCTTTTTCCTTAGGTTTAGGGTTGTTAAATTGGCTGGTCTTATTAGCCTGATGCAATATTTAATACGTTAAATTAAGTGGTAATGAGCATGTAACATCTAGGAATAATTAACATACCTAGTATATAGATACCTTGTCTAAGCAGAAATATTAGTGAAGAAAATTTAATAGTTTTGTGCTTGGAATGGAAAATGCAGACATGCAATTTATTTAGATTTGATTATTGTACAGCATAGGTATAGTGCCATTGTAACACCATAGATCACCATCTATAATTGTCTAGCTCAAAATACTTACTGAATTAATACAAGAATTAAGATCTGGATAATTATCAGGTAATAATTCAACAACAACATTCCAATTAGACAAAAGGAAGATTTTACCTAAATTAGCGATCATTTCTGCATATAAGATGTCATCCAAATTTTTACACATTCTGATATATATCTGTACTTCAAACATTCAAAAGGAATACATTCTAGTAACATATTGATTGTCTTTAACTACAGTAGGGGTGTAAGTGAGTGGTTTGGTTTTATTTTTTAAGAAAAATAAATTTGAACCAATCAAAATCAATTAGTTTGATTTGGTTCGGTTTTGTATTTTTTGATAGCTAAATCCGAAACAAACTGAACCGAACATCTATAGATTAGTTTGGTTCAGGTGATTAGGTTGGCCATTTTTTTAATACAAAAATTAACTAAATAATTAGTTTTTCATAACAAAAAATACATAATAAACCTATGAAAAAATTTCTAAAAATAGAATCAAACTTATTGATTTGAACACTAATAATTATTTCATATTTCAGAATATGTATTAAAAGGTTCATAAAGAAGGAACAAAGAAACATATTGATATCTGTATTAAGAAATTATATTTGAATAAGTTAAAAAATTCTTCTAAAGAGATTTAACTTGGCAAGTTGTATACTACTACTATTCAATTAAGAGAAAGTGGTGAGGCTACTAACTTGGAGGTATATATGTAACCAATTAAACTCTAAGGACATGAGTGGAGCTAATGGAGACTTGATTAGTTGAACTTTGAATCAGCAACCTAACGAATTTAAAGTTTCTAACATTTGTAGTCATATTTTCATTCAAGAGAATGTTGTTGGGCTTCAAATCACAATGCACAATAGGAACTTCACTATCATTGTGCAGGTAATCCAATGCACAAGTAGCATTAATATCTATATTCAGTTTCTCCATAAGGTTCAACTCATTTTCATTTGCATGCTTTTTCTTCCTCTTAATCTAATCTTTCAAGCTCTCATTACTTAAGTACTCATAAACTAGAGTTAGAAATTCATTGCTTTTAAAGTCAATACTATAGCATTTAAAGTCAATTTATCATTTTCAAGCTTCCAAGTTTAGATGATGTTGTTGCTGTTACTTTCACTTTTCTGTTCTTTATGTATAGTAGCAAGCGAATTGTCAGATATAGTATTAGTGTTACCACTGTGGCTATAATGATGTAATGTCTGACATGCCTTCTTCCATGGCCATAAGGCTCACATGCAAAATACAAGCAAAGTTTTTTATTACCTTCTAAATAGACAGCAGAAAGATTTTGAAAAACTCCACCATTAGAAATCGTTTCTTCTAAATCATTATAAGATAGGTTCAAAAGCTGAATGACATGTAGATTTTGAAGTTCAATAGGAATGGATCCAAAGAGTTGGTTGAAGGAAAGATCGAAAGTTTTCAAGCCTCTCACATCTCCAAGAGTTTTTGGAATAGCACCTGATAGCATATTCCTGGTCAGAACTGCAGTGTCGATGAGCAGAACCGAACATTTTGGCAAAAGAGTTTTCTAGTCTTCTATGTTGAACGAAAACGACATTTTAGGGATTAGAAACTGAGAAAGTATTACAAAAAAATAAAAAAATAAGTAGTAGCAAAAAAATGTTGTAGCATAATTTTTTTTAAAATAAAATATATAAATATATGGTTTGGTTTGGTTTGGTTTTGAAATTTCAAATCCGAGAATCGGATCAATTAAGTTTTAATTGGTTTGTATTTTATCTGAACCAATCAATATACTCAAACCAAACTGAACAAATTTAATTGGTTTATTTGGATTGATCAGGTCGGTCGGTTATCTGAACCAATTTACACCCTTAAACTACAGTATCATTTTTTAGGCTTGAAATTGACACAACAGCCCCTCAAAAGAAATAGACAGCGCAAGAGTTTCTAAACTGGTCTCCCTGCCATCTTGAGTTACATCTAAAAATAAATAATTAAGAAAGAGTGAGATATATTATGTCAGCAAATAACTATGAATCTGATTGTTCTTTGTTCTGTTCTGCATCTGATTAATATTGAAATTAATAATGCTGAATTATAAGCTTGCATGCAACCATAAATTTCAATCATCCAGTTAGGAAGGCTAAAACATGAGTTCACTTGGACGCATACTCTCTATTCTCAAATGTAGCCACTCCACTAACTAGGGAATTTAGGAAACAAACTCAACTGAATTTAAAGATGTTATAATCAGTCATAAACTAGAAGATAGAGATTAAATGGTTTCTAAGCTTTGTTTCTTCGCTACAAGTGCATATTACATCATACAATATAATCTCTATATCAGATTTTCTATTTGTGATTGCTGCAGTTATCTACTGTCAATGGGCACATCAATTGTGTCAATGAGTGGACGTCCCCAGCAAGTGTCCAAAACCTTGTAAAAGTATTGGGTTTTAGGCATCTTTTTGAACTAAAAGGAGTTTGAAAGTAGCCTTTCTCCCTCCTTAATGTTGTTGCATCTGCATGTCAAAAAGAGACACATGCTTTTTTCTTGATTGGGTGTCATCTATACTTCAGTCTTGAAGATGCCTTGATAATTACTGGCTTGCTAATTGTTGGCAAGCTAGTCACAAAAATGGATCTTGATGAATAAAAATCTAGGTAGTTAGTTCAAGTACTACTAGGAGCTAATGTTGCTGAAAAGATTGCTTTTTCTCAATGACAAGTATCTCTTCATAGTGTTAAAATGTCATTTTTGGATGTAGATGTAAATGTCAACAACATAAAGGAGTACATCAGAGCTTACCTATTATTCCTGATAAGGAGTGTGATTATCCCTAAGAGTGACAACAAAGTCCTAGTAATGTATTTGGAACTTTTCAAGATACTGAGACTTTCAAAACGTATGCATCAGATGCAACACTGTTCGTAAACATTCACACCAGTTTATGTAGGATGGTTAGGCTTTTTTACCAAATTGTTATTAGTGGAAAAACTATTTATTAAAATGTCACATTTTTTAAATTATTACTAAAATGTCACTATTTTAAAATTATATACCATGATATCCTTTTGTCCAACGTGACATTTTTTAATAATTTTTGGTCCACATAAGATGCACCTGTTTGGCGCATCCTACGTGGACACGTCATCCTACATGGCATTTTTTACCCTGATACACCATGTAGGATGACGTTTTTTAGTTAAAAAAATAACACATTTGACATTTTTCACATGGACAAAAAATAAATAAAAATTACTTATAGGGCACTTAAACCATTTCACGTGGTTCTCGCACTTCTCCCAAAGACACATGCATTTCATATGCCTGCTAAAGAATGCACCATAACATTGGAAAACATTAATATCAATTAACTTATTTATATGCCAAGTGTTTGCTTCTGATCCGTACAATAGTCGATGTGGACTTTGGTGTTGGCAAGACAAAATAACTAAGTAAGGCAAGAAGGTACCTTTGTTGGATGTGGGACTTTGGTGTTAGTAAGGCAAAGCAACTAAGTAAGACAACAAAGTACTTTTGTTTGATATAAGACTTTAATGTCAAGGAAACCAACTTACAATAGGACCCCCTTTTGCAACATTTAGATCAATATAACCATTCAAACCACAGATTCAGGCAGCCCCAAAACCTTCTTTACTCTCTTGAGCGAGCTTTGAACTTGAAGATTGCCTTTCATCTGTTTTAATTTAGGATAAAAAAGATAACACAAGACAATCTATAAGAGTAAAAATTATACAAAGTATAAGCGCACTCACGCACACAGATGTTAACGTATTACTTACATTCCCATATAGTCAGGTCACCAAATATATTATTTTGGTCCATCAATACGTTTGTGCATAACATCTCTCGTTAAGAAGAGTAAGGAGGCAAATCCTTCAACTTCAATATATAAACTGACCAAGCTCAATATCAATATCAACCAAGCATATGTATAGGTCCCTCAGATCAAAGCTCAATATCAAAGGTATCTTATTATTTTAATTATTTTGCCTTACCAATACCAAAGTCCTACATCAAACAAAGGTACTTTGTTGCCCTATTTAGTTGTTTTGCCTTGCCAACCCTAAAGTCCCACATCGACTACTTTACGGATCAGAAGAAAACACTTGGCTTATAAATAAGCTAATTGATACTGATCTCTTCCAACGTTATAGTGCACTCTCTAGTAGGCATGTGAAATACATGTGTCTCTGGGAGGAATGCAAGAACCACATGAAATGTGTTAAGTGCCTTATAAGTATTTTTTTTGTCAACGTTGAAAATACCAAATGTGTTGGCGTTTTTAACTAAAAAACGCCATCCTACATGACGTATCAACGTAAAAAATGTCATTTAGTATGGCGTGTCCACGTAGGATGTGCCAAATAGGGTGACGCATCCACATGAATTATGCCTACCGTGTTGGCGTAATCCACATGGATGCGCCACCCTGTTTGACGCATCCTATGTAGACCAGAAATTATTAAAAAATACCACGTTAGACAAAAGAGTTACAGTTTGGTATATAGTTTCAAAAGAGTAATATTTTGGTAAATAGTTTTAAAAAGTGACATTTTGATAAATAGTTTTTCTACCAATGATAGTTTGGTAAAAAAGCCAGGATGGTTAAAAAGAAAATTAAGAGCCTAAATTGCTTTGCATTAGCCCTAATGGTAAAGTTTTTCCCTTTTTATTTTGTTTTAATTTTTTTTCTTTTGATTTTGATACTAGTAAGGCACTAATGGTGGCTGTATTGATTGTGGCCTTTTTCGATTTTCTTTATGAAGCATATTTCATCTCTCTATCAATGTTTTACAAATATTGCCATCAAAGAGGTTGTTGTTATTGAACATGCTACTGAACCCTCAAGTGGTGAGTTAGAATAAAAAAGATAGAGAGACTGAAAGGTTTCTATATTTTTTGAAATGTGTCTTGTACAAGTGTTACACATATTTATAGTTGATGCGAATTATAAGTTGCAAATCCAAGTGTAGGTTGTTTCAAGTAATAAATTTTTGGGAGTCTGAGGCCGATCCACAGAGAATTGATGAAGAAAAATTCTTTGAGGTAAGGAAAAGATTTGTCACAACAATAAAAGTGATGAAAGTTGTTCACAATGAAAAAAAATTTACTTGGGTTACACTACAAGAATTCAGCAAATTAGCGAGGGAAATTTACCTTGTTATTCCCTCGCTAGTCCGTCGCAAATAAAGTTTGCGAGAGACTAGCGACGGACTAGTGAGGGATAAATTAGTCACTTTTTTTTCATCGCTAATTAGCAAAGGAACGCATTGCTTCTCTATTCCGTCTCTAGAAAATTTATTTCCCTTGCTAATCCGTCTCTAATCCGTCGCTAATATACTGCAAATATAAGCCATCATTCCCTCACAAAATAGCGAGGGAAATTCTGTCGCTATTCCATCACTGTATGATATACCAATTTTGTGTCATGTCAACCAATTTCCCTCGCTATTCTGTCGCTAACTATTCCCTCACTAATCTCTCTCTAAATAGCTGTGTGATTCCCTCGTTAACCCCTCGCTAATCCCTCTCTAACTACCTGTGTGATTCCCTCGCTATTCCCTCTCTATTCTCTCGCTAACTATTCCCTCGCTATTACTTCACTAATCCCTCACTAATTGATTCCCTCGTTATTTCCTCACTAATTACCTGTGTGATTTCCTCGCTATTACGTCGCTATTCTCTTGCTAATTACCCATGTGATTTCACTATTCTGTCGCTAATCCCTCGGTAATCAGGTTTTTTTTAATAACCTATATATATTATTACTTTCCCAAAACCTGCATATCAAATCGCAACAAACAATCCAACAACAGCAACAATAAATAATCCAATAATTATAAACTGCTACAACAAAAAACTTATACAAATAATCCAATAATATAGTTGAAAATTATTATACAAATAATCAATCCAATATAGTTGAAACTTATTATACAAATATAGACAAGAAGAATAAAAAATGGCAATCAGTCTAAGTTAGCTTCGTCTTCGTCTTTGTCTTCCTCTCGACCCTCCCTAACTAAACCTTGCATGGTGCTTGTGGAGCAACATTTGCTGATCCGATCGTAGATAGGAACGATTGGAGAGGCGCCAACATAGGGACAAGTTGACTCTGGACAAACGAAGCCATCACTATTGCCACTGCTGTATTTACAGCTTCAGATATGTCTTGTGTCAACAGTGTAGAGTGGGAAAAACTCGCAACCAAGGAGGATGAAGCTTGCATGGTGTTATTACTAATGTGCAAGCTGTTACCTATGCCATACACATGAACCTTCTTGTTGGGACCCGCCACATCCAACCAAACCTCCGGGTCAACCATAGGGTGAGAGGAAGAGTTTTCTCCATAATTTTTTGTCATCGCGGTGTCATATGACTCCTAAAAATAACAAAAACAATAAAAATATTAACAAAAAAATAAATAACCTAAAATGTATATGACTTTTGAATTTTAAAGACACCTACAATAAAATTCCTCAAGCGCTCAGAAACATAGCTTCCGTCTTTTTTCTTATGAACTTTAGCATAGAGATCTCTGTAAAAAATAAGATGCTTTAACTCTGCCTCCTGTAATCTCATATGGAAGAATATTATATAATAAACACATATCAAAAGTAAGGCAATCCCTCTAAAATACTATGTCATACTCAAGATAGGCAAATAACTCAAGTAATTACAACATGTTAATAAACAGATTAATAAAATAAAATAAAACTCAGAAAATTCCAGATTAATAAACAGATTACCATCAAAACTTTAAATGAGGAAGTTATATTACCATCTTACCCTTGTGTTGACCAAAGCTTATCGACCCCGCCTGTATGCTTCAAGGCATCAGACATGGATGCCCTATTCGTTCGGGCAGTTGCAGACCTCGTCATCCGTTTATCTATCAGCCAAATGTTGACCAGGCCATCACACACTTCTGTCCTCATTCCTCTAGGCCCATGACCTTTAACATCAGCCAAGTTGTTTGAATTTGCCTTCTCAAAGGTCTTATCTCGTGCTTTATTCAAATGGTCTGGATAATGGTCCATGATAGTCTATTCCCAGACAGTTCTAGCCATGCCACGATAAGTATCAGATGTGAACCAAGGCTTAGCCTACACAAATGATATGTATTTATATTTATTTTTTAATAAACTTATAATATATAATTCTATAAACACAATTACTTACCATGAAGTCGTTAAATAGTATTTCCTTCATCTCAGCTGGATAACCTCGCCATGTACTAGCCAGAACAGGCATCCTTATCATGACATTGTACATAATGTCACATGTCACTCTCGACGAGAGAAACTTCCAACTGTAAGTACAAGAAGATAATGTTAGTAATCTAAAAGTAAATAAATGTAATAAAAGATGATAATCATTATTACTTACGGCTCAGGGACAGGCACCACATATATAAGTTCCCTACTATCTATTTCTACATTGGATTCTCCACTTGAAGGCACCACATTCGGGCCGCTAGTGGGTGGGTCAGCAGGGGGTGGCATAGAAAAGGCTGGGTCAGTAAGGGGTGGGACAGAAGCTGATGCGCCTCCAATGGTCAATGGACTAGACACTGGTAGGCCTACACTGGTTGATAGGCCAGTAGCTGAAGTTATACCTAACATAATTATAGATAAACAAAAAATTACATATATATTACATTTATATAAACCACGAGTTAACAATAATTAAAAAGATTATCCTACATGTATACCTGCAGAGGGCTGAGAATGTTGTAGTGGTGGAGAATCATGGCCAGATGAAACATTACGACCTCTCCCACGACCGCGTCCAGCACCTCTACCTCGAATGGTCATAATGAATAACTGCATAAGGAAACATAATGAAACATGATGAGTTAAGAAACTATATGTCAATAAAAACCTTAAAATATAATAATGATATTTCAGTGTAAATATCATTAACGAAGATAGCAAACAAGATTTAATTTTAACTACTTGAGTCTGAAGCAAAAGATTCCTCATCTTCATCTGAGAATTCATTATTTTCATTGTCATCAATGAACTCATCATTAACCAGAACGTCCATTGGATAATGTATATAACGTAAATTCACTTTTTCCATTTGGGCATGTGCATCAAACAAATAAACTGCTTCATTATCTATGACTATATTGTGTGTTTCAAGGGATCCATCATCTTGGTAATAATCAGTAGCAACTAAGTCATTCAATTCATCACCTTCGTCATTCAATGTCTCAGCCACGAAGAGTTTTGCTCTGACCTTGCAAGCTGCCCACCATTCACCATTAGCTCTATTCCCTCTTTGTGAGTATCTTGTATAGTACACTTGTTGTGCTTATTTGGCTAAGATGAATGGCTCATTTGAGTGAAGTCTTGATTTATGCTTGATGTTAACCAACCCATATCTCTCATCAACATTGACTCCATTTATCGGGTCAAACCAATGACATTGTGAAAGAAATACTCTGTTCTGATTTCCTACATATGATAATTCCAATATATCTTCAACAATGCCATAATAGTCGAAGTCATTCTCACCATATATACTACCTCTAACACATACGCCACTATTCATGGTAGCTTTATTTTGTCCGTACACCTTAGTATGAAATCTATACCCATTAACTATTAAGCTATAGTAAGAAGTCATGAACTTGGATGGACTATAACTTATCTCTCATATCATTTGATTCTCGACTTAACTTATATTAACTTGTATCATTACATAGATGGTAGATAGTTGTAACATCTATTATAATGAACATTGAATTTAATATGATAGATGTGATTATGGATAAAAGGACTCGCTAAATGTTTTAGCCACCTACTGAAGTCCTTATCTCGAGCTTCCAATATTTGATCATCAGTGATATTGGGATCTGTTTTTCATAACGAATCCTCGAATTGTCTAATCAATACAATAATTAATATTTAGCATAAATTTCGTAAAAAAATAACAAATTCATTAGATAGAGAGTAGACTTACTAAAGATAAGGTTCTACTTCTCCACAATTTACAAGCACATATGTCTCAGTAATCTGAAGTTCCACATCCGTCAAGAATCTATTTCAACCTCTCCCGATAGGACGATATGGATGTTTAAAAATAAACAATCATTCATTAATTGTATCTTCTCCACCGTCATCATTTTGAGGAACTTGAGTGAACCTGGTTTGTAGGTGGGGATAAAAATACATGGAAGCAAAATTAGAAATTTCTTCTAAATATACGCTTCACAAATAGATCCTTCAACTTTTGCCTTATTTCAGACCTTTCTTTTCAAGTACAGCATACACCTCTCAAAGGGGTACATCCACCTGTAATGCACTAGTCCTCCAACCTTAGCTTCATAAGGGAGATGCACGACTAGATGTTCCATCATGTCAAAGAATGCTAGATGGAAAATAGTCTTTAACTTGCAAATTGTTTCAATGATAGAAAGCTCTGCATTCTCCATAGTGGAAGCATGAATTTCAGTTGCACAAACTTCTTTAAAGAACAAGCTTAGTTCTATTAACGGTCCCCATATAGGTTTTGGAAAGATATCACGAAATGCCATAGGAATTAATCTTTGCATAAAAACATGACAATCCTGACTTTTCATTCCATATATCATCCCACTATCTATATTGATGTAACGTGCGATATTCAACGCATACTCATTAGGAAATTTTAACTATTTTATCCACTCACACACCATCATTCTTTGATTGGCATCCAAGACATACATCGCCTTTGGTTTTTTACACTTGCCATTGTCAACTATTAGCTCCAAGGTAGGACGTTTGCATATTATCTTCAAATCTTCTTTTGCATTTGCATTATCTTTTGTCTTGCCCTTTATGTCCATGACAGTGTTGAAGATATTGTCAAACATGTTCTTCTCGGCATGCATAACATCTAAATTATGTTGTATTATATTAGTGGACCAATAAGGCAATTCTTAGAATATGCTCTTCTTCACCCAATTGTGGTGTATACCAAAGCCATCTTGTTTTTGTTTACTTGAATTCAAGCCAAAAATGACTTCCTTAAGTTGAGTCACTCTATTCAAGACATCTGTTCCACTCAGTCGTTGCGGTGGATTAGATTTTTCCACTGTTGATTTCTTAAAAGAATTTTGATCACGGTGAAATGGATGATCAAAAAGCAAAAATTCGCGATGACAATCAAACTAGTAGCATTTCCTACCGTGCTTCAACACAAATGACTTACTATGATTTATACAAAGCGGACAAGAAAGTTTTCCATGAGTGCTCCACCCAGACAGCATTTTATAGGCTGGAAAGTCACTTATTGTCCACAAACAAAGTCGCTTTCATATCAAAATTTTGCCTCTTCCAGGCATCATAAGTTTGCACCCCATCATCCCACAATATCTTCAGAGCATCAATTAGGGGTCTAAGATAGACATCTAAACTTTTACTTGGTGACTTTGGTCCAGGAATCACAAGAGTGAGGAATATGTATTCCCTTCTCATACACATACTTGGAGGTAGATTGTATGGTGTGACAAAAACAGGCCAACATGAATATGGTGTGGTTGAACCGCTAATTGGATTAAAACTGTCTGTACACAGGCCAAGCCTAACATTTCGAGTGTCTAGCACAAATGTTGAATAGGTGGCGTCAAATCATTTCCAAGCCTCAACATCAGCTGGATGCCTATTCATTAATTCATCTTGACGCACTCCATCTGCATGCCAACTCATATACTGTGCAGTGTTTTTGGACATAAACAGATGTTGGAGTCTTGGCATAATGGGAAAATATCGCAACACTGAGTGCGGCACACCCTTCTCATTCGATGAACATCCAGCCTTCGGTTTGAATCGTGGGTGTCCACATACTAAGCAAACTAAGTAGAGTCTCTTGTCACTGTATTCTTTGTAATACAACATGCACTGATTAAGACACACATCTATCTTCTCATATCCTAATCCCAACTCACGAACCATTCTCTTCGATTTGTAAAAGTTTTCGGGTAACCTTTCAGGCTCTAGAAGCATGCTTTTAATTATGATAATTATTCTATCATAACAATTCTCACTCATGTTAAATTCTAACTTCAAGTTCAAAAGTTGAGTTACAGCTAACAATTTCGAGTGCTTATGGCAACCATCCTATAAAGGTTCGTCAGCGTCTCTTAGCAAGTCATAAAACTTTGTAGCTGAGAGTTTCTGGATTTAACCTATCACTTGTGGCATCCATAACCATATCCACATATGGATTCCTAGGCTCTACTTCATCATCATGGACAATGGATGTTGAGCCGCTATCCCCCAATCTGTCTTCACCATGAATAGTCTAATTTATATAACCATCCACAAATCTGTACTTATACAGATATTGTTCTACCCCAAATACCTCCCTCCAAGCACGATTCTTATATCTAGCACATGGACAAAGGATGCGATTTAATGCATCAGTAACTGTCGGGTCTCCTTGAGCAACCCTAATGAAATCATCAACTTCATCCTTGAATTCTTCACTTACATAGCCAGTAGGGTCATTTCTTCGTAACATCCAACTTCGATCGGGTCTCATGATTGCTGAAATTGATTTAGCACATTAACACAATCCTTATATCTCCATCTCCTTCTTAACATGGTATGGCCCTATCCCATTCGATAAGAAACATTTTCAATACTTAGTTAATAATTATTCCTTAAATCTCATATTTTATACTTGACAAAATTTCAGCAGCATTTTCCATTGGTCTCCAAGTGCATGACTTGAACGCAGTAGGATCTACCGCGTTTAAGTATACACCCAGAGAACAAAAGGAAATATTGCAGACTAAAATTTCAACAAGTATAACATATGAGATTTAAAAAATAACTATTAACTAAGTGAAGAAAAAATTTCTTACCAAATTGTCCCACTTAGATAATTCAAGATTCAATACAATGAGCAGTACCTTGAAAAGGTATGCGTGCTCATTAATATAGAATCTCAAACAGGAAACTAAGGTTTTGCTCAAATTTTTACTCGAATAAGAAAATAAAACTTTAAGCATATGTTAAAGCACAATCAAAAGTTAAACCAAACTAATATTCTTAACACATAATTCGTTAGAAATTCATAACTTTTATTTGCAACGTCCAAGATTTGATGTCATATTTAGATAGTCCTAAATGTACTGGGATAGGAGAGAAAAGTACAAAGAAAATCTAAGTTTTCACTGGCCACAATGATTGCTGTTATGCGGCACTGATTAGACAACATTGATGAATATGTTAGGAACACTACTGCTAGAGCTTTCAGTGTTGTTGCCTCTATTCTCGGTATACCTGCACTCTTACCCTTCTTGAAGGTTGTTTGTCAGAGTAAGAAATCATATCAAGCTCGGCACACTCGGATTAAGATTATGCAACAGATTAAGAAGGTGAAGCAGTGTGTAAGGAATTGGAAGCGCTATATGCCAATTACTATACTAAGGAAGTCATGACCATTCTGGTTCGTGAATTTCAGTTGCCTGATGAATAAATGAATAAAATTATTTTGAAAATGGTGAAGTAGTGTGTAAGCACTGAGGGTGTGGAAACTGATTATATTAGAAATGATATTCTCCCTGACTTTTTCAAGAATGTCTGGGTTAGGAGGATGGCTTTGGATCAAAGAAACTATAAGAAACATGCTCAATTCCTACTGTAGAGATAGCAAACAAAGTTGGTGTTGCCGATATTGTAGGGAGAATAATTGAGGATCTTTGTTGATACCCAAATTTGTCCATATTTATTTTACTTATTAAGTCTGATTTCATTAAAAAATAAAAAGAAAAAAAAGAAAAATGATTTATTTTGAGAAATAACATAAAAAAGAGGAAAATGGGTTACGGGTTAACCCATGACCCAATTCCTTTCCTTTCCTGCTACTGCAACCCTAGCCACCAAACCCTAGCCTCCACAAGAAGTTGCACAACTTCAAACATGGCAACTTTCCTTTTCAGTTTTGATTGAGATCATTAACAAGATTTCTTCCTTAATTTGCCTTTCAATCATCACGAATTAGGGAGAATTTTCCTGCAGGTTAAACCCTATAAATCCTAAGTAACATAGAGAAATTCTGATACACAAAAAATTAGAAAAACAGATTTAGCAAACTTACTGACGGCCTAAAAATTCTCTGACTCCAAACATTCTGCCTTTGCCTAAAACTACCTTCAACCAGCTAGAGCTGGCAAAACGGGTTCAACTCGTTAGGTTAACCCACTAACCCACTATTTTTTTATGGGTTGGGTTCAAGGATTGAACCCATATTTTTTTTCAACCTGCATAACCCGCCCCGCTTAACCCGCGGGTTAAACAGGGCGGGGGTGGGTTAACCCGACGGGTTGGCTCTTTTCTTAAAAAAAAAAGATAAGTAATACTATAAATGAAAAACTCTTTGATGTTATATAATTTATGTTTGAATATTTAATTAGACTATTTTAAAAATTATTTTTTAGATATGTGGTTTGTAATTTTTTACCATTATTATTTATTATTTTTTATAGTATTTATTAATTTTTTATATATATATTTTTTATTTTTAGGTGGGTTAAACCGGTTGACCTACTAACTCATCTACTTTTTCTCATTTTCTCTTTTATGCGGGCCAACCCACCAACCTGCCAACCCGCCTTAAAGCGGGGTGGGTTAGTTCTTCCAACCCATTTCTTAAAACAGGTCAACCCACCCCGCCCCGCATTTTAGCGAGTTGAAGCGGGTAGGGGCGGGTTGGCCCATTTTGCCAGCTCTACAACTAGCAGCCTAAACACCCTTCATCATCGTCGTCCACAACCACCATTACCATCTTCCTCCAAGCTACCATTAAACCTTGACCACCATTAACCTTCACCTGTGAAGACCATTGTGAACCACCCACCATAACCACCTCAATGACCAAGCCCACCAAACATAACCATCACCGTGTCCTCACCACTACTAGTGGCCGTTGCCTCACCTGTATCACAAATGCAGCCACTGTCCACCTCTACCGTCCTCAACTTCGCCCATCAGACCCAGACCCGAGCTTATCATCTCCCTTGCGTGAACCATTTAGCCGGCACCGCATGGAGCCGCCTAGAACCCGCGATCCCGCTGCCCAGCCCAATCGCGTGACTCAGACGCACCATCCACCGTCGCACAGCCGCGCTGTCCAACCACTGGAGCACCACCTTGCGCCGTCATGACCCACAAAGCAGCCTCCACTGTGAGCTTCATCCCTGCCATTGCATGGTTGGCACTCTCATACCCTTTTATTTTTTTCAGCCCCTGTTTTGTTTGCAACACAGAGACCAAAAGTCTCTTCCTTTTTGTTTTTTGCAGTTGTCTTTTTTTTTTTTGTTCTTCTACCTTTTGTTTCCCGTTTTATTTTACCCTTTATTTTATTTTATTTTTAAGGTGGTTGTTACTTTTTTTCTATCATTCCTCTTTCTTTTAGGCTTAAGTGAAAATTAAAGTTGGGATTTTTTTTTTAACTTTTTTTAACTTGGTTGAGCTTGAGTTATTTTATTTTTACACACTCATTTTTTGTATTAATGTATTAATCAAATATTTTAAAACTGGCCGACGACGAAAAAATTTGGAGAGGATTGGAGCACCGATCAATTACACTCTTCCCAATACTCTTGAGGCTTTATATTAGATCTTGTCAAGAGCGCTGGTGAGGTCTAATCCCCACATAAAAATTAAAATAATTTCATAAACTAGAATACAACTTTTTTTCAAACCCAAAATATTTTTTTTTTGTAAAATAAAAATTCTCAAATAAAAGCGAACAATTTCACATAGTCTCAACCTTATGATTGTCGTGAATTCATTTTTTTCCTCTTGCTTTGTCATTTTCAAAAATATTTCATTTTATTATTATTATTTTACAAAATTCATTTTAAACCATTTTATCTCATCAAAAATAAATATTTTGAAATTTCTTTTTTTTCTTTTCCTTGCAAAATTAACACAATTTCAATTCACTACTTTTATATAATATGTTGCAGACTTAAAATTTGTTCTAAAATAATGGCTATTTAGCCACTCATTCCATGTCTTAGTCATTTATCATCTTTGATAACATGCTTGACAAAATGGGACATATCAAAATAAAAACAAAAACAAATCTTTTCTTTTTTAATAATAAAGGACCAATTTAATTAATTTTGCAAATAACATCAGATTCAATAAGTAACCGTTCTTAGGATGGACGGTGTAGGGTGCTAATACCTTCCATACCCGTAATCAACCCCCGAACCACGAACTCTAAAACGTAGACCATCTCTTAGGTGTCCAATTGCACCATTCCATTTAATGGATAAAGCAATTGGTAGCGACTCCCAATACCCCGAAGTCTTTTCCTCCCCATTCTTTTTATTTTTGAGGTGCCTTTTGGGACGGTTGCGACAGCTGGCGACTCCGCTGGGGATATTAGAGGGTTACGCCTTGTTTTAATCTTATGTTATTTGCTCTTTGATTATGTTGGTCTATTTTTGTTTCGTTTGTTTATTTGTTTCATATTGTTATACATTTTGTTTGCATTACATGCAATGTACTTCTGCATTGTGAATAAATTTGCTTGCATGTTCCCTCATGTACACTTGCACACATAAGCTCTATACCTGAGCTCAGTACCTAGTAAGTTTAGATAGAGGGTGAAGTAATGTTGCTTTGAGAGACCTTTGGTCTCCAGACAGGCACATGAAAACCCTTCACTCAAATTGAACTCTTTCCGCTTGTAACCTATCATGGGTAAGGATGGAGGACTCTTGCTAGCCAAAGTGTTGGTGACAACAAGGGGCAATTTAGGGACCTTTTGTCTGATAGGGGTCTAGAACCAAAGCTATCACTTGCTGAAATAACCTTAGAGCTACCATGGTACATAGAACCCATTTTTAGGACAGGTACTAAGTTTAGGACCATGTCTCCATATGCATAATTTTATTCTTGTTTTAGTGTACTTATGTTTGCATTTTTTAATCATATTCATAATAATACAAAAAAACTGTCTTTACGACACCCGTATAGGAGCTCGTTCCCAATCAAAGGTCATAGATGAACTGGGACAGTCATAGGAAGAACTAAGGAATGAACTAAACTAATTAAAGGAACAAATGGCCAAGGTCTTAGAAGTTTTGCAAACTTTGAAAAGAACAAAAAATTCAGAAGGGACTCATTCAGGAGCAAATGATGATCATTCAGTCACACCAGCTCACCCACATAGCTTTGCATCAATTCCTTGGCAACATCCTGGCGTCACCTCTCAAGGGGCCATGATGCCACTCACCTTCTACCCAAATAACCCTGCACAAAACCTTGTTACCAATCATCAAGAAATGCTCTATTCCCACCATATTGCCTTCCACCTAGTTATGTTCCACCATTAGCCACCAATACCCCAGCAGTCACAACAACTTCAAACCCTCCAAGCACTACCCAAACACAAGGATCTCAGCCAAATGCCAATGAGATTCCTCAGTTCCTTATTTTCAATCCCCCATATGGTCTTCCCCTAGGTTTCGTGTCGTCACTAATTACCAACCCTTTTGAGAGCAACGTACCATTAGTAATGCCTACTTCAGGGCCACAAAACTCGACTCTTGTTCAACCTCCTTACCTTGGTGCTAATGGGACCTCATCGATGCAACATTCAAACCCTTTTTGCATGCCACATTTGTCCTTCCATAAGATTGCTGGTACTTCTCTACTGAACCCATCAACTAAAGGCCTTCAATCCGAGGAAAAACTAGAAGTCCTTGAAGATAGACTATGAGCTATAGAAAAAGCAAGTAGCTATGGTCTTCTAAATGCTTTAGAACTCTGCCTTGTCCTGGATGTGGTGATTTCCCCGAAGTTTAAAGTCCTGGATTTTGACAAATATAAGGGAACCACTTGCCCAAAGAATCATCTGATCATGTATATCCGCAAGATGGCGTCATATGCTCATAATGACAAACTGTTGATCTATTTCTTCTAAGACAGCTTAGTTGGGGCAGCGTCTAACTGGTATACATACCTTGAACGTGCCCATATTTAATGTTTCAAGGACTTGGCCGAGGCTTTCTTAAAGCAATATAAATGTAACATCGATATGGCACCAGATAGACTGCAGTTGCAGAATATGGTTAAAAAGAAAGTTGAAACCTTTAAGGAATATGCTCAACGATGGAGAGAAATAGTTACTCAGGTTGAACTTTTATTGATAGAAAGAGAAATGATGGCTACATTCATCGATACTCTCCAATATCCCTTCTATGACAAGATGATAGGGAGTGTGTCATCAAATTTCTCAGACATGGTCATCATTGGAGAAAGAGTCGAGGGAGGAATGAGAAGTGGGAAGATCACTGAAAGTTCAATAGGGATGATTAGTGCCAAAAGGCCCCTAACAGGGAAGAAAAGAGAAGGAGAAGCCCATGTTGTCACTTCTGATCAGAAAAGTTTCACCCAAGGAAAACCTAGCCAAGCACCTATTAACCCCCAACCATGCTTCCAACCTCCCTATATACCTTGCAACCCCTACAGTGCTAATATCTCCTAAGCTCCATACCCTCAACCTTATCACCCAATGATCCATTATCATATACAACCTCTCGTCCCAAACCAAACACTCCCTACCATGCCATCTCAATTAACCCAATCATGGACCCAAAACCCAAATACAAACCCACCAAGGCCGACAAAAGAGGATAATGGAAGAGAAAAAAGAGAAGTGGCTGGCCCGATTGGAAAATAGAGAACCTAAAGCTGAGGGGATCCCCATCTGTGACATCCGATAGAACTTTTGAAGTACAGTAAGCGCCATCAAGGATGATCAACCCATCAATTATGGTATCAATCCGGTGTGCCATTGTTCCCCAGATGCAGAGCTCAACAATTAGAAGATCATCAATTTTCCCTTGACCTTTGAGATTGATGCAAAGTAATTCTATAATGTTAATCCTATAGCTCTGCCCAAGGCTTTAGGAAGATATGTTGAGAAAACGAGCCCACATGTTTCCTTTTCAATATTTACTATCAATAAATACATTTTCTTATCATTCTTTTAGTTTCTGTCCAACCATTATATCAACCTTCATTCATTACCCTTTTACTTGTGTGGATCTGAAAGTGATTCTCTTGAAAATGACAGTGCTATGACCCCATTATATGATTTTGACCATCCAAATAAAAAAGATAATGGTGACAATTAGGAACCCTCTCTTGAGCTAATGAGATTAATAGAATAAAAGGCTAAAGAAATTCAACCCCACGAAGAGTCAATGGAAGTGATTAATTCGGGAACAGATAATGAAAAAAGAAAAAAGTTAAAATTGGCACTTCCATGAAGGAAGATGAGTAAGGCAAGTTGGTTGAGTTCTGATCTAATTATTACGACATTTTCGCATGGTCGTACCAAGATGTGCCAGGGCTAGATCTGAGCATAGCTTCCCACAAAATTCTGCTATACTCCAATGCTGAGGTGAAAAAGCAGAAATTGAGGAGAATGCACCCAGAAATAAAAGGAAGAAGTCACCCAAGCAATTGGAAGCATGTTTTTTGGAAAGGAACAACCTCTTGGTGTGCATTATCATTTTGTCTCAAAATTAAAGTTTTGAAAATAAACAACCATGATTTGAAAATGAAGATTGGCCATCTTTCTCTATCTTTTATAATCTTTATTATGCTTTGTTACGCCCTTCTGAGCTTAAAATACTTCTTTAAAGAACCATGGACAAGGATCACCCATATACCAAGAGTTAACATAAAGTAAAAAAGGGTGATTTCTGTGAAGAAAGAAAAAAAAAGGAAAAGAAGAAGAAGATAGGCAAATGATGAAATGAAAAAGGAAAAAGAATACAAAAATAAGTGAAAAGTGTACTAAAGATCCTTGGTCCCATTCAACCTTTAAACACTTGATAGGGCCTTATATCATTCCTTTCATAACCCTTAACATTGGCCACGTTACAAGCCTCAAAAGTCCATTCTGATCAATGAAGGGTTGTTTTCATTTTCATTGACTTCAATTCTGAGACAAAAGGTTCATGCTCTTTTGAGTTTTTAATTCCTTGCTCCTATATAAAAAAAAAGGAAAAAGAAAAGAAAAGTGGCTCGCTAGGCTGAAAATCTAAAAAGGTGACCTAGGCAAAAGTTAGAGCAACCCTCTAGGTTGAAAACTCAAAAAGAGTAACCTAAGCAAAAGTTAGGGTAAAAAATCGTATCTGACACATTCGAAGAAGTGAAGTTGCCTCAAGTCACAAACTGGGGCAGTTTGAGTTCATTGAGGCCAAACTAAGGCAGTTTGAATTTATCATCAAATGCTTCGAGATTGAGGTCAAATTGGGGCAATCTGAATTTATAATGAAGAATCATCAAATGCTTCGATACATGAAGACTTGGGACACACTGGGGCAGTTTGATTATATGAAGTCTTGTCATGAAAAGCTCTCAATGCATGAAAAATGGGTCAAATCATATTCTTGGAAACAAACAAATGGGTGTTTAAGGTCATATACATGGGAAATTAGCACTGGTCATCTTAGAGAGCATCACTGGAAGAGCTGGAAAACTCCACCCTAACTTTTCTTTTATAAACCTTTCAATTTCTAATCCCTTTTGAATTGTTTTTCCTGTACTTTTCCTTTCTATAATGATAACCCCTTTTTCATTGCAACCTATTGTTGATGCATTTCTCATGATAGATTTGTATTGAGATGTAAAACATGTGACAATGTTGTAAAATCATTTAGATTTGCTTGAAAGGTCATGGGAAACATAATAAATTCCTAGTAAGAGTATTGATGAGAAAAGAAAGGATAGTCAAGTCACTATCACATCTAATGCACACCTCAAGGGTTATCCCAGTTGGACATTTCAATCGTCGGCTAAATATAACAAATGAAAGGTTGCCAACAAATCCTATTCCAGTCCATCTATGAAAATGATTGCAATCATATCCTCAGGGGTCGTGGAGACAAAAAAAAACAACAAAAAAATAACAAAAAAAAAGTTTTACGTACTCTCATACATCTGAAGCATGCATAGTGCACCATTTTAATTTGCTAGCCTTAACCTACAAAGGTCCAACTTGCTATTTTCAGTCAAACCAAGGCCTCATGCCCATTGCCTTTAATCTTTTCTGGGTCCCCGTACACATTGTTTTTATGATTTTGGGTCCCTGTACCCATTGCCTTTAATGTTTTCAGGTTCGAATACCCATTGCCTTTAACTTTTATAGGTCCCCGTACCCATTGTTTTTATGTTTTTGGGTTCTCGTACTCATTGTCTTTAAGTTTTCTGTTAAGCTTCAGCGATACCCGACTCCGTAACCTTGTTTTTGTTAAGCTTCGATGGATACCTAACTCTGTAAGCTTTTTACCTTTTCGGTCCTCATACCCATTGTTTTATGTTTCTGGGTCCCAGTACCCATTGCCTTTAAGTTTTTTGTTAAGCTTCAACGGATACCCAACTTCGTAAGCTTCTTACATTGTTTTTCTTAAGTTTCGGCGGATACCTGTATCTGCAAGCTTTTTGCCTTTTGGGTCCTCGTACCCATTGTTTTATGTTTCGGGTCCCAGTACCCATTGCCTTTAAGTTTTTTGTTAAGCTTCAATGGATACCCAACTCCGTAAGCTTCTTACCTTATTTTTGTTAAGCTTTGGCAGATACCTGACTCCGCAAACTTTTTACCTTTTGGGTCCTTGTACCCATTGTTTTATGTTTCTGGGTCCCATTACCCATTTCCTTTAAGTTTTTTTTTTTAAGCTTCAGTGGATACTCGACTCCGCAAGCTTTTTTACATTTTCTGCTTCAAATTTTCTGTTAAGCTTCAGTGGAAACCCAACTCTACAAGCTTTTTGCCTTTTTTGCTAAGCTTTAGTGGACACCCATCTCCGCAAGCTTTTTACCTTTTTCTACTAAGTTTCAGCGGACATCTAAATCCGTAAGCTTTTTTCCCTTTTCATGGACAAAATTGAATCAATTCATTTGCCTTCCATTTATTTTAAATGTAAAGCAAAAGGGGGTAGCTGTTGATACCTAATTTTGTCCATATTTATTTTACTTATTAAGTCTGATTTCATTAAAAAATAAAAAAAGAAAAAAGAAAAATGATTTATTTTGAGAAATAACCAAAAAAAGAGGAAAATGGGTTACGGGTCCACCTATAACCCAATTCCTTTCCCTTCTTGCTACTGCAACCCTAGCCACCAAACCCTAACCTCCACAAGAAGCTGCACAACCTCAAACATAGAAACTTTCTTTTTTAGTTTTGATTGAGATCATTGACAGGATTTATTCCTTAATTTGCCTTTCAATCATCAGGAATTAGGGTGAATTTTCTGTCAGGTTAAACCCTATAAATCCTAAGCAACATAGAGAAATTCTCACACACAAAAAATCAAAAAAATAGATTGAGCAAACCTACTGACGGCCTAAAAATTCTCTGCCTCCAAACATTCTGCCTAAGACCCAGACCCGAGCTTGTCATCTCCCTCGCGTGAACCATTCAGCCAGCACTGCACAGAGCCACCTAGAACCTGCGATCCCACTGCCTAGCCCAACCGCGCGACTTAGTCGCACCATCCACCATCGTATGCTGTGTCGTCCAACCACTGGAGCACCACCTTGTGCCATCACGACCCATGAAAGCAGCCTCCACCGTGAGCTTCGTCCCTGCTATTGCGTGGTTGGCACTCTCATACCCTTTTGTCTTTTTAGCCCCTGTTTCATTTGTAGCACAGAGACCAAAAGTCTCTTCCTTTTTGTTTTTTGTAGTTGTCTTTTTTTTTTTTTCCTTCTACCTTTTTGTTTCTCATTTTATTTTACCCTTTATTTTATTTTATTTTTAAGGTGGTTGTTACTTTTTTTTTTTTATCATTCTTCTTTCTTTTAGGCTTAAGTGAAAATTAAAGTTGGGATCTTTCTTTTTTTTTTTTTACTTTTTTTAACTTGGTTGAGCTTGAGTTATTTTATTTTTACACACTCACTTTTTGTATTAATGTATCAATCAAATATTTTAAAATTGGTCGACGACGAAAAAATTGGGAGAGGATTGGAGCACCGATCAATTACACTATTCCCAATACTCTTGAGACTTTATATTAGATCTTGCCAGGAGCGCTGGTGAGGTCTAATCCCCACATAAAAATTAAAATAATTTCGTAAACTAAAATACAACTTTTTTTCAAACCCAAAATATATTTTTTTATAAAGTAAAAATCCTTAAATAAAAGTAACAATTTCACATAGTCTCAACCTTATGATTGTGGTGAATTCATTTTTTCCTCTTGCTTTGTCACTTTCAAAAATATTTCATTTTATTATTATTATTTTACAAAATTCATTTTAAACCATTTTATCTCATCAAAAATAAATATTTCAAAAATTCTTTTTTTTTTCTTTTCCTTGCGAAATTAACACAATTTCAATTCACCACTTTAATATAATATATTGCAGACTTAGAATTTGTTCCAAAATAATGGCTATTTAGCCACTCATTTCATGTCTTAGTCATTTATCATCTTTGATAACATGCTTGACAAAATGGGACATATCAAAATAAAAACAAAAACAATTCTTTTCTTTTTTAATAATAAAGGACCAATTTAATTAATTTTGTAAATAACATCAGATTAAATAAGTAACCGTTCATAGGATGGACGGTGTAGGGTGCTAATACCTTCCTTACCCGTAATCAACTCCCGAACCACGAACTCTGAAACGTAGACCATCTCTTAGGTATCCAATTGCACTATTCCATTTAATGGATAAAGTGATTGGTGGCGACTCCCAACACCCCGAAGTCTTTTCCTCCCTGTTCTTTTTATTTTTGCGGCGCCTTTCGGGATGGTTGCGACAATCTTAAAGATGAGAGTGAACCTTACAGGCGAATGGTTATGGAAACTATTGAGAAGGTGGTCATTAACTTGGGAGCATCTGACATAGATGCCCACTTGGAAGATATTCTGATTGATGGTATTCTTTATGCCTTCCAAGAGTAGACTAGCGATGATGCTAATGTGATGCTTAACGGGTTTCTATCAATTTCTCTTAACTTTTTCCTCTCATCTTCTTCCTATCTCATTGACACACACAATGAAAGTCTATTTAACCTATTTTGTGGGCGAATCATTCCAAGTCCAATTTAAACTCAAGATTGTTATGAAATTAAACTATTAAAGTTAATTAAACTCAACATAAGAAAGAGGAGACAATACTTGAAGGCCACCTAATTGTTTGAAGGTATATGAGCTTTCACTGAAAATGTGCTTAAAGGGACAAAGACGTAGTCATTATTATGACATAAATCAAATCAGCTATATAATTTGTACCTTAATTTATGCTATATAAATTTATGCCCAACAAAATTTTTTGAAGTTGGACCAGTATATATAATTGTAATTTCTAGATACATTTGTCTATAAGCAGTCATAGAGCATAAAGCAATATAAAACGTCAGAGGTTGTAACTCTACCTGACAGAGTATAATCAGGTGCCTTGCGACCCTACCTCAGACCTAGATACTGAGGAACTGTCATTATCAGAAGTTACACCAACACATACAAATCAGAAAGATAGAACATTTGACTTCAACACATCTACCAACCAGTATTTCTTAGTAAATGTCAAATCAAGAAAGCCAAAATTTACCTGAATTTTGTATGCTTGTATAATTGTTAGTTAGGTTGTTTACTGTTAGTTGTTAAACATGACAATCTCACAAATTAGTTAGTCAGTTATTGCTAACAGAGTTCTAGAACATACTCTGCACTCTCTTCTATAAGTACCAGACCCTAAGTTAGGTTCTATGGTTAATGCAGTTCACTAGGATTCACTTTCTCTCTCTTATCTCATCTCTCTCTCTACTTTCTCACACTTTCCTTCAGTTTCTATCACTTTCTCTGCTCACTGAACCCTAATAGTAACCATGGCTAAGGTTCAAATATGGGAACCCTGTGACTGCATTACATTGTTAACTATACCATGCTGAATTCTTAGTCATCCTATAATTACGTTACAGATATCATAAATTATATTATGTACATATTGTTAGAGAAAAACACCTCCCTATTTGATCACAAGCATCCAAAATCCTGAAATAAAAGAGGATTCTCGCACACTTTTTTTATTTATTGTTAAAATGATTCTGCACATTTAAACTAATATTGTCAAACATGTTCTAAAGAATTAAAGAGATTTTATAAAAAATAAATTATTAAAAGAAAACACAAATTGCCTTAAGAGCTTTAAGCATTATGCACTATGCACTATCCCAATCCTTGTTGACAGCATGGTCAGAGCCTCAGACAAAATAAATAAATGTACTTGAGGTGCTTCACTTTCAAGAATCCTAAAACTTGGTATAGAACACTACATTGGGCAAAATATTGGTACAACCCCTCATTTCACTAGTTTGGGAATGACACCGTTCAAGGCATTGTATGGTAGAGACCCTCCTAATTTGACAAAGTACAATTGGACTTCAACTAATATATCAAGAAAGCCAAAAACATTATAAAACAGGGATACAATTCTGACAACTAAAAAATAACTTGATTCATAGCTTTGTGGAGGGAGTGCTCATAGAGATTGGCCTTCCCCAAATTTTGACACAAATTGTAATGCATTGTATTCAATCAGTTTCCATAAATATCTTGTGGTTTCTTGGAAGGCTTCACAGCTCTCTTTAGCTGGCAGAATTACTCTCGCCAATTCAGTCGTCAGTACCCTCCCAATTTATACTATGATGAGCACCAATCTACCAAAAGCCACTATCAGAGACAAGAGAGAATGCAAAGAAATTTTATATGGGGGCATGGAGAGGAATTTAAGAAATGTCATTTAGTTTCTTAGAACAAAATCTGCAGGCTAAAGCCGAGTGGAGATCTCAACATAAAAACACTACTACACTAGAGATTATGAATGAAGCATGTATGATGAAATGGAGCTAGAAATTAAAAACTGATATCTAAGCCCCATAGGTGGATGTGCTAAAAGGAAAATATAGTAAGGGCATTGATTTCAGATTTACAGTCAATTCTAAGCCTTCTGATTCCAAGTTTTGGAAGGACATAACTAGGCATTAGGAGAAACTCAAACATGTGGAATTGTGGAATATGGGAAATGGTAGAGAGGTGGATTTTTGGGTGGAAGATGGGTTAAGGCTAGCAAACTTCGTACATTGCCCTGTTCTGGGTAATTTGGATGCCAAAGTATATGAAATGGTGGATGCTAATGGTTGCTAGAAATGGCACCTATTAGACCCCTTCCTTCTTGAATCCTGATCACATTGTTGCTAAGTTGCAAGCAGTGCACCCTCCCCATTTAACATGTTTGACTAGTTACCACTCTTATATGAACTAACACAAGTGTCACAACATACCTAGAAAGCTGATATTAGAATCATAAATCACCACTTAGAAATTCATAAGAAACCAATCAAATCAAAGCACTCCCACTACTCAAATGCACATAAGGCAAAGTCAAGTCCAACCCAGTTACCAATAACTTGATAGTAGATATAAATGAGCACAGGAAGCAGAATTTTAACAAAAATCACACAGATTACCCCTCTTCAATTTAAGAGTTCATATCAAAGTTCACTCATTTCATAGCATGCCCCAAATTCAAATGGGTTGTTCAAAATTAGCTTCTTAAACAAACCAAAACACCTCATCAACAATAGCATCCAAATAATAATAATAATAATAAAGGATTTTAAAACTTACTGGACTAATCAATTAACATGAAAAGTAATTACAAATTATAATTCCAAATTAAAGAAAAAAACCTAATCGATACGAAGCATCGAAAGAAACGAGAGAGAAAAACAAAATTCAAATTTGATTTGAAGAAAACAATACCAATTACACGGAAAGCACAGTAGAGCAAAAGAGAGAAAAGTGGACCGAGTGGTAGTGGCGTGACAGTGGCGCGAGTTTCACGACTTTGGGCAGAGGCAGAGGCTAAGCAGAGAACAAAGGCTTTGAGTGAAACAGAATAAGAGTGAGAGTGAGAGTGAAAGCACGAGAATGAGAGGGTGAGGGTGAGGGTGAGGGTGAGGGTGAGGGTGAGGGAGGTTGAGAGTGATAGGGAGAGGGAGAGCACAACAGAGAGAGGGTAAGAGTGAGAGGGAAAGCGCGGCTGTGAGGGATTTAGAATTCTGTAATTAGGTTTATTAGGTTTTACGAGGGATTTGCAATAGAATTTCCCTCGCTAATTTTTTGTCATTTAGCGTGGGGAAACTATCCCTCTCAATTCCCTCGCTAATTTGACTAAGTTATAAATATGCTTTCAGCAAGGGAAATTATTCCTCGCAATTCCCTCGATAACCTTAGAGAGGGAAAATATCCCTCCTAAACCCCTCGCTAATTTTAGCAAGGAATATTTTTCCTCTCAATTCCCTCACTATTAATTCGCTATTTTTTTGCCAGATTTTATTTTTGAAATTTAGCGAGGGCTCAAACTTCCCTCACTGATCCCTCGCTGATCAGCAAGGGAAATTCTCCCTCGCAAAATTCCATCGCCAGATCGTAAATTTCTTATAGTGTTAGAAGATCTGTTCTTGGTAATAAATTAAAGACAATATTATTTCACTACTAGAAATTTAGGTTTTAGAGACTGAAAAATTGGTCTCTAAACAAGAAAATCGGTCTCTAAAAGTCTCATCGCTAAATATTCGAGACCGATTTTAAAGAGACCGATTATTTCTGTCTCTAAATCAGTCGCTAATTTTTGGTCAAATATTGGTCAATCATATTTCAAAAAAAATACATTAGAGACTGATTTAGAGACTAAGTTTTTAGAGACTGATTTTTCAGTCTCTAAATCGGTCTCTAAAAGCATGAATATATTATATATTTTATAAAATTGGTTGCTAAAGCAGTCTCTAAACTAGAGACTGATTTATCAGTCTCTAAATCAGTCTCTAAAACTCTGAATATATTATATATTTTATAAAATCAGTCACTAAATCGATCTCTAATTATCAGTCTCTAATTCAGTCTTTAATTTGTGATATGATCTTGTAATTATTTTTAAATTTATTAAAATCTAAATTTTTAAAACACTTAATAAACAACAATCAACAATCTCATATATAACCAAAAACATAAATAAAAAGTAGCGTAAACTAAACTAATTTAGTCTTTAGAATATATCATTTAAACATCAAGACATTCTATAATAAACTAAATTAAGCATTGTCTACAATATCTCATTACTACATTTCAAATGTAAGAAAGTTGAATACAACACAAACTAAACTGTAATAATAAAAACTCCTCCTCCTCCTCCTCCTCCTCCTCATCCTCATCCTCGTCCTCCTCTTCTTCTGCTTCATCAGTCACGGGAAATGTTTGAGAAGGTTGAAAGTTCATCGACTGCATCAGCTCTTATACTAGCCAATTTATCTCCTCAATTTGTCTCCTATTATCTGCCACTTTAGCCTGAAGCTCATTTCTCTCGCTTCTTAATTCTTCAAGTTCATCTCTTCACACCCAATCAGATGATGAAGAACTTGAGCCACAATATTGTGGTCTTCTAGCCACTACGGTTGACTCAATTCAAAGACTATATATTTTACCTTTTTTTCACTCCAGCCACGTTGTGGCACACATCTAACTCATCTGGGGAGGAGTTCCCTGCTCTAATGCTCTTTGGATCATTTCTTGCATTTCGCTTGCAAATTTAGTTTATCAATACCAACATGACACTAATTAATGCAAAAAGTTAAAACAACACATAAGTTTAACATAATATAAACCATGACATAAAGTATAAGAATAAACATGGTTTCAATCACATGTTAAAAGCTACAAGCTTGTTTAATTTCAATTTGAGATAATAACACAGTTAAAATATTCCTCTTTGAAAATAGAATAAGGACTTTTTGACAAGCAATAAACAAATATCATAACAAGTAAAAAAATAGGCCAACATAAGAATAAACATGGTTTCAATTAAAATGAATATTCTTGTTGTATTCTGTTATATTCTCAAAAGATGTTCTATTATATTTGGACTAGCACGTCTATAAGCTACAATCTTGAAAATTCTATCATATTCTGTTATTTATTTTTAACATAAGAATAAGCATGGAATCAAAAGAGATTGATATGGAATCACAACATGGAATAAACATGGAATCAAAACATGGAATAAACATGGAATCACAAACACCTAACAATAACATTGATATTTTCCAGAATTAAATGCACTTTGGAATCAAAAGAGAACTTTTATATTGTTGAGGAACAATAAAGTCACCTGTTGAAAGACCTCTAATGAAAAAATCTCCCATTTCAATCTGAAAAAGAAAATTTTCTTGAATAAACTATTATATATATTAAAGGAATTCCTGATCAAACAAAATTTTATTTTGTTAACCTGCCAGTAACCTTTTCTAGTAATTGGAATATAAGTGTGTTCTCCTTTGAAGTGCTTTGGGTCAACACCACCAAAAATTAATTCACCACCCTTTTTTGCCTTTGGATCCCCATTGAGCCAAAAAGAGAACACCTTATCACTTACAAGATCTTGCTCCACTATATTGTACCTGTCATTTTAAAATGGACTGGTAAATTAAAGGCATAGAAAAGATTCATAATAGTTCACTCTAACATGCAAATCAGATACAAATGAAACAACAAAAGACAGATCAAATTGTCAAAATATACCATACTTGTACGAATTTTCACGCAATCGAGATCTCCTGAAACCCAAGCCCAAGTATACCATCAAATATTGCTAACAAAAAGGAAAGACTTCCTTCTCTTCGGGTAGCCTCAATGAAATCTTACTGTTTATAATATTGATATTTGTAAGTATTGCTACAAATTTGCACAATCTATGTTGAGGTGGAAGCTCATAAATAAAATACTCACCTGATGCTTGACTGTACATTGCCAACTTTAACATTTTGACTGTGCGTGTAAGTCTTCCTTATCAAAAAGGACATAGTGTTCAACTTTTTCGTATTCTATTCAGAGTCCATATTACTAAGAAAAATGATATTGTGTTGCATTTGCTTCGTCAGTTTGCGGCATCACTTGTTAGGAGGCATGCTTTACTTAACAAATGTTGATCAAGTTTGATTAATGTGGATCACTCCAACACCCTGTTCCATGAAGTTATGTCTGTATACATGGATCTATATGTTTGGAAGGCAAATGAAGATAAATGCAGAACTGATAGAAGCTGATTTGCTAGTACAACCTAATCAATCCATTGTGTAATCAAAATCAATAACAACCTATAGTAAAAGAATTTTAACCTAAAGGGATTAATAGCGAGGAGAGGGCCAAAGTAAAGGTCTGTGGGGGTGTGCCAATTCCAATCTCACCAAAATATTAAGCTTCCAAATAATTCTTCAAAGGTACTATATCTTCACCATTTGACTTACTAATATACTGATCATGTTCACCCATCATGGGTCTTCTTGACCTTAGATAATCTCTTTAATGCACAAACCAATATGCCTAATGTTAATGGCTGAACCAAGTATTGCACCTATAATTGACATAATCAAATGTAAAAAGATATTCAGACCTACTGTCAGAATGATTATAATTGAAATCTGATGCATACCTTCAATCTAACTGCAGCCAAGCATTCCTTGACAAGCTCTGATATCTGGTCCTCAGACAAGCTTGAGTGTTCATACCTAAACAATTGAAAAGGGTCACAGAAGACAAAAAATCAATCAAATCCTTTAATTTTATCACCCTTTAGTAACTTTAAAAAGAAACTGAAATTTCAAAGGCAATTAAGCCTGTTTCTTACAAGAGAAAACCAACATTTTCACAAACAGTCAAAAAATAAAAAAATGTTACACTTTAGAAAACTATTTACATGATAAATTTAAAAAAAAATTAATTACAACAAAAAAGTCATAGCACTTAAGAATGAGAATGTTACAGATTACTCTCAAACTTACTAATACAATTCGAAGGCCAGATATCTCGTCGTCACTTATTAAACCAGCTCTCTTTCTACCTCGAATATAAACTTCTCCCTGCTCATTGAATAATGATAATATTCAAGAAGTAGAACTCGATCGTTTCAAATTAATGTGATATAGCCCAATCAAATACTTTCCTTGTCTGGAGCAAGAAGTCCTGCAATAATCTTCAAAATTGTAGATTTACCAGTCCCAGAGGGACCAATTATTCCAACAGCTTCACAATGTCTAATCTATTCATAATGTCCAAAAAAATTAAAAATTAAACAAATTAAAAAGGGAATGGGTTAAAAAGATTTAGCAATCTCCCAATTAGTAAAAACTCTAATTTTATTTTGACAAACATTCATAATATCATACTAAATATCACACTCCATAGGAAAACAAAGTAAGAGGCCAACCAAAACGCCAAAGGATAATGAACAAGGATAATCAATCACCTTGAAATTGACATCATTTAGGATTTTCTTTTCCCCAAAAGACTTGTACACTTCTCTACACTCGATAAGAACATTAGAATCATCCTCATAATCCCGCACTGTGCTTAATTGTTCTGATTTGGCAATCATGTAGGGAAGGCCCTCTGCTCGGCCAAACAGCTCCCTGATGATGTGTTCGGCATCATCCGGTTCGGGTAAGAAACCGAGCTTGAATCCAAACCGGGCAATGGAAAGCGAACCGCAAAGAAAGTCCCTGCTCGAACTGGAGAAAGTGTGAGAGTGAGGTCGGTGCAGGAAAGGGTTCCTGGTCTGGTTCCCAAATGGAGCAGAGACTATGTTCAGCGTGCAAAGTAACAAACTTGCCATAAAGGTAAATTTCATTTTTCTTGCCCTAACCCTCTAATTTCCAGCCCACACAAAACGAAAGAGAAAGTGTGAGTGAGAATCAAAGAAACAGAAAAGTAAGAAAATAGTCAGAACAAACCAAATCTGATAGCAACGAGAGTGAACCGGTCAGAGAGCAGCGAGAGCTATCCTCGAGCGAGAGGGACAGCGAGCGTGAGAGAATGGAGTGAGTGGATGACCGAGTGAGAACAATAGAGAACGAATGGATAAGCAGAGAGCGAACGAGCAAGAGAGAATGAACGGGAGAAAGAAATGGGCAAAAGAGTGAGTGAACGAAAGGGAACGAACAAGGGAAGGAGATAAGGAAAAAGTGAGTCATTTTCTTTTTAAACTTTTTATTTAGCCACCAAAATATCAATCTCTGACACCTTCTCATTTTTTATTTTTTTAAAAAGAATTTAGTGACCGAAATTGTGATCACTACTTATTTATTTCTATAAATTTTTTATTTAGAGACCGAAATATCAATTTCTAACAATAAGACACATTTTTATTTTTTTAATTTATTTTATAACATAATTTCAATCTCTAATTCAGTCTCTAAAAAATTTAGAGACCGAATTAGAGACCGATTTTATTTTGGTAGCAAATTAATTTTTTTTTCTTAATCGGTCTCTATTTCGGTCTCTAAATTAGTCACTAAAACCCAAATTTCTAGTAGTGTTTCTTTTTATAACTCAATTGAAATCCATACATAATGAAGGGTCCACTCGAAAAATACAATATTCAAACTTCAATTAAGATTATATATGTAATTATATTATAGTTCCTTTAATTATTCACTAACATCAACACTTGTAAATGGGCTCAAGCATTCATTGTGTCAACCTATTGTCTACAATGAATCAAGATCTCCATTTTACAAGGAGGATTTCTAAATTGCTTGGAAACAAAATATAACACATATAATGGCTACTTGATAATACATCATTTAAGCATAAGAGAGAAATTAATCTAACCTTAATTTATTACCAAAAGTTTCACCCTTTCACCCAAGCAAAATGAAAATTAGTTACTCATGAACAAGAAGAAAAAAAGGGAGAAGAAGATAAAGATGAACATAACTTCTATTTAGAATAAAAGAAAACTACAACATGCTCAGTAGGATAAGTCCAAGTGCTGTGAATTCCATAATGGCTATGGATACAACACAGAGGACTGCGTTTATCTCTGGGATGCCATTGAATCTCTCGTCTGAGATGACCATCTAGGACAGTATATCTGCTAAACCCGGAATGATAATCAGTGCGGATCTCAAAACTTTAGGAAGAGAAGTTACAGTTTAAGAAAAAGTCATTCCCCCTTCCAAAGAAGGAGATCTCCGGTAAGAAATGATAACTAGAGAGAAGGATCTCCTCAGGATAATAGAAAAACCAAGGACAAACAATCGCCCCAAGGTCCATCCCCCAGAATGATGATCATCGTCATGTCGAAATTGCCAGAACAATAAACACCATCTCAAGTAGATTCACCGGTGGTGGAAAGTCAAGCAATGTAAGGAAAAAGTCCCTTCATATAGTTTTAAGTGTGGCTTCCCATCCAATCTCCAAAGCGGGATCTGAAGCACGGATGGCTCCACCAATCTCCTTTTCTGATGAGGATTATGAGAATTTGATGCCAAAGCACGATGATCCTTTAGTAATATATGGAGTAATCATTAATGCCAAAGTCTGCTATATATTTTTTGATCATGGAAACTCGACAAACATCATGTTCTTGGACTTGTACAAAAAAATGGAATTTCCCAACAAATACTTGATCCCGTACACCAGCGAACTAATTAGCTTCAATGGAGATAAAATTACCCTGGTGGAATACCTAGAAACCTGTACGACTCTTGGTAAGGAACTCTCTTTAAAATAGTCAAGGCCAAATTCTTAGTAGTTGATTGCCCATCTACCTACAACATCATATTAGGCCGACCTTCGCTGAATGTCTTTCATACTGTAATCTCGACCACTCACTTAGCCATGAAGTTTCGGAATAAAGAAAATGAAATTGTCACGGTCAAGGGAAACTAGGCCACAACTCGAAGATGCTACAATGAGAGTCTTAAGATAACAAAGGGCACCACAACAAATTCACATATTACTAGCAGCCATATCCGCTTAATAGGCCAAAATTCGCTAATTTTTTTTTATTTCTAGTGGATTTTGGTGGCTAGTAAAATCCTTGAAGGAAACTTTTCCCAGCGAAAAATCCGCCAAAATTTTTTTACAGCAAAATATTGATAGTATATTTGTCAATAATCTTTTGACAAAATATCTACCAGAAATTTTTGGCAGATAATCATTGTTAGAAAAAAAAGCATTGATTTTTGAAAAAGTTTTCAACATGTAAATTTTCAAATCAAGTTGTACTTATTTTAATTAAAAAATTATTAAAAATAATATATATATACACACATATATATCAATTAATATTATTTAATCTATATAAATTTAATAATTAAAAATAATAACATAAAAAAACCAACAATATTATGAAATATCGAATAAAAATGCATTATTAAATATTAAAAAATTATTCAAATCAAATTATTCAAATCCACATACCCTCTTAGACCTATAAATAATTAATGAAGTCAACACATGGAGTTGAATTCACTTCTAGCCTTACTCGACTACACCTAGGAAAACCTTTTTTCTAGTCACGTCATTATGGGCCTTTGACCCTTGAGAGGACCCAAGACCCCTGATAACAATATATTTTATTTATTTTATAATCTTTTCACTCGGCTTCTTAAGATTCAATTAGGCTTAATTAAGTTGATTTTGTTACATTTTATGATATTGAGTTTAATTGGATCATTGAAGGAATTATTGCTTGAATTGATTTTAATTTGTCTATTTGGCAGCGCTCAGTAAACTGGTTATAATTTGAGTTACAAATATCTGGTTGATGTGATTCTGGTCTTATAAGAAATCTAAGACAATTCTCTACAACTGTCATAAGACCTCAAGAGCCAAATCACATGTTTAGATAATTTAAATTGGAGTTGAAGCAAGATCCAGAGTGTTGATCCTGACAGCTTGACCTCTACGCACTCATCAGCCCATTTCTTGAGTTATAGGAGTTCAATTGACACCAAACCAGTAGCATTAGAAATTAAGACCCAAATATACAACTTTCATGAAGAACACAAGAGTCAGATCGGATGTATAGTAGGTTATATTAGGCTTAGAAGTCAAAATAGAAGAGTTGTAGTTAAGCTTGAACAGTGTGTAAAGATTGGGTCATATCTTGAGCTGTAGGAGTGATATTGGACTGAAACCAGCGGCATTGAAAAGCTAAGACAAAAGCCTACAACTATCATGGAGACCACTTTCTATATTCTGATAACAGCCATAAGTTCAGCACTGAATAATTTGGGAGACAAGCAACTCAATAATTTTTCACTCATTCACAATTATCAAACAACTCCCTTGACATTTTTCACTCATTGTCAAACAATTCCATTGTCATTTGTTTTCCTCAAGCTCTATAAAAGGGAGCATTGGCTACTCATTATTGGCATCTTGGCTTAGAGATCAAGATCATACTATTGTGTTATTTGTTTCTCTTGTGGTAGTTTTCTTTTATTCTAAATAGAAGTTATGTTCATCTTTTTCTTCTTATTTATGAGTAACTAATTTTCCTTGGATGAAATGGTGAAGCTTTTGGTAATAAATTAATGTTAGATTAATTTCTTTTTTGTGCTTAAATGATATATTATCAAGTAGTCATTATATGTGTTATATTTCGTTTTCAATCAATTTAGAAACCTTCCTTGTAAAGTGGAGATCTTGATTCATTGTAGATAAGAGGTTAGCACAATGAATGCTTAAGCCCATTTATAAGTATTAGCGTTAGTGAATAATTAAAGAAACCATAATATAATTACATATATAATCTTAATTAAACTTTGAATGTTGTATTTTCTGATTGGAACCTCCATTATGTGTGGATTTCAATTGAGTTATAAAAAGAAATAATATTGTCTTTAATTCATTACCAATAGTGGATCTTCTAGCCCAAACAAATATTTTTTTCATTTATGAATAACTTTTATCGCCTTTATTGTTGTAACAAATCTTTTCCTTACCTCAAAGAATTTTTCTTCATCAATTTCCTGTGGATCGACCTCGGACTCCCGAGAATTTATTACTTGAAACAACATGCACTTGACTTTGCAACTTATAATTCACAACAAGTTTTTGGAGCCGTTGTCGGAGACTTTATTTGAAGAATAAATTTATTGAGGTCTTCTTTTTTTAAGTAAACTTTACCATCTGGTATATATTTTTTTTTCTCTTCTTTTAATTTTCTTACTTACTAACTTACTAACTTTCTAACTTACTAACTTACTAACTATGATATTTAACGGCAAGTATATATAGCCTACTTGTACATTTTTTATTATTTTAAGTCACTTATTTATACTTAATTGGTATTGTAATTCAAATTCTAGTCCTTTGGTTAAAATTAATCTTAGTACTTTATATATTAATTTTTTTAATCACAATCACACACATTAAACACAATGGTTGAAAATGAAAATGTACATGATGAATATGAAAATCAACCATTGCGAACCATGCGTGAATATTTGCAACCACCTCGGAATTCTAGTCCCTCATGTTTTGTCTTTCCACACAATACTAACAATTTTAGATTTAAGATGGGTATGATTTCATTATTTCTTAATTTTCATGGTTTAGAATCTGAAAGTCCATATTTACATCTAAAAGAATTTGAGGAAGTATGTATCACTTTTAATGAACAAACTTGTACTAAAGAGATTGTTAAACTTAAATTGTTTCCCTTTTCTTTGAAAGATAAAGCAAAAACTTGGCTTAACGCTTTGAAACCAAGATCAATTAGCACATGGCAAGAAATGCAAAGTGAGTTTTTAAAGAAATTTTTTCCAACACATAAAACCACTGTTTCGAAAAGACAAATCCAAATTTTTTTTCAAAATTCAAATGAAGCATATTTTCAATGTTGGGAACATTTTAAAGATTTGTTAAATTCTTACCCACATCGTGGTTTTGAAAAATGGTGCACTATAAGCTTTTTTTATGAGGGTTGAACACTTGAAACTAAACAATTCGTGGAAACAATGTGCAATGATAAGTTTCTTGATAAAGAACCTAAAGAAGCTTTAGAATATTTAAACCAATTAGCTGAAAATTCTCAATATTGGCATGATACTAATCCTTCTGAAAATTCAATTAGATATGCCTTGCAAATGCTAGTAAAGGAAAATATCATCTTAGTCAAGAAGAAGATCTAAATGCTAGGTTTGTCAGCTTGGCTAGAAAGGTTGAAGCCATGGAATTAGAGAAAGTAAAAAAAATTAAATATGTGTAAAATGAAGAAATTTGTAACATTTGTGATGACTTAGGACACTCAACAAATGAATGTCCAAAAATTTTTGTTTTCAAAGAAGTTATGCGTGAGCAAGTAAATGCAATGAATAATTTTAAAAAGTCATTTACTTTTTTCTTTTAGATTCATACAATCTGGGATGGAAAAATCACCTGAACATCAGCTGGAGGAATGATAATCATGCACAATTTATGCAGCCACTACCTTCTCAAGCACAACAAGACTCTCAAGATTCTCAAGTATATGCACCCTATGTCCCACCATATAGGAAAAACCTTACAGGAATAATGCATGCATTCATGGAAAAGTAAGAGGCCATTAATGATCAAAATACTCAAGCCATGATTGATATAAAAAACACTCATGCTAAACTTTCTTCTGCACTCACCATTCATGAGAAAGGAAAATTTCTTTCTCAACCTTAACCGAATCCCAAAGGTCAGTACAGTCTAAATGAGGGTAGTTTAGAAAGCCAATAAATAGATCAAGTCAAGTCGGTGATAATTCTTAGGAATGGAAATGTTGTTGAAAAACAAATTCTTGAACCTTGTGAGAAAGATGATGAATCAATTCCCCAAGATAGGAAGAAGTTGATAAGCCACCGGACCAAAAGGAGACCAAACTCTCGCATTCACCCCCATATCCTCAAGTATTAAACAATTTAAGTAAATTGAACCATGATAGTAAATTATTGGTCCTTTTATAAAATAAAAACTTATTTTCTTGACAAAAAACTTGTTAGCCCATTTGTTTACTACAAGTACACGGGTCATTCAAGTAATACATATACAAAGTAAGAGATCGTTCCCACGAGGGTATTGGCTTCCAAAGTTAAGTATCAACCAATAGCTTAACTATTTCTATTCAAGAACATGTATAATAAAGGAAAGTGCAGTAAAACTAATCTAAATACATAAAAGTAATAAATGAAAGTAAAGATAATGATTGAGAGATTTAGAGAATCCTTTTTCACTTTATACTTCAATTAATGATATACAATTTTTATAAGCAACATTAATGAATAATTAAGTTAGCTTGAGAATCTACTTTAGTTAAAAGCCTATGTCTAGGTTAATCAACCATAGTTTAATTTACCTAATTCACTATGTTTCCATGAGAACTAGTGCAAACTCCATGCATGAACGATCTATTCTTAAATACCCACTATCATGGCTAAGAGGTATATTTTTATCCCATTAGCGAATCAACTTATCCAAGCCAATTGAATGAAATCGAACATGCATCAACCATACATATGATCTAAAATCTAAATTCCTATGTCTAGGTTCATCAGATTTCATCAAATCACTTAAAAGCTGATCAAATAATCAAGAGCATTAAGCACCATATGATTAAACAGAACCAAACATCAACATATACCCAAAGTACTACATAAACATCGATATTCATACAAGGATCCAAATTAATCCCTAAATACAGGTCAGCTAATCATTGAACACAAAAATATACATCAAAAATAGTGTTTAAGAGATAAGGAAAAGAAGGGAAAGCATAGGGAGATGGGAGGAAACTCTTAGATATCATCTTTGAAGCTTGAATCTCCTTCCATGAAGAAGATGGCCTCCAACCTTGGCTCCCCTAGCCTCCTCATCCTCCAAAACATGAATTCCAGCTGCAGCTTTTCTAAAACCTAAAAACTATCCCCAAAAATCTAATAAAACAGTATTTATAAGCATAGAAAAATAGGGGATACTGTAGCATTAACACACCAATGCTGTGGCGCACATGCAGTTAGGTTACCAACGCTCGAGGCGCCCACTCTCAACATCGCGGTACCCTGGCCTCAGGCATTTTCTACTGATGCAGGGGATTCTTCACTGACGCCGCGGCATTGCCATTCCTACACTGCGACATTACCTGTTGATATACTGATTTGACTTTCTCTTCCACTTTTGGTATAAGTCCTCCACATTTGAGCTTGTTTGGAGCCCTTCCTAATATAGAGAAATCACCAAATCAATAATAGTTATAAATCCACTCAATCATTTATCAAATAAGCACAATTTGCTCAATATCACATAAGAAGGTATCCAAATTAGAATTTAACAAATATAAGCACAAAACTTTTTAAACATGCATAATAACAACGACTTAAGCAATCAATAAAGCACAACTATGGGGCACAAATAACTATATTTCATGGAGTTATCAAACCACAACATTAAAATTTTTGAAATTTTTAAACAATTGAAGGTCAATATTCTTCTGTTAGATGCTATCAAACAGGTTCTCTCTTATGCCAAAATTTTGAAGGATTTATGCATTGTTTAATGTGAAAAAGAAAGCCTTTTTGGCTGAATAGGTAAACTCCATTCTTCAGAACAATAATGCATTGAAATATAAAGACCATGGTTGTCCTACAGTTTCATGCATTATTGGAGAACATAAAATTGAATGTGCTTTACTTGATCTTGGTGTTAGTGTTAATTTGTTCATATTTAGTTTATCAGCAACTCAACCTGGGTGAGTTAAAACTGACTTCTGTAACTCTTCTACTTGCTGATAGATCATAAAAATTCCAAAAGAAATAGTGGAAGATATGTTGGTTAAATTGATAAATTCATATATCTTGTGGATTTTATTATCTTGGAAACTGAACTTATGGTTAATAGTTGCAAATCAATTCCTGTTATTTTAGGTCACCCATTTTTAACAACATCTAATGCTTTGATAAATTACAAAAATGGAGTGGTGAAGCTAACATTTGGAAATATGACACTCGAGTTTAATGTTTTCAATATGTGCAAGCAACCATAGGAAGTCTATGACGAAAAGGAGGAACTTGAAGGGATTAAAACCATTATAGATGATCATCTTCAAACTAGAAGTTCTTCTGACCCATTAGAAATTTGTTTAATTAATTCATTTGATTTAGGTACGCAATTAGATGATGATATTTCTGAAGTATGCTTTTTGCTTGATTGTACATAGGTAATGGAATACAAAGGATGGAAGCCGAGATTCAAAGAGCTAAAACTTATGAATGATAATACCAATAAAGAAGTACCCACATTGGAACTAAAGTCATTAACTGCTAGGTTGAAGTACACATTTTTAGGATGAGAACAAAGTTTTTCAGTGATAATTTCCTCAACCCTTACCAAAGAATAAGAATGTATGTTTATAGAAGTACTTAAAAGGCATAAAAGTGCAATTAGATGGACATTAAAGGACATAAAAGATATTAATCTATTAATTTGTACACATAGAATATATTTAGAGGATAATGCTAAAACATCTCAATAACCTCAAAAAAAGATTAAATCCACATATGAAAGAGGTAGTTAGAGCTGAAGTTCTCAAATTACTTGATGTTGAAATTATCTATCCTATATCTGATAGCCAGTGGGTAAACCCTACACAAGTTATGCCTAAGAAATCTGGAATAATAGTGTTTGAAAATGAAAAAGTAAATTAATACCTACACGAGTCTCATCCAGTTGGCGTATGTGTATTGAATTTAGAAAATTAAATGCAGTCACTAGGAAAAATCATTTCCCCTGCCATTTCTTGATCAAATTCTAGAAAGAGTAGCAGGACATCCCTACTACTATTTTCTTGATGGTTATTTAGGGTATAATTAAATACCAATTGCATTAGAGGATTAAGAAAAGACCATTTTTATATGCCTCTTTGACACTTTTGCATATAGAAGAATGCCTTTTGGCCTTTGTAATGCTCTGATAACTTTTCAAAGATGCATGTTAAGTATTTTTAGTGACATGATTGAGCATTATTTAGAGGTTTTCATGGATGACCTAACAATTTTTAGAAATTCTTTTAAAATTTATCTTGATAATTTGGAAAAAGCTCTTAAAAGGTGCGAAGATAAATGATTTGTTTAAACTGGGAAAATGTCATTATATGGTTATCTCAGGAATAATGTTAGGTTATGTGATATCTTCTAAGAGAATTGAAGTTGATAATGCTAAAGTTGAATTAATTGCTTATTTGCCTTCCCCAAAAATAGTTAGAGAAGTTCGTTTCTTTTTAGGATATGCAGGATTTTACAGAAAATTCATTACAGACTTTAGTGTCATATCTAGACCATTATGTAATCTTCTAACAAAAGATGCATTATTTGATTGGACTCAAGGTTGTCAGAAATCTTTTGAAAAATTAATCGGTCTTCTGACATCTGCTTCTATCATGCAATCCCCTGACTGGTCTTTGCCTTTTGAATTGATGTGTGATGCTAGTAATAATCACATATTTTATACATTAATAAACCTTTATTTTTAGTCATTTACACTCTCCATATACTTAATTGATTGAGCTTGGTTATGTTTTGTAAGTTTGGACTCAAATTGGACTTAATTGATTTTTTCTAGTATGATTTTTGTCTTACACTATTTCTGTATTTCAGTCATATCTTAAGTTCTAGATGTCTAAAAATTATGTATTTTACCTTGTAGGAAATATAAGAGAGATCTCTAAAACTTTCATAAGAGCTCTAAGGAAAAATCAGACATCTAGTGGAGCTAATTGGGCTTGGAAGTTAGAACACGGGTTTTGTGATTGGAACCTAAATAGTATATAGTAATCAGAGCATAACTCGGGCTGCAAGAATTTCCATGGGCTAAAATTTTGGCATCTGAAATTTAAGACTCATATCTACAACTTTCATGAAGAATATAAGAGGAAATTCAGATGGCTTGGAGGTCATATTGGGCTTACAAGTCAGAACAGAGGAGCTGTAACTAGGCCTGAGCAGTGTGCAGTGATTGGGCCATATCTCGAGTTGTAGGAATGTTTTTGGCTAAAACCAATGGCATTGGAAATCTAAGACAAAATCCTACAACTCTTATGAAGACCACTTGATGAGAATCTGACTCATGCCATGAGTTCAGCCTTGAATGATTTTGGAGACAAAGAATCTCAATAATTTTTCACTCATCAAACTACTATTTGGCATTTTTCACTCATTCACCCACTCATCCACTCACTCATTAATCAGTCATTTGTCATTTTGTATCCTTCGTCCTTTATAAAAAAGAGCCTTGGCTGATCATTTAGAGAATCTTAGCTTAGAGATCAAGATCATGTTATTGTGTTATTTGTTTATCTTATTGTAGTTTTCTTTTGTTCTAAATTGAAGTTATGTTCTTCCTCTTCTTCTTTCTCTCTTTATTTTTATTTATGAGTAACTAATTTTAATTTTACTTAGGTGAAAGGGTGAAGTTTTTGGTAATAAGTTAATGTTAAATTAATTTTTTTCTTATACTTAAATGATATATTATCAAGTAGTTATTATATGTGTTGTATTTTGTTTCCAATCAATTTAGAAACCCTCCTTGTAAAGTGGAGATCTTGATTCATTGTAAATAAGAGGTTGGCACAATGAATGCTTGAGCTCATTTATAAGTGGTGGTGTTAATAGATGATTAAATGAATTATAATATAATTACGTATATAATTTTAAATGAACTTTGAATGTTGTATTTTCTGATTTGAACCTCCATTATGTGTGGATTCTAATTGAGTTATAAAAAGAATTAATCTTGTCCTTAATTTACTTACCAAGAATGGATCTCCTAACCCAAGTAAATTCTTTTTATTTGTAACTAAGTTTTATTACCTTTATTGTTATGACAAAATCTTTTCCTTACCTCAAAGAATTTTTCTTCATCAACTCCCTGTGGATTGACCTCAGACTCCCGAAATTTTATTACTTGAGACAACTTGCACTTGGATTTGCAACTTATAATTCACATCAAGTTTTTGGCGCCGTTGTTAGGGACTTGATTTGAAGAAAAATTTTATTTTGTATATATTTTGTATATATTTTTTTTCTCTCTGTGGATCTTGTATATTTATATATTTTTTTGTACTCTTTTAATTTTTTTCCTTTGTACATACCAATGCACTAATTTAGTGAGATAAATTCTTCTTTCTCCCTCTATAATCTTTAATCATTAATGAAATAATCTTTCTTTTTCTCTTCTCTCTCGCCGAAAAAAAAATCGGCTTGCTGGTTCTCTGATTTTTACTTTATGTTCTAATAATATCTCAATCTTGACTCTTCTCTTCTTCTTCCTTTGCCGACTCTGGCGGGGCTATGCCTCTCTCTGATTTTTATATTTTAAATTTACTTTTTGTACTTTATTTTTTGTATTTTACTTTCTACACTTTATTTTCTGTATTTTACATTCTATACTTTATTTTTTGTACTTTATTTTTTGTATTTTACTTTTTGTACTTTAAATCTAACTTTCTAAGTTTTTAACTTTCTAACTTTTTAACTTTTTAATTTATCTGCTTCTAACATTTTACTTTACCTGCTTACTAACTTTTTAATTTACCTGCTTAGTAACTTTTTAATTTATCTGCTTATTAACTTATTTGGTGGTTAGTTTATACCACACTCTTGTTAATATTTATTTGGTAGTTGGTTTATACCACATCCTTGTTAATATTTAATGGCCGATTTATACCGCCAGCTTGTACATTTTCTTTTCTATTTTAAGTTAAGTATTTATGTTTAATTGGTATCATAATTTAAATTCTGATTGTTTGGTTAAAATTAATCTTAGTTCTTTATATATTGATTTGTTTGACACACATTAAACACAATGGCTGAAAATAAAAGTATACACGATGAACATGAAAATCAACTGTTGCGAACCATGCATGAGTATTTGCAACCATCTCGAAATTCTAGTCCATCATATTTTATCTTTCCACTCAATGCTAACAATTTTAGATTTAAGCCGGGTATGATTTCATTACTTCCTAATTTCAATGGTTTAGAATCTGAAAATCCATATTTACATCTAAAAGAATTTGAGGAAGTATGTACTGCTTTTAATGATCAAACTTGCACTGAAGAGATTGTTAAGCTTAAATTGTTTCCTTTTTCTTTGAAAGATAAAGAAAAAATTTGGCTTAGTGCTTTGTAACCAAGATCAATTGGCACATGGCAAGAAATGCAAGGTAAGTTTTAAAGAAATTTTTTTTAACACATAAAACCAATGCTTTGAAAAGACAAATCCAAAAATTTTCCCAAAATTCAAAAGAAGCATTTTCCAAAGTTGAAAACGTTTTAAAGATTTGTTAAATTCTTGCCCACATCATGGTTTTGAAAAATGACACACTATAAACTTCTTTTATGAAGGGTTAACACCTGAAACCAAACAATTTGTGAAAACAATGTGCAATGGTGAGTTTCTTGATAAAGAACCTGAAAAAGCTTTAGACTATTTAAACCATTTGGCTAAAAATTCTCAATCTTGGCACGATATTAATCCTTCTAAAAAATCAATTAGATAAAACCTTTCAAATTCTAGTAAAGGAAAATATCATCTTAGTCAATAAGAAGATCTAAATGCTAGGTTTGCCAGTTTGGCTAGAAAGGTTGAAGTCATGGAATCAAGGAAAGTAAAAGAAATCAAATCTATGCAAAATGAAGAAATTTATGGCATTTGTGATGATTTACGACACTCAACAAATGAATGTCCAAAAATTCTTATTTTTAAAGAAATTGTGCATGAGCAAGTAAATGCAATGAATAATTTTAAAAAGTCATTCACTTCTTCTTTTTCAGATTCATATAATCCGGGATAGAGAAATCACTCAAACTTTAGTTGGAGGACTAACAATCAGGCACAATTTATGCAACCACCACCTCCTCAGGCACAGCAGGACTCTCAAAATTCACAAGGATATACATCCTATGTCCCACCATATAGGAAAAACTTTGAAGGAACATTGCATGCATTCATGGAAAAGCAAGAGGCCATTAATAACCAAAATACTCAAGCCATGATTGACATAAAAGACACTCTTGCTAAGCTTTCTTCTACACTCACCATTCACGAGAATGAAAAATTTCCTTCTCAACCTCAAATGAATCCCAAGGGTTAGTATAGCCTAAATAAAGGTAGTTCAGAAAGCCAACAAATAGATCAAGTCAAGTCAGTGATAACATTTAAGAGTGGAAAGGTTGTTGAAAAACAAATTCCTGAACCTTATGAAAAAGATGATGAATGAAGTCCCAAAGATAAGGAAGAAGTTGATAAGCCACTTGACCAAAAGGAGACCAAACTCCCGCCTTCACCCTCAAATCCTCAAGCATTAAATAATTCAAGTAAATTTAGCCACAACAGTGAGATCTTTGAAATTTTTAAACAAGTGAAGGTCAATATTCATCTGTTAGATGTTATCAAACAGGTTCCATCTTATGCCAAATTTTTGAAAGACCTATGCACTGTTAAAAGGAAACTAAATGTGAAAAAGAAAGCATTTTAGCTGAATAGGTAAACTTTATTCTTCAGAATAATAATGCGCTGAAATATAAAGACCATGGTTGTCTTACAGTTTCATGCATTATTGGAGAACATAAAATTGAACGAGCTTTACTTGACCTTGGTGCTAGTGTTAATTTGCTTTCATATTCAGTTTATCAGCAACTCAACCTTGGTGAGTTAAAACTGACTTCTGTAACTCTTCTACTTGTCGATAAATCAATTAAAATTCTAAAAGGAATAGTGAAAGATGTGTTAGTTCAAGTTGATAAATTCATATATCCTATGTATTTTATTGTCTTAGAAACTGAACCTATGGATAATATTAGCAAGTCAATTCCTATTATTTTAGGTCACCCATTTTTAGCAACATCTAATGCTTTGATGAATTGTAGAAATAGAGTGGTGAAGCTAACATTTGGAAATATGACACTCGAGCTTAATGTTTTCAACATGTGCAAGCAACCATAGGAAGTCTATGATGAAAAGAAAGAAATTGAAGGGATTGAGCCATTATAGATGATCATCTTCAAACTAGGAATTCTTCTGACCCATTAGAAATTTGTTTAATTAATTCATTTGATCCAAGTACACAATTAGATGATGATATTTCTGAAGTATGCTCTTTGCTTGATTGTACACAAGTAATGGAATACAAAGGATGGAAGCCGAGATTCGAAGAGCTAAAACCCATGAATGATAATACCCATAAAGAAGTACCTATATTGGAACTAAAGTCATTACCTGCTAGGTTGAAGTACACATTTTTGGGAGAAGAACAAAGTTTTCCAGTGGTAATTTCCTCATCCCTTACCAAAAAACAAGAAGGTATGTTGATAGAAGTACTTAAAATACATAAAAGTGTAATTAGATGGACATTAAAGGACATAAAAGACATTAATCCATTAATTTGTGCACATGGAATACATTTAGAGGATAATGCTAAAACATCTCAACAACCTCAAAGAAGATTAAATCCATATATGAAAGAGGTAGTTAGAGTTGAAGTTCTTAAATTACTTGATGTTAGAATTATCTATCCTATCTCTGATAGCCAGTGGGTAAGCCCTACACAAGTTGTGCCTAAGAAATCTGGAATAACAGAGGTTGAAAATGAAAAAGGTGAATTAATACCTACTCGAGTCTCATCCAATTGATGTATGTGTATTGATTTTAGAAAATTTAATGCAACCACTAAGAAAGATCATTTCCCTTTGACATTTCTTGATCAGATTCTGGAAAGAGTATTAGGACATCCCTACTATTGTTTTCTTAATGGTTATTCAGAATAAAATCAAATACTAATTGCATTAGAAGATCAAGAAAAGACTACTTTTACATGCCCCTTTGACACTTTTGCATATAAAAGAATGTCTTTTGGTCTTTGTAATGCTCCAATAACTTTCAAAAGATGTATGTTAAGTATTTTCAGTGACATGATTGAGCATTATTTAGAGGTTTTCATGGATGACCTGACAGTTTTTGAAAATTCTTTTAAAAATTGTCTTGATAATTTAGAAAAAATTCTTAAAAGATGCAAAAAAAAAAAGGATTTGTGTTAAATTAGAAAAAATGTCATTACATGATTACATCAAGAATAATGTTAGGTCATATGATATATTCTAAGGGAATTGAAGTTGATAATGCTAAAGTTGAATTAATTGCACATTTGTCTTCCCAAAAAACAGTCAGAGAAGTTTGTTCCTTTTTAGAACATGCAGGATTTTATAGAAGATTCATTAAGGACTTTAGTGTCATATCTAGACCATTATGTAATCTTCTGACAAAAGATGCACCATTTGATTGGACGCAAGATTGTCAAAAATCTTTTGAAAAATTAATCAGTCTTCTGACAGCTGCTCCTATCATGCAATCCCCTGACTAGTCTTTGTCTTTTGAGTTGATGTGTGATGCTAGTGATTTTGCTGTTGGCGCTATTTTAAGTCAGAGAAAGGAAGGTAAGTCTCATGTAATTTATTACGCAAGTCAAACTTTGAATAGTACATAAATGAATTATACCACTATTGAAAAAGAACTACTTGCTGTAATTTTTGCATTGGACAAATTTCAAGTTATTAAATTAGTTCTTCTACTGTTGTTTTCATCGATCATGTTGTTGTTAGATATTTAATGTCTAAGCAGGATGCCAAACTTAGGTTGATACGGTGGATCTTGTTGCTTCAAGAATTCAACATCACAATAAAAGACAAGTAATGAGCCAAAAATATTGTTGCATATCATTTGTCCAGACTTACAACAGGCTCATCTTTTAATAACACACCTATTAATGATTCTTTTCTTGATGAATTTTTATTTTCTGTCAATTTCATGCTAAAGTTTGCTAACATTATCAATTTTCTTATAACAGGTAAGATGCGGCCTCAATGGACCTACCAAGACAGAAAAAAGTTTTTGATTGAGGTGAAAAAAAGTTATTGGAATGACCCATATTTGTTCAAATATTATCCTGATCAAATCTTTTGGAGATGTGTATCCAACAGTGAGGTAGGTAGTGTCATTAAATTTTGTCATTCAGAAGCATATAGAGGTCATTTTTCTTCAAAGAAAATAACTGCAAAAACCTTGCAGTGTGAATTTTATTGGCCTATTTATATAAGGACAGCTATACTGTTTGCAAAAGTTGTAAAAATTATTAAAAATTGGGGTCCATTTCTAAACGAGACACGATGCCTCTGAACCCTATCATTGTCATTGAAATTTTTTATTCTTAGGAAATTGATTTCATGGATCCATTTCCATTATCATTTGGATTTGTATATATTTTGGTTGCAGTTGATTATGTCTCAAAATGGATTGAGGCGATTCCATGTCGACATAATGATCATAAAACTGTTCTTAAATTTTTAAAAGAAAATATTTTGAGTCGATTTGGAATCCCTCGAGCTATCATCAGTGATGGGAGAACACATTTTTGCAATAAACCATTTGAATCTTTAATGAAAAAAATATGGCATCACACACAAAATTACCACCTTTTATCACCCTCAGACAAGTGGACAAGTAGAATTAATAAATAGGGAGATTAAACAAATTTTGGAAAAAATGGTTAACCCAAATCGTAAAGATTGGTCTTTAAGACTAAATGATACACTTTGGGCTTACCGTACTGCTTTCAAAACATTTTTAGGCATGTCACCCTATCGATTAGTCAATGGAAAACCTTGTCACTTGCCTATAGAACTAGAGCATAAAGCATTTTGGGTCATTAAAGCTTTCAACTTAAATCTTGATGATGCTTGCAAGTTACGTAAATTGTAATTAAATGAACTTGAAGAATTAAGAAATGATGCATATGAAAACTCAAAAATTTATAAAGTTAGAATAAAGCTTTTCATGACAAATCAATTTTGAGAAAATCTTTTGAAATTAGTCAAAAAGTTCTACTTTATAATTCTCGTCTTCACCTATTCCTTGAAAAATTAAGATCTAGGTGGACTGGCCCTTTTATTGTCAAACATGTGTATCCTCATGGGGCCATAGACATTGAGAATCCTAAGAATGGTAATGTTTTTAAGGTCAATGGACAAAAACTCAAACCATTTATGAAACATCAAGTTGTTGAGGCAGAATCCATCTCCCTTTCTAATTCATGTTATGAGTAGAATTTATTTTAATTTTGTTGTTTTCTTTTTGTAGTTCTTTGTGACCCCTGGTTAAGTGGCGGATAACAGTACTCCGTGACTCTCAAGTCGATTTATTTTTCAGTTTCCCATAATAACTGATTCTTTCTCCTTTAAAATAAATGTCATTCTCTTAAATTTAAGAAAACATTTCCCTTCTCTTCCTCAAAATGCTCTAACAAAAATCTACAAAACTATGTGTGAAAGATTGAGACTGTTAATGCACATGGGCATCCCAGAAGATATATGCTGGATAATCGAAGTAAAGGTTCATTTAGCTGGTGAATATTCAGATTTATTTGTCTCATACATGCCAGGTCTCGGTAAAAGTTCTTATTCTAAAAAGAGAAAAGTGAAAAGAATGCAAGTTTATTATAAGTGTGCGTGATGGAATTGTAATACGCGATGTCATTCTTTGGGAATGGTTTTTGCAAATCGAGAAGATAAAATATACTTTATTAAGAATGACTTGAGTAAGGAGTCATTAGATGATATCTTATTGACTTTTAAAATGCATTCTTATGGAGTTGTGCATCGTGAACTTGTTAGTTTGTGAAATCTCTTTAGGGACGAGCAAGAGCGTTACAGTCTTGGGAATCTGACTTAAAAAGACCCTATTTGTCCATTTATAAGAAAATTGGATGGGAAGCTTATCCTCGACTCATAGAATGCGTTTAAACCATTATTGGACATAAAACTAGAGGAAGATGTGAGCCACAATCACAACAACATGTATATATTATCTTGTACATCTCCTAAAAAAAAGAAAAAAAAAGGCGAAACTTCGATTGTACTTAGTCTTTAATTAGATTAGGAGCCCTTGCCAGTGGCAGACTCGCCATTGACTCGAGTGGACCTTCACACGTCGGTCCGTAAATAAGGTTTGTGTGCCATGCTCTGTAGAGAGCCGCGCAAGCATTTCCAGGTTTTAACCATAGGCTCTGCTTACTGATAGATAGATAGAAGCATCTCGTGTTTACATTCTTGCATGATAATGCCTCTGAGCTCAATTCCTAGTATTGATTTATTAGGTTCCTGAGCGTAGCTCCACTGGCTGTGGTTATTGGTCGTCATATTCAAATTTTCTCTCTTTAACTAGAGGGACGATGCATAGGCTAGGATATCCCACAAGTGGAAGGAGTGCCTTAAGTCTGAAATTCCTTAAGGGAATTCGATATCTCTTTCAAGGGGTGATATGATTGTGAAGACTTCTACACTGGTGACACGCAGTATAAAGATATGCCACCAATTCCCTGTACATAAAGGTATGCCATCATTTGTTTTTATAATTTAATCTTTGTATGATTTTGTTATATTTTGGTTTTGGATAGACGATCCTTTGAGTGGGGTCTTTCAGGGGTTTCTAGACTTCTTTACCCAGATAGTTTTCTTGAAGTCTAAAAATAATAATAATAAATAAAAATAATAATAAAATAATTAAAAAAGTTTCTTAATTTTAAAATTTTCTGATAACAGCCAACCTACCTATATAGGTGCTATCATTACCTTTTTCCATTCTATTCCCTATTTAGACACTCTATTTTCTTCACTTTCCTCTAACTCATAATCATTCAAAAAGAGTGAGTGTAGAAATGGAGGGAGCTTCTTCTTCAGTTTGTAGATTTACCAGTATCTATGTATTTTGTGGGACAAGTTATGGGAAGGGTTTAGAGTTTGTAAGCATAGCAAGCACTGTTGGTAGAACACTTGCTGTGAGGAACATTTGTGTAGTATATGGGGGAGGTAACATTGGGTTAATGGGGGCTGTATCACTTTCTGCACATCTAAGAGGTGGTCAAGTTTTAGATATCATTCCTGAACCTTTAACTCGAAGGAACATCATTGAAAAGACAATTGGACTGGAACTTTGTGGAATAAGTTTGCCCCAAATGGTTTTATATGTTAAGTTTTGATGATAACAAATACAAGACAAATAGAATGATGCTTATGCTTGATAAATATGCTTAATGTGATATATTGTATCATGTATGATATGTACCTTATCTAGTTATATTTTACTTAATAATCATGCAATATGATATATGTAACATTCATCATATAGTATATCCAATAATGCTTTATATGAGTTATAAATGAATTAATATTGGATTTGACCTTTGTGCAATGTGTTTTGTTGTATCCTACATAGAGCATATCTATTAATAATTGTTAAATGACTTATTTGGATATGTCTATGAAAGTTTTATATGCATGTTAAACTAACTAAAGCTATATATTTATGAATCATGCATATGAAGACATTGAATTATGTTTTTGGACTAATTATGCTTGTTTAAGTGAGCAAAACTTTACAGGATAGTCCAAATACCAAGGGTGAGCTTGCAACAAGAAAGAAATAGATATCTATTAAGCTCAACACAAGGCGAATGCGACTAAGCATATGTCTTTGAAGAATGCTTTTAATGATAACAAACATGAAGACAAAATGAAGATGATGGGAAGACCAAGTCCAAGATCTTTAAAGGATAGCTTTAGGACTTAGAGTCTCTTTGTTCGAGGATCTCTTTGGATATCTCCTAGTGTATGAAGATAAAACAAAAATGTTTTTCTCAAACTTATACCAAAACTGTTTTGATCTTGAAAATAACTTTAAAATGTTTTGGTGTTTTTGATAAACTTTCTGGGATGTTTTTCAAGCTTTTATAACTGTTTTGTAAATTGAGTTATTCGAATAAATCATTGATTATTCAAATAAAGCTTTAAATTTGTTTGTCATGACTCATATGTCAAAGTGTTATTCAATAACACTTTTATTCGAATAAAACCTTTCAAATTTCTCTTTTCTAAATAATAACAAGTTAAGTTATTCAATAATAGCTTTTAATCTTCTTCTTCGTTTTCTAAAAGGTTATTCGAATAAACCATTGTCTATTCGAATAAAAGGACTTCCGAGAAGGTTTCTCTCAAATGAGTTATTTGAATAACTCAGAGTTATTCGAATAATCCTAGTTTTTCATAACTCTGTTTGTTAAAGAGTTATTCGAATAAACTTAAGGTTATTCGAATAACCCATGTCAGTTTGCTTTTTACGATGGTTTTGTGAACAGTGTTATTCGAATAAAGGTTTATGCTATTCGAATAACCACGGGCTTTTACGAATACTGATTTGGAAACAAACGGCCATATTCTTTCGTATTAATTGCTACAATGGCCATTTCTCTATCTGACTCTATAAATTGAGACCGTGGGTCTCATCTAAAACAAGCCTAGCTATCTGTTTAATTTGCGCTTGCTCTGAAAAATATGATTTATATTTTACGCCTATTTTCTGTGCTCTTTTTGCTGAAACTTTGAGATATCCTGTGAGAGCCTCTTAGCACTTCAATTTGTATAATTTGCTCTGAGTGAGAGTTTCTATCCATCTATATTTCTGTTCTTCTATATTGAGGGTGAGGTATCCTTCAAGGTTTGTAAAGGGGGTGAGGTATCCCTCTAAGGTTTGTATAAGGGTGAGGTATCCCTGCAGGCTGAGACTTTAGCACAAGGGTAGAGTTTCCCTATGTGTAAAAAGTGCTCTCTTATGTAAAGGTTGCAAGCACCTATTGAAGCTTGTATACATAGTGAAAAATCTTAGATTGTTTTCGAGGACTGGACGTAGACCACAAGTGGGTTAGTGGTCGAATCAGGATAAATATCATGCCTGCTTTTCTCGTCTCAATCTCTTTATTTTACGCAATTTTATATTATTGCACATTTACTTTCCGCTGTTCTTAAAGTTTTTTTTCTTCATCACGTTCCTTCTGTGCTTTTATTTTAATAGCTTAAATATTTGTATCTTTTTTAAGAGCTTTTGTGAAAAGTTTTTAATACCCAATTCACCCCCCCTCTTGGGTAATGGTTGCCATAACTAACAGGAACTTCAAGTATCATCTATGCATGGATGATTGAGGACAATACTTGAAAACTCTTATGCATTCATTGTCTTACCGGGTGGTTTTGGTACTTTGTAAGAAGTTTTTCAAATTATATCTTAGGTCCAACTGAACATCCACTATAAACCCATAGGTTTGTTGAATGTTAATAATTTCTTTGATAATTTATTATCTTTTGTTGACCTTGCTGTGGAACAGAACTTTATCACACCTTCGGTAAGATGACTCCTTATCTCTGCTTCTACTATTAATGAATTAATTGATAAATTATAAGTTTTTATTTATGAACCTGAACCAGTAATAGCTCAGATAGATTAGTCTGAAGGCAGCAGCAATGGAGGCAGTAAGGAACAAGAGTGTGATTTGACACTTCATCTATAACTTTTCTTTATCTTTGGTTTTATTTATTGTACTTCTTTCTATTTAAATTTTTGTAAAATTTCTCTTTTCAGTAATTGCAGCAACAAGTAATATCTGTGAATGCTTATGTCCTTAAAGCATGTCAAATGGTTTTTGATGATAACAAAGTCAAAGATGAAGATCAAGTGCAAAAATGAAGATCAAGTGCAAAAGAAAAAATCAAGATCAAAGAAAGGGGTCAAGAGGTTTATTTAGTCATAAGACTTAGAACATTAATGTTAAATGCTTTCAAGATTTCTCAAATAGTTTTTCAATATATCATTTCCAAAATAAGTGTGAAAATTTAAAGCTAAACATGTTTTTCAAAGAAACATTATTTTCAATCTTAGATTTAACACTCATGAAAGGATTTATGTTTAATCAAATGTCTTGAAGTGTTAGAAATAGCTTACAAGCTTAATTGGACTTGAAAAATGTGTTTAAATGCCAATGTAATCGATTACATGATGTTTGTAATCGATTACACAGCAAACAGAGGCCTTATAATCGATTACATGAATAATTTAATCGATTACAAGCAAGTCAGAGGCCTTGTAATCGATTACACCAAGTTGGTAATCGATTACAATGAGCCCAGAAAGGCAAGAACACGTTCAAGGAGTCATGTAATCGATTACATGGATATTGTAATCGATTACAAAGCAAGTCAGAAGCCTTGTAATCGATTACACCAAGAATGTAATCGATTACACAGAGTCCAGAAAGCCAAGAACACGTTGGAACAACAATGTAATCGATTACATTTGTTATGTAATCGATTACAAGCAATCTGATAGAGTCCAACAGCTATATTAATGGCATTTAATGCTTGGCTAAAAGTCCTCAATGGCTCTATTACTTACAAAACTTATAAATACCAATGTTGGGACTTCATTAGAGGTTGACCTTAAACCAAAAATTGATTATCAATACTTCAATACGTGATTTAATCTTCAAATCCTTTCTTACTCCATTTTTGTGCAAAACTTGAGTTATTCTTTGAGAGTATATTAGAGCTTCAATTTGTAATCATTTACTCTTGTGAGAATTTACTTCTATCAATCCAAATTACTTTGTAAAGAGGGTGAGACATCCCTCCAAAAGTGTAAAGGGTGAGGCATCCCTTAGTTGAAGAGACTCAAGCAGGGTGAGGTATCCCAAAGTGTTGAGTGCTCAAGGTTTTAAAGGTTGTCAAACACCTATTGAAACTTGAAGATATAGTGAAAAATCTCAAGTGGTTGCTTGGGGACTGGACGTAGATCACAAGTGGATTAGTGATCGAACCAGGATAAATCATTGTGTTTATTTTCTCTAAACCCTTCTCTTTACATTGTGCACTATTTTATTGAATTGCTTGAATATTGTTTCATTTGGCTATTACATTTATAAGTAAAAGTGTTTATCTCATCTATCCAATCATCTCTAATCATCTAATAGCTTCAACAAAAATTGATTATCAAACCATTTGTAAAAGATTTATGAACTTGTTTTACATACTCAATTCACCCCCTCTTGAGTATTGAGGCCACTTGGTAACAAGTGGTATCAGAGCTAGACTCTTGTATAAAGAGTTTAGCAGCTTCAAGAGAAGTGATGGCTTCAAATGATTTTTCAAATGAAGGTTCTTCTATAAACAGACCTCCTTATTTCAATGGGGATGGTTATGCCTATTGGAAAGAAATGATGAAAATTTTTATTGAAGCTGTTGACTTAGATGTATGGGACGTCGTTCAAAATGGTGCTTTTGTTCCCACACATACTAAAGATGGTGTAAAAATTAACACATATAGAAATGAATGGATCGATGATGATAAAAAGAAAGTTCAATACAATTTGAGAGCCAAGAACATCATCACCACATCCTTGGGGTATGATGAATTCTTCAGGGTGTCAAATTGCAAGACCGCAAAAGAAATGTGGGATACCTTATAAGTAACTCATGAAGGTACTAGTGAGGTAAAGCGATCTCGAATAAACACTCTTACTCATGAATATGAATTATCTAGAATGAACCAAGGTGAGAGTATTCAAGATATGCAAAAGAGATTTACTTATATTGTTAATCATCTTATCTCATTGGGAAAGACATTTCCTAATGAGGATCTTATTAACAAAGTCTTGAGATATTTAAGCAGGAATTGGAAACCCAAAGTAATGGCTATTACGGAATCAAGAGATTTATCAACAATGTCTCTAGCCACCTTATTTGGGAAGCTTCAAGAACATAAGTTAGAACTAAATAGGCTCAATCAAAATGAAGAGCATGATAAAAAGAAGAAGAGAATTACACTCAAAGCCACCTCTTCTATAATTGAAGATGATGATGAAGATGGTGAAGAGGATGCAGAAAATATTGAACTAAGTGAGGAGAATCCTAGTCTCCTAGTAAGAAAGTTTGGAAGATTCCTAAAGAAAAAGGAATTTTAAAGAAGACCAACCTTTCCTCAAAAGAGAGTGTATCACAAAGGAGAATGATCCTCTACTCTACCAAAATGCTACGAATGTGGAAACCGGGGCATATGAAAATGGAGTGTCCTATGTATCTTAAGAAGACGGAGAAGTTTGAGAAAAGGCCTTCAAAGAAAAGAAAGGAAGGAGAGCATATATAGCTTGGGAGGACAATGACTTAAGCTCTTCCGATAGTTTGGAGAATGAAAAAGCTCATCTTTGTCTCATAGTTCAAGGAGAAGAAAGTAGAGAGAATGACACCGAGGTAACATTTTCTAACTCAAAATCTCCACCTTCTTATGATGAATCTTTGAGGCTCACAAAAATAGTTTTATCTTCTAACAAAACAATCTCCTTATTGGTGAACAAAGTTTCTATTTTAAGCAATGAGATAAATGAGCTTAAGATTGAAAATGAAACCTTAAAACTCATTGATGCTAATTCATTATGCATGACTTGTTCCTCACATGAAAATACATCTATATCATTAACTTGTTCATCATGCAAAGCATTTGAAAAAGAAATTGAAGATTTGAACAACAACAACAACAACAACTAAGCCTTTTTCCTACTAAATGGGGTCGGCTACATAGATCAAACGACGCCATTGTGCTCTATCATAAATCAAGTTTTCCGATATGTTATTCAGATCTAAATCTTTTTTAATCGTTTCACCTATAGTCTTTCTTGGTCTTCCTCTACTTCTAACTATTGGGCTATTATCTACCTGATCTACTCTTCTTACAGGGGCTTCTAAGGGTCTTCTCCTTACATGTCCAAACCACCTAAGGCGAGATTCTTCCATCTTTTCCACAATAGGTGCTACCCCTACTTTCTCTCTAATGCATTCATTCCTAATCCTATCTTGTCTTGTATGGCCACACATCCAACGCAACATCCTCATCTCCGCAACACTGATCTTATGCTCTTGTTGGCTTTTTACCGCCCAACATTCAGTACCATACAACATCGCAGGCCTTATAGCTGTGCGGTAAAATTTACCCTTAAGCTTGAGAGGCACTTTTCTATCACAAATAACTCCTGAAGCACTCCTCCATTTCATCCATCCAGCTTGAATCCTATGGTTTACATCTCCCTCTATCTCTCCATCATTTTGTATGATAGATCCAAGGTACCTAAATTGTGTGACTTGTGGTATTGTATGATCTCCAATTTTCACCGCTAAGCTAGTATTAACACGCCTCTTACTGAACTTACATTCCATATACTCCGTCTTACTCCTACTTAGACGAAGGTCATGTTCTTCCAAAGTTCGTCTCCATAGCTCTAACTTCCCATTTGTTTCCTCTCTCGACTCTCCAACTAAGACTATATCATCTGCAAAAAGCATGCATTGTGGCACCGGCTCTTGGATATGCGCAGTAAGCACATCCAAGACCAAGGTGAAAAGATAAGGACTCAAAGCTGACCCTTGGTGCAGTCCTATAGTTATAGGGAAATCTTCTGTGGCCCCACCCTGTGTTCTCACACTAGTTTTAGCCTCATCATACATATCTTGGATTGCTCGAATATAGGCTCTTGGATTGCTTGAAGATTTGAACAACACTCTTGAAAAATTTACTTTTAGAAGAGACAACATAAATGTGTTATTAGGGAAACAAAAATGTGTTTTTCAAAAATTCGATTTAGGATTTAATCCAAATCACCATCAAAAGTCTTATAAGAATTTCTTTGTTTCCTCAAATACTTCAAGTAGCCGCTTTATCAAATATTTTCATTGTGGTACGAAAGGTCATAACGCATCCACTTGCAATGTTAGAAAGAACATAAACACCAAGGTTGGAATCAAAAGGGTTTGGGTTCCTAAAGGCACCATGCCTAACTCTAACACACAAGGACCCAAGAAAATTTGGGTACCAAAGGTTAAAATTTGAATGTGTGTTGTAAGTGTGCTTGAAGACCAAAAGCTCAAGTTAGTATCTTAATAGTGGTTGCTCCAAGCACATGACCGATGATGGCTCTAAGTTCTCCTCCCTTTCCCCCAAGAAGCATGGTCATGTCACATATGGTGATAACAACAAAGGGAAGATCCTTGGAATTGGTAAAGTTGGTAAGATTCCTTCATCGTCAATTGATAATGTTTTGCTTGTTGAAGGACTTAAACATAATTTGTTTAGCATTAGTCAATTATGTGATAAAGGCAATAGAGTTATATTTGATTCCTCTTGTTGCATAATTGAGGGAAATGATGATAAGTAAGTTAAGTTTGTTGGTCATAGGGTCAATAATATATATATGATTAGTCTTGATAATATCTCCTCAAATGATGCTAAATGCTTTATGAGTAAAGAAAATGATTCATGGTTATGGCATAGAAGAATTGCTCACATTCATATGGATCACTTAAACAAATTGGTTTCTAAGGAACTACTAATTGGTCTTCCAAAGCTCAAATTTGAAAAAGACAAACTTTGCGATGCATGTCAAAAGGGCAAACAAGAAAAGATCTCTTTTAAAGCTAAAAACATGGTTTTAACTTCTAGACCTTTACTACTTTTGCACATGGATCTTTTTGGTCCCTCTAGAACTATGAGCTTTAGTAAGAATTACTATCCATTTGTGATTATAGATGATTTTTCTAGGTTTACATGGACATTATTCTTGGCCCACAAAAATAATGCTTTTCAATCATTTAAAAAGCTTGCCAAAGTTATCCAAAACGAAAAAAGTTTTTGTATTGCATCCATAAGAAGTGACCATGGTGGTGAATATGAAAACCATGAATTTGAAACTTTTTGTGATAAATATGGCATTGAGCATAATTTTTCTGCCCCTAGAATACCACAACAAAATGGTGTTGTAGAAAGGAAAAATCGATCTTTAGAGGAAATGGCAAGAACTATGCTCAATGAGGCCAACCTTCCTAAGTACTTTTTGGCGGAAGCGGTTAACACTGCTTGTTATGTTATGAATAGAGACCTAATAATTCCAATTTAAAAGAAAACTCCATATGAATTATACAAGGGAAGGAAGCTAAATGTGTCATATTTTCATGTCTTTGGATGTAAATGTTTTATTTTGAATAATAGAAAGGATAACTTGGGGAAGTTTGATGCAAAATCTGATGAGGGAATATTCATTGGCTATTCTATACATAGTAAGGCCTTTAGAGTCTATAATAAATGAACTATGACTATAGAAGAGTCTATATATGTTGCATTTGATGAAACTAACCCGAACGAGCCGAGATAGAAGCTTGTTGATGATGTTGCAGAAATCTTGGCAAAAACGCACTTAGAAAATCAAGAGAAAGAGTCCAAGAAGCAAGAAGAGAAACTTCTTGATCATTCATGGCAAAAGGATTCAGAAATTATGGACTTACCCAAGGAATGGAGGACATCAAGATATCACCCTCTCGACAAGGTGATAGGTGATGTATCAAAAGGGGTAACCACTCGAAACTCACTTAGATATGCATGTAATCATTTAGCTTTTGTCTCTCAAGTTGAACCTAAAGACATAAATGAGGTCATTAATGATGAACATTGGATCTTGGCCATGCATGAAGAACTAAATCAATTTGAAAGAAATCAAGTTCTAGAATTAGTTCCAAGGCCCAATGATCATCCTATAATTGGCACCAAATGGGTCTTTAAGAATAAACTTGATGAAATTGGCTTAATGATAAGAAACAAAGCTAGGCTTGTAGCTAAAGGCTATAATCAAGAAGAAGGCATAGATTATGAAGAAACTTATGCTCCAATAGCTAGATTAGAGGTTATTAGAATATTACTTGCATATGCTTGCATCATGGATTTCAAACTCTATCAAATGGATGTCAAAAGTGCCTTTTAAAATGATTTTATACAAGAAGAGGTGTATGTGGAATAACTTCTTGGTTTTGAGGATTTTGAATTGTCCAACTATGTTTTTAAACTAAAAAAGGCCTTGTATGGCTTGAAACAAGCTCCTAGAGCTTGGTATGAAAGGTTGAGCAAATTCCTTTTAGAAAAAGATTTTTTTAGAGGCAAAGTTAATACTACCCTTTTCATAAAACATAAAATGCATGACATACTTCTAGTTCAAATCTACGTTGATGACATTATATTTGGAGCTACTAACAATTCTCTTTGTAAAGAATTTTCAAATATTATGCAAAGTGAGTTTGAGATGTCCATGATGGGTGAGCTCAACTTCTTCCTTAGTCTCCAAATCAAGCAAACAAGAGAAGGAACTTTCATAAGCCAATCCAAGTATTGCAAGGAGCTACTTAAGAAGTTTAGAATGGATAATGCCAAGCATATGGCTACTCCTATGGGTACCTCTTGCTATTTGGACAAGGATAAAGGAGGTAAATTGGTAGAAATTACAAAATATAGAGGTATGATTGGCTCACTCATTTATCTCATTGCAAGTAGACCTAATATAATGTTTAATGTATGTATGTGTACTAGATAACAAGCTAATCATAAAGAATCACACTTAAGTACTGTTAAAAGAATAATGAAATACCTAATAGGCACATCACAAATGGATTTGTGGTATCCTAAAGGTGCCTAATGTAGCCTTATTGGGTATTTCGATTCTGATTTTGCTGGATGTAAAATGGATAGGAAGAGCACTAGTGGGATATGTCACTTGCTTGGAAGTTCACTAGTTTCTTGGCATAGCAAGAAACAAAATAGTATGGCATTATCTACAGCTGAAGCTGAATATGTTGCAGCTGGGAGTTGTTGTGCTCAAATCTTTTGGATGAAGCAACAACTCTTAGACTATAGTCTTGAGCTTGATCACATCCCCATAAGATGTGATAATACTAGTGTAATTAATTTGTCCAAAAATCCCATTTTGCATTCTAGGACTAAACATATTGAAATAAGACATCATTTCATTAGAGACCATGTTCAAAAGGGTGATTGTATACTTGAATTTGTAGAAACTTCTAAGCAACTAGCTGACATTTTCACTAAGCCCTTAGCAAAAGAAGCATTTTTCTATATAAGAAATGAACTTGGTATATTGGATCAATCATGCATAAATTGACTATTTGCTGCATAATCCTAAAACTAATACATAATATGTTGCTTTCTACATAATCATGCCATTTTGTTGCATAATCTCTGATTTTTTAATTATATTTGAATCCAATACTGACTTGAGCATTGGAGATTTCTCCTAAGTTGTTTTGCAAGTGCTCCCTAATATCAAAAATTTCCAAGCAACTCAACAACTTCATAATTTAACCAAAAGGGTGTAATTCTTGGTAAAAGTAGTAAATTCGCATAATTATGTTATTTGAATCATAATATGATTAGATTATATGCTTGCATAATGGTTTGAATTGATTTAAGATGTTCTGGAACTGATTTGAATGGTTTAAAACTGATTCTATGCTGTTTGGAATGCAAAATCTGAGTTTTAGTATGTTGGTAATCAATTACAAAGCCTTTGTAATCGATTACAAAGATTCTGTCAAGCATGTAATTGATTACACAACTGTTGTAATCGATTACAATCAACTCAGAACTCAGGTAATCGATTACACCAAAAATGTAATCGATTACAAGGTTCCCCAGAAGCATGGTAATCGATTACATGAGAACCAAAAGGCTTGTAATCGATTACAAAACTAATGTAATCGATTACATAGGGTTTTTAAAAGGTTTTCTGACGCGCACAGGCTTCATTTCTCAGAAACCTTTTAGTTGCTTCGTCTTCCTCCTCTGCTTCTACGAAGACCCAACCTCCCAATCCCTCTCTTCTCACTCAAATCTCACCAAAATCCCTTCATTTCACCTCCTTCTCACTCGAAAATCCCCTCTCCACATAGCCTATCTCCCAAATCCCATCATAATCCATCACCTAAATCTCCCCATCAACTCTCATGAACACTCCCTCCTTCTCTGCCCTAAACTGTCCCTCTCTCATCCCCCTCTCTTCACTCACTCATCTCTAAACACTTTCCTTTCATCCCATTCTCTTCTTCCTCGTCATATAGCTGAGTCTTCTCACTGTTCAAAATGCCCAAGAACAGGGGTTCTCACTGGAGAATCCTCACGTGCAGCTCCACGCAACATTTCTGGCCTGGACCTCACTCACCATTTCTCCACCGTAAAGAAAGCTGAGTTGTTCAGCAAAAACTTCCAGCTACGCAAGATAATATCCCCCAAGTGTCTCCCTATAACTTTTTGTGATAGTGAGCCCCTGGAAAGTTTTAGAACCATTGAAAACTTAGAATTGCTGGGTTTCCTTAGCATTGAGAAGGCCATCTATCCAAACTTAGTGAGAGTGTTTTATGCCAATCTGAAGTATGAGGATGATTACTTAATCTCTGAGGTGAAAAAGTAACAGATCAAGATCACTATGGCTGAATGGTATAGGCTGACCAAACTCACTCCTGATGGAGCAAATTTCTGTGGAAATACAAACATTTAGGGTCATGAATTTGAGTATAAGGCTGCTCTTCTTTCTCTAATAAAGACAAGATACTACCCCCTAGTGATCCCAAAAAGAGAATCATGGCCACTGGCCTAACCATGGAGAACAAGGTACTCTACTATCTTCTGGTCGGGGGGTTGATTCCCAGGGGAGGGAATTAGTCTCAGGTTCTAAAGGATGACGTGGTGTCTCTATGGGCAATGACCACTGGGAGGCCAATCAACTGGGGTTTCTACATCCTTGAGCACATGTTGGATGTAAATAAAAAGAAAAACTCTACTCTACCATTTGCTATGCTGGTGACAGCAATCTTGGAGCACTGTCGCATTTCCTTTGCTGAGGAGTCCAAGGACACCAGCTCAAAAGGACCACAATCCATCAGCTTGCATACCTTGAAGAAGCTTTAGCTCTACAAAGTCGATGATAGGTGGCACTACATTGCCCATGGTAGCTTTGGGCATATCCATCGTGATCCGGATAGTGATGACGATGAAGATGCTCCTGCTCCAACTACAACCACACTAGACCTCCTGCTCCAAGAGATGCGCAACCTGAGCAATATCATGAACACACGCATGGATCGCATTGAGCAGAAGGTAGATCACCTTGAGCTGAGGATGGACTACTCAGATCAGGAGCTTGCCTCCATTCGATCCCTCCTAACAGGACCTCATTTTACTCCGAGTGCTTCTGGTGCACCTCCCACATCCTCTGCCTCTCTTGTTCCCCTATCCTTTGCCGGTTCCTCTGGCATTCCTGCTGATGATGAGGAGCTCCTCAGTTCTGAGGATGACCTTGAGCCCGGCGATGATAATTTTGATCTAGGAGACATCGCTGCAGATGAGGACAATGATAGCGAGGCTACTGATAGTGATCATGGCCCATTGCCCTGATGTGTTCATTGTTATTTTCTTATGACTACATTGTACACTTTCTTTTTGGCTCAATTATATTACATTGTATATGTTTTTTTAGTGATAGGTGAACTTGAATCAGCCTTGGTTATATTCCCTGAATGTCTATTTTTTTTTATATTGGTTATATTGAATTTGTCTTGATCTGAATTTCTTGGATTCATTATATTCTCTTTGGATTTCCTATTTTAGCTATACTTGTTTATATCCTGGGTAATCATGAAATACAGCTGAAATGATGTCCATTTATTCCTTCTAAATACTTATGTCTTTTTTATAATGCCAACGGGGGAGAGAATAGTGAAAAATGAAATCTAATTAATGTTGCATGTGTATGGGGGAGCTTTTGAGCTTTTGAGCTTTTTGACCTTTTTGTATGAAATATCTTATTCTATATTATGCATAAATTCCGGAGGAGAGTTGCGCCTAAATCTCAAATGTATACAAATGCAAAAACTGTTTCTTTTTCTTATGATCAGTTTGTCATCATCAAAAAGGGAGAGAATGTGAATGCTTATGTCCTTAAAGCATGTTAAATAGTTTTTGATGATAATAAAGTCAAAGATGAAGATCAAGTGCAAAAGAAAATATCAAGATTAAAGAAAGGAGTCAAGAGGTTTATTTAGTCATAAGACTTAGAACATTAATGTTAAATGCTCTCAAGATTTCTCAAATGATTTTTCAATATATCATTTCCAAAATAAGTGTGAAAATTCAAAGTTAAACATGTTTTTCAAAGAAACGTTATTTTCAATCTTAGATTTAACACTCATGAAATGATTTATGTTTACTCAAATGTCTTGAAGTGTTAGAAATGGCTTACAAGCTTAATTGACTTGAAAAAGGTGTTCAAAGGCTAATATAATCGATTACATGATGTTCGTAATCGATTACACAGCAAACATAGGCCTTGTAATCGATTACATGAACAATGTAATTGATTACAAGCAAGTCAGTGGCCTTGTAATCGATTACACCAAGTTGGTAATCGATTACAATGAGCCCAGAAAGGTAAGAACACGTTCAATGAGTCATGTAATCGATTACATGGATATTGTAATCAATTACAAAGCAAGTCAGAAGCCTTGTAATCGATTACACCAAGAATGTAATCATTACACAGAGTCCAGAAAGCCAAGAACACGTTGGAACAACAATGTAATCAATTACAAGCAATCTAACAGAGTCCAACGACTATATTAATGGCATTTAATGCCCGGATAAAAGTCCCCAACGACACTATTGCTTACAAAACTTATAAATACTAATGTTGGGACTTCATTAGAGGTTGACCTTGAACCAAAAACTGATTATCAATACTTCAATACGTGATTTAATCTTCAAATCCTTTCTTGCTCTGTTTTTGTGCAAAACTTGAGTTATTCTTTAAGAGCATATTAGAGCTTCAATTTGTAATCATTTACTCTTGTGAGAGTTTCATTCTATCAATTCAAATTGCTTTGTAAAGAGGGTGAGGCATCCCTTAATTGAAGAGACTCAAGCTCCAAGGGTGAGGTATCCCAAAGTGTTGAGTGCTCAAGGTTGTAAAAGTTATCAAGCACCTATTGAATCTTGAAGATATAGTGAAAAATCTCAAATGGTTGCTTGGGGACTGGACGTAGATCACAAGTGGATTGGTGATCGAACCAGGATAAATCATTATGTTTATTTTCTCTAAACCCTTCTCTTTACATTATGCACTCTTTTATTGAATTGCTTGAATATTGTTTCCTTTGGCTATTACATTTATAAGTAAAAGTGTTTATCTCATCTATCCAATCATCTCTAATCATCTAATAGCTTCAACGAAAATTGATTATCAAACGATTTGTGAAAGATTTGCGAACTTATTTTACATACTCAATTCACCCCCCTCTCTTGAGTATTGAGGCCACTTGGTAACAATATCTTCTATCATTTACCTATCTATGTTTTGACATTGAGTACAATGTCGTGATCTGGTTGGGGGGAAGGATGGTTGTGTGGAAAAAGAACCCAAAAAAAAATCAATAAAAAAAATTAGGAAGTGTGTTTATATGTTTATTAGAAACTTACTAACAGCAAAACTAATTAAGGATGGCAGAGTAATGAGTAAATTATTTACTCTTGAGATGCATCAAAATTGGTCGCAGAGTAAGGAATAATTAGGTAGATAACTATGTTGTGTGGAAGTAGCAAGTCAAATTCAGGGAAATTTGCATGATTGAGTAAATTGTCTTCTTTCTTAAAAATCACTTGTTTGGTTATGGATGTTGAATTGGTGGACTGAGAATGATATAATTATACCTTTTGAGATTTTGAGTCTATTGATGAATGGATTGAACATTTGTATCATTCTCTTCTTTCTTGTGTAATTTTTACTCATGGAATTGTTACTCTAGAACTTGCTTTGATTCATTTTTAGATTACATTTTCACATGCATACATAAATATGATTGAGGCATTTTTATTGAAATAGTTACTTTAACCAAATAGCCAGGAATGATTGGCGCACAAATAGGTAGCCTTACTCAGCAGCATAGTGTTTCAATATGATATCAAGCACTCTTATGACTTCTTGGAAATTTTCTGATTCTTGCCAACGTAAGGCATTGGAAATGACCTATTTCTCCTTGCCTAACTCCTTTGAGCTTATTTGACCATTCTTGTTTCAAACTCATTATGTGCCTTAAATGAAAAACTATGTTCTTCCCTGACCTTAGGGAATAAAGGAACATTAGCTTTGTCATTGGATAAGTTCTTGAACAAGTATAGGGGTGTGCGTATAGAATGGTTGAAAAAAATATTTAAAAAAATGTATATATTATTTTCATCTTAAAAAAAATAAAAAAAAAACAAATGTGTAAAGTAGGGCCAAAAGGGCAATAAAGGAAGGGAAAAGAATGTGTAAAGAGAATTTATATTAGGTGGAGTTGGGATGAACTTTCATGCTTGTTAATTGAACTCAGCTCTCACGTTATTTTATTCTCTTTGGTATTTAACTTGTCATATCCATATTACCTTTTCCTTTACCTTGACCCTATTACAACCTTGAATAAAGTCCTCTTGATTTTTTTGTGCATGTGTTTTGAGTAGTAGAGAAGTAGAAGATAAGCAAGTTTATGGTAGTGTAATTTTCATGAGATGAATTGAGTGAAATACCTACCTTTTAAACACTTGAAGGATTGAGAGTGAATCTTGTGAAAATCTATCATTCTTGACTCATGCTTTTCAATTGAAATTTCCTTGCTTGTTAGTTTGAGATGTGAAGAAATGTTACCTCATAAATGTTTTGATCCCTTAAATGTTTGGTTGTTTTTCATTCTTAAATATTATTAGAAATTGAGTCCTTCAGAATTTCTAGCTTTTGAGTTTGTGTTGTTTTTCCTTATTCCCTAGTTTTGGTCTTATGTGTTTTGTCAAAGAGTACGAAAAGTTAAGTGTAGGAAAATTTGATAATCACATATTTTATACATTAATAAACCCTTATTTTTAGTCATTTACACTCTCCATGTACTTAATTGATTGAGCTTGGTTATATTTTGTAAGTTTGGACTCAAATTGGACTTAATTGATTTTTTCTAGCATGATTTTCGTCTTACACTATTTTTGTATTCCGGTCATATCTTAAGTTCTAGATGTCTAAAAATTATGTATTTTACCTTGTAGGAAATATAAGAGAGAGGTCTACAACTTTCATGAAGAGCTCCAGGGAAAAATTAGACGTCTAGTGGAGCTAATTGGGATTGGAAGTCAAAACACGGGTTTTGTGATTGGAACCTGAACATTGTATAGTAATCAGACCATAACTCAGGCTGTAGGAATTTTCATAGGCTGAAATTTTAGGATCTGAAAGTTAAGACCTATATCTACAACTTTTATGAGGAACACGAGGAAATTTGGATGGCTTAGAGGTCATATTGGGCTTGCAAGTCAGAACAGAGGAGCTATAATTGGGCTTGAGCAGTGTGCAGTGATTGGGTTATATCTCGAGTTGTAGAAAGTACTCTGTGACTCTCAAGTTGGTTTATTTTTTAGTTTCCCATAATAATTGATTCATTCTATTTTAAAATGGATGTCATTCTCTCAAATTTAAGAAAGCATTTTCCTTCTCTTCCTCAAAATGCTCTAACAAAAATCTACAAATCTAGGTGTGAAATATTGAGAATGTTAATGCACAAGGGCTTCCCAGAAGATATACGCTGGATAATTAAAGCAAAGGTCTATTTAACAAGTGAATCTTTGTGCTATGAAAAAGTGTTTCCGGCGTTCTATGGACACCTATTCATCGATCTTATGCTCCCTCTTCGATGCACCTAACAAATCTCAAAACTCTGAAGCTGTGGATCACTCAGAATTCATTTGTCTCATACATGCCGAGTCTCGATAAAATTTTGTATTCTAAAAAGAGAAGAGTGAAAAGAATGCAAGTTTGTCACAAATGTGCACGATAGAATTGTAACACGTGATGTCATTCTTTGGGGATAATTTTCGTAAATCGAGAAGATAAAATATATTTTATTAAGAATAAACTGAGTAAGGAGTCAATAGATGATATCTTATTGACTATTGAGACGCATTCTAGTAGAGTTGTGTATCGTGAACTTCTTAATTTGTGAAATTTCTTTAGGGACGAGCAAAAGCGTTATAGTCTTGGGAATCTGACTCAAAAAGACCCTGTTTGCCAATTTATAAGAAAATTGGATGGGAAGCTTATTCTCGATTCATAGAAGGCATTAAGCCGTTACTGGACGTAAAACTAGAGGAAGATATGAGCCACAATCACAACAACATGTATGTAGTATCTTGTTAATCTAAAAAAAAGGCATATGAAAAAAATGAAAATTGTAATTAATGGTTGCATGAGAATTTAAAGGTTGCATGAGTAATGGGGAGTTATTGACCTTTTAGTGTATTAAGCAATTACCATACTTTAATTGAAATGTGGAGCCCTGCGATCGAAAGAGTACCACTCTGTCATTGACTCGTGGATCTTTGACGCTTCGCACGCTGGTCTGTAAATAAAGTTCGTGTGTCATGCTCTATAGAGAGCCGATTATCCATTCCCAGGATTTTCCCAAGCTCTAGATGATTGATGGACAGATAGAAGCGTCCCATCTTTATAATGCATGTGAAACTGACACTGAGCCATATACTTACTTTAATTAGTAGGCCTCTATGGCGAGTTCTGACTGGCTATGGCAGAGTACCATCTTCTTAGAATACAGGCCTTTAATTAGGTTTGTAGGAAGATAGCGTTGTTATTCTGTAAGCGGGGCAAAAAGGGCTCAAAGGTTTTTATGGCCTGTTTTGATAGGGTGTTCCCAATCCTTGTGGAGTTTTTATGTTGCACTGGTGACACGCAACTCAAAGATATGCCACCTACTGCACTGATGACATGTAGTATAAATATATGCCATCTTAGTTGAATAAACAGCCGTGAGAGCCTAGCCTCTAGTTTTGGACTGGTTCCAGCTCTCGTTTTCTTTCAAAAAAATAAATAATAATAATAATAACTATGTTTTTTAACTTCAAACTTTGCTGGAAACTCCAATCTACCCATTTAGGTGTCATCATTACCTTTTTCCATTCTCTTCCCTATTTAAACACTCTATTTTCTTCACTTTCCTCTAACTCATAATCATTTGAAGGGAGTGTGAGTGTAAAAATAGAGAGAGCTTCTGTTCGTAGACTTACCAATATGTGTGTATTTTGTGAGTCAAGTTATGGGAAGGGTTTAGAGTTTGTAAACGTAGCAAGCACTATTGGTCAAACACTTGCTGCGAGGAACATATGTCTAGTATATGAAAGAGGTAGCATTAAGTTAATGGGAGCTGTATCACTTTCTACACATCTAAGAGGTAGTCAAGTTTTAGGTATCATTCCTAGGCCATTAACTCAAAAGAACATCCTTGGAAAGATAATTGGGCAGGAACTTCAAGTATCATCTATGCATGGATGAATGAGGACAATGCTTGAAAACTCTGATGCATTCATTGCCTTACCGGGTGGTTTTGGTACTTTGGAAGAAGTTTTTCAAATTATCTCTTGGGCCCAACTGAACATCTACCATAAACTCATAGGTTTATTGAATGTTAATAATTTCTTTGATAATTTGTTATCTTTTGTTGACCATGTTGTGGAATAGAACTTTATCACACCTTCAGCAAGACGACTCCTTATCTCTACTTCCAATGTTGATGAATTAATTAATAAATTATAAACTTTTGTTTATGAACCTGATCCAGTAATAGCTCAGATAGATTGGTCAGAATGAAGCAGTAAGGGCGACCGCAAGGAACGTGAGTTTGATCTGACACTTCATTTATAACTTTCCTTTACCTTTGGTTTTATTCATTGTACTTTGTTTCTGTTTAAATTTGTATAAGGTTTCTCTTTTAAGTAATTGTCATAACAGGTAATATCTTTTATCCTTTACTTATCTATGTTTTGATATTGAGGACAATATTGTGATCTGGTTGGGGGGAAGGATAGTTGAAGTGAAAAACCTAAAAAAAATTATAGAAGTGTGTTTATTGATATATTTGTCAGTAACTTACAAACAGCAAAACTAATTAAGGATGACAGAGTAAGGAGTAAATTATGCCCTTGAGGTAAATTTACTCTTGAGATACATCTAAATTGGTGGCAGAGTAAGGAGTAATTACATAGATAACTATTTTGTGTAGAAGTAGCAATTCAAATTTAGGGAACATAGCATGATTGAATAAATTGTCTTCTTTCTTAAAAATAACATGCTTGGTTATGGATGTTGAATTGGTGGATTAAGAATGATAGAAATATGTCTTGTTGGATTTTGAACCTATTGATGAATGGATTGAACATTTGTACCATCTTTTCTTTCTTGTGTGATTTTCACTCATGGAATTGTTACTCTAAAACTTGTTTTGATTCTTTTTGAGACTACATTTTTCACATGCATACATAAACATGATTGAGGCATTTTTCTTAAAATAGCTACTTTAACCAAATAACTAATCGTACATACTTTCCCTTGCTTAACCCTTTTGATCTTATTTGACTATTTCCTGTTTCTAGCTCATTACGTGCCTTAAATGAAAAATCATGTTCTTACCTAACCTTAGGGAATAAGAGAGCATTGGCTTTGTTATTGGATAAGTTCTTGAACAAGTGTGGGGGTGCTTATGCAAAACGATTGATGAAAAAGGAAAGAGTAGTCATCTTCAAAAAAAAAAAACAATGTGTAAAGAAAGGCCAACAAGGCAAAAAGAGAAAGGAAAATAATATGTAAACGAAATTTGCATTATGTTAGGATGATCTTTTCATGTTTGTTATTTTAACTCAACCCTAATGCTCTTTTATTCTCCTTGATATTTAACTTGTCATATTTATATTACCCTCTTTCTTTACTTTGACCCCATTACAACCTTGAATAAAGTCCTCTTAATTTGTGAGTACATGTGTTTTGAGTAGTGGAGAAGTAGAAGATAAGCAAGCTTATGGTAGTGTAATTTATCATGGGTTGAATTAAGTGAAATACCTACTTTTTAAACACTTGAGAGATTGAGAGTGAATCTTGTGAGAATCTATCATTCTTGACTCATGCTTTTCAATTGAAGTTTCCTTACTTGTTGATTTGAGATGTGAAGAAACATACCTCATAAATGTTTTGATCCCTTGAATTTTTGGTTGCTCTTCTTACTTATAAACTTTTGCATTCTTGAATATTATTGAAAAATGAGTCTTTTAGAATTTTTAACTTTTAAATTTGTGTTGTTTTTCCTTATTCCATACCTTTGGTCTTATGTGTTTTGTCCGAGAGTGCAAAAGCTAAATGTAGGAAAATTTGATAGCAATATATTTTATTCATTTTATAATACTTTCACTAGGCTTCTTAAGGTTCAATTAAACTTAATTAAGTTAGTTTTGTTACATTTTATGATATTCAACGTAATTGGATCATTGTAGGAATTATTGCTTGAATTGGCTTTAATTTATCTATTTGGTAGCGTTCAGTAAACTGACTATAATTTGAGTTGCAAATATCTGGTTGATTTGATTCTGGTATTGTAAGAAATCTATGACAATTCTCTACAACTTTCATGAAGACCTCAAAGCTAAATCATACGTTTGAATAATTTAAATTGGAGTTGAAGCAAGATCCAGAGTGTTGATCCTGACAACTTAACCTCTGCGCACTCATTAGCTTATTTCTTGAGCTATAGGAGTTCAATTGACACCAAACCAGTTGCATTCAAAATTTAAGACACAACTTTCATGAAGAACACAAGAGTCCGATCGAATGTATAGTAGGTCATATTGGGCCTAGAAATCAGAACAGAGGAGTTGTAGCTTGGCCTGAATAGTGTACAAAGATTGGGCCATATCTTGAGTTGTAGGAGTGATATTGGGCTGAAATCAGCAGCATTGAAAAGCTAAGACAAAAGCTTACAACTTTCATGAAGACCACTTTTTCAAATTCTAACGACAGCCATGAGTTCAGCTCAATAATTTTCTACTCATTCACAATTATCAAACAACTCCCTTGACATTTTCCACTCATTATCAAACAACTCCATTGTCATTTTTTTTTCCTCAAGCTCTATAAAAGGGAGATTGGTTGCTCATTATGGGCATCTTGGTATAGATATCAAGATCATACTATTGTGTTATTTGTTTCTCTTGTGGTAGTTTTTTTTTTCTAAATAGAAGTTATGTTCATCTTCTTCTTATTCTCTCTTTCTTTCTTTTTGTTTATGAGTGACTAATTTTCATTTTGCTTGGGTGAAAAGGTGAAGTTTTTGGTAATAAATTAAGATTAAATTAATTTCTTTCTTGTGCTTAAATTATGTATTATCAAGTGGCCATTATATGTATTGTATTTTGTTTCCAATCAATTTAGAAACCCTCCTTGTAAAGTAGAGATCTTGATTCATTATAGACAAGAGGTTAGCACAATGAATGCTTGAGCTCATTTACAAGCGTTGGCATTAGTGAATAATTAAAAGAATTATAATATAATTACATATATAATCTTAATTGAACTTTGAATGTTGTGTTTTCCGATTGAAACCTCCATTATGTGTGGATTTCAATTGAGTTATAAAAAGAAATAATATTATCTTTAATTTATTACTAAGAGTGGATCTTCTAGCCCAAAATTTGTGAACAACTATTGTTGTGACAAATTTTTTCCTTACCTCAAAGAATTTTTCTTCATCAATTCCTTCTAGATCGACCTCAGACTTCCGAGAATTTATTACTTGCAACAACCTACACTTGAGTTTACAACTTATAATTCACATCAACCCCCTATTGGCTGACATGGACAAATAGTTTTTATTGTATCTTTAATACTAAGAATTGAAATGTTCATCTTTTGAGCTCAAATACTGTTATTATAGCCTCACATTAGTCTTTAAAAAATTAAAAAATTAAAAAATTTTAAAGACGAGTCTTGAGCCTTGGGATAATGGCTAAAGGTGGGCATAAGGGCTATGATCCGTGCAACCCGTGGCCTACGTGTGTTAAGACCAGACAAAATGTAGGTTCATTTAAACGCGGGTATATAGACCCAGTTTGTTTAACCCATGATATAAACGGATTTTAGCCCACAGGTTTAAATGGATTTTAGCCCATGAGTTTGCTAACCAACCTGCAAGTCCGCTTAATTTTAACATATTCAACTTTGTTCCAGATTTGACAATAAGTTTCTCATGTCTCAATATTCAACCTCTGCCGCCACTGTTGCACCTCGCCTCATCGCTGCACCTCGCATTGCAGTGCCATTCCTCACCTCACCGTGTCGCATCATGCCTAACCTCGTCGTGCCATTGCTACACATTCCCTCTTATCTGAGCCTTGTCGCAACCCACAAACTCTAAGTCTAAAGCAGTGCAAACGTAGGCCAACAAAATTCTGGCCCATTTAAATTGCAGGCCAACCCACACTAGTCCATTTAATTGTGGTCCGTTGTAAACCAGATCAGTCCACAAACCCACATCTAGTCATGGCCCTTGTCAATCCCACCCCGTGTATTGATGGCCATCTTATTCGAGTGAACTTTCATTTTCCTTCAACTAGAATTGTCGGATCGCTATTGTCGTTGGAGTTTTTGGGGCGCCGCCACTCAGCGCCATAGTACCCAGTAGGGTCTCTCTGTTATTCAACTCTATCCGTTTTTGCGTTGTCTAACAATGAATTAGAAACTGTAACAGAGAATAGCATCGCCAAACACACAAATTCATATATTTTGTTGAAAGTCATAGTCGTTCAATATTATCCTCCACTAAACTTCTATAACCGTGAGTACTTAGATTAAATATGAAAAATGAACATTTTGTATATCTCTGGTGAATAATATTGTGGGATTTAGTACCATCGAAATAGAAGATGCAAGACTGGACTTTTTGTATTGGATGTTATATATGTGCCGTGTTTCAACCATTATTGAAATCAAATTGAAGGCATGAAGTTCAAGTATTGAGTTGCTAACACAAACAACTTGAAGCAAATTAAGCAAATAAATGAAATAATCAAGTTGTAACAAGCTAAATTGTGATAAGAGAAAGATGGAATTCAAACTTTTATGTATAGTGGTACAATCCCAGTTTGTGGCTAACATCCACTTATCAAGCTCACCCGTGGATATATTTTTATTAAAATTGTTTTGACTGTTATTAGATTCAATTGTGTCCCTTTGTTTTGCTTAGATTCAATGACTGTTATTAATTAACACTTATAACCATTAATGGAAAAAAAATTCACTTGACTTTCTTTTTAACTGCGGAAGGCCATTCCTTCTTTCTCGTTCATTTTTCTCAAACCTAATGTAAAATGGTAGAAGTTTTATCTGTGAAGTAATCATGCAATTCTCCAAAAATTTCCCATTGTTACAGGGACTTACTTTCAATTGTGTCCCTTTGTTTTGCTTAGATCCAATGACTGTTATTAATTAACACTTATAACCATTAATGGAAAAAAAAATCACGTGAATTTCTTTTTAACTGCGGAAGGCCATTCCTTCTTTCTCATTCATTTTTCTCAAACCTAATGTAAAATGGTAGAAGTTTTATCTGTGAAGTAATCATGCAATTGTCCAAAAATTTCCCATTGTTACAAGCGTTATGCACGTCTAAAATAGCATTATTGTACTTCTCTTAACAAACAGAAAAAGATGAATGGCCATTTCCTATGGACCACAAGTAATGCTTCTTTGAATCTTCCTCACACCATTACCTATTTGCTTTGAAAAATAACCTATGCATACATTCCATCAAACCCCACCTCTAGACAGTTATCACTTTGTCAAAAATAATATTTGTAGTCCACCAACAAATGTAAGCTTTCAGCGCCTTATTGGATGTGACACTGCAGAATGCCAAATTGCCAACATGATGGCCAGTGCCGGCTTTTGTATACAGCCATTGATGAAAGGGCTTTAGGCCTCTAAATTTACAAGGACTCATAATTTCATAATAAAATAATTAATCATATTAAAAATAAAAATTAAGATAATTAATAATAAATTAACAGGACTTTCGTCTTAATTTGCTTTTATTTTTTTTCCTTGACTTCAATCTTTTCTAAAGAATAAAAAATTAAGAATAACTTAATTATAAAAATTTAATTAAGAATTTTGTATATCAAAAAGTTAGTAAAATAAAATTAGAATAAAAAAACTTTCGTTTATTTTCTCAAAAGGCCTCATTTTATATTTAGCTTTAAGCTTATGAGATTATTGAGCCACCCGAGATGATGGCTCCTAATCTCAGTCAAATACATCCATTGGCATCTCCATTGACATGATTTTTGCGACCAAGGCTATGAAACAGGGATTGCCTACAATTGAAAATGTTAGGTATTTGAGCTTTCAACTCTTATATTCTTATATCAAATAGTGTATATACTCTTTTTCATACCTCATCTAATATTATTCATTATACATATTTTTTTCTATTACTTTCTCTCACTCAATCATATCTCTCAATAATAATATAAATAGTAATACACCCCTTTTTAGGGGTGTAAGTATCTTTTTCCTTGAGCTTCTGTTGTTGTGAAATTGTAGGAGAGAAATTAACAGAGAAAAAGGTCCCATGAGATTATGTGGCAATTTACTTATAAACATTAGATCTAAGGTTATGTTTAGTGCACATGATAGTATAATATATATAAGATAAGAAGATAGGATAGTATAAAATATGATAGTATAATTAATAAGATAAGACATAATCCTATCTTTTGTTTTATAACAAAATGATAAATTAGTTGATTGTATAACATTTTTTAAGACTTAAATATCATTTAGCATAAAAGTTAAAATAATTAGAAAACAATAACAAAAAAGCCTTATGGTGTTGGTGGTGGTGGTGGTGGTGGCGGTGGTGGTGGCGGTGGTGGAGGCGGCGGCGGCGGTGGTGATGGTGATGGTGGTGGTGGTGGTGGTGGTGGGGGGGCGGCGATGGTAGTGATGGTGGTGGTTATGGTGGCGGCGGTGTTGGTGTTGATGGTGGTGGTGGTGGTGGTGGTGGTGGGGGGGGCGGCGGCGGCGGCGGTGGTGGGGGTGGTGGTGGTGGTGGTGGTGGTGGTGGTGGTGCGGCGGCGGCGACGGTGGTATGGTGGTGGTGGTGGTGGTGGTGGTGGTGGTGGTGGTGATGTGGTGGTGATGGTGGTGGCGGCGGGGGGGTGGTGGTGCAGGGAGAGGAGTGATAAAAATGAAATGAGGATAAGGTTGGAATAGAAATCTTATCATGTCTTATCATATATCTTGGGGAGGAATAGAGTTATCACTTAGAATAAGATAAAATGATTTAACTTGATTTTATTATACTATCAGTTGAATACATCAAATATTAAATAAGACCTGATAGTATTAGCTTATACTATTATATCTTCTTTATACGATGCACCAAACGTAGCTTAAGTAAAATAAATGGACAGGATAAAGTGAGTCTTTTGACTTACTCATTGATTTACTCATAGTAAATGGATTGCTACTCACACGCACGCACGCACATATATCAAAAAACATATTTATGACCTCATAAATAAAACATGATAGATTAGTCACTCTGTGATTGAAGGAAAAAGTAGAAAAACAAGTTTTCATTTTTAGTTTAGTTACAGCAAATATATTACAAACTACATATATTTATCAAATATTCGAGTATATGGTAGGGTGTCAGTATAGGATACGTATCCACACTAATATAACAAACATTTTAAAGTACTCGTAATTCCTAGATTGAAAATTACAAACTGACTCGATGTCTATATAAACTGAGGTCGTACATGCTTGTCTTTAATTTTTAGAAACATGGCCTTGATTTTGCTTAATGATGCTACAACATCTGTCATATTCATTCGCTCTTCAGGTAAATCTGCACAACAATTCAAGGCCAATCTCAAAATAGATGATATAGATGCTATTATATCATCAATATGATGTCCTTCATCTTGTAACAAATTGGAATCCACAACTCGAGTAATTGCATGGGGTAATGATTCACTAATCCAACCTTTCATGCTCAATCCAGCAACAAACAACTCGTCTGTTGGCTTCTTTCTTGTGAATGTTTCCATCAGCATAATCCCAAAATTGTATACATCTCCTTTTGTAGAGATAATCCCCTTGGATCCAAACTCTGCATGTCAATCCAACATCGATTAATTTTACTTATAATACTTTTTATAGTGCACATTAAGTTTTTCTTTTAAAGTAATAGTGACATGGCAATTCAAACCTATGCTCTCATTGAAATAACTGAAAGCTCTTATGATCAGTATCCGATTTCTACTGCATATTAAATAACTTTTGGAACAGCTAGGAGGTATAGTAAGAGGGCAGGTATATACGACACAAATAAGCCACTAAAATAGGAAGAACAAAATGTCAAGGTACTATTAGACCAATAGAAAGGAAATATCCAAAATAATGAACGTTTCAAAATAACAATTTAAAGAATGCATTTCAGTTCACATGAGATTTTAAATTAAAAGCACTTCTGATTAAAGGTCAGGGAGTGTTTTGAATCTTTTAATTTACACCCTGGTTTGGTGATCTTCAATTGTCTGTGCAACCTATGCAAAAATATGGTTATAATCAAAATAACAAAAGTTAAAAGAAAATTATATACTAATGTAGGATAATTACCTGGTGCAATGTAACCAAGTGTGGCCATGGTCTCGGTATATTCTTTGGATTGTCCTTCATCTAAAAGTTTCGCGATGCCAAAATCACTGACATGGGCAACCATGCCTTCATCCAATAAGACATTACTAGGCTTTATATCACAATGAACCACTGTTGGTGAAGAACCATGATGCAAATAATCCAATGCAGATGCCACATCTATCATTATATCTAGCCTTTGCAAGAAGTCTAGACAAAAGTTATGAGAGTACAACCATCTTTCAAGGCTCCCATTGGGCATGAACTCCATTACTAAAAGCTTGTAATCAAAATTTGAACAGCTACCGATGATCCTGATGAGATTTCGATGACGCAGATTGCGCATTGCTTCACATTCTACATTAAAGCCCTTTGATTCAAATTCTAAGTCCAAATTAAATAATTTGACTGCAACCACCATGCCATCTGAAAGTATACCTTTGAACACGGAGCCAAAACTGCCCTTACCAAGTAAATTACTCTCATCAAATCCATTGGTTGCCCGTGAAAGTTCATAATAGGGAATCATTTTTGTTGCTGGTAAGGTTGATAAACTTCCTTCACTAGGATTACCATCATTCTTTGTTGGACGCCTTATTAGAAGGAATACACATAGAACAACCAAAATGATTGACAGCATTATAGGCAATATACATTTGATGAAAAACATATTTGCCTTTGACCTTCGCTTCTTCATTTTACTGCATGGTGGGACTTGTAGTCTAGCATTTCCACAAAGTGCTTTATTAAATATGAAAGATTGAGGTGTGAAAGCTTTAAAAGGCCCACCGTTGGGAATCTCTCCTTCTAACCTATTATAAGAAAGATTGATAAATTTGAGATAATGAAGTGACTCCAGGGATTTTGGAATCACGCCAAACAAATAGTTTTGGGATAAGTCCAGGGATGTCAAACTTATCAAACTGCCAAGTGAATCAGGAATATTCCCTAGCAAATTATTATGTGCTAAGTTGAGAGTTTGCAAATTTAGCAATGCAGCAATGGCACTAGGAATGCTTCCTGAAATTTGATTCTTTGACAGATCCAACAATATAACAACTTTTAAGTTCCCAATATCTTGGGGAAGAAATCCAGTTAAAGCATTGTCAGATAAGTTTACCTCTAGAATGTCTTTGAGACTCCAAAGAGAAGAGGGTACCCCATTCAGTTTGTTAGAGTTCAAGTAAAGCTTTCTTAGAGAAGTAAGATTACCAAAGCATGCTGGGATCACTCCATAAATTAGCTTATTTTCAGTTATATACAACTCGCTCAGCTGTTTGATTTCACAAAGTTCATCAATAATGGTTCCCTGTAGTTGATTGTTTCCAAGAATCAAAGATTGAAGAGACTGCAAACCATTAATTGTCTTTGGAATCGTTCCACTTAAATCATTCTGGTCCAAAATTAGCGAAAACAAGTTGCTTAAATTTCCAATTTCCAATGGAATTTTACCATTGATATAGCAAGCATAAGCTATGAACCGTTCCAAACTGGACATATTTCCAATTGATTTGGGAAGCTTTCCATGCATTGGATTCCCTGATATGTCAAGAAAATTCAAAGAAGTAAGGAAGCTTACTTCGATAGTGGAAGCATCAGTGGTTAAATTATTGTATCCTACATCAAGCCACCGAAGATTTCTCAAATTCCCAAGAGCATTCGGTATAACTCCATTGAACTTATTCACCGACAAATCCACAGTGTTAAGCTTAGAAGCATTGGACATGCTACTTGGAATTTTTCCAGTAAGCTTGTTTCGAAACAAGTGTAGTTCTTCCAAGTCTTCTAGGCCGATATGTAATGGAAGAAATCCTGAGAGGGAATTTTTTGACAGATACAAGTAACTCAGTGATGACATGTTAAAGATATTTGAGGGAATAGATCCACTCAAATCGTTATTTCCCAATTCTATATTCTGTATAGGAAGATCACCAATCTCCTCGGGTATAGAACCTGAAAGAACATAACAATTCATAGAGGAAGTAAAAATAACATAAATTAACATGTTAGCGTGTATTTGAGAAAACTATAAAAACTTGATTATGCTCAATAATTAATTATTATATAAATTTTTTTTATTATTATAATCGATTCATTTTTATGTTTGATACATTACAGTAAAAAAATAATTTTAATCTAATCTGATTCGTTTGGATGGTATAAAAAGAATCGTTTTTTATATATTAAATTATTAAAATAAATATAAAATAATTAAAAAAGTTATTTGATTGAGGATAAAATGGTATTTAAATATAAAAGTGTAAGAAATAATTTATAAGTTAGAATCATAAATTTCAATTTTCAAAGATTATAAAATTAACTTTAAAAAACTTTTATTTTGCATTGAATTTAGTACAAAAGTTGAAATTTATTTTGTCAAATATAATTAAATACTATTACACAATTTTTTCTCTAAAAAAAACTAAGTTAATCTTTACCAAACACACTCTTAGTCTTAACGTACATAGAATATTTTTCTGTTACTTGAAGAAGCAGATTTTCAGATTTAAGATTATTTACAAATTATACTCAAACTCATCTATTAATTCATATTTAGTTGCTCGTGAATGTATAATAATAATTACATAGCTTATAAGTTAAAAAAATTTCTATTTATAGTACTCCACCTAATTGTTTGAGTTTTTACAAGAATTAATTCCTGAAATACTATCAAACTTCCTGTAGATGTCATTTATTAATAAACGAACCCAAAAAATGGCTAGGTCTTGCTACGGTCGACAACATTATATTAAAGCTATAAACCAGTTTAAGTTTCATTTTAATATAAATTAAATAAAAAAATTATTTAAGATAGATTTATAGATTGATGGAAAGAGTGGCATACCTGTGAAAGAGTTGCCACCCAAATATAATTTTTTGAGCATCGTACAATTGCTAATAGATCTTGGAATGCTTCCGACAAATTGATTATTATGCAAACTAAAGACTTCTAGTAAAGGAAGCTGAAGAAACATCACTTCTGTGAGGCTACCATACAACTTGTTTTCTTCAAGGTTGAGTACTCTCATTGAAGATATGTTAAAAAGAGATGATGGAATTTCTCCTATAAACAACATAAGCTTTATAATATTATCGATATATGCATTGAGCCACTAAAACATACCTTTAGAAAAATGATATGAATCAAAGTAGAATTCTTGCAGGAATTAGTTTGCTCATTTGCTGTTTAATACTTCTCTATCTTTTGTTGGAGTAATTGATTGAAAGTTTGTACGTTTGATTTCGAGACTTAGATTGTAATTTGAAAACTAATAATAGGAAAAATTTAAAAATAAAAAGAAATAATTTATACTTGTGATAAACATTAGTCATATAGTTTCTCAGCGTTGTCAAATAGGTAGGCGTAAACTAACTTGAATACTCAGGCAGGCTAAATAAATTGGCTCAATTTTAACAATAATCCTATATTTTTATTAATGGAACGGAATGTAATAGGTGGGAATTGACCAGAAAGAAAACAAAAATAATGAAACATAATTATCATTCTCTTTGTTTAGAAAATTAATAACGGAAGATAACCGAATTTCATTATCCATGTATTCCTTCATTTCACCTCAATTTCGGGAGCAACAAAAATTGAATATTTGCAGAGAAGATAAAAGAAATGGTTCTCTGCGTGTTCTATTACTTTTCAGTGTATTTTAAAACTCCCAAATAAGTGAAATTATTTCTCTTCTCCTCATTAGATGTGGTGAACATTTTTAAGATAAGTGGTGATTCTTATGTTAAATAATGTAAACTCTAGCTAGATCAAGTTAGAGAAAATAAAAATAAAAAGGTCATCATATAAATAATAATGATCATCACTTATGACTTCATTGATTATCAAATTCTTGATTTGTGGTGAAAAATGTGTCTTACTAAATAATGAACATCTCTAAAATAAATGGTTATCTTTATATTAGATATGTTAAATTCTAATTTCAACTCATAATAGAACAAGGTCATTACAAAATAATTCAAATCATCACTTATTGCTTTATTAATCACCACATTTTATGAGTGTTAAAAGTGAGTGTATAAATAATGAGCTGATAAAAAATTGGCTTAACTTAAAAAGTTTAAGAAGTTTAAAAAGTTTATGGAGGGTCCATACTCCCCACAGGCGATGACGATTTTAATAGCTCTGTAATGCTTCCATTGTGATTAACTACAGCATTACGTAGGTCCAGTATACATATAGCTGCATTCAAATCGGTACAGGAAAAGTTTAAAGGAAAGAAAAATTGATAAATTGTAACTTGATTAGAATAGAGTTATGATATTTGTACATAAAAAAGTTTATTACTTTTACACTTTATTTTTACACTGTTTGTATTTGCTGCTGCTCAACCAAAGCAACAACTTGGATTTTTTTGTGACTCAGAAAATAATTTGGAAGTATAGATTTTGGTATAATGATTCATGCGTTAATTAGTGTTATGAAGATAGCCCATATTTTTATATTAATATACTTTTTATCATCCAATATATGGAATTGTTATTGACATTATTTTAAAAAAAAAAAAGAAATAGCAAGACTGCAATGCAAATGGGCTCATGTATAAAGCTAGAAGAATTAATTTGATGAACTTGTATGAAGATGAACTTGTATGAAGATATAAGGAACACTATACCTTCCAAGTTGTCCTGATCAAGATATAAGGAGCCAAGCATAGTTAAGTTTCCAATATCATTTGGTATGTTTCCTCGATTGAACCTGTTTTTTGATAAATCTACATCTGTCAACTCTTTGCACTCACGCCAAATAGATGGCATTTTACCGTAGAACTGGTTGAAACTTAGATAAAGTATTTGGATTTTTGGAAGTCCACCGCATAAGTTTGATGGAAGACTGCCAGATAAATTACTCGAGCCAAGTTCAATGTCTTGCAGCATTGAATTATTGAAGATTTTTGATGGTATGGAGCCAGTAAGCGGATTATTTCCAAGATACATTATTCTTAGCCGTGTAAGGTCACCAATCTCCCTTGGAATGTGTCCTTTAATTCATAAAACAAGCAATGAGAAGACTAAATATTTTGTATAATCTCTCTCTATATAGAGAACTATTAGATATAAAGAAAATGTTCTATATTTTTTATTTTAAACATAATTGATTTACTCTAGGAATAGAAAACATGGCTATAAAATGGAACATGTGAGAACAAAACAAAACTAAATACAATATTAGATTTGGAAAAATTCTAACCATTGGTTCACCACCTGACCATTTTTCAGAAGCAGACCATAATATTATGAAAGACTTTTCTATTTATAATGTTTCATATCCTGCATAGTAGTATTAAAGGTGCCATATGCGAGGTTTATGGAGGATCTTAGAAATTAAGGCCCATTCACTAGTCTAGCATGTTGCAAGCAACTTGCAATGTTTGTGGAACGCGTAGAGAAAGGGGCCAAGAACATATGACTGCCACACAGCGGCATGAGCAGTACGAATGTAAAAGAAATTCCTAGTTATTCTCAACCATTCTTTCTTTGTGTCATAAATGTGTATTACTTTAATTATGTAAATTATCACTCTTTTTCACTTTAATAATAGTTTTAATATTATAATTAAAGTGATACACATTATGATATAAAGCAATAACTTTTTATTTTTTTGTTCTAAGAATACTTAAAAATTTCTCGAATTAGAAAGTGCACATTACATTCATCTTAGCATAGTGGTATTAGGCATAATAGAGCTAGTCCTCCACTGGTGAACATATATGCAGACACCAAAAAAAAAAAATCAGAGATATGAATGAAGACATTACCGGATAGAGAGTTATAAGATAAACTGATTTGCTCAAGTGAAGAGAGGTTAGAAATCGTACGAGGGATGGTCCCCGAAAGACAGTTTACCGCAATAAATAAAACTCTCAAGTGGGTCATTTTGCCAACTTCAGGTGGAATGGTTCCTTGAATGAGATTGCAGTTCCAATCCAAGATCTCTAACATTGTCAAATTGGATAGAGACTTTGGAATGAAACCACCAAAGCTATTATTTCCAAGGTATAAGTATCGGAGTGAAGATAAGCCTCCTATCCATGCCGGAACATTTCCACTAAGTTCATTGTAGCTCAAGTTGAGTGACTTCAATCTACGCAGCTGGACTAGTCCTTCTGGCAAATGATCATGGAAACTGTTTCCACTAAGGTCAAGTTTAATAAGGAAGGTAAGGTTTCCCAAATGAGAAGGTATGGTACCATTAAGACCCATGTTACCAAGATTTAAAGTCCTCACCCTTCCATGGTGGTGAGCAGGGTTCTAAATTGCGGTCCGCATCACCTGATGCGGCCGCAATATTGCCGTTGCGGGCCGTGCCGCAACGGCATCAGACCGCAATTGCGGTGTGAACAAAAATCACGTAAAACGGCCGCAACGGAACGGTGTTGCGGCGCAGCAGAACGGTGTAACGGCCGCAACGGACCGCAACAGGTTCGTTCCGTTTTCTCACTCAAATCAAGCATGTCGAACTCGACGGAAAAGAAAAAGAAGAAGATTCTCACCCAATAATTTCATCAACAAGGTATAAAGGAGAAAACAATCGACAACAAAGTCATCGGCTTTGATTCACGGACTCACCTTTCACAAGCTTTGTTGAAAACTTGAAGACGAGAGATCTCTCATTCCCGCCGAAACCATCTCCACTCGGACCACTCCGGTGCCGGTCTCCATCTTCCGGATCTCGGATCACGGACTCGTCTTGCTCCCAGGCGCTCCGCAGTGAGCTCATCTCTCCCATCCCGTTTTAATTTCGTGTTTGCTGTTTGGTCTCGTGAAATTTGGGAGGTTGGGGTTGGGGTTGGGCGTTGGGGTTGGATTTGTGTTATTGTGTGAGATTTGGGAGGCGAGAGAGGGGCGGTGGGTGAGAGTGAGACCGTGAGATGCTTGAGAGTGATCCGACGAACCAGAGAGGGTGGGTCATGGGCGAGAGAGGGAAGGTGGTCGTGGACGTGGTCGTGGGAGGCGCTGGCGGTGATCCGCGAACCAGAGAGGGTGGGTCATGGGTGGATCAGATATGGGAAGCAGAGAGGAAGAAGGGAAACCTAGAGAGGGGATGAGGGAGGAGAGAGCTGCGAGACCGAGAGAGGGGATGAGGGAGCTGGACGAGAGAGCTGGGAGACCGAGAGAGGGGACGAGGGAGCTGGGAGACCGAGAGAGAGGACGAGGGAGCTGGAGGAGCATCCTGCTCCTGCCAACGAGACCGAGAGAGAGTATGGGAGATTTTGGGAAAATTTTGGGGATTTAGGGCAGAGAAGCTTTGAGCTTCGTATAGGTGATTGGGTGGGGTTGGGAAAATGGGTTATTTGGGTTAGGTTTGGGGGCAGAGAAAGGGGGAAATTAGGGGGAAATTAGGAAAAAATTTTGAGAAAAATAGTGGGAAAAATTGGATAAAAATTAGGAAAGTGAAAAATTGAGGAAGTGAGAAATTAAATAAAATTGGGAAAATGAGATATTGGAAAAAATTGTGAGAAAATTGAATTTTTTATAATAGTGTGAAAATTAAATTAAGAATAGTTATAATTAATTAATAGATTATATTAAGAGTTTAAAATTAAAGTTAATTATTGATGAAGTATTAGGAATAGTGATAATTAATTTAATTACTTAATTATTTGTTTAAAAAAATATAATTAGTGGTATATATTAAGGGTTTAAACTTTGAAGTTAAAGTTAATTATTGATTGTTAATTGAAGTATTAGTAATAGTGATAATTAAGTTAATTATTGATAATTGTTATAATTTATTTTTATAAACAGGTATTATAAAATTTAAACAATGCCGCCAAGAGAAGAATTTCCTACAGGAAGATTGGAGGGTGCTCCAAGTGATGATATTGGATGGCATTTCGGAACAGTTGTACTTGGAAATCGAAACAACATCACATGTAAACTTTGTGGAAAAGTAATAAAGGGTGGCATTACAAGATTGAAGCAACACATAGCGCATTATAAAGGACAAGTAGCAGGTTGTCCTAGAGTCAACACATTTGTCAGAGAGAATATGATGAAACTCCTCATGGATGGGAAAGCAAAAAAAAAAATGATTCTAAAAAAAGAAAAGAAGAATTTGAAGAAGGCTTAAGGGTAAATGTTGAAGAGGAAGACATGGAAGACCATATTAATGAACAAATCAGGCTAGCTACACAGGAGAGCATTAGATCACAACATGAATGGGAAGACAGACAACAATTCAGGCAACAAATAAAAGGGGGATCGGAAATATATATGAAGAAGGTGGAAGCTCTCATGCGAGTGTTAGTGAAGTCAGAAGGCCACAAGATATTTCTGCTACTTTGAGGTCTACAGATGTTAATCTTATGAGAAGTAAAAGCGTGAAGCAACCAAAAGTTACTGGTGGTTGGATGAAAACACTAAGAAAAACGCTTGGAGCAACTGTAAGCAGGTTCTTAATTTATGAGCGTTTGCCTATGAATTTAGCCGATTCTCCTTGGTTGCATGCTTTGATTGTTGAAGCAGCTGAAGTAGGCAAAGGAGTTAAGTGTCCAACTCCTTATGAAGTTTCAGATGTGTATCTGGAAGTTGAATATAAAAAAATGCAAGAATGGATAAATACACTAAAGGGTGCCTGGAAAGAAAGAGGAGTCACAATAATGTGTGATGGTTGGACTGATAGTATAAACCATACACATATTATGAATTTTCTTGTTTACTGCAGCAGTGGGACAATTTTCCTAAAATCTGTTGATGCTTCTGGTGTTGATACTAGAAATACAGATTATTACTTCCAGTTGCTTGACAAAGTTGTAGATGAAGTTGGAGAAGAATATGTAGTCCAAGTGGTTACAGATAATGAAAAAGCACTAAAAGCGGTGGAAAAAATTGATGGAAAAAGACCACATCTGTATTGGTTCATGCGCAACTTTCACAATCTTTGCTTGGAGGATATAGGGAAAAAGCAAAATGTGAAGAAACTATTGAATGATGCAAAGACAAAGTGACAACTTTCATCTATAACCACATATGGACAAAATTTGATGAAGAAATACACTTTGGAGGTAGAGAAATTGTCCGTCTGGCATAACTCGATTTGCAACACAGTTCTTACTGACTTCAAGCTATTATGAAGCAAAAGCAAGGTTTAAGAAACATGTTCAACTCGGAAGAATTTAGAAGATCTAAGTTTGGGAAGAGAAAAAGGACCAGCATTTGAAGCAAGAAAAATAGTTTTGAGCAATGAATTCGGAGTAAGGTTATTGATCTATTGAAAGTATTTGAACCTATTGTAAAAGTCTTAAGGCAATGGTCGACGGTGACGTGAAGCCAACAATGGGTTTTCTTTATGAAGCCATAGATCGAGCCAAACAATCTATCCAACAAAATTCTCGATATCATACAAGATATAATGAAATAATAGACCAAATATTTTCATGCATTCTCGATCTTCATTCTGGAAGTACGTCAATAATTGATATAATTTATAGTTTTTTTTTTAATATAAAATTTTACTCTCGTGCCTTTATGTATAATAATTGATTAATTTTTTTAGGTTATTTTCTTAACCCACAATTTCAATATGGAGTTGAACATGGATCGATGTTTATAAAGAAACTTTTGATGGAACTAGTAGCGTCATCATCAAATTAGAAAGAAACATAGATGATCAAATTAAAGCTTTGAATCAAAGTTAGTAAATAATGTTTATATTTAAATCTTATAAAATTATAATTAAATATTATATATTTACTTATTAACATATTATATTGTGTTATACAAATGATGATTTTTAGGGAAAAACGTGAATCATTTGGCACACCACAAGCTCAAAGAGCTTGGGCTAGAATGAATCCAGGTAAAATATTTTTTTCTTTTTTGTACAAGTAAATATATTTAAAATTTATTTATATTTTATATGACAAATAATTATTCATTATGTTTGGTCATTTAAATAGCTGAATGGTGGTTGATATTTGGATCATGTGCTCCTGAACTTCAACGTGTGGCAATAAAAGTTCTTAGTCAAACAACTTCACTACAAATTGTGAGAGAAATTGGAGCACATTCAACTACATTCACACAAAGACAAGGAATAGACTCAAGTACAAAAAGCTACAAAAACTTGTCTTCACATATTACAATATGAAGTGAAAATGAGACATGAAGAAAGGAGAAGTCAAGAAGAAATTGAAGCTAATTTCAATCCAATTAATCTTGACTACATATTTCAAGAAGAAGATCCATTATCTCCTTGGATTGAAGAAAGGGAAGGCCCTAGTATTAGATGGAATACAAAATTCAGAATGGTTGCCTAGAATTGATACTTGATGATGAAGATATGGAAGCTGGTGATGATGATGATGCGGGTTCGATGAAAATAGTGGTGGTTTAAGTCCTCCTAGTAACAACAAAGTGGTAATGGTGGTGCCGATGCGTAAGTGAAAAAAGTGATGATAATGATGAAGAGGATGATGAATATAGGCAAAATGATCCATATCGGAGATTCCATATAATCGTCGTGACAAAAGCCTAATGATTGATATGACTACATCTAGGCCGATATGGTTCCTTCCGATCATTCATTTGGTGATAGCGAAGAGGTGGATCACGATCTAGTAGAGGAAGAAGGCAACAAAATGTTACACTAGAAGATTCTTCCTCTTCAAGCATTGCACAAAGTTTTGGTGACTTTGGTCTTGGTGAATCATCTCGTAGTAGTCATGGGTATTATCCACCATCTTATCAGTATCCTTATTTCAATGCATATGATCAATATACTGGTAGTAATCAACCTCCACCATACCACCAATCTTCAATGAACTATCAAGATCCTTATCATCAACAATCAAGTAGTGGATTTTTTGATTATGTCTTTGGACAAGGAGACATGCAAGGTGATAGCCAAAATGAAAGTGGAGGCTATGATCATCCACGCCATTCTACCATGTGGTAATAATTATCATGTAAGTTCTATTTATATTGTCTTTGAGTTTTTAATTTATTTATTTATTTACTTACTTATTTATTATTTTAAATTTAATAATTTACTTTATTATTTTCTTTTTTAAGTGAGATTTAGTTTATTATTTGTGAGTTGCTAGTAAAAAGAATTCTTATAATACTTATAAATATTTAAGATATTAATTATGAGTTTATATCATGTTTTCTTTTGCGTGAAATCATGCATCTTAATAGTAGCATTGTTCCTTGCATACTTGGTGACGTGATTAAAGTTGCGGTAATTATGTTCTTCTAACTCGAGTTAATTTTTTTTATCAATGACTCAAGTGTAAAAAATATGACATGTGAAATTTATTTGAAACTTATTTAAGTTGATATATTATTTAGTTTTTTACTCTCTTATATTTATATATGCCCAAATAAAATTTTAAAAGACTTATTAATAATTATTATAACAATAATTATGTTATTTTGGTTATAAATTCAATTTCAGTTATTCTTTAAAATAGTACAAAATCTTATCAAATGAGTAAAAACTTATAAAACATTATAAATAAAGAAATATGAATAATTATAATAATTATAGATTTTTTTTTTTACATTTTGTGCAAGTTTTTAAAAAATCACACCGCAATAACCGTAAATCCGCATCGCAAGATTTTACCCGCAAATCATGCATGAATCATAATCAAGAAACTTAATCATGACATGGCCGCATGATTTAAAACCATGGTGGTGAGCATCACAAGTGACACCAACCCAGTTGCATATAGAAGAGGAGGCAGACCAATTATGAGTCAGGAAATGGTAAGGGTCCTTAGTGATTGAAGATTTAAGGGCAAGAAGTGCATACTTATCTGTGGTGAAGTTGGTTCCACGACTTAGAGCTAAGAAGGCCATGAAGAAGTGCAATGAAAACGTGAAAACCCAGAAGCGAAAGCAAAGTAGTTGTTCCATGTTTGAGCAAAACGAAGAGTAGAGTGTTCTTATATGTCCTGGTTCGAATGAAGTGAATGATGTTCGGCATATATAGCAATCATTGGGAGAGGTACAAGAATTGGCGTGGGAAGGTATAGGCAAGTTCGAGGAAAGTGCATGGCTTGAGTGAATTTCAAATTCAAGTTGTCTTGTAAAAGATTTGATGCGACTTAAAGTGCCCAGAATTCTAACTAAGTCTAATAAGATCTTTTGTATTTTTTAAAAAAAATTAACACAAGATAAAGATGGATTTTAATTTATAAATACAAAAAAAATGATTACAAAATTATTAGACTTAATGTGATTTATGGGAAAATATTAATGTGACCGTACATATATATATAAAAATGCGTCAAATGTATAAAGAATATATATATATATATATATAACAAGTTATTAGGATTGAACTAGTAGTAAAAGATTTATGTAATTTGCATGAAATTATAAGTTCAAACTACTATTACAAAAGAAAAAAAGTTACAGCATTAATGAAAAAAGAAAAAAAAAGTAAAAATCTTATGCTTTTATAAACAAAGTTAAAATAATTAAGCCACTAAGAGTAAGTTAGTGATATTTTGCTTTTCTATTGATGATGTTTTCTTCCTTTTTCTTTTCTTTCTTTCTTCTCTTTCTTTCATGTTGATTGCTTTCTTTTCTTTTCTTTTTTCTTTGTTGTAACCGTGTGTGAATATAGAGAATGAGAAAAGTGAGAAAGTGAAAAGACAGAAAGATGAAGAGAGGCGGTGGAGAGACAAAAATAGGATAGGAACATTTGACTTTTATGGCTATATGAAAGTGTTGTATTTTTTAAAGATGTTTTGATCTTTTATAATCAAATTTTTTAACTTTTATAAGTATTACAAAAAAATTTAAAACTTTATTTAGTCTTTACACTCATTTTTTAATAATTTTTATATACTATTAACTATCACTTAAGTTCTATTACTCTTTTTAAATTAAGTTAAACTTAAGAAATTAAGCTAATAGAATTACAGATATCTACCTTAATCTCTATTCATTTCCAAAATAATTTTCATCATCTACTTGACATTTTCACAAATTTTTATAATTTTTTGAACTATTTTCCTTTTTAATTTGGCCTTTAAACATTTATCTTGTATTATTAAAAATGTCAAATTAGTTCAGTTAATTCTTCAAAATTTACGACATCTCATTCTAATTATCTGTGATTTAGAAATAAATTTTTCATATTTATTTTCATCATCTAAGTAGTTTATGTTAAGTTCTGAACTAATATAAGTTATTTTCCAAATCCAGTGTTATAGCATTATACTTAAACTAACTCAGAAAATCATTAAAATTAACAAGTAACTCATACAGGTGTATTTACATGTTAATAACAAACTGTAAGGTAAATAGGTTAGGGAGGATGTTAAAGCTTCCTATCCAATCTCAAAAGCAGGATCCGAAACGCGGAAGGCTCCACCAATCTCCTTTTCCGATGAGGATTTCTAGAATCTGATGCCAAAGCATGATAATCCTTTAGTGATATCTAGAGTAATCACAAATGCCGAAGTCTGCCATATATTTTTTCATCATAGAAGTTTGGCGGACATCATGTTCTTGGACTTGTACAAGAAATTGGAATTTCCCCACAAAGACCTGATCTTGTACATTGGTGAACTGAATGGCTTCAATAGAGATAAAATCACCCTAGTGGAATATGTGAAAACCTATTTGCCTCTTGGTAAGAAACCCCTCTTTAAAATAATCAAGGCCAAATTCTTAGTAGTTGATTGTCCTTCTGCCTACAATATCATATTGGGCTGCTCTTCACTTAACGCCTTTGGTGCTGTAATCTCAACCACTCACTTGGCCATGGAGTTTATGAATAAAGAAAACAAAATTGTCATGATCAAGGGAGACTAGGCCACAACTCAAAGATACTACAATAAGAGTCTTAAGATAGCAAATGGCATAACAAGAAATTCACATATTATTGGTGGCCATATTCGCCAGTAATTGGCCAAAATCCACCAAACATTTTGATTTCTAGTGGATTTTGGTAGCCAATAAAACCCTTGCAGGAAACTTTTCCTGGTGGAAAATTCGTCAAAAATTTTTTATAACTAAATATTGATCGTATATCCATCAATAATTTTACGACAGAATATCTACTAGAAATTTGTGGCGGATAATCTTTGTCCAAAAAAAAGCATTGATTTTGAAAAAAATTTCTGGCAAGTTGATGTACTTATTTTAATTAAAAAATTAGTAAAAATTATAGATATATATATCAATTAATATTATTTAATTTATATAAATTTAATGATTAAAAATAATAACGTAAAAAAATTGATAATATTTTGAAATATCGAATAAAAATGCATTATTAAACATGAAAAATTTATTCAAATCCACGCACCCCCTTGGACCTGTAAATAATGAATGAAGTCAACACAAGGAATTAGGTTCACTTCTAGCCTTACCCCTAATGCACCCAACAAAACCGCTTTTTTGGTCATGTCACTTTGGGCCCTTGACCCCTGAGAAGACCTAAGACCCCCTTGTTAGTTGACGTGGACAAATAGTTTTTATTGTATCTCTGATACTAAGAATTGAAATGTTCATCTTTTGGGCTCAAATATTTTGTTATTATAACCTCAAATTCATTGTGATTCTTATAAGTGAAAATATATTTATCATTAAATTTATAATATGTAAATATTTATTTTAAATTTTCTGTGAAATAATAAACATGTCATTAAGTATAGAGTTTATAAATTTTGTACCTATAAAAACACCATTATTTGAACTCATAAGAATAACAAAAGTGAATTTTGCTTATGCATCTGGGTGAGATATTTTGACAAGAGTGGAGTCAGAAATTATATGTGTGTGTGTTAGGGGGCCAAATATTAATTTTATTTCTATTAAGGGAGTCACACATAAAACTTTATAAGAAGTCTTAAAAAAACAAATTTTAAAATTTTTAAAGACGAATCTTGAGCCTTGAGGTTATGGCTAGACGTGAGCATAAGGGTTGCGGTGTGCGTAACACTACAAGAAAAATCACAATTTATGAAGGATAAATATGTCGCAAATCACCTAAAATTTGCCACAAATTTTCAATTTGCGGTGGATTTGCAGCAGATTCGTGATCACCGCAAAAACTGTAGTTGCAATTTTGTTTGTGGCAGATTTTAATTTCTGCCATAAATTTGTTGCCGATTATATAGCCACAAATCTGCTGCAAATCGCTCCGGCAATAAGCCAGAATCGTTACTAGAATGCCGCTAATTTGTGACGAATTTGTCCACCGCTAATTTGCGGCGTATTTTTCAGCTGCTAATCCATCGCTAATTTGTGGTGGATTTTTTCACCGCAAATTTGTGGTAGATTTTGCCGTGGATTTGTCTTATTTCCTATACGAATTTGCGGCGAATTTTGCCGCCGCAAAATTTTTGAATTTTTTAAAATATTTAAAATATTCAAAATCCATAATTATATTATTATCAATACATACAGCACTCAGACATTAATTTTAACATGTCAATGCATTTAAAACAACACTCAAACATCAATTTAAACTTATTAATGCATTTAACCAATCCATAAAACAAACATAATCCATACAAAGTTTCTTAAACAAAGTTTCTTCAAATACAAAGTTTAGCAAGAACTATTAGAATCCATACAGTACTCAAACATCAATTTCAATCCATATGATCATTATCATTGTCATCTTCATGATCATCTTCAATATCCTCATTGTCTTCTTCTATTGGTGGTTGTTGTTGGCTTGGCTGAGTGCCAACGCCTTGTAAATATGATTTCATCATATTACTAACCATTTGTTGTTGTTGACGTTGGTATTGTTCAAATCACATTTTCCACTCTGCCTCACGTTGTTGGTCACATTGTTGGCTCCGCTGCTCCATTTGTTGTTGAATCTCCTGAACCCGATCCAACATCTCCTGCTGCAACTGCTCCTTAACCTGATTAACATATGTAGATACAAATTCATTAATCATTCCACAAATAAATTATTTAACCAAAAATATGAAAAATGGAATGATTGAGTACATCCATCAAAATACAAAAACCAATTAATAAAAAAATGTTGCAACTATTACTTAACTTGATTAATAACGTGCTCAAGAACTTGACTCGATCCAAGCCTTGAGGAGGATGATTCTTCATGGTCATAGATAGATGCTTGAGAACCAAGACCATAAACACGGCCCTTCTTTATGCCGCCAATAGTTTGAATCCAAAGCTCGCGACTAGTCATTTGTGTACCAGATGCCTCTTCTTCATTTGAGCACTGAGAAGATTGTTCAGATTCCTTTACTTTGAATTCCTCCTAAAGAAGGAAATAAAAAACCTGTTATGACTATTGTTATAAGATGAGTTAATATTAAAATAAAAAATTTCAAGTTAAGAAATACTAACATATACATCCTTAGCTTTTGTAGAAACCCATGTAGTATGGTCTTCTTTCCTCAAATGTACGTGACGAAAGGTCTCATCAACTATAGGCTCTCTACTCCAAGCCTTAACCTGTAATAATGAGAAAATAAGTTAATAATAAAATATATTACTAAATAACTGACAATAATAGTTACCAATTTTTGTGCATGGGTGCCGGTAGAAATGCAATCACCTGTGTGCAAGCATCTACCAGTGTCAGAAGCACTATTCATCTTTGCTTGCTGATATTTCTCCTTATACACGCTACTAGCCCAGTGCCTGCATAAGTTTTCCCATATGCCTTCTCCAATCCAAAAAGGCATTTCATTTAAGTTGCGTGCCTGCACTAGCAAACTTGATAGTTTCTTCGAACTATGACTATTATATGTCTTTCACATATGGTTATGATGCTGAGGCATCCACCTAACATAACCCTTCAAAAATATGTTGTAAATAACATTAAAGTTAAAAAAATTACACTATTACAAGACAAACAAACAAAATTTATCCTTGGGTATTTCTCCCCAAGATGTCTAAGGTTGATTACACCTAGATCGTATAATCTTTGTTATGGAATCAGCAGTAGGTTTAGATGGCAGAAACCTACGATACAATTTAAAAATGGAAATGTAAATATTCTCAACAAAAAATTTGAATGCGCATAACTATAAATGAATAACAAGTAGTTATACACATACCCAAAATCACCATCAGGTAGCCGGTGACTCATGGGTACTCGGTGACTCATGGGTACTCGGTGACGGGCCAATAGTAGGTGACCCAGAATCATACGATGTATCATGTAGTGAATGTGAAGTATGTGACGGACGTTGCGATCCAAGTGTGGGTATCATAATGTACTCAGAAGATAGTGGCTGAAGCAAACCTATAGTGGGTAATATTGTAACTAAGGGTGGAGATGATCCTGATGTTTGCCCCTTAGGTGGCCTCCCTATATTGATCCTAAGACGTCGAGGTTGTTCCTTCTCCTTCTCCTTCCCTTTCCCTTTATCACCTCATGATGATGACATCTACACAAATAATAAAAATATAATGTAAATATAATTCCAAACACAACACAATAATGTATAACTAGTAACTACAACATATTAATATAATTTTATACTCACAGTTATGAGGAAACATATTCATTATTGGGAGATGTTTCATCATCGTCGTCATTAAAACTTTGTTCATCTTCATCATTTTCATCCTGTCTACTAGAACCAACATCTTGAACTACATCAAAAACCACATTAGTGTCTTGCAAATGGTTAATAAGATCCATATCAACAATTGGATCCACAGGAGTCATAGTATCATCATGGAATACAATTTCTTGGTCACTTTTAATTTCAACTTGACCTCTTGCCTTGGTCTTTATTACCACTCACCATTGGACCTTATCCTTTTTCTTTCCAGGAAAAAGAACGTAATACACTTGTCTCGTAGAGGAAGCAAGGATAATAGGATCAAACCTCTCTTATTGTCTAGTGTGTCGAACCTCGACAATCTTATAATCTTTGTGAACTCTTGTACCTCTATTAATCATAGGATCAAACTATTCACATTTAAAAAGAACAACTTTTTTTTGTTCCCCAGGATATTCTAACTTAACCACATCTTTTAGTATTCCATAATAATCATTTTCATTTTCACCATTAGTTGAGCCTTTAACACACACGCCATTATTGATTGTTTTCTTCCCATCTGACTAAGCATCTGTGTGAAATTTATATCCATTGACAAAATACATTGGCCAAGATGTCACACATCTACTAGGTCCCCATACCAGATCATGCAAGTAAGAATTATTCACCATATTTTGTGGATTGTGAACCTAGAAAAATATATAGTTAATATTAATGATTTAAATCATATATAATGATTGGGATCAACAATTTAGTAATGTTTAAATACTTACATAACTTCTGAACCACTCTATAAAATCTGCATTTATTCTTTCATTTGAATGTTCCTCAGGAATGTTGAAATATTATTAAAAAAAAACTAAAAAATTAAAAGTTTATGATTTAATTGTTAGTGAGCAATACATTTGAAATTTAAATTAAATTATTAGTATCACTTACTTGAGGTATGGTTTAACTTCTTCACAATTTAGCAAGATGTGCAATGTCGCAGATTTCATCTCAGCATCATTTAGCCATTATATTTTTTATGTTCCATAACCTCGGCCGGGTTGATTAAAAATTGACAAAGTCGATTCCATTCACATATTTTCATCTGTATCATCATTTCGTCCAACTCTAGTTCTCATTGACTTAACATGAGGCTCAAAGTAAAATGAACAGAAATGAGATATCTCTTGAATCATATAAGCTTCACAAATAGAACCTTCAACCCGAGCTTTGTTCTTAACTGTTTTCTTTATCTTGTTTAAGTACCTCTCGAATAGATACATCAATCTGTATTGAACTGGTCCCCCTACTCTTGCTTCATAAGGTAAATGGACTGGTAAATGTTCCATGGAATCAAAGAAATCCGGTGAAAATATTCTTTCCAATTTACACGAAATCATCAGAATATTCTGTTCCATTTGGAACATGTCTTTTTCTATCAAAATCGTTGAGCACAAGTCTCTAAAAAATTGACTCAATTCAGTCAATGGCTTCCAAATTTGATCTGGCAACAAAGAAAAAGTAACTGGAAGCAAACTCTCCACAAACATGTGACAATCATGACTCTTCATCCCAAACAATTGTAATTGATTCATGTCCACACATCTGGCCAAGTTCGAATCATAACCATCTGGAATTTTTAAATGTTGCACTCATTCACAAACAATTTTCTTTTACTTTTTTGTAAAAGTATAATTAGCCTTTGGTTTCATGATCTTACCATTTGGAAAATCAATTAACTCCAATTCTGGTCATTAACAATATTCTTTTAAGTCCATTCTTGCCTTCATATTATCCTTTGTTTTGCCCTTAACATCCATAATAATGTTGAATATGTTATCAAAGACATTTTTCTCAATATACATGACATCTAAATTATGCCTAATTAAATTATACTTCCAATATGGTAACTCCCAAAATATGCTCTGCTTAGTCCAATTATGATAAACACCATACCCATAGTGTTTGCACGACTGCATTTTAGTTATTTTACTAAAGGCACTAACAATCTCACTTAATTCATGTCCAGATAATCTTGGTGGAGGCAAATCAGTCACCATAGTTTTCTTCTTAAATGCATTTTTGTTTCTTCTAAACATGTGATTAACATGCAAGAATTGACGATGGCAGTCAAACCACGAATTTTTCCCCCTCATGCTTCATAACGAATGCCTTTGTTTGATCCATGCAATATGGACATGCTAATTTACCAGCAGTCATCCATCCAGAAAATATTTCATATGCTGGAAAGTCATTTATTGTCCACATCAATGCCGCCCTCATCATAAAATTTTGTTTGCTTGACACATCATAAGTTAAAACATCTGCCCATAAAATTTTCAGTTCATCGATTAATGGCTGTAAATAAACATCAATCTTGCCCTTGGGATTGTTAAGGCCTGGAATAATGCATGTTAGGAACATGTATAGAGCAGTCATACACATTTTTAGAAGCAGATTATATGAAGTGATTATCACAGGCCAACAAGAATAAGGAGAAGCAGATTGATTGTATGGAGTGAAACCATCGGCACACAAACCAAGCCTAACATTTCTAGGATCAATTGCAAATTCAGGATATGTCCTATTAAAATATTTCTATGCTTCACCATCGTATAGGTGAGACATCTCCCCTAACTTCTTATTATTTTTAGCATGTCATCTCATGTGTGCAAATGAGCTCATAGAGGAATGCAACCTTTTAAGCCTAGGAATAAGAGGTAAATAATGCATTCTTTTCACCGGAACTTCATTATTTTTTTCATTACTGATTTTACGAAGTTCGTATCTTTCAGCACCACAAAACCTACATTATCGAGCATTGTCATAGCATAACATACAACCATTTACACAACAATCTATTTTTCTTGAAGCAAGTCTGAGTTTAGAAATTAATTTTTTTGTTCTATAGTGATTCAGAGGAATTCGTGGTCCTGGTGGAGCAACCTCTCTTAATATCTCTATAAATGAATCAAAGCACGCATGCGTTACATTATAATCAGATTTAAGGCTTAACATTCGAACTGCCAAAGATAACTCAGAATGAGTTTCGCAGCCAGGCCATAATGGCTGACTTGAAGCATTTAATAGATCATAAAACTCTTTGGCCTCTGGATGTGGAGGCTCCTCAATACTCTGTTGAAAACGACTCCTAAAATCTCCAAAGTTTATTCCAGCCACATCACAAATCATATTTTGATATCTATCAACTACGTCTTCCTCCTCTAATATAGGACTATTAGCAGTGTTCACATCAAAGTTTATATCTACACTAATTGGATCAGGCTCTTCCTCTCCATGATCTGTCTAATACCAATATCTAGGTTTGAATCCTTTTTTATACAAATGAACTTTCACAATCTCAGGTTTCAACAATTTCCCACTATAACACATCAAACATGGACACCTAATTGTTCCTTCACTTAAGTTATGGGAAGATCGACATGCATAAATCACAAACTCTTCAACTCCACATACAAATTCTTGTGTAAGTCCTCTACGACTCGAATGAGTCCAATTATACATCCATCTACGATTTTCTAGAACTACCATTTTCTGCAATGATAATTTTACACTTAAATCAAAATACAAAAATGCAAAATTCACAACATATGTTGCATAATTAATATATTTTAAAATTATACTTGTATAAATATTTCAATCTAGATAACTACTATTTCTAAAATCTTAATATCTCTTAACATGGTATGGCCCTGTCCCATTCAAGAAGATATTTTTTCAGCACTTGATTGATAGTACTCACAAAAATCACACATTGTATAATTGACAAAATTTTGGCAGCATTTCCCATTGGTCTCCAAGTGCACGACTAGAAAGTGGTGACATCTACCACAATCAAGTGTGCACCCATATAACAAAAGAAAATGTTACACAACAAAATTTCATCAAGTATATGGTATGAGATTTAAGGAGTAACTATAATCAAGTGAAGTAAAAGTTTCTTCCTAAACTGTCCAAATTGGACAATTCAAGATTCAATACAATGAGCAGTACCTTCAAAAAGTACGTGTGCTCACTAATATTGAATCTCAAACGGGAACAATTTACCACATGCATCAAATATATTACAAAGATAACAATACCAGGTAGAGTTACAGTACATTGCAATAATCAAATTCAAATTGATCATACATAGATAAATTTTCTAAACCTGGTCGTGAGCATGTGATCAAACTTTAAATCTACAATTCACAATCACCTTCAAAAGGACCCTCAGTATCCTAAACTGCTTTATCATATCACCTCAAGAATTACCCCAACCATCTTCTAAGCAAACAAGTCATTGGTTCAAACACAAAACCAACATCAATAAACTATTTTTACATCAAGCATCTTACAATACATAGAAAAATGAAAAGTGATGAACAGAGCAAGCAATGAACAGTGGGGTACCTAGTTGGTAGGTGGCGTCACCCGAACTGGTGGAGGCGTGGAGTAGTGGTGGCCAACCGAGTCGGTGGTGCAGTGGGGTCGGGGGGTCGCGGTGCGTCGGGGTCCCAGGGTCACGGGGTGGGGGAGCCAGTGTTGCGGGTCGCAGGGTCGCGGGGTGGTGGAGCCGGCAGAGGGTCGCGGGGTCGCAGGGTGGGGGAGCCGGTGCTGCGGGTCGCGGGGTCAGTGTCAGCGGTCGGTGGTCGGTGGTGGTCGACTGCAGAGAGAAATGGTAGAGGAGGTTGAGAGAAAGAAAACTTATTCGGACAAATGAGAATGGAAGAAGAAGAGGGAGTGTTAGATCTAGTTTGTGTCGGATTATTTGTGGCAGATTTTTCCACCACAAAATCATTTTTAAATTGTGGTGGAATCTGCCGCAAATTATATTTATGAATTTTTGTTACGTTTATATATTTTGCAGCGAAAAAATTCACCAAAATTTTTTTTTTTAAATTGTGGTGGAGATTTTGTGGCAATTTTTTTTGCCGCAAAATTTTTTATTATTTTTTTACGAATATTTTATTACGCCATATATTTTGTGACAAATTTTTTACCACAACTTTATTTTTTAAATTGTGGCACTTTTTTGTGGTGAATTATTTTGCTGCTAAAAAAATTAAAAAAAATTAACAAATTTTTTATTAGTTATCAATTTTGCGACAGAATTTATCCACAACATAATTTATTATTTTATAAATTGCGATGAATTTATGGCGCATTTGCCTGCTACAAATTGTTAAAAAAAATTAATTTTCCTCAATTTTTTTATATTTTATTAATTTTGCGGTGAAAATATTCACCGTAAAATTTTTTTACCAACTGCAGCAACATTTCATGATGGAAATGTCACTGAAAAAATTTTGCAGGAGACAATCCATCACAAAAATGATCTGTCATAAAATTCACAGCAAATTGAGATGGATTATAATCCGCCGCAACATCTTTCGCAATTGCGGCGGATACGAATCTGTCGCAAAAAATTTGTCACAAATTTACTATTTTCTTGTAGTGTAACTAGTGGCCCGCGCTCGGGTTAAGACCAGGCAAAATGTAGGCTCATTCAAACGTAGGCCTACAGGCCCAATCTATTTAACTAGCGATATAAACATATTTCAACCTGCGGGTTTAAATGGATTTTAGCTCGCAGGTTTGCAAACCAACTTGCAAGCCCTCTTAAATTTAACCTATTCAACCTTGTTCCAGATTTGGCCTATTTTTGAATCAATTTCTCAAACAATCAAACCCTATTCTCTTTTGTTCTCTCATTTATGAATCAGTTTCTCAATTCTCAACCTTATTCAACCTCTGCCGCTACCGTCACCATTGTTACGCTTTACCTCGCCGCTGCACATCGCATCACAGCGCTATTCCTCACCTCATCGCGCCACATCATGCCTAACATTGTCGTGCCGCTACTATGTGTTCCCTCTTATCTGAGCCTTGCTGTCGCCCACAAACTCTCAGTCTAAAGCAGTTCAGACGTGGACCAACAAAATGCTGGCCTATTTAAGTTGCAAGTCAACCCACGCTAGTCCATTTAATTGTGGTCTGTTGTAAGCCAGACCAGCCCACATATCCACATCTAGTCATGGCCCTTGTCAATCTCCCTTGGCTCGATCCTTGTATTTTGGTACTACACATAGAGCCGGCTAATCACATTGCCTAATAGTATGTTTGATTTAGATGATCCAATACAAACGCCTTCCATTCAATGTGCATTTGCGAGAGAGAGAGAATGTAAAATAAACAACAAGGAATGCAATAATAATGGAAGAGAATCAAAATATATATATGAGCATATCTAATGAGATGAATTTTGATTGTGAGATTATGAAAGGAGTAAATCTTGATCATACAATCATATATGAATAGTCAATATTAAAAGTTACTTAAAAATCATGTGACCACTTAAAAAAGTTACACGTACTTATGTTTTAATATTGACTATTTATGTAAGATCTTATGGTTAAGACTCATGCCCCTCACCTATTACAATAAATACTCGTCTCACCAGATATGTTCCATGTGTATATATATATATATCTATTAATTATAAACCAAACCAGTTCATGTACACACATTTAGTCATTGCCCTTGTCAATTCCACTTGGCTCGATCCTTGTATTTTGGTACTACACATAGAGCCGGTCAATCACTTTGCCTAATAATATGTTTGGTTTAGATGATCCAATACAAACGCCTTGCATCCAATGTGCATTTGCGGGAGAAAGAAATCACGTAGAAGAAAAGTATGGGTTGCTTCCATCTTTATATAGGGAAATCTAGTGAAATTAGGTGGCTTTTTTACTAAACTACCATTGTTGGTAAAACTATTTACCAAATTGTCATTTTTTTAAATTATTTACCAAATTACCATTTTTTTTAACAATTTACCAAAATATTACTCTTTTGAAACTATATATCAAACTGTCACTCTTTTATCTTACGTGGCATTATTTATTATTATCTGACTAACCAGGATGCGCCATACTACTTGGCGCATCCTAATTGGCCAGGACAAAGAAAGCGTCACCCTTGTTGGCGTAACCAATGTAGGTAATTTTATTTTGTTTAATTAAGAAAAATTTTGATATTTATTATAATAAATTATATTTTTAATGAATTTATTTATACCAACATATTTCATTAAAAATATTACAATTAGCATCATATTACTTCATTAATTTATCTAAATAATTATAATTATAGCACTTAAAGTATTTAATAAAATTACATCACACAAATTCAAAATCTAAATATTAACAAACCAAAATTATGAAAGTAAGCATTAAAAATTATGAAAGTAAGCATTAAAATAATGAACGTTCTTTGCCACTGTTATCTAATGAATTATTTAATGAATTATTTAATGAATATTATAATTCTCAACACCGCCACCTCATTGTACACATGTCCCAACTATCTATGATATGTTACTAAATATTATCTAAAAAAACATTGTGCTTGTAATTTATATTTTTTTTTTCGTATGTTACTACACGTTTATGTTATTAAAAAAATAACATTATTTGAAACGTTTATTTAGTGAGTAGGATTCGGATCTCAATAATCCCTCTCTCAATTTTTTAGTAATTTGAATTAGAGTAAAAATTTTGACAGAGTTTTCCCTAAATGTTGAACCTCCCCAAAAACACATGATCTTGTTTAATTCAACCAGTTACCAAGATTTTTAATAAAAACTAAAACTAAGCGACAAACATATATAATCTAATCTAATAAGGGTACCAAACTTACAATAAGATATTATCAATAGTCTTTTACACAAAATCACTAAATATAATTACATATCAATGTCAATGAGATGGGCCCGCATCAGAATGTGGTGGCTTGTGAGATGGATCGGAAGAGGGACCTGACTGTGATGGGTATGGTAGGTAACCTGATAGTGGGTAAGGATATGGTGGGTAACTATGTGGTGGGTAAGGATATGAGAGGTAACCTGGTGGCGAGTATGGATACGGTGGGTAAGGGTATAGTGGGTATAGTGGGTAATATGCAGGTGGTGGCTGAGTGGGGGTATGTAGCAGTAGTAGGAGGCTGAGTCGTATGCTATCTGGTAGAGCTGGAGTCCTCGGGATGTCGAAGTCGTGTCCGAGTGCTCGCTAATCCTCTCCTCCGTCTAGATGCGTTCCCTGTTGACTGGACTCCTCGAGCGGCCTTGAAATGTCATCTGCTGCTGGAGCTGGATGCAGTTGTTCCATCGTAATGAGGTCATGCTCCCGCAATGAGTGTAGGATCTGTGTAATAGTCTCTCGAGCGGTAGTGTCAGTAGTTGAACTGAGCAAATACGCTGTAATGTCCACCTAATAAATAGATATAATTTATGTCATTATACTGAATACAAAATACATATAGTCACTAACAAAATTGCTAAATAGCTTACCGCATTCCCAATAGATGCCTTAGTGGGAGCAATACAACGTCTGGTAATTGTTTTATACTAATGCATGTACTTAGAACGCGAACTGAGGGATGCGACCAATGAGATTCCCCTAACAAGCTTCTCCATACGACTATCCCAGGTGGCTATATAAACAACATGTGTAGCTGGCCAATCCTCATCATGCCTACTTGCCAATGTAACTGAGTGCAACCTGTCTGGCTGGAACGGTCTCCGTGAAATGGGCTAGTCAAGACCAAACTGGCACATGACTTGGTCTGACTGGTGTCACTCAACAATGTGGAAACATATGAGAAGGACCACTGCTAGTGCTATGTCCCTACCAGCCACACAAAAAGGTGGCAGTGTTGCCACCTACTCATCCGTGTATGGTTACCATATAAACTGAAAAAATGATATGCACAAAACATTAAGACGGCATATGCATAAGTAAATAATTCAAAGGAATGTAAACGAAGACATACCTCGTCGTTCTTCAACTGATCAAAGAACTGGAAATAATATGCAAGGACGCCAATCACAGTATCACTCAATACTTTATGCTTGCGCCACCTATTTGGTAAATGAAAATATTACAAACGTAAGTTACAAATATTAACAAAGTATGTCAACAAAGTAATGTAAAAATATAAAATGAAATAGAAACTTACTCTCATCCTAAGGGACATAATTGATCATGATCAGCATCATAAAACACATCAGGCTCAACATGGTCAGCTAGTGTAGGGGCAAGCCGGGGGAATCTATACCATGCCCAATACTGCAATAAGATGCATGCCCCTCTGATCTCGCGTGCGTTATAGTTCGTAGCTTTACAAAACTCTCTATACAGGTACACCAAAACTGCAGACCCCCAGCTATATGTCCCAGCAACAGCAAAGTCCTCCAACAATGGAAGGAACATCAAGTGCACAAGCTTACTAGAATGATTGGGGCATAAGAAACCCCCAAGCAACCGAAGTATGTAATGTCGTGCACGTTGTTACATGTACTCATCATCATCATCCTCAGTGACTGTAGTAAACTCGACTACCACAGGTATGTCATGTCAATGCGTGCCCCAGCTATGAGCGAGGAAGTCTCATCAATCCCAAACAATTGAACACACAAACTGAGCCAATCATCCCTATGGGTAACGCTAGTGACTGCAGCGCCGTCAATGGGAAGACCCAATATCATACCGATATCCTCCAACGTAATGGTGCACTCCCTGGTAGGCATATGAAATGTATGCATCTCTAGGTGCCATCTCTCAACCAACACAGAGATCAAGGAGTGATCAATGCTGTAATAGCCCATATGGGCAACTCCCAAGAAGCCAGCCTGCTGTAGATACGAAAGAATCAAAGCAGGGGGGTCCATATGTTTCATCTTCTGAGCACATCTAACACGCAGGTGCCAGTCCTCATGTCCCTGCCATACATGCTGGGAAACATGATACTCCTGCAACTCCAAAATCGAGCCATCCTCTAGTCTGGGGTTTACACAGAATGCCATTTGTCAGTTGTGTGCCAAATAATAACAACAATTAGTGTTGCAATATGATTACTATAATAAAATATGATATGACCATATGATAACTATACTAAAATATAATATGGAAAAAATGAAGTTAACACTGAGAATCAACTAACATATATAGGAGAATAGTATTCGAATACAATATCATAGATTAGTGATACAAAATAATACAACTCCAAAATACACATTATTGCTAATACAAGATTCTGAAAATGAAAATAAGTTCTAGATCAACTAGATGGCCCCAGTTGATGGCCTACTCCATCATCCCTTAGGGAACTCGATTCACCAGCACGATAAGTGTGAGAATTATGTCCAGGTTGATGGCATCTTGTACACATCTGTCCTAGCCCTACTTTGCGCCAATCCATCTCATTCCTGAGTCGGGTTGATTTTGGTCGACCTTTAGATCTAAGCAATGCACGTGGTGGCACCAAAGTGGTGTCAGGAGCTGCAAGCCACCATGGTTCAACCCGGACCGGTTCAAAATCAAACTCATAGGCTCTGTAAATACTTTTCATCCTATAAACCCTATGAACAAATCGGAATGGGTCAACTACCACAGAAGCACACGTAGCAATCGCATGTGAGCATGGATAATGCAATGCTTGAAACAGCCCATAGTCACACCGCTTTTCTTCCAGGTTCAAAGTATAAGAAAGTCCACACTGTTGTGTTACAGGGTTAAAAGCCTCTTCAACCATGAACCTTGTGTTCTCTCTATTGTACAGGCGAACATGGTGTGAGCTGGCCTTTGCCAGGTTGACTATCCATTACTTCAATAAGTCATCACTCCATTCTTGCCCAAATGTCATCAATTTCGAATTTGCCTTGTCTTTTCGGTTGACAAAATATTCTACTAACTTCATATATGTCAATTGAACCAATTCAGTTATAGGTAGATTTCTGCTACCCTTCAACACTCCGTTAATACACTCTGAATTATTGGTAGTCATATGACCGAATCTGCGGCCACCATCATATGTCAAACTCTATTTTTCTTTTGACATTCTGTTAATCCAATTTGCCATCTCTATTGTAACTGTCAGCTTCTCTAGCCTAGCATCAAACTTTATTGCGATTGGTTCATACCCTGATACAACAAATGAATTGGTTTGGTATTAGAACCTAACTATTATTATTATATATTAGAATACAAGTAGAAAATTTAAAGTATCTGTGTTAATCAAAAATCTCTTCAACTCCTTATTTTGAAATTTAGAGTTAAAATTGGAACCAATGTGCCGTATGCAGAAGACATAATATGCATTCGGAGGCTGCCATCCAAGATTTTCATTTGCCACTGATTGTAAGATGCCTCGATGTCGATCAGAGATCAAACACAAGCCCTTTTGTTGGGTGACATGCAATCTCAGGTGGGCTAAGAACTAACTCCAAGCATCCTTGGTCTCCCCCTCCATAATGGCAAATGCAATAACCAGAGGTTTTCTATATCCATCTAGAGTTGTTACAATCAACAACTTATGACGGTATTTGCCATACAAATGAGTGACATCAATCTGAATAATGGGCTTACAATATTGGAAGCCAGCCACACATGGTCTAAATATCCAGAATAATCGACAAAAGACTCTTTTTGAACGATTGAGTCAGTTATTCACAAAATATTCCTTGTCTTGTAACTCCACCACTGTGCCTTCCATGTCTCTCCTCATGGCTGCTAGCCATCTGGGCAACACCTCGTAAGATTTGTCACAATCTCCAAAAACATTCACAATAGCCAGTTGTTTTACCTTCCAAGCTTTTCGATATGAAACTTGGTAACCAAATTGGCTTCGAATCTATTCAACAATTAAGGATACAGGTGCATCAGGTTTTGTTCTAACGAACTCCAAAATGCAAGAGCAGATCAAACGAGAGTCTAACTTTCGATGATCTAATGACATAGATGGGTTTACGCAACTATGAGGTCCATTATATTTTGTAATCTGCCACGTATTTGACCTCTTGCTTTGTATGGCTCTAAGTCTCCAATTACAACCTTCGTCAGAACTAGGACACTTAGCAGTCAGTCTTCATGAATCAGAGTCTTCAATCTTGTACTATTGATGCCTGTGAATCAAATATTGTTTGAGGGCTAACTTCACGACATCTTTTTATGAAAATTGCAAGCCAACATAGAATTCATCATTGATGCTCTAAGTTCCACGATTATCTAATTCAGGCAAGTTATCAGGATTACTCAATGCATCCCAGTTGATTTGAGAAAACTAAGGGCATGGTGGCACAAATACGGATTCAGGTCCTCGAGGCATAAATATGAATTAAGGAGCAACCGACAATGGAACTTGTAAATTTTCTTCGGCATCAAAGTTTTTTTCCTCTATGTCAGTGTCTGAATCATCGCCCTCAGCTACCTGTTCTTCGTCTTCACTTGTCTCCCATACTGCATCTCTGACAAGTGGGTTATCAGCTTCAACCATTGCACCACCAATAACAATCATATTACATGGCTCAACTTGATTAGAAGGACTAACTTGAGCTTCGATTTCACCAAGAGCTTCAACATGCTCTTCCTACCCACTTGTTTCTACCTTAACATACAACTCTATCGAGACCATGTTTGGAGTTTGACAGAAAGAATTGTTGATACCGAATTTTGTCCATAAATTTTTTATTTTTGTTACTTAATCAAGGTATGAACACTCAATTTTGTCCATAAAGTTTATTTCTAAACCTTGAAAAATGAATGAAAATCTAAAAAAAATAAAAAGGAAAAAAAGGAAAAAAAAGTTGAAAAAACTAAAGTATTTAAGTCCCACATTGGAGAAGTCAAGCTCCTTCTCCCTCCCTTCCTCCTATATAAAGGGATGCTTCTCAATGGTTTGGACATCCAAAAATTTTCACACTTTGGCTTAATACTAAGTATAAGAGCCCGAGAACTTTAGTAAATTTTTTTTACTTGGGCTTAATACTAAGTATAAGAACCCGAGACTTTAGTAATTTTTTTTTCCTCCTTACAAGTGGGTTGCTTTTCAAGGTTTGATTTGAAGAGAACGCGTGAGGCTCTGTGTAGACTTCTTTGAGCATAACATTTTTATACGTCTTGGAGGTAAGTTTGCTCTCTCTCTCTCTTTTTTGGTTTGTTTGTATTTTATTTTTATTTTTTATTTTATTTTTACCTTTCATTTGGGCTTAAATAAAATTTGGGCCTTTCTTTTTTTTTTTTTTTTTACTTGTTTGTGCTTGGATCTTTAGTCATTTTTAATTTTATTATTATTTTTATTTATTTACTTTCTTTTGAATTGACATGTATTTATTAATTTAAGGTTTATATTATTTGTATTTTAATTTAACACACTCTTTTTTTGTATTAATATATTAATTAGTTATTTAAAATTGGCCGATGACAGAAAAATTGGGAGAAAATCAAAGCGCCGATCAAATACACTCTTTCTGATAATCTTGAGACTTTATATTGGATTTTGCCAAGAGCGCTGGCGAGGTCTAATCCCCACATAAAAATTAAAATAATTATGTAAACTAAAATACAATTTTTTTTTATAAACCAAAATAAAACTTTTCTTTTTTGTAAAATAAAATATTCAAATAAAAGTGAACAATTTCATATAATTTCAACATCATGATTGTGGTGAATTAAAGTTTTATTTTTTATGAAGATTTTTTTTTTTGAAAATTACTACAAACATCTCATTGTGCTTAAAAATATTTTTTTTTCTTGATTATAAATGAGATTTTATTTGGCCATTTTATTTTGAAAATTACTTCTCTTCAAAAACATAAAATTTTAATTCACCACTTTTATATAATATGTTGTAAACTTAGAATTTATTCTAAAATAATGGCTATTTAGCCACCCATTCCATGTCTTAGTCATTTATCATTTTTGATAACATGCATGACAAAATGGGACATATCAAAATAAAAACAAAAATAATTCTTTTTAAAAAGGACCAATTTAATTAACCTTGCGAATAATATTAGATTAAATAGGTAACCGTTCTTAGAACTGGCGGTGTAGGGTGATAACACCTTCCCTACCCGTAATCAACCCCCGAACCACGAACTCTTAAACGCAGACCATCTTTTAGGTATCCAATTGCACCGTTCCATTTTAATGGATAAAGCGATTGGTGGCGACTTTCAACACCCTGAGGTCTTTTCTTCTCTTTTCTTTTTATTTTCGCGGCGCCCTTCGGGACGGTTGCGACAGGAATCTATTATGTACTTTACATCATCATCGTCTTCTATTGATAGACTTACCCATCACCATGGATTAAAGCATTGCGAACACCGATAGACAACCTTTGACACATGTTGGTTTGCTTGGAGCCTTAACTTTGAATGAATCTTATTTTTCAACCCATCCAAAGTTATATTGACTGTGATCATAATAGGCCTAGGAGGAGGACCTTGATACATGACACTCTCTTTACCATCATACATTGTCCTATTGAAGTAAATGTGCACATTCAACGATTTTGTCATGTTAACTCCACTTCTGAACAATAACAATTCAACACATATTTATTTAATATATTAAAAATTAATTACAATATTAATTGGACATATAACATTGTATAAATATATTTATTCAATATAACAATTTATAACAATATATTACACATATTTATTCAATATATTAAAAATTAATTATAATATTCAATATAGTTATTTATGTATAAAAAACTTCCTAAACTCATTATTTTGAATTAAACCGCATTTACTAATTTAAATCATGTCAAGTACTCAAGTAAAAAAATATATCCTATTCGATTACTTACAAAATAATAATCCATACAATTCAGACTATATATCTTATCTACTCCATTATTTACTAGACAATGAAAATATTAATGTATAATTAATACTAACATAATATATAATAACATTAATTTATAATTAATACTAACATAATAAAAAATCAATCAACAAATAATAAATAAATTATTTAAATATTAAAGAGATACTTACAAAGTGTTAAGGAATACGATCTAAATTTGATCACAAATAATGATCCAAACACTACTTCTAGTAAGAATTGAGTTCGTTGAGAGAGATTTCAAAGCGTTTAGAGAGAAGAAATTTGTAGAGAAATTGTGAGAGTTTAGAAAATGGTTTGAATGTCACGGATGGGGGAGGGGTTAGGGTATATATATTGAGGTTACGCCACCCTTATTGGCTTATTCTGCTTGGTTACGCCAACAAGGGTGACGCTTTCTTTGTTCTGGCCAACCATGATGTACTAAGTAGGATGGCGCATCCACGTAAGTTGCGCCAACACGCTTGGCGCAACTTACGTGGATGCGTCATCCTACTTGGCACATCTTAGTTAGCCAGATAATAATAAATAATGTCACGTAGGACAAAAGGATGACAGATTGATATATAATTTTAAAATAGTTGTATTTTGATAAATTATTAAAAAATGATAATTTGGTAAATAATTAAAAAAATAGTAATTTGATAAATAATTTTACAAACAGTAACATTGATAAAAAAAAATCAAAATTAGGTAAAAGAAAATCATTTTGGCTGCTCAAAATAGGCTTGAACTAATCATGCAGTTTGACCCCGTGAAAGAAAATATATATTTTGATGGTGCAGTTTGTTCATGCACATATCACCTATGTACATGCCGGATGCTTGTGTGCCTTGAGATTTCACATTTACATGTATATATATATATTGAACATGAAGCTGCAGGACATGGAATTCATCCTCGGGAGTCGACTAAAATTTAACAAAACCAAGAGTGTGTACACAATTAATTTACATGGAGAGAGATTTAGTTTTAATATATGATAAATTGATAATCATCAAGATAATTTTCCTATCTCGACCAAAAAAATCGTTTTACCTATATATAGCTTATCTTTGGGAACAGTGGTTCCCCACTCAACTTAAAACTTCAAAATAATAGAGTCACGATATATGTAATATCGATACTTCAAAATAATCATCATATCGATATTCAATATGTATCGTATCAGATATTTTGATATTTTTAAATATTTTTTATTTATATATATTTCAATTATTTTTAAAAAATTATCATATCAATATATTTATATTGTATCATATTTATGTCTTATATTTATATGCGTATTTCATAAGTCACGTTGTGTATGAGGATGGTAACTAGTAAGCAGGCTCATACATTTTTTTTTCTTTCAAAACTAAAGGGACCAATCCACAATATCGAATCATAAACTGTTCTCTGGCCTTTCTACTCTTCACCAAAAAAAAAATGGTTCTCCGATCCAAGAGATTAAATATGAAACAATTTTAAACTTGTTGTAATTAAAGATTAAGCACACCATATACACCATAATATACACGTAGCACATAAAACACACCACAGTTGTGCAAAAATCATAGCACGGTTTGATGCCTATGCCCCTGTATTGATCTAATTATATGCTTACCAAGTTACCAGCCAGGAATTAAAAAATTGTGGGACAAAGAGTTCATAGTTTTATATTTAGCAGAATATTTATGTTTTTAGAGACGAATAAAAAAAGATATAAAAATAAGGAAAAAAGTTATAAAACCAGCACCTTCAACTCTCTTAGCCTCCACTTGGGGATTATAAGATGTAGTTATTAATCTAGCCATTAAAGTGAATAATGTTAAATTTACTCTTATACACATATCACTTTATGTCTACACAATTATTATTGGATTATAATTGACCTCACTTTTTTTCTTGTACAACCATACTTTGATTCTATCACATTAAGTAATGTGACTCTATGTATTATGTATGAAGTGCTATCTTTAAAATTTGTTGAATTATATTTATCATCTATATTTTATCATCTATATTTTATCATTTGAAATAGAAATTTTATAGTCAAGATTTTATACAGTTTGAAGAACGGCAGAGGATCCATTTCACATTTTCCCCAGGCGGCATGTTCACGTTAACAAATACAATTATCAAATGGGCTGGTTTATCCTAATCAGACGGCCATGTTCGGTCTAGTACCTTTTTGGGTTGGGCTAATCCAACTCAAATTTTGAAAAGATTATGGCACGTTTGCCTCGTTGAAAAGGAAGATGGTGTAAGTATCATTTCTTTGAGCAACAAAGATATGGAAGTTCAGAGAAGAAAAAATTAGAAAATTAAAGTGTATTATAGAATTACTAAATATGATTTATTAATTATTTTTATATTGGACAATAAATCATAGAGTATGAAGATTAGAGACAATAGAAAGAACGATTAGTAATGTGTAAATTATAGGTAAAAATATATTTTTCCCCATAACTTTATTTTAGGTTTCTTTTTTATCTCATAACTATCTTTTTTTTTTCATCTTAAATCTTTATAAAAGACACCAAATTCATCCTAATTAAGAACACCATTAAAAATAGTAACGGAATATGATGATATGACATCTTATGTGGGCATAAGTGTATAGTTGATAGTGTCCAACTAAGATTTTTTTTTTTTAGAATTAATGATTTTGGGATGAGTACGATTAGTTTTGAGAAGATTTGGGATGATTATAAAACAATATATTTGAGGGACAAAAATGAAATTTATAGTAAAGTGAAAGAACAAAAAGTGAAAATTTTCTAATAATAAAATTTATGAATCGTCTTCTTTTAGAAATTTTATATTTATGTATTAAAAAGATTATGCTTTTCGTATAGATTAGTGATAGAAAATCAAATTAAATTACGAAAGTATTTTAACAAAATTGGTTTCACCAAGACATTATTGTATCTCTTTATTAAATATTTGAAGTTCTGTATCAAATCCTACTTGTGTTGTAAGTTTTATTACTTTAAAATTAAATCATATTTTAGTAATTTTTATGCTATATTTATATATATTTAATTAAATATTCATATTTTTATTTTTAATGTAATTTAATTGATGACTCGCCAATTAAACTAATAACTTACTAATTCAGTATTTATCTTGACTCAATCATTAGTTTAAGATTTATGAACTTAATTCCTAGTCAATTAAAATAACAATATCTCATCCAAATTATTTGTTATAAATTGATTTAATATGATTTTCAATAATTAATCTATATGAAAAACATAATTTTTTTAATGCTCACATATAAAATTTCTGAGAGAAAATTATGTATAAAATTTATTATGGAAAAATCTTCACTTTTTATCCCTTAACTTCACTATAAGTTTCATTTTTGTTCCATAACTATATTATTTTATTTTAGTTCTAAATGTTTTCAAAATTCATCATATTTGTCTTTAAACCATTAATTCAAACAAAAAAAAATCTGGTTGGAATTGCCAACTATGCACTTGTGTCCACATAAGATGTTATGTCAACATATTCTATTAACAATTCTAACAAATGTTAATAGTTAGAATGAACTTGGTAAGTTTTAAAAAAAATTAAGATGAAAATGAAACAAAATATAATTATGGAGCAAAAATAAAATCCAGAATAAAATTAACGGACGATAAAAATATTTTTATCTTTTAATCTAAGTTGACCAAGATTTAAATCCTGCTAAGGTTTATTAATAATGAGTTATTTGTAAGTATTTTATAAATATTCCTTAAATGTGGAGTCTATCTTCATATTAGAATAGAACGAGTCACTCATCCCTAACTCTATCCCTAAATTACTTGAATAAAAACAAAAAAAAGTATAATACATATGGAGTGATATAAGGAAAGTGATCTGCACTTTTCAAGAGATATCATGTGTTTTATCACTAAGTAAACTTTGTGAGGAGAAGACCACACTGTTTTGGACCCAATCCGAAGGGAGTTAAAATCTAAAAACGAGTGGTTATCACTTTACTTATCACCTATTGCATAATTTGTGATTTCCCCAAACCCTTCTGCAAACTATAAGTAAGGTAACAAAAAGAAAAAGAAAAAAACTATGATAAAATGTATAAAAACTTTTTTTTTTTTCTGTTTCTCTTGTCCCTTCTTTCCTGTTGTTTGACGCCAAAACCAGTTTTATATTTTTAGAACACCACCAATAAAAAAGGAAGCAACATAGACAGACAGAGAAAAACAGTGCCAATATTGGGTAGGATCAGGTGGCTCCAGAAACTCCACACAGCACAACACAATACCAACTCAATTTTCAAAACAAAAACCGCAAAAACAAAGAACCACCGTTGGTCCCTCCCAAAATAAATAAAAAACAAAAAACACAATAACAAAATAACCCTCAAAACCACACCCAAATTTCACGCCCAACCATGCCTTTTAAATTCCGCTTCCACCCACTCCCTCAAAAAAATCCCTTACCCCTTTTTTTCCTTTCCATTCATTTCCCTCTCCCATTTTCCGTCACTTTGCCGAGAAAATGAGAGAAATCCTCCACATCCAGGGCGGTCAGTGCGGCAACCAGATCGGCGCCAAGTTCTGGGAGGTCATCTGCGACGAGCATGGCATCGACCACACCGGAAAGTACAGCGGCGATTCGGAGCTCCAGCTCGAGCGCATCAATGTCTACTACAACGAGGCCAGCGGTGGAAGGTACGTTCCACGCGCCGTCCTCATGGATCTGGAGCCCGGAACCATGGATTCGGTTAGATCCGGCCCGTTCGGGCAGATCTTCCGACCCGATAACTTCGTGTTCGGGCAGTCCGGTGCCGGAAACAACTGGGCCAAGGGACATTACACGGAGGGAGCTGAGCTCATCGATGCTGTCTTGGATGTTGTGAGGAAAGAGGCCGAGAATTGCGATTGCTTGCAGGGTATGATCACAAATTCTCAAACCCTCGCTTTCTCTTTTTTCGTTCATTTTTCGTGCGATTGGATTTTTTGTTTTTTGGGTTATATTTGTGTTAGAAATGGATTTATTAAATTTTATGTATATCATTTTTATTTCTGTGTGATTATGTATTTCAAAAGATTTCTCGATTTTGATTATAAGTTGTTTAAAATATAAAATAAACTAATCCAAATGCACTTATGCATAGGCACTTTGTTATATCTGTGTTAGAATTGGATTCATTGTATTTTATGTTTTAATTTTCAAGGGCTCATTTTTATGATTTGTTTTGCTATTATTGAAGAGGAAGTTATTGTCCGTAATTATTTTAATGTAATTAAGGGCCACATTTTGAGTTTTTTTTAATTATTTTTTTTTTTTAATTTATGTTTTCTCCCAAATTTTGTTTCTTTGTGTCAGAGAACTACGGAAATTGTAGGATTTTGAATTTCTGTTGGGATATTGTCTTATATTTGTAGAAATTGCAAGCCATTATTTTACCCTTTTTTATTTATACATATGTGTTAGAATTGGATTTATTGCATTTTATCATGTATATCGTTTTTATGATTTGTTTTGCTATTACAGAAGAGGAAGTTATTGTTTTCAATTATCCTTACGTTGGTTTTTGAATTTCTGATGGGATGTTTTCAATTATCTTATATTTGTAAAATTGTTACCCAGGCATTGTGGGCTTTCTTTCTTCCCTTCCATGTGCATTGGATTGGGTATGAGCTGTTTATTGCGTTCTCTTGGTCTACTTGTTTGATGATTTTTCCATTGGGAATGCAGTAGAAACACAATTTCGGTGTCCCTAGCCAACCTTTGTTTGCTTATATTGCGGTGTGTGATTTTAGAAAGATTTTTTGTTGGTCCCAATTTGATATGTTATTCTTTGCATTTTTTATGGACTTCTTCATAAGAATGATGAATTGAGTGTGGCACTGTACCATGTTTGTTTCTCGCCTGTCTTTTGTTTACCATAACATACTGTGAGTTTGGAAGATTATGTTTCTGTCCTTATGATGTACTTCTTAAATAGCCCTGGTTCTTTAGAAACTGTTTGTATCTCTCCATCTAGCTTGATTTACTTGATAAGCTGCATACGGCGTTATTCAGCTTCTTTGCAATTTTGGGCATGTTATTATATGGTACATGATATATATGTAGGGAAACTGGGAAACTAGAATATGTTGTAGTACTTGATAGTTGATACAAGTTGTATTTTTTTTTTTTAATATTTCCTTGTATATATATATATATATAACGCATTTATTCGAGTTGAGCTGTTACATGATTGTTGTCTTCATCTACAAAAGTGATTCCCAGAAATTTAATCATTGGACAACATTGCCTTTAATGTTGGCTGTGTGAGAGTATATAATTTGGCTCTTGTTAGGGCTTTATTCAAGTTCCTATGTTGTGTGACATTTGTCTTTATTTATACATGATTGTTGTTTGCAATGACAACCATATCGTTGTTGACTTCACAATTTGGACTTATTACATATTTGTCATGATTTTCACCCCTTTGAGTCCTTGGCTTCTGTTGCGCTAACTAATTGGTGTTTATTTTGAACTTTAAATATGTGAACAGGATTTCAAGTCTGCCACTCTTTGGGGGGTGGCACTGGCTCAGGCATGGGAACACTTCTCATCTCAAAGATTCGGGAAGAGTATCCAGATCGAATGATGTTGACATTTTCTGTCTTTCCTTCCCCTAAGGTATCCGACACAGTTGTAGAGCCATACAATGCCACACTTTCTGTGCATCAGCTTGTTGAAAATGCTGATGAATGCATGGTCTTGGACAATGAGGCTCTCTATGATATCTGCTTCCGTACTTTGAAGCTTGCTACACCAACTTGTAAGTTTCTGATTTCTCTATTTGAATTTTAGTGCAGTTAGTGCAACTTATGATTATCATTGTTGTTGTAGTTGTTATTATTATTGTTATTGCTGTTGTTTCTGCTACAGTTGATGGCGATGGTGGTGTAGTTATTTGCTACAGATTAACTGTTAGTGTTAAGTATATAGTAATGATTATTGTAATGATGTCATTGACCTTTCAATTCACAATTTAAAATAGGATTAGATATCATTATGTTTGTGGAAGGATTCAAGTGGTTTAGGTCTTGTGTCTCAGTCATAGCTAGTGGTTTCGGTAGTTAAACTTCTGCAATCGTTTCATTTTTGGTCGCTTTCTCTAAATGGAATTTATAATGTATTAGATTTTATACTCATTTAAGTTGGAATTTCCATTTTTCATTTATTTTTTCTTGGTTTATTGCAGTTGGTGACCTTAACCACCTCATTTCTGCAACCATGAGTGGAGTTACTTGCTGTCTACGTTTCCCTGGGCAGCTGAACTCTGATCTTCGAAAGCTTGCTGTCAATCTTATCCCATTCCCTCGTCTCCATTTCTTTATGGTTGGGTTTGCACCCTTAACATCAAGAGGATCCCAGCAGTACCGCAACTTGACTGTGCCTGAATTGACTCAACAGATGTGGGATGCTAAGAACATGATGTGTGCTGCAGATCCACGCCATGGTCGTTATTTGACTGCTTCAGCAATGTTCCGTGGAAAGATGAGCACCAAGGAGGTGGATGAGCAGATGATAAATGTACAAAACAAGAACTCTTCTTACTTTGTTGAGTGGATACCTAACAATGTCAAGTCTAGCGTGTGTGATATCCCACCTAAGGGTCTTAAGATGGCATCCACCTTCATTGGGAATTCAACATCCATTCAGGAGATGTTCAGGAGAGTTAGTGAGCAGTTCACAGCAATGTTCAGGCGCAAGGCTTTCTTACATTGGTACACTGGTGAGGGAATGGACGAAATGGAGTTCACTGAGGCTGAGAGTAACATGAATGATCTGGTGGCAGAGTACCAGCAATACCAGGATGCTACTGCTGATGAGGAAGAGTATGAGGAGGAGGAAGAAGAGGAGGCTTGAGGGGTCATTGGGAGTCGTCAAGATTGTTTCAAATTGCAATATGGATGGCTTTGTGCGATTTTAAATTGTGGAGCAGTCAATATACGTTGGCTTGTTATTGTGTTGTATGGATTGAGGGTCATTGTATAAGCTGGATTCTGTTGAGAATGCTTCTGTTATTGAGATCAAGTCATGGATGTTTTACTAGGTAGATGATTATATACATCGAAGTCGCCAGCTATCGTTTTTCTTCTCCTTTTTGCCTTTTTTCTGTCGATATGTTGATTATGATTGGTTGGCTTTGAATTAAACAATAATTTATACTTCTGGCATTCTCATTTAAATTTTGGTTTAACATGTTTAGAGCGAAGAAAAAAGAGTTGGAGTTGGCAGGCGTCATTTTTATTGATTAATATAACTAAAATCAATAATAATAAAGAATAAGTATTATCAATAATCATGATTTTGTACAAAAAAAAATCATCATCAAGATTATTATTAGTATTATTATTATTGTAAAAATTAAGGTGATGATTGATTTGTTTTCTGTTTTATTTTTAGTTGTTATATTTTTATTAATAATTATAAAAAATATTCTTTTTTTACTTTATTTTTTATTTTTAAAATTTTGTGAAAAAATGATGAAAATTAAAAAAAATATTATTTTTTACAAAAATTTGAAAAAGAAAACAAAGTGAAATTTTTGTAATTAATCCTCAAAACATTTCAACTAAAAAAATAAAACCAAACGTATCCTAAAGTTGACAGCCTCTTTTTCGTTTCCTATTTCCTCATCCTTTATTATTACTGGTTTACAAATTGAATTAGAGCCCATTTGGATACATTTGATTTTTAAAATAAATACTAAGATATGTTTTCAAGTGTGTTTGAATGATATCTTTAAAAAAAATTGGTTCAACCACTTATTTGAGAAGTTAACAATCCTAAATTTTTAAAATAAGTGAAAGAAAAAGAATTTTTAATATTAGTAGTTGTTAAAATAAATACTTTTCAAATATGGCATCTAAATTCAAAATAGCTTTTTCTTTAAAAAATTAATTGCAATTTTGGTCCCCCTATTTTAGCAAAACAAATAACTTGATGTCTTTATTTTCAAAATGAACTATTTAGTCTCTCTGTTTTTACAAAATGAATAATTTTAGTTCTTCCTTTAATATACTGTTAAAAAATTAACAAAAATTGTCGATGTGGCATTTAAAAATTAATTTTGTAATCTAAATAAACAAGTTAAGTGCATGTGATATGCACATTACTTCTTAAATACTCAAAATAACTTTAATTTAACTTAGAAGCCCCTGGTCTCTAGTTACATTACATACGTAGCAAATACAAGATAAAGACTTATATTGGCCATTGATCGACTGGGCCAATTCTTTTTTTTTTTTTTTTTGAGTATCATAACCAATTCAATTTTACAAATACATACTCAAGCACATAGATAATGACATTTAGTATAATTTTTTAAATTTGGTACAGCCTCGTCAATTCAGTTTAAAATTGGTTGAGATGTATTATATGAGAAGTAATAAATCTTAAAATTTCATCCCTTAACCAATAAAAAAAAGTTAACAGAAATCATAAAAAAAACACACACACATTTATGCACACACAAAAATATGACAAAATGTCTAACTTTACTCTTAAGTGTTATACAATTTTTTTATAGAATACGTAACATGACTAGCATGTTAGTGAAAAAAATAATGAGAAATTTTATTTTGAATAATATTATTGCTTAATTTAATTAGAAAAGTTATTTTAGATATTTAAAGAGTTATATATATATATATCATATGCACTTAAAATTGCTTATATAGAATAAATAAATATTTTTAAATCCACATCAACAACGTCTATTAAGTTTTTAACAATACACTAATTAGAAGGACTAAAATTGTTCATTTTGTGAAAATAAAGATATTAAATAGTTTATTTTAAAAATATAAGGATCAAATTGTCCATTTTATTAAAATAAAAGGACCAACACTATAATTAAACCTTAAAAATAAGTTCTTTTATTAAAAAAAAAACTTCAAAATAAGCATTACTTTGAAAATTTTCTTGAAGCACCAAATGATTAACTACATCTTTCTATTAAAAAGGACTAACAAGTTCTATCTTAGTTCCACCCCAAAAAAATGTAACATTGTCTGTCCGGTGGCTTTCAAGACTAGCAAGCAAACACGAGACCCACATTTCGATTAAATCTATCTACATAACCAAGAAACTCTTTAAATACTCCAAATAATATAAAACAATGACTAGACTCATTAATCTCATAATACATACAGAATCTATATATGTGTTTATATATACATGACGGCTTGTTGTTCTTTCTTTTATAATGTGGGGACATCAAAGGGGAAAAGTCACTTGCATGTGGATTCTGCTGGGAATATTGCCAAGCTACAAGCTTGCTGATTTTGGTTTGGCCAAGCAAGTGAATTGTTCAACTCTTTCCCTGTCTAATATACTTCAAGTTTTACTGAATATATTCCCTCATGGAGAAGATGAAGCTGTTAATTTTACTGTGATAAGATTAGACAGAAATACAAGATAGTAGTGTATTTGAGGATTGATTAGCCATTATCTAAACAAGAGAAGTCGGAACTAAGACTTGAAGATAGACGTTGATTTTGAAAGATACATAAGTTCTGCTTAGGAAAAAATGTTTCAAACAAAGAATATAGATATAAAAGGTAAAAACTATTGATATAGGTATAATAATTTATATTTTTTGAAGATTAGAAACTAGAAAGATAACAATAACGGTTGAAATTTAGATCAGGCTGGACAATGAGTCCAGCTCTAATACCATAAGTAAATTTAAAGTACAACAAGTAGGAATTGGAAAAGGTGTAAAAGAGAAGATGAAAGAAGTGTTGTTTTCCTCTTTGTATTCTTGAATCTTCTGTTAAATGTCTGACCTTTACAAGCAAATATATATTATATGATTCCATGATCCATGAAAAAAATTCATCCTCTTAATCTCCCTACGTGACTCTGCGAGAAGGCATAAATGCTCACTACACACATAATTTTCAAAAATCCAAAAGCATGGAATATAACATATAATATTACACATTACATCTTTCAAGTTTTAATCTGTGTCATCTTGACGTGTGGTTATCCATATTGTATGTTACTTTCAAGATTTAAGTAATTAGTCTATATGATTTCCAGCCAATAGGTTCAATGTGCATTTTTTAAATATAATTTTTCGTTTTAATTAGTTGCAGGTGCAAATTAGGAGGTTGATTTGTTCATCTTTATCTAAACTAGGTGATTGACTCAGATTATGTGTGCAATTATATATGCACCTTTTTATTTTTTGTTAAACATATTATATACTACTTTGTATATAATATTATCGAAATGTGATAAATAAAATTTTAAAAATAACTAAAGCTGAAATTTTTTTATTATTATAGGTTTTACAAGAACCATTATTAGAGGCTTTAATTTTGAAACAGGTCCATCAATAAAGGTTTTACCCACATATTTGTATATTTTTCAAAACATAACTAGAGCATATGGTGATAGTGTTGGGAAAAATCCCTCACTCACAAGAAAATAAGCAAATAAACAAACACAACAACACTAGAAATTTAACGTGGTTCTGCCTTCATTGTCTACGTCAATGACTTCACAAATCAATCCACTAAATTTAAACAACAATTACAATTACCAATATTCAAATATCACTCACAAACTTTTCCTCCATCTAAACAAACACTCAAGCAAAAGTGTAAACACTCACAAATCTTTCACCTCACACAACACCATATATAGTGGCTTGCAATTTCTCTCCTTAAATCAACAAATCTCTCATATTTTTTTTCACTCACGTCGCAGCTGCACATAGAAAAAAGAAAACATCAAACTCTCTTTCTTTTTACTCTTGCGGCGCACCCCCAAAACCAAGAAGCAAATTGCTATATTTAAAGCTCATTACTTCAGCCCTTGTCACGTGCACACACCACCTTTTTTTTTTCATTTTCAACTTTTCAAATGGGCTTAGCCCAAATCCAATCACAAAGGCACAACCTAATAAAACTCTACCTTGTCTTGTGATTGGAACAAATTACAAGTGTCAATAGCAAGTGATAGTAGGGTTTATCAAAGTATGCAAATGTTACTTTCTTCCACACGCTTTTTCTTCTATTACTACATGCTCCACCCCAAAACCAAGAAGCAAATTGCTATATTTAAAAATTACATTAATCTTTTTACCTTGCATTATTACCATTAGTCACGTGCACACACCACCTTTTTTTTCATTTTCAACTTTTCAAATGGGCTTAGCCCAAATCCAATCACAAAGGCACAACCTAATAAAACTCTACCTTGTCTTGTGATTGGAACAAATTACAAGTGTCAATAGTAAGTGATAGTAGGGTTTATCAAAGTATCTGCAAATGTTACTTTTTTCTTTGGCATATACACACGCTTCACTTTCTTCACATTACTACATGCTCCACCATGACCTTTTCTTATCAAAGTATCTCTCATCAATTTATACAAATTACTATCAATCTTCTTACCTTTCATTATTACCATAGAGCCTCTACAAACTTGCATAACTCCACCTCTTGCAGAATATTCATATCCTAATGCATCAAGTCTACCCAAAGAAATCAAATTCCTTCCAAGTGTGGACACATGTCTCACATCACCAAGTGTTTTCACAAGACCATTATGCATCTTAATTTTTACAGTACCTTTTCCAGCAAAAAAAAAAAGTAATTATCATTAGCCAATTTCACTACTTCATCACCACCTACATTATATGTGTCAAACCATTCCTTCCTTGAACAAATATGATTAGAACAAGCAGAATCTAAAATCCAACAATCACCATAGGCACAATTGTCTTCTTCAACCATCAATAACTCATTTTCATAACCCAAAGGTTCTTGCACAACAGTTGTAACATTTTTAAACTTTTCTTTTCTTTTACTCTTTTCAAATTCTTTCATTCTGCTTTTAGCTTCCTGCAATAAAATTTAATATGACTCATCTCATGATAATAATAGCACTATTTTTCTCTATAATCTGGCCTTAACATAGAACTTGATCTTGAATTATCCCTACCAGAAAAATTACCACGAGACACACTCCTACCACAATCAGATTTAGCAACCAAAATACCTCCTTTAAACTGAACACTTGGCTTTTTAAATTTTCATTCTCTAATAATACGACAATCACATCATCTACCTTCAATGTCTCTTTTCCAACTAGCAATGTATTGACTAAACTCTCATAAGTGTTTGCAAGAGATGACAATAACAACAAAGCTTTATCATCATCATCAACTTTCACACCAATGCTAGATAATTGTGTAATCAACTTTGTAAAATAATTCAAATGATCTTTAATGTCTACATCACCAGCCATTTTCAATTGATACAATTTTTTCTTTAAAAACAAACGATTTGTGAGAGATTTAGACATATACATATTCTCTAATTTCTTCCATAATTCAACAGTAGAAGTTTCATTTAAAACATTGTATTTTACCTCAAGTGCCAGACATAGTCGAATCATACTAACCTTCTTTGTCTCCAGTTCTTTCCATTCTTCATCTGTCATCTTTTCAGACTTCTTTTCCTTTCCATTTAAAGCTTTAATCAGTCCCTGCTACACTAAAATATCCTTTACAGTACTTTGCCATAGGCTAAAATTTTGCTTGCTATCAAAGAACTCCACCTCCAATTTGTTGCTTCCTAAACTTTGCATCTTCTCCATAAAAAAAAATAGAAACACTATAAGCGAGATTGGAACCCGCTCTAATACCAATTGTTGGAAAAAATCCTCCACCCACAAGAAAACAAGCAAATAAACAAGCACAACAACATAAGAAATTTAACATGGTTCGGCTTTCACTGCCTTTGTCCACGACTTCACAAATTAATCCACTAGATTCAAACAACAATTACAATCACCAATATTGAAATATCACTCACAAACTTTTCCTCCATCTAAACAAACACCCAAGGAAAAGTGCAAACACTCACAAATCTTTCACCTCACATAACACCATATATAGTGGCTTACAATTTCTCTCCTCAAATCAACAAATTTCTCATATATTTTTTTCACTCACGTCGTAGCTGCGCACAGAAAAAAGAAAACATCAAACTCTATTTTTTTACTCTTGCGGTGCATCCCAAAAACCAAGAAGCAAATTGCTATATTTAAAGCTCATTACTTCAGCCCTTGTCACGTGCACACACCACTTTTTTTTTCGTTTTCAACTTTTCAAATGGGCTTAGCCCAAATCCAATCACAAAGGCATAACCTAATAGATAAAAATAAAAATTGTGTGTAAATTGTGCAAGTGCCGTAGTGACGGTTTAATATATTGTCACTAAATCTTATTGTGATGAGATGAAAATTTTGGGTAAATATATATATGGGAATTTCAATGACGATTTAGTATACTATCACTAAAGCCTGTAATGACAGGTTAAAAATCAATGGTATAACAAATCAAATCTTATGAACAGAAGTGTCTGTGAGTGTACGTTTAATTTGTGCTATATACCCAAAGTTTTTCTTTTGCCTTTTCGTGACAGAATTTGCTGTACTGATGTCTTGGCCGGCCACGAAAGGGGTGGGCAATAGTGAGATTACCAACGACGAGGCAAGAAGGGAACATGTCTTACCGGTGATGCAAGGGAGGGCTACTAGTGTTGGGTTCTTCTTAGATTGGAGGTAGGGATGAATGGGTTCATTGACTCGATTGATTTATTAAAATCTAGTCGATTCGCTAGTTCATTGGTTAACCGGCTGAGTCACAACTAAACCACCAAGTCGATTACATATCCAATTTGAAACAAGGACCGAACTGGTCAAGTGACCAATTCACCAGTCCATTGGTCAAACCAGTCAGTTGGAGCCAAATTTTATAACTATAGATCGAACCATAATCGAACTTGGTGGTTTTCGTTCCAACTATGGGATATTGGATCTTACACTATGTTTAGATAATAAGTAATGAGAGGAACGAAAAGGGAATGAAGGGAACAGAAATAACTTCTCTTGTTTAGGAGTTTTAAAATACATAGGAAGAGAACGGAACACATAGGGAATCATTTCTCTCATCTTCCCCTCAAATGTCCAACTTTTGTTCTCCCAAAATTGAGGTGGAATGAGAGGAACATATGGGTAATGAAGTTCTATTCTGTTTCGTTAATGAAACTTTCAAACAAAAAGAATGAAAACTATGTTCCATTCCTTTCCTTTCATTTCTACTCATCCATCCCTACCTATTTCGTTCCTTAAGCATAGTGTGAGTGGTAGGGTACCTAAAGATTCTCCCAAGCTTAAATAGGCTAAAAACAAATTAAGTGAGTTGAAAAGTGAGAGAGAGAAATGGATAGTCCACCTTATATACGGAATGAGAATGAATTCTCTCATGATTTTTCACATGACAATGTTATGTAGAAGAGAAAAAAGAAGACACAGATTATAAAAAAAAATCACATAACCTTCTTATATAAAAAATCACATGAAATAATCTATTCCCATTTGCAATAGGTCTGATCCTTTTTAACATGTGTATATACAAAACACAAAGCAAAATAAGGAATTGATTTAAAATTTTTATTTGTAATTAATATGCACAAAATTCATGTCGTGACACTATTAAATTTTTTCTCAAACATAGCATTTAGTGATACAGTATTAAAGAGAATGACAATATCTTTTTGTAATGCACTAATTCAATAATTAAAAAAATTAAGAATTATTGATTTTTTGTTATGCATATGCATTCAGATAAATTTATCTATCTATCTATGCAATATACATTTATGAAACTTTTTGCTTTACACGTGTTAACTCCACATGAAAGATTTCCCCCAATTTTAGGGTATTTTAGTCAAATTAATTTTTTTCTTTCAAACCCATTTTTATACAATAACAAAATATTAAATATTAGATATTTTTATTAAATATTAGATATTTTAATATTTATATCCTCTTTAGTTCATTTTTGTTATTTTTTATAATAATGGTATAACTTTTATAAATACTTCAACACACTTGGTAATGGTAGTGTCGATATCTTACATATCTATGAAAAATCTATTCCATTTCTATTTTATTATTTTAATATTTATATTCTCTTTATTTATAAGTTTATTTTTAAAAATTATTTAATGCTAAACAATAATACATTTTTTTAAAGTGTATATTATTTATGGTGCATACTCAAGATAAATATATTCTGTTGCTACTATAATAGAACAAAACATGAATATACACTATTCATTCCACGAGTTGGGTCCATAAGCAGTTTTTTCACTGTTGCATGTCTGTCACGTGTGAATAAAGAAAAGAGTATTAGAGAAGCCTACTATATGAGTAATTGATTTTAAATTAGAAATTTTTATTGTTAAATAATTATTTTATTGTCAAATGAAATAATAGTCTTGTTAATGCTTCCAAAATTTTGTTAAATGATAAAATATTAATTAATACTTAAATTATATTATTATATTTTAAGGTAATAATGTTGGTGGTATATTTTAGACAAAATAAAAAAAATAGTGATAATTGTAATTTCATCATACTAGTATCTGTTATTATCTCCATGCGTTGTATTTAAAACTTTTTTTAACTATGCTGTGCATAAGACGGACACGAAACTCTAGGGAAGATCAAAACATATAACTAAAATATTATGAATGGGATTTTTTCTTTAAAACTTTGCCTTGCAAAATTGAATAGTAAACACAGCATTGGGTCTATGAAATTCTTATTAAATATCCTATTACAGATATAACATGTTCTATTAAGAGTGTGTTTTGTATGTCCTTTACAACGAGATGAAAACTCAAGGGATCAATTTTCAATATTATTCCACCTATAAATGTCATTAATGAACTTTTTTATGATATTTTAACAATATACATATAGTGATTATAAAAGAAAATAAATTTTGGCTTTAAGAGTCAATGCAGTATATTATTCAAAAAATGTTGGTGAAAAATGAAGAGATAAATTGTCAATATAACTATCTATGAATGTTATAAATAAAACTTTTACTTAAAGGTACAATAAAGTGGTTATAAATGATGCTAAATTTTTTACATTAGCGATAAGTTTGGTATAACTATTAAAAGAAGTTGAGAATTTAATAGATGATTATTTATTTTTATGATAACATAAGTTTCTTATTTGTGGGTATATATATACTTTTTATATATGTACTTTAATTGTTAACTACTTCTTTTCTAATCATGGAAGTAGAGATGTCAAAGCAGATCAAATTTGATGAATCAACTTGTTTAACCTGTCAAAAACAATAAGTTGGGTTATATTTTGTAACTCTTTTTTTCAGAAAAATAATCTTTGCTCGACCTAAACAACATGTGGATTATGCCAGGTTTTATCCTTTTTCCTTTTTTGGTGGTGGGTTTTTTCTTCAAATTTTAGGCAAGTTTATCAACTTAACCCATCAACTTTTTTATTTTTATTTAATATTTTTCCAAGTTGACCCGTCAAATTCATCAAAACCATCATTTTTTAAATATTTTAATCGAATTAACCTGTCAATCCCTCATAAAATTGGGTGGTTAGCCTTCTCCGCCCATATTTCAAAATGGGTCAACCTACCCCTCGTCCTATTTTTTTGCCAACCTATGGCAAGGCCAAGATGTAGCGGAACATGTCAATTCGTTTGACATTTCTAACAAAAAGTAATAATCTTATTAATGCTTACATCATTTATATAATGTTTATTAAATGATAAAATATTAAGACTCAAATTATATTACTATATCTCAATTTGACATTATTAATTGTATCTTTTACACATAATAAAAAAATTTGAATCATAATTTTAATTTCTTTATAATTTTTTCTTTTATTTTCCCTATACTTTGTATTAAAAATTCTTTTAATTATCCCGTACATTGGACATATACAACACTCCAGATTAGATTGAAAATAGATAACTAAAAAGTTATATATGGGAATTTTTTTCCCCTTACAAAATTGAATAAGAGAAATGGCATTGTATTCACCAAAATATCAAAATTAAACTTATAAAATAATAATGTGATAAAAGTTATTATCTCATGCATTACACGTGTGTAAATAACTCTAGTTTGAAGTACAATTAAAACAAAAAATATCAGTCAAAACATGAGAAAGGTGTTGGGTATACATTACATGGAACCATTTTCTCACAGTATGCGACCAAATTGCAAATTCTAAGTCCAATGCCATAGGAAATGGATCTAGAGATGAAAAAAAACTGCATATTGTGCAGTTAAACATCCAAGAGTTGATATTTTACAAATAATTTTTATTTTTAATGTTTTATGATAAAATAAATTCATTTGATGTCTATGATCCTCTGCAATTAAAAAGTAACTGCAGAGGAGCTGATCCAATGCCATATTATCCTCGTGCTTCTCATTTGGATGTTCCCTAATCGTTCTCACTTGCTCTTCTCTTGACCTTTACCTATGTTTTTAACTAATTATTAAATTGATTTAACTCTTAATTATTTTATATAAAATACATTTATTTTATTTAGAATACACCCGTTTAGATAAATTAGTTAGTAGAAAAATATTAGTAACATAATTTTTTAAATATTTTTATAATAATTATTTTATTATTAATCTAAAAAATATATATTTTAATATTTTTAATAGTTTTTTAAAATATATAAAATAAATTAATAACAAAATATTAAAAAATAGGTTACTAATAATTTTCTCACACACGCAAAATACCCCTTCTAAGCTCAATACCGTAGGAAATGGATCAAGAGATGAAAAAAAAAACTGCATCTTGTGCAGTTAAACATCCAAGAGTTGATATTTTACAAATAATTTTTATTTTTAATATTTTATTATAAAATAAATTCATTTGATGTCTATGATCCTCTGCAATTAAAAAGTAACTGCAGAGGAGCTGATCCAATGCCATATTATCCTCGTGCTTCTCATTTGGATGTTCCCTAATCGTTCTCACTTGCTCTTCTCTTGACCTTTACCTATGTTTTTAACTAATTATTAAATTGATTTAACTCTTAATTATTTATAATTAATTATTCCCTCTTATATTTAGTAGGAATGCACCCGTTTAGATAAATTAGTTAGTAGGAAAATATTAGCAACATAAAAATATTTTTTAATACTTATTTTATTATTAATCTAAAAATAAATATAATTTAACATTTCTTTTTTAATAATTTTTTAAATATATAAAATAAATTAATAATAAAATAAATAATACAAAATATATTACTAATATTCTTCTAACTAAAATGCCCTTCTTTGTCCAAAAGAACAATGGCTGCGTGCCTGTGACACCTACTTACCCCACTGTAGTCGCTCAAACACAGTGCCAATGTGCCATAATCACAGGTTTTGCAAAGCACCAAGCTTAGCTTTTCCCTCAGGTTCTTTGCCCACGTTTTGGCCCCTCCACAAGTTAAAAGTGCACCATTTTTTTTTATTACAAAGTGCACCTTTTTATTATCCTTTTATTGTGAAAGCATGAATATGTCCATTATGTATGCAATTGTCATATGAAAATTTTATTAAATGAGAGAATCCTTTCCTATATGTAATTTGATCCAGGACCAGGATGAAATGGGTCCCATGAAGTAATTATCTGGTTCACACCAATTAGGCAATTATGGCAACACGTTGTGTTCAATGTCAAGTGGGAAGTATAATAGTCAGTCACTGATATATGTCAACACAATCAGCTTAAAAAAATAATAGAAAAATTACATTTTAGTTGTTAATTTAGAGCTGCACAAGTAGCAGTTTCTTTTTGCTATTATAGTGCATATATGGCTTCATTTTCTTTTCTTTTTCGTTTTTTTTTGCTAAGTTACAAAAATATAATCTTAATTTTTCTTAATGGCAACCAACTAGAATGGAGGAGAATGATAGAATTCATATTATAAAGATTTAAAACGAATGGGTTGGGTTAGGTGGCTCATAGAGCAACAACAAGCAAGTCGCACTCAGGACTCTAAATACCTACAATATTGAAACGTGAAGTCACATTTCAAGTTATTTCTTTAGTTTTGTCTTGACCTAGATATGGTGCCTATATTTAAATAAAGTTGGTCTTGGAAAGAGTCTCAAATTTCTTAAATATGTAATTTTAGGTGGATTTTAAAAAAATTAAAGCTTTTTTAGCCTTTTAATAAAAAAGTCCCATTCAATTCAACCCAGCTCACATCAAGCGCCTTCAACCTCTCCAGCTCTTTCGTCTCTCTTTCCTCAATCTCCTTTTCTTCCTCTCTCTCTCTCCAATTCCATTGAATCTATAAACCATGTTAAATTCCTAACCTACACTTCCATCCATTTGAGTCTTCTCAAATTCCCTTTTTTATTCAAAGGGAAAAAATTGCAGCAGAGGCCGAACAATGCCGTTTCCATGGAAGAAAAACAGGGTAACCCGAATATCCCAAATCGTCGCCGATCTCCAGTCACCAAAACGCGGTGCCTCCCTTGTCGTTGAGACTGGCTTCCCCACCTCCCTCATTGACCTCTTCGTTAAGAACCGGACCCGGTTCAGAAAACCCAAGTCCAAAAAACCGGTTCGCCTGGAAATCCCTGATCCGCCATCACCATCTCCGATCCGTCCTCCGTCCCCGGAGATATCGAGTTCGAGCGTTTTCACGGTGGTTTCCGCGGAGGCTCCGAGTTTGACGCCGTTGGTCACAGGAAACGACAACGTTCATGGAGATGATGGGGTTGCGGGTTCGGGTCGGGAGGTTAACCAGGTTGTCGAATGCGGTGGTGGGTCGGGTTCAAAAACGGTTCTTGCTGCTCTTTTGAAGATGTTCGTGGTGGTCGTTTTGATCACGAGTGTGAAGGAGCTTACCGTTGGGATCACCGTGTCAGCATTTGCGCTTCTGTTTCTTGAAATCGCAGGGAAACGTGTCGTTTCGTGTTTGAGACCTTGTTCCAATTCAAACGTGGGAAAAATAAATTTTTTGACCCAAAGGGTTTCTAATTCTGTCCGGTTCCAGAAGCCTCAGTTGAAGGTAAAGAAAGATTGTGAAGGTTCTGAATCATTAGTTGTTGAGGGTGAGAGTATAGTTGTGTCTGAATTGGTTGTTGGAGCTGAATGTACCTCTAATTCTTTGTCCTTTGAGGAAATTGAGGTTGTGGAAAACAAGAGTGAGGTTGTTGAAGAGACTTGTTTTGCTGGTTCTGAATTGGATTGTGTCGATGGAATTGGAGACAAGAAATGGGGTTGTCCTGAAATGCAAGAGGGTTCAAATGCAAAGGTTGTGGATTTATGTGAAATTTCCCAATGTAAAATTAAAGGTAGCCATAGTATTAAGTTTAAATCCAAGATGGTGAAGAAACTAGTGCCTAAAAAGTTGAGGGGCTCTAAGAAAGAGAAAAAGGAAAAGAAGGGTAAAAAGAGCGAAGCTGAGTCAAGCAGTGAAGGTTGTAGTACTGGTAAAGAAGATAAATTACCGATTTTTGAGGTAGAAAAGGAGCAAGGTGGTGTTGCAAATGATGAGGAAGAGAAAGGGAATAGATCACCGTTGTTGCCCAACATTGAACTAGAGTGTAAGAGAGAGGACAAGGTTGATCATGGAATCAATTGTTCCCAGGACTCTTCACTGGAAAGGATGGAGGAGGTAGCTGTGAATAGTGAAGAGAAGAGAATAGATAGAGTTGGGGATTCAGGGTACACAATTCTATTTGTAATAGCACTTGCTGGGCTTGTCGTGGGTCGTTTCCCGGCACTGATACTTACAATGACATGGTGTTTTATGCTAAAGATAGTTACAACATGAGGGAGATCACAGAATGTGCCTCTGATCAAATGTTCAGTTTCAAAGTCTTGATGGAACATTGGGTGGTCTTTGGTGAAAGAAGCTCTCCTTGCCCTATTTTGCTTCTGTTTTTCTGTTCTTTCTCTCTTTTTAGTAAATTATCATGTTATACAACTGAAAAATTTTCATGCAAGATGCAAGTCTAGAAAAACACTGAAAGCTTATCCATGTGATAGGAACTCCAACCATTTGTTGGGAATCCAACTTGATGCGATGTAAATTTATATATACAAATGATAGTGAATACATTCTTTGATTGTCTGTATTGTGTTATCTTATGTTGCAAGTTTGTAACCTGCAATCTTTGTTACCCTTTATGTGGCTTATGCATAGGCTCACTCATGTGGGAGCATGGATGCACCTATCTTTATAGCCGTTGAATTGGCTAAAATCTCAATCAACGGCAGCAGCGCTTTACCGATTAATTGATTATCCGATTAAAGAGAAAAGAGTTTAATTTCAGAATAACCCTACGGCTCGTTTGGTATAAAAGACAAATCAGACCTAATAGTATTACATATGATAGTATAAGGCTTGATAGTATAAGACCTGATATAATAAGGCCTAATACGTAATGGTTGAGAATATCAAAATGTTTAAAATTATAATGGAAAAGTCTTTATAACAGCTTACACATAAAAACTCAATCAGACTTAATCTCACCTCTTAAAGTTTGATTAAGTTATCTATTATTTTAATGTATAAGAAGAGTTTGATAGATAAATTTATACAATATAATATTTACACTAAACAAATGATAAGGTCATAATGTATTATATTAGTTTATCTTATCAAGTCTAATACAGCATGTTAAGCATGTCCTTAATGTCCATTAAATTTCATGTGTCATCTAATAGCTATGATTTAAAGTACTAATTAAATTAATAATTAAACTAATTGCTGCAAAGAAGTTTGCCCCAAATGAAAGAACCCTAAACCCAAACGCATCGGAGTCGTCTTTATGCATTAGCATAAAGAGAAGCAGTGCTATAATGAGAATGGCGTTGCATAGTCATTTGATTTGGCACTCCAATAACACAAACAAATGGCTTTGTCCAACCTAAATACTAATGGAAAACATAAGATAATGGCACTGCATATGTCTTAGGCTCTTCCAGGTCGTTTAAAAATGAGGAAAGAGTGACGGAGAAGTATTCTGTGTTTGAGAAAATTGTGAAAATTTAATTATGTTCAGTAATTGATTATTATATAAATTTTTTTATTATAATCGATTATAATTAATTTATATTTATGTTTAGATATATTAATTAAAAAAATTTAAATTAATTTAATTTGTTTAAATAATATAAAAAAATTATTTTTATATATTAAATTATTAAAATAAATATAAAATAATTAAAAAAATTATTTTTTAAAAATAAAATAATATTTACATCTCAAAATATAAAAAATAATTTATAAATTAAAATTATAAATTTTAATATTTAATATTATAAAAATTAATTTTAAAATTTTTTTATAATACATTAAATTTCATGTCTAATATCTGATTTTTTCAAACGTATACAAATAATCTTTTAAAAAAAAACTGTTTGAATAATAAAAACATCATTACCAAACACACACTCCCAGTCTTCTGATTTATTTCTTGATTGGCAGAGAGTGACAAAGAAGCATATGAGAGAGATGAGACTCAAAAGAAGAGAGAAAGTCTTCAAGGATCTCTCCGGCAACCTCGACCCAACAAACTGACACTGTTCGACGAAGAGAGTGAGGAGGACCAAAGAGCTTAGTAATTTCTACAAAAAAGTGAGTTCCATACTTCATTCTGATAGATCTATTCTGTCTTCTACAGTTAAAATGCCGACGGTAATGTGTCTGGGGGAGTAGGTAGGTGTGGAGTAAAATAAAGTTTGCAATTTCACTTACTAAATGGGTAACTTTGTAAATACGCATTACTGGTCCACACAGACTCGAAAACTTGGTAAGGTGCACTGTAGAACTAGTCCTTCTGCATATATGCAGTTATTTATTTCTTAGGAAATCTAATTTGAATGTCCAAATGGATGTTCTTTCTCTTGCCTTGGTAAAGACGGCGAGATCCAAACATTATTTTCAAATTCTTTATCCATTTTGTCCAATATTTTTTAATATATAGCACATTATTTAATTCTATAAAAATTTACCTATATTTTGCTTTATTGCAAATCTTTACTTAATTAGTCCCAAGTTCCAATAAAATAGAAAGAGTTGTGTTACAGTCGATAGTTAACATAAAATTTTATTCATAAAATTTTGTTAAATCTTTTATGACATAGACATATGGTGTGATTGTGTAAATGATATGTTGTTACATGTAAGTAACACATTGTATGACTCAAGTATGTCAAATTTGTAAGAACCGCTATAACGGCACCTATGTATAGTAAAAAATAAGTAAGAATTCTTACATTTTTATGAATGAGTGTAAGTAAAGAAGCTAATTTATGATAGTAGAATTCATTTTGAAACTTGAAATATTGACACACATGTAAATAAATAGAAATAGTTGACATCATGATTATTTATTCTAGATTTTTCAATGATTTTTTATTTTAAAATAGTTAACACTTGTTTTAAAAGACGGGAAGAATGTCTTATCACATACAAAAGTAGAGTTTCTTGCCACAAATTGATTTATTTTTGGCAAGGAAATCAAATAGAAATTTTTCCATGGATTGAAAGTTATCCTTGGAGAGAGATTGGCTAACCAACACAGGGTTTTGGTTATGGATGTACGTGTCAAGATGAGAAGAAGGAGAAATTGCTAAGACATGGTCCCAAGGATTAAGTGGTAGCAACTAAAGGAAGGGAAACAAATGATCTTTCAAAAGAAGGTTTTTGAGGAAGAGATTTGGGAGGCATAAGGACACTCCAACGATATGTGGGATGAGATGGACAAAGGGATTAGGAAAGTAGTAAAAGAGACATTTGGTGAATCAAGTGGCTTCAAACCTAAGGATAAAAAATCTTGGTGGTGGGAAACTAGTGTTCAAGAGAATGTTAGAGTTAAAAGAGAGTGTTATAAAACTTGGAACTTGTATAAAAATGATGAGAATTGGGAAAATATAAGATAGTTAAGAAAGATACTAAGAAGGTGGTGAGTGAGGTGAAAGTTAAAGCGTTAAATGAGTTATATCAATATTTAGCACCAAAGACAAGGAAATAAATATTTATAGGTTTGCTAAAGGTAGAGAAAGAAAAACAAGAGACATAGATCAAGTGACTCATATTTTAGAGAACCAATTTCGTTTTACGCTTAAGAGGTCAACTATGGAAGTAATATACCTCTACGAAGATTAATAGAGAGGTATAAAAGGAAGTAAAAAGATCTACACATAATTTTCATTGATTTGGAAAAAAAAACTTGTGATAGGATACCAAGAGAGATCTTGTGAAAGGCTTTGGAAAAGAAAGAAGTTTGTATCACCTATATTCGAACAATCAAATATATGTATGATAGGATTAAAATTATAGTGTGCAAACACATGATAGGGTCATAGAAGATTTCCCTATAACTATAGGATTACACCAATGGTCAACTTTAAGTCTCTATCATTTTTCCTTGGTCTTGGATATGCATATCTAAGAGTCGTTGCTACATTGTATGCTTTCTACAGATGATATAGTTAAAAGTAGGAGAGTCGAGAGAGGGAATAAATAGGAAGTTAGAGTTATGGAGACGAACTTTGAAAGCACGTGACTTCCGTTTAAGTAGAAGTAAAATGAAGTATATGGAATATAAGTTTTGCAAGAAGTGTGCCAACATTATCTTAGAGGTGAAAATTAAAGATCATACTGTACCACAAGTTATATAATTTAGGTATCTTTGATATATCATATAAAATAACGAAGAAATAGAGGAAGATATAAATCATAGGATTCAAACTTAGTAGATAAGGGTGATTGTAAGCTCTGAAGTCCTTCAAAAACATTCATTTGCTGAAGCTCTTTAGCAGTTTCTGAATTTTGATGATCAATAAACTTAACATTAGGATCTTTTTAACTAACAAGTTGTCTTTAGTGTTTAAACAAATAGATTGAGAAGATCCTTAGACTCTTATTGCACATATTGAAATTTATCTAAGTTATGTATGATGAGAATCTCAATGTAATCAAAGCTGTCTTCGAAGGACTTTTGAAAAAGACTAAGTATGGAATTAAACTCTAAAAGGAACAACTGTAAAATAAGGAAGTCGAGCAAAATCCTTCAAAAGAAAAGTTTCTAAAATTAAGTTCATCTAAAGACAAACTTCATAACAAAGTCCATCAAAAGACAAACTTTAGAAGTAAAGTCAATCACAAGGCAATGATCAGAAGTAATATCATCAAAAGATAGTTTTATCAGAAACATCAAGTATCAAAAGAATTAATCTTTTCATAAATATATTCAGAAGACATATCCTATACAAAAATAGCAAAAAAGTCAAAAAGTCTCCTAAATTTGAATCTTTTATCTATCACTAGAAAAAAAACAATTAAGAAAAAGTTAACTAGTTGTTATTAGACAAGAAAACAATAACTATACTCAAAACAGTAATCATTGAAGCTTCAAACATCTGATTTAATTTTTTATCGGTCAGACCAATTCAATTGACCAATCTAATTTGATTTTTAAAATATTAAATTCGACTTGATATGATAGGTGAATATTATTTTAAGTTTTAACACTTCTAAATATAACAAGGTCAATGCTTCACCTGACCGATTTGGGTTAGTCACCTTTTTAAGTTGGGTCAATTTTTTTATTTTCTATTTTTTTTAAAGTGCTTATGAATACGGTTTGGCTTGTCCTAAATTTAATTTAATTTTGTCTACGGTTTGTCCAAAAAAATTAACAGACCTCTTTTGACACTATTAAATAAAATGAGCCTCGGCCCAACTTGATTTGAGGTAGGCACTTGTATTTCAAGCATTCGAATATGGCAACTCAATAGCAATTCAGGATAAACGGGTGGTCCTGATAGGTCAAGCTTATTTTAAGATATTTAAATGAATGACTCTACCTTAGTCTGAGGACCTGATTCCCATTGATAATATGGTCTATAATAATATGGCCTGGTTAACCAAAAATAATAATATTATGGCCTGCCGAGAGTGATTGGATTTGGACCCATTTCACACAATTAAATGACTTCTAACACCAATTAGTAGATAAATTAAGGGGTGTTTGAAAGTTTCTAAAAATTAAATATCTAAGTATAGTAGAGTCAGTTTTTAAATATAATGTATTTGATAATTACCTAAATTTTTAAAAATTGGTTTTCATCTAAACCAATTTTAAGATAAAAATGGTTATTAAAAAACTATTTTAAAGTTAGTTTTTTCTAATCTAACTTTTTTATACTCTCTCACCCCCTTTTTTGTGCAACATCTATCTCATCATTTTTTTTCTTTTTCTCATGCTTTGTTTTCATCTCAATATTTAAATTTAAAATTTTATAACTAGTTTAAGACAATTTTTAACCAAACTAAGAATAAATTAAAATTGGTTACAAAATAATCTGAATATATATGACTAATTTATCTTAAATAGTTCTGAATCGATTTTAATGGTTGTCAAACTACCCCTAAATATGTTTGTTTAGATTAACTTATTATATATTAAAAATATTTTATAATTAAAAGTTTCGTGAGAGATCTTTCTAAAAATAAATGATTATTTCTCCTAAACTAATCTAAACTAAATATGCAATAAGTCCAGAAGAATTTTTCAAACACTAATTTCTAGGGACTAGGCTGGCTTGGCTCCACTAAAAAAAATAGAACAATGATATTTACATATTATTTTTATTATACTATTTTTATATTAATTTTAAGATAATAAAATAAGAAAAACACACATTTATAATCTTAGTTATTTTCTTAAAGAATGTAGCATAAAGAAAAGTATAAAAATTTTAGTGTGCATGTTGTAATACCCTAGATAGCATGTTAGACTTGTTTATGTGTTCAAAAAGTAATATATGACTTACTTAGCATGTATGTATATTTTTTGTGATAATTTGAGTTAGTTTAAGTACTTAGTTGCAATTCGGACTGTGAAAAATAGCTTAAAATAGTTCAGATAATAGCATTAATTACTTAGGAGAGAGAAATAAATATGAATAATTTATTTCTAGGTCACAAATATGTAGAATGAGCTACAGATAAAGTTTCAAGATAAACTGAGTTAGTTTGACATTTTTAGGCATACTCGTTGTCTAATTATAGCCAGTTTGACTAGTAACGGATATGAAAATATCAAATAATGTTGAAACGAATTTTTATATGAATCTTAGTATTTATTTTAAAGTTGTTGGAAGTTAGAAATATAGATTTAGCTAAATCTGAGTGTTTTTAGCAGATTGAGATTTTATCAGTTTTGACCTAAATGTCATGAGTCTTAGTTCCTCTTTTTAAGACTTCTCTCATGGTTCTTTGCTACACAAAAAAACAAAAGCAGAAAACTTGCAAGGAGAAAGAGAGAAAGGAGAAGCAAATGCCAAGGAGGAGGAAGAGAGAAAGAGGAAATCTAAAGGGAAAGCCAAAGCTTGAGATCCAGCCAACCTTGAATCTCTACTCAGCTGTTAAAGGTAAGGTTTTGTGATCAAATTCACTTCTTGTTACTCTTTTATCTATTTATGCAATTAGGTTTTTTAATAAGCCAAATTAAGTTCTAGAAGTGTTTGATGTGTTTTGATTGCATGATTGAATTTCTTTGGTCATTTGTGACTTGTTCAAAGTATAATTCTGAGTTAGAAGCTTAAAATTTGTCATTTAGGCCTTTGAATCCCAATTTAAGGGTTAGGTCACCTTATAAGTGATTTTGATCCATAATCCAAATTAAGAGGTTTTGATTAGTGATTGATGATTCTTATATGTTTATGAACTGATTAGGAACTTAAAATCACTTAGAAACTAAGTTGGAATGGTCAAAATCTGAGAAAATGACCAATGAAACAGTACCACGTTCTGCAGAATTATGCAGAACCTGAAATCTACTGATAACGTCGCGGCGTGAGAGACGCCGTGCCGCGGCATAACGATGAAATGCTTGAATGCCACTGCGTGAGGTAGGTAATGTTGCAGCATGAGGCCAGTTTTCGCAGCACGCGCCGCGACGTTAAGAACGCTATATCGGGCGTGAAGGAGATGCTGCTTCAGAAGTAAAACTGGAGGCTAGGACGCCGCGACGTGTCCAAGTTAGTGTCGCGGCGTTAGTGTCAGGAACCTTAAAAATGTCATTTATGATATTTTGAAGTTCTAAATTATATGGAATCATTAGTATATATTTCCTAAAGTGTGTTAAGACACTAATAGGGATAGTTTTCAAGAAGAGAATTATACCTAGTATGCATAGGAAAGCTTGATAGTACTGATTTTGTGATTATCCTTTGACAGCATTCATAAAGGTCAAGAGAAATCAAAAGGGTGTCTGATAGACTCAATGGAGGAAGGACATAACACTGATAAGTCGATAGTGTCAAGGCCAGAAAAGATAAGTAGGGATCCATAATGTTTTTCAGAATCAGGATTTAGACGGAACTTGTAACGTCCCAACTAATGACATATCTGGTTTACGCATCAGTAATTATAATTTGGTACATTACTTATGAATATCCACAAATTATTCAAATAAATATTTTAATAATATACAAAATATGAGTCTTCGCGGAAGCATAATTTACATACTTAGTGAAAGAAATGATATACCAACTATACATCGCCACACGTTATATACAAATTTTATCGAATAAATAAAATTACTAGAACTAGTTGGTAAATACCTAACTATGAACATCCTAACTAATCCTTCAAGTACGCTCCATACACTTTCTGATCTGCTCGGCCACCTGGAATTATCATGGAAACCATAGAGAATAGTGGGGGTGAGAATCAAAATTCTCAGTAGTTTGTTTTAAACCGTGTCATCATAATAATTACAGCTATTTAAAAAAAATATCATTTTCATTCAAAACATTTATTATTATTCTAGGAAGGTGGCTAAAGGCCAAACCAAGTCATTCCTCTTCCCGAAATAGATAGTCCATTTATCATTATGAAAATCAGTCGTAATCGTTAAAAATCACATCAAATCCAAAGTCATTAAATTGGAATCCATGTCATCAAAACATAATCACTTTTCCAATCTCAATATATCATGATAAAAAATCTCATCATATATCATTCGTTAGATTCATCTTTTGTTCATGCTAGCATTACAAAATCATTTACTTAATAGTAGTCTGCTTTTAGGTTGGTGCACATCAACCTCTTCATGGCCGTACGTCACCACACAGAACTATTCCGGGTAACTAGGCCCAGTCCTCCAATGTCTAGCTCAGAGGAAGTACGTCTCCTCAATATCAAAATTAGGGTTAGACTTCAATCTATCATGATAAGGAGAATGTACGTTATCTCACAATATCAATCATCGGTCATGAATGAGAGTTACGTTACTCAAACTATCCAGGATATAGGATTATCCCAAGTAGTGAGGGAAACACTCATCCTCAACCACTTAATGACTAGGGAAGCTCAGCTAAAGAGGAAGGTTCTTCCTTAACCTCAATTACTCTGGTATAGAGAAGATCACATATTCTCTTACCATTAACCAAGACTTACCCTAGTACAAGTATATCCAAAATCCATCTCGGCATAGTTCCACAAAGTGAATACCCATGAGAGAAAATCATTTCATCATATAATCATGTATGCATAATGTATAATTAAATCATTCTCATCATGGATATTCAAATTTATCAATCAATCACATATGATTCAATATTATCAATTAATCTCACTTGATGTAAACATATCATGCAATCAAGCATCATTTTATCACACATTTCATCAAATACCTAGAGAAGTATTTTAACACTCTTAAAAGAGCATACATGAGTGATTCTAACACTTAGAGAAACTCATTTTCTCAATCCAACACATTACCCCTTGATACTCCACCTCAATAGGATTATCTAAGGTCTCTCTAAGACTCCTAGCCTTATAGAATGTCAAAACATGCATTTTCTAACCAAAAATGCATCTTGCTCAATCTCAACATTTGACCTTTATTCAGTAAAATGAGCATAACTTGAGCTATGGATGTCGAAACGAGGTGATTTCAGTGACATTGGAAAGCTAAGAGAAAGAGTTATAACTTTTATGAAAATCACAAGAGCTCATTCTCATTACAGAGGGAGACACGGCCGTGTCATTTGACACAGACATGTTATTTGACACGGCCTACCCTATGTTCTTATCCGTGAACAAAATTCACGAATTTCACTCTGGAAGCCGCGGCGTGAAAACCTGGCGTCGCGGCATGAGAGGCGCAACAGCACTAGATTTTCCTGGTTTTCAGCCAAAAATCCATCCTTTTTCTAACTCAAACCAGAAACCAGTCCAACAATCATCAATAAATTATTAAAGTTATCATGTTCAAGTATCAAAGTCTTCATTCAAAATTACTAATCAAAAGAGGGTTTAATACCGCTTTTTCAACCTCAAAAACCATGGAAAACTAATATCACAAATCTTATTTCCTTACTTTAAAAACCAAGATCAAACCATTATCAAGCTTAAAGGAACAAGAATCAAGCATAAAAATCAGATTTAATATGAAAAACCCTTTCCTTTTTCTTGCTTAAAATAGCAACCAAAACAAGAAGGAAATGGAGAGTGAGTAAAAGAAAACGTTTTCCCCTACCTTGGTTTCCATAGCTGCATGCCTTTCCATTCTTGATTTTCTTCTTTGGTTCTTGCTTGCTCTTTCTTCTTTCTCTCCTTTTCGTTTATGTCTTTGCCCTCTTCTCTTCTTTCTTTTGCTCTTCCTTCTTTCTCTCCTTTTCGTTTCTGTCTTTCCCTTTTCTCTTCTTTCTTTTCTTTGTTTTCTCTTCTCTTTCTTTTCTTCTATTGAAGACGCATGAGAGAGAGATAAGGAAGGATGAGAAATATCTCATCTTTCAAAAGATGAGTTCAAGTGCAAAATGGTCATTTTGTCAAACTTCGTATCTGTTAAGAATACTTTAATTTTACTAAATCAAGTTTATTAACTTCCAACAACTATAGAATAAATCTTAATATTTATCTAAATTCTTATTTCATCATTTTTATGAATTTTCATATATTTCATTTCTCAATCTGGAATTAAAACACTTTTACAGTGTCTTTAAAAATACCAAACTAACTCCGTTTGTCCTCAAAATTTAACCACATCCTCTTTCACACATTTGTGACATATTAATAAAATCTTCCTTATTTATTTCCTTTGATTTAGCATTTATGTAATTTTCCTGAGTCAAAATAGTCATTTTACACGTTTTGTGTTATGGTAAAGTGCCTAAATTAACTCAAAACATCTCGAAAATTAACAGATATGTTAAACAAGCATTATGGTACCTTGTGATCATATATAAGTCTAACTTGCTAAAAAGATAATGCTATAGAACTTCTCATGTGCTAAGATATATGTGTAGTGTGAGGATATATCTCTACTTGTTACAAAATAACACAAGAAACCAGTAATTCCTAAGATTTTTTACATTTCGGTTCTAAGTTGAATTAGATGTATGTATGAGATGTAAGTTAACTAGGTTTATCTAAATATTGTGATTAAACATTGTAGATGTTTTAAACATGTTTCATTAGTAATTATTGAGATTATGTTTAATTATGTTATGTATGTTGGTTTTGATTACTCATACTGAGAATATAGTTTTCTCACCCCGCTGTGTATCATGTAATTCCAGATGAAACTTCTTCTAAGGGTAAGAAGAAGAAAGAAGCTAAAGATTAGACTAGTTTATGTATTATGTTTCAATTTGTTGTACTTATTAGTATTACTTTTGAAATATACAGAGTTATGTAACACTTCAAGCCTTTATTAAGGCTAGTGATGTATATATATTTTGATGTATTATGATATAAGCATTGTGTTTTTGCATTGCATATGACTCTCTATAGTGTTTCCAAATAACATTATAGATATAAATATATGATTAGTATGTATGTAATGATATTATAATGCTAAGTATCTCTTTATATGAGGTATATACTGAGATATTGGTATTAAGATGTTACACATGTATCATTTTCAAAAAACATAAAACCCTGTGGATCATGATATAGATTATGGGTGCTCATGACCCAGTTGGCCTGTAGTTAATTTAGTCAAATTTAGTTCTTGAAAATAGACCTCATGTAAATTTTAAATTGTGTTTGGGCCACATTTTGAATTGGCTTAATATGCCTGATATTACTTATTATATTAAAATTTATAATTTTATAAAAATTAATAATAAATTATAAGATTTTTTTACTTAAATTAATATTTTTATATTAATATAATTTATTTTCAAATATATTTTATAAAATATCTTATAATTTTTATTTTATATTTTTAAAATTTTTATAACTTAACTACATATAATATTTAAAATTATAAATTTTATCTAAATATCCAATTGATCTAATTCTAACCTAATCATTTATCAAGTTATATTCTAGTTGAGTTAAGGTCTTAAAATTTTCCTTGATAATAATATTGGGTGAGTGAGGTTCGACTGTATTATACCGGACCCAACCCGAACATGTATAATGTATATATCTTGAGGATGAGGTCTATCATGTTAAGAAGATAGAAAAAAAATTAACTCTGACTTTTTCTGTTTTTTTTATATCACTTTTTATACTTATTTTTATATTATTAATTACGTATATATTTATTATTATTATTTGTATTTAATCATAATTTTTTAAAAAATATAAATAATATTACATTTTAAAAAAGAGTGTAAGACTATTAGACTAGCGTTAAAAAACAAAAAACAAAACAAAAGCAGCTTTACCCTTTGACGAAATGGCCAGGTCATCGAGACCAAAAGTGGAAAACCGGTGAGGTTTTCTATTCTAAGCGACAGGCTGTTAATGGTTAGAATAAAATGGAAGGCGCAAATGCCACTGAAATGGAGATCCAGATTGGCTTCCCAACCCCAAACCCCCCCTAAATACTCATGCACTTCAATTTCGTATTGTGCTTCATTCAAAACTCCCTCTCGCGCTGCACCACTCACCCACACCCAAACGCGAAGAGGGTGCACCCTGTGCTGCGGTGAAACCATTGTTTGCACACACAGCAGAAACTCTCTCATTTGGATCTCACCACATTCTGCACGGTTTGTTTTTCCGTTTTTTATTTCTAGTCTATTATTTTCATTTAGTTGCTTTATTGTGTTTTGTGTTTCTTTGCTCCAAATATTGGCAAATTCTGATAATTATTGTCCTAATTCATGTTTTGTTTTATGGTTTTTTTTATTCTGTTTTCATCTTCAGTGGCAAGATAACCACACACAAATTTGATGTTGATTTGAATAAGCCCGTTGTTTGCCAGGTAAAGGCAGAATCGCTCTAGGTCGAGAGTTTCTTGTGTATTTCGAGAGTATTATACCAATTTAATAAAAATGTCACATGTGATACTTATAATTATACACATTCTTAAATCAAAAAATAAAATATTATTAAATTAAAATTAAACCGTTATAAAACTAATTTTGAGAGTATTTTAAAATTTTTCCTCAAGAACTTGTTTTAAACATGTTCTCCATGCCTAGTCTTGCTGTAGATTTCGGTTTTATAATATATATATATATATATAAACAAGTACGTACGGGTGTTTTGAAGTTAAAAAAACTGCATTAGTCACTTATTTATATTTCTTAAACATTGCATCCTAATGGAAAATAATTTTTCCTAAGAATTTCTTTTAAAAAAAGCTTATTAAAAGTAAGTTCCTTAATTATTATTTTTTTCATATGTTTTTCTACCCAAACTAGTTAACCTTCAGTCTAACTCATATCTTTAATATTTTACAGGTTGGGCATCTTGGAGAAGCTTATGAAGAGTGGGTGCACCAGCCTATTATAAGCAAGGAAGGCCCTCGTTTTTTTGAAAGCAATTTCTTGGAGGTATATATTGGTAAATCAAAGCAATTTCAAGTCATAGTTTATAATTATATATCACATACATGAACCGCCCCAATTAAGTTGGTCAGAGTTTTGTCAAGTCTTTTGTTGATGGGTTATCTATAACTACTTCCGTAAGCATTTATTGAACCTGGAAACCTGCCCTCATCTTAGGATAGGATAAGTTATCATTGAATCTAAATTTTTATGTACAAAAACAAAAATTAAGCTTTGATAATATGTTTCATTCAGCTGTGTTCTTGACTTGTTGCTACTTGGAACAGTTCTTCACACGCACTGCCTGGTGGGTGATTCCAGTTGTTTGGGTGCCAGTTGCAAGTTGGTTTATTTCTAACTCTGTACGAATGGGCCTCAATTGTCCTCATGTTGCTCTATTCGTGGTTCTTGGCATTTTCTTTTGGACATTTGCGGAATACATGTTGCACCGTTTTCTTTTCCACGTTAAAACAAAGAGCTACTGGTTAGATCTCTCTCTCTTCTCCATTACCATGTATCATTCAGTATATAAATCATTTCTCACATTAGTTATAGCATTAAAAATATAATTAAAGCATGTATAAAAAAATGTAATTAAAGTAAAAAATACTAATATCTTATACAGCTGAAGTGATACAATAAAGTAGTATATAGTAAGAAACTTCTCTTAAACTAGAAGCAACTAAGTGGAGAATTTCTCATGAAACCATATGTTAAGTTTTGCATGTAATTGTCTTTAACCTATTGGTTCGAGTGACACTGAATTTTTATTTTTATTTTTTTGGTTTAATGTTGCACTAGGGGAAATACCATGCATTATCTTCTCCATGGCTGCCACCATAAGCACCCCATGGATGGCTTGAGACTTGTTTTCCCCCCAGCAGCAGCCGCCATATTAGCCGTACCGGTATCTATTTTCTACCACATTATACTATATAACGCATTTTCATACCTTTATTACCTCTGTACCAATGGTTTTCAAGAGTAAATTGCGATAAGAGGTTTCATGAATTGATGTTAGTGTTTTTGTCTGCCGTGTCCAGATCTGGAACTTAGTGAAGCTTATATGCACCCGTTCCACTGCTCCTGCTATGTTTGGAGGTATTTTATTGGGCTATGTGATGTATGATTGCACCCATTACTACTTGCACCATGGTCAACCAAAGACTGAAGTGCCCCGAAATCTTAAGGTAAAAGCACTTCCCCTCCTTTAACTATGGATGACAATTAAATTACAATTCCTTAATCCAATGTGTTGCTTTGCAAAATCATCTTGTCAAGTAATAATAGTTGTATAATTTACCAGATGTATTAGTTGATCAAAAGTTGGTCTTTTGGCATTTATGAATATCTTATTTGATTAGAAATTGAAGGACATTAAATTCATGTACAGTGAATGTTGAGGCATTCTTTTTCATTTTATTTGTTAAGAGTCTTACATTGCATGTTTCAATATTTCGGATGCAGTTTATATATCTGTTGAGTCACTCCACTTAATGCCAATTGATTTTAGATTTGAATCTCACATGATATCAGAATCAAGATTTCATCTCTGTTTCCGTCTACATCTATGGAGGGGGTTTTAGATTAGAATCTCACATTATTTATACTCATGAGTCTCTTAAACATGGGTCCAAATCATGATAGCATTCTTATCTTAATTCTTAAAGAGATTTGGATCCTCTGATTTTCTTTAGGAACAATAGTGCTTTTTTCAGAGAAACACAAACAGCTCTGCGCAGAACATGAAGGTGTTTGTGTCTTTCTTTTACCAACATGATATTGTCATATTATGTTGCACCTTTCTGTATGATAAATTATCTAAATCTTGTAAGCTAGAAAAAGATAAATGATCTTTCCTTCCTTATTTTGCAGAAGTACCACTTGAATCATCACTATCGGATCCAGAACTATGGCTTTGGGATCACTTCACCACTATGGGATTTGGTTTTTGGAACTGTTCCTCCTCCATCAAAGGTGGATGCCAAACGTAGATAAGTGACTGTCATGGGTTGCATTTTCTCATTGGTTAAGATCATAGCAATTTCAGGAGTTCAAAATGTCAAAAAAAAAAAATTAAAAAAAAATCGGGAGTTCAGACAAAATATGTCAAGAGTTCATGCTTTTAATTGCCTAATTTATTTTTGCTCCTTAATTGATGTTTCTGAGGGTTATTAATGTGCCATCTTGTGTCAAACATCCTGTGAAATTTGATAATATGTATCAAATTTATGTCATAAAACTCTCCTACCTGTGCATAGTCCTTTCTGCCGTAACTCACACCACGAATATCGTTGTTGCCTGGGATGGCTTGGTGTAGGTTAACTTCTACTTTTAAAGAAATCAAGAGATTCAATTACCTCAATTCCACGATAGGCGAAAATTACACAATTATTTTGTTTTACAATTGCACACAAACTACACACTATTTCATCTAGGCAAATAGGAGGACTTTTTCGAACTTTTTTTTTTCTTGTTAAGCTTAAATAGATACATGACATTGGTGTGTTCTGTAAGCAGCATTAGTCTTTGTTATATATGATTTAAAAGCATAACCGGATAAATCGGTGAAATGCTATGACGCTTCATGTAGTTGACAAAAACAACGTTATAGATAGGAGCGCAATGTAATTAATCAAGTTTGTCTCTCTGTCCGAAGGGCCAAATTATTGTGGATTTAACACTGGTGCCATTTGTTTTTATTTTTTAATAAACTTTTGATTTTGCTTTTAATTTGATGTATTAGAGTACCACCGCCAGGTACTTGCTTATGATCAAGATAAAAAATATTAAACGAAAAAGGAAAAAAAAAACAATACTTCCTGCACTAGCTTGGACTTCAGTTTGCCAACCTACCCAAGAATCCATGCAGGGAGACTTCACTAACAAATATGATCACTCTATGCAAAAGAAAAAAAAAAGGACAAAGACGAATACTGAATAGCCGACAGGAAAAGTAAAAAGAGTTGTGTTATTTAAATCAACTCTATTTTTCTTATCACAAATAATATATACACTTTTTTTTACACATTATTTAATATCATTCATTATACATATTTTTTAATCATATACTTTTAAAAAAGATATGTACAATATTTATACTTTTAAAAGAGATGTAAGATCATCTTTTTCCTATTTAAATACTCAAAATACGATACTCAAATGATACTTCACTCATATTTATATATAATACGTTTATTCTAATTTTATATACAATATATAATAATATCTAGTTACATTCATGTCTACATGATGTTGTATTGGGGATGTATAAAACATATTTTCCAAGGAAAAAATAAAAAAGGTAACCGCTTATATCACCATTTATGATAGGTTCAGTTTGTTCTAATATTTAATAATTTAATCTTCACTATTTTTTTAATGCAAAATAAACAACTACAATACTCTTTTTACCAAAGTTAATAGTTAATTACAATTTTGTCAATGACATGGTTATTTGTTTGAAAAAATGTATTCGAATTTTAATTTTTGTCAGTCTTGATATATTTACTAGTAGGACAATGCTTGTCTTATGTAAAAGAATTAAGACTTATAGTTAAGGAAGCTTGTATATAGATTCGGGATACAAATACGACATAATATGAATATATTGATAAGGCAAAAAGTTTTAAAAAAAATTAAAAGATATATAGATAGAAAGTATTTAAAAGTATCAAAGTATCTCGATATGATACATATTAGATATCGATACGAAAATTATTTTGAAGTATCAGTGTAACATAGCTTTTAGCTTTACAATAAAAGATAACTAGAGGACTAGAGATTTAGAAACAATAATATTTTTTTAACACCCAGAATATGATACTTGCTTGGGACATCATGTTACATGTGAATGTGATTCACTGTTCTTGTATACCATATGAATGACTTCATGTTCTAATAATATATGGTGGGGATCGCAATTAGAGGTGTTCAAGACCCGTTTCATCATATCCCATCTGATAATTCATCTCTTTCTAAAGTTAATTGGGTCAAGTTAAGGCTTTGAAAATTAGTTCTGATATATTTTTAGGTTAGATTTGGGTCAAACTTTAGGTTGACCCGACCCTACCCGATGCCACGTAATACTTTAATTTTTTTTTTGAAAACTAATGATAAATTACAAAATTTATAGATTTAAATTAATATATTTTGCATAACATAATAATATTTTTCTATTGATATAATTTATTTTAAAATATATATTATAAAACTTCCCTTACTTTTAATGTTAGACTTCTAAAATATTATGAATTAACAATGTAAAATATCCAGATCCAAAGAAATAACTCGATCAAACTATCAGGTCGAATTTGAATCAAACAAAATTCATCCCATAAATATCGCTATTCTCAATAAGAGCTTGTAACTGCTGAAAAACACTTTCAAATTAGTTTTCAAATGATTGAATAAATTCTATCAATACATGTAGTAAGGATTGGAAGCTTTAATGTGACACAAACAGAAACCATTTCTTCTTATTGGGTAATACTTTTCATTGGAAGCTTTTGTATGTGAAGATATTTCCTTTTACATTAACTTTTAAATAAACCCTTAATTTCGTCTTTTAAATATTTTTTAAACATAAATTTGGTCTTTGAAAATTTTAGTGGATTGATATGTCCTATTGGACCAAAGCCCAACAGTTTACACATAACTCACCACTTAAGGTTAAGGGACCTCACCCTCTATATAAGCATACACTTACGAGTACCTTAAGTTGATTCATTTTTTCTACCTTTACACTTTTCTTTTTTTGGCTTTAAGATTGACTTAAGTATCAGAGTGTCTTTGTAGATATCAGGTTGATCGCCATTGCCTACCAGTGCAAAGCTCTTTGGCGACCTCATACAGTTCCAAGACCACCCGCTCAAGTAGAAGGTGGAACAATAACAAAATTAAATTAGTTTTTTTTTTTTGGTATTAGAGACCCTACTAGGATCTAGGGGAAGCCCTACCAATTGGGTGGTACCTAAGAGATTCTCACTAAGTTGCCAATGGGGAAGGGAAGGGAGAAGAGGGAAAGAGAATGGATAAGAGATGTTTTATCAGGGAAAGTTGAACCCCATACTAAGAACTTTGCAAGTAAATGTCTCAACCAAGTGAGTTAGGCTCATAAGACATTATTTTTTTTATTTGAACAAAATTAAATTAGTTTTTAAATAATAATTTTTATCATTACATGATATTAATTAATTTAGTTATAATTATAATTGTAATAAATAATAATCTTCGGACTATTTTGATTAAAAAATATTATTTGATTTCAAAAATCTTTAAATGATGAAAATAGTTTACTCTAACTTTTACAACTATTTCGTGTGTGATCATCATGAATGTAGACAAGACACAAGGGCAAATGTACATAAATCTAGTATAGGCTTACATTAGCTTTTTTAGTTTTTTTTTTAAAAAAGTTGTTTTAACAATATTATAGTATGTTTGATAAAATAAACTTTAATTTTTACATGAAATTTAATGTATTATAAATTTTTTTTTATAATACTAATGATTGAAGCTTATGGTTATAGATTATAAATTATTCTTTATATTTTAAAATATAAATATTATTTTGTTTTTAATTAAATAATTTTTTTAAATTTTTTATATATTTTTTAATAATTTAATATATAAATGTAATTCTTTTTTATATTATTAAAAAGAAACAAATTAACTTAAAATTATTTTTTAATTAACATATTTAAATATAAAATTAATTCTATTATAATCTATTATAATAAAAAAATTATATAATAATTAATTATTAAAATAATTAAATTTTTACAATTATTTTAAACATACACTTAATAAAACACTGGGACATGCCCAAAAAATGCGCACCAAAGTTTTAAAATTAATGGATAAAATTTTCATGTCCATCACCTTACCTCATCTATGGCTCGAAAACTTTTGGGCCGTTCATTTTATTTCTTGTTTAACGATCTTTACTAATTACTTCTGTTTCTTCTGTACTCAGCATTTCCTATTTAATATTACTTAACCTCAAAGATAGGACACAGGCAGATGTGAGATGTATGCTCTTTTTTTATACATCCTTAAAATTAAAAAAGTTTAAGTTTTGAATTTTGTTTTTTTTTTAATTTTAGTTTGAAATCGAGCTTTAATTAAAATAACTTAAGCTAGACTGGCCCTTAGACCCAAACAATATTCATTATTTTTTTATACCCATAAGAAATATAGCTTGAACCCAAAATGTTTGGCCCGTGATGACCTCTAGAACTAATGCAATTACTTTTGTTTTTTGGAGTTATTTTATTTGTCAATACGTTTCAAACAAAAAGCAAAAATAATTGAGAGTTTCAAAATAAAACATTGACTTTAAGCCAAAGTTGAAAGCCTGAGACAAATATTCGTTTTGTTTATTTTCTATTTTTTCTCCTATAAGCATGGGTCCTGTTGTAATTAAGTAGTGCATTCAGTTGAAATGATTGAATGGTTTTCCATTCATAATAATTAAGAAGAATATCATAATGTCCAGCTACCCAACCATTCGAAATTAGTCTTTCAATTCACCAAAATAAAATTAGAATCTCTCAACACTTAAGGCTCAAGGGCTTCACCCTATGTATAAGTATACACTTAAGAGTACTTAAGTTGATTCACTTTTTTTGTCATTATATATATATATTTTTTATTTTGAGATTGATTTAAGTATCAAAATATCTTTACAGGTATTTCACTCTACCTTTAATTGGTAGATCATCATTGCTTACCGATACAAAGTTCTCTAACGACCTCAAACAGTCTTAAAACCACCCACTCAAGTAAAAGGTAAAATAATAATAAATTTTCTTTTTGGTTTAGACCCTACAAGAATCTTGGGAAAATCCTATCTAAGATCTCCACTAAGAATCCAAGGGAAGGAAAGGGGGCAGGGGGTAAAGAGAATGAATAAAGGATGTTTCATCAGTGAGAATTGAACCTCCTATCAAGAACTTGTAAATAAATGTCTCAACCAAGTCAATTAGGCTCATAAGATATTATTATTATTTTATTTGAACAAAATTAAATTAGTTCTTAAATAATAATTTTTATCATTAGATGATATTAATTAATTTAGTTATAATTGTAATTGTAATAAATAATAATCTTCGGACTATTTTGATTAAGAAATATTATTTGATTTCAAAAATCTTTAAATGATGAAAATAGTTACTCTAACTTTTGCAACTATTTCGTGTGTGATCATCATAAATGTAGACAAGACACGGGGGCAAATGCACGTAAATAACACTGGTACATGCACACAAAAAGCGTACCAAAGTTTTAAAATTAATGGATAAAGTTTTCATGTCTATCACCTCACCTCATCTATGGCTCAAAAACTTTTGGGCCGTTCATTTTATTTATTGTTTAAAGAAAAAGATATTTTTATATTCTTAAAAAAATTATATTATTGTTTATACTGTTTTTGATAGATATAATTGAGTAAAAAATAATAATAATAATAATATATATAATAAATAATATTAAATAAAATATAAAAAAATATATATATACTATTTGATGTAATAATATAATAATTATTTGTTTAAAGATCTTTATCGATTAGCTCTGTTTCTTCTGTACTCAGGATTTCCTATTTAATATTACTTAACCTCAAAGATAGGACACGGAGATGTGAGATGTATGCAATTTTTTTATTAATAATATTTTTATCACAAATAATATATACATTTTATTTTACACTCTTCTTAATATTATTTATTATATTTATATTTTTTATTATTTTTTTTACTTAATTATATTCATCTAAAATGAGTATAAAAAAGGAGTATTATATAAATAATGATATAAGAATATCATTTTTATTTTTTTATACATCCTTAAAATAAAAACGTTTAAGTTTTGAATTTTGTTTTTTTAATTTTAGTTTGAAATCGTGCTCGAATTAAAATAACTTAAGCTAGACTGGGCCTTAGACCCATTATTTTTTTGACACCTGTAAGAAATATAGCTTGAACCCAAATGTTTGGCCCGTGATGACCTCTAGAACTAATGCAATCACTTTTTGTTTTTTGGAGTTACTTTACTTGTCAATAGGCCTCAATTTTCCTCATGTTGCTCTATTCTGGTTCTTGGGTCATTTGGAATTTGCGGAATACTGTTTAATTATATATAATATAACATATATTATTATAATAATTATAAATTATAATTATAATTATAATTATTAATTTATTATAATATATTAATATATTTTTTAATTAAATTTTAATAAAAGTCAATAATTAAAACTTAAGTTAATAAGTTATAATAGAAATAATATATTTATTAATATATTTAACGTAATATATTTATTAGAATAAAAATAATAAATTAACACTTACTCCTTTTTTACTTTTATAGATGCTTTCATTACTTTCTGCTTCGATCTTTGATCGATGTGGGACTTGAAAGACTAGAGTAAGAAAAGTGAGAAACTTGGTATATCTCTAAGTCCACATCGACCAAAGACTTAGAGTAAGAAAGTAATGAATATCTATAACACTCATCCCTTACTTTTATAGATACTACACTATTTTCTTATTCGATTTTTGGTCGATGTGGACTTGAAATATGACCCGTTCCAGCTAAGAAAGTTAGTAATTTGGTATATCTCCAAGTCCCACATTGACCAAAGACTAAAGTAAGAAAGTAGTGAGCATTTATAAAATTAGAAGTGTTAAATTATAACAAATGTCTATTAAAATTTTGAAGTAATAATAGTTGGCTTATTTACAGATGTATTAGCTTGATCAAACTTTTACATTTAAAATTATATTGATTTATTTAAAGGTAAGGATATTAACTCATATATAAGGCAATGTTGACTTTTTTTAAAGGTGCTTTTTTCAAGAAACACAAACAGCTCCTGCGCAGAACATGATGGTGTTTGTGTCTATTAGTCATATTTTTGTTATGTTGCACCTTTCTGTATGATAAATTATCTAAATCTTGTAAGCTAGAAAAAGACAAATGATCTTTCCTTCGTTATTTTGCAGAAGTACCACTTGAATCATCACTATCAGATCCAGAACTATGGCTTTGGGATCACTTCACCACTATGGGATTTGGTTTTTGGAACAGTTCCTCCTCCATCAAAGGTGGATGCCAAACGTAGATAAGTGACTGTCATGGGTTGCATTTTCTCAATGGTTAAGATCATAGCAATTTCAGGAGTTCAGAATGTCAAAAAAAATTAAAAAAAAAAAAAAAAAAAATCAGGAGTTCAGACAAAATATGTCAAGAATTCATGCTTTTGCTTGCCTAATTTATTTTTGCTCCTCAATTGCTGTTTCTGAGGGTTATTAATGTGCCATCTTGTGTCAAACATCCTGTAAAATTTGATAGTATGTATCAAATTTATGTCATAAAACTCTCCTACCTGTGCATAGTCCTTTCTGCTGTAACTTACACCACGAATATCGTTGTTGCCTGGGATGGCTTGGTGTAGGTTAACTTCTACTTTTAAAGAAATCAAGAGATTCAATTACCTCAATTCCATGATAGGCAATAGAAAATTACATAATTATTTTGTTTTACAATTGCACATAAACTACACACTATTTCATCTAGGCAATTAGGAGGACTTTTTCAAACATTTTTTTTTCTTGTTAAGCTTATAATAGATACATGACATTGGTGTGTTCTGTAAGTAGCATTAATCTATGTTATATATGTTAAAAGCATAACCGGATAAATCGGTGAAATGCTATGACGCTTCATGTAGTTGACAAAAACAACGTTATAGATAGGAGCGCAATGTAATTAATCAAGTTTGTTCTCTATCCGAAGGGCCAAATTATTGTGGATTTAGCACTGGTGCCATTTGTTTTTGTTTTTTTAATAAACTTATGATTTTGCTTTTAATTTGATGTATTAGAGTACCATGGCGCCAGGTACTTGCTTATGATCAAGATATAAAATATTAAACGAAAAAAGATAAACGAAAAAGGAAAAAAAATAAACACTTCCTGCACTAACTTGGACTTCAGTTTGCCAACCTACCCAAGAATCCATGCAGGGAGACTTCACTCACAAATACGATCACTCTATGCAAAAGAGGAAAAAAGAAGAAGGCAAAAGACGAATACTGCATAGCCGAGAGAAAAAGTAAAAAGAGTTGTTATATAAATACTCAGAATACGATACTCAAATGATACATAATTTGTATCTATATATATAATACATTTATTCTAACTTTATATATAATATATGATAATATTCAATTACATTCATGTCCTACATGATGTTGTATTGGGGATGCATAAAACACATTTTCCAAGAAAAAACAAAAGATAACCGCTGATGTTAATGATTATGATCAGTTCATTATTTATCTAATTTTTATACGTTTAAATTTTTTTTAATTCACTCATAAATTTATTTTATATTTCACAAAAATATTATAATCACATATAAATTAATTTAATATTTTTTATATTAATATATAATATAAATATGATGTACATATAAAAATTGTACGCAAAACATTTCCTGTTTATGATAGGTTAAGTTTGTTCTAAGATTTAATAATTTAATCTTCACTATTTTTTAATGCAAAAATAAACAACTTCAACACCCTTTTAACCAAAGTTAATAGTTAATTATAATTTTGTCAATGACATGGTTATTTGTTTGAAAAAATGTATTCGAATTTTAATTTTTATCAATCTTGATATATTTACTAATAGGATAATGTTTGTCTTATGTAAAAGAATTAAGACTTCCAGTTAAGAAAGCTCGAATATAAATTCGGGATACAAATACAACATAAAAAGATATATTGATAAGGTAATTTCTTTTTTTTTTTTTTAAAAATTAAAAGATATATAAATAAAAAATATTTTAAAATATTAAAGTATCTGATATGATACGTATCGAATATTGATACGACAATCATTTTAAAGTATCGGTGCAACATAACTTTTAGCTCTGCAATGAAAGATAACTAGAGGACAAGAGGTTCAGAAACAAAAATAATTTTTTAACACCTAGGATATGATACCCGCTTAGGACATCATGTCACATATGAGTATGACTCACTGCTCTCGTATACCATATAAATGACTTCATGTTCTATACCGTATCCACATGTAAGGAGAGTGTCATAAATATTTCATATTTTAGGTGTTCAAATAACGGAACTAGTTCATAAAAGTATTACATTAGACAATTAATAATCATTTTCAGTTCTTGATAATTAATGTTCATTTGGAACTTTATCTTTTTATTAACGTGATTATATTTTGTTTATATTTCGATAATAATATATGGTGTGACCGCAATTAAAGGTGCTCAAGACCCGTTTCATCTTGTCCTATTCGATAATTCGTCACGTTCTGAAGTTAATTGGATAAAGTTAAGGTTTTGAAAATTCGATCCGATATATTTTTAGGTTAGATTTGGGTCACACTTCAGGTTGACCCAACCTTACCCGATATCACATAATACTTTAAAATTTATAATTTTTTTAAAACTATTGATAAATTATAAAACTTATAGATTTAAATTAATATATTTTGCATAACATAATAATATTTTTTATTGATAGAATTTGTTTCAAAATATATATCGTAAAGTTTCCTTTAATTTTAGTTTTATATTTCTAAAATATTATGATTTAACAATGTATAATATCCAGATCCAAAGAAATAACTCGATCAAACTATCAGGTCGAATTTGTATCAAACAAAATTCATGCCATGAATATTCCTAATCTCAATAAGAGCTTGTAACTGCTTAAAAACACTTTCAAAATTGTTTTCAAATGATTGAATAAATTCTGTTAATACATGTAGTAAGGATTGGAAGCTTTAATGTGACACAATCAGGAAACCATTTCTTCTTATTGGGTAGTACTTTTCATTGGAAGCTTTTGTATGCATGTGAGGGGATTTCCTTCTACATTAACTTTTAAATAAACCATTAATTTGGTCTTATAAATATTTTTTAAACATAAATTTGGTCTTTGAAAATTTAAGTGGACTAATATATCCTATTGGACCCAAGCCCAATAACGTATACATGACTCACCACTTAAGATTCAAGGAGCCTCACCCTTTATATAAGCATACACTTACAAATATTTCAAGTTGGTTCACTTTTTATGCCTTTGAATTTTTCTTTGTTTGGCTCTAAGATTAATTTGAGTATCAGAGTTATTCCACCCCACCTTTGACTAGGGGATCACCACTACCTATTGGTGCAAAGCTCTCTGACAACCTCAAATTGTCCCAAGATCACTCACTCATGTAAAAGACAAAACAATAATGAAATTAAATTAACTTTTTTTTTTGTATTAGACCCTACTAAGATCTAGGAGAGCCCTACCACTAAGGTGGAGGAAGTGGGAAGAAAGAGAATGAATAAGGGATGTTCGACTAGGGAGAGTTAAACTCTCTATTGAGAACTTGCAAGCAAATATTTTAACTAAGTAAGCTAGGTTTATAAGACATTATTTTTTTATCTAAAAAAATTAAATTAGCTTTTAATTAATAATTTGTATCATTACATGATATTAACTAATTTAGTTATAATTATAATTGTAATAAATAGTAATCGTCGGACTATTTTGATTAAAAAATATTATTTGATTTCAAAACTCTTTAAATGATGAAAATAGTTTGCTCTAACTTTTACAATTATTTCGTGTGTGATCATCATAAATGTAGACAAGACACAAGGGTAAATGTACATAAATCTAGTATAGACTTACATATTTAATAGAACACTGGCACATGCACAAAAAAAGCGCACCAAAGTTTTAAAACTAATGGATAAAACTTTCATGTCCATCACCTCACCTCATCTATGGCTCAAAAACTTTTGGGCTGTTCATTTTATTTTTTATTTAGTGCATGTTTAGAATAATTATAAAAATTTAATTATTTTAATAATTAATTATTATATATTTTTTGTTATAATTAATTTTAAGAAAAAATTTATATATAGATATATTTTGAAAAATAATTTTAAGTTATTTTATTTTATTTAAATAATATAAAAATTATTTTTATGTATTAAATTATTAAAATAAATGTAAAATAGTTAAAAAATTATTTAATTAATTGTCGCGACCGTAATAATCAATGAAAATAAAGCAACTTAAATTAAAACATTATTTTAATTAGAGTCGCCACTAATTTTATTTTAATTAGGAAAAATTAGAAAACCTTTAATAGAAATTAGTCCTTGAAACCAGATTGAATTCGGAGCCTAGGTTATGCGTAAGGAAGGGTGGAAACTTAATCCCACAAAGACTTCTAACACACCCATCCTAAGACGGTACCTTAAGTTAATTATGCAAATTCTTAATAATCTTTGAAAATATTTATTTTACCCCTAAAAATAAAATAAAATAATGAAATCAACAAATAAATTATAAAAATTAAATTTTGGCTTGACGAATATGAATCCCGCTCCTACGTATCCTCAGTGCAATGAGAATTCAAAGTCACGTAGTTCTTTAGAAAATATTGTGGGTTGATTGATTTTATTAAATAAAACTTTAAAAATTTGAATCAACAAGCAATCGTCATGGCCAATTATTCAAATTAAGAATTAAATAGGTGAAGCTTTCGCGTCGCTGTAGAGCGTCACCCATTGATTATCAAATTTGTTACAAAAATTTTTTTATTTAAAAAAATCGATTAGCGATTTAAAAAAATTGAAAACAAAATAATAATTTAAATATAATTTAAATAATAATAATAATAATAATAATAATAATAATAATAATAATAATAATAATAATAATAATAATAATAATAATAATAATAATAATAATGATAATGTAAACCATCAAACCTGTCATGCAACTCGGATGTTTACAAAATACAAGGATTAGCAAGCTGTCGCAACTCAGGTAACCCATATTATTATTATTATTATCACCATTATTTAAAAAAAATTATTCTTATATTTTAATTTATCATTTTTTTCTTCTCCTTTTTTCTTACCTTTTAATTTAATTTTTTTTTTTTTTGCCCAATTTCCTTGTCTTAAGACCACCTCCATGAAAGAACCCCTCCAAAAAAAAAGAAAAAAAAAAAAACTAATCTCAAAAGCAGAAAACGTTACTCACGGCTCAGCAAAAAAGGGGAGGGGGTTATTTTTGTTTCCTCCTTTGTGATATTTCACAGAAAACACCCAAAGAACAGAGGAGAGCTTCGGTTGGCCGGCGGCAACGGGACAGAAGCGTGGCAGTGTGACGGGGGCGAGGTGGTCACGGTGAGCTCGCCGGCACCGGTGACACGACAGGGAACTCCGGATTTGAGCGGCGTCGTGTGGCTTCGGGTTGCAGGGCCGAGACGGGTCTGTGCGAGTGGCGGTGTTCGCGGGTGGAGCTTCGACCGGCTTCGATGGCTCAGATCCGGTGGTTGGGCGGTGCGGTTCGGCGGTGAAGGACGGTTGGGATGGTGTGAGTCAGGGGCTGTGCGTGATGTGGCTTGATGGTTTTGTGAGGTAGTTAATGGTGTATTTCTTGTGGGTTGAAGATGAAGGTTTGGGTTGCGCAAGGGTATTTAGTGAAGGTGGTGAAGATTTGTAATGGTTTGGAACGTTGGGTATGAAACAGGGGTGAAGAGGTGCTATATGGTTGGTTGGGTGAAGGCTATTGTGGCTTGATGATGGATAATGAAGATGGAGGAGATAGACTGCGTGAATGGAGTTTGGCAGAGGGTGTTTGGCCAATTGCTTTGCAAGGATTTTGCAACGTGTGAGGCTAGGTGAGTGTATTTGATCCGAGTATAGGTTCGAGTCTAAGTCCGATTCTCTGTGTATATTCGATGATTTTTCGTGTGTGGTTAGGTGTTTTATAGGAGGGGATTAGGTGAGGTGTTTGAGTTAGAATGTGATTAGGAGTTTGTTTAGGATAAGTGACGGAGGTTTAGGATAAGTTTATTTAGGATGGGTTTGAGTTAGTTTAGGATAATTTAGAGGTTGGTTTGGGATAGTTAGGATAAGTGTTTGGGGATTAGGATAACTAATGGAGTCTGCTTTAGGATAAATGCTTTGTTAAGGATGAGGATAACCGATGGGTTGTGGGTTAATGGGTGATGGGTTAACGGATTGGTTTATGGGTTAATGGATTAATGGGTTAATGGGTTAATGGGCCAATGGGTTGAAAGATTTTTTTTTTTTATCTTTTTTTTTTTTATTTACAAAACGCCTGGACAAAATCGGGTGTTCATTGCCCCTCTTTACTTGTTTCTTACTAGATAAAAAGAATGACCGTAGTTTTTTCATTTTATCATGGTGAGGAACGAGTAAAGACATGAACTCGAATTTTGTTCGGGAGTGAAAACAAAACAATGCAAAGAGCGATGCGCTCAATGACAGAAACTTAAAAGACAAAAGTCGATGCACTCAAAAGCAAAAGACATGATTTAGAAGACAGGGAGCCGATGTGCTCAAAAGTAAAGACGGGGAGCCGATGCGCTCACAAGTAAAGACAGGAATTAAAAGACAGGGAGCCGATGCGCTCAAAAGTAAAAGACAGGAATTAAATGACAGGGAGCCGATGCGCTCAAAAGTAAAAGACAGGAGCCGATGCGCTCAAAAAGTAAAAGACAGGAATGAAATGACAAGGAGCCGATGCGCTCAAAAGTAAAAGACAGAATTAAAAGACAGGGAGCCGATGCGCTCAAAAGTAAAAGACAGTAATTAAAGACAGGGAGCCGATGCGCTCAAAAAAGTAAAAGACAGGAGCCGATGCGCTCAAAACTAAAAAACAGGAATTAAAAGACAAGGAGCCGATGCGCTCAAAAAAAAAAAAGTAAAAGATAGGAGCCGATGCGCTCAGAATTAAAAGACAAGGAGCCGATACGCTCAAAAGTAAAAAAAACAGGAGCCGATGCGCTCAGGAGTAAAAGACAGGAGCCGATGCGCTCACAAGTAAAATGCAAATGCAAGGAGATGATGCACTCAAAAACTTAAAATGCAAATGCAGGGAGCCGATGCGCTTAAAATGCAATGGAAACATTCATGACAGTTAGACAATGCCTTAAAATCTCTTTTGTTCTCTCTCTTTTTCTCTTTTTTTTTCTTTTATCTTTGTTCTCTCTTTCGTTCCTTCCCCTTTTTTTTTTTTTTTTAATCATTCGAACCAATAAGCGACTTTGGAAAGCTTTGACCAATCAAACCCTTGTTCCTTGCTTTTCTTCATCGGACCCTTTGACTATCTCGAATCCTTTTAACCTTTTTTTCTTCTTCATTTTTTTCAACTCTTCCTTTTCTTCTTGGCAACAAATCACTTCAACCAAATGTCACATTGCAAACTATACTTTGAGCTACTTGAGATCTTTCAATCTAACTCAATCATTGAAGGATTCTTTGTAGAAATGTCGAATCAAGTCATGACTTTAAATTTATGTTATTTGAGACTTAACTTAATGAGTTAAACATGCATTCATGTATGGATAGAAATTCGTTAAATGAACAAACTTCTCTTCATTACTTTGGTAATATGATGAATATCTGTAAGACACATGCTTAAGACGAAAACATAGACACAAAAGAAAATTGCAAGGGAAAGAAAACTTGCCCAGCTTTTGGTTCCTTGTTCCTCATTCAATTGATTCCCTGCAACCATTTGATAATCCAAATATTGTCTCTGTTGCTAATTTCTTCAACACATCTTTCCTTTAATCTTTCGGACATTTTCCCCAGCATGACCAATTGAACACAGGGATAAAAATTGCCCCATTTGGAGTTTCGGACTTCCTTCATTTGAGATTTTGCCTATTTATTTGTCCTAACTTTTGCTTAAGCAGCCCTTTCGGGTTTTCGACCTAACGGATCCTCCTTTTTTTTTTTTTTTTCTTTTTTTTTTTTACTCTAACTTTTGCTTAGGCCGCCCTTTCGGGTTTTCAACCTAACGAGCTTCCTCTTCTTCTTTTTTTTTTTTTTTTTTTTTTTAGGCATAGAATCTCTTGACAACATCAGTATTTACTGGCCTTGGCAATTCTTCTCCATCCATATTCTGCAAAATTAAAGCCCTCCGAAAATGCTTGCTTAACGATGTAAGGACCCTCATAACTCGAGCCCATTTTCCTCTAGCATCCTCTTGATTAGGGAGAATCTTCTTCAATACTAAATCTCCCGAATGCAATTCTCTAGGACGGACTTTTTATTAAAGGCTCGGCCATTCTCGTTTGATACAACTGTCCATGACAAATAGCTGCCACTCTCTTCTCTTCTATCATATTCAATTGCTCATATCGAGTCTTCACCCATTCAAATTCTTCCAACTCTGCTTCCATCAATACTCTTAGAGAAGGAATTTCAATTTCTATGGGGGAGACAGCTTCCATCCCATATACCAAAGAGAAAGGCGTTGTCCCAGTACTTGATCGTATATTGGTACGATACGCGTGCAAAGCATAGGGTAACATTTCGTGCCAGTCCTTGTAGTTAACAACCATCTTAGCCACAATTTTCTTGACATTCTTATTTGCAGCTTCAACTGCACCATTCATCTGAGGCCTGTAAGGAGCTGAATTATGATGCTTGATCTTGAAATTTTCACGAAATTTCTTAATCTCGGCACCATTGAGATTAGCAACATTATCTGTAATTATCCTCTCTGGGATTCCGTATGTCTGCACACAATATCCCTCTTGAGGAATTTCAAAAATACCTTTTGAGTAATATTGGTATACGAGCAAGCTTCTACCCACTTGGTGAAATAGTCGATTGCTACTAAAATGAAACGATGACCGTTGGAAGCTTTGGGGTTAATCGGCCCAATGACATCTATTCCCCACATCGAGAAAGGCCATGGAGATACCATATTGTGCAAGGGGAATGGAGGTGTATTGACTCGATCTGCGTATATCTGGCATTTATGGCACTTTCGAACATATTCTATGCAAATCCGCTTCCATGGTGGACCAATAATAACCGCTCCTTAAAATTTTTCGTGCAATCATATGACCATTAGCATGAGTCCCACAAATTCCTTCATGGACTTCACTCATGATTAAACGAGCTTCCCGAGCATCCACACACCCGAGTAAGGTGCCATCATGGCTTCTCTTGTATAGAACTTCCCATTCAAGAAAAAGGCCATAGCCAACCGGCGAATAGTCTTCTTATTCACTTCACTTGCCCCAGGTTGGGTATTCTCTATGTTGGATATACTGCTTGATATCATGATACCAAGGTTTACCGTCTGGCTCACCCTCCACATTGGCACAATACGCGGGCTCACTATGTACCTTTACTTGGATGGGCTGGACATTATTGTGGGTATCCAACTTAGTCATTACGGCCAAAGTGGCCAAAGCATCTGCGAACTGATTCATGTCTCGAGCCATATGGGAAAAGGTCACCTCTTCAAACTTTTCAGTCAACTTGGTCAAATACTTTTGATAGGGTACCAACTTTGGGTCTTTAGTTTGCCATTCACCATTCACTTGATAAATGATAAGTGCCGAATCTCCAAATACTTTTAATTGCTTGATCCCCAAGTCAATTGCTACTTGTAAACCACAAGCACAGGCCTCGTATTCCGCAACATTATTAGTGCACTCAAAATCCAACTTAATAGCAACTGGATACTGTTTTCCATCTGGCGAGACAACAACAGCTCCTATGCCACTGCCATACATGTTGACTGCTCCATCAAAATACATCTTCCACGCAGACTCCTTTTTTCCTTCCTCTCCTTCTGCCATCAAAATTTCTCCATCGGGGAACTCAGATGTCATTAGTTGTCCACCCTCAAGAGGATTTTCAGCCAAATGATCCGCAATTGCACTCCCTTTGACGGATTTCTGAGTCATGTACTTGATATCAAACTCTGATAATATCACTTGCCATTTTGAAACCCTTAATGAGACATGAGGGCTTTCAAATATGTACTTCAGAGGGTCCATTCGGGAGATCAGCCAAGTGGTGTAATAGAGCATGTACTGCCGTAATCGTTTTGAGGTCCATACTAGAGCACAACAAGTCTTCTCAATAGCCGTGTAACGGGCTTCACAGTCATTAAACTTCTTACTCAGGTAATAAATCGCTTGCTCTTTTTTTCCTGATTCATCGTGCTGCCCCAGCATTGCTCCCATTGAGGTTGACAGTACAGTTAAGTATAATATCAAAGGACGACCCTGTAGGGGGGGTACCAACACAGGAGGGTTCATCAAATAAGCCTTTATCTTATCAAAAGCTTCTTGACATTCTTCATCCCATTTTCCTGGCTGATGCTTCTTCAACAACTTGAATATAGGCTCACAAGTGCTGGTCAGGTTAGCAATGAACCTAGCGATGTAATTAAGTCTCCCAAGAAAACTTCTCACTTCTCGCTCTCGTCTTAGGAGGAGGCATCTCTTGTATTGCCTTTGCCTTATCCGGATCCACCTTTATCCCTTCTCTCGCTAACGATGAATCCGAGTAATTTTCCAAAGGGATGCTCCGAAAACGCATTTATTAGGATTGAGCCTCAACTTATACTTCCCGAGTCTTTCAAATAATTTCCGTAAGACCGCTACATGACTTTCCTTTTCTTTGGATTTGGCTACCATATCATCCACATAAACCTCAATTTCTTTATGCATCATGTCATGAAATAATGCAACCATAGCACGTTGATAGGTAGCCCCAAAGATTTTTCAATCCAAAGGACATTACTTGTGTAACAAAAGGTTCCCAAGGTGTAATAAAAGTCGTCTTTTCTTTGTCATCAACATCCATGGGGATCTGATTATACCCTAATACCCGTCCATAAATGAGAACCTATGATTTCTTGTCGTATTGTCAACAAGACCATCAATATGGGGAGCGGAAATCATCTTTTGACCGGCCTTATTTAGATCTCTATAATCCACACACATCCCGACCTTCCCATCCTTCTTTGGTACGGCACAATATTTGCTACCCATTGCGGGTGTCTTGACACCTCTATAAATCCAAATTTCTAGTCGCTTAGTCACTTCTTCTTTGATCTTTAATGACATATCCGGTGCATTCTTCTCAACTTCGCCTTTTTGGTTCTACATCCGGATATAGTGGAATTTTATGTGATGCTATTCTAGGGTCTAATCCAGCATATCTCTCGTAGGACCATGCGAACACATCAAGGAACTCTCTCAATAGTGCCACCATTTCTATACGCTCGGGATTATCTACTATTCTCAACTCCTTCTTATCTTCTCTTCTGTTCCCATGTTAATTACTTCTATTACCTCATTGCTCACATCAAACTTCCTCTCCGAGTATTCCAAAGATTTTTTCAAATTCTTCAACAATCTCTTTCTCTTCACCAAATCCTAGATCCTCTTCATCAAACATTACAGGGGAATCAATTGACAAGTTTTCAAGGTCCTCTCACGAGACGAATTCTCTACAAGACTCACATCCTGGAAAGTAATTTATGGGGAGTTGGAAAGATAAAATAGAGTAGAAATGATAAAGCAAGAGAAGGAAGTCTTTTTTTATTTAAAAGAAACACAAGAAAAGGAAACTAATAAATGTAAAAAAGAAGGTAAGCAAAGAGAGTGACACAGAGGAATACTGAATAAACATGCAACTTTATTTAGTTAATTGTCTCAAATAACATAAATACAAGATAAAAACATAGCTAGACATAAATATCTCTTGTTACCAGCATGACTAGACAATTACTTGGAAGCAATAACATCAATCATTGATTCAGATCGCCAGTTCTTCAATGGCTCCTCTTCAGTGAAAGGCCGGATTGCTTTGTACTCTTCAGGGCCTTCTTCATGCAATGCATTGATAGTAAGATGGTATTGTGGACGAATGACTTCTTCAGGCATGATCACTTTGGTTGGTGCCGGGAATGTCTCCCTCAGGTGAGGAATATGCTTCATTTCGCCCTTATCACTCCTTTTCCCCAAAGTCACATTCTCCATTCTCTCTTCCAGAGCTGCTTCGTACCCCAATCCGAACTTGTCTAACTTTTCTGGAAGTGAAATCGGTGTCCGAGTTCCTTGCAATTTTGATCCCAGGCCTTTTCCTTTTTGGTACCCATTATTAGTCATAATTCGGGCCACCACCTGATTCACAGTTTGCATCGAGGGCTCACCCCCACTGAGTTCAGTTTCAACTACCTCAAAGCTATGCCACAAATTCTCCTCATCTTTCTCTGCACTTTCCACATACGGCACTGAAACCGGTTTTGACACCATGATTTCTTCTTCTCCGTGTATAGTAATAACCGACCCATTCTCGATGTATTTAATACTCTGGTGTAGTGTAGAAGGAACAGCGCCAGCAGCATGGATCCATGGTCTCCCCAGAGCATAGTGTAACCAGGCTCAATGTTCATAACTTGGAACAATACCCGAAAATTACTTGGACCAATCTCTAATGGTAACGTCACCTCTCCTAAAATGCCTCTCCTATTTCCATCAAAGGCTCGCACTACCATTTCTCGAGGTGTCAGTTCATCCTCACTTATCGACAATGAGGTTAGAGTCGACTTCGGTAAGATATTTAGCGCAGACCCCCCATCAATCAAAACCTTTGCAACTATATACCCTTTGCATTTAAGGGTTATGTGTAAGGCCCGTGGGTTTTTCTCAGACCGAGAGGTGATCTCTTCATCCATAAATGTGATCATGTTAACGTGCTTTACCGGGTCCACCATGCTGACAACATTCTCAGGGGTAACATCGGGTTTGACATAAGCCTCATTCAGTACTCTTAGCAGCGCTTTTCGATGTAACTCAGATGTCAAAACGAGTGACAAAAGAGATATCCTTGCTGGAGTCTTCTTAAGCTGTTCCATCACATCGTATTCACTCTGTTTCATGATCTTCAAAAATTCTTCCTCCTCTTCTTTCCCTCTCTCCTCTTCTCTTGCATTTTCCTCCTTACTCCATTCTTTAACATTCTTCTTCTTCTCTACTTCTACTGGGCCATAACATCGCCCACTCCTTGTAACTATATTAGTCACACACCCTTCATCCTGGAGTATTTCAGCAACCCGGGGTTTTGAAATTTCTTCCCCGACTCCCTTCATTTCCACCTTAGCTTCATAATTCCACGTACAGAATGAGTATCATCATAAGCGAACGGCATTGGCTTCTTAACTGTAACAACTACTCTCCCTGGCGCCGGGGCTTGGTTGAGAGGTGGCACCTTCAGCACAAAGCGTTCTACCATACTAACTTCTTCAGAGGAAGCTACCCCTTGTCTAGCTTGTATTATTCCCAAAGTGAGTAAATCCTGGACCCGAACCTTGAAGTCCCAACAGTTCTCAATATCGTGTCCTGTTCCCCCACAATGGTAAGCACATCTTGATTCTTCATCGTATTTCTCCTCCTTTTTACTGATGGTTTGGTGCCGTGATATCATAACCCGCTTTCTTCAACCCCTTAAATATTTGAGTCATCGGCGTACGCAGCTCATCATGGCATTCCTTATTGGGGGTCCTTCCATCTCTAAAGCATTCACCACATTCCTTTCACCATGATTAGGAATTGGATTGCTGACAATACTAGGTCCAACCTCTTCTTGAATGTCCAATTTTCCACAAGCAATAAGCTTTCTTACTGCCATCTTGAAAGACTCACAGTCCTCGATTGAGTGCCCCGAAATATCCATATGGTACTTGCAAGTTAAATTGGGGTTGTACCATGCCGGAAATGGTGGTTGTAGGGGACGTACAGGTTCCCGAGATGAGGTGAGCATCAAACACCTTTGGAATAGATCTGCGTTTGAGATGGACAGTTTTGGGAAAGGGGTAGGTTTTGGGTACGGAAACGGCCTTGGTTTTGAAAGTTTGGTCGAGGTTGTGGGTAGTTTTGGAAATTTTGCGGAGGTCGAGGTGGGTACTGAGTATAGATTGGGCGAGTTGGTGCATATGGCTGAGGTACCGGGATATTGTTGATTTGGAATGGCTGTGTTTGGGGTATACTTACGGGAGGAGCAGTTGGGCCAGGTAGATGGGAAGGTGCAGGTGTCTGATAGGAAGGGTACGTGTTTGGGTTGTATGGGGTGGTCGGTATGTAGGGTAAGATGGCGAATATCGGGTCGTAAAGGCTGCAGATTCTGCACATAACTCACTTCCTGGTTCTTTTTCTTGGGGGAACCCCTTCTTGAAACTACTCTCATTATTGCCAGCTGGTAATTTTCCAGCTTTTACCAAAATTTCAATTCTTTCTCCAGCAACAATTAAATCAGCAAAGTCTCTATAAGCGGCGCCCGCCATTGTCCCAATATAAGGAGCTCCTAAAGTTCCCAAGAAGTATGAGCACATCTCGGTCAAAGTTAACGGCGGTTGCACTTGGTGCCGCAAGAGTTCTCCACCTCTGGGCATATTGTTTGAATGTCTCCTCACTTTTCTTCTCGTAATGTTCCCAATCTCTTGAGTTGGGGCTGTATCCAGATTAAACCGATATTGACCCATAAATAAATTTGCCCACTCATCCCAAGAGGAGATTTTTGAGAGGTCCTGTTGGATACACCACTCCAAAGCAGCCCAGTCAAACTTTCATGAAAGAAATTGACGAGGAACTTCCAATCCCTTGACCAAATGGACATTTTGGTAATATAAGTTTTTAGGTGGAAAAAGGGATTGGTGCTCCCATCATACTTGACAAATTCTGGGACTTTGAAATCCTTGGGGATGACGATGTTAGCAATAGGGCACAATTCTTCTATCCCAAGGGGACCGTAGGTGCTAGGACCCTTGATCGCCTTAATTTGCTCTTCCATCTTTTCCATCCACTCTTCTTTCATCTTGTCATTCTCGAGCAGTTGCATGTCCAAGACTGGTAGGAAATCCAGTTGTCATCATATGTGGTCGTTCCCACGTGAACTCGGTATTACCATGGACCTCATTGCGAGTACCTTCTAATGAATGATATCCTTCTCCAATAGGGATCACTATTGATGCAAAGTGTTTGAGGTTCCCCCACATAAGGTACCTCGGTAGCGACCCGTGGTTTGTCCTCATGGAAGTGGTATTCGGTGGGTGCGAGTGTGCACCGGTTACTCCCCGTACCTCCAACCGCCCCATCAAGGTGAGGGTCTCCTCATGGCCGACAACATTTCCTCAATTCTTCTTTGAGATTCTGTCACCTCATTCACCCTTCCTTTCACTTCGTCTACTTCCAAACTTAGGTTCCTACCTTCGTTCTCAGCCGCCATTGTTGCAAGCAACCTTGTTCGAGCCCTTGTGTTGTGAACACGGGTTTGATTGGTGTCTTCTTTCCTTGGTCGCGCAATGGTTTTAAATTTTCTGTGAACAATCAAAGTGAAATTTGTTAAAATAACCATGATTATTATTGATTTGTTAAAGGACCATTGTTAATTCGTGCTTGGGCGGATTTGAGTGAGTATCTTTAATCTTTGCTCGTCATGATCTGTTTCTTAGAACGTCTCGTTCAAAAGTTTGTCATGACCATTACTTAGAACGTCTCGTTCAAAAGTAATGGATCTTCAAAGCAACATAGGATCGAGAAGAACAAAAAGGCATACTTTATTCAATTGAAAAAGAATCATCAACATTATTTAAGAGGAATACATCATTTCCACTCTACTTGAAATACATCATTGTCTAGTCTAATTCCTCCTTCTCAAATGATCGCACTCGATCATTTGCTTCATTTGTCCAATAAGATTCTTGCAATACTCAATGAAGTCATTAATCTCTCACGGAGTCTTAAGAGGATCGACCATCTTATCCGCCACCTTTAAGTAATATGGAATGTCTGCGATTGCCGTGTTGGCTAGGCATGCCGCTTTCGAGAATTGGTCTCTCCAAAATGGACTTCTTCTTTCCATCCATTAATGTCCTCGTCTTGTTGTCTTGCATGATCTATCATTTTCTGCAAGTCCTCATGTCCCTGTCGCAATGCCGCTTCATACCCTGCAATCTCCTCGACAGTGCGCAATCTCTCAATTCTGATCATGTCTTCATATCTGGTCGACACTGTCTCCACTTGTTGCCTCATACTATCTGCTTGGCTGAAGAGCCTTATTCTCAGTGTCTTTGTCTTGGCAATTACGAGCAACTCTTTGAGTTGTTGATTTTCTGTCGAGCCTTATCTCTTTCCTCCCCTCGGAGCCTTAGTTCCTTATTTGCAGCTTCCAAACATCTTCTGATTTTTGACATACTATCTTGCTCTGTCCTTTGCCTTTTGTTTGCTTTTTCGAGAGCAACGTTTTTCTCAGCATTTTCACGTCTTAAAACTGCACATGTCTGGCGAACCTTTTCCAACTCTGCCTCTAATTTCCCTTTTTCTTTGTTGGCTTCAGCTAACTTTTCTTTTATTTCTTCATCTTCTATCGAAGTCGGAGGCAAAGATTTACCAACTGTAGAGGTTACTGGGATTTTAAAGGGTAACTTAACTTCCTGCGCCCTGTTCTTGACCCACTGCTTGTAACTTTCTTTAACTCCGCACTTTCGACTCCCAACTCTTTACTTTTTCTAATAACTTTCTTCCAAGCGTCTCGCACTCTCCTAAGTGTCTCAGTACACTCCATTTGCATGTCATAGACAAAAGGAACGGTTTCCAATTCTGATGGTGGCCCCATCATGGGATAGCCTAATTGTCGCAATGCCAGTGCAGGGTTGTAGTTAATGCATCCCCGAGTACCCATGAGAGGAACATTGGGAAAGCCTTCGCACTGATAGACCACTGTTTGCCCTTCTTTACGCTGTGGGTACCATACAATTTTCTTTTCCTCAAGTTTGGCCAATTCTTCGGCCCATTCGCGGCCGTTCCTGGTCTTCAACTGGAGCATCTTGAGACTTGTAATGGGACATGGGTCCTCGTAGCCCCTCTTGAACATGTGACTTGTGAGCCATACGAATAACATCGGTAGACAACATAAGATCCGCTTTACCCTTCTTTTCATGGCATAAATTCAAAGTATAATAAACATCGCAAGAAGAAGGGTCAGGACGGGATTAGCAAAAGATTATTCCTTCGAGCGAGAAACACATCTATCGCCGCAAAATCTATCAAGTCTTCATTACTCGGGAATAGGATGCGCCATAAATAGTGAGGGCTAACACATCCATAAAGGTATTCCGCCTCTTCAACCTTGGCTAGGTGGTGCATGTGTTCTTCTAAATATTTCCTTGGGAATCCCTCTGTTCCTTTCCTATTTTGCTTTGCTTTTTGCAGATCCTTCACGTGAATCTTCAAGATGTCTGCTATGGTTGGCATGGATGCATGGTGGCCTATAAAGAGGTATGGCTCTTCCTTTTCCAACGGCAAGCCCAAGATTTGCTCAAACTCTTCCAAGGTGGGGGCCAACTAACAATCTTGAAACGTGAAACACGCAATGGTGGGTCGTAGAATTGGGCTAGCGCGGTAATAGCTTCTACCTGTACATCAACCTCTAACAGATTCAGAATCTTCCCATATCTCGCAGTGAAGGTCAGGCGTTGTGTCTTCTTCAACATTCGGCCCAGACTCAACAGGCTTTCTGTGTCAACTTCATTGGCCTTAAGTCGCAAAGTCTTTCTCAAAACAACCTCATTGTGATCTGATCCCATGATATGTTCCATTATTAATCAAAGATACTCACTGTTAATCCTTAGGCACTTAGTTTCAACAGTCCCTCAACAAACCTGGTTTTAACACATAAGAACCGTCAATGCATGGTTTTTGGAGAAAACATGATGCGAAGAATGATGACTTGTGATGCAATAATGAGTGAGTGAGTTGTTGGTCCTTTAATAATGACTCATCTCCTCTTTTTTTTGGGAAAAAAAAAATTTAAGAGGGACGCAAGTATGGTTTGTCACATTAAAAGACTGAACAACTCACAAGATATGGATAAATCTAAGGGTAATGAAAGGTGTGCTCCCTTTGTGTCCTAATGGGGTTGCCTTAAACTTGGGAATTCTATCCTAAAGATCTAAGAGTCTTTCTGGTTCGTGAGAACTTCCATGGGGTGGCTTTTCTATTTTAAAGGTCTCTAGAGCCAAGTCCTATTTCAGAATGTTGACCACGAAATAGTGGGTAAACCAACTAGGTGTGGGACATTCATGAAAAAGGCGCACTCTAGATGAGGTTTTCGCGATAACCAAACAGGAAGTACATCCAAAATGGCTACCACTACGCAACCTCTACTTAACTTAGGTTTCACTCAGACCCGGGTATAGGGCCCCACTTGAATGTGTGTGCTTTATGTGTAGGTGTAGTGGGTGCTGGGAGCGTACAAACCTTTACAATCCTAAAGACTACCCACATCCTGCAAAACAAAGCAAATACAAAACAAATTCCAAAAATTTTCTACCCTAAGGTTTAGATAATAAAATAATTAACAATAAAATAAAAATAAAACATCAGAAATATTGAAAAAAAAGAAAAAAGGGTAAAACAAACATATAAAGATTATAAAATTTTGCAAAACCAACTTTTATAGGCTTGACTCTCGTCATCCCCAGTGGAGTCGCCATCTGTCGCGACCGTAATAATCGCGGCGAAATAGCAACTTAAATTAAAACATTATTTTAATTAGGAGTCGCCACTAATTTTATTTTAATTAGGAAAAATTAGAAAACCTTTAATAGAAATTAGTCCTTGAAACCAGATTGAATTCGGGAGCCGGTTATGCGTAGGGAAGGGTGGAAACTTAATCCCACAAAGACCCCTAACACACCCATCCTAAGACGGTACCTTAAGTTAATTATGCAAATTCTTAATAATCTTTGAAAATATTTATTTTACCCCTAAAATAAAATAAAATAATGAAATCAACAAATAAATTATAAAAATTAAATTTTGGCTTGACGGAATATGAATCCCGCTCCTACGTATCCTCAGGTGCAATGAGGAATTCAAAGTCACGTAGTTCTTTAGAAAATATTGTGGGTTGATTGATTTTATTAAATAAAACTTTAAAAATTTGAATCAACAAGCCGTCGCGGCTCAATTATTCAAATTAAGAATTAAATAGGTGAAGCTACGCGTCATGCTGAGACGTCCACCTATTGATTATCAAATTTGTTACAAAAATTTTTTATTTAAAAAAATCGATTAGCGATTTAAAAAAAATTGAAAACAAAATAATAATTTAAATATAATTTAAATAATAATAATAATAATAATAATAATAATAATAATAATAATAATAATAATAATAATAATAATAATGATAATGTAAACCATCAATTTGTCATGCCTTCGGATGTTTACAAAATACAAGGATTAGCAAGCTGTCGCAACTCAGGTAACCCATATTATTATTATTATTATCACCATTATTTAAAAAAAATTATTCTTATATTTTAATTTATCATTTTTTTCTTCTCCTTTTTTCTTACCTTTTAATTTAAATTTTTTTTTTTGCCCAATTTCCTTGTCTTAAGACCACCTCCCTGAAAGAACCCTCCAAAAAAAAAAAAAAAAAAACTAATCTCAAAAGCGACGTTACTCACGGCTCAGCAAAAAAAGGGGAGGGGTTATTTTTGTTTCCTCCTTTGTGATATTTCACAGAAAACACCCAAAGAACAGAGGAGAGCTTCGGTTGGCCGGCGGCAACGGGACAGAAGCGTGGCAGTGTGACGGGGGCGAGGTGGTCACGGTGAGCTCGCCGGCACCGGTGACACGACAGGGAACTCCGGATTTGAGCGGCGTCGTGTGGCTTCGGGTTGCAGGGCCGAGACGGGTCTGTGCGAGTGGCGGCGTTCGCGGGTGGAGCTTCGACCGGCTTCGATGGCTCAGATCCGGTGGTTGGGCGGTGCGGTTCGGCGGTGAAGGACGGTTGGGATGGTGTGAGTCAGGGGCTGTGCGTGATGTGGCTTGATGGTTTTTGTGAGGTAGTTAATGGTGTATTTCTTGTGGGTTGAAGATGAAGGTTTGGGTTGCAGCAAGGGTATTTAGTGAAGGTGGTGAAGATTTGTAATGGTTTGGAACGTTGGGTATGAAACAGGGGTGAAGAGGTGCTATATGGTTGGTTGGGTGAAGGCTATTGTGGCTTGATGATGGATAATGAAGATGGAGGAGATAGACTGCGTGAATGGAGTTTGGCAGAGGGTGTTTGGCCAATTGCTGCAAGGATTTTGCAACGTGTGAGGCTAGGCTGAGTGTATTTGATCTGAGTATAGGTTCTGAGTCTAAGTCTGATTCTCTGTGTATATTCTGATGATTTTTCTGTGTGTGGTTAGGTGTTTTATAGGAGGGGATTAGGCTGAGGTGTTTGAGTTAGAATGTGATTAGGAGTTTGTTTAGGATAAGTGACGGGAGGTTTAGGATAAGTTTATTTAGGATGGGTTTGAGTTAGTTTAGGATAGGTTGGTTTGGGATAGTTAGGATAAGTGTTTGGGGATTAGGATAACTAATGGAGTCTGCTTTTAGGATAAATGCTTTGAGGTTAAGGATGAGGATAAGCGATGGGTTGTGGGTTAATGGGTGATGGGTTAACGGATTGGTTTATGGGTTAATGGATTAATGGGTTAATGGGTTAATGGGCCAATGGGTTGAAAGATTTTTTTTTATCTTTTTTTTATTTACAAAACGCCTTAGACAAAATCGGGTGTTCACATTAATTAAAAAATTAGTTAATTAAAAATAAAATAATATTTATATCTCAATATTAAAAATAATTCTAAAAATATTTTAAAATAATAGTTAAACTTAAACTTATTGTCCAACAACTTTTAAAAGTTGTTTATTTTAGAAAACTATTTTTTCAAATACGTTGCACACTAGGTGTAACAATTTAAAGCAAATAAAAAAGCTGGTGGTTAGCTACACCAAACATGCTATTAAAGATTTTTATTGGTTTAATTTTTATATTTTTACATCAAATAATATATATATATATATATTTATATTTTATTTAATATTATTTATTATATGTATTTTTTATTACTTAATTATATCTCTTAAAAAATAAAAATAATATTTATATATCTTTTAAGAATATAAGATTATCATTTTTTCTTATTGATTACTTCTGTTTCTTCTGTACTCAGCATTTCCTATTTAATATTACTTATCCTCGAAGATAGGACACGGGCAGATGTGAGATGTAAGCTCTCTTTAATACTTCAGTCTTGTTATTTGTGTATTTTTTATACGGTCGCCCTATTTGTCTAACCAAAAGACTCCAATTTTTATCTACCGTATGTCACGTGTCATCATTTGAAATTTGAAATATGAAATTATTCACGTTAAGAATAAGTGGTTAATACGTTACAAATAAGTAGTTAATCAGTATAAGTTTCTGGTTAATACCTTCGAAATAAGTAAGTGCTTAATACGTTAAGTGGTTAATCAGTATATGTTTCTAGTAAATCCAAGAAAGAGTTTTCAATAATGAGTAAATGGTTAATACGTTAAGAATAAGTGGTTAATCAATATTAGTTTCTGGTGAATCCAAGAAGTAGGAAATGAGAAACGAGAAATTAAATGGTTAATACGTTAAGAATAAGTGGTTAATCAAGATATCAGTTTATGGTGAATCCCAAAAGCGGAAATGAAAAGCGGAAATTAAATGGATTATACGTTAGGAATAAGTGGTTAATCAAGATGTCGCTTTAGTGAATCAAGCGCGGAAATGAAAAGCTTGAAATGAAAATATTGGCATACTGAAAAAGTCAACAAACATACGTGACGGAAGATACGGTGGAGGAAAGTTGGAGATTTTTTGGTTGGACGAAAAATGTTTTCCTTTTTTATATGTTTAATTTTTTTAATTTATTTATAAATTTATTTTATATTTTATAAGAATGATATAGTTATATATAATATAATTTAATATTTTTTCTATGTGTATAAAAGTTAAATATATGATAGAAGTATAAATGTTAGACAAAAATTATTTTCCTTTATACATCCTTAAAATAAAAAGGTTTAAGTTTTGAATTTTTTTTTCAAATTTAGATTGGGCCTTAGACACAAGCAATAATCATTATTTTTTTTTATACCCGTAAGAAATATAGCTGGAACCCAAAATGTTTGGCCCGTGATGACCTCTAGAACTAATGCAGTTACTTGATTGTTTCTTGGAGTTATTTTATTTGCCAATACGTTTCAAACAAAAGGTAAAAATAATCGAGAGAGTTAAAAAAAAAAACATTGACTTTAAGCCAAAGCTGAAAGCATGAGACAAATATTCGTTTTGTAATTAAGCATGGGTCCTTTTGTAATTAAGTAGACTATTCAGTTGAAATGATTGAACGGTTTTCCATTCATAATAATTGAGAAGACCATTAGCTTCTTTACTTCAGTTTATTTTGTTCAACTAACAACTTTATTTTTTTTTCCTTAACAATTTTTTTTTGCATATTCTATCATATTTGGGTAACAAGATTAAAAGGTGTTGATTAATTTTTTTTTATCATCTACAGATTTTTTCCAATTATACGTTGGACATTTTGCTCAATTTTTTTAATACTTTGAGATATAAATATTATTTTATTCTTAATTAAATAATTTTTAATCAATTAAATAATTTTTTAATTATTTTATACTTATTTTAATATTTTAATATAAAAAATAATTTTTATATCATTTAAATATAATAAATTAACTTAAAATTATTTTTTAATTAATATATCTAAATATAAAATTAATTTTGTTATAATAAATTATTATAAAAAAATTTATATAATAATTAATTATTAAAATAATCAAATTTTTATGCCTATCCGAAACACACATTATCTAATATCCATTACTCAAGTAACCAACCATTCACAATTAGTCTTTCAATTCACCAAAATAAAATTAGAGTCTCTCAGCGACAAATCGTCAAATTGCATGTCACATCAAATGGGTATAACTCCCATCACTTAATATATATTATAGTAGGCCAGAGGATAGACCTTCCCTAAAGTTGAATTAAGATATAGAGAAAAAAAAGAGAGTAGAGGTTAACCCTATAAATGTGTGATGTCCCATTAGTGGTAAAAGTGGAAGAAGAAAAAATGAACAAAATAGAAAACGATAAGAGGGGTTATGGAAGTTACAATGTCGTTATTCATTTAATTAAAATATATTTAATTTTATTTAATTTATTCATAAAATTATTTTATATGTTATAAAAATATTACAATAATATATATAATAATTTAATATCTCTTTTTATATTAATATATAGTATAAATATAATATATATATATTTTAATATACATAAAATATTTCTCATAAAAGTTATAAATAAATAATCCTTCTAAGCAGGGGTGCTCAACACTGCACTCAGCCAAATAATTTGGTTTAATCTGAAATTAATTAGGTCGAGTTTGAATTTAGAAAATAGATTAAGAGTAATTTTTAGTTTGATTTCAGTCACATTTTGAGTTGATCAAACTTGTCCTAATTTATATAATATTTAAGAACTTATAATTTTAAAAAAAAATAATAATGATAAATTATAAGTTTTTTTACTTAAATTAATATATTTTGTATAACATACTAATATTTTTGTATTAATATGATATGATTCAAAAATATCCATTGTAAAATATACCTTAGTCTTAATCTCTTACTTTTAATATTTTATGATTTAGTTATATATAATGTTTAAATTTAAACATTTTTATTTAAATATTGGGTCGATCTAGTCCCAGCTCGAACATTAATCGAATCATGACCAGGTCGAGTTTAGGTACAAAATATTGTCCTTATCAAAATATCGAATCGGATTTGTGTCAACTCAAACTTGGCCCAAGTGTATCCATAAGTACCCTATTTCTTACACATTATCTTTTGGAAATATTTCTCTTACGTCAAGAGTATGTGACATAATTAGAATTAGAATATAGGTATATAAAAAATAAGATGAATATAATTATAATCAAATGATAAAAACATGAAGAGAATGTAATAGAATCAGAGTATAAGTATATAAAAAATGAAGTAGATTTAATTGTAATCAAATGATAAAAATTATATAAATATAAAGTAATGTGTATATTAATATGCGCATATAGCATTGTTGAAGTTAAATAAGTGGAATGCAGCCCCTAAGGTAGTAAAACATAGCGTCGCTGTTTTAGAAGATTTTGAGTGTAATCGGAGTCTGGATTTTGTGAAATGAATGATGTTATTGCAGTTCAGATTCCTCAAACTGCTTCTCACCTAATTCCAAGTCCAACACTATAAAGAAAAGTGTTTGTTCAAAGCCCACTAACAAGCCGCTCATGTTGACATTTATTTGAAATAACTTTAAGCAAAGTCATAAATTCACAAATCTGCACAACACATTGCGTAAGGCCACATGAATTCAAAAAAATTACTTCAATACCAAATATAAGGATCTCCCATGCTTTTCCTAGCACACAATCAGAAATACACACTTACAAAGAAATTAATGGCAAGGGAACCAAGTGTAAATATTACCATAGTTAGAGTATGGTTAGTGTGTGATTAATGTTAGTTAGAAATTAGTTAGATTGGTACGTTGAATCATCTAGTTACTAACCACACACTAACTATACTCTAACTATTGTAATACTAAACACATCAGATTATTCTAAAAAGTAGCTAACATAAAACATTAAATATATATATATGTAAGAATCTTTATTTTTCTTCAGTTAATAAGTAAACTGGCAAACAGATTTAACCATACTTGTCATATTGATCTGGCATTCTAGCCATAATACAGTGCTGTGTCCCTTTGATATTCTCCTTTTCATGTCTTCTACCCTTTCTTACCAATTGGCAATGGAGGGATGCTCTGCTCATGCCTAAAGAAATTAGATGGGTCAACTTTAGTCTTCACCTTTACTAACCTGATGAAGTTATACTTGAAATACCTAGAACCCCAAGAGCAAGCCTTTGAAAAACTTTTGCTATTCTTATGGTTCATCCCTATATCCAGATCCCTATAATTCACATACGCTTCCCTTGGAAATTCTGAAACATAGGGAGCCATGTAGTAGTAAAATTTCCTGATCCAGCCCATATGCTTTGCCATACTCTTTTCTCCATCAATCCATCCAGTTACATACTGAATCTTGTAAAGAGTTCCTTTTCTGTGAGGGAAAGGGATTGCAGATTCTGCAATCCTGCTCATCCTTCCTCCATAGGGATTCCAAATCATCAAGGGGCCATCATCCTGCAGAAAAATTTTCCACAGTGCATTGAGTGAATTTTCTGGGATCACTTGTCTTACAAAATCTGATTTTGCCTTGAAGTAAGCCTTGGATGTTGATTTTCCTTGGAGCAGAACTTCTGGGGGTGTTCCATTGGGATAGCCAGCAATATAAAGCACAGATTTGATCCAGCTAGTTTCCAAACAGTCCTTTCTTGTCAAACCCAATTCAGGAAAGCTATGCTTCATAACTTGGAGAAGTCTGTCAGCACCACCAAGAAAGAGAGCATTGTAAGAAGTTGTCACAGTTCTGTGACCTGGAACACTGCCATTGCCTGGTTGAATGAGGACTCTTATGAAGAGATCCTCATCAATATTTGGTGCCACCTGCTGCCATCTATGAAGAAGCTTGTTTGCTCCTTGTTCCAAGCTCCTAGTTACTGTGAACACTGTCACAGTTTGTGGCACAGGAACCAACTGGATCTTCCACCATAGAATAACTCCAAAGCTGCCTCCTCCACCACCTCTGATTGCCCAAAATAGGTCTTCTCCCATGGCTGCTCTATCAAGAATCCTGCCATTAGCATCAACAATTTTAGCATCTAGGACATTATCAGCACCAAGGCCATACTTTCTCATCATAGAACCATATGCACCTCCTGTAATATGGCCACCAATACCCAAGGTTGTGCAAAGACCTGCAGGGAAGCCATGGACTGCACTTTTCTCTGAAATTCTGTAATAAACTTCACCAATGGTGGCACCAGCTTGAATCCAAGCTGTGTTGTGTGCAATATCAACATTGATGCCACGAAGCTTGACCAAGTCTAGGATCATGAATGGCTTCTCAATCAATGAAACATAAGAGAGCCCTTCATAGTCATGCCCTCCACTGCGGATTCTCATATGGATACCAAGCTGTTTTGCACAAACCACAGCTGCTTGGACTTGAGAATCATGGAACGGGGTGAATATGAATTCTGGTTTTGGCACTGAAGGCAACAAGTATCTTAGATTTTGTGCAGTGGACTCAAGGACAGAAGTGTAGGAACCATTGCTAGGAGTGTAGACTGCTGAGGCAAATTGATTTGGAATTTGAGAATGGAGTGTTAGGCATTGGTTGAAAGTTTCTTGAATTGGAACTGAAGTGGTGAGCGAAAATGATAACAGAACCACAAAACTTGCTAAGAAGGACCTCATTTTTTAGTTTCTGCGATCTCCACTCTTGTGTGTTCAAAATTTATGGTTTCTCTAGCATGTTTATATATAAGAAAAAGATTAAGGGTGTATATAGATATCTTTTTCAAGGATATTAAATTTAATAATAAAAAATAATAAATATGATAAATAATATTAAAAAAAATATAAAAAAAAATTATACGCATTATTATATATATTTACTAGTTGCTAATGCTATTATGCTAGTTTCAAGTGACAATATACGTATACTTGAGCTAAGGCACACGTCATGTCAATAGGTACGTAGTTCATTTTATTTGGTTCAGTAACAGTGGTGCAGTTGAAATTATGACAATGTGGAATATTTATTATTATTGAAAACAATTCACAAACACCAAAAACTACGTGAAATAAACTTGAAGTTCTATTTTATTTTTTTTGATGAAAAGTTCTATTTGTGTATGCACAAATTCTTTTCTCCACTAGCATGTGTACCGCATTCGTATACAAATATCTAATCCTCTCTTAAGAGGTTCACTGGAATAGTTTGACATGAAAGAGAAAATTCGTTTCACTGTTTTTTTTTTCTCTTTCCAAATTCCTGCTTTATGATCATGTTACTTATAAAATTAATAGAGTGGATTTACTAAATCAACTTCTTTTTTCTATAAACAAAAAAGCAGAAAGATATTCTCTAACAACCAATTCCTACACTTTTGCCATGCAAGCTCTGAATGAAGATGCAACCAAGGCAATCACTGAACTTTTTTTTTTTATTATGTTGAGGTAGTGTGTCATGAACCAACATCCATCTCGACTAATTCACTTAACTTTTTTTTATTATGTTGAGGTAGTGTGTGAATGACTAATTCACTTTTTCAGTTTAATAAAAAATAGTCATTCACACACGAAACTAAAAGATTACAAGTGACAACTAACAATAATATTTTTTTATGACACATTCTCAAGAAATTGGTGTAACTGAGAGCTATTCCAACCAATGATCACTAATCACTATAGCTTTTTTAAGATACAGGCCATCATTATACTTTAAGCGAGGAAGTGAGTACCGAAATTTCCCTCCCCAAGACTAGCTCCACGTGCCAATTTTCTATATCAAGATTCAGTTATTTTTTTAAAATTAATTTCTTTAGTCATTAATTATATCTCAGCAATGTCTGAGGGAGCATGTTAGGTAGGAATCAATAAATAATGTGTGATCGTTTACTACCATCAATAATCAATAATACTTTTTAAATGAAAATCTACCAACTTTACTAAAATATTTGTAATAGTCGATGCCTGTGTTATATTTGTACACTGGAGTTGGTATTAGTTTGGGCTAGTGCATCTGCGGCTCATTCAGACTAATCTGTTTCAAGTGTAGTTAATTTTAGATTGGGTTGAGTTAAAATTATTGAGTTTGGTTGAGTTGATCCGTTGATTTGAATTATTTTTCTATTTTCTGTCGAGGTTTTTAACATTTTATCATCACTTTCTTTTCTTTTTATGTGGCTTAAATCTAAGTAAATAAATAAAAAAATTGTGATACAAATATTAATTTACAATAAAAAAGAAGGAATAAAAACTTTATATACCATATAATAAAATATTTAATAATACTCTAATAAAATGATTGGACAACGAGCTAGCGTGTTGACTTGGCCGACTTTGTGCTAGCTTGCATCAGATCATGCTAAATCAGCCAAAAAAGCATTCATGGTTAAATTTTATTAAACAAAACCACACATTTTATCAGTGTCATGTTTGGGATCACACCGGCTAGCTAACCAATTTTAGAAAATAATTGTTCGGACGGGTCGCCACCAACTTTGTTTGGTTTAAGAAAAATTATAAAATCCTTTAAAATAAAAAAAATACTATGTAAAAATATAGTTCGATTCAAGAATTTATTTATGCATGGTGAAAAGTAGAAATTGAATTCCACTGCATCCTTATACATTTGTCTTAAGACAAATTACATTAAAGTGCGAATTGTAATAAAATAAGCATATTAAATTTAAATCATAAAATAAATAATGCCAAATATAAATAAACAAACAATCAACAATTAAGAAAATTAATTAAATATTTACAAGCAAAGTAAAAAATAATTATAAAACATGGATTAAAATATTTACAAATTAAAAGATAATAAAAGCAAAGATCAAACACTGAATTATAAAAATTTACAATTTAGTTTAAACGGAATAAATTTCATCCCTTGAATATAATAGAGAGTTCAAAGCTACATAGTTTTTATAAAATAATTATGGATTGATTAATTTTATTAATAATAAAATTTTCATAAATTATTTGTTTAGCAATCGATCAATTTAAAACTGACAACTTATCAATTGGCATAAAAGTCAAGAGAACAAACTAAACAAAGATAAACTAAACTCTACTCAAATCAACACATAATTTTATTTTTTTAATCACTTTTAGGCATTTTTGTACTTTTAAAAATTATTTGGTATTTTTTAGCATTACCTAATCCTATTCTGATTTGTCTTTAGTTTTTTTTATCATTTTTTCTTTCAATTTTTTTTACTATTTTTTATAAACATGTCTATATATCTAAATAACTTGGACCTAAAAGACCCACACATTAAAAAACTAATAAAAATGGGCCCACAACAGGAGAACTAAGCATGAACTTCCACTAAACTTCCTAAGCCCAAAGTACAAAAGACCAAACTTAAGCCTCTGCCTTCACTCTGACCGAAAGAAAAAAACCAAAAAGCCTCAGCCTTCACAACATTCTCAGTCCATAAAAGTATTTCTAAACCTGACCTCATTACCTAAGTCCAAAAACAAATAAGAATTATTAAAAAAAAAAAAACAAGAAGAGACTCCCACTTTCCAATTCCACCTACATCTAAAACCAGGACACGTAAATTGAATGAAAATGTTTTTTTTTTAACACATGCTATATAACACTAAGTAATAATAGAGTTGAAGGTCCTGATCTGGGTTTTGATGACTTGGGTTTCTTTGTTTGGGTGGGGAATTTTTGGGTTCAATGGAGTTTCTCTAATTTTTTTCTTAGTAAATTAGTAATGATAGAACAATGATTAATGATATTGAAAAGAAAATCATTCTAAATAACACGGCATACATTCAACCCAAAATCACACATCATCACCCAAATATTCATTCAAGTTCACACTTTTATCACCCAACTCCAACATTAAAAACAGTAGCATAAAGCACATGGATTTCACAGCACCTAATGCGACCAGGAGAAGAAACCTTTCCTGCCTGTTGCACCCCAAGAAGATAAACCAGGCCAATTCTTTCTGTGCTCTAAGTTTATCTTCCCCTCTTTGTTTTCTCTCTCAATCGACCAAAGAAGCCCCCTGTTAATTCTCCACCTACATATTTATAGCACTGATGAGTGTATGTGAGTGGCCACATATGTGAGAGTGAGAGTGATGTGCCGAGTCTGATGCCATATATGCGATGCAATAGTGTAGTGTGTGAGTGCAATTCAATTGTGGAGTAGTGCAGTGTTGTATGGCATGACTTGAGAAAGTGGATTAGTGAAGGAATAAAGCTATCCACACATTTATATACACAACACCTCGTATCTACACAACTTTCAACCATGCGATCACAGTTAGCTTCATAAAATTTTTTACTCACATATGCTTTGACTTTGCCTCCTTGTACTAATGTAAGGTGACGTTTGAAAGGGATGATGTGCATCAAGCTTTTTCCTTAGTGGAGTGAAGCAAAGTTGAGAAGGTGCAGCAGCAGATCAAGTGGCAGGTGCTGTCTCAAAGACAAACGACACTGACTATTAAAAGGAGCTCTCCAAAAGCTTGTAAATAGGTGTTTTTTAAGTACTTTGGATAATGGGTGATTTGTTTCCCTAATCACTAATTATAAGTGTAATGGGCTTTTCAATTGGGCTCTTATTGTAATTTTTAAGATTTTTCAATTTTATTGTTTTTAAGTTTTTTTTTTTACTTATTTTATTTTAATTTACTTTCTAAATACTTAAACAAATTTTTTTTGCCCGGTCAAAGTTGGTGCTGACACTTAATTTTGTTTAATGATATCATTTTTTTTACAAATACCTTAGTTGTCATGGTTTATTTATTCATAATTGAACTTTTATTCTTTTGTGATTTCTATTTAGGTATTATAAGTTATCCTGTGGTGGTATAAAGTACTTGGCCCCCTTCATCAAATTTCCCCCGTAGTCTTGATTGGCCTATATATGGCTGAGAGTTTTTCATTTCTCTCTGACTTTTCAAGTTAATATGGTTTTTATAACTCCATGAACAAGGGGCAACACAGGTAACAAAAATCAAATTAGAACAAGCTATGGTATATGGTGGGTATAAAGTACCTAGGCAATGATGCCCTTCAAATTTTCCCGGTAGTCCTTATTGGCCTATTATATGGGTGAGAGTTTCTTATTTCTCTCTGACTTTTCTAGTTCAGTTGGTTTCTATAGCTCCATGAACAAGAGGCAGTAGAGGTAACAAACATCAAAATTTAGAACTTGTATTGCATGCTAAGGTGTTCAAGAATTCTATAGATTTATTCCCTTTGATCTTTTTATGTTTTTATAGACATGTAAAGGTTTTCATGACTTTTGTACTGGGGAAGTACACTGACTTAATGACTGGGGGAGAAGCAAGTAAGATGGCACGGTGAGCTTACTGCAAATCACTGGAGAAGCACACAAACAGCTAAGGAGGATGATTGTTGAACCTTCGTTAGTGGATGTGCAAAAAAATATTTTCATTTTATCAATACTTAATAAATAGAAACATTATATCCAATGTTTTGTCAAACTGATCATTAAATCGGTAAAGAGATTAATTTACGATTTAATGATTTAACTGTAATTGAAATATGATTGAATTAAAAATAAATAAATAAGTAAATTAATTTTTTTAATATTAATATCTTTAATTTTATACACATGAATTATGAAGATTTAAAATTTTAAGCTATAAAAAACAATTAAACAACATATAAAATATAATAGTGTCATAATATTACACAAGGAAACTTTAGTGGTAGAGGTTGCCATCGCACATGATAGCAGCGGAGCAACGTTACAGTGACATGCTTCCCCTGAATTATTTTTTTTAAGTAATTAGTATAGTTGAAAAATCTTAAAGATTTTATAATGTTCTTAAAAAGATAATATTATCCCATTTTTAATGTTTAAACCTAATGGCAAGAGTGAAGACCCTCTTTCTCATGCCCGCTACTCCATGACAATAATTCAACCTTCTTTCTTCTTGACCATAAGTATTGATTACTTTTTTCACTTTTACTTTAAGATTTTTTAGTCATAGAATTTCTATTTTTACTTTACATTAGTGGTGGAGTTTTTTTTTTTTGTGAGATAACAAAGTATTTTTACAAGTTCAGCACATTTGAACTGTTTATGAAATTAATTCTTGTTTGACTACTAAAATACGAGAGTTAAACGATTTCCACACAAATCAGTGGAGCTTTTAATTTATTGTGCAATTTATGTTCATTTTGTTTGTCTCTATTACTTTTCTCCAATTTATGGAGCACATTTTTTTCTTTTAATTCTTTGATTTTTTTCTTCATGGGGTTGATATTTAAAATCTCAGCATTTGTTATATATCTTTATTGAAAATTTTAACTTATATAATTATAATTATTTAAATAAATTTATGAAACAGTATGATGCTAATTTTTTAATAAAATATGCCGAAATGGATACATTTTTTAAAACAATTTTTTTAACATGATGTTATTAATAAATTTATATTAAAAATTTGTATATTTATTAGTACTCTCCCTAAGTTTTAGAGCCTAACTCCACCACTGCATGATGGGAATGAGTTCAAATCCTGCCTTCCACACCTATTGTGCATATTTACATTGAATTGCAATGAACCGCCGACACATCAGACCGTGACCGGTTCTATTAACCATGGTTATACCAATGGCTCGGAAGGACAATTAAAGGCTAATCTAATTTATAATTCGTTTCAGCTCGCGGTTGCCATTTCACACAAGTTTCCCATTTGTGACTTGTGAGCATACAAGCTGTGTGATTCTTAAGACGACAAAAGGATTTAAAACTAAAAAAAAGCGTGACTTTCAGAAAATGGAAAAGAAAACACAAAACACTTGGTTTGCTGTCATTCGAGGCTTATTTGGGAGTGTTGTGACATGGAAGTAGATTATGAATTTGCAATTTTTTATTGTTATTATTATTTTCTGGTTAGGATTCTCTCTAAGTTCCTGGTTAATTGTCGGTATCAAATGTTCCGTTTCATGCCTAAATCAAGCCCAAATAAAATTTCACCAGTGCCATAAAATAATTATGCTTCCTAAACTTTGAAATCCCATAGGTTTCACAAATTAGAAGCATCGGACGAGTTTTTGGTGAAGCCTAAAATTTGGATATTGATAGATAATTTGGACAAACAACTAAAAAAATGGTATGGAGGAAGAGGTACGTTTTCTCTTAAGAGATTTGAGAATTTATTTGTTTGGGGAAGAAAAGCAGGACTAGGCTACCAAGCTTTATGTGTTTTTAGGGAATTTTTATGATATCTAAGGCGAGTTTTGAACATTTATTGATTAGTGATTTCATAATAAACGTCTAAAAATTTGTTAAAATAAGTAGCAACCAATGCTCTAAAAAAATGAGTACCAAACACACCTAGATAGTAGATACCAAACTCTAAAAAAAACAAATGAATGCCCGTGTTTTTCACGTGACACATGAGAATAATATTTATAAGAGATTGGGATCCTTAGAAAAAGACCTTTTACTAGTAAGTAGTAACACAGATTTTGCTAGAGAAACAACACTTCAGTCACCTAAAATATTGTTACACAATCACAAAGACAGCAAATAATTAAGCACTTCATCAGTATCTTACAACACTAAAATGACCAAAATCAAAGTAACAAATCTAAATGTATCCTTATTCTTCTAAACTAGCTAATCAACCCTTTCACAAATTTATAGATACCAGTCCAATGATTCTAGCAGCATTATGCCTTATTTCCCATTTGTTGCATTTCTTGCCTTTTACCTTCTTAGCTCAAACTGGAAGTGGTGGGATGCTCTGCTCATGCCTGAAGACGTTTTCAGGATCTATTTTGGTCTTTATCTTTACCAACCTGTCGAAGTTATGCTTGAAATACCTATAACCCCAAGCTCCAGCATGTATGTAACTTGTGCTGTTCTTGGTGTTCATTCCCAAATCGAGATCTCGGTAATTCACATATGCTTCCCTTGGGAACTTGGACACATAAGGAGTCATGTAGTTGTAAAGCTTCCTAATCCAATCTATATGCTTGGCAGCATTCTTGTCTCCATCTTCCCAAGCAGATACGTACTGGATTTTGAATAGTGTTCCATTTCTGTGAGGGAATGGGATATCAGATTCTGAAAATCGGCTCATCCTTCCACCATATGGGTTCCAAATCATCAAGGGATTGTCTTCTGCTAGCAATCTTTTCCACAACCCCTCAAGCCCAGTTTCTGGTATAGGTTCTCTCACAAAATCTGATTTGGCTTTGAAGTAGTTCTTGAATGTTGACTTTCCTTTAAGCAGAACTTCTGGAGGTGTATTATTTGGATAGCCTGCAATATAGAGCGCAGATTTGATCCAGCTAGTTTCCAAGCAATCCTTTGTTGTCAAACCCAATTCAGGAAAGCTTGTCTTCACAACTTGCAGAAGTCTTCTGGCCCCACCAAGGAAGAGAGCATTGTAAGAAGTTGTGATGGTTCTGTGAGTTTTGTTTCCTGCTGGTTGAATGATGACTCTGATGAAGAGATTCTCATCAATATAGGGTGCCACTTCCTGCCATCTATGAAGAAGCTTGGTAGCACCTTGCTCTAAGGTCTTAGTAACTGTAAAAACTGTCACAGTTGGTGGCACAGGAACCAGCTGTATCTTCCACCAAAGAAGGATACCAAAGCTGCCACCTCCACCCCCTCTGATTGCCCAAAATAGGTCTTCTCCCATGGCTGCCCTGTCAAGAAGTCTGCCATTTGCATCAACAATTTTAGCATCTAGGACATTATCAGCCCCAAGGCCATACTTTCTCATCATGGATCCATATGCACCTCCTGTAATGTGCCCTCCAACACCTAAGCTTGAGCAAAGGCCTGCAGGGAACCCATGAACTGAACTTTTCTCATAGATTCTGTAGTAGACTTCTCCAATTGTGGCACCAGTTTGAATCCAAGCAGTGTTGCGTTTGATGTCAACATTGATGGCACGAAGATGGACCAAATCAACAACTATGAAAGGGGTCTCAATTTCAGAAACATATGAGAGTCCTTCATAGTCATGGCCACCACTTCGTACTCTAAGATGAATCCCAAGTTTCTTTGAGCAAATCACAGCTGCTTGGACATGGGATTCAGCTGAGGGTGTGAATATAAACGAGGGTTTTGGCGCTGAAGGCACCAAATACCTTAGGTTCTGTGCAGAGGAATCAAGGACGGTGATGAATGAAGCATTGTTTGGTGCGTATATTGATGCATAAAATGGAAATGTTTTGTCTGAATTGAAGTTGAGACATCGAACAAAATTTTCTTGAATTGAAGCTGAGGCTGTCAATGAAACTGATAATAGGAGGACTAAAATTGCAAAGTGTGAGATTGGTGACACCATCATTTTGTGTTCTCAGGTCTGGTTTTCTAAGTTTTGTGCAGAAGGAGGGGTCACCAATGTTCTATATATATTTGAGCTATGGTGCCAATATGCTATAACAGTATAGGTATACTTGAGCTAAGACAAACGTCATACAGACGAAGAGTATTGGCTATGTCTTGGGGTCAAATGTTCTACTCTTAATTATGACATTTTGGAACATAAACTTTTGTGATTTTACCTTGATTCCAAGAACATCGACCACTTTCACATAAACAAAATAATATGAAAAGACTTATATGCTTCAACCTTCATAAAAGGATGGTACTGCCCACTAGTCACGTGCAAGGCAAAGCAAAAGTCATGAACGGCCCCACGAGTTTCTAAATGTTTTTATGAAAGAATAGTTCATTTCTAATATACACTCACTTTTGGAAGGTGTATGATACATTTGTCTATCTAAGTCATTGATTTATTTATAAAATAAATTAATGATTTAGATCAATTACAAGAAACTTGTTAAGCAAGTTTTTTTTAAGTTTTTTTTTTCAAGTTTTTTCTTAGGTTTATATATATATATATATATATATATATATATATATATATATATATATATATACTATCAATATATAATTGTCATTGGTTGGCCATAACTCATTGTCGTTAGCTTGTATCTTTGTCGATTACCACCACTACCTTTAATCTTTTTTAAGTTGTATAATTATATAAATATTATCGGTTAAAATTTATAAGATTTTTTAACAAATACGATTATAATTTTAGGAAAACTGGTCACCTCCAATTTTTTTAGATTATATAATCGTATAAATATTATCGATTAAAATTTATGAGATTTTTCAACAGTTATAATTTTAGAAAAAAAATTCAAGTATACACAATTATTTATAAAAAATGTAAAGACTAATATAATTTTAATTGATATTATTTACACAGTTGTATAATTTTTAAAAAGTGAACAGTTGTCAATCGAGGTGGGCGGCTAGCGGTGGTTGGCGGCGGCGTGATGACGAACAATGGCGGCGGCGGTTACTGCAATGGTTGCCTGAAAAAAAACAAACAAACTAAAAAAGAAAGAAACAACCTATAAAAAAAAACTTGTTATTGCACATAAAAATTTAAGTATGTGATACACTCAATCTGTGCATAGTAGCACCCGCCTGAAAGAATAAGAGATAAACATGTCTGTATTCTTGCAGCTTTATGTGATCATGCAACAAATAAAGTAAATTCTGTATAATTTGTTTATTATTATATATTCTCTACCTTACCTGTAAATTTTAATGAAATCCATTCCGTGTCTTTCTAGTGGTGATAATCGTTCGGTCCACATGACTCATCAATTAGTATATTTGTTACTTTACTTGATTGTGTTACGTAAAGTTTATTGGCCCATGCTCAAGTTTTGTAATACTTGTTTGCCAAGAGTAATTAATGTAATAAGAAATTCCCAATCGCCAACTCGGGTTGTACCGTAGAAGCATAATTTAAGTTGTAATGTAGTTTTTGTGAACATATACATAAGTTGTAATGTAACTTTTAAATCTATGGAAAAATTAGAAAGAAAAGGAAGAACCTTATTTTATCATATATATTTCTTTATTATTTTGGAGCACTAGAAAGGTAGACAAACCACGATGAAAATTTTTTTAAAGTACTTTTTATTTTCAATTTTTTATTGTTAATATATTTTTCAATAAAAATTTATTTATTTGAAGCAGAAAGAATTTTTCTTTTTTCGAAAGATAAGAAATTCATTAATCAAAATAAGAAGAAAGCAAAGTTCTAGAGAAAATAACAAACAACGGGAGGTTTCCCAAGATTACTTATAACATGTTTGGAAAAATAACAAATATGTACCTCTAGTACAAATCTTAACAAACTAAGAGACCTCAAAAAATTTCTTGCCTTCTCCTTCTGCCTCATTATACGGAATACCTTGCAAAATATGATAGACATGTATATGCAATGGAGGTAGTTTAATATTTGTTTATCATGTTTATTAAGTTTTGTAATAGATGGAGTACATTTAGGCACTTTGCTGTAATATTATGTGTGAAATATAATTGTTATTTAATCTAGAGGTGACTTAAACTGCTTAGTTAATAAAAATAAATGCGGAGAATTTATTTTTAGGTCACAAATGTGTGAACTGTGTTACAGTTAAAATCTGAAGATAATCAGAGTTAGTTTGACATTTTTAAATATACTAGTTGTGTGTTTTAATGCAGTTTGACTAGGAGCTGATATAGAAAAATAGAGAAATTGTGAAATACGATTTTTGATGAATCTTAAGATTTATTTTAAACTTATTGAAAGTTAAAAATCTGGATTTGGTGAAATCTAAACGTTCTTAACTGATTGTGTGAATAATAAGTCACTTAAGTGACTAAATGAGAACACGACTCTCTTGTTTATGTGGCTTAACTTATTTAAACCCCAAATGAGATATTTATCTCATTTTCTCCCTTCTCTTTCACGGTTGAAGCAGGAAAGCTCAAGGGAATGAGCAAGAATCAAGGCAAAAGAGGAGAATCATCAAGCAATGAGGAGTTGCTTAGTGATTTCAACTTCTGAAGTTTGAGGTAGGGGGAAACCTTCTTCTTAACTCATTTTCCTACTCTCTCCATCTTAACCTTGAGTTATGGCTTGATGTGGTGATTTTAGGTTTTGAGTTATTTTTTGTTATTTTGGCTTGAATCATGTTGGAGAACTTGAGGATGACTTGTGCATGAATTGTTGGGTGCATGGAAATGAATTTTCAACCCTTGTATACCTTTAATTCCATTCGTGTTGAGATTTGAGGTTTTAGGTTTTGAGTTGGATGATTATCCATGATCTTTGGTTTTGAGTGAAATCAAAGTGGAATAAGAGTTGATATGTGTATTTGAACCTTGTGGAAGGTTGGAAATCTCTTGGATGTGAAGTTTGAGTGATTGGAGGAGGAGAAAGAACCAATTGAACAGTACCACGATTTTGCAGATTATGTTGCAGTGTGTTTGGTTAAGAGACACAGCCCGTGTCCAACGACACGAGCAGGGGTCGTGTCCCTCTATACCTGTACTAATTCGTGAAACTATGCTAACAGAGTAAGACACAGGGGGCGTGTCATCAGACTGGCCCATATGTAGGGTCAGAATTTTCAAAAATGTCATTTTTGATGTTTTCAAGTTCTTGACTAGATGAGATCATTAGTGATGTTTCCTAAGATATGTCAAGACACAAATGAGAATAGTTTGTGAGGAGAATTAGCATGAGAGGGGACAGAGGCCAGGGCGTCGCAGCCATAGCTCTAGTTTTAGATAGAATTGTTGTGTGATGTAGTGAAGCTTGTGAAAGGTGTAATTTCTTCTTTTATACTTCTTAATGAGTGATGAGACTCTAATAGCAGTATTTAATGAAGAGTAAAAGATTTAAATCAAAATTATTTGAAATGCTAATTATGGGAATTTAATTAGACATGATTATATACATAATTGTATGTTTTGCCTTTTTGAAAAGTGTGAGCCCCGTAGATGTGAGTGATTGCTTTTTGAAAGGCGAGTCCCGTAGAAGTGGGTGATATATATTAGGTAAGGTGGATTGTATACTTTCTAATATAATGATTTTAATGAATGATTTCCTTGTTAATTATCGATAACCGTGTAGTTGATGGACTTCTCTACCCAGGAGTGATGGATTTCCTCTGTGATAATGATGATTATTAGATGAACTTCCAGTGCTTGTTCAAGATTATGGATGTAACTTCCAGTACTTTGTTCAGGACCCATGCATTCATGACATTACCATGGAATTGGAGTTCTTGTATATGGTATCATAACATTATTCATTTCATACTTAGGATTTGCATAGATATAAACATTAGACATAATTTGGTATTACATGAAAATTGTATGGGCGGTTGCTTCATGACATGGACTCATAACATTGTAATTGTATGGGCAATTGCATATATCTGAGATGGAGATTATTGTGTTTGTATCTCTGGGATGGAGATGCTGTGTTTTTGTGAGCATGATGATTGCTTGAAAGCTGTTTGTGATAAATGAGTTTTTATATAAACTTATAAAATGAGAATCTATTTCGGGAAAAAAAAAGGACATGATTTTGGCTTTTGCAACCTTTCTAGCTTGATGAGTATGAAACTTGAGTTAGAAGTGTGTTTTTCCCAAAATGGCTGGAATGATTGTGATGACATATTTTATGGATTAAACTACTGAGGATATGTGATTCACACCCCTTGTGTGTGTTTTCATGATGATTCCAAGGAGGAAGTCTTATGGAAAGTGAAGATAAGTAAGAGCTTGGAGTGCTTAGCATAGTGTAGCTGAGTAATTTCTTTTGAAATGATGTACGTATTGTATTAGTGATAAATACAAATGTTATGTATTATTTATATATTCGAGACTCATATTTTCTATATATACGTGACTTTGATATATTGAAAATGCTTAGTAGTAGTTAGTAGCAGGTCTGAATCTAATCACTGTAATATACTTTGGTTATATTATAGTTATTAAATTTGGGATGTTACATTATGAATGACCTTCTTCTTGGGGTTACAATCCTCTGTAGCATATTAGATGCTTAGGTATGTTAAATGTCCTTTAGGAACTCTTGGTGGAGCAGCTTTACTTGATGATTTCTTCATCATCCTCTATTTGGTACAACCAGGTTCTTGCCCTAATAATTTTCAACAGAGAATTTCATGAACTCAGGAGAGCTAGGCATTGGCTAGTCCTTACTTGGACTAATAACATCAAGCACACCGTTACCACTAGGAATGTCATTGGCCTTCACCTAGAGCTCCTACTGACTTTGATTATTAATGATGGAAATAATGTTATTTTCATCAAGCTCCTGCAGTGTGGAATCAGGGCCTTGGCCTACTTTCATTGTTTGGCTTTGCTCATAATGAGGGGGAATCATATCTTCCATTGAGTCCTCATGCCACACTAGAGTCGACGCTTTGCCAAGTGTTGGCTTGACTCCATACCAGACCTAGATAATGTGGAGAGGTAGGATGAAATTGGTTCACTAATCCTTGCTCAACAGGTTTTGTTTTCATCTCTAGTAGATGATCATGAGGAGTTTGATGGTTGGGTTGGTGAGCAACTTCCAACTTCTACCCAGTTTGGTTTGCTTTCAATCATGGCTCGAATTTCTTCTCTTTAAGGACCTCGTTCAAGTCATCTTGGATTAACAAGGAACAGTTCCTGTCCTTATGGCCTATAATATCGCAGTAATAGTAGAAAATAAGGAGCTTTTCATAATGGAAATTCACCTAGGTTTTTACTTGTGTTTAAGAGGTTGAAGTTGATTCCGCACCAAATACGTTGGCAAACGTCAAGATTAACCAAGACTTTTGGCATAAATCCTCATCTTCTGCAATCAAGTATATTCCTGAATTTGCAACTGGTCCTATGCGCTCAAAGTTTTCTACTTGCAGTTATTGTGTGACATTCTCATAGTAAGCCCCAACATTGCACACAAAAAGGGACTAAGTGGAAGTCATAATATGCAAATTCCTTCTTTGATTGCCATTATTTGAGGACCAATAATTGATTTTTGTAGTTCCAACATTGCTTTTGAAGGATGCAGTGCATATTGATCTCGTCATCAAAGTAGAACTTGTAGAACTTTGGTTCGATTTCTTCACATCAAAGCCCTTTTAGGTTGTTCCAAACCCATGTAAGAACAGTGGTCATGGTGGTTTGGAGTTGGTTTCATTCCATGAATAGGAGCTCGATCAAACAGTGATTAGATGCCTAGATTGTGTCATCATCATCAAAGAGGACGACCTTTTTGTCATATGAGAAGCCTAAATAGTCAATGATAGGATAAGGGGCAATAACGGTGTCAATGGTGGTAGAGTAGTGGTTAATGCCGAGAGAGCTAAGTACATGTTGCAATGGTTCCATACTACTGATAGAGAACTAGAGGCAGTGCCCTAGAGGAAGCGAATGGCCACAAAGTCCGATCAAGTGACAAACGACACACCTTAACTGTAGTGCCGCACAAGAATGGAGAGGAAGTGGCTTGTTGGCCTAGGGTTGCTGAGTTAGATAAAAATTATTTGGAGTAGAAAGCTTTGATAAATTTGTTAATAGAAGATTGTATGATTGACCCTACTTATAAAACTCTAAAGTTTTACGTTATAAGACTAAAGATGCTATATGATAGTGATTTTTTTTTTGACGTGTATGATAGTGAATGTTTCACAGTAAAGTATCAATAAGACTTAAAAATAAGTGTAATAAAAATAAGAATATTAAGGTGGATTTGTTAACTTAAAGGGAAACATTAAGTTTTGAATGAATGTATAAAGGGAAAAAGTTAAAGTACCATCTATTAATAAAATAAACTATATCACTTAAGATAGTTTAGTCGTGTGAAGAGAAAGTATTGATATAAACTCTAGTGAAAAAGTAGATTAAATAAAAAATAATTAGACTAAAAAGCTTAGGGAGATAAACTCAAATTTGGGAGAATCCATTAATAAAATATCTTTAATGAATTTATTGAGAATTTGGTTCATGGATCCCAATGATATTATTTTACTTTTGTAATTGCAACCCTACTTAATAGGATTACACTTTGATAATTAATTATTGAAGTAAACTCTAATTTTAGTACTTGAAGAATTTTTTCAACATCAATTTATGTTTCAAAAGATTATTATATCAATTTGCTACTCAAATGACAGTTTTTTTTTACATCAAGATAGTTTAAAAATTAATATTTTCTACTACCAAATTGATTTCATATGAAGACAAAAAATCATTTGAGGGCAAATTTGTCGAGGAATACCAGTTCCCATTTCATATCTCTTTCCTTATCTCTTACTTAAATTTTGTCAAGTGTTCCAACTTAGTTATATGTCCCATTCTCTTTTTATTTTATTTTAATTTATTTTTTACTTGATAGAATTTAAGTGGAGGGATAAAGAAGGGGACAAAAAATAAAGACAAATGATTTTCATTCAAATTTAATATTGCTAATTTTTTTTAGTACCAAATTGCTATTTCGAAATCTTAATCTTTAGAGAACTAAATTCGATGTTTTTTTTGTTTTTTTTTTCGGACGAGGAGGTTTATTTTTATTGTTGTTGTATTTGTTAATAGAAAATATTTGCCTTGCAAAATGGTATAACGTCTCCAATATGTCTAGGAAAGTATTTTGAACTCGACATTTTTTCTAAGCATATATAGATTTTCTTGAAAACTTCTTTCAAGAAGTTAAGAGATTTTTTTTAATCGAAAATGTTTTTTATAATCAAGTTTTTTTTTTCATTATTTTATGTTGACCCTAAAGAAAAGAAGAAGATGGGAAGACAAAATGCTAACATACTATCTTCTCACTTGCCGATGATTAGGGCTAGAAATGAATTGATTTGAATCAAGTAAGATTTCACTTAGGCTTAACTTAATAAGAAACTAAGAGCTTGTTTGGGAAAGATTGATTCTTTCTCATTCAACTATTTTTGGAGGATTAAGCTATTTTGTGAAATAATTATTATGTTTGGATAAAAAGATTATTTTTTAAAAAAACTTTTACATTACATTCAATGCAAAATAAAAGTTTTTTAAAGTTAATTTTTATAAGTTGAAAATTGAAGTTTATGATTTTAGTTTATAGATTATTCCTTACACTTTGATATGTAAATATTATTTTGTCCTCAATCAAATAATTTTTTAATCATTCTGTACCTATTTTAGTAATTTAATGCATAAAAATAATTCTTTTTTATATCATCCAAATGAATCATATTAACTTAAAATCGCTTTACAGCTAATGCATCTAAACATAAAAATAAATCAATTATAATTGATTATAATAATAATCGATTATAATCGATTATAACAATAATCGATTATCAGTATAATCTATCTTTTTCAACTTTTCCAAACACACTCTAAGTTTATTTTCTTACTCTGAGTAATATTCATTTTAAGCTTATGAGTTGTACGAATTTAATGAGCTGATATTGAGACTTTTATTATTAAGCCTATATTAAACTTAATAAGTTAGGCTTAAATTTATATTTTAATAAAATTTTGTTTTGCATATATATAATTGAAAATAATTTAATAAAAAAATAAAATATTAATATATATAATTATATATAGTATAGATAAAAAATTGTATATAGTAATTATTATTATTATTATTATTATTATTATTATAGACACGAGTTAATGAACCATAATGCAAAAGCTGATGGCTCGCTTATTTCACAAATGAGATAAAATTTATAATTTATTGATTTATTAACAAATTGGGCTCCCTAGCATCTCATTTATTAGCTTAATTCGTTCTCAACCCACTTGTAAGTAAGGCTTTGTTTAGATTAATGGTAAGAGATGAGATGAAATGAAATAAAATAGGATATGATTCATTATTTAGATTTTTTAAATTAAGATGAAATATAATGATATAGAATGACATTTATTTTATTTTATTTTATCTTAAACTTTATTTTTTCTTTTTTTTAAATTAAACAAAATGAAATAGAATGAAATGATATAAAATAAAAGTATTATAATTCTTATCATTCTATTTTATTTCACTCACTATTTCAAACAATGGAATAAAAACTTTCCTCCATTCAATCATTAAATATCTAAACAATTGTATAAAAACTTTATTTCATTTTACTTCATTCAATTCTATCACATTATATCCTATTTTTTTCATTTTATTCCACCCACCTTAAATTATCCAAACATGCCTAAGTGACTCGTGTAGTGTGAAATGATACTTACTTTCAAATTTATGAAAATATTCTGCTTCTTCAAGGTAAGTGGAGATTTCTTTAATTTACAAAGATAGAAGCACAAACAAATTATACGGCTAATCATTTTGCAAGTTCAGCAATATCGCGAATCATGTTTCTAATAGTAATCAATCAAAGAGAAAGTTGACAAAGGAGAACAATAGAATGAAAAAGAAAGAGCACGGGCTAGACGGGTTAGAAATAATGAATTCATACTTGCCACTATCTTGAATGAGCATTGTCAAAGTAAACTTAGATAATTCAAAGTCAATCATATTCATGGATTGTATCAAAGTTAGAAAGTCTATTATTATAACAATTTTTTTTAGTGGAGCATTATTACAACAAATTGGGAGAAGTGAAATGGTAAATCGTTTCATGTTATTCATTAATACGAGAGAGACACTACAAGAAATTAGGAAAACAGTGAGGGAAAATTCCCTCGCTAATCCCTCGTTAATATTATCAGCAAGGGATTAGAGAGGGATTAGCGAGGGAATTTTTCCTCACTTTTTTTTCATCGCTAATTAGCGAGGGAAATTATTCCCTCTCTAATCAGTCTCTAGAAAATTTATTTCCCTCGCTAATTCCTCTCTAATCCCTCGCTAATATTCCCTCGCAAAATGGCGATGGAATTTCCCTCGCTATTCATTCGCTAAATTATTTACCAATTTTGTCAATTTCCCTCGCTATTCTCTCTCTATTAAATCCGTCTCTATTCCCTCGCTAATCCCTCTCTAAATTCCCTCGCTAATCCCTCGCGAATCAGTCGCTAATGTCTTGTGGTACTCAGTCGCTATTTCCTCTCTAAATTTTCCCTCGCTATTAACCTCGCTAATCCCTCGCTAAATATCCCTCGCAATTTCCTCACTAATCCCTCGCTAATATTTTATTCGCTATTCCCTCGCTAATCCCTTGCTATATACAGTGTGAGTTTTCTGTCGCTAATCCCTCGCTAATGAGCTAAATTTTTTTAATAACCTGTTTATATATATAACTTTCCCTAAAACCTGCATATCAAACCACAGTCCAGCAAACAAAATCCAAAGAAACAACAATCCAATAATTATAAAATGCTACAACAAAAAACTTATACAAAATAATCCAATAATATAGTTAAAAGTTATTATACAAATAATCAATCAATCAATATAGTTGAAAGTTATACAAATGTAACAATACGAATAAAAAATGACAATCAGTCTAAATTATCTTCGTCTTCGTCTTCCTCTCGACCCTCCCTGCCTAAATCTTGCGATGGTGGTTGTGGAGCAACATTTGTTGATCCGATCGTAGATAGAAACGATTGGAAGGGCGCCAACATAGGGACAAGTTGACTCTGGACAAACGAAGCCATCGCTGCAGCCACTGCTGTGTTTACAGCTTCAGATATGTCTTGTGTCAACGGTGTAAAGTGGGAAGGATCCACAACCGAGGAGGATGAAGCTGGCCTGGTGTTATTACCAATGTGCAAGTTGTTACCTATGCCATGCACACGTCCCTTCTTATTGGGACTCGCCGCATCCAACCAGATCTCTGGGTCAACCATAGGGTGAGAGGAAGAGTTTTCTCCATACTTTTCTGTCATTGCGGTGTCATATGACTCCTAAAAATAACAAAACAAGAAAAATATTAACAAAAAAATGAACAATCTAAAATATATATGACTATTGAATAGGAACAAGACACTTACAATAAAATTCCTCGAGCGCTCAGAAACATAACTTCCGTCTTTCTTCTTATGAACTTTTGCGTACAGATCTCTGTAAGAAACCGGATGCTTTAACTCTGCCTCCTGTAATCCCATATGGAAGAATATTATATAAGAAACACACACACACATAAGGCAATCCCTCTAAAATACTATGTCATACTCAAGATAGGCAAATAACTCAAGTAATTACAACATGTTCATATACAGATGCTTATCATTAAAACTTTAAATGCGGAAGTTATATTACCATCTTGCTCTTGTGTTGACCAAAGCTTATCGACCCGCCTGTATGCTTCAAGGCATCAAGCATGGCTGCCCTGTTCCTTCTGGGCAGCTGCAGACCTCGTCATCCATTTATCTGTCAGCTAAATGTCGACCAGGCCATCCCACACTTCCGTCCTCATTCCTCTGGGCCCATGGCCCTTAATATCAGCCAAGTTGTTTGAATTTGCCCTCTCAAAGGCCTTATCTCGTGCTTTGTTCAAATGGTCTGGATAACGGTCCAAGATAGTCCGTTCCCAGACAGTTCTCGCCATGCCGCGATCAGCATCAGATGTGAACCGATGCTTAGCCTACACAAAGGATATGTATGTATATTTATTTTTCAATAAACGTATAATATATAATTCTATAAACACAATTACTTACCATGAAGTCGGTAAATAGTATTTCCTTCATCTCAGCTGGATAACCTCGCCACGTACTAGCCGGAACAGGCATCCGTGTCATGACATTGTACATAATGTTACGTGTCACCCTCGACGGTAGAAACCTCCTCTTGTAAGTACAATAAGATAATGTTAGTTATCTGAAAGTAAATACATATAATAAAAGATGATATGTCACTAGTACTTACGGTTCAGGGACAGGCGCCACATATATAAGTTCCCTGCTATCTGTTTCTACATTTGATTCTCCACATGAAGGCACCACATTCGGGCTGCCAGTGGGTGGGTTAGCAGGGGTGGCATAGAAATCGCTGGGTCAGTACGGGGTGGGACAGAAGCTGATGCGCCTCCAATGGTCAATGGACTAGACGCCGGTGGTAGGTCCGCACCGGTCGATGGGCCGATGGAAGTTGTACCTAATATAATTATACATAAAAAACACATATATATTACATTTATATAAACTATGAGTTAATAATAATTAAAAAGATTATCCTATAGGTATACCTGGAGAGAGTGAGAATGTTTGTCTTGGTGGAGAATCATAGGTAGATACAACATTACGGCTTCTCCCACATTGCGTCCAAAGACTCTACCTCGAATGGTCATGATGGCACAAGGAAACATAATGAAACATGACTCCATTTAAGCAACTATATGTCAATAAAAAGCTCAAAATATAATAATGATAATCCAGTGTAAATACCATTAACGAAATTTATTGAACAAGCTTCAATTTTAACTACTTGAGTCTGAAGTAAAAGATTCCTCATCTTCATCTGAGAATTCATTAATTTCATTATTTTCGTTGTCATCAATCAACTCATCATCAACCAGATCATCCATTGGATAATGTATATCACGTATGTTAACTTCTTCCATTTGGGCATATGCATCAAACAAGGAAACTGCTTCATCATCTATCACAGGATTGTGTGTTCTAAGGGATCCATCATCTTGGTAATAATCAGTGGCAGTTAAGTCATTCAATTCATCACATTCCTCATTCAATGTCTCAGCCACGAAGAGTTTTGCTCTGACCTTGCAAGCTGCCCACCATTCACCATTAGCTCTATTCCCGCTTTGTGGGTATCTTGTATAGTACACTTGTTGTGCTTGTTCGGCTAAGACGAATGACTCATTTGAGTGAAGTCTTGATTTATGCTTGATGTCAACCAACCCATATCTCTCATCAACATTGACTCCATTTATCGGGTCAAACCAATGACATTGTAAAAGAAATACTTTGTTCTGATTTCCTACATATGACAATTCCAATATATCTTCAATTATGCCATAATAGTCGAAGTCATTCTCACCATATATACTACCTCTAACACATACGCCACTATTCATGGTAACTTTATTTTGTTCGTACACCTTGGTATGAAATCTGTACCCATTAATTATTAGGCCACAGTAAGAAGTCACGGACTTGGATGGACCGTAACTTATCTCTCGTATAATTTGATCCTTGACTTGGCCAATATTAACCTGTATCATTACATAGACGGTGGATAGTTGTAACATCTAGCATAATGCACATTGAATTTAATATGATAGATCACTATTATGGATAAAAGGACTCACTAGATGTTTTAGCCATCTACTGAAGTCCTTATCTCGAGCTTCCAATATTTGATCATCAGTTATATTGGGATCTGTATCCCTTAACGAATCCTCGAATTGTCTAATCAATACAATAATTAATATTTAGCATAAATTTAGCACATTAATAACAAATTCATTAGATAAAGAGTAAACTTACTGGAGATAAGGTTCTACTTCTCCACAATTTACAAGCACATATGTCTCAGCAATCTGAAGTTCCACATCCGTCAAGAATCTATTTCGACCTCTCCCGACAGGACGACATGAATGTTTAAAAACAGACAACCGTTCATTAATTGCATCTTCCCCACCGTCGTCATTCCGAGGAACTTGAGTGCACCTGGTCTGTAGGTAGGGATCGAAATACATGGAAGCAAAATTGGAAATTTCTTCTAAAATATACGCTTCACAAATAGATCCTTCAACTTTCGCCTTATTTCGGACCTTTCTTTTCAAGTACAGCATACACCTCTCAAAGGGGTATATCCACCTGTAATGCATTGGTCCTCCAACCTTAGCTTCATAAGGGAGATGCACGACTAGATGTTCCATCACGTCAAAGAATGCTGGAGGGAAAATCTTCTCTAACTTGTAAATTGTTTCAATGATAGAAAGCTCTGCATTCTCAATGGTGGAAGCACGAATTTTAGTTGCGCAAACTTCTTTAAAGAACAAGCTTAGTTCTGTTAACGGTCCCCATATAGATTTTGGCAAGATATCACGAAATGCCAGAGGAATTAACCTTTGCATAAAAACATGACAATCGTGACTTTTCATTCCATATATCTTCCCACTGTCTACATTGATGCAACGTGCGATATTCGACGCATACTCATCAGGAAATTTCAACTGTTTTATCCACTCACACACCATCCTTCTTTTATTGGCATCCAAGACATACGTCGCCTTTGGTTTTTTACACTTGCCATTGTCAACTATTAGCTCCAAGGTAGGACGTTTGCATATTATCTTCAAATCTTCTCTTGCATTTGCATTGTCTTTTGTCTTGCCCTTTATGTCCATGACAGTGTTGAAGATATTATCAAACGCGTTCTTCTCAACATGCATAACATCTAAATTATGTCGTATTAGATTAGTCGACCAATAAGGCAATTCCCAGAATATGCTCTTCTTCACCCAATTGTGGTGTATACCAAAGCCATATTGTTTTTATTTACCTGAATTCAAGCCGAAAATGATTTCCTTAAGTTGAGTCACTCTATTGAAGACATCTGTCCCACTCAGGCGTTGCGGTGGATTCGATTTTTTCACTGTTGATCTCTTAAAAGAGTTTCGATCACGGCAAAATGGATGATCAAAGGGCAAAAATTGGCAATGACAATCAAACCAACAACATTTCCTACCGTGCTTCAACACAAATGACTCACTGTGATTCATACAAAGCGGACAAGAAAGTTTTCCATGAGTGCTCCACCCGGACAAAGATTCCATAGGTGGAAAGTCACTTATTGTCCACAACAAAGCCACTTTCATATCGAAATTTTACTTCTTCCAGGCATCATAAGTTTGCACCCCAACATCCCACAATATCTTCAGATCGTCAATTAGGGGTCTAAGATAGACATCTAAATTTTTACCAGGTGACTTTGGTCCAGGAATCACAAGAGTAAGGAATATGTATTCCCTTCTCATACACATACTTAGAGGTAGATTGTACGGTGTGACAAAAATAGACCAACATGAATATGGTGTGGTTGAACCGCTGAATGAATTAAAACCGTCTGTACACAGGCCAAGCCTAATATTTTGAGCGTCTAGGGCAAATGTAGGATGGGTAGCGTCAAATTGTTTCCAAGCCTCAGCATCAGCTGGATGCCTGATCACTAATTCATCTTGACACACTTCATCCGCATGCCAAGTCATATACTGTGCAGTGTTTTTTGACATAAACAGACGTTGGAGTCTTGGCATAATGGGAAAATATCGCAACACTGAGTGCGGCACATCCTTCTCATTCGATGAACGTCCCGCCTTCGGTTTGAATCGTGGGTGTCCACATACTAAGCAAACTGAGTAGAGTCTCTTATCACTGTATTCTTTGTAATACAACATGCACTGATTAAGACACGCATCTATCTTCTCATATCCTAATCCTAACTCACGAACCATTCTCTTCGATTTGTAGAAGTTTTCGGGTAACCTTTCAGGCTCTAGAAGCATGCTCTTAATTATGACAATCATTCTATCATAACAACTCTCACTCATGTTAAACTCTGACTTCAAGTTCAAAAGTTGAGTAACAGCTGACAATTTCGTGTGCTTATGGCAACCATCCCATAAAGGTTCGTCAGCGTCTCGTAGCAAGTCATAAAACTTCGCAGCTGACGTATTTGGATCCTCTTCTAAATCTTGAGCCTCTGAATTTAATCTATCACTTGCGGCATCCATAACCATATCCACGTATGGATTCTTAGGCTTCACTTCATCATCATGGACAATGGATGTTGAGCCACTATCCCCCCATATGTCCTCACCATGGATGGTCCAATTTACATAACCATCCACAAATCCGTACTTATACAGATGTTGTTCTACCCCAAATACCTCCCTCCAAGCACGATTCTTACATCTAGCACATGGACAAAGGATGCGATTTAATGCATCACTAACTGTCGGGTCTCCTTGAGCAACCCTAATGAAATCATCAACTCCATCCTTGAATTCTTCACTTACATAGCCGGTAGGATCATTTCTTCGTAATATCCAACTTTGATCGGGTCTCATGATTGCTGAAATTGGTTTAGCACATTAATACAAATCCTTATATCAACCGATCCTTCTTAACATGGTATGGCCCTATCCCATTCGATAAGAAACTTTTTCAACACTTGGTTAATAGTTATTCCTTAAATCTCATATTTTATACTTGACGAAATTTCGACAGCATTTCCCATTGGTCTCCAAGTGCATGACTATAACGCAGTGAGATCTACCACGTTTAAGTATACACCCAGAGAACAAAAGGAAATGTAGCAGACCAAAATTTCAACAAGTATAAGATATGAGATTTAAATAATAACTATTAACCAAGTGAAGGAAAAATTTCTTACCAAATTGTCTCACTTGGACAATTCAAGATTCAATACAATGAGCAGTACGAACAGTAAGTATGTATGCTCATTCATATTGAATCTCAAATGGGAAACTAAGGTTTTGCTCACATCTTCACTCGAATAAGAAAATAAAACTTTAAGCATATGTTAAAGCACAATCAAAAGTTAAATGAAACCAATATTCTTAACATATAATTCGTTAGAAATTCATAACTTTTATTTTCAACATTCAAGCTTTGATGTCATATTTAGATAGTCCTAAATATACCTCATAGGAGAGAAAAGTATAAATAAAATCTAAGTTTTCACTGGCCACAATGATTGCTGCTATGCTGCCTGACATAGACAACATTGATGAATATGTTAGGAACACTACTGCTAGAGCTTTCAGTGTTGTTGCCTCTGCTCTTGGTATACCTGCACTCTTACCTTTCTTGAAGGTTGTTTATAAGAGTAAGAAATCATAGCAAGCTCGGCACACTGGGATTAAGATTGTGCAACAGATTGAGAAGGTGAAGCAGTGTGTAAGGAATTGGAAGCCTTATATGCAGTTGCGATACTAAGGAAGTCATGATCATTCTGATTCATGAATTTTAGTCGCCTGATGAAGAAATGAACCAAGTTTTTTTGAATGTGGTGAAGCATTGTGTCACACCCTCAGTATCATGTTAGGCTTATAAGCAGGTTACAAAGTCATGATCATTCTGATTCGTGAATTTCAGTCACTTGATGAAGAAATGAATAAATTTGTTCTCAAAATGGTGAAGCAGTGTGTAAGCACTGAGGGTGTGGAAACTAATTATATTAAAAATAATATTCTCCCTAACTTTTTCAAGAACGTCTGGGTTAGGAGGATGACTTTGGATCGAAGAAACTATAAGCAACGTGCTCATTTTCTACTGTAGAGATAGAAAACAAAGTTGACATTGCAGATATTATCGGGAGAATTGTTGACGATCTTAAAGATGAGACTGAACCTTACAGGTGAATGGTTATGGAAACTATTGAGAAGGTGGTCACTAACTTGGGAGCATCTTATATAGAAGCTCTTTTGGAAGAGCTTTTGATTGATGGCATTCTTTATACCTTCCAAGAGCATCCCAGCGATGATGCTAATGTGATGCTTAACAGGTTTGGTGTAGTTATGAACTATTGGGCAGAGGGTGAAACCAAATGTTGCTCAGATTTGTGGTACCATGAAGTGGCGGTTAAACAACAAGAGTGCAAAGGTGGGACAGCAAGATACAAATCCTTATTTCAAGGATTGCTGTTGTCATGAAGTAGTGCCACAAGGAACAATTGATGGGTCATCTTGGAGTTGTCTTATATGAGTACTCCCCTCAATTTCTCTTAACATTTTCCTATCATCTTCTTCCTATCTCATTAACAATCTAAGCAAGCGCAGAATGCACCTAGGCTATATTGAAAATATTGAAAATTATAGGTTGGGGGTGGCCAATTTTAAGAAAATAATATTTATGTATGTTATCCTGCTTGTATATCAGCATGTTCATTAACAATCTGTTCAAATACTGCACCCTATATTATATATCAATTTTAGAAAATCATATTAATAATCATGGCTTCTTCATTTTCTTTTACAATCAGGTAAGCTTAATTTGTGTAAGAATTATGTATTCTAAGCTTTAAAGATATTAAGTTTAATTATAGATGATTAATAATTTTATGCATCGTATATGTTTATACATCTTCTTCATGGTTTAGGTTTAGTGAATTGTGGAAGCTCAGGCTTTGGTAAGTTTGGGACCCCAGGAAGTAGAGGAAACTCAGGTTTGGGAAGCTGTGGTACTTCTGACTGAGGCAATTTGGACTCCTCAAACTAGATCAGGATCCGAAATTATTCAGGGGAGAGAGTGATGACTAGATTAAGAACATACCAAACCAATCCACTATGAACACTAAGAAAACTGCAAAGGAAAGTAAATAAATCAAGCTCTGCTCATTTCTTTTATAATAGAATCAAGCTCACGTCAATTAGAATTAAGCAAATTCAGGGTAATTCGCTTATAGATTATTATGAAATTAAGAATTGAGAAGCAGAAATAGTAATGATAATGACTCTAAGTAATGATAAGAATTGGGAAGTTCTTTTGGATTCACATGCTAAACTAGATCACATTGATTATGGTACAGATGGGCTGCCATAACTTCATACCTTCCACAGAAAATTGATAATGACATAAAAAACTATTGGAACACCCATTTGAAAAAGAAGCTCAATAAATTGCAAACAGGTTCTCAAAGATACTTGGGAGATGTTTTTCAAATTTATCAAAAGCTAATGGATTTGTAACATAGCATATAGAGTTTGTCCGAATAACTCAATTCTATAACATTCTCCAAGTCCCAAGCCCTATAACCCAAAGTAAAAAAGCATATATTTGGCATGTATACTAATTATTTCCATGTATTATGAAAACAAGTGCACAGAAATCTCTAAATGTAGAGGAATAAATAAAACTATAAGCATCAGCATTCTTATAAAAAGCTACTTAAAATAGAGACACAAAAATTTTCAAAGAAAAAAGATTCATTATAAAGTATTAAAGTATATCCTTAACACCATTCTACTTAAAAAATCTCATGACAATATTGGATAAAATTGCATGATATATTTCTCCCCATTCTGCTCTATATAAGATCTGGTCATCATTCTTATATCACTAATCTATGAGCTCTGTGTATAGTGTACCACCTCAATTTCAAACTTAATCCCCAAAACAAAATATCATTTTAATAAAATATACCCTTAAGACTGGCCATAAAAAGACTTCATGGCACATAACCCCTCTTCTAAATAACTTCATCTATCTCACTTACAATATAATGAAGAAAGATTAAGGTTAATCACAACCCATATCTCTTGCCCTTTATTGGAATTAAACCAAGCCAATGGAACTCGAATAAAACTTGTTGTTAGTAATACAGGTATGGGATATTACAAAGATAAAGAAGGCTATGATAAGTATATTAATTTAAGGGGAATTTTTGAGGTCTCAAAGATCAAAAAGGATCAAACAGGTATTGAAATTGGACCTGCAGTGACAATATCTAAAGCTATTGAAGCATTAAAGGAGTAGGATTCCTCTTTGAATCTTCAAACTTGAATTAAATAAAATTAAAAACAAAAAGAAAAAGAAAATCACTGCTATCGAGAAGGAGAAGGATTATAGAGCTCAAATTTAGAGTAAAGTAAAATGAAGGGCACAATCACATTTGGGAAAGAATAAAGAAATGGATATATTGATTATGTGTTTTATATATGCATCTATATACACAGAACTATTATTCTTGAGACAAATGCACAAGAAAATATTATGGTACCGTGGCACCTAGGTGAATACTATACAGAGAAAAAACATGTGCACTAACCATATACCCACTTCTGCATTGACCAGAAAATGCACTCAATCAAACTCAAAATGGTAAAAAGACATCGAACAAACTAAAAAAAAATGAAAACAATGGAAATAAAAATAAAAATCCAACCTTTATAACAGCAAATCTGAACGATGGTGAAGTGAGAGAAACGCGAGGTGAGCTTATCTTACGAAGCACAATGACAATGGAAGCTTGGTGGGTTGCTCAGAAAGGTTCAACTTGATGCAACTGGACAAACAAGTCAGAAATAGTGAGAAATGACGCCAAAACCCATTACAATCAATAATGCAATTCGTGAGTGTGTACCTGTAGGGCTGTCACTGGCTTGGGTCGCGTCGCTGCCGTGCTCAGAAGGAAAGGAACAGAGTGGGTGAGGGGTACAGGGGGCAACGTCGTGTGGTACCGCCGTGCTCGGAGAGGGAAAAGGCCGTAATGTGGAGGGGATTCGACCTAAGTTTTGGGTGGAAAGGAGCCGTGGAGGGATGCTATGGGTGGGAAGGAGCTGTGGAGCCGTAATGCTGCTGTGGGTGGGAAGGAAGGGAAGGAGTTGAATGGGGGGTTCTGACCTAAGTTTTGCCTCGTTTTTACTGAGTAGTCTCTTTTTCACGAAATGGACGGGCTCTTTTTTTAGCGAAGGAAGTAATCCCTCACAATTCCTCGCTACTTTGGTGAGGGAAATAATTTACTCGCAATTGCTTCGCTAAAATTAGCGAGGGAAATAATTTACTCACAATTGCCTCGCTAAAATTAGCGAGGAAAACAATTTACTCGCAATTCCGTCGCAATTAACTTCATATTTTCCTTTTTAAATATTTTTTGAATTTTAGCGAGGAATAATATTTTCGTAGCTAATTCCTCGTAATTTCCTCTCTAATTAGAGAGAGAATTGCGAGGAAAAATTTCCCTCACAAATTTCCCTCGCTAAATCATAAAAATCTTGTAGTGAGACATGTTATCCAATATTAAAGAGATTCAATTACCTCAAGGTACAAAGTTTTGGCTACAGTTAAATTACAATAATTAGTTAACATTTTTTAAATAATTTAAGACACTAAAGAAATCTTTTATATATATATATATATATATATATATACACCCTCATTTTAAGTTTGTTTCTGTCGGTGCTAAATAAATGGAGAAGTATAATCGAAGTGTACAGTTCGATCTAGGAGTTTATACACACAGATAAAACAGAGAATTGAGGTAGTTCAACAACTTGAAGGTTAGAGCTTAGGGTCAAATGGTCCGTATGGTATGTTTTCTGCTTGGAGGTCCCCTACCTCCTTGATTTATATTTATATTTATATATTATTATTATTATTATTATTATTATTATTATTATTATTATTATTATTGCATTTAAAAATTTGAAACATCATTGCAGTTATTTCACTTATTTGGATTTTCCTTGAAACAGTCCTTGATTAGGGATGATGATCACTTATCTTTATTTTTTATTTTTTTATCTCTTTATTTAAATTTTAATAAATATTTTAAACTTAATTATATAGTTTATTTTCACTTAATTTATTTTATATTTATCAAAATTTAAGTAAAAAAATAAAAAAAGAGATAAGAAATAGAGACTGATCGCTTGATTATAGCCTTGACATGCGTCCTTGGCCTTGCTGCCGTGAACTACCGAGATCCACCATGGCAAGAGTGCCAAGCCAACTTTTGTCGCAATGTCTTATAAGAGGGAAATGTGGTGCCCATCGATTACCATCTTTATCTTCAATCCTGTTTGGAAATCTATTTTCTGTGGCATGCCTTTCTAGCCCCTGATCAATCTTCACTTGACAATTCTGACCATGATGACCCCCTATACCACAATTTCATCCCGCCTTGCCGGTACCGCCAATCCGTCTCAGTTAGGTTTTATTTGGATATAAATGATTAATAAATAGAATGAGATGAGATTAGATATAATAGAATGAAATAAAATAAGATAGAATAAAAATTATATACTATTATTTAGATATTTAATGATAAAATAAAAAAGTTAGTATACTCTTATTTGAAAATATTAATAGAAAGAAATTGAATTATAAGCGTTATAAATTTTTTATTTTTATATTACTTTTATTTTAAATACATTAAATTTTAATTAGTTTTAACTAAAAAATTATTTAAAATATTTACAAGTACTATATACTAATTATATTAATTAAATAATATTTTTTCTGAAAGATTATATCATTTCTAGTGTGTTTTTTTTTTTTTGAGACTATCATGAGCCTCCCACACAAATGACATATCATTGGTATATTATATCAATTGTGTTGAAATCAGTTATGGTGTTTTTACTTACCTTGAAGAGATAAGATGTAGCAAGGCAGAGTGGCAGAGTGACGACTGATCGACGAGATGCAGAGCACGCGGAGACTGAAGAGAGGCAAACAGTGCGGGAGAATGGAGAAGATAATGTTCTCATTCAATTAGTTTTAGATTAGGGATAATCATATAATTTTATATTTAAATTAATAAAATATTAACTCATCCCACACATATTTTTTAAATTAGAGGAAAATAAAAAATAACGCAAAGAGTAGTATAAAATGAAATAGATCTCACACAATATTATTCCATCTTATCCTCATGTTAAAAACCTAAATAATAGGATCATTATCTCTTCCTACCTCATTTTATTCCTTACTACCAATCCAAACAAATCATTAATGAGATAGGTTTAAAACCTGTGCAGTGTAGAATCAAAGCACTCCACTCTTTTGCATACCCCTCATCAAAATATATATTATATTTAATTTAATTATTAATAAAGTTAATATATTTTGTTTTGACAGATAATAAAATTAATTTATTAATTGTTAAATATAAAAGTCATTCATGTACTTTTATCATTTAGGTGAATCAATATATTGTATCATGATTTAAACTTAAAGAGCTCTTACGTGAGATAATGTATTAAATATAAAAATTATTTATGTACTTTTATTTAATAGGTTAAATTAAAAAATAATAATTTATCACATTAATCCGAAAAAAGTTAATAAATTAATTAATTTTTATTAATTTAATACTTATTTCAAACTTTTTAAATTTATATGAGATGATAAAATAATTTTAGAATATTGATTGGCTATTTTATAAAATTAATTTAAAATATCTATAAATGCAGCACGAAATAAGGCAAAAGCACGAGTTTTAATATTTTATTACAAAGAAAATGTGAATTTTAATTTCTAAAAGTGCAAGACAGAAATCGGACTGACAAAAACCCGCTATTCCGGTCCCATCATCATTTACATTGCAAGACTAAGGTCAACCTGATATGGATCGCCAATGGTAGAGTATATCAAGATGTCGTTAGTGGTTAGTATAATGGTGAGTAAGAATGAAAATAGGTAAAGTTGTTTGAGAGAGCTCTATGACTTGATTTGCCTTAAATTTGGTTTAATTTGATTTTTTTATTAAATAAGTTAAGTTAAGATTTTTTTAAAAATTTATTTAATTAAAAATGCTAAGTTTTAGGTTATTTAATAAGTCTTTTAAATTAACATGATGGTTTTGATCTGTTTAATTATATATAATATAATAATATATTTTTTAATTAAATTTTAATAAAAGTTAATAATTAAAATCTAAGTTAATAAGTTAGAATATAAATAATATATTTATTAATATGTTTAATGTAATATATTTATTAGAATAAAAATAATAAATTAACACTCATATTATACTTTTATAGATACTTACTATTTTTTACTTTGGTCTTTAGTCGATGTGAGACTTGAAAATATATGCCTCTAATAATTTTGTAACTTGATATATTTTCAAGTCCCACATCGACAAAAAATTATAGTAAGAAAGTGGTGAGCATATATAAAATTAGAAAGTGAGTATTAAGTTATATCAAAGGCCTATTAGCTTTAAGTAGGTCCGTTAGCCTATTTTAAGACTTAAGTTTGTTAATTTATGTAAATGCATATTGACCTATTTTAAAATAGGTCTCTTAACCTATATAGAAACATATAGACCTATTTAAAGGTAGGTCTGTTGGTTTATTTAAATGTCTCATTGCAAAGTAAACTTTTAAATAGTCTTTCGGGTCAAACCAGACTAGGTCAGGCTAGTATCTGTCTAACCTCTATAAATATCAGGCTAAGTAACCTTGAACATGTATAAATAAATTATTACTTTTAATATAATTTTACTTGAACACAGATTGATTTGAGTGTTGGAGTCTCTTTGCAGGTACCAACCCCTTAGTCTCAATATGCTCTACCACTGCTGCTTAAAGAAAAAACTAACGTGACATGCTTATCTCAAGTACACATCTGAATCCATTTCAAAACATTTAGAATTATTAATATTTTTTATCATATATATTAGACCCAATCTTTTTATTATCGAGTGCATGCATGACATGGGTCGAATGCTATTGTATTAAAAGAGAAAAAGGCATAAGTAGCTTAAGTATAAAGATATTTCCATTTTCTAAGAATTTTCAAATATATTTATACTCAATTAATTATTAATAATTTAAAATATAAATCTATAATTTTTTTTGGTTTACAAAATGTATAAGATGAGGGGAGACTCTCTCTATTTCAATCGTAAAACAAATCACTAGTCTCACCAAGAATTTATAGTAAGATCACATATTATTTACTCTTAGGAAGAATACCTTATCCTTTTCTCCCATACTTACATAAATACAAGTAACTAGAAAAAGTATCATAAACACATCACACACAAATTTAACGTGTTTCAACTTAATATGCCTGTATCTATGAATGATAAGAGATCAAATATATTATAAATAACATTATAATACAACTTTTGCACAAATATGGTTATAAACCCTCTCCCAACTACTAGTCTGCTACAACTTGTGTGGACAAAATTATAAACCTTAACTGATGTAACTTTTATGGACAAAAATTGCAAACCATCATCGATGCAACTTTTGAAGACAAAGTTGCAAATCCTCTATCGCAACATTACTCACAATTTCAACTCCCTCATTTTCATAACTCTACAATTCTCCAATACAAGTATTTATAACTCATAATAAGAACATGCTTGACAAGTAACTACCATTTTTATGCTCTTTATGACTTTTGTAGTTTCTTATTACAAAAATATATATCTCATATTTATTACATATATCTTTCACATATCTCTATATTAATTATAACATATGAATCTATTAATAAAATAGGAAATTATCAATTAAAATCTTCAAATTAGGAATTTAGATCAATCCTAACAATTTCCACCTAGATCCAAATTATATAATCACAACCATTCTTCAAAGTCTTCAAATCTTCTCCATCTTCATTGCAAATCTCATCAAATCGCATCAAATCACATCTTCCAAACAAATCTTCAAATTACAATCAAAATTATCAAGCAAATCTTCCAATCAATAGATCGTGCTTCCACTGTCATTATAAGGAATACACTGCTTGACCTCTACGTCAAGAAGACTTTCGACACACTTGTTGCCATCATAACAAGGCACATAACCTAATCTTGATTAGGAAGATTTTTGACACAATGAGCCAAAGAGATACTGTATTATCATGCAACTCTCCTTGAACCACAACCACAACTTTGATACCACTTATTAGGGAGAATACCTCATCCCCTTCTCACATGCTTGCATAAATATGAATAATTAAGAAAATATTATAGACACATTATGCACAAATTTAACGTGGTTCAACTTAATATGTCTACATTCATGAATGAGAATATTCTTGTTAGGATCAAGCGCTTACCACTAGGCCAAAAGCTATAGTTGTTAGTTAGGGCCAACTTTATTTCTTTATAGTGGCAGCGCATAGCCCCTCATCTATAACGTGCTGCGGGCGGGCATAAGGGGCTTCACAGAGCACACATGGTGCTGCGGGTGGGCATGATGGGCTTCGCAGCACATACATGGTTCACTGGCAGGCTGGGCTATCAAGCTCCCTTGATGTACGCCCATACGTACATGCGAGTCTTAGGGTGATTGTTGGATTCCCATAAATCAAACAATCTCCCCCCAGCGACACCCGAGGGACTCGAACATGCGACGTCGCTCTGATACCACTTGTTAAGATAAAGTGCTTACCACTAGGCCAAAAGCTATAGCTGTTAGTCAGGGAGCAATTTTATTTCCTTATAGTGGCAGCGCATAGCCCACGTTTATAACGTGCTGCAGGCGGGCATGAGGGGCTTCGCAGCGCACACAAGGCCCACCAGCAAACTGGATTGTCAAGCTCCCTTGATGTACGCCCATACGTACATGCAAGTCCTAAGGTAATTGCTGGACTCCCATAAATCCAACAAAAGATATCAAATCTAGTATGAAAATCATTACAATACAATTTTGTACTGATAAAACTGTAAACCCCCTATTACAACTTTTGTACGAATAAAGCTACAAACTCTCTCCCAATTACTACAACTTTTATGAACAAAATTGCTAACCCTCTGCCTTGACATTACTTGCTATTTTATCTACTTCATTATCATAATTCTACCAATTCCTCAATACAAATATTTATAACTCACAAAAACTTATTTGACAAGTAACTATTTTTTTTACGATCTTTATGACTTTTCTAATTTTCTATTACAAACAAATTTCACTCATATCTTACGTATCTCTCATATTTATTATATATATTTTTCACATATTTTAATATTAAATACATGATATTAATCTACCAATATGAGAAACTATCAATTAAAATCTTCAAATTAGTAATTTGGATCAATCCAAACATTTACTAATAGAAAATTTCTAAATTTGAACCAAAGTTTTGTAGTTATCATGAGTGAAAAGTTAATCAAGTAAACTAACTCCCGTTTGCAAATAAATATTTATACTGTTCATGTCAAAATGAAAACCATGGCATTCAAATTGCAAATAAATTTAGAAACGAGGAGTACACAAATTTATCAGAGTGTTTATAATTTGTGCAACATACTTTCACAACATAATTGCACTAGCATCTAGCATGTGCAAAGTAAATGGTGTCTTTGTCATTAAAATTGACCACGATAAGAAGTTTCAGCTGAAAGCCTTAAAACCGACAAGAAATAAAGATCGAGGACAAAGATATAAGCAAGAAAGTTAGCTTGACAAAGATTAAATTAATAATGCAAACGTAGCTTTGTTACATCTTTCACTTTCTACTTAATGAATCTGGTGGCACCCATCTTGTCTCTTCCAGAAATTGAATTTGATTCGGTTTAACTTAATCCCAAAATGTTGACGTCTTTTCTTGAATCAAATCTCTGTTCTTCCTTTCACGTTTTGCTTTTTGTACACAAAGAAAAGTTATCTTTTGTGTATGGCCCGAAATTTTCATTTCTGATTCCGCTACATGAAAAATAGACTATATATATATATATATATATTTGAGAAGAGCACTACGTCAACCTTCTGTAATGCTTTTCTAATCACGGGTTATTTATTTTTGTTTTTCTTTTCTTTTGATCCACACAGGAACATCTTGACTGCCTAATGCTTATAATTGGAGTTGAGTTACATCTATGATAAATTTTGATGTTTTACACGGATTATTTAGGGCCTGTTTAGTTTGTTTTTTATTTTTATTTTCAATTAATTTATTTTTATTAATAATTATAAAAATATCACCTATTCTGAATGAGTTTTAGAGAATTACTTCAATAAGGTTAATGTAGATGGTTTCTTCTGATGTACGGTAGTTGCGACGATAGTATAATGAGTGAGTACTTGTAAAAGGTATTCTGAAGTTCAAGTTAGACCGTGCATAAGGTGAGTAATGTTTAGAATTAAATGTATACCTTTGTTACCTTATACAGTATTTATCGGAATGTCTTGATTGATAAGAATCATGATTAAATCTATATTAAATACTATTAATTATGATAAGAATCTAATAAGATTGTTATCTCTTATAACTAATTCCTCTATTTATGAGGAACATAACTGATTTTCATATCTATAAAAGATTATATGAGAGATTTACTCCACATAAATAGATAAATTTACTTATCTAATACTACACATAAATATTTGAGATTCAATTATAGTGAATTAGGTTATTCATGAACCACTAACCCGGAACCCGATCCAGAACATCACTTTATTTTCATTTTGTTTTATGTTTTTAGACTTTTGTACAGGAAATTGTGAAAACAAGAAATAGTTATTTTCACCATTTTTTTAACAAAAGTATGAAAACAATAAACAAAATAAAAATAAGATGACCTCTTTGTAATTATTAATAAAAATATATCACTTAAAATGAAAAAACAAGGAGCATAAGAGAGGGATGTGGAGCGTGAGCGGCGTGAGAGGGGAGGTGGAGCATGAGAGGGAGGGAGAGGGGTGACAGTGACGATTGTATGTTTCATTTCCAAACGGTGGAGAAATCCACAACTTCCTTTTTTTGTTGACAATCTACCCATGCCAATGACAATATCATGGTTGTGGCAGATTTTCAAGCATGAGGGGAAAATTGCAGATGTTTATATCTCTATGAAAAAGAGGAGATCTTGCAATTCGCTCTTTGGCTTTGTTCGGTTCTATTGGCGCAGGGAGGCCTTAAGGGCAATTGAGAGATTGAATGGGATGGTGATTAGAGGTTATGCAATGAAGGTGTAGGAAGTGGCATGCTCAAGAACATTCGATCAGAAGGTCTTTGCGAAAAGTAAGAAACAATAGAAGGAGGTGGCAGTACATGGTGAGAGAGGAAGGATGAAGCTTAAGGACGAGCAATCATATAGAGATGTTGTTATCACAAACTCTGCAACTCAACTGAGAAACAGGAGCTCTCCGCATCACCAAAATGTCAGGGGAAGAAAGATTGATAGAGGTGATGATAGGAAGATTATGAAAATAGAGAAGAGTGTTGAGGAATTCCCAGAGGAAGAGATGAAGGTGGTTAAAGGTGAAGTATATGAGGAAAATATGGGATGGTTGAGAAGAAGTGTCGTTGGGGTGACCTCTTATCCTATTGATATTAACACCCTAGTGGCAAAACTGATAAGTGAATGGTCCTCAGTCACAAATGTGCGAGACATGGGCAAGCATAAAGTTCTTCTAACGTTTATGTCCGTGGAAGATATGGAGGAAGCTTTGTCATCGGGGGGGCGATTTTTTGAAGAACTACTTTGAGAATTATAGAAGATGGCCAGAGGAAGATTTCTGTTTAACCAGGATGGTATGGCTTGAATGCATTGATATTCCTTCCCATGCTTTGTCTGGTGATAACCTCAAAAAGATTGGAAAGTGCTGGGGTGAGGTCATTTGTTTCCACAGGGAAACTGAATCTGCCTTCTCCCTTGGTGCTGCAAGACTGTTAATAGATACGAAGTACTGACTTTTGATTGGTGGGTGGGTTTATCTATCAGTAAATGGCAAGGGATTTGATGTCTATGTCAAGGAAGTTGGAAGGGATGCAGGGTTTGCGTGGAAGAAGTGTAGTGTCTCCCCAAGGATGGAGTGTAATTCGACGAGTCCATCTTCATCAGGGATAGGAGATGATGAGTTTACCAGAAAAGATGAGGCAGAGTCTTTGGCAGTATTTTCAGTCGAGGATCAACAGGAAGGACAAGGGGTGGTCAGTGGGGAATTAGTTTTTAATGAAGTGTTGGGAATGGATATGGCCCATTTATCACAGGGTGGAAAACATAGATATATTGAATGTTCCTATGATTAACCTTTAATGTCTCAGGTTGGTCACTTTCCTACTAGAACGTACACGGTAGCTTTTAGTGAAGACAGGAGGATGGAGGAGGTAATTGGCAAAATGCATTTGGGTCTGCTTAGGGCCACATTAGTTAACAATGTAAAATCAATCATAATATATAGGATAAATGAAAGTGAAATGGACCATGGGCCTATTTTGTGTGACAAAGTAGAATGTGATTACTCAAACTTATATCGCCCTGGCTTTGGGCCCAACCCAGTGGTCTCTAATGAAAACTCACCTAATAGCATTGTTGTGGACTGCCAGAATCAGAATGTGTTTGATAATCAAAATTCTGGAGATTTCTCAACATCTTGCACAAAGGATGACGCTGAGGATGTTGAGGAAGCTCAAGAAACTTGGAAGGTGGCAAAGATACTCGGTTTGTTGGCTTCAAATGAAGAGGAGACAATCCTAGCCCTCCAAAATGATAGGAAATCGATATGGAAAAGGAGTAGGAAAGCTTCAAAGAGGTGGGAGTCAAGAGGGAGGCCGTGAGCTCTCTGGTTACTTGTGTGCCATTTTCTATTTTAATATGCGTATTTTATGTTGGAATATTAGGGGTATTGGGGGTAGGGGAAATGTGTTGCTATGAAAAAATTGGTGGTGGAAAAAAATATTTCTTTCTTGGGTTTGGTCGAAACAAAACACTCAATTCTTAATGACCATTAAATTCGAAGTCTGTGGGGTGGAATTGATTGTGTTTGGTGTTCTGTGGAAGCAATAAATGGTGGTGGGGGTCTAATTTGTATTTAGGATAAAGAGTTCTTTATTCAAAAAAATATCTTATACGACCAAATGTGGGTATGTGTGGAAGGAGTTGTATCTGAGCAGAAATTTCATTGTGCTATCATGTTGGTATATGGTCCCCATAGCCGTAGTGAAAGAAACATAGTGTGGCAAGAATTACTAAACCTTAAGCAGGTGGTAACGACCCCTATACTCATTATGGGGATTGGGGGATTCAAACTTAATGAGGTTAATGCTTCTACCTGAGAAAAATATGGCGATTTTTTACTTGAGTGGGTACAAAATATGGGGATTATTTAAGAGAATGGCTTGGAATTCAAAAAATTTACTTGGGGTAGATACGAGAAGGAAGGTCACTCAAAGATCATTGAATGGATAATTTGTATGTGAAGAAGGTCAATGAAAGAAACATATGGTAATTTTTTTAGAACCTAAAAAATAATTAATATGACTTTCTATGGGGTCTAAGAAGAATCTCAGATCACTCGCCTTTGTTTCTTGAATCGAGACCTTGAATGGGGACCAAAGCCCTTTAGTAGGTTGCTTCTCACGCTTGGTTTTAGATATATCGCATAAGGACATTTAAAAAATGAATATTGATGCCGTGACACCATGGAGCGGCCAAGCTAATAATGGCATTGCTAGTTCCGGAATGAAATGGAATGGAAGAATAGTGGGTAATAAATCATGGAATGGATTATAATCTGAATGGCTCGAAAAATTAAACATAGTTAAGAAATTTAAGGATCCCTAAAAAGATGAAGGAATAAAGAAATTTTTTGCCATGAAGAAAATGTATGTTTGTGAAGAATGAATGGCTTGTAATTTTTTAGAACCTAAAACTATGGGGTCTAAGAAGGTCAATCTCGGATCACTCGCCTTTGTTTCTTGAATCAGAGACCTTGAATTGGGGACCAAAGCCCTTTAGGTTGCTGGACGCTTGGTTTTAGCATAAGGACTTTACGAAAATGGTGGAAATGGAATGGAAGAATCTGGGTAATATATCAGTTGAGGAAAAGGTTAAGGGGCTGAAGGATCCCATAAAAAATGGAATAAAGAAATTTTTTGCCATATTGACAACAAAATCAAGTATCTGGAGGTGAAGTTATCCAAAATTGACCTTTTGGCTGAGGTGGGAGATCTGGATGAAGTTAAGACGACTAGGAGGAATGCTCTTATAAGTCACTCCGAAAAATGGTATAGAAGAAAAGAAGAATATTAGAGGCAGTTATCTTGTGAAAAATACTTTAAGGAGTTAGACAAAAACACGAAATATTTTCATGCTATGGCTGCTAACAAGAGAAGAAAAAAAATAGATTCTTAAGTTGAAAGTGGGAATGAGGGTTTTTCAGGACCCTAAGAATATTAAAAAAGTGACAGAAAAGTTCTTTAAGGATCTTTACAAACAGAAGCCTCTACCAACTATTGAAATCCAAGAAGGCATGTTGCCGTGTATCAATAAAGAACAAGGGTTGGCTCTTGAAGTTATACCAACCATGGATGAGATAAGAAATGATGTGTGGTGTTGTGAACCTACAAAATTGCTCGGGTACGATGGTTTCAACTTAAATTTTATAAAGAATATGTGGAGTGTAATACGTGAAGAATTCTCCAACTTTATTATTGATTTCTTTTCATTGGGTTCTCTTCCAAGAAAGGTAAATATGATTTGGGTGGCTTTAATTCCAAAGAAAGAAAGGGCTACCTGCATGTCAGAGTATAGACCTATTAGTATGGTTGGGTGTATCTACAAGGTAATCGCTAAAATTTTAGCTACACGGATAAGAAAGGTCATGCCAGACTTAGTGGACGAGACTCAGACAACTTTTGTTAGTGAAAGGTAGATCCTTGATGGGACGCTAATTGCTAATGAAGCGATTCATTGGTTTAAGAAGTAGAAAATTTCTATAGTGATCATGAAGCTTGATTTTCAGAAAGCCTATGATTCAGTTAGATGGAGCTTTGTTGATCATGTGTTAAAGCGCATGGGTTTTGGAGTGAAATGGAGAAGAATGGTGTCTTAATGTATTTCAACGGCATCTATGTCAATTTTGGTGAATGGTACACCAACACTGCCCTTCAATATACAGCGTGGCCTAAGACTAGGAGATCCTCTATCCCCTTTCTTATTTGTTTTGGTGACAGAAGTTTTCAATTGGATGATGTGGTGAGCTAAGGAAGCTGGGTTGATAGAAGGTGTTTACATTAGGAAGGATAAGGTGGAACTATCTCACCTTCAGTTTGTAGATGACACAATAGTCTTTTGCCCTGCTAAGGAACAAGTTATCCTTAATTATTGAAGATTATTGGATTGTTTTGGTGTCATGTCTGGTCTGAACATAAATTATACAAAGTTGGCTCTCATTCCTTTTTCTTGCCCACAATAGTGGATTGATAGGGTATGCAGCAAGATAAGGTGCTCGGTTGCTTCCTTGCCAATAAAGTATTTGGGAATTCCTCTTAGGTCAAGTCCGAGAAAACTAGACACATGGAGGCCGGTTGTGGATAGGATTGAAAAGAGACTTGCTTCTTGGAAGGCGAGGCTTTTGTCTAGATCAAGAAGACTCGTGCTGATTAAGTATGTACTTAATAATTTACCTTTATATTATCTTGAGCTCTTCAAAATTTCGGTAGTTATGGTCAAAAAAATTATAAAGATCCAAAGTAGGTTTTTTTGGAGTGGTGATATTAATAAGAGAGGTCTGTCTCTTATCAAATGGAGTGTTATTCAAAAGCCGAAATTTTTTGGAGGGCTTAGAGTGGGTGACTTTGTTATTAAAAAAGCTGCTATGTTATTCAAATGGTGGTGGCATTTTTTAGCTGAAAATAAACCCTTATGGAAGCTAGTAGTGTGCTCTAAGTATAATTTGATCTTTGATAGACCGCTTGTTGATCAGCAATTATCTTCTAGAGGGGGTCCTTAGGCGGATGTTTTTAATATTACAAATTCTAGAAAAGAAATAAGTAAAATAATTCAGCATGATTTTTGGATGAATGTGGGTAATGGTATGAAGTCTTTATTTTGGGAAGATAAGTGGATTGGTGATGTGAGACTTAAAGATGAATTTCCAAGGTTGTTTGCTGTCTCTTTGCAAAAAAATAAGGTAATTGCAGAATTCGATGTGTGGAATGGGCATAGTTGGAGGTGGAACTTTCTTTGGAGACGTGCATTATTTGTATGGGAGTTGCAACAACTTAACGCGTTGAATATTTTGTTATCCCAAGCTTCTTTTAATAACGAGACCGAAAATAAGCTTTTTGGGAGATTGGACTCTAAAGGGTCCTTTTCGATTAAATCGTTCTTGTTTGTTGAAGCATCTCTATTAGGATCCATGTGTCTTTTTAGTAATTTTACAAAAGGCGTCTGACAAGGTCTAGCTACTCCAAGGGCTGAACTGCTTATATGGTTTGTGTTGTTGGGAAGATTGAACACCAAAGGTCGCCTTAGGAAGCTCAACTTAATTCAGGTAATTGATGAAGGATACCGCTTTTGTATTGCTGATAAGGAAAGTATTGAGCATCTCTTTTTCACTTGTTCTTGTTCTTGGAAATTATGGTGTGCTTGTTTGGATTGGTAGGGCTTCTACTGGTCTTCCTCTTCTGACCCACATACTTTCTTTGACTGGTGGGTGGATGTCGCGACCGTGATCGCGGCAGAATAGCAACTTAAATTAAAAAATATTATTAATTAGGAGTCGCCACCAATTTTATTTTTTATTAGGAAAAATTGGAAAACCCAAAAGATTAGTCTTTGAAACCATATTGAATTCGGGAGTCGGTTATGTGTAGGGAAGGGTGGAAACTTAATCCCACAGCACCCCTAACACACCTGTCCTAAGACGGTACCTTAAATTAATTATACAAATTCTTAATAATCGTTGAAAATATTTGTTTTACCCATTTTGTAAAAAATATAAAATAAATAAATAAATTATGAAAATTTAATTTTGGCTTGACAGAATTGGAGTCCTGCTCCTACGTATCCCCTGGTGCAATGAGGAACTCAAAGTCACATAGTTCTCTAGAATATAATTGTGGGTTGGTTGATTTTATTAAATAAACTTTAAAATTTGAATTAACAAGCCATCGCGACTCAGTTATTCAAATTAAGGATTAAGTAGGTGAAGCTCGCGTCACGCTAGAAACGTCACCCACTGATTATCAAGTTTGTTACAAAACTTTTATTTAAAAAAATCGATTAGCGATTTAACTTAAAAAAAATTGAAAACAAGATAATAATTAAAATATAATTTAAATAATAATAATAATAATAATAATAATAATAATAATAATAATAATAATAATGTAAATCATCAAGTTTGTCATGCAACTCGGATGATTACAAAATATAAGGGTTAGCAAGTCATCCCAACTCGGGTAACCCATTTTATTATTATTATTATTATTATTATTATTATTATTATTATTATTATTATTATTATTATTATTATTATTATTATTATTATTCTTATGTTTTAAATTTATCCTTTCCTTCCCCTTTTCCCTTTTTTTTATCCTTTAATATTTGGCCCAACAGCCCACTTCACTTAAAACAAAAAAAATCAAAAGAAACGAGAATGCTCACGGTCCAGGTGAAAAAAGGGGGGTACTTTGTATCTTCTTTCTTTGACGTTTTCCTGCGTGTTTTGCAGAGAAAACAGAGGAGTAACTAGAGGCCGGCGGTTGGCGTGGGCAGCAACATGGAGGCCACCGTGCAGACTGGTTGGGTTTGGTCGGCACCGGTGACACGACGGGAAGCTCTGGATTTGGGCGGCGTCGTGTGGCTTGGGTGGGATCTGTTCGGTGGCTTCGGGTTGCAGTGTCGTGCCGGATCTGTGCGGATGGCGGCATGGCACGGTGGGGATGCAACACACGGAGCTTCTATTTTTTTCGTAAGGTCGTGGCAGAGGGACGGAAGTGGATCGGCACGACTGTGGTGGCTGTGTCTCACGGTTGGGTCTTCACGGGGTGGAGGGAGAGAACGACGAAGGGGTTGTGTGGTTGGTGATGGTGGGTTTGCGTTGCGGGGGGTGGTGACCGTATTGATTGTTCGGGGTGGAAGCATGGCGTTTGGTGATGGTGTTTGGGATTGGAAGATAGTGGTGCTACGTGGTGGAGGTTATGGCGAGAGGTCAGGGAAGGCTACTAGGATTGCACTATGCGCAGAGGTGTGTACGTGTAAAGTCTCAAGGCTTAAAGTTCCGTCCTCCGAGTATGTGGGTGATGGGTATTTATAGGAGATGATTAAGTTGATGAGTTTGAATTAAAATGTGATTAGGAGTTTGTTTAAGATAAGTGATGGGAGGTTTAAGATAAGTTTGTTTAGGATGAGTTTGAGTTAGGATGGGTTTGATGATAACTGTCAAGGTTGGTTTAGGATAAGTTTGTGGCAGGATAAGTTATGGTTAGTTTAGGATAGGTTTGTTTGGGATAGTTAGGATAAGTGCTTAGGGATTAGGATAACTGATGAGGTTTATTTAGGATAAGTGCTTACGTTTAAGTGTGAGGATAACTGATGGGTTGTGGGTTAATGAGTTATGGGTTAACGGGTTGGTTTATGGATTAATGGATCAATGGAGTTGAAAGATATATTTTTTTTTCACAAAACGCCTCGGACAAAATTGGGTGTTCACAGTTACCCCTCTTTACTTGTTTCTTACTAGATAAAAAGAATAACTGTAGTTTTTCATTTTATTATGGTAAGGAACGAGTAAAGACATGAACTCAAATTTTGTTCGAGAGCGAAAAGAAACAAAGCAATGCAAAGAGCGATGCGCTCAATGACAGAAACTTAAAAGACAGGGAGCCGATTGCACTCAAGAGTAAGAGACAGGAGCCGAAGTGCTCAAAAGTAAAAGACAAGAATTGAAAGACAGGGAGCCGATGCACTTAAGAGTAAGAGACTGGAGCCGAGGCGATCAAAAGGCAAGAGCCAATGCACCTAAAAATAAAAAAACAGGAATTAAAAGACAGGGAACTGATGCGCTCAAAAAGTAAAAGACAGGAGCCGATGCGCTCGAAGATAAAGACAGGAGCCGATGCGCTCAAAAGTAAAAGACAGGAATTAAAAGACAGGGAGCCGATGCGCTCAAAAAGTAAAAGACAGGAGTCAATGCGCTCAAAAGTAAAGGACAGGAATTAAAAGACAGGGAGCCGATCCGCTCAAAAAGTAAAAGACAGGACCCGATGCACTCAAAAGTAAAAAACAAGAGCCGATGCGCTCAAAAGTAAAAGACAGGAGCCGATGCGCTCAAAAAGTAAAAGACAGGAGCCGATGCGCTCAAAAGTAAAGGACATGAATTAAAAGATAGGGAGCCGATGCGCTCAAAAAGTAAAAGATAGGAGCCGAGGCGCTCAAAAGACAGGAGCCGATGCGCCCAAAAAGTAAAAGACAGGGAGCCGATGCGCTCAAAAAGTAAAAGGCAGGAACCGATGCGCTCAAAAGTAAAGGACAAGAATTAAAAGACAGGGAGCCGATGCGCTCAAAAAGTAAAAGACAAGAGCCGATGCACTCAAAAGTAAAAAATAGGAGCCGATGCGCTCAAAAGTAAAAGACAGAAGCCGATGCGCTCAAAAAGTAAAAGATTGGAGCCGATGCGCTCAAAAGTAAAGGACATGAATTAAAAGACAAGGAGCCGATGTGCTCAAAAAGTAAAAGACAGGAGCTGATGCGCTCAAAAGTAAAAAAAAAAAGAGTCGATGCGCTCAAAAGTAAAAGACAAGAGCCGATGCGCTCAAAAAGTAAAAGATAGGGAGCCGATGCGCTCAAAAGTAAAAGACAGGGATGAAATGACAAGGAACCGATGCGCTCAAAAGTAAAATGCAAATGCAAGGAGCTGATGCACTCAAAAACTTAAAATGCAAATGTATGGAGCTGATGCGCTCAAAAACTTAAAATGCAAATACATGGAGCTGATGCGCTGCAATGGAAACATTCATGACAGTTAGACAATGCCTTAAAATCTCTTTTCTTCTCTCTTTTTTTTTTCTCTTTTTCTTTTATATTTATTCTCTCTTTTTTTCTTTTTTTTCTTTTTTTTTCTTTTCTTTCTTTTAATCATTTGAACCAACGGCGACTTTGGAAAGCTTTGACCAATCAAACCCTTGTTCACATGCTTTTGCCCGTTGGACCTGATAACTTCTGTTCTTCTTACTCATCCTTCTTTCTCTTTCCTTGTTTTTCGTCCCTAACTCTCCTTTTGAGAAATGAAATGATCATCTTTTCATGAACCATTGCTTGACTGAGTCCTTGAGGGAAAATTTTACTCTAGTATTTAACTTTGTCCTTCATCCAATTGATTCGCTGCAACTGCTTGATAACTCAATTGCTGTCTCTATTGCTACTTTCTTCAACATATCTTCTCTTTAATCCTTCAAAAATTTACCCCAGTATGACTAATTGAACAAAATTGCCCCAGTTTGGTGAACTTTTCAAGGAGCTTTAGGCCATCTTCCTATTTATTTGCCCCAATTTTGTTTAAACCGCCATTTCGGGTTTTCAGTCTAACGGCTTTTTCCTTTTTTGCTTATGTACCTCTTGTTTTTGGATTATCCACTAGGATATCATTTTCCCTTTTAATTGGAACTTCTAAATTCTTTTCAGTCTGAATTGTTCATCAAGGGATTGCCATAGGATGGTCAAATCATAATGTTGTACTCATGTTCACTTTACCTGAAGTATTACGTAATAGATAGACATGGATTTCAAAAATACAACAGAACAGGAATTGACTAAGTGAACAACTTCCAGATTGGCTTTGGAAGTTTGACAACACAAGAGGGAATAAGACACAAACGATGGTGTGTGATTCAAAGAAGAGTTGCCTTGATATGGATTGGTTTGATCCTCACGAAAATGATCTCTAGTTGCTTACTAGACATTATGACCAAGGATTTTCTTCTACTGAACATCTACATCAAGTCAAATTGAACTAAAGAGAAATTTGCCCCAGTTTAGGATTGAATAGAATAAGGCTACCACTCGCCTTAGTGACTCAAAAATTTACCCCAGTGTAGGTCAAATTGAATCAAGAAAAAGAAAAATTGTCCAAGTTTAGAATCAAATTGAGCAGGGTAGACACTTGTCCTAGTGTAACGCCAAATTGAATCGAAGAGAAATTTGCCCCAGTTTAGGACTGAATTGAATAGGACAGAAACTCACCCTAGTGACCAAAAGATTTACCCCGATGTAAGACTGGCGAATACCTCCTCCTCCTCTTTTTCCTTTTTTTTTAGGAGCAATAAATTAGATACTTGGATGAGCATAACATTTGTCTCAAAATTAAAGTTAATGAAAATGACAACAATCCTTCATTGATTAGAATGGACTTTTTGAGGTTTGTAACGAGGCCAAGGCTAGGGGTTATGAAAGAAAAGATATAAGGCTCAAACAAGTGTTTAGGGGTTGAATGGGACTAAGGATCATTGACCAAAACTAAACTTCGTCAACTGCTTTTGCGCTTTTAAGCACACCTTTCTTTTATTGTTCTCCATTTCTTCCCCATTTCATTTTATTTTCTTTCTTCTTTCTTTCACTTCTCTTTTTTTGTTTTTTCTTTTCTTTTTCTTTATTTTTTGGTTTTTCACCATTTTTTTTTACTTCTTGCCCTTTTCACATTTTCTTCCTTCTTCAAAATAGTCACCATGACAATCAACCTTTGTCTTGTACTATCCCCTAGTGTAGGGGTAATCCTTATCCAAGGTTTATTGAAGAAATTTTCAAGCTCAAAAGGGGTAGCAAGGGATAAAGATAATGAAATTTTGTAAAAGATAGAGAAAATGGTCAATCTTTATTTCCAAATCATTGATTGTTTATCTTCAAACTTTAATTTTAAGACAAAAAGATAGTGCACACCAAATGATCACTTCATTGCTCTTTTTTTTTTTTTTGCAAATGGCACTTGCAGACGCAAACTTTACTTACATATACCAAACTGAGAATTGCCAAGAATTGGCGTTCACTGGGATCCAAATTCAGGGAAAACACTTCGAAGAAATGAAAGCGAATAAATATCAAGAAAGACAACGTGATGAAAATGAAAGGAAACAAGATATCCATGCAAATTCATTACACTAATGCTTCAAGAAAGTTATCATGAGTTCAAAACCCAAATGATTTTATTAATCGAACAAGCATAGGGTTGACACAATTAAACCATCATTTTACGGTAACTACTTGATAAATAAATTAGAAAACCAGTTGCTTAGAAATTCCCCAGTGTTGGAGGACTCTAAGGTATTGTTTATGAACCACCACTAAGTTAAACTTTCTAAGGTTTCCTCGATCAACTATTCTAAGTATTTACCCCATTCCTTCCACCGTGATTAGGTATTGGATTGCTGACAATACTAGGTCCAGCCTCTTCTTAAATATCCAATTTTCCACAAGCAATAAGCTTTCTTACCGCCATCTTGAAAGACTCACAGTCTTCGATTAAGTGCTCTGGGATATCCATATGGTACTTGCAAGTTAAATTTGGGTTGTACCATACTGGAAATGATAGTTGTAGGGGACGTACAGGGTTCCCTGAGATGAGGTGAGCATAAAACAGCCTTTGGAATATATCTGCCTTTGAGATGGACAGTTTTGGAAAAGGGGGTAGGTTTTGGGTACGAAAACAACCTTGATTTTGGAAGTTTGGTCGAGATTGTGGGTAGTTTTGAAAATTTTGCGGAGGCCGAGGTGGGTACTGCATATAGATTGGGCAAGTTGGTGCATATGGTTGAGGTATCGGGATATTGTTGATTTGGAATGGCTGGGTCTAAGGTGTATTTACAGGAGGAACGGTTGGGCCAGGTAGATGGGACAGTGCAGGTGTCTGATAAGAAGGGTAAGTGTTTGGGTTGTATGGGGGTGGTCGGTATGTAGGGTAGGATGGAGAATATCGGGGTCGTAAAGGTTGCAGATTCTGCACGTAACTCACTTCCGGCTCCTTTTTATTAGGGGAGAACCCCTTCTTGAAACTACTTTCATTATTGCCAGCTGGTAATTTTCCAGCCTTTACCAAAATTTTAATTCTTTCTCTAGCAGCAATTAAATCAGCAAAGTCTCGGTGAACGGCATCCGCTATTGTCCCAATATAAGGAGCTCCTAAAGTCCCCAAGAAGTATGAGCACATTTCTGTCAGAGTTAACGACGGTTGCACTTGAGCTGCGAGAGCTCTCCACCTCTGGGCATATTGCTTGAATGTTTCCTCATTTTTTTTCTGTAATGTTCTCAAGTGCTCCCGGGTTAGGGCTGTATCTAGATTAAACCGATACTGGCCTATAAATAAATTTGCCCAGTCATCCCAAGAAGAGATTTTTGAGAGGTCCTGTTGGATACACCATTCCAAAGTAAACCTAGTCAAACTTTCATGAAAGAAATTGACGAGGAACTTCCAATCCCTTGACTAAATGGACATTTTGGTAATGTAAGTTTTTAGGTGGAAAAAGGGGTTGGTGCTCCCATCATATTTGACAAATTTTGGGACTTTGAAATCCTTGAGGATGACGATGTTAGCAGTAGGGCATAATTCTTCTATCCCAAGGGGACCGTAGGTGCTAGGACTTTTGATTGCCTTGATTTTTTCTTCCATCTTTTCCATCCACTCTTCTTTTATCTTGTTATTTTGAACAGCTGCGTGTCCAGTACCGGTAGAAATCCAGTTGTCATCATATGTGGCGGTTCCCATGTGAACTCAGTATTACCATGGACCTCATTGCGAGTACCTTCCAATGAATGATATCTTTCTCCAATAGAAATCACTACTGATGCCGTGTTTGAGGTTCCTCCCACATAAGGTACCTCAGTAGTGACTCCAGGGTTTGTCCTCATGGAAGTGGTATTTAGTGGGTGCTAGTGTGCCCCAGTTACTCCTGTACCTCCAACTGCCCCCATCAAGGTGAGGGTCTCCCTCATGGCTGACAATATTTCCTCAATTCTTCTTTGAGATTCTGTCACCTCATTCACCATTCCTTTCACTTCATCTACTTCCAAACTTAGGTTCCTACCTTCGTTCTCAGCTGCCATTGCTGCAAGCAACCTTGTTCGAGCCCTTGTGTTGTGAACACAGGTTTGATTGGTGTCTTCTTTCTTTGGTCGCGCAATGGTTTTAAACTTCCTGTGAACAATTAAAGTACAATTTATTAGAACAACCATGATTATTATTGATTTGTTAAAGGACCATTGTTAATTTGTGCCGAGCAGATTTAAATGAGTATCTTTGATCTTTACTTGTCATGACTGTTTCTTAGAACGTCTCGTTCAAAAGTTTGTCATGACCATTACTTAGAACATCTCGTTTAAAAGTAGTGGATCTTTAGTACAACATAGGATCAGAAGAACAAAAAGGCATACTTTATTCAATTGAAAAAGAATCATCAACATCATTTAAGAGGAGTACATCATTTCCACTCTACATCATTGTCTACTCTAATTCCTTCTTCTCAAACGACTGCACCCTGATCATCTGTTTCATTTGTCCAATAAGATTCTTGCAATACTCAATGAAGTCATTAATCTCTGTCGGAGTCTTAAGAGGATCAATCATCTTATCTGCCACCTTTAAATAATATGGAATGTCTGCGATTGCCGTGTTGGTTAGGCATGCTAGTTTCGAGAATTGGTCTCTCCAAAAATGGATTTCTTCTTTCCATCCATTAATGTCCTCGTCTTGTTGTCTTGCATGATCTATCATTTTCTGCAAGTCCTCCTGTCCCTGTCGCAATGCTGATTCATACCCAGCAATCTCCTTGACAGTGCGCACTCTCTCAATTCTAATCATGTCTTTATATCTTGCTGACACTGTCTTCACTTGTTGCCTCATACTATCTGCTTGCTGAAGAGCATTATTTTGTGCTGCTTTGGCAATTGCGAGCAACTCCTTGAGTTGTTGATTTTCTGCTAGAGCCTTATCTCTTTCGTGCCCTCGGAGCCCTAGTTCCTTATTTACAGCTTCCAAACATCTTCTAATTTTTGACATACTATCTTGCTCTGTCCATTGCCTTTTGTTTGCTTTTTCGAGAGCATCGCTTTTCTCAGCATTTTCACGCCTTAAGACTGCATATGCCTGGCGAACCTTTTCCAACTCTGCCTCTAATTTCTTTTTTTCTTTGTTGGCTTCAGCTAACTTTTCTCTTATTTCTTCATCTTCTATCGAAGTCGGAGGCAGAGATTTACTGACTGTAGAGGTTACTGAGATTTTAAAGGGTAACTTAACTTCCTGTGCCCTGTTCTTGACCCACTGCCTGTAACTTTCTTTAACTCCGCAGCTTCTGACTCCCAGCTCTTTACTCTTTCTGATAACTTTCTTCCAAGCGTCTTGCACTCTTCTAAGTGTCTCAATACACTCCATTTGCATATCACAGACAAAAGGAGCGGTTTCTAATTCTGACGGTGGCCCCATCATGGGATAGCCTAGTTGTCGCAATGTCAGGGCGGGGTTATAGTTAATGCATCCCCGAGTACCCATGAGAGGAACATTAGGAAAGCATTCACACTGATAGACCACTGTTTGCCCTTCTTTACGCCGTGGGTACCATACAATTTTCTTTTCCTCAAGTTTGGCCAATTCTTCGGCCCATTCGCGGCCGTTCCTGATTTTCAACTGGAGCATCTTGAGACTTGTAATGGGACATGGATCCTCGTAGCCCCTCTTGAACATGTGACTTGTGAGCCATACGAATAACATCGGTAGACAACATAAGATCTGCTTACCCTTCTTTTTATGGCAGAAATTCAGAGTATAATAAACATCAGCAAGAAGGGCTGGGACAGGATTAGCGGCATTATTCCTTAAAGCGAGAAACACATCTATTGCTGCAAAATCTATTAAGTCTTCATTACTCGAGAATAGGATGCTGCCATAAATAGTGTGGGCTAACACATCCATAAAGGTATTCCAGTCTTCAACCTCGGCTAGGTGGCGTATGTGCTCTTCTAAGTATTTCCTTGGGAATCCCTCTGTTCCTTTCCTATTGTGCTTTGCTTTTTGCAGATCCTTCACATGAATCTTCAAGATGTCTGCTATGGTTGGCATGGATGCATGATGGCCTATATAGAGGTATGGCTCTTCCTTTTCCAATGGTAAGCCCAAGATCTGCTCAAACTCTTCTAAGGTGAGGGCCAACTGAAAATCTTGAAACGTGAAACAACGCAATGGTGGGTCGTAGAATTGGGCTAGCGCGGTAATAGCTTCTACCTGTACATCCACCTCTAACAGATTCAGAATCTTCCCATATCTTGCAGTGAAGGTCAGGCGTTGTGTCTTCTTCAACATTCGGCCCAAACTCAACAGGCTCTCTGTGTCAACTTCATTGGCCTTAAGTTGCAAAGTCTTTTTCAAAATGGCCTCATTGTGATATGATCCCATGATATGTTCCATTATTAATCAAAGATACTCACTGTTAATCCTTAGGTACTTAGTCTCAATAGTCCCCCAACAAACCTGGATTTAACACATAAGGACTGTCAATGCATGGTTTTTGGAGAAAACATGATGCGAAAAATGATGACTTGTGATGCAATAATGAGTAAGCGAGTTGCTGGTCCTTTAATAATGACTCATCTCCTCTTTTTGGAAAAAAAAATTTAAGAGGGATGCAAGTATGGTTTGTCACCTTAAAGGACTGAACAACTCACAATATATGGATAAATCTAAAGGTAATGAAAGGTGTGCTCCCTTTATGTCCTAATGGGGTTGCCTTAAACTTGAAAATTCTATCCTAAGGATCTAAGAGTCTTTCTGGTTCATGAGAACTTCCATGGGGTGGCTCTTCTATTTTAGAGATCTCTAGAGTCAAGTCCTCTTTCAAAATGTTGACCACGAAATAGTGGGTAAACCACTAGGTGTGGGACATTCATGAAAAAGGCACACTCTAGATGAGGTTTTCGCGATAACCAAATAGGAAGTACATCCAAAATAGCTACCACTACGCAACCTCTACTTAACTTAAGCTTCACTCAGACCCGAGTATAGGGCCTCACTCGAATGTGTGCACTTTATGTGTAGATATAGTGAGTGCTGGGAGCGTACAAACCTTTATAATCCTAAAGACTACCCACATCCTGCAAAACAAAGCAAATACAAAACAAATTCCAAAAGTTTTCTACCCTAAGGTTCAGATAGTACAACAATTAACACTAAAAATAATATATATAAAAAAACATCATCAAATAATAAAAAGAAAAAAAAAGGGGTAAAACAAACACATAAAGATCATCAAAAATTTTGCATAACTAACTTTTACTGGGCTTGACTCTCAAGTATCCCCAGCGGAGTCGCCATCTGTCGCAACCGTGATCGTGGCGGAATAGCAACTTAAATTAAAAAATATTATTAATTAGGAGTCGCCACCAATTTTATTTTTTATTAGGAAAAATTGAAAAACCCAAAAGATTAGTCTTTGAAACCATATTGAATTCGGGAGTCGGTTATGTGTAGGGAAGGGTGAAAACTTAATCCCACAGCACCCCTAACACACTCTGTCCTAAGACGGTACCTTAAATTAATTATGCAAATTCTTAATAATCCTTGAAAATATTTGTTTTACCCCTTTAGTAAAAAATAAAAAATAAACAAATAAATTATGAAAATTTAATTTTTGGCTTGACAGAATTGGAGTCCTGCTCCTACGTATCCCCTGGTGCAATGAGGAACTCAAAGTCACGTAATTCTCTAAAATATAATTGTGGGTTGGTTGATTTTATTAAATAAACTTTAAAATTTGAATTAACAAGTCGTTGCGACTCAGTTATTCAAATTAAGGATTAAGTAGGTGAAGCTCGCGTCACGCTAGAGACGTCACCCATTGATTATCAAGTTTGTTACAAAAATTTTATTTAAAAAAATCGATTAGCAATTTAACTTAAAAAAATTGAAAACAAGATAATAATTTAAATATAATTTAAATAATAATAATAATAATAATAATAATAATAATAATAATAATAATAATAATAATAATAATAATAATAATAATAATAATAAATCATCAAGTCAGTCGCAACTCGGATGATTACAAAATATAAGGGTTAGCAAGTCGTCGCAACTCGGTAACCCATTTTATTATTATTATTATTATTATTATTATTTAATTATTCTTATGTTTTAAATTTATCTTTTCCTTCCCCATTTTCCCTTTTTTTATCCTTTAATATTTGGCCCAACAGGCCCACTTCACTTGAAACAAAAAAAAAAATCAAAAGAAACGGAGAATGCTCACGGTCCAAGTGAAAAAGGGGGGTACTTTGTATCTTCTTTCTTTGACGTTTTCCTGCGTGTTTTGCAGAGAAAACAGAGGAGTAACTAGAGGCCGGCGGTTGGCATGGGCAGCGACACGGAGGCCAGCGTGCGGATTGGTTGGGTTTGGTCGACGCCGGTGACATGACGGGAAGCTCCAGATTTGGGCGGCGTCGTGTGGCTTGGGTGGGATCTGTTCGGTGGCTTCGGGTTGCAGTGCCGTGTCGGATCTGTGCGGATGGCGGCGTGGCAAGGTGGGGATGCAACGCACGGAGCTTCTGTTCTGTTCGTAAGGTTGTGGCAGAGGGACGAAAGTGGATTGGCATGACTGTGGTGGCTGTGTCTCACAGTTGGGTCTTCACGGAGTGGAGGGAGAGAACGACGAAGAGGTTGTGTGGTTGGTGATGGTGGGTTCGCGTTGCGGTGGGGTGGTGACCGTATTGATTGTTCGAGGGTGGAAGGTGTGGTGTTTGGTGATGGTGTTTGGGATTGGAAGATAGTGGTGCTACGTGGTGGAGGTTATGGCGCAGGTTGGGGAAGGCTACTAGGACTGCACTATGCAGAGGTGTGTACGTGTAAAGTCTCAAGGCTTAAGGTTCCGTCCTCCGAGTGTGTGAGTGATGGGTATTTATAGGATATGATTAAGTTGATGAGTTTGAGTTAAAATGTGATTAGGAGTTTGTTTAGGAATAGTTTGAGTTAGGATGGGTTTGATGATAACTGTCAATGTTGGTTTAGGATAAGTTTGTGGCAGGATAAGTTATGGTTAGTTTAGGATAGGTTTGTTTGGGATAGTTAGGATAAGTGCTTAGGGATTAGGATAACTGATGAGGTTTATTTAGGATAAATGCTTAAGCTTAAGTGTGAGGATAACTGATGGGTTGTGGGTTAATGAGTTATGGGTTAACGGGTTGGTTTATGGGTTAATGGATCAATGAGGTTGAAAGATATATTTTTTTTTTCACAAAACGCCCCGGACAAAATTGGGTGTTCACAGTGGATATTGGCTTGTTTGGTTTTTAGAAAAAGTTGTAGGTGTCTTTATTTTTTGTTGTTATTTGGACGATTTGGCAAATTAGAAACGGGTTGGTGTTCAACAAAATTGAACTAATATGGGAGCAGGTCTACATACAAGTTAAGTTAAGACTTGGGTATTGGACTAAGGGTTGGTGTTCTGGTTTTCCATTTTCCCCGGAGTTTTTGAGGTCTAATTTATAGGATGTTAGAAAATGGAAGCTCCTTGGCTCGATAGCACAACAGGTTGTTAGAAGGACTCCTATGTTTATGGGTGTCTTTTTTTGGAGTTTGGATGGTTCAGTTAGAAGTAATTTGAGGAAGTTTGTTATCGGAGGTACTCTTAAGGATGTGTGTGGGAAATTTTGTGTTGTTGTGTTAAATCTATGCTGTGTTGTCATGCTAATGATGTTGACTTTCTGGCCATTATTTTTGCTCTTGAAGTGTCTATTCAAAAAACATGCGTTTCACAAAATTTGATGTTGATTGCTTCTGGTTCCTAGCTTGCCTTGATGTGGGTGGGTGATGACAAGATTGTCCCATGGAAGATGCGCTTCCTTGGGAAAAAATTCCACTCTATCAGAATGTGCTTTAAGGACTTACGATTTATGCATTAGAAAAGGTTAATTAGGCCTAAAGAAACTTTCGGGGTTTATGAGTGATGCCATCTTAGAGGAACAGAAGATCCCTTGGTTTTGTTCTTGAGTTTTGAGGCTCTTTTTGCCTTTTATTGTTAGTTTGTTTCTGTTGTTCTTCTTTATGTTTCTTGTACACCTAGTTTTTTGTTGGTTCTTGCTCCTCTCTTTTGGAGAGAGTTTTTGAGAGTTAAACCTTTGTTATCTATAAAAGAAAAACTTAAAAATGAAAACATAAAACAAACCAAACACCTCATTATTTTCTTTCATTTGATAAGTAATACCTTCATGCTCATTAAGATGAATCACTATTTCTGCTCGTTTTATGGAAAAGGATAATCAAATATAGATTTATATAATGCTTTCATAATAAGTAAGAACCACGGATTACTAGGTTATATAAATAAATGTGCAAAGAATTGAGGTTTTTCTTTTTCTTTTTTTTGTCTTTGACTAGGGTACATATTTTGATAAGTATTATTATAAGACTAACTCCTAAGATACTGTTATGAATAGGAAACTCTCCTAAAAATTATTTTTTACAGGATATGAACTTTAATAATCTTAAAAAACGCAGTTCGCTTACTACCGTATTTAATCCTGATCAAAGAATTGAAGTTTAATACCTAAAATGTGATTATTGCATTTACCTATATATTTTTATACTTTTAATTTATAATTTTTTGGAACTTATATATATATATATATATATATGAGACATATTTACTAAGAGAAATTTTTATTGTGAAAGGTAAGACCATACAAATTATACATGAATAGTCAAAATTAAAAGTTACTTAAAGGTCATGTGATCACTTAAAAATGTCATATGTATTTATGTTCTAATCTTAATCATTCATGTAAGATTCAATGATTAATATTTACTCATCTCACATCTTACAATAAATGTTAATCTCATCATATATACTCCATATATATATATATATATAGAGGACATATCTAGTGAGAAGAGTTTTTATTGTGAGAGGGTGAGAGGAGATATATATAGGGGACATATCTAGTGAGAAGAGCTTTTATTATGAGAGAGTGAGAGGAGTAAATCTTGATCATACAACCATACATACATGATCAAGATTAAAAGTTACTTGAAAGTCATGTGACCACTTAAAAAAATCACATGCATTTATATTCTAATCTTGACCATTCATGAAAGATCCAATGATCAAGATTTACTCCTCTCACCTCTCACAATAAACACTCCTCTCACCTGAGTAAGATCTCATATATATATATATATTTTTTTCTTGAGATGAAACGCTTCCTGTTGCATTTGGAAAAGGGTAATTGCACATTCAAGCGTTAATTTTGTTACATTTTAATATTTTGTGTCATTAAAACTTACAAAAGTTAACATTTTTGTTAGTATTTATCTTTGTTTAATTACATTTGACACCTTGTGCTTTTCTTTCACATCCATCACAACCGTAAATTTTTCAACAAAAACTCAACAAAGCCGTGTCTAGCTTGTAATCCTCAATACTTCAATCAGTAAAATAATAAAATATCTTATAATGAAAATCAGATCTGAGTGAAGACAAAAGCATATCACGATTATAGCTTCACTGACCACACATCATCAAAAGCTAGAACTGTAGATAGCTTGTTATAATATGACCAATACACAATGCTGAGAAAATAATGAAGTTCTAATTGATGGATTGATCATAAGGCATTGCTATCAAGCAGTCTAAGAAAGAATCAACTAGCATCAAGTGAAAAGAAATACATTAGATTAATTATAATTACAACAAACTTTTAAAGAATATATTCTTTCTGTGATCAGGCCATTCTGTTCTATAATGACCATTCTGTAGTGTTGTTCTCTCAATTGCTATGGATGTTGGTGTATTACTATTCCTATCTTTGTTTGGTACCATCGCATGAGACTCTCAGATTTGCACAGATCTGTAGCCATGGCTTACACCAATACTCTAATGAGGTCGGATCTGAGCGATGATGACAACAACGACATTAATGATGGTGGTGTCAACGACAATGATGACAAGGTCGTACACCCTAGTAAGAAGAAGTGGTAGAAAAAACTCGAGGTAACAAAGACCAATCTTGATAAGACGCTCTGCAACAACAAAAGTCAGATCTATACTATCAGGATTTAGTGTGATATGCAATTTGGGCAAATAAGCAAAATTTTTGTCTAGAAATTTTGTGCTATCCTCAAATTTATCTTAGGGGGAGTGAAGGTTAGGTGTTTTTACCTAGGTCAAAGAAAGAATATTGTATTTCTTGGTTACGTGTGTAGCACATTTCCTTTTATAAGTGGCACATAAAAGGCACTTTGAGCTATTCTTCCAGGCTTGTTGGAAGTGTTTAGGCACATGCCCATTTCTCATATATTTGGGACTCTTGTATTTGAGACTCTTGTATTTGGGACTTTGATACCATTTTCATTACTAGCAATGAATATATTATTTCCAAAATTCTAATATCATTGTTGAGCTTAAAACCATTTTTGATATACTATTCTCTATATTTTGCTTAATATTTTCATAATAATGCTCAACAACACTTAGGGACGACAACTGTGTAAAGCGGGACAGGGAGTACCTTCCCACTCCCTATCCTTGTGTCCCAATATTTCTAAGTCCCTATCTTCGATTCCAGTTATTCTCTACATTCTACATAATTTTTTTCATAGTAATGCTCAACAAGAATATGTGATGGCACCTGTGCCAGACGGGGCTGGGAGTATCTTCATGCTCCTTGTCCCCGTGTCCCCACTCTTTCTAGTCCTCATCTTCGATCCTCGTTTCAAGGTATTTTTTTCCACTATCCCCATTTCTAAAGTTTTAAAAATTGGACTGAACCAGCCAGTCAGACTATAAACCAGTTATATCTCCAGTTCGAGCATTTTCTAGTTCAACCACAATCTAATCACAGTTCAACCACAAATTTGATCGGTTGAACCAATTAAACTATGATCTAGAGGCCTTGCCGATCAATCTCTGGTTTTGTTTTTAAAACATTGCCCATTCCCTGACTCTCCACGAATCCATGTGGGGACCTTGAAATTATAAATAAAAATAAAAAATTCAAAAAATATGGAATTTTTTTTAATAAAGTTAGAAACAATTTCAATTTAAGTTTACAACATCAATAAATTATAACCTAGTGGTATTTTTATTTTTTTAATTTTAATTTAATATAAAAATAATATAAATAAAAATTATTAAAATAGACAAAGTATTAATACATATATTTAATATAATTATTAATAATAATTTAATAATTTCTCGACAAGGTGAGGATATGATCCCTGTCTTCATCCCCGAATCTATCTCAAAGAAATTTTTATCTCAGTTTCCGTCTCCATGAGAAAAAAAAACCTTGAATTTAGACTCCTAAATGAGGCAATCCTCGCTGGATCTTCAAATGCATGAAGATTTCGTGATCCCTAACAATAATAAAGTTTCTTATAAGGGAAAATTCTTGAAGGTACTCCTCTGAATAAATATCAACTATTTCTATGAGATCTCATGTCAATCATTTTATAATCTATTTTTTCAAGAAAAAAAATGAATTTACCGAACAGGAAATTCTTATGCATATTTAGTGTAAATACAAATAGATAAATCAAATCTTGCAAAATCATATGTCGCGGAAACGTGGGACGGGCATGGTATGATTTAATTTGACCTGTTGTATATTGTAGATCCACCAAGAAGATTCCATACATAAAACTTTCATATTTGTTACCGCGTCTTTTCTTTTGGATTGGCATAATTATTATGAAAGCTCATGTAATTAAAGTACACAATTGCAAGCTTTAATTAGTAAAAGCTAATTAGTGTAACTACTTTGCAAAAAAGAAAAAGAAAAAGTAGTTTGATAAGTTTAGGAGTACTCTTTTATAAAGCTGATTCTCGGCTTAATCATCAATCTTAAGGACCCAACATGTCTTCAGCTTGTATACAGTCTTCAATTAACCTTTCCCTTAGATATTAGTCTCTCAATCTTTACAAATTACATCTTCAATTTTTTTTTTCAAATTTGTTCTTAATAAAAGACATACTGGATTTCCCAATTCTAAATTAATAAATGAAATCGTTAGGAAAAACCTTTGTCTCAGCTCATGTGAAAGTTTTATTACACAACAAAATAAAAACAAACAACTATTTCACTGTCCATTTTTATTAATAATTAATTAATTCATTCCCGCTTGTATCTATAAGTATAGTATAAGTACATTTCTTTCCTTTTTAAATGAAAATAGTTACACACTTTTTTTGAAATATACCAACTTTTTATTTCACTATTTTTGCACTTTTTTTTATTAGAAGGTAGAAACTTACACTTATCTTGATAGTAACTTACTATTTTGTGTTATAACTTTAAAAAAAGTTATGTTATTTATACAAGTTTATAGTTATCAACATGTAATAACAAAATTATTAGTAATATAAGCATAATTTATTATCTAATATAAAAAGATGAAAAAGTAAAGTAGTAAAAATTTGTGTATTAATATATCATTATTTTTTTAAAAAAAAGTTTGAGACTAAAAAGGTTTTATACCTAACCAGAAGATAAGAGTGCATCAAAAGAAAATCAATGAACCATTCCAACCCTATAATTGTCGTTGTGCCCAGCGTGCTAGTTTAGGGGCAGCAAACTTTGCACTTTTCTTTACAATTTTAATTTTCTTTTATATTTTTTTCTTATATCACTTTTTATACTATTTTTTATATCATTAATTATATTACTTTTCTTATTATTTTTTTCATTTAATCACAATTATTAAAAAATAATATAAAAATGATATACATAGAAAAATAACGTACGTGCGTCATTTTTCTTTCCCTTCACATGGAAATTGATGCATTTGAGAAAGAGGAACAAATAAGTTAAATAACCCTGCTCCTAATAGGCTAATAACATGGAGCCAAGCTCAAATAAATTCACCACTCTATGTGTAACTCAGCTATAAGTGATGAATCATGTGTATGATGTTGTCTTTTGTATCCCCTAAGAAAATTACCTTGTATAACCTAGGTCGTAGGGGGTACGCCTCAAAACTCAAATCGTTTCAACAGTTCTTGACTTTCGTGTGTTCTAACTATTTATAGTACGCGACAGAATAATTTTTAACATTACATATTTGTGATGTTAAACTTGACGTAGGCAAGCGTTGAATGGCTTATTGCTTAGTCTTTAAAATCAGAATCAGTTCACCATGTGTTTTTTATTTTTATTTTTTTACAAGAACCGCCATGTGTTTATTGGCTTGCTTTGGGAGGAATAATGCTTCGCACACATTTTGTCGATGTATATCATCTCATATCAGGTGTAATTAATAGAATTAAAATATAAATGTAAAAGAAAAAAGATAAAAATAATTGTAATTAAATAATAAATTATATACATATAAAATAATATATGTGTAAAAAGCATTATTTTTTTTATACCGACATGGTTTGACCCAATTGTCGTGAACTTCAAACTTCAAGGCCGTATAGAATGTGGAAACTGAAAACTTACCAAAACACTTGGAAAGTGTTTCGCCACAAAATGACATTCACACCCGACAGATCTTCAACTCTGCAAATTGCAGCTTTAGCTTCTGACTAAGCATACGCAATGCTATACTGCCGCTTAATGCGCATGACTGAACCCCTTTTCTGCATTCATACATAGCCAAAGCTCAATTTGCGGCTGAAGTTATTCCCAACTCAGAAAGAAGGAAAAAAAAACAAGGTCCAATTTGTTTTCACTTTCTTCTGGACAGACTGCAATCTAGCTTTTTCTGGTGTCAAAAATTTCAACTCAATTACGCACCTAACCCAACTCAAAAGGCATTGTTTGACAATGCTTAGATGGACCAATTAACCTTATTGAGTTTTATTAACAAGTACGGGTACGACTAAGAAATTAAAAATATAAAATTTTAAATAAAAAATAATGTACTTAATATATTAAAAATTATGAATATTTTATTTTTAATTTAAAATTTCTTATTTTTCATTTCTTAACAAGCATTTATTAAAATAACCCATGTTATATATCTATATGACTATATCAATTCATGTCCCCACGAAGTTTTGCCTCTAGGGCTTCGTGCACCACTTTAGAATCCACTAGCTAGTCAATATAGGGAAACTTTTGCTACACAACATGGGTGCAATTGTGAAATGGAAAAAATTTAGTATAAGTCTTCTTAAAAATATGACTATTTTATTTTTTAATTACTTAATTATTATTTTTAAAATTTTTATTAATAAATTATAAAAAAATATATACATATCATGTTTATTGAGTACCTAAGAAATTCTACTTAAGTTTTGTACTCTTGAAATTGTATAGTCTTCTTACTATTGTGTGGCACATACAAAGTAGGCACCAGTTTCAATTCAACCACTCTCAAAAACATATCATCATGTACCAATTAGAGTTTAAAGATTCTTCAAACAAGGGCCACCAGTTTGGAAGAGCCAAGATTTTTAAGGCATTGTGAATGAGTCATGAGTGGATGATTATTTGCTATTTAACCAAGTATAGTGGATTATATATGTGGCCAGTGGGAATACATGAAGCCTGCCAAGTAAGACTACACTCATCCTGTATAAAAATACGGTGACTTGGCGAGTTTGATTGGAACATCGATTAATTGGAAGAATATGTAAGTGGAGTTGGTGTAGATCGTAGATTTAATCATCTAAATAGGAGTTATAGTAGGAAAAATGCTTCCAAAATTTGAATTCAACTCAAGTTTTCTATTTTCATTTTGGTACATAATTAAGTTTTCTATTTAAAAAAAACCTCAAGTTTTATTCTTTTATTTCTCATGAAAAGTTCTTTGCTTTATTACGAAAAGAAGTATGTTTTTTTTTTCTAATGTACCAAAAAAAAAATGAAGTATTTTTTATGCATTAAGTAATGTGGATTTAGATCATCTAATGTAAGGAGTGTACTTTTGAGAGCAAAGAGAGAGATATTATAATAATTGATGAGAAAACTAAGGATATAAATGATCACATGTATATTATCTGTAATGTGTATATTTGTATTTTATAAAATGTCGACCGCTTTAACTTTTTAATTAATGATTATAATGTTTTATTTTACTCTCTAGAGTATATCTCTTCTCTAAAGTGCATTCATTTTTTAAAATGCTTCCTTTATTTTAGAAGATCCAAATTGAAGTAGTGCATACCACATTATAGTTTTCAATCTTACTGAACAATCATGTAAGCTGTAAATAAACTCATTGTATATGTATGATTTTCCTATAAGATTTGAGGTAATAATGCTGTTTTAACTTTCTGTTAATTAGTAATATTTTCTCAGACATATTTGATGGGTTAATTATACGCAAACACTTAATTATTATTACACTCGAAAAGTGTGTTACACACTTACACTATACCAGTTTTTTTTTTTTGGTACGGAAATATTGCATAGCCGGTTATTCCTACCCGAATTTGAGCCTAGATGTTAATTTTGCTGCTACATGGCTAGGCTTGGCAATTTCACCCAGCTACAAAGGTACCAAAGCCCGTTTTGCAGTTGGATGGCGTGAGTGAGGGTTTGATGTGAATCTGCCTTGTCTCGCAGCCCACATCTACATAATCATTATATTTAATTTAATTATTAATAAATTAAAAAATATTAATTATTTTTACTAATTTAATACTTATTATAAACATTATTTAAGATAATAAGTTAATTTTTAAATAATAATTAATTATTATATAAATTTAATTTAAAATATTCATAAATGGAAAATAAGTGAGTTCGAGTCTTATATTTTATTTGTAAGACAAGTACGAATTCTAATCCCTAAAAGTGTAGGATGAGTATCAAATTGAGCAAAAATTCACCCCTACGTGAAGCCGGTACACGACTCGACTTACACAACTCATAGGTGCCCGACTCTCATAAATCATAATAACCACGTTTTCATATTTTTAACAGAAATACAGAATAAAAGAAAAATCTCAGTTTCAAAACTAGTATAAACATTTCGGGCAGATCCGGGCAACTACACCCCCAGACTATGAAACATTTTCCTTCTGCTTAATACCCAAATTTGTCATGCACCAATTGAATCGGGCTACATCTGGCTGGGTAGGGCAGGATGTGTACTACCACTCTTTTTATAACTATTTTTCTTTCTTTCATCAGAAGAAGAGCCTAGTCCTAAATGTTTCTAGGAAGCAATGTGGGGCTCAGGGCTCTAATGCATTTCTTTTTGTTATGATCAAATATCATATATCATACATGCTTTTGCGTAGTTAAATACATTGCTCTGGCGTACTAAAACCCCCTAATTTTTCCTTCAAAGCAAAAAGGAGTCTTCTCCTGGGACAAAGAGAAAAGAAGGAAACTATCTAGGTGTCCTTTATCCCTGCCCCAATCACCCAAGATGTCAAATGTGATTAGCCCAAAAAGATTAGTGATTCTTGTTATATTGCTAAGGGACAATCTTCCTTTAATGATTATACCTTGAACACTGCAACGAAACTAGAACACATGTTTGTGAGGTATCTTTGTCTCTTAATAAAGTCGAGCGAGATAATAGCTACAAACAAACGAACAAACTATAATGACGAAGAAGGTCTTGATATATTATTCAATCAAATTATTATGTCTATAAATCTATAGAACTCTTGCAACTGTGCATTAGAAAAGAAAAATGCTAGGGTCACAAAAGTCTTGGATATGTAAAGTTGTGTAATTGCTAAAAAGCTAAAACCCTATTATCATCCCTAAAATTTGGGTGAAGTTTTAATTTTGTCTCAAATATATATTTTGTTTCAATTACGTTTTAAAAGTTATTAAATCATTTAATATCATCTTTTTCCCTAGCTAAAGCTATCTATTTTAATGATAACAAGTGGTAACTTAGATTTCACCTGGCAAATTGAAATCTTATATTGATCCTTCATGTTCAATTTGAGACTAAATTGAGACTTTGTCAAACTTTAAGGATGAAAATACAATTTTAAATTTAAATTTATTTAAAATCATCTCCATCTTCTTCCTTAAATTTAGAAACAAGGGTTTTTATTTGCATAAATTTAAGTATACTTGAAAATTATTCCTTATAAACTAAACTACTCAACATCTTTGTATCTCATCACTCAACCAAAACCACCACACTCCACTCTATCTCAACACCCAAAATATATAGAAACCTCTCTAATAGCTGTAAATGACTGAGCCCCCGACAAGCCAGCATCATTGTCCCATTTGTCGTCGTCAGGGCAGTGCCTCATGTAACCTTAGGGAGGCACTGGCCTCCCCCAAAATTTTCAAACTATTAATCTTACATACAACTTTTTTTAATATATTTTTTCCTTTAAGCATGGACCCCTTCAAATACAAAAATATCTCCTGCCTAGCTTCGCCACTAACCGTCACCTGCCAATCCCATGAGCTAACACCATTGTCCCATTTCCTCTATTTTTGTCTCTCCATTATCCATAACTATGACCAACCAAAATCAGCTAAACAATAGAGGTGGATTGAGCAGATTATTGAAGGGATATAAAGATGTTAAGTGTTCTTATTTTGGAAAATAATTTTGAAGTATGCTTACACTTTGCAATTGAAAAAGTTCCTAAATTCGGAAAAGAAGATGGAGAGACATAATTTTAAATAAATTCAAGTCTAAAACCTTATTTTTGTCTTTAAAATTTGACCAATGTTTCAATTTACTTCTAAATTGAACACTTAAGATCCACATATGAAATCACAATTTATCACATGGGATTCATGTCACCACTTGTGTTAGTAAAATGGATGGTGTTAGAAAAAAAGATGATATTGAAATTAATTAGTAACATTTAGTACATAATTAAAAAAAATAAATTAAATTAAAACTTCATTCAAACGTTAAAGAGGAAAATAGAGATGTAGACTCACTAAAATGTGTTGATATAATTTTGCATAAACCTGAAAATCATCTAATAGTATGAAAATAAATCATTAAATTCTTTATGAGAAAAAGAGGTGGTTGTAACATTAATAATCACTCACTAAAACACAATGGTACCTACACAAAATAAAACCAAAGCAGGTTAATAGCGTGTGCTAAATAAACCAAAGCTAGATAGGCCATCTTTTCACAATTTCTAACCCCACATAAGGACTCTTTTGTATTGTCTTACTAAAAATTATCCAGTGGTCACTGTCAAAACAGGGAACTCTGACATGATAACATGTTAAATAGAGAAGCTACAAGCTAGGACGCTGCGAATACCCCAATAATTCAATTGGTCTTTTTCGTAAGCACTAATAATGTGGGTGGCCATGCCATTAGTGCGTGCAGGTAAATCTTGCAATAATGGTATGACGCAATGGTTGTTAAACCTTGCAGAGCTAACTGTTTAGGCCAAATGGACAAAGGACAAAGAAACTCTGACTATAGTAAGTATAACTCCTGACCTTGTATACCTAAATCGGTTGGGCCTCTTGAGGAACTAGAGAAAATATCGGCTTCTAAGCCTTTGATGTGAATGCATTCAATTTGAACCACCAAAGGGTGTGAGAGTTATAATTTCAACTATTAGAAGCAAGAAGTCACGGATTTGAGATTTATCAAGTGATATTTGAACTACGAAATGGATCGCATGGGACTCATGCATGTGAGCATGTTCACTAATCCTCACCGTTCACTTCACTATTATGTGCTTTACCTTTGGTGGTTGAGGTTGTATATTATGGTTGGCGTGTCATGACTAAAGTCATGACTAAATAGTGTCTATAGAAATTTTTTTTGAGTGTCTATAGAATTTCAATTCTTCTATATGCACATAATTTCTTTTATACTTATTAATGATATATAAAAATATATAGTTAACCGTGTGTGTGATGTACAGAAGTGTTAAAATGTACTAATTCAACTCATTTGAGCTAATCCATTATTGGATAAGTTAATTTGGGGTTGGGCCAAAATTGTTAAATGTTAGTAAATTTAAGTCCAACCCATTCTTATGTAAGCTGCGGGTTTGGCTGATTAACTTGTTAGCCCAAATTATTATTATTATTATTATTATTATTATTATTATTATTATTATTATTATTATTATTATTATTATTATTTGTTTTTAACATTTAAAATTTTTTTATTTATGTTTTATTATTATATTTTTATTTTACATATTTTAAATATTAATAAATATAAAATAAAATAGTTTTTGTACTACAAATATTAATTTACATAAGAAAAAGTAAAGGTAAAATTCTTGACATGTCATATAAATTATAATAAAATAATTAAATATCAAACCGATAGGTTGGCCTAGCATACTACGGGCTCAACCAAAATCAAGCCGACCAAGTCAGGTCAAAATGTATTCGAGTTTAAACTTTCAAAAGTTTGCACATTTTATCTATTTATTCGTGCCGTCTCATTAGACACGGTTCATTTTGTCACATCTATTTATATGGTTAATGGAACTAGTAATCAATTACTAATATTGATAATTGTTTATTACTATAGTCTCGTTAACCACATAATATACGTTGTTAACCAGATATTTGTATATTACTAATTAGGTATAAAAATAATGATGTGCAAACATCATTTTCCATAAAATTTATGACTAGGTTCCTGGAAAGTCCTTGAGCTGGAGAAATTTTTATAGACTACAGTCAGTTGTTTTAGTTCCACTTTTAATTTAATAATTCACTTTAATTACATTGTCATGCATTATTAATTAACTAATTTGGTGTAATATAATGAAATGATATAATGACCACATGGTTGGTATCCAGCTGGTTGTAGTAAAAGCATTTTTTGTAACTCGAGTATGAACTCCTACGTTAATCGCTAATAATGCACTGGTTAATGGATACATACTTGAATTATTACTCTATTTTCATAGCTAGAAATCTGGCTTTTGTTTCAGTGAAGGAAGAAGTTCTCCCGCATGAAAGAACTCGCTTAGAGACATACTTGCATTTGAAACAAGGGAAAACAATTCGAGAATACTATTGCTTATGGTGCTCAATTTATATGCGAGAAATAATTCATTACCACAATTTTGAAATATACTAATCAAGGATTTATAAAACATTATGTAATTCAAAGTTATGAATTGGAAAATTCTTATATGACATATATTCTGATGTGAAATAAGAGTCCTAAGTAATCCAAATTAGTGCTGATTGGACTTTGATTTTCGCTCTCAAAGAAGTAATAATAAAATTAAGGCTTGACTTTTAGGTAACACGTACTTGCCTCCATGGATTTTTTTTTAAAATTTTATTTTATTGGATCCAAATTTTAGATTAGAAATGTCTGAGTTATCTTTTGTCGCAGTAGAGTCTATAAACAATTAAGAGTGTCAAGTGTATTGGAAGTCCTCATGTCTCATAAGTTGGTGTTTGGAGTGTTCGTTAACACTTGAAAGTTACAAAAGGAAAGAAAAGCACATATATTAAGAGTATGTTTGGTACGGATTACTCATCCCCAACATAAGTTGATTGAATAAAAAAGTTGTTTCTAAGAAAAATAGTATGTTTGGATTTTTTATCAAAAATTTGTTGATGCAAAAATTCATATCATCAATAACTTTTTTCTAAAAGTTAATTTGTCATCTGTTTGTAAAAAAATTATTGGGATTATTTTTAATAGTAAGATATAAATATCATTTTGTCTTTAATTAAATAATTTTTTAATTAATTAAATAATTTTTTAAATAATTTTATATCTATTTTAATAATTTAATATATAAAAATAATTTTTTATATCATCTAAATAAAATAGATTAATTTAAAATTATTTTTAAGTTAACATATCTAAACATAAATTTTTTTATAATTAATTATAAAAAAATTAATACAATAATTAATAATTAAAATAATTAAATTTTTACAATTATCTTAAATACGCATTAATTCACATCAGGTTAAATGGTTTTAGTAAGCATTTGCCAAATAGCATAAATGGTCTCCCGTGAATTCAAAATCCCGTGATTGATATAAAATACAATTTAATTCCTTAATGAAATATAAAAAGAAGTTTAAATAACTAATTCCATACTTCCAAATTTTGGGTCTATGTCAGCCCAAAAAAAAAGGGCCTATGTATGAAAACCAAAAGTGTTATAATAATACATCAAAGGCACTCAATTATTTGTTTATTTTTTTTTGTCTGAACTCAATTATTGTTTATAAAAAAAAAGTACTCAATTATTTCTCAAATGAGAATGGTCCTATGTATGGGCTGCGACAAGTCCATTCCTTCTCTTTTCTTGTCATATGTTTTGGGCCAAAATCTGGTTCTGAAACTGTTTGGGCACTGTTGTATTAAGGTTTAAAAGGGCCCAATAATAAATTCAGAATACAAACAACTCTGGCTAATTTTAAAAAAAAGGAAAAATTAACGGGAAAACTGTTAATAATATATAATAAAGGAGAATAATCAATTAACCATTTAAAATGATTAATTAGTCATTCCAAATGGTCACTATTTTTAGGAGAAAATTTATTGGTCCTTCAACTTTAATTTTGTATTATTAACTGTCCTTTCTATTAATTCTCCCATAAAATGTTTGTGCTCTTTTATTTGCACTACCGACCGAATTTATCAAGTTCTCTGCATAATAATATGAATATCATGGAAATCTTGGTATCAGATATGTTATGTTGCAATCACCTTTTAAATGGCTTCTTAGATGTTAACTGGGAGAAGATAATTATTGGAATGGTCTCTTAGTTGTAATAGTATCTGAGGATTAATATCATAGCCTATAAGGATACTTGGTCAAAGAACAAAAATGTTAGTAAGGAGGAATATGTCTTTTTTCTTTCTTTCTTGTGATACAAGATTTATCTCACTAAGTCAGTTTAAGCAAACTCTTTTATATTATGTCTAGCTAATTTACAATAATTAAAATTATCAGTTTTTTAACAAAAATTTAAACTCAAGGCATTAAAGGGATTGATAAATGATTTTATTTTATTTTTCCATAACCATCTCAGCCAATAACTATCAATGGAGGAATCATGATTATCTATCAGTTAAAAACAAATAATTTTGTCCAAATATAATAATAACGACAACAATTACAACAATAACAACAACGATGATGATATAATATATCACATATTGATATATGTTCTAGACCGAGATCCAACTCCTACATCCTTGGGAAGCAACTCAGACAATGTGAGCATCCTGGTCGTGCACACCATGGAGTACAGCCTGAGTCAGCGTCATTTCACCAATAGCAGTTATATAATTAGGAGACAATCATTTCTAACAAATTACATGTAAATAAGAGTGATGACAAATCGCTTTAATAGCCACAACTACTCATCAATAATAATTCAAATTGAAATTTCCCTCCTATCTTGCTTAACAATTAGCAACACTCCCCTATAAATACCAGGTTAAATAACTCAAGTATATATCTGAACTCTAAACACTCTCCCTTATTGCATAGCCTGACTTGAGTATCGGGGTGCCTTTTGCAAGTACACCACCCTTTGCTCTGCTACTTTGGTCATTGCATCACAGAGGAAAACACTATTATCCACCCACCAGAAATCCATTCAAGTGAACCCTTCTGACCTATTCAGAACATTAGTGCTATCTACGGGAATGATAAACTCTTACTCCCATCACCACCATGGTAAACACGAGACAACAGCATGCTTCTGCGACACAAAACCCACCCGCCACCAGCCATCAGCCAACACCATGCCTTTATTACTCACGATCAACCGCTGCTAGTGAATGCAATGTGTCTGCCACTATCCACAACTAACCAGTGATGGCTAATCTTAGATCCAGGTGGGATGGGGAGGAGGCCTCTTTCTCCAATGAGAGTCCTTCTCCTCCCTTGTCGTGGATTCCGACCAGACAATGGCTAAGCTCTCGAGCAACACCCTCAAGAGTAGCCAGAGAGCGGAGCTTGACATTGCAGCGCTTGGGGGTGCGTGAGGAAGATCTCACTTTATAGTAGCAGGAGTCCATGCCCCGTGACCTATCTCGACGTAAGATGGATAACTTGATCTGTCATCAAGATGAGAGATTACGGGAACAAGATAGGCATCTGGTGGAGTTGGAGAGATCTATCCACGTAGAACAAAAGGACAAGAGCCGGCCTCTAAGAAGGGAATGTGATCAACGCAAGGATCCAATGTGTGCTGGTAACTGTGAGGCTAAAAGTTCAAAGGCAATGGAACTTTGTAGGCAAGGGACCCTCGCTCAATAAGGACAATCTTTCTTGGATGAACTAATGACATTCGTGATCCCAAGGAGGTTCAAGTACCTGGAGAACATTGAGACGTATGACAGTACGACGGACCCTCAAGAACACCTAGACACTTATGTTTCATCCATGATGTTTGCTAAAGGGAAGGATCTTCTCATGTGTCGTGCCTTTCCGCTCTCTCTTAAAAAGACCGCCCAAAGATGATTCACTACCTCCCTCCAAGATTAGTTGTAGACTGAGATAACTTGTCCTCGAGATTTCTGCTACACTTCACCACCAGCAAAGTATAGTCGAAATCCATTTCATGCCTATCCCACATCAAGCAAAAGGAAGAGAAGTCCCTTCAGGATTATATTTCCAGATTTAACAAAGAGTCCTTAAACATCAAGGATTAGGACCAGAGATTTGCCCTGCACTATATTAGGAAAGGGCTCTACCAAGGCCCACTTTTTCACTCTCTCGCAAAGAAAGAGGCCCTCACAATAGATGAATTCAGAGAGAGGGTACAAAAATACATCTACATAGAGGACGTTATCAAAGCCAAGAAGAACAAGGAAAAATGTGAGGATACATGGCTGAAGCTGGCGCAGGCCCCCTCATAACGACGGAACTCGAAGCCACCACCGAATGGGAGGTATCCAGATTACACACCTCTTAATGCTCCTCAAGCTTAAATCTATCCGGAGGTAATGAACACTGAGTTCTTAGATGTTCTTAAACCTCCTCCACTTAAGAAGCATGCACAAAAAGATAAGTCCAAATATTGTAAATTCCACAATGGCTACGGACATAACATGGAGGATTGCATCTGCCTCCAAGATGCGATCGAATCTCTTATCCGAGATGGTTGTTTGGGGTGTTATGTTCATCAATCTCAGAATGAGAATCAATACGGATCCTAGAATTACTAGAAAATGAGTTACATTTCAAGAAGGAAAATTTCCCCTTATCAAAGAATGAGGTCCCCAACAAGAAATAAGCGCCAAAAGGAAGACTCACCCTAGGATAACAAACAAAATTGAGATCGTAGAACCTTCTAGGATTCGTCTCTAAGAATGATGACTGTCATCACTCATCACGCAAATGTTACTCGAACCACAAACACAATATGGGGTGGATTCGTGGGTAGCAAAGAATCATACAATGCCAAGAAGAAAGCCCTTAGTGTAGTCTTGAGCATGACCTCCTTCCGATCTATAAGACGAGATCCAAAACATGGAAGGCCCCTTTAATTTCCTTCTTTGACAAGGACTACAGAAATCTTATGCCGGAGCACGATGACCCATTGGTGATTTCTAAGGTCATTATTAATGCCGAGATCCACCGCATTTTTGTAGATCAGGAAAGTTTGGCAGACATCATGTTCATGGACCTCTATAAAATGTCGGACCTCTCTGACAAGGACCTTATCTCGTACATTGGAGAGCTGATAGGCTTCACTAGTGATAAAATCACTCTAGCGAGATATGTTGAAACCTATCTAACCTTGGGAAAAAAGCCCCTCTTCAAAACAATCAAGATTAAATTCTTAGTAGTTGATTTCCCTTCTATGTACAACATAATCTTAAGCCGCCCTTCACTCAACGCCCTTGGTGCAGTTATTTCAACCACCCACTAGGCCATGAAAATCTTAAACAAGGACAACAAAATTGACATGGTCAAGGAGGATCAGGTGACAGCGCGAAGATGCTACAATGAAAGCCTCAAGGTAGCAAAGTCTCCCAAGAAAGCTGAACAATATGCATCTAGTTCAACCACTACGAACCTCCCCAATGTCTAATTGACCAAACTAGATGTGAGGAAAGAGATCTGAGATACACGCCCTCAATTTGAAGGAGAGTTTGTACCCCTTCAACTTGGCCTCAAACTGGACCAAGTCACAAATATTGGAGGATAGTTGAACTCGGATGAAAGATCCCAGCTAATCGCGTTCTTTGAAAAAAATAAGGACCTTTTTGCTTGGACCTTTATTGATGTGCTGAGGATGGATCCAAATTCCATTTCTCACTTGCTATCCATCAAGCCATATGCCAAACCTGTTTCCTAAAGAAAAAGAAAAGTCAAACTAAAGAGGTAGGAGATAATCGAAAAATAAGTGAAGGGACTCCTAGACGCTGGCCTTATCAGGTAGGTTTCCTACACCATTTAGTTGTCCAACGTGGTCCTAGTTAAAAATACAAAGGTGAAATGCCACGTGTGCATTAATTATACAAATTTGAATAAGGCATATTTAAAAAGACTCTTACTCATTTCCTAACATTGACAAGCTAATGGATAACTCATTCGGTTTCTGCCTCCTATCATTCATGGACGCTTATTCTGGCTACAACCAGATTCTTATGCACCCTGATGATGAAGACAAAACTGCATTCATCACAGAAAAAGCTAGCTATTGCTATCGGGTTATACCCTTCGGCTTGAAGAATGCTAGTGCTAACTTCCAAAGGATGATGAACAAAGTCATTGATGAACAAATTGGTAAGATGCTAGAAGTCTACATTAAGGACATAGATGTAAAGACAACTGAGGTAGGAGACCACAAGATCTCTGTGAAGTTTTTGCGCAACTCCGAAAGCACAAAATGAGACTAAACCCGAAAAAATACGCATTCGGAGTATAGGTCAGTAGACTCTTAGGGTTTTTGTTGACAAATCATGACATTAAGACCAACCCCGACAAATGTCAAGCAGTGCTAAACATGTGGAGTTTGGAATCCATTAAGGAAGTACAATAATTGATGGGAAAGATAGCGGCTTTGACTCATTTCCTTGATAAGTCTGCTTATAAATCTGTCTCTATCTTCAAACTACTTGAAAAGGGTAAAGATTTTGAATGGACTCTAGAGTGTGAGGTCGCCTCAAGAACACTTTGGCTTCACCCCCAATTTTAATGAGACCAGAGCACGATGAGACCTTGTACACCTACCTCTTCGTAAAAGAAGAAACAATTAGTTCTGTGCTGATTAGAGAGACCCCAAAAGGGTAAGAATGGGTTTACTATGCCAGCAAGGTATTGTAGGGCCCAAGATGCGGTATCACAAGATTAAGAAGTTAGCTCTGGCACTCCTAACAACGGCAAGATAGCTCCGACAATACTTCTAATGCCACATTGTTGTTGTTATGATGAATTAACCCATCTGCCAAGTGCTACACAAACTTGACCTCACAGGAAGAATGAAAGCTTAGTCCGTGGAGCTTTTCAAATTTGGGATCACCTATGAACCACGGCAAGCCATAAAAGCTCAGGCTTTGTCCGATTTCATAATGGAGCTGACACAAGATCTTGGCCATTTCGGAGAAAATTCTTGGACCATCTTTGTCGATGGGTCCTTGAATCCCAACAGGAGTGGTGCCAGGGTCATCCTTGAGAACAGACAGGGCCTAACCATTGAACATTCTTTGAGGTTTGACTTATCAACCTCAAACAACCAAGTGGAATACGAAGCTTGCATTATCGGTATTGCATTGGTGAAGAATATAGGAGCCACTAAGATAAGTATGTGTAGTGACTCACAATTAGCGACATCCTAGATCCAAGGTGAGTATCGGGTAAAAGAATCATTGCTACTAAGGTATTTGGCCAAAGTAAAATGTTTATTGAATAACTTTGCCAGAGTCAAAGTTGAGCACATCACCAGAGAGCACAATTCATGCACTGATATTCTCTCTAAATTTGCAAGTATAAAGAATCTTCGAAACAACCGACCTATCATCCAAGAAACCCTCATTGCCCTTAGCATTACAGACTCTGAAGTCCTTTTACTTGATGATGAAGCAAAAAATTGGATCACCCCAATTGCTGCCTACCTGCATGATGGGATACAGCCTGAAGATCCCAAGGAGGCATAGAAATTAATATGGACAGAGGCTTGGTATACACTTTATGATAACCAACTGTACCGCAGTGGGTTCTCGTCCCCCTCCTCAAATGTCTTGGTCCTAAGGAAGCTGAACATGTCTTGGCCGAGATCCATGAAAGAAGTTGCGGATATCACCTCAGAGGAAAATCCTTAGCCTGGAAGGTGTTACGCATTGGGTATTTCTATCCTAATATGGAGGAAGATTCTATGGTGCACATCCAAAAAATGCAACAAATGTCAATGGGTCTCGAACCTCTACTCTGCCCCACCAAAAAAGTTCACAACCATATCGATTCCTTGGCCCTTCTACTAATGGTAAATGGACATCCTAAGACTATTCACATAAGCTATTGGATAGCTTAAGTACTTGGTGGTAGCTGCAGTATTCTTCACCAAATGGATTGAAGTCGAGCTACTGGCCACAATCACCTCAACCCGAATACAAAAGTTTACATATAAGGATATTAATAACTGTTTTAGGATCCCAAAGTCCCTTGTTATGGACAATGATACCTAATTTACTAATAAGAACTTCAAAGACCTTCTCTCTGGGCTCCGCATTAAACACCATTTCTCCGTGATAGAGCACCCTCTGGCCAATGGACAGGCAAAAGCTTCAAATTGAGTCATTATATGAGGGCTCAAGAAAAGGCTTGACGAAGCCATAGAGAAGTGGCTGAATAACTTGACCATGTACTCTGGCCATATTGGATCATGCCCCATTCAACAATGAGAGATATCCCTTTCAAGTTAACATATGGATGTGAAATAATGATCTAGGTTGATATCGGGGAGCCTAGTTGGCAGAAACAAACTTCTCAAAGAGATCCAACCTAGAGCTCATTCGCCAGAACCTAGATTTGTTAGAAGAACAATGCTACATTCCCTATATCTAAGATGCAATTGTAAAACAAAGAATAATAGCCAGGTACAATGTCAAAGTGATTCCACGGAGGTTTGTGCTTGGTGACCTCGTTCTACGAAGAGTGGATATCGGTGGAAGAAATGCTGCTAAAGGAAAAATTAGCCCCAAATTGGGAAAGGCTATATCAAATTACCAATAAGATGAAAATTGAGGTTGACACTCTTAAAATTCTCACTTAAAAGCCCATTAAAATTTATTGGAATGCAACTAAGCTCGGGAAATATTATAGTTAGAGTTGTGTTAGTCCTTCCAAATTTCGGTCTTATGGAAAAAACTTGTAAATGAGTCCTGAATCATAACTTTATCAAATAAAGATTCAGTTATAACTTATTACTTTGCTTGGTTTACAAATTTTGCACAACCCATGGGGCCGAATAACGCCTTGATGAGGTCCGAGAGATACACGTCCCTACGAGTTCAACTATCTCGATAATACGTGCCACGCAACCTATAGGACAACCTTCGCCATCTTGAAGAGGTTCGAGGGATGCGCGCCCACTCTGGGGTCCGCCACCTTGACTGTGTTTTAAAAGGTCAAAATGATTTTTACTCTAAGATCATATTTTGCTATTCAACGTTAATAGTAGATTTTAACTTACATATCAAACGAGAACCTTAGAAGTTAACGGTTCATTGGGCACTTTAAAACTATAGAAATTTGGCTGTGAACAAAAAAAACAATAATTTTTTTTGCTAAGTTACAAAATTACTAACGCAAATAGACGAGATTCGGCATCACACTCACCGACGTCCGCTAAATTAAAAAACCAGGGGTGTTAGACCCAAGGCCAATCGTGAAAGGCAAAGCAGAAAATGAAACAATAACAAAGAAAAATAACAAGTGATTTAAAGAACCATCTATCTGAGATTTGTCATATCAAAATGCTCGACATCTGGACTTGCCCACAAAACAGTAAAAAGCCTCATGCAGGGGGTATTAAAACAAAGGAAATAAAATGAGTCATGGCGTAGTCGGGTCAATGGCAGCAAGCTATTCATTAACTTCGGTGGTGTCCAGAGTAGGGTAGGCTGGAGCGGGAGCACTAGGTTCCGAAGGCTGTGGGGTGATGTCCATTATGAACTCATCCCTCACATGGTGGTAGGATCCGACACCTTCAGTTATCATCCCAGTGAGATTCATGGTCCAAAGTTGCTCCAATGCATTGGCAAATGATTCATCTACGAACCTCACCTACTTCACCTCGATCTCTTCGATCTCGACGTCAAGAGCCTCACTCTCTAGCTCCAACTCCCCCACCTTAGTCCGAAAACCAGTCATTATCTTATCGGAGTTCGCTAATTTTTTCTCTAAATTAGCAATCTGCTGCTTCAGAGTCTGGTTCTCTTTTAGGGTGACCTTAAGTTTCTTGCCAGCTTCCTCCATGTACATCCATTGCTCCCGGAGATCCTTCTCTAAGGCCTTATTCTCTCCCCTCAACTTCTCCGAGTCAGCCTCCAGCTTGACCACCTTGTTGACTTTGGGCAGAGACTTCCCTAAGAAATGTAAGAGAGTTGCATTTCGTAAACTTCAGATTTTGCCGGAATGGATCTGATGGGAGATATTAGCTTCAACCATATTTTCCATATTATTATCTATCAACAGCAACTTCTCAACGAACTTAGAAGCTGAGAAATCCTTGCCATAGATAGAAGAGGCCGTGAAGCAAACGGGGGCATTGGGGGACAATTCCTCAACCTGAGGGACCGTCAAGTCCAAAATAGGGCCCTCTGCTTGTAGCCTCCAGGGTTGACCACCTTGGCCTCCCGCTGTCCGCTTACAAGACTAGAGTTAGGCACCTTGGTTTGTGCCTTCATTGTTTTAGTCTCTGATCTCCAGCACTGGTTTGTTAGGCAAGTGGGGGCTACACTGTTGCCCTTTATCGTTTTGCAGGTAGCTTTCTCTGCGATCCTCCTATGGAGATCGGCAAGATTATCAGCTGGGGCCATGCTTTTTGCACAAGAAAAAGAAAAAGTATTAGTTCCAAAATGTAATAAAAAAAATAACATAATCAAGCAAAAAAATATAAATACGCAAGTTCAACTTGTTGCACCTAGAAGAGAGCGAAGTTCACTTTTCGACATCTCAATCAAATCCTGGGAGTGGATGGTATCCGATTTAGTGACCCATCCAATAAGGAAGGCCACCACATCCACTTCGTCCTCTGTTAGATCTTCATCACAGGCCTCATACTCCTATGGGCAAAAATCAAAGTGTCGGGATATCCAATAAAGATACATCGCCAGCTCCCCTTTCGCAGTCAAGAAAAATATTTGCATTTCAGGGACCGCCTCTAGGTCAAAAGTACTCGTCCTTGAAATTCATGTAAGATTCAATAAAAGTCTCCAAGATTCTTCGGCCATTCCAAGCACAAAGAATGCCCCAAGCCTTCCTTGGTCCTCCTCTATCAGGCCGGACCACTTGAAAGAAGTTGAAAAAGGAAGGGACAGTGAATGGTAGGCCCAGATGCTAGTGTAATAGTTGGTATACCCAAATGTCGGCCCATGCATTTGAGTGTAGTTGCATCGGTGCTAATTGGAGATTGTTCAAAACACTCATCTCGAAGTATGAAAATAGAAGACAGATCCCGAGTTTCATAGACATCGTTTTGTATGAATACATGTAATATTTGTTGCCCGAGGTCTGCGTTGTACAAACTCACTTATCCTGGCTAATAGGATGCACCTCGAACTCCTCATCCCATACGTCGGCCTCTGTTAACTAGAGATACTTTGGTAAATCGACCACTTCTACCATGGTAATGTACCGAGAGATGATGTTTTTTACTTTTGGGCACACCCATCTATATAAATCAGGGCTAGGAACCACGCTCTACGCGACCATCGGAACCGTAGTTGGGATTATGGCTTTCTTTTTCCTTCTTATAATATCGGACACCAAAGGGACAACCTACAGAGGCTGAGCTTCCGTCAGAACTAGAAAGAATAATTTTTTTATGTTTCAATTCTTTCTTGATCTTGGAAAGCAGACACAAAGATCTAAACTTAGTTGTTTCCCTTGCTACCTCCACTTTCTAGATAACACCCTATATCTCAAAGCTCAAAAGTGGCCTCTGTACCTTATCAGTGTCCCTGCGGGAAATCCTCTACCGCACGCGCAGGTGGCGCCACAAATAGCACCTCCACAGAGTTACTGCCCTCCTCACTGTTGATTTCAAACTCTCGCACTCTCACCATGGTCCAAATAAAGAAAAAGAGGCTAGATATAGAAGAAAATGGTTTGGGTAGTACTTTCGAAGGAAAAGATTAAAAGGGAACTGAAGAAGGAAACTGAAAAACATACGAGAAGGTAGAAACATAGAAGTTTGCAGTTGCTTCACCACGAGCGTTGCCGCAAAACACTGTCAAAGAGCTCGCCAGAAATTGCCTACGTAGCCAAAAAACTTTCTACAAAAGGCTGAAAAAGCAGAAAAGTGGGAGGTTTTGTCCCACTCCCATATTTTTAGGCCCTAGATGTTTCAACTGCCACCATCCTGGCAGGGGCACTCGTGGTATTTTAAAAAGTTTGAAATGATGTAGCGCGAAGTCTAAACGATGACTTCCAATCACCATCTGCCACATGTCCCTTAAAGGATGGAAATAGTAGATGAAATGACTCTAGTTGCAGATGAAGTGTTGCAAACAGACTAAGCATCACTAACCCCTCAAACATGATAATGGATCACGGCCAAGTGTGATCCCAGGTGAAGGATCCCAGAATGACTTCCCAAATCCTTTCCATCCAAAACAGAACTAACTTGGATCCCGACTAGACAAACCAATTCGGCTCGAGACATTTTCGAATTTCGATGCTAGTTGAGTACCACTTCCACAAAGATTTTACAAACACCATAACGTATGTCAGGGACAAATGACTGGGAAGCACATTGGACATTGGACTATAATTGCTAATCCATCCTCGAAGGGCCTAACATCAACACTTCATGGCCAACATTATCACTTGGGGGGCAACTAACACTCCTAATAACCTTCATTCAAAATACCTTGACACTCCACTTACAATGAAGAGCCAAGATGGAGGCAACTGTTCTGGATCGAAATCTGACTCCCACATCCTCGGGAAGCATCCCGATCAACGTGAGCATCCCAGTCGCACATACCACGAAGAATTACCTAAGTCAGCGCCACTTTACCAATAGCAATTATGCAATCAAGAGACAATCATCCTCAATACATCTCATGCAAATAGGAGTGATTATAGATCTCTTTAATAGCCATAACTACCTATCAATAGCAATTCAAATTGAAATTTCCCTCTTATCTTACTTAACAACTAAGTAACACTCTACTATAAATACCATGCTAAATCACTTAAGTATGAATATGAATCCTAAGCATTCTCTCCTAGTGCATAGCTTAACTTGAGCATCAAAGTATCTTTTGCAGGTATACCATCCATTTGCTTCGCTGCTTTAGCCGCTACACCTGATTACGCCCAAAGAATAACGCGGTAATTGTAGCACAGCTTTGGAGTGTTGATACCACATAAAGACAAATTAAAAGAATAACTAAAGAAAAACAAAGAAACTAAAAAAATATTAAATGATTAATAATAAATAAAGACTAATTTGAGTGCAAAATTAATTAAAGCAAAGTAAACAAATTTAATTTTTATTAGATGTCAGATGACTAAAGTTCAGAATCTATCAAGATTAATTTTAACATTAACTATGTCAAATTATTATACCCAAATAATTTTATTCATGAACATCTAGCGACAGATATGTGATCACGGAAGATCTATAAATAAAACACTAAAAATAATAACAAAATGTATGATAAAATTTTCTTAATTAATAATAAATTATCAAATCATTAAGTGTATCTCTAATAAAAATCACAATTGATATTCAACAATTACCACTAACATTCAGATCACAAATAAATTACAAAGTATGAAAAAATATGAATAAATTCATCTTAAAATTTATTTGTATAATCTAATAGCAAAATAAAATTAATAAATATTAAATTTTAAAATTGTGTAAAAATAATTCAATATAATATTACTAAAACAATCAAATTTCATTATTTCCTTAATACAAAGAATTTAATAAAATATAATAAAATTAAAACATAATAAAATTATCTCACTAATATTTTTCTTTTCACACAACTTGTTTCTTTTTCTTCTCCATCACTTCCTTCTCTTTTCTTTTTCTTCTTTATTTTGCTATCTTGAGTGACGTGTAACAACCTTTTCTTCTCCCAAGGCCAGCAACTTGACTTCCTCCTTTTTATTCTTTTTTATTTGCTATTGATTCTATTGTGCACGGCGCATAGTGTCAGCTCACACTTTACTTCATTCCCATTCTATTTATAAGCTGCCAGCACCTTTTAGCATTAGGTTTTCATTTTTAATTAATTAATTTACTTATTTATTTGTTTGCACGGCCTCCCTTATTATTTGGGTTTCAATTAAATCTTTTTTTAAAATTTAATTAAACTTTCACTTGCTCTTCATAAACTCTAAAATTAAACATAAAAATTTATTAAAAAATATTTAAAAATAAATAAAAATTTAATTTAAAAATACACATCAATTCTAATAATTTTTATTCACATTTTAACATTTTAATCCAATAATAAAATATTTAGAAAATACTTTCATACACTCTTCACATAACTTAGTGCTAGTCCCTATCAATTTTTATACAAAAGAGATGAAAGAGACTAATAAAATGATAAAATAGTCCATCAATTCACATTTTTTATATTCACATATCAAAACAATTTTAAGAATTCAATAGTTATATCATAAGTAATCCGCCTATAACAATCCACAGAGTGTATGTGTATTTCAAACTATATTCATCTAACTAGAAGCCCTAACACATGCAACATCAAAAATATCTCAAACAAAAGGTTCAACTCCATAACTCATGGGTATAAAAGTGTTTTGTGTAAAAATTCTCTCTGTGGAGTTGACAATGGATATACACACATTCTCATGAAAAATTAGACAATTGTATACAAATAACAAGCAAACAATGATCTTATGATAGGAACACTAACAAATGAAACTTCCACCTCTCTTTCCAAAAGCTTACTTAAGATCAAAATGGTCAACGCAAAATATTGTAACATGACTTGGGTTTAAGACTATATAAAAAAATGAAAAATAATTAAAAAAGACTTCCAAGTACATACAAAGAGAATCTTACTAAATATCTCAACAGACCACATTTTTCACTTGATGTACTCAAATCATTGAATAATAATGATTTTCCTTATTCTTCCTTTTTTTTAACAATTTGATGAACAAACACACGTCATTTTGGTATTCTTGTCATTTCTTCTCAACATTGATTTTTTTTTCTTTTTTCTTTTTAACAATTTGATGAGCAAACACACGCCACTTTGGTATTTTTGTCATGTTTTTTTTATAACCCAACACAAAAGAAAGAAAATGCAAATTTGACACTTGGTATATACTTGGAAGTAAAAAGGATAGAAAAATCATCAGTGTATAGGCTATACTCTAATGTAGAGAGACATGAATGATGTAGGCATATGAAAAGAAAAGACTATATGTGTTTATTGGCTCAAAATTGGCTACTAGCGGTCCAATGTAGAAAGTGTTAGCTTGAAAGGATCAAACATTGATCCTAAGTTGACTTTTGTCATATCCCAAGTATATCCTCTATCTTACCATAAATCATATAACAATGTTCTCAAAAGAAGTGTCCAATTCAACAAATCGAAAGTTTATCACAATTTACTATATTTGTAGGCTCTCAATCTTTTCTAAAACTCACATAAATACTTAAGCAAAAGAATTCTCTAACTACATGTGTCAAACCATCATCTTATACCACAAAGCTTGGATGAGTGCATTAGAGGTTCTATTGGTGCTTCAGGAAAAATTATTATGGTGAGTTTGGTGAATTCACGAAGATGACTGAATGAGAATGAGTACACATGTGATAAAGATGCATGTGTGATGCAAATTTTTTTTAAAAAAAAAATTGACACATGAAAATAGGTCACAGAGTTTCAACAAGCATTTTAAATACTGAATTTGCACTACCAACACCCCAACTTAACTGAAACATTGTCCTCAATGTTTAAAATTAAATCTAGACTAAGAAATTATTGGGACAAAAATAAATAAAGTAATGAGAAGGAGTCACATACTTGAATTGCTTAATGATTAAAAAAAAAAGACAAGAATATGATAACTACATCCTGACAGTAGTTAACAATGACAAAAATAACAAAAAGAAAATAAAGTAAAATAAAATAAACAAGCACTCAAAATAATTCTTTTTTGTTTTGAATTTTTTAAAAATTTTTTGTTAGCTGACACTATTTACATTCTCATACAAAGGTTCCGAAATTTGAGAGGCACTAAAACCGACTTAATAAAAACACAAATGAAATACAAAAAACTTACCTCAGCTTTGGTAGTAAGGATCGTCTACCAAAGTCTCTTCTACATCTGGATCACTCAACTCAAGTTACAGCTTGAACCGCTGACCATTTACCTTCTTCCAAATTAATTTTATGAGAACAGACCAAGGGACTAACACGTTTTATATCAGCAATGCTCCAACCTTTCTCAGGAAACTCCTCAAACTTTGATTACCATGCTTGAGTGTCATAATCCTGAGTTCTATAAAAATTAACACAAATATCAAGTACATTGGATGAAATACTAATAGAATCAAACTCAGAATTAACAAGAAAGTATTCAATTGGATCAAAATCATGGGTTGTAAAAACTCTTTTATTCATGATTGAGTCAATCATGTATGTCTAGTGACTCTCGTCATCATCTGTTGGCTATTTTGTAATATGGAAGATATTCACCTCAAGAGTTATGTTTTCGACAGACATTTTCATGAGCCCATTCCTGCAATTAATAAGAGCAATAGCAGTGGTAAGGAAATACCTACCTAAAATCAAAGGAATTTTAGAAGTAGTATCAATAACAGAGCTAGTGTCGAGGATTAAGAAATCAACAGGATAATAAAATTTGTTAATTTGAATTAAAACATCCTCTACCACACCCCGAATTACTTTGACTGAGCGATCAGCTAATTACAATACTATAGTTATTGGTTTGATTTCTCTCAACCCCAACTGCAAATAATAGAATATGACATTAGATTCATACTAGCTCCTAAATCTAGCAAAGCATGACAAAACTCATGATTTCTGATGCTGCATGCAATGGTTGGATAACTAGGATCTTTGTACTTGAGAGGAATCCGCTACTCACTTAGAGCACTAACTTGTTTTGTCAGGAACGCTGTCTTTTTCACATAGTTCTTCCTCTTAATTGTACAGAAATCCTTGAGAACTTTTGCATAAGTAGGAACTTGTTTATTCACATGCAAAAGAGGAAGATTGATTTTTACTTGCCTTAGATTCTTAAAGATTTCATTGTTAGGATGAAGAATTCATTTGCTTGATTTTAAAACTTGAGGGAATGGTACCTTAACAAGATTTTTGGTCACCTCAAGTTCCTTGGGCAACTCAGCATCACTACTATGCTGATTCTTGTCAACATCCTCTTAGTTGTTTGTTGGTGGGATGTATAATGATGTACCACTTCGTGTCACAATGACATTCACATCCTTCAACTTCTCTTGTGCCATATGTTGACTATGAGGTGCAGGCTGAGCTTAAGAAGGGAACTTACCTTACTCATTCACACTCAAGGAGTTCATCAATTTGAATACTTGGCTCTTTATCTCTTTATTTTCTTCAACAACTTGTATACACTACTAGAAATTTCAGATTTAGAGACAAAAAAATTCTATCTCTAAATGTGCAAAATTTCATCTCTAAATATTTAGAGACAGAATTAGAGACGAAAATTAATCCATCTCTAAAAGTGGCGTCTCAGATTGTTAGAGATTGAAAAATTGATTCCATCTCTAAATTAGAGACAAAAATTTTTCGTCTCTAAATTTTAAAATTCTGTCGCTGTTCAGTTATCAAAATTCGTTTTCGATTCTTTAATTAGAGATGGATTTTTCTATCTCTAAATCCGTCTCTAAAATTTTGAAAAAATATTTTAAAAAAATTAGGCATCCAGTTGGGATTTACAAACAGCTAGACGCTTTCATTTTATTAAAAAAATCTATTTTCCTATGAATATAATTATCCAAAATCAAAATTTACCAAAAATCATAATAAATCATCAATCATTATAATTATCCAAGTAACTATAAAAGAAAAATAGTTGAAAGTATATGTAGTTACTGTAACAGACAACTTGGTGCAAATTTTAAAAAGAGAGAAACTATGTACAAGGTAAGAGAGAGAGAGAGAAACTAGAAATCAAAATATAAATGAGCAATCTTCTCATAATTTCTGTAAATTATCAAGAGAACATATCAACATATATTTTCTGACAACCATCCTAACTGACCAACTAGGGGGAAGCCACTCAATCAGTGGGTTAAGTATTGACAAAGAATTCTATGAACATCAAATCGAATGTAATAAATTAGCAAAGTCTTCCCTTCCAAGTTACTAATTGCTAGCTACTTGAATTATCACATACATAACTTTCTCATAAACTAGTCACTGAAAAGTGAAAACAAAAACCAAAAAAATCAAAAAAAGAGTTGTTTCATCCTTTCTCTAAATATGATAACTTGTTAAGCAAAAGAAATCATGTATACGAAAAGATTTAGAATGATATGCAAGAAAAGTTCATCACCTTCTTATGAAACTTAAACTTTAATTTGGATAGGTAAGATATCAGAAAGTTGAAAGAACACTAGCTCATGAAGAAAATTAAATTATTTTTTTCACTTTTCTCTACCGACAGAATGCTTGTCAAAAGAGGTTTAATTTCTAAAAAAAAAAAAGGAGCTAGAGGCACATACCTGACGACGAAAGAATCTTAGCGTATATAGTACAATGCACCCTAGGACCATCCGAACTAGATATCAACAATAAGACGCATTGGCTTAATATGTATAATATATATGTAAGAAACAACAAATCTTTTTACCAACAAAACTTCCTTATTACATATCAACAAATATTAGGTGTGTGGGTTTATACTAACCACATACAAATAATTCTATAAAGAAATATTAAGATCATTACCAGCACTTCATCTTAATATCGGGAAAATGCTTTTGTCAAATCCTGTACACTGGATAACACAACTGTACATTCTTCCTTTCCTCCTTTGATACATAGTCTGTATAACAATACCAAACCAGAAGCAGATTTTTAAGCAAGCTATTGTGTTATTATATTTTAATAAATAATATGTACTACTCTATTCCTCACTGTTTCCAACCAATATTTGGCTGCAGACATATCAGTTAAGAAAAGAAAAGTTGAAAACAAAAAGACAAAATTACCTATATATCTCTGAAAGTAGTGAAACTTCTTCCTCATTTGGTGCTTCAAGAATCTGAGTCTGAGTCATATAAAAGAGTTAACCAGCGGTTAAGTTCCATAAATCAGCAAATATAAAGCTCAGCCACTGAAATATAATATCACTGAAAATAGACAATCTGTTAAGCATTGTGTCACAACACATGAAGTTTGTATTAAAAGAATAAATATTTAGAAGAGCTTACCTCTTTTTATATAGAGAGCTTACCTATTATTATTATAATACTATCAGGTTTGTCTTCATGTAGCTGTAGTATTTGTATAAATATAGATAGATATAAATATAGATATAGGGTCAGCTTATGTATGAGAATCATTATGAGTAACTAGTAAAGAGGTTGTGTTTTCTCATGGGACTCTTTTGTATATTGTTTCCTATGCTTTCACTTTGTTTCTAAGTCAGAATCAGTTCTGTTAATAGTTGTTTAAAGTTCTTAGTGGCTGATCGATTTTTCTTCACCTACTAAAAGCATTTTTAAGTCCTTTCTTAGTGTTTGATGTGTGACCAAATTTCACGCTAAATAAGCAAATGCTCATTGGATAGTCTTAGTAAATAGAAATACATAAAGTCATAATAGCTTTAGGTCCTTTTTCCCTAGCAAATAACAAGAAACAAAGGAAAAGTTGACCTGCAGTTCACTTCAAAGTTAAGGTTGTGATGGCTCATGATTAATAAGTAACTAACTTGAGTTACAGAAATGATATTAAGCACATATTCTCCCACTCAATGCCAAATCCATGATGCATATGTAGATGTTTATATACTCATAATTTCTGGCATATTTTATTATGGGTACTCTTGTTGACACCTGTCGATATGATAGCAATTTGGTTGATATCAAGAAATTCAACAAGTCAGAAAATAGACTTTGGACAATAACAAAGTTTGTTATGATCTAGCTACAATAACTTCTTTCAAAAAGATTAATCAGGCCAAATTCTACTATTTAAAGCTTAATTAGAAGTTGTTATTTGTACATCATAAGGTCTGAACGGCTGCCGAAGACCCAGCCAATATAGGGGTATTCATAAAATCCATTTGATCATCTAGAATAGTCCTTAGTGCTCTTCATTAATATCAGATCATATTGGTCTCACTTGCCATAAAACTAGCCAGACAGGAACCTTTATAACAGTTAAAACAATTATTTTGATTCTTCATGCTCCACACTTGATTATACCTCTTGTATTAAATTGAAGAAATATATGCCCACCACCAAGCAATTTTACATACCAACCATCAATAATGAAGTAAAAAAATTTTAAAAATAAAAAATAAAATATTTGGGCCAAACAGCTGAATTCAAAACAACCAGATTACATTCAACTAGTCTAGAAGTAAGTCAAGTGCTGTAAGTGATACTGTAGTTCAATTCTCACATTCTTTTCTTTAATTTTTAACCTTTGCCAACATTAAACAGGTTATTAGTTCACAAAGTCTTCAACTCTGAACATGATTCAACTCATAAATATATATATATATGGTAAATTAAGGCAATTTATGAATGAAACTACTCCAAACCAACTACTAGATGCATGCTTCAACATATCATAATAGCAATAATTGCACTATCCATAGACATTTTATTAGTTGCTGTAGTTGGTTTACCCTGTTTTAGTTTTCGAAATTACCCAGAGGCAAGTAGTCAAGCCCAGTACTGCATTTGTTTAGAATGCAGAACTGACAACCACAGTCCACAGAGACAACCAATATAGCCATTTAAATGTCAGAATTTGTTCCACAAGCAAGCAGATGTAAGAAAGTGTTATAATATACAAAACTGAAATGGAAGTCTTAATCAGTGCAAATATATCTAACTTAATGTAGCTAACTTCAAACAACATATTCCCTACCTAGCCGACGGTGTGGCTGGAGTCTTGGCCAATGACATGGACGGCGATGGAGTGGAGGCGCGGACAGTAGTGGCTGCGAATGCGTGGTGACGGCAACAACGTGCTTGCTGCAAGGACGTGGTGGAGGCGCGATGGAGCTGGAGCTGGAGTGATGGTCGTCGATGGCGAGAACAGTCGTCGACGGCGCTGGAGCAGTGGGATAAGAATAAAGATAGAAGGGGAGATGGGGCTAGGGCTTCACACAGAGAATGGGGAAGAAAGAAGGGGAAGAGGGGGAAAAGAGGGAATAGGAAAAAATGGGGAAAATGGTTTCAGATATTTTGAAGGAATTAGAGACGGAAACAATCCGTCTCTAACTATTATAAAAAAATTATTAATTAAATTATATCAAATATTTAGAGATGGAATTGAAGTGTTATCATAGATGAAAAGTTTTAAGATGAATATATTCTGTTTTTAAATTTGTCTCTAAATTAATTTAATTTTTTAAAATTTAATATTGACCATGTAAAGACAGAAAATTTTGAGATAGATAATTTTTGTCTTTAAATTTCATCTCTAAATTATAAAATTTATTTTCTATCTCTAAATCATCAAATCTGTCTTTGTTTCTATCTCTAATAAAGAAGAAATTTTGTCCATCTCTAAATTTTATCTCTAAATTATAAATTTCTAGTAGTGATAATCAAAGATTCAAACTTTTAGTTAGTCTTATCTTGTGCCTCAATAAAAGTATGCAAAGTGTCTTTTAAAGAACTTCTAGAAGGTGAAGGTGCACGATATGGTGCACGATATGATCTAGGGAGTTGTGCAGAAGACTAATTTTTAGACTTTCAACTAAATTTTGGGTGATTGTGCCACCCCGAATTATATGTATAAGAGAAAGGTGTAACAACTCCGGCTGCAGACGAAGCATTGCAGACAGACTAAGCATCACCAACCCCTCGAACATGATAATGGATCACGACCAAAGGTGGAGAAAATTGTTCTGGACCAGGATCTGGCTCCCACATCCTTGGGAAGCCACCCGATCAACATGAGCATCCCAGTCGCACATATCAAGGAGAACTACCTAATTCAGCGCTACTTCACCAATAACAGTTATGCAATCAGGAGACAATCATTCTCAAAATTCCCATGCAAATAGGAGTGATTACATATCTATTTAATAGTCATAACTACCTATCAATAACAATTCAAAATGAAATTTCCCTCCTATCTTGCTTAACAACTAACCAACACTCTTGTATAAATACCATGCAAAATCACTTAGGTATGGATTTGAATCTTAAACATTCTCTCCTAGTGCATAGCTTGACTTGAGCATCAAAGTACCTTTTACAGGTACATCATCCCTCTGCTCTACTACTTTGGTTGCTGCACCTGATTATGCCTAAAGAATAATGCGGTAATTGTAGCACAACTTGGGGTTGTTGATTCCATATAAAGACAAATTAAAAAAATAACTAAAAAAAAAAAAGAAACTAAAATAATATATTAAATTATTAATAATAAATAAAGACTAATTTGAATGCAAAATTAAGTAAAGCAAAGTAAACAAATTTGATTTTTACTAAATATAAGATGATTAAAGTTTAGAATCTACTAAAATTAATTTTAATATTAATTATGTCAAATTATTCATGAACATCTAGCAGCATACATGTGATCACAAGAGATCTATCAATAAAGTACTAAAAATAATAATTAAGTGTATGGTAAAATTTTTTAATTAATAATAAATTATCATATCATCAAATATATCTTTAATAAAAATCATAATTGATATTTAACAATTACTAATATCATTCAGATAATACAAATAAATTATAAAATGAAAAAAATATATAACTGAACTCATCTTAAAATTTATTCAAATAATCTAATAAAAAAATATAATCAATAAAAATTAAATTTTAAAAATAAATAAAAATAATTCAACATAATAATATTAAAATAATCAAAATTTTATCATTTTCTTATTACAAAAAATATAATAAAATATAATAAAATTAAAACATAATAGAATTATCTCACTAATATTCCTTATAAGACAACTTGCACTTTTTTCTTCTCTGTTATGCCTTTCGTCACATCCTTCTCTTTCTTTTTCTTCTTTATTTTGTTCTCTCGAGGCGTGCAGCAACTTTTCTTCTTTTCTCTTTTCTTCTCCCACGGCCAGCGGCTTTGACTTCCTCCTTTTTTTCTTTTTTATTTGCTTTTGCTTTTATTGCGCAATGCGCACGGCTCACAGTAACACGCTCTCACTTTGCTTCATTCCACTTCTGTTTATAAGCTGGTACCTTTGAAGATTAGGTTTTCATTTTTAATTTATTTATTTACTTATTTATTTGTTTGCACTACTTTTTTTTTATTATTTGAGCTTCAACTAAATCTTTTTTTAAATTTGATTAAACTTTTACTTATTATTCATAAATTCTTAAATTAAACATAAAATTTTATTTAAAAATAAATAAAAATTTAATTGAAAAATATATCTTAATTTTAATAATTTTTATTCACATTTTAATATTTCATCTAATAATAAAATATTTAAAAAATACTTTCATACACTCATCAACACCACAAAAGAAAGCTCCACTACCGACCCACCAAAATCCATTCAAGTGAAGCCCTCGGATCCGTTCAGAACAATATTCTTTGTCAAAGGATACCACGAATAAGACAGAAGAGTAAGGTGTTAAAGATTTGGAAGAAAAAAAATAGCATATACCTTATGCACTCATAAACAAAGGAGTCTAAGTATTATAAAAGCAAAATGAGCTTGAAACGATGATGCAAGTATTCTCTTTAAGATAATTGATCCTTTTTAGCTGTATGATAAGGGTATTTTTAAATCGGTTTTTACAGTCTAAGTTCCTCTCCCTTCAATTTAAAAGGTGCACTCCGCACATCGGCTTAGTTCATTTAAGTTGCACTAACATTTTTTCTGAAAAACCATATAAAAATTTATTCATCACCATTCATTTCTCTATCTATTTTTCTTTCTCATTTTTATTCACCAATATTAACGGTGCACCTTTCCCTCTGTAATACTTGTCCACAAAAATGTTTGTGGAAGAAACATTTTCCTAAACTATTATCTAAAGGCAGAAGAATGATTTTATAACCCTAACAAATTGAAAGAGAACTAAGAGGGCTTAAAATTGTTGTCACCGTCACCCAGCTCTTAATATTAATCACATAAAAAATTCATTTAATGTAAATTTGTCTTTAAAATGAATAAATAAAGATATATTAATTTTTAAATTATTTAATGAGTTAAGATCTCAATATACTTTATTAAATTAAGAGTAAATATATCTTTACTTCCTTTAAAAACAAATTACTTTAAAAGAGTCTTTTCCTAAGCTCATACGCATTTGTTTTGGCTTTTTTTTCCCTAATAAGCAAATTGATACGTGCAGATTTAATTCACTGTGAATTTAAGTGAATAGCAACATACTGTGATAGCAAGTTCCATGGAGACAACACCCATTGATAGCATACTAGCGTGCAAAAAATGAAGAAGCAGAAAAGCTAAGAAACAAAGGAATTTTTGTATACAAGGATCTAATTTCTTGAACTACTCAAGTTCCATACTGTAATAACAAGTTATTTAGCACATCACCAATGAAACATGAACAAAGCAATCATGTAGGAACAAAAGTAACAAAGTCAAGTGAATCAATCAATTTGTTTTGTCGGCTAGGTTCTTTATTCCTTGCTTGGAAGTGTAGGGATACTTTGTTCATTCCAGAAGAAGTTTTCTGGATCAACTGCAGTCTTAACCTTCACCAATCGTTCAAAATTTTTATTGAAGTACTTGACACCATAAACGACCCCATCTTGGTAGCTATCCATACCATGGTTCTTGATACCAATATCAAGGTCCCTATAATTCAAGTAGGCACCCCTTGGATTCTTGGATACAAATGGAGTCATGTAATTGTATAGCATTCTAATCTGACCTATAAAATTCTTGTTTGCAGCAGCTCCTAGTTCCTCCCAACTCACAGTGTACTGAATTTTGTACAGATTCCCTGCACGGTGAGGAAATGGGGTAGCATCAGAAGGGACCTCATTCATTCTTCCCCCATAAGGATTGAAAACAAGACCAGCTTTTCCCAATTCAATCATCTTCTTCCATATCCATTTCAACCCATCTTTGGAAATTGGTGTCTGCACATAATCAGATTTCCTTTTGTTGAAATGCACTGGGTAATGGTTTCTGTCAAGCAGTGCCTCCAGTGAGGAACCATCATTATAATTAGCCCACCAAAGCACAGAATCAATCCAACTCATTTCATTACAAGTTTCCTTCTTCAGTCCCAGCAAAGGAAACTCCTTCTCCAACAGTGTGACAACTTCATCAGCCCCTCCAAGAAACAAAGCATTAATACTGGCTTTGATGCTTTTCTGACCCTTTACAACATGGGAACTTACAGGCTGCAAGACCAACCTCATGAAAAGCCTGTTATCTGTATGTGGTGCAACCTGCTGCCATTGGAAAACAAGATCAGTGGCATTCTGCTCCAAAGTCTTGTTAACCTGAAAAACAGTAACCTTTTCTGGTACAGGAACTAGCTTAATTGTGTATGATAATATGACTCCAAAACTTGCTCCTCCACCTCCTCTAATGGCCCAGAAAAGGTCCTCCCCCATAGCCTTCTTGTCAAGAATCCTACCTTTGACATCAACAATTTTAGCATCAATAACATTATCAACAGATAACCCATATTTTCTTAGCATGTTACCATACCCTCCTCCACTCAAGTAGCCACCAATACCAACAGTAGGACAAACCCCTGCAGGGAAGCCATGAACTTTACTCTTCTCCCAAATCCTATAATAAACTTGTCCAAGAGTGGCACCAGCTTGGACCACAGCAATCTCATTTTGTATATCCACAGTGACATTCTGAAAACTGAACATGTCAAGGATGATAAAGGGTACTTCTGAGACATATGAAATGCCCTCAAAATCATGGCCCCCACTCCTTATTTTGAGTTGAACACCAATGCTTTTCACACAAACCACAGCTGCCTGTACTTGATGTTCATGCAGAGGGGTGACAATGAGTAATGGTTTTGGGCTGGAGGGGGTGTTGAACCTGGCATTTCTAAGAGAGGCTCTAAGAACAGAAGTGTAGGATGCATTGGTTTGGGCATAGACTATGTTGGAAACTTGATCTGGTGGGTTTGTGTGGCTTTTTAGGCACTGAAGAAAAGTGCCATATAGGGACTCTGTTGATGGGGCTGCCTGTGAGTTGGAGACATGAAGAAGGAGAACAAAAATGACAGAAAGAAATGGCAGAGGATCTGATTTTTCCATTGGTTCAATTAATTCTAGAAAAATTAGTGCAGGGTTGGTACAGTTTTATAGAGAGGAACAAGACGTATTGGACCATAGATATTATATCCTCATGATGCGAGTGTGAGGTGTCAAATAATTGAATTTTGCTGTCCCCTACCTTAGTGAAGATTTCTTTTTCCTACTGATCCAATTCCATTCAATAATAATTCAATAATGCTGATAGTGCGAGCTGGCATTGTTCCCTACAGTTCCATCTAATAATTTTCTAGATGTACTGATATCTCTTTTTTGCGCATGGTTAACATGTACAATTTAATTATTGTATATATTTTTTAATTTTTTAATTTTAATCAGTATTGTTAACAATTTTTACTTAATAAAAATCATTAAACCTAGATACTAATTAAACTGAGTTGCGCTAAACATTAACATGTTTAAATTAGTTCATTTAAAATATACTATTTATTTTGCAAAAAAAAAATCCATACTACGCATTGAATATATAAAAAATGAAAAACTAAAAATTAGAAGATGGAATGAAAATAATTTTTAACTATAGTTATGACTCGTTACCTTAATTGTTGAGCGTATCTTGAAAAAATCTTTTACAGCAGGTATTATTGACTTGATGTATTATATTAGTAGGAGCTGATTTGAGCCTTAACATATTTCACGTGCAATTTATAACTCATACCCATTATATTTTGGATGTGCCTATTAATTGCAATGTTATAAAAATCATATTGTATCGATCGGTTTAATCACTCAGAATCGGTCATATTTCTGATTTGATCACTTTTTATTATGTTATTTAATTTAACTTTAGTTGAATTATTAATTTAGTCAATTAAATCAATTGAACGATCAAGATCTCATTGGTTCAATCTTAATTTGATCTTTAAAACATTAATTGATTGTATATTTTTGGTTGAGTGATGATCATCACCATGTCTAGTGATGTTTTAATGGGTGCTTTCAAAGTCAATGGATTTGTTTAACTTCTTTGAAGCTTGTTTCGAGAGAACTCATACACCTAGGTCAATAGTGAATGCGTGATGTAGCTAAATGGAACTAGAGACCAAGTGTTGAGTTTTGAATACATTAGACTGTCTCGTCATTGACTCAGTGTAGATTGTTATAGTATAGGCTGGTATAATCTAAATGTGGATTGGTCAGCTTCCTCTAATGTGACATATAAAAGCTAGTATGAACATATATAGAGGAGAGTTACTTCTGTATTATACTCACTGTCTGTGTCTTTTCTTACTCAACTGAAACCAGCTGTCAATGTGATTGCATCTACTGGCATACCTATTTCAGGTGACACAAGTTTCTTTGCAAAGATAGCTTACTTTCAGATTTTAAGCAAATAAATAGCAAAGTTGAGTTTCTTGATTGGATATTTCAATCTACATCTTTTTTTTTGCAGGGAAAATAAATAAAACTATACCAACTATTCTAAGGCAATGTATGATTACAATAATCTTATGAACAATTGAAGGATGAGCAACCATACCACCTTTACCATCAGCTTCGTATATAGGCTGGAGTGTAACAATTTGCCAGCACCAGATTTTGTGTTACCAGAGTTCAATCCTGCAATCAGTACAGGAAAGACATTCAAACTTGAGTCCTGCAACCTATTCTAGAAGTACATTGCAGGCAGAAATATAATAACTGACAAGGGATATTGGAAGAATTGATTGGTATTTGATTTGATTTGAAAAAGAGAACTGATTGGTATTGAAAGATCATTTAGAACGATAAACGGCACCAGGCAAATATTTTTAGAAAGAATAGAAAAAAGAAAATAAACAAAGAGAGGCATTCCTGTGATATATATAAAAGCATGGATTTAAACCAAAGTCTAATAACTGAAATTCAAATCCAACAGAACAGTAAGTTCAGGAGGTCCCCTTGGTACTGATGACAAAAACTCCAAGAGACCTGAATGTGACACGAAGAAATTGGAAGAGTAGTAACAAACTGTCCTGACATCTAGTAATGGCCTGTGTACCTCCTGCATATGCAGTTGCAGTAATGTAGGCCGCATTGAACTAACAATTCCAGCTATTCTGTATGCCTAGTTGATTAGGTGAGGCACACCTGCATACCCATAAAGGCACTACACTCTCGCCTATTGACTCCTGATCTCCTTCAGGACTTAGTTCATGGTTGTGACAGTTGCAACAACCTCATGCTTATGCATGGTAAAATTGGAAAAGATTAAAGGTGAAAAAATGAATTACTAAAGTTGAGATGTAATTTCCACCGTATTTTTCACTCTTACCAATTGACCCCAAAACTTTTCTTGCTCACAACCACCAAATAAAATGCCATCTCTTCACTATGAAGGAAAGAATAAAGGAGACAGGAGCTGTAAAAGCAGCTTGCATAGATGCTTAGATTCTATAATTTCTTATTATAGCACTTAACATTTATCTAACGTTTACAATAAACAAAAACATGGGAAATTGTTAAATAATAGTCTAAATTATAAATCGGAGTGCTTAAGGACCAGGAATGCCAGGAATACTATGTTTTACATTGATTTTGATGAATAATTTATAACACCAGCTAAGTGCAACCAACATTCACATCAGTTTCTCTTTGAAAATTGTAAGTTATTCATACGAGTGAACCTAAGATTTAACAGAAATACCAACCCAGCCCAGCTACAAATAAAATAAAACATTTATGCAGTGAAGCAATTTGTTGAATTACTCAAATCCCACACTATTTGAACAAATTGTATACCAAAGCAGCAGGGAACTATTATGCCAAGTAATTATAGAGGAACAAACAAGTGCATCAATTCAATAATCTGTTTCATTGTTTGATTCTCTATTGCTTACTTGGATGTGTTGGAATACTTTGTTCATTCCTGAAAAAGTTTTCTGGATCAACTGCAGTCTTGATCTTCACCAACCTCTCAAAATTGCTATTGAAGTACTTGACTCCATAAACCACTCCTTCTTCATAGCTATTCTTCCCAAAATTGTTGGTGCCAATATCAAGGTCCCTGTAATTTAAGAAGGCACTTCTTGGACTATTGGACACAAATGAAGTCATGTAACTATATAGCCTTTGAGCTTGATTAGTAAAATTCTTTTCAACAGCAGCTCCTGGTTCTGCCCAGTTCACTGAGTATTGAATCTTGAACAGATTCCCTGCACGGTGAGGAAATGGAGTAGCATCAGATGGGATCTCACTCATTTTTCCTCCATAAGGATTGAAAACAAATCCAGTTTTTCCCAATTCAATCATCTCCTTCCATATCCCTTCCAACCCATCTTTGGAAATTGTTTTCTGCACATAATCAGATTTCCTCTTCAAGAAACTCGCCGAGTTGATATTCCTGTCAAGCAAGGCATCTGGTGTTGTATCATTGTCAAAATTAGCCCACCAAAGCACAGAATCAATCCAACTCATTTCAGAACAATTTCCCTTCTTTAAACCAAGTACAGGAAACTCCTTCCCCAACAGTGTGACAAGTTCATCAGCCCCTCCAAGAAACAAAGCCATAACAGTGGCTTTAATTGTTTTCTGCCCCTTTACAACCTTAGAACTCACAGGCTGCAAGAGCAGCCTCATGAAAAGCCTATCATCGGTATGCGGCGCAACCTGCTGCCACTGGAAAACAAGATCAGTTGCATTTTGTTCCAAAGTCTTTGCAATCTTAAAAACAGTAACAATTTCTGGTACTGGAACCAACTTAACAGTGTATGATAATATGACTCCAAAACTTGCACCGCCCCCTCTTTTAATGGCCCAGAAAAGGTCTTCCCCCATAGCCTTCTTGTCAAGAATCCTACCATTGACATCAACAATTTGAGCATCAATAACATGATCCACAGATAACCCATATTTTCTTAGCATATTACCATACCCTCCACCACTCAAATGGCCACCAACACCAACAGTGGGACACAGCCCTGCAGGAAAGCCATGAACTTTACTCTTCTGCCAAATGCTATAGTAAACTTCTCCAAGGGTGGCACCAGATTGAACCACAATAAGCTCGTTCTGTATATCCACACTGATATTCCTGAGATTGAACATGTCAAGGATAATGAAGGGTTCATCAGAGACATATGAGATACCCTCATAGTCATGGCCACCACTCCTGATTTTGAGTTGAATTCCAATGCTTTTGGCACAAACCACCGCACCCTGGACATGGGATTCTTGTAGAGGAGTGACAATAACGAAGGGTTTTGGTGTTGAGGTGGTGTTGAATCTGGCATTACGAATATAAGCTTGGAGAATAGAGGAAAAGGACGAATTGGTTTGAGCAAAAACTATGTTGGAGATGGAGACTTGGTCTGAAAAGTTTGTGTGGTTTGTTAGGCACTGAAGGAAAGGGCTATAGACTGTTTCTGCTGTTGGAGTTGCCACCAAAGCAGAGACATGAAGAAGAAGAAGAAGAAAAACCACAGAAAAATGGGTCAAAGGACCTGATTTTCCCATTGGTTTGCTGACTGAGTGTGTGTGTGTGTGGAAAAAACTACTGGAGTGTGATTACAGTTTCGTACACAAAGTGAAAATTGTCATAAACAGGTCTCGGATTTGGACATCAGCTAAAGAAAAAAAAGAAGCGAGCATGTGACAAACATTGGGAACTCAAAAGTGGGATGTTGTACGAAGTATAGACATGTAGACGGATAGACACGATACATATGTAAGATTTTAATACATTCAAAAGAGTATTTATTATAAGAGTTAAGTGAAGTGAATCTTAATTATTAAATTTTATATAAATAATTAAAATTAAAATATAAATATATATGATATTTTTAAATAATTATATAATTTTTAAGTAATTTTTAATTTTGATTATTTTTATATAATTATATGGTCAAGATTTATTTCTCTTACACTCTCACAATAAAAAAAATTTTTCACTAAATATATCTCTTATATATATATATATTAAAGTAAATTAAAAAATTTATTTTATTTATATATTTAATTATAAAATTTAAAAAAATTATAATTTATTAATATCATTTTTATAAATTTAGAGATTTATAATATCTTAATATATATTATATGTGTTAATATTTATTATCTAATAAATCATTTAAAAAAATATAGAACATAATTTCTATTAATATTTTTTAAAAATTTCTTAAACAAATTTTTCTTAATAACTAATCATGTATGCAAATACGCAGTGTATCCAAAAAATTAACGGAGAGAATAGTGGTGTGACGCAATTTTCAATGATGACGAAATAGATAACTTGGTACAGTAGAGGTAGAAGGAGCAAATGAAAATAGTGGTGTGTGAAAAGATAAAACTTAAAAGTCTAATAGTGACGTGTGAAAAGATAAAACTTAATGTGAAAATAGTGACTTGGGACGTCAGTTATATGATTGGATTTAGGTGAATTATAAGCTTACTAATTGGACGTTAGTCATGAAAACTATTTTTTTTACTAAAAATATTAATGGATCGTGTTCAAGTCGTGTCATAGATGTGTACAAGTGTGTCTGAGCCTTGTTCCAAACGTGTCTAAATTGAAAAAAATAATCTTTTTAATCAGACACACAGGACACGTGTGTCTCATGTAATGCCCTTAGTAATATGTTAGATTTGTTTATGTGTTCAAAAGGTAGCATATAACTTATTTAACATGTCTATAAAGTTTTGTGACGATCTGAGTTCATTTAAACACTTAGTTGTAATATAAAAGTTAAAAAGTAGCTTAAAATGACTCAGATAATGACTTTAAAGGTAAAGTTGAGGGAAATAAACATAGAGAGTTTGTTTTTATGTTACAAATGAGCCAAGTAATAAGCAATTAAAGTTTCAAGATAATCAAAGTTAATTTGATATTTTTAGGCATACCAGTTGTTCATTTAATACTGAATTGACTACCAGCAAATATGAAAAATCATGAAAATGGTGAAATAATAATTTAGATGAATCTTATGATTTATTTTAAAGTTGTTGGAAGCTGAAAAATTGAATTAGCATAATTTGAGTATTCTTAGCAGATAAGGAAGTTCTAACAAAATATCTTAAGGGACATGATGGTTATTCTCTCATTTCTCTCTCTCTCTCTCACTCTCTCGGTTAAAGACAACAAAAGCTTCAAAAACAGAGAAGAAAGAAAATGAAGAAAGAGAAGAGAGAAATTGGAAGAAAGGAAGAGGAAGAAGAAGAAGAATGAGAGGAAGACAAAGGGAAGATCAAGATCAAAGCATAGAGCTTGAAGATTGATCATCCAATCAAGAGATAAGGGGTTTCTATTCATCTTTCTCCTCCTTGATTCTCATTGAATGAGGTTAGAGATTTTGAATGGAAATAGAAGTTTGGATAGTCAAATCCATGTTCTTGGCTTGGTTCTTGATTCCAAGGACTTTGTTAAGTTAGTTTAATCTTAGTAAGTGTAAGATAGTCATTTATGGTTCAAGATCAACCATTAGGATCCATAAATTTAAGAATTAGACAATGGTTGGAGTTATGTGATTTGGACCTAGATCTTTGCCTAAGAGAATCCATAGGTTGTAATTGAGTTACAACAAGTTTAGAGGCATGGATGAGTGTTAGAAATTACCAAGAAACTAATTATAGATGATTGGAAGTAAGATTGGAACCATGAAACTGTATCACGGTTTTGCAAATTTACTTCTGGTTGAGAGACATGGCCCGTGTCTGAAGACACGGAGGGGGGTCGTGTCCCTCTTTATCAGTTGAATTCGTGAAACAGTGTTCACAGAGTAAGACACCGGGGGGAGGGCGTGTAATCAGACATGACCCATGTTTGAGGCTAGAATTTTCAAAAATGTCATTTTTATGTTTTCAAGTTCTTGGCTAGATGGGATCATTAGTGCATGTTTCATAAAGTGTGTTAAGGCACAATTGGAGATATTTTCAATAGAGGAACTATCACCTAGAATAAATGAGAAAGCTTAGGCTTAGAGCATCCTAAAAATGAAGGATTGCCCTAGGTAAGAATGTAGCACTTTAGGCAACTTAGTGTTGTATTAGATATCACTCAAGATATGATGAGATGGTGCATAAGAGACAAGTATACTAGGATGGATTGTAGGATTCACTCTAGTATGAATAAGGAATGTATGAGCCTTAGGATATCCAAGAGTAGTGGATTACCTTGGGATGGTACCTAGAACCTTAAGCAACAAATAGTTATAAGCAAGAACCACTTTGAGTTAGATTCACTTGAGTAGAGATAAGGTTGTGTATTTAGTTCTGAAGATGGAATGTCATGTACTAAATCTCTAGTTAAACGGGACATTGTGCATTGTAGAATACACAATAGGATGGATGTTGACTTGTAAGCTTGTTACATCCATTAAGTATGCAAAGTTATAGTGAAATTCTCATTTGTTTCCTTAAGTAAGGTTGAATGAGGCATTAGTTAAGATAGACTCTTTCACTAGGGTGAGTTGAGTATATAGAAAAGCTATAGAAAGTCTATAAAAAAGTTAAGGTGATGTTTATGTTAGAGGTAAACATAACACTACGTTTTTCACACACTAGTTAGTTAATCTAGTTTGTATGTAAAAGTTATGAGAACCTAAGTGCAACCAAGAGTAATGGTTTGCCATAGGTGAATATCTAACACCTTAGCAACATAATGTTGCATAGAGATCACTTAAGATGTAATGAGTGATGATGAGGTGTATTAGATGCAATGAACTAGGATGATTTGGTTGTGTTTGCCGAAGAATGTGACTTATATGACGTGAGGTCATTTAGCCAAGAAGGAAGGGAGTCAAGAAGTCCCTAAGGGGACAAGTATTCCTAACCAAGTGCTAGGGCTACATGTAGTGTGGAGATTTCAGTTTTCCTATCTATAAGGGGGTAAACATGAGAAGTCATAATTTCCTAGTAGAATATGCTTAGATCTTAAATGAACTAGGTATATAAGTATGTATATATGTCTATGAAAATGGTTTGGTAGTATTGATTTTAGTGAGTATCCTTTGATGCCCATTCATGGAGGCCAAGGGAGGTATATGAGTGTCTGATAGACTCTTTTGAAGAAGGACATAACCTTGATATTTCAATAGTGCCAAAACCAAAGGAGATAAACGGGAAATCCGAAAGCCTCTTTGAGGAAGGATGAAGATCGAATTTCTTAGCATGCCAGGATATGTGTGATGTGAGGATAAACTTTTCCTCTATTCACCACGGGATAATATACTGAACCAACTCCTAATGAATTTCTTGGTTTTCAAAATAAACCCCTGCATTTATTTCAAAACAAAACATTTCACAAGCATATCTTTAGGATCTTCATAAGCATAATCATATTACATATCATCTGCATTGTATTTACAGATAGTTATATGAGCATTGTCTGTTACTATTGGTATTTATAATTGTATGGGCAGTTGTTTATATCCAGTGGTATGTAGGCTATCGGTTTAGATCACACTACTTAGTAGTGTGCAGTTATAAGTTCTAGAGGAGGAAACTCGTATGTTTGTAGTTATAGCAATTATTATATTTGTTATACAATGTTATAGCTAGTTAGTATTGGAATTACTTTTACTGAGAATTGTAATTCTTATCTCAATTGTTCTTCCATGTAAATTCAGGTAAAGAGGTACAAACCCTGTTAAGGGAATGAAGATGAAACATGAAAACTAGTATAATTTTTATGTGTTTTAAGTAGTATGTATTACAATATGCCCTTCTGTGGCAAGTGTTGTATATATATAAGTATAAGTTTAAGTTTTTCCGCATTCTCTCAAGGGTTTCTATAATTATTCAGTTGTGATTATGGATATATGTATTAGTTAGTTATGTAGAAATGACATCTCTAGTACTGATTATCTTTATATATCTCTATTTATCTAGGATATATCTAGATATTTATATTAAGATGTTACATCGTACGTGCGTCCCCATATGTCTGACACAAAACATGTGTCTGACACACAAACATGCCTAAAAATTAACATGTCTGTGCTTCATAGGAGATGTTTATAGAAAAAAAAAAACTAAGATACACGTCACTTTTAATATGTTTACGTAGGATAATAAGAATCGAAGTGTGTAAAAAATGAAGTATAACTTGATCACATGAGAATTATGCTGATATGAGATGATGATGTGAGTGAAAATGTGCTATTAGAATGATTTTTATTTATAAAGTAAACAAGTAAAGATGTATATATCTCTTATTAATTTAAAATGCATCATAATCTTAATTGATTAAATAATTTAAAGATAAATATATTCTTACTTGTTTACTTTAGAAACAAACTTTCTTTAGAAGAATATTGTCTTACAAACATATACTTATATTTTTTTTTTCTCTAATTATAATCCTCGTATATAGAGATGACAAAAATACCTCAATCCATGGGTATCTATAGGGATTATTCGCGATGGGACAAAAGATGAGTAATCATTTAATAAATAGGACAATGGCGAGGATCACACTACTCATCGTGCGGATATTCGTGAACCTACCATATATATATTATGTCATTTTTTCTCTTTTACTTTGAGATGAGATGAAAAATTATATTATTATTATTCTATAATTAATTTTTAATTAATATATATCATTCTTATAATAATTATTTATTACAAAATATAATTGAATTTGATATATTATTTGTGACATTCTTTTAATTTTATAATACTTTTAAATTATTAAAAGATATTATTATATGAGACGTTAAAATTTATTTTATTTATGATTCTTTTTTTAAAATTTTATTTTGAATTATTATATACTTGTAGATATCCATAAATACCTACTTTTTTAGTGGAGATCATAAATACATAATCACAACAAAATCAAAGGCGAGTTTGGGGATATGAAGCACTACTTGCCCTCCTCTCATCCTCGCCCACTCAATTTACCATTTTTACTCATATATTATTGTATAAACTTAGAACATCTAAGTTGAATGTACTAAATTAATTATATTATTAATTAATTATAATAGGTTATAGTAATTAATTTTTAATTAAGTATAATAAATACATATTAATTAATAATATGATTGATCATATACAATTAAATACTTAATATTTGCGAATGAGGCTTTACCTCAATAATTAATACCACATCATTACAAAGAATGTAACAAGAATTCGATCTCCACTAATGCATTCTCACTCCTTTCCCTTTTCCCTTCTCTCTCCCCCTCCCATGGAGCTCCCTATCGGGCATCTCTTTGCCCCACTCCACTGATAAGATTTCTCTTAGGGTGTGTTTGGATGAAGTATTTTAAAGAGGGAAAGTATTTTTTGCAAGAATTTAAAATCCTTTACAATGAAATGACTTGTTTAGATTATTAACAGAATCAATTTAAAAATTTTGGAGTATTTTAATAGAGTATTTTATGACCCAAAATAAAGGATTTTAAATACTAGCTAAATAGGAGGAATTCTTAAAATCCTTCATCCTCTCTGTCTTCTCTCTTCCAACCCGATCCTCATACTCTGTCTTCTTTCCCCCATTCCTCATCCCTCACTCTTTCGGTCTTCTTCTCTGTCTTTCTCACGCCTAGCTCCGCCTCTGCCTCCACCGCCGCCTCCACCACCACGACACCTCCTCCACAAATCATCCTCGGTAACTTCTTGTTTCTGCAGTTCATAACTTCTTCTTTTGCCCCTTTTGGTTCCTTTTTCTCGAATCTGTTGATCTCTCTTATGCGTGATTTCTTTGTTTTGTCATTTTGGGTTGCATTTAGATTTTCGTTTAATGGCCTGAATTTGTAAACCCTGATTTCCACTCTGTTTAAGAATCGTTGTGTAATTTGCTGTTATTATGAAACCTGAACTGGGGTTGTGAGCTATTTCAATTTGACTGGGGTTTTTGTTCCTGCTGTTATGTGTATTATATCAATGGCTGAGATTATGTGTATAAAGCTGATTTTGGTTCCTGTTGGTTCCTTTGAAAGGAGATTTTGGTTTTTGTTCCTGATCTGGGGTTGTGAGCTATTTTAAGGCTGCCCCTGTTGGTTCCTTTGAAAGGAGATTTTGGTTTGCTGTTCTGTGTTTGACCATGGCATGCTGTTCTAGAACTTTCTGATTCAAATATATCATGTAGAATGTTTATAAAGCTTCTTATTATATACCATGGTTTTCATATCCATTTTAAACTCTTTTTCTTTTATTAATTTGTGAGAGTTTCTTGTTGAAATTCGAATCCAAAGGAAAATTTAATATCTTAGAAAAGAAGTTGAAGTAACCAACAAAATATTTAAGCATAACAAAAAGGAAATTATATTATCCCTGTGAAATTCGTATGTATACTCAATGTAATATACACAATTAATTATAGAGCAGTGCTATATACAATGAAATATTGAAATTCTTTTTCACAAAATAGCCACACAAAAACACCTGGCCTGGCAGGACTGTTTCTTAACAACAAATTATAACTAATAAATTATTAAAAATAAAATGAAAACTCAAATGATACAACACTAATACTCATTTGTGTTTTTTTCACGAAATGTTTTCCTGTTATTGAGCATTTTCCTTAATTATATTGTGATACGCGACTCAAAAATTAAATCTGTATTATCAGATGAATTTTAAAGTGAAATCTCAGCCATTGATATAATACACATAATCTCTCATTAGCTTTTATCTGTTTAAGTAGGAGATTCTGCTGTTATTTCTTTTATTATTATTTTTTATTTTGGGCTAGTTGCTGACATTCACAGAACTATGTTGTCAATAGTGGTAAAGAGTTCCAAAAGTTGGGTAAGTTGTTCCCATGAGTTGGTTTTGCAGCAACATGAAAAGAGAAGTGAACAGGGATAAGACTGCTACATTTGCTTTTCTGAGCTCAATTTTGTTTATAACTTGTTATTAATGTGCTTAAAATGGTTGGCTATTATCATCTTGTTATTAATGTTATGTTATATATTGTGGATTGTGAAGAAATGGATACTAGTGCAGTTGGTACCTCAGTTATTTCAAGAAAACATAAAAGAAATGAAGAAGAGAAGGCAAAATTTGAGGAGAAAATAAAAATCATTGTTGTTAGTGTGATTGCTATGCTCATGGGTGTAATAGCTTGGTATCATGAGAAATATTTTGTTAAGGAACCAGCCCGTAATTGGGAATTGGATAGGCGCAGTTTCCTTAATCGTCTATATAGGGGAACAGAAAAAGATTGCATTGAACAACTACGGGTCAGTAAAGGCATTTTTTAAACTTTGTAGAATTTTACAAGAGAAAGGGGGATTAGTAAGAACAAAAAATGTCCCTACAACTGAAGTTATGGCAATGTTTTTACATATCCTTGCTCACAACCTAAAGTACAGAGTAAGTGCAATTTAGTTATTGCAGATCCAAAGAAACTATAAGTAGGCAATTCAATAATGTCCTACGAGCTATCATGAAAGTGAGCAAGGAATATTTGAAGTTTCATGACTATAATCTAGAGGGCTCAGAGGCAAACAAATGGAGATGGTTTGAGGTAACTTTGTCAATTGTTAGGCTAAATGTTTTTAGATGTTTATGATTTGAGGAATATTTGAGGAATATTTATGATTTTTAAATGTTTTTAGAATTGTGTTGGAGCACTTGATGGGACACATATTCCAATAACAATTGTTGCTGAAGATAGGCCTAAATATCGTAATAGAAAGGGTGATATCTCCACAAATGTGTTAGGAGCTTGTGGTCCATTTAAGGTTTATTTATGTGTTACCCGGGTGGGAAGGGTCAGCTAGGAGATTCTTGAGTATTGCGAGATGCTTTACGTCGTCAAAACTGTCTCCAAATTCCAAATGGTAATATCTTGAAAATAATGATACTTTATTCAATATATTAAATACAACTCTAATTTTCTTAAAAACCATTGTAGGTAAATACTTTCTTGTGGATGCGGGATATACTAATGGTCCGGGATTTTTAGCACCTTATCGAGGGACTAGATATCATCTTAATGAGTGGACTGGAAACATCCCTCAAAATTACAAGGAGCTATTTAATCGTCGTCATGCAAGTGCAAGGAATGCGATTGAAAGATCATTTGGGATATTGAAAAAAAGATGGAGTATATTAAGAACTCCTTCATTTTTTGATATAAAAACACAGATAAGAATTATTAATGCTTGTTTCATACTACATAATTTTATAAGAGATGAGCAACAAAGTGATCCAATTTTAGAAGTCCAAGACTTGGAGCTTTTATCTGTTGTTGATGAAGAATTAACCAATCAACAAGGGGAAAGAGTTGCAAGTAATACCATAGATGAGGTCACAGCTGTTCAAGTCACTGAGGAATGGACAAGATTTCGTGACACTTTAGCAATGGATATGTTTGCTCATTATCAAGTTAGGAGAAACTTTGCTTAGGAAGAGTCTATTTTAGTAGCTTTTGCCTTTTTGTTCTTTTTATATGTAATTGACTCTATATCTGTGTTTTATGGTACATTGTTTGTAATTAAGATTGAGATTTCATAGACTCTATATCTGTGTTTTATGGTACATTGTTTGAATCTATATTCACATTGCAATCTAAATCTTCTTCTTGTTGGTACCTGCCTGGTTGTTTTGGGATGGTAGGATAGCCACTGTGTACAAAATTTGAACTTGCTGTTATTATGAAACCAGAAGCATAGAAGGCTATATAATATTTTGGTTGTTTCAGTTTCTCCTTTTTCTTCCCCTAAATAGTAATAGTAATAATAGTATTGGAGAGATACTGAGAAATGTATCTCTCCACCCTGTAAGATAAGAAGACAATGCAATAAAATTGCAATAGGTGGCTTGGATTAGTTGTCAATAAAAAAAAGTGAAGAAGTGAATCGAAATAGGCGGCCACATGCTTCTGTTTGTTGTTAAAATTCAGAAATGGCCGTCTGCTATCAACAGCTCCAACACATGATAAACACTGTTTATTAAACTATAAATGGAAGATCCAAGTAGAGACTGAAAAGACTAGTGATTTGCATTGAATCCACATGGTGGGGCTTCAAGATGCTAAAAATAGATGGTCATTTTGGAAGCGAGAGACCAAGATTATATATTATTGTCTTAACAGATAGAATTAGCTACTGTTGTCCTCCTAATATGATGCAGTCACATAAACTTGCTGGGAAACCATAGTGGCAGACACAGACACTTAACAAGCATTAAATGCATCATTATTTGTTTACCCTTCTAAAATAGCACCATCATCCATTGAACCCATCAACCTCTGACTTCTTCATAATATAGTAATGAACTTGAAAATAAAGGAAAACCAATTTCCAGAAAGTTAATATATATATATATATATATATATATATATATATATATATATATATATATATATATATTAAAAAAAAAAAGAATGGCTAGCTTGAATTCCATGCAACTTATTCAAAATGTCCCGTTCTGCACTCGATTATGTAGTAGACAAGCATAACAGATGGGTTCTTCCCGTTATTATTTCTTAAAAAGTATTTATCCAATTTAGTGTTGCTGATTGGTGTGCTGATTCGAATAATAAACTGTCTTGACAATATGGATTGTTTAATTTAGATGGTTGGTTGTGTACTAGTTTAATTTTCAAAATTTTGCAGCTTGCACTTATTTCATCCATAGGCATTATCAGATTGTTAAATCCTAAGAACTGAGTTAGACATCATGCAAAAAAGTGTATGAAACTAGAAGTCATATTTTAATCGTTGGAAGGGTTCATTTAGAATTTATCTTTCAAATTGCTTGAATCTCTTTCGTCTTTGATTGTGTTACACAACATTTCAAATGCAACTAGATGCAGCCTGTCTCTCACTACCTTTCATTATCATAAAATGACTCTGACCGATGTTTGATTCGCCAAGGTAGTTTATTCTGTGTGGATTTTAATTTTCATTATCATAAATGAACTGAGACTCATAATTATGTTATGGTTGTGGTTAGGTTGTGCATTTTCTAGTTTTGTAACTATTATGGAGTCATCCAAAGGAAGAGGCAAGGCAAAGGGAAAAAGAAAGATGACAGAAAGCAACATTGAGGACAAGAAAGAGGATACAAGAAGTTACTTCGTATGGAATTTGGAGATGGAACGCGTACTAGCTAATGTACTTAGAGATCAACGGAATTTAGGCAACAAGAGCGATGGAGCTTGGAAAACAGTGGCATACAACACTGCAGCTCAAGAATTATCTACTCGTTTCAAAGTCCAGCTTGTTGGAGAGAATGTCAAGAACCGTATTAAGCTTTGGAGAACGTGGTATGGCATTGTTAGTGACATTCTTAGCCAAAGTGGATTCGATTGGGATGGCACGAAATACATGATTTCAGTTGAAAACGAAAATGCATGGAATGAGTATATCAAGGTAAAGGTTTTTTTTTATTTTTTTATTATTAAATTCAAATCATTTTTTTGTACTATTATTAACATGTTTCTTTTTATTTTCAAGTCACATGAAGAGGCTAAACGATTCCGGTTTAAGGTGATTCCAAATTGGGATGACATTGTAGACCTATGTGCCAAAGATAGGGCCACTGGAATTGGAGCGGAGACTGCACTTGATGCGGATGATGTCATGAGTAAAGAAGCAAATGAAGAGGATGAGGTTGATAGTGTTAATATTGATTTGGAGGAACCAAGCTCTGCAACAAAGAAAAGAGGACAATCTTCATCGTCTACTTCCATGCAATCCCGAAGAAAAAGTGGAGAAAAAGATGGGATAGTTGCTTCAATGAGAGAAATGGCTGAGTCGTTGAAAGAATTTGTGCAAGCAACTACAAAGAAGACGGAGGAGAAAGATGTTAAAGAAGTGATGAACGAGCTAGATAAAATACCTGATCTTGATAACCCACATTGGTTGAAAGCTATTAATTGGTTGACAGAAAATCCAAGTCAACTAGTGGTTGTGAAAGCTCTTCCAATAGAGAAGAAGAAGGATTACATCTTGGCTTTTATGTCTTGAGGCCAAGTTGAAAATGTGAGAGTTGATATTACTTTGTTTAATTACATATGCACATGATGTTGGGTTCATATATTTGAGATGTTTGTTAGGCATTTACATAATGTTGGGTTCACATGTCCATTAATATTTGAGATATTTGAGATGTAGCTTAAATCATGTTATTTTATTTTTATTGATATTTCTCAGCAAACCGGGCAATGCTTTAAGAGCAAGACATTGACCAAAGTGAGAGTAATAGGAAAAGGAAGTTGAGCATTTGGTATAGTATAAGGTTTAGACAAACCTTCGCTCTGCCAACAGCATTTGCTTCCAAGTAATATTATTTAGGTAATTATCAAAATGAGTTTAATTTTAATTAAGTATTATAAACGTTTTTTTACATGATCACTTTTTATTATTAAAAAATATTTAACTATATCAATAAAGAGATTCATTCGATACTTTTTTTTAAAGAAAATTTTCAAATACTTTCTTAATATATATGATTGAGTGATGATATAAACTTTTCTACCGACATTAAAATCAAATATACTATTAAAATAGTGATCAGTCATAATTATAAACATAGTTTAAATCATGTTATTTTATTTTTATTTTATTATTTTATTTTTATTTTTGTAAAATTTTATATTAAAATCCTAATTTTACAAAAATATCTTAAAAATAGATTTTACAAAAATCTAAAATTGAATTGCTTTATCCAAATAAGGTATTTAAAATTTAAGAAAATTTAATTACTTTATCCAAACAAAATATTTTACAAATGAAAAGAATTAAATTGATGCAATTAAAATTCTTTAAATTTTAAATACTTTAAAATTTTAAAATACTTTATCCAAACACAACTTTAAGCTTCATTTAAAAATTTCTCAGCATTCCCCTCAAATTTCGCATTTTCCTTGGGGACACGTGATTGCGAAAGAATTTTCTTTAGATTTTATAATGATTTTTTCGTACTCCATGTTCGCATTCTTTCACAAAATAGAACAAAATATTTGTGCATCGTAATTCAACTCTTTTTTGTTTAATTAATGTTTGAACCAAATTGAATGCGATTTGTACAATTATATTGAATAGCTATAATCAATTTAAAAAAAAAAAATAGCTACAATCAAATGCGTGGTGATACTTTACGCTCTAGTGCAGAGACACCGGGTTTTTTTTTATCATTAGATAAATGAAAAGTCTTTAAGATGTGTGTCTTCTTTCCATTAAACAAATAAAAACAAATTAATACATTTGTTAATGAACAGTTTATACCCGGCTGCTTATGCCGTCAAGTGCCTGGTAGCACAACCCTAATTAAATTGGCGAGCTCATTTTTAGCCATTGAACTCATATCCCTATATCATGCCATTTTTTATTTGCAATGAAAAAACATTAACGGGTTGACTTATGATTCTTTGGCAAGAACTTTTTACGGGGGAAATAATTTATCAAATCTTATTTTTTTTTTTTGTTGTGGTAATAATTATCACATCTTTAGTTAGACAAGTACATCATCGACATTCATCAAAATTGGATTGACATACGAAAATCGCATTCTTTCCCGCAATAGAGCCATAAATCCGTCATTTAGATGTTTTTCCGATCGTAGAATGAATCTATCTATTTTCTATCTAAAAAGAGTGAAAAAAAAATTTAGTGTAGCATTTACAGTACATTTCCATTTGTCGGCTTCTGGGCCTTTTTTCTTACTCCTTATATTACTTGTTACAAAATTACATTATTGTCCAAATTTTTTTGATTTTATGAAATATGATTTGTTAGATTAAGATATATTTGTCTTTTAATCTGTTGATACCTAATTTTGTCTATAAAATTTCTTTTAATATTCGATCAAAAATTAATAATTTTGTGTTAATTGATGCTTAATTACCTTGTTTTACACTTTATTTTATGGTAAAATAAAAGAATAAAAATAAAAATAAAAAATAAAAAATAATAGTGAAACAGAGAGTGATGGATCTGCATTTCTTCTCACTACCCATGCCTTACTTGCACTACACAACACACACTCCACTACAACCACTCACACATAATTACTCAATCATGCACCCACTCCCACATAATTATCTAATCATGCATCCACTCACTCATCCACCGCATGCACCGACACACTCCACTCACTCACGTATAATCTCACTTTTTAAATACCATACCTCCTCTTCTCCATCGGGGGAACTCAACAAAAATTGGAACCTTCACCATCTTCCATTATTTTTTTTCACATTCAACCTTTTTCCATCTTCCCCTGCCATCCATTTTAAAAATCACAAAACCCAGTTAACTCACCTCCATCAAAAACACAACCGATACCCGTAGCCCTCAAGTTCACTTACTGCCTATATCCCATCCACTTCCCCTCATCCTTCACAATCTCTTCATACATATTCAAACAAGCTCCATCACCACATAGCACCACCATCTCCACCGTGAACCTCCACCACGCAGCTCACCTTCACCCCCAACCACCATCATCAACCTCCATAGCCACCCATCTCACCTCCCATCCAAAACCGAGTCAACTCACTAACATCTTCACCACTAAAACCACCATCTCCAACCTTCATCTTCCACATAACAAGAACCAAAACCCAAAGATCTCTACCACCTCCAATCATCATCTTTCACCCAAATAAGAACCCAACATCACCATCTTCATCCCAAACCATACCTCCTCTTCTCCATTCTTCTCAACCGTAACCCATAACCACCTCCAACATCCACCCCAACTTCCATAACCACCATAAACCGCCACCTTTCACCACAACCTCCACTTCACCTCTCCATCCTCTATCACAACCAGCCAAAACCAAGCTAGCCGAGCTCCACCACGCAACTTCCGGCCTCCACGCGCACCATCGCGGGAACCCGTCCACCATCGTGTTGCGCCGCTGTCCCAGAGCCGTCGAACCAGAAGCCACCCACCAAGGTCCGGCCTAGCCCCGGCGAACCAGAAGCCGCTTACTGTGATTGAGCCGCTGAATCGCTCCACCCTCAACCTCTGCGCACCCCGCGTCACAGCAGCTGCCCACAGCTTAGATCTGTGACAGGAACGTCTCTCTCCTCAAGCCGTTGAACACCACGCCACGTCGCAGGCTAGATCCGAGCCCTGCCGCGCCACTGCCTTTGTCTCACCGTTGAGCTCGTGAAGTCTCCTTCTCCCTGGTGTGTGCTCTGTTAGTGCTTCTGAGTCCTCAAATTTTCATTTCCATTTCTAAGCAGAGTCACACTGACGGTAAAGAGAAGGTTTTTACTTTCTTTTCTTATTAATTTGTTGACTACTTGATTGACCAAACTCTGCATGACAAATGAAAAATTATTTACAATGGATCTCATCTTATCTTTTACTCTGAATCACGTGGGTTACTGCTTCAAGCCAATAATGATACATTTTTTTTTGTAAAATAAAAGGAGAAGAGTAAAAGAATGTAAAAATGGCAATAAAATAAAAATAGAATAAAAAAAATCAAAATGTACTTTTAAATTCAATTGTTTATTATTTTTTAGATTAGTGTTATGATGATGTTCAATTTATTTAGTAATATATTTTATATTGTGCTTTTTTTGATTTATGAAAAAATAAATAAAAAAAAATTAAAAGTAAAAAATAAAGAAAATTTTGAAAATAAAATAAAATTTGGTTAAAGTTGTTTGATTTGTGATATTTATATTTAATCTCATTTTTTAGATCATTAAAAATTGTGTTTACTTGTTTGTCTTTATACATTTAAAAAAAATCTATTAATCAATGCAATGATCAATGATGTTGATTGAATAGCGAATGTTATCTTCAATGTCGTTCAGATCATAAGAGTTTATTGAGTAGTCCAGTGCCAACTTGAACTCTGTGCAAGAATGGTTTTGTTCCCAAGCAAAAATTCTTTTCAGAAATCTTTTCCTTAATTAAAATCAATTAATCCAAAGTTATTTTTTAAAGAATTACGTGACTTTGAGTTCCCCATTACACCAGGGGATACGTAGGAGCAGAAATTCATTTCTGTCAAGCCAAAAAATAAATTTTCACAATTTGGTTATTCCTTTTTTTTTCTCTTAAAATAAAAAAATAGTTATAAAGTCTTTTTTTTAAAAAGGGTAAAAATAAATATATTTGAGATTATTAAATTTTGCACAATTAACATAAGGTACCATTCCTAGAATGAGCAGTGTAGGGTGTTAACACATTCCCTACCTGTAATCGACTCCCGAACTCATTTTCAAAAGACCAGTTTGCCTAATTAAAGGGTTTTTCTAATGTTTTCCCAATTTAAATAAACATTAGTGGCGACTCCATTGATTTTCAAAATTGAATATTTTCGGTCGTCCCGTCGCGATCCCTGTTGCGACAATTTGGCGACTAATCGGGAGACTTAGAGAGTCGAACCTGTCATTGTTAGTTGTGTAAATTTTTAATAATATCTATTTATTTATTTTACCCATTTTTGTCTTTGTTTTATTTTCTTATTTGTTTGTAAATATTTTTTTAATGTTATCTTGTGTTTACTTTGATTTATTTGTATATATATTTATGTTTCTTTTTTTTTTTATTATTTTTAGTTTTTTTGATTGATTGTTGAAACCCTAGGGTAGATGATTACTAGTTGGTTGTTGTATATGTGTTTTTGCAAGTTCAGGGTAATTTTGTCTTTTTAAATTTTTGTACATATGTTCCCACACACACATCATTATTACTTCACACACAAGCTCTATTCCCGAGCTCAGTACCTTGTAGGCTTAGATAGAGGGCGAAGTAGTGTTGCTTTGTGAGACCTTTGGTCTTCGGTTAGGCACATGAAAACCCCTCACTCAAATTAAACTATTTTCGCTTGTAACTTATCATGGGTGAGGATGGAGGACTCTTGCTAGCCAAAGTATTGGTGACAGTAAGGGACAATTTGGGGACCTTTTGTCTGATAAGGGTTTAGAACCAAAGCTATCACTTGTAAATATAACCTTAGAGCTACCATCGTTCATAGAACCTATCTTGCTAGACGGGTACCAAGATTAGGCACCCTTTTTCCTCTAACACATGAGGAATTTCTATTTGTCTTTTAATTTAGTTGCTAACTCTTTTTTTTTTGTTATTTTCTTTTACCTTGCATTTGCATATGTGATTCAATACCGTGAAGATATCGATAAACCTCGAGCATGGATAAAGGAAAAGCAGCTATAATGTCCGAGGTTGCAGAGAGTATTCGGGCTGTCAGTGAAGAGTCTGCAAGAATCCAAGCCAAGGAAGAAAATAGTTCGCGTCACGGGGATGCTCCTTTACCTCCCTTAACGGGGAGCCATGACTTTGAGCAAAATGACTTAAGGAGGCTCCGTAATGTGTGGTGTAGTATGAGAAGACAAGAAGAGTTCAATGACAAGTATGGAGATATTGCAGCTCTCATGTTCATCACCCCTGACTTCCAAATGTTAAAAGCTATGCTTCATTTTTGGGACCCCTCCTATCGGTGTTATACTTTCCAACAATTTGACTTGGTGCCAACGATTGAGGAATATGCTAAGCTTCTTAATAGAGATAACATGCCCAAGGACAAAGTGTACTAGCATGACCCCAAGAAGACGCCAAGAAGGATGTTGTCCAAATTGATAGGTATTCATGCTAATGAATTGGACAAGTACATAATGAATGGAGGACGAAGTCTGGATTCAGAGTTCTTGCTTAAGATGATTGAAGCTCAAGTTGATCAAAGTTTTGGTTTGGTAGCACTAGCCCTCGCTATTTAGGGGTTAGTAATCTTCCCGAAATGGAAAAATCAAATAGATAGACATGTGATCAATTTGTTTGAGCAGATCGAGCATGGGGTACACCCAGCCCCACCAATCTTAGCTGAGACAATTCGATCCCTGAATTATTGCCGAGTCCATCAGAATGGAAGATTTTGGGGATGTGCGCCTTTGCTTGCAGTATGGATGCTTAGTCATATGCCAACCCTGAAGTGCTTTAACCATCCAGAAGTTGATCTAAAACAGTATGTCATACCTAAGCACCCGCTCTCTTTATATGATCGTGACAATTGGCCTCACTGAATTCCTACGATGAGGCAATGGATCAATTTTTTCCTGGAAATAAAAGAGGTGGTTTGGAGAGCCAAGTGGTTTCCCTTCACTTATACCATATATAGATGTGGAAGCAAACCATGGGTTCCACTTATTGGCCCATGGGGAGTGGTGGGCTATGCTCCAGCTATGGCCCGAAGACAGATGGCTTCCTTGCAATTCGTTCCTATGACTCATGGATTGTCAACATTTGAATTCTCATATGGTGATGAAGGAACTGACCACAAGATCAAAGAAGTCATTGAAGATTGGAAGAATGCGAGAAGCGTGAAGCCTGGTATCCCCTCGTCTGAAACAACAAAAGATTATCCATTTTGGCAAGCTAATAGGAAGAAAGGGTTCCTTGCTCCTAAGGTACAAAGCCCGGAGCCACCAATGCACCAGTTTAATGAACCCAAAGACTACCACGCTGAAGCAGAAGGCCGGTATGAAATCATTTATCAGCAGTGGGCCGCCGAGAGAAGAGCTTTAATGACTTAACTTGACACCACAATAAGGAGAACACAAAGTCAAGAACAGGAAGCAGCTTCTAAGGAGTTTAAGATAAAGAAGCTAAGAGAGACTTGCCAAGTCCTCGAGGCAATTATTCAAAGGAAAAATGGCCAATTTGAGGAGTTCAAGTCTGAATTTGAAATCTTGAATCAGCAGCTGAAAGACCATGTTGAACGGTCTGCTTCCTTAGAGAATAAAAAGAATAAACTAGAGAATGATGTTATTCTCTTGACTAATGAAAAAGATTTCTACCTCAATGCGAGTCAAGATATGGAGCGGAAGGCCAAAGTGGTAATTAACAATGTGAGGGAGACACTACAAGAAAAATCGTGATTTGCGAAGGATAAATTCACCGCAAATCACATACAATCCGCCGCAAATGATCTTTTTGCGGTGGATTTGCGGCGGATTCGTGACCATCGCAAAAACTGTCATTGCAAATTTATTTGCGGCAAATTTTAATTTTCGCCGCAAACTTGAGGCGGATTATGCCACCGCAAATCCACCACAAAATTGCTCCAGCAAGATGCCGGAAACGGTACTAGAATACCGGTAATTTGTGGCGGATTTTGTCCGCCGGTAATTTGCGGTGGATTTTGTCCACCGGTAATTTGTGGCGGATTTTGGGGCGGATTCAGGCGTGATTTTGCGGTGAATTTTGCGGCGGATTTTTTCACCGCAAATTGTTGAATATTTTTAATGTTAAAAAAGAATTGTTCAAAATCCATAATTATATTATTAATACATACAGCACTCAGATTTTAATTTCAACCTGCCAATGCATTCAAAACAACACTCAAACATCAATTTTAACTTGTTAATGCATTTAAGCAATCCATAAAACAAATATAATCCATACAAAGTTTCGTCAAATACAAAGTTTAACAAGAACTATCATAATCCTCAAACATCAATTTCAATCCATATGATCATTATCATTGTCATCTTCATGATCATCTTCAGTATCCTCATTGTCTTCATCTATTGGTGGTTGTTTCTGGCTTGGCTGAGTGCCAACGGCTTACAAATATGATTTCATCATATTACCAAGCATTTGTTGTTGTTGAAGTTGGTATTGTTCAAATCGCATTCTCCACTCCGCCTCACATTGTTGGTCACGTTGTTGGCTCCGTTGCTCCATTTGTTGTTGAATCTCCTGAACCCGATCCAACATCTCCGCCGCAATGCTCCTTCACTGATTAACATATATAAATACAAATTCATTAATCATTCCACAAATAAATTATTTAACCTAAAATACGAAAAATGGAATGATTGAGTACATCCATCAATATTCTAAAAACTAATTAATAAAATTTTTTTGCAACTATTACTTAACTTGATTAATAACGTGTTCAGGAACTTGACTCGATCCAGGCCTTGAGGAGGATGATTCTTCATGGTCATAGATAGATGCTTGAGAACCAAGACCATAAACACGCCCCTTTTTTACCCCGCCAACAGTCTGAATCCAAAGCTCATGACTGGTCAGTTGTGTACCAGATGCTCCTTCTTCATTAGAGCACTGAGAAGATTGTTCAGATTCCTTTGCTTTGAATTCCTCCTAAAGATAAAAATAAAAAAACTGTTATGGCTATTATTATAAGATGAGTTAATATTAAAATAAAAAATTTTAAGTTAAGAAATACTAACATATACATCTTGAGCTTTTGTAGAAACCCATGCAGTACGGTCTTCTTTCCTCAAATGTACGTGACGAAAGGTCTCATCAACTGTAGGCTCTCTACCCCAAGCCTTAGCCTGTAATAATGAGAAAATAAGTTAATAACAAAATAATAAAATATATTACTAAAAAACTGACGATAATAGTTACCAATTTTTGCGCATGGGTGCCAGTAGAAATGCAACCACCTGTGTGCAAGCATCCATCAGTGTCAGAAGCACGATTTATCTTTACTTGCTGACATTTCTCCTTATACACGCTACTAGCCCAGTGCCTGCATAAGTCTTCCCATATGCCTTCTCCAATCCAAAAAGGCCTTTCATTTAAGTTGCGTGCCTGCCCTAGTAAACCTGATAGTCTCTTCGAACTACGACTATTATATGCCTTTCGCATATGGTTATGATGCTGAGGCATCCACCAAACATAACCCTTCAAAAATATGTTGTAAATATCAGGACAGTTAAAAATTTTTACACTATTACAAGACAAACAAACATAATTAAATAGATAAAAAATGATACATACTTGAAACTCTCGAAACCACATTTCTCTAGTATCCTTGGGTATTTCTCCCCAAGATGTCCAAGGTTGATTATACCTAGATCGTATAATCTTTGTTATGGCATCGCCAGGTTTTAGATGGCGTAAACCTACGATACAATTTTAAAAATGAAATGTAAATATTCTCAATAAAAAAAAATTTAAATGCGCATAACTATAAATAAATAACAAGTACTTGTACACATACCCAAAATCACCATCGGGCTCAACAAATGTCTTATTGCTTTGATTTGTTGCGAAATAGGAATATGAGAATCACGGTAGCGGCGACTCACGTGTACCCTAGCGACTCACGGGTACCCTAGGTGACGGGCCAATAGTAGGTGACCCAGAATCATACGATGTACCATGTAGTGAATGTGAAGTATGTGACGGACGCTGTGATCCAGGTGTGGGTATCATAATGTACTCAGAAGATGGTGGCTGAAGCAAACCTGTAGTGGGTAATATTTGATCTGGGGGTGGAGATGATCCTGATGTTTGCCCCTTAGGTGGCCTCCCTATATTGATCCTAAGACGTCGAGGTTGTTCCTTCTCCTTCTCCTTCCCTTTCCTCTTATCACCTCGTGATGATGACATCTACACAAATAATAAAAATATAATGTAAATAAATTCCAAACACAACACAATAATTAATGTATAACTAGTAATTACAGCATATTAATATAATTCTATACTTACTGTAACACCCTAATACGAATTACTATAAAATCGATGGAATATTTCATAATAAATCGTAGTAAACATGTCACTAAATGACATTCAAAAATAAACCCATAACGCAACCATTATAAAGAACCACGATTGATAAAAAAGTCATATGTACCACTGTCATTGGCTAACATACCATAAAGTATACATAAGCTTTTCAAAATAACCAGAAATATATATAAATACACAACTAGTTCACCAAGAAACAAAACACTAGTCTAAGTCTTCTGCTTCTTCGCTTTTTTATCCTTACCCTTTTCAAAGGCTTCACCTAGAATTACATGGAACACAACGGGGTGAGAAATCACAATTTCTCAGTATAAGCATACCAAAACCAGCAGTTAGTCATTTACAATAAATAAATCAACTGTACACTTACAATTAAAGCCTGTAATAGAAAATTGAACTCCTGCTCAAGTACATTCATAAGGCACATTATAAATCTATCTCACGCTAATATCGAATAATCAATGATATCAAACAACCGCCCATACAATCGTAAGATATCATCAACAGATAACCATCAAACAAATAAGGCAACTGCCCATACAGCGGCCATAAGTGCAATGCTTTATGATATGATGTATGGTTATGCTCAAACAAAGTCCACGTATTATGGATATGCAATGCCAATGCAGGACTTAAAGTTTGAAAACACAAGATATTTATTTATTTCCCCAGGATCCACGTTCCTCGTATATACTAAGTAGGATAGGCATAAAAACCCATACACTACCTGGTGATGTGTGGACTTGTTCCCCTCACAAAGGTAAGAGTACTACTACCAACCCCATACACTGGTAACCCTGACCATACTAGCAAACATGCAAGGAGAATTCAGATCCAACACCTCATTCTCAGGTCATATGGTTGTGCACACCATCTAAGGTCACAATACATAGGAAAATAAAATAAATATCAAGTTTGAAATTGAATATCCAAGCCACAAATTCAAATACTAGCATATCATAATTCTTGACCCCACTTATCCAATAAAGTAGCAAGAAATTATGTTACTAGATTGCCCATACCAAGATCCTCACATCATCATTTCACAAGTGATTTCTAAGACAACCTCATGTTGTGCAAGGTCTTAGATATATTCACATCATCACTTCACAAGTGATTGCCACGACAACCTCATGTTGTGCAAGGTCTTAGATATATTCACATGATCACTTCACAAGTGATTGCCAAGACAACCTCATGTTGTGCAAGGTCTTAGATATATTCACATCATCACTTCACAAGTGATAGCTAAGACAACCTCATGTTGTGCAAGGTCTTAGATATATACTTATAAGGCTTTCAAACTCAAGGTTTTGCCTAAAGTCTTCTCACTTTCAAACAAATATGTCAAATGGTTATTCGTTCCAAGAATTACCCTCATTTGTGTCCCTTCACAAGTAGGAAAGCATATATAAGTGATCCCATCACTTAAGACATCCCAAAATTTCAAAAATGATACTTTTGGTGTTTCAGAACTTAGTGCCTCGGCCCCCAAACTCATGAGCCGCGGCCCTCTGCTCCCTGGATTTTCTACTGGTGCTGTCATCGAACGAGCGCCTCAGCCCCCATTACCGAGCGCCTCGGCCCGCGTTGAGCACCGCGACCCCCGTTACCGAGCGCCTAGGCCCCCGTGACAGAACCCGATTCTCGCAATTTACTGAATGGTTATCGTTCCAATGGCCAAAATATTGGATTTTGGCCACTTCAAACCAATTTCTAGGTAATTTTAAGTCCCAAACAAGTTCACAATCATGAGGGAAACTTAAAACACCAATTGATTTCACCAAAAATAGATTAAAACACAAATCACTCATCCAAACCCCTAAAATCACCTCTTTGAGTAATTTAGGTCCAAAATGAATATTTTCAGTTTCTAATCCCAAATCTTAGCATGAACAAGTCCTAAACATCATTTTAAGCTCATTCAAACAAGAAAAACACTTAAAATACATCCAGAACTCAATTTGACATATTAGGTTTCAAATAACCTATGTATGGAAAATGAGTAGAAAGATGGAAATTAAGTTCAAAAACCCCTACCTTAAGTAGCACAGATTAATGTGCAAGCTTGTCTTTTCCCTTTGATCTCCTTTTCTCCCTTTCCTGTTCTTTCTCTTGTTTTATCTTTTCCTCTCCTTTCCTTTTGTCATTGTTTTCACCGTGTAGAAACAATGAGAAACAAGGAAAAGTAACAAATATCTTGAAAGAAAAATCCAACCGTAGCTAGTCTAAAGCCTTTAGTTACAATACTAATATTTTTTGATCAGCTAAAAATACTCAATTTTAGCTAAAACAAGATTTTCAAGTTCCAACAACTTTAAAATAAATACTAAGATTCATTGAAAAAGTCCTTTCTCCAATAACATAGTTTTTCATATCTGTGACTAGTTAATCTAGTATTAATACACACAACCAGTATGTCAAAAAATACTAAACGTACTCCGATTATCCCCAAACTTTAACCACATCACAGAATAGACATTTGTGACTTAGAAACGAACTATCGACATTTATTTTCATTAGCTAAGCCATTTAAGCTAATATCTGGGTCATTTTAAGCTACTTTTCACCTTTTTGGCTTGCAACAAAATGCCTAAACTGACTCAGATTGTCACAAAAATAAATAAGCATATTAAGCAAGTATTAAACTACCTCTGTAACTATTTACAAACATAACATATTAAAGAGGATATTATACTCACAGTTATGAGGAAACATTGTCCTCATCACTATTTGTTTCATATTCATGATTGGAAGATGTTTCATCATCATCATCATTAAAACTTTGCTCATCTTCATCATTTTCATCCTGTCTACTAGAACCAACATCTTGAACTATATCAAAAACTACATTAGTGTCTTGCAAATGGTGAATGAGATCCACATCAACAATTGGATCCACAGGAGTCATAGTATCATCTTGAAATGTAATTTCTTGAGCACTTTCAATTTCAACTCGACCTCTTGCCTTAGTCTTTATTACCACCCACCATTGGACCTTATCCTTTTTCTTTCCAGGGAAAGGAACGTAATACACTTGTCTCGCAGAGGAAGCAAGGATAAAAGGATCAAACCTCTCGTATCTTCTAGTGTGTCGAACCTCGACAATCTTATAATCTTTGTGAACTCTTGTACCTCTATTAATCATAGGATCAAACCATTCACATTTAAAAAGAACAACTTTTTTTTTGGTTCCCCAGGATATTCTAACTCAACCACATCTTTTAGTATTCCATAACAATCATTTTCATTTTCACCATTAGTTGAGCCTTTAACACAGACGCCACTATTGATTGTTTTCTTCCCATCTGACCAAGCATCTGTGTGAAATTTATATCCATTGACAAAATATATTGGCCAAGATGTCACACATCTACTAGGCCCCCATGCCAAATCATGCAAGTAACAATTATTCACCATATTTTGTGGATTGTGAACCTAGAAAAAAATATTGTTAATGTTAATGATCTAAATCATATATAATGATTGGGATCAACAATTTAGTAATGTTTAAATACTTACATAACTTTTGAACCACTCTATAAAATCTGCATTTATTCTTTCATTTGAATGTTCCTCAAGAATGTTGAAATGTTGCAAAAAAAACACTGAAAAATTAAAAGTTTATGATTTGATTGTTAGTTAGCAATACATTTGAAATTTAAACTTAACTTATTAGTACCACTTACTTGAGGTATAGTTCAACTTCTTCACAATTTAGCAAGATGTGCAATGTCGCAGATTTCATCTCAGCATCATTTAGCCATTGTATTTTTGATGTTCCATAACCTCGGCCAGGTTGATTAAAAATTGACAAAGTCGATTCCATTGACATATTTTCATCTCAGCATCATCATTTCGTCCAACTCTAGTTCTCATTGACTTAACATGAGGCTCAAAGTAAAATGAATGAAATGAGATATCTCTTGAATTAAATAAGCTTCACAAATAGAACCTTCAACCCGAGCTTTGTTCTTAACCATTTTCTTTATCTTGTTTAAGTACCTCTCGAATGGATACATTCATCTGTATTGAACTGTGCCACCTACTCTTGCTTCATAAGGTAAATGGACTGGTAAATGTTCCATGGAATCAAAGAAACCTGGTGGAAATATCCTTTCTAATTTACACAAAATCACCGGAATGTTCTGTTCCATTTGAAGCATGTCCTTTTCCGTCAAAGTCGTTGAGCACAAGTCTCTAAAAAATTGACTCAATTCAGTCAATGGCTTCCTAATTTGATTTGGCAACAAAGAAAAAGCAATTGGAAGCAAACTCTCCATAAACACGTGACAATCATGACTCTTCATCCTAGACAATCGTAATTGATTCATGTCCACACATCTGGCTAAGTTTGAAGCATAACCATCTGGCATTTTTAAATGTTGCACCCATTCACAAACAATTTTCTTTTGCTCTTTTGTAAAAGTATAATTAGCCTTTGGTTTCATGATCTTACCATTTGGAAAATCAATAAGCTCCAATTCTGGTCGTTGACAATATTCTTTTAAGTCCATTCTTGCCTTGATATTATCCTTTGTTTTGCCCTTAACATCCATAACAAGTTGTTGAATATGTTATCAAAGACATTTTTCTCAATATGCATGACATCTAAATTATGCCTAATTAAATTATCCTTCCAATATGGTAACTCCCAAAATATGCTCTGCTTAGTCCAATTATGATAAACACCATACACATGGTGTTTGCACGACGCATTTCGCTTATTTTACTAAAGACACTAACAATCTCACTTAATTCATGTCCGATAATCTTGGTGGAGGCAAATCACCACCACAGCTTTTCTTCTTAAATGCATTTTTGTTTCTTCTAAACATGTGATCAACATGCAAGAATTGACGATGACAGTTAAACCACGAATTTTTTCCCCCATGTTTCAAAGTGAATGCCTTTGTTTGATCCATGCAATATGGACATGCTAATTTACCCGCAATCATCCATCCAGACAACATTCCATATGCTTTGAAAGTCATTTATTGTCCACATCAATGCCGCCTCATCATAAAATTTTGTTTGCTTGACACGCCATAAGTTAAAAACCTCGCCCATAAAATTTTCAGCTTCATCAATTAATGGTTGTAAATAAACATTAATCTTGCTCTTGGGATTGTTAGTGGTGGGAATAATGCATGTTAGGAACATGTATGGGGCAATCATACACATTTCTCGGAGGCGATTATATGGAGTGACTATCACAGCCAACAAGAATAAGGAGAAGTAGATTGATTGTATGGAGTGAAACCATCAAAGACACAAACCAAGCCTAACATTTCTAGGATCAATTGTAAATTCAGGATATGTCCTATTAAAATGCTTCCATGCTTCACCATCGGATGGGTGAGACATCTCCCCAACTTCCTATTATTTTCAAAGATGCCATCCCATGTGTGCAGATGAGCTCATAGAGGAATACAATCTCTTGAGCCTAGGAATAAGAGGTAAATAATGCATTCTTTTCACCGGAATTTCATTGTTATTTCCATTACTGGTTTTACGAAGTTCGTATCTTTCAGCACCACAAAACCTACATTGTCTGGCATTGTCATAGTATAACATACAACCATTTACACAATAATCTATTTTTCTTGAAGCAAGCCCGAGTTTAGAAACCAATTTTTTTTGTTCTATAGTAATTCAGAGGAATTCGTGATCCTGGAGGAGCAACCTCTCTTAATATCTCCATAAATGAATCAAAGCACGCATACGTTACATTATAATCAGATTTGAGGCTTAACATTCGAACTGCCAAGGATAACTCAGAACGAGTTTCGCAGCCAGGCCATAATGGTTGACTTGAAACATTTAATAGATCATAAAACTCTTCGGCCTCTGGATGTGGAGGCTCCTCAACACTCTGTTGAAAGCGACTCCTAAAATCCCCAAATTCTGTTCCAGCTGCATCACAAACCATATTTTGATATCTATCAACCACGTCTTCCTCCTCTAATATAGGACTACTGCGTGTTTACATCAAAGTTTATATCTACACTAATTGGATCGTGCTCTTCCTCTCCATGATCCGTCCAATACCAATACCTAGGTTTGAATCCTTTTTTATACAAAAGAACTTTCACAATCTCATGTTTCAACAATTTCCCACTAAAACACATCAAACATGGACACCGAATTGTTCCTTCACTTAAGTAATGAGAAGATCGACATGCATAATTCACAAACTCTTCAACTCCACGTACAAAATCTTGTGTAAGTCCTCTCGACCCGAATGAGTCCTATTATACATCCATCTACGATTTTCTCGGAACTACCATTTTCTACAATTATAATTTTACACTTAAATCAAAATACAAAAATATAAAATGCATAACATATGTTGCATAATTAATACATTTTAAAATTATATTTGTATAAATATTTCAATCCAAACAACTATTATCTCCAAAATCTTAAAATCTCTTGACATGGTATGACCCTATTCCATTCAAGAAGAAACCTTTACAGCACTTAATTGATAGTACTCTTAAAAATTATACATCATATACTTGACGAAATTTTGATAGCATTTCCCATTGGTCTCCAAGTACACGACTAGAAAGTGGTGACATCTACCACGATCAAGTGTGTACCCAGAGAACAAAAGGAAATGTTGCACAATAAAATTTCATCAAGTATATAGTATGAAATTTAATGAGTAACTGTAATCAAGTGAAGTAAAAGTTTCTTCCTAAACTGTCCAAATTGGACAATTCAAGATTCAATACAATGAGCACTTCCTTCAAAGAGTACTTGTGCTCACTAATATTGAATCTCAAACGGGAAACTAAGGCTTCGCTCAGTATTACGATTTATCACATGCATCAAATATATTACAAAGATAACAATACTAGGCAGAATTACAGTACATTGCAATAATAAAATTCAAATTGATTATAGAGATATATTTTCGAAATTCAGTCCTAACCATGTGATCAAATTGTAAATCTTCAAGTCATAATCTACAAATCACTCATCTTCTCAGCAAACAAATCATTGGTTCAAACATTAAACCAATGAACAGAGCAAGCAATTAACAGTGGGGTACCTACTTGGTAGGTGGGCGACCGGTGGAGGCGTGGAGCAGTGGTGGCCGGATGTGGGGCTACGGGCCCCGCACGCAGTGCGTGCGGGGCGCCGGATGCGGGTCGCCGTACACGGGTAGCCGGATGCGGGTGCGGGTCGCCGACTCGGGTCGCAGAAGCGGGGTTGCCGGACGCGGGTCGAGGCGCGGGTGCCGGCCGCGGCGGGTGCTGGTCGCGGCCATTAGCGGTGAGGCGCGGGTCGCGGTCGCCGGCCGGTGGCTCACGTGGGTCGCGGATCGGTGGTCGGTGGCGGCAAGCAATGGAGGTCACCTGGACGGTTGAGGGAGAGGAGGAGAAGGAAGAAGAATCATAGAGATAGATTCAGAAAAATGAAAATGGAAGAAAGAACAGAGAAGGTAGATCTGGTTTTTGCGGTGGATTTTTTGCGACAAATTTTTTAGTCACAAATTTATTTTTAAATTGCGGCAGATTTTTTGCGGCGAATTTATCCGCCGCAATGTATTATAACCATTTTTTAATTAGTTTTATATTTTACAGCAAAAAAATCTGCCGCAAAATTTATTTTAAATGGCAGCTATTTTTTTGCGGCAGTTTTTTCCACTGCAAATATTTTTTATACATTTTTTACTAATTTTTTTACGTAATATCTTTTGCAATGGATTTTTTCGCTACAAAATTTGTTAAAATCAAATTTTTTTGCGGTGGAATAATCCGCCACAAAATATTTAAAAAATTTTATGATTTATTTTATTAGTTTATCAATTTTGTGGCAGAATTCATCCGTCACAATTTATTATTTTATAAGCTGCGGTGGATATTTGCTGCGGATAAATCCGCCACAAATTTTTTTAAATTTTTTTTAAAAATTTTATTAAGTTTGCGGGGATATTTCACCAAGAAAAATTTTTTTACTGACGACTCTGACAAGATTTTACTTGGAATTTTATGCCAGAAAATTTTAGCGGGGGCCAATCCGTCGCAAAAATCTGTCGCAAATATATCAGTCACAAAATCCACCGCTAATTGAGACGGATCATAATCCGCCGCAACGCCTTTCGCAATTGCGAAGGATGCGAATCCACCGCAAAAAATCCGCCGCAAATTTCTAATTTTCTTGTAGTGAGATCTCTAATCGATCGAGAAAAAGGGCAAGAGAGATTCTCAAAGTGGAGGTTAAGTTGATGCCAGGAGAAACCCAGGAGCTTTTGACTCAAGTTAGGAAGGATCTCAACTTCCTCGGCAAATTTCATTGAAGAAAACTTCCAAAATTAGTTCTTTGGGAGTACTTATGTAATGTTCCTTGGTTTCAATGGAAATATTGAGTTAGCTTTATTCATTCTATCTTGTTTTATAAAGCTAATGTCTACATCTTTAGATATATAAGACAAGTTGTAAAGGCTAACTCTCTATGGCCTCAAAGCTTTTCTTTTTGAATGAACGAGGTTTATCGATATCATTTGCTGCTTTGAATCATGTCTCTGCATGTATAATTTTACTTTTGTTTGCATTTTTTTTTCTTCTTCCTCATGCTCCTACTAATAATAACAAATAATGAATACAGAAAAAAAATGTCTCTACGACATCCTTATAGGACTCGCTCCCAAGCTAGGATCATGGATGAAATAGAACAAACTCAAGAATTGAAGGATGAAGTGAATTAGCTCAGAGAGCAAATGTCCAAGATGATGGAGATGCTACAGTCCATGGAAAATAGAAGGAACATAGATGGGAATCCCTCAGTGGCAAACGAAGGACATTCGGCCACGCCTCTTCATCTGCCCGGTTTCACTTCAATTCCTCTACAATACCAAGGCTTTAATCCTCAAGGGGTTGTGATGCCACTCACCATTTATCCAAACAACACCACTCAACCCTCGGTCACCAGTTTGCAGGAAAACCAGGTGCCATCATTCCCACCATATGGTCTCTCCCCAGGATATGTACCACCATTAGCCGCCAACCCCCTTGATAATACCACCCTAGCAGTAACGCCAACTTCAAACCTGCTAAACACTTCTCAAACCCAAGTCCCTCAGCCAAATGTCAATGAAGCCATGCCAACACAACATCCATTCCCTTTCTTTATCTCACCATATGGTCTCCCTTCCGGATTTATACCACCACAGGCCTCCAATCCCTCTGACGGCAACATGCCTGCTTCAAATTCATTAAGCACAGCCCAACTGCATGCTCATTACCCTGGTGCTAGTGGAATCCTACCTGTGCAATATCTTGTTCCTACTTTCATGCCACAATATCCAACGAATTCTTCTGCTGAAAATCCTCAGTCCAAAGAGAAGTTTGAAATTCTTGAAGAGAGACTACGAGCCATAGAAGGAGCAAGTGGCTATGGTCTTTTAGATGCCTCAGAGCTCTCTCTCGTCCCGGATGTGGTGATTCCCCCAAAGTTTAAAGTCCCAGATTTTGATAAATATAAGGGAACCATTTGTCCAAAGAACCATCTAACCATGTATATCTGTAAGATGGCTTCTCATGCACATAATGACAAGTTACTAATCCATTTCTTCCAAGACAGCTTAACTGAGGCAGCTTCGAATTGGTACACACATCTTGAGCGTGCCCATATAAGGAGTTTCAAGGATTTAGCTGATGCTTTCTTAAAGCAGTATAAGTATAACATCGACATGGCACCCGATAGACTACAATTGCAGAACATGGCTAAGAAAGATGTTGAAACGTTTAAGGAATATGCTCAGCGATGGAGGGAAACGGCTGCTCAGGTAGAGCCCCCATTGACAGAAAGAGAAATGGTGGCCACGTTCATCGACATTCTGCAATCACCCTTTTATGACAAAATGATAGGGAGTGTGTCATCAAATTTTTCGGACATGGTCATCATTGGAGAAAGGGTCGAGGGAGGAATGAGAAGTGGGAAGATAGTTGAAAGCCCAGCAGGAGCATTTAATGCCAAGAGGCCCCCAACATGGAAGAAAAGGGAAGGAGAAACTCATGCTGTTACTTTTGATCAAAGAGGCTTTACCCAAGGGAAACATAACCGATCACCTGGCAATACTCAACCATCCTTCCAACCTCCCTACATACCTTACAACTCATACTTTACTAATATCTCCCAAGCTCCATATCCCTAACCTTATCACCCGTATGTTGCCAATGCTTCACAAGTTCATTACCCCTAGCCTCACCACCCAATGATACCTTACCGGACACCATCCCCCACTCAACACCAAACATCCTCTGCCTTACCGCCTCAAATAGCTCAACCATGGACTCAAAATCCAAACACAAACTAAAGAAGACCACCAAATAACCAGGAAAGGAAATTTGTCCACTTCGACCCAATTCCCATGACCTACACTGAGTTACTACCCCAACTCATCAGTAACTCTCTCTTGGCTCCTTGCCCGATGAAGCCATTAGAACCCCCATACCCTAAAGGTTTTGACTCGAATGCCAAATGTGATTACCATGCGGGGGCCGTAGGGCATTCCACAGAGAATTGCAAAGCATTGAAGTTTAAGGTGCAAGATCTAATCAACGCCAAATGGTTGAATTTCAAGCCAAATACTCCTAGTGTGGGCCACAACTCTTTGCCTAATCATGAGAATCCTACAGTTAATGCTATAGAGGAGTGCTCTGCCCAGTAGCTTATAAGATGAGTGACAGATATCAAAACCCCTATGAGGGTCTTTTTTAAAGAGCTGTGCAAATCTGGGATGATGGAAGCTCGTATTAAAGAGAAAGGGGGCGACGAAGATGAAATAATGTGCAATCTCCATGGGAATGTGGGACATTCTATTGAGGAATGTGGTGAGTTCAGACAAATGCTCCAAGATCTAATGGACATGCAATTAGTGCAAATAGGTTATTTATGTGACAATGGTGGCATAAGTATGGTGGATGAGTGTGTTGTTCCACAATCGCAAGAAGGTCAGGAAGCCATAAACCCTCTGGTCCCTTCTATTACAAGTCCAGTTATCAAACCACTGGTTATCTATTACACTAAAGTTGCAGCTGCGCCATCTCCATGTGGCCTAAGGCCTATCACTATTCAAGTTCCTAGCCCTTTTCCATTCAAAAACACAAAGGCAGTACCGTGGAATTATGATGTGCAAATCCTTGGAAGTAATCCCACAAACGATCAACCAAAAGTTTCATCTTATCTGATCTCTATTGTCACTAATATATCAGGGATCGGAGGGATGACACGAAGTGGTCGCATTTATACTCCGGAGGAGCTGCGAAAAGGGCAAGAAGAAGAAGAAATGAAAAGAAACTATAAGGGGAAGAGAAGGTAGGAGAGACTTTCATGGGAAATGATGTGAAAGTAAAGGAAGAGTTGACAAAGCTAAATGAGTATAAGAATGAGGTATCTGATGAAGAGGCCTGTGAATTTTTGAAGTTCATCAAGCAAAGTGAATACAGAGTGGTAGATCACTGAATCGCACCCCGCAAGGATATCACTGTTGTCCTTATTGATGAATTCGAGCCGCACGTAAAAGTATTGATGAAGATACTCGAATCAAGCCCATGTTTCTCATGACATTACAGTTGACAAGCTAGGCGGTATTATTGGCAACATTACTGCTGATAATTATGTCACTTTCACTGATGCTGAAATACCTGTTGAAGGAATGAGACATAACAAGGCGCTACACATTTCTGTCAAATGCCAAGAGCATATAATGGCTAGAGTGCTCATTGACAATGGTTCCTCTTTGAATGTGTTGCCAAAATCAACTCTCTCCAAGTTGCCTTTTGATGGGACTTATATGAAACCAAGTACAATGATCGTGAGAGCTTTTGATGGGACCCGGAGAGAAGTAATAGGAGAAATTGAGATCCCAGTTCAAATTGGACCTACTACCTTTCATATACTCTTCCGGGTGATGGACATCACACCAACTTACAGTTGTCTCTTAGGATGACCTTGGATTCATTCTGCTAGAGCCGTGCCGTCCACATTGCATCAGAAAGTGAAGTTCATAGTTGGTAGTAGGTTGGTAATCGTTTCGGGTGAGAAAGACTTGTTAGTGAGTAAACCACCATCAACCCTTTACATTGAAGCTGCAGAAGAAGCTCTTGAAACTGCGTTCCAAGCACTGGAGATTGTTAATGCCACTTATGTGGAAGAAGGAGCTCAGACTTTAAAGCCACAACCATCTAATGCATCCCTGATGATGGCTAAGATCATGCTTGAAAGAGGATATCAATGTGGAAGGGGACTAGGAATAAACGAACAAGGCATTATGAAGTTTCTACAACCCTGTGAAAACAAAGACAAGTTCGGGGTAGGATATAAACCCACCAAAGCTGATAAGAAAAGGGTTATAAAAGAGAAAAAAGAAAGGAGGTTAGCTCGGCTGGAAAATCGGGAGCCTAAAGCTGAAGGAATCCCTATCTGTGACATCTGTCAAAGCTTTCGAAGTGCAGGATTGGTGTTTCTGAACCAAGTGACCACTATCGAAGATGATCAACCCATCAATCATGGTGTCAACCTGGTGTAACCTTGTTCCCCAGATGCAGAGCTCAACAATTGGGAGTTCATTGATTTTCCCATGACCTTTGAAACTGATTCAAAGTAATTCTGTAATGCTAATCCTTTAGCTCGCCTCAAGGCTTTAGGAAGATATGTTGTAAAAGCAGGCTCACATGTTTCCATTTTAATATTTACTATCAATAAATGCATTTTCAAATTATCTTGCCATTTTTTTTCTTTTCTTTTTAGCTTTTTGCCTGACCATTACATTAACCTTTATTCATTACTTCTTTTTATTTGTGTTAATACCAATAAATGCAGATTTGAAAGTGACTCTCTTGAAAATGACAGTGTTATGACCCCATTATATGATTTTGATCATCCCATTAATCATGTTGATGAGGATAATGATGACAATTGGGAACCCTCTCCTGAGTTAATGAGATTAATGGAGCAAGAGGCCAAAGAAATTCAACCCCATGAAGAACCAACTGAAGTAATTAATTTAGGGTCAGAAGATGATAAAAAAGAAGTAACAATTGGCACTTCCATGAAAGAAGATGAGCGAAGCAAGTTGGTCAAGCTCTTATCTGATTATTGTGACATTTTTGCGTGGTTGTACCAAGATATGCCCGGGCTAGATGCTAGCATGGTTGAACATAAATTGTCATTAAAACTAGAATATCCTCCTATCAAGCAAAAGTTGAGACGAATGAAGCCAGAGATGTCACTAAAAATTAGAGAAGAGGTTAAAAAACAGTTTGATGCAGGTTTCCTTGCTGTCGCAAAGTACCCTCAATGGGTCGCCAACATTGTTCCTGTCCCGAAGAAAGATGAGAAGATACGAATGTGCGTTGACTATAGAGATCTGAATAGGGCTAGCCCTAAAGACAACTTTCCTCTACCTCACATAGATGTACTAGTGGACAACACTGCTCAACATTCATTTTTCTCCTTCATGGATGGTTTCTCAAGATACAATCAGATCAAGATAGCACCTGAAGACATGGAGAAGACCACATTCATCACTCTATGGGGAACTTTTTGCTACAAAGTAATGCCTTTTGGATTGAAGAATACAGGAGCAACTTATCAAAGGGCAATGGTAACTTTGTTCCATGACATGATGCATAAAGAAATAGAAGTTTACGTGGATGACATGATTGCTAAGTCTAGAATAGAAGAAGACCATGTTGTTAATTTGCAAAAGCTCTTTGAACGTTTGAGAAAGTTCAGGCTCAGACTAAATCCTGCTAAATGCACTTTTGGTATAAGATCAGGCAAGCTTTTGGGGTTTGTGGTTAGCTAGAAAGGGATAGAAGTTGATCCAGACAAAGTTCAAGCAATCATAGAGATGCCACCTCCTCGCACTGAAAAGGAAATTCGAGAGTTTCTGGGGAGACTAAACTATATTGCTAGATTTATATCCCAATTGACTGCAACGTGTGAACCAATTTTCAAGTTACTGCGTAAAAACCAGACCGTAGAATGGAATGAAGATTGTCAAACAGCATTTGAAAAGATCAAGCAATATCTGCAAGAACCCCCAGTTTTGGTACCTCCAGTGCCAGGAAGACCTCTTATCATGTACTTGACTATATTAGATGAATCCATGGGCTGTGTACTAGGGCAGTATGATGAAACTGGTAGAAAGGAACATGTCATTTATTACTTGAGTAAGAAATTCACTAACTATAAGGCAAAATACTCATTGTTAGAACGCACGTGTTGTGCCTTGGCATGGGCGGCCCACCGTTTGAGGCAGTACATGTTGAGTTACACCACTTGGTTAGTGTCCAAAATGGACCCAATCAAGTACATCTTTGAAAAGCCTGCTCTCACTGGGAGGATAGCACGTTGGCAAGTTCTGCTATCAGAATATGACATTGTCTATGTCACCCAAAAGGCAATAAAAGGCAGCGCCCTTGCAAAATTCTTGGCCAGTCAACCTATGGAAGAATATGGGTCTATGCAGTGTGAATTCCCTGATGAAGATATAATGGCTTTATTTGGAGGAGAAGAATCCCTGGAAAAAGAAAATTGGATTTTGTTGTTCGATGGAGCTTCTAATTCACTGGGGCATGGGGTTGGAGCCATACTAATTTCACCCATAAACAATTTCATTCCAATCACTGCTAGACTATGCTTTGACTGTACAAATAATGTAGCCGAATATGAAGCATGTGCAATGGGAATCCAAGCAGCAATAGAATCAAAGGCAAAAGTTCTTGAGGTATACGGGGATTCTGCCTTGGTCATTCATCAACTAAAGGGAGAATGGGAGACACGAGATGCCAAATTAATCCCTTATCATGGTTACATCAAGAAGTTGATTGAACAACTTGACAAAGTCACATTCCATTATGTCCTTCGGGAAGACAATCAGTTGGCTGATGCTTTAGCCACATTATCATCAATGTTCAAAATAAGCCATGATAATGACTTACCACTTATAAAAATAGAAAGTCGTGACCAACCGATATATTGTCAAATGGTAGAAGCGGAGCCAGATGGGAAACCATGGTATCATGACATCAAATGATTTATCCAGAGTAGAGAATACCCTCTAGATGCTTCAGGAAATGACAAAAGGACCCTCAGAAGACTCGCAATGGGTTTCTTTCTCAATGGAAAAATGCTTTATAAGAGGAATCACGATATGGTGCTGCTAAGATGTGTTAATGCAACGGAGGCAGAGAAAATCATTAGAGATGTTCATGAAGGTTCTTTTGGAACTCATGCAAATGGGCACGCAATGGCAAGAAAGATCCTAAGGGCTGGGTACTATTGGTTGACAATGGAAACTGATTGCTTCAATTATGTAAGGAAGTGCCATAAATGCCAGATATATGCTGACAAGGTTCATGCACCACTAGTACCTTTAAATATTTTAATAGCACCTTGGCCATTCTCGATGTGGGGAATGGATGTTATAGGGCCCATTGAACCGAAGGCCTCAAATGGACATCGCTTTATTCTTGTTGCAATTGATTACTTCACAAAATGGGTTGAAGCTGCGTGATGCGTGAGGATATAGTGATTAAAATTCAGATAAAAATCAGTTGTCAGGCCCACCAGAAAATAAAAACCTTACAACTAGTTGTAGTTAGTAAGGGTCGATCCACAGAGAACCAATTCAACTAACACTATCAAGTAATTCCCAATTTAAACTCTGATTAACAATAAATAGTAAAAAAGGGGTTTTTGGAGTTTTGATGAACAATGAACAGCTTCAAAAATAATAACAATAAATGAACTAAAATCAACAATATAAGAAAATTGGTTAAGAGATTGAATCCACCACTAGATTTATATGATGATGTAAATCCACATATCATTTTATTCCAACATGCTCAATTATGTTTTTATGCAATTGTGAGAGTAAATCTCTGTTTTCCTTACGTGTTGGCCAATTTAGCAACCGCTCAAATCAACTCCTAATCACTGATTAGTCATAAAGCAACCACTCTTACAACTATCCAACAATTGCATTAAGATTTAGAAAATCAATCACACTAAGATCTAATCACACACCGGGATTAAATTACTTAGAACATATATTTCTCTAGATCTATTACCGCAACCGCGCATAATAAACCCAGATCTACCACTTTTATAACTGTCAAATAGCACAAAGATAATTCTACCCACATGAACATCATATATTCCGCTAGATCTACTACCGCAACCGCGCATAATAAACCCAGATCTACCACTTTTAAAGTGGGAACAAGTACAAAAACCTTCATACCAATAATAGATTCAGAAATATATGAATAAAGATATAACTGTGTTGAAATAATCAAATATGCAAGATTCACAATATCAATACTAGTGGTTTCATCACTCCCTTAACCAAGGGAGGTTTAGTTACACATAGCTAGAAAGAAATCACAAGAAAAACTGAGAAAGAATAACATAAGAAAGAAAGTGCAGAAGAAAAACTAAAGTAAACGAGTTTCTGAGGATTGAGGATGATGGATCTCCGATTGCTCGAACCCGAGACTCCAATCTTTGATCCAAGACTCCCCTCTCCTTCTCCAAGGAGTTGTAGCTGCTCTCCTAGGTCAGAATTCTCTTCAAAACGTGCCAAGAGTGTCAATATATAGGCCTCTAACACAAACTTCACGTAGAAGTCTCAATAATTGAGTTTCTGGCATGAATACACGGCCTTGTATGCATACACGGCCTAGGCCGTGTATGACACTGAGTTTGGGGGCAAAATTTCACTATTTCAATTGCAAAGTCAGTAGCGTACACGGCCTAGGCCGTGTATTCTCACACGGCTATGTATTCTCACACGGCCGTGTATTTTTATGCAACTTAGGCCCTGTATTCTGACGCAAGCCCTGTATTCTGACTCTGGTTCTGTAATCTGACTTCCAAGCTCAATATGACCCCTTAGACCTCCAAATCTGAAAAAGTGTTTAACATGAAAGTTGTAGATTTGGATATTAACTATCAACCATCAAAATGCTCATTTTACAACTTGTAGCTCGAGATATGCCATGAACAGTACATAAAGGTCAAGCTATCAGGATCAGCATCCTAGTTCTTGCTTCAACTCCAATTTGAGTTATCCAAACGTGTGATTAGGCCTTTAAGGTCTTCATAAAAGTAGTAGGGAATTGTCTTAGCTTTCCTACAAGACCAAAATCACATCAATCAGATATTTGAAACTCAAATTATAGCTAGTTTACTGAACATTGTCAAAGGGATAAATTGAGACTAATTTATGCAATAATTCCTTCAATGATCTAATTAGGCTCAATATCATAAAATATGTCAAAACCAACTTAATTAAACCTAATTGAACCTTAAGAAGCCCAGTGACTGAAAAGCATAATTCAATTATGAGTGCAAATGAACACATTTAAGCAAAGTTTCACAGTAATGTTCCAATTAGGGTTTGATATCAGAAACTAAGCTAAATGATGACAATTAAGCACAAATGGAGTTCAATGAATCAATTATAAGGCAACTAAAATATAGGAATAATCAACAGATCAATTACCCCCACACTTAGCCTTTTGCACTCCTAGGCAAAAATATACAGTTCAACACAATTTCACAACAAGCCAAGCAAATGCAGAATAATGAGCAAAGACCTTTATGCTTTTAGTTTTCAAAGAATTTAAACAATCAAGAATTCCCTTTCTTAGCAATCCAAGTTGACAAGCAAAATCAATCAAATTTCAGGGTTCAATCAACATGATCAATCCTCACTGAAATGCTCTCTCACTCAAGTGTTTCAGGCTTGTGTTTTTACTCAACCAACTCATGAGAATATGCTTTACCATAGGCTTGTCAAGCCTCTACTTCTCCACTACTCAGACCACATGCAAACAGAGATCAAAAGGACTTTATTTAGGTTGTAATGGGGTCAGGGTTAAGGTAGGATACATCAAAGATAGACAAAGTTAGACCATAGGAACTACAAGAGCAAAATAGAGAGATATTCAATCATTACACAGAATTTCCCAATAATCTTCAAATTCAAATTCCTATTTTGTACCTTTTCTTTTTTCTGACTTTTTTTCAAATATATATATATATATATATATATATATTTATACACACACCTTACATCCTATTCACAATGATATTTTGCCAGCATGAGACTTTTATATACAAATATAGCTAGGCAAATACATCATTAATTCACACCCCTACACTTATTCAAGAGCCACTTTCCAATGCAATCCTTAAGCTCTTCTACTCCCTAAAGTAGGGTAATAAAATGTTTTTTTTTTCTTTAAGGTTTAAATTGAGCTTAGATAGAAGGAACTGGGGTCGATTAGGCTCAAAGGGGTTAATCAATGGATAAAATACAAGGATGGCTATTTGGCCAGTAGTTGTTTAAAAGAAAAATGCCTTTATCATTTCAAATGCATGCAGTGGTCATTAGCAGCTTAAAAGAGAACCAAGACAAATTCTGAAAAACACAATAATCATGAGTGGAATCACACAATCAAGGATCCAAAATGGCCTAAAATTAGCCATTTACAACAAAGCCCAAAAACTCACTAGGTTTCGATTCATCATTTTCAATTAAACCCTTTAATTTTTTCAAAAATCTCACTCGACAAAATCGATAACCAGAAAGTTCATTCAATCATGCTCAAAGGTTTTTTTTTTTTCAAAAATTTGGGTCAATTGCTCAATAATCACAACACTTGAAAGCTTATCGAAAACTTTAAAAACCCAATGGAAAAGTATTCACAAGAAGAACAACACCATCAAGATCAAATACACTCACCCCAAGAGAGTTCAATCAGTCATTCAAACCCCAAGATAACAATTCAGAATATCAACAGTATTCACAATAGAGCATCAAAGTATCCACACCCCCACACTTAAACTAAGCATTGTCCTCAATGCTACACACATTCAGAAAAAGGAAAATAAATGACAAAGAGAATGCTACACACATCCAGAAGAGGAAAACAAGTAAAAATAGCTATATCACAACCGAAAGCAAAAACAAAACAACTATGACTGAAACTAGCAAATCAATAGTGCAAATCAAATCCCAAATGTACACAATACAAGAGAATGAAAATACAATGGAAACTAATGGGGTACATTTACTCATCATTCTTGAGGGAATGTCAAAAATCTACAAAGTTCATGAGGCACCAATTCATAAGAATGCGTCTCAAGAGATAGACTCTTTACTCAGTCCATTCATTATGAAATGCAATTTAACTTTCAATTGAAGAAAATCATTCCCAACGAACATGATTCAGCATTCAAAAGAACAAAACAATAATTTACAAATGAACTAATTGCTATAGTTTCACTTGGTTTCCACTGTACTTAATCCACACAGATATCAAACAAACAATCCATGCATTCCAACACACATTTAATCAAACCAAAACATAAGGTTTTCCAAAGATTCGCATGCTCACAATCAACAAATAGATAAAAACATAAAATAAAAGGGGTAAAGAAAGCAAATAAGATTTTCTTGATAATGGGTTGCCTCCCATTAAGCGCTTAGTTTATTGTCCTCAGCCCAACGTTGTGACACCCTCATTGATCTTTATAATGTGGATGGTAAAAGGTCAATACTTTCACTTCCACACTTTCCGGAAGCTCATAGAAAGACTTGAGACGGTGTTTATTGGCCTTATCAAGTGAGGTATGTGAAAAGACTCCACCAAGATCCCATTGGTTGAAACATGATGACCAAGCTACAGTTAAGACAACATGATAGCTTTCACCAGGGTCCTATTGGTTGAAGTGTGATGACCAAGCTGTAGTTGAAACAATATGAGAGCTTTCACCAGGATCCCATTGATTGAAGTGTGATGACCAAGCTATAATTGAAACAATATGAGAGCTTTTACCAGGATCCCATTGGTTGAAGTGTGATGAACAAATTAAGCTTGCAGCATAAGGGCTTCCACTAGGGTCTCATTGGCCCTTATTTTCCTTGGCTTCACCACTGAAAAGTAATATATGCACTTTATCAGCTTCATGTGCATTGTTTTTACTGAATGATGGCCCAAAAACAAAGTCCACTTTAGTAGTGACCGTCATCGGGTGCTCTTCTTCCTTTTTGAAACTCTTCAGTGGCCAGCAATTCCATCTCCCTTTGGGTCTTAGATTCTTCTTTGTAAACGTAATCATCAACTTTCAAGTCTCAAAAAATCTCAAAGACATGCCTAGTACATATCATATCACCTTTACAATTAGTACATGAGTGGCGATGAATATAATTATTGAAACCAATAAAATCAGGAAATTCATCACACAACTCATCATGTTGCTCCTCCACTACATTAAGAAGGGGTTCAGGATTACTTACCTTGGGCGCTTCAGAGTTTTTCCCTTCCTCATTTACCTGTTTAGGCTCTTGGTCTTTCTCTGCAGTGGTTTGTGGATGAGAGGTAAGTTCATCCAACGTCTTCCCACTTTGCAATGTGACAGCACTAGGATCTTCCTTCACATCCTCTTCGGGTTGTGAAGGAAGTCCTTCAGAATTTAGGCTCTGCATATTGATGAGTTCTATGGCTAACTGCTCCAAAGAGTTTTGCATGTTATTGATTGCGGCCCTTGTATGAGAGTTTCAAAATTGAGCACCACAATTCTTCACCTTATCGCCCTAAGATGAATGGGGCAGTTGAGGCACCAAATAAGAACATCAAGAAAATTTTCCAAAAGATGGTTGTAACATACAAAGATTGGCACGAAATACTACCATTTGCATTGCATGGTTATCGTACGTCCGTTCGTACTTCAACTGGGGCAACCCCTTTCTCTTTGGTTTATGGAATGGAAGCAGTACTCCCTATTGAAGTGGAAATACCATCATTAAGAGTGCTGATGGAGGCAGGATTAGAAGAAGCTGAATGGGTCCAGACTCGACTTGATCAGTTGAACCTCATTGAAGGAAAGAGATTAGCTGCACTGTGTCATGGCCAGCTTTATCAGAAGAGAATGATGAAAGCCTATGCAAAAAAAGTGCGTCCCCGACAGTTTCAAGAAGGAGATCTAGTACTCAAGAAGATTCTTCCCATTCAAAAGGATCATCGAGGAAAATGGACTCCAAACTATGAAGGGCCTTATGTTGTAAAAAGGGCTTTCTCGAGAGGAGCCTTGATTCTCACAAACATGGATGGTGAAGATTTACCACTTCCCATAAATTCAGATGCGGTCAAAATGTACTATGCTTAAAAAAAAAGAAGAAAAGGAAAATGGCTCGCTAGGTTGAAAACCTGAAAAGGCGACCTAGGCAAAAGTTAGAGCGACCCGCTAGGTTGAAAACTCGAAAGAGTGACCTAGGCAAAAGTTAGGGTTTTAAAAAATGGTACTTGACACATCTGAAGAAGTGGATTTGCCTGAAGTCACAAACTGGGGCAGTTTAAGTTTATTTGGGCCAAACTGGGGCAGTTTGAATATATGAAGTCTTGTTAGGAAACACTCCTAATATATGAAGCTGGATCAAATCATATTCTTAGAAACACACAAATGGGTGTTTAAAATCATATACATGGGAAATTAGCACTGATCATCCAAGAGAACACCACTAAAGAGCTGGAAAACTCCATTTTGACATCTCTTTTGTAAACTTGTCAATTCTGATCCCTTTTGTACTCTGTTTCTTGTACTGTTCTTTTCTATAATAATAATCCCTCCTTGTTGTAACCCATTGTTGATCTAATCTGCATTTTTCATGATAGTTTTATATTGAGATGTGAAACATGTGACAATAAAAAAAAATTCAGATTTGCTTTAACAATCTCGAAAGGTCATGGGAAACGCAATGAAGTCCTGATAAAAGTATTGATGCGAAAAGAAATGATGACCTAACAAATCATAAAACAAATCAATGAGTTTCGTTACTGTTTGACCTTGATCCTGCTGTGGGGAAAAGTCCTTAAGGGTTGTGGAACCAAAGCTCTAATGTGCAAAAAAAAAAAAAAAACCAAACAAACAAAAACAAAAACAAAAAAATTTTTGCTTACTCAATTTGTTCATAAGCATCCCTACAGTAAGGCATCCATTGCGTCATGCATTACATGCATTGTCCTCAAGCGTCACTTCTGGCATCATATGCATCGCCTCTGGCATCACATGCATTATCCTCTGGTATCACATTCATTGTATCCATTGCATCATGCACCATCTCTGGCATCACATGCATTTACAAAAAATCATTGCTTTTAGTTTCTAGGTCCCCACACTCATTGCTTTTTCATTCGCGGGTTGTCGTTGGTTCAAAGGACTTTTAATATTCAAAAAAAAAAGAGGAAAAGGAAAAGGAAAAGGAAAAGGAAAAGAGAGAAAAAAAAGAGGTTGAATTTTTCAAAAAAAAAAAGAGGGGCAAACACAGATCAGACAAAAAAAAAAAAAATGCTTTCAAAGATTATCTGCCCTCGTATTGTTTTTATTTTTTCGGGGTCCCTGCACCAATTGTCTTTAATTTTTGGGTCCCCGCACCCACGCTTTTAGTTTCGAGTCCCCGCACCTGTGTCTTTTCTTTTCCGGTCCCCGCACCCATTGTCTTTCCGATTTTGACTCCTTGCATTGGCTTTTAGTTTCCGGGTCCTCGTACCCATCGCTTCCAAGATAAGTCAAGGTCTTACACCTATTGTCTTTCAATTCTCTGGTCCTCGCACCCATTGTTTTCACAGTAAGTCAGGCCTTGTGCCCATTGCCTTTAAGTTTTTCTGTCCAGCTTCGATGGGCACCCTACCCCACAAGCTGTTTGCTTTTTACCTTTTTGCTAGGCTTCGATGGGCACCCTACCCCACAAGCTGTTTGCTTTTTACCTTTCCGTCAGGCTTCGATGGGCACCCTACCCCACAAGCTGTTTGTTGTTTACCTTTTTGTCCAGGTTCGATGGGCACCCTACCCCACAAGCTGTTTGTGTTTACCTTTCTGTCCAGCTTCGATGGGCACCCTACCCCACAAGTTGTTTGCTTTTTATCTTTCTGTTCAGCTTCGATGGGCACCCTACCCCACAAGCTGTTTGTTTTTACCTTTCTGTCCAGCTTCGATGGGCACCCTACCCCACAAGCTGTTTGCTGTTTACCTTTCCTATCAAGCTTCGATGGGCACCCTACCCCATAAGTTGTTTGCTTTTTATCTTTCTGTTCAGCTTCGATGGGCACCCTACCCCACAAGTTGTTTGTTTTTACCTTTCTATCCAGCTTCGATGGGCACCCTACCCCACAAGCTGTTTGCTGTTTACCTTTCCTATTAAGCTTCGATGGGCACCCTACCCCACAAGTTGTTTGTTATTTACCTTTCTGTCTAGCTTCGATGGGCACCCTACCCCACAAGCTGTTTGCTGTTTACCTTTCCGATCTAGCTTCGATGGGCACCCTACCCCACAAGCTGTTTGTTGTTTACCTTTCCTATCAAGCTTTGATGGGCACCCTACCCCACAAGTTGTTTGCTTTTTACCTTTCCGTCCAGTTTCAGCGGATACCCAACTCCGCAAGCTTTTTACCTTTTCTGTCAAGCTTTGGCGGATACCCGACTCCGCAAGCTTTGTGTCATTCTGTTTAAGTTTTCTGTCAAGCTTTGGCGGATACCCGACTCCGCAAGCTTCTTACCTTTCTGTCAAGCTTTAGCAGATACCCGACTTCACAAGCTGTTTACCCTTCTGTCCAGTTTCACCGGATACCCGACTCCGCAAGCTTTGTGTCAGTCTTTTAAAGTTTTCTGTCAAGTTTTGGTGGATACCCGATTCCGCAAGCTTTTTACCTTTCTTGTTTTTATTTTTGTTGTATTTTGCATCAATCTACACACTAAAAAAAAAGGGGAAAGAAAGATCAAAATTTTCATGGACAAAATTGAATCAATTCCTTTGCTTTTCATTTAATTTAAATGTAAAGCAAATGGGGGCAGCTGTTGATACCCAATTTTGTCCATAAAATTTCTTTTAATGTTCAATCAAAAATTAATAATCTTGTGTTAATTGATGCTTAATTACCTTGTTTTACACTTTATTTTATAGTAAAATAAAAGAATAAAAATAAAAATAAAATTAAAAAATAATAGTGAAACAGAGAATGATGGGTCTGCATTTCTTCTCACTACCCATGCCTTACTTACACTACACAACACACACTCCACTACAACCACTCCGACACAATTACTCAATCATGCACTCACTCCCACATAATTACTCAATCATGCACCCACTCCCACATAATTATTCAATCATGCATCCACTCACTTATCCACTGCATGCACCGACACACTCCACTCACTCACGTATAATCTCACTTTTTAAATACCATACCACCTCTTCTCCATCGGGGGAACTCAACAAAAACTGGAACCTTCATCATCTTCCATTATTTTTTTTCACATTCAACCTTTTTCCATCTTCCCTTACCATCCATTCTAAAAATCACAAAACCCAGTTAACTCACCTCCATAAAAAACACAACCCATCCCCGTAGCCCTCAAGTTCACTTACTGCCTACATCCCATCCACCTCCCCTCATCCTTCACAACCTCTTCATACATATTCAAACAAGCTCCATCACCACGTAGCACCACCATCTCCACCGTGAACCTCCACCACGCAACTCACCTTCACCCCCAACCACCATCATCAACCTCCATAGCCACCCATCTCACCTCCCATCCAAAACCGAGTCAACTCACTACCATCTTCATCACTCAAACCACCATCTCCAACCTTCATTTTCCACATGACAAGAACCAAAACCCAAGATCTCTACCACCTCAAATCTTCATCTTTCACCCAAATAAGAACCCAACATCACCATCTTCATCCCAAACCATACCTCCTCTTCTCCATTCTTCTCAACCGTAACCCATAACCACCTCCAACATCCACCCCAACTTCCAAAACCACCATAAACCGCTACCTTTCACCACAACCTCCACTTCACCTCTCTATCCTTTATCACAACCAGCCAAAACCAAGCCAGCCGAGCTCCACCACGCAACTTCCAGCCTCCACGCGCACCACCGCGGGAACCCGTCCACCACCGTGTTGCGCCGCTGTCCCAGAGCCGTCGAACCAGAAGCCACCCACCAAGGTCCGGCCTAGCCCCGGCGAACCAGAAGTCGCTTACTGTGATTGAGCCACCGAACCGCTCCACCCTTAACCTCCGTGCACCTCGCGTCACAGCCAGCCTGCCCACGCCTCGGATCGTGACAGAACGTCTTTCTCCTCAAGCCGTTGAACACCACGCCACGCCGTAGGCTAGATCCGAGCCCTGCCGCGCCACTGCCTTTGTCTCACCGTTGAGCTCGTGAAGTCTCCTTCTCCCTGGTGTGTGCTCTGTTAGTGCTTCTGAGTCCTCAAATTTTCATTTCCATTTCTAAGCAGAGTCACACTGACGGTAAAGAGAAGGTTTTTACTTTCTTTTCTTATTAATTTGTTGACTACTTGATTGACCAAACTCTGCATGACAAATGAAAAACTATTTATAATGGATCTCATCTTATCTTTTACTCTGAATCACGTGGGCTACTGCTTCAAGCCAATAATGATACTTTTTTTTTTGTAAAATAAAAGGAGAAGAGTAAAAGAATGTAAAAATGGCAATAAAATAAAAATAGAATAAAAAAATCAAAATGTACTTTTAAATTCAATTGTTTATTATTTTTCAGATTAGTGTTATGATGATGTTCATTTATTTAGTAATATATTTTATATTGTGCTTTTTTTGATTTATGAAAAAATAAATAAAAAAATAAAAAGTAAAAAATAAAGAAAATTTTGAAAATAAAATAAAATTTGGTTAAAGTTGTTTGATTTGTGATATTTATATTTAATCTCATTTTTTAGATCATTAAAAATTGTGTTTACTTGTTTGTCTTTATACATTTAAAAAAAAATATTAATCAATGCAATGATCAATGATGTTGATTGAATAATAATGTTATCTTCAATGTCGTTCAGATCATAAGAGTTTATCGAGTAGTCCAAAGGTTAACTTGAACTCAACTCAAGCAAGAATGGTTTTGTTCCCAAACAAAAATTCTTTTCAAAATCTTTTCCTTAATTAAAATCAATTAATCCACAGTTATTTTTTAAAGAACTACGTGACTTTGAGTTCCCCATTGCACCAGGAGATACGTAGGAGCAAAAATTCATTTCTGTCAAGCCAAAAAATAAATTTTCACAATTTGGTTATTCCTTTTTTTTTCTCTTAAAATAAAAAAAATAGTTATAAAGTCTTTTTTTTTAAAAAGGGTAAAAATAAATATATTTGAGATTATTAAATTTTGCACAACTAACATAAGGATCTGCCTAGAATGGGCAAGTAGTAGTAGCTAACACATTCCCTACCAGTAATCGACTCCCGAATCCAAACTCATTTTCAAAAGACCAGTTTGCCTGATTAAAGGGTTTTTATAATATTTTTTCAATTTAAATAAACATTGGTGACGACTCTATTAATTTTTCTAAAATTGAATATTTTCTGGTCGTCTCCGTCATGATCCCTATTGCAACATAATCATATATTTTTTATATTTTTATTAATTACTATATTATTCTTCACTTTTTTAGATTAAAATATTTGTGTTTATTAGATTAGAGATGATTATTAATATATTCATGTATATAATAATAACATTATTAGACTGGGAGTAGTGACGATATTATTAGACAGGAGTAATGACTTTGGTTGCCAATGTGTCCGATGGCGGTCGACAGCGAGCATGTTTGATGGTGATCACCAGCATGGTGTGGCATATTAAAGATAGCATTTATCAATGGAGGAATTTTTTTCACTGGTATTTTAATTGCTTGATTCTATATTATACCTTAATAGGATTCCAATATTTCCATTTTTTTTTCCTATGGCCATCAGTCCTTCTAGTTTTCAACAGGGTTACTCAAGCCCAGTGCCATATCCTGTCTTTCTCTCACTTCAAACATGAAGAACACACCCTTTTCACTTTCTGGTCCAAGTAAATCTTCAAATTGTTTTTACGGGTATCCTGTCTTCAAATTGTCTTTGTTGTAGAATGTTTACATTTTTTATATTAAAATTCCTCTCATGTCCATCTCTGGTTGCTTTCGAGGACTGTTTAAATGATATTGGAAATGACCCAGAAGGGTTCACAAGTTCAGAGGGGATTTGGATATGTGAGGACTATTCACATGCATGACTGTTTTACAATAGGCTTTTTGTTCACAGGAATGTTTTAAGGGTTATGTTATCAATGGGAAACTCATCTGTCACGAGCCTGTTATTAAACCAAAGATATACCATATCAAGATTGTTTTGCAGCATTATAAGAAATGAAGTGTTATTAAAAGATTGTTATTGATTCATTTGCCTTTTTGATAGACATTTGTCAACTGACTTTTTATTTATTTATTTCTGTTTCAGTTTCCTTTTTGGTTCAAACAGTGATTTATTTTATCTTGTTATTTTCCCATTATGAAATAGTTATTTCTTCTTTTTGGTGCATGTGCTTTTTTCTTTTGTAGCTTCCTTTCTATTTAAAATTTAAAATCAGATTCTGAGGTCTGAGCTCTATTAAAGGAAGGAAGATACACATTCCTAATTAGAAGAGACATCACTCTAATGACATACTTGACAGCTTTAAGGTTTGAAAATGGGTTGGAGTTCTCAATTACGAGGCCATTTGGCTTGGTTGGACCTCATTGCTGTAGTATATTTCCACGTTGTATCTATATTCATCACTAACTTAAATTCTCAAACTTCTGCATTTATATTCATCACTAACTTAAATTCTCAAACTTTTGCTGCTTGGATGTTTTTCGTTCATTAAAATGAATTGTTCTATGTTCAGGTGTCTCTGGAGTTTCTATTTTTGGTTACGAGTTCCTTTACTGTGTGACTTTTATGCAAGCATAGAAGACTATTAATTTTTGTCAATTAACTAATAAATTAGTTTGGCTTATTATAACCTGAGTGTTCTTACTACACTTGAAATATTGGCATGTGTCTCTGCAAAATGAAGTGAAAGAAAGTGTGTTTTTAAATATCTTGATTTCATGATCATTTCATTTTTATTAATTAGGTACTTTTGTTTGTAAAATATTTGGATGTGCATAAAGATGTAACATGTCATCTTTATACATAAGAAATAAAAAGTTAAGAAAAAAATGAGTTATACTAAACTCAACACAAAAAGTCATCATTTCTATTCAATTTTTTTAAATGTGTGTAAAAATAATATGTTATATTTATATATAATTAAGAATTTCTCTTTGTTTGGTTATGATTTTCTATGACATTGATATTCAAAGTAATACATTGAGCAATATGTATTGCTAATGTAAATAAAGAATATAAAGCTTTTCATAGCATTTTCCGTCTTAAGAGATGATTGATAATGGGCAAATACTTATTTTCCTGTAATGGGTGATCCGTCAAGTGCAATATGCGGATATCCTTGAACTATCATATCATATTTTACGTTATTTTTGTTATTATATACTTCACATTTGTGGCTGTGTCATTCTCAATTTGGTTTTTTGTTTGTCATCCTTAATTGTGACCTAATTAACAAAATATGATTTTAGGAGATGTTTTTAATACTCTTAAATGGTTTTGGAGCATCAATGCTCCTATTTTTACACCATTAATTTTGTTTGAAAAATGATTGAAAAATAATCAACAGATCATATTTTATACCTGTAATATTAATAATAAATAATCTCTAATACAATGAGTAATTACAAGTTTGATCCCTAAAATATTTCAAATTTACAAAATGAAACCCTATGATTCTGTTCCTTCTACCTTCTAATTCAGCTCCCTGAGGCATGGAGGACCCAGACCCCTCCATCACCCAAACCCTATTCACCAACATAACCATCTTCCTCACCATCCCTAACTACAATATCGACGCGCGATTAAACGGCAGGATCGAGGCACGACTGCATGGATCAGGGTTTGAGCAAGGCGGATCTGGCTCTGCGATGTCACGGGCGACAGATCGGACGATTTCTGCACCGGTCTCGATTTCGACAACTTGTTGGGTCGTAGAACTGTTCTAATCTGGGCTCAACGGGTCACTGGGTCGTGGATCGATGGAGCGCAACTAGACTGGGTGAATCGTCGGTGCGGTTCACCGGCGAAGCGTGGAGGTTCGATTTCCCGAAAGTGATGGTGCGTGTTGTGGTGCTCTAATCTGGGTTGCATGACTTCTTGATTGTCACTATTACTTTTTGGGGTCCGTTTACGGTTTTGGTCCAACAAAGATGGTGGTGATCTTGGCGCATAGGTAGAAGGGAACCACGTGGTGAATTTGATGAAGTTCTGGTCAGCGAACTTGGAGCCATAAATGAACTCGCCGCTGGTGTCATTTTCGGCAGTGAAACTTAGTAGTGGGCTTGCCAGAAAAAGAAAAAACTCAATAGAGAAGAAGAACAGTAAGAATTTATGATGAAAATAAGAGAAATATAAAGTTTAAATAATAAATAATTATGTTTTTTAAAAATAAAAAACTGTTGATTACCTATTACTCTAGGTAACTTTGATGGAGCATTGATACTCAAATCTTCTTTAGGTGCATTGTAAACGTTGCCATGATTTTAAGCATTGAAATGTATTTTTTTTTTTCATTTTTGTGAGCTCTTAGGCTTAAACTAATGCTCTTCCATTTATGTCCAGTGATTTCTTAACACCATGAGAGCCGACCAAGGTGCAATGATACTAGGCATTATGCATACAAATTGTTTTAAGATTTAGCCAAAATTTCAAATATGGATCATTTGTTATGAGTAAGCTCTTCTATATGAAATGCATGATAGTAATGAGGATAAGGATATTTAGTAATTCAGTTATCAAATAGTTATCCAAGTTGTTATCAGTTTGTTATTGAGTTATGTTTTTATAGTTATATAGGATCCTTATCTTCTTAAATCTGTTCTGTTAAATCTGTTTTGAGATGATAGGCTTAGATCAATTCAGTTGAGAGTTTGTTAGGCTTCAGTCTGTATAAATACACTATATGTTTGATGGAATGATCAAGAGAGAGAATATTCATTTTTTACACAAGTTTTACAGTTCAGTTCTATGTTTTATGATGGCATCAGAGAACGATCCAGAGGACTCTGACAAGAAAGACGCCCTCCCCAAGGGTGTCAAGCCCACTAAAGACGATTCCTTCAAAGATGACAAGCCTAGCACCATGATTTCTTCAGCCTATCACTTGAATTCATCAGACAATCCTAGAACTCCCCTTGTGGCAATACCGCTAAAAGGGGACAATTACAGAAATTGGGTAAGATCCATGAAGGCTGCATTGAGGGCAAAAACAAAGATGGGTTTCATTGATGGTTCAATCAAGAAACCCCTCCAAACTTCTGCAGAATACCACGATTGGGATAAGGCAGGCTCTATGGTCATAGCTTGGATCATCAACTCAATTGATCTTGCACTTCATGGAAGCATCTCTCACGCAACTACAGCCAGAGATATATGGCTCGATCTTGAGGAGCGTTTTGCTCAAACTAATGCACCACGCATCCACCAGCTATGGCATGAACTTTGCTTGATGCAACAAGAACCAGGGATCAGCGTGACAGAACATTACACGATATTCAAAAGCGTTTTTGATGAGCTAAGTGAATTGCAGCCGCTGCCTGAGTGTACTTGTAGTGCCTCCAAAGAACTTGCGCAGAGAGAAGAAGAGCAACGCGTTCACCTTTTTCTGGGAGGACTGGACAGCGATCGATATACGTATGTCAAAGGATCAATCCTCAACACAGACCCCCTGCCTTCACTCAGACGAGCTTTTAATCACATCCACAGAGAAGAATCCCGAGTCTTGGCTGAAAGAGGTAGAGAGGTGAAACATGATGTTGGTGCAGTTTTTCATTCTAACAAAACAGAAGCTGGTGTAGCCTATTATTCCAACAAGACCAGGAACAAAGATTACAAAGATGGGCCAAAACCAAAGTGCGATCACTGTGGAAAAATTGGCCATGAGAAATCAAAGTGCTTCGATATTGTGGGATATCCACCTCACTGGGACATGCGCAGAGTAAACAGGAGATATTCTTCCAATTCAGGGGGAGCACGACTAGCTTGGGCTGACAATAATCAGAACAAGAATGCAAATCCAGAGGGAAACAATGCTGCTTTCCATGGAACCCGTGCGAATAACACAGAAAGTCATCAAGAAAACATGCTTAGTAATAAATTTATTTTTAATACACATTGTTGGGTGCTGGACAGTGGAGCATCCCATCACATGACTCCACTATATCATCTCCTTAACAATGTGTCTGATCTTCCAGAACCACTACACATTTCAGTTCCAAATGGAGAAGTGGTCTTAGTTAAGAAAAAAAGGGAATGTGACCCTAGACAGAAACATAACACTATTAGATGTTCTCTTCATTCCTCAATTCTGTTACAATCTGATTTCCATTCATAAGTTGTCCAATGATATGAATTATATAGGAACTTATTGTGCTAATGATTGTGTAATACAGGACTTAACCAGGAAGAAGAAGATTGGATCAGGTGATGTGCGTGATGGGGTCTACATATTCAAAATAGTAGAAGAAGGAGCATTGTTAGCAAACTGCACTCAAGACAAAAGTGTTCTTTGGCATGCCAGGATGGGTCATCCTTCTATTAGGAATATGTCTAGACTCTCTAGAATCATTAAGTTTCCCTTAGATACAAATAAATTGGAATGTTGTGATGTTTGTCATCGTTCTAAACAATGTATGATTTCTTTTCCTTTGAGTGATAGTAAAGCTAATAAAATCTTTGATTTAATTCATTGTGATCTCTGGGGAAAGTATCATACACTATCACACAATGGCTCACATTATTTCTTGACAATAGTAGATGATCATTCTCGAGCTACATGGGTATTTTTACTGAAAGAGAAGTCCGAGACAGCTAGTCACCTCATTAATTTTTGTAAGATGGTCACAACACAGTTTGCAACCAAAGTAAAAGTCATTAGGAGTGATAATGGAACTGAATTTATCAATTCAAAGGTTCAGAGTTTTCTCCATGATGAAGGAATTCTCCATGAAACTTCATGTGTTCACACACCTCAGCAAAATGGACGAGTGGAAAGAAAGCATCGCCACATTCTCAATGTGGCTCGTGCTCTTCGTTTTCATGCTAATTTACCCCTGCATTTTTGGGGAGAATGTGTACAGACCACTGTCCACCTTATAAATAGGACACCAACTATAGCTAATGAAGGAATGATTCCTTATCAATTGCTATATGGTAAGACTCCATCCTATGAACATTTGCGGGTATTTAGTTGCCTTTGCTATGTAAAGACACCAACAAAACCCAATGATAAATTTGATGCTAGGGCTCATAGATGTATTTTCATTGGATATCCTCGGGGACAAAAGGGTTGGAGAGTATACAACCTAAACACTAAAGAATTCTCAGTCTCAAGGGATGTTAAATTCTATGAACATCTCTTTCCATATAGACAACACGAAGAAGACAGTAGCATAGCAACTATTTATCCCAATTATCCTTCATTAGATGGGATGGATCAACCAACTGTTATGCATGACAGTGCTGCATTAATTGATGGAGGCCATGATTCTAGCAGTGTAAATTTTAACTCAAGGGAGCCAACCACTGATATGCCTATGCAGCAAGAACCCTCATCACCTATTGCATCAGCCGATGCAAAACATGAAGCATTACCATCAAAGGAAACCACCTTAACTGTACCAGAACCAAGAGTTAGGAGACCTCCAACATACTTAAATGATTACTACTGTGGTACAGCAGTCCAAGACCCCCCACGCATCACCTTGACGTCCACTTCTTCTTCTGGTAAGCCTTATCCCATCTCACAGTACATTGGTTACAATAATTTCTCTTCTTCACATAAAGCATTCCTTTCGGCCATCAAGTCAAATGATGAGCCTAAACATTTTAAACAGGCCGTCCAATTTCCACAGTGGCAAGAAGCAATGTCACAAGAGATTAAGGCATTGGAAGAAAACAATACCTGGACATTGGAACCACTCCCAGAGGGAAAGAAATTGGTTGGATGTAAATGGGTCTACAAGATCAAATACAAGGCAAATGGGGAGATTGACAAGTATAAGGCACGGTTAGTTACCAAAGGTTACACCCAAGTTGAAGGGGAAGATTTCATAGAAACTTTTGCTCTTGTGGCTAAAATGACAACAGTTAGATGCTTGTTATCAGTAGCAGTTGTTAAAAATTGGGATCTCCACCAAATGGATGTTAGCAATGTCTTTCTCCATGGAGATCTTGATGAAGAGGTGTATATGGCTGTTCCTCCTGGTTATGTAGTAGCTAACCCACACCATGTATGTCACTTACAGAAGTCACTTTATGGTCTTAGGCAAGCATCTAGAAATTGGTATGCTAAGCTTTCTCAGGCCTTGTTGCACTATGGTTTCAAGTAATCCAGTGCTGATCATAGTTTGTTCACCTTCTCTTCGGGCTCCACCTTCATTACTATTCTAATCTATGTTGATGATTTAATCATAGCCAGTAATGACAGTATAACATGCAACAAATTCAAGCAATATCTGAGTGAATGTTTTCACATGAAAGATCTTGGAAGGCTTAAATACTTTCTAGGACTTGAACTTTCTTATGGAAATACAAGTTTGTTCCTCTGTCAACAGAAATACACTCTTGACATTCTAAAAGAATGTGGTATGCTAGATTGTAAACCTTGTGGTTTTCCTATGGAACAACATCATGGCTTGTCAGCTGAAATAAGTGAGCCATACTCAGATCCTCCACAATACAGGCGCCTTATTGGTAGATTGATCTACCTCACTATCACTCGACCCGAGCTCACTTATTCAGTTCACATCTTGAGCCAATTTATGCAAGAGCCACGCCAACCGCATTGAGAAGCAGCCATGCGTGTTCTTCGTTACCTAAAGCCCTCTCCGGGACAAGGAGTTTTACTCACTACAAGAAATTTGAGATCTGGCGACAGAATTTTGCGAGGGATAATTTTTCCTCGCTGTTCCCTCGCTGATCAGCGAGGGATCTGCGATGGAAATCTTAGCCCTCGCAAAATTTCAAAAATATAATATGGGAAAAAATAACGAGTTAATAGCGAGGGAATTGAGAGGGAAAATATCCCTCGCTAAAATTAGCGAGGGTATTACAAGGGATATTTTCCCTCGCTGAATATTAGAGAGGGAATTGAGAGGAATATTTTCTCTCGTTAACTGACAAAAATGTAGCGAGGGAAAGTTCCATCGTAAATCCCTCGCAAAATAAACCTAATTACAAATCCCTCACAACTGTGCTTACCTCTCACTATCACCTCCTCCCTCACAGCTGCGCTCACCTCTCACTATCACCTCCTCTATTCTGCTCTCACTCTCACCTCTCTCTGCTCACCTTTCCCTCTCACTCTCCATCTCGTTCTCACTCTCACTCTCAATCTCGCTCTCTCAATCTCGCTCTCTCTCTCTATTCTCGCTCTCCCTCTCCCTCTCCCTCTCCCTCTCAATCTCACTCTTACCTCTCTCTGTTCTAGTCTCCATCTCCCTCTTACTCTTAATTTCACTCTCACCCTCCTTCTAAGCACGATAGCCACGCGACGACGCTTATAGCAGCTCGCCCACTCTGTTCCCCTCCTTCTGAGCACGACAGCGACGCCACCCAAGCGAGCGATAACCCTGCAGGTAAGTTATCCCACCCCTTTCTCTTACACACTCATAAATGGCATTATTAATTCTAATAGGTTTTGAAAATGCAGGTGGGAAGCTCGTTTATCTGAGCACAAAGAAGAGAGCCCCCGGACCCAAGTGCCCCATTACTGGAAAGAGGATTCTGGGGTATGCATATTTCATTCCTCTTTTAATTTTTTTTTTACTTGGATAAGAATATTACTCTCGCTTACATAATAATTTCTCTCGAAAAATGGTTCAAAGACCCTCCCAAATCCACCCCACTTGCTTGAACAATGAATTTAGTTTTAATGCAATGTAAATGTAAGTCATCCAATATCCATAGGTGCCCATAACTCTGGTTGTAACGTGTGTGTTTGATCCTCTCGACCCCATTTTTGCTAGTCCAAAATCGATAATTTTGTGTGAAATCCTATATTAAATGAACCACATGATACGAGGATTCACATATCATTGTCAAGTGTTTTATTTTGTCCATTTTGTGGGCATCTGTCATTTCTGTCTGATGTCTGTTACTCTTGGTCTTTATTTTGTTCACATGTCATGCATCAAGTGTTTTATTTTGTTAATTTTGTGGGCATCTGTAATTTCTGTTCTAATGTCTGTTACTTTTGGTCTATAAATTATCCAGCTATCTATTTGAATCATTTGAAAAGCTAAGCTATATGCTTATGACATCTCTAGAATAGTAATTATGTATTGTTAATAAAACATAATCAAATACCCTGTTCTAAATTTTCTGATTCAAAAAGGCTGAGATCGAGATATGTATTTTGAACCAGAATGATATTTTCTAAGGTGAATCGTATTGAATCATGGTAAAATATATTTAAAAAATGCTATAAAAATATATACCTATAAAATGAAAGGAAATACTTACAATAGTAGCTTTAACCCAAAGTTAACATTAATAATATCACATATAGCCTTTAATAAACCATTAATTTTAGAAAACGCAAATGTAAAATTATATCTTTTGTTTCAAATAAAAAAATTCCATTTGTCTTTTTTTTGAGTAACGACAAACAAATTGAATAACAAGAGTGAATTTTAGTTTAGGATATGAGTCAGTGGTCATGAAATCCATCTTTTTTACCCTCTTTCTTGGTGAGTGGGCCTGTTCATTGACCTTTAAATTTTTGGAAAACTTATTCCTTGAAAATTTCAAATTCTTAAATTCCATTATTCACCGCATGAAAACGACTGCTGGAACTCTACCCGTCATCCTGCTAGAACTTCATGGTCATAAATAACTGGAGTGGCTAGGCTTGCAGTTCTATCCCTAGTTGGGTAGCTAATCTAGTGTATCCTTGGAAAAGAGAAGATAGAAATGGAGACTAGGGAAGCCTTTCACTAATGATATTCTAATTAAGATAATAGGTGGTGCTACCATATCAAAGTGAATCTGGCCATGATTCTCCACCACTATAGCATTCTCAGGTTAAGAGAAATTGATAGAATCCCGTTAAGCATCACATTAGCATCATCGCTGGTCTGTTCGTGGAAGGCATAAAGAATACCATCAATCAGAATATCTTCCAACCGGGTATCTATGTCAGATGCTCCTAAGTTAGTGACCACCTTCTCAATAGTTTCCATAACCATTTGCCTGTAAGGTTCATGGTAGTCAGTATCGTAAGAATCGTGATTTGATTCTTACGATTCGATACGAGTCAGTCCTCTAACGATACAAATCGATTGCTGTATCGTTTTCATCTCTGAATCGCACTGCGAATCGGTTGATTCGCAGTGGAATCGCAAGACTCGCGAATCTACAGCGATTCGTGCGATTCTTGCAGGGATGGGTCGCGAATGCAGAAATGGGTCGCGCATAGCAGAAGCTCCAGAACGGTCGAGCATGGAGAAGTTGCAAAATGCCCAACCAAAAGCAACAGAACCGGTCACGAAGTTACAGAATGGGAAGCAGCAAACGGGTTGTGCGAAGCTCAAATAGGTCGCGTGAAGCGGGTCACGCAGAGCAGAAGCGGGTCGTGATAACTACACAGAATGCAATTATTTGTGCTCTATCCTTGTGCTAAAATGAATGCTATTTCCTTGTTTAAATGCATATTTAGAGGGTTTTGTGCTTATAATTGTCATATTCTGATTCTAAGCCTTTCTGATGTGTTATTGTGCAAAATTGTGCTTAAATGATTATGGATTAGGTAGATTTATATATGATACTGATTTGGTGTTTTCTCTATGTTAAGAAAGGCTCCAAACAAGGTCAAATATGGAGCAATTGAGCTTAAAGAGGAAGAGGAAGCCAAATTAGTCATTCAGTGGTCAACGTCGCGGTGCAAGTCAGAGCACGCCGCGGCTCAAAGAGCATTTTCAGGCTTGTTGTACTTGGACCCGAGGCAAGAGTGCCGCGGCGTAAGAAAGTGAACGTCGCGGCGGTACATAGACTGACCCATTGGGCGTCGCGGCACACATATGGGGATGCCGCGGCGTGAAGGCGGCTGCTGAGCTTATAAATAGTTTTATACGTTTTTCTCTAGAACTCTCTCCCATTTTTCTCTCTATTTTTTTGAGTTTTGGCCATTTGGCCATTTCTCTCTTTTTAGGTTTTGTTAGTTTAGTTAGTTTAGGTTAGTTTTAGGTTAGATAGCTTGGCTAGATCTCCATGGATGGTGGATTGGAGTCAAGGATTAAAGGATTGAAGGAGGATTCAAGCTTCAAAGACAAATCCATGAGCTTCTTTCTCTCTTTTCCCTTTCTCTCTTATCTTCCTTATCTTTTGTATAGCTAAGCTATATTTTAGGATACTTTGAATCCTTTTATTTATATTAATGATGTGTTCTTCTCTGAGTTCGTGTGGATGTTTGATTATGGTTCAATCATTATCTGTGTTTAATGCTTGTTCTTGGTTGACCTCAATTGCATGATCCTAATATTGGCAAATGAACTAGACATAGGGATTTGTTGATATAGATATGGTATGGTTGATGCATGTTCGGTGAGTTCAATTGGCTTGGATGAGCTGATTCGTTAATAGGATAGAAATATACCTATTAGCCATGTATAATGTGTAATTGAGAATAGATCGTTCATGAGTGGAAGTTGAGCCGGATCTCAAGGAAACTTAGTGAGTTAGGCAATTGAAATCAGGGTTGATTGACCTAGACATAGGCTTTTGACTAATGAAGATTCTCAAGCTAACCTAATCAATGCATTTGTGTTTATGAGTGGAATTGCACGTTGTTGATAGATATAGGGGGTGAAGGAGGATTTCCTGAAACCTAACCGCTTTTAGGTTTATTACTTTTGTAGATTCTATAGTTTTATATTATTTTCCTATTTTATGTCCTTGTCTAGAATTGATTAAGCTACTAGTTGGTATTTAGCTTTATATCGTAATATCCTCGTGGGAACGAACTTTTACTCTGTATCTGTATTACTTGTGCGACCCGTGCACTTGCGGTTAGCAAATGGGCAAACACATTTTGACCATAACAAGTTTTTGGCGCCGTTGTCGGGGATAATTTTTATATTGCTAATATCAACAATGAGTTTGATTAGTTCTAATTCAAGTTGTATATAAGTTGTATATAATCTATGTTTCGTTTCTATTTTGTTTTAGTTTCGAAGAAGAAGCCGGGTGATTTCATTCAAACGAGGCCCTTGTGGGAATTCGCGACTCCTGGAAAGGATACCCTTGGATTAAGTTCTTGAAGACTACTCATCCTTAGCACTTCAATTTTGGTGACAAAGTCCTGTTGGGACTATAACTCAGGCCCTTCATGGGAGGGAATCCCATGTTTATGTTCATTTATTATTTTTCCTTTATGCTTAAATAAGTAGTGTATTGTGTTTTGTATGTCTGTATATATATGTTCATGTTTAGTTAGTTTTGTTAATATGTTTATGTTGTTTATGTTAGCATATTAGTATGTTAGTTGTGTTAATATGTTTTGTTAATATGTTAGTATGTATATGTGTTAGTAGGTTAGTATATATGTATGTTCATTAGGTTAAATTTATGTTTTTGATTAGTTTTTAAGTTTTAAGTTTGTTTTAGTTGTATATAGATTAGTAAGTTGTTTTTATGTTTAGTTAAGAGTGTGTTGTACATTTTTGTAATTTAGCTTTTTGAAAAAGTTTTGTTACAGCTAGAGACCCATAAGAGCCAAACTCAGCAGCAAAACTGTGTTTGCTGCTAAATTTAGCAGTTTAGGTGGTCACGCCACGGCACAAGGTAGTGCACGTCGCGGCGTAAGGGGCGTTTTCTGCATAATTCTGCAGCTTTTGTGAGCGCCGCAACCTAGTGATGGGGCGCCGTGGCGCTGAACCCCTATTTTTGCTATTTTTGTTTATATTTTTGTTATTTTTCTATTTTTTTTAGTATTTAGTAATGCTCAGTACTAGTCTCAGGTTCCCTATAGACCATGATCTTTAAAGATATATTTCATTTTAGGTTTGGGGGAGTATCTTTACATGTTTTGCTTCCTTTGTGCTTAATGTTAACATGTATTGGTATTTTGAGTATGCAATGATTTTAGTCATTATATTTTCATGTTTATATTCTATTTTGACTATCACTGATGTGCTGATGACAAAATTTTCAATTTTCACTTTATGCAAAAGATGTTGTGCATGCTTGAACTTAGAAAGTGATTCCATTTGAATGCATGCCATGTTGCCAGGATGCTGGTGTTGTTTTTGGTTGTTCATGATTTGAAAGGTTGCTATTTGCCCCCTTTTCAGTGAAACCTTATGTGATTCTGATGCATGTGAAACAATTTAGTTACTTTTGATGCATGATTTACATCTCACTTAGATGCAAGTGTAACTTTGAAAATGATAAAAGTGCATGTTTTGAGAATATTTATGGATGTACATGTAGAGTTTTGATTATCCTAGAGATTATTTTTGAACTCTCTTGAGGCGAAATCCTAGGTTGTGCATGATTGAGGAAATGATTAGGGCATTGTTTGGACCGATTGAGCCTTAAAAAGCTTACCATGATATGATGATATCCTTAGGTCCCTTTTTGAAGCCTTATACTGTTTGGCCTTATTTGTTTTTCATCACCATTGTGTTCGTTAACCTGTTAACCATTCTAATGCATGTGAAAGCATGTCATTTTCTTCCTACCTTTATTGTTTGTTGAGTATATGATGTGTTATTTCTTGAAATGAGTCTGATGGTTAGGGGTATGCTTATTCAATTCAAAATGAGCCTGAAGGAACCAGATGCAAAACAAAGAAAAGAAAAAGCATTGCTTTGCAAAAATAGAAAAGAAAAGAAAGCAAAAATAAAAGAAAAAAAATGAAAATAGAAAAGAAAAGCAAAAGCTTAAGAAAAGTAAAGTTCAAAAAAGCATCGAAAATGGTTCTGGCAAGTTTTATGCATTCACAAATGAATACCCTGCTAGTATCAGTTTATGACTCATGTCTTGAAGTAGTATGTTGTGTATCTCAATATTTGTATTGTACCTTTCCCGTTCATTTCTTTCGCCCATACCATTAGCCTTACATTTTAAGCTGATTAAGTCCCTTTTGATCCTCAATCTTGTGTGATTTACATTAATGGAGAGAGAGTTGATTTACAATTTTGTGAATTCTGTGAATCATATACATGTATGATTGTAAACTTATCTGAATGTGTATGACTTGATTTGAAGAAGTTTATCTTGCATGTTTATGATAAATGTGAATTGCATGAAGAGTTGTCTGGATTAATAGCATGAGTAGGATTGTATATGTATGGAACTGTTTACGGGGCATTTGTACTTTTTGAGGATTGATGCAGTCTGTACACACTAGTATTTGTTTTTCAATGAAAAGAAGATTAAAATGATAGTTGCTGAATGAAAAAATTTGATTTTAATGTTTAAGTGATTTACTTAGTTCTATTTTGTTTTGCTTGAGGACTAGCAAAATGTAGGTTTGGGGGTGTGATAACTACACAGAATGCAGTTATTTGTGCCCTATCCTTGTGCTAAAATGAATGATATTTCCTTGTTTAAATGCATATTTGGAGGGTTTTGTGCTTATAATTGTCATATTCTGATTCTAAGCCTTTCTGATGTGTTATTGTGTAAAACTGTGCTTAAATGATTATGGATTAGGTAGATTTATATATGATACTGATTTGGTATTTTTTCTATGTTAGGAAAGGCTCCAAACAAGGTCAAATATGGAGCAATTGAGCTTAAAGAGGAAGAGGAAGCCAAATTAGCCATTCAGTGGTCAACGTCGCGGCGCAAGTCAGAGCACGCCGCGGCGCAAAGAGCATTTTCAGGCTTGCTGTACTTGGACCCGAGGCAAGAGCGCCGTGGCGTAAGAAAGTGAACGTCGCGGCAGTACATAGACCGACCCATTGGGCTCCGCGGCGCGCATATGGGGACGTCGTGGCGTGAAGGCGCCTGCTGAGCCTATAAATAGTTTTTATACGTTTTTCTCTAGAACTCTCTCCCATTTTTCTCTCTATTTTTCTGAGTTTTGGCCATTTGGCCATTTCTCTCTTTTTAAGTTTTGTTAGTTTAGTTAGTTTAGGTTAGTTTTAGGTTAGATAGCTTGGCTAGATCTCCATGGATGGTGGATTGGAGTCAAGGATCAAAGGATTGAAGGAGGATTCAAGCTTCAGAGATAAATCAATGAGCTTCTTTCTCTCTTTTCCCTTTCTCTCTTATCTTCCTTATCTTTTGTATAGCTAAGCTATGTTTTAGGATACTTTGAATCCTTTTATTTATATTAATGATGTGTTCTTCTTTGAGTTTGTGTGAATGTTTGATTATGGTTCAATCATTATCTGTATTTAATGCTTGTTCTTGGTTGGCCTCAATTGCATGATCCTAATATTGGCAAATGAACTAGACATAGGGATTTGTTGATATGGATATGGTATGGTTGATGCATGTTCAGCGAGTTCAATTGGCTTGGATGAGCTGATTTGTTAATAGGATAGAAACATACCTATTAGCCATATATAGTGTGTGATTGAGAATAAATCGTTCATAAGTGGAAGTTGAGCTGGCTCTCAAGGAAACTTAGTGAGTTGGGTAATTGAAACCAGAGTTGATTGACCTAGACATAGGCTTTTGACTAATAAAAATTCTCAAGCTAACCTAATCAATGCATTTGTGTTTATGAGGGGAATTGCATATTGTTGATAGATATAGGGGGTGAAGGAGGATTTCCTGAAACCTAACCGCTTTTAGGTTTATTGCTTTTGTAGATTCTATAGTTTTATATTATTTTCCTATTTTATGTCCTTGTCTAGAATTGATTAAGCTACTGGTTGGTATTTAGCTTTATATCGTAATATCCTCGTGGGAACGAACTTTTACTCTGTATCTGTATTACTTGTGCGACCCGTGCACTTGCGGTTAGCAAATGGGCAAACACGTTTTGACCCTAACAGGTCGCGCAAAGCAGAAGCTCCAGAACGGTCGCGCATGGAGAAGTTGCAGAACGCCCAACCAGAAGCAGCAGAACCGGTCACGAAGCTGCAGAACAGGAAGCAGCAAACGGGTTGCGCAAAGCTCAAACGGGTCGCGCACGAAAACGGGTCTGGTTTTGTGCGACCCGGTTCTAAAAATCCATTTTTGAGGGGTTTTTTTGCAAATTTTTTTATGGGCTTGGAGGGAAAGGCCGAATCTTTCCCTCCCATTAATCCCAAACAATAATGTTAAATAAACAATGACCTAATATTAGTCCCCACTCTCTGCCTCTCTCCCACATTTTGTCAGTTTGCCCTTTACTTTTTTTCTCTCCCACGAAGCTGCTTTTTTGTCTCTTGGGAATGACGAATGATGATCATTAGATTATGTATTAGGTTTATATTGGTTTATATCTACAATGATGATCATTGATCTTGAATATTGGTTTATATTTCAATTTATTTGACTATGTAGTGAGTTATTTGATTTCAAAATACTAATATCTAGATATTTTTAATATTTCTTTATGTAAAAATATATTTTATATTATTTTAAATTATTGGTCATGAATCTTACGATCCATGATAAGATTCGATTCACGATTCAAAAAATAGGTCTTCTGATTCACGATTCGAATCCCGATTCGACAACCATGGTAAGGTTCACTCTCATCTTTAAGATCCTCAACAATTCTCCCAGTAATATCGGCAACGCTAACTTTGTTTGCTATCTCTACAATAGGAAATGAGCACGTTGCTTATAGTTTCTTCGATCCAAAGCCATCTTTCTAACCCAGACGTTCTTGTTCAAAAGTCAAGGAGAATATCATTTCTAATATAATCAGTTTCCACACCCTCAGCAGGTATACCAAGAGCAGAGGCAACAACACTGAAAGCTCTAGTAGTAGTGTTCCTAACATATTCATCAATGTTGTCTATGTCAGGCCGCATAGTAGTAATCATTGTGGCCAGTGAAAACTTAAATTTTATTTATATTTTTCTCTCCTATGATGTATATTTAGGACAATCTAAATATAACATCAAATCTTGAATGTTGAAAATAAAAGTTATGAATTTCTAATGAATTATGTGTTAAGAATATTGGTTTCATTTAACTTTTGATTGTGCTTTAACATATGCTTAAAGTTTTATTTTCTTATTCGAGTGAAGATTTGAGCAAAACTTTAGTTTTCCATTTGAGATTCAATATGAATGAGCATACATACTTACTGTTCGTACTGCTCATTGTATTGAATCTTGAATTGTCCAAGTGGGACAATTTGGTAAGAAAATTTTCTTTCACTTGGTTAATAGTTATTATTTAAATCTCATATCTTATACTTGTTGAAATTTTGGTCTGGTACATTTCTTTTTGTTCTCTGGGTGTATACTTAAATGTGGTAGATCTCACTGCGTTATAGTCATGCACTTGGAGACCAATGGGAAATACTGCCGAAATTTCGTCAAGTATAAAATATGAGATTTAAGAAATAACTATTAACCAAGTGTTGAAAAAGTTTCTTATCGAATAGGATAGGGCCATACCATGTTAAGAAGGATCGGTTGATATAAGGATTTGTATTAATGTGCTAAACCAATTTCAGCAATCATGAGACCCGATCGAAGTTGGATGTTACGAAGAAATGATCCTACCGGCTATGTAAGTGAAGAATTCAAGGATGAAGTTGATGATTTCATTAGGGTTGCTCAAGGAGACCCGACAGTTAGTGATGCATTAAATCGCATCCTTTGTCCATGTGCTAGATGTAAGAATCGTGCTTGGAGGGAGGTATTTGGGGTAGAACAACATCTGTATAAGTACGGATTTGAGGATAGTTATGTAAATTAGACCATCCATGGTAAGGACATATGGGGGGATAGCGGCTCAACATCTATTGTCCATGATGATGAAGTGGAGCCTAGGAATCCATACGTGGATATGGTTATGGATGCCGCAGGTGATAGATTAAATCCAGAGGTTCAAGATTTAGAAGAGGATCCAAATGCGTCAGCTGCGAAGTTTTATGACTTGCTACGAGACGCTGACGAACCTTTATAGGACGGTTGCCATAAGCACACGAAATTGTCAGCTGTAACTCAACTTTTGAACTTGAAGTCAGAGTTTAACATGAGTGAGAGTTGTTATGATAGAATGATTGTCATAATTAAGAGCATGCTTCTAGAGCCTGAAAGGTTACCCAAAAACTTCTACAAATCAAAGAGAATGGTTCGTGAGTTAGGATTAGGATATGAGAAGATAGATGCGTATCTTAATCAGTGCATGTTGTATTACAAAGAATACAGTGACAAGAGACTCTACTCAGTTTGCTTAGTATGTGGACACCCACGATTCAAATCGAAGGCGGGACGTTCATCGAATAAGAAGGATGTGTCGCACTCAGTGTTGCGATATTTTTCCATTATGCCAAGACTCCAACGTCTGTTTATGTCAAAAAACACTGCACAGTATATGACTTGGCATGCGGATGGAGTGCGTCAAGATGAATCAGTGATCAGGCATCCAGCTGATGCTGAGGCTTGGAAACGATTTGATGCTACCCATCCTACATTTGCCCTAGACGCTCACAATGTTAGGCTTGGCCTATGTACAGATGATTTTAATCCATTCAGTGGTTCAACTACACCATATTCATGTTGGCCTATTTTTGTCACACCGTATAATCTACCTCTAAGTATGTGTATGAGAAGGGAATACATATTTCTCACTCTTGTGATTCTTGGACCAAAGTCACCTGGTAAAAATTTAGATGTCTATCTTAGACCCCTAATTGACAATCTGAAGATATTGTGGGATGTTGGGGTGCAAACTTATAATGCCTTGAAGAAGCAAAATTTTGATATGAAAACGACTTTGTTGTGGACAATAAGTGACTTTCCAGCCTATGGAATGCTGTCTGGGTGGAGCACTCATGGAAAACTTTCTTGTCCGCTTTGTATGAATCACAGTAAGTCATTTGTGTTGAAGCACAGTAGGAAATGTTGTTGGTTTGATTGTCATCGCCAATTTTTGCCCTTTGATCATCTATTTCGCCGTGATCGAAACTCTTTTAAGAGATCAACAGTGGAAAAATCAAATCCACCGCAACGCCTGAGTGGGACAGATGTCTTCAATAGAGTGACTCAACTTAAGGAAATCATTTTCGGCTTGAATTCAGGTAAACAAAAATAAGATGGCTTTGGTATACACCACAATTGGGTGAAGAAGAGCATATTCTGGGAATTACCTTATTGGTCGACTAATCTAATACGACATAATTTAGATGTAATGCATGTTGAGAAGAACGTGTTTGATAATATCTTCAACACTGTCATGGACATAAAGGGCAAGACAAAAGACAATGCAAATGCAAGAGAAGATTTGAAGATAATATGCAAACGTCCTACCTTGGAGCTAATAGTTGACAATGGCAAGTGTAAAAAACCAAAGGCGACGTATGTCTTGGATGCCAATAAAAGAAGGATGGTGTGTGAGTGGATAAAACAGTTGAAATTTCCTGATGGGTATGCATCGAATATCGCACGTTGCATCAATGTAGGCGGCGGGAAGATATATGGAATGAAAAGTCACGATTGTCATGTTTTTATGCAAATGTTAATTCCTCTGACATTTCATGATATCTTGCCAAAACCTATATGGGGATCGTTAACAGAACTAAGCTTGTTCTTTAAAGAAGTTTGCGCAACTGAAATTTGTGCTTCCACTATTGAGAATGCAGAGTTTTCTATCATTGAAACAATTTGCAAGTTAGAGAAGATTTTTCCTCCAGCATTCTTTGACGTGATGGAACATCTAGTCGTGCATCTCCCTTATGAAGCTAAGGCCATTGCATTACAGGTGGATGTACCCCTTTGAGAGGTGTATGCTGTACTTGAAAAGAAAGGTCCGAAATAAGACAAAAGTTAAAGGATCTATTTGTGAAGCGTACATTTTAGAAGAAATTTCTAATTTTGCTTCTATGTATTTTGATCCCCACCTATAGACCAGGCGCACTCAAGTTCCTCAGAATGACGATGGTGGGGAAGATGCAATTAATGAACGATTGTCTGTTTTTAAACATCCATGTCATCTTGTCAGGAGAGGTCAAAATAGATTCTTGATGGATGTGAAACTTCAGATTACTGAGACATATGTGCTTGTAAATTGTGGAGAAGTGGAACCTTATCTCCAGTAAGTGTACTCTCTATCTAATGAATTTGTTATTAATGTGTTAAATTTATGCTAAATATTAATTATTGTATTGAGTAGACAATTCGAGGATTCGTTAAGGGATACAGATCCCAATATCATTGATGATCAAATATTGGAAGCTCGAGATAAGGACTTCAGTAGGTGACTAAAACATCTAGTGAGTCCTTTTATCCATAATAGTGATCTATCATATTAAATTCAATGTACATTATGCTAGATGTTACAATTATTCACCGTCTATGTAATGATACAGGTTAATATAGACCAAGTCGAGGATCAAATGATACGAGAGATAAGTTACGGTCTATCTAAGTCCGTGACTTCTTACTGTGGCCTAATAGTTAATGGCTACAGATTTCATACTAAGGTGCACGGACAAAATAAAGCTACCATGAATAGTGGCTTATGTGTTAGAGGTAGTATATATAGTGAGAATGACTTCGACTATTATGGCATAATTGAAGATATATTAGAATTGTCATATGTAGGAAATTAGAACAAAGTATTTCTTTTACAATGTCATTGGTTTGACCTGATAAATGGAGTCAATGTTGATGAGAGATATGGGTTGGTTGACATCAAGTATAAATCAAGACTTCACTCAAATGAGCCATTCGTCTTAGCCGAACAAGCACAACAAGTGTACTATACAAGATACCCACAAAGCGAGAATAGAGCTAATGGTGAATGGTGGGCAGCTTGCAAGGTCAGAGCAAAACTCTTCGTGGCTGAGACATTGAATGAGGAAGGTGATGAATTGAATGACTTAACTGTCACTGATTATTACCAAGATGATGGATCCCTTGGAACACACAATCCTGTGATAGATGATGAAGCAGTCTCCTTGTTTGATGCACATGCCCAAATGGAAGAAGTTAACATACGTGATATACACTATCTAATAGACGATCTGGTTGATGATGAGTTCATTGATGACAACGAAAATAATGAAATTGATGAATTCTCAGATGAAGATGAGGAATCTTTTGCTTCAGAGTCAAGTAGTTAAAATTGAAGCTTGTTTAATAAATTTCGTTAATGGTATTTACACTAGATTATCATTATTATATTTTGAGCTTTTTGTTGACATATAGTTGCTTAAATGGAGTCATGTTTCATTATGTTTCCTTGTGCAGATATCCATCATGACCATTCAAGGTAGAGGTGCTGGATGCAGTCGTGGGAGAGGCCGTAATGTTGTATCTACCTATGATTCTCCACTAGTACAGCATTCTCAGCCCTCTCCAGGTATACCTATAGGATAATCTTTTTAATTATTATTAACTCGTAGTTTATATAAATGTAATATACATGTATTTTTTTATGTATAATTATATTAGGTGCAACTTCACCCATCGGCCCATCGACCAAGGTGCGGCCTACCATTGCGTCTAGTCCATTGACCATTGAAGGCGCATCAGCTTCTGTCCCACCTCGTACTGACCCAGCGATTTCTATGCCACCACCTGCTGACCCACCCACTAGCAGCCCGAATGTGGTGCCTTCATGTGGAGAATCAAATGTAGAAATAGATAGTAGGGAACTTATATATGTGGCGCCTGTCCCTGAACCGTAAGTACTAGTGACATATCTTCTTTTATTACATGTATTTACTTTCAGATAACTAACATTATCTTATTGTACTTACAGGAGGAGGTTTCTACCGTCAAGGGTGACACGTGACATTATGTACAATGTCATGACACGGATGCCTGTTCCGGCTAATACGTGGCGAGGTTATCCAGCTGAGATGAAAGAAATACTATTTACCGACTTCATGGTAAGTAATTGTGTTTATAGAATTATATATTATACGTTTATTAAAAAATAAATATACATACATATCCTTTGTGTAGGCTAAGCATCGGTTCACATCTGATGCTGATCGCAGCATGGCGAGAACTGTCTGGGAACAGACTATCTTGGACCGTTATCCAGACCATTTGAACAAAGCACGAGATAAGGCCTTTGAGAGGGCAAATTCAAACAACTTGGCTGATATTAAGGGCCATGGGCCCAGAGGAATGAGGACGGAAGTGTGGGATGACCTGGTCGACATTTGGCTGACAGATAAATGGATGACGAGGTCTGCAGCTGCCCGAAGGAACAGGGCAGCCATGCCTGATGCCTTGAAGCATACAGGCGGGTCGATAAGCTTTGGTCAACATAAGAGCAAGATGGTAATCTAACTTCCGCATTTAAAGTTTTAATGATAAGCATCTGTATATGAACATGTTGTAATTACTTGAGTTATTTGCCTATCTTGAGTATGATATAGTATTTTAGAGGGATTGCCTTACTTTTGATATGTGTTTCTTATATAATATTCTTCCATATGGGATTACAGGAGGCAGAGTTAAAGCATCCGATTTCTTACAGAGATCTGTATGCAAAAGTTCATAAGAAGAAAGACGGAAGCTATGTTTCTGAGTGCTCGAGGAATTTTATTGTAAGTGTCTTGTTCCTATCAACAGTCATATATATTTTAGATTGTTCATTTTTTTTATTAATATTTTTCTTGTTTTGTTATTTTTCGGAGTCATATGACACCACAATGACAGAAAAGTATGGAGAAAACTCTTCCTCTCACCCTATGGTTGACCCAGAGGTCTGGTTAGATGCGGCGGGTCCCAACAAGAAGGGACGTGTGCATGGCATAGGTAACAGCTTGCACATTGGTAATAACACCAGGCCAGCTTCATCCTCCTTGGTTGCGGGTCCTTCCCACTCTACACCATTGACACAAGACATATCTGAAGCTGTAAACACAGCAGTGGCTACAGCGATGGCTTCGTTTGTCCAGAGTCAACTTGTCCCTATGTTGGCGCCCTTCCAATTGTTTCTATCTACGATCAGATCAACAAATATTGCTCCACAACCACCATCGCAAGATTTAGGCAGGGAGGGTCGAGAGGAAGAGGAAGATGAAGACGAAGATAATTTAGACTGATTATCATTTTTTATTCGTATTGTTACATTTGTATAACTTTCAACTATATTGATTGATTGATTATTTGTATAATAACTTTTAACTATATTATTGGATTATTTTTTATAAGTTTTTTGTTGTAGCATTTTATAATTATTGGATTGTTGTTTGTCTTTGGATTTACATTTCTTGGATTGTGGTTTGATATGCGGTGTTTTAGGGAAAGTTATATATATAAACAAAGTTATAAAAAAATTTAGCTCATTAGCGAGGGATTAGCGACAGAAAACCCACACTGTATATAGTGAGGGAATAGCGAGAAAAATATTACCGAGGGATTAGCGAGGAAATTGCGAGGGATATTTAGCGAGGGATTAGCGAGGTTAATGGCGAGGGAAAATTTAGCGAGTAATTAGAGAGGAAATAGCGACTGAGTACTACAAGCCATTAGCGACTGATTAGCGAGGGAATTTAGAGAGGGAGTAGCGAGGGTATAGAAACGGATTTAATAGGAGGGAATAGCGAGGGAAATTGACAAAATTGGTAAATAATTTAGCGAACAAATAGCGAGGGAAATTCCATCGCCATTTTGCGAGGGAATATTAGTGAGGGATTAGAGAGGAATTAGCGAGAGAAATAAATTTTCTAGAGACGGATTAGAGAGGGAATACTTTCCCTTGCTAATTAGCGATGAGAAAAAAGCGAGAAAAAATTCCCTCGCTAATCCCTCTCTATTCCCTCGTTGATAATATTAGCGAGGGATTAGAGAGTGATTAGCGAGAGAAATTTCCCTCGCTGTTTCTCAAATTTCTTGTAGTGACTGTCCAGAAATAGTGATCTCCTTCTGACAAGGTACTGTGACTCAGATTGGGCATCTTGCCTTACTACAAGGCGCTCCATTTCAGGATATTTCATGAAACTAGGCAGCAATCCTATCTCTTGGAAAACAAAGAAACAGACCACTGTTTCTCGATCATCTAGTGAGGCAGAGTATAGAGCAATGTCCTATGCAACTAGTGAGATTATTTGGTTGCGCAATCTACTATCAGATCTTCAAATATTTTGTGAAAGGCCTACTCCACTGCTATGTGACAACCAATCCGCACTTTATATAGCTGCCAATCCCGTTTTCCATGAGCGTACTAAGCATATTGAAGTAGATTGTCATTTCGTAAGAGAACACATACAAGCCGGACGAATTGCCACTGCTCATTTATCCACCAAGCAACAACTAGCAGACATTTTTACCAAGGCTTTGGGGCAAAAATAGTTCCAATACTTCATTTCCAAGTTGGGCATTCATGATCTTCACTCTCCAACTTGAGGGGGAGTAATGAGGATAAGGATATTTAGTAATTCAGTTATCAAATAGTTATCCAAGTTGTTATCAGTTTGTTATTGAGTTATGTTTTTATAGTTATATAGGATCCTTATCTTCTTAAATCTGTTCTGTTAAATCTGTTTTGAGATGATAGGCTTAGATCAATTCAGTTGAGAGTTTGTTAGACTTCAGTCTGTATAAATACACCATCTGTTTGATGGAATGATCAAGAGAGAGAATATTCATTTTTTACACAAGTTTTACAGTTCAGTTCTATGTTTTATGAGATAGAATTTTGATTCAAAATAATTAGATGACGAGAAACATCCAACCAGCAAATGTTTGAGTTCCTTGTATCTAATCTATGCTTGAATATAGTAACTTGATTTCAGGATCATTTCATTTAATATTCATCAACACAAAACGAAGCACAATAATAACAAACTAACTCTCACAGCTTATTTATATGGTAACATGCATTGACACTAATAATAAACACACTAAAATAAATTTTAAATAAGAATGCCTGACAATCGGTATCAAATGTACTAAATCATTTACTTGGCTCAAATGTTTTACACATATAACGGGCTTAACAAATTTACAACAAATACTTCAAAACAACAATTACAAATCACTTTTCTTCTTATAAGACAAAAAAAGTACAATTCATGTTAATTGTCAAGCATTTTACAAAATTATCCTATAAATACATTGAATTTAAGCATATATGCCTTTTTACTTTAGTCAATGAGTATTTACTCTACTTAGACTGCTGAGAACGTGCTTGATAGAGGGGCCATAGTAATTTTAGTTATTGAGTATGCCAAAAATGGATCTTTGAAGAATTGGCTTGATGGTGGCTTAGCCATCAAGAACCAGTTCATTGCTTCCCACTATTGCTTCTGGACTTGGAGCCAAAGGCTCAGGATCTCTCTTGATGTGGCCATGTCCTTGCAGTGAGGAGCATCTTTTTAGATAAAGAATTTGGTGCCAAGATAGGAAATTTTGAGATGGCAAGGTGTGTTGAGAATTACACCGAGTACCCACATTTCTATTCAACCAAGCCTGCATCTTGGAGTTTGAGTTATTTGGCCCTTGAATATGTGGATCAAGGTATAGTTTCCCAAAGCATTGATATCTTTGCTTATGGGGAGGGTTTATTGGAAGATTTGTCTAGCCAAACACCTATAAGCAGGCCCAATGATCCGGGGAAAGGAAGCGTTTGGCTCACAGATAAAATCAAGTCCATTTTGAAGTCAAAAAATGTGAATGAACTAAGGGAGTGGATGGACAGGGGAGTCTAAATCTCTTTTGCTTCAGCCATTTTTGTGTGCTCAAGTAAGTCTCTGATATATTTATGCTAGTTGAGAAAAAGACCTTTTGACGTAGGAATTACCTCAATACCAAGAAAGTAACGAAGATCACCTAAGCCTTTAATGGAAAAAAGTAGTGGCTAAGGCTGTGATGCAGTGTTGAATGGCGTGGCTGAATTTCCTGTTAAGAGAATATCATCAACATATACCAATCCACAGAGCCGAAGAGAACCATTGATGAGGATAAATAATGAGGAGTCAGACTTGGAGCTTTGAAAACCATATGAACGCATGAAGGAGCATGGTGTTGTGAAACAAGCACGTCGTGCTTGTTTAAGCCCATAGATAGACTTTTTGTTGTGGCACACATGATCTGGATAGTTAAGGTGAACAAAGCTCGGTGATTATTGCATGAAAACTTCTTTAGAGAGATGGCCATGGAGGAAGGCGTTGTTGACGTCTAACTGGCAAATCTTCCAGTGATGCTGAAGAGTTAGAGACAGAACTAATCTGACAGTGGAGGGTTTAATGATTGGACTGAATGTTTGAGTATAATCTAGACCATGTCTTTGATGAAATCCCTTGGCAACTAGTCTTTCCTTGAAACTTGGTATAGAGCCATCAGGGTGCCTCTTTATCCTATAGACCCATTTGCAACTAACTATATTCTGTGTCATGTTTTAGGACAAATTCCCATGTGCCTTATTGTAGAAGGGCATTAAATTCTGAACTCATTGCTTCACGCCATGTAGAAGATTTGAAAGCTTGGAATACATATGTTGGTTCAAAGGTGATGGGTAGAGGGTGTTTGATGGTTAGAAGAAGCTTTTCTATTGGGTTTGTGTATATTGTTCATGGCTTAGGTTACCAGACGAGAATGAAGGATTGGTGGAGAGCCTGAGGTGTAGTCATATGGCGACTTAAGTAGTGGTGACCAAGTGGGATTTGTGGGACATGAGGTGGTAGTTGAGGAGAAATTCTTACCTAAACTCTGGGCACTCAAGTTGGGTGTACCAGGCCAATTAGGACTTAATATTTTTATGAATCTTTGTGAAATTAATTATGTGACACAAAAATCTATAAAAATATTAAGTGTTGATTGGTCTGGTACACCTATTTGGATACTCAGGGTTTAAATAAAAATTTCTCGGTAGTCGAGTTGGTGGCTTGGTTTCTGTCTTAGTGGATAAGGAAAAATGTTGAGATTTGTTAGTATTGGAGTTGTTGGATGCTTGCTTTGTTGTTAAGGATGAAGATTGGAATTCAGTGGTCAATATGGAATAAGGGAGGTGCTGTATATAATGGGTGGTATAATTTTGAATCAAAGGATGATTGGATAAGGGAGATAGTGTGGTGTTATCTGTATTTGAAGTTGAAGGCTTAGGTAAGGTGGGATCATTAGAAGTGGATGGTGTCGAGATCCAAGGAGATATAATGGGGTGAGAGTTTGAATTTTTGGTGGATGGGAAGTGGGTTTCAAAAAAAATTAACGGGTTTGGAAATGTAAATTTTGTTGGTGGTGGTGTCAAGACACAAGTAGGCGTGATGTTGTTGAGAGTAACCAATGATAGCACATGGGACACTTCGGTTGGCAAGTTTGTGGCAACATAAGGACGTAGCTAGGGGTAACATAGACAACCAAAAACTTTGAGCGTAGAATATGAGGGTTGTTACTTTATGTAAGCACTGAAATGGTGACTTGTTTTGGCGGATTGGTGTGGGCATTCGATTGATTAGAAAGACCACAGTTTGGAACGCATAACATCAATATTTGGAGGCATGGTTGAGATGGCTGAGGGCAGTTTCTACGATGTGCCTATGTTTACGTTCAGCAAAGCCAATATGTTCAGCTTTATAAGGAGGGGAAATATAGTGAGAAATACATTTTGTTTCAAAAAATGATTTTAATTTCGTATACTCTGTACTTCCATCAGTGTAAATTGATTTTAGCTTGGCAAAATTTAGAAACTGAAATAAGATTTTGGCTAGCTTTAGGAACACATAAAACATCATTTAAAGAGAAAGTGGTATAGGAGGTGGATAATTTGGTGGAACCAACATGAGTAATATCCAAACCTGTACCATCTTCAATGGTCACCTTATCAGGCGTGTCATACTCAGAGTATAGACTTAACAGAGATAAGTGGTCTGTTTTGAGGTGCAGTTAATGATGATGCAAAATTCATGGAAAGAGGAGGAGCACGCTGCGGTAGCTAAGGACAATATCTAGCTATATGGCCATAAAAATCACAAAGTTGGCACTTCGGTGGTGGGCAATTGGCCCTTGGTTGAAAGCCATTGTTGCTCCTTTTTGGTTGATCGGGCTGCTTATTATTAATGTAATGAGAGCCATAATGTTGATTGGAGTAAAAAATATTTTTTGAATTGTCATTGCCACTTCTGTTAGAGGAACCATTGGGCTATGTCCACGAGTATTGTGCTGGCCAGTTTTGTTATGAATATGACTCTTTTGAACATCCACCTCAGAGTGGAAATTATCACGTCTGAGGTAGTCCTCATGAGCAACAAGGTGACTGTGAAGCTCTTCAAAAGTAAGTGGCATGTCTCTAGTACGAATTGAGGTTGCAATATCACGATACTCAGGCCCTAAACCATTAAGAACATAAAAGAGTTACGTTATCATAAAAAAATTTCATGATCAATAGCACTAAGTTCATCCACAGTGCTTTTTACAGAAAACAGATAGTCAGTAACAGATTGGGAGCCTTTCTTGCTCCTTTGTAGCCTGTTTTTCAATGACATAACATGAGAATGCGAGGGATTCATATATTTGGATTTAAGTGCACTCTAAAGTTGGTGACATAACATTTGAAGTTGAATTTAAATTGTAGAAACTAACTCCTATAATAAAGCAACTAGAACCTAGGAAGTAGGAGTGCTACTGTAACATTAGAAAGGGAGTTTGGATTACTCTTTATCTCTTACAAAGATAAAATAAAATTATTCATGTGTCTTTACTAAAAAAATTTAAGCTTTTGGGAGAGATCCCTCGTGACAGAAGGAGAGATGATGAACTCATTTCTGTCTTTCCATGATAACCACACCCACATACCAAACAGAATTTCCCAATCCATCCTTTCATGCTTCGATCAAGACAGCCAAGCATGTTAGAAACTAGCCAAGCATCCAAACCAAGACTGAAAAAATGCACTTCCAAGCATGCGGATGAATAACCTGCAGGTATTCACACCATCCCCGAGAACCCAAAAATAGGCCATCCAACATCCTTCGTCAGACAATTAAGTTGAGAACAATAAAACTAACTAATTATATCATTAATATAATAAATTATGATAATTAATTATTTGTTAGCTACAGTAATTATTTATTAATAAATTATGTGATTGACTTAATGCACTTAATTTAAATACTCTAAGTTTATAAAAGAATTTCTCATATCTTAATCCAATTATGATAAATGTCGTTGTTGTCATGATTTCAATTTAAAATAATTCATTCTATCATTTTATATTTCATCCTCCAATTTTCATCTATTCAATTATCAAACATTCAGACTATATAAAAGGTGATAAATCTTTAGAGTAAATCAGTTAATTTGTCATTGTGTCAAAATTTTGACAAAATATTCTGCCTTTGTCGTTGACTCGCTGTCCTGCACTCTGTTTAGATGAGAAGATCAAAAAAATAAAAAAATAAATTTGAAATTACTTTCTGGCAATTTCAATTTCTCTTTACTTTTTTCTTCATCTAAGTAAGAGAAAATCTTAAACTTTTTCAAAAAAGAAATTTATTTTATTTTATTTTTCTCAAACCCAACATTGGGTAAATGTTTTTCTCTATTACTATTTACTAGCTTGGACGGGTTGGGATACTCTGCTCATTCCTGAAGAAGTTTTCTGGATCAACTGCAGTCTTGATCTTCACCAACCTCTCAAAATTGTTATTGAAGTACTTGACTCCATAAACCACTCCTTCTTGATAGCTATTATTTCCAAAACTGTTGGTACCAATATCAAGGTCCCTGTAATTTAAGAAGGCCCTTCTTGGACTAGTGGACACAAATGGGGTCATGTAACTGTATAGCCCTCTAGTCTGATCTGTAAAATTCTTTTCTGCAGCAGCCCCTGGTTCCTTCCAAGTCACTGAGTATTGAATCTTGTACAGATTACCTGCTCGGTGAGGAAATGGAGTTGCATCAGATGGGGACTCATTCATTATTCCTCCATAAGGATTGAAAACAAGTCTTGTTTTTCCAAATTTAATCATCTCCTTCCATAACCCTTCCAACCCATCTTTTGAAATCGGTTTCTCCACATAATCAGATTTACTCTTGAGGAAACTTGCCTTGTTGATTTTCCTATCAAGCAAGGCATCTGGTTTTGTGCCATTCGTAGCCCACCAAAGCACAGAATCAATCCAACTCATTTCAGAACAATTTTCCTTCTTTAAACCAAGGATAGGAAACTCCTTTTCCAATAGTGTGACAAGTTCATCAGCCCCTCCAAGAAACAAAGCATTAACACTGGCTTTGATGGTTTTCTGCTCCTTTACAACTCCAGAACTCTCAGGCTGCAAGAGCAGCCTCATGAAAAGCCTATAATCCGTATGTGGGGCAACCTGCTGCCACTGCAAAACAAGCTCAGTGGCATTCTGTTCCAAAGTCTTTCCAACCTTAAAAATGGTAATAATTTCTGGTACTGGAACTAACTTAATAGTGTATGATAATATGACTCCAAAACTTGCTCCACCCCCTCCTCTAATGGCCCAGAAAAGGTCTTCCCCCATAGCCTTCCCGTCAAGAATCCTACCATTGACATCAACAATCTGAGCATCAATAACATGATCAACAGATAGCCCATATTTTCTTATCATGTTACCATACCCTCCTCCACTCAAATGGCCACCAACACCTAGAGTTACACAAATCCCTGCAGGAAAGCCATGAACTTTACTCTTCTCCCAAATCCTATAATTAAGCTCTCCAAGCGTGGCACCAGCTTGAACCACAGCAACCTCGTTTTGAATATCTACACTGATATTCTTGAGATTGAACATGTCAAGGATAATGAAGGATTCATTGGAGACATATGAGATACCCTCATAGTCATGGCCACCACTCCTGATTCTGAGTTGAACCCCAATGCTTTTGGCACAAATGACAGCACCCTGGACATGGGATTCTTGCAAAGGAGTGACAATGATTAAGGGCTTTGGGGTTGTGGTGATGTTGAATCTAGCATTACGAATATAGGCTTGGAGAAGAGAGGAGAAGGAAGCATTGGTTTGAGCAAAGACTATGTTGGAGACTTGGTTTGAAAGTGCTGTGTTGTTTGTTAGGCACTGAAGGAAAGGGCCATACACTGACTCTGATGTAGGGGCTGCCACCAAAGCAGAGACATGAAGAAGAAGAAGAAGAAGAAAAATGGCAGAAAAATGGGTCAAAGGATTTGATTTTCCCATTGGTTTGTTAACTTGGCGTGTGTCTGTGATAAAATACAAGGTGGTGTGGTTATGGTTTTATTATACAGTTACTTCAGCCAAAGACGTTTTTGCACGCTTTAAAGCACCCAAATTGAGGATTGCCATACGCACATGCTTCAGTTCTTTCGGAAACGGCTATACAAATTTATTTCCTTGTTTGGTGTAATTGTTAAAGTATCGCTACTGTACATCAGTAAAAACTCTAAAGAGTACAAGTATAGTGGTTAACATAGCGTTGGTCTTAATGGACTTGGGCATTTTAATCATGTTGTTAAAGGATTGATTCCTACTCGTGTGAAAAAATGATTGGGAGTGGTCTCTTTGTTCAGAGTTAGATAGTACTATGGTAGATTAGTTTTTCATTTTCTGGATGGTAGGATACTGTAGAAAACCTAAAAAAAATGGTATAGCATTTTTTTTTTCAAAAAATAACCAACTTGCTTTTTTTTTTAAGAGTTTCTCATGCTCAACAATTAAGAAGCTAATTTCTTAAAGTATAGCCATACGGTTAGGTGTTTAAATGAGAATCTTTTCTAATGACATTTTTTTTATATATATAAATCTTAAAATCAAATATAAGATTATATGTTTAAAGAATTTAAATTCTTTCTATTCAGAATAATACATTAATAACCATTTCATATATGTTTAAATTAATTTATTTTATATTTAAAATAATTTTTAAAATTTATTTTAAAAATTAAGTAAATCCAAACATATATTTACATGTAAGTCATGGTGTAATGTTTATTTTTTTTAAAAAATTAAATATAAACTATTTTGTTATTTTTAAAAATTTTAAAACGTTAATAATAAAAGAAATTAAGACTGAAAGAATTTAAAATTTTTATTTTTAAACATTAAAAAGTGATTAAAAACAAATTTTTTTAAAAAAAAATGTACTGCTACCCAGGTAAAAGATTTAAATTCAACAAGAAGTCATCAAAATTCTAGAGCACTGTTATTTGGAAAATGCAACTGAATTACTCACGATTGAATGCTAGAATGGAAGGACCTTGAGAATATATTATTATTAAAAAGCACAAGTATAAGTGGAGTCTAAAAGGAAGGAAAAGAACTTTTTTTTTAAAATCTGAATGACTAATTTATAAAACGTCAAGATCAGAAAACAGGAAAGTGGATAAAAAGTTTGGAGATACTCCATCCAAATACAAGAACCAGAAAATTTAGCATGAGATGCTAAAGAGTCAGCAACTCTATTACATGATCTAGGACTAAAGCCACAATCAAAAGCAACAAACCATGATGCAAAAGCAAAAATGTCTTGGAGTATCGAACCATTGTATGAAAGGTCCACCACTTCTTTCTTTATGCTTCGAATAACAACCATTGTAAGATCCACAAATCTTAGTCAATGGAGATAAAATTACTTAAATTTTAGTCAATGAAAGCAAAGTTAAGTTTTTATATTTTGAAAATGTTAAATAATATTTTTATTATTAATATTATTAAATATTTCTTTTTTATGTATATAATTAAATAATTATTCAATAATATTACATGAATTTTATTTTTTATTATTATAAATTTATTAATTTATTTACATATAAAAATAAAAATTACACATATAAAAATATAAAAAACTTATATTTATATAAGATAAAAAAAAATTTAAAATAGAATGGGAACATGTGTCCCGCTCCTCTAAGCATAGATCCGTCACTGATAACAGCTTGGGCATCTCCCTCCAGAAAAACTCTCCGGCAACCCACATCCCAAGCAAAATGCAAGCCTTCTCTAACAGCTAACAACTCACCTCTGCTTGAATGGTCCGAACCCTGTACGTGATGAGCTTACCATGCCAAATCATACTCACGTCCTCCCTCTGTTTCGTGCTCAGATGAGAGCATATAGAAGCAATACAACTCTGCCAAGTCATCACTCTCCAAATTCGCCACATCAGGGATCAAATCTATTGGGGTTGCATTTTTTGTATACGGGCAGTCCAAAAATAAGTGAAGTCTCCTAGGCATTACCACACATATAACACCTGTTATCAACATTTATTCCTTTTTATTGCAGTATGGAAACATTGGAAAGAGAAGGTAAAATGTCTCTACACAGTCTCCAATTAAACAAACGAACCTTGGGTGGGATATTTTACTTCTAGATGGACTTCCATATAGAACCATAATTGCTCAGAACATCCAGCTTGTTATATCCTGAATCACCTCTCTGCTTCCTCATTTCCATGACTCTATTCCACTTTATGTTGCACTAGTATGAATATTGATAGATATGGTATGGTACACAAATATGACGAATTTTTAAAAAATCAAGATATGGGTACGCCAATATTGTTAAATAAAATATATATTTATTTATGTAAAAAAAATTAATTTTATATACTTATGATCATCTCACCTTAAGTCTTATGTATTATCTAACTCATTTGGTAATGAAAAAAGTATGTTATTTTGTGCAATAATTTTGAAGAGAGTAAGATTATAAAAGTAAAAATATACTTTAAGTGATGTAATTAGTGAGAAGGGGACATAATCCATAGTTCAGATTTTTTTAGTAACAATATTTTGAAGGTGCTGGGTAATTACAAAAGAAAAAAATTGGGATACACAAAAAAAAAAAAAACAAATGTAGAAGTATTATTATCAATATCGGATACTAGTACGATATGAATACGTCACCAATTTTGAAGTATCTGTGTTCCACTCCACCTTGTATGCACTATTTACTAAAAATATATCTTTTGAATCCGGCAGCCAACTTATAGAATCAGGCCACTGCCATAAACATAAAGAACTGGACATAATCACCTCAGCTTCATCAATGTTGAAAATGGCATTCACCAAATCTAGGTTCCATTTGCGTGGTTTATCTAAAATTAGTTGATAAACGAACTCTAGTCCCAGTGAGTGATCAGGCTTCCTATTAACCTTGAATTTTCCTTGTTGAGGAAGCCAAGGATTAAACCAAATTTTAGTTGAGATTCTATCACCTATGCACCAGAATAACCTCGGTTCCACTACCTTCCTCCCCTCTAATATGCTTTGCCATGGGTAAGAAGGGTTGGATCCATATTAAGCAGTTAGAAAGGACCCAGTTGGATAATACTTTGCCTTTAGAATCTTGACCGTGAGCAAATCTGGGTTTGAAAGGATTCTCCAACCTTGTTTAGCCAGGATGACCAAATTAAAAGTATGAAGGTCCTTGAAACCCAAACTGCCACAACCTCTAGGCCAACACATTTTATCTCAAGAAAACCAGTGAATTTTCCTAGTATCCACATTCTCTCCCCATCAAAACTTGGCCATCATTTGCCCCAATTCTCTGCAGAGAGTGATTGGAATTTTGAAACAACTCATAGTATAGGTATGAATCGCTTGAGCTACCACTTTAATCAAGACTTCTTTCCCCTTGTAGATAGCAATTTTTCTTTCCATCCTTTGATCCTTTGCCACACCCTATCTTTCAATGATTGGAAAGAGAAGTTTTTTGATCTTTCAAGCATAGTATCCAATCTGAAATATTTTTCATAAAATGCTATATTTTGAATATTTCTCATATTAAGAATAATAGACTTTACCTCCCTCACCAAATTGGGGCTAAAAAAAATTGAATATTTCTCAAAATTAATTTTCTGGCCTGAAGCCTACCCATAAATTTCTAAAATTTTAAGAATAGCAGATACATCCTCACCTGTGGCTCTGGCTCTGGAGAAGATAATGTTGTCATCTGCAAAAAAAACAAATGAGAGACCAGTGGAGGACAAATTCTCACCCCCATAAAATCATATCTTGCCTCTACCTGATATAGAAGGGAGGAGAATGCCTCAGCACATAGGACAAATAGGTAAGGGGATAGGGGATCTCCTTGTCTCAGACCCCTCTCAGGATGGAAAGAATTCCCAGGCACCCCATTCAAAAGAACTACATAAGAGACTGTGGAAACACAAGCCATTACCCAAGAAATCCATGAATCAAGAAAGCCCATTCTTCTCATCAAAGCCTCCAAAAATATTCACTCTACTCGATCATAAGCTTTACTAATATCCAATTTCAGTCAAATACCCCTCTTTGACAGACCTCCTACACTTTAGAACATGGATGAGCTCGTAAGTAATTAGGACATTATCTGTGATATTTCAATTCCACACAAAAGCGCTCTGAGTTTTTGAGATAAGAGAAGGAAGAATGACTTTTAACCAGTTAGCTAAAGTTTGGCTAATAATCTTGTAGATGACATTGCATAAAGAAATGGGTCTAAATTGAGCCATTGTTTTCAAATTCTAATTTTTAGGAATGAGGACAATAAAAGTATGATTCAATTTAGGATCAACCTCACCTCCATTTAGGAAATTTAGCACTATTTCTATGACGTTGTCCCCCACCAAATGCCAATATTTTTGAAAGAACAGAGCTAACATGCCATATGGCCCATGTGATTTTGTTGCACCCATTTGGAACAATGCCTCCTTGACTTCTAATCTTGTAAATGGCACGGAAAAAAGAACTTTGATAATACATCATTATTTTCCACTTATTTTCTCCAATCTTTAGAATCTTTGTATGGCAAAAAACGTAGTGCTTTTCCGTATAGGATGTCATGTGTTAGCTTACATTCGAGAGCGTAGAGAGTTAGAGCTTTCATCCACCAGTTTGTACTTTAGTTTACTATCTTTGAATATTGATATAAGAAGGTTGTCATACGCTCTTCTATTTTGTAGCCATAGTTAATGAAAATTTGAGACATTCTCAGTTTATTATTATTTTAATTCCTTGCTATCATACTTTGCTTTGGCTGTCCTACACAACACATGTTTGATAGTACTATATTTTGTTAAATTGAATGATGTCCATTTAAGATGGTTGATGTTGTAGTTGAGAAGATATGTTACTTTGCCCGTTCAAATATGCTTTGGTAAATAACATTTTGTTTCCTTATATTTTTTATGTGAGTACGTTTGTTTGTGAGACTCTACATTAGGGCATAAATATCAATTTATGTACACTTTTATGCTTAACTGCTTTACTCAAAATCAAAATTAATTATTTTATTATTAGTATTTACTTTTGTACTTGGTAAACTCACAAACAAAATTAATTAAGCAAATCCAAACATGCATTTACATGTAATTCATGGCGTAATTTTTTTAAAATTTTAAATATTAAGACTATTTTGTTATTTTTAACAATTTTAAAACATTAATAATAAAAGAAATTAAGACTAAAAGAATTTAAAATTTTTATTTTTAAACATTAAAAAGTGATTAAAATCAAAATCCCTTTTTTTTTAAAAAAAAAGGTACTGCTACTCAAGTAAAAGATTTAAATTCACAAGAAGTTATCAAAATTCAAGAGTACTAAATATGTTTTCATTTTTTTAAAGCATGCTTTTAGTTTTAATTAATATTTTTTCTTTGTATTGTTCAAGATTCTAAAATGAAATTACTAGACAGCCCAAAAAAAATTATGAGAATTTTTACCAAAATGAGTTGGTATTACTGACACCCATGTAGAAGCGAGGAAAAAAACTTGATTCCATGAAATCTATTCAAAACTTCTAATGAAAAACAATGGCGTTAAACTCCATAGATGCCAGAGAATATGTATAGTAATCTATTATGTGTTATTGGGTTGGGCTTATCTGTCTTGTACTACACATATACTATATTTTGTACTGTACTTTATTTTTTAATATAAATATAGAGTCTGGGAGACTAACAATATTAAGTTAGTCATTCCCATTCATAAACCACTCTAACATGGTATCTAAGCTAGGTAAGAGAAACCTAAAACACTAGCCTCTGCCCTATTTTTTACAAAAAAAAAAATTAGCCTTTCTGAATTAAAAACAATTGATCTTCTCATTTCTGGGCTCCAAAAATTGTTTCGTCCATTGTTGAGGTTGTTTTTGGCCATTTCAAGGAGGTTTGGGAGTGATTTCTCATGCATGATGTAGTGAACAGCACCCCACTATGTCACGCGCGAATTTTCGACAACTAAGGGTGTCGCCACCGGCCAGAAGGGTGCGACCAGGTGTGTCGAGGTTGTGGGCACGATGGTCATCTAGTTTTGTTGTGGTTTTGGCTGGCCAGATGTGGATTAGGTTTTGATTTGTGTTTTTTGGCTACGATTTTTGGCATTTTCTTGAGACTCACTGATGTTCTTGTGTTTTTTGAGTTGGTTTGACACTAGAGAGGTGTGGTTTGGTGATTTTCTAGTCTCTTTGGTTGTTGGGTGTTAGTATTCAAAGTTTTTTGGTCTTATTTTTTGGTGCTTTTGCGAGCACTTGTCTTGCATATTTGCTGTACTTGCTCTTTTGAGATCTATTTAAGATGACATATGTGGATTCTGACTTGAGCTCCACTAGTTTTGATACATCTAGGAGTTCTCAAAAGCCTATGATATTACCTAAAGTAATTTCCGCCTTCGTTTGAATTACAGATGATAAGTTTGATGGGAAGCATTATGCTGAATGGCGTAAGACCATCCATATGTTTCTTATTAAGGTCGAGAAAGAGAATCACTTGACTGATGACCCACCCCCCAAGTCATGGCATATACGAGACAAGTGGCTATGGGAGGATAATTAGTTGTTTGGTATGATCAACAAGACCCTTGATACCTCTATTAGGAATGCGATCTCTCATTGCAATACAGTGAATGAGTTGTAGGAGTACATGAAGTTTATCTATTTTGGGAAAGCCAACCTTTCTCGTATTTATAAAGTCACACAGGAATTTCATCGACCAGCTCAGAAAGAAAATTCTCTCTAGGCTTACTTCACTGAGTTTAAGCGAATATATGAAAAATTAAATGGTCTTCATCCTATTTCTAATGATGTTGAATAGATGAGTTTTTTGTTTGGCTTGTGCCTCGAGTTTAGTGGTGCTCGTGATTAGATTTTGACTAGCTCTGATAATGCGACCCTTGTTGATGTGTATGATCGGCTTCTACAACATCATCGTGAGTTGCCTTTTGAACCTCCTTCTGAAGCCTTTGTTGCTTTGGTAAGTAAAGGGGGTGGTAGAAAAGGCAGAGGAGGAGGACGTAGTGGCAATGGTTGGGGCAGAGTTAGTGGTCGTACTGGCGGGTGTGATGGTGGCTGTGATAGTGGTTGTGATGGTAAACAATATTTCTATTACTTCTGTGTTAAAAAAAGTCATATTAAGAAAAATTGTTAGAAGTTGAATGGGAAACCTACACAGTGTTATGCTAATGCAGTTACCCAAGAAGGTATTTTATCTTCACCTATATTTGTACCTCTGACAAAGGGCTTTAGGAACATTACCATGTCTGATGCTGAATTTGATGCCTACACTCGATTCCAAGCTTCACAGGGTATTGGCACTTCATCTATCGCTACCCTAGTTCAGTCAAGTAATCTTATTGCTTCTCTTACCTCTTCCTCTTGTAATTGGGTCATTGATTCAGGTGCCACCGACTACATGACTAGTATAGGTATTCGTTGTTCATTTCAGTCCTCTTTTTTATTACCTAATGTCACTCTTGATAATGATTCCTCTGCTCCTGTAGTTGGGAGTGGTACTGCCTACCCTTTGCCTTCTCTTCCCCTTCATTATGTTTTATGTCTACCTCACTTTCCATTTAATCTTTTATTTGTTAGTAAAATTACGAATACCATGAATTATAATGGTCATTTCTTTCCTATACATTGTTTGCTTCAAGATATTGGGACAAAAAAGGTGATTGGTAAGGGTCATGAATCAAACGAATTATATATCTTGGAGTCAACAGTTCCAGAATCACAGTTGATTGCTTGTTCCTCTTGTGTCCTTTCATTTCACTTACATTGTCGTCTTGGACATTCTCCTTTGAAGATTTTGAAGAAGCTGTGTCCAAATTTAGAGTCTTCTTTTGTTTTAAATTGCGAGTCTTGTCAATTTGCCAAACACCATTGAGGTAGTTGTCCTCCTAGAGTCAATAAGTGGGTTGCATCCCCTTTTTCACTTGTTCACTCAGATATTTGGGGGCTTTGTGCCATTGACTCCAAGTCTGGTTTTTGTTATTTTGTTACTTCTATTGATAACTATTCTCGGGTTACTTGGCTTTATTTTATGAAAATTCGTTCAGAATTGTTTACTATATTCTGTGTTTTTTGTGCTAAAATTAAAACCCAATTTCATATTACTATTCGCACTCTTAGAAGTGATAATGTGAAAGAATATCTTTCCACTTCTTTTAAAGCATTTATGCAAGAAAATGGAATCTATCATGAAACATCATGTGTTGTCACCCCCATCAAAAATGGCGTAAGGCGTGGCTAAACGAAAGAACAGACATTTACTTGAGATTACCCATGCTCTTCTGTTTCAAATGAAAGTCTTTAAAACTTTATGGGCTGATGCAATTTCTACATCCTGCTACTTAATATATCGTCTTCCTTCCTCTGTGCTAGATGGTTAGATTGTATACTCTCTCCTTTTTCTGTCTTAATCCTTATTTTCTCTTCCTCCCAGAATTTTTGGTTGCACTTGTTTTGTCCAAAATGTTCATTCTCAAGTCTCTAAGTTAGATCCTCATTCTCTCAAGTGCATTTTCCTGAGGTACTCTTGCAGTCAAAAGGACTACAGATGTTATTCTCCTAATTTCCATCATTACCTTGTTTCAGCAAATGTCACATTTTTTGAGACCACTACATTCTCTTCAAAGTCCCCTCCTCCATCTTCCTCCATTGTCTCGACACCTTCTCCTCCTCCTTCTATTTCATCTATTTTTGTAGATTCTCCTACTTTTGTGTCTTCTTCACCTTCTCACCTTCTCGTTTTTCCTTTTCCCTATCACTATGTTCAGCAGAATAAGCAACCCGTTGTACTTAGTACTAATGCTCCATGACATCCTAATTCATATTCTCTTGCGGTTTTTTCTTCCTTGGACCTTGCTCCATCTGAGTCCAATCTTGATGTCCCGATTGCTTTTCATAAGGGTAAGCATAGATGTGCTTATCATATTTCTTTATTTGTCTCTTATGTTGGTTTGTCAAGTTTTGCTCAATCCTTTGTCACTTCTCTTGACTCTGTCACTGTTCATACCACTACTATTGAGGCCCTATGTCGTGAAGGGTGGCGTATGACTATCTTGGATGAGATGCATGCTCTTGAACACAATCAGACTTGGGATTTGGTTTCTTTACCTCTAGGTAAACAGGTGATCAGTTGTAAGTGGGTTTATACTGTGAATGTTAACCCTGATGGTTTTGTGGCTCATTTGGTTGCTAAGGGTTATGCTTAAGTTTATGGCATTAATTATTTTGACACTTTTTCTCTAGTTGCTAAACTTGCTTCTGTTCGATTGTTTATCTCTCTTGTAGCTAGCTATCATTGGCATTTACATCTGCTGGATGTCAAAAACGCATTTCTTCATGGCGATTTGCAAGACGATGTGTATATGGAGCAACCACCTAGATTTGTTACTCAAAGGGAGATGGGTAAGGTGTGTAGATTGAAGAAACCTTTGCATGGCCTTAAACAAGCCCCCAGAGATTGGTTTGGGAGATTTAGTCAAGTTGTCTTACAGTTTGGACTTCAAAGGAGCAATTTTGATCACTCAGTCTTCTTCTAGTGCTCTCAAGGTAGTTGTATCTTTCTTGGGTATATGTAGATGACATTATTATTACTGGGAGTGATGAGACTAGAATTAGAAAACTAAAAGATTTTTTTCAAACACAATTTCAGACCAAAGATTTGGGTGCATTAAAGTACTTTTTGGGTATTGAAGTGATGAGGAGTAAGAAAGGCATTTTCTTGACCCAGAGAAAGTATGTTCTTGATCTACTTAAGGAAACAAGCTTACTTGGAGCTAAACCTGTTGAAACCCCTATGTTTCCTAATATCAAACTCTTAGCAGATAATGGGGATGTTATCTCATAGCCTGAGCAATATAAAAAACTAGTGGGTAAGCTTAATTATCTCACTTTCACCTATCCTGATATTGCATTTTCTGTTAGTGTGGTTAGTCAGTTCATGTCATCCTCTCGAACCTCCCATTGGGAAGCTATTATTTAGATATTGAGATATTGGAAAGGGGCTCTGGGTCGTGGTATTTGGTATAGAGATCATAGACATACTACAGTGGAAGGCTTCTCTGATGTTGATTAGGCTGGATCTCCTGTGGATAGAAGATTCACCTCTGGCTATTATGTTCTTGTTGGAGGTAACCTTGTTTCATGGAGAAGTAAGAAGCGAAGTGTTGTTGCTCAATCTAGTGTCGAATCAGAATATTGGGTAATGGCATAAGCTACAAGTGAGTTGGTATGGATACATCATCTTCTTGATGATATTGGATTTAAGAGTGCAATGCTTATGAAGTTATGATGTGATAATCAAGCAGCCATTCATATTGCCTCTAATCTTGTCTTTCATGAAAGAATGAAGCATATTGAGGTTGATTGTCATTTTGTACATGAGAAAATTCAACAGGGACTTCTTGTTACTGAACATATGCGGACTGGAGAACAACTTGAAGACATCCTCACCAAAGCACTCAACAAGCATAGAATAGACTACATTTGTAAAAAGCTGAGCATGATTAACATCTATGCTCTAGCTTGAAGGGGAGTGCTAGAGAATATGTATTAGTAGTCTATTATGTGTTATTGGATTAGGCTTATCTGTTTTGTACTACATCTGTACTATACTTTGTACTGTACTTTATTTTTTAGTATAAATATAGAGCCCGGGAGACTAACAATATTAAGTTAGTCATTCTCATTCCTAAACCTCTCTAACAATAGATAAATACCATAACTCTGCATAAAGTTAGTCATTTTCAGTATAAATTCTACCCTCATTTTTGTCAAGGCCTCTAAATGTGTAGCTAGAAATTGATGTAAAGATTCTGAGAAATGTGTTGCTGCTCAGAAAAGCCAATTCCAAAGTTGCCGAGTGACTTCAAAATGAGAAAAAAAAATGACTATTTGACTCTGAATTCCAAAATCACATTAACAAAAACATGAGAAATAACCTTGTATAGCCTATGAATTTGCAGCAGATCATTTGTATTAATTCTACTAAGCATAGCTTCTAAACAAAAGTCTTCACCTTAGAGAATTAGACTGCCAAAAGGACTTAAATATTGAAATTTTCTGGACAGTTGGACTTCGAATCATAAGCTGCAAGAATTATTTACATGTATAAGAACCAGAAGGATCTAATAAAGATTTACGTCAAAGGCTTACATAGTTCATATTGTTCATATTTAAGTCCATAAGAAAACTGCATTAATTTTCTCTAATTTTTAGAGACAGAAGTAGAATGTTAGTTGTAAGATTTACTGAACTGCCATTGGGCTGGATTTTGTTTGGATAATTTTAAGGTTGTTTCCCCTATGTAGCTTTTAGCAATAACGTCTACGATTAAAGGGGTTAGGATTAGATTTATTCTAACATCCGTTTGGATGTTTTTTCATTAATGAAATGGAACGAAATAAGTAGGGATGGACCACAAAGGAAAAGAAAAGAATGAAACATAATTACAATTCTCTTTGTTTAAAAGTTTTATTAATGAAACGGAACAGAACTGCATTATTCATGTGTTCCCTCCATTCCACCTCAAGTTTGAGGGAAACAAAAGTTGGACATTTGAAGGGAAGAGAGGGAAAATAATTCTCTATGTGTTCCGTTCTCTTCCTATGTAGTTTAAAACTCCCAAATAAGAAAAGTTATTTCCATTCTCCTCATTCCATTTTCCTTCCCCTCATTACCTATCATTCAAACATAGTGTAAGGATTAGGATTTGCTTTTAATTAGGGTTTCTGTGCTATGTAAATGAGTTTAATGGCTGTAACAGGGATAATCCAGATTTTTGTTACTGAAAGTTTTTCTTCTATTTTTCTCTGGTTTGAGTGGTTTCTGAGTGGAAGATCAGCCCTCTTTGGCAGCGTCCCGGATCTCCTTGCCCATTCTTTCCCTCCCTGTTTCTCTTGACTGCTACAGATTTAACCCTAGTTAGCTAGTCCTCTTATCCTAATTATGAAGTTTAAAATACAAATACATTGACAAATGTATTGATTCACTGATAGTTAGAGTCAGAATTGACCATAAAAAAAGTTAAATAAGCACATATACAAGCAAATAAAGAAAAGGAGAAAGAATAGGCTTATTTAACTGGTCTGACATATTAACTAACAGCAATGCCACTGCTCCAAGCTTTTAACTTTATTCTCCAATAAATATTAGCTTATTGTAGATTTAACCATGCTGCTTTGAGCCCTATGGCAGCCATAGTTTCTATCTTGGTCTTATGTGCCTCTCATCTGCTACCAATAGTCACCACATGAGCAGACCCCATCTCGAAAATGATGGTACCGGATAGGGTCTCTAATTACAATGTGCCGCTGCTCTAACTTTGCTATAAGTTTTGCAAATATATGACAATCTCCACAGATCCTTAGGTTCTTCCATATTCTAATAGTTTTCTCCCTTGGAAAGCTCATGATACCAAAAACAATTGCCAGTTTCTCACTGTGGCATCGAAGGGAGTCTTCTCTCTGTTCCCCTTCAAGATCTTGCAGGACAAAATTTATGTCAGGCACATAACCAGCACCAGTTAGTTTACAAATAAACTGGTTCAAGTGTCTATTGATCTCATCTATTTGAGGATGTGATTTATCTCCCAAAATAAAAGCATGTATGTGGTTATTGACTTCAATCCAGCTACATCCAGGTTCTTTCCTAATGCCCCTTACTCTCATAGCCCTCCGAACTTCTGCAACATCATTCCACCTTTTCGAATTTGCATAAATATTAGATAACAATACATAGGCTCCTGTGTCCTGTGGATCCAACTTTAGTATCTCTTTAGCAGCATATGTGGCTAAATCCACATTCCGATGTGCCCTGCATGCATCAAGCAAAGTCCTCCACGTCACAACATCCGGCTCGCAATTCATTTCATGAATTAACTTAACCATGTCATCAAGCTTCCCAGCTCTTCCAAGAAGATCAAGCATGCAACCATAGTGTTCTCTTCCAGGATCTATCCCATAAAGTTTCTTCATCGATTGAAAATAGTACCAACCTTCATTTACTAGCCCTGCATGACTACACGCAAACAGAGCCCCAAGAATTGTGATATAGTTTGGTTTTGTACCCCGGACTTTCATGGAGTCAAATAAATTGAGTGCCTCCATGCTGAAACCATTTTGGGCTAACCCAGCAATCATGGTGCTCCAAGAGATTACATCCTTCTCGACCATCCGATTGAAAATGAACCTTGCATCTTCCAAACTGCCACACTTACAGTACATATCTAAAAGTGCATTGTTAAGGATAAGATCCTGGTCAAACTTCAGCACATGGACATGAGCCTGCCTCCCTAACTCTAACAACGACAAACTAGTACACGCTCTCAAAACACTAGTGAGCGTTGACTGATCAGCCGGAAACCCAGCTCTCCTCATGCTCTTGTAGAGGTACAAAGCTTCATCCCCATCACTGTGCTGAGCAAAAGCAGCAATAATGGAGTTCCAAACAACATTATCTCCGGTCACCATCTCACGAAAAACATTCATAGCTTCCAACAACTCACCCAATTTCGAGTAAACATCAATAAGCGCGCTCCGAACGAAAACATCAGACTCCAACCCCACTTTCACTATGCTACAATGCAGCTGCTTGATATTATATAACCTCTCACAAGCTCTCAAAACAGAAGAGTACGTAAACATGTTAGGCATGACACCTTCTCTAAGCATGAAAACCAAAAGCCTCATGGCCCTGTCATTGAGTTTAACATAAGAGTAAGCAGATATCATGGTTGTCCACGAAATGACGTTTCGTTCAGGCATTTCATCAAACAGTTTCTGTGCTTCTTCCAAGAGGTTGAATTTCACGTACATGTTGAGGAGACTGTTGATCAAGAACGTTTTTGGCGCATACCCATTTGAGAATACGTGGTGGTGAAGGCGCTTGCCTTCTCTGACGGCCTTATGAGCCAAGCAACACTTGATGAGCTCGGAATACGTGATGGCATCCGCATAAACTCCAAGTCTTTCCATGGCGTCCAAGGCGTGCATGGCTCTGGGAAGGTCTCTCTGGTAGCACAGGTTGGTGAAATCGTTGAGCAGTGAGAAAGTTTCTGCGGGCACGCTGCGTGGGGATGCAAGAGATGAGCAAGGAAGCGAGTAAGGTCGCAACAAGTGTAAGTGCTTTGAAACAGCTTTCATCGGTTCTGTAGTTAGCTTTTCTCAATTTGTCACTGTATTAAGGAATAGAAGATACATAGAACCCTTTATGAAACATCAATTTGTTACTTGTCAAAAGAAAAGCCTTTAGGTGCTTAAACTAATAGTTAAGGAGATGTGTCCTCCACTTTGAGCCAACAACAGTTCACAGTTGACCCAACATAAGAGCATATTGATTCGACTAAGTTGATCGGATTTAAATTCTTAGTGAGTTACGTATAAGTATCATATAAACACTCTTCAAGCGTGGAATTTGCCTTGATTCTAGAATAGAACAGCCACCTTGACCCTAAATTTATTTAAAAAAAAAAAAAGATCTTAACACTTCTGAGAAGAGTGTGGAGGGTACACTTTTAAAATGATGATCTCCTGTCTCCATTTTTAGACAAAAAATTAGTTTTGATTAACATAAAAAAACTAGTACTAACATTCTTTACCATAAAAAAATGGTCAAAATGCACCTCATATTGGCATTGCCTTATTCTTCATTTTTCATGAGCTGTAATTCACAGCAATGGCAAGTATAAAAAATTGTGAAGACTTTCTTATTTATTTGAATATAATCGAATTAATAAATAATAAATTTAATCTTGCAACTATGTAATTAATATAAAACAAATCGTTTTCTTGAAATAATTAAGGTGTGCAAATAACTGAATGGAAAGAAGTCAAAGAACAAAACACATGGTGCAAATTTACTGAAGAGAGTGACATGAATAAAGAAAGAAAAGGAGCAAATAAGGGTTTGTTCTTCAATTGATATGATCAAACAGCGTCAACCCAAAGGTTTTGGGTTATATTCTAAGTCTTCGTTGGTTTTGTGATATGTCCTTACCTGCGAATGGGGCAATCTAACCACCTCTAAACTTTTATTCACCCAAAAGAATAAAAAGTAAAGGAATAGACATGTTTCAAGGAAAACAAAATAAAAATCTTGTCTACAACTTTCAATAAATTAAATTAGAGTATCACTTTTCTTAATGCGACAATCCACAGCCTAATGGCATTAGCTATCCTAGCTTACAATTGAAATTAACAAAGTTTCTTAATCAGATAAAATACAATTGGATAGCAAAAAATTCTCTAGCCAATCAAATTTTCTGACATACTTCTATTTGGGTCTGAACCGGTTTTCCAGGGACATTGGCATGCTTCTAGATACCTCTTGTCCTCAAGCAGACCTTTATTATATACCTCTTCATGGCTTCTTCTATTCTGACATTATACTTGTCCAGGATGCAAGTGATGGAATGCTCTGTTCATATCTGAAAAAGTTGCTTGGATCTACCATTGTCTTCACCTCTACCAGTCTATCAAAGTTTCTTTTGAAATACTTGTTACCCCAAATACTAGCTTCTGCATAACTAGCATTTCCAGCTCCATTGACACCTAAATCAACATCTCTGTAGTTCAGATATGAACTTCTAGGTGACTTTGACACATAAGGGGTCATGTAATCATAGAGCCTTCTAATAAGATCTAAATGATGATTTGCAACATCATTACCCTCCTCTTTCCAATTTACAGAGTACTGAATTTTATACATGTTACCAGCTCTATGTGGAAATGGTGTTTCCACCTCAAAAATCTCACTCATTTTCCCACCATAAGGATTGAATGTCAGAACAGGCTTTCCTAGTTCCATCATTTTCTTCCATATACCTTCAAGGCCAGTTTTTGAAATGGGCTGCTGCACATAATCTGATTTCCTCTTCAAGAATGACACTGATTTAGGTTGCCTTTCAAGCAAAACATCAACTGAAGTTCCCACAGGATAGTTATACCAAAACAACACAGAATCAATCCAGCTCATTTCTATGCACTGTTCACCAACCAAACCCAGTTCAGGCAAGCTCTCATTCATTATACCAAGCAGCTGTTCTGCATTCCCAAGAAACAAAGCATTGAACTTAGCCCTTATTGTCTTCTGACCCTTTCTTTTGACAGGACTAAGAACCAATCTAATAAATAAGCCATCATGTATCTTATCAGCAACATGTTGCCATTGATGAACAATTTCTGTAGCACCTTGTTCCAATGTTTTTTCAACTCTAAAAACTGTCACAACCTCAGGTACATGAACCAATTTGATTTTCCATGAAACTATGACCCCAAAACTAGCTCCCCCGCCTCCTCTAATAGCCCAGAAAAGATCTTCCCCCATTGATTTCCTATCCAGAACTCTTCCATTAGCATCCACAACTTGAGCATTCAAAATGTTATCCACTGAGAGGCCAAATCTTCTCATCAAGTTCCCATATCCACCTCCACTGAAGTGTCCCCCAACACCTACAGTGGGGCATACCCCAGCTGGGAACCCAAGGATCTTGCTCTTCTCTGCAATCTTATAATAAAGTTCACCAATTGTTGCACCTGAGTCAACCCACACAGTTTCATCTTCCAAATTGACCACCACTGATCTCATCATGAACATGTCCAGAATAATGAATGGGACTTGTGACACATATGAAAGGCCATCATAGTCATGGCCACCACTTCTTATTCTGAGTTCAAGACCAAACCTTTTGCAGCAGATGATTGATGCTTGGATGTGGGACACATGAGTTGGGGTCACAATAAAGGATGGTTTTGGAGTTGTGGAGGAGTTGAATCTGAGGTTTCTGATGTAGGACTCCAAGATGGGTGGGTATGAAGGGCTGTTGGGGAAATAGGTGACTGTAGAGATTGATGGAGAAGGTTCAGAATGGAGAGAGAGGCAGTGGAGATAACTATCTTGGAGAGGATCTGAAGCTGCCATCAGAACTTGGAGTAGAAAGATTGGGACAAAGGGTAGAATTGCAGAAGTGGTAGACATCAATAGGCGTGGGTGGATTTAGAGGTTCCTTAGGCTATGTTCCTTAACCAAATAACTCAGCAGCTTCTAAGATCTCTCCTTCGGTGGATTTAGAGGTTCCTTAGGCTATGCTCCTAAACCAAATAACTCAGCAGCTTCTAAGATCCTTCCTTCGGGGTTTATATGTGAACTAGGGAAGAAATCCTTCTATTTCCATTAGTCCTTTCATTCTTGACTTTCCCTTCTTACTTTTTTTAAATATTACATTTGATTAAATTTTGACTTTTGATATACCGTAAGTCCTTAACTATATTTTTGTTTTATCTCACTGTTGATATATATATATATATATATTATCATCTCATTATTGATATTGTTATGAATTATTAAATATTTATTAATTATTAATCTGGTATGACTAATAATTAATCATATCAAATTAATAAATGGTATGATTAATTATCATAAATATTTAAAATTTTATTAATTATATAACAACAATTACTATATGGTTAGCAACTAATTAAAGTATTAAAATTAAAAAATTATGGATGTCATAGAAACAACCTTAAAATTCAAATTTTAAACAAGATTAGAATATATTTTTGGTCTATATGCATAACATTAATTTTTAATTTATTCTATAGACATAAAATTACACTCAATAAGTTTTTTTTTTACCCGACTCGTTTTAACACCTTTAACTGTCCCTTCTTCACAAATAAGGCTTTTTTACTAAACTGCCACTGGTAGTAAAACTATTTATCAAAATGTCATTTTTTTTAACTATTTACCAAATTGTCATTTTTTTAACTATTTACCAAATTGCTTTTTTTTAACTATTTACCAAAATGCCAATATCTCGCTATGGCCTTTTGGTGATGTGACATTTTTTAATATTTTTCCATAATGGATCTTATCCTACGCATGCTTTCATCCTTACCTGAACTAATGGCGCACAACTAACCCTAAATATATATTCCCATTGTGTGACGTTCTCACATTTTCCTAAATTACTATTCTCACTATCTCTACAAATTTCTTCTCTAAACACTGGAAGTGTTCTTCGACGGTGGTGTCGGGATCATTATTTGTACTTTAAATTATATTCCTTCACACCTTTCTTTCAATAGTTAAATAGTTTATTTATTATTTATTGATTACTTTTTTACTAAGTTAGTGTTAATTATAATGTATTATTATTATAGTTTAATATTTGTATTGGCTAATGAATAATGAAGTTGTATGATATATAATTTAAATTATATAGATAATTAATTTATAGGTAATCTAGTAGGATATATATTTTTGACATGATTTACATTAGTAAATGTAGCTTAATTCAAGATATTCGACTTTAGAATTTTTTTTTTTACATAAATAAGCGTATTGAATATTGTAATTGATGTTTAATCTCTCTAAAATGTGTTGAATTGTTATTGTTCAAATTGGAGTTAACATGACAAAATCGTTAAATGTGCATATTTACTTGATGGACAATGTATGATGGTGAAGATGGTGTCATGTATCGAGGTCCTCCTCCTGGCTTCATAAAATGACATGACTTTGGATGGGTTGAAAACTAAGATCCATTCAAAGTTGAGGCTTCAAGCAAACCAACATGTGTCAAAAGTTATCTATCGGTTCAATGCTTCAATCCGGAGATGGGTAGGGCTTCCAATAGAAGACGATGATGATCTAAAGTACATGATAGATTCTTTCTGTCAAACTCCGAACATGGCATCTATGGAACTGTGGAGGTAGAAACAAGTGGGCAAGAAGAGCATGTTGAAGCTCCTGGTGAAACCGAATCTCAAGTTGGTCCGTCTAATCAAGTTGAGTCATGCAATATGATCGTTATTGGTGGTGCAATGGTTGAACTTGATAACCCACTTGTCAGAGATGCAGTATGGGAGTCAAGTGAAGACGAAGAACAAGTAGCTGAGGGCGACGATTCGGACAGACATAGAGGCGAAAAAACTTTGATGCCGAACAAAATTTACGAGGTTCTTTTGGCGATTGCTCCTCAATCCATATTTATGCCTCGGACTGAATCCGTGTTTGTGCCACCATGCCCTCGCTTTTCTCAAATTAACTATGCATTAGATAATCCCGATAACTTGCACGAGTTAGACACTCGTGGGACTTGGAGCATGGGTGATGAATTCTATGTTGGCTTGCAATTTCCATCAAAAGATTCTCTGCAAGTTAGCTCTCAAACAATATTCCATTCACAGCATCAAGAGTACAAGATTGAAGACTAATTCACGAAGATTCACCGCCAAATGCCCTAACTTTGACGAAGGTTGTAGTTGGAGACTTAGAGCCATACAAAGCGGGAGGTCGAATACGTGGCGGATTACAAAATATAATGGACCTCATAGTTGCGTAAGCCCATCTATGTCATTAGATCACCGAAGTTGGACTCTCGTTTGATCTCGCTCTTGCATTTTGGAGTTAGTCGAACAAAACCCGATGCACCCGTATCATTAATTATTGAACGGATTCGAAGTCAATTTGGTTACCAAGTTTCATATCGAAAGGCTTGGAAGGCAAAACAAATGGCTATTGTGAATGTGTTTGGGGATTGGGACAAATCTTATGAGGTGTTGCCCGGATGGCTATGACCATGCGAGAGAGACATGGAAGGCACGAAGTGGTGGAGTTGCAAGACGAGGAATGTTTTGTGAATAACCAACTCGATCATTCAAAAAGAGTCTTTTGTCGGTTATTCTGGACATTTAGACCATGTGTGGTTGGCTTCCGATATTGTAAGTCCATCATTCAGATTGATGCCACTCATTTGTATGGCAAGTATCGTCATAAGTTGTTGATTGCAACAACTCAAGATGGAGACAGAAAACCTCTGCCTATTGCATTTGCCATTGTGGAGGGGGAGACAAAGGATGCTTGGAGTTAGTTCTTAGCCCACCTGAGATTGCATGTAACCCAACAAGAGGGCTTGTGTTTGATCTCTGATCGACATCGAAGCATCTTACAATCAGTGGCAAATGAAAATCTTGGATGGCAGCCTCCGAATGCATATCATGTCTTCTGCATACGGCATATTGGTTCCAATTTTAACTCCAAATTTCAGAACAAGGAGTTGAAAAGATTTTTGATTAACACAGGTACTTTACATTTTCTCTTTGTGTTGTAATTTTTGTCGCTAATAATAGTTAGGTTGTAATACTAACTCAAATTATTCGATGTATCAGGGTATGAACCAATTGCAATAAAGTTTGATGCTAGGCTAGAGAAGCTTAAAGTTACAACGGAGATGGCAAATTGGATTAACGGAATTTCAAAGGAAAAATGGAGTTTGGTGTATGATGGTGGTCGCAGATTCGGTCATATGACTACCAATTTGTCAGAATGCATTAACGGAGTGTTGAAGGGTAGCAGAAATCTACCTATAACTGCATTGGTTCAATTGACATATACGAAGTTAGTAGAATACTTCGTCAACCGAAAGGACGAAGCAAATTCGAAATTGATGACATTCAACCAGGTTTGATATTGTTTTACAATATTAAGTACAACCACAAACAAATTGTTGTTCACACGTGCATCTATTTATGGTTTGATATTGTTATTCCCATTAATTTAACCAGATCTGGAGTGATGACTTATTGAAGCACTGGAGAATAAACCTGGCAAAGGCCAGTTCACACCAAGTTCGTCGGTACAATAGGGAGAACACAAGGTTCATGGTTGAAGAGGCTTTTAATCCTGTAACACAACAGGGTGGACTTTCTTATACTTTGAACCTGGAAGCAAGGCGGTGTGATTCAAGCATTGCATTATCCTTGCTCGCATGCGCTTCTTCTGCGTTGCTTTGGTGGCGCTTGACCCATTCAAACTTGTTCATAGGGTTTACGGGATGGAAAGCATTTATAGGGCCTATGAGTTTGACTTTGAACCGGTCCGAGCCGAACCATGGTGGCCTGCGAGCTCCGACGCCACTTTGGTGCCACCACGTGCATTGCTTAGATCCAAAGGTCGACCAAAATCAACCCGACTTAGGAATGAGATGGATTGGCGCGAAGCAGAGCCAGGACAGACGTACGTGTACAAGATGCCATCAACGTGGACATAATTCTCGTACTTATCGTGTCGGCGGATCGAGTTCCTTGGGGGATGATGGAGCTGGGCCATCAACTAAAATCTAGTTGATCTCGGACCTATTTTCATTTTTCAGAATCTTGTATTAGTAATGATGTGTATTTACGAGTTGTATTGTTTTGTATCACCAATCTATGCAATTGTATTCGAATACTATTCTCCTATATATGTTAGTTGATTGTCAGTGTTATCTTTATTTATTCCATATTATATTCTTGTATAGTTATCATATGGTTATATCATATTTTATTATAAAAATAATAGGATCATACTAATTGTTGTTAATGTTTGGCATACAAATGACAGATGGCATTCGATGTAAACCCTGGACCAGGAGGAGGGCGCTCGATTTTGGAGTTGCGGAGTACCATGTTTCCCGGCATGTATGGCGGGGACATGAGGACCGACACCTGCGTGTTAGGCGACGTGCTCGAAAGATGAAACATATGGACCCCCCCGCTCCAATTATTCCTTATCTTCGACTTGGTTTCTTGGGAGTTGCCCACATGGGTTATTGCGGTATTGATCACTCCCGATCTCTGCGTTGGTTGAGAGATGGCCCCCGAGAGACGCATACATTTCACATGCCGACCAGGGAGTGCACCATTACGTTGGAGGATATCGAGAATGATATCGGGTCTTCCCATTGATGACATCCACGGCGTTACGCATAGGGACGATTGGTTCGGTTTGTGCGCTCGATTGTTGGGGATTGATGACACTCCCTCGCTCGTAATCGGGGCACGCATTGACATGACATACTTGAAGAGTGTTACTACAGGTCCTTGAGGACGATGATAATGAGTACGTGCAACAGCGTGCACGATATTACATACTTCACTTGCTTGGGGTTTCTTATGCCCCGATCATTCGGGTAGCTCGTACACTTGATGTTCCTCCCATTGTTGGAGGACTTTCTTCGTTGCTTAGGGACGTATAGTTGGGGTCCGGCTTTGGCGTACTGTATAGAGAGCTTTGTAAAGCTACTGGACTATGACGCACGCGAGATCGGAGGTGCATGCATCTTATTGCGATCTTGGGGCGTGGTGCAGATTCCCCGCTTGCCCCTTCACTAGTCCGACCATGATGAGCCTTTGATGTGTTTTACGATGCTTGGTCGTGGTCAACTACGTCCCTTAGGATGGGAGTAAGTTTCTATTTCATTTCATATTTTTACATTACTTTCATGACATGCTTTGTTAATAAAAATACTTACGTTTGCAATACTTTCATTTACCAAATAGGTGGCGCAAACATAAAGTATTGAGTAATATTGTGATTGGCGTTCTTTCATATTATCGTCACTTCTTCGATCATTGAAGAACGATGAGGTATGTCTTCGTTTACATTCCTTTGATATATTTACTTATGCATATGCCGTCTTAATGTTTTGTGCATCTCATTTTTTCGCTTTATATGGCAACCATACACGGATGAGCGGTGGCGATTGCCACCTGTGGTCTGCTAGGGACATAGCGCCGCGTGGTCCCTCTCATATGTTTCCATATTGTCGAGTGGCACCACCAGGACCGCATCATGCGCCGGTTTGGTCTTGACCACCCATTCCACGGAGACCGCTCCAGGCCAGACGGTGCACTCGATTACATTGGCGGCAGTGCATGATGAGGATTGGCCTGGATACACATGCTTGTTTATATAGCCACCGGGATAGTCGTAGGGAGAAGCTTGTTAGGGGAGTCCCATTGGTCGCACCCCCGCGATTCGCGTTACGAGTACATGCGTTGGTATAAAAGAATTACCGGACGTTTGGATTGTTCCCACAAGCGCATTTATTGGGAATGCGGTAAGCTCTTTACTAATTCGTTAATGACTATATGTATTTTGTATTCAGTATAATGACATAAATTGTATATGTTTATTAGGCAGACATTGCAAAGTATTTGCTCAGTTCAACTACCGACACGTGCCGCCGAGAGGCACTACACAAATCCTACACTCATGCGGGAGCATGACCGCATTACGATGGAACACAATTCTGCGTCCGGCTCCACCAAGACGACATTTCGGGCCGCCGAGGAGTCGAGCCAACGTGGGAACGCGGCGTGGACGGAGGAGAGGATTAGCGAGCGGTGGACACGACTTCGACATCCCGAGGACTCCACTTACTTGCCAACATACGACACACAAGATCCCACCGGCACTTACCGCTGCTACATACCCCCACTCGGCCTCCTACTACGCTACGTACCCTCCTACTCGGCCACCACCGCATATTACCCACCATACCCTTACTCACCGTATCCATACCCGCCACCGAGTTACCCCTCATATCCTTACCCACCACACAGGGTTACCCACCATATCCTTACCCACCACCAGGGTTACCCACCATACCCATCACAAAGGTCCCTCTTCCGAACCATCTCACAGGCCACCGCATTCTGACGCGGGCCCATCTCATTGACATTTAGAGAATATATTTATTGATTTTGTGTAAAATACTATTGAGAATATATTCTTGTGAGTTTGGTACCCTAATTAGATTACACTATATATGCTTTTCATACTGTTTTAGATTTTATTAAATATTGTGGTAATTGGTTGCATTAAATAGGATCATTGGCTTTTGGGGAGATCCAACATTTAGGGGAAACTCTGTCGAAATTTTTACTAATTCGAATTACTAAAAATTTGAGAGAGGGATTATTCGGATCGGAATCTTACTCACTATCATCTGAATCCTACTCAACAAAAATTCATTTAAGTGATACGTCTCTTCTATAGGATATACCATTTAATTTTTATTATATGTTGTTTAAATTATTTGTGTCAAAATAAATAAATATATTCAATAACTTCAATAATAAGATATGTACGTACATTTGATTAGATTGTTTTTAAATTTATTAAAAATCATACATAAAGACAATTAAAAGCAAATAATTAATACCTCAATCATTTTTTAAATTGAACAATAAATTGAAACAATAAATTTTTAAAAAATAACAAAAAATAAACATATGTGTTATGTAATTAATAAATCTTCATAATAACTAAAATAATATTCAATATTACTAACATATTAAATTTGTCACTTTTTTTATTTTATATTATATATTTTATTCTCATAATTAGTATGAATTCATTAATAAACGTTTATAAATATTTATTAAGTATTTCAATTAATTTTTAATTAATTATTTAATTTTAATAGCTTGCGCCAAAAAGGGTGACGTTTTTGGTTCCAGAAAAGTAGGATGGCGTATCCACGTAGGTTTCTTGCGCCAACACGTCTGGCGCAACCTACGTGGATGCGCCATCCTACTTGCTATCCTGGTTGGCCAGAAAATATTAAAAAATGCCACGTCAGCCAAAAGGGTGGCAGTTTGGTATATAGTTTCAAAAGAGTGGCATTTTGGTAAATAGTTAAACAACAAGGGCAATTTGGTAAATAGTTAAAAAAATGACAATTTGGTAAATAGTTAAAAAAATGACATTTTGATAAATAATTTTACTAACAGTGACAGTTTAGTAAAAAAACCTCACAAACAATGAGGATGCAATATCTAAAGGTATTACTAATCTTCCCATGGATGTCGAGGGATCAAAGTTCTCAATTATAGTTTATTTTTATGAATAATAATTATTTAATATGAATGCGTTTAAGATTATTTAATGGTTTAAATATGTTTTTAGTCTCTCTAAATATATTTATTTTTTATTTTGATTTTTAAATTTTTTATTATAATTTGTGTCTTAGTAATTTCAAAAATGAATCAAATAAGTTTTGTCTTCATTTTAAAAGAGTAAAATTAACTCAATTCAATCCTCTTTATAATAAATTTTTTCTTATTTCAAGAGCTAAGAATGATTTAATATGATGAGGTTAAATTGAATTAATTTCACTCACTTTAAAATTACATAAACACAAATCGCAACAAAAAATTTTGAGAGATCAAAACAAAAAATAAATATATTTAAACAGACTAAAAACATATGTAAACCAAATTTATCTATATGTAAATAAGAGTTAACTCTATTCACAAGATTTAGTTGCGTCACAAAAGTTTTAGATTTAATTTTAACGGTAACCATTTTTTTGGTAGATATTTATTAACTTACTTTTTCAAAAAAAAAAAATCTCCCCATGTATAGGGAAATTCTATGGAAATCAAGCATAAGTTTAGGTTTCAAAACCTATACTTACGTGGATTTATAAAAAATAACTATGTGGAATGACGGTGCTGACATGTAAAGTGTCTTTGCTTCACTAATTAATTTGTAAAATAATCCCTAAAGAAATAGAATTTATAAAAGATGAACCCTTATTATTTTTTGAAAAATAGAATTTTAGAGAATCGATCTATAGAAGGATTAGAAGGGTTCATTATCCCATTCTTCCACTTTTCCTACTGTGACAGTGTTGACATGGAAGGGTTTGAAACTCAATATAATCGGTTTATCCTTGAATTTGACACAAACTCACTGTTATGGTTCCCACACTTTAGCGGCTTAGAATTTGAAGGGAGGGCAAGAAAGGTCGATTAGTTAGTTAAGGGGAATCGACTAATTAGTTCGTGCTCTTGTTGCTATGTTTTTTCTTTTATCCATATGGGCTTGTCAAAATTTTCATAAGAGACCAAAATCTAACCCATTTTATTAGCACTCATAGTAAAACAAAACCCTAACACGATAACAACTACCTTATCTTCTTCTGTAACATTAATTGCAACAAGAGAGAGTGCGTGAAGGCTTATAATAACTCATATTCTTCTAATAACATGCATTATAACAAAGAGTTAAAATGATCTGAAGCACAAACTCACTAACCTAATCAGTAGGCGAGGGTTAGATCAGTGTGTTGATGTGGACTACGACGCAGGCTGGAATGCGACAGTTGGTGGTGCTTGTCAAATGCACGGTTAGGGCTCGCTAGAGATGCGAAGGATGCTATGTTGTTCTTTGTGGGGTAAACCGGCCGGTTGGTGAAACTCTCCCGAGTCACTTGTTTTATAAAAAAATTGGCATGACTAATCTAAACAGTGACTTGGACTAGTTACCTGACCGGTCCACTCATCGAATTAGCTGGGCAAGTCCGAGTTTTATAACACTGATTTAATGGTACCAAATATTCTCAAAGCTTAAGACAATGAATTTTGATTTTAAAGAAGTTTGTGACATGTTTTGATTTTTAAATGTGACAACTCCATCTCTCTTAATCTTTCTTGTAAAAAAAATTTCAAAATATAGAGTAATTTAAATAGAAATTTCCAAACAAAAAAAAGAACTTAGTCGTTTGGTTGGCGCTAGGGAGAAGGAAGAAGAGATCTCCTTCCTTCAAACAACATTAGGATGTGTGCAACTCCAAGTTTTTTCAACACTGACAATAAAACAAATAGGTTGTTGGATCAAGAGCTTGCCATTAGATAAAAAATCATAGCTATTAGTTAAGACACTTTATTTTCCTTATTGTGGCATCACATATATAGTCTTGTGTCTATAATATACTATGGGTAGTCTTGAGGGATTTCGTAATACACATATGATACATTGACAGGTTATGCTGTCAAGCACATTTGTTATGCGTCCATACACACGAGTCCAAAGATGATTGCTAGCTTCCTATAAGACTAACATAGGTCATAAGTAGTTAATGAGACCTATGTGTAGATGGTACAATCTAACTGTAAAATCATCACATTTTGATAGATTAGCCCACAAAACGTGTTGAACTTGGTCCATTATGGAGTGAAAATGAAAAGAATAAATACAATAGAAAAGAAAAGAAAAGAAAGGAAAAAAGTAGGAAGTGCAGGATTTATCACCCACATTATTTGGTATCATTTAATGAAAAAAGACTGTTTCTCTTCTTTTATTTGGTTTTATGACTTTTATTAAGAAAATGAATAAAAATGTATATAAATAAATGTGGAGTTTACAAAAGTTGTCTTTTACGGCTTTTCATTCTCTTTCAATCCAATAGATAAAGGAGGGATGTAAAAATGTGGGATCCATAGAAGTCTATCACTCCAAATCTCTTCTTTTTTGCTATTAAATTGATATCAAATAAGATATGGTAAAATCCTTAAATATCTTCTTTTCCTTTTTGCTCTAAAAATACATACCAAACAAAGGCTTAATCTGGTTAACAATTGAGTTGAATGAATCAATCCGTAAGTGTAGATTTGTTTTATCAAGTATAGCAACAGATCCAAAGTAAAAACACAAGATAGTAATTTCATGAAAAATAATATTTACGCAAAATGTGAAAAGTGTCTACATAATCTTGAATAGTAAAAAAAATTGTAATTAGCATTAATTTTTTGTCTTATCATCTATCAACAAGGTTTAAAAAAGATTGTGAGTATAAACTGCATGTAAGTAACATTATTCCACCTTTATTTTTTTACGGTCTTATAATTAACCGATAATTTTTAAAAAAATACTTGTATATTCTTGAAGGAAGTATTTTCTTCCAAGAGAATTCCACTATTAGATTTCACTTACCGTGTGGATCCCATAATGAGACCTACATACATTTATGTTATGTTTAGATATTTAGTAATTAATGGAATAGAATGAAATATGATAAGATGAGATAGAATAGAATAAGATAAAAATTTTATTATATTAGTTGGATATTTTAGGATAGAATAGAGTAAAGTTACCACTATATTATTTGGGAAGTGGATGATTTTTAGTGGGATGAGATGAACTCCTAAACATAATAATAATAAAAAAGATGATTCTATCCATACCCTCCAAATTGTGAGGAAGAAAATTGGTGATTTTTTGTGGGATGGGATGAAATCCATCCCACCCACTTCTATCTTATTTCATTCTTTTTTAACATATTCAAATAATGAAACATATCTCTATTCCATTCCATTCTCCTCCATTCCACTCAATCCTACCAATCCAAACATACCCAATGATTGGTATCTTTCTGAAAAAATCCAGGAATACAAGAATTTCTCTAATTTTTACTCGGAAAAATTTAAAATGCTCCTAAACGACTTTTGAGCATTGATGCTCCATAGTTTATCACCATTGATTTTACTACAAAAATGATTAACGGCTGAAATTCTTCACTAGCAACCTTCATAACAAGTTTTTTAGTATAATTGTTAATTACAGTTTTGGTCCCTCAAAATATTAACATTCATCTGAACCACCTATTGTTGGCACGTGGTGGCTTTTGGCAGAAGGGGGTTGGTCCAACAACGATGGAGGTTTGCGTCTGGTGCTATGCAAGGTTCAAGGAATGGTGACTGTGTATGGGTGTGGTTCGAAGGTTCTTAGCTAATGGTGGTTCGGAAGTGTGGTGGCGCAGCTGGGTGGAGTGGTGGTTGATGGTGGCTCGGGGGTGGCAGAAGATCCACGGATCTAGGCCGGAGAGGGGCGATGGTTCGCAGATCTGAACGGTTAGAGCAGAGGTGTTTGGGTGGTGGTTGGTCATAAGCTCGTGGTCGGCAGTTTGGGGATGATGACGCAGTGACTCTGATGGGTGGTTGTTAAGAGTGGAGATGGAGGTCCGTGGTGGTTGAGCTCAAGCGATTTGGGCATAACAACGGTGGTGGAGTGACTCAATGCGGTGGCTGGCAATGACGGTTACGTGCGGTCGACGTGGTGGTCTGCATGGTTTAGGTGGGTTAGGTGGCTGGGTTCGTGAGTAATTCTATATCCTCCTACAAGTTTCTTCTAATAATATTCTTAATACTAAATGAAGAAAGTATTAAATGAAAAAATAAATACATCTAATGTCTTGAGAACATATCAAACATTTAATACTTGTTTTATTTAATATTTAGGAAGATTAGTAGGATAATTGAGTAGGAGGATAAATCATTTCTCATACTCAAAAGTTGTTTAAGAGCATTATAAATCTCTCCTGCATTGACACATTATTTATTGAAGCAAGTAGTTGATATTCCATGCCAATTTTCAACCATTTGGTATTGTAGAATCACCTAGCACAAGACTAGCCCAACAACTTAATAAAATTAAGATATTTATTTTAGCTTTGAATGTTTTTTTAAAAAAATAATAATTTAGCTTTGAATGCTTATCAGCTAAGTAAACTAGCTATATGCACATTGAGGTTCCCATTTTTTTTAATTAATTTAGGCCTTACAAAGCTTTTTAAGAGTCTAATTACAAAACTCGTGTACTGTGGCCCTCATTCCAATAGAGATGTGGGTCGTTTCCATATTCAAATATAATCTCTGCGAAACAAAATACTTTATAATATCCAAGTGCAAGTAAAATTGAAGAAAATTGAAAAACAGAGAAGAGCTGGACCAATTAACGATTTAAAACGATAATAGAAGAACCATAAGGCAGAGCTGAGCCTGTATAATTTTTCAAAAGATATGGCAAACTAGTAGAAAAATCATACCTCAGCAAATTGTGAAAATAGAAATTTTTCTAAAGCTAAAATATCCAATGATTTTTAACTTAAGAAACCAATAGGACATAACAGAAAAATAACAAAGTGAGCTAATAGCCAAGATTGATTACATAGTGTTTAATAGTCCATATATATCTGATATAGGAGGATTAGGATACATTGCCAAAGGTTCATGGTTGCCCTAGGTTAAGGCTTTAAGCTTACATATATGACCTAACTAGTAGGACTAGCTTGAGGAGCACCGTCCTCCCTTCTGCTTCCTTGGCTATCATCTTTGATGCAAACGCCTTTCCCGGATCTGAACTTGAGTCTCATATTGAGGAGGGGCTGGAAGAGATAAGAACTGAAGCTGAAACGCTTGCTGATGAGAGCAACTAGAAGCTGAAAACTATGTATGAAGGCCTTAATGGTGCTCAAGTGAGGGAATGGCTCTTATTAGTGGCTTTTGTAGGTGAAGTGGAAAGTGGTGGAAAGGGATCTTCCCGGTATATACTTGGACACACACTTTGTGTTTGCTTTTGCTCGCTTTCACTTTTTGATAAGCTTTTTCTAGCAAACGAGGGTGACATTTTGCATTTATGGAATCTAAATTAGTGACATTTCGTGTGCTTTTTTTTTTTATTGGGTGGACTAGGAAGTGGGGCTAAAGTTTAATAATCTCTCACCAATATGCTCCTGTTTCTTTTCATGTGAAGACTGAAACAGGGTTGGGGTCGATCTGTTGACTAAAATTGAGAAAAAAGATTGAATAGGAGCAGAATATGGGTTGTTTAAATTAAAAATAATCATTTGAATCTGGAATGAAAATATCTTAGACATGAAATCGGCATCTATAATTTCGTTAACAAAACTTTCATAACAAAACTGAGAGAACAACTTTTGCCTGACGAGTTGAGTGTCTGCACCATTACAACAAGTAACGAGATTTCTTATTTCCTATACAACTAGTCACCAGCCAGAAATTACGGATAGGAATTTGAACAAGACTTGGCACAAACCACTCTAGAAAACATTAAAAATACCTCGTAACAGGAACGGATCCAGAAATTAAGTATATTAAAGAGGCCAAAATTATAAACATCAAAATATATAAGCAAAACTTCTATAGTTCAAATTTCAAAACAATTTTGTGGAGGAGACCACGGCTCCTGCTGGTCACCCTCCATCCATCCCTGCCTGGTAAAATCAATTTAAGCCTAGTAGTAGCTAGTCTTAGTAATCAACTTATTGCATAAGCTAATAGGCCTGAATCCTCCTGTATTTTAGGGTGCAATTAACTTTGGGATTAAGATAAATAAAAGTATATATGATTTAGAAAGGTAGGGTCCATCACCAAAACAGAAAGTTAGGGTCCTTATCATCAGTCAATACATTTATAGTGAAGCTCACAACATCATCCTTCACCTCGTTCCAGAACTTCTGATAAAAGAGCGCTTGCATACTCTCGAATGCTGGTCCCTGGAGTTTGTTGGATATGCATGGCCTTGAGGGGCTCCACCGCTTCTTCTAGAGTGGTATTCTTTTACCTTTGCACCACTTCTTATTCTAGTTTGGACTCTATTGAAATTGACACACGTATACTTTCTTACAGAAAATGATTTGATTTATCAAACCATTATATTGTAACTAAGTATCAGGTTCCTCCATTTTGGAAGCACCAACTCTATATGACTTTACCATTAAATTTTGTAAAATGTAAATAGTTATAATTTTAAATTATCTTTTAAATAGTTTATATATTGCCGGGTATAAAAATTACATGAATTAGAGTTTATAGTAACAAAATTCATATATCCTCAGTGAGTAAAGAATTCAAAACTTGGTTCTATGATGTAAAATGAATTAGGAATGTATGAAAATTATACTGTTAAGATAGGTCTTTACTTAGACGTTTGACCGTATCTCGAGATATTAGTCTTTTATTTATCGAGTAAGAATATTCTGAAAAACTAAAAAAAAAACTAAAAATCTTTGGAATTCAAACACAATGAATCCTTCAGATTTAGTCAAGATTCACATAATTTTGGTAAATTTAATCAGTGTTAAATTAATGTGTAAGCCTCTATACTATTTTGGAAATTTTTATATAGGTCCCCTCTAATACTCTGGCTGTGAGGTGAATTTAGATAGTACTAATTTTTTATATTAAAACTATAAAGACCCCAATTATAACTTTTAAATTATAATAACTTATTAGCAGCATTCTTAATAATAAGAATATCAAAATTCAAATCTTAGATAAAGTAATTATTCGGAGGATTTCTACTCACAACAACGCCTTAAGAAATTAATCTCAGTACAATACCTATGGAGATATCGTAATTCAAAGACAAAAAATAAAAATATAAGAACCTATTTGAAAACCAAAATTTTTTGAAGACTTATTGATTAATTTAATTTTTAATTAATATAAAAAGTCAAATTATAAAAGATTCTTATAAGGAGTATTTATAACCCAAATGTAGTCCTAACTCGAATCAAATTCCAATTAGACAATGGCTCTTAAAATAAAATAACTTATTTTTAATAAGATAAATTTTTAAATTATCAATAATAAAAAATAACAAACTTATCCATAGAAATAACATAAATAACTATTAATCGTTGTGCATCACTCTAATTCTCCATAAGGCCAGTGGAAGGCTATCTTGAACTTCATTCGTTTCATATAGATGCTCCCAATCGTGCGGCAACAGTGGACCGTATGAGGCCCATTAAACCTAGACCTGGTCCATAATCACCGGGTCAACCCTTAAAGCCCAACCCACACATCACCAACGACTCCTCACAACCCCAGCAGTATAAATTATTCCGTGTCTCTTATAATACAAGAAATATATATTTCAGGATAATTTTTTATTATTAATTTTAAATTAATGACTTAAAATTTATATAAATTTGTTTAAAATCAATAATGGATATCTTTCTTAAAACATGCATTAAATATATTCCAGAAATATGATATAATTTCTCATGGAAAAGATGCTAAACACCCCCCCTAAGTTATGAACACTACCCCCGCACTCTTATAAATATTATTTACTGTTCATTTTTTTTGGCTTTCCTCACCTAAAATATTCTCTTATTTGAGTATCATAGTGTCTTTACACCTTCAGACATGGAGACCGCCTTTGGAGGCATTCGAACACGCATAGGACCTAACCAGACCCCAAAGCAGGAGACGGAACAGAGAGTTTATTTGTTATTAGACTCGGTTTAGTATTCTCTTAAAAGGTAAGTGAAAGGTTATGACAATTTATAATAAAAAAAAAATTATATCAACAATCTATTCGTAATTTTTTTATCCTAATTAATTTTTAGCAAATACTAAACTGAATCGTTTTCGTGTCATTGTTTCCGTTGAATTAGTACCGTTCAACACCCAAATACGCTGACTTGGCATTTTTTTTTTTTGGATAAATAGAAGTTTAGGGAGATAAAAAGTTGTCTTTAAAGAAACTTACAGTGACCTACCCAAGAAAGAAGATATATAGATACAAGTTATGAAATTCGGAAACGGATACGAGATATATACAGATATAGATATGAGATATAATACAAATATAAATATAGAGATATATTAAATTTAAAAAATTATAAGATACAAATATAATATATATATAAATTAATATCAAATAAATTAAAGAAATTAGTTTATATATATATAATTACTAAATTAAAGAAAAAATATTTATAATTTATTAATATTATTTTTATAAACTTGAAGATTTATAATATCTTAATATATGTTATATATGTCAATATTTATTACTTAATAAATCTTTTCAAAAAAATATGGAGTATAATTTCTATTAACATTTTCTAAAAATTCTCTTAAACTAACTTCTTTATAGAACTAATCATGTATAAGTACATGTGCATCTAAAAAAATTAACTAGAGGGAGTAGTTTTGTGAGATAAGTTTCGGTGACGATGAAGTGAATGACTTGGTACGAGTAGAAATAAAAGGAGCAGATAAAAATAATGATATGTACAAAGATAAAACTTAAAAGTCTAATAGTGACGTGTGAAAAGATAAAACTTAAAATATTGATATGAGAAAATAGTAGTTTGAGATGTCAATCATGTGAGTGGGTTTATGTGAGTTACGTGCTTACCAAATAGACGTTAGTCATAGAAATTATTTTTCTTAAAAAAAATATTAATGAGTCATGTTCAACCCGTGTCCTAGACGTGTTCAAGTGTGTTCAAAATGTGTCTAAGTGTATTCGAGACGTATCCAAATAGAAAAAAATAAATTTTTTAATTAGACACATTCGAACACGCAAGACACATCTGTCATACGCGTATCCTCATGTGTCTGACACAGACACATGTCTGATACGTAAACACACCTCAAAAATAAAATATTCATATTTTCTAAGATACGAGATATGGATGCAACATGACACAAGTATATTAATATATTAAAAAATTTAAAAATAATTAAATGATATATAAATAAAAAGATATATAAATATTTAAATATCTAATACAATATATATCATATACTAGTACGATAATTATTTTAAGGTTAAGGTTACTGCATAGCACCTACAAATAAAGTATTAGCATAAATCAAAGTTTTAAGGCAAATATTATAATATTATATTATAATTTGCTAAAGATCAGTATCTTACTGTTTAGACTGGAAGAGTCCAGTTGGAGAATCCCGCACAAGCGCAATAGCTGTCCAAAATCTAAACAACCACAAGCTAGAATCCAGAATGCCAACGCATTTGTGTGCCTTTCTTCTCTTTTATAAAGCTTTTACGATGTTCTCATGTACTTTGACTTTTAGTGTGCTTTCTCTCCCTCAAGACGGCCTTAACTTTTCTTGCAGATTTGTTTCCCCGTTTCTTAGGGGCGGCTCAATTTTTTTGGCTTGATTATTTTTCTGTTTTTTGATTTGGATTTGTTAGGCTATATAGTAAAATTAATATTTTGTTTTGGCAAGAGTAAATATCTATTTTAGTCACCTATAAATATATGTGATATTATTATATGTTTTTATTCGATATGTGACGTTAATTTTTGTCTTCTAAAAAATGTTAATATTAATTTAGTTTATTAATCATTAAAATTTATATTAATTTAGTCTTTTAAAAAAGTTGATATTAATTTAGAACCTTATCTATCTCTATATTATAAATTTAAGTACTATTTCCTGAGAGTAAATTATTTTTTTAATAATCTCTTCCTCCTTAAATTATATTTATTCTCTCTTGAGAATAAACAAATTTATTTACATATTCTCTTTCGGTTACTCACATTACCTTCTTAGTTAACTACACACAATTTTTTTTTGGACCTAAACCTTCCTCCTTCATTGCTATTTTAGTTGATTATACAAATTCGTTTTTCGTCCCAAACCTTCATTTTCCTCTCAATTTCCTTTTAAGATAAAGTTTATTATCATTTCTTTTTTAGGTGAGATCACATTGTATCTCTATAAATTCAACTTATTTGAACTGTTTATAAGATTAATTTTCGTTTGACAGCAAGAGTACTAGGGATATATACAATCTCTCTACAAGAGTTGCTAATTTAAAATACATTTTTGATTATTTATTTTTGGAAGTCGACAATTAATATATACAATGCTTTTATGTTGGATTAATCTAAATAATTTATCTCTTTTTGTTTTTGTTTCTCTATTACTTAAAAATAAAATGTTATCAATTTAAAGAATGATTCATAACATGTTACATATGTATAACATATTTGAAATTAAGTTTTTAAATTATATTCTAAACAAATATTAAAACTTTAAAAAAATCCCATGCATTACACGGACTACTAAGTAATTTATAAAAAAATAACATTATTTTAATCTCTCAAACTCATGATTCATACATAAAATGATAATTTTATATTGATTAAGAAATTAAATTAATGTCAAAAATATTTAAAAGAGCAAAATAATTATACTTTCTATAAAAAAAAAAAATAAGAGTTGAAGTATTCAAATACTTGGTTACTCATGGATGCCTTCCATAGTTGATCTTCATCATCTATCAATTTGGAATCAATCAAGCTATCATGTGTACAGTAAGATATCATTAGGCTAGCCTTTTGCGTCAACTACATAAATCCTTTCTCTAGAAATGTAAAGGATACACTTTTCACAATAGCATTGTGTATTTAGGGAAAATAATGTGTTACTTGTGCAAGGCTCAAACCTAAATAGTGAATGCAAAAAACATAACTTCTTAATAAACTACCATGGAGGAATATTTGGTTAGGCACAAGTCTAACACATCACATTTACACACACACTATGAAACATAGATACGTCATTTTTAAGACATATTTGCGTGTCAAACACGTGTCTGTATAGATACATGGGGATGCGCATATGATACACGTGTCCTGCATGTCTGAATGTATCTGATTTGAAAAGATTATTTTTTTCGGCTTGGACACGTCTCAGACACGCTTGGACACGTTTAGGATACGACTTGAACACGATCTATTAATATTTTTTTAAAAAAAATTAGTTTTACGACTAACGCCCAATTAGGCCCGTAACCCACTCAAGTCCAATTACATGACTGACATCTCAAGCTACTATTTTTTCATACTAGTATTTGAAATTTTATCTTTTCACACGCCACTATTAAGCTTTTATGTTTTAACTTTTCACACACTACTATTTTCATCTACTTCTTCTACCTCTACTCGTACTAAGTGATACTTCGTCTTCACCGAAACTTACCTCACACCACTATTCCCTTTAGTTAATTTTTTTAGATGTACATGTACTTGTACATGATTAGTTCTATTAGAAGAAGTTAGTTTATGAGATTTTTTTAGAAAATATCAATAGAAATTATGTTACATATTTTTTGAGAATGGCTTACTAGGTAACAAATATTGACATATATGTTATATATTAAAATATTATAAATCTTTAAACTTATAGAAATGATATTAATAAATTATAAATTTTTTATATTTTACAATTATATATACATAAATCAAGTTCTTTAATTTACTTTAATATTAATATTAATATATATATATATACACACCGTGTTCGTGTCTTATAATTTTAATGTGTCCTTATATCTATATCCGTATCTGTGCTTCATAGCACACGTCTAATTATCAATTGACAACACATTAAAAAGTTGGTGTCACTAAACCAACTTAGCATTGCTAGGTTCATCGGACTTGAACCCAAACATATTTTGGCTTTGAGCTGAAACTATAAGATGGCTGATGGGTTCTCTTATTCTTCCTTGCCATTTTGGTAGGGGTGATCACGGGTCGGGTTGGGTCGGGTTTGAGGGTAAAAAAAATCCAAACCAACTAAATGAAGTCAGGTCGGGTCGGGTCGGGTTGTGAAATTTTTTTCAAGTGACCCGAATCGAACCAACCCGATTAGAATTGGGTTGGTTCAGGTTGGGTAATCGGGTTGGTCGAGTTGGTCGGGATCGCGGGTTGTATAATCGGGTTCACGGGTTGGGTAATCGGGTTGGTCAGGTTGTGCACCTTAAGTGGTTGGGTTAGGCAAAACGACGTCGTTTTAATCGGGTAATCGGGTCGATTCTTTGAACCCGTCACCCAAACCAATTAATGGACGGGTTGGTCGGTTTTTACCCGAACGGACCCGATTACCCGAACCAACCCGAACCAATTAAGTCGGATCTGGTTGGGTTGCTCGGGTCGTCGGGTCGGATTGGGTATTTGTGCACCCTTACATTTTGGAGTCCAAGGACAACCCTACCTCCATCCAAGTGACACACCCTAAAATATCATCCTAGAAGTTGATTTTTCTTGCAACCCCAAAACAGAACCAACAAGTCTCTATACTTCAACCCCAGAAGACTGCCCCATGCATTTGTCCTCCCTGTGCTGAAACACCCGACCACCAATTCACACAAGGTCGAACCCAACACGCAGAGAAACCTCAGCCCGCGAGCCCCTATTCCAAGCGCACATTCATTTAATTTACAGAACCCACACAAGACCCAACTAACTTGAACCTCAGCCTACCCAACACAAAAACACCATCAGAGAACTCCAACACCAACACCAACAAATGAACCAAAATCCTCCGCCGCCACCAAAAGACCACCCACAAGCCTCCAACTGCTACACATGGTCCCTGCAATCCCAACCCAAAAAACACGGCACCACCCTCTTTAAGTCACATGGTTTAATGGGACTGACTTTTTAATATGCTATCAATTGATAATTGAGTGTCTGCAAATATGACGTATTAGGCTTGTAACTAATTAAGAATTTCTCACAACGATGTCAGTCTCTTAAATTTCATGCAGAAATGCTATTTATACTCCTATTTTCTTACACTTTTTCCTTATACTTATTGCTTTTGAAAAATATGTATATAAAATTAAATGATTATGAATTGCATTCCCCAATTTCATGTTGGAGAGATTGGCTGACATTAACGTCACCTTTTAAAATTGACAATTTGTCCATCTTGTCTCTTGCTCACGTATCAATGACATCATTCGTAGCTCTAAGTAGTAGAATTTTCACATCTGAGCTTATAAATAATATATTTTAGGAGCTTAATTTGATTGGTTATTTTAAGTTGGATGCGATTCTATTAATTCTTTATTGAGATTTTGGCCCAGGTGACTTCCTCGTTTTCTGGTTTTTGTCCATTTTCTATACCTAATATATATATATATATATTCTAAGGGGCGTATTGCTTAAAACTCATTTTATTAACTAAACTATAATGCATCGAATAATTAACATCTTTGAGTCTTGGCCCAAGAAACCATATATTGAATTTCGATCAATTTGGATTCATTTTGAAATGTTGGTTCCAATCTGCATCATGGGCTAGTTGTTAGTCTAGGAGCGTATATTACTTAAAATTAATTTTTTTTATCTAAACAATAGGATTTTTTTTTGTCTCCCCGAGGTGTTTTCACATCTAAAGGATATGAGACTAGTTTCTGTTTAGACATTTGATGAAAATACGGTGAAATTTAAATTCTTACATTGCGTAAGGTAGCTACTAATAAAGGTTAGATGCGGAGCTAAAGGAGTCATGCTCTTAAAGGTGAGGAATAAAATTCAAACTCTAGATAAAATAATTGTTGATAATATCTTTTAATCGTAATAGTATTCAACAAGTTAGTCTCGTAACAATACTTATAAGAAAAACTTGATTAAAAATCCAAAAGTAAAAGAAAAAAAAATCCTACATTGCATAAGATATGAATAGGATAAATGTGAATGTGTAGTTAAATAATTGTTCACAGATTACAACAATAAATCAATATTTTTAAAATTAGACCGGTCATTGAATCGGTGAAAACACTAATTTATAATTTATTGGTTCAATGATAATTTAACTGTAGTTGAATCGATGATAATTAAATACATATATATATATTAATATTATATAATATACTAAGTAATAAACTAACAAACTATATATGTCATATTATGCTATTTAGTATTTTAAAGTCTCACATTGTATAATAAAGGAAGCATCTAAGTATATAATATATATAAAAACTAAGAAGATATCATACTTACAAGTCTCACATAGAGTAATGAGTAGAACATATAAACATTCAATTTATATAAAAGTCAAGAGGGAGGCAAACCTTCTTATACATTTTTTAGGTCTTATATGTGGGCCTTTGTAACTTGGCTTTGGACTCTTATTTGACACAAATTATTTTTGAATGAGTTAAAAATGTGTTAAAAAATAGAGTTTAAATTTGTTTTTTAATAAAGTTGATTCAAACTGGTTTACTACTAGTTTGACTGGTTCTTGATTGGTTTTGACTGGTTCTCTTATAGGCCGATTATGTGGGTTAATTGGATTAGACTTGTGACTGATTCAGTGATTTTTCCGTCGAACTGACCAGTCAAGTCTACTTTTCTCAACACTGCAATAAAACTAGTTAGGCTGAACTCATGTAAATGAGTTAGGAGTAAACTACAATTTTGGTCCTTAAAAGATTGAGTTGACATTAATTTGACCCCTGAAAAATAAGTGACATTAATTTAGTTCTAGAAAGTTGGAGAGTTACAACAATTTAGTCCTCTAACAAAATTGACATCAACTTAATCTCTTAATCATAGATAATTAGCATCAATTTAGTCTCTCAATCATAGATAATTAACATCAATTTAGTCATTCAATAATAGGAAATGAGATCAATTTACTCCCATAATCTCGCAGTTTGTGCACACAAAAAAAAGATTTTCATGCTACTTTTAATAATTGAGGAACTAAGTTAATATAACATATCTTTCAAGAACCAAATTGATATCAACCCAATCATTCAAAGACCAAAATAATAGTTTACTCTTTATTCAAACAATTTGCAAGCTTTATATTCAAAGCTACATTAGTTTATGCGTAGGCAGGTGTAGGCTTCTTTGCAAAAATAACGATGATGAACCTATACTATTTAAAAAAGTTGCAGCACAATTTTTAGCAAAGTAACTAAGCTTCATTTGAAATTTGTACTTTGCCTATGTTTTTATATATCCTATATAGTTTTTTTTAAAACCTATGTTTGTCTATTTGATATTTAAAAAGCTATTCATATTAAGTTATTACAATCAATGAAAGTATATAGAAGAATCTATGTTTGACTAATTGATATTTAAAAAGCTAATCGTGTTTATTTATTGCAATCAACGAAAGTATATAGAAGAATAGCGTTGGAATAAAATGATAATTTAATGCTAAGAGCATATAGATAGAGAAAAAAATTGAATAATCTACGTGTACTTTTCAACAGCTTTTTCTGAAAGCAACATTAAAAAAAGAAAAAAAGAAAAAATTGCAAGAACTCCCCAAATAATTCATAGAGATGTTTCTGCAATGCAACTTACCGCAAAAATAAAAATGAAATATTCATTTGTTTGGATAAAGGCAACGTGATGCAACAACATTTTTAGTTTTTATATATTTTGTCCATGCTAAAATTCCGTTTACATTTATATGTGTTCCTATTGTCTCCGCAGTTACCGGATTCGCTTAACATACCGGTGTGAATTGTGTACCAAATTACTCATAAAAAAAGTTTTGCAATATAATCATAAGAAGTGCGAACGTTCGTGTTAACAATGATGAACCTATACTATTTTAAAAACTTGCAACACATTTTGTAGCAAAGTAACGAAGCTTCATTTGAAATTTGTACTTTGTCCATGATTTTATAAATCCTATATAGTTTTTTTTAACCTATGTTTGTCTATTTGATATTTAAAAAGCTATTCGTATTAATTTATTGCAATCAATGAAAGTATATAGAAGAATCTATGTTTGTCTAATTGTTATTTAAAAAGCTATTCGTGCTTATTATTACAATCAATGAAAGTATATAGAAGAATAGAGTTGGAATAAAATGAGAATTTAATGCTAAGAGCTTATAGATAGAGAAAAAGAATTGAATATTCTACAAGTACGTTTCTAACAGGTTTTTTCTGAAAGCAACATTTAAAGAAAAAAACAAAAATTGCCACAACTCCCCAAATAGTTCATAGAGATGTTTCTGCAATGCAACTTACCGCAAAAATAAAAATGAAATATTCATTTGTTTGGTTAAAGGCAACGTTTTGCAACAACTTTTGTAGCTTTTATATATTTTGTCCATGCTAAAATTCCGTGTATATTTATATGTGTGTGTTTCTATTGTCTCCATAGTTACCGGATTCGCTTAACATTCCTATGTGAATCGTGTACTGAATTACTAAAAAAAATGTCTTGTAATACAACCATAAAAAGTGCGAATATTCCTGGTAACTATAGTTGTATCTAACCCAACAATAAAAGGAAACTCACAAATTTAAATGGCTTACAATTTGTTCGAACCTAAAATCAGTGTATTGAATTTTAGTAATGCTATAAGCTACTACAAGAGAGTCCAAAGAAAATTAATTTTGTAAAAGTGCTTCCCTTGGATTAATAATATCTCCACTTGAATTTTCAAAGCACAATTATTTTCGGGAATTAAGTGAATGCAACAATAATAGATCATTATTATGAATTAGCTATGCCTATGCGCATGTTTGCAAATTTCAGTAATTTATTTATCTCCATAAAGGTGGAATGCTCTGCTCGTCCCTGAAAAAGTTTCCAGGATCAACTCTAGCCTTCACTCGTGACAGCCTTTCAAAATTTTTGTTGAAATATTTCAAACCCCAAGATTTTGCTTCTTCATAGCTTGTGTTTCCTCTGTTCACACCCAAATCAAGATCTCTGTAATTCAAATATGCTTGTCTTGGCCACTTTGACACATATGGTGCCATATATGCATATAGTTTTCTTATCCAATCTATATGCTTTGGCGCTTCTTCATTGGAAACCAAATCCACCGAATATTGGATTCCATATAAGTTCCCCTTCCTATGTGGAAATGGAGTTTCTGATTCTGAAATCTCACTCATTCTTCCACCATATGGTGTCAGGATCAAAAATGGTGAATTATTCAAGAGTAGCATCTTCCATAGTCCTTCTAAGCCAAGTAATGGAATGGGTTCCCTCACGTAGTCAGATTTTGCTTTGAAACTTGAGGATGTTGTGTTTCTCCTAAGCAAGACCTCCAAGGATTCATCCAATGAATGACCTGCGAAGAAAAATGCTTGTTACTCTAAGTGGCAGAATCAGAGTGAAAATTTGCAAAAAACGAGGTGAGACCAACTTTAATCAAATGGTAAAAAGTTTGTAGATGTGAGGTGATGTGTGTGTATAAAAGTGTGTTATGAGCTTTACTCACCAGCAAAATAAAGAACAGATTGAATCCAGCTCATCTTAGTCAAGTTGTTGTACTGCAAACCCAATTCTGCAAAACTGTTTTGTATCAAAGGAAGGAGATTCTCAGCTGCCCCAAGATACAATCCTGTGAAAGAAAACGTAACAGTTTTTCCACCATGAGAAGCTGAATTGCCAACTCCCACAACTGTGTGCAGAAAAAGTTCTGAGGGAAGCTTGTTAGCAATAGTTTGCCACTTTTGGAGAAGTTTACTAGCACCTTGATCCAGTGTCCTTGAGACATCAAAAATTGTCACTGTTGAGGGAACTGGTACAAGCTTGATTTTCCATGCAGTGATGACACCAAAGCTTGACCCTCCCCCTCCTCTTATAGCCCAAAACAGATCTTCCCCCATCAATGTTCTATTAAGTATCTTCCCATTAGCATCTATTATCTGAGCATCAATTACATTATCAGCTGCTAGCCCATATTTTCTGAAAATGGTACCAAATCCACCTCCACTGAAGTGTCCTCCAACACCAACTGTAGGGCAACTCCCAGCTGGGAACCCATGGACCTTACTTCTATTTGCAATTGCATAATAGAGTTCTCCAAGAGTAGCACCTGATTGAACCCAAGCACTTTCTTCTTCAATGTTAATGCTTATGGACCTAAGGTTAGTAAGGTCAATGATGAGGAATGGAACATGAGAGACATAAGAAAGGCCCTCATAGTCATGACCCCCACTTCTTACTCTTACTTGCAATTCGTTTTTCTTTGAGCAGAGAATTGCCAATTGGATGTGGAATAGGGTATGTGGAGTAACAATAAGGTTTGGTTTTGGGACTGAACTGGCCAAAAATCTGGAGTTTCTGATAGAAGACTCCAAAAGAGGTTCATAAGAAGAACTGCTTTTGGTGAATATTACTCCTGAAGTTGTGTTAGCTCCTAAACGTGAATGAAAGCATAGAAGGAAACCTTTCTCAAGGCCAGCATAACTTGAAGTTGCTGGGAAAATTGATATGAAAATGGAGAAGGATAGGAGAACTAATTTTACATTTGAAGTGGACATTTTTGTCTCCTTACTTGTCTTTTCAACGGATGAGAACTCTGCTATTTATAGCCAACTCATGCGGCTACTCATAGTCATGGTACATTTAAATGGAGTTTTACAAAAGAAAATGAAGAATTATGGTTCTCGAAAATCATCTTTTATTTTATTTTTTTGGTTTATAGTATTCTTTTATTTTCCACCAAATATCAAAATAATAATCTTCTAGATATTTTTATAAAAAATTGAAATTCTCTCAATGAAAGATTTTAAAAATCTAACAAAAATTTATTACTTAACCTCTATTTCTTTTTACCCATTTCTGTTATCTTCTTTGTTTTATCTTTTGATTTCTTCCATTCTCTCCCCTCCCAACTTTCCTTCCCTTTCATGTGTCTACTTAACCAATGAAATGAAAGTCTTCGGTCTACCATCTCTGCTATAAAAGCCAGTTTTTAAAACCAGCCCACTTTTAAAGTCCTAAGAAGACTTTTCCGACAACTTAATTGGCCGTCCTGTTTCAACAGGAAAAGTCGTTGTGCTTGTTAAGTAATGATAATAAGTATACATATTGATCCACTAATTGTATATCGTGACATGGACCATGGTAATATATTGATGGCTGATTGGAAATTCTAAGAAACCAAAAAGTATATATAATTATATATTAATTCACTAACTGTATATTGTGGCGTGGACCATGGTTACATATTGATTATCCATTCTCTATTTTGAGAAACCAAAAAATACACATATTGATCCACTAATTGTATATCGTGGCATGGAACATGGTTATTAGGGGTGTCTATAAGGTGAATTAGGTAGATTTAGTAGTATTTTTAGACTTGATCCACTTATTAGACTAGTAGGTTAGATTAAGTTAGGTTGAAAAGATTTTTTTGTTTAATCCGACCTAACCTGACCTGTTCAAATGTGAATTGGGTTATGTTAGGTCGAATTCGTGTGTCTGGCATATTTTTTTTTATTAAAAAAGTCCTAAAAAAAATTAAAATATAATATTTAAAAAATTAATACCATAAGTCTCAATCTCAAATATAATAGATTTCAATTTAAAAAATTAACATCATAAGTCTCAATCTTAAACATAATAAAGCTCAATCTATTAAATTAACACTATAAGTCTCAACCGACCTTTCTCAAACATAATATGTTTCAATCTTAAATAAACTAAATATCATAAGTCAATAAGTATATAATAAATTAACAACTAACAAATCTTACTAAGTCTGAAATAAACTAAACAAAATTATTCATAACTCAAATACTTATAAGAAAATTTCCTCTACCCTACTTCTGTTCTCTAATTTTTTTGAAATGCATTATAGGTTTATTACCATGTAAATTTTCTTAGTAAGTAAAGAACATCTTCTAATATCCTTCATCCAGTTATGAAATGTTAGTAAAACAACTATATTATTTTGTTTGAGTTATTTATTCCCTTTAATTGGTTTATAAACAAATATATACAATCCATAATTTTGATTTTATGTTTATTGTGTTCTTTTAATCCTTCCGAAGAATTTGTTCTAAAAAACACAAGTCAATGTTATAACTAAACTTAATACGTCTTACTAAGCTAATATAAATCTAAAATAAACTAAAATAAACTAATATATCCTAAAAGTTAAAAATAACAAATCACATTAGCTAATTGAAGTGAATGTCATCACATATAGAATATGGATTGACATAATCATTTACTCAATTCTCAATTTTCTCATGACACTTTTTGTCATCCAAATGATCAGTAGGATTTTCATCGCATTGGTCTGTCAGACATTTTATGAGTTTCTAATTATTATTTTCTTAGTTATATTTTTAATGTGACTATAATGTCTATACCTAAACTTAATTAATTGTATAAAAAAGTCATGAGAAAAATAACATAAATTGCCACTTTGACTAAATGACTATTACAAAAAAAAAAAAAACTTACTTTGAGTGGGTTGGGTTTACATCGATCGACACTTTCCAAACCAGCCACTCGACTCATACCTTGTGAGTTGAAATGTTTTCCAACTCGTGTATTCATGGATTGACCCAACTCGTTGGACACCGCTAATGGTTATATATTGATTACCTATTAATGATTAATGTATACGTAGTTTTATACAACACAAAGGAAGAGTCGTTAGTGGACAAATATGTATATGAAATATGGTGACTTTTTCGGCGAAAACGAAAATGTGAATATATCGGTAGACTTTTTATGTGACTCATTCGTGTTTTGACATGTATTAAGTTTTTTTAACACATTATATTAGTAAAATTTCATGTTATCTTCTATCAGAAAAGAATTTACAAGAATCTCTATATTTTGTATGGTCCCTCAGAGATTTAATTATAAAATTAAAGATTCTTAATATAATCATATTAAAAACATTTTTAATCATTAATCAAAATTAAAAACAGAATATAAATCATTTTTGAAAACAAAATAAGATTGAAATCTTAAACTAACAAAACATTTGAAAAAAATAATTTTTTGGTCTCCCCAAACAATAGAAGCCCCTAAAAACTTCATAATTCCATAATTGAACTAATTAAAAACAAGGTAAGCCAATAATTAGATCAAAAAGGGACCCAAAACGAAAACAAATTCGAAGAACCCATCACAGGGTTTGAGATTGCACTCACTGTGAAATCGATGCCAGGGTGATCGGAGCTCCATAAAATGTCATGGTCGACGACAACAAAGTTCCCTGAAACAGTGTCACCCTCGTAGAGCACATACTTGTAGACGCACTTAACGTCGTTCATCGTCACGGATAGCGATTCAATGTAACCGAAGAAGCTAAGCATCAAACACATCATAACCATCCACAGTTAGTTTGAGATTTCAATCTTATTTTGCTTTCAAAAATGATTTTATTCTATTTTAAATTTTGAATAATGATTAAAAATATTTTTAATCTGATTATAATTAAGAATATTTAATTTTATAATTAAATCCCTGAAAGACCATACAAAAAATAAAAATTTTAGTATATTATTTTTTGATGAAGGATGACATGAAATTCCACTTATATAATGTGTCAAAAGAGTTTGACATGTATTAAAACACAATTGTGTCGCATCAGGAATCCACCGGTGTATTCATATTTTTGTTTCCATCGAAGAAGTCACTCTGAAATGAAATATACATATTGGTTCACTAATTGTAATTTTTCATGGACATATTTTTGTATATTCTTTGAAGAACAAATGGTGCGTGCAAAAGATACACTAAGAGCAAGTGCACTCTATCGCCAAGTAATATAGGACTTTGGAGTCCAAGTTATCGATCCCACGAGGAATAAGTGATAATTACTAAAGTTGTAAAACTCTTATGTTATTTAGACAGTCGAAAGTGTATGTCAGATTCAAATTTAAAACAGAAAACTAATGGAGAAAATAAAAAGAACAATTAAATAAAGAAAAAGTAAACAAAGATAGAAAGATGTTAGGGCGCAAGGTTCACTTGAGTCTCATTATTCGGATCTTCTTTCAATTATGATACAGGTAATTCTTTTGCCAATATTATCTTATAAGCTATTGAATCCCAATGGTCATAGATGAAACAATATTATATTCTTAATTTAATCCACCTATTTGGTCATTTAGTTGAATTAATCAAGAATGCATTAAGTTCCAATTTCAAGATATGAACTAACAACCCGTCAATTCCATTGGTAGGATAAATTGATGTTTGGTCATTCACCAATATAATCCCAGGCTTACCATATAGATCCACTCATTGAGTGCGAAGGGTCACCGGTCAAACAATGAATTAATGAATATCACAAGTGATCAAGTTATGACAAGAATTCAAGCAATATAGTAAACCCACAAAGAAATTACCATAATCAATTTAGAAATCAGATCCAAAAAATTAAGAACACAAGATCTCCCATAGCCCTAGCTATGAGTTTAACCACACATATTTACTACAAACAAACTCATAATAAGATACAGATCCATGAGAAGATAGCAAAAGAAATAAGAGAAATAGAAAGAAAGAGAGATCAAAAACCCCTTTTGATGAAATTCAGCTCTTCAAGCTTCCAAGAAAATCCTTCCTTTCTTCAGATCAATCATTCTTTTCCTCAGATCTGCCCCTCCTTTCTTTAGATCTCTAATTCTATGCCTCATCTCTCCTTCTCTAAGGAGTTGTAGCTGCTCCTCTAGGTCTCCACCCGCTTTAAAACGTGCCAAGAATGTCAATATATAGGCCCCCAACACAAACTTCGCGCAGAAGTTTGCAATAATTGAGTTCTGGAGGTCATACACGGCCGTGTATGACACTGAGTTGGGGGTCCAAAATTTACTATTTCAAATGCAAAGTCAGAGGCATACACGGCCTAGGCCGTGTATTCTCACACGGCCGTGTATTTTTACGCAATCTAGGCCCTGTATTCTGACGTAGGCCCTGTATTCTGACTCTGACCCTGTAATCTGACTTTCAAGCCCAATATGACCCATTAGACCTCAAAATCTGGAAAAGTGTTCAACATAAAAGTTGTAGATTTGGATCTTAACTATCAACCATCAAAATTTTAGCTCATTCGACAACTTGTAGCTTGAGATATACCATAAACAGTACACAAAGGTCAAGCTGTCAGGATCAGCACCCTAGTTCTTGCTTCAACTCAAATTGGAGTTATCCAAACGTGTGATTGGGCCTTTGAGGTCTTCATGAAAGTAGTAGAGAATTGTCTTAACTTTCCTACAAGACCAAAATCACATCAATCAGATATTTGAAACTCAAATTATAGCTAGTTTACTGAACATTGTCAAAAAGATAAAATTATGACTAAGTCATGCAATAATTCCTTCAATGATCCACTATATCTCTCCAAATGCATTAAATCTTTCTAGATTTGCAAAACGAAGATAATGATAAGGATCCATTTAAAATTATTTCATAATTACAAGCAAATCACCCTCATTTGTTCAATTAAATGTTATAAAATATAGGCTTATCAACTCCCCCACACTTGAGCTTGTGCTTGTCCTCAAGCAAAGAATAGGGGTCAATAGCAAGATCAATCTTAACATCCAGAAACATAAATCAAGGGGAATTCCAAAGTTCAAGATCAGTAATCAAATATAATCAATCAAGATCATTCAGCAATTTTAAACAATAAGATGCTTTAGCCTAGCTTGCAACTGTTTTCTTTACCAAACATATGAGATTACTCATCTTTCTATCGCTCAAGTGTTTAAAGGACAAAGAGATCACTCAAATTTCTCTTGAAAAATGCAATACCATAGGCTTGCTTATCAATCTCATCTCCACTTTCAAGTTTACATACAATCACAAGAATCAAAAGGACTTTCCTTTAGTTGTAACGGGGCTAAGAGTATAATGAAAGATAGGAAGAAAGGATAAAATAGGGTAAAGAATGCTCATGAATAAATCAATACAAAGCAGAATCAAGATGAAAAGATGATAGATAGAGCATGATGCTCAAGAATATAACAACTTCTCACTTTCAACCCAATATTTTCATTATTCTTCACCAACAATTCTTTTCTTTTCTTTCCTTTTCATTCATCATTTTTTTATTTTCCAAACTTTTTTTTTAAACCCTTGAAGATAAAAGCAACCTTTCAAGACCTTTCAATAAACACATCAATTGCTCCAAAGCATTCAACCTGATTATTCAATTGGTATTCAAAGAAATCAATTTCAGGCTCAAATGGGGCAACTAAGGGATTATTTAATCAATGTAACTCTAGAAGTCAAGAAAGAATTAAGCCTAATTGCCTTAATCATATTCAAGTATGCATGTGAGTCATTAAAATTTCAACAAGATATCAAAGCAAGTTCTAGCGCACATCAATCAAAAGAAAATTCACTCTAGAAGGAAAATAGGACTTTATTTATGAAAAATCCAATCATTAAAGCTCAAAACTCACTTTCTGATTAAGTTGATAAAGAAAACAGAAACAAGCAGGCATGACTCAAAGATGCTAAATTTCACTTTTCTTAATTGAACAAGATTACTTCACACAAAATAATCTCATAATTAACATATTCCCCTTTCAAACATATTTCTATCAGCTCAGAATAAATCAAGCGATTAACACACAATTCCAGCTTAACTATCAACAATACTCAAGTGTTCATCAGTTGTGCAAATTTTTTTTTTCAGAGTACATTACCAAGTACATTACCACTCCCCCACACTTAATATTAACATTGTCCTCAATATGAAAGAGAGATAAATAAAGAGTAAAGAAAAGAGCAATACAACCTGATGAGACATGAGACATGGCAGGCAGAAAAATAACATAACAGTCAATGCTACAACAGAATCTGAAAAATCACAGAACACATGAGTAGAAACACAAACTAGGGTCTTTTAAAGTCAGATTCCCAAGGCTGTAATACTTATGTTCACCCCTGAAAAGATTCCACAAATAAGAAGTTCATGATGCACAAGTTCACATGAATGCGTCTCAAGAGTATGACTCTTTACTCAACCATTCGAAATGAATTAAATTTTTATCTTCTCAGTTTGTGGACATTATCTTCAAATTGTAACTTTAAAACAAAGATAACAAAAATAACTAAAAGAAAAGACAATAAGGAAGAAACACAGGTTGCCTCCTGTATAGCGCTTGTTTAAGGTCACGAGCCTGACGATGAACTTGTACTAAGACTAAGTGAGGCAGATAGAGTGATTCTCAATTTCCACTCCTTTTTCATAGTGCTTTGCTCTTTGCCCATTTATCTTGAAAGATTGTTGTCCTTCTTTCCTCACTTCAAGCACACTATATGGTAACACTCTAATGACCTCATATGGTCCATACCATTTTGACCGCAGTTTACTTGGAAATAGATGAAGTCGTGAGTTATAAACAAGAATTTGATCCCCAATCTTAAACTTACGTTGTTGGATCCGCATGTCATGCCATTTTTTTTGTTTTCTCCTTATAGAGCTTGGCATTCTCAAATGCCTCAAGACGAAATTCATCCAGCTCATTGAGCTGCTCACATCTTTGTGCACCTGTAGCATTCATATCAAAATTCAAAAATTTAAGTGCCCAATATGCTCTATGTTCTAGTTCCACAGGTAAGTGACAGGCTTTACTAAACACAAGTTTATAAGGAGACATGCCAATGGGTGTTTTGAAAGCGGTTCAGAGGCCCATAATGCATCATCTAACTTCAAAGACCAATCTTTACGAGATGCATTAACAGTTCTTTCCAAAATCTTTTTCAATTCGCAGTTTGAAACTTCCACTTGGCTACTTGTTTGTGGATGATAAGGAGTGGCGACTTTATGGGTGACACTATATTTGCTCAAAAGATTATCAAATTGCTTGTTACAAAAATGTGTGCCACCATCACTTATGATTGCTCGAGGTGTACCAAATCTAGTAAAAATGTTTCATTTCATAAACTTCACCACCATTCGAGCATCATTAGTAGGCAATGCCACAGCTTCAACCCATTTAGAAACATAATCCACAAAGAACATAATGTATTGATTAGAAAAAGACTTTGGGAAAGGACCCATAAAATCAATTCCCCGTACATCAAAAAGTTCACAAACCAAGATGCCATTCAATGGCATATCCTCGTCTCCTAGAGATGTTTCCACTTTGACCGACATTTGTCACAAGATCGAGCAAATTCAAATGCATCCTTAAACAAGGTTGGCCAATAAAACCCACATTGCAACACCTTGTGTGCAGTTCTACTCAGACCAAAGTGGCCACCAATTTCCCTAGAATGACAATGTTCAAGAATGAAATGACTTTTACTACCATGAATGCATCTTCTAATAACATTATCAGCACAAATCCTAAACAAGTATGGGTCCTCCCACAAATAATGCTTAACATCAGATAATAATTTCTTCTTTTGTTGATAATTGAGATCAGGTGGGATGGTATTACCTGCAAGGAAGTTAACAAAATCAGCATACCATGGTAAAGTGGAGATTGTAAAGAGGTGCTCATCAGGAAATGATTCATTTATAGCTCACTCAGTAGAGGGCCCTAACACCTCCTCATCCAATCGAGACAGGTGATCAGCTACAAGATTCTCTGTACCCTTTTTATCACGTATCTCAATATCAAATTCTTGTAGCAAAAGAACCCATCGAATCAGTCTCGTCTTAGCATCCTGTTTGGAAAGCAAATACTTAATAGCAGAATGGTCAGCATAACAAATAACCTTAGAAAGAATAAGGTAAGGGCGAAATTTATCAAAAGCAAATACTACTGCTAGCAATTCTTTTTCAGTGGTAGTGTAATTTCTTTGTGCCTCATTCAGAGTGCGGCTAGCATAGTAAATGGTTTGGAAAACTTTACCTTTCCTTTGGCCTAAGACAGATTCCCAATCGCTATATCACTTGCATCACATATTAATTCAAATGGTAAGGACCAATCAGGGGCAACAATGATGGGTGCACTAATTAATTTTTCCTTTAAGACAAGAAATGCTTTTAAACAAGAATCAGAAAAATCAAATGGTGCATCCTTCATTAGGAGGTTAGTCATTGGTTTGGCAATTTTTGAAAAGTCTTTGATAAACCTCCGATAAAAACCTGCATGCCCCAGAAAGCTTCGAATGGCCCTAACAGATTTAGGTGGGGGCAATTTTGTAATTACTTCCACCTTTGCCGGATCAACTTCCAAACCTTTGGGCGAAATCTTATGCCCCAAAACAATGCACTCTTGTACCATGAATTGACATTTTTCCCAGTTCAAGACAAGGTTAGTGTTCCTGCATCTCTCCAAAACCAAATTGAGATTATGCAAACAATCATCAAAGGAAGGGCCAAACACAGAGAAATCATCCATGAAAATTTCAATACAATCCTCTATCAAGTCAGAAAAAATGGCCATCATACACCGCTGAAAAGTAGCCGGTGCATTACATAACCCAAAAGGCATCCGTCTATATGCAAATGTACCATATGGGCATGTGAAAGTGGTTTTCTCTTGATCCTCAAGTGCCACAGGTATTTGCATATAGCCAGAATATCCGTCCAAGCAGCAGAAAAATGCATGACCTGAAAGTTTCTCTAACATTTGATCAATGAAGGGTAAGGGAAAGTGATCTTTCCTAGTGGCATCATTTAATTTTCTATAATCAATGCATATATGCCACCCAGTCACGTTTCTCATAGTTATGAGTTCTTTCTTTTCATTTTCCATGACTATTGTACCCCCTTTTTTTGGCACTACTTGTACTGGACTCACCGAAGGACTATCAGAAATGGGGTAAATGATACCTGCATCGAGCAACTTTATTATCTCCTTTTTTACAACATCTTTCATGTTTGGGTTGAGCCGCCTTTGTGGTTGCACAAGCGGCTTGTTCTGTGCCTCCATGTGGATTCTATGGGTGCAAATGGTAGGGCTGATGCTCATAATGTCATGAATGGTCCACCCAAATGCTTTCTTGTTCTCTCTTAACACTCTCATAAGTTTTTCCTCCATTGGACCTGAAAGCAAAGCAGAGATAATCACAGGTAAATTTGACGGAGGATCCAGAAAAGCATACTTTAAATTAGAAGGTAGGGGCTTGAGCTCAAGTTCAGGAGGCTCCTCAATTGAAGGCTTTGGAGTAGGTATGTTTTTCCTATCCAAATCCTCATAATACCTCCAATTTCTTCTATTGTCCCCAGACATGCCAACTTCTAACCGCGTTACCATTTCCTTGACCTCTTCATCATCCTCAAGGTCAGGATTGACCATGGTCAAGATCTTTTCTGGAACGTCATCAATAACTGAATCCTGCAAACATGAACTCACAACACTATCCACAATATCAATAGAATTAATGCAATTACATGAATCATAGGAACTAGGATGCTTAATAGAATTAAAGACATTAAAAATAACTTCTTCATCATTTAATCACAAGGTTAACTTCCCTTGATAGACATCAATCATAGTCTTCCCAGCAGCAAGGAATGGTCGCCCAAGTATGATTGGGACCTCAGAATCCTCCTCCATGTCTAACACAATAAAATCAACTGGAAAAATGAACTTGTCCACCTTTGCCAGGACATCCTCCAATACACCACGAGGATAAGTAATGGATCTATCAGCCAACTGCAAAGAAATGTTGGTAGGCTTTGGTTCCTGCATTCCCAGTTTCTTAAACACAGTGAAAGGCATCAAATTAATGTTAGCACCTAAATCACATAATGCTTTTTCAAAATGAGAATTACCAATAGAGCAAGGAATAGTAAAACTCTCTAGATCTTTTAACTTTGGTGGTAATTTCTTTAAGAGAATGGCAGAGCACTCCTTATTCAATCTGACTGTCTCATATTCCTCAAGCTTGCGTTTGTTTGAAAGTATCTCCTTCAAGAATTTTGCATATTTTGGTATTTGAGAGATAGCTTCCACAAAAGGAATGTTAATTTGTAATTTCTTGAACATCTCCAAGAATTTTACAAATTGCTTGTCCTGCTTGGTATTCTGGAACCTCTGAGGAAATGGAATGGAAGACTTTTGTGGCTCACTTACCTGTACCATGGGAGGCGCTTCACTGATCTTTTTATTTTCTATAGTATTTGGCCCATCAAGAGTATCTTCATGTTCTTGCATGTGTTCCTCTTTGTTCTTAGAATGATCTCCAAGCTCCTTACCGCTTCTCAGAGTGATTGCCTTTACCTGTTCCTTTGGGTTAGGTTCAGTAGAGCTGGACAAAGATCCTGGTGGCCTTTCTGATATCAGAGTAGTCAACTGACTGATTTGAGTCTCCATGGTCTTCATTCTAGCTTCTGAATTTTGCATGTACTTTATTACAAGATTTTCAAAGCTTGGCTTCTCTACAGGTGCTTGAAAACCTGGAGGTGGTTGTGGGGCTCTCTGTTGATTCTGCTGATAGCTTTGTTGATTTCCCCATTTGAAATTGGGGTGGTCCCTCCAACCGGGATTGCAGGTGTTGGCATAAGGATTGTACTGCTACCGGTTAGGATTTCCAACAAAATTTACTGCTTCAGGTTCTGGGGCAAAGGGACTACCAACTTGACAGTTTGAACTTGTATGACCCTGTCCTCCATATGCATCGCAAATAGTTGGTGGGGCTGCACTACTTGTTACCATCAAGGTTTCCACATTCTTTGTCAAGGCTTCCAATTGATTCAGAATGGTAGTAGAAGCGTCCACAGCATGCACTCCTATTGGTTTCTTAAGAATTTGGCGCTTATTTTGCCATTGATAACTGTTCAGCGCCATTTCTTCAATCAATGCTTGGCTTTCAGTAGGTGTTTTCCTCCATATAGTACCTCCCGTAGCAGCATCAATGAGGGAACAGTTTGTAGAGGATAAACCGTTATAAAAAGTCTGGACTTGCTGCTACACGGGAAATCCATGGTGTGGACATCTCCTCAATAACTCTTGAAAGCGCTCCCAAACTTCATAAAGAGTGTCTATTTCAAACTGCACAAAAGAAGATATATCATTTCTTAACTTAGCAGATTTAGAAGGAGAAAAATACTTAGCCAGAAACTGTTGTGTCAATTGATCCCATGTAGTGATGGAACCCCTTGGAAGTGACGTTAACCATTGACTCGCCTTGTCTCTAAGAGAGAAAGGAAAGAGTCGCAATCTGATTGTATCATCTGTCACTCCATTGTACTTGATAGTGATCAATCAATTTTGAGGTATTCATTATTGCTTTATATTTGGCCTAATTGATGATAATTATATCCAATATTATGTTTGTAGATGAGTTTTAGATGATTGGTCTTCATTGAGCTTAATTGTAAAAACTTTATTAATTTTTGGATTTTAATTCATTTTGACCTTTTTGTCTTGTACAGGCCATATCTTGGGCTACAAATGTCATATTTGGATGATCTTGGTGTCTCCTGAAAGCTGAGATGAAGATACACAATTTTTTATCTAATGCAATTTTTCTAATTCAGCTGGATTCAGGGTGAAAATTGAGCCTCAAAGTTAGGACGCTGTTGCTGTCATAAAGCTTGGACCTTCCCTCACTGATTTGGGCTTAACTCTCTCAATTTAAACTCAAATAAGACAAATTATATGTCTATGAAAAGGTTATTCAGAGGGCTACAGTTTGGGCTAGGGTTAGATTAGGAATTACAGAATAATTTTTAATTACAAATAGGTTAAGGCAGAATACGAAAGTACACCTCTTTCTGAATCCTGATTTTTGAGTTTTACGATAGGAATCAAGAAACCTTTTTTCTCTCTTTTTGTTTTCTCTATTTCGTTTTTATCTATTCTTGGATCTGTTTTCAATGGTGATGGCCATGGAAGGCTAAAGATCCAATCAATCCAAGGAATTCAATGATTGTGGTTAGAGTTTTGAGTTCTTTTGTTTATTTGTGATTTCTAATTATGTTCTTTCCTCTTCTCCTTCTTTAATTGATTTATGATTATATTTCAAAATTGAAGATAGATTTGGATTGATTAATCTGAATTTAATGGAGAATAGATCATCGATTGATAATCTATGTTAATTCAAAATTGTGTTTAATTCAATCTTAATCAAGAATTGCGATTGTGATTCTATTTTAGTTGATTAAGTTCTAGGTGATTATCTAGTTGAATTCGAATTAACAGAGTTAATTGCATAAATAATTTTACTCTCTTTGAACTATGATTTACTTTGCCACTTGATTTGAAGCCATTGGATTGGTGTTTCTAGTTTTGAATTTATTCCTAATTACTATCGAATTTGCATTTTGTTACTTGATGAATAAAACCCCTTTTTACTTTTACTGTTTATTTTTCATTAGAGTTTAATTTAGGAATTAGATGATAGTGTCAATTGAATTAGTTCTCTGTGGATCGACCCTTGCTTACTACAACTGGTTGCAAGGTTTTTATATTTTTGGTGGAACTTGGCAACTATTTTTGATATAATTCTTAATTGTATTCCACACCACACCAATAGTATTACACAACTGCAAGAATCTACCCAAATGCTGATTTGGATCATCTGAAGGTAATCCACCAAACTGTACAGAATTTTGAATCATGGAGATCAATGCGAGTTTGATCTCAAAATTGTTAGCCGCCACAGTTGGTCTTATAATACTTCCTCCATACCCTTTAGCAGTGGGCATTGAGTACTCAAGCATGGTTCGCTCTGCTGGGTTAGCTATTTCGTCACGATTCCCTTCAATTGCTGGTCCTTCCATTCTGTTTATGTCTTCTGTCACAGCTAAAATTTGAGTTTGCTTTCTTAACCTACAAGCTGTTTTCTCAATTTTTGGATCAAATGTCAAATCAGGAAACTGAGAGCGAGTGAACATAAACAAGAAAAATGAACAAGTGAAAATTGCAGTGAAAAATTAATTAAAAATACATGAACAAAAATAATAAACAAAAATAAAAGAAAAAAATGACAATAAAAACAAAACAGAAATATACAAAATAAGAAAATAAATACAAATAAGGTTAAACAAAAAATAAAAGCAAATAAGGATAAACAAAAGCAAAACACAATAATAAAAATAGATAAAATAAATTAAAATAAAAATTTCATCTAAATTAACTAGAATTTTATGCCTCTAATATTACCAAAATTATTCCCCGGCAACGGCGCCAAAAACTTGGTGCGTGCAAAAGATACACTAAGAGCAAGTGCACTCTATCGCCAAGTAATATAGGACTTTGGAGTCCAAGTTATCGATCCCACGAGGAATAAGTGATAATTACTAAAGTTGTAAAACTCTTATGTTATTTAGACAGTCGAAAGTGTATGTCAGATTCAAATTTAAAACAGAAAACTAATGGAGAAAATAAAAAGAACAATTAAATAAAGAAAAGGTAAACAAAGATAGAAAGATGCTAGGGCGCAAGGTTCACTTGAGTCTCATTATTCGGATCTTCTTTCAATTATGATACAGGTAATTCTTTTGCCAATATTATCTTATAAGCTATTGAATCCTAATGGTCATGGATGAAACAATATTCTATTCTTAATTTAATCCACCTATTTGGTCATTTAGTTGAATTAATCAAGAATGCATTAAGTTCCAATTTCAAGATATGAACTAACAACTCGTCAATTCCATTGGTAGGATAAATTGATGTTTGGTCATTCACCAATATAATCCCAGGCTTACCATATAGATCCACTCATTGAGTGCGGAGGGTCACCAGTCAAACAATGAATTAATGAATGTCACAAGTGATCATGTTATGACAAGAATTCAAGCAATATAGTATAGCCACAAAGAAATTACCATAATCAATTTAGAAATCAGATCCAAAAAATTAAGAACACAAAATCCCCCATAGCCCTAGCTATGAGTTTAACCACACATATTTACTACAAACAAACTCATAATAAGATACAGATCCATGACAAGATAGCAAAAGAAATAAGAGAAATAGAAAGAAAGAGAGATCAAAAACCCCTTTTGATGAAATTCAGCTCTTCAAGCTTCCAAGAAAATCATTCCTTTCTTCAGATCAATCATTCTTTTCCTCAGATCTGCCCTCCTTTCTTTAGATCTCTAATTCTATGCCTCCTCTCTCCTTCGCCAAGGAGTTGTAGCTGCTCCTCTAGGTCTCCACCCGCTTCAAAACGTGCCAAGAATGTCAATATATAGGCCCCAACACAAACTTCGCGCAGAAGTTTGCAATAATTGAGTTCTGGAGGTCATACACGGCCGTGTATGCATACACGGCCTAGGCCGTGTATGACACTGAGTTGGGGGTCCAAAATTCACTATTTCAAATGCAAAGTCAGAGGCGTACACGGCCATGTATTTTTACGCAATCTAGGCCCTGTATTCTGACGCAGGCCCTGTATTCTGATTCTGACCCTGTAATATGACTTCCAAGCCCAATATGACCCATTAGACCTCCAAATTTGGAAATGTGTTCAACATGAAAGTTGTAGAGTTGGATCTTAACTATCAACCATCAAAATTTTAGCTCATTTGACAACTTGTAGCTCGAGATATGCAATGAACAGTACGCAAAGGTCAAGCTGTCAAGATCAGCACCCTAGTTCTTGCTTCAACTCAAATTTGAGTTATCCAAACGTGTGATTGGGCCTTTGAGGTCTCATGAAAGTAGTAGAGAATTGTCTTAACTTTCCTACAAGATCAAAATCATATTAATCAGATATTTGAAACTCAAATTATAACTAGTTTACTGAACATTGTCAAAGAGATAAATTAGGGCTAAGTCATGCAATAATTTCTTCAATGATCCACTATATCTATCCAAATGCATTAAATCTTTCTAGATTTGCAAAACGAAGATAATGATAAGGATCTATTTAAAATTATTTCATAATTACAAGCAAATCACCCTCATTTGTTTAATTAAATATTATAAAATATAAGCTTATCAAGAAATTTTTCTTTTTTATGGAAAATTTCAATTATTAAATTTTATTTAATATATGGATCCATTGACACACTCACGTAGATCAACGAATAAAGATGGTGTTGGAGTAACAAAATTCTTTCTACAGGTGTATAGTAGAATTCCTCATTTTCCATGGCTTTGTGGATTTGTGATTAATCATTGACCTATTTTGGAGAGCCCCGTACGTTATTGGAAAAGGAAAAAAAATGATAATTTAGAACTTTTTAAATGTACCAAACTTGTCGTCCCAAATGCAAATAAGTATTATATGAAGAAAGCATTGATAAATATAAATTGATAACTGAACCAAACATTTAAAATATTTATATTAAATAATCCAAGACAAGTTAAACATTCTGCAACCAAAGTATATAAAATTAAATTTAAAAATGTACAAAATCATCCTTAACAACTTTTGATAGAGTTTGAATTTATTCATACGTCATTGGAAAAGGAAAAAAAAAATTAATCTAGAACTTTTCAAATGTACCAAACTTGTCGTCTCAAATGCAAATAAGTATTATATGAAGAAAGCATTGATAAATATAAATTGATAACTGAGCCAAACATTTAAAATATTTATATTAAATAATCCAACACAAGTTAAACACTCAGCAATCAAAGTATATAAAACTAAATTTAAAAATGCACAAAATCATCCTTAACAACTTTTGATAGATTTTGAATTTATTCTTTTCTTTTGGAGAAAAATCAAAATACGGGCAGCCATGTTTGTTTTTATCCTTCTATATAAGTGTCTCAAAAAAAGTGATTTCTCTTTTTTTGTTCAAAAAAATGTAAAATAAACACGTGTTCTAGACTAGTTTTTGAGATAGTCATAAGGTGAAGAGATTGTTAGTTCGTAAACTTGTGAGATATACGTAGAATAGGAACTCTGACTCTATTAGCCTGAGAGAGAATGAATGAAGTACTCACGGTAGAGCTTTGCGACGACTGATTGGAGTGCCTTAACACTTGCAACTAGAGAGATGACTAAAGTCCGCTCAGGTTAGAGTCCACTCAGACTAATATTCAAACTAATATTTTAAAGATAAAGAGGATGGAGAATGTAAATGATTTTTAATGGTGATCTGTGTGTAACTTATGTTTTTAGGCTCTCTTGGAGGTCCTATTTATAGAATATTCAAAGTCTATGAAAAAGGTAAAGAAGTAAAATGAGAAAGAGTGCTAACTAAGTTGTTTTGTAGGTTCAAGATAGGGTGATATGATAAGCTGTCAAACTTTAACTTTTGAGTTGGACTGATGTGACTAGTCTTTCTGAAGTTCAAAGTTTCAGAGGTGTTAGGGCAGACAACAATGAGTACTGTGTCAAAGTGAAAACTAGAACAGATGAAAGGGACAAGTCTGTAATCCACTTTCTCCAGTCATCTCGTCTAGGCAGCTTGGGTCCTAAGCAAATTTATCCCATGTCTGCCACAAAGGCGCATTTTGTGAGGTATAAACATTTCAGACATTTCCTTCATCCAAAGCCTTCCAAACCACATAGTCCCCTTAGTTCCCAAGATAACAAGACTTTGTGGTGCCACCTAGGCATCGTCCTGCACCTAGGCGATGTGGGCCTTAAAAGCGCCTTGCTATCTCATCCCATAACATAGGGTTCAATCTGCCTAAGGCGAATCTGGTTGAACTTCAAAGTTTGCTTCGCAACATTAGCCCCCTGCACTTGGATAGAAGAGAATGGACCATTCTTCTTCAACTACAATCTTTCTTCCAAGTGCAATGGCCTAACAACTTTAGTGCTTCATTGGAACTGCTCATATTCTAACAATTTGTGCTTTATTTAAAACTGGTCTACAAGCAACTTGTTAATAGAATAACAATATTTTAAATATACTTGTAAAAGAAAGTTTAGGAACTGCCTTTTTTTCATGGTTTCGTGATTCCAATCTTTAATGGCTAAGCAACTCAACGAGTCATGATGCCAGGAAAATTACAGTCGAGCGCACTGTGGCCTAGACAAATTCAAATAAGGCAACTTAATTTTCTTGTGTACAAGTCAAAGTATTTTTTTTTTCTAAAGTGCCCTTGCCAGCAAAGCATGAAACTGTTCCTTCCAAAATGGAAGCCCCCAGTCAAGTCTTTTGTTAAGGCTACCATTTCCTCTTATTGTCGCTTTGACTATTGTGTTTAGGTTTTGTAGACATCTGTTTAAGTTTTCTGAAATCTGGGCACACCTTGGTTACGAAGTCTTAAAGTGCCTACATCTTGCTTAAGTTCTAGGTATCTTGTCTAGGCAGATTTGTGACTTAGAGTTCTTGTTCTGGTGCACTTTTATGTTTTACAAGCTTTTTGGTCAAGCCTTGGCCATTTTGAGTTCTTATATGTTTTGTGTAACACCCTCCTTAGGGTATTATATTTCAGACTAACTCATTTTAAATTCTTTATCCAAGTTATAAAATATTTAATATTATTTTAATACGGATTTCAAAATTTCTTTCTCGCGGATAGCATAAACTTACCAAAGTAAAGTAACACAAGATATAAGAACTGAATAACATACATCTCTCGTACATAACATAGATTAGTAACAACTTAATTACATAAAACTTACGTACTCTAAATAATATATAATTACCATATAAAAACTGAACCTAGCCTAAGTCCAAACACTTGAAGAGTAGGGTCCTCTACCCGATCTTCCTCCAGATCCCCTTTGGAATCCCTAACAGACAACTCCCCAGTCGGGGTATGTCACTACGGACAGGGGTCTGAGCAGTTGACTCTACAGAATCCTCCATAGAGGTAGTTCTACGATTACTCCATAACTTCGCTAAAGGCATATAAAACTCCAAACAAACAGCAACGTCCAAAGTAAACGTAGCAACCTCATGCTGGGTCCTACTCCACAACAAAGTAGCATCTCCACTATATTGAACGTGTCTCGTATCCCATTAGACGTTCTATGCTCCAGTACTCCCATGAAACAGTACACTAATAAAACCCTGTGGATTTTGCCTTGCCGCCATTGTAGACTTTATAGAATAATAGCACAACATAGAAACAGACAGAACAATACAATGAAGATGTGAGATCTCCTACATCAATACCATCATGGTAGCATAGAGACCATAATGACAATAATGTCATTCACATATAGCAATATCACAGAATAACAGGTATAATTATGTTATCAACTAACAGATAATTTATCAATATATATTTCACAATTTATGAATACTAACCATACCACAAAATAAATATACTGAATATGTCACAACAATATGTACACTTACTATGCACATGCATAATGTGTATACTAACCATCCTTAAGCACAATGCACCTATTTCCTGCTCCATGGAGCTAAACTCAATTTTAGAGATGAACGTTATAGAAGATTTGCTACCCCCAATGACAGTCTACACCGGACCATGAAAAGAATAGTATTTGTCGGGTCCTCGTCAGTGCGTTGCAACGGTTTTTCACGGCCAGAGGTATATAATGTGGTAACAGATCACTAAGTGAATCACCACGCCCTGACGTCCCCTGAGTCCATCATAGATCACACTATCCAAATTCTCGCTCACTCCTAGGCAACAAAAGCCATAACAACCACTAACTGTATAATACTTAAATGCATGATCAATGAAATCAAACCACTATTATACTGTTCCCAAAGATATTAAGGTAACTGTCCATGCAATTGTCTAATACCATTAGTATCAATGATATTATATAACCGCTCATATAATTACATAATACCACTAATCCACTCGGGTCCAGTGCGTCGGCCCTACAGCAAAACTTGTTGTTCCTCTCAATCGCGTAGCGATATTATTGCGTTTTCATAAATGCAGAAAACTTTTGTTACGTTTTCAAATTGCGTAATGATTTTTCAACGTTTTCTCAATCGCATAAAGATTTTAAAGCGCTTTCTCAATCACATAGTTAAAAATCACCATTTTTAAGTAGCGTAAGAGTTTTTCTCCGTATTTTCAATCGCGTAAAAATATTTTCTTAATATTCTAAGTTCAAATTAAAACTTTTCTTATTTAATATAAAAATTGGACTTAAATTCTAATATTTCCTTAATAAATCATCTTTAAATAATATTTTTAACATTTTCCACAAAAACTTAAATCATTTAAATTAATTCAAGATACCTCAAAATCTTTATGCTTTACTTTTAATAAAACTTTCTTAAATAAAATATTTTAAACTCCAAATTATCATTAAAAATTATTTGCTTGCTAAAACTCTTCTAAATAATATTTTCTAATATCCTTTCCAAAACTTACACTTATTTTAATTAAATAAAACCTTTATATTTTAATTTATTTATATCATCATAAATAATATATTTTGAAGTCTCAAATTTACATTTTTGTCCTAAAATCACTATATGGCCGAAAATCATGTTTCTTAATTAGTGATAAAATATATTCATTTTCATTTTTAATTTGTAATTCCTTAATTAATTTGATTACCACTAATCCTCTAGTTTAACACTTAATAAAATATTTTGAAATGGATTCCCCTTTTGAGGGCTTTGAGACCTTGAGCCTCATGGCCATTGAAGCCAAAATTTCCTTTCCTCACAAGCATATTTATGACATACAATCATACTTTAAGCATCAAAATTCTACTCTAACAAGTTCATGCATAATATCAAAGCCATAAATCACATAAAACAATTAATTACACACCAAACAATCACACCAAAATTCGTGTCCCTCACCACCATAAGTGGTTGATGAGGTTAATCTCTCTCTTACCTCAAGGAAGTCACAAGCATATTTATGACATACAATCATACTTTAAGCATCAAAATTCTATTCTAACAAGTTCATGCATAATATCAAAGCCATAAATCACATAAAACAATTAATTACACACCAAACAATCACACCAAAATTCGTGTTCCTCACCACCATAAGTGGTTGATGAGGTTAATCTTTCTCTTACCTCAAGGAAGACAAAATCCTTCAAGTTGCTTTTCCTAGGGATATTCGTGAGTCTCCAAAGAAGAACCCTAACAAGCTTAAACCAAGACAAAGTCATAAACTAAGCTTGAAAAAGAGAAACCATGGATCAATTATGACTTTGAAACTCAAGAATCAATTTAGAACCAAGAAACCAAGATTTTACCTTTAGGATTAGAAAACTCTAGCTTGATTTTAAAGCACCAAATGGATGAACTAGGTGAAACTTACAACATGAAAGGTGTTTAGAATATTGTCTAGGTTAAGACAATTGTGTTGGATGAAATTATAGGAGATTGGACGTTGGTGTTGGATGTGGAGGCCGAGAGCTTCTCAAGAGGGAGAGAATGGAGTTTCTTTGTTGTTCTTGGATGAGAGAGAATGAAGTGAAGAGTTTATGTCACAAAGTGATATTGATGAAGTGAAATATCCAATTTACTTGAGCTTGGCCGTGGAGTGCATAGGATAGGAAGGTTAAAACTTGTTCAACCAGATAAAAACTAAGCACATGGTTCCACATGGCTTATGTCATTAAGTGATCACTCCTTGGTCACATTAGATGATTAACTTTTTCATGAATATCCTAGAAGCACTAGGTGGCCGTGGAGTACATGGAGAAAAGGTAACTAAGTTTTGATTCATGTAGCTCTTAGTTACACTTAAGCTAACTTAGTTAGTTCACTTAGTTACATGGCTAACTATTTAATTACAAGGCTTAGGTCATGCATTGGTCACCCTAGATGAATCATGCATTCTAAAAGGCTCTAGAATCTCCTTGAAACCGTGGAGCTCTAAGGAGTAGCAAACTAAGTTTGTTCCATTTAGTTACTACTTAGGCTTTAGGTTAACTTAGTTAGATTACTTAGTTTCTTGGCTAACTAGTCTAGTCATTATTGTTGACCACATCATATTGGCTTAGAAAATTCAAGCCATTAACATTAACCAATTCCTATTGGTTTACCATGTTGTGAGTCACAAAGACTTTTCCCAGTCTATTGTCCAATGAACAAAAGATACAAGATCTATTACTCAATGGGCAGAAGCTACTACTCGCAAATCAATAGATACTGTCGAACAGATACTAAAACGTGAAATATTTTTATTTCACAAATAAATTCTAAAAATTAAAAGATCGGATAACGTATCTCTTGGATTCGGGCTTAGTAAGCTCCCCCAACTTCGAATAAATCGTCAAAGATTTTCTCTGGCCCAAAAATTATTATTTTCTTGATTCAGAGTAAATCTCACACAAAGATAAAAAATCGTCACAGAACAGTCAAAATAAATTTACAGCACACAGAAATCATAAAATAGTACAATTCAGACATTAATAAGAAACATCAAATTTTGGGGTGGCAATCCCAAACGATCCACACAGTCATATGCAATAAACGAATGAGTTGCACCCGAATCATAGAGTACGCCCGCCCCGGGTCCACCCCGGGTCCACACATAGCTCAAAATAATATTAAAATAATCAAATTTTCAAAGAAATCTATAAAAATTCACAAAAATCATAAAAATTATAAAACTCATATATATTCAGAAAAAATGAACTTTGAGCATACAGCTCAAAATAATATTAAAATAATCAAATTAATTAAAAAATTTTAGAAATTCACAAAAATTCACAAATATTATAAAACGTATTTATATCAAGAAAACGAAAAATCGAGGTGTTACATTTTGCTTTTGATATGAGTGAACTGCCTTGAACCTGAGTGTACTCCATTCGTGTTTATTATGCTCAATTCTAAGTGCTAGGCCTGGTACACACTTAGGTTTACCTGCTAGATTACTAAGCCCGAAGCGCACTTAGGAGTTCTTGCTTTGGGCAAATCAAAGTCTAACTTGCACTTAGATTTTCCTATCAAATTATTAGTCTTGAGTGCACTAGGGAGTTCCTGTTATGAGCAGAACAAAGCCTAACTTGGGCTTAGGGTTTTCAAATTTCAGATTCCATATCGCTAGGCCTAAGTGCACTTACGTGTTTTCCATTTGTACATGCCAAGTCTGATGTGTGCCTAGGATTTTAGATTACATATTATTAGGCTTGAATGCACTTGGGTGTTTTCCATTTGAACATCCCAAGTCCGATGTGCGCCTAGGTCTTTCAGATTCTAAATTGTAACACCCGTGAAGATATGATAGACTTGTATATGGTTACGGAGGTAGTCTAATACCTGTTTGTCATGCTTACTAAGTTTTGTGATCTTCTGAGCACGTTTAATCACTTTGTTGTAACACTATCTGTGAAATATAGTTGTTATTAGTCCCGAAATTGGCTTAAATTGCTTAGTTAATGGAAATAAATATGGAGAGTTTGTTTCTAGGTCACAAAAATGTGAAAGATGATGTGGTTAAAGTTTGAGGTTAATTGGAGTTAGTTTGACATTTTTAAGCATACTGGTTATGTGTTTTAATGTTAAATTAGCTACCAGCAGATATGAAAAATTATAGAAATGGTGAAACAAGATTTTTTTATGAATCTTAAGATTTATTTGAAACTTGTTAGAAGTTAGGAAACTGAATTTGGTGAAATCTGAGTGTTCTTAACAGATCAAAAGTTTTGGTACCTTTTAGTGGCTATCCTTTAAGTAGCAAAGTTAAGCTTTGCTACTTAATTTCCCAGGCAGAGAAAAGAAAAGAAAAACAAAAGAAATAAAAGAAAAAAGAGAGAAAGGAAAGAAGAAGGAGAAAGAGGAAGAGAAGAAGAAGGAAACCAAGAGGCAAGCAAAGATTGGAGAGCTTGGATCCATCATCGGCCATCTTCAAGACCTTGAGGTAGGGGAAACCTTGTTCTTGCTTATCTTTCTTTTTCTTCATCTTGTTCATAAGAGATGGCTTGATGTGAGGATTGGATGTTGAGTGTGATTTGGTGTTTTTGGCTTGTATCTTGTTGGAGAACTTGAGGATGACTTGTATTTGAGTTGTTGGATGCATGGAGATGGATTTTCAGCCATTAGATACCTTGTTTACCCTTTTGAGTCAAATTTAGGGTTTTAGGTTTTGAGTGGTTGAATGATTCTTGATTGCTTGTTTAAGTGAAATTAAAGTTGTATAAGAGTTACAATGTGTTAATGGACATTGTTTGAAGTTGAAAATCACATGGAAGTGAGTTTTGAGTGATTGGATGAGAGTTTGGTTCTAATGAAACAGTACCTGTATCTGTAAAATTCTGCAGAAGCTGTGTTCTGCTATTCGCACCGTAGTGTGACACTTGGTGTGCCACTGCATAGGTGAGGTAGAGGATGTGCGCCACAGCATGACACATGGTGTGCCGTGGCGAGGGCAGCATTTCTTGTCCAATGCTTCAATGTTAACTCGAGAGTTGGACGCCGCGGTGTGGCACTTGGTGTGCCGCGACATGGATTCCTGGAAGCAACTAAGAGTTGTGTTTAATGTCAATGAGCCTTCCAATGATGTAGTTTCTTCATTTAAGCTTCTTAATGAGTATTGAGACTCTAATATGAATATCTAATGAAGTGTGTATACGGTGAATGTAAATCAATTGGTATGTCAAATATTGTGATACTTAGCATCATTATTTTTCATGCTTGAGATAAGATGAATGTAAACCAATTAGTATGCTAACTATTGTAATGCTTGACATCAGTGTGTTTCACATTTGTGGTCATACTTGTAAATCAATTGTTGTGCTAATTATTGTAAGTAATTAGTCATTGTTTTGCATGATTTGGTTGTTGAAGGATTTGACCCTCACATTTAAGGATAATCTATAATAGTGTGAGGTAGGACGACGTCCTCCGCATTATAATGATGAGTTGAGGTGGGTAATATCCCTTCTCATTGTTCTAGTAGTTGAGTTGAGGTGAGTTATATCCTCCCTCTTTGCTAGAAGCTATCCTAGATGAAAGGTATCTGAGTTGGGTTATATCCTCACTATCGGAGGTGATCATGAATCATGATAGCGTGAGGATGCACAACTCCCTCCCTATTGTGTGACTTTGAGGATGGATTCCTCTATGTTATTAAAGACTGTGTAATTGATGGATTCACTACCCGGAGAGGATGGATTCCTCTATGTTGTTGAAGACCATGTAGTTGATGGACTCACTACCCAGAGAGAAAATTGTTGGAACTGGGTTCCAATGCTTATTCAAGGTTTAAGGAACTGAATTCCATTGCTTTGTTCAGGATTCATGCATATCATGACATTACTATAGATTTGGTTTCATGATATTATTCATTACATACTTAGGTTATTGCGTAGGCATGAGCACAAGACATATTTTGGCATAGCATGATAGTTGTATGGGCAGTTGCTAATAATAATATATTCATACATTGCAATTGTATGAGCGATTGCGTGTCTCTAAAATGGAGATATTGTTTTTGTATCTCTGAGATGGAGATGATGTTTTTGTATCTCTGAGATGAAGATGTTATTTTTGTATCTCTAAGATGGAGATGTTGGTTTGTATCTCTGAGATAGAGATGCTGTTGTTGTTGTTATTATGTCTCTGAGATAGAGATGATGCTTTGGTCTCTCTGAGATGGAGATGATGTTTTCATGAGTGTGCTGTTCATTTGAAAATTGTTTGTGATATATGAGTTTTATATAAACTTATAAAATGAGAATCTATTTCGGGAAGAGAAAGGACATGATTTTAGCTTTTGTTACCTTTCTAGTTTGTTATGAATGAGACTTAAGTTTAGAAATGTATTTTTTCCTGAAATGACTGGAATGATTGTGATGACATGATTTATGGATTTTAACTACTGAGAATATGTAATTCTCACCTCTTGTGTATGTTTCTATGATGATTCCAGGGAGGAAGACTCATGGGAAGCGAAGACAAACAGGAGCTTGGAGTGCTTAGCTTAGAATAGCTTTGTAGATTCTTTTGATGATGTAAGCATTGTATTAGTGATAAATACATATATTGTGTATTATTTATTCATTCGAGACTCATATTTTCTTTATATATACATAACTTTTATATTTGAAAATGTTTAGTAGTAATAAGTAGCATTCTTAGATCTAATGACTGTGGTATAACACCGGTTATACTATAGTTATTAAATTTGGGATGTTACATAAATCACTAGGCCTGAGCACTCTTGGAATTTTTTTTTGCTTAAGCATCTCAAGTCTGAGGCGCGCCTAGAATTGCAAATTTTAGTTTTCAGATTTCAGATCGCTAGGCTTGAGCGCACTTGAGTGTTTTTCGTTTGAACATCCCAAGTTTGATGCACACCTAGGATTTCATATTTCAGTTTTTAGATTGCTATCTTTGTTATGGTTTTCTAAAGATCAATATCTTCCAGTTTAGACTGGAAGAGCCCAGTTTGAGAATCCTGCACAAGCACAATTGTTGTCCAAAATCCATAGAACCACAAGCTAGAATCCAGAATGCCAACGCATTTGCGTGCCTTTCTTCTCTTTCATAAAGCTTTTACGATGTTCTCATGTACTTTGACTTCTAGTGTGCTTTCTCTCCCTCAACGGCCTTAACTCTTCTTGTAGATTTGTTTCCTTGTTTCTTAGCGGCGGCCGAATTTTTTTGGTTTGATTATTTTTCTGTTTTTTTTATTTGGATTTGTTAGGCTATATAGTAAAATTAATATTTTGTTTTGGCAAGAATAAATATCTATTTTAGTCACCTATAAATATATGTGATATTATTATATTTTTTATTTGATGTGTGACATTAATTTTTGTGAATGTTAATATTAATTTAGTTTATTAATCATTAAAATTTATATTAATTTGGTCTTTTAAAAAAGTTGATATCAATTTAGAGCCTTAGCCACCTCTATATTATAAATTTAAGTACTATTTCTTGAGAGTAAACTATTTTTTTGTACTCTCTTCCTCCTTAAACCATATTTATTCTCTCTTGAGCGTAAACAAATTTATTTGCATATTCTCTCTTTCCGTTAGTTACCTTGTCTTCTTAGTTGACTATACACAATTTCTTTTTGGACCCTAACCTTCCTCCTTCATTACCATTTTAGTTGACTACAACAATTCATTTTTCGTCCCAAACCTTCCTTTTTCGTCTCAATTTCCTTTTAGGATAAAGTTTATTATCATTTCTTTTTTGGGTGAGACCACATGGCATCCCCATAAGTTTAACATATTTGAATCGTTCTTTCAACCGCAAAAACACAAAGGTTATACAATCTCCCCACAAAAGTTGCTAATTTAAAAGACATTTTCAATTATTTATTTTTGAAAGTCAACAATTAATATGTACAATGCTTTTATACATAGTTGGACTAATCTAAAAAATTTATCTGTTTTTGTTTTTGTTCTCTATTACTTTAAAATAAATGTTATCAATTTAAAGAGTAATTCATGACATGTTGCATATGTATAACATATTAAAAATTAATTCTTTATTATATTCTGTACAAATATTAAAACTTCAAAAAAAAAAAAATCATGTGCATTGCATGAACTACTAACTAATTTATAAAAAATAACATTATTTTAATCTCTCAAACTCATGGTTTATACATAAAATGATAATTTTGATGTCACTTATATTGATTAAGAAATTAAATTAATATAAAAATCTTTGAAAGAGCAAATTAATTACACTTTCTATAAAAATTAAGAGTTGTAGTATTCAAATAATTAGTTCCTTATGGATGCCTTCCATGGTTGATCTTCATCATCTATCAATTTGGAATTAATCAAGCTATCATGTGTACAGTAAGATATCATTAGGCTAGCTTTTTGTGTCAACTGAATAAATCCTTTCTCTAGGAATGTAAAGGATACACTTTTCACATTAGAATGGTGTATTTAGAGAAAATAATGTCTTACTTTTCCAAGGCTCAAACCTAAATAGTTAATGTGAAGAACATAACTCCTTAACAAACTACCATGGAGGAATCTTTAGTTAGGTACAAGCCTAACATATCACATTTACACACACTTAATTATCAATTGACAACACATTAAAAAGTTGGTCTCACTAAACCAACTCAGCATTGCTAGGTTCATTGAACTTGAACCCAAACATATTGTGGCTTTGAATTACTCTTTAAATTGATGACATCCTAGTGACACACACCCTAAAATATCATCCTAGAAGTTGATTTTTCTTTTTCTTGCAACCCCAAAACAGAACCAACAAGTCTCTATACTTCAACCCCAGAAGACTGCCCCATGCATTTCAAACCAGAACAAAAACCCAGCAACCATCGTCCTCCCTGCCATGAACTGCTCAAACACCCAACCACCAATTCACACAAGGCCGAACCCAACACGCAGAGAAACCTCAGCCCACGAACCCCTATTTCAAGCGCACATTCATTTAATTTACAGAACCCACACAAGACCCAACTAACTTGAACCTCAACCTACCCAACACAAACACCATCAGAGAACTCCAACACCAACACCAACAAATGAACCAAAATCCTCTGCCGCCACCAAAAGACCACCCACAAACCTCCAACTGCTACACATGGTCCCTGCAATCCCAACCCAAAAAACACCGCACCACCCTCTAAGTCACATGGTTTAATGGGACTGACTTTTTAATATGTTATCAATTGATAATTGAGTGTGTGCATTTATAACTTATTAGGCTTGTACCTAACAAAGAATTCCTCACTACGATGTCAATCTCGTAAATTTCATGCAGAAATGTAATTTATACTCCTATTTTCTTACACCTTTTCCTTATACTTATTGCTTTTGAAAAATATAAAAGAAAATTAAAGGAGAGGTCAGAGGTGTAAGAGGTGAAAGGAAAAGTATTTATGAATTACATTCCACAATTTCATGTTGGAGAGATTGGCTGACATTTACGTCACCTTTTAAAATTGACAATTTGTCGATCTTGTCTCTTGGTTACTTATCAATGACATCATTCGTAGCTCTAAGCAGTAGAATTTTCACATCTAAGCTCATAAATAATATATTTTAGGAGCTTAATTTGATTGGTTATTTTAAGTTGGCTGCGATTCTATTAATTCTTTATTGAGATTTTGGGCCAGGTGACTTCCTCGTTTTCTGGTTTTTGTCCATTTTCTATACCTAATGAATATATATATATAGTCCCGTCTCATGTCTAACCAAATTATATTTAATTTTATTCAACTCATTTATAAAATTATTTTGTATGCTATATGAATATTATAATCGTATAAAAGATAATTTGATATTTTTTTCACATTAATATATAATATAAATATTATATATATATATTCTAATGTACATAAAATATTATATATATATATATATATATATATATATATATATATATATATATATATATATATATTCTAAGGAGCGTATTGCTTAAAACTCAATTTATTAACTAAACTATAATGCATCGAATAATTAACATCTATGCGTCTTGGCCCAAGAAACCATATATTGAATTTCGATCAATTTGGATTAATTTTGAAATGTTGGTTCCAATCTGCATCATGGGCTACTTGTTAGTCTAGGAGCATATATTACTTAAAATTCATTTTATTATCTAAACAATAGGATTTTTTTTTTGTCTCCCGGAGGTGTTTTCACATCTAAAGGATATGAGACTAGTTTCTGTTTAGACATTTGATGAAAATACTTACGGTGAAATTTAAATTCCTACATTGCGTAAGGTAGCTACTAATAGAGGTTATATAGATGCGGAGCTGAGTGAGTCTTGCTCTTATGGTGAGGAACAAAGTTTAATTTTTAGAGAAAATAATTGTTGATAATGTCTTTTAATCATAATAGTACTCAACATGTTAGTCTCATAGCAATGCCTGTAAAGATACCTTAATAAAAAATCCAAAATTAAAAGAAAAAAATCCTACATTGCCTAAGATATGAATAGGATAAACGTGAATGTGTCGTTAAATAATTGTTCACGGACTACAATAAATCAATGTTTTTGAAATTGGATCGGTCACTGAACGAATGAAGACATTGATTTACAGTTTATTGGTTCACCGTGATTGAACCGTAGTTGAACCAATAATTTGATATTTTGATATATATATATATATATATATATATATATATATATATAATATATTAAGTAATAAATTAACATGCTAATATTCCATACTATGTTATTCAATACTTTAATGTCTAACATTGTACAATAAGAGAAGTATCTAAGCATATAACATATATAAAAACTAAGAAGATGTCACACTTACAAGTCCCACATCGAGTAGTGAGTAGAACATTAGCATACAACTTACATAACCCTGTATTTAGATTTTTTTTCATTAATGGAACAAAACAAAATAGGTAAAGATGGAGCAGAAAGGAAAGGAATATAAAAGAACATAGTTTTCATTCTTTGTTTAGAAGTTTCATTAACGGAACGGAACGGAACTTCATTACCTATGTGTTTCCCTCATTCCACCTTAATTTTGAGGGGAACAAAAGTTAGGCATATGAGGGAAGAGAGGAGAAATGATTCCTTATATATTCCGTTCCCTTTCAATGTATTTTAAAACTCTCAAATAAAGGAAGTTATTTTCGTTTCTCTTATTCTCTTTCCGTTCTCCTCATTAACTATCATCCAAATATAGTGTAAAAGCCAAGAAGGAAGCAAATCTTCTTATACCTTTCTTGACCCTTATATGTGTACTTTTGTAGCTTGGCATTGAGCTCTTATTTGATTCAAAAATTGTTTTTGAATGAATTAAAAATGTATTAACAAAAAAAAAGAGTTTAATTTTTGTTTAATAAAATCGTGCATCTAATTACTCATAAAAAAAAGTCTTGCAATATAACAATAAGAAGTGCAAACGCTCCTGTTAACTATGATGAACCTATACTATTTTAAAATGTTGCAACACATTTTGTAGCAAAGTAACTAAGCTTCATTTGAAATTTGTACTTCGTCTATGTTTTTATATATCCTATATAGTTTTTCCTTTTTTTAACCAATGTTTGACTCTTTGATATTTAAAAAGCTATTCGTAGTAATTTATTGCAATCAATGAAACTATATAGAAGAATCAATGTTTGTCTAATTGATATTTAAAAAGCTATTCATGTTTTTTTTATTGCAATCAATGAAAGTATATACAAGAATAGCGTTGGAATAAAATGAGAATTTAATGCTAAGAGCTTATAGATAGAGAAAAAAAATTGAATATTCTACAAGTACTTTTCCAACAGCTTTTTCTGAAAGTAACATTTGAAAAAAGAAAACAAAAAATTGCAAAAACTCCCCAAATAGTTCATAGAGATGTTTCTGCAATGTAACTTAACGCAAAAATAAAAATGAAATATTCATTTGTTTGGTTAAACGCAACGTTTTGCAACAACTTTTTTAGTTTTAATATATTTTGTCCATGCTAAAATACCGTTTATACTTATATGTGTGTGTTTATATTGTTTCCATAGTTACGGGATTGGCTTAACATTCCTATGTGAATCGTGTACCAAATTACTCATAAAAAAGTATTGTAATATAATTATAAGAAATGCGAACATTCATGGTAACTATGGTTGTCTCTAACCCAACAATAAAGGGAAACTCTCAAATTTTAAATTGGAACCTAAAATCCGTGTATTGACTTTTAGTAATGTTATAAGCTACTACAAGAGAATAGAAAGAAAATTAATTTTGTAAAAGTGTTTCCCTTGGATTAATAATATCTCCACTAGAATTTTCAGAGCACAAATATTTTCGAGAATTAAGTAAATGCATCAATAACAGATCATTATTATGAAGTAGCTATGCCTATGCGCATGTTTGCAAATTTCAGTAATTTCTTTATCTCCATAAAGGTGGAATGCTCTGCTCGCCCCTGAAAAAGTTTGCAGGATCAACTCTAGCCTTCACTCGTGCCAGCCTTTCAAAATTTTTGTTGAAATATTTCAAACCCCAAGATTTTGCTTCTTCATAGCTTGTGTTTCCTCTGTTCACACCCAAATCAAGATCTCTGTAATTCAAATATGCTTGTCTTGGCCACTTCGACACATATGGTGCCATATATTTATATAGTTTTCTTATCCAATCTATATGCTTTGGCGCTTCTTCATGGGAAACCAAATTCACCGAATATTGGATTCCATATAAGTTCCCCTTCCTATGTGGAAATGGAATTTCTGATTCTGAAATCTCACTCATTCTTCCACCATATGGTGTCAGGATAAAAAATGATGAATTATTCAAGAGTAGCATCTTCCATAGCCCTTCTAAGCCAGGTAATGGAATGGGTTCCTTCACGTAGTCAGATTTTGCTTTGAAACTTGAGGATGTTGTGTTTCTCCTAAGCAAGACCTCCAAGGATTCATTCAAAGAATAATCTACGAAGGAAAATGCTTGTTACACAACATTCTAGGCGGCAGGATCAGAGTGAAAATTTGCAAAAATACGAGGTGGGACCAATTTAATCAAATGGTAAAAAGTTTGCTGATGTGATGTGATGCACGTGTGTAAGAGTGTGTGTGGAGCAATACTCACCAGTAAAATAAAGAACAGATTGAATCCAGCTCATCTGGGTCAAGTTGTTGTACTGCAAACCCAATTCTGCAAAATTGTTTTGTATCAAAGGAAGGAGATTCTCAGCTGTCCCAAGATACAATCCTGTGAAAGAAAAAGTAACAGTTTTTCCACCATGAGAAGCTGAATTGCCAACTCCCACAACCGTGTGCAGAAAAAGTTCTGACGGAAGCTTGTCAGCAATAGTTTGCCACTTTTGGAGAAGTTTACTAGCACCTTGATCCAGGGTCCTTGAGACATCAAAAATTGTCACTGTTGAGGGAACTGGTACAAGCTTGATTTTCCATGCAGTGATGACACCAAAGCTTGACCCTCCCCCTCCTCTTATAGCCCAAAACAGATCTTCCCCCATCAATGTTCTATTAAGTATCTTCCCATTAGCATCTATCATCTGAGCATCAATTACATTATCAGATGCTAGCCCATATTTTCTGAAAATGGTACCAAATCCACCTCCACTGAAGTGTCCTCCAACACCAACTGTAGGGCAAGTCCCAGCTGGGAACCCATGGACCTTACTTCTATTTGCAATTGCATAATAGAGTTCTCCAAGAGTAGCACCAGATTGAACCCAAGCACTTTCCTCTTCAATGTTAATGCTGATGGACCTAAGGTTGGTAAGGTCAATGATGAGGAATGGAACATGAGAGACATAAGAAAGGCCCTCAAAGTCATGACCCCCACTTCTTACTCTTACTTGCAATTCGTTTTTCTTTGAGCAGAGAATTGCCAATTGGATGTGGAATAGGGTATGTGGAGTAACAATAAGGTTTGGTTTTGGGACTGAACTGGCCAAGAATCTGGAGTTTCTGATAGAAGACTCCAAAAGAGGTTCATAAGAAGAACTGCTTTTGGTGAATATTACTCCTGAAGTTGTGTTAGCTCCTAAACGTGACTGAAAGCATAGAAGGAAACCTTTCTCAAGGCCAGCAGCACTTGAAGTTGCAGGGAAAATTGATATGAAAATGGAGAAGGATAGGAGAACTAATTTTACATTTGAAGTGGACATTTTTGTCTCCCTACTTGTCTTTCCAACGGATGGCAATTCTGCTATTTATAGCCAACTCATGCGGCTACTCATAGTCATGGCATATTTAAATGGAGTTTTACAAAAGATAATGAAGAATTATGATTCTGGAAAATCATCTTTTATTTTATTTTTTTGGTTTATAGTAATATTTTGTTTTCTACCAAATATCAAAAGAATAATCTTTTAGATATTTTCATAAAAAAATTGAAAATTTCTCAATGAAATATTTTAAAAATCTAATAAAATTTCATTACTTAACCTCTATTTCTTTTTACCCATTTCTTATATCTTCTTTGTTTTATCTTTTGATTTCTTCCAGTTTATGGTAAACTTTGGTGAGAAGACAAATTCGATTCCAAATATCGATTCAGGAAAAAGGCTCACTTTTTGAAAGGATTCTTCAGTACTTACATTGATATTTTAATCAAGAAAATAAAAAATGATTTCAAGTGTCTCACAGAAGTGTGCAAATCAAAAAGACAATTATAACAGTGTTTTGAAAGTAAAAATATAGAAAATAAGTGGAGTAATAAAAGTGCAATGAAAAAACTTGGTTTGAAAGTTAAAAATTGTTTTAAGATAAAGAAAAATAGTTAAAAGAAAATGATTAAATGACATTAAATGTAAATAACAAAGAAGTAAAGTGCAACAAAGTAAACTTGACTGGAAAAGTAAAGTGCAAGAACAATAATTGAAAGAAAGCAATGTAAAACAATAAAAGTAAAGGTGCAGATAAGTAAAGTGAACAAAAATGTGAACTTGTTGAAAAATAATGAAAGCAAGTAAAGAAAAGTAACTAAAAGAACTCAAATGATCTCGGAAGAATCACTTGATCTAAAGTAGAATAGAATTTGCAAGAAAATAAAAGATTGGAAACGTAAATGAAATTGAATTTAAACTTGTATTGAAAGTGTAAAAGATACAAAAATGAAACAGGATGAAAACATACTTGACTAAACTTGCGTGATTGCTCGATAATGTCAAAGTGACGTGAGAGTACGAACCCCTAAACGTTTTCATCCTTTCGGTATTTATAGAATTTCTAAGTTACTAACATTTTCTACAGGATCTTGACATGTGTTTAAAACAAAGAAAATTGTCTCATGATTATCAGTGATCATTGTGAAGTAACTACCAAATCTTTGTTAACAATTCGTGTGATACAAGTAACCATCTAATATTTTTCAACAATCCTCGTGCTACATGCAACTGCTACTAACTTCTATTTCAATTTCAAATTCTCTTGTACGAATTTAAATTTGAATCTTTAAACAACAACTGGCTTTTGGTCAAGACTCCTACTTTTGTCTTCAGAAATTACCTAGTTACTCATCGAGTCTTAGTTTTTGAGACTAACTTGAAATTATCATTTTTGGTAATTATCAAATTGAAATCATCATTTCGATAACTTCAAGTCTTTACTACAATTTTGACTATAATAGAGTTAAAATATATGCATCCTTATGACTTAGTAAATCTCACTTATACTAAGCTTTACAATACACACTCGAAATTGTCTTAAATCGAAAAGTATTATTTTTATACCAATAGATGCCCCTAATATTTATTCTCAAAGTATGAAAGATAAATATTTATTGTTTCGAGAATTATTTTTTTATTATTAAAACTTGACTTAGAGCCTCAATTACTCTATATCAATTTCTTACAAGTAGGTAAGGAAATGTTAGAAGGTAAAACATTTAAATTTTAATTTTAAAATTTAAATTATTTTTAGCCACTACGTGGCCACTTCTCCATTAGTCAATCGTCCCATCTTTTGGGGAACCACAATGCCAATGATGACTTTTATTAATAAAACGGATGAAGCCGTCCCATCATGTCAGCATTAATGATTATAATGCATTCTTTTATTTTTTAAAGCTTCTTAAAGCTTGAAAAGGATTTTTCATCTTTTCACTTTTTATCTCCCTCAGCAGACTCCTCATCTTTCTGCATTCTTTTTCCCTCTGCGCTTTATCTCTCTCTGAGCTTCTTGTGCGCCATTCTTAAGCTCTGAGGCTTTCTCAAAAACTTCTCAATCCTTTGAGTCTTTCTTCAAACGTAAAACTTTAATCCCCAATCAAAATCAGTTATTGCATTGTTTTCCTTCATTTTCCTGAATCTTTGTGAACAACCATGGCATATTCTTCAACCAAGACTGCTTCTACTCAACAATCCTACTCCTCTTTTGAGACTAAGGAGATGATGGTTTTGCCCAATGTTGCCACCATTGCTACTCCACAGCAAAAGAGAGTAGTTCTTTACGCCCCAGATCCATCCATTGATAACTCAGATCTGTGGAATTACCATGTAATGATTCCCTTCTCTATTGCTCAAGAGAAGTATGCTTTCTTAGGACTAACCCTTCCCTTAAATGACTATGAATTCATCTTCCACTTTTTTCCAAGTCTAGAAGGTGAGTCTATTTCTACCTTCGACACCTATCTGAAAATTGATTTTTTCTATTACTTTCCAAAAATCTTGTAAAGCTTTCCTACATTTGGCCCCCAAACCAAGTCTTCATACCCGCAATGGCTGAATAAGATCAAAAGTGCTAAGCAAGCTCATTAGAAGGTAGTTGACATTTTCGATTTCATTCAACTTAGTAGGGAACACATAGATTACAATGCTCCTATGCTAGCCAGTTCTATTTTCTTTTGGAATAAAACCACCAATTCTTTTTGTCCCTTATGGTATGCTAACCCCTACACTCTTCGAGTTAGCTGCCATTGCAGGCCTTAAACCCACTGGAAGAGTAATCACCAGTACTCTAGAGCCTAAAGAAATCATAAAACCAAATTGGTCAAAACTCACTTACACTGCCTTCATTGAAAACAATCATCTCAATATTGACACTATTTTTGACCAAGAACATGTTGCATTCCTTACCTTGTGGCTTAGTGCTTTTGTTTTCTGTACAAAGTCACTTCAGATTTCAAAATCTCTTCACCATCTCGCTATCCTTCTTCATGAAAGTTCTCCTTTGTGTTTGAGCAAATTAGTTCTTGCTCAATTTTATTCTTCAATGGCTAAAGCAGTTAATCTACTTTGATCAAAAGATAAACCCTTGACTAACCTTGGGGGACCCTTCTAATTACTTCAACTTTGGCTCAATGCCATTTTTGAGCCACACCTTCAAAGTTCTTTTCCTCCAAACACCTCTAAACCTATCGAGGGTCCTCACTTGTCTTACTTTCATTTCTCTTCCAAGTCTGGAAAAAAGGTCAATGACTTCAAGTTTTTTTTTCCTTATTTATGAACATGAAACTTCACATTGACAACTACAATTTCTCTTCTGTTGCTTCTAGATATTGTGGCCCTGAGTGGTTTTGACAACCATTCTTTTGTGACACCCTAAGGGCACAATATGAAAATCTCAACCTATGGAGTCACATGTTCACCACCCAAATTTTGTCACCTGGTCCCCCAAATTCGAAAGATTACAATCTCATTCTATACCTTCTATCTTGCGTCTCTAGACAATTTAGCTTTTCCTAGTGCATTCCTTCTCCCATTTCTCTTCGAGAGGAGTGCTAAATATGTGAATCTAAAACTAAGGACTTTAGGCAGTATAAACACTTCCTCGAAAAGAATGGTGAAAAAAGAGAAAGGTTCAACCCCTTTGAGTGTAAACCATCTTTCTACACTACCTTAGGTTTTTCAAACTAGTGGGACTAATATTTTTTACTGCAGAAGCTTTTGATTGAAGATTGTTCAACAGATTCACTAACTCAGGATCATCTGTGCAAACTAGAGGTGCTCATAAGAAGTTGAAAGGTATGCATCTCAAAGAAATCTCTGAATTCGAGAAATTCTTTAAAGTTAAATATGACCTTCAAAACTTAAGATTGATGATTCAAGAGGCTGAACAAATCCCGAAGCAAAAGTGAGCAGAACATCACTAGAAATCTTATGCTTGTTTCACCGGTGCTATGATGTTGAATCTATTTGCTTTATTTAAGGATTTCGAGACACTACTTAAGTTTCCTCCACTTCCCAATGCTCCTTTTGGTATGACTAATTGGTATCCAGATCCCAAAAGTGGAGCATTGGGTGTGGTCAATGAATCAAAGAAACATGAGGTGGCTTTTGCTTCCTGCTAATTGGATAACTGTCGAGTTCCAATCTATGTATATACTCAAGTATTAAAATACCCACCTTATGGTAAAATCTCATTCTCTTACCTTTTTTGTTTTTTCGATTTGACTACTAATCATATTTTTCCTTTATGCAGTCTCAAAATGAACAAGGGTAATGGAATATTTGGGAGAAAAGGAAGACTGGGAGGATGAACCCCAAAGGCCTAAGAAAGTTCAAAAACCAAGTCAAAGACCTCTGGGAAGACAACCCCTTTCTCTAACCCAAAAAAGAATTCTACTATCTTAACTTCTTCTAAACCCAAGTCAATTGAGAAAAAGACTCTCGATGATCCTGTTAAGGTAATTCCCAAAAATCCAAGGTAAAAATTAATTAACCTTTGCTTTTACCTATCAATTTCATATCTGACTTCGATTACCTTTCAATTTTCAAGATAAGGCCATAAAGGAAAGTCTTGTGAAGTCTAGCAGCGTGAAGCATGCTGCTCCTAAGCAAAAGGAAGTCTTGAATGTTGATAGCTCTGATTTTCCCAACAAGAGAATGAAGAGCAAACTTCTTCGAAATCTACACGGTTAACTTCAACTAGTCAGAGGGCTGAACCTATGATGGTAAGATTTTTTTATATTAACTTCTAACATTCGAAATCATTTTTTATATATTGGTCTCTTTGATTTCGAATAGGAATCACCCCACTAGTCTCCAAGGGAGACTTCTCCTGTGACTTCGAGGAGTTTCAAGACTCCAACTCCTCTTTCAAGGGATTCAATCCCTTCCCCAGGTGTAGTAACACTTGGGCCTGAAGTATCTTCAGCTTTAAGTGCTCGCTTCGATGGACTCTTTGACGTTGAAATTCAGTCTAAAAGATAAGCGAGTACTAGAGAGGTTTGAGAAACTCCTGCTGAAACCACTATTCAAGTTTGTCATATTTCTCAAGTTATTAATTCGAACATAATTTTCACAACGTGTTCTAACTTCATTCTTTTCGATTGTTATAGGACTTATTTATCCCTAACCTATACCAAGTACACTCGCTGTCGAAGCTGACCTACAACCAATAATCAAAGCTAACCAATAACTTGCTATTAAGGCTCCTGTTCAAACCCACCAACCAATCGAGATAGCTGAAGTGAATATTGAAGAGGAAGTAGATGCTATTAGCATAGACAAAGATGATGATGAGGATGATCCCCTGAAACAAATTGAAGACATTCTATCTAGGAGAACCTCATTATCCTCGAAGTCTCACCCCTCAACTGCTCACTTTGAGGTTAAAGTCTAGAGTATTTCTTCTTCCCAACTTCTAAAAGAGCTCGCTACCTTACTGGGCCTTGGGATGGATTAAGTAATGGCCAATGTTGATGATAAACAGAAGATGGCCAGCCTCCTTGAGCATCTTGATCGAAGCAAACAACTGTTGGACTCGGACACTTAACAAGCTGTTCAGGAGCTCAAGAACTTATCCGAGGACTTATTGACCAAGCTCCTTAGCTTCGAAAAAGACCATTGTTTACCATCATCAACTTCTAAACAAGAAAGCCCATTTGATGAAGGAAGTATCCAAGGCCAAGAAGCAACGCTCATAGCTTTCCACTGCTATTTTGACTACTCAACCAAGTATAAATCTGAATGAGGAAAAGATTACTGAGCTTGAAAGCCAATTACAAGAACTCAAACAACAACAGGAAGAGCTTTGAGATGTTGTTGGTGATTTCACAGCCCAGGAACAAGAATTGAAAAATGATGATAGAAAATAGGCTACCAAAAGCAAGGACGTAATGCTAGCAATCGAGACATCAACTCTTGCTTTCAAAATAGTTTCGACAAAGAAGAAGAAAGCAACAGAGATTTGGGAATCTCTACAATCAAAGTTTCAACGCCTTTGATTTTATTTTTATCTCGAATGTACATTTTCATTTGAAATTGTAATGATTTTTTTTTTTACAATGAAATGTTTATTTCATGAATTGTTGATCTATAATGTTTTGAATATTTTTCATTTATTGAAGTAATTTTCTCGTTAGAACTAATCTTCGTAATCAAATAAGCGTTTCTAGAAAAGACTTTTTCGATTCGCTATGGTCCTTCCCAATTTTGGGACAATCCACCATACAACGTCGATCTTTTCTCCATAGGTAGAATAACCTTCCAAACTAAATCACCTAACTTAAACTCTTTTTTCTTGACTCGAAGATCAAAGAATTTTGAAATTCTTTCTTTTTGTCAAATTAAATTCTCAAGAGCCAATAACCTTTCTTCGTCTAAGTGATTCAATTCATCAAACATCAAATCCCAATAATCTTGTGTTGGAATTTCATCCTGACGTTGTAATCTAACTAATTGAAGATTAATTTCAATTGGCAAAACTACTTAATGACTATATACCAAATGATATGGAGTAGTACCAACTGCCTCCTTAGAAGAGTTTCGATAAGCCCACAAAGACTTGACTTAATTTTTCATGCTAACTTCTTGGCTTTCAACTAACATGCTTCTTTATTAATCCAATCGAGATTTTATTAGTTGCTTTAACTTGCCTATTAGCTTGAGCATAATATGGTGTCGAAATAATCAATTTAATATCTCTTGATTTAACAAACTCAATTATATATCGACTAGTAAAAATGGTCCCTTAATCAGTTGTTAAAGTTTGAGGAATACCAAACCTGTATATGATGTTTTCCTCGATAAAATTTATAATATCCTGTTGAGTAACATCTTTTAATGGGATTGCTTCAACCCATTTTGTAAAATAATTAATGACAATTAATATATATTTGTGCCCTTTAGAAGATGGGGAATAAATTTGCCCTATCAAATCAAGGGCCCATCCTCGAAATGGCTAAGGTTTAATAATCAAATGTAAGTCACTAGCTGGAACATGCTAAATGTTCCAATGCTTTTGACATGTTTCACAAGACTTAGCATAGAAATTATAATCCTTAGCCATTGTAGGCCAATATACCTTATGTCTGAGGAGAACCTATTTCATTTTCTCACCAACCTGATGAGCACCACAAATACCTTCATGCACTTCTACTAAGGCTATGTATGCTTCATTTTCACTTAAACACGTCAATAAATTTTCATCTACTGACTTCTTGTAAAGTGAACTACCCATTATAATATAATGTAGAGCTCTATATTTTATCTTTCTTTCGAATGATGAACTTAGGCTCAGTAAATAGTCAACAATTAACTTTCTCCAATAAGAATCATCGATATCTTTGATTGAACATATTTTTAAGTTCTTAAATAGATCCAATTTTTCTTTGATTACGATTAACTTTGCTAATGTCTCACTCGAAACCTTGTAACCTGAAGTTATTTGAGCAAGTTCATTAGCTACATAGTTCTCTTTTCTTAGAATAAGTTGCATTATAACCTCATCAAATTAACATAATAATCTTACTGTAAAAGAAAAATATCTAAATAGGTTTTGGTTAATGCACTTATATTTTCGAGTCAATTGTTTAATGACTAACTAGGAGTCACCCAAAACTTTGATATTTTTGACTTTGATAGAAATTAATGTCTGTAAGCCAACTATCAAAACTTCATATTCAGTTTCATTATTTGAACATTCATGTTTTAATTCAAACATAAGCTTAGTTGGGACTCTAATAGGTGAAATAATTAAAACCTTAAGACCAATACCTACACTGTGTTTTGAGCCATCAAAATATAACTACCATGGTTTTAATCCCATATAGTTAATGTCATTTTCTTCGATACCAACACATGGATGGTCAGTCAAAAAGTCTATAAATACCTGGCCTTTCATAGCTTTTAATGGCACATATTTTAAAGAAAACTCAGTTAAAGCAAGAACTCATTTTCCTACTTTACCATGCAAGATAGGCTTGGATAACATGTATTTTATTATATCTGTCTTTGAATTCACAAGTACATTGTGTAGCTTTACATAATACTTTAACTTTGTGAAGGAGAAATATAAGGCTAAACATAATTTCTCAACTACACTATATCTAGTCTCAACATTTATCAAAACCCTACTAATATAGTAAATGACTCTTTTGATTCCATTTTCATCTTCCTAAGCTGGCATACACCCAATAGTTTCGTATGATACTGAGATGTATAACTTCAAAGGATGTCCTGGCATTGGAGGCATCATCACTGGAGGATTGACCAAACAATGCTTGATTTGGTCAAAGGCCTTTTGATACTCTTTCTCCCATCAAAACCCTTCTTCAGCTTTGAGCTTCAAGAGTGAGGAGAAAACTTTAGTCTTTCCAAATAGATTCAAAATGAATCTTCTTAGGAAGTTAATCTTTCCCAGCAAAGACTAGAGTTATTTTTTATTCAAAGGAGGTGATGCTTCAAGTATAACCTCATCCTTGTTTTGATCAACCTCTACTCCTTTCTTTTGGACAAAGAATCCAAGAAAGTTTCTTGTAGAAACACCAAAAACACATTTAATAGGATTCATTTTTAATCTATGCTTTCTCATTCTTTCGAATGACTGTCCCAAATTTGAAAAATGTTCCTACTCTGACTTTGATTTAACCACCACATCATCAATGTAAACCTCCGTAAATTTACCAATAATATAATGAAAGATAGTATTCATGGCCCTTTGATATGTGGCTCCAATATTCTTTAAACTGAATGGCATGATTACCCATTCGTAGGTGTCAATTGCTCCTGGACATCGAAAAGCTATCTTTGATACATCCTCTTCTGCAATATAAATTTGATTATGCCTGGAATAGCCTTCCATAAAACTTAAGATTTCGTGGTCTGATATTGAGTCAACTAATATGTTAGCGATTGACATAGGATATTCATCTTTCGGAGTAGTAAAATTTAAATCTCGAAAATCTATGCATACTCTAACTTAACATTCTTTTTCATAACAAGAACAATATTAGAAATCTAGTTTATATACATGGTAGTTCAAATGAACTTAGCCTTTAGTAACCTTTCAATTTCTTCTTTGATCTTGAGGACCACTTCAGGAGCAAACCTTCTTAGAGCCTGCTTCACCGGCCTTTGTCTTGCTCGAATTGGTAGTTTGGTTTCTACCAAATCTTGACTGAGTCTGGACATTTCTTCATATTCTCATGCAAAATAATTTTTGTATTCTTCGAGCAATTAAATTAACTTGAACTTGAAATCTTTATTTAATAATCTACTAATAAAAGTACGTCTATTTATTACATCATTCCCTAAATTGATCCTTTCCAAGGGATCTTGTACCTCTATCTTTTTAATTTTAGAAGATAAATGGGCCTATTCGAAGCCCAAGGAAGAGTCATCATATATACAGTCCAAGTTGGTACCTTCTATAGTACTAATTTTTTAGCCACATAGGTTGAGATTCGAGCCAACTGACTCAAAATTACACTTTCAGTAGTGCAATAGTCAGCCATGTAGGCTGACAAACGAGCCAATTGGCTCTCAATTGTCATTTAAATTATAACTTAAGGTCGAATATAATTGGCCTAGAATATTAAACAAACGCTTATAGGCCTTTGCATCAGTATTACAAACTTGGAGCCAAATTGAATCAGCCTTTGGTATCAGGGAGAAGCTAGTAGGAGTCAGGGCCACCATCTTGACTCCTTTGCTATCATGAGTTGTAGAATCCCAAATATAGAAGGGCTTGACACCTGGGACATAAATTTGTAGGTCTACATGGTTTTGTTGGGCATGACACAAAGTGTCATCTACTTCGATCATGAAAACTCCCCTAGTTGATTCCATAGATGGATCGCCGACGGTACAACCCCAACTGAGTGAATTGTAGCTAGCTTTCGAGGGCACTATGATGCACACTTTTTAATTGTTGCATTTGCAAATCCTAGTGCAGGTTGTCTCAAGTAATAAATTTTTCGGTGAGTCCGAGGTCGATCCACAGGGAATTGTTGAAGATTAAGGTGAAGTAAATATTTTATTACTACGGTAAAAATTATTTACTTGGGTAAAAAGATTCACTCTTAGTAAATAAAGAAAAAGTAAGATTAATTCCTTTTATAACTCAATTAGAATCCTCGCAACATGGAGGTTCCAATCGGAAAATACAACATTAAAAGTCTATTAAAATAATATACGTAATTATACTATGATTCCTTTAATCATTTATTAACACAACTACCGCCACTTGTAAATGGGTTAAAGCATTCACTGTGCCAATATGTTATCTACAATAAATCAAGAACTCCACTTTACAAGAATGGAGTATTCCCGTCTGTCACCCGGGATTTTAAATTATCAGAATCAAAATATAATACATATAAAGAATACTAGAAAAATAAATCATTAAAGCACAAGAGAGGAATAAATCTAACTTTATTTTATTACCAAGAGCTTCACACTTTAACCTAAGTAGACTGGAACTTATTTACACATAGACTAAAAGAAAGAAAAAGAGAAAAAGAGAGAGAAAAGAAAAGTGAAGGGAGACTGAGGAGAGGAAGGAATTCCTCCTTTCCTCCTCTAGAAATATGCCCAGAGTTTCCCCCTCCCCCAAATTCTGAAATCTTAATCTCAAATGTTCAATTGCCTATTTATAGGCAAATTCATGTTATTGTGCAATGCATAGTAACATGAATAGTGAAACTTAATTGTTAAGTTTCCTAACGTAAGCCATGATGTTTTTATTTCCTTTTTTTTCTTTTTTTTTTCAAATAACAATTGAATAAATGTACAGCCGTGCGTCCAGTCATCTTTTCATTTTTGAGAGAAGTAGTCTTCATGAAAGTTGTAGGCCTAAATATTTGCTTTAAAATGGCTTTGGTGTCAGTCCAAAATCATGCCTAGAACTTAAGATATGGTCCAATTACTGCACAGTATTTAGGCTCAGTTTCAGCTCCTCTATTCTGACTTCAAAGCTCAATATCACCTCCAAGGAATCTGATTCTGGAAAAGTGTTCAACATGAAAGTTGTAGGGAATTGTCTTAGCTTTCCTACAAGACCAAAATCACATCAATCAGATATTTGAAACTCAAATTATAGCCAGTTTACTAAACATTGCCAAAGAGATAATTACGGTTAATTTATGCAATAATTTATTTAATTGTCCAATTCGGTTCAAAATCATAAAATGTGTCAAAACTAACTTAATTAAGCCTAATTGAACCTTAAGAAGCCTAGTGAGAGGATTACAAAATGTATAAAATACAGTGTTATCAAATTCCCCCACACTTAACTTTTGCACTCGTGGACAAAACACAAAAGACAAAAACTAAGGAATAAAGAAAAATAACACAAACTCAAAAACTAAAAACTATAAAGAATTTAATGACTTAAGAAGAGCAACTAGACATTCAAGGATCAAAACATTCATGAGGTAACATGTCTTCACATTTCAAACCAACAAGCAAGGAAACTTCAGTTGAAAAGAATGAATCAAGAATGATAGATCCTCACAGAATTCACTCTCAACCTCTCAGGTGTTTAAAAAGGTTAGTATTTCACTCTATTCAACTTATGAATAATTACACTACCATAAGCTTGCTTATCTTCTACTTCTCCGCTACTCAAAAATAACATATATACACAAATCATGAGGACTTTATTCAATGTTATAATGGGGTCAAGGTAAAGGTGGAAGTAATATAGATAAGACAAGTTAAAGACCAAAGAGAATAAAAGAGCATTATGTTACAAATAGAGTGGAGAAGATGTTTGAGAACATTCAGTCTAAATTTCTCAAGATTTTCTTAGTTCTTCTTCATACAGGACAATGACCAATATCTGACTAATGTTTTGTTAAAGATCAATTAGTAGATTGAATTCATTGTTAGGCTTGAACATTCTCCTTCTATTCCTGTTATTTCCAATCATCCACCCTCATTCTAGGTATGAATATATCACATAATGCATTCTTTTGATTGTAGCAATAATCAGCTCTTTTTTTTTATAGAAACATTTTTTTCTTTTTTTTATATAACCAATCTGTACACGTACCCCCACACTTGTTCAAGAACTCATCAAATAACAAAGTCAATGCTCTCTTATTCCCTAAGGTTGGGTTAGAACATGGTTTTTCATTTAAGGCACGTAATGAGTTAGAAACAAAGAATAGTCAAATAAATACAAAGGGGTTAAGCAAAGGAAAATATGTAAGGTTGGCTATTTGGTCAAAGTAGTTAATTCAAGAAAATTTGCCTCAATCATGTTTATGTATGCATGTGAAAAAGTAGTTTCAAAAAGAATCAAAGCAAGTTCTAGAGTAACAATTCCATGAGTGAAAAAAAATCACACAAGAAAGAAGAGAATGGTACAGATATTCAATCCATTCATTGATAGGCTCAAAATCTCACAAGGCACATATCCATCATTCTCAGTCCACAAAAATTTCAACATTCATAACCAAGCATGTGATATTTAAGAAAGAAGACAATTAACTCAATCATGCAAATTTTCCTGAATTTAAATTGCTACTTCCACACAACAAAGTTATCTACCCCAATCTAGATGCGTCTCAAGAGTAAAATTTACTCCTTACTCTGCCATCCTTAACTGGTTTAGGTTAGAAAATTACTAACAAACATATAAACACAACAAACAAACACACTTTCAAAATTTTTTTTTTCAAATTTTTTTTATAAACAATTTTTTTTTACACATTTATTCACACAACAATTATTCACACAACTATTTACACAACTATCCTTCCCCCAACTGAGAATACAACATTGTCCTCAATGTTAAAAAATAGAAAGGAAAAAGATAGAAGATAGTACCTGTTACCACAATTCGAAAAAAGCAACCTCTCACAAATATAAACAGAAACAAAGTATGACCAAAGATTGAAATTATTTATACAGATGGAGTGTCTTGACTGGCTTCATTTTCTTACTGCTTCACACAACATTTCCTTCTGGACCACTTCTAGTCCGAGTTGCTACTCTTCGGATCATTTGCTATGTAAGAAGAAGATATACAAGAAAATATATACATGTAGTTGTGATTGTGGCTCACATCTTCCTCTGGTTTTACGTCCAGTAACGGCTTAAACGCCTTTTATGAGTCGCGAATAGGCTTCCCATTCAATTTTCTTATAAATTGACAAATAAGGTCTTTTTGAGTCAATTCCCAAGACTTTTTTTTTAAATATATATATATATATATATATATATATTTACAAGTAAAGCGTATAAACCTCGCCATGATAAAAATAATAATAATATAAAAAAGTGATATAAACCTCGCCATGATAAAAAAATAATATTAAAAAGTAGGCGTATAAACCTGCCATTAAATATTAATAAAGGCGTGGTATTAAACCAACCACCAAATAAAAAAAATAACAAAGGTGTGGAATAAATGATCTGTTAATAATTTCAGCTCTTGAATGTTCTTTGTTTAATCTAATTGGATTCTAAATGTGTTTAATTGCTGACATTTAGTCAAGTTTCTGATTTAGAGTTGTCTCTAGATGTTTATTGTGAAACTTTGCTTAAATGAGATTATAGACACTCATAAACATATTGTGATTTTCAGGAGATCTATGAGTAATGGATTCCATTGGTATTGAGCTGTTGAGAAGAGAGTTAAGAGACTTAAGGGAATCAATATCAACCTCTAGAAGCAAAGGAAGAAGAGCATTCATGAAGAATCAATGCTTGAACTCGAAGAAAGTGATCAACACGGCCGTGTCAATTGACACGGGGTAGGCCGTGTGTCATTCTGACTTTGAAGACTGGAAAGTTTTGATCAACACGGCCCGTGTCAATCAACACGGGGTAGGCCGTGTACGCCTCTGACTTCACAAGGAAGGATGATTTGAAGCCTTGACCGATAACACGGCCCGTGTCAATCAACACGGGGTAGGCCGTGTTCCCTTCTGACCTTGGAATAGCTGAAAAATTAGCTCCAGAATCAGACACGGGTTGGGCCGTGTATAAGAACACGGCCCGTGTCGTCGCACCAGGAAGTTAAATTCGTGCTTTAATGTTAAAATAGGGTCTAAACCTATAAATAGGGTGACTTAGAGCCCTTTAAGGTATTCTGGACGTAGAGAGACGTGAAGAAAACTAAGAGAAACACAAAGACCAAGAAGAGGAAGGATTCGATCGAGGATTGGAGACTCGGATTCGAGCGATCAAAGATCAATCACTCTCAAGCTTTGGAAACTAGTTTGATCTTTAGTTTTTCTTTTCTTCTTTTGTTCTGAACAATGTTTTCTTTTAATTCTTCTTCTGTTTTTGAATTTGCCATGTGTGGCTAAACTTCTTGATTGGTTAAGGGAGGATGAAACTCTAGTTTTGATTATGTGAATCTTGCATACCTCTTTATATCAATACAATTATGTTTTTATTCATATGTTTCTGTTCATAAATCAATATAAAGGTTTTTATATTCTTGCCAAACTTCGAATGTGGTAAAACTAGGATTGCTATGCGCTTGGATTTGCGGTGGTATGACTAGTGAGACATATGATCTAAGTAATTTAATCCCTTGGTGTGTGATTAGATCTTAGTGTGATTGATTTTCTAATTCTTAATGCAATCATTAGGTAGGTGTAAGAGCGGTTGCTTTACAAATAACTAATGGTTAGGATTTGATTTTAGCGGTTGCTGAATTAAGCGAAACTTAAGGAAGACATGAGATTTATCTCGCAATTGCATAAGAACATAATTGATCATGTTGGTATAAAGGGTATGTAAGTTAGCATAATCATATAAATCTAGTGGTGGATTCCATCTCTTAACCAATATCTTTAACTTGATAATTCAATTTGTGTTTCTTGTTTTGGTTTAAGTTTAATTTCTCTTTTTAGTTTTAATCAACAAAACCCCTTTTACTTTTACTATTTATTTTTCATCAGAGTTTAATTTAGGAATTGGATTGATAGTGTTAATTGAATTGGTTCTCTGTGGATCGACCCTTGCTTACTACAACTGGTTGCAAGGTTTTTTTATATTTTTGGTGGAACTTGGCAACTGTTTTTAATATTAATTTTCAATCACATTCCACACTACACCAAATTTTGGCGCCGTTGCCAGGGAACTGATCTTCTAATTGCGCTATTAATTTGTTTCCTATTTTTCTCTCTGTTTTTGTTTTAATTTTAATAGTTTATTTGTTCTTTTCAACTATCTTGCGGTGTTTCATGTCCTGGTGAAGAGGTGAACGAGCAATTGAGGAATCGAGGTATTACTTTGAACAAATCAGCTCGCAATTCACACCTGCTGACGTTGAAGCTACCCGTCACGTAGATCTTTCCAGCTCTGCGGCATCTGAGATATCTGAGCCGCCTGAAGAAGTGATGGCAGAAAATACATTAAGGATGTTGGGTGCTCCGGACTTAGACCAACAACCTTTGTGCATAGAAATTCATGAGAATGAAGAGGCATTTGAATTGAAATCTGGTGATTCATCTGTTGCCATCTTTCAATGGACTAGCCGGAGAGGACCCTAACAAGCATCTGAAGGAAATTCATGTTGTATGTTCTAGCATGAAGCCCGCGGGAATTTCAGTTGAGCAAGTAAAGCTGAGAGCTTTTCCGTTTTCCCTAAAGGACTCTGCAAAGGAGTGGTTGTACTACTTGCCACCCGGGTCGATTCAGACATGGCAGGATATGGCTCGAGCTTTCCTAGACAGATACTTCCCTGTATCAAAGGCCGCAACAATCAGAAAAGAAATTTGCGGGATCCAACAAAGACATAGGGAATCACTTCATGAGTACTGGGAAAGATTCAAGAGATTGTGTGCTAGGCGCCTCGACCAAATTAGTGAACAACTTCGATACTGATTTCTATGAAGGTTTGCTAGGAATGGACCGTAACATGATTGATCTTTGCCGGTGGAGGAGCCTTAGTTGATAAAACTCCTCAAGAAGCCGAAATCGATATCTAGAATGGTCTGCGAACACTCAACAATTCTTTACTCGGAATGATACGGGAGTGAGAACAGGTTAAAGAGGTGACACTACTAGTCTGCGGAACCAAATGACACATTTGTTGCCATGATTCGAAGTCGATGGACACCGGGAAAGCACCGGTACGGGCATGTGGAATTTGTTGCTCTTCAGGACATCCCACGATATGTGTCCCACTTTACAAGAAGACACAAATGAAGAGGCCAAGGCAGTGGGGGGATTTTCTGCTCCATCCAAGAATTACAACCCTTACTCTAACACATATAATCCGGGGTGGAGAGATCATCCCAACTTTAGCTATGCAAAGCAGCCTCAAGCTCAAGCGCAACCCCAAGCCTATGGTCCTCCAGGGGTTTCAGCAAAGGCAAGCACCTTTTCCTCCAAGGCAACCACAAGTTCGGGCCCCTAGGCAACCCGAACCTTCATTGGAGGATCTAGTGAGGCAAATGGCCACTAGCAATATTCGGTTCAAGCAAGAAACAAGGGCCACTATCGGTACTTTGCTGCGAACCAAGTGGGACGGGTTGGCTCGAGATCAATAAGGTGCGAGTCGATTTCGGGAAACTTCCCTCGCGACGAGAGGTGAACCCAAGAGAAAATGCTAGTCTTTGTCACCTTGCGAAGTGGGAAGACACTTGAAGGACCCACATCTTCCCAGTCACCGAAAATAAAGCTCAAAATTCGAGGAGGTAGATGAGGGGGCTCAATTCTAAGACCCCTAAGGTAAGTGTTTCTGACCCATGTCCTAAATATGTCACTAAGGCCCCTTTTCCGAGCAGGTTGGTTAAAAATAAAAAAGAGGAAGCGGAAAAAGAAATCTTAGAGACTTTTAGGAAAGTTGAAGTTAACATTCCTCTGTTAGATGCCATAAAGCAAGTGCCTAGATATGCTAAATTCTTAAAGGAGTTATGCACTAACAAAAGGAAGTTGAAAGGTAATGAACGAGTCCAAGTGGGAGCAAATGTTTCAGCTGTTTTTAATAGGAAACTCCCAACTAAATGTAAAGATCCCTGGCACATTTACTATACCATGCACTATCGGTAATGCCAGGTTTGAGAGGGCCATGCTAGACTTAGGTGCATCCATTAATGTTATGCCCTTTTCTATTTATGCATCTTTACATCTAGGACCTTTAGAACCCACTCTTGGAGTTATCATTCAACCGGCGATTGTGTCTAATGCATACCCTAAGGGGTGGTTGAGGATGTTTTGGTGCGAGTCAATGAACTTGTGTTTCCTGGCAGATTTTTATGTGCTTTGGATATGGAGGAGGACAAATCTCCCAACTCTGCCCCATTCTGTTGGGGAGGCCTTTCCTCAAGACTTTGCCCGAACTAAAATTGATGTGCATTCGGGAACATTGACTATGGAATTTGATGGAGAGTTGATTAGATTCAACATCTTTGAAGCCATGAGATACCCGAGTGATGTGCACTCGCTTGTGTTATTGACTCTTTTGATATCTTGGAATCTTTAATTTTTACTTGTTCTTGAGTCGATCAATTTGATGTCCTTGATACGATTATGACTCGCATGATTTAGATTTTCGGGATTCAACGAAGGATGACCAAGGAGAACCATGGAGCGAAGAGGTTAATGAAGTGGTGGCGGCCTTACATACGGTCTCTTCCACCTCGAAAGGGCATGAGGTATCATATGTTGAATTACCTTTTCCTACTTGATGTACCTAAACCTTCATTGTGCGAGGCACCGTAGGCCGGAATTGAAGGAGCTGCCCTCCCATTTGAAATACATTTTTCTGGGTGAGAAGGAGACACTCCCGGTAATAATTGCTAAATCTCTCACCAAGGAGCAAGAGGAGAGCTTGATTTCTGTGTTGAAAGAACACAAGACAGCCATTGGGTGGACTATTGCGGACATCAGAGGTATTAGCCCCTCCATTTGCATGCATCGAATTTTAATGGAGGAGGGGGCTAAACTAGTAAGAGAACCACAGAGGAGGTTGAATCCCCCGATGGTGGATGTTGTGAAGAAGGAGATACTAAAGCTCTTAAGTGTGGGGGTTATCTACCCCATTTCTGACAGCAAGTGGGTAAGCCCAGTCCAGGTAGTACCAAAGAAATGCGGCATTACCGTGGTAAGAAATGCTTGAGAATGAGCTTATTCCCACTAGATTACGAGACGGGTGGCGTGTTTGTATAGACTATAGAAAATTGAATCTTTGCCACGAAAAAGACCACTTTCCTTTACCTTTTATTGATCAAATGTTAGAAAGATTAGTCTGGTCATTCTCATTATTGTTTCTTAGATGGATTTTCGGGTTATAACCAGATTGCTATTGCTCAGGAAGATCGGACAAGACCACTTTCACTTGTCCTTTTGGCACCTTTGCTTATAGGCGAATGCCTTTTGACCGTGCAATGCACCAGAACTTTTCGAGAGATGTATGGTGAGTCTTTTTTCGATTACATAGAGAATATCATTGAGGTCTTCATGGATGACTTTAGTGTATTTGGGAATGGCTTTGAGAAATGTTTGGACCATTTGACTTTGGTTTTGAAGAGATGCATTGACACAAACCTTGTTTTAAATTGGGAAAAATGTCATTTCATGGTAGAAGAAGGTATTGTATTAGGTCATGTAATCTCTGCTAGGGGCATTGAAGTTGATAAAGCTAAGGTAGAGCTTGTACGTTCATTACCCCCACCCACTAGTGTGCGGGATATTCGTTCTTTTCTTGATCATGCGAGGTTTCTATCGGCGCTTCATCAAGGATTTCTCCAAGATATCGGCACCCTCTGCACACTTCTCCAAAAAGATGTTCCATTTCGGTTTAATGAGAAGTGTATGAAGGCTTTCCTCACCCTTAAGGAGTTGATGGTAGGCACCTATCATTAGGCCGCCAAATTGGGAGCTTCCATTCGAATTAATGTGTGATGCGAGTGACTTTACGGTAGGGGCTGTCTTAGGACAATGCGAGTTGATAGGGTTCCTTATGCTATTTACTATGCATCAAGGACCTTAAATGATGCTCAATGAATTACTCTACAACGAGAAAGAACTTCTTGCCGTTGTTTTTGCTTTAGAGAAATTTCGATCATATTTAATTGGCTCTAAAGTAATTGTTTTTTCTGATCATGCAGCATTGAAGTACCTACGGCAAAGAAAGAAGCGAAGCCACGATTGCTCCGATGGATTCTGTTGCTCCAAGAGTTTGACTTGGAAATTAAAGACAAAAAGGGGAGCGAAAACTTGGTGGCAGACCATTTGAGCAGGTTGGTGACTGAAGAGGAGGACATACCTATACCAGAGAGCTTTCGGATGAGCATTTAATGGCTATCGCTACCACTATTCCGTGGTATGCCGATATTGCCAATTACTTGGTCACCAAAGACTTTCCGGCAGGCTTGAACAAAGCACAGCGAGATAAGCTGAGGAGTGATTGCAAGTATTACATTTGGGATGATCCTTACCTTTGGAAGCATTGCGCGGATCAAGTGATTCGGAGATGTATCCGGATTCGAGACTCACTCCGTTCTATCTTTTTGCCATACTTATGCCTGTGGAGGACATTTCGGCATAAAGAGGACAGCCAACAAAGTGCTTGATAGTGGTTTCTACTGGCCTACCATCTTTAAAGATGCTTATGATTTCTATAAGTCATGTGACCGTGTCGAGAGAACAGGTAATATTGGTCCACGAAATCAAATGCCTCAAACTCCCATAATCTTTGTGGAAGTTTTTGACGTTTGGGGCATTGACTTCATGGGACCGTTTCCTTCTTCTTTTGGTTTCTCCTATATTCTTTTAGCTGTGGATTATGTTTCCAAATGGGTGGAAGCTAAAGCCACTAAATCGATGATTCTAAGACTATTGTGGATTTTGTGAAGTCCTTTATCTTTTCCAGGTTTGGTACTCCCAGAGCCATCATTAGTGACCAAGGGACACATTTTTGCAACAGAATCTTTGAATCCCTTTTGAAGAAATATGGTGTGGTGCACCGGACCTCTACTCCTTACCATCCTCAGACGAATGGCCAAACCGAGGTATCCAATAGGGAGATCAAGTCCATCCTTGAAAAAACGTGAATCCCACGCGCAAGGATTGGAGTACTAGACTTCTTTGATGCCTTATGGGCTTATCGGACGGCATCTGAAGACCCCTATTGGTATGTCCCCATTCAGATTGGTTTATGGGAAGCCACATCACTTGCCGGTGGAGCTAGAACATCGGTCTTCTTGGGCTATCAAGCAAGTTAACTTAAACTTGGAAGGTCTTTGGCAAGCAGAAAACTCAAATTCGGGAGTTAGAAGAATTGAGGAATGAGGCCTTTGAGAGTGCCCTCATTTATAAGGCCAAAGCCAAAGCATTTCATGACCAAATGATTTCGAGGAAAAGTTTCCACCAAGGCCAAAAAGTGTTGCTATACCAATCCAGACTCAAATTATTTCTAGGTAAGTTACGTTCTAAATGGATTGGCCCATTTGTAGTAACAACTGTTTTTTCTTCTGGTGCAGTGGAAATCATGAACGAAGCCTCTGGCAAGGCATTCAAGGTTAATGGGCACCGTCTCAAGCCTTACCATGAACTTAGGAGAATGCAGAGGTTGAAAACATGCATCTTCTCTATCCATCTTATGAAGAATCTGAGGAGCACCACAATGTCTGGTGAAGACAATAAACCAAGCGCTTATTGGGAGGCAACCCAATCAGATTTGCTTTCTTTTTCCTTTCTCTTTTACATTGTTTAGTTTCTTAGTTTAGCTTTATTTTTAAGTGTTTCTTGCTTGATATCTGTTTCCTTCTTGATATTTGTGTTTGGATTTGCTCGGTTTTAGTTTGATTACTTAAGTTCATGGTTTGTTGAGTGTATGTAGTCTGAGGAAAAGTTTAGAGCGCATCGTGTAAGTCGACCATCTACACGGGGTGGGCGTGTCATATGACACGGCCGTGTCCACATGACAAGACCCCATTCTTTCGAGAAATCTACACGGGGAGGGCGTGTCATATGACACGGCCCGTGTTTTTGAGGATAGGATTTTTGTGAAGATTCCCGGAGAGGTACACGGGTATAGCCGTGTCATATGACACGGCCGTGTGGTCCCGACTATCGAACCCCTGTTTTCCGAGAGAAGTACACGGGGTGGGCCGTGTGTTTTGACACGTCCGTGTTGTATTGCGCGACTTATTACTCGAGACAGTAGTACACGGGTTGGGCCGTGTCATATGACACGGCCGTGTACTCGTACCGGCGCCTCATTTAAACCCTAATTTAGGGTTTTCTCCCCCAATTTCCTCTTCTCTTCTTCCCTCTGCGCACCACCACCATCTCCTCCTTCAATCTTTTCTTACCCACCACCAACCACCACCATTTTCCTCCTTCTTCACCATTTTTCTTCATTACCACCTCTTCCCACACACATTCTCCCTCTCCACCGTATTCCATCATTCTCCACCGTATTCCATCATCTCCCCCCTCTTTCCACGCGCGTTTCTCTCTCTCTCTCCCTAATTTTTCTAATTTCACCTCTACCCACCACCACATTCTCTCCTTTCTTCTGTTTCTTCTCTTGATGGGTCCTAAAAAGCGTGTCAAGACCAACTTCTTCGTCATGTTCGCTTCATCCCCATCGTCTTTGGCTCTAGACGTGCTCGGTCTCCATCACCCCCTCAGGTGCCAGTCAACCCCATCGACGAAAGGTAGTGGTTCCCACTCGCTTTTTAGACGTAGATACCCTTAGGGCTATAGGGTTATATGATGAGGTGTTTGCTCTGTTAGGAAGAATTGGTTGGGTTGATTTTGCATTATTACAAAAGCCTACTTTTCTGCATTGACTAGGGAGTTTGTTTCTAGTTTTAATCGTAAGCTTTACCCTACAATCGATCAAACTAGATGGCACAGGGGGAAATCACCTTTAGGTTGCTAGGTAACTCTCATTCCATTGATATTCATATGTTTCGAGTTATTTTTGGTTTTCTGAGGGGGAAAATATGTTACCCCGTGATTTTAATGCTTGATCATGTGTGGTACTGCCTCTCACACTGAGTCGATAACTATGATCCTAAGATGTCTAAAGCCTCTCGGCTTAGGTCCCCCTTATCGCTATATTCGAAATGGTTAGCTAATACTACGTGTGGTCGGGGGGAGAGTCGAGGACGATTAGCCGTTACGAGTTGTTTTTCTTGCATTGTATGATTGAGGAGTGCACATTAATGGGGGTATTGGCTCTGTAATCGGTTTCATCATGTCGGGACCACTTTAGGCGGTCGTATTGTGTTAGGAGGGTACGTAACTACTATTCTTGATCACTTTGAGTATTTGGATTTGGTGGAAGAGGAGGCAGGTTCGGTCCCAGTGCTATTGATGGGGCCATTTTGGTGGCTATGAAGCTCGCACTCGTCTAAATGGTGCTCTCGTCTTGCTTGGCGCCGATGGAGCTGCCTTGCCTAGAGTTGATCCGGACCACGAGCCACATGAGGATATTCTTTGTCTCTCCTCCCCTGTGTTTCTTTGGTGATGCGGGCCCTTCCACTCGACTGGCGCCGTTTCTTATGATGTTATCTTGGCCGTATTGATTGCTTGGAGGCCGGACCATCTGCTCGCTTTCGGCGCTTAGAGGATCGTTTTCAGGCTATGGAGGTCGCACGTGATCAGAGAATGGATGCCATTGATGGCAAGCTTGACCTTTTGCTTCAGCATTTTTCATCTCCCTCTCCCCCTTCCTGATGTATTTTCATTTTCTTTTGAGGTTTGTGTCCTTCATTTTGATGGTTTATTGTACATTGTTCTGATTACTATTGTTACTCTTTTGTATTGAACTGAGTTTCATGATGCAATACTTCATTTCTTCGCATATACTTTGTTTATTTACTTGGATTCATTTTCTCTGTTGTGTATGCTTTGACATTGAGGACACTGTCTGTTTTAAGTGTGGGGGGAAGTTGGGTTTGAGCCTCATTGCACATCCTGATCTTAATGGCATATCTGGTGGTGCATGTTTTTTCTAACTGGTTTTTAGAGTATATTGAGCAATGAGCAAGTGATTGATTTTTAATTGGACAGGTTTTTAAGCCTAAAGGAGTTGACTTTCTTGCTTCTAAATTTGCACTAAGAGGTTTTGAAAATTGAAAGGGTTTTGAGAATTTGATAAAATTTGAACCTAGTGAGTTTTGGGCCTAAATATGAATGACTAATTTTAAGTCACTTGTTCTTTGTCGTGTGATTCCACTTGTGATTATATGTTTTTCAGAACTTGATTTGACTCTCTTTAAAGTTGCAAATGATCACTGCACATTTTTGAGATGATAAAGGCATTTCTTTCTTTCAGCCACTGGCCAAATAGCTAGCCTTGTACTTTGATCCATTGTTTCACCCCTTTGAGCTTTGAATTATATCCTTTCTTTTTTTTTATTATAGCTCAATACAAGCCTAATAGTGAAAAACCATTGCTACCCTACCTTAGGGAGTAGAAGAGCTTAATAATTATGTTGGGAATTGTGTTTGAATAAGTGTGGGGGTGATTACCTTTTTTTAATTATGTTTTTATTCAAAAAAAAAAAAAAAAATAAAAAAAAAAAAGGAGTTAAAAAAAAATTGATAAGTTGGTTGATAAATGGAGAAAGTCAAGTAAAAGATGAAGATGGATTGAAAAGTGTTGGGGTAATTGTGCAAAAGTGTTTGGTTTTTATTCCCCTTGGCTCTTCTATTTCCGATGGTCTAACTGTGTTTATCCTTGATATATCTTACCTTGACCTTGACCCCATTACAACCTGATTAAAGACCTTTTGATCTTTGTGTGCATGTGATTTAGGTGGTGGAGAAGTAGAGGCTTGTCAAGCCTATGGTAAGGCATGTTTTCATGAGTTGGTTGAGAGTAAATACAAGTCAAAATACTTGAGTGAAAGGAAGTACATCTGAGAGGATTTATTATGTTGGCTTAACCCTGATTTTGGATAGACCTGACTTGCTGATCTGGATTGTTGAGAGAGGGAATTCCTGAATGCTTAGATTCCTTGAAAGAACTGATGTGTAAAGATTTTTACTCATTGTTCAATACTTTTGTTACTTTTTGGGAAGCATGTGCTTGGTTTTATGTTTTTGCCCAGGAGTGCAAAAGGTTAAGTGTGGGGGTATTTGATCTGTTAATAATTTCAGCTCTTGAATGTTCTTTGTTTAATCTAATTGGATTCTAAATGTGTTTAATTGCTGATATTTAGTCAAGTTTCTGATTTAGAATTGTCTCTGGATGTTTATTGTGAAACTTTGCTTAAATGAGATTATAGACACTTATAAACATATTATGATTTTCAGGAGATCTATGAGTAATGGATTCCATTGGTATTGAGCTGTTGAGAAGAGAGTTAAGAGACTTAAGGGAATCAATATCAACCTCTAGAAGCAAAGGAAGAAGAGCATTCATGAAGAATCAATGCTGAACTCGAAGAAAGTGATCAACACGGCCCGTGTCAATTGACACGGGGTAGGCCGTGTGTCATTTGACTTTGAAGACTGGAAAGTTTTGATCAACACGGCCGTGTCAATCAACACGGGGTAGGCCGTGTACGCCTCGACTTCACAAGGAAGGATGATTTGAAGCCTTGACCGATAACACGGCCGTGTCAATCAACACGGGGTAGGCGTGTTCCGCCTCGACCTTGGAATAGCTGAAAAATTAGCTCCAGAATCAAACACGGGTTGGGCCGTGTATAAGAACACGGCCCGTGTCGTCGCACCAGGAAGTTAAATTCGTGCTTTAATGTTAAATTAGGTTCCCAAACCTATAAATAGGGTGACTTAGAGCCCTTTAAGGTATTCTGGACGTAGAGAGACGTGAAGAAAACTAAGAGAAACACAAAGACCAAGAAGAGGAAGGATTCGATCGAGGATTGGAGACTCGGATTCGAGCGATCAAAGATCAATCACTCTCAAGCTTTGGAAACTAGTTTGATCTTTAGTTTTTCTTTTCTTCTTTTGTTCTGAACAATGTTTTCTTTTAATTCTTCTTCTGTTTTTGAATTTGCCATGTGTGGCTAAACTTCTTGATTGGTTAAGGGAGGATGAAACTCTAGTTTTGATTATGTGAATCTTGCATACCTCTTTATATCAATACAATTATGTTTTTATTCATATGTTTCGTTCATAAATCAATATAAAGGTTTTTATATTCTTGCCAAACTTCGAATGTGGTAAAACTAGGATTGCTATGCTTGGTTCTTTGTGGTATGACTAGTGAGACATATGATCTAAGTAATTTAATCCCTGTGTGATTAGATCTTAGTGTGATTGGTTTTCTAATTCTTAATGCAATCATTAGGTAGGTGTAAGAGCGGTTGCTTTACAAATAACTAATGGTTAGGATTTGATTTGAGCGGTTCTTTGAATTAAGCGAAACTTAAGGAAGACATGAGATTTATCTCGCATGATTGCATAAGAACATAATTGATTATGTTGGTATAAAGGGTATGTAAGTTAGCATAATCATATAAATCTAGTGGTGGATTCCATCTCTTAACCAATATCTTTAACTTGATAATTCAATTTGTGTTTACTGTTTTGGTTTAAGTTTAATTTCTCTTTTTAGTTTTAATCAACAAAACCCCCTTTTACTTTTACTATTTATTTTTCATCAGAGTTTAATTTAGGAATTGGATTGATAGTGTTAATTGAATTGGTTCTCTGTGGATTGACCCTTGCTTACTACAACTGGTTGCAAGGTTTTTTTTATATTTTTGGTGGAACTTGGCAACTGTTTTTAATATTAATTTTCAATCGCATTCCACACCACACCAATAAACCAACCACCAAATAGAAAATTAAAAATGATGTGGTAGAAACCAACCACCAAATTAAAAAAATAAAAATAGTGTGGTAGAAACCAACCACTAAATAAAAAAATAACAAAGGTGTGGAATAAACCAACCACCAAATAAAAAATTAAAAATGGTGTGGTAGAAATCAACCACCAAATAAAGAATATATATATATATATATATATATATATATATATATATATATATATAAACAAAGGTGTGGTATGAACCAACCACCAAATAAAAAAAAATATAAACAAAGGTGTGGTATGAACCAACCACCAAATAAGTTAATAAGCAAAAAAAAAAAAAAAAGTTAGTATGCGAGATAAATTAAAATGTTAGAAGCGGGTAAAGTAAAAAGTTAGATAGTTAGTAAGAAAGTTAGTAAGTTAGTAAGTTAGTAAACAAAAATAAATGACAAAAATAATAATAAAAAAAATAAATAACAAAAAATAATGACAAAAAATAAATGACGAAAAATAAATAACAAAAAAATAAAGTGCGAGATAATAAAATACAAAAAATAAAGTGCAAAAAGTAAATTTAAAATATGAAAACCAGAGAATTGGCGAGCTAATTTTTTTGCTCCAGCGAGAGAGAAGAGAAGAAGAAATATTATTTCATTAATGATTGCAGATTATAGAGAGATTAGGGAGAGTTTCCCCCACTAAGTTAGTATGTACAGAAAATAAAAATAAATAAAAGGGAGAGATTTCCCCCACGGAGTTAGGATGTACAAAAAAATAAAAGGGAGAGTTTCCCCCACTAATTAGTAAGGACAAAAAATAAATAAATAAAAATAAAAGGGAGAGAATCCCCCCACTGTTAATATGTACATGAAAAGAAAAGGGAGAGCTTCCCCTACTGAGTTAGTATGTACAAAGAAAATAAAAGGGAAAGGTTCCCCCACTAAATTAGTATATACAAAAATTAAAAGGGAGAGATTCCCCCACTGTTAGTGCATAAAACAAAAGGGAGAATTTCTCCCACTGTTAATATTTACAAAAATTAAAAGGGAGAATTACCCCCACTGAGATAATATGTACAAAGAAAATAAAAAGGAGAGGTTCCCCCACTGTTAATATGTACAAAAAAAAATAAAAGGGAGAATTAACCCCACTATTAATTTGTACAAGAAAAGCAAAGGAGAGTTTCCACGAGTTAATATGTACAAAAAATAAAAACGCTTAACTTTTTTTTTTTTTTTTTTGGTGGTCACGGGTCTAACCACCTTTTTTTTGTTTTTTTTTAATTTTCATTTTTTTAATTTTTTTACTTTTTACTCTTTTTTTTTTTTTTTACTATTCACACTATTCACACATTATTTACCCTATTTATACTATTCACACTACTTACCCAAAAAAAATTATTTTTTTTAATTTTTTTATTTTTACTATTCATACTATTTATGTTACTATTTATGCACTATTCACATTACTATTTATGTACTATTCACACACTATTATACTATTCACACACTATTCATGCACTATTCACACACTATTCACGCACTATTCACATACTATTCACACACTATTCACTTTTTACTATGTACAAAAATATTTACACTTAGAAATTTATTCTTCAAAACAAATCTTCGGCAACGGCGCCAAAAACTTTTTATTTTTTTTTTTTTTTTACTTTTTTATATAAACAATCTGTACACGTACCCCCACACTTTTAATTGTTGCATTTGCAAACCCTAGTGCAGGTTGTCTCAAGTAATAAATTTCTCGGTGAGTCCGAGGTCGATCCACAGGGAATTGTTGAAGATTAAGGTGAAGTAAATATTTTATTACTATGGTAAAAATTATTTACTTGGATAAAAAGATCCACTCTTAGTAAATAAAGAAAAAGTAGGATTAATTCCTTTTATAACTCAATTAGAATCCTCGCAACATGGAGGTTCTAATCGGAAAATACAACATTAAAGTCTATTAAAATAATATACGTAATTATATTATGATTCCTTTAATCATTTATTAACACAACTACCACCACTTGTAAATGGGTTAAAGCATTCACTGTGCCAATATTTTGTCTACAATAAATCAAGAACTCCACTTTACAAGGATGGAGTATTCCCGTCTGTTGCTCGGGATTTTAAATTATCAGAATCAAAATATAATACGTATAAAGAATACTAGAAAAATAAATCATTAAAGTACAAGAGAGGAATAAATTTAACCTTATTTTATTACCAAGAGCTTCACACTTTAACCCAAGTAGACTGGAACTTATTTACACATAAACTAAAAGAAAGAAAAAGAGAAAAAGAGAGAGAAAAGAAAAGTGAAGGGAGACTGAGGAGAGGAGGGAAGTCCTCCTCTCCTCCTTTGGAAATATGCCCAGAGTTTCCCCCTCTCCCGAATTCTGAAATCTTAATCTCAAATGTTCAATTGCCTATTTATAAGCAAATTCATGTTACTGTGCAATGCATAGTAACATGAATAGTAAAACTTAATTGTTAAGTTTCCGAATGTAAACCATGATGTTTTTATTTCCTTTTTTTTTCTTTTTTTTTCAAATAACAATTGAGTAAATGTACAGCTGTGCGTCCAGTCATCTTTTCATTTTTGAGAGAAGTGGTCTTCATGAAAGTTGTAGGCCTGAATATTTGCTTTAAAATGGCTTTGGTGTCAGTCCAAAATCATGCCTAGAACTTAAGATATGGTTCAATTACTGCACAGTATTTAGGCCTGGTTTCAGCTCCTCTATTCTGACTTCAAAGCTCAATATCACCTCCAAGGAGTCTGATTCTGGAAAAGTGTTCAACATGAAAGTTGTAGGGAATTGTCTTAACTTTCCTACAAGACCAAAATCACATCAATCAGATATTTGAAACTCAAATTATAGCCAGTTTACTAAACATTGCCAAAGAGATAATTACGGTTAATTTATGCAATAATTTATTTAATTGTCCAATTCAGCTCAAAATCATAAAATGTGTCAAAACCAACTTAATTAAGCCTAATTGAACCTTAAGAAGCCTAGTAAGAGGATTACAAAATGTATAAAATACAGTGTTATCACACTACAATGAACAAGGTGGACCTTTGATGCGTGAAATCCGCAAGTGTACGGTTTCGTCGTCAAGTAATAAAAAGATCGAATCTACAGGGACTGTGTCTATGAATATCAATTTATTAATTAATTCAATTAAATTAAACAAAAGAAAATATGATTGTTTATTAAGAAGAACGTAATAACAAGCAATTAAATAAAAATCAAAGTGCAGAATTTAGAACAAAAATAGCAAGTTATCAAGAAGGATATTCAGATTCAAGAAAGCTTCCAAGATTGGGATACCACAATGATACAAGATAAATCCTAATTGACAATCATTTTATTAAATTTGAAATTCAATTGAAGGTGAATTACCCTAAATTAGTTAATGTTCTTTCTCAAGATACAAGATCCGTGCCTAATTAAACTAATTCTTACTCTCGTGGTAATTGAATTTAAATTGAACCCATTACGCTTTGTGGTAATTCATTGAATCCTCGAAAGACTAAAACTACTCTCGTGATTTAGACCTTAAGTTTAATTCTTATGATTCCAACACTTAGGTTCACCTCTCAGTACGTCCCTAAATGCTTATGAGATGCAAATAAGTGGCTAGCAAATTCACATGAATAAGATCAATTAAGAATTGAATCAAAGAACATTCAAGATCAATAAAAAGGGAAACAATGTCAATTAATCATTATCAATGTATCAAAAGGCATTGCCCAATCCTAGAAACAAAAGAAACTACTCAGACATAAAGAAGAAGGAATCAGAAAACATGTTCATCGATATTCAAGCCCATAATCCAAGAGAGAAGAGGGAAGAAAGATCAAGAACCAAAACCTCCAATGTGCTTCTTCCAAAACCAAATTAGAACCTTCTCATTGTATTCAGAACCTCTATTTATAACCCTAGGGTTTTAATTAGCTAAAAATCCCCCAAAAGAAATAAAAAGAAAAACATAAAAACTGTTGCGGGCTGCGATCCACGGCCGTGGTGGGTACCACGGCCAGGCCGTGGTCAGTTCTGGATTTAAGTTTGTCAAGTTGACTCTCAACCACGGCCGTGGTGGCCACCACGGCCAGGCTGTGGTTAATTCTGGATTTTTGATTTTGCTTTTCTTGACTCCTTCGAACCATGGCCGTGGTAGAAACCACGGGCAGGCCGTGGATCCCTCTGGAATGGTCTTTTTGCACCTTTTTACTATCCATTAAGCTCCAACTTCAAACATGCAAGCATTCCATTCAATCCAAGGCCAATTCAACATTAATCCTGCACAAGAACACCAAAAACACCGCAGTTATCCGAACTAAGGGAAAAACAAACTAAAAGAAAAACTAAAATGCCTAAAATGCTCAAGAATGCATGCAAAATAAGAACAAAACATGATGTTGTTTCACACACATCAACCTTGTAACTGAGGCCACCTTAATGTCCAAAGCTATTGTTTCCTCAAAGGTCAAAGATTTGCCATTAAAATCTAAGACCACCATGTTGTGTGGCAGCAAATTTGAGTCTGTCTTACTAAATTTCTTTAGTAGACTATTTGGCATGAGGTTTATAGTTGCACCCCTATCGACCAGGACCTTCCCTACTAGCTTCCTATTCACTACTGCCTTAATGAAGAGAGGACGCAAATGGTTCTTCATTTCTGTATTGGGCACATTAAAGTTTATTGAATTCTCATTAACTTCAACAGTATCTTCCTCGACCAAATACGACCCTGACTCCTTAGAGTCATCCTTGAAATCTTCTTCAGAGTTCATACATTCATTTCTTATGGTAGAGAATTTATATGGAAGCAGAGATACCACATTCATTCTAAAGATAGTATCGAGATCATCTTTGAAGCCAGATTCGAAGGAATCACTTCGAATTTGTGATTACATCCTCATCCATTGGACTAACAGGTTTTGCTTCTCTAACTGTTTTAATTGGTAGTCCTTTTACAACCTTATCTGCTGGGCTTTACGCCACTGGGTCTTTGACATATATAGGCTTAAGCCTTGTGTCGAAGCCTCTCTTGCACTTCACACCCAAGTGTTAGGCTTTACATTTCCACTAATGGAATATTCATCCCTAACTCAAACTTGTGCTATTTTGGCTTTGTTTGAGTAGTTTTCTGGGCTTTAGGATTGTTCCTAAACCATTGGTTAGGAGCCATGTTGGCTAGTGGCATCTTTATTTTCCCTTTTCTAGTTCTCTCAAAAGTCTCACCCATCACCACAGAGTTATGATTTGTGGATTGGTTGTTGATCTGAATAGAGCTTCCTACAGGAGTTCTCTATTTTTGCCAATTCTCTATTTTTTTTCCTTTGCTTCATGGCAGCCTAGTAAGACTTAGCTGCTAATTTATAAAAAATAGCACTGCATCTGGGACACAGGGATACATCCCTTTCTCCTTCTTTTTTCCTTAGAAGGAATTCCACTAAAGCCTCCCCAGCCTTGAAGTAGACTTCTTTCTCGTTAGCCTCATAGGCATCGAGGTCACACTCAGTGCTGGCAACAGGGGCAATTTCCTCTTCTACCTTAACTATGTTTACTTGCGCAAAGCTTACTAGCTCTATATAGTTGGCATTTACTTTGAATGGATCCACATCAATCTTCATCCTTTATATTGTGTTCAAACTTTAACCTTCCTTCTTTGATGTTTTTTTTTTGTATTAAATTCCTGAAACAAATACAATTATTAGTTTAATGATCATACTTATTATGATATTTATAGTATTTTTGACCTTTTATCTCTTCGATAGAAGCAATTTTATGACCATCAGGAAGTTGATTTGTTATCTTTCAATAACACATCAAAAATTTGGTTAGCCTTAGTTATGTCAAAAACATAAGATTACTTATTAGAAGACTTCATTTTATCTTTAGTTCAATTAGGCATCAAAGATGAATAAGTATACGGAGGACCATACTTTAATTCTACAATGTTAACCACACTTTCCTCATCATCTTCAGCCTCATCAATTTTGACATAGGCCACTCTGTCATCTTTCTATTGTGTAAAATATTTTTCTTGCCTATAGGGGGTTTCAATATAGGCAAATTTCTCTTTTCTGAGATGTTTCTTGATTCTCTTTTTCTAAATTTTTAATTGCACAATTTGTCTTACCTTATCAGTAAGTTGAGACATACCTAACAATTTCTAGTTTATTAGTTTCTTTTGAATGGAGTAGTCTAAACCACTAGTAGCCATCTTAACCACTTCAGATTTTGGAATAACTGTAAAACACCTAGCTTTCATTTGCCTGAATCTTTCAAAGTAGTCATCGATGGATTCCCCATCGCCTCTCTTAATGTTAAATAAATCCTTAAGACTTACTGTAGTCTCTCCTATAAAGAACTGATCATGAAAATTTCTTTCAAGTTAGTTCCAAGAGTGAATGGAATTTGGTGGGAGACTTGTAAACCAAGTAAAGACATTTATGGTTAAAGAACTAGGGAAATACTTCATTTTTAAGTGTTCATTAGTAGCTATATCCCTTGCTTTGATTGCGTATCAAGTAATATGTTCTATTGTGGATTCTCCATTCTCACTAGAAAACTTGGTTGAGATTTTAGGGGCTTTCCATCCATTAGGCAATTCTGCCTATTCGATAAATTCAGGGAAGACTGATACAAAGTAAGGTTAGTTTGCATACCCTACATTGAAGCCATACTTATTTAGCACTTGTTCAACCACTTGGTTGATATTTTGATGCCCCCAAAGATTGTTTAGCATAATCCTTTCTAGGAGGTTATTAACATTTTGGTTTCAATTAACTAATCAAAAACCTTCATTGGGGCCAAGTTGGTTTTCTCTTAGTTGATTGTCCTTAACTGGGTTATTAATATTTAGACTGTTTACCAATTGAGTATTATTCTGATAGATTGGTTGAGTGTTTCCCCTTTGACTGCTTATAGATTGCTTTGGGTTGCTAAAGATATCATCAATCCTACTCATTTGCCTAGCCAACATTGTGTAAGTATTATTGGTTGACTCTATGAGTGGAGTTATAACAGTGGTCAGTTGTTGAGTTAGCATATGGACCATCTCATGGTTACTCTCATCAATATGTTATCTGATATTATTCAAGGTTATATTTGTGTTCTCTGAAGGAATTGAAGACATTAGGGAAGACATGTGTTCACACATTTAGCCTATCAGTTCGAATTACACTTGTTCTTGCCCCTTGGCCATTTCACTTACCACTTGGTTTCTTGGTGAAACTTTTGGTACTGTGTTTGTATAAGTAGCCTGGGAAGTGCCTACACATTGTGTAATGTTTTGGGTATGAAACCAAGAGCCAACCCGTAGAGGGGTATAGTCCTATTGGTCCCAAGACTCCTGTTTTCTAGGTTGGAAACAAGGATTCTGCAGTTGAAATGATTTCACTCACCACAGGATCCATGGTTTATGGAAATTGGCAGACACTATAGTGTCCCTATTGCCATTTGCTCCATTGTTCCCTACTTGAGGGCTTTGAGCATTGAGTAATGCATTATTAGACATCTTTGGCACAAATTTTCTACTTCTTAATCACATAAATGTCTAAAAGGCTCTTTTAAATCCTAGTCTTTCAACTAAGTCCCATAAGACATGTCAATTTGTTTATGGTAAACTTTTGTCAAAAGACAAATTCGATTCCGGATTTGATTCGGGGAAAGAAATAACTTCCTCAAGGGATTTTTTAATACTTAGACTGATATTTTAATCAAGAAAACCAAGAATGATTTTGAGTATCTCACATAGGTATACAAATCGAAAAGACAACTATAACAATGTTGAACTTGACTTAGTAAAAATATAGAAAATAAGTGGAATAATGAAAATGCAATGAAAAGAACTTCCTTTGAAAGTTAAAGATTGTTTTAAGATAAAGATAAACAGTTAAAAGAAAACAATTAAATGACATTAAATATAAAGAACAAGGAAGTAAAGTGTAACAAAGTAAACTTGATAGGCAATGTAAAATGCAAGAAGATAAAGAACAAGAATTGAAAGAAAGCAATGTAAAACAATAAAAGTAAAGGTGGAGATAAGTAAAATGAACAGAAACGTAAACTTGCAGAAAAATAATGAAAGCAAGTAAATGAAAGTAACTAAAAGAACTCAAATGATCCCAAAAGAATAACTTGATCTAAAGTAGAAAAGAATTTGCAAGAGGAAATGTAAATGGAATTGAATTTAAACTTGCATTAAAAGTGTAAAAGATACATAAATGAAACATGATGGAAACATACTTGATTAGACTTGCGTGATTGCTCGAGAATGTCAAAGTGATGTGAGAGCGTGATTACAAGTGTTTGTGAGTATATAATTTCCAACTCCTAAATATTTCTATCTTTTTGGTATTTATAGAATTTTTAAGTAACTACCATTTTTACAGGATCTTAATATGTGTCTAAAACAAAGAAAATTGTCTAATGATTATTAATGATCCTTGTGAAGTAACTGTTAAATCTTTGTCAATAATCTGTGTGCTACAAGTAACTGTTTAATCTTTGTCAGCAATTCTCATGTTACATGTAACTGCAGCAAACTTCTTTTTCAAATTTAAATTGTCTTGTACGAATTTAAATTTGATTCTTCAAACAACTACTAGCTTTTGGTTGAGACCCTTACTTTTGTCTTCAGAAATTACCTAGTTACTCTTTGAGTATTAGTTTTCGAGACTAACTCGAAATTACTATTTCTGGTAATTATTAAATCAAAATCATCATTTTGATAACTTTAAGTTTTTACTACAATTTCAACTCTAAGAGAGTTAAAATATGTGCATCCTTATGACTTAGTAAATTTTACTTATACTAAACTTTACAATACATACTTAAAATTATCTTAAATTAAAAATGTTATTTTTATATTAACATTTAGGAAAAAGATACTCTTACATATCTAAAAAAGAGTGTATTATTGTTTACATTATTTTTTATGGATGTGATTGAGTGAGAGAAAGTGATAGAAAAAAGTATGTATGATGAATGATATTAAATAAAATATAAAAAAGAGTGTATATACTGTTTGATATAAGAATATAAGAGTTATAATATTTAAATTACCTCACTTCTCAACTTTCCTTCCATTTCAGGAGTCTACTTAGCCAATGAAATGAAAGTCTTCAGGTCTAACGCAAACAAATATGAATGTATAATCGTTATTTCTACCATCTATGCTATAAGAGTCAATTTTGAACACCATGCCACTTTTAAAGTCCTAAGAAGTCTTTTCCGACAGCTTAATTGGCCTTCCTGTTTCAACAGGAAAAATCGTCGTGGCTTGTTAAGTAATAAGTATACAATCCACTAATTATATACCGTGGCATGGACCATGGTTATATATTGATTACCCATCGGATATTTTGAGAAACCAAGAAGTATACATATTGATCCACTAATTGTATATTGTGGCATGGATCATGATTATATATTGATGACTCATTAATGATTAATGTTTCTATAGTTCTATACGACACAAAGGAAGAGTCGCTAGTAGACAAATATGTATCTGAAATATGCATATTGGTTCACTAATTGTAATTTTTCATGGACACATTTTTGTATATTTTGGAAGAATAAATTTTTCTTTTTTCTAGAGAATTTCAATCATTAAATTTTATTAATATATGGATCCCATTGTCACACTCACATAGATCAACGAATAAAGATACTATTGGAGTAACAAAATTCTTTCTCCAAGTGTACGGTAGAATTCCTCATTTTCCATGGCTTTCTGGATTTGTGATTAGCCATTAACTTATTTTTTTTTATCTGAAGCCATGGACCTATTTTTGAAGAGCCCCATACGTCATTGGAAAAGGAAAAAAAATTAATTTAGAACTTTTCAAATGTACCAACCTTCTTGTCTCAAATGCAAATAAGTCATTTTCCATGGCTTTGTGGATTTGTGATTAGCCATTAACCTATATATATATAATCTGAAGCCACTGACCTATTTTTGGAGAGCCCCATACGTCATTGGAAGAGGACAAAAAAATTAATTTAAAACTTTTCAAAGGTACCAAACTTGTCGTCTCAAATGCAAATAAGTATTATATGAAGAAAGTATAGATAAATATAAATTGATAACTAAGCCAAACATTTAAAATATTTATATTAAATAATCCAACACAAGTTAAACACTCTACAACCAAAGTATATAAAATTAAATTTAAAAATGTACAAAATCATCCTTAACAACTTTTGATAGATTTTGAATTTATTCTTTTCTTTTGGAGAAAAACCAAAATACCAGCAGACATGTTTGTTTTATATTTTCATGGGTGCAAAAGGCCAGTTAATTAGAGTAATAAAAATGTTACCTTTTATATAAGTGCCTCAAAAAAAGTGATTTCTCTTTTTCTGTTAAAAAAAATGTAAAATAAACAAGTGTTCCATTATGATTTTTGAGATACTCATAAGGTGAAGAGATTGTGGGTTCATAAACTTGTGAGACATGTAAAATAGAAACTCAGACTCTATTGACCTGAGAAAAAATGGATGAAGCACTCATGGTAGAGTTTTAGGAGTGTTGACTGGAGCACCTTAACACTTGTAGTTAGAGAGATCATTACAGTCCACTCAGGTTATAATCCGCTCAGACTGATATTCAAACTAATATTCTAAAGATAAAGAAGATGGAGAATGCACATGGTTTCTATTGGAGATCTATGTGTAAATTATGTTTTTGGGCTCCATTGGAGGTCCTATTTATAGAGTTTTCAAAGTTTGTAAAAAAAGGTAAAGAAGTAAAATGAGAAAGAGTGATATCCAAGTTGCTTTGTAGGTTTAGGATATAGGGTCGTAGGATAAGCTGTCAAACTTTAACTTTTGAGCTGAATTGATGTGATTAGTCTCTGTTGTTACCAAGTGACTTCAGTACTTAAGAGGGGGGTAAATTGAGTATATAATTTTTTTTTGCAAACATTTATAAGACAATTTTCGTTGAAGCCATTTCTCAAAAGAAGTGAATAAATAAAGAAGATAGAGACCTTTAATCACACAATAAACACTTATAAATATAAAATAAATTGCAGGAAATAAAAAAGTTTGAGATGAGAAGGACAAGTACCATATTTATCCTGATTCAATCACCAACCACTTGTGGCTTACGTCCATTCCTTGAAAAACTATATGAGATTTATTATCAATACAAGGTTGAACAGGTGTTTGCTACTATTACAGGTGTTTGCTACCGTTACAAACTAGAGCGCCCTTCACACATAGGGAAACGTCATCCTCGTGCTTGGGCCTCAACTTTCAAGGATACCTCACCCTTACAAAACCTTTGAAGGATACCTTACCCTCTTTACAATGAAACAGAATATAGTAGAAAAGAAACTCTCAGAAGAGTGGATAATACAACTCGAAGCTCTATGAAACTCTTTAAGGATATCTCAAATTTTAGCGAAAAAGAGCAAAAAAAATATGTAAAATATGAATCACAAATTAAAGTAAAAAAAAATTATTTCAGATAATTGGGTGTGTTTAAAAGACAACCCAAAACCATGTATTTATAGTATTCTTGAGAAAATAGTCGTTTTGGGTATTTAATTCTCGTAATGAATGCGAAAATAGCCGTTTATTTCTAAAATTAGAACCATGTTTATTCAAATAACCTTTGTGTTATTCAAATAACACATTTTAAAAAACCCATGAATAAAATGATTCTGAGATATGTTATTCGAATAACCCTTTCAAATAGAGTTTTCTGAAAAACATGTTTATTCGAATAACTTTCCTTTTATTCAAATAAGTCATTTTAAAAGATACGATCTAGAACCCCTCTATTCGAATAGCATAAGTGCTATTCAAATAACACTTTTTGAAAACAGAAATGCATAACTGATTTTAAAACTATTTATTCGAATAACTCTAAGGTTATTTGAATAAGCTTTGATAGAAGCTGATCAAATGAATTAGTTTATTTGAATAAAGGGAGCTTTATTCGAATAAAGCTGTTTGAAAACATTTCTTAAACATTTTTAAAACCTGTAAGTTTGCTTTCAAAATTCCCAAAAAACTTTTAACTATTTTTAAAAATCATTTTGAAAAACTTGGATTTATTGAGAAACACATTTAGAAATTTTCTTCCCAAAAACAATGAGATATCTAGAAGGTTTCGTACAAAAAGACTCTAAGTCCTAAAACTATTCTTGAAATTCTTGGACTTGGTGTTACCATCATCTTCATGTTTGTTATCATCAAAACAAGTCTTCAAAGTAGCATAGCCAATCACATTCTCTCCTTTTTTGATGATGATAAACTAACATTGAGAAAAGAGTTAGTTCAGATAAATTAGAATTTACACAGTTATTTTGAGAGACTTACTCCCTCTATTTTTCATAAGAGATGATTTATATCAGAGATGTGTGCAACTCTCCCATAATTTTGGAATCTAATTTTCTATTTAAGTTTTACCTGTCTTTTCTCAATTAAAGAAACTCATCAAAGAAAGCTCAAGTTTTTTCTCCCCCTTTTGTCATGATAAAAAAGATGGGGCAATAGAAAGTCAAAGCCGAAGCAAGTGATATTTATTTAAGTTGAGCATGTAAAAGCAATGAATTGATCATATAAGAACAGGTTCAAGCAACAATAAAATGTAATAAGGCAAAAGATAAGCAATGCATCTAATTCATAGAAACAAATTGTCCAATTACATTTGCATAAAAATAAACAACCAATACAAGACCAAATAGAGATCCTAAAAACTAAGGATCCTAAGCTAATGATCAGGTGGTGGTGGAGGGAAGTAACACATTAGAATATTGCGAATGGTGGACTATTCTTAGCGTACATATGCATATTGGTGCTCCAAGGCGTCAAGCCGATCAAACACAGTGCCCATGCTATTTTCCATATAAGCATGCATATTAAGCAAGGTGGCCATAATTTGTTCATTTGTAACTGAGCCAGTAGCAGGGGCAGCAGAACAACAACATCATCAGTAGCAGGAGTAGTAGTATTGCCCTCTTACTTTTCCTCATCGTCTTCAACCTCATCCGGATACACCCAATCATCCGTAGTTCTAATTATCTTCATTTTGTTTTGAGTGAAAGAACCAAAGACACTATGATGAGTCAGCTTGGTAGCCCACTCAATTTCCAAAATAAGAGGGTATTTACTAAGAAAAATCCGTGATGATTAAGCTGTAGGGCAAATCAGACTTTTCTTTACCCGTTGCCTTCATCATATGCTTCATGATGAAGTTGGGTCAGTTGACTTGGTATCCTTTTTTCAAGACCCAGAGTATGAAGATGTCATTCTCACTTAGGAAGGCATAGTTGTTGCCTCAAGGAGCCAGGATATGAGCATATGCATAGTATAAGAGCTTGTCTTGGCTATTCAACATGCCTTCCTTGACACCTTTTTGTGGTAAAGCTAGGCTAGGTTTCAGAATATCTTCAATGGCCCGTATCTTGTTATACTCCTAGACCAGCGAACTGCCATCCTCTTCAATGTTGTGACCAAATACTTACAACCCAAACAACTGGAGCCAATCTTAGGAAGTGATTACCAAATGTTGATCACAGATATTAGACTAAAGATCCTGACCATCAATTATCAAGTTGCAATAGAACATCTTAACCAAGGCAGGGTAGATTACCATCTTGTGAGAGTAGATCCAGAGCACTCATTGATGATTCAACAGGTTCAGAAAGTCAATGCAACCTTCTTTCTGAAAGAAATCTAAATTGAGGTACTTTGGTTGCACGAGATCGTGCTCCCAAAAGTGAGTGATGAAGCGACCCAGTTCACTCTCATTGGAGGAGAGCCTTCGCAGGTCCAATGGGTTGTTGCAAGCAGTAGTCTTCATACAAGCATGTTTTACCCAGGAAGAGGAGGAGGCCATGGCTATGGTGTTTGCGAGGGAGAGAACAATGGAAGGGAAAAGGGTACGAGGGTTGCAAAGATGGTGGAGAGTTGGAGGAAGTGGTGGAGAATTGAAGGACAATGGTGGAGGAGGGTTTTCTAGTTTCTAGGTAGAGGGGAGACACAGACACAGAGAGAAGAGGAGAATGATGAAACTGAGAAGGATAGGAAAAATGAGGGAGAAGATGCGTTGAGGACTTATATAGAGGCTTCATGTTTATTCGAATAATAAGGGAGTCATTCGAATAGATTGTGTGGTGACCCAAACATTGTGGCCTTCTACCAGACGTTATTCGAATAACTCTAGAGTTATTTAAATAACCTGGCCTGTAGACTTGGCTTTCTACCAAGTTTTATTCGAATAACATAATGGTTATTCAAATAAAACTAGATGGGAATAGACTTCATTACGCCTCTATCAAAGGTGTTATTCGAATAAGTGTTAACTTATTCGAATAAAACAATCAACACAGAATAAGGATACTGACTTTATTCGAATAAAGCTAAGTTTATTTGAATAGAGCAATTAAAAACACAAGAATTTGAACAACTGACTTTTGTTATTCGAATAGCCACAGGTCTATTCGAATAAACCTATCAGGAAAACACTAGTAAGCATGTTCAAAAAGACAGCTTGAGAGAAGGAACCTTACACAATAATGGAGTACTTGTAAACAAATTTTAGGATACCTCCGACGCTTAAGTCAATAATAATTCAAAAGTGATAAATCAATAATAAAGTAATAAATACAAGCATTCATTCATATGCATGATTGATCAGTTATGCCTAATTCTCCTCTAATATAAAAGAATGCTTCTTTTGCTAAGGGTTTAGTGAAAATATCTACAAGTTATTTAGATGTTTCAATAAACTCAAGTATGCAATCTCCTTTTTGTACATCGTCTCTAATGAAGTGATGCTTTATTTCTATTTGCTTTGTTCTAGAGTGCAAGATGAGATTTTTAGATAGATTGATTGCACTAGTATTATCACATCTTATAGGAATGTGATCAAGATGAATATCATAGTCTAGAAGTTGTTGCTTCATCTAAAGAATTTGAGCACAATAAGTCCTGGCTGTGACATACCCAACCTCAGCAGTAGACAATGTTATACTATTTTACTTTTTGCTATGTCAAGAAACTAAAGAGCTTCCAAGCAAGTGACATGTCTCACTAGTACTTTTTATATCCATCTTGCATCCCACAAAATCAGAATCAAAATAATTAACTAGACTACACGAGACACCCTTAGGGTACCACAAACCCATTTGTGAAGTACCTACTAAGTATTTCATGATTCTTTCTACAGCACATAGGTGTGATTCTTTAGGATTAGCTTGATATCTAGCACACATGCATATACTAAATATTATATATGGCCTACTAGCAGTAAGATAAAAGAGAGATCCAATTATACCTCTATATTTAGTAATTTCTACAGATTTACCTCCTTTATCTTTGTCCAAATAACAGGAAGTACTTATTGGTGTAGTCATGTGCTTGGCATTGTTTATTCCAAATTTTTTTGAGCAATTCGTTGCAATATTTGGTTTGGCTTATGAATGTCCCTTCCTTAGTTTTCTTGATTTGAAGTCTAAGGAAGAAATTGAATCTCCCATCATTAACATTTCAAACTTATTTTGCATGATGTTAGCAAATTCCTTGTAGCACCAAAAATTATATCATCAACATAAACTTGTACAAGGAGAATATCATGCTTTTTATTTTTAATAAAAAGGGTTGTATCAAATTTTCCTCTTGTAAAATTATTTTCTAAAAAAAACTTACTCAACTTTGCATACCAAGCTCTAGGAGCTTGTTTTAAGTCATACAAGTCTTTTTTCAGTTTAAAAACATGGTTCGGTAGTTTATAATTTTCAAAACCTGAAGGTTGTTTAACATATACCTTATCTTGAATAAAACTATTTTAAAAAGTACTTTTAACATCCATTTGATATAATTTAAAATCCATGATGCAAGCCTGTGCAAGTAACATTCTAATGACTTCTAATCTAGCTACAGGTGCATAAGTTTCTTCATAATCTATTTATTCTTCTTGATTATAGACTTTTGCAACCAATCTAGCTTTATTTCTTGTTATTAGGCCAGTTTTATCAAGATTGTTTCTAAAGATCCATTTGGTGCCAATTGTTGGATGATCATTGGGGCTTGAAACTAATTCCCAAACTTGATTTCCTTAAAATTGATTTAGTTCCTCTTGCATGACCAAGATCCAATGTTCATCATCCAAAGCTTCATTTAGGTCTTTAGGCTCAATTTTTAAAACAAAAGCCATATGGTTGCATGCATTTCTAAGAGAATTTCTAGTAATTACCCCTTTTGAAATATTACCTATCATAAAGTCAAGAAGATGATATATTGAAGTCCTCCACTCCTTGGGAAGGTCCATGATTTGTGAATCATCTTGTCTTAGGATGTCTTCTTGACTTTCTTATTACTTCTTGACTTCTTTTTCCTTGTTGTCCAAATGTTTTTTCATTAAGATTTCTGCAACATCGTCAACAAAATCATTTCTTGGTCCATTTGGATCAGTTTTGTCAAAAGCAACATGAATAGACTCTTCAATAGTCATAGTTCTTTTATTATAAATTTTAAAAGCCTTGTTATGGTTAGAATAGCCAAGAAATATACATTCATTAGACTTAGTATCAAACTTTTCGAAGTTATCCTTTCCATTATTCAAAACAAAACATTTATATTTAAAAACATGAAAATGTGAAACATTTAGTTTCCTTCCTTTGTATAACTCATATGAGGTTTTCTTTTAAAATTGGCCTTATTAGGGCCCTATTCATTACATAACAAGCGGGGCTTATCGCATCAACCCAAAAATACTTAGGAAGTGTAGCCTCATTGAGCATAGTTCTTATCATTTCTTCTAAAGATCGATTTTTTCTTTCTATAACTCTATTTTGTTGTGGAGTTTTAGGGGCAGAAAAATTATACTCAATGTCATGTTCATCACAAAAAATTTCAAAATCATGATTTTTAAACTCACCACCATAGTCACTTCTTATGAATGTAATGCAAAAACTCTTTTCATTTTGGATAACTTTGACAAATTTCTTAAAAGCTAGAAATGCATCATTTTTGTGAGAAAGAAATAAAGTTCATGTGAACCTAGAAAAATAATCCACAATCACTAATGCATAGTAATTCCTACCAAAGCTCATTGTTCTAGATGGTCTAACAATATCCATATGCAAAAATTATAAGGGTCTAGAAGTTGAAACAACATTTTTAGCTTTAAAAGAAACTTTTACTTGTTTACCCTTTTGACATACATCACATAATTTATCTTTTTCAAATTTTATCTTTAGTAGTCCAATTACTAGCTCTTTAGAGACCAACTTATTTAAGTGATCCATGTGAATGCGTGCAATTTTTCTATGCCATAACCATGAATCATCTTCCTTACTTAACAATATTTTGCATCATTTGAAGATATGTCATCAAGGCTAATCATATAAATATTATTAACTCTATGACCAACAAACTTAAAATACGTATCATTTTTACCTTCAATTATGCAGTAATTAGAATAAAAAATTCCTCTATTTTCTTTATCACATAATTAACTAATACTGAGCAAGTTATGTTTAAGTCCTTCAACAAGTAATACATTATCAATAGAAGAATTATGACTTTTACTGACTTTGTGAACTTCAAGAATCTTTCCTTTGTTGTTAACTTCATAGGTTACATGTTTATGAGTCTTGAGAACAAGGAATGAGAACTTGGAGTTGTCTCCGGTCATGTGCTTAGAGCATTCACTATCTAGATGCCAATTTAAGCTCCTGGCCTTTAAGTATATCTACAACACATATTCAATTTTTAACTTTTGGTACCTAAATTTTCTTAGGTCCTTATGAGTTAGTTTTGGGTATAGTACTCTTAGGGACCCAAACCATTTTAGTCTTAATTTTTGTGTTGACGTTTTTCCTTGCATTACATGTTGACGCATTGTGTCCTTTCTTCTTACAATAAAAACATTTAATAAAAGGACTGCTTGAAGTACTTGAATAAACAAATAAATTTTTATAAAATTTTTGCTGATTTTTAGGATTATACCATATCCCAATTTTTTGGAAAGCAACCCTTTGTTTTCCTAACAAAATATTAAAATTATCACTTTCGAAAGTAAATTTTGAAAGGGTATTTTTTAAGTCTTTGATTTCTTTTTCAGAAGTTTTGTAAGATGAAGATGTAGAAGCATGTGAAGAATAAGTTGTGCAGGAAGAATTAGTATCAATTAATCCTAATGTCTCATTCTCAATTTTTAATTCTCCAATTTCTTTATTTAACAAAAAGAATTTGGTTTTCCAAGGAAAAAATAGTTTTCTTAGATGAAGAAATTAATTATGCGAGCCTTAGTGATTCATCATACAATTTTTCGAAAACATCTTGTAATTCATTGTACGAAGGAGATAAGTCAAGGTTAGAATTTACCTCTATGTTGCTTTTTTCTTCTTCTTCTTCTCTTGTGGCCATAAGACATAAATGGACTTCCTCACTATATGAGCTATCTGTAGAGTCCATGTCATTGTCATCCTATGTTCTGTAGGCTCTTCTTCCTTTTCTTTCCTTGGAAGATTTGTTTTCAAATTTCTCCATTTTCTTTTGGTAAACTAGGCACTCCATCTTCATGTGTCTCGGTTTTCTACATTCGTAGCAAGTTGGAGTTGATGATACTCCTTCCCCTTTGTGATTGTTCTTCTTTGGAGGGAAAGACGGTCTTCTTAGAGTTCCTTTTTTCTTAAGAAATTTCCCAAACTTTCTTACTAGAAGACTGAGATTTTTTTCATTTAGCTCAAGGTTCTCTATGCCAATTCCATCCTCTTCATCATCACCAATTACAGAGGAAGTAGCCTTGAGTGCAATTCCTTTCTTTTTCTTGTCATTTTCCTCACTTTGATCAAACCTGTTTAGCTCCAACTCGTGCTCTTGAAACTTCCCAAAGAAAGTAGCTAGTGTCATCATTAACAAATTTCTTGATTCTGATGTAGTTGTTATCTTGGGTTGCCAAATCCTGCTCAGACATCTCAAAACTGTGTTAATAAGATCTTTGCAAGAAAAATTCTTTCCTAATGATGCAAGATGATTTACAATGTGAGTTAACTTCTTTTGTATTTCTTGAATGCTTTCTCCTTAATTCATTCTAAATAATTCATATTCGCGAGTTAAAGAATTGATTCTCGACTTCTTTACTTCACTAGTACCCTCAAGGGTAACTTGCAAAGTGTCCCACATTTCTTGGGCAATTTTATAGTTTAAAATCTAAAAAATTCATCATACCCCAAAACTGTGGTAATGATGTTTTTAGCTCTTAAATTATATTGAACCTTTCTCTTGTCCTCATCAATTCATTCACTTCTTGGTGTTTCAACTTTTACACCATTGACCACACGTGTGGGAACAAAAACATCATTTTCAACAGCATCCCACACATCTAGATCAATAGTTTCAATAAAAATTTTCATTATTTCCTTCCAATAGGAAAAATCATCCCCATTGAAAAAAAGTGGTCAGTTTATGGAAGATATTTCTAAAAAACCATTTGAAGAAGCCATATACTCTTGAAGCTACTAAGCTTTTTATACAAGAGTTTAGCTCTGATACCACTTGTTACCAAGTGACTTCAATACTCAAGGGGGGATGAATTGAGTATATAAATTTTTTTTCGCAAACACTTATAAGAGAATTTTCGTTGAAGCTATTTCTCAAAAAAAGTGAATAAATAGAAAAGATAGAGAGCTTTAATCACAAAATAAACACTTATAAATATAAAATAAATTACAAGAAATAAAAAAGTTTGAGATGAGAAAAACAAGCACAGTATGTATCCTATTTCAGTCACCAACCACTTATGACCTACGTCCAGTCCTCGAAAAACTATCCAAGATTTTTCACTATCAATGCAAGCTTGAACAGGTGCTTGTTACCGTTACAAACTAGAGTGCTCTTCACACCTAGGAAAACTTCACCTTTGTGCTTGGGTCTCAACTTTTAGGGATACCTCACCCTTACAAAACCTTTGAGGGATACCTCACCCTCTTTTCAATGAAATAGAATATAGTAGAAAAGAAACTCTTAGAAGAGTAGATAATACAATTTGAAACTCTTTAAAGATATCTCAAATTTTGACAAAAAAGAGTACAGAAAATATGTAAAATATGAATCATGAATTAAAGCAAGAAAGAATTGTTTCAGATAGTTAGGTGTGTTTAAAAGATGACCCCAAACAATGTATTTATAGTATTCTTGAGAAAATAGTCGTTGTGGGTATTTAATTCTCATAATGAATGCAAAAATAGTTGTTTATTTCTAAAACTAGAACCGTGTTTATTTGAATAACCTTTGTGTTATTCGAATAACACATTTTAAAAAACCTACAAACAAAATGACTCTAAGATATGTTAGTCGAATAACATAATGGTTATTCGAATAATCCTTTCAAATAGAGTTTTCTGAAAAACATGTTTATTCGAATAACTTTCCATTTATTCGAATAAGTCATTTTAAAAGATACATTCTGGAACCCCTCTATTCGAATAGAATAAGTGCTATTCAAATAACACATTTTGAAAATAGAGTAGCTGATTTTAAAACTATTTCTTCAAATAACTCTATGGTTATTTGAATAAGCTTTGATAGCAGCTGATCAAAGGAATTAGTTTATTTGAATAAAGGGAGCTTTATTCGAATGAAGCTGTTTGAAAACATTTCTTAAACATTTTTAAAACCTACCAATTTGCTTCCAAAATTCCCAACAAACTTTTAACTATTTTCAAAAACCATTTTGAAAAACTTGGATTTATTAAGAAACACATTTAAAACTTTTCTTCCCAAAAACAATGAGATATCCAGAAAGTTTTGTACAAAAAGACTCTAAGTCCTAAAGCTATTCTTAAAGTTCTTGGACTCGGTCTTACCATCATCTTCATATTTGTTATCATCAAAACAAGTCTTCTCACATAGCCAATCACATCTGTGAAGTTCAAGGTTTGAGAGGTGTCATACAACAATGAGTACTGTGTCAGAGCGATAATTGGAACAGATGAAAGGGACACGTCTGTGATCCGCTTTCTCTAGCCATCTCGTCTAGGCGGCTTGTTTCCTGAGTGGATCCATCTTGTGTCTACCACAAAGGTGCATTTTGTGCGGTATAAAGACTTTAGACGCTTCCTTCATCAAAAGCCTTCCAAGCCATATAGTCTACTTAGTTCCCAAGATAACAAGACTTTGTGGTGCCACCTAGGCGTCGTCTTGCTCCTAGGCAGTGTGAGCCTACTAAGCACCTTGCTATCTCATCCCTTAATAAGGGGTTCAATCCTCTAGGGCGAATCTGGTTGAACTTTAAAGTTTGGTCCACAACATTATTCCCCTGCACTTGGATAGAAGAGAAGGGACCTTTCTTCTTTTCAACTACAATCTTTCTTCCAAGTGCAATGGCCTCACAACTTTCAGTGCTTCATTGGAACCACTCATATTCTGACAACTTGTGCTTTATTCAAAATTGATCTACAAGCAACTTGTTAACAGAATAATAATATTTTAAATATACTTGTAAAAGAAAGTTTAGGAATTGCCCTTTTTTCATGGTTTTGTGATTCCAATCTTTAATGGCTAAGCAACTCAATGAGTCATGATGCTAGGAAAATGCAGTCGAGCACAATGTAGCCTAAGCGAATTCAAATAAGGCAACTTACTTTTCTTGTGTACAAGTCAAAGATTTTTTTTTCTAAAGTGCCCTTGGCATCAAAGCATGAAACTATTCCTTCCAAAGTGGAAGCCCCAGTCGAGTCTCTTGTTAAGGCTACCATTTCCTCTTGTTGTTACTTTGACTTATGTGCTTAGGTTTTACAAACGTCTGTTCAAGTCTTCTGAAATCTGGGCACACCTTGGTTACGAAGTCTCAGAGCGCCTAGATCTTACTTAAGTTCCAAGAATCTTGTCTAGGCAGATTTGTGAATTAGAGTTCTTGTTCTGCTACACTTTTAGGTTTTACAAGCTCTTTGGTCAAGCTCTTGGCTGTTTTGAGTTCTTATATATTTTGCTTTTGATATATGAGTGAACTTCCTTAAACCTGAGTGTGCCTTATTCGTGTTTATTATGCTTGATTCTGAGTGCTAGGCCCGGTGCGCACTTAGGTTTACCTGCCAGATTACTAAGCCTAAAGCGCACTTAGGAGTTCTTGTTCTGGGCGGATCAAAGTCTGACTTGCACTTAGATTTTCCTATCAGATTACTAGTCTTAAGTGCACTAGGGAGTTCCCTGTTCTGAGCGGAGCAAAGCCTGACTTAGGCTTAGGGTTTTTAGATTCCATATTGCTAGGCTAAAGCGCACTTGGGTGTTTTCCGTTTGAACATCCTAAGTCTGATGCATGCCTAGGATTTTAGATTCCATATTGCTAGGCTTGAACACATTTTGGTGTTTTTCATTTGAACATTCCAAGTCCAATGTGTGCCTAAGTCTTTTAGATTCTAGATCGCTAGGCCTGAGCACCCTTGGGTGTTTTTCGCTTGAGCATCTCAAGTGTGAGGCACACCTAGCATTTCAGATTTTAGTTTTCAGATTTTAGATCGCTAAGCTTGAGTGCACTTAGGTATTTTCCGTTTGAACAATATCTAAAGTTTGATGCGCACCTAAGATTTCAAATTTCAATTTTTAGATCGCTATCTCTGTTATGGTTTGTTGAGAATGAAGGCATCTTGAAATGGCATTGAAGGTGCGACAGGCAAATTTATTTTCATCATCTTTTCCTCATTTTATTTTTGGAAAAAATTTAGGTAAAATTTTTTAGGTGTTTGTAGTACTTGTCTCTAATAAAAACATGACATGTGTTTTATTTTTTAATTATTTAATTATTATTTTTAAAATTTTTATTAATAAATTATAAAAAAATATATACATATCATATTTTTATTAAAGATAAATATCACAAATATCTAAATAACTTTACCTAAATTTTATCCTTTATTTTTTCTCCTGAAGCCTGTAGTAACTGACAGCTTGAGAGTTAAATAATACAAATCATAATAACTGTGAATAACAATGTGGTAAGCTGAACCGACAAGTCAACAAGTACAGATTGATTCCAATAATAGACAATATCTTATAGTAATTAAAATATGCATCATAAAATATATTAGCAACAATATGAACTGTGTACGGAATACAGTTAAGCAATTTGTGAGTTCAGTCTCCAAGGAGTTAATAGATTACGAAAACATTTAAAAAGCTAGTCATAACATGAAAACGATGTCACATGTGAGCTGTATACTAACAAATAATGAAGTTGCAGTATAAGGCAACAATAAAAACGTATAATAAGAAAGGTCATGCTCCTAGATTCAATATAAAAGAAGAATAAAAAGACAAGTTCTGTTCAAATTTGAAGAAGTCAAAAGCCTAAGTGAGGTTATTTATTATATAACTTTTGACTTAGCTTTCATGTGACTAGCGCGTAGTAGCTCTTTACTGTGAAACATGTCAGATAGGCATGTAGTGTTACAGTGACTAGGCACGTGCTCATCTGAGGGTGTATTGTTTTCTTAACTTCAGTGAAACTTCATTCTCACTCTATTAACATGGCTATCACCATATATAGGCCAAACTTCATACCTATACCTTGTTGCACCACAGCAAGCCTTCATGAAAACAGTAGTTGAAGGCAATCTTAAAACTCAGTGCTTGACAGGGCTAATAGGATAACTCCATATTATCCTTTGCTCTTTATCATTCATCAACAGGAAATTCATATAGGAAGTCAAATAAGTTAACAAGAAGAAAAACATTGTAAAAGGGGATCAGAAATAACGTAAAACTATACTGGTTGGAATAATCAAATTAAAATGAAGGCTATTTAGTAAGCCTTGTATCAGTAAATAGAGGCAACTTAGTCAGAATGCATTTTGGCACCTTGAAAGTTAGAAAAGATAAAAGTTTACAAGCTATCAAAGCTGAGTTTAGGGGACTTATCTTTCATAGGCTTGCTTGACAATAATATGCCAACTGCTTACATTTTAACTTAGTAATTGGCGCGCACTTGATAGTGCTCGAACGGTTTGCGGTTTTGACTAATTTTTTCCACGCTAGCTCCTTGCTCCAGGACCAAATTCTCTCCGCCAATTTTTTGCAGCTTAAACTGACACTCATGCCAAAGTGTGCAAAAGGTGTTCAAGCAACATTCCATTTTCTTTTTTCTTTTTCAACTTAATTTAGCTATAACTTGACCCATGATACATAATAGAGCTCCTCACATGCACTTGAGAAATAAATGAGAAATCTGGACACTCAATGACTGATGAACATGTGAAATAATTTTAACATAAAATTGAAATTTATACACAATTTACTCATGAGTAATCAGGCAAGTGGTTAAGACATTATGAAACAAACAGACAGTCAAGCTAGTATATGAAAATCCTATTTTTCACGGTAGTGGGCTATAGCTTACAGTGCATAATCAGGCAAGTGTGCATTAGCATGGTGAAAGTGATGTGCAATGTGCTGTAAATGAAGAGCATTATGTGCATCATTATAAGTGTTGCTGTAAAGTATTAACTCATGGCAATCATTGTCATTGAATCGAGAAATATGATATCAAGTCAATCAGCAAATTACCAACAATTAATGTAGATAAATTCTAAAGCAAAATAAGAACGCACAAATCGATAGCAACTGAACGGGTGATAATCCAGTCCAACTTTTCCATACTAATAACTGACTATCAGCTACCTCTAACTAATTTTTAAGATTAACTGCGGCTCTGAAGTTCAACAACAATTTATACTTCAGGCTCCAGTCAAAGTAATCTCTATATTTCATGATTCAGAAGGCCATAGGGTAAATGCTACAACAAACCCCCTTATATCCTGATAATTGTATTAGTCATGTTGTTGCATACCCTTGAGCTCAATATGATATCTGAATGAGGTAGATCGCTTAACCCCAAGCAGCCAAATCAACAGGGCAAAGAACAAAACAGTTACTTGGCAAAAATGGAAATTAAGCAAACTAGTATTCCATGACAAAGATTTAAAATTTGACTTTTTTACAAATTGACAAGGCCAACATGTTAGCTTTCAATAGAAACAAACAGTGTGTGATTCCAAGTTGTGTAGCTCAACTTATGGTCAAGAGAACAACTGCTGCCAGAATAAGAATTTTACGCTAATTCTGCAGAATGCAGATTTGAGTTTGCATGAAAAACTGGTATCAAATGATTAAGAGAAAAAGAAAATCTGAAATTTTAACATATGAAAGCCCCATGTTTCAGCTTCACAATAAAACAAACTGTGAGCAGATCAGATGCCTGTAGCTAAAGTAATTCATAAAAGAGTGAACGCTGCCTAGAACAAAAATTATACAAAACAAACCTGCCTCTGAACAACATACAACACCAGTTTGCAGCAACAACCACCTAAAATTTCCTTAACATCAAGCCTTATGTTTTATCATGTCACTGTAACAAACACGGCTTGATTCTGACATGTACACAAATAATAGAACTTAAAGCCATGTGAATGATATCAAATGATGGAAATCAATACTATACAGATAGAAAGTAAGGCAACTTATTTGATGCTAAACTATCAGCTTATAAAGAATGATAATGTGATGAATAATGTAGAGACAAGATAAGTGGCTCCCTTTTGAGAACTGCTCGAAGAGATCTGTGTAGCTTGACAATTATTTTTGTTTCCTCAAAAGCAAGGCTTGCAAGAGACATGACATTATCTGTGTGGTTTATTAATGACTGGGAGTACCAATTTAAGAAGTAGCGCCCATAATAGTTATCATAATCTCCTTAATCACAGAAGAACCCAGTTTAACAATGCCCTACCAACAATCCACAATGCACCATCTATATTTAAAGACTTAATATGGATTAGCTCCTTCCTAGTGTCGTCAGGATCAATCAATTGGCAAAATTTATTAATAATACCAGCTAGAAGCTTTACATAAACAGGAACATATTGTGTGCCCGTAAAGTCATTCTTATTCACCCCAGAATGAATATGTTGCATAAGTTGATTTGCCTCTAAGCAGTCAACTGAATTGATGGGGCTTGCACTTGCATATTTCTCATTCTTTGAGTCTCTTTCTTGCTTCAAATTGATGGTGAGGTATGTAGTCGGAGCTGTGGTCGCTTTGAGCCAGATATTGTGTGAGAATGCCGTCGTTCATGTTATTCGTGTTTTTTTTTTCTGATTACTTGTGTGTTACAATTTTACTTACGCTAACATTCATCCCCTTTTGACAAAGGAGGGGAAGGCAAGCATTTACGCTCCAAGCAGATGCTGCGTTTCTCACCAGAAAAACTTAACCCAAAACTACCCAAAGCCTTTTTAGCATAAGGCAAGGTAGGGAAGAATCAGTCATAGATTACATACACAGGTTCAACCAAGCATGTCTCAAGGTCTGATATTTTGACCACGTCGCAACCATGTACACGATTATGGGCAAGCACTAGAGCTTGCCAAATAGCTAACCAACAAGAGCCCAGACAGCCTCAAAGAGTTGAAGCAGTGCTCTAAAAAGTACATCAATATGGATGAGGTCCTTAAAGCCAAGAGTGAGGTTCATAAGGATGGAGAACCATCTCAGAGGAAGGACAAGGAACCTGAACTCAAAGGTCCTAATAACAATCCAAAGGAGCCATATGGATATCTCCGATCTCCCTAAGCCAAGAGCCTTGAGGCCAAGAGAATGGGTAGACAAGTCCAAGCATTGCAATTACCACAAAGCCTATGGGCATAATAAGGAGACTACTAGAAATTTGGATTTTAGAGACCGAAAAATCGGTCTCTAAATCAAGAAAATTGGTCTCTAAAATAATTAGAGACCGATTTAGAGACCAATTTAAATCAGTCTCTAAAAGCCTCGTCGCTAAATATTAGAGACCGATTTAGAGATCGATTTTAAAGAGACCGATTATTTCAGTCTCTAAATCAGTCGCTAATTTTTGGTCAAATGTTTGTCAATTATACTTCAAAAAAGTACATTAGAGACCGATTTAGAAACTGATTTTTCAATCTCTAAATCAATCTCTAAAAGCATGAATATATTATATATTTTATAAAATCGATCGCTAAAACAGTCTCTAAACTAGAGACTGATTTATCGATCTCTAAATCAGTCTCTAAATCCGTCACTAAATCGATCTCTAATTATCAGTCTCTAATTCAATCTATAATTTGTGATATGAATTTGTAATTATTTTTAAATTTATTAAAATCCAAATTTTTAAAACACCTAATAAACAACAATCAACAATCTCATATATAACCAAACATATAAATAAAAAATAGCGTAAAGTAAACTAATTCAGTCTTTAGAATATATCGATCATTTAAACATCAAGACATTCTATAATAAACTAAACTAAGCATTGTCTACAATATCTCATTACTACAACATTTCAAGTGTAAGAAAGTTGAATACAACACATACTAAACTGTAATCATAAAAACTCCTCCTCGTCCTCGTCCTCCTCTTCTTCTGCTCCATCAGTCACGAGAAATGTTTGAGAAGGCTGAAAGTTCATCGATTGCATCAGCTCTCGTACTAGCCAGTTTGTCTCCTCAATCTATCTCCTATTATCTGCCACTTGAGCCCGAACCTCATTTCTCTCACTTCTTAATTCTTCAAGTTCATCTCTTCGCACCCAGTCAGATGATGAAGAACTTGAGCCACGATATTGTGGTCTTCCAGCCACTACAGTTGACTCAATTCCAAGACCATATATTTTACGTTTTTTCACTCCAGCCACATTGCGCCACACATCCAACTCATCTGGGGGAGGAGTTCCCTACTCTGATGCTCTTTGGATCATTTCTTGCATTTAGTTTGCAAATTTACTCTGTCAATACCAATATGACACTAATTAATGCAAAAAGTTAAAACAGCACATAAAAGTCTAACATAATATAAACCATGACATAAAGTATAAGAAGAAACGTGATTTCAATCAAATGTTAAAAGCTACAAGCTTGTTTAATTTCAATTTGAGATGATAGCACAGTTAAAATATTCCTTTTTGAAAATAGAATAGGAACTTTTGACATGTAATAAACAAATATCATAACAAGTCAAAAAATAGGTCAACATAAGAATAAACATAGTTTTAATCAAAATGAATATTCTAGTTATATTCTGTTATATTCTCAAAAGATGTTATGTTATATTTGGATTACTATAAGCTTCTGAAATGAAATTTGAATTGTGAAATATGGAATGGAACTCTATGAGAAAGCTATGATGAGGAATGACTTACCAATATTTTTAAAGAAGGCTTTGATGTAATATTCATGGTCTTAGGAGTGTGTGAACTAGTTCCAACTTAACAAATAGAGCGGGTTATATGGTAAATAAAATGAATTCTATGGTAAGTAGGGCAAACATATGTTAAAGCAAGGTTTGAAAAGGTATTGGGTACTGATGAGAATAGTTAAGGTGATAATACCCCCATTATTGAAATTGTAGTTATTGTTATTATTATTATTATTATTATTATTATTATTATTATTATTATTATTATAGGTTTTCCTCATTTCCTTGTGTCTTGTTTAATCATGCTCAATGTCTGTATTGGTTGTCTCCTATTTTACTCAAGTTCTGGGAGGTTTTGATGCAACACGTTATGTCACTGAAAGGAAGTGGGCACGTGCTTCAGATGGAACTTTGATTCCCATATCAATTGTTTACCGAAAAGATCTTGTGACATCTAGCTTCTTTATAAACTCATTATAGAAATCCAAGCCACTCAAATTAAATTGATTAAATTACTTTACTCACTAAATTACGTTCTACACTATAGAGGATGTACTTAAAAGAGCTACAAAATCAGCACAGGGTCTTGCACTTTCATTAAACTAAATACTCCCATCCTCCCCAACCCCAACCAGATCAAAGAGAGCAGATAAGTTAAATGGAATAAAATCCCAAACCATAGGGAATAATTGTAAAACAAAACAAATTTTAAACAAATTTAAAAACAAACAGTAGTAAGTTAAAGTTTACCTTCCTGACTTGGAAAAATGCCCAGCACCAAGCTCGCATTTAAACAGCAGTATGTTATCATCAGTCTTCATATCCCTCAGTTTTGTCACAAACTTTGCAGGTTCAGAATACATAACCCGTGGGCCTACAGCATGTACAACCACAGATAATAAGATGCACTTGTCACATGTAAAATCAAACTATAATTTTCCAGCCAAATTATCATCACTAAACAGTAAGAATATTGTGGCTTTACATATAAAAACAAGAGTAGTTTCGTGATAAGAATCAGAAATGCTTACCATTTAATCTAGCAGTAACAAGAATGAGCGAATAATTTTGTGCCTTCACCTGCATAAAATAAGAGTAGGATAAAAAATTCATAAAACAATTATTTATTAGTGATTCCTAAAAATAATTTCATATAGGAGAAAATAAAAATCATGGTCGGACCAAAAACAAAAATGATAGCTAGTGAAGGGTACTGGCCATCAAGCACAGCCATAAGGTTCCCACATTATCAAAAGGGGAATATGACTTCATGTAGAAGTAGAATTCCTCCTTCCTAGGATCACCCCATTCCTCCAGTAACATGAAGAAATAATCACATTTACCAAAAGGAAAAACAAGAGAGAAATCATATAATATGATATTCTGTGGATTTGGTTAAATAATGAAATTCAAGAATTTTGATAGCACATACGAAATAAAGACCTTCATAATTATAATCATGTCTGAAGATACTGGTGGCCATATAATGGATCTTATTAACATCAGTATAAAAGGCCAACCAATAATATAACTAAATAAGCTTCATACAATTTATGACAAATTATAAGAGAAAAAAATGTAGAAAAAATGTTTAAACAATTTAACTGGCTTAAAGCCCCAGAAAAAATAATATAATACAGGGACATTATGCAATGAGCCAATGACCAAGCATAAATCATATTTGGAACACAATATTTCTAAGATAAACATAAAGGGAGAAAGGATTCAGTAAAGGCCACATAAAAAACAAAAATGACAGGTGCACAAGATGGTTGAACAAGAGTATATCAATGAGAAACAATTATGTAGGAGCAGCTATTGCACTAAAAACATGGCTTGGCTAGGCAAATCCATCCATTGTAGCAGGGCAACAAGTCCAGAGAATAACACATTATCATCAGCAAGCAAAAATACATTAGTTCAACCAACTATCTTGAGCGCCTGCTTTATCATTGGTCTAATTAACATATATGACTCCCTGCACACTATAGTAAATAATTTTAAACATAGAAAACTCATAGAAGCATTTCAGTTTTGTCTTTTGTGTAAAGGATATTTTCCTTCTCTTACTATGTCTTCAGCTGTTTCATTACAAATTAATAATTCACATGATAAGAGAATACATGCTTTTGATAAGGGAGAGTATTCATAGGGAAAATATAAGCCAATGCATCTTTGACAGCTCCATCTTCACTGAAAGTGACATTTCCTTATTCTTCCTTAAGGCAATTATAAGCACATTCTAAATGAGATTATATCTCTCAATTCCAAGTGACATAGTTATCGAAAATTAGAAATGGGAAGATCTAGTTTCTAGAACCCAATTAACGTGTATTAAATCATTTTCAAATGTTGATATTCAATGGTAGACAAATATAAGAGAAAGAAATTTACCTCCCATTCTGAAGTAGTGAGAGGAATAGTTGGATCGAGCATTGTTATCACAACATCCACGAAAGATAATCCAGCAATAGCAGCCTTGAATAAATCTGGTCTCATATTAAGAACTGCTCCAATTAGCAAACCTCCAGCACTTCTTCCATTGATGCATAGTCTTTCCTTAGAACAGAATTTGTTTTTAATCAAATATTCAGCACAAGCAATAAAATCAGTGAAAGTATTCTTTTTCTTCAAAAGCTTCCCATTCTCATACCACTGCCTCCCCATTTCACCGCCCGAGCCCGCCAGATCCGACCAGTCGTGGCACTCCCAGATCCGACCACTAGCTCCCTTCGCCTAACCGAAGCTGTCGCCACCGCACCAAGACCGCCAACAGCTCCGTCACCGTCACCCACCCAATCCGCGCGAGCCCAACCGCGCACCGAAATCCGTAGCAGAAACCCAGATCTGCGGTCCTCAGCCACCCGCGAACCAGATCTGCGTACCCCGACCACTTCATCACCATCTCGTGCGCCGTCGTCCTCCATCCCTTCACCGGCACAACCCGGAGACCGCACCAGATCCGACCGACGTCGTCTCGCACCTGCCAACCGCCGCGTCTTCCTCATTACCTGCGTGAGACCATAGGCTAAAGCCTCACTCTTCAGTTTTCCTCATTTGTTTCTATGTGATTCGTGTTATAACTTTCTGAAATATGGGGAATGAGATTGTTTTTTATTTTTTTAGCGACCGAATTTTCGGTCACTATCTGCTTATATTTTTTAAAAAAAAACTTATGTAGATATTGAAATTTTAGTTTCTAACACTTTTTTTTAATTTTTATTTTTTAAAAAAATTTATTTAGAAACTAAAATATTGGTCTCTAACACCTTATTTTTTTATTTTTATTTTTATTTTATTAGAGACCGAATTTGTGGTCGCTACTTATTTTTTATTATTTGTTTTGTAAATTTTTTTATTTAGAGACCGAAATATCGGTCTCTAAAAATAAGACAAATTTTTATTTTTTTAAATTTTTTATAACATAATTTTGGTCTCTAAATCGGTCTCTAAAAAATTTAGAGATCAAATTAGAGATGACTTTTATTTCGGTGGCAAATTAGATTTTTTTTTTCTTAATCAGTCTCTATTTCGGTCTCTATAGAGACTAAAATAAATCGGTCTCTAAATCGGTTTCTAAAACCCAAAATTCTAGTAGTCTGCATAGACCTCCGTGATGCAATAGAGATTCTGATTTAGCGTGGACGACTACAAAACTACGTCTAAGGGTCCAAAGGAGGCAGATCCTCTCGTTATCAAAGAAGGGATAATAAGAAAAGAGCCTAAGTCCTCAGCTTTAGACACCTTCTCCCGAAGACTACTCACCACCACAAAAGCAAGTCCAATGTCAAACAAATGACTCCCCCTAGCGAGACGCAAGGTGAGACAATGAGGTTACAAAGATCGTTAACACCATCTTTAGTAGCTTCACTGTGGGAGAACAAATGAGGTCCGCAAGGAGAATACACCTGAAGGCCATACTCAGTGTAGTGATAACTCTATGAAAGTAGAGTTATTTGAACTCTATTTGATGTTTAAATTATGCTAAATCTTTATTTTATTATCATGATGAGCATTGAAACACTTTTTCTTTATATGGTTATTAATCTTTGATTATTTATGATTATATGTGATGAATTTGAATGATTTCTTTATCATAATTTTTCGATCTTAATTACTGAGTTTCTTTCTACTGATGGAAAGGTAAAAAAAACTTCAATGGAAAAGAAGAGATTGAGGAGACATCATTGACAAGATGGAGATAATCTTTAAGACATAAAAAAGTCATGGAAAAACATGAAAAAAATGCAAGAATTAAACTTGAGAAGAAGAAGAAATCATTAACATGACAGGACAGCACAAGCTGTTGGCTACCGCAGCATTATCATGCTCGGAGTCGCAGCAGCCAGTGAGGAAGGAGAGTTCTAAGACAGCACAAGCTGCTGTCTGATGCGGCGATATTCACTCCAGTGCTGCGGCGGCTAGATACGTTGACTAGCATCTGTTCAGTTTTGTAACCGCTAAAAATAAAATGTTATTTAATAAGAGGTTGTTCTGAGCTTTGGAGGGAGGAATGAAGGGACTGAAAGAGAGCTTTTGAGGCAAGAATCTAAAAGAAAACAAAAGGGGAATCGAGATTGAAGTCTTGGAGTCATCGTTTGCAACTCCACATTTACAGTTTTTCTGAATTTCTGAGTTTTTATGAGGACAACTATTTCTGAATTGTTATTGTAGTTCTCAATGTATGTTATGAACTAAATTTTATTTCTAGGATTGTAATCGAACTCCTCACGTAATTTGAATCATTATTTTGTTGAATTCTTATTTCAATTTAGGAGAAATATTTACTCATGCTTATGTGTAATGCTTTCTGATTGCCTAATCATCAATTAAATGATTTTATGGATTTTAATTGAACTTGGAAAAAGGAATTTGAATCTATGAACTAGTATGAGTAACATGTGTTTAAACTAATTGTTGTTAATTGGGGAAAACTTGTTCTAAGGATAGGAATATCTATTAGAGCCATATGTGATTTCGAATAGAGCCTAATCATGAACGCGTATCCTATTTGATTATTTTCTCATAGGAATATAGAGATTAAAATTAAGTGGGATAAAATTTTTGTTGCCATCGGAAGAGGGATACAAATATATTAGAGCTCTAGATTGATATTTTTGAATAAATTGAAATAGGAAAAAGTTGTTTTTAAAGCAATTCAAATGAAGTGAGAAGGAAGATTACAATACTAGGTTCCATCAAAACAGAGTTTCTAAATTATTCAGTTCTTGATATTTTATGCTTTTGCAATATTTTTTTAAACTAATTAAATTGGTCAAAATTAAATTGTTATTTGGATAATAGTAAAAGTTTTGAATGTTAGTAGTTAACTATAAAATTTAGTAACAAATCCTCATGGGAACGACTTTTATTCATTACTATATTACTTGATTGACACGTATACTTGCGTTGTTGAATTTTTCCCATCAAATTTTGACGCCGTTGCTGGAGATTTAGTTTCTACTTTTGTAGTTAATATTAACGCATAGAATTGCTTATTATTAATTCAAATTGGTTTCTAGTTGTATATTCATATTTATTTTATTCAATTTAATTTTTAATTAGTTTAGTTGGTTTTACTAATTTCAGGCAATCTTTTACCTTATATACGACAAACTCGACGAGCGCAAAGTCTTGAGTTATTACCTTTTGATCCTGAGATTGAAAAAACACTTCAAGGAATTATAAAGGAGCATTCAGAGTCAAAAAGCAATTCTCAATCAATGGCTGAAGAAACGTCAGTGAAATCTCTGAGGGAGTATTCTGTCCCTCAAGTTTCAGAGTCTGCATTCTAGCTAGTATTCGGAGGCCGACCATCCAAGCTAATAATTTCAAAATCAAGCCAGCCATTATCTAGATGATCCAGACCTCTGTGCAGTTTGGAGGGTTGCCTAATGAAGATCCAAATGTTCTCCTATTGAATTTTTTGGAAATATGCGACACTTTTCAAGCACAACGGAGTTACAGAAGATGCTATTATTTCCTTTCTCTTTCCGAGATAAAGCTAAGAGTTGGTTTCACTCACTTCCAAAAGGGTATATTACTACCTAGGATGCCTTAGCTGACAAATTTCTTGATAGGTTCTTTCCACCTGGGAAGACAGCCCAAATGCAGAAGGACATCATCTCCTTTAATTGTTCAGTACGATAGTGAATCTCTTTATGAAGCATGGGAGATATTCAAAGAACTCATCAGAAAATGTCTACATCATGGCATTACTAAGTGGTTGTAGGTTCATACTTTTTGTAATGCTCTGAATGGACCTCTGAGAACTACTATTGATGCAGCAGCTGAAGGAGCCTTAATGAGTAAGTCCACTTATGAGGCCTTCAATTTGTTAGAAGAAATGGCTTCTAACAGCTATCAGTGGCCTTCAGAAAGACAAGTACCTAAGTGTGCGACAAAAGTATATGAGGTGGATGCTATTATTGTGTTATAAGCTCAGATTGCTTCTTTGTCAAAGAAATTTGATGGCCTTGGTGTTCAGTCTGCTGCAACTTCTTCTGTTACTTATAATTATTGTGGAGAGGCCCATTCTCTGGAGAGTTGTTCATTAAATCCAAAATATGTGAACTATGTGGGATGATTTAATCAACAAAAGAACAATCCCTATTCCAACACATTTAATCTAGGATGGAAGAATCATCAAAATTTTGCTTGAGGTCAAAATCAGAATATTGGCGCTTCATCTTCTAGAGCACAAGGTCCTTCACCCGGTTTTAATCAGCAGAATATTGTTCCACAGTAGAAGAAGAAGCCATCACCGGAGGAAATGTTTATGCAATATTTGGCAAAGAATGATGCCATGATTCAGAGTCAAGCAGCTTCTCTTAGGAGTCTTGAGAATCAAGTAGGCCAGCTAGCTTCTGCTATTAATAGTTGATCTCCTGGAACACTTCCTAGCAATACAGAGGCAAATCCAAGATTGGAAGACAGGGAGCATTGCAAAGCAATTACACTTCGAAGTGGCAAGGAAATTGAGAATGATGTAAAAAAAAATTCCAACACGTCGAAAGAAGACCAGAACGAGAAAAATCAAGCTAAAGAGGAGGCAATTTTGAATCTTATTCCTCCTCCTCCATTTCCTCAGAGACTCCAGAAACAAAAGAATGAAGGCCAATTTAAAAAAATTTTAGATGTCTTTTATAAAAAAGTTACATATCAATATCTTGTTTGTTGAAGCACTAGAACAGATGCCAAGTTATTTGAAATTTATGAAGGACATTTGTCTAAAAAGAGAAGACTAGGTGACTATGAGACTATAACTTTGACTGAAGAATGCAATGCAATTATTCAGAATAAGCTCCTTCCTAAGCTCAAAGATCCTGGAAGCTTTACTATTCCATGCACCATAGGCAATCATTTCTTTAGAAAAGCTCTATGTGATTTGGGGGCAAGTAATAATCTAATATCTTTGTCAATTTTTCAGAGACTGGGTTTGGGAGAAGCTAAACCCACTACAATCACCCTTCAGCTGACGGACTGTTCTTATACTTACCCCAGGGGTATCATTGAAGATGTTTTGGTGAAAGTGGATAAATTTATATTCCCTTTAGATTATATTGTGCTTGATATGGAAGAGGACCACGAGGTCCCCATCATTCTTGGAAGACCATTTCTAGCTACGGGGAGGACCATGATTGATGTGTAGAAGGGAGAACTCACAATGAGGGTGCAGGATGATCATATTACTTTCAATATTTATAAAGCTCTGCAATACCCTTCAGATTCTAAAGAATGTTTCAACATCAATGTGGTGGATAACTTGGTTCGTGATGTTTTTAGTAATACTTATTCTGAACCATTAGTGACTCATTGTGCTTTGCAGAGCATGATGGATTTTCTGAAGAAGTGGAAGAGTGTGTGAAGTTGTTAGATTCATTTCCTAAATTCTCTAGATTTTCGCAGCAGTTCAAATCTCTTGATCTTCCTAGTGGTACTAAGGAGGCCCCTAAACCTTCAATTGAGCAGCCACTAGTTTTGGAGCTCAAGCCCCTACCTTCTCGTTTAAAGTATATTTTCTGGAAACTAATTCCAGATTGCCAGTAGTTGTATCTTCTGCACTTTTTGATGTGCAGGTTGAAAAGCTTCTTCGCATCTTGAGAGAGCACAAGAGAGCATTTGGTTGGTCTACTGCTAACATCATAGGTATCAACCTTTCTTTATGTATGCATAAAATTCTTTTGGAGGATGAACATAAAGCATCTGTAAAGCATCAGCGGTGACTTAATCCAATTATAAAAGAGGTGGTGAAGAAGGAAATAATCAAGTGGTTGGATGCAAGTATAATTTATCCTATTTCTGACAGCTCATGGGTGAGTCCAGTGCAGTGTGTGCCAAAGAAAGGAGGAATGACAGTGGTGGCCAATGATAATAATGAACTGATTCTAACTAAGTCAGTTACTGGATGGCGAGTTTACATGGATCACAGGAAATTAAACAAGGCCACTCGGAAAGATCATTTTTCACTTCCATTCATTGATCAAATTCTTGACAGATTAGTGGGAAAGGAGTTCTACTGCTTCTTGGATAGATATTTTGGCTATAATCAGATTGCTATAGCTCCTAAAGACCAAGAAAAGACAACCTTTACCTGTCCCTATGGCACTTTTGCTTTTCGGAGAATACCGTTTGGTCTGTGCAATGCTTCAGCCACTTTTCAAATGTGTATAATGGCTATCTTTTTAGATATGGTTGAGCAAAATCTTGAGATTTTCATAGATGACTTCTCTGTGTTTGGGGATTCTTTTGATAGTTGTTTGCTGAATTTATCTCAAGTTCTCAAGCGCTGTGAAGAGACTCATTTAGTGCTTAATTAGAAAAAATGTCATTTCATGGTCCAAGAAGGCATTGTGTTGGGCCACAGAATCTCCAACAGAGGAATAGAAATGGACAAAGCAAAGCTTGAGGTCATAGATAAACTCCCTCCTCCTTCTTCTATAAAAGTGATTTGGAGTTTCTTAGGGCATGCAGGTTTCTACAGACGCTTCATCAAGGACTTCTCCAAAATTTCAAAACCATTGTGCAATTTGTTAGAGAAGGACACGCCTTTTCTTTTTTATGAAGCTTGTTTCAAAGTATTCAAGGAGTTAAAAATGAAGATGGTATCTGCTCCTATTATCATTGCTTCTGATTGGAATCTCTCTTTCAAGTTGATGTGTAACACAGGTGACTTTACAGTTGGAGTAGTATTGGGGCAGTGACAAGAGAATATCTTTCATTCTATTTATTATGCCAGTAAGACTCTCAACAATGCCCAAGTTAACTACACAACAACAGAGAAGGAGTTGCTTGCAGTGGTGTTTGCTTTTGATAAGTTCAGGTCATATATAGTGGGTGCCAAGGTAATTGTGTTTACTGATCATTCTGCAATTTTATATTTGATTAGTAAAAAGGATGCTAAGCCTCGATTAATTTGATGGATTCTATTGTTATAAGAATTTGATCTTGAGAATCGGGATAGAAAAGGCACTGAGAATCAGGTTGCAGATCACTTATCTAGGCTGGAGAATCAGGTTGCATTGGAAGACTCTATTTAGATTAATGAAAAATTTCCAAATGAACAGCTGCTAGCATTCAATCAGGTAAATTACCCATGGTATGCTGATTATGTGAATTTCTTGGTAAGTGATATTTATCCACCTGATTTAAATTAGTAGCAGAAAATGAAATTTGACCATGATGTTAGATTTTATTTCTGCGATGAGTTTTTCTTATTTAAAAAATATGCTGATTGAATTCTGCAAAGATGTGTTCCTGATGAGAAAATTTCTGATGTACTACACCACTGTCATTCTTCCCCCTATGGCGATCACTTTGGAGGTGAAAGAACAGTAGTAAAGGTACTTCAATTTGGTTTCTATTGGCCCAATATTTTCAAAGATGCTCATAGATTTGTTGCAAGTTGTGATCGCTGTCAGCATGCAGGTAACATATCCCAAAGGCATGAAAAGCCATTGAAATCAATCCTAGAAGTGGAGTTTTTGATGTTTGGGGGATAGATTTCATCGGTCCCTTCATACTATCTTTCAATAATCAATATATTTTAGTGACAGTAGATTATATGTCCAAATGAGTTGAAGCAGTGGCTTTGCCTTCCAATAACTCCAAGGTAGTGCTGAATTTTTTAAGAAAAAATATTTTCACTCGGTTTGGGACACCAAGAGCAATTATCAGTGGTGAGGGTTCACATTTCTGTAACAAATACTTTGAGGCTCTCCTCTTGAAGTATAACATTAAGCACAAGGTTGCTACTACGTATCATCCTCAGACCAATGGCCAGGTTGAGGTGTCAAATGGGGAGGTAAAGCCCATTTTAAAATAGACTGTTAGTCCAACTCAGAAGTATTGGTCAAAGCGGTTGGATGATGCACTCAGGGCATACCATACAACTTACAAAACTTCGATAGACATGTCTTCTTTCAAGCTTATGTTTGGAAAAACTTGTCACCTTCCTTTGGAGTTGGAACATAATGCTTATTGGGCTATAAAAAAAGCTCAATTTTAATCTATAAGCTACAGGTGAGCACATACTTCTTCAGCTTAATGAGTTGGATGAGTTTCAAAGTGAAGCTTATAAAAATGCCAAGCTTTATAAAGAGAAAATGAAAAAGTGGCATAATAAGCGAATTCTGGAATGTACTTTTAAGCCGGGTCACTATGTACTTCTATTTAATTCTCGGTTAAATTTTTTTTCAGGAAAGCTCAAATCCAGGTGGTCAGGTCCCTTCTTGGTAACTAAGGTGTTTGCACATGGAGTTGTAGAGGTTGAAGATATCAAGGAGCAAAGAAAGTTCTTGGTGACTGGCCAGCGTCTTAAGAGATATTGGGGAGCGATTTCAATCGTGATAAAACCTCAATTATTTTGGCTAATCTTGCATGATTGGGGATAAAGTCAAGCTGACGACTTTAAATCAAGCACTTCTTGGGAGGTAACCCCAGTTCTTGACCCTTAATTTTAAAAATTAATCTTTTTGTGTTTGTATTTTTTCATTTTTAGTTAATGAGTAGCAAAGTTTCCTAGCTGATTTATTGAACAAGTGCAATTTCTGGATGTTGGGGCGATGAAGACATGATGCTGCGGCAGCTAGAGAGTGAGCAGAGACGAAAATCAAGTTGTCAAGATCAAGGACTAGGTGCCACAACGGTCACCAGTCAATGCTGTGGCGCTGATGGTAAAATTTTCTCGCATAAGTACTAGGCTCTGGCTTCCGCAGCAGCCAAGTGGCCAGTGCTGCGGCAGTGATTTACTCAAAAAATAAAAAGATAAAATATAAAAAAAATTGACACCTAGCCACGGCAGCCAGGTGCGGGCGTTGCAACCGGCTAATGGCCTACATATTTACTGCACCGCAACATTCACCATCTCTATCTATTTGAGCTTTTTCTTCCCCATCCTTCCACCACCTCCTCCACCACCACTAGAAATCACCATAGCCGCCCCCATTTGAGCTCCAAAACCCACCATTTTCTCACATTTCATTTACCTACCATACCTATCACATTCCTCTCCTTTCCCTTCTAACCCATCACCACAAACCCCAAACTACAACATTTCTACCATAACCTACCACCACTCCACCATAGCCACCATTGTTGTCGCCGTTCAAGCTTCAACCATCACCCCTAACCATAGTTTCTTCCATTATAAGCCCAAACATCATTTTCGTTTCACTCCCCCATTCTAACCACTGTCACCACCACTCCAACCACCGGAAAGCACCATGGCAGCCACCCTTTGAGCTCCATTCTCCACCATTTTTCTCACCTTTCATTTTCCCTACCATATAAACTACCCACAAACCGCCATAACCCACCATCTCTAGCCTAACTGCATTTTCATTTTTTTTTTTGGATTTCCCCTTATTTAATGGGTCCCAAACATTCAAGAGTTCCATCTAGAGCTTTATCAAGTGCTTCATTTGATGTTTCAAAATTTGTGTCCATTGCTGCAAAACATCGCTTCTAATCTGCTTTGGTGTGTAAGAAATTTGTTCCAGAGCGATGTATGTGTGTCAGTGCTCACAGATATAGAGACCTATTTGCTATTATTAATTCCAGGGGTGGGAGAATTTCTATGCTCACCCAGGCCCTGCAATGTTGCCTGTTGAGCGAGAGTTTTATGCAAATGTTGTGGAGCACACTAATGGTTTTGTATTTGTGCAAGGTAGGCAAGTTGATTTTTCTGGTAAGGCTATTAATAGCATTTATGAGCTTCTAGATATCCCTGACGATGATTATAGTTAGTTGAGTTAGGGAGAGGTAGATTTGGTTATTATGCTGAACAAAATTTGTGTTCCAGGAACTACATGGCAGCTCTCTAATGATAATCCCTATTTCATTTTGAAAGGTGATTTAGTGTCGATGGCATGTGTTTGGTTACACTTTGAGTTAGCCCGCTTGTTGCCTAGTCTGCATTATACTTCAGTTACTAAGGAGAGGGCTATACTTCTATATGTCATCATGTCTGGTTTGAGTATTGATGTAGGGCGTTTAATCCATGGGCGATATTGCACATTATCAATAGCCGTCGTGAAGGTATATGGTATCTTTCTCTAATTACTTCACTTTGTAAGCAGGCAAGGGTCCAGTGGCATTCTACTGAAGAAGTTCTTCTAACAAAAGGCCCTATGGATGACACGCTTGTTTCTCGCATTTTGAGTGGAGCTAATGGTCCTTCTGCTGGTGCAAGTTCTTCTGCTACGCGACCATATGTTGTGCATCCCCCACCTCCACCTCGTCGGACTCCATTGTCTACACCTACGGAGCTGGCTCAGGTGAATTTACGGCTTGATTATCAGATGTCTTGTATTAGCACTCTTGAGCAGATGATGCAAGTATGTGCTATTCAATTGGGGGCAGATATGACCACATTTCCTACTTTTCCTCCTCAACTTCCGAAGTTGGATAATGGCAGCAAGGATCTAGCTGTTGATTAGCTGACTTTACCTGGGAAGTTGCACTTTCTTATTTTTTTTCCTTTTCATTTACTATTATTTGTTAGTTTCATGATTGATACATTGAGGATAATGCACTATTTAAGTTTAGGGGGTATTTTGTTCTTGTAATCTGTTTGCTGTTTTATGTGCATGATTGATTTTCATCTCCCATGATAGAATTGAATCATTCATTTTGCTTGACTTTTGAGAACACAGGAGATTTTCTGATGTGTGCTTAACTTTGTTGCAATTGGGTTAGTTAAGTTGAATGGCCTATAAAAATATTTCCACTTAGTCTCTTGGTTTAAGATACACGTTTGTTTAGAGAATGTTTATGTCATTTGTGCTCTCTATTTGTGGGATTTTATAATAATTGTAAAGCTCTCTTAAGGCGAAATCCTAGGTGTGATCCCAAAATTTGGATATGATTTAGTCAGTTTTTGGATCGTTTGTGCCATTTATGCCTACCATTGTTATATATATCCTTAGTACCTCTTTTGAGCCTTGTGATGCATAAGCCTTTTATTCTGTTAAGCCATGACATGATCAACCTGGATAAGCCTATTTATAATTGTCAAACCTTATTCTGTTTTGGGTATTATGTGGATGCGTCTACTATGGGTGGACAGTATTTGATTATATTTGAGGGTGTCTCAATTTTGTGTTGTAAAAAGCATTTGTTTCGAATGTGTAAAAAAAAAGAGAAAGAAAAGAGTTAGAAGAAGAGATAGAAAAGTGAAAGAATAGAAAAGAGAAATGAAGCAATGCAAAGAGTTAAAAGTAAAGAGACACACCAAAGTCAAAAGTTGAGAATTTTTATGGAAAAATCATTTGTAAAAAAAAAATGATTGATGCATCTTGTGATACTCAGAATTTTTGTGATATTCATCCATTTGTTCATAGCCAAGTATCCTAACCTAACATTACAAGCTTGAAAGTCCATCTGATCGAAGTATTGGGGTCATGCCTACATTAGTGGAGAAAGAATGGAAATGAAAGTTGTGAGATTCATGTATTTTGATGAGTATCATTTTGCATAAGCTTATCCAGATAACATGCAAATCTTTGCTAAGAGGCAATACACACAAACACAGGAAACTCAACTTAACTCTTGATTTATGGCTGAGTGAAAGCAGATTAGGATGATATTTTTGAATATTGAAATGTTAAGTGAATGTGATGATTGTTTGAGGACTGAGTTGAGAATCTAATTTGCACAAGTTAATGAAATTAATTTGATAAATCTTGAGTGTTGCTCACTATTGTTCTTTTGCTTGAGAACTAGCAAAATCTTAAGTTTGGGGTTGTGATAACTATATGAAAATAAAGTTATTTGAACTCTATTTGATCTTTAAATTGTGCTAAATCCTTGTTTTATTATCATGATGAGCATTGAAACACTTTTTCTTTGTATGGTTATCCATCTTTGATTATCTATGATTACATGTGATGAATATGAATGATTTCTTTATCATAGTGCTTCGATCTTAATTACTGAGTTTCTTTCTACTAATGGAAAGGGAAAAAAAACTTCAATGGAAAAGAAGAGATTGAGGAGACATCATTGGCAAGATGGAGATAATCTTTAAGACATAAAGAAGTCATAGAAAAACATGAAGAAAAATACAAGAATTAAACCCGAGAAAAAGAGGAAATCATTAACATGCCAGGACAGCACAAGCTGCTGGCTGCCGCGACATTATCATGGTCGGAGCCACAACAACCAATGAGGAAGGAGAGTTCCAAGACAACACAATTTGCTGTCTGCTGCAACGACATTCATTCCAGTGTTGTGGCGGTTAGATACGTTAACTAGAATCTGTTCAGTTTTGTAACAGCTGAAAATAAAATGTTATTTAATAAGAGGTCGTTCTGAGGTTTAGAGGGAGGAACGAAGGGATTGAAAGAGAGCTTTTGAGCTAAGAATCTAACATAAAACAAAGGGGGATCGAGATCGAAGTCTTGGAGTCATTGTCTGCAACTCTGCATTTACAGTTTTTCTGAATTTTTGAGTTTTTATGAGGACAAATATTTCTAAATTGTTATTATTTTTCTCAATGTATGCCATGAGCTAAATTTTATTTCTAGAATTGTAATCGAACTCCTCATGTAATTTGAATCATTATTTTGTTGAATTATTATTTCAATTTACGAGAAATATTTACTCATGCTTATGTGTAATGCTTCTGATTGCTTGATCATCAATTGGATGATTTTATGGATTTTAATTGAACTTGAAAAAGGGAATTTGAATCTATGAACTAGTATGAGTAACATATGTTTAAACCAATTATTGTTAATTGGGGAAAACTTGCTTTAAGGATAAGAATATCTGTTAGAGCCATATGTGATTTCGAATAGAGCCTGATCATGAACACGTATCCTGTTTGATTATTTTCTCATAGGAATATAGAAATTAAAATTAAGTGGGATAAAATTTGTGTTGCCATCGAAAGAAGGATATAAACATATTAGAGCTCTAGATTGATATTTTTGAGTAAATTGGAATAGGAAAAGGTTATTTTAAAGCAATTCAAATGAAGTGAGAAGGAAGATTACAATCCTAGGTTCCATCAAAATAGTGTTTCTAAATTATTCAGTTCTTGATATTTTATGCTTTTGTAATATTTTTTTAAACTAATTAAATTGGTCAAAATTAAATTATTATTTAGATAATAGTAAGAGTTCTAAATGTTAGTTAACTATAAAATTTAGTAATAAATCCTCGTGGGAATGACTTTTATTCACTACTATATTACTTGCGTTGTTGGATTGTTCCCATCATGTAGCATCGCACCCAAACACCAAAAGAGGTAGAGGATCTCTAACATCAATGATAAGCTTTTCTAAAGAGAATGAAGAATGAGTCATTCTAGGCCATGATGACCCCATGATAATCACTATAAAGATGGTCAACGCGATGGTGAAGAGGGTCTTAGTGGACCAAGGGAGTTCAACAGACATATTATTCATGGAATGCTTTAGAAACATGGACATCCCTCTATCCAACCTTAAACTCTTTGAGACCGACGACCTCATAGGTTTCTTAGGGGGCAAGATCAAGCCATAAGGCTACATTGAGATATTTGTAACCCTTGGTGATGACTTCTTAGAGAAAATAGTAAAGGTGAAGTTTCTAGTGGTGGACCGCCCCTCAACTTATATCGTCATCTTAGGGAGGTCATCCTTGAATGCGCTTGGAACAATAGTGTCTGCAATGAGGTGGTGATAGTGAAGACTGATCAAGGTACAACAATGAGCTGCTACAATACAAGTTTGGATCTCCGCAAGAAAGACACCAGTAGTGAACACCGTCCTCCACCACCTGAAGGGAAGACCAATATCCCATGATGATGGTAGAGCTCGATGTCTGCAGAGAAGTGAAGGAGAAAAGGCCACAACCAGATGGGCAACTAGTGGATGTTCAACTCAAACCACGACCTAACTAGATCACCAAGATCGGATCAGGCTTGTCCAAAGGAGAACAAAGAAAGTTGACAAATTTCCTCTAAGGAATCAAAGACTTGTTTGCATTGACATCTCTGACATGCTCGACCTCGATCCCAACTTCATCTACTTTATTTACCATTGGTTATCGATTTTCCCAAATGCCAAATAGGTGGCGCAAGGGAAGAGAAAAGTGGGACTAGAGCATTGGAGGGCCATAGAGGAATAAGTCAGGGAGCTCCTCAAGGCTAGCTTTATCAAGGAAGTATCTTACACCACTTGGTTGTCTAATGTGGATCTAGTTAAAAAGTTTTAAGGAAATAATGTATGTTTGTGGACTACACAAGCTATAATAAAACTTGCCCCAAGGACCCTTACCCACTACCTAACATAGATAAATTGGTGGATGGATCTTTTGGCAATTAGTAATTGTCTTTTATGGATGCCTATTCCGGATATAACCAGATTCCTATACATCCAAAAGATGAGGAAAAAATAACCTTTATCACTGAAAGAGCCTGCTATTTCCACAAGGCCCCTTTGGGCTAAAAAATACTGGAGTCATTTATCAACAGATGATGAATAAGGTCTTTGAAGACTAGATTAGAAAAGCAATGGAAGTCTATATTGATGAAATGATTGTGAAGACCCCAACCATGGGTAACCATGTATCTGACCTCATAAAAGTGTTTGTGTAGATGAGGAAGCATAACATAAGGTTAAACCTAGAGAAATGTGTGTTTAGGGTATAGGTTGAAAATTTTTGGGGTTCATGCTGACTAACAAAGAGATTGAGGCTAAACTTGACAAGTGTCAAGCTGTCATTAGCATGCAGAGCCCCGGTTTTTTGAAGGAAATTCAATAGCTAACAAACCTGATAGCAGCGCTCACTAGGTTCATCTCCAAGTCAACTCAAACATTTCTACCCTTCTTCAAACTCTTAAAGAATGAAAAATATTTTAAGTGGACTACAGAGTGTGAAGAGGCCTTTCAGAACTTGTTACACTTATCACCCCACCCATTTTGACCAGGTCAGAGGATGGTGAGACTCTATACCTTTAACTATCAGTTGCAGCCAAAGAGGTTAGTTCAGTCCTTGTTAGGGAAACAAATGAGGGTCAGAAGCTCGTCTACTTTTGTGAGAAAGGTGCTACAAAAACACAAACTCTGCTATTAAAAGATAAAGAAGCTTGCATTTTTACTACTCGTTTCAACAAAGAGATTGTGGGAGTACTTTCAATGTCATTATGTGGTCATGAGGACGGATTAGCCCATTAGATAAGTCATCCATAAGCTTGAGCTCGTTGAAAGGAAGATAACATGGTCAGTGGAGTTGTCGGAATTCAAAATAGGATAAGAACCCAGAAAGCCATAAAGGCGCATGCTCTATTCGATTTCATGTGGAATTTATTCACTGTCTGAAATCTGACTAACAAAGGGAATTGACGATTTATGTTGATGGAGCCTTCAATCCAAAAAAAAGCGGCGCAAGGATCATTTTGGAAAATACGAATGGAGTCACACTTGAGCACTCCCTTAGATTCAAGTTCCCAACGTCAAATAATCAAGTAAAGTATGAGGCAATGATAATAGGACTCCTTATGGCAAAAGATCTTGGAACATCAAAAGTTAGACTTTGTAGTGATTCTCAGCAGGTAACCTCCCAAGTGTTAGAGGAATACCAAGCTAAGGATCCTCAACTATAGAGATATCTGATGAAGGCGAAGTAGCTCATGGTGGCATTCTCTGAAGTCAATGTTGGCCATATTCCCAAAAAGCAAAACTCTAAGGCAGACATCCTGCTCAAACTAGCGAGTATGAAGACCCTAAGAATAATAGGTCCGTGATACAAGAAACGTTACCCACCCCTAGCATTTCAGATGACAAGGTGATGATGGTGATATCAGACATATAAACAGCTGGATGAAGCCTATAGTAGCTTACCTGAAGAATGGAGATCTCGTTGAGGATTGAGTAAAAGCAAATAAGGTAGTCAGAAAGGCAGCGTAGTACATTGTATTTAATGACAAGCTATATCACAGAGGTTTTTTTTTCCCACTGCTAAAGTACCTTACCCCTAAAGAAGTCAATATGTCTTGGCTGAAATCTATAAAGGATACTGTTACCAACATCTAGAGGAAAGATCCTTAGTGAGGAAAGCCCTGCAAGTTGGATGCTTCTGACCTACGATGATGGTAGATGTCATGTCCTATGTGCAGATCTGCGAAAATGCCAGAAGTTTGCTGATATCTAAAATGCACCACCTAGAGAATTCTCCACGATCTTCGTGCCATGGCCATTTTACAAATGGGTCTTGATCTGTTGGGATCTTTTCCCCAAGCCCATAGTCAATTAAAATACTTGGTGGTGGCAGTAGACTACTTCACTAAATAGATTGAAGCTAAACCTTTAGCCACCATCACGACAGAAAGGGTCAATAAGTTTTTGAAGAGGCTTATTTACAGGTATGTGATCCCCGAATCCATTGTCATAGATAACGGGACCCAGTTTGCTAACAAGAAGTTTCAGGAGATGTGCTCCGATACGTATAACATAGTGATTAAGGTGTTCTCTAAATCAAAAAACAATGCAACAATTTACCCTAAATCTTAAATTAATTTTATAATATATTTTTATTAAGGCGTTTATTTATTGCAATCAATGAAAGTACATAGAATAATAGCGTTGGAATAAAATGAGAATTTAATGCTAAGAGCTTATAGATAGAGAAAAAAATTGAATATTCTACAAATACTTTTCTAACATTTTTTTTTTCTGAAAAGCAACATTTAAAAAAAATAAAAAACAAAAAATTGCAAAAACTCCCCAAATAGTTCAATGAGATGTTTCTGCAACGCAACTTACTGCAAAAATAAAAATGAAATATTCATTTGTTTGGTTAAAGGCAACGTTTTGCAACAACTTTTGTAGTTTTTATATATTTTGTCCATGCTAAAATTTCGTTTATATTTATATGTGTGTGTTCTTATTGTCTCCATATTACTAGATTCGCTTAACATTCCTGTGTGAATCGTGTATCGAATTACTCAAAAAAAAGTCTTGCAATATAACTATAAAAAGGGCAAACGTTCCTGGCAACTATGGTTGTCTCTGCTAACTATAGTTGTCTCCAACCCAACAATAAAGGAAAACTCTCAAATTTAAATGGCTTACAATTTGTTGGATCCTAAAATCAGTGTATTGAATTTTAGTAATGCTATAAGCTACTACAAGAGAGTCGAAAGAAAATTAATTTTGTAAAAGTGCTTCCCTTGGATTAATAATATCTCCACTTGAATTTTCAAAGCATAATTATTTTTTAGAATAAGTGAATGCAACAATAATAGATCATTATTATGAAGTAGCTATGCCTATGCACATGGTTGCAAATTTCAGTAATATATTTATCTCCTTAAAGGCAGAATGCTCTGCTCGTCCCTAAAAAAGTTTCCAAAATCAACTCTAGCCTTCACTCGTGCTAAGCTTCCAAAATTTTTGTTGAAATATTTCAAACCCCAAGATTTTGATTCTTCATAGCTTATGTTTCCTCTGTTCACACCCAAATCAAGATCTTTGTAATTCAAATATGCTTGTCTTGGCCACTTTGACACATATGGTGCCATATATGCATATAATTTTCTTATCCAATCTATATGCTTTGGCGCTTCTTCATTGGAAACCAAATTCACCGAATATGTGCCAGGTGATTAAGAAACAAGTCGGTGTACATATTTTTGATTCCTCTACTACCATTTTGAGTCAATTGGAAGCACTAACGAAAAAGGTTGAGACTCTAATGGTGGTAAATAGTGTAGCCTCACCAATGATATGTGAAGCATGTGGCGATTAGGGACATAAAAGTGCAAATTGTCAAGTTGGTAGTTCCTTTGGCCCTGAGCCCAAAAGAGTAAATTTTGTTGGCAATTTCTATTAACCATGGCAACCATCACCTAAAAAGGGGTGAATTGGGTGACTACAAATATTTTCAATCAACACATGCAGCAGAATAAGTTTAATAAAAATACAACTATTATAGATTACTCAAATACTACTTGGATTATGGGATAAATCAAACAAATAAATTAGATATCAAATTCAACTCAAGCATATATAATTAAAGTACAAACATAAATGAAATAGAGTTGAGAGAAACAAATACAGTATTTATCCTAATTCAGCCACCAACTACTTATGGCCTATGTCTAGTCCTCAAGTAAACCATTCGAGATTTTTCACTAAACCTTCAAGTTTGAACATGTTCTTGAAAAGCTTTACAACTAAGAGCACTCAACACACATTTGAAATTCCTCACCCATTGTGCTTAAGTCTCAACAACCAGGGATACCACACTTTTACAATTCTTTGAAGGATGTATAAATGAAGAAGAAACTCTCACAATGGTAGATGATACAATTTGAAGAACTATGAAACTCTTTAAGGATATCTCAAATTTTGGCGAAAACAGAGCACAAGAAATTGAAAAGTATGATTCACGAATTAAAGCATGAGAAAAGTATTTTAAAATATTGGGTGCATATAAAAGATGTGCCAAAAACTTGCATTTAAAGAGTTCTAAGAAAAAGAGTCGTTGGGATGAATTTATTTCAGCAGTAAAAGCTCAGAAAGTAGTCATTGCGTGATTTTGGATCGTGTTTATTTGAATAACACAATTGTTATTTGAATAAATCCTTTTATAGTAAAAAAGGAATTTGATTCTAGAAATTTTTATTCAAATAACCCTTTGGTTATTTGAATAAATCTTTAAAAAACATGTTCTGGAACTTTTTATTTGAATAACAAATCCCTTGTTTGAATAAGTCACTTTGGTTTTGAACATTGATTTTAAATTATCGTAACTTCTTCATTTCTCATCTGTTTAAAGCAAATAACTACTCATTGAAAATATCTTTGAGTCTATTTTCAAATTAAATAAGTTTCATAACAAAACTCAAAATATTTTGAAAATAATGATCAAAATAGTAACCAAAAATCAGTTTTTCAAAACTCAAACTTGACTATTTTTCATAATTTTGAACTATCACAATGACTAGCTTTTCAAAACTTGTTTGTTGGGCATTTTAGCATGTGAAAATAATTATAAAGGTTTGAAAACATATTTGAGTTCTTTTCTTATAAAACCTCTATCTTTACATAGGAGAAAACCTTGAAACCATGTGTGCTATTTGGGTTCTTTGAAAAACAAGTTTAGAGCTTTTTCAAACACATTATAAATATTTGAGATATCTAGAAGGCTCCTTACATAAAGACCCTAAGTCTTATAAACTATACCATTTAATCTTCCTTTAGACTTGGTCTTTAGTTTAGCTTTGTTATCATAAAAACAAATCTTCAATGACTAATAGCCAATTACAATTTTAACTAGCCGCAGTACAATCCATATTCTAATACGTATAATCCCGATTAGAGAGACCACCCTAATTTCAAATGGACAAATCAATAGGGCAATCAACAGAGCCATCAGCGAGCTTCGAAACCACCCCCAGGTTTCTAAGAACTTGAAGAGAAGTGAAGTTTTGAAAACTTTGTAATGAAATACATTCAGAATTCAGAGGTCTAAATGAAGAGCATGAAAGCTCAAATTAGTCAGTTGGCTACCTTAATGTTAGAAAGGGTACCAGAGACATTGCCTGGCACTACCGAGCCTAATCCGAAGGAACATATCAAGGCAATTACCCTGAGAAGTGGCAAGAAACTTAAGGAGCTCCCCAAGAAAAAGGAGAAGAAAATGCTAGAGCATGGAGATACTCTCGATGAGTCAATTAATGCGAAAAATGAGAAGGCAAGTGAAGCACCCTTTGCTACATATAAAGGAGCAACAGAAGCCCTCTATTCCATTCTCTCAGAAGCTCAAGAACACCAAGCAAGACAAGCAATTTGTTAAATTCTTGGAGATGTTCAAGAAATTACAAATTAATATTCCGTTTGTTAAAGTCATCTCCCAAATGCCTAAGTATGCAAAGTTCTTGAAGGAAATACTTACAAAAAAGAACAAGCTTGAGGAATTTGAGACGATAAGGCTAAATAAGGAGTGCTCTGTCATTCTCTTGAAGAAGCTACCCCCAAAATTAAAAGATCTAGGGAGTTTTACTATTCCTTACTCTATTGGTAACTCTTATTTTAAGAAAGCATTATATGATTTAGGTGCTAGTATAAATTTGATGTCTTTCTCTATTTTTAATAAGTTAGGAATGTAGGAACTAAAGCCTACTAACATTTCACTACAGCTGGTCGATAGATCCATCACTTACCCTCGTGATGTATTGGAGGGTGTTTTGATGAAGGTGTACAAATTTATTTTTCCGGGAGATTTCATTGTGTTGGATATGGAGGGTGACGTCGAGATGCCAATCCTACTTGGCATCCATTCCTCATCACTGAAAAGATCATGATTGATGTCCATCAAGGGAAGTTGACTTTGCGATTAAATTATGAGAAAATGATTTTTAATATTTTTAATTCTGTCAAAAATCCTAGTTCCTTTGATTTATGTAATCGTATAGATGCTATTGATGTTGTGGATAGTGTTGTGTTTTCATATCTGCAGGAATTTATGACTCATGATATGCTAGAGAAAATTTTGACCATAACTGCCACTGACTTTGAGAATACCAAGCTTTACAAGGAGAGAACAAAGAAGCGGTACGACATGCGTATCAAGTAGCGTGAGTTTAAGATTGGGGATAAATTTCTTCTCTATAACTCACATCTCCGTCTCTTTCTCGGTAAGTTGTGGTCAAAATGGTACAGACTATATGAGGTTGTTAAAGTCTTACTATACGCTATGCTTGAGGTGAAAAAGGTCAACAACCATTCAAGATAAATGGCCAAAGACCGAAGTACTATAAAGAAGGAGTAAGGGTTGAGCACCACTTCATCTACCTTACTTAAGCATGACACTGACCCATTGTCAAGCTAATGACTATAACTTAGTGTTTCATAAGAGGCAAGCTATGTTTTTATCCTTTCTCATATTTTCTTTTTGATTTCTTTTGCAATTTTAGTCTTTGCATTTGGTTTTTCAGCTTTTTGCTTTGTTTTTCCCTTTCCAAAAGCGATTAAGGAGTTAGACACGGTTGTGTCTAACCCCAAAAATACTTTTGTATTAGTTTGGGTCAACCACACGCCCATGTCTCATTAAACACGGTCATGTCACTTATAGAAATGATAGAGGAGTTAGACACGGCCATGTCTAACCCTCTCATCGCTTCTGTTTGAGAAGCATTATGAGACACAACTGTGTTTCTATTCGACATGACCGTGTCCACTTTTTAAAACAAAATCAGATAAGTGTTGGGGGTGAGGTTCTTTACTGTCAAATGTCTCTTTCTCTAATTATCCCCCTTTCTTCCCTTGCCTCTCTCCATCTCTATTTCTCCCTCAATCACTGTCGACCACCACTTATTTCTCTCTTCCAACACTAAACCGTGACCTACACCCAACAGCTACCCATAGCCTTCATTCCACCCCACAAACCACTAATTGTACACCTCTATCACGCAACACCACTCCACCATTAAACCCAAATGAGACCAAAACCTTCTGCCACCAAACCCATTAAATGTTGACCATCACTAAACTCCATAACACCATCACCCACGTGCAGCCGAGCCACTAGCAGTGCCACTGTGAACTAGATCTGCCACGCACCGTCGTCCTCCACCGTCACCCATCTTCGCAGATCCGAGCCACCACCTTGTTTGTTACACTAACCACCATACGCCTCTCTTCGTCACCCATCGTCTCCCTCTCTCTCTACCCACGAGGTCCCCCATTCTCCCCTATTTTTTGATTTCTTTCATTTTTCTTTTATTTATTTCCATTTTTTTGCATTCTTTTTATTGTGATCCTTTTGTGCCTTTTGATACTAGTTGCTGTTCCTTAATTATCTGCCTGCTGCTTTATTGCATTTTGCATTAGTTTGACTTCTACTTGCTCTGAGCGCTTTCTAGAAGTCCCTTTTTCTATATCTGTATGTCTTTGTTATGTGGACTATTGTTTCCTCGCTTGTACGTTATTTTGCACGCTTCTATTCATCATGTATATTGTTTGCTTTAAATATGTTGCTAGCTTGTGATTGTCTGATACCAGGTTGGTCTTTGTGCTGTATACATGTACTTCGTCAGTGCTTAAGTTTGTGCATGATGGCATTTTATACCCTGACTGTCTTGTGTAGTTTTGGTTACGGTTAACTTAGGGTTACATTTCTAGTTGATTGCTTTTGGTGCTTGCCTGCTCTATTTATAGGCTTTTGGTTTGATGTCCTTGCTTGACACCTTCATTCCTCATTTTTAGGTACGATGTTCCTAAAAGCGTCAGTGAATCGGTGAAAAAGCCATCCCATCTCATTCTATAGCAGAAGTTGATCGCTTCTTGCAATTTGACTTTCTGGCCCATTAGTAGAAATGTGAGTTGTTCTGCACATACACAATCATTGCTAACAAATTTCTAGAGTCGGAGATGATGGAGTAGTTTGGCATCCTAGAGACCATACATGCTTACTTGGCTCAAGCTGGGTGGGAATTATTTGTGTCCATCCACTGCGACACCTATCTGGAGCCGATACTTGAGTTTTTCTCCACACTCACGGTGTCATGTGAAGCACAGACTATTGACAAGCCAGACACCATCCAGTTCATACTCAACTGGTGTCACTTCTCTATATCACTGAATGAGTTCAATGTAACTATAGGTTTTGAGACCTCTGCGTCCATCCAGTCACCAGACTATCAGAATGCATTCTTGGATTATCCTACCTCATTTAATGATGTCGTCTTCTAGAGGGAGATTGGTCAGCAGCACCACCACTACAACCCCAGCTTAACAAAATCTTCCTACATTCGTGACCTCGCCTTACGATGGCTCCATCGGTTTATCACCCATAGCATCTTGAGATGGTAGCGTAGCATTGGGGTTGTCACTAAATGTGACCTCTTCTATCTCTGGTGTTTGGTGCATGGCCACCATTGTAACCTTGGCTACATGTTCCTTCAGCACGTCCGAAAGCTCGATAAGGCCAAAGGTGGGGCCAAACAGAGGTATATCCCAGTGGACTTCTACATCTCTATCTCTAACCTTGCTTGGAACCTCAATTCTCTTTATCCCAATGCCCATCTCGCCAAGTAGATGGAGCCGATTGATCGGGATATGCTGCTCCACCCGGGCCTTGCTTATAAGGTTGCTCCAGGGCACTGGGCACTTCGTGATGGGGATATCCCAACCCCACCGTCTCCACCATCGGAGGATGACGCTAACACTGCTGTAGACGCTGGTGCACCATCTTTGCCCCAGCATATACTGACTGATCTGAGTGACCGACTGGCTCGATTGGAGGCTGATTAGGCTAGCTTCACTAGCATGTGCTGATTGACCTGAGTTGCATGGCAGCTGATTAAGCTAGTTTTCGACAACATGTCACCGGTCAGTTGGACCAGATATTTGAGCTCCTGGCTTCACACCTCCCCCGGGCTCCACCTCCCCCACCATCTCCATGACTTTTCTTGACGTGATGACCATCATATATTTATTTTCAAGAAGGTTCCATTGTCCTTTGTTCTATTTTATTTTACTGTTGTTCTTGTATTTCTGATTATTATTTTTATATTTTTATTTTTTTTCACATTGAAGACAATGTTCGTCTTAAGTGTGGAGGGATACACTTAAATTTTTATGTACTTAACTATTAATTTTGATTACATTGAATCAATAAACACTTGAGTACTACTAGTAATCAAGCAGGAATTGTTTATTCATTTATTGATTAATACTGAGCTGATAGAGATATGTTTAAGAGGGGAATCCACTGCTTATAAGCTAATATTGTGCGAAGCAATATTTTTTAATTAAATAAAGAGAAATTTAGCATCTTAGTTAAAATTTAGCCATGTTTACTTGCATTTGTTCTCTCTATTAACCTAGTCAAAATGTGAGTTTTGAGCTTTAATGATTGAATTTTTCATAAACAAAATCCTATATTTCTTCTGGAGTGAGATTTCTCTTGATTAATGTGCGCTAAAACTTGCTTTGATATCTTGTTGAGACTTTAATGGTTCAATACATACTTGAACATGATTAAGTCAATTAGGCTTAATTCTTTATTGACTTCCAAAGTTGCATTGATAAAATAATCTCTTAGTTGTCTCAGTTGAGCCTGAAATTGATTTCTTTAGATACCTAATTGAATAATCAAGTTGAATTCATTAATATTTTTTTAGAATAATGGAGCAACTGATGTGTTGATTAAAAGGTCATTAAGGGCTGCTTTTGTCTTCAAGGTTTGAAAAGAAAAAAAGAAAAAAATGAAAAATGAAGAAGAAAGAAAAGGATTGTTGTTGAAGAATAATGAAAATATTAGGTTAAAAGTGAGAATCTGCTATACCCTTGTACTTATGTTCTATTTATCATCTTTTCAATCTGATTCTATTTTGTATCAATTTATCCATGAACATTCTTTACCCTTATTTATCTTTTTCCTACCTTTCATTGTTCACTTTGGCCCTATTATAACCAAAGGAAGCCCTTTTGATTCTTGTGTTGTATGTGAACTTGAAAATGGAGATTAAATTGATAACCAAGCCAATGGTAATGCAATTATCAAGAGAAACTAGAGTAATCTCTTTATTCTTAAACACGTGAGCAATGGAAAGATGAGTGACCTCAATTGGTTGGTAAGGAGAAAAGATGCAAGCTAGACCCAAGTCTCTAATTGTATTAAGTGCTAAATGATCTTGCTGCATTGGATTTGTCTGCTGAACTTAATTAAATTCTTAAATTGTGGAATTTTTCTTGATTTATGTTTCTGGATGCTAAGTTTAATATTGTTTTTTATGCCTATTCTTTGCTTGAAGACAAACAAAGCTCAAGTGTGGGGAGTTGATAAGTCCATATTTTGTAGTTTTAAACTGGATGAATTATGGTGATTTGCTTATATTTATTGGTGAATTTCATATGATCCTTATCATTGTCTTTGGTTTTTGCAAATTGAAAGAGGTTTATCACATTTGGAGTGAAAGTAGGCGAAGACATTGCGTTTTCAGAGTAAAAGAAAATCATTTTGGCTTAGACAGAGTCTGTGTTAACTCAGAAACGATTCCTGAGTTAAACACGTCCCTGTCTAACTTGGGGAACGTTTCTGACTAGAGACACGGTCGTGTCTCCGAGAGACATGCCCGTGTTTCCTTAAAGCTGAAGTTACACAATTTTAGGCTCACACGGTCATGTCGAGCTTAGACACGGCCATGTGAGGTCTCCTGTGTGTAAAAATAGATGTTTTTCCCTCACTAATATAAATAGAAGCGAATCCCTAAACCCGAAGATGACTTTTGTGACAGTAGACTTTTGAGAGAAATATCACAAGAAAGGACTGCCACGAGTCTCTAGAAGACAACCACGAAGAGAGGACGAAGTTCTTGAAGGCTTGAAGATCACAATCTTCATTAAAGGGATTTTGATTTCTCTATCATCTAATTTTCCCCCTTTCTTTAGGTTTTTTTTTTCTTTCTATGGATTTGTGTTGTGATTTAGGTTTGTTATTAAACATGAATTGCTAATCCCATAGTTAAGACTATGGAGAATCTTGTTTTCCTAATTAATTGATTTTCAATTCAAAATTGATTAAGATAATTTCATTGGGTTTAATGTATTGCTTGAACTCTTGTCAAGACTTGATCAAGTTTGACATATTTTAATTCATTGTTTGAACGGTGGTCATCTGCAACCAATGAGTGAACTTATATAATAAACTTAGGATTAGGTTAGTGAATAATCAAACATCAATTTATTCTACCAATTGAATTGACAATTAGGTTAGTTCATTTCTTAAATTGAGACTTAATGCATTCTTAGTTAATTCAACTAAATGACCAAATAGGAGATTAGTTAGGAATAGAATATTGATTATTCATAACCATTGGGACTCAATAACAATTAAGAGAATTTGGAAAGAGAATTACCTTACTTGCGCCATAGTTTTTCTCTAAGTGATTTTTCTCTACGTTGTTTAATCTTCCATCTTTCTTCTTTATTTGTTGTTTGATTTTATTTTAAATTTCTCTTTACACCTACGATTGCTTAAATAACCAAGAGTTTAGTGAATTTAATAATTACCTTTTATTCTTCATGGGATCGACAACTGAGACTCAAATCTTATATTACTATACGATAGAGTACACTTACTCTTAGTGTATTTTACGCCTATCAATCTCCATAAAGGTGGAATGCTCTGCTCATCCCTGAAAAAGTTTTCAGGATCAACTCTAGCCTTCACTCGTGCCAGCCTTTCAAAATTTTTGTTGAAATATTTCAAACCCCATGATTTTGCTTCTTCATAGCCTGTGTTTCCTCTGTTCACACCCAAATCAAGATCTCTGTAATTCGAATATGCTTGTCTTGGCCCCTTTGACACATATGGTGCCATATATGCATATAGTTTTCTTATCCAATCTATATGCTTTGGCGCTTCTTCATTGGAAACCAAATTCACCGAATATTGGATTCCATATAAGTTCCCCTTCCTATGCGGAAATGGAGTTTCTGATTCTGAAATCTCACTCATTCTTCCACCATATGGTGTCAGGATCAAAAATGGTGAATTATTCAAGAGTAGCATCTTCCATAGCCCTTCTAAGCCAAGTAATGGAATGGGTTCCCTCACGTAGTCAGATTTTGCTTTGAAACTTGAGGATGTTGTGTTTCTCCCAAGCAAGACCTCCAAGGATTCATCCAATGAATGACCTGCGAAGGAAAATGCTTGTTACACATTACTCTAAGTGGCATGATCAGAGTGAAAATTTACAAAAAACGAGGTAGGACCAACTTTAATCAAATGGTAAAAGGTTTGTAGATGTGAGGTGATGCACGTGTGTTATGCGCATGTTATGACCATTACTCACCAGCAAAATAAAGAACAGATTGAATCCAGCTCATCTGGGTCAAGTTGTTGTACTGCAAACCCAATTCTGCAAAACTGTTTTGTATCAAAGGAAGGAGATTCTCAGCTGTCCCAAGATACAATCCTGTGAAAGAAAAAGTAACAGTTTTTCCACCATGAGAAGCTGAATTGCCAACTCCCACAACTGTGTGCAGAAAAAGTTCTGAGGGAAGCTTGTCAGCAATAGTTTGCCACTTTTGGAGAAGTTTACTAGCACCTTGATCCAGGGTCCTTGAGACATCAAAAATTGTCACTGTTGAGGGAACTGGTACAAGCTTGATTTTCCATGCAGTGATGACACCAAAGCTTGACCCTCCCCCTCCTCTTATAGCCCAAAACAGATCTTCCCCCATCAATGTTCTATTAAGTATCTTCCCATTAGCATCTATTATCTGAGCATCAATTACATTATCAGCTGCTAGCCCATATTTTCTGAAAATGGTACCAAATCCACCTCCACTGAAGTGTCCTCCAACACCAACTGTAGGGCAACTCCCAGCTGGGAACCCATGGACCTTACTTCTATTTGCAATTGCATAATAGAGTTCTCCAAGAGTAGCACCTGATTGAACCCAAGCACTTTCTTCTTCAATGTTAATGCTTATGGACCTAAGGTTGGTAAGGTCAATGATGAGGAATGGAACATGAGAGACATAAGAAAGGCCCTCATAGTCATGACCCCCACTTCTAACTCTTACTTGCAAATTATTTTTCTTTGAGCAGAGAATTGCCAATTGGATGTGGAATAGGGTATGTGGAGTAACAATAAGGTTTGGTTTTGGGACTGAACTGGCCAAGTATCTGGAGTTTCTGATAGAAGACTCTAAAAGAGGTTCATAAGAAGAACTGCTTTTGGTGAATATTACTCCTGAAGTTGTGTTAGCTCCTAAACGTGACTGAAAGCATAGAAGGAAACCTTTCTCAAGGCCAGCATAACTTGAAGTTGCAGGGAAAATTGATATGAAAATGGAGAAGGATAGGAGAACTAATTTTACATTTGAAGTGGACATTTTTTACTCGCTACTTGTCTTTCCAACGGATGGTAACCCCGCAATTTATAGCCAACTCATGCGGCTACTCATAGTCATGGAATATCTGAATGGAGTTTTACAAAAGAAAATGAAGAATTATGATTCTCGAAAATCATCTTTTATATTTTTCTTTTTGGTTTATGGTAATCTTTTATTTTCTACCAAATATCAAAAAATATTTTAGATATTTTTATAAAAAAAATTGAAATTCTCTCAGTGAAAGATTTTTAAAATCTAATAAAAATTCATTAGTTAACCTCTATTTCTTTTTACCCATTTCCGTTATCTTCTTTGTTTTATCTTTTGATTTCTTCCATTCCTTCCCCTCCCAACTTTCCTTCCCTTTCATGAGTCTACTTTTCCTTTCCTAAATAAAAAAAAAAGAAATAAAATAAAATTTAACTTAACAAAAGTCTGAGTCTAACGCGAATAAATATGAATGTATACTCCTTGTTAAATATTAATAACACATTTTTAAAAATATTATTTTAATACTTATTTTATTATTAATTTATAAATAATTATTATTGATATCTCTCTTAATAATTTTTTTAATATGTAAAATAAATTAATACTAAAATAAATATTAAAAATAATATTTAAAAAAATATATTACTAACATTTTCTTATTTTTATTTCTAGCAGCTTTGCTATAAAAGTTAATTTTGAACACCCTGTCACTTTTAAAGTCCTAAGAAGACTTTTCCGACAACTTAATAGGCCGTTTTGTTTTAAACATTTTTTATTATCAGTTAAACTTGACATACATGCATGCGTAGCACATTAAATGTTATCTTGAATGATTACACAATATTTCCTTACTTATAAAATTATGTAGCTTTAGTTATTATTTAAAGAAACAAAACCCTAATCCACAAAATATAATTATTACTTTGACTAATATATGATATGTTATGAAGCTATGATATTATGTTACGAACTAAGTATGCGTTTGGATTTACTTATTTTGTATTCAAAACAATTTATAATCAAAAGTTCTCTCAAGTTCCCTACAAGAGCTTTTGGAAAAAAAAATATTTCCCCAAAAATAAGCGTTATCTATATATATTAATTTTCTTAAAAACTTAAGCTATTAAGTGAAAATACATAAATAACTTTTATTATATCTCTAATAAAAATTGAGCTGAAAGCTGAAATCAGCTGGAATGAAACTTAAATAATATAACTCTCTTCCTCATCTACCACTTATTGAACAACAAATTTATATTTTTATGATTTATAAAAAAAACTTAAATTACAATTAAGAAAGTAACGTGTTCTTACAAAGTTTTAGCTAGATGAGGAAATTGTATGCTGAAAAATATGAAGGAAAATTTTGATAAGTATTATTTATACAATTATTATAATATTATACTTTGTTTTTCTGTGGCTTTGAATTCTTGATATAAACTATAATTTATGATTTTTTTTTATAAGAAACTTTATGATCGTGATAATGTTAAGAAGACAATGAGGATTCGCAAGAACTGATATAACCTCGGGTTTTGTATTAAGTAATGTATTCGCAATAAACGTGGAATTATAGTAGCTGCAGCCACATGGGTCACGAGGTGAGGGCAAGCATGCCACTCTTTTATTGTCTCCATTTCTCTATTCATAAATCACACCGGCTGATTTCTTGTCTACTGATGCCCAACTTACACCAGCACATCAAACAAGCGACATTTTATTTGGTCGACTTCTTGGAGATTGTTTAGCTATGAATTCTTAATTAGAAAGCATATCGTTATCCTTCCATTAAGTTTGGCGCAATGGAAATCAAGTTGCTCATAAAACTACAACTACAGAGCAATGTCCAGTTAGAAGATGTTTCCTTTACCATTCTAGAACTTTTTTTTTTTTGACAATTTTGCTTGTTTATTTCTTAATAAAATTTATTTCGTTGGCACTTCAAAAAAAAAATTTCTTTGGCCAACAATAAGTATCTCTTCTCCTTCAGATAAATAAAAATTTAAATTATTGAAATGTAAAAATATCTAAAACATATTCCATAATATGTTGATTATATCTTAAAATATTTTAAAGTATCTTAGATGATCTCTTAGGAGTTATTACTTGATCTTATTATATTTCCTAATTTATTTCTTTATTTGATTAGGGATAGAGTCTAGTATAAATATGAGTTATTACGTTATTTTTTGTATTGTAACATCACATCATATCAAATCATATCACATTATTCTTATCAATATTATTCTCACTTTACAGCTATTTTTATATTTTTCTTATTGTCTAATCCTACACCTAATTCTTTAACATGGTATCAAAATCACGGTATTTACCTTGAAGAAAGTTTCTCATTTTCATTGTGTAGAGTTCATAGAATTCGTTAGAATCATTATTCACCATTTCACACCAAGATTTAATTTTGTTGTTTTCCTCATCTTTGTCTTCTCTCAACCTTTCCTTTTTGAGTCTTGATATGTTCTCTTCCAATCACGATTGATTTGTTGATAGACTGCTCCTTCGTTGTGCTTTAGTCTCGATCGATTTTTTTTTTATAAGCAAAAAATTATTGATAAGGAGTACAAGGGGTACTTTAACCTGTTATATTATAATACAAAGTTAAATAGCCTGAAGACAACCCAAGAAATTAATACACCAATCTAAATAAGAGAGACCTGAATTTCTACCCTCCCTACAAATGAACCACCCCAAGATAAAAACTTAATTTGAGCAATCACAGAAGTACTAGCTATTACCCCCTGAAAGATAACTTTGTTTCTCAATAACCGCAAACCAAATAATATGCCTTACTCTTTTAAACTTCTTCCCTCTGATAACAGCCCCATGTTGCAGAAAGTGGCTAACTCCATCATTATGATAAACACCATCAAAACCCAGCCAAGCATAAATTATAGACCAAACATTATAAGAGAAGGGGCAAGTAAAAAATAAATGGCTGCAACTCTCATAATGAGAAAAACAAAATACACATGAAACACATTGATCATAAGGGATTATTCCCCTATGAGACAGTGCCTCTCTTGTTGGCAACCGGTCTTGAAACAACCTCCAAGCAAAAATAGTAACTTTGGATGGTACAACACTCTTCCATAAAACCTGGTAAGCCTTTGCTAAATTTGGATTAAGATTCAAAGACCTTTGAAGATTCAATAAGTGTAAATAACCAGATTTCACAAAAAAATCATTTAAATTGTCAAGGGTCCAAATCCATGAATCACACACCTCCTTTTGAGGAACAACAGAAGGAAGTAAATTTTCAAGTTCCTTCAAAAGCTCCTCCTCCCAAACAAATAAAGTATGTCTCCACCTCCAATTCCAAACCCACCTATCATTAATCCAAATACCCATTTCAGCTATTGTCAAGGTATTATTCGTAGCCACTTGAAAAAGTCTAGAAAAGCAATCTTTAAGAGGAGCCATACTGGGCCACTTGTTGCTCCAAAAACTGATATTCGCACCTGTCCCAAGTTTAAACCAAACCGCCTTTGAGAACCAAAGAAAGCAACAACCTCTGTCTATATCCAGCAAAAGTAAATCCCTCCACCAAATAGATGATTCATGATTAAGAGATGAAGCTGAATCCTGCAATACACTCTTAGCCAAAGGACCTTATTTATAAGACAGCAAATTGAACCAAATGGCATTTCGATCCGTCAAACAACGCCATTTCTACTTAGATAACAATGAGATATTAAACAACTCAAGGTTTTTCACACCTAAGCCCCCAAACTTCTTCCGAAGGCAAACTTTTTTCCCAACAAACCCAATTTGTGTTTTGATGCTCTACACCTCCTTGCCATAAAAAATTCCTTTGAATCTTTATGAGCATTTTCATAATCTTTTTTGGAGCTTTATAGAAGGAGAAAAAATATAGAGGCATACTAGTCAAAACTAAGTTAACTAGTGTGACTTTGCCTCCCATAGAAAGGTGACGTCCTTTCCACAAAGATAGCCTCTTCTTTATAGATTCCACCACCAGAAGCCAAGTAGAGCATCTCCTTGGATTAGCTCCAATCGGAATTCCTAGAAACTTGAAAGGAAAAGCTCCAATGCAACAAGATAAGAAATTAAATGCTGCATTTAAGAAATGATCATCTAAGTTTATGCCAAAAAGATTACTTTTGGAAAAATTCACTCTCAAACCCGAAACTAATTCAAAGCTCCTCAGAATCATTTTAATACTCCATAAATTATCCCATGAACCCTCACACACCATGATGGTGTCGTCCGCGAATTGAAGAAGAGGGAAAGAAATGTCTTAATTCACCATATAACACTTCAAACAACCCAATTCCATAGCTTTACTAACCAGTCCAGCTAACCCCTCAGCAGCTATTAAGAATAAAAATGGAGCCACTGGGTCCCCTTGCCTTAGACCCTTCTTGGCTTCAAAATCTTCTGTAGGACTCCCATTAACCAATACCGATAATGAATTAGAAAAGATACAAGCCTTCATCCACTTTCTCCAAGTAGAGTTGAATCCCATTCTAATCAACATATAATCTAGATAATTCCAACTTACAGAATCGTAAGCCTTTTCAAAATCCATTTTCAATAAGAGACAATTATCTTTCCTCCTTTTTGCCAAATCAATAATCTCATTAACAACTAAAACGCCATCAAGAATCTGCCTAGTGGGAAGAAAAGCATATTGACATGAAAATATCACCTTACCCAAAATTCTTTTTAGCCTCAATGCAAGCAACTTAGCAATTATTTTGTAAAGACTGTCAATAATGGAGATTGGTCTATAATCTGATAAAGTTTATGGGTGATCCTTCTTAGGAATTAACGCCAAAAAGGAAGCTGTTATAGCCTTAGGCAAGCGGGCATTAACATAGAATTCCTGAATAAAATCACACACCTCAGATTTGAGCATATCCCAACAAGACTTAATAAAGTTGAAATTAAATCCATCAAGCCCAGGACTTTTATTCCCTTCACAACTCCACACTGCCTCTATAATTTCTTCAACTGTAAGCGGAGCAGTAAGACTCAAGTTATCTTCATCAGAGAGCTGCTGGAAACAAATTCCATCCAAAACAGGTCTACAGAAATCTGATTCCAGAAAATTCAGCTCAAAATGTCTTTTAACTTCAGATTTAATCTCATCCACACCTTGTAACCAAACCTCACCCACTTTCAGAGCTACCATTTGATTTTTTCTCCTCTTCGAATTTAAACAGGCGTGGAAATACCTAGTATTAGCATCCCCTTTAAGTATCCATCTAGCTCTAGATTTTTGCAAAATTAAACTCTCCTTAACATTTAAATACTGCCAAAACTGAGTTGTTAATAATTTTCTGTGGTCTAAATCAATACTACCACCCTCTGATGCCAAAACATCCATAGCATTAAGTTCTTCAACTATTTTGTCAATTTTTAGATCCACAAAGCCAAAAATCTCCTTATTCCACCATTTTAATTTCTCCTTTAACAGTTTCATTTTCTCTTTTAGGACATAAGTCTTCCATCCCTCCACCTGAAAAGAGTTCCAACACTCTTCCACAAATTACTTAAATCCCTTATGATCTATCCAGCAGTTATTAAATATGAAGGGTTTAGGCCCTCAGTTACTATTTGAACACATCAACCAAATAGGACAGTGATCAGAGATGTCCCTATCCCCCACCCATTGAGCTGTAACATTCCACTCAGCAATTAAACCTTCAGATAACAAGAATCTATCAATTCTGCTCATAGAGTTTCCATCAGCAGTAAGCCATGTGTATTTTTTCCCCATAAGAGGTACATCAAATAACTCTATTTTATCAATAAACAACATGAACTCATCCATTTCCTTCTGATTATCCTGAATGGACAGTCCCCTTCTTTCACTTTTAGACACAACTGCATTAAAATCCCCTACTACACACCACTTCCCCTTTTCAAACCCCCTTTTTGACATATATAAATCTTCCCACATCTTACATTTTCCAGACAGATTACACGGAGAATACACGTTAACAATATAATACAAAGAGTAATAATTTTTCCAATTAACGCACACACCTAAGAAACCAACATCAGAGAAATTGAATTTAACAGACAGCAGGCCTAATTTCCAAACAGAAACAAATCCACTAGACAACCCTTCTGAGGGTTTAGCTACCCAGTCAAAGTCGTACCCTCCCCATATACTTGCTAATAAATTTGCATCAATATTAGTACGTTTAGATTCTTGTAGTAGACAAAAATCAAACTTACTAGATAGAACAAGAGACCGCATTCTCCTTCTCTTTGCGTGATCTCCCAACCCCCGCATATTCAGTGAAAGAATCTTCATGAATTTTGGATTTTTCCCCCCGCTGAACTTTGGCTTGAAGATCACGGGCTTCCATTTGATGAATCTTTTCAACATAGACTGCATCGTCCTCCTTTCCTGAGACCCCCATCTTCTTGGAAATTTCTAAACTTTGGCCGCAACAGATCCCTCTCGATTCGCCCAAAATTTATTATTGCATCTGTTGATATCTGAATTGAAGACAGAATCACAGCATAAGACAGAGCCCCCCAAAAATTTGGAGCTTTCCGCAAAGGTGGACACTCGATCTCGACCTGGATCAGGAGGAGGGGCACGATAGCTAACCAAAAGAGGAAGCCTCTCTCGTTCTTCGTCAGGAAGTTTGTAAGTTACTGCATAAGGATAAATTGCTGGATAAGTAACCAGCCCAGCAACTGCACATTGAGAATCTTTTAGGTCATCAGACCGATTAAGGTTTATTAGGCCCTCAGAACCTGACGTAACACTGCAGCCACCCTTATCTTTTCCAGTATCCAGAGTTATAACCATTGCAAGTTTCGTGAGCTGAGCCTCCTTACTATTATCCGCGTCTACAATCTTAAGTGGCCCAACAAATGGATCTTCAAAAACAATAATAGGCCCAAACGTATTCCCATCCATCCCACTAATACCAATGCTCACTTCACCCTCCTTAGCCACGTAATCATTATGGCTCTGATTATGTGAAACAATAATTTGCATTGAATTACTATTATTAACTGCCACTCCATTACCCCTTCCATACACTGCATGATCCCGGAATTAGGATTTACATCTTCAATTCTCGCCGTATTATTCTCATCAGGAATTGGGTCAATTAATGTATCATTATTGGCCATATTCAAATTATCATATTCTTCAAAGAAATCCACCACTTCACCTTCCACCGAAAATACTGATTCACCGTCGTAGGACTCAACATCAAAATTGGATAAATAAGGCTCTTTTTTACAAGGCGTAACCCATTGTAGTGGACCATACTAGTCTTCTACTAATTTAACAGAGAAGACAACTCCATTTATGTTTACCTTAATCACCCTATTCACAAAAACATGGACCTTTGTTCTGAACAATATTCTAGCAACATCCATCGTAGTTTTCTTCCACGTACTGTCGTCTACATTAACATACTTTCCAAAAGCGGAAACCAAAAATGAAAAAAACTACATAGACCAAGCGTGAGCAGGAACACCATAACAATGAACCCATGCTAACTTTTCATTGTCAACCTCTCTGGGACTCCAACTGTGGATTTCATCAAACCATATGCCAAGCCAATCTTTGGCATCATTGATAAGAGCATGGATTTCACCTTCATCAATAGCCTCCATAAGAACGAGATTAGATCCCAGTGGAGTAACCTTGACTGAGAAATAACCTTGTCTGTGCAACTCTTCTTGGATATTGTATGACATCCCAGGTTTAGAAACTTGCCCAATGAACGCCTTGTTTAGTTTCTGAACTTCACTCTCGTCAACATTAAAGTGAAGGTGTGCAAACTCCTTCTTCGTCGTCCTTGCACTGACATCCACTCCCTTAGTTGGCCTTGCTTGAGTTCCAAACTTCACCACATAGGCATAAGAAGTCCCTTCCTGTCTCTGCATGTATTTCCTGTTCTCCACGTATGGTTCTTTCTTCTACTGTCTGTTCCTTCCCTGTACCTTGCCCCCCCATTTACCTCGTTGATACCTTGGTAAGTTGACAAAGATCTTCTGACCCCCAATGATTATATTGTCAAGTTTGATAGCAAAGGTATGAGGATCTCTAACATCAAAGAAATGGATAAAACCAAAATGTCGACCTCTTTTATCTCTCTTAGCCGGTATGACAACTTCATCAACATTCTCATATATTTCTAGAACACCCCCCACATCTCTCTAGCTCCAAAATTTTTGGGTATCTCTGAGAAGAAATAAGAAACTGCTCCAGTGCCATCAGACTTCCCACCTTGCTCTCCTTTGGCTATGTCCATCGGACCTTGCTTCCTTCCTTGCGATGTCTCCTCGTTCCACCGTCGTCTTCTACTTACCTCCGTCCACTCGTGCTGTTGTTTCATTTTTTGTATTTGCAGTCTTGATCGATTTGTTGATAGACTACTCCTTCGTAGCGCTCCAGTCTCTGGTCAATTTCGTCTGATCTAGCATCTCCCATCAATTCTATATGATTCAACATCCCTGATCAGTTCTGTTTGATCCAGCATCCCTAAAAGATTGGCTCTGTCTCCGTGTCTCTGTTGATTTAGTCACGGATTAGTTCGTTTGATATAGCCTGGAAAATTGACTTCCTTTGGCACACTATATTTTTTGTCTTATTTTCTTTTTTGTGTATTTAATTGTAACAAACTAAAGTTTAGGGGAAGTCTTAAAATATATAGAACATATCTCATAATATCTTAATTGTATCTTAGAATATTTTAGAGTATCTTAAATAGATTATCTCTTAGGAATTATTTTTTGATCTTATTATATTTCTTGATTTATTTGCTTATTTGATTAGGGATAGAGTCTAATATAAATAAGAATTAGTGTTTTATCTTTTGTATTACAGCATCACATCACATCATGTCACATCATATTAAATTAATTATATCACATTATTCTTATCAATATTATTCTCACTTCACAGCTATTTCTCTGTTTTCCCTATTTCCTAATCTTAATCCTAATTTTTTAACATGAAAAAAACTAAAATACGTTAATCATATTTTATATGCATTTCTTGATCTTAGCTGAAAATAAAATTCTGAAATTTAAACAAAATATGACTTTCAAATACAATTGAGTAACTTATTGGAGATAATTGGTTATAATTTTTTTGGAGATTGAGATAAAAAGAAAATATAAAACTTGTTTATTGTGATCATGTTATTTTTCATTTCCATTACCTATCGAATATTAAAACTTCATCTAATAAATATCTTGAAATTAAAATATAAAGGAAAAGTGTACTTTGTGAAAAAATTAATAATAAACTTCATATTTGATGCATGCATGAAAAAGGTTTATCATAGACAAAATCATTTGATGCAACCACAACATCTAGTTGTGGTGATTATAGTAACTGCATCACACTATAATTATAAATTGTATTGGTATGCATTATTCCACATAAGTCACATCTCAACCATTAGCACGATATGACCATAACTGCAATCAAAAATCATATATCGAAGGTTGAGTTATAGTGATTTTATGGTAACACAAGTAGATTAATTAGCGTAATGGTTAAGAAGGTTTATTGACTTTATTCCCTATTTTGATTACATGTAAAAAAAATTAATTTTCTTAAATTCACGAGACTTAGGCTTAGGTGATACCAAAGCAAACTCGAGAATAATTTTTGTTAAAAAAAGTAGTAGTATTTGTTATATATATAAAGTGCATGTGTTTCACTACTTGTCGTTGTTTCACTTGGTAAAACCACATTCTTCACCTTGTCCTATATCGGAAAACTCTCATAATGTACTTAATATTCATAATATATAATTGAGACAGTAAAATCTTAATTTTCTTACATTATATATTATATTACATATTTTTATATTTTTATGATATTATTTTCTTAATTGGAAAAAATGCAACAATTTACCCTAAATCTTAAATTGATTTGATAATATTATTTTTTAATCAATCAGTATCATTTTTTCTTAAATTGACTTTATTCATTTAATTTAAATTTCAAGACTTCACTAAGAATAGTGTGTCATTACATCATTACCAAGGCCTGCTACCACTACCTATGAAAGAACTGACCGTCCGTATTGCACACTATGCTGTCCAATATTCATAATTAGGACATTAATTCTTTAATTTTATGTTATGATATTTTTTGCAATATTATTTCCTTTATTTTATTAAATATAATTATTTTACTTAAGGCTGAACCTCATTTCGACATATGTCACTTTCTTCATCTAGATTATCCTTCTTTTATATACCACAAAAAACTTGATTAAATTATATTCAATTTAATTTGATTGGCAATATATTATTTTCAATTAAAATGAATAAATGTTATTTGTAATTTTTTAAATAATTTTGAAATTTTAAAATTTGAAATTATTTTAACTTACTATTTGAGTAAAGGAAAATTAGATGAAAGAAAAATTAAATGCTTATAAAGTGACACCTCACATCATAAAATTCTTGTTCTTACTATCTTCCATGTTCTTATATAAAGAATTGGTTTCCATCCACAAAATGTGGGTCGAGGTGATAAATAACCTTGATTCCTTGGGATGAGATATCGACCCCCCCTGCTCGTGAGATGAGAATATGAGTTCAAATTCAAGAAAACAACTCTTGTAGAGAGATAAGTTTGTCTTTTCCAATTGCCTTCGGGTTAGGGAAGACCAAAAGGACTCTATTGCTACGGAGGAGAAAAGCAATCGGAGTTTTCGGTCAGTATAAACACTACAAGTGAAGTAGTAGTCTCTAGATCAGGTGGTGAGGCTTCAGGACAGAAGGTAGAAACCCTCATTCTCTTAAGGCAAAGGCCTAAGAGAGCGAGTTAAGGTTAGATTAGAGGGAGGGGGAGTGGTCTTTCTTTATAGGACCTCGTGCTCCAATGTTGAATGGGGTTAGTCCCATGAGCAGTTCAAATGGATCGAATATGTGAGGATACCTTATTGTCTCAAAAAAAAAAAAAAAGAAAATTGGTTTCATGTGCTTGACCCATCCAAAAATAACTAGACTTGGGCTCACTACCAAAATTTGGGCTAAGTTGCTTTAGTTAATTTTTTTTTATTCTATTCCTCTCTTTGTGGGTGCTCTTTGAGGTACAGTTTCATGAGTGCACACAACTACATTAAATTGTTTTCATTAAAGGATTCAATTTTAGAATGTGTGCACTCACGAACCAACCTCAAAGAACAACCCACAAAGAAAAGGAAGAATATAATAAAGAAGTTTAACTAAAGCAACTTAGGCTCAAAACTTTGTAGTAAGCCCAAGTGTAGCTTGTTTTTTGGATGGTTCAAGCACATAGAAATTTCTTTTTGTAGACCAAAATAAAAAGGCACATAGAAACCAATTCTTTATATGGGAACAAGACAGAGAGTAAGAACAAAATTTTTAATATGGGACAAGGTGAAGAATGTGGTTTTATCAAGGTGGGACAAAGACATGGATTGAAACAAATACACTTTAAATACATAAGTATTTACATTAACACTTAAAAAGAATTTCTTTGTAAATCAATTTATAAAAGAATTTTAAAAAAATATTATACTGTCAATACAAACATAGTTGCATTATTTGAACATTTGAAATATAATTTCTTTATGGCATCTCACTCGCATATAAATATGGTGCAGATTTTGAAGCCATACACAGTATATGAGAGCAAGAAACTACATTCATATGCGGATACAATATCCCATGGAATGTGTATTTGAGATGTATAAAAAACACTTTCCATGCAAATAAGACTACTGTTATGTAAGTCTCACGTGATTCCCACCATCTGACTGCAATAACGTAGGCGCTGCCAATTAATATATATGTGTAAGGATATCTGTAAAAAAGATTTACATGACAATAAACTTGCTGACATTATTCTTACTTAAAACAAAATCAATTCAGATAAGTTTTCTACAACATATGTCAGGAATCGAAAGTTTCCTGTAACCTAAAATGTAACAGTAACTGGCTATAAACACACTGTTTTTTCTTACCACATAATTAAATTATTATGACATACAAACAACTACAGAACTTCATCATTTCAGATCCATCACTCTAGCTCTTCCGATGTGGCAGCGTAGGGATGCTTTGTTCGTTCCTGAAGAAATTGCCAGGATCAACCTGAGTCTTGATTCGAACCAACACCTGTCGAAATTATCCTTAAAATACTCCACTCCATAAACTCTGCCTTCTGCGTAGCTCTTCTTACCATTGTGGTTGATACCCAAATCAAGATCCTTATAATTGAAGAAAGCCTCTCTTGGGCTCTTAGGCACAAAAGGAGTCATGTATTTATAAAGTTTCCTTGTCAAGTTTATGTAGTGTTCTGCTACCTCTTTCCCAGGTTTGTTCCAGTTTGCTTGGTATTGAACCTTCCATAGGTTCCTAGCTCTATGAGGGAAAGGAGTTGCTGTAGAAGGAACCTCAGCCATTCTTCCACCATAAGGATTGAAATATAGCATTGCATCCACCAATTTTATCATCTTCTTCCAAATCCCTTCCAAACCCTCTTTGGGAATTGGTTTCTTTACATAGTCAGATTTCCTTTTCAAGTAGTTGAGGGATTGAGGTTGTCTATCTAGTAAAATCTCAACGGGTGTAGCAATATCAATGTTTGTCCAAAACAACACTGATCTTAACCAACTTGTTTCAATGCAATCCGATTGCTTCAAACCCAATTCAGGGAAGCTCTTATTCATGAGAGAAAGAAGACTTTTGGAGTCACCAAGGAATAAGGCTATGAATGTAGCCCTAACAGTCTTTGTTCCATTTTGTGTACCGTTTACCACGTCCAAGATGAGCCTAATGAAGAGGTCATTGTCAACGTTTGGTGCAACATGTTGCCATTTATAAACTATGTCTGTGGCATTTTGCTCTAGGGTCCTCGTAACTTGGAAGACAGTGACTGTTTCAGGAACTCGAACTAGCTTGAATTTGTAGGAAAGTACCACTCCAAAGCTAGCTCCACCACCACCTCTTACAGCCTAAAAGAGATCTTCACCCATAGATTTTCTGTCAAGCAACCTTCCATGAACATCTACTATTTGTGCATCAATAACATTATCCACTGAGAGACCATATTTTCTCATCATGTTGCCATAGCCACCACCACTAATGTGGCCTCCTACCCCAACAGTGGGACAAACCCCAGCTGGGAATCCATGAGTCTTGCTTTTCTTAGAAATTCTATAGTAAACTTCACCAAGGGTTGCACCAGCTTGGACTGAAGCTGTCTCAGTGGCTATGTCAACCTCAATGGCACGGAGATTGAACATGTCAAGGATGAAGAATGGAACCTCAGCTACATATGACACGCCTTCATAGTCGTGGCCACCACTACGGATTTTCATCTGCAAGTTGTGCCTTTGAGCACATATAATGGCTGCTTGTACGTGGGATACATGTAATGCAGTGAGTATGAGGAATGGCTTCCGGGTTGTGGAGGTGTTGAAACGAAGGTTTCTAATGTAGGCTTGCAAGACTGAAGAGAATGAGGCGTTGCTTGGGGTGAAAATTGCTGAAGTTATGGGGTGAGAGGATTCAGAATGGTTTACAAGGAATGAAAGTGTTATGTTCAGAATGGTTTACAAGGAATGAAAGTGTTATGTGCTGAATTTTTAGCTGAAGCTGCTAATGGAAGAGAAAGCAACACAACAATGGGAAGCAATGACAGAAGTATTCTATGAGGAGCAAGGATTCCCAATTTTGCTGATCCTATAATTATGTCTTTGTTTCTATTTCTAACAAAGAAAGGATGACGTGTTTTTTTGTGAGTCTATAGGACATGATCTGAATTGGAATTTATAAGCTATGTTTGGCATTGAAAAAATAGGCATGTTATTCATCTAACTTTTATATATTTAATTTTTTTTAATTTATTCACGAATTCATTATAAATCTTGCGAGAATGTTACAATCACATACAAACTGATTTAACATCTCTCTTATTTTAACATACAGTGTAAATATGGTGTGCATATAAAAGTTTGACGTAAAACATTTTTCTTAAAATTTTATTAAAGAATATAAATGAGAAGATTATTTAGGTTACCTCCCAATTTGATCAAAGAAAATTCAAAAACACAAATAGATAATGCAAACATGTTTTTTTAAACACTTGGAATAAATACCAATAGGAGACACCATATCTCGATATGAGTATGACTGAATATTGTCATATATCGTATTGGAATGAATATATCATATGTAAATATGAATGAAGTATTATATTTTGAGTATTCAGATAACATAACTCATAAATAACGTGATTGTATTATTTTTGACCTTGCAAAATATGATTTGTTAACTATTTATTTATGAAAGCTACGTCGTATATGACGGATTTCGCACATGATTTTAATTAGTTTTCGCACATTGATCCACTAATTCTATATCTTGACATGGACCACATGGTTATATATTGATGGCTCATTGGAAATTCTGAGAAACCAAAGAGTATATATATTGATCCACTAATTATATATCGGGCCATGGACCATGGTTATATATTGAGTAGCCATTGGATATATATATTGATGACGCATTAATGATTAATGTATTTGTAGTTCTATACGACACAAAGGACAAGTCGTAAGTAGACAAATATGTACCTGAAATATACATATTGGTTCACTAATTGTAATTTTCCCTAGACACATTTTTGTATATTCTTGGAAGAAGAAATTTTTCTTTTTTAATGGAGAATTTCAATCATTAGATTTTATTTAATAATATGGATCCCATTAACACACTCACATTGATCAACGAATAAAGATGCTCTTGGAGTAACAAAATTCTTTCTCCAGGTGTACGGTAGAATTCCTCATTTTCCATGGCTTTTGTGGATTTGTGATTAGCCATTAACCTATTTTATTTTATTTTTATCTGAAGCCATTGACCTATTTTTGGAAAGGCCCATACGCCATTGAAAAAGGAAAAAAAAAATAATTTAGAACTTTTTAAATGTACCAAACTTATCGTCTCAAATGCAAATATCATTTTCCATGGCTTTGTGGATTTGTGATTGGCCATTGACCTATTTTTTTTTTTAATCTGAAGCCACTGACCTATTTTTGAAGAGCCCCATAAGTCATTGAAAAAGGAGAAAAAAATTAATTTAGAACTTTCCAAATGTACCAAACTTGTCGTCTCAAATGCAAATAAGTATTATATGAAGAAAGCTTTGATAAATATAAATTGATTATTGAGCTAAACATTTAAAATATTTATATTAAATAATCCAACACAAGTTAAACACTCAGCAACCAAAGTATATAAAACTAAATTTAAAAATGTAGAAAATCATCCATAACAACTTTTGATTGATTTTGAATTTATTCTTTTCTTTTGGGAAAAACCAAAATACGGCCAGGCATGTTTGTTTTATATTTTCAAGGGTGCAAAAGGCCTGTTAATCAGAGTAATAAAAATGTTACATTTTATATACGTGCCTCAAAAAATGTGAATTCTCTTTTTTCATTCAAAAAAAATATAAAATAAACACGTGATTTAGACTAATTTTTGAGATAGTCATAAGGTGAATACATTATGAATTCGTAAACTTGTGAGAGGTACGTAAAATAGGAACTCTGACTCTGCTGAGAGAGAATGGATGAAACACTCATGCTAGAGTTTTGAGAAGGCTAACTAGAGTGCCTTAACACTTGCTGTTAGAGAGATGGCTAAAGTCCGCTCAAGTTAGAATCCACTAAGACTTATATTCAGACTAATATTATGAAGATAAAGAAGATGAAGAAAGTACATGGTTTCTAATGGTGATCTGTTTGAAACTTATGTTTTTGGGCTCTCTTGGAGGTCCAAATTATAGAGTTTTCAAAGTCTGTAAATAAAGGTAAATAAATAAAATGAGAAAGAGTGCTAATCAAGTTGTTTTGTAGGTTCAGGATAGGGTGGTAGGATAAGCTGTCAAACTTTAACTTTTGAGTTGGACTGATGTGACTAGTTTTTGTGAAGTTCAATGTTTCAAAGTTATCAAGGTAAACAAAAATGAGTTTTGTGTCAGAGCGACAACTAGAACAGGTGAAAGGGACAAGTCTGTGATTCGCTTTCTCTAGCCATCTCATCTAGGCAGCTTGGGTCCTGGGCAGATCCATCCCGTGTCTACCACAAAGGCGCATTTTATGAGGTATGAACACTTCAGATGGTTCCTTATCCAAAGCCTTCCAAGCCACATAGTCCTTTTAGTTCCTAAGATAACAAGACTTTGTGGTGCCACCTAGGAGTCATCCTGCACCTAGGCGGTGTGGGCCTACTAAGTGCCTTGCTATCTTATCCCATAACAAGGGGTTCAATCCGCCTAAGGCGAATCTGGTTGAACTTCAAAGTTTTCTCCACAACATTAGCCCCTTGCACTTGGATAGAAGAGAAGCGACCTTTCTTCTTTTCAACTACAATCTTTCTTCCAAGTGCAATGGCCTCATAACTTTCAACGCTTCATTGGAATCACTCATATTTTGACAACTTGCGCTTTATTCAAAATTGATCTACAAGCAACTTGTTAACAGAATAATAATATTTTAAATATACCTACAAAAGAAAGTTTAGAAATTGCCATTTTTCATGGTTTTGTTATTCCAATCTTTAATGGCTAAGTAACTCAACGAGTCATAATGCCTGGCAAACTGTAGCCGAGCGCACTGTAGCCTAGGCGAATTCAAATAAGGCAACTTACTTTTCTTGTGTACAAGTCAAAGATTTTTTTTTCTAAAGTGCCCTTAGCAGCAAAGCATGAAACTGTTCCTTCCAAAGTGGAAGTCCCCAGTCAAGTCTCTTGTTAAGGCTACCATTTCCTCTTGTTGTCGCTTTGACTTTTGTGCTTAGGTTGTAAAGACGTCTGTTCAAGTCTTTTGAAATCTGGGCACACCTTGGTTACAAATTCGCAGAGCGCCTAGATCTTGCTTAAATTTTAGGTATCTTGTCTAGGCAAATTTGTGACTTAGAGTTCTTGTTCTAGTGCACTTTTAAGTTTTACAAGCTTCTTGGTTAAGCTCTTGTCCGTTTTGAGTTCTTATATATTTTGCTTTTGATATATGAGTGAACTTTCTTGAACCTGAGTGTGCCTTATTCGTGTATATTATGCTTGATTCTATGTGCTAGGCTTGGTGCGCACATAGGTTTACCTACCAGATTACTAAGCCTGAAGCGCACTTGGGAGTTCTTGTTCTGGGCAGATCAAAGTCTGACTTGCGCTTAAATTTTCCTATCATATTACTAGTCTTGAGTGCACTAGGGAGTTCCTATTTTGAGTTGAACAAGCCTGACTTAGGCTTAGGGTTTTCATATTTCAATTCCATATTGCTAGGCCTAAGCGCACTTGGGTGTTTTCCATTTGAACATCGATCCCAGGTCTGATGCACACTTAGGATTTTAGATTCCATATTACTAGGCCTAAGCTCACTTGGGTGTTTTCCATTTGAATATCCCAAGTTTGATGTGCGCCTAAGTCTTTCAGAATCTAGATCACTAAGCCTGAGCACACTTGGGTGTTTTTCATTTGAGCATCCCAAGTCTGAGGCACGCCTAAGATTTCAGATTTTAGTTTTCAAATTTCAAATCATTAAACTTGAGCACACTTGGGTGTTTTCCATTTGAGCATCTCAAGTTTGATATGCACCTAGGATTTCAAATTTCAGGTTTTAGACTGCTATCTTTGTTATGGTTTATTGAGATTGAAGGCATCTTGAAATGGCATTGAGGGTGCATTAGGCAGATTTATTTTCATCATCTTTTCCTTTCTTTTTTCTTTTTTCTTTTTTCATAAAGCCTGTAGTAACTAATAGTTTGAGAGTTAAATAATACAAATCATAATAACCGTGAATAACAATGTGGTAAGCTGAACCGACAAGTCAACAAGTATAGATTGATTACAATACAACAACAACAACTAAGTATTTTTTCACCAGGTGGAGTCGGTTACGTGGATCAAACGATGTCATTATGTCCTATCATAAATCAAGTCTTCAAAAATGTCATTCAAATCTAAATCTTTTTTAGTCGTTTTACCTATAATCTTTCTTGGTCTCCCTCTACCTCTAGCTATTAGGCTATCCTCCACTTGATCTACTCTTCTTACAGAGGCTTCTAAGGATCTTCTCCTTACATGTCCAAACCACCTAAGGCGAGATTCTCTCATCTTTTCTATAATAAGTGTTACCCCTACTTTCTCTCTAATACGTTCATTCCTAATCTTATTTTGTCTTGTCTGGCCATGTATCCAACGTAACATCCTCATCTCAGCAACATTGATTTTATGCTCTTGCTGGCTTTTTACCACCCAATATTCAGTATCATACAATATCATGAGTCTTATAGTTGTGTGGTAAAATTTATCCTTTAGCTTGAAAGATACTTTTCTATCACAAATAACTCTTGAAACACTCCTTCATTTCATCCATCCAGCTTGAATCTTATGATTTACATCTCCTTCTATCTCTCTGTCATTTTGTATGATAGATCCAAGATATTTAAATCGTGTGACTTGTGGTATGGTATGGTCTCCAATTTTCACCGCTAAGCTAGTATTAGCACACTTCTTACTAAAGTTATATTCTATATACTCCGTCTTACTCCTGCTTAGACATAAGTCATATTCTTCTAAAGCTCGTCTCCATAGCTCTAACTTTTCATTTGTTTCCTCTCTCGACTCTCCAACTAAGACCTCTGCAAAAAGCATGCATTATGGCACCAGCTCTTGGATATGCGCATAAGCATATCCAAGATCAAGGTAAAAAGATATAGACTCAAAGTTGACCCTTAGAACAGTCTTATAGTTATAGGAAAAACTTCTGTGACTTCACCCTGTATTCTCACACTAATTTTAGCTTCATCATACATATCTTGAGTTGCTCGAATATAAGCGATATGAACTCCTTTCTTCTTCAGAGCCTTCCACAAGACCTCTCTTTGTACCCTATCATAGGTTTTTTCCAGACCAATGAAAACCATGTGTAGGTCTTTTTGCTTCCTCCGATACCTCTCCATCAATCTTCGTAGACGATATATTGCTTCTATGGTTGACCTCCCAAGCATAAAACCAAATTGATTATTTGAAATATGAGTCTCTTATCTTAATCTCTGTTTAATTACTCTTTCCCATAACTTCATAGTGTAATTTGCACAATTTTGTATATCTCCCTTATTCTTATAAATATGGATTAAAGTGTTTTCCTCCTTTCATTTGGAATTTTCTTAGATATCATTATCTTGTTAAACAGCTTTGTGAGACAACTTATACATTTCTCTCTTAGGCACTTCCATACCTCAATAGGTATATTATCCGGTCCGATCGCTTTTCCATTATTCATCATCTTCAAAGCTTTTTTTACCTCAAATTTCTGAATTATACGATAAAATGTTTTATTTTGGTCCTCTTCTCTAGTGTTTAGAATGTCTGAGTCTCCTAAAATCTTATGTCTCTCATTAAATAACTTGTGAAAATAACCCTTTCATCGATCATTGATGTCTTGTTCCATAACCAAGACTTTACCATCTTCGTCCTTAATGCATTTCACTTGATCCAAGTCTCTTGTCTTCTTTTCTCTACTTTTAATAAGCCTGTAAAATATTCATTTCTCCATCTTTAGTGCCTAAAGATTGATATAACTCATTGAACGTTTTAGCTTTTACCTCGTTCACTGCCTTTTTAGTATCTTTTTTAGTTGTCTTATATTTTTTTTAATTTTCATCGTTTTTACACATGTGTCAAGTTTTATAACATTCTTTTTTAACCTTAACTTATCTTGTTGTATACTTGTGTCCCACTACTAAGATTCTTTATCCTTGAGTCCAAAGCCTCTTGATTCACCAAGTATTTCTTTTTCTACCTTCTTTATCCCTTTAGTCATCTCGTCCCACATATCATTAGCACTCTCTTGTACCTTCTAAATCTCTTCCTCCGTAATTCTCATCTAAAAGAACATTTGTTTTCCCCCCTTTAGTTGCCACCATTTGATCCGTGAGACTCTATCTCGACAATTTCTCCTTACTCTCATCTTAACCCGTACATCCATAATCAAAACCCTGTGTTGGGTAGTCAAGCTTTCTTTAGGGATAACTTTGCAATCCATGCAAACCTATCTATCAGATTTCTTTATTAGAAAAAAAAAATCAATTTGAGAGCAAGAACCTCTGTTTCTGTATGTGATAAGATGCTCTTCTCGCTTTTTAAAATAAGTGTTAGCTATTGTAATTAAAATCAAAAGCTACCAAAAAATCTAGAATCACTTTGTCCTCTGCATTAACTACTTCTAGACCATACCCCCCATGCAAACACTCACACCACCTAGATTTGCTCCCCGCATGACCATTTAGGTCCTCTCCTAGAAAAATCTTCTCTCCTAATGTGGTATTCCCTAAACTAAACCTTCTAAATCCTCCCAAAATTTTTTCTTGTAATGCTCGTCTAACCTTACTTGGGGTGCATAGGCACTGATAATATTAAAAGTCTCTTGTTCTATAGCAAACTTCAATGTTATGATCCTATCTCCGAACATTCTTACATTCACAACATTATTCTTCTAATTCTTATCTACTATTATGCCTACCCCATTTCTAGAATTTACCTTGCTGGTATACCAAAACTTTAAACTCGAAGTGTCGAGTTCCTTTGCCTTTTTTTCCAACCCACTTAGTTTCTTGTAGGTACATAAAATTAATCCTCCTCCTAATCATAGTGTCAATTATTTCCATTGATTTACCTGTAAATGTGCTTATATTTTAAGTTCCAAAATACATCATAGTCTTGTGAACTAGCTTCTTTACCCATACCCGTTCACGAAAATGTGAGAACCCTAACTTATTTTTCACTACACAAATGGTGATGCAACGACTTTTGCTTATTTGACATTATACTCGAGCCATATAACGCATAATTTAGGGGCAATGACCTAGTATTAACACAATCACATCGTTTATTCATGTTATAAAGATTCAACAATATTTTATATTAGTTATCGACTGTCACACATAATATTCTTCTTTTATCCAGACTTAAGATCTGTAAAAATTTTTAACAAAATTCAGCATAGATAAAATTTATAGGTTGAATCCAATAATAGACAATATTTTATAGTAATTAAAATATGCATCATAAAAATAATAGTAACAACATGAACTGTGTACGGTATCCAGTTAAGCAATTTGTGAGTTCAGTCTACATGGAGTTAATAGATTTATGAAAACTTTTAAAAAGCTAGCCACAACACGAAAACAATGTCACATGTGAGCTGTATACTAACAGATAATGACGCTGCAGTATCAAGGCAACAATAAAAATGTATAATAAGAAAGGCTCATTCTCTATATAGATTCAATATAAAAGAAAAAAAAAAAGACAAGTTCTGTTTAAATTTGAAAATGTCAAATAATTATGATTTTTTATCACTTTTTCTCATATCATTTTTATATATTTTTTATACTATTAATTATATTAATTTTTTTTTACTTTTTCTCATTTTTTAAAAAAACATAAAAATGAGTACATCATAAAAAAAATGTAAAAATATCTTTTTCCAAAGTCAAAAGTCTAAGTGAGGTTATTTATTATATAACTTTTGACTTACCTTTCAAAGTGGATTCTCTCCAAGGTCCAAGTCTGACCGCTAAGTGAGTTTTCATCCAACGGTCCAGTAAATATTAAAAAAATTAATATTAAATTAATATCTTTTAATCTAGACTTGAATTTTCATCCAACGGTTTACTTGAGGTCGCTTTGGAGGAGATCCTAAAAGAGAAGCCGGATCCTTCAAGCGACTAGCACGTAATAGCTCTTTACTGTGAAACATGTCAGATAGGCATGTAGTGTTACAGTGACTAGGCACGTGCTTATCTGAGGGAAGGTGTATTGTTTTCTCAGCTTCAGTGAAACTTCATTCTCACTCTATCAACATGGCTATCACCATAGGCCAAACTTCATATCTATACCTTGTTGCACCACAGCAAGCCTTCATGAAAACAGTAGTCGAAGGCAGTCTTAAAACTTTCAGTGCTTGACAGGGCTAATAGGATAACTCTATTATCTTTTGCTCTTTATCGTTCATCTACAGGAAATTCATACAGGAAGTCAAATAAGTTAACAAGAAGACAAATACTGTAAAAGGAAACTAGTGTTAGACCACAATCTTGAATATTAAATGTATTCTTATGATTGTTATTGGTCCATAATATCAATCATTAACATGAATTAAAAAGTTACAAATAATGTAGAATCTTAATCTATCAAACAAGAACAGAAAAGTGGAAGTCTACTTCTACTTGAAGCTACTGTTATTACTCACAATCTTTCACAAGTAAAAAATAAGCACCTAAAACTCAAAAGAAAATAGAGAGATTATAGAAAGAAAAAAAAAAAAGCTCTTCTAACCTTAGCCTCTGAAATGTGTGAATCAATGGAGCATCACAGACCATTTTATAGCCAAGGCAAGGGACCCCTCTCATAAAATGTAAAAGCGTAACTGCTCCTATATTGACTCCTCCATTAAGAGCCAATTATTTTGGACTTTGTAACAGCTGTTGCCTCATCAATTTGTAACAACTCCTTCATCAAAGTCCCACCATTGCCTATATATGAGCCACATACATTCAGAATTCTAACATTCTCTCACTTGGCTCATATACTATCAATGATAATCCTTATTTTGACAATATGGCCATAACTTGTCAACTTTGATATAGCCACTTAGAAATTATTATACATGAATCATGGCGGTTATATTTAAGATAAACATTTCCTTCCATGTATTATAATGCACAACCTTTCTAAGTGAATATAGGGTCCAAACTTTATTAATTTAAATCAAAACTTTTACATGACAAACTTAAAGTGCACAAAGTCATATAAAAGAAAAGACAAATATTAATGTAAACTAATAAGACCCATATGAATTACATGATTCTGAAACACCTTAGTCGGCAATCCTTTAGTTAGTGGATCAGCAATCATGGATTCTGTGTCTGTGTACTCTATAGAGACCAACTCTCTCTTGATGTCTTCTCTTACAACCAAGAACTTAATATCTATATGCTTACTTCGGCTTCCACTTTTATTATTCTTTGAGAAGAATATTGCAGTCGAATTATCGCAAAATATCTTCAATGGTATCTCAATTGAATTTACCACCTTAAGACTAGAAACAAAGTTCTTCAACCATTTAGCCTGTGATGTGACTTTTCGTAGCAACCAATGAATTCTGCTTTCATAGTGGATGATGCAACAATTGTTTGCTTTTTGCTTCTCTAAGAGATAGCACCTTCGGCTAAAAAGAAAATATAGCCTGAAGTGGACTTTTTAGAGTCCATGCATCCAGCAAAATCCGAATCTGAATACCCTATTATCTCCAAAGTATCAAAATGCTTGTATGTCAACTTGTAATCCTTAGTTCCTTGAAGATATCTCGTAACCCTTTTTGCTGCCTTCCAATGTTCCATGCCTGGGTTACTTTGATATCTTCCCAACATTCCTAACGCGAATGCAATATCAGGCCTAGTGCTGACTTGAACATACATGAGACTTCTTACTGCTGAAGCATAAGGAATGCCTTTCATCTCCTCTTGTTCCAATGTTGTTTGGGGACATTGATTAAGATTAGACTTTTCCCTTTTAACTATAGGTGCAGCAATTGATGAATAATTTTGCATATTAAATCTTTTCAAAACTTTTTCTATGTAGGCTTTCTGAGATAGTCCTAATGTCCTTAGAGATCTATCCCTATGAATCTCTATGCCAATGACATAGGAGGCTTAACCCATATCCTTCATATCAAAGTTTTGTGATAGGAAAAGTTTTGTATCATGCAAGAAACCTAAATCACTGCTTGCAAGTAAAATGTCATCTACATACAAGACTAAAAAGATAAATTTACTCCCACTGACCTTAAGGTATATGCATTGGTCTACCACATTTTACTCAAATCCATATTTGGAAATGACATTATAAAACTTTATATACCATTGGCAGGAAGCTTGTTTTAGCCCATATATAGATCTTCTAAGCTTGCAAACTAAGTGATTACCTTTTTCTCTTTCAAAGCCCATAGGTTGAGACATGTACACTTCTTCTTCAAGATCCCCATTTAGAAAAGTTGTTTTCACATACATTTGATGTAATTCTAGATCAAAATGAGCTACTAAGGTCATGATTATTCTAAATGAATCCTTCTTAGAAATCGGAGAGAAGGTTTCATGATAATCAATACCTTCTTTTTGAGTAAAGCATTTGGCTACAAGTCTTGCTTTATATCTTTCGACATTACTAGCTGAATCTCTTTTGGTTTTAGAAACCCATTTACAACATACAGGAGAGACTCCCTTTGGTAATTCTACTAGATCCCAAACTTGATTTTTAGTCATAGACTCCATTTCATCTTTCATGGCATCATACCATAACTTAGAGTCTTCTCTACTCGTGGCTTGTGAAAAAGTAGTAGGATCATCCTTAGGTCCAACATCATAGTCAGATTCTTGAAGGTACACGATATAATCACTAGAAATTACTGCTTTTCTAGCTCTTGTAGATCTTCTTACTTCTATTGGTTCTTGATCAATAGGCTCTATATTAATAGGTTCCTCATGTGGTATATCCTCAACAGGTGGTTTTGAATGATGGTCAACCGTATTGTGTTGATTACATTGAACACTAACCAGCTCCAAAGCATTTAAGTGTATCAAAGGTGATTCTCTTATTTCCTCAAATTCCACTTGTTGAGAATTTCCACTCCCACTAACTTCATGATCTTCAAGAAATTTTGTATTTCTAGCTTCAACTACTTTAGGAGTGTGAGAAGGACAATAAAACCTATATCCTTTGGAGTTAGTTGGATAACCAATAAAATAGCCGCTAGTGGTTCTTGAGTCCAATTTCCCAATGTTTGGATTGTAAATTCCAACTTCAACTGGACAACCCCATGCGTGTAAATGTCTTAAACTAGGTTTCCATTCATTCCAAATTTCAAAAGCTGTCTTTGGAACAGCCTTAGATGGTACCCTATTTAATACATATACAGCGGTTTTCAAGGTTTCACTCCATAGGGACATAGGTAATACTTTTGAACAGCTAATCATACTTCTAACCATGTCCATAAGAGTATGGTTCCTTCTTTCAGCAACACCATTTTGTTGTGGTGTACCAGTCAACAATACCCTCTTCTATAAGGAACTTAACAAACGGACCAGGCTGTTGTCCCTTTTCTGTGTATCTTCCATAATATTCCCCACCCCTATCTAATCTTACGATCTTTATCTTCTTTTCCTTTTGTTTCTCTACTTTTACTTTGAAAACTTTAAAAGCATCAAGTGTTTCTGACTTTTCAAACAAAAGATAGAGATACATGAATCTTGAATGGTCATCGATGAAAGAGATAAAATATCTCTGACCATTTAAACAAGGCGTGGGAAATGGACCACAGATATCCGTATGAATAATTTCAAGAAGCTCACTACTTCTTTTGGCACCTTTAGTGGTCTTGTTGGTTTGCTTTCCCTTTATGCATTCCACACAAGTACCAAAGTCAGTAAAGTCAAGATTCTTAAGAATTCCTTCCTTTACTAATCTCTTAAGTCTTTCAAGAGAAATGTGCCCTAACCTCTTATGCCAAAGCATGGAGGAATCCTCATTCACAATACCTCGCTTAGTACCAACATTAGTGGTATGTAAAGCTATGAGACTTGTTTCAAAAACAGGATCTAATTCAAACTTAAATAAATTTTCAACCAAATAACCAGAACCAGCAACTTTATTATCATGTAATAGTTTAAAAGAAACATCACGAAAATGGAATTGAAAACTAATACAAGTAAGTCTAGAAACAGAAACCAAATTTCTAGTAAACGAAGGAACATAAAAAGTGTTCTCCAAACATAAATTAAAACCAGAATTCAAAACAAGTTTATAAGTCCCAATAGCTTCCACATGTGAACTCATCTGGTTTCCCGTATAGATGCTTTGTTCACTTTCCACTGGTTTCTGCAGGTTTAGAAAGCCCTGCACATTATTAGCAATGTGAATTGTAGAACCTAAATCAATCCACCAAGTATTGCTAGGAGCTTCAATGAAATTTGATTCAAAACAAGTTAAGGTAAAATTACCTTTCTTTTCGAGCAATTTCTTGTATTTAGGATAATTTTTCTTCATGTGTCCAGCCTTTTTGCAGAAAAAGCAATTTCCCTTATTCCCATTCCGCTTCATTTGAACAGTTTTGCGGATTCCAGGATCACCATTGCCTCTTCTCCCATTTCCTTTATCATGAGTCACCATATGAGCACTTTCTGGTGTCTCATGTTTCAATCTCTCCTCCTCCTAAACACACATGGTCAGAAGTTCATAGATTGACCATTTATCCTTATGTGTGTTGTAGGATATTTTGAAAGGACCATATTCAGCATGAAGAGAATTGAGTATGAAATGCACAAGAAATGATTCAGAAATTTCTACTTCAAGGGACTTAAGTTTAGTAACAGTATCCCTCATTTCCATGATGTGCTCACGCACACCCCTAATTTTGTCATGCTTCATGCTTGAAAGCTTCTTTATTAGGGTGCTGCCAGTGACTTGTCAGAACTACCAAACTGCTCCTCAATAGCCTTCATATAAGCTTTTACCTTATCACATTCAGGAATGGGTCCCTTAATGCTCTTGCTTATATGAGACTTAAATAAGCATCAAACTTAAGTGATTAGATCGCTCCCACCGCTCATAGTTAGTCTTTTCTTCTTGAGCACTTCCTTCCACAGGAATGGGTGGTTCATCCACACGTAGTGCCAAGTCCAATTCCATACACCTCAAGGTCAAGAGAATTAGTTCTTTCCAATTAGGATAATTGTCACCAATCAACAAAAGAATTTGAGACTCAAGAAAATGAGTAGGAACAACTGCAATATAAGGATTACACATGTCAATGCTATGAAAAAAAAAAAAAACTTAACAAGTAAATTCAAACATTCCTATGGGCAGCGGTGCAAATCATGAGTAGAATTTACAAACTTTATGCATAGACACTAAACATCATAATAACATAAATCACACCTGTGAGTTTAGAAATATCCTATTATGATTTTTTTAGTCCATTTTATAACCTTGATTAATTATTACTTCCTTATGGGGCCAAGTAATAATCATTTTATTACAAGGCCTAGGATGCTATGGCTACTCCCAAACATGTAATTCACATAGTATCATACAATAATTCAGAATAAATATATTCAACTTATATGATACACAAAAATATTGATAAAGATAAATTTAATTTTGGTTCATACATTCTTTGTCCTTAATCAACAATCATATAATCATAAAAAAAAATAGAGTGTTGATTTATCTGGAAACAAAACAAAACCATCGCCATAAACATTCCAATGCAATATGATAGCAACAAATGTATGAACTGTACCCACATTTTTTTATGCTTATAATAAAAAAAGAATACTAAATGCAATTGCCAAGGCTGTTCCTATTGTTTCGATATAATGAATACATTTTTATATTTAGCACTATCTGATAGCAAATTGCACTAAATGCAACGTATGCAATAATGAATAGCATAAAAAAAATTATTCATGATTGCGGTTTCTAAATGCAACGACTCTGATATAATGAATTAAGAATACATTTAGGAAAATGTACCAATTCTGAATATACATTTAATTCTAATGTATTGAATTAATTATGATATTGATTTAATTCACTGTTTCACGGGTTTTTTGTAATAAAACCATAAATTTTTTGAGCCAAAAACTGTACCAATGCAATTTTTTTTTGAGTTACGAATTGTGATACAAAATAATACTGGATCAACAAAAATGAACACAGTATTGCAAAACAGAAGCTAAATAACAAGGCTACAAGGTAGCTCTGATACCAAATGTTGAACCTCAATCTTGAATATTAAATGTATTCTTATAATTGTCATTGGTCCATGATACCAACCATTAACATGAATTGAAAAGCTGTAAATAATGTAGGACCTTAGTCCATCAAATAAGAACAAAAAAACAGAAGTCTACCTCCACTTGAAGTCATTGTTATTACTCACAATCTCTCACAAGTAAAAAATCAAGCACCTAAAACTCAAAAGAAAACAGAGAGATTATAAAAAGAAAAAAAAAAGAACTCTTCTAACCTTAGCCTCAGAAGTGTGTGAATCAATGGAGCATCACAGACTATTTTATAGGCAAGGCAAGGGACCCCTCTCATAAAATACAGAAGCATAACTCTTTCTATATTAGCTCCTCCATTAAAAGCCAATTATTTTGGATTTTATAACAACTGTTGTCTCATCAATTTGTAACAGCTCCTTCATCAAAGTCTCACCATTGCCAATATATGAGCCACATACATTCAGAATTCTAACAATCAGAAATAACGTAAAATACTGGTTGGAATAGTCAAATTAAAATGAAGGCTATTTAGTAAACCTTGTATCAGTAAATAATAGCAACTTTGTCAGAATGCATTTTGGCACCTTGAAAATTAGAAAAGATAAAAGTTTACAAGCTATCAAAGCTGAGTTTAGGGACTTATCTTTCATAGGCTTGCTTGACAATAATATGCCAACTGCTTACATTTTAACTTAGTAATTGGCACTTGGTAGAGCTCGAACGGTTTGCAGTTTTGACTAATTTTTTCCACGCTAGCTCCTTGCTCCAGGACCTAATTCTCTCAGCCAATTTTTTGCAGCTTAAACTGACACTCATGCCAAAGTGTGCAAAAGGTGTTCAAGCAACATCCCATTTTCTTTCTTTTTCAACTTAATTTAGCTATTACTTCCTTTCATAGTTCTTCTTTCCCGTTATACATAATAGAGCTCCTCACATGCACTTGAGAAATAAATGAGAAATCTTGACACTCAATGACTGATGAACATGTGAAATTTTAACATAAAATTGAACTTTATACACAATTTACTCATTAGTAATCATCAGGCTAGTGGTTAAGACATTATGAAACAAACAGACAGTCAAGCTAGTATATGAACATCCTATTTTTCATCGTAGTGGGCTATAGCTTACAGTGCATAGTCTTAATAATTCATTGGACCAATCAATAATGGACTTGTCCATGTCTGATATTTTCCTAGTTATTATGATTATCCATTAAATGTATGGGGCATTTAGAATATGTGTATGAGCAAGAGAACATGAGCATGATGAGCCAATACTGTGTACCTTAGCATGGTGAAAGTGCTGTGCAATGTGCTGTAAATGAAGAGCAATATGTGCATAATTATAAGTGTTGCTGTAAAGTATTAACTCATGGCAATCATTGTCAATGAATCGAGAAATATGATATCAAGTCAATCAACAAATAACCAACAATTAATGGCGATACATTCTAAAACAAAATAAGAACTCACAAATCGATAGCAACTGAAAGGGTGATAATCCAGTCCAACTTTTCCATACTAATAATTGACTATCAGCTACCTTAACTAATTTTTAAGATTAACTGCGGCTCTGAAGTTCAACAACAATTTATACTTCAGGCTCCGGTCAAACTAATCTCTATATTTCATGATCCAGAAGGCCATAGGGTAAATACTACAACAAACCCCCTTATATCCTGATAATTGTATTAGTCATGTTGTTGCATACACTCGAGTTCAATATGATATCTGAATAAGGTAGATCGCTTAACCCCAAGCAGCCAAATCAACAGGGCAAAGAACAAAACAGTTACTTGGCAAAAATGGAAATTATGGAGAAACTGACCTTACTTTGAAAGCAAACTAGTATTCCATGACAAAGATTTAAAATTTGACTTTTTTACAAATTGAAAACCAACATGTTAGCTTTCAATAGAAACAAACAGTGTGATTTCAAGTTGTGTAGCTCAACTTATGGTCGAGAGAACAACCGCTGTCAGAATAAGAATTTTACGCTAATTCTGCATAATGCAGATCTAAGTTTGCATGAGAAACTGGTATCAAGTGATTAAGAGAAAAAAAATCTGAAATTTTAACATATGAAAGCCCCATGTTAATTTCAGCTTCACAACACAACAAACTGTGAGCAGATCAGATGTCCTGTAGCTAAAGTAATTCATAAAAGAGTGAATGCTGCCCAGAACAAAAATTATACAAAACAAACCCGCCTCTGAACAACATACAACACCAGTTTGCAGCAACAACCACCTAAAATTTCGTTAACATCAAGCCTTATGTTTTATCTTTTCACTGTAACAAACAGGGCTTGATTCTGACATGTACACAAATAATAGAACTTAAAGCCATGTGAATGATATCAAATGATGGAAATCAATGCTATACAGATAGAAAGAAAGGCAACTTATTTGATGCTAAACTTGTTGGAAAAAAATAATAAATAAATTATTATGTGTGACTCATGTGAAATAATATTTTGAGCATATATATAAATTAATGAAATTAAAGGAATTTATTGGTTAATGTGAGAAGTTGGAAATTTCTAATAACTGGTGGTAACTTGATGGGAGTTATTACTTTTACGTTTACTGATTCTGTCTTTCTTATAAGGTTTCTTTGTCATTTTGCCATAAGAGTGAGTGTGAAAAAGAACGTACAGGAAGAGATAGATTGAGATTAAGAGGATTGTTCCTACTCTACAAGATTGTTTCATGGATCTAGGTAAGTTCCTCTTCTATGTGAAAATCATAAATTCCAAGATCTTTTATATTTTTTGATAATTTTCTTGAATGTGAATCCTAAAAAAACTATAAGTTACATGTGGTATCAGAGAATGGTTGTAAATTTTATGATTCTCCATGTATGAATGTATGATTATTACCCCAATTTTTACCAACCCTATTTTTCTTTTAAATTGGGAATTTATAAATTATGATTATAATTTCTACTGCATATTGTAAATCGATATTTATCTGAAATTGTGGTAATGAATTGTTATTGTCGAACAAGAATTGTAATGCACTGTTATTGGTCGTTGCATAATGTAATACACTGTTGGAAGTCCCTTTATTAATAAAATATGGATCAAGCTTTATTCTCCCTATACGTGATGACAATTCGGAATCGGGAATAAAGCTTTCCTATACGTCAATTAACGCATTCCAATTGTTCGACATATTGAATTGCATATAGAATGCACACTGTCATTATGGAATTTGCCTTTTCCTGTTTATGGCTAATTGGTTTACAATTTTATATATTAAATTGTTAAATGTATATGTGATTGTTTATTATGTATATTTTGGAGTTAAATGTATAATGGATTTGTTAATCACCAAAATGATTAAATTTGTAAGTTTATTTAATTCTAAATTAATGATAATTTACTTCAATTACCCATAGAATGAATGTTATAAATGACATGATGATTATTAATTTATGGGTAAATTGAAGTTCATTGTTATAAGACATTTATGGACCACCCAAAGGTTGATTAGTTATCCTTATAATTAATGGACATAATTGTTGATAATGTGAATGCACTATTAGTTTTATTTATATATCCAAAGATATTAAATATTTCTAGTTAGTGCATGTTTCATTGCCTGATAATGTTGGTTGTATTAGCATCATTATGTTTGCTGTACATTGATGTATCACCCAAAGGAGAACATTGATGTGCATTGAATGTTTAGTGTTTATTGTCTGAATTTGTGTTAAATGTTAGATTATAACTCAAAGCATTAATGTTAGACATGTATTCATTGTAGTTTCTATCCCTATTTCCTTGCACTCGCATATTTCATCTATTCCAATCTTTAATGAGTTGAATTTCTATGATTAGAGTGAACAAGTCCAATTTCTCCTTGGTGTGATGGATCTTGATTTGACTTTTCAAGTTGAGAAGCTTGCTGCTATTACTGCTGCTAGTAGCAATGAAGAGAAAACCCATTATAATGCCTGGAAAAAGTCAAACAGACTTAGCTTCATGTTTATGCGAATGAGCATAGCAAGTAACATCAAGTCAGTTATTCCCAAAACTGAAAGTGCAAAAGAATTTATGAAATTTGTGAAAAGCGTTCTCAAACTGCTGACAAGTCTCTTAGTGGGACATTAATGACTCGCATATTTCATCTATTCCAATCTTTAATGAGTTGAATTTCTATTATTAGAGTGAACAAGTCCAATTTCTCCTTGGTGTGATGGATCTTGATTTGACTTTTCAAGTTGAGAAGCTTGCTGCTATTACTGCTGCTAGTAGCAATGAAGAGAAAACCCATTATAAGGCTTGGAAAAAGTCAAACAGACTTAGCTTCATGTTTATGCGAATGAGCATAGCAAGTAACATCAAGTCAGTTATTCCCAAAACTAAAAGTGCAAAAGAATTTATGAAATTTGTGAAAAGCGTTCTCAAACTGCTGACAAGTCTCTTAGTGGGACATTAATGAGTACTTTAACCACCATGAAGTTTGATGGTTCTCGTACAATGCATGAGCATGTCATTGAAATGACAAAAATTGTAATAAGACTTAAGTCATTGGGAATGGAAGTGGATGAGAATTTCCTTGTGCAGTTCATTCTGAACTCATTACTGTCTGATTATGGCCCGTTCCAAATGAACTACAACACCATGAAAGACAAATGGAATGGCATGAATTGCATAGTATGTTAGTTCAAGAGGAAACAAGACTTAAGAATCAAGGAAGTCACTTTATCCATTATGTAAACCATCAAGGAGTTGGTAAGAAAGTTGATAAGAAACATGGAAAGGGGAAAAGACCGCTAAAGATAAATGAGTCTCCGTTAAGATCCAGAAGAAAGCAAACAATGACAAATGTCATTTCTGTGGGAAATTTGGACACTTTCAGAAGGATTGCCCAAAACGAAAAGCTTGGTTCGAAAAGAAAGGTATGCTTAATGCTTATGTATGTTTTGAATCAAATTTAACTGAAGTTCCACATAATACTTGGTGGATTGATTCTGGATGTACAACTCATGTTTCTAATACGATGCATGGATTCCTTTCAATCCAAACCATAAGCCCAAATGAGAAGTTTGTCTTCATGGGGAATAGAGTGAAAGTTTCAGTGGAAGCTGTCGAAACTTATCGTTTGATCCTAGACACTGGTTATCATTTAGATTTATTAGAAACTTTGTATGTACCTAATATTTCTAGGAATTTAGTTTCTTTATCTAAACTTGATGTTGCTAGATACTTTTTTAAGTTTAGTAATGGATGTTTCAGTTTGTATAAGTATACCTTTATGATTGGATCTGGTATACTTTGTGATGGTTTATATAAATTGAATCTTGACAATTTATATGCTGAAACACTTATGACATTGCATCATATTGTTAGCACTAAACGTGGTTTAGTGAATGAATGTTCTACTTATTTGTAGCATAAGCGTTTGGGTCATATTTCCAATAAAAGAATGGAAAGACTAGTAAAGAATGAAATTCTTCCAGAATTGGATTTCACTTACCTTAATATTTGTGTGGATTGTATTAAAGGAAAACAAACAAAACACACAAAGAAAAGTTCCACAAAAAGTACTCAGCTTCTTGAAATAGTACACACCAATATATGTGGACCTTTTGATGTCAATTTTTTTGGTAAAGAAAAGTACTTTTATCACCTTTATTGATGATTATTCACATTATGGATATATCCATTTACTGCATGAGAAGTTTCAAGCAGTGGATGACTTAGAAATTTACATAAATGAAGTTAAAAGGCAATTAGACAGAAAGATAAAAATCGTTAGGTCTAATAGAGGTGGTGAGTATTATGAAAGGTATGATGAAACTAGACAATACCCTGGTCCATTTGCTAAGTTCCTAGAAAAGTGTGGCATATATATGTGCTCAATATACAATGTCAGGTACACCACAACAAAATGGTGTGTCAGAAAGGCGTAACCGAACCTTAATGGATATGGTTAGAAGCATGTTAAGTAATGCATCTTTACCCTTATCATTGTGGATATATGCCTTAAAGACTGCTATGTATTTGTTAAACAGGGTTCCTAGTAAGGCAGTTCCAAAGACACCTTTTGAATTGTGGATAGGTAGAAAACCTAGTTTAAGACACCTGCATGTTTGGGGTTGTCAGACAGAAATTAGGATTTATAATCCACAAGAAAAGAAACTGGATGCAAGAACAATCGGTAGATATTTCATTGGTTATCCAGAAAAGTCTAAAGGGTATATATTTTACTGTCCTACCCATAGCACAAGAATTGTTAAAACTGGAAATGTTAGGTTCATTGAGAATGGTGAAACCAGTGGGAGTGAAGCTTCACGAAATGTGGAGATTAAGGAAGTTAAAATATAAGTCCATTTGACTTGTGTTCCTACTACTCAAGTTGTTGTTCCTCGTGTACCATATAATAATTAAGAAGAACAACAAATTAATGATCCCGAGGTTAATAATGAACTTATAGTAGAACAACCACAAGAAATAGCATTAAGAGATCCCGAAGAGAAAGGAGATCTACTATTTTGGATGATTATGTGGTATATCTACAAGAGTCAGAAAACGACTTAGGAATTGTTAATGATCCCATTTTATTTTTAGAAGCCATTAATGGTGACAATTCTAATAAATGGTTAGATGCCATGAAAGATGAGCTTAAATCCATAGAACAGAATGGTGTTTGGGACCTTGTGGAATTACTTGAAGGTTGCAAGAGAGTTGGGTGTAAATAGGTCTTTAAGACTAAACGTGACTCTCATGGCAACCTTGAACGTTACAAGGCCAAACTTGTTGCTAAAGGTTTTACTCATAAAGATGGCATTGACTATAAGGAAACCTTTTCACCAGTTTCCAAGAAAGATTCCTTCATAATTATCATGGCATTGGTAGCTCATTTTGATTTAGAGTTGCATCAAATGGATGTGAAAACTACCTTTCTAAATAGGAATTTAGAGGAAGATGTTTATATGGATCAACTAATGGAATTCATAGAAAAAGGAAAGGAACACATGGTGTGTAAACTTAATATATCAATATACAGACCTAAACAAGCTTCCTAACAATGGTATCTCAAGTTCAATGATACTATTATGTCCTTTGGATTTAAGGAAAATATTATTGATCAGTGTATATATCTGAAGGTCAATGAGAGTAAGTTTATATTTCTGATTCTGTATATTGATGATATATTGCTTGCAACTAATGATCTTGGTCTATTGCGTGAGACTAAGAATTTTCTCCCTAACAACTTTGAAATGAAAGATATGGGAGAAGCAAACTATGTGATCGGAATAGAAATATTCCAAGATAGATCACTTGGATTGTTGGGTTATTCTCAAAAAGCATATATTAATAAAGTTTTAGATAGATTTAGAATGGACAAGTGCTCAACATCTCTCATTTCAATTCAGAAAGGAGGCAAATTTAGTCTCATGCAATGTCCAAAGAATGATTTGGAACGAAAATAGATGGAAAAGATTCATTATGCATCTGTTGTTGGGAGTTTGATGTATGCTTAAACATGTACGAGGCCAGATATTAGCTTTGCAGTTGGAATGCTGGGTAGATACCAGAGTAATCCAGGATTGGATCACTGGAAAGCTACAAAGAAAGTTTTAAGATACTTGCAAGGAACAAAGGATCATATGCTTACTTATAGGATATCTAACCACCTTGTGGTGATTGGATATTCAGATTCAGACTTTGCTGGTTGTGTGGATACAAGAAAGTTCATGTTTGACTATGTATATCTTTTAGCTAGAGGAGCGATTTCATGGAAAAGTGTGAAGTAGTCAGTTATTGTTACATCCACCATGGAGGCTGAATTTGTGGCACGCTTTGAGGCCACGGTTCAAGGCTAATTGGCTGCAAAACTTTATTTCAGGACTTGGAATAGTCGACAACATTATCAGGCCACTGAAAATTTATTGTGATAATTCCACAACTGTCTTCTTCTCTAAAAACGACAAATATTCCAAAGGTGATAAACATATGGAATTGAAGTACTTTGCTGTTAAAGAAGAAATTCAGAAACATAGAGTGTCAATTGAGTATATTAGCATTGAACTTATGATTGCTGATCCTTTAACAAAAGGGCTATCGCCCAAAATATTTGTTGGCCATGTTGAGAATATGGGCATTATGTCTGCTAGCGAATGTTGAATTGTAATGTTTTGTTTCATTATTGTTGTATGTTTGACACTTTGAGCTCGTTAATATATAAGTTTCTGAATTTTTCTATTTTCTACTTATGTATATGTATGCAATTGATAATGTTGAAAATAGATTATATTCTTGATAATGACATTATGTTTGAACCTATTATGGACTTATCATTTTAAGATCATATTGAGGAGAAAGACTAATATAGTAGTACATGGAAGGATGTGTATTGATTCAATAATATGCGATCGCCATGATTCTTATTAGTTTGTATTCTTGATTATGATTAATGATGGAACCATTGTATGTAAGGTCCGTTGATGCGCATCATGATTAATGTATTATTAAGTCACATGAGTTAAGTGGGAGAATGTTGAAAAAAAATAATAAATAAATTACTATGTGTGACTCATGTGAAATAATGTTTTGAGCTTGTATATAAATTAATGAAAATAAAGGGACTTATTAGTTAATGTAAGAAGTTGAAAACTTCTAATAACTGGTGGTAACTTAAAGAGAGTTATTACTTTTACGTTTACTAGTTCTATCTCTCCTATAAGGTTTCTCTACTATTTTGCCATCAATAGTGGGTGTGAGAAAGAACGTACAGGATACAAGATTATTTCATGGATCAAGATAAGTTCTTCTTCTATGTGAGAATCATAGACTCCAAGATCCTTTATATTTTTCGGTAGTTTTCTTGAATGTGAATCCTAAGAAAACTACAACTTACAAAACTATCAGCATATAAAGAATGATAATATGATGAATAATGTAGAGACAAGATAAATGGCTCCCTTTTGAGAATTGCTCGAAGAGATCTGTGTTGCTTGACAATTATTTTTGTTTCCTCAAAAGTAAGGCTTGCAAGAGACAAGACATTATCTGTGTGGTTTATTATTGACTGGGAGTACCAATTTAAGAAGCGCCCATAATAGTTATCATAATCTCCTTAATCACAAAAGAATCCAGTTTAACAATGCCCTACCAACAATCCACAATGACACCATCTATACTTAATGTTCATCCCCTTTTGATAAAGAAAGGGAAGGCAAGCATTTACGCTCCAAGCAAATGCTGGGTTTCTCACCGGTAAACTATTTAATCAAAGTTGGGTATGTTACTTTCTTTCTTTCACACGGTGATTGGACGATTTCACGGTCAATTGTGGCTTTGGTTTCATCACCAATGTTACCGAAGGAAGACTTCAAACATCTGGGTGTGGACATTCGTTTGGATATGAGGCCCCTCCTTCTTCTCTTGCTCAGATCCACACAAAGGTTGGGGTAGTGTGGGAGATCGCCATATACATCTCCCTAGTGGAGTCGCCATATGTTCTTGACTGGTTTCTGAGATAGTCAGAAGGCGAAAAGATTGAGGGTTAGTAAACTTGTAAGTAAACTTGTGAGACATACGTAGAATAGGAACTCCGACTCAACTTACCTAAAAGATAATGTATGAAGCTTTCATGGTAAAGTCTTGGGATGACTGACTGGAAAACCTAAACAGTTACAACTAAGAGAGATGTAAAACCATGAACAGTATGTGGTGCCACTAAAGAAATCACATAGATAATTAACTTCTTTTTTTTATTAATAAAATTTGGTTTCAATCATTTTTTTTCAATCTTTCTTTCAACTTTTTTAATCACTCTTTATTTATTATTTTTAATCTCACTTTCACTTAATTAAATTAATAAACAAATAAAAAGTGATAATAAGAGTTAAAAATGAAGAATTAGAACCAAGTTTTTTTTTGGTCACCTAAACCTAAGGCGTTAGTTTACGTGGTGCCACAAAAGAAACCAACATAGACTAGCTATCACCTTTTACAGAGCACATGACACGTCTTGTTACCAAGTGGCCTCAATACTCAAGAGGGGGGTGAATTGAGTATGTAAGACAAGTTCGTAAATCTTTCGCAAATCGTTTGATAAACAAATTTCGTTGAAGCTATTTGATGATTAGAACTGATTGGATATATGAAATAAATACTTTTACTTATAAATGCAATAATCAAGAAGAACAATATTCAAGATATTCAATGAAACAGTGCTTAATGTAAAGAGAAGGGTTTAGAGAGAACAAACACAACGATTTATCCTGGTTCGATCACCAATCCAATTGTGATCTACGTCCAGTCCCCAAACAACAACTTGAAATTTTTCACTATATCTTCAAGTTTCAATGGGTGCTTGACAACCACTACAACCTTGAGCACTCAACACTATGGGATACCTCACCCTAATGCTTGGGCCTCTATTTTCCAAGGATACCTCACACTTACAATACTTGAGGGATACCTCACCCTCTCTAAACAGATAGTATAAGATTTAAATGGAAGAAGCTCTCTCTAGAGCAAGTATTACAAATTGAAGAACTATGGTATTTGAGATTCACACAAGTTCAAGCTCAAAACAGAGGATTTTGTAGAATGATGAGAAAAACTTGTTTAAAGCTCAATAGTAACTTTCAGAATGATAGACTCAGTTTTTCTAACCTTCCAACGAAGCTCCATAACCAAATATATAGGTAAGTGTTATTTAATGCCATTGGAAGTGGTTATGAGCAATTAATGCTCATCAATATAGCTACGGGCTTCTTCTTATTTTTCCAGAACAAAGGCTAACCGGTTAGCCAAGTATCATAACCGGTTAGGGGCTCATTTAGGCTTATACAGAATTGTTCTAGTTTGATAACTAACCAGTTAGGAATGTGTCCTAATCGGTTAGGACCTCACGAAAATGAGTTCTAGGAAGGATGCTAACCGGTTAGACCTGCAGGCTAATCGGTTAGGACATGGTCAGAAGTGTTTCTGAGTTGATGAATAACCAGTTAGGTCTTCTACCTAATCGGTTAGGACAAAACGTTTTTGGCCTCTGAGTTATAGAATAACCGGTTAGGCCATCTGCCTAATCGGTTAGTACAGGATTAGAATGGCTTCTAAGTTTATGAATAACCGGTTAGGTCTTCTACCTAATCGGTTAGGACAAACATATTTTGGCTTCTGGAAGTGAGACTAACCAGTTAGGTCTTCTACTTAATCGGTTAGGACAAACATATTTTGGCCTCTGAGTTATAAAATAACCGATTAGCTACTTTGCCTAATCGGTTAGGTATGTTATAAAAAACGAGACAAAGCTTTTGTTTGAACTAACTAACCGGTTAGGAGCTGGTCCTAATCGATTAGGGGCCTTGAAATTTTGGCTCCTAATGTTTATCAAGAGGCTGGTAAGTTTCCAAAAAGGCTTAGGATATTAGATTTGAAAGAGTTGTTGCATAAAACCTTTTTGATCCTAACTTGAAAAACCATTTTGCAAATACATTTTAAGGAAGCCATTTGAGCTTGAGGTGAATCTTTAATATACCTTTACACAAGATCTATAACCTACATGCTAAGCTTGAGTTCCTTGTGACTTGATCATTGTGTTCCCATTGCTTTCTTGTTTGTCGACATCAAAACATTTGCATCTAGTCCATGTCAATCACATTCTCCCCTTTTTTGATGATGACAAACACTTATTGAGAAAGAGATTAGTTCAAATGATAATTGGAATTCATAATAGAATTTGGAGACTTACTCCCCCTCTTTTGTTCAAGAGGTGCTTGAATCAGAGCTGCACAGCTCCCCCTTTGTTTTGGGATTCCAGGACCATTAACAGACACAATACATTATCATAATACATTTAATTACTCTTCTCAATAAATAGAAAGACCCTTATCCTTCTCCCCCTTCTGGCATAATCAAAATATAATTCAGTAACCTAGGGTATTCGAAACCAAGCATTCAAAACAGAAACTAATGAATAAGAGTGTGCATAGTTTCTAGAAACTCATAAGCAGCCATACAAAAACATTTGCAGGCATACCAAAATTAATATGTCCAAGATTCAAAACAAGAGTCAAAGATCACTATTGAGATTACCAAAATAAGTCAAAGATGAGCAGTCATCAGTCATGCTAAATAATTCTCCTAAAATATCCAAAAAAAAAAAACTATGCATAGGCAAAATAGAGCACAGAGGCAATTAGTGCAGCAGCACAATCATGATAGAAACAGAGAGTCCATGCCTAAGCCCCAGTGTCTTCGGGTGCTGGAAAGCGACGCTCGATCCTATCCAAGCAGTCCTCCATGGCACTCGACCGATCAAAGATGACTGAGTTGCTATGCTCTTGGTAGGTGCGCAGATCCACGATGGCTGCAAGAATGCGAGCTTCACTGGTGGATTCGGAGACGCTACTCATATCTGGTGCCTCCTCCTAGGGACATCAGTTGTGTTAACAGGAATTTCTTCTGGTGGCGCTCCTCCCACTCGTGCATGACCATAAGTCCATTCACCATTGACGTTCTTCATGTGCATTCTATTAAGAGATGCAAGACCAAATTTATGAGGGCTGACAGTGTTTACAATGCCATCGTCCAATAGGGGAACCTTATGATGGTCTAGGATTCGAGCAACCAGAAGAGCATACGGAAGATCCATAACTGCCTTATTTTTAGCTTTCATCATAGTGTGTATAATGTAGAAAGGCCAGTTGATCTTTATGCGTTCCTTGAGAAGCCACATCAGGAAGATGTCTTCCTCTTCAACCAGGGCATAATTACTTGCCCTTGGTGCGAGAATATGAGTGACGATGAAATGAAGAAGACGATCATGTATCTTCAGAAGCCCTAGTAGGAAAGTTCCTTTTGGCATTGGAACTCCAGTGTTGAAGCATGCCCATTGCAACTCATCTCTTTTTATAATTTTCCCACTCGACCATGTTTTTCCAGTCTAAGCTTTTCACAGGAGTGGGGAAGATCAAACAAAGGGACCCACTCACTGGGATTCACAACAATCTTATGCTTCTTAACTTCAGAAATTAAAGTTCCACCTTTAATAGATAAATTGCAGAAGAAGACTTTAGTGGGTTCAAGATAGAAGTACCCTGGATTTGTGGTGACGAGGATTCTCAACCCATGGAATTCAAGAAGCTCTGTGAGAGGAGTGAATCCTTCTTGGATGAAAAACTCCCAGTCCATCCATTTCGGTGAGATGATACGCCTTGCATGAAATTCCAGTTGGTACTTCTTCATCTGAGCAGGGTCAGTGAAGTATCTTCCAAGGTTCAAAGCGACTGAGAAATCTGGGTCAGTGTTAGTAGGGGTTGTTTCTTTTGGGACATTAGGATTTTTTGTACGTGTTCTTTTGGGGAAGGAGGAGCTATGGGCCATGGTGGAAATGGAGGCTTAGGGCACGGTGGTGGAGAGAGAGGGTGTGAGGGAGATTGAAATGGAGGTTTAATTGAAGAAGGATGATGGGAGATGATGGAATTTGAGAGAAATGGGGTTTAAAGACCGAATTTAGGGTGGATTTATGGTGAGGGATGAAGGTGAGGAGTGGGGGTGAGAGAGCTTGAGAGAATGAAGATGAAAATGGAGGTAGGGTGTGTGAATGGAGGGAACCACGCTGTTGAGGGTGTTTAATTGGAGTGACCTAACCTGGTTAGGAAGGGTGGGTAACCTTAGGGGCAATTAGAAATAGCCACTGAGTTTTCCAATAACCGGTTAGGATTGGTGGCTAACCGGTTATTGTGCTAAGTCAGAGCGCATAAACTGGTTTCCAAATACAGGGTAACCAGTTAGGAATCATGCCTAACCGATTATTTGGCTACGGCAGAGAGCCCATCAGGATTCCAAAACACTTCCAGCTCTCAAACGAAATTTTATTTTTCTTCTTTTTCTTGATCATTTCACTGATAACACTATAACAAACTCATGGGAATAATCATTGACAAGTATCAGTAGGAACAATCTTATTTCACTTCCAGTATTCCAAATCACTTGAGGTTCATTTTGGCTTGACTCCATTTTCATTTAGAAACAAAATTTCTCCCAATATCAGTAGGAACTTTGAGCTTTCAGATTGGGGGACTTAAGCATGAACTGAGCTCCTGCAAAACAAAGTAAGGGGACACTCCGATGCTCAAGTTAGTATTAGATTCAAATATGATTAATAGCTCAGAAATTATGCAGTAAAATGTCAATTTATGTATGATTGATCCAAAATACCAAGCTCATTTCTAATATAGAAAAATGCTTCTTTTGCTAGGGGTTTGGTGAAAATGTCAGCTAGTTGCTTAGTTGTTTCAACAAATTCAAGTATGCAATCACCATTTTGAACATGATCTCTAATGAAATGATGTCTTATTTCAATATGTTTAGTTCTAGAATGCAAAATAAGATTTTTTGACAAATTAATTGCACTAGTATTGTCACATCTTATGGGGATATGATCAAGCTCAAGACCATAGTCCAAGAGTTGTTATTTCATCCAAAGGATTTGAGAACAACAACTCCCAGCTGCAACATATTCAACTTTCCTTAATGTAGACAATGCCACACTATTTTGTTTCTTGCTATGCCAAGAAACTAGTGAGCTTCCAAGCAAGTGACATGTCCCACTTAGTGCTCTTTCGATCCATTTTGCATCCAAAGAAAATCGAGAATCCTAATACCCAATAAGGCTACATGAGGCACCTTTAGGGTACCATAAACCCATTTGTGATGTGCCTATTAGATATTTCATTATTCTTTTAACAGCACTTAGGTGTGATTCTTTAGGATTAGCTTGATATCTAGCACACATGCATACACTAAACATTATATTAGGCCTACTTGCAGTGAGATAAAGGAATGAGCCAATCATACCTCTATATTTCATAATTTCTACTGATTTACCTCCTTCATCCTTGTCCAAATAGCAAGAGGTGCCCATAGGAGTAGCCATATGCTTGGCATTGTCCATTCCAAACTTCTTGAGCAGCTCCTTGCAATACTTGGATTGGCTTATGAACGTTCCTTCTCTTGTTTGCTTGATTTGGAGACCAAGGAAGAAGTTGAGCTCACCCATCATGGACATTTCAAACTCACTTTGCATAATATTTGAAAATTCTTTACAAAGAGAGTTGTTAGTAGCTCCAAATATAATGTCATCAACATAGATTTGAACTAGAAGTATGTCATGCATTTTGTGTTTTATGAAAAGGGTAGTATCAACCTTGCCTCTAGAAAAACCTTTTTCTAAAAGAAATTTACTCAACCTTTCATACCAAGCTCTAGGAGCTTGTTTCAAGCCATACAAGGCCTTTTTCAGTTTAAAAATATGGTTGGGCAATTCAAAATCTTCAAAATCAGGAGGTTGTTCCACATATACCTCTTCTTGTATAAAACCATTTAGAAAGGCACTTTTGACATCCATTTGATAAAGTTTGAAATCCATGATGCAAGCATATGCAAGTAACATTCTAATAACCTCTAACCTAGCTACGAGAGCATAAGTTTCTTCATAGTCTATGCCTTCTTCTTGATTATATCCCTTAGCTACAAGCCTAGCTTTATTTCTTATTATTAAACTCGTTTCATTAAGTTTGTTCCTAAAGACCCATTTGGTGCCAATTATAGGATGATCATTGGGCCTTGGAACTAATTCCCAAACTTGATTCTTCTCAAATTGGTTTAGTTCTTCTTGCATGGCCAAGATCCAATGTTCATCATTAATGGCCTCATTTATGTCTTTAGGTTCAACTTGAGAGACAAAGGCTAGATGATTACATGCATCTCTAAGTGAGTTTCGAGTGATTACCCATTTTGATACATCACCAATCACCTTGTCGAGAGGGTGATATCTTGAAGTCCTCCATTCCTTGGGTAGATCCAAGATTTCTGAATCTTTTTACCATGAGTGATCAAGGATTCTCTCTTCTTCCTTCTTGGACTCTTTCTCTTGATTTTCCAAGTGCGTCTTTGCCAAGATTTCTGCAACATCATCAACAAGCTCCTTTCTCGGCTCATTTAGGTTATTTTCATCAAATGTAACATGTATGGACTCTTCTATGGTCATAGTTCATTTATTATAGACTCTAAAGGCCTTACTATGAATAGAATAACCAATGAATATTCCCTCATCAGATTTTGCATCAAACTTCCCTAAGTTATCTTTTCCATTATTCAAAACAAAGCATTTACATCCAAAGATATGAAAATATGATACATTAGGTTTCCTTCCTTTGTATAATTCATATGGGATTTTCTTTAAAATTGGCCTTATTAGGGCTCTATTCATAACATAACAAGCGGTGTTAACCGCATCCGCCCAAAAGTACGTAGGAAGGTTGGCCTCATTGAGCATAGTTCTTGCCATTTCCTCTAAAGATCGATTTTTTCTTTCTACAACACTATTTTGTTGTGGTGTTCTAGAGGCAGAAAAATTATGCTCAATGCCATGTTCATCACAAAAAGTTTCAAATTCATGATTTTCAAATTCACCACCATGATCACTTCTTATGGATGCAATACAAAAACCTTTTTCATTTTGGATAACTTTGGCAAGTTTTCTAAGTGATTGAAAAGCATCATTTTTGTGGGCCAAGAATAATGTCCATGTAAACCTAGAAAAATCATCCACAATCACTAATGCATAGTAATTCCCACCAAAGCTCATAGTTCTAGAGGGCCCAAAAAGATCCATGTGCAAAAGTTGTAAAGGTCTAGAAGTTGAAACTATGTTTTTAGCTTTAAAAGAGACCTTTACTTGTTTTCCCTTTTGACATGCATCACAAAGTTTGTCTTTTTCAAATTTGAGCTTTGGAAGACCAATTACTAGTTCTTTATAAATCAATTTGTTTAAGTGATCCATGTGAATGTGAGCAATTCTTCTATGCCATAACCATGAATCATTTTCTTTACTCATAAAGCATTTAGCATCATTTGAGGAGAAATCATCGAGACTAATCATATATATATTGTTGACCCTATGACCAACAAACTTAACTTGCTTATCATCTTTACCCTCAATTATGCAACAAGAGGAATCAAATATAACTCTATTGTCTTTATCACATAGTTGACTAATACTAAGCAAATTATGTTTAAGTCCTTCAACAAGCAAAACATTATCAATAGATGATGAAGGAATCTTACCAACTTTACCAATTCCAAGAATCTTCCCTTTGTTGTTGTCACCATATGTGACATGACCATGTTTCTTGTGTATAAGGGAGGAGAACTTAGAGCCATCACCGGTCATGTGCTTGGAGCAACCACTATCAAGGTACCAACTTGAGCTCTTGGTCTTCAAGTACACCTACAACACACATTCAAGTTTTAACCTTTGGTACCCAAATTATTTTGGGTCCTTGTGTGTTAGAATTAGGTATTGTGCCTTTAGGAACCCAAACCTTTTTGATTCCAACCTTGGTGTTTATGTTCTTTCTAATATTGCAAGTGGATGCACTATGCCCTTTTCTACCACAATGAAAACATTTGACAAAGGGGCTACTTGAAGTGTTTGAGGAAACAAAGAAGTTCTTATAAGATTTTTTATGGTTGTTTGGATTAAATCCCAAACTGACTTTTTGAAAAACACATTTTTGTCTCCCTAACAACACATTCAAGTTATCTCTTCCAAAAGTGAATTTTGCAAGAGTGTTATTCAAGTCTTCAATTTCTTTTTCAAAAGCTTTACATGATAAACAAGATAATGATGTGGATGCATTATCATGTGAGGAACAAGTCATGCATAATGAATTAGCATCTATGAGTCCTAGTGTCTCATTTTCGATTTTAAGTTCATTTATCCCCTTAGTTAAAGTAGAAACTTTATTTGTCAATAAGGAGATTGTTTTATTGGAAGACAAAATCATTTTTGTGAGCCTCAAAGATTCATCATACAATTCTTGAAAGGCATCTTGTAATTCATCATAAGAAGGTGGAGGTTCTAGGTTAGAAGAAGTTACCTCGGTATCGCTTTCTCCACTTTCTTCTCCTTGAGCCATGAGGCAAAGATGGGCTTCTTCATTCTCTGAATCGTCGGAAGAGCTTAAGTCATTGTCCTCCCAAGCTATATATGCTCTTCTTCCTTTCTTTTCCTTGGAGGGTCTTTTCTCAAACTTCTCCGTCTTCTTGAGATATATAGGACACTCCATTTTCATGTGCCCCAGTTTTTCGCATTCGTAGCATTTTGGAGGAGTAGAGGATCCTTCTCCTTTGTGATATGCTTCTTTTTTAGGAAAGGGTGGTCTTCTTTGAAATCCCTTTTTCTTTAGGAATCTTCCAAACTTTCTCACAAGGAGACTAAGATTCTCCTCACTTAGCTCAATATTTTCATTATCCTCTTCACCATCTTCATCATCATCTTTAAGTATGGAATAGATGGCTTTGAGTGCAATTCCCTTCTTCTTTTTATCATGCTCTTCACTTTGATTGAGCCTATTTAGTTCCAGCTCATGTTCTTGAAGCTTTCCAAATAAGGTGGCTAGAGACATTGTTGATAAATCTCTTGATTCCGTAATCGCCGTCACTTTGGGTTGCCAATTCTTGCTTAGACATCTCAAGACTTTGTTAATAAGATCCTCATTAGGAAATATTTTTCCCAATGAGATAAGATGATTAACAATATGAGTAAACCTCTTTTGCATATCTTGAATACTCTCACCTTGGTTCATTCTAAACAATTCATATTCATGAGTAAGAGTGTTTATTAGAGATCGTTTTACCTCACTGGTACCTTCATGAGTTACTTGTAGGGTATCCCACATTTCTTTTGCGGTTTTGCAATTTGACACCCTAAAGAATTCATCATACCCCAAGGATGTGGTGATGATGTTCTTGGCTCTCAAATTGTATTGAACCTTCTTTCTATCATCATCGGTCCATTCATTTCTAGGTGTATTGATTTTCTCATCATCTTTAGTTTGTGTAGGAACAAAAGCACCATTTTCAACGGCGTCCCACACATCTAAATCAATAGCTTCAATAAAAATTTTTATCCTTTCTTTCTAATACGCATAATCATCCCCATTGAAATAAGGAGGTCTGTTTATAGAAGAACCTTCATTTGAAAAACTATTTGAAGCCATCACTTCTCTTGAAGCTGCTAAGCTCTTTATACAAGAGTTTAGCTCTGATACCACTTGTTACCAAGTGGCCTCAATACTCAAGAGGGAGGGTGAATTGAGTATGTAAGACAAGTTCACAAATCTTTCCCAAATCGTTTGATAAACAAATTTCGTTGAAGCTATTTGATGATTAGAACTGATTGGATATATGAAATAAATACTTTTACTTATAAATGCAATAATCAAGAAGAACAATGTTCAAGATATTCAATGAAATAGTGCTTAATGTAAAGAGAAGGGTTTAGAGAGAACAAACACAGCGATTTATCCTGGTTCGATCACCAATCCACTTGTAATCTACGTCCAGTCCCTAAGCAACAACTTGAGATTTTCCACTATATCTTCAAGCTTCAATGGGTGCTTGACAACCACTACAACCTTGAGCACTCAACACTATGAGATACCTCACCCTTACAATACTTGAGGGATACCTCACCCTCTCTAAACAGATAGTATAAGATTTAAATGGAAGAAACTCTCTCTAGAGTAAGTATTACAAATTGAAGAACTATGGTATTTGAGATTCACACAAGTTCAAGCTCAAAACAGAGGATTTTGTAGAATGATGAGAAAAACTTGTTTAAAGCTCAATAGTAATTTTCAGAATGATAGACTCAGTTTTTCTAACCTTCCAGCGAAGCTCCATAAGTAAATATAAAGGTAAGTGTTATTTAATGCCATTGGAAGTGGTTGTGAGCAATTAATGCTCATCAATATAGCCGTTACGGGCTTCTTCTTATTTTTTCAGAACAAAGGCTAACCGGTTAGCCAAGTATCATAACCGGTTAGGGGCTCATTTAAGCTTATACAGAATTGTTCTGGTTTAATAACTAACCGGTTAGGAATGTGTCCTAATCGATTAGGACCTCACAAAAATGAGTTCTGGGAAGGATGCTAACCGGTTAGACCTGCAGGCTAATCGGTTAGGACATGGTCAGAAGTGTTTCTGAGTTGATGAATAACCGGTTAGGTCTTCTACCTAATCGGTAAGGACAAAACGTTTTTGGCTTCTGAGTTATAGAATAATCGGTTAGGCCACTTGCCTAATCGGTTGGGACAGGATTAGAATGGCTTCTAAGTTTATGAATAACCGGTTAGGTCTTCTACCTAATCGGTTAGGACAAACATATTTTGGCTTCTGGAAGTGAGACTAACCGGTTAGGTCTTCTACCTAATCGGTTAGGACAAATTATTTTGGCCTCTGAGTTATAAAATAACCGATTAGCTACTTTGCCTAATCGGTTAGGCATGTTATAAAAAATGAGGCAAAGCTTTTGTTTGAACTAACTAACTGGTTAGGAGCTGGTCCTAATCGGTTAGGGGCCTTGAAATTTTAGCTCCTAATGTTTATCAAGAGGCTGGTAAGTTTCCAAAAAGGCTTAGGATATTAGATTTGAAAGAGTTGTTGCATAAAACCTTTTTTATCCTAACTTGAAAAACCATTTTGCAAATACATTTTAAGGAAGCCATTTAAGCTTGAGGTGAATCTTTAATATACCTTTACACAAGATCTATAGCCTACATGCTAAGCTTGAGTTCCTTGTGACTTGATCATTGTGTTCCCATTGCTTTCTTGTTTGTCGACATCAAAACATTTGCATCTAGTCCATGTCAATCACACGTCTTCCCAATCCTAGGGCTCATTTACTCTACCTTCTCTTCATTCTTTCATCCTCCACTCTCATTTTAACTTTCCACTCTCTCATTTTCACCCTTCAATCTCGATCATTTTCACTCTCCACTATCTCATTTTCTCATTTGCACACCTCTCACCCTCACTAATTTTGTCATTCTTCCATTTCTCACTTGAGTTAATTTCCATCAAGATTGATAACTTGATTTGGATAAGTGCTGATTTTAAATGCTGAAATTTATTAATTTGTTTGATTTTATCTAGTTTAGTTGTAGAAATTTGTTTATTGCTTTATTAGTTTGATTTTAGCTACTTTAGAAGTTGAAATTTGTTTATTGCTTTACGAGTATGAGTTTAGCTAGTTTAAATGTTGGAAAATAACTATATGTAGATGTTGATAAAGTTTTTGTATTTTATAGTAGATTTTGAAAAAAAAATTTATTTTGTAGGTAAAAAATTTCTATATGGAGAGAAATAGAACAAGATTTTAAATATTTTAAAGAATAAATCTGGGTGTTTAATATGTAGTACTTGTTATACTTATACTAGTTACAATTCACAATTAATATTTAATATTGCACAATGAATATTAAATAAAAATAACAATTAATACAATATATTTGTATGACTAATTATTGCATAACTAGTTTATTAAAGTTTTTGTTACACAAGTAATTTATTAAATTTAAATGAAGATAAAATTATTATATTTGCATTAGGTGTAGAAAATATTTTGTTTTTGATTAAAAGTTAATCAATTTATTCAATAATAGTTTTTTTATGTAGTTTTCTATTTTTGAAAAAATAGGTGGATGATATGGCCTCGAGTTCATCTTCACAATCATGCTCAGAGGGTCCATCAATGATGACTCAAAGGGATGACACAATAGGAAACACATGTTTCCCAATGTATTTGAAAAAGAGATTGTGATCGAGTAGTAGTTTGTAAGACAGACACAATTAAGACATGATGGACATGACGATCCTGCCCAAATTGTTCCATACTTACGACAGGTGGGTTTTTTAGGGTGTTGTGCAACTTATGAAAAATAATATATCAGATTAAGGCTACGCTTTTAAAAACAAGTCTGACTTATTTAAGGAAAAACCTAAGCCAAGCCCAAAAAGGCAAAGCCCAAAGTCTAATGAAATGTGATCTCCTTTCATCATCAAAAGGAATTATCCTTTAGAGAACCAATAACAAGTCAACATATAAGCTTGAGAAGCTGACATGAAGCTTTCTCCTAGGTGTTTACAATGACCATAATATCCCTAAAACATACTTAATCCCTAAGACTCACTCCACTATAATCAGCTATAGTAGTTATAAGGGTAAGTATTTTTTCCCGCTCATTGCATTCATATTGCATCCTCAGTGACTTAGGTGTTGGAGTGTCTTACAGGTACTCGGCTTGCCTCTTCAACGCATTTAGGCATGCAGAAAGTTGCTGCAATGAACTGGTTCTAGTCTAAGGAGCCCAATAACCCATGATAGAACATTAGTACCATCTGTGGGGACCTAATAAACTACTATTCTCACCCCTAACCATGGCTAACATTCATAGAAGAGTAGCCACAAACCAAGAACGACCATGGGATGGAGCAGAGGCCTTAGTGATAACCAACTAGGGTCACGATAGGCCTACATCCTTCCAGTGCATTCGTTTCTTCAATGAGTAGAAACCCCTGCTCGAGTGCAACGTGCTCCCTCACGAATACTACAAGAGGTGGGGGCCTCTTACTACCGTCCCACCAACCAATAGTTATTTGAAATGTTCACCTAACAGCAATGGCATCTGGCTAACATACTTCGAGCGATGACTCAAGAGCATGTAGCTAAAAAAATTCCAGGAGATGGCATGGATCATGGAGCACGGATTGACAAGTAGCCTCATGTTGATAGACCAAATCTATGCTGACTATGAACCGCAAAGAAGGCTAGAGTCTTTCGCTGCTTCAAGCCCCTTACATCAGCAAGAACCCATTATAGTGTCAACCATCTATTCTCTGATTTCATCATGGGAGTATAGCTACCCAAGGGCTTCAAGACCCTTGACATCGAAGCATATGATAGGTCAACGGACCCCCAAGAGCACTAAGATGCCTTTATGGCCTCCATGCTACTCGCCAGGGGATTCGACCTTGTTAGATGCCACAGTTTCCCCTCTACCCTTAAGAAAGTAATGCAGAAAATGGCTCACTTTCCTACCTCTTTGTTCCATTAACGACTTTGATGAGTTAGCCCAGAGTTTCCTCACTCACTTTGCCACTAGCAAAACTTAACCAAAAACTACCCAAAACCTTTTTAGCATAAGGCAAGGTAAGGAAGAATCATTAAGAGATTACACGCACATGTTCAACCAAGCATGTCTCAAGGTTTGAGATTTTGACCATGTCGCAACCATGCATACGATTATAGGAAAGCACGGAGAGTTCGCCAAATCACTGGCCAAAAAGAGCCTGAACAAACTCGAAGAGTTGAAGCAGTGCTCTAAAAAGTACATCAATATAGATGTAGGCCCTTAAAGCCAAAAATGACGCCCATAAGGATAGAGAACCATCTCAGAGGAAGGACAAAGAGCCTGAACTCAAAGGTCCCAAGAACAATCCAAGGGAGCCACCACGGGGGAAATTCAATGAGTACACCCCTCTTAGGACTCCCCGAAGTAAAATCCTGGAGGAGGTCTACCATACAGATCTCTTTGATCTCCCTAAGCCAAGAACCTTGAGGCCAAGAGGACAGGTCGAAAGTTCAAGTGTTGCAATTACCACTAAGCCTATGAGCATAGTATAAATGGGGAAGCATAGACCTTGCCATGCCATAAAGATTCCATTCACAAGGTGTGACTAAATTGATTGGAAACAAATTACATGTCCGAGGTTCCATACGTAATTATAGGCGGATCCTCTTGTTACCAGAGAAAGGATGATAAGAAAAAATTTTGTCTACAATAAATCCTCCTATTTACAATGGTAAAAACCCTCCCCAAAAGATAACCACCACAAGAACAAGTCTGATGTCAAATGAACGACTCCCCCTAGCGAGATGCAAGGTGAGACAATGAGGTTACAAGGACCATTAACACCATCTTTAGTGGCTTCACTGAGGGAGATCAAACAAGGTCCACTAGGAGAAGACACTTGAAGGTCGTGCTCAGTGTAGCATCGCGTCCAATCACAAAAGAGGTAGTGGATCTCTAACATTTGTGATAAGCTTTTCTGAAGAGGATGGAGAATGAGTCATTCTAGGCCAAGATGACTCTATCATAATTGAATAATCAATATGTCCTAAACGCTCAATTACTTGTTTTTCATATTTTTTTTTTATTTATTTTTAATAAATTTTATTTAAATTAGTTTTGTTATATTTTTAGTATTGTTTAATTGTGTTTTTATTAAGTATTTTGTGTGTTTTTGTTAGGTAATTGTATGCCTAGAATATTGAATGTGCAAAGGAGCAAGAAGAAGAAGAAATTTCACTCCTAAACCAACGCTCAATATCACCTCCAAGGAGTCTGATGTAGCAAAAAATGTTCAACATGGCGTTGGAAATGTATCTTAATTTTCCTACAAGATGAATTACATGTTTCAGATATTTGTAACTCAAGTTATAGCCAGCGCTAAACACTTCAAAAGAGATAGACGCATTTGGGCTTTTATTTAATTGTCCAATTCGCTCAAAATCATAAAATATGTCAAAACTAACTTAATTAAGCCTAATTGAACCTTAAGAAGCCTAGTGAGAGGATTATAAAATGTATAAAATTTTCTTATTAAATTAAAAGTTACACCACACGTATAAAAACATTGAGCACATTGCACACAAACTTAAAAACTCTAAAACTCCAAGAGAATTTAATGTTTTGAAGAGCAATTAGGACAATTTCAAAGAAAACATTCTTGAAGGTCTTTACATCTCAAACCAAGATCTTAATCTCCATAAAAAGGGTTTTGATTTCTCTTTCTTTTTTTTTCTTTATTTAAAAAGGGTTTTCTTTTCAACTCATGGGTTTATATTCTTATATGGGTTTGTTTTTTTAATATGAGTAACTAAACCCATAGCTAGGACTATGAGGGATCTTGTTTTCTTAATTATTTGGGTTTGATTTCTAATTTGATTATGGTAATTTCTTTTTGAGTTTATCATATTTTCTCAAGCTTGTATTCTTATGACCAATTTGATCACTTTTGCCATATGTTAATTCATTGTTTGAACATTCTCCTTCTATTCCTGACCATCATCCATTTAATGAAAATGGATCTATATGGTAAGTCTAGGATTAGATTGGTGAATGACCAAAAACATCGATTTATCCTACCAATGGAATTGACATGTATGTTAGTTCATCTCTTGAATTGAAACTAAATGCATTCTTGATTAATTCAACTAAATGACCAAATAGGTGAATTAAATTAGGAGTAGAATATTGTTTCATCCATGACCAAAGTAGTTAATTCAATAAAATTTGCCTCAATAAGAGAATATTAGCAAAAGAATTACCTTAATCATAATTGAAAGAAAATCACACAAGAATAATTGGATTCAAGTTCAACCATTCATTTATAGGCTCAAAATCTCAGTCTTTTATCTCATTGATTATCTTTTCTTTGTTTAATTGTTCATTGCTTTTGTTTAATTGTTTATTTTGATTTTTATTTTGAATTTCTTTATATTTGAATTGCTTTTGATTGTCTCGAATAACAAAGAGTTTTACTCCTGAATCTAGTAATTATTATTTATTCCTCGTGGGATCATATAAACATGACTCAAGTCATATTACTTGGCGATAGAGTTCACTTTTTTTTTTGGTTTTTTTTACACGCTACCAATAATCACTATAAAGATGGTCAACGTAAGGGTGAAGAGTTTCTTCCCCCAACTAGATAAAGGAGTTCAATGTTAAAAATATTGTTCGAGAAATGCTTCAAAACATAGGGCATCCCTCTCCATTCAACCTTAAACCCTCGACCTCACCAGATTGACCTAAACATAGGTTTCTCAAAGATTGAAAAGATCATAGCCGAGAGGAGCTACTTTGAGATATTTGTAACCCTTGGTGATGACTCCTTGTGAACACCCAATTTTGACCGGGCTAAAAAAAAAATAAACAATAATTAAAACAAAAAAAATCACATTTATTTTTTATTTTCTAACCACTCCATTCACATTCACATTCTCACACCCCACTTCACTCATTCACGTAGCACTAACACAACACTCTTTTCTTCTCATTTTTTTTTTTATTTTATTCCAACCACCCTCACTACCATGCAGTCGAGACCACACTCATGTTCCCACTTAACACACACTCACTCCATTTTTTTTCTTTTCTTTTTTCTACTTTGCTTCCACTCACTCACGTAACACACACTCCTCCTTACTCACTTTAATGCACCTAATATATTCACTTTATTCACCCACTCCATTATACAAGACACACCCATTCCATTATCACGCTCCCATGTTTTCTATACCATAAAAGGGATAGCAGATGATATAGCTTGAGGAGAGGACTCATTTATCCGGGAAAAAGCCAACAAAGGATTTGGATTCACGTCAAAATCCACTGACACTCATCCTCACTATCAAAAACCACCTCTTCATCCTTAAACAAAAAACCATCTTCATCTCCATCAACATCCAAACAACCGCTCCAAAAGTTTTTTTTGTTTTTTTTGTTCACCACCATAACCAAAACCTTTCCACCCACCATCTACCATCATGATTGATCATCCTCTAACCATCCTCACTCCATTTCAAATCAAAACACCACCATAAAGCATGACTCCCCTCTCACCATGCCATGAAAAAATGACCTTTCCCTCATAATCATCTTCCAAACACATATTCATCATCTCTTCCCATCAACCACCAAAAACCCCCTATACCGTGAAAATCACCATCAACCACCTATCTTCCTCTCCTTCACCTACCATCGAACATCAAACTATCATCCACAATAGAAGCTCCCTTAGCATCCACCTTCCATCACCCAAGCATTTTACGCCATCACCTCCCAAAACACACAAATTAATCGAATCCATCCTCTCATCCGACCGTCGACCGCAAATAAAATCGCCTATTTACAACCGATCGTTGAACCCCGATCCTCCAAACTTCACCCCATTCTCATCACCTTCCACCACCATAAGACCACATCACAATAAACCAACCACCGTAATCCTTTAAAAAGGAATCCATCCCCTCACTCACCAACTTCACAAAGCCCACCTTCACCTCCAACTCGACCGTCGAACCATACCATTGTGAATAAACCAACCAACTTCACAAAGCCCACCTTCACCTCTAACCCGAATAAAATAAAAACCATCCCAATAAACTAACCACCTACCTTTCAAATCTCCAAATCACATTTCAAACACCATCACAAAAAATACATCGACCGTCGAAAAATCCAAAAAATCACAAAATAAATCCCCTTTCCGAATAAATAAATCGAACTCAATAACACAAAATCCATCACATCCGACCGTCGGACCCAAAATATAAAGACCACCTACATTCTCCAAAAAATTACCGTCGAACCGTGAGTTCCACTCCTCTCACCGACGAGCCATCCAAACCTCCATCACCATCAACCAAACTCCATCCCCTCACTCGACCATCGAATCCATCCCTTCACTCGACCGTCGAACCACACCCGCAACTACCCAACACCTCAACCCAAAAAATCCACGCAGCCCACCGTGATCACCACCAACACAAGCCACCACTCTTCCATTTTTTTATTAATACGTAAAAAAAAGCAAAGTTTCCACCATTAACTCCAAAAAAAAAAAATCCTCCATATCAACCCATTCATTAGCCACCACTCTTCCATTTTTTTTTTTTTTTTACGTAAAAACTTTTTTTTCAACCATTACCTCCAAAAAATCGTTTTTCCCCCCATCCTCTCAACCTCCATTCTCAATCTCCCTCACCCTTCACTTCCCTATTCACCAACACCATATTTATCATTCACCCCCCAACCTCAAAAAAATTATCCTTTTTTTACCGCAGCACTTTTACTATTCAACCTTCAACTCCCATTCCCTATTCATCTTCACTATCATATATTAACCACCCTTCCATCATCTATTCTCCATTCTCAACAACTATCCTCACCTCCATAAACCACTCATCCTCTCACCAAAATATATTTACCGTGAAAACCTCCATAACCTCCAAGCCATCACCGCGCCTAACCACCACCCTCCAACCGTGACCTCCTCCACACCAACAAACCCATCACTAGCACCCCGTGCACACGTGGAAGCCACCATCTTCACCTCTTTCCTCCTTATCACCATCTCCTCATCACCTTCGAAAATGACCCTTCATCTCCCAAACACCCATGCAAGACCCATAACATAACTCCATCCTTCTCCTCCTCATCACAAACTAAGCTCCTCCTCACCCTCCACCATTCACGTAACCACCATGGCGTAATTACCTTCACCAAGCTCTCACCTCCAACGTGACCACCATGCAAAGGAAACCTCCCATCACCACATTTTGTCCACCTAAACCCCTTGCCAACCATCTCCATCTCCACGTGAACCCCTCCACCTTCAAACTCGCCCACCATCTTCCAAGACAAATCAGCCTCCCCTCTCCACCCAATCGAGTTAACTCACTCACCTTACAATACCTTCAAAAAATAATATACGTAATTTATTACGTTTCCTTTAATTATTACCACCTTATCCCATCTCATAAACCTCCATCTTCACCTTTTCTCCCCACCAACACCATGCACCTATCTACACCCTCACCATTCCAAACCGTGACAACCAACTCGCATACCTCTTCCAAACTCCAAATCATTAAAGCACAACTCGGTGCAACTAAACCCTAATTCCCAAGAAGACCCTTCCTTCATCCTTACCTCCAAACCTCCAAAACCGTGAGCCGCCTCCTAGCAACACCATGCACGCGTGAACTCCACCATTCACGTCGCACCAGTGCCGCCACCACACACGCCTCAACCCATCTCTCCGTCACCCACCGAAGCTCTCCACAACACAAATTGAATCCTCGCGTGCACTCTAAAAATGTAAGATCTCGTCGAATTCTTCACTTTTATAGGCGAATGTCCCTGTGCGCACAGCCGCTTGAATAATTAAATTCAAGAAACGTATGATTAGTTTCCTTCCCATTTGATGTTTTTATTTCATTTTTAAATAATAATTGAAAATGGTTTCGTTTCTTTTTTTTCTTTCTACTTCAATAATTTTTTTATTTGATATAAAAAATAAAACAAAAAAATCACAAAAAAAAAAAATGGTCATTAGATGAGTATTTTAGACCCGATTTCGGGAGAAATTTGGTCATCTTCTTAGCGTTAGTTTTCGGTAAGTTGAGATTAGAATGGTTGATTTTACCTTTAAAAAATTTAAAAACATAAAAAAATATAATAAAGTAAAAACAAAATAATTAAACTTACCAAAAAATAGAATAAAGATAAAAATAAAAAATATTTTGAGTTTATTTGCTTGTGTTATTTAAAAATCATAAAATATGTTTGATGGTGTTTATTGTATGTAATAAGTGTGTTTTATGTGATATTATGATTTTTTTAAAAAATAAAAAATAAAAACTAAAATATAAAAATAAATAAAAATAAAGTGATGATAAAAATATAAAGTAATTGAACCTCCTAAGAAAAGAATAAATTAGGGTTAACCATCTGTGACAAAGAGCTTGTTAATCTTAAAACTTTATAATCATCTAAGTTGGAGCCACCACGGGGAAATTCAATGGGTACACGTCTTAGGACTCCCAGTAAAATCCTGAGAAGGTCTACCTATTCAATTCTTAATTCCCTGAATAACCTTGAGGCCAAGAGGACAGTTAATTCAAATTTTCAAATTTTTTATAAAAGGAACCAACCCACATTATTTTATAAAGAACTACGTAACTTTAGTTCTAATTGCACCAGGGATGGCTCCTCTCGTTACCAGAGAAAGGATGATAAGAAAAAGAGCCTAAGTCCTCGGCGTTAAACACCCTCCCCCGAAGACTGCTCACCACCAAAAACAAATTTTCATAATTTTGTGGTTTCGTTTTGCATAGGTGAGACAGTTACAATGTTTTATAAAGGGGTAAAATAAATATTTTCAAGGATTTAATTTGAGAATTAACGAGGTCCGCTAGGAGAAGACACTTGAAGGTCGTGCTCAGTGTAGCATCGTGCCCAATCACATTAAGTTTCTAACATTTGTTCCCTAAGCATAACCGAGGATGGAGAATCCAATCATTCTGTTCCAAAGACCATTTTCAAAGAAAGGTTTTTCAATTTTTCCAAATTCAAATAAATTATTCGAGAAATGCTCCATTTTCCATTTTCATATTCTAAAACCTTATCGAGTTGACCTCATATTTCCTTAGGAGGCAAGATCCCGGTACTTTAAGATATTTGTAACCTTAGATGAAAAAATAAAGGTGAAGTTTCTAGTGATGGACTGCCCCTCAACTTATAATGTCATCTTAGGGAGGTCATCCTTGAATGCGCTTGGAACAATATTGTCTCCAATGAGGTGGTGACAATGAAGACTGATCAAGCTACAGCAAGGAGCTGTTATATTACAAGTTTGGACCTCTATGAGAAAGACACCAGTAGTGAACATCGTCCTACACCACCTCAAGGGAAGACAAACATCCCTTGATGATGGCAGAGCTCGATGTTCATAGTGAAGTGAAGGAGAAAAGGCCATAACCAGATAGGCAACTAGTGGATGTTCAACTAGGACCACGACCCAACCAAATCACCAAGATCGAAGCAAGCTTGTCCAAAGGAGAATAGAGAAAGTTGATAGATTTCCTCTAAGAAAACAAAGACTTGTTTGCATTAACATCTGCTAACATGTCCGGCCTCGATTCCAACTTCATCTATTTCATCTACCATCGGTTATCGATTTCCTCAAATGTCAAATTGGTAGCGCAGAGGAAGAGAAAAGTGGGACCAGAGCGTTGGAGGGCCATAAAGGAACAAGTCAAGGAGCTACTCAAGGATAGCTTTATTAGGGAAGTATCTTACACCACTTGGTTGTCTAATGTGATTCTGGTTAAGAAGTTTTAAGGAAATAACGTAAGTTTATGGACTACACAAGCCTTAACAAAGCTTGCCCTTATCCACTACCTAACATAGATAAATTGGTTGATGGATTTTCTGGCTATCAATACTTGTCTTTTATGGATGCCGATTCCAGATATAACAAGATTCCTATGCATCCAAAAGATGAGGAGAAAGCAGCCTTTATCATTGAAAGAGCCTGGTACTTCTACAAGGTAATGCCCTTTGGGCTAAAAAATGCAGGAGCCACCTACCAACAGATGATGAATAAGGTCTCTGAAAACTAGATTGGAAGAGTGATTAAAGTCTATATTGATGAAATGATTATGAAGACTCCAACCATGGGTGACCATGTGTCTGACCTCATAAAAGTGTTTGTGCAGCTAAGGAAGCATAACATGAGGTTAAACCTAGAGAAATGTGTGTTTAGGGTCTAGGCTGAAAAGTTTCTAGGGTTCATGCTGACTAACAAAGGGATTAAGGCCAATCTTGACAAGTGTCAAGCTGTCATCATCATGCAAAGCCCCAGTTCTTTAAAGGAAATGCAGCAGCTAACAAACCAGATAGCAGCATTCACCAAGTTCGTCTCTAAGTCAGCTTAAAAAGCTCTACGTACCCTTCTTCAACTCTTAAAGAAGGGAAAATATTTTGAGTGAACTATGGAGTGTGAAGAGGCTTTTTAGAACTTGAAGATTACACTTACCACCTCGCACATTTTGACCAGGCCGGAGGATGGTGAGACTCTATGCCTTTACCTATCAGTTGCAACTGAAGTGGTTAGTTCGGTCCTTGTTCGGGAAACAAATGAGGGTCAAAAGCCTATCTACTTTTGTGAACAATGTGCTATAAGGACCCAAACTCTGCTATTAAAAGATAAAGAACTTGGCATTTGCATGACTCGTTTCAATAAGGAGATTAGGGCAGTACTTTCAATGTCATCTTGTGGTCGAGAGGACGAATCAACCTATTAGATAAGTCATCCACAAGCTTGAACTCGCCGAAAGGATGATAGCATGGTCTGTAGAGTACCTATTATGTTTATGGAGCCTCCAATCCAAAAGAGAGCGGCATAGGAATCATTTTGGAAAATGTCAATGGAGTCACACTTAAGCAATCCCTCAAATTCAAGTTCCCAACATCAAATAATCAAGTAAAGTATGAGGCAATGATAATAAGACTCCTTATAGCAAAAGATCTTGGAGCATCAAAAGTTAGACTTTGTATTGATTCTCAACAGGTAACCTCCCAAGTGTTAGAGGAATACCAAGCAAAGGATCCTCAACTGTAGAGATATCTGATGAAAGCGAAGCAGCTCATAGCGGCGTTCTCTAAAGTCAAGGTTGACCATATTCCTAGAAAGCAAAACTCTAAGGCAGATATCATGTTCAAACTAGCGAGTAAGAAGAGCCCTAGGAATAATAGGTCCGTGATACAAGAAATGTTACTCACCCCAAGCATTTCAGATGACAATATGATGATAGTGATATCGGACATATAGACAACTAGTTAAAGCCCATATTAGCTTACCTGAAGAATGGGGATCTCCCCGAGGATCGAACAGAAGCAAAGAAGGTAGTCGAAAAGGCAGCATAGTACATTGTATTTGATGACAAGCTATACCACAGAGGTTTCTCTCTCTCATTGCTAAAGTGCCTCATCCCAAAAAAAAATCAGTATGTCTTGCTTGAAATTCATAAGATTAACAGTGGACGCCATGTCCTATGTGTAGAATTGCGACAAATGCTAGAAGTTTGCTGATATCCAAAATGCACTACTTGAAGAATTCTCCACGATCTCAGTGCTATGGCCATTTTACAAATGGGGTCTAGATTTGTTGGGACCTTTTTTCCAAGCCCCTAGTCAATTGAAATACTTGGTGATGACAATAGATTACTTCACCAAATGGTTTGATTGCCACTATCACGACAAAAAGGGTCAAGAAGTTTTTTAATAGGCTTATTTGCAAGTATGGGATCCCTGAATCCACTATCACGGATAACAGGACTCAGTTCATGGACAAGAAGTTTCAAGAGATGTGCTTTGATATGTATAACATAATGATTAAGGCGTTTTATAAATCGGAAAACAATGCAACAATTTACCCTAAGTCTTAAATTGATTTTATAATACATATTTTTATTAAGGCGCCTACTTATTGCAATCAATGAAACTATATAGAAGAATAGCGATGGAATAAAATGAGAATTTAATGCTAAGAGCTTATAGATATAGAAAATAAATTGAATATTCTACAAGTACTTTTCCAACAGCTTTTTCTGAAAGCAACATTTAAAAAAATAATTGCAACAACTCCCCCAAATAGTTCATAGAGATGTTTCTGCAATGCAACTTACCACAAAAATAAAAATAAAATATTCATTTGTTTGGTTAAAGGCAACGTTTTGCAACAACTTTTGTAGTTTTTATATATTTTGTCTATGCTAAAATTCCGTTTATATTTATATGTGTGTTCCTATTGTTTCGATAATTACCAGATTCGCTTAACATCCCTGTGTGAATCGTGTATCGAATTACTCATAAAAAAGGTCTTGCAATATAACCATAAAAAGTGCGAACGTTCCTGGTAACTATGGTTGTCTGTGGAAATTATGGTTGTCTCTATCCCAACAATAAAGGTTGTTTCTAACCCAACAATAATTAGAGTAACTCTCAATTTAAAATTTCAAACAAGATAAGTTATTTCCGTTAATTATTATTATCCAAATATAGTATAATGTATCTCTCAAATTTAAATGGCTTACAATTTGTTGGAACCTAAAATCAGTGTATTGAATTTTAGTAATTCGATAAGCTACTACAAAAGAAACGAAAGAAAATTAATTTTGTAAAAGTGCCTCCCTTGGATTAATAATATCTCCACATGAAATTTCAAAGCACAATTATTTTCGGGAATTAAATGAATGCAACAATAACAGATCAGTATTATGAAGTAGCTATGCCTATGCGCATGTTCGCAAATTTCAGCAATTTATTTATCCCCATAAAGGTGGAATGCTCTGCTCGTCCCTGAAAAAGTTTTCAGGATCAACTCTAGCCTTCACTCGTGCCAGCCTTTCAAAATTTTTGTTGAAATATTTCAAACCCCAAGATTTTGCTTCTTCATAGCTTGTGTTTCCTATGTTCACACCCAAATCAAGATCTCTGTAATTCAAATATGCTTGTCTTGGCCACTTTGACACATATGGTGCCATATATGCATATAGTTTTCTTATCCAATCTATATGCTTCGGCGCTTCTTCATTGGAAACCAAATTCACCGAATATTGGATTCCATATAAGTTCCCCTTCCTATGTGGAAATGGAGTTTCTGATTCTGAAATCTCACTCATTCTTCCACCATATGGTGTCAGGATTAAAAATGGTGAATTATTCAAGAGTAGCATCTTCCATAGTCCTTCTAAGCCAAGTAATGGAATGGGTTCGCTCACGTAGTCAGATTTTGCTTTGAAACTTGAGGATGTTGTGTTTCTCCTAAGCAAGACCTCCAAGGATTCATCCAATGAATGACCTGCGAAGAAAAATGCTTGTTACTCTAAGTGGCAAAATCAGAGTGAAAATTTGCAAAAAACGAGGTGAGACCAACTTTAATCAAATGGTAAAAAGTTTGTAGATGTGAGGTGATGTGTGTGTATAAAAGTGTGTTATGAGCTTTACTCACCAGCAAAATAAAGAACAGATTGAATCCAGCTCATCTGGGTCAAGTTGTTGTACTGCAAACCCAATTCTGCAAAACTGTTTTGTATCAAAGGAAGGAGATTCTCAGCTGTCCCAAGATACAATCCTGTGAAAGAAAAAGTAACGGTTTTTCCATCATGAGAAGCTGAATTGCCAACTCCCACAACTGTGTGCAGAAAAAGTTCTGAGGGAAGCTTGTCAGCCATAGTTTGCCACTTTTGGAGAAGTTTACTAGCACCTTGATCCAGGGTCCTTGAGACATCAAAAATTGTCACTGTTGAGGGAACTGGTACAAGCTTGATTTTCCATGCAGTGATGACACCAAAGCTTGACCCTCCCCCTCCTCTTATAGCCCAATACAGATCTTCCCCCATCAATGTTCTATTAAGTATCTTCCCATTAGCATCTATCATCTGAGCATCAATTACATTATCAGCTGCTAGCCCATATTTTCTGAAAATGGTACCAAATCCACCTCCACTGAAGTGTCCTCCAACACCAATTGTAGGGCAACTCCCAGCTGGGAACCCATGGACCTTACTTCTATTTGCAATTGCATAATAGAGTTCTCCAAGAGTAGCACCTGATTGAACCCAAGCACTTTCTTCTTCAATGTTAATGCTTATGGACCTAAGGTTGGTAAGGTCAATGATGAGGAATGGAACATGAGAGACATAAGAAAGGCCCTCATAGTCATGACCCCCACTTCTTACTCTTGCTTGCAAATTGTTTTCCTTTGAGCAGAGAATTGCCAATTGGATGTGGAATAGGGTATGTGGAGTAACAATAAGGTTTGGTTTTGGTACAGAACTGGCCAAGAATCTGGAGTTTCTGATAGAAGACTCCAAAAGAGGTTCATAAGAAGAACTGCTTTTGGTGAATATTATTCCTGAAGTTGTGTTAGCTCCTAAACTTGACTGAAAGCATAGAAGGAAACCTTTCTCAAGGTCAGCAGAACTTGAAGTTGCAGGGAAAATTGATATGAAAATGGAGAAGAATAGGAGAACTAATTTTACATTTGAAGTGGACATTTTTGTCTCCCTACTTGTCTTTCCAACGGATGGCAACTCTGATATTTATAGCCAATTCATGCGGCTACTCATAGTCATGGTATATCTGAATGGGTTTTACAAAAGAAAATGAAGAATTATGATTCTCGAAAATCATCTTTTATTTTATTTTTTTGGTTTATAGTAATCTTTTATTTTCTACCAAATATCAAAAGATCTTTTAGATATTTTTATAAAAAAAATTGAAATCCTCCCAATGAAAGATTTTAAAAATCTAATAAAAATTCATTACTTAACCTCTATTTCTTTTTACCCATCTCCGTTATCTTCTTTGGTTTATCTTTTGATTTCTTTCATTCCCTTCCCTCCCAACTTTCCTTCCCTTTCATGAGTCTACTTAGCCAATGAAATGAAAGTCTTCACTCTTCAGGTCTAACGCGAACAAATACGATTGTATAATCGTTATCAACCATAATTTTTTCACATCATTCTTTTAATATTTTTTACATTAATTAATGAAGCATAAATTTTTAATTAATTATGTATATAAATTAATTAATAAATATCTTATTAATCAATCAATATATATAATTCTCATTAATTAACTAATACATATAATTAATAATGACGTTATTCATCAACCAAAATACTCTAATTTTTATTCAATCCTCTCACAAACTCATTCTGTATCCCACAAAAAAATTATAGTAACATACAGTCTGATTTGATATTTCTCTTACATAAATATACAGTGGACATACAGTAGAAGTATTTGAGTTGACAAAAATTATTTTTTTATAATTAATTATAAATTTATACTTTATTATTTAATATAAAAATAATATTTAAAAAATGATGAAATGACTATTTTTGAATGGTTATTTCTATAATCTCTGCAATAAAAGTCAATTTTGAACACCATGCCACTTATGAAGTCCTAAGAAGACTTTTCCGACAACTTAATTGGCCGTCCTGTTTCAACAGGAAAAGTCGTTGTGGCTTGTTAAGTGATAAGTATACATCTTGATCCACTAATTGTATATCGTGACATGGATCATGGCTATATATTGATGGCTCATTGGATATTCTAGAAACCAGAAAGTATATATATTGATCCACTAATTGTATATCGTGGCATGGATCATGGCTATATATTGATGGCTCATTGGATATTCTAGAAACCAGATAGTATATATATTGATCCACTAATTGTATATCGTGGCATGGGCTATGGTTATATATTGATTATTCATTAAATATTCTGAAAAATAAAAAGATATACATATTGATCCACTAATTATATATCGTGGCATAAATCATGGTTATAAATTGATGACCCATTAATAATTAATGTATCTGTAGTTTTATACGGCAGAAAGGAAGTGTCGTAAATGAACGAATATGTGTCAGACATATACATATTGTCACTAATTTTAATTTTTCATGGACACATTTTTGTATAGGTTTGGAAGAAGAGATTTTTCTCTTTCTAGATAATTTCAATCATTAGATTTTATCTAATGTGTGGATCTCATTGACACGCTCATTATAATTTTTTATAAACTAGAATACATTATATTATAATTTATAAAATTCAGATTAATTAAATACTAAAATTATTAGAGTATTTTATTCAACTCAAACTGTTATTAGTATTATTAATGAGTCTATTGTTATTAAAACATTGTTCATATGTGAGTTTTGTTTTATGAGTCTTATATATGAGTTTGTCATAATAAGTAAGTTCAATTCATTTTAGTTATGTTATATATATAAGGAGATACCCTTATTCTTAAATATTCTAGTACGTATAATTATCTCATTAATGTTGATACATAAGTAACTATTGTGTGATAAGAATGGTATCTCTCCCTCATCGAGATTGATTTTAAGAGTTTCAACAACGACTTCCTCATCGACGTCTTTTCAAAATAACCCTAAAACTCTTTATATATTTTTTTATATCATAAATTTTGAAATTAATGGATCCGTAATATTTTAACAATTGGTATCAGAGATTGATTTTAATCTTAATTATGACTACTAATATTTTGTTTTACCTAAAAATCTTATGAGGTTTAAAATTAAAAAAGCATGAAATCCTAACATATGTGATGTTCTATTCAAATTTTTTATGATTAATTTTGAAAATTGAGTTAGGACTTTTGTAGATCAGGTTATCTTGAATTTAAAAATATATATATTGCATTATAATGTTGTGAATTTACAAAGAATTTTGCTCAAACTTGGAATCCTAAAACGTTTAAATTTTATGATTCGTTTTTCTTTTGGAGATCACTTCAAGAAATTAATTTAGGGTTATTGTGAATCATTTTTTTTTTATGAATCTAACAACATCTGGATCCTGAATCTTGGTTGAGAAACAACCTGGAATTTTAAAAATAGCTTGCGACGTCTTTTTTCATTGTCATTGAGAAAACCTAGAAATTTTTTGCAACAATTTTGAGAATTATCATAGGGGTTTTGAAGATCATTATTTTCAGAATCTAATAGTAGCATAATCCCAATTTTGGTTGAGAGTCAAGAGAGATTTTGAACGCGACTCGTTTCTGGGGAAAACGAGTAGCGTGACCCGTTTATAGGCAACCAAGTGAGGAAGATGAAGGTTTCCTCCCCCGCCTAGTCGCAGCCCCAACATGTGGGGGCACGTGACGCCTGTGTAAATTTTTTTTCCAATTCTATTTTTTGGGTTGTGCTCCACGCACCCTTTTCTATTTTTTGATGAATTTTATTTATTTTTTCATGCCTATTTATTATTTATTCCAAAATTTCTAGAGATTAAAATTATTAAAAATATATGGTATTCTCCTTTTTTGCCTCTAGAAATTTTTATGTATTATTGTGATTTTTCTGAGCATGATATATATTGTAATTTTTGGTGTTATTTTGTGCATAAGTTAATATATAATGTTTTGAAAACTATTTATTTTGTTGTTATTTATGTTATTTGATTCTGACAGTTGCTGTTTAAAGTATCGTGGTACTATTTTGGAACACTTTGCATGATTGTGAGTTCGCCTTCACAGGACCAATTATGTTAAGGTGTCATTTTGTTGATACTTTGTTAATAATGTTGCAGGATTATGTTGATGATGCACTTACCCTATCGATTTGTCCTCATTAATATGATTCCTGATTAATTGTTAAAGGCATTAAGGTTGTGCCCTTAGAGTTCCCAGTATCCTCTCAGTACTAGCTTTAGGGACATCATTTTGATGTTCGTGGGAGTCTACTCATGTGTTATAATTCGGGACCCTTAGACGGGATTACAATTGCATAAGAAAGCTCAATTATGATTATTTGCTTAAATATTATATATGTTGATATACTTGACAAAATCTCTCTTTTATGTATTGCTCTTTCAGCATTATTAATGCAAATGAATGCTATAACAAAATTGAATGGGACCAATTATAAGGATTGGGTAGATTCTATGAAATCGTTCCTTATTGTCTCTAATGTTGATGTTGCTCTCACTGATGATGAACCTCAGGGACTCACAAATGCATATTCTGCTGCAGATAAGAATAAGCATAAAAAGTGGGTTCAATCTAATAAAGTTTATTTGATGACCATGAAATATAGTATAGAAAAGACCATTAAAGAGAGTATTCTTGAAACAAATAATGCTAAGGAGTTTCTCAAATTTGTTGGTGAGAAATTCAATAAGTTTGATAAAAATGAAAAGGCCTACTGCCTCTCTTCGTTAACAAAGACTATATATGATGGTGTGAGTGGTGTTCGTGAACATATTTTGAAGTTTATGAACTGGTACAACAAGTTGAGGTCCATGAAAGTGGTGTTGAGAAAGGATTTCCTAGTCTGACAGGTGTTTGAGTCTCTTTCGGCTAGTTTTGATGTTATGAAAACCACTTACAATGCTTGAAAAGAGGAGCGGACTGTTGAAGAGCTTATATCTGTTCTTACTCAAGAGGAGCAAGCCATGAAGAATGGCAAGACCCATAGTGTTTAGTTTGCTTCCCAAAAAAATGGTGACAAGAAGAAAAAATTTGCTAAAGGGAAGAATAGTAAGCCTTAGTTTAAGAAAAAATGGGAATGATAAGTTTGGATATCCTTCCGGGCCACCTTTTGCTCCTAGTGAGTTTTCTGGTGCAAAGCCCAAATATCAATTTAATAGATATTGTAAGTTCTGTTATATATATGGGCATAAGCAGTCTGATTTTTGAAGTTTAAGAGCTGGCTTGAGAAAAGTAAAGGTAACCCCTTGACTCTAGTGTGTTTTGAATCAAATCTAGTTAATGTTCCTTCAAATACCTAGTGGTAAGATACTAGTGCAACTATTCATATTACAAATTTATTTACAGGAATTCAGAAGTATGAGGAGACTAAGTGAAGGGGAGTTGATGAGCACAATAAGAAATGGGGCTAGAGTCAGAGTAGAACATATAGGAGTGATTTCTTTAAAGTTGTGTACTGGACATGTTTTAGTTTTAAAAGATACAGTTTATGTGCCTTCTATGAAGAGGAATTTGGTTTAGTTTCAGTTTTGGATAGTTGTAGCTACTCTTTCTATTTTGGTAATTAAAAAGTTTCTTTATATTATGATTCTACTCTTGTTGGTTTTGGAGTCTTATCTAATGGTCTATACATTTGGATGTTGATCCCTTTTCTGTTAGTCAACGACAATCAAATATTAATAATGCTGTTGGGAACAAGCATGGTAGAGTTGTTGAAAACTCTTCTATGTTGTGACACAAACGTTTAGGACACATTTCTAGGGAGAGAATGAAGAAGTTGATTAAAGAGAATATTCTTTATGATTTGGATTTCTCTGATTTTGATACCTGTGTTGATTGTATAAAAGAAAAATTTACAGTTAGAGCCAAGAAGAGTGGGGTTACCATGAGTGAAGGAATACTACAGTTAATTCATACAGATATTTGTGGGTCCATTACTCCTATTGCTATGGGTGATTTTACATACTTTATCACCTTTATTGATAATTTCTCAAGCTACAGATGAATTGATTTGTTGCATGAGAAATCTGACTCTTTAGATGCCTTTAAAGCATTTAAAGTCACTGTTGAATTGAAATTTAGTAAGCAAATCAAATGTGTGAGGTCTGATAGGGGTGGTAAGTATTATGGCAGGTATGATGAAATTGGTAGAAATCCTGGACCTTTTGCTAGGTTCTTACAAGACTATGGTATTAAGTTACAGTACATCATGTCTGGCACTCTGCAACAAAATGGAGTTACAGAAAAGTGAAACTGTATTCTTATGGATATAGTGAGATGTATGCTTAGTCATTCTATTCTTCCAAAATTCTTGTGGGGAGATGTCTTGAAGACTGCTGCTTATATATTGAATCATGTGCTAAGTAAATTTGTGCCAAAGACTCCATATGAACTTATGACAGGAAAATGGCCTACTTTGAGGCATTTTCATGTTTGGGGTTGTAGGGCAGATGTGAGACCTTATAACCCACATTTAAAAAAGCTTGATCCCAAAACTCTTAGTGGTTTCTTCATTAGTTATTGTATTGGCTCAAGGAGTTCTAAGTTCTATTGTCCTTCTCATACTACCAGAGTTGTTGAATCGAATCGGGCTGTTTATTTTGAAGGGGACTTAGAGTATGGTGAAACTCAAGAGCTGTGTATTGTTGATTTTAGAGAGGAGCATGTTGTTGTTCCTATTCCTGTTGTACCCTTTTCCAGGGATAATGCCATCTTTTTTTATCCATAATGATGATGTTGTTGATCTTGTTGATAATGTCAATATCCCTTAACAAGTCAAAAATAATGTACAGAATACAAATGTTATTGTGACTCTATTGAGAAGGTCTAAGCAGGTTCCTATATCCACTAAGTCTACTAGATTTGAGGATTATGTTGTGTACCTGTAGGAGCATGAGTTTAATTCAGTTGAGGATTCTGATCTTATTTCCTTTTAAGAGGTCATGGTTAGTCTTGATAGTGCACAATGACTAGTGGCTATAGAGGGTGAGTTAGCTTATATGAGAAAGAATAATATTTGGGAATTGGTGGAGTTGCCCACTGGTTGTAAAACTGTTGATTGCAAATGGGTCTTTAAGACCAAATGTGATGCTAAAGATGAAATTGAGTGGTATAAAGTTAAACTTGTTACTAAGGAATATAACCAGAGGAAAAACATTGATTATAATGAGACTTTCTCACCAGTCTCCACTAAATACTTTTTTTGTATTGTAATGACATTAGTTGCTCATTTTGATTTGGAGTCTTATCAAATAGATGTTAGGACTGCCTTCCTAAATGGTGATTTGTATGAGGATGTGTATATGGATCAACCTGATTGTTTTATTGAAGATAATAAAGATCATATGATATGTAAATTAAGAAGATCCATTTATGGATTGAAATAGGCTCCTAGGAAATGGTACTTGAAATTTGATTATATTGTTAGCTCTCTTGACTTTAAAGAAAATAATGTTGACCAATACATTTAAATAAAGTTTAGTGGGAGCAGATTCATCATTCTTATTTTATATGTTGATGATATATCATTGGCTAGTAATGATGTTAATTTTCTGTATGAGATTAAGCAGATGTTGATAGCGTATTTTGATATAAAAGATCTTGGTGATGTCTCTTTTGTACTAGACATTGAGATTCACCATGATAGATCTCGTGGTATTCTTGGCTTGTATCGGAAAGCTTATATTGAAAGAACTCTGAATAGATTTAATATGAAATCTTGTAATCTTTGTGCTACACCTATTCAAAAAGGTGAAAAACTCTAATACCTAGTGTCCTCAAAATGATAAAGATGTTGTTGAAATGGAGAAGGTCCCATATGCTTCTACTGTTGGCAACCTTATGTATGCTCAAGTTTGTACACGTCCTGATATTGCTTTCGTCGTTAGTGTACTTGGGAGATACTTGAGCAAACATGGTGTGACTCATTAGCAGGCTGCAAAACGAGTTATGAGGTATTTACAGGGTACCAAAGATTATATGCTTCCTTATAGGAGATCAGATTACCTTAAGGTGATAGACTATTTTGATTTTGATTATGGTGGTTATCCATATGACCACAAGTTCACATCAGGATATATCTTTATGTTGGCAAGAAGAGTTATTTCTTGGAAGAGTGTTAAACAGACACTTACAGCTACTTCCACTATGGAGGCAGAGTATATAACTTGTTATGAAGCTACACGTCAAGCGGTATGATTGAAAATTTTAATTACTAAATTTCGTATTGTGGAGAGTATTTCTAGGCCTCTTACTATCTATTATGATAACTTTGCCGTAGTGTGCTTCTCTCAAATTAATAAAAGCTCTAAGCACTCAAAGCATTTTGATACAAAATACATGTTTATTATTAGAGACAAGATTCAGAAGTTTTTAAACTCGTGTCGAGCATATCCCTACAGAACTTATGGCTACAAACCCTCTAACTAAAGGTTTAGCTGTTAAAGTTTTTGTTGATCATGTAACTCGTATAAGTATAGTGAGATCTTTTGATGTTTTGGGTTAGTGAGAGCTTGTTTTGTAATTTTGTTGTGACCTTCATTTTATTATTATGTCTCGAGACCATAAACAATTCTATTGTTCTTATTATCGTTGCCATATTATATTGTTATTATTATTATCTACACAGTTTTGTTTGTTTATGTTATGGCATGTTGTGAAGACATTTTAGACTTAGTCTCATTTTGTTATTGTGCTAAGATGTTTGTTAAAATCTTAGAAAGCATCTTGAGTGGATGTATGAGGCCATTTTATTGGAAAATGCAATTTGATCACATATTGACATACAATTTTGATGTGTTTTCCCATTACTCATATATCATATTTTGTTGGCTCACTAGGATATAAATATCTTGCATGTATGATATCAATACTCCTTCAAGTATGATTTCTTGTAATATTGAGATGGATGCTTGTACTCTCATTTTGGACCAGTTGTTGAGAGTGTTGGCTCGATTTTGACATCATGTTGTGGCCACATATTATTTTATTAATCTAGAGAATTGTTTTCTTATTGAAATAATGTAATATGACTTATGTTATTCAAGTGGGAGAATGTTAGAAATTTTTTATCGAATAGCATAAATCATATTATAATTTTATAAAGCCCAAATTAATTGGATGTGAAAATTATTAGAGCATTTTGTTTAGTCCAAATTGTGATCAATATTGTTAATGGACTTATTGTTGTTAAAACACTGCTCATATGTAAGTTTTGTTTTTATGAGTCTTGTATTTGAGTTTGTCATAGTGGGTAGGTTTAACTCATTTTAACTATTCTATGTATATAATGAGGGACTCTTATTCTTAACCATTCTAATGTCTACAGTTGCTCCATTGATACTGACGTGTAAGCACCTACTGTTGGATATGAATAGTATCTCTCCCTCATCGAGATTGATTTTAAGAGTTTTAATAATAACTTTTTTATTGACAATTTTTCAAGGTAACTCTAATTTTTTTTAATATATTTTGATATATCATAAATTTTGAAATTAATAAGTTCAGAAAATTTTAACAACACTCCCATAAATCAATGAATAAAAATGATGTTGGAGTAACAATATTCTTTCTCCATGTGTACAGTAGAATTCCTCATTTTCCATGGCTTTGTGGATTTGTGATTAGCCATTGACGTATTTTTTTTTTTCTTATATGAGGCCATTGACCTATTTTTGGAGAGCCCCATACGTCATTGGAAAAGGAAAAAAAATAATTTAGAACTTTTCAAATGTACCAAATATGTGGTCTCATATGCAAATAAGTATTATATGAAGAAAGTATTGATAAATATATAAATTGATAACCGAGCCAAACATTTAAAATATTTCTATTATATAATCCAACACAAGTTAAACTCTCCGCAATTAAAGGAATAAATCCCTAAAATTTTATGCATCAATTACTTTAATTTTTAACTTTAAAAAATTAATAAATTAATCTATAAAATTTCAAAATGTTTATCACGTTAATTTTCACATCTTTTGGCGTCAGTTAAATTTGACCGACATGCACACATGACACGTTAAGTGTTAACTTGAATGCTTACATAGCATCTTCTCATCCATAAAACGACGTAACTTTAGTTATTATCCAAAGAAACAAAACTCTAACCCACAAAACGTAATTATTACCCTGACTAATCTAATTTCCTAGTTAGGTTAAAGACACAAAATATCTATGTCGAAACTAAGCGATTCACAAAAACAAAAATGACATAATTAGAATTCAAACTTATAATCGTGTGCCAACTAAAGTTAATACTATAATTATTTATGTTTGGAATATCAGAATTAATGTGTTAGAGATAATACACAAAGATTTTAAGTGTATTTTTTCCCATCTACAATTTTGAGATTTACTCACAACTCTATTTTCCCACCCTCAAAAGATTGTATTTTTTTCTTATCGATTTTTGTTTTTCTTTTTATGTTTGGAATTAAAGATTTTAAGAATTGATTTGATTTTTTTAAAAGAATTGATTTGATTTTTTTACTTGGAAAACTATAAAATAGGATTTTTTTTTTTTAAATTTGAAAAGCCTTTTGTAAACAAAAATTCACTCAAATTTAGTTAGATTTGAGTATATTTGATTTGATATTACTTTCAATTGTTGAAATTGACTTTTTTCCAAGTTAGTTAAGTCATTGACCTATTCTAAATAAGGGTAATAAAGTAAACAAATAAAAAAATCTAATTCATTTTTAATATGTTCTAAATTAGGTAAAATTTTATTTGTAAATCAATTCAAAATTTATTTTTATAATGAGTTTTAAACATATAAATTAATTTCTAAATCAAATCAAATCAAATCAAATTATTCTCAATTTTAAAAGAATCCAAACACAACATTGATTTATTAAAAAGGAATCATGTTTTTTTCTTATTTCTCCTTCCGTGTGCTATATAGAGATTTATGTTTTAGATTATTTTTAATTTATTTTATTTTTGTGTGCCTAATTATAATAAGTTAATATTAAACTTTAACTTGAAAGGAAGTGTTAAAAGGAAATAAAACCATGTAGCAATCATGTTTTTCTTATTTCTCCTTCCATGTGCTATATATAGAGATTTATGTTTTAGATTATTTTAAATTTATTTTATTTTAAGATTTAGGGTTTAGGGGTATTAGAATATCTAAAATATATTTCAGAATTAAATTAGGCTTAATTTTGTATTATATTATAATATTTAATTTATACATAATTAGATATACTATTTTGATTATGTTTAATTGTATTTTCTTCTTTGTATAAATTCCCTCTCCTATAAATAAAAAACTGTATTACACACAATGATTATTCAAAAATATACAGACCATTTAGTATCTTTTGTTCTCCATCTCTATTCTTAACATAGAACTTCCAAAATTATCGTTTCCTAGTGGATAAGAAATTTGTCACAAACTAATCAACTCACTTAAAAGCTTAAACTGTTATGTAAATATGTATAAATAATTTTTATTATATCTCTAACACACCCCTCATGTAATAGTCCTTCTAACTTAAAGAATAGACAAAGCACAAGTTCATTTTTGTCATGTATTGAAATTCAATTTCTTATTTAAAAGAATGGGGTCAACAAGAATCAGATTTAAAACCACTTGATCATAGAAGCTCTAATATTATATTTAAATTAAGTGTGTGTTTAAATTTACTTATTTTGTGTTCAAATCAATTTATAATCAAAAGCTCTCTCAAACTCCCTATGAGAGCTTTTGGAAAAAAATATTTCCCCAAAAATAAGAGTTATCAAATATATACTAATTCTCTTAAAAACTTAAGTTGTTAAGTAAAAATACATAAATAACTTTTATTATATTTCTAATAAAAATTGAGCTGAAAGCTGAATTCAGCTAGAATAAAACTTTAATAATATAACTCTCTTCCTCAGCTACCACTTATTGAACAACGAATTTATATTTTTATGATTTATAAAAAAAAACTTAAATTACAATTAAGAAAGTAACGAGTTCTTACAAAGTTTTAGTTAGATGAGGAAATTGTATACTGAAAAATATGAAGGAAAATTTTGATAAGCATTATTTATATACAATTATTATAATATTATACTTTGTCTTTCTGGGGCTTTAAATTCTTGATATAAACTATAATTTATGAATTTTTTTTTATAAGAAACTTTATGATCGTGATAATGTTAAGAAGACATTGGGGATTCGCAAGAACTGATATAACCTCGGGTTGTGTATTAAGTAATGTATTCGCAATAAACGTGGAATTATAGTAGCTTCAGCCACATGGGTCACGAGACAGTTTTCTTGTCTACTGATTCCCAACTTACACCTGCACATCAGACAAGCGACATTTTATTTTAACCATAATTTTTTTATATATTTTTTATATTATTTTTTATATCATTAATTATATTATTTTTTTATTATTTTTTTCACTTAATCATAATAATTAAAAATAATATGTAAAATAGTGTTTGTTAAAAAATAATATATAAATATCATTTTTCTTTTATTTTGGTCAACTTCTTGGAGATTGTTTAGCTATGAATTCTTAATTAGAAAGCATATCGCTATCCTTCCATTAAGTTTGGCGTAATGGAAATCAAGTTGCTCATAAAACTACAACTACACAGCAATTGCCAATTAGAAGATGTTTCCTTTACCATTCTAGAACCTTTTTTTTTTTTTGACAATTTTTCTTGTTTATTTCTTCATAAAATTTATTTCTTTGGCACTTCAAAATAAATAAAAAATTCTTTGGTCAACAATAAGTATCTCTTCTCCTTCAGATAAATAAAAGTTTAAATTATTGAAATGTAAAAATATCTAATTAACACATCCCATAATATTTAGAATACCTTAAATAATCTTTTAAGAGTTATTTCTTGATCTTATTATATTTATTTATTTATTTTCTTATTTCATTAAGGATAGAGTCTAGTATAAATAGAAGTTATTACTTTATCTTTTGTATCGCAACATCACATTGCATCATATTATATCGTATCAAATCATATCACATTATTCCTATCAATATTATTATTACTATTCTCACTTTACAGCTATTTTTATGTTTTCCTCATTCTCTAATCTTAAACCTAATTCTTTAACATGGTATCAAAGTCACGGAATCCACCTTAAAGAAAGTTTTTAAATTTCACTGTGTAGAGTTCATGAAACTCATCAGAATCATTATTCACCATCTTCATACCAAGATTTAGTTTTGTTGCTTTCCTCATCTTTGTCTTCTCTCACACTCCCCTTTTTGAATCTTGATATGTTCTCTTTTAGTCACAATCGATTTGTTGATAGACTATTCCTTCGTTGTGCTTTAGTCTCGATCGATTTGTTGATAAACTACTCCTCCGTTGCGCTCCTCCACTGCGCTAGAGTCTCCGACCAATTCTGTCTGATCGAGCATCTTTGATCAATTCCATATGATCCAGCATCATTGATTAGTTTTGTTTGATCCAGCATCCCTGAAAGATTGGCTCCGTCTTCGTGTGTTCGTTGCTCCAACCGCGTATCAGTTCCATTTGATCTAGCCTGAAAGATTGGCTTCCTTTGGCACACTATAATTTTTGTTTTATTTTCTATTTTGTGTGTTTAATTGTAACAAAATAAAGCTAGGGAGAGTCTTAGAATATCTAGAACTTATTTTATAATATCTTAATTGTATATTAAAATATTTTAGAGTATCTTAGATAGATGATTTCTTAAGAATTATTTCTTGATCTTATTATATTTCTTAATTTATTTGCTTATTTAATTAGGGATAGAGTTTAGTATAAATAAGGATTATTATTTTATTTTTTGTATCACAATATCACATCATATCATATCACATCATATTAAATTATATCACATTATTCCTATCAATATTATTCTCACTTTACAATTATTTCTCTGTTTTCCCTATTTCCTAATCCTAATCCTAATTCTTCAACACGAAAAAAACTAAAATACGCTAATCATATATTATATGCATTCCTTGATCTTAGCTGAAAATAAAATTCTGAAATTTAAACAAAATATGACTTTCAAATACAATTGAGTAACTTATTGGAGTCAATTGGTTATAATTTTTTTTGGAGATTGAGATAAAAAGAAAATATAAAACTTGTTTATTGTGATCATGTTATTTTTCATTTCCATTACCTATCAATATTAAAACTTCATCTGGTAAATATCTTGAAATTAAAATATAAAGGAAAAGGCTACTTATGAAAAAATTAATAATAAACTTCATATTTGATGTATGCATGGAAAATATTTTAAATCATAGACAAAGTGTATGTTTAGGATATTTGTGAAAATTAAATTATTTCATTAATCGATTATTGTATAAATTTTTTTGTTATAACGCATTGTTCACCTTGTCCTTTATCGGAAAATTCTCATAATATACTTAATAATATTCATAATTGAGACATTAAAATCTTAATTTTATTACATTATATATTATATATTATATATTATATATTATATTATATATTTATATATTTTTATCGTATTATTTTCTAAATCGGAAAACAACGCAACAGTTTACCTTAAATCTTAAATTGATTTTATAATATTATTTTTTAAATCAATCAATATCAATTTTTCTTAAATGGACTTTATCCATTTAATTTAAATGCTTCCCAATATCTTATATCAATATTTTCTAAACAATCAAAATCAATATTCATAATTGGGACATCAATTCTTTAATTTTATTTTATGATATTTTCTATGGTATTATTTTCTTTATTTCATTAAATATATATTTTTTACTTAAGGCTGAACCTCGTGCTAACATATATCACTTTCTTCATCTAGATTATCCTTCTTTATATACCACAAAAAACTTGATTAGATTATATTCAATTTAATATGATTGCCAATACATTATTTTCAATTAAAATGAATAAATGTTATTTGTAATTTTTTAAATAATTTTGAAATTTGAAATTATGTTAACTTACTATTTAAGTAAAGGAAAATAAGGTGCGAAAAATTGAAGGTTATAAAAGTGACACCCCACATCAGAAAATTCTTGTTCTTACTGTCTTCCTTGTTCTTATATAAGGAATTGGTTTCCATCAACAAAATGTGAGTCGAGGTAATAAGTAATATTAATCTCTTGAGACGAGACATCGACTCATGCGCATTCAAATATCAGGACAGCAACTTTTATGGAGAAACCTCATAACTCTCATACCCAATTGTTTAAAAAAATCTTTGGTTTCCATGTGCTTGACCCATCCAAAAATAACTAGACTTGGGCTCACTATAAAATTTTGGGCTAAGTTGCTTTAGTTAAATATTTTATTCTATTCCTTAGTTTCACGAGCGCACACAACAACATTAAATTATTTTCATTAAAGGATTCAATTTTAGAATGTATGCACTCACGAACCAAATAAAGCAATTTAACTAAAGCAACTTAGGCTCAAAACTTTGTAGTAAGCCCAAGTTTAGCTTCCTTTTCGGATGGTTCAAGCGCATAGAAATTTCTTTTTGTAGAAAAAAAAAATAGCACACAGAAACCAATTCTTTATAATAGGACAGGAATAGAGTAAGAACAATTTTTTTTCAATGTGGGACAAGGTGAAGAATGTGGTTTTATCAAGGTGGGACAATGACATGGATTGAAACAAATACACTTTATATACATAAGTATTTACATTAACACTTAATAAAGAATTTCTTTGTAAATCAATTAAAAAAAGATTTTTTTTTTGTAAATTTATACTGTCAATACAAATATAATTTTATTATTTAAATACTTGAAATACGATATCTTTATAACATCTCACTTATATATGAGTATGTTACAGATCTTTCATATGTGGATACAATATCCCATGAAAAATCGTATTTGAGATGTATAAAAAACAAAGTCTCACGTGATACCTACCATCTGACTGTAAAACAGATTTACATGACAATAAACTTGCTGACATTATTCTTACTTAAAATCAATTCAGATAAAATTTCTACAACATATGCCAGGAATCGAAAGTTTCCTGTAACCTAAAATGTAACAGTAACTGGCTTTAAACACACTGTTTTTCTTACCACATAATTAAATTATTATGATACACAAACAATTACAGAACTTCATCATTTCAGAGCCATCACTCTAGCTCTTCTGATGTGGCAGCGTAGGGATGCTTTGTTCGTTTCTGAAGAAATTGCCAGGATCAACCTGAGTCTTGATTCGAACCAACCTGTCAAAATTATCCTTAAAATACTCCACTCCATAAACTCTGCCTTCAGCGTAGCTCTTCTTACCATTGTGGTTGATACCCAAGTCAAGATCCTTATAATTGAAGAAAGCCTCTCTTGGGTTCTTAGACACAAAAGGAGTCATGTATTTATGAAGTTTCCTTGTCAAGTTTATGTAGTGTTCTGCTACCTCTTTCCCAGGTTTGTTCCAGTTTGCTTGGTATTGAACCTTCCATAGGTTCCCAGCTCTGTGAGGGAAAGGAGTTGCTGTAGAAGGAACCTCAGCCATTCTTCCACCATAAGGATTGAAATATAGTATTGCATCCACCAATTTTATCATCTTCTTCCAAATCCCTTCCAAACCCTCTTTGGGAATTGGTTTCTTTACATAGTCAGATTTCCTTTTCAAGTAGTTGAGGGATTGAGGTTGTCTATCTAGTAAAATCTCAACGGGTGTAGCAATATCAATGTTTGTCCAAAACAACACTGATCTTAACCAACTTGTTTCAATGCAATCCGATTGCTTCAAACCCAATTCAGGGAAGCTCTTATTCATGAGAGAAAGAAGACTTTTGGAGTCACCAAGGAATAAGGCTATGAATGTAGCCCTAACAGTTTTTGTTCCATTTTGTGTACCGTTTACCACGTCCAAGATGAGCCTAATGAAGAGGTCATTGTCAACGTTTGGTGCAACATGTTGCCATTTATAAACTATGTCTGTGGCATTTTGCTCTAGGGTCCTCGTAACTTGGAAGACAGTGACTGTTTCAGGAACTCGAACTAGCTTGAATTTGTAGGAAAGTACCACTCCAAAGCTAGCTCCACCACCACCTCTTATAGCCCAAAAGAGATCTTCACCCATAGATTTTCTATCAAGCAACCTTCCATGAACATCTACTATTTGTGCATCAATAACATTATCCACTGAGAGACCATATTTTCTCATCATGTTGCCATAGCCACCACCACTAATGTGGCCTCCTACCCCAACAGTGGGACAAACCCCAGCTGGGAATGCATGAGTCTTGCTCTTCTCAGCAATTCTATAGTAAACTTCACCAAGGGTTGCACCAGCTTGGACTGAAGCTGTCTCATTGGCTATGTCAACCTCAATGGCATGGAGACTGAACATGTCAAGGATGAAGAATGGAACCTCAGCTACATATGACACGCCTTCATAGTCGTGGCCACCACTACGGATTTTCATCTGCAAGTTGTGCCTTTGAGCACATATAATGGCTGCTTGTACGTGGGATACATGTAATGCAGTGAGTATAAGGTATGGTTTCCGGGTTGTGGAGGTGTTGAAACGAAGGTTTCTAATGTAGGCTTGCAAGACTGAAGAGAATGAGGAGTTGCTTGGGGTGAAAATTGCTGAAGTTATGGGGTGAGAGGGTTCAGAATGGTTTACAAGGCAATGAATGAAAGTGTTATGTGCTGAATTTTTAGCTGAAGCTGATAATGGAAGAGAAAGCAACACAACAATGGGAAGCAATGATAGTAGTATTCTAGGAGGAGCAAGGATTCCCATTTTTGCTTATCCTATAATTATGTCTTTGTTTCTATTTCTAACAAAGATATAGGATGATGTGTTTTTTTGTGAGTCTATAGGGCATGATCTGAATTGAAATTTATAAGCTATGTTTGGCAATGAAAAAAATATTAAAGAATATAAATGAGAAGATTATTTTGGTTACCTCCCAATTTGACCAAAGAATATTCAAAAACACAAACAGATAATGCAAAAATATTTTTTGAACATATGAAATAGACACTTATAAGGGACACCATATCCCAATATGAATATGACTAGATATTATCATAAATTATATATCATATTAGAATGAATGTTACTATATATAAATGTGAATGAAGTGTTATATTTTGAGTATTGAAATAACCTAACTAATAAATAACATGACCGTATTACTCACCGACCTTGCAAAATATGATTTGTTAACTATTTATTTCTGAAAGCTACGTCGTAGGATATGACGGTTTTCGGCTTTCGCACATGATTTTGATTATTTCGCAAGTTACCAGTTGCCACCTCTGCGTGCCGTCGGCTTCTAGAACAGTGGTTTCCTGGTGGTGATTCAAACATTGTTTTGATATTTATATTTTGGCTGTGCTTAATTCGCAACTTGAGATAGATATAATTAATCAATGGTCGAAACATAACTTTAATTACACTGATCCTTAAACTATTTTTCTTTTGGAAAAACGCTTCAATGTAAAGTTGGATTCCCTTCTCAAAATATTCCGAATTCAATTCAGCACGAATGATTTTGTTTAGGGTATGTTGACGGAGTTTGAAGGGAAATGAAAGTGATGGCAAATTTTTCATTTTTAGTAAATATTTTCTTTATTTGAGAATTTTATTAATTGAAAAAAAAAACAAAATGTGAGATTAACATATAATTTTCTAATCATCACTTATTTAGTTTTATAAATTTTTATCCCTCTTTTTTCCTCTAAACTCTTTTATCCAAATATACCCTTAAGTTTAAGTTTAAGTTTCTTGGGACTGTTTCGAGGAATACTATATATAAAAATTACAATTTAATTTTGATACATTATTAGTATAATATGTTTTACATTATATATTAATCGTTCATATATTATTATATATGCGACTTTTGAGATAGTTATTATGAGATTCAAATATTTTTAATGATATAATAATATATGATTGAACAAAGTATAAAAAACTTTTGCATTAATAATATATTCAAATTAAATCCTAAAGCTTATGCATTTACTTCATTAAAACATTGAGGATTATTATTGTTAATTGTTTCTAGGTTTACTATACAAAAGATTAACTGCTACAAGCATATTTAGAATATTTTTTTAAGAAAAAGATCGCATATAAGTCTTCAAGCTGTAATTTGAGGTTTATAAAAACACCCTTAAGTTTAAGTTTTTGTTATTTGGGACTATTGTGAGGAGTACTATATATAAAAATTAGAGTTTAATTTTAATACATTATCATTATAAAATATTTTACACTATATATTAATCAGTTATACATTATTATATATGTAATTTTTGATGTAATTATTGTGAAGTTCTAACATTTTTAATAATATGGTAAAACATGATTAAATGAAAGTATAAATTTTTTTTATACTAACAGTGTATTTAAATTAAATCCTAAAACTTTGTGTTTATTTCATTAAAACATTGAAGATTATTGTTTTTAATTGTTTTTAGGTTTTGCTGTATAAAAGATTAACTGCTACAAGCATATTTAGAATATTTTAAAAAAAATATCGCATATAAGTCTTCAAGTTGTAATTTGAGGCTTATAAATTTTAGACTACTCAGGCAGACCATTATATTTATAATCACGAAGGTAATATGTTGAGTTCAATGCTTAAGATCTCTCTTATTATAATCTATTTTATACATATCATATATGTTTATTTGTACCCCAAAAAAATATATCATACATGTTTATAAAGTTTATCTTACATACAACAAATTGATAGTTTTGTTTAAAAAGAAAAAAAAGAACACTCAAAAATTGGACTTCAAAACTGACGTAAAACTGTTGGATTAATTAGTTTTAGATTTTAACACAAGATAATGTTTATAAAGATAATCATAGATATCTTTACCTGCATTACTATTTGACTAACCTTTTGTGACTAAAAAGTGGTCCCAACATGTAATCGTAGATAATTAATTAAATTCTAATTTATTATTCAAATCAGCGGCATTTTCTGACAATTTATACTTCAACTTTCGTGGTCAAATCACCAATTTTTTATCAGCTGTTATCTATTCATTGAATTCACATAGTCTTTGAACTACAAAAAAGAAAAATTGTATACATTAACTAGGTTTGAATCTTAACATATGTTCATTAAAAACCTTTGAGTACGTAGACTTTTTGGTATATGTCAAGATTGATCGGAGCATATTTAGCTTAATGAAACTCTGCTAATTATCAATGCCAACGGCATTTGCGCTGGTGTTGAGTGCGTTATTAGGAAGGTTGACTTATTAAACACGTCATAGAGCAATGATGATATCTCAAAAGGATCGTAATCATTTGCATTTGAAAGTCTAATTCTTTATATTTTTGTCACGTTTGCACTTTGAGTTTATCTTTAAAGTTTTAAATGTTTAATCGCAGCTTATTCTAAATTTTTAGGACAACTTTGTTGAGAGATGTATTATGGAGATATTTTCATCTTAAGCCTTTACACAATCTTATAATACCTTTGACTTCTTAAACAAATAATTTTTTCATTTGTGACATATAGTATATATCGTTTTTGTCAGACAATTTATTGGGGGGGCGGGGGCGGGGCGGGGAACTTCTTGGTGTGCATGTTGTTTGAGTTGAATTCCTGCTGCCTCCTTATTTATTTTTTATGCGACATGGGTTTGGAGATATAATTATTAGAGTTGTGCCATTTAGCACAAGGCCAATCAACGAATCCAGGTATGAGTGAGAAAAATGGGAATCATGGAAGAGAAAAATGGGAAAGAGAGAGTGAGAAAAAAGTGGATGCGAGAGAAATGAATAAAAACTGCAACAACCAAAACCGTTTGTGCAAAAACTACGAATTGATTTTCGTACCACTTAACATTATTCTTATTATTATCAAGTTTTAACTTGAAGTCTCATTTGTAAGAATTAAAGCTTTTTTACCAAACTGTTATTAGTGGTAAAACTGTTTATTAAAATGTCATTTTTTTTAAATTATTTATTAAAATATCATTCTTTTAAAATTATATATCAAACTGTCACTCTTTTATTCAATGTGACATTTTTTAATATTTTTTTATCACATAAAATGCGCTAAACAGGATGGCGTATCCACGAAGATTACGCCAATGCGCTTGGCGTAATATTTATGGATGCGTCATCCTGTTTGGCACATCATACATGGATTTGTCATCTGTGATAACATATTTATATAGAATACGCCAAGCTTGTTGACGTAACTAAGGCAAATACGTCATTTAGCTTGGCGCAATCCATACACGGCCAAGTTAGACAAAAGCATTTCCAAGTTAAACACGACCGTATCTCTTTAAAAAAATTAGACAAAAGCGTTTTGCAAGTTAGACACAGCTGTGTCTAACTCCTCAATCGCTTACAAGGTCCTGTTTAAGAAAAAATGATATTCTTTTACTCCGAAAACGCGATGTCTTCACATGCTTTCACTCCAAATGTGATAAATCTCATTCAATTTACAAAAATGAAGACAATGATAAGGATCTATATAAAATTCACCAATAAACATAAGTAAATCACCATAATTTATATTGTTTAAGACTATAAAATATAGGTTTATAAACCGCAATATAGGTTTACTATAACACCAAACCTATACTCATTTGCTTGTCACAACAAGAGTCTTTAAAGTCAAAAAAGTTTTTTTTTTTTTGTGTCTATTCCTGCATGTTTATTTGAGGAAAAAAATTATTTTTTTAATGTTTATTTAGTGAGTACTCTCCCAATCATGACCCTCTCAAATTCAAACTCGTAAGCTCTATAAATGCTCTCCATCTTGTAAACCCTTATGCACATATTGTAATGGGACAATTGCCACAGAAGCACACGTAGCAATCGTATAAGAGCATGGAAAATGCAATGCTTGAAACATCCCACAGTCACACCAGCCTTCTTCTAGGTTTAAAGTATATGAAACTCTACCCTGTTGTGTTACAAGGTTAAAAGCCTCTTCAACCATGAACTTGATGTTCTCTCTATTGTACCGACAAACTTGGTGTGAGCTCGCCTTTGCCATGTTGATTCTCTAGTGCTTCAATAAGTCATCACTTCATTCCTGTCCATTTGTCATCATTTTCGCATTCACCTCATCTTTTCGGTTGACAAAGTATTCTACCAATTTGGTATATGTCAACTGAACCAATGCAGTTATAGGTAGATTTCTACCCTTCAACACTCCGTTGATGCACTCTAACAAATTGATAGTCATATGACTGTATCTGCTGCTACCATCATATGCTAAACTCCATTTTTCTTTTGGAAATGCATTAATCCAATTTGCCATCTCAGTAGTAGCTGTCAACTTCTCTAGCCTAGCATCAAACTTGAATGCAATTGGTTCATACCCTAATACAACAAATGGATTGAGTTGGTATTAGGAACTAACTGTTAGTATAATAAATTAAAATACAAGTTAAAAATTTTAAATACCTGTGCTAATCAAATATCTTTTCAACTCTTTATTCTAGAATCTAGAGTTAAAATTGGAACCAATGTGTTGTATGCAGTAGACATGATACGCAGTCGGCGGCTGTCATCCAAGATTTTCATTTGCCACTGATTGTAAGATGCCTTGATGTCAATCAGATATCAAGCACAAGCCCTCTTGTTGTGTGACATGTTCCCGAAGGTGGGCTAAGAACCAACTCCAAGTATCCTTTATCTCCCATTTCACAATGGCAAAGACAATTGTCAAAGGTTTTCTATCTCCATCTTAGGTTGTTGCAATTAACAACTTGTGACGGTATTTGCCATACAAATGAGTAGCATCAATCTGAACAATGAGCTTGCAGTATTGGAAGCCAACAACACATAGTCTAAATGTCTAGAATAATCGAAGAAACACTCTTTTCGAAGGATCAAGTTGGTTATGCACAAAACATTCATCGTCTTGCAACTCCACCACTGTGCTTTCCATGTCTCTTCTCATAGCCGCTATCCATCTGGGTAACTCCTCATAAGATTTGTCCTAATCCCCAAAAACATTCACAATGGCCAATTGTTTTGCCTTCCAGGCTTTTCGATATAAAACTTGGTAACCGAATTGGTTTCAAATCCTTTCAACAATTTAAGCATACAGGTGCATTGAGTTTTTTTCTAACCATCTCCAAAATGCAAGAGTAGATCATACGAGAGTCCAGCTTGCGGTGATCTAATGACACAGCTGGGTTGACACAGCTGTGAGGTCCATTATATTTTGTAATCTGCCATGAATTTGACCTCTTATTTTGTATGACCCTAACTCTCCAATTACAACCTTCGTCAAAACTAGGACACTTAATAGTTAGTCTTCGTGAATCAGAATCTTCAATATTGTACTCCTGATGCCTGCGAATTGAATAATGTTTGAGGGCCAACTTTACGATATCTTTTGATGAAAATTGCAAGCCAACATAGAATTCATCATTTATGCTCCAAGTCCCATAACTATCTAATTCAGGCAAGTTATGAAGATTATTCAATGCATCCCAATTGATCTGAGAAAATTGAGGGCATGGTGGCACAAACACAGATTCAGGGCCTGGAGGCATAAACATGAATTAAGGAGCAATAGATAATGGAACTTGTAAATTTTCTTCTACATCAAAGTTTTCTGCCTCTGTGTTAATGTTTGAGTCATCAGCCTCAGTTAACTGCTCTTCATATTCACTTGTATCCCATACTGCATCTCTGACAAGTGGGTTATCAGCTTCAACCATTGCATCACCAATAACAATCATATTGCATGACTCAGCTGGATTAGAAGGAGCAACTTGAGATTCTGTTTCACCAGGAGCTTCAACATGCTCTTCATGCCCACTTGTTTCTACCTTAATATACAATTTCATCGAGGCCATGTTTGGAGTTTGAAAGAAGGAATCTATCATGTATTTTACATCATCATCGTCTTCTAATAGAAGACCTATCCATCTCCATAGATTGTAGCATTGTGAACATCGATAGATAACCTTTGATACATATACATTTGCTTGGATCCTCAACTTTGAATGAATCTTAATTTTCAAGGCATCCAAAATCATATTGGCTGTGATCACAACAGGTCTAGGAGGAGGACATTGGTACATGAGACCCTCTTCACCATCATACATTGTCTCATTGAAATAAATGTGCACATTAAGGGGTTTTATCATGTTAATTCTAATTCTGAATAATAACAATTCAACACATATGCAATCAATTTACATGTGTCAATTACAACAAAATTGCACTTCTAACAATGAATTTATATTATTATTATTTTATGTACAAAAAACTTCATAAGCCCTACTAATTTGAATTAAACTATATTTAGTTAATTAAACCATGTCAAGTACTCAAGAAAAAAATTCATACTATTATTTTATATATAAATAATTCATATAATTCACACTACGTATCATATTAATTACATTATTAATTAGTCAAGAAAAAAATTTGTAAACCTCTAAATATGTATAAAATAACATAAATGTATAATTAACATTAATATAATAAAAAACAGCCAATAAATCATAAACAAAAAAATTCAAACATTATAATAAATACTTACATATAAGGAATAATATCTGAATATGATCAAATCAAGATCCAGACACTATTTCTAGTAGCAAATGTCAAATGAATTAGGTGATAGAGAGTTTAGAGAGAAGAAATTTGTAGAGAGAGTGTGAGAATTGAGAAAATGGAGTGAATGACACGAATGGATGAGGGGGGCTAAATATATAGCCATGTTACGCCAAACATGTTGGCGTATTTGGCTTAGTTACGCCAAGTGTGTTGGTGTATTCAGTGTAAAATCCACGTATGATGTGCCAAACAGGAAGGTGCATCTATGAAGATTACGCCAACGAGCTTGGACAAAAAATATTTAAAAATATCACGTTAGATAAAAATGTGACATTTTTTGTATATAGTTTCAAAAGAGTGACATTTTGATAAATAGTTTAAAAAAATAGTAGTTTGATAAAAAAAAGCTCATATATTATTTCATATCTACATAATTTTTACCGTCTGATTATACCTAGTTTTACATATTTTTTTTACTTATATACACTTTAATTTTACCACTTAGACAAATAAGAAAGATGTGAAGGATTTAGTTATATGTAGTAAACATTTTCCTCAAAAAAAAAAAAAAAAAAAAGATAGCCATACCATGTAGATTCTTCGCCACTTGTGATTATAATAAAAAATCTAATCATTATATTAAAGATCAGTTTCCTTTAAAATATAAACTGTTGAATTCACGTTTAAGAATAATTTTTTTGGTCATAATTCATCTTTTAATTATACTATTAATTATTGTCAATTTAAGTTACCTACTTCAGTTTTTATTTTAATTATTTTGAACTACATGCATACAAACAAAGTCACTAGTTTTATACAACGTTCAATATGTAAAGAATTTCATGAAAGGGATAGCATGAAGGGAAAGGGGACTAATATTACAACCGCATAGTGATAGGGATCAATATCGATCATATCTTTATAATTTTCATTTTCCAACGAAAATGTAAAAGAAAATTATACCTATGCAACTTTTGTTTTTGTCATTTGTATACAGTGATTTTTTATTTTATTTTATCAAGATATCTTTACATGCATTACTATTTGACGAACCCTTTTGTGACTAAAAAGTGGTCCCAACATATAACCATAAATAATTAATTAAATTCTAATTTATATTCAAATCAGCGGCATTTTCTGACAATATATACTTCAACTCTCGTGGTCAAATCACCAATTTTTTCTCAGCTGTTATCTATTCATTGAATTCACATAGTCTTTGAACTACAAAAAGGAAAATTGTATGCATTAACTAGGTTTGAATCTTTACATATGTTCATTAAAAACCTTTGAGTACGTAGACTTTTTGGTATATGTCAAGATTGATCGGAGCATATTTAGCTTACTGAAACTCTGCTAATTATTAATGTCAACGGCATTTGTGCTGGTGTTGAGTGCGTTATTAGGAAGGTTGACTTATTAAACACGTCATAGAGCAATGATAATATCTCAAAAGGATGGTAATCGTTTGCATTTGAAAGTCTACCTCTTTATATTGTTGTCACGTTTGCACTTTGAGTTTATCTTTAAAGTTTTAAATGTTTAATGGCAGCCTATTCTAAATTTTTAGACACAACTTTGTTGAGAGATGTATTATGGAGATATTTTCATCTTAAACCTTTACACAAATCTTATAATACCTTTGACTTCAGAAACAAATAATTTTTTCATGTGTGACATATAGTTTATATCGTTTTTGTCAGACAATTTATATTTTGGTCCATGTTCGTATTGCTTGCAACATGGGAAATACATTCAAGTGCGAAACCTGTTCCCAGCCCAAAAGGGGGGGGGGGGGGGAACTTCTTGGTATGCATGTTGTTTGAGTTGAATTCCTGCTGCCTCCTTATTTATTTTTTAAGCCACATGGGTTCGGAGATATTATTATTAGAGTTGTGCCATTTAGTACAAAGTCAATCAACGAATCCAGGTACGAGTGAGAAAAATGGGAATCATGGAAGAGAAAAAAGGGAAACAGAGAGTGAGAAAAAAAGTGGAAGGGAGAGAAATGAATAAAATTAACCTGCAACAATCAAAACCGTTTGTGCAATATTAATTGAAGGATAATATTTTGAAAAACATTTTATTTTAAAAACGACTCTAGGATTAATAAGTAAATTTCACAACATTATCACGATTTTAGAAAACAACGATGTATGAAATAACACCTTCAAATTAATCCTACCCTTACCACTGACAATACCAAATCATAGTGACAATTATACCCTTTATTAATGTAAGACCTTCCATGGTCATAAGCATAATTTTTTTCATTTTCAAGTTTGAAAATCTTCCAAATTTCTGCTACAATTGTAGGAGCTTAATTTGGTCTCCTTCAAAAGGATAGTGAATGCCATGAGAATACAGATGGCGCTCATCCATATGGGCACTTGATCGTGCTTATGATGGCATGGAGCACAAAGTCAAAGTCAACCAATTCCACAAGAGTTTTCTAGCTAATTCGTTAAGTTAGTAACTAAGAAGAGTTCATGCACCTAGTCCATCTGACTGTGTAATTGGTCCTTTTATTGAATGGACGTTCAGTGTGCCTCAACATATGTGAAATAGCAAACAATCATCAATATTAACACATACTCAAAAGAAGCCTCCCCCCCCCCCCCCCTGAAATTGTTATGAACCTTTATGTGATGTGGGAGATTTAGTTGTAACAAAATGCCATATGGCATTGGGAGCTGAAAATGGGGAAACAACTAGAGGGAGGATAAAATGTAAAGAATGGGTGAGAATTGGGGTTATATGAAGAATTTGAGTTGAATGCGGACCTTCTCTTCATCTCTTTCTTCCTCCCTTAGGTCCTATCTTCTTCTTTCTATGTGGACCTCTATTTCTCTTTTACTTTCTAGTTCTCTTAGTTCAGTATCACTGCCATTCCATAAACACCATAGTGCATTATTTGTCGTTGATGCCTTGGTCATGAAGACACACTTGAACTGGGCATTCTGTATTCAGGTGAAATTTTTAGTGTAACAGCTGAATATTTCTTATTGGGCATTTGAATTCGGGCTAAAAGATGCCCTATTTCCATTAAAAGATAACAATGATGGTGGGTACATGAATGGAGCTTTTGATACTGTTGGTAGTTTTGAATGGATAAAGGAAAAGGCTTATCAAGATTCAAACTATGTCGTCAACTGCTTCTCCCCGAGAGTTGGAAGTTTGAAACGAAGAAGAGCCAGAGCACCTACACATTTGGAGCTAATAACAATATATTTTATCCATTTAATAATCCTCTCAGTGGGTTTCTTAAGGTTCAATTGGGCTTAATTAAGTTGATTCTTTCACATTTTATGATATTGAGCTTAATTGGATCATTGAAGGAATTATTACATGAATTGACCTTAATTTGTCTATTTGGCAATGTTCAATAAATTAGCTATAATCCGAGTTGCATATATTTGATTGATGTGATTCTGGTCTTGTAAGAAAGCTAAGACAATTCTCTATAACTTTCATGAAGACCTCAAGAGCATAATCACACGTTTAGATAATTTAAATTAAAGTGAAATCAAGATCCAAAATGTTGATCCTGACAGCTTGACATCTGCGCACTCATTAGCCCATTTCTTGAGCTATAGGAGTTCAATTGACACCAAACTAAATCCAAATGAAAGCCAAGACCCAAATTTACAACTTTCATAAGAACACAAGAGCATATTTGGATGTCTAATAGGTCATCTTAGGCCTAAAATTTAGAACAAATGTGCTATTGCTGGAACTCGAATACTGTGCAAATATTAAGCCATATCTTAGGCTGTAGGGATCAGATTGTGATGAAACTAGTGGCATTGGAAATCTGAGACAAAACCCTTCAACTTTTATGAAGACCACTTGTACAATAGGTGACACTATGATAGAGTTATAGTCATGTGAAGACAGCTGAAATGGTTAACCGAGGAGACAAGCATGGCAATAATCCACCCACTCATCCACTCACTCATTAACAACTCCATTGTCATGTTCCACTCATCCACCCACTCATTAAACAACTCTTTTGTCATTGTGTGCCCTTCATGCTCTATAAAAGGGCACCATTGGTTGTTCATTAGAATCGTCTTGGTTTAGAGATCAAGATCATGTTCTTGTATTAGTTATTTCTCTTGTTGTAGTTTTTTTTTTAAATAGAAATTATGTGTAGCATTATCTTCTTCTTCTCTCTTTCTTTCTTCTTTTTTATGAGTAACAAATTTTTATTTTACGTGGGTGAGAAAGTGAAGCTTTTGGCAATGAAACAAAGTTAGATTAATCTCTTTCTTGTGCTTGAATGATATATTATCAAGTGATCATTATATGTGTTGTATTTTATTTCTAATCAATTTAGAAACCCTCCTTGTAAAGTGGAGATCTTGATTTATTGTAGACAAGAAATTGACATAATGAATGCTTGAACCCATTTATAAGTTTTGGTGTTAGAAACCCTCATTGTAAAGTAGAGATCTTGATTCGTTGTAGACAAAAGATTGGTACAATGAATGCTTAAACTCATTTACAAGTGTTAGTGTTAGTAATTAAATGAATCATAATATAACTACATATATAATCTTAAATGAACTTTGAATGTTGTATTTTTTGATTGGAACTTCTGTTGTGCGTGAATTCTAATTAAGTTATAAAAAGAATTAATCTTATCCTTAGTTTACTTACCAAGAATAGATCTCTTAACCCAAGCAACCTTTTTTTGTTTGTGAATAATTTTATCATCTTTATTATTGTGACAAATCATTTCCTTACCTTAAAGAATTTTTCTTCTCCAATTCCTTGTGAATTGACTTTGGACTCCCGAGAATTTATTACTTGAGACAACCTGCACTTAAATTTACAACACATATCAATTTCGTATCAAGAGCTATTGAAGGAAGTGCACTTGAGTTTTAACAGTAAGAAACTGGATTCATTAACAATGGCTTCAGTTCTATTTGGTTGTTGGGTTGATTTCACTATACACAATGCTCATAAACTTTCTTTAATACTTACAAGTCTTGTTTCTCAACATGCCTGTGAGGTAAGAGCATTTTTTATTACTGCTAGATACTTTTGTTAGGTATCATATGATTCTATTACAATGGAAATATTGTTTAATTAGATGAAGTCATTAGTGGTATCCTTGCTTATAGAATTGATTGTGACAGCTCATGTTGTTAACGATGAGATAAATGGCAGTTTGATGGAAATGGTGTTTGAATTAGTTCCTCAAAACCAAGTTTATAACTGTATAAAGGACATTGGTCTATGCCAAGAAATTTTTGTTCAGTTTGATCCTTGAGTTGCAGCATGTAGTGCAAAAAGTTATGTACATAAAGCTAGAGTTTTGAAACATTTAATACATATCCTTGAAGCTTTGACAAAACTTTCATTGCACATAGTTTGGAATTGCAATCAAGTAGAGTCTAAGAGCAATCTTATGCTTGAATGTTAGAAATCATATCAAGATATTTCTTGAATTTCTATTCAATATCCTAGGCAAACAAAAGAATTAGGTATAATAGGAGCAATTTCCTAATTCTTGGCATTCAAGGATGGATTAAAATTCACAATATCCAATTTAAAATCTAGTGTTGCCACATAATTTTTCCTTTATACTCAGTTGTTCAACATATGTAGAAACAAGGGGTTTACAGTGACACCAATATTGGTGATTGATCATACTATGTTTGAAGACTTTTGGGAGGATTATTAGAGACTTACGAGAAAAGGAAAAAATCACAATAACTAGAAGACGGCTACCACATTGCTCATAATTCTAGAACTGTTGTTAATATGTGGCTAGGGGATTCTTGTTCTCCTCATCATCACTAGTTATAGTATTGGTGGGTCTGCCATGGTTCTATTTGGCAGAGTTAGTGAAGGTATTTATCCTACGGCTACTGATGTTAATGGTAGACTTTTTGGCAAGGTTGACCAAAATATTATTGTTATGACTGATGATAATATTGGTGATCCTACTGGGGATATAACTATTGGTATTTTTGTTAGTACCATCTTTGTTGCAAGGCATGGTATATCTATTGCTACTCTGTAGATGTTGTATACATCAGCCATTGAAATTTTCATGGATGCATATGCTCCAATTGGTACTGTAGAGGTGATTGTCATTTTGGTTACAACATTACTTATTATTCTAAGCATGATGATCATGTGCTTCCATTGGATTCTTGTTGTCATTTTCACTGGATTATTTTTTATTGTGGACTGCAAGTATTTGTTCTCTATACTTATAAGATTGAAATATTATAGTATTCTATATCCTATCCTTTAATACTTTCACCCGAGGTTTGATGATACTACATCAATTAGTATAATGCTGAAGTTGACAACCTGCTTTAATGACCCATCTAATAATGACCTTGTTTTTCCCTTAAGCAACCAAGCTAGTGGTCGTGGACTTAATTGGAATTTTGGAAACCGACTACTATTCTTTGATCCTAATTATCTAACAAATGCTAAACGAGTTGTAGCAATGGTGTGCAGGAATGGAAAAAAGAAAAGACTTTGCATTCATAGACTTTTGTATGTTGGAACAATAGAAGAAACTGTGTACCAAGGGAGTTAAGGTGCACTAGGCTTTGACCTTGAGGACAAGGTCAATTTTAATGGGGGAGGGTAATGTTATGAACCTTTATACTAACGTGGGAGATTTAGTTGTAACAAAATGCCATGTGGCATTAGGAGCATAAAATGGCGAAGTAACTAGAGGGATGATAAAATGCAAAGAATGGGTGAAAATTGGGATGTGAAGAATTTGAGTTGAATCTAGACCCTTTCTCCTACTCCTTCTTCCTCCCTTAGGCTTTATCTTCTTTTTTCTATGTGGACCTCTATTTCTCTTCTACTTTCTAGTTCTATAAGTTCAATATCACTGTAATTCCATAAACATCAAAGTGCATTATTCATAATATCAAGTTTGTGATTCCTGTTATTAGCTATTAGTTACTCATAAGATCAGTCTTCTTAAATAAATCCAACAAAAAAATAAATATATAAATGTTAAGTTTAGGTTCACACTCAGTATATATAATCTACAAAATAGTTATAATATATAATAAAGTACTAAAACTCGTGTGCACTATGTGAGAAATAGAGTTATTAAAATGAGTCTACTTTGGCCTGACCATTTTCGAGTCAGGTCAAGTATGTTTTGAGTTTTGCTAACTCAACCTAACCCATTGTAGGCTACGCCACCAATTTCACAATTCTTTTATTTTTTTATAAATAATGAATTTAATTTTTAAAAAATTAAATTAATAAAAAATAAAAATTTTGGTTATTTAATTTTGAGCCAATGATAAATATTAGGGTGCATTTGTTTGTATTTTTTATAAAGAAAAATACTTATTAAATACTTTTAACTATTTGAATAAGATTATTAAAATAAGCATAATATAAAAATAATCAGTTTTTTTTTTTTTTTACTTTTTAAGAAAAGTTAGAATGAGCTGCTTTTGAAAAAAAAAACAAAAAAAAAAAGTAGAAGAGAGATAAATACTATTTTTGCTATCTAATTGTTAATTGAGTTTTAATTTTTCAAGAAAAAATGGTAGTATCATTTTAGGTGTACTTTATTAGATTCAAAAAATAATTAAAATTCATGTCAACGGTCTGACCAGGTTCAAAGTGGGTCAGTCCAATCTTAGACCAGATCTCGTCAGGTTAAACTAAATTCAAGATAAAAAATTTCTAAACTAATCCGCATTTTTTTTTCAAGTTATTCGGCTGACCCGTCGAACTTAAGCCATTTTAGTGAGAAAAAAAATTAGAGAGCAACTCATGCCTTGATCAGAAGTTCTTTTTATCTTTGGTACAAATAGTAGGAGTTCAACAACTGAAAATGTGCATAATTAAGTGACTAATTTGGGATTTCCCTACATTTGTTCATAAACCTCCAATAACAACTAGCAAATTCTTTCAATTTCTCAAAGTAGTTATTTTGCACAAATAGTTTTTCCTCGTGTTCTTTGCATTCATGCAGACATTGTTCTCTTCACCAGAGCTCCTTACTTCCAATACTGCTTATTGCAGGAGATTTGGAGGCAGGAGCTGAATCGCTGAGAAAAGTAGGAGGAGGAAGCACACCACTAGTAACCATTGCATCAAGCAAATGTAGTCGTAATAGCAGCATCATAATAACTGTAATAGCTTTGATCATTTTGTTTTGCAATAATGTTAATTCGCTATGTTACTTTCATAGTCTTCTATGTTTCTGAATAATGCTCCACGTACGTTGCTTTATAAGAGGATCCAACTTTTTACATGCATGTTGAAACTTTCTTTCTGTTAGGAAATCAGAGTTGGATACACCCTAAGTGTCTTGAACACTTTATAGATGTGAGCGGAACCATACTCAGATCCGTGAAGAAGAACTGATAAAATTGTAAAGTACGTGAATAGTATTTTTATGGTGGGGCCATGTGAATAGTATTTTATGGTGGGACCTACTATCAGAATTATTTGCACAATAAAAATAAATCAAGAACTGCATACCAAATTTAATGTGGAAAACCCTCTTGTACACTAAGGGAAAAATCACGGGACAAACTCCAAAAAATATTTCACTATATCAAGAATAATTACAATATTTTATCTACACTCTCACACATAAGAGGTACAAAATATAGTATTTCCTAGTGAGACCCTCTCCTACTACAATTTATAGTATTACAGAGACTAGAGAATAAACTCAAAATTCTCAGTATATACTCACACACTACACTCTTGAAATTTCTTCTCAAACTCTATTTTTCTCTCACTCTCAGAAGCTTGTAATTTTGTTTCTGCATGATGATTTATGGATAAAGCAAATGACCTCTATTTATAGAGGTCCAATACAAGTAAATGCATTTAATTTTCTTGCCAACTTCCAATCACCACCGAAAGTGATTTGTCTTCCTTCATTCACTCCAATATGCTTTCAAGCCACCGAAAGCAATTTGTCTTCACTCTAATAAAGAAACAATTTACTTTCCTCCTTTTTTGACTTTTCAAATGCAAGCCAATTAACAATTCTCCACCTTGACTTGCATCTCAGGAGTCTTCAAGCTCTGCAAATATTAACCAAGTCTAAGCAATGTTTGAACTTGTCAATTGGTAATGACTTCCTCATCATGTCTACAGGATTCTCAGCTGTGGCTATCTTCTGAACTGCAACTGTACCACTATTGATACTTTCTTTGACAAAGTGAAGTCTAACATCAATGTGCTTTGTCCTTTCATGGTAAACTGAATTTTTTGTCAGATGAATAGTACTTTGGTTATCACAATGTATGATTGGTTCTTTTTCGTTCAATTCAAAACTACCCAAAAGACTTTGCACCTATATGCTCTCTTTCACAGTCTCAGTCAATGTCATATACTCAGCTTTAGTAGTTGACAATGCAACTGTGGATTGCAATATCGCCTTCAACTAATAGAACATCCAAAGATTGTAAAGATATAGCCTGTTAATGGCCTTCTTTTGTCCAAATCTCCTGCATAATCAGAATCTACATGGCCTACGACCCCACGAGTCTGCTGACCATCAAACACCAAACAAACATCAGTGGAACCTCTCAAGTACCGCATGATCCATTTCACAGCTTCTCAGTGTACCTTTCCCAGTTTGCTCATAAATCTACTCACCACACTTACTGCATATGAAAGATCTGGTCTTGTGCACACCATGGCATACATGAGACTGTCAACTGCACTAGAATAAGGTATGAGAGTCATATAGTCCACCTCCTCCTCAGTTTCTGAACATTCCTTTAAAGATAGCTTAAAATGCGTAGCTAAAGGAGTATTGACTAGTTTAGACTAATCCATATTAAAGGTTGTAATACTTTCATAATGTAATTTTGCTGTGACAAGCACAATCTGCCATGATGCCTTTCCCTATGAATTTTCATACCAAGAATCTTCTTTGCTGCACCCAAGTTTTTCATCTTAAATTCTTTTCCCAACTGAGTTTTCAATATACTAATTTCAGCTTTGTTGCAAGCTGCAATTAGCATGTCATCTACATACAATAATACATAAATGCAAGAACCATCTGGAAGCTCTTTAGAGTAGATATAGTTATCATATTGGTTTTTGTTGTATCCATTAGCAATCATAAATGCATTAAACCTCTTGTACCATTGCCTTGGGGACTGCTTCAAGTCGTACAAAGACTTTTTTAATAGGCAAACATGATTCTTCTTCTCAAGAACTACGAACCCCTCTGGTTGACTCATGTAGATCTGCTCCTCTAGCTTACCATGTAAGAATGCCATCTTCATATCAAGCTATTCCAGCTCCAAGTCAAATGTACTTACAATAGCTAATAGGATCCGGATAGAGCTATGCTTCACCACAGGAGAGAATACTTCATGGAAGTCAATGTCCTCCTTCTGAGTATAATCCTTTGCTACCAGTCTTGCCTTGAACCTCGGAGATTCAATGCTAGGGATTCCGTCTTTCCTTTTGAAGACCCATTTGCAACCAACTATTCTTTTCCCCTCTGGAAGTTGTACCAGCTCCCACGTTTGATTTTTCTGAAGAGATTCAATCTCCTCATTCATTGCTATTAGCCATTCCTTTGACTCCTTGCTGTTTACTGCATCACGATAGGTAGATAGTTCATCTCCTACTGCTCTATCTGCCATAGCCAATGCAAAGGCTATAGGATCTGCATCTGACAAGTTAAGTGCACAAGTAACAGAATTCAGATATCTCTGAGGTTTCTAAATTTGTCGCCTTTCTCTGCCAGTAGCAATACTATATGGTTCTGCTTGTCTGGTTTCTTCACCAGCACCCTTGTCTCTAAATTCATCTTGTTGTTCTACTTCATGTTTAGCAACACCTGAAGTACTTGGCTGACTTGTATCCTCTTCCTGCTTCATATTCCCAATGTCAATCTCCAGCTCCACCTGTTTCTCAGCACTATGATCTGTCTCTGCCTGATCTACTTTAGACTCCTGCTTCTGATTCACCATTGCCACCTCGTCAAATGTGACATCTCTGCTAACAATGATCTTGGGTGAACTTGCCTTTTCTGTACACCATAGTTTGTAGCCCTTCAACCCTCGTGCATACCCTAGAAATATACACATTCTTGCCCTCGCCTCAAGTTTACCATCACTCATATGGGCATACGTAGGGTAACCAAATATCTTCAAATCAGAATAGTTTACAAGTTGACTGGACCATACCTCTTGTGGAATCTTCAAATCAATTGCAGTTGATGGAGATCTGTTTACTAAGTATATAACTATATTGACCGCCTCAGCCCCAAAATAATTTGGGATGTTTAGCATTAATGCACATGCATCGTGCATGCTCCAGAAGTGTTCTATTCATCCATTCTGTAACTTCATTTTGGTGTGGTGTTCCAGGTACAGTATAGTGCCTCACTATACCTGGATTTCTACAGAACTCCTCAAATTCTTTGTTGTAAAATTCCCCGCCATTGTCGATTCTCAGCCGCTTGACTGATCGCTCAGTTTGCTTTTCGACCATGGCCTTCCATTGCTTGAATTTTTTGAATACCTAATCCTTTTGCTTCAGGAAATAAACCCAAACCTTCCTAGAATAGTCATCTTTAGAGTAAGAAAATAACGAGCACCACCCAATGAGTTAACAGGAGCTGGACCCTAAACATCTGAGTGGACATACTCTAAAATGTCCTTGTTGATGTGTTTTGCAGAACTGAACTTCACTCGTTTCTACTTTCCGAATACACAATTTTCACAGAAGTCGAGTTTACAATTCTTTACGCCCTTCATTAGTCCTCTTCCAACAAGTATTGTCATTCCCTTCTTACTCATATGACCAAGCCGCATGTGCCACAACTTTGTAACATTATCTTTAGTTCTTTTAAAGGATAGAACAGCAGTAGTGCCACTAACTGTGCTCCCCAGCAATAGATAGATCCTGCCTTACAGCTTTTCTTTCATCACCACCATTGAGCCTTTGGTCACCTTCAAAAAACCACCATCTTTAGAGAACTTATACCCCTGGTTGTCTAGGGCACGCGAAGAGATCAGGTTCTTGCGCTGCTCTAGTACATGCCATGCTTGAAATGTCCTTGCAGTACCATCATCAAATCTGATTCGCATATCTCCTCCACCTACAACAGCAATTACCCTGTTGTCTCCCAATCGGACCTTTCCTTCCTGCTTTTGATACGAAGAGAAAAAATATCTATTAGGTGTCATGTGAAAAGATGCGCCAGAATCCAGGATCCACTCGTTGGCCGAGTCACTAGTGGAAAGTGTTAGGACAGATTCAGTATCACTATCATCAGAACTTACAACTGTTATGTTAGCAGTATTTCCTGGTTTCTCCTTTCTCTCAGGGCAATTTTTTCGGATATGTCCTGTTTGGTGACAATAAAAACACTTTAAGGATTTGTGGTTTTTGGACTTTGATCTTCCCTTACTTTTGCTTTCCGATCCTCTTTCTTGACTACGCCTTCTCGTCACGAACAACTCATCTGCAGTATTATCAACACTGGATCCTGATACCAATTTCTTATGCTCCTTTGTCATCAACGCCTCTTTGACAGTTCTGACGGAGATGGTGGACCTACCATACATTATGGTATCACAGAAATTATCATAAGACAGAGGTAATGAAGTGAATAAGATCATAACTTGATCAATATCTTCGACTATAATTCTAGTCGCTTGTACATCAGTGATCATCTGATTGAAGTCATCAATATGGTCTCGAATTGATTTTTCTCTTGAAAGTTTGAATGTGTACAATCGCTTTATCTGGTAAAGTTAGTTTAATAAAGTCTTTACAGAGTATTTTCTTCCAAAGCTTTCCAGAGTCTATCTGCAGTCTTCTCGTTCATAACCTCTCACAACATATTGTCTGCCAGGCTCAACTATATTGTGCTACATGTCTTGGCCATTATCTCCTCCTTTTTTATCATAAGACAATGTTTCTGGTAACTTGCTCTCGCCTTCCAATGCCTTTGACAGGCATTGTTGGTCTAGTAATGCCTACAGCTTCAGCTTCCATAAACTGAAGTCATTGGATCCATCGAACTTCTCCACATCAAATTTTGGCACCGACATCTTCAATCTGAAATTTGATCAAGTGACTCTGATACCACTTGTTAGGAAATCAGAGTTGGATACACCCCAAGTGTCTTGAACACTTTATGGATGTGAGCAGAACAACTGATAAATCTCTAATATGCATACCTTTTTAGGTGTACATTGAGGTAGTTTATCTTTCTTTTAAGACTTGAGAGATGGATTTATCCCATGTTTTGTGTGTTTTATTGAGTCTTTAGGAATACCGTCTTAATTGTTGTTTTTAAGTTAGCTAATGATGTTTTGATCTGTTTTTATGTAGTTTGGATACAAGAGACTTAAGCCCATTGAAGCCCAATTGGAATTTTAAGCTAAAGTGCACATCTTGAAGACAACACTTAGTCCCAAGATCTTGGTGCTTAGCCTGAAGGAGCTAGAAGATTGACTGATGAGTGATTGGAGAAATGCATTTCAGCATATGTCGCGCTTAGCGCTAGCTAATCTGCGCTTAGCACGACCACGCATGGTGCATCAGCAAAGTCACTTAAATCGCGCTTAGCGCGATTAATGCGGCGCTAAGCACCAAATGCATTTGGAAGCATTCTAAAAGCAGGGCATTGTGCAGAAGGAAGTGGATTTTTGCAGTTGGATTTTAGGACGTTTTTAGAGGGGACGAAAGTAGAAGAAGAGGAGCATCCATGGAGTTTTCATCATCTGTTTTCTTCATCTCTTTTCATTTTATTACTTTGATCATGTCTAGCTAATCATCCTCTTGTTAGGGTTAGATGTACCTAATTCTGAATCTCTCATATATTTGACTTGATCTTTCAATATAATTCTCTACTTCTCTATGAGTGATTGATTTCTATGCTTAATGCTTGTTGTGACTTGATCATTCATGACTTGATTCTTGATCTAGTAGACAATTGGAAAGTTGATGCTAGATCTAGATCTGAAATTAATCACCTAGTAAATCTTGAATCTAGGAATGGATCTTGGTTTATTAGTAATCTAGTAATTCCTGATCTTAATGCAAATTCACTTATTAAGTCACCTAAGGAATTAAAATTTAATTAGTGGATTTAGGCTCATTTCATCTAAGGGATTAGGATTTGAGTAAATAGAGGATTGATTTTCATAATTGAAGTTAGAGATAATATTGATTATCATGTCATTTCATTTGGGAAAAGATTAGTGAGTCTAACCCTAACATCTCATCTTAATTAAATTCATTTTCATTTGTGCTCACCAAATGTTTGAGAAAATTACAAAAAGACTTTGTTCATTGAAGCTTTGTTCCTTTAATTTCTGATTTTGTTAATTAATGCTTGAGCTCCCTTCTTTCCAAAAACATTGTTTAGATAGTGATTGATTTGTTATGTGCTAGTATTTGTCACGATTCTCATTGGGAACGATAACTCACTCATCTCTTTATTACTTGTCAGGACTTCGTATACTTGTCAAAGTTTTTAACAATACTTGTCAAAGTTTCTAACAAGTTTTTGGCGCCGTTGTCGGGGATTGATGTTTCAATATTAGCATAACCATTTTGGTTACTAATCTAGACATAAATTTATTTTTTTGTTCTATTCTTTTTGCTTTTTGTAATCTCATTGTGTACTAATCATTTTTTCTAGCTTGTGTTGTTTATGCGAGGTAAAACTGTGGCCGATCAACTTCTTTACGATCCGAAAATAGAGAAAACAGCTAGGAGGAATAGTGGTCAGACAAGGAAGAACAAGTTGTTAGCCAAGACTACATAACAACAACAAGAAGTTCCATATTCCACTTTGGTTCAACAAGCGGAGGAAAAGATGGCTGGAAATGTTAATAGAGCTCGGAGGACACTTGAGGATTATGCCAACACTAATGGAAACTGGCATACCTCTAGCATAGTACCTCCTCCGGTCACTGCCAACAATTTTGAGATCAAGGCTGCTCTCTTGAACATTATGCAGTAAAATCAGTTCGTAAGAATGGAAAAGGAAGATCCGATTACTCATATCTCTAATTTCATTAAGCTATGTGATACGGTGAAGATCAATGGTACCACTGAGGATGCAATCCACCTAAGGTTGTTCCCTTTCTCTCTTAGAGATAGAGCTAGAGCTTTTCTCCAATCTCAACCAAGAGGGAGCATTGCTACATGGGATGACTTAGAAACTAAGTTTCTCGCAAGGTTCTTTCCCGCATCCAGATTTGTGAAGACACGGGGTGATATCATAAACTATGTTAAATAAGAGGGAGAGACTCTTCATAACACATGGGAGAGGTTTAAGGAACTACTCCGAAGATGTCCCAATCATGGATTTGATGATCTTATCCAAATGCAAACATTTTGCAATGGATTGAGACCGTCAACCAAGCTTATGTTGGATGCCTCAGCTGGAGGTTCTATGAACACCAAGACACCAGAGGAAGCATTGAGATTGATAGAAGCTATAGCTATAACATCTAATGATTATTTGATGCACTATGATCAAGGCACCAACTTAAAAAGGGGAGTGCTGGAGCTAGACTCAAAGATGCTATTTTAGCTTAAAATAATCTGTTGACTCAGTAACTTGAGGCCATTAACAAGTAACTTCTTCAGCTTCCACAGCAAATTCAAGCCATGCAAAGCACTAATATGCCACAATAACAAGTAATGAAATGTGATTTTTGTGGAGGTGATCATGACAATGGCAATTGTGAGGCCACCTCTAATTCTTTTGATGAAGCCAATTATATGGGGAACTATGGGAGGCAAGGCAACTATCCATATTCCAACACCTATAATCAAGGGTGGAGGAATCGCCCAAACTTTGGGTGGAAACAAGATGTTGGGCCACCAAGTAAACCTCCAACCACACAACCACCTCAGGACCAGACTTATGCTTTGGAAAACACTCTCAATCAATTCATGCAAATGTCTATGTCTAACCAGAAAAACACAAATGCTTCCATCAAGAACTTGGAGGTTCAAGTTGGATAAATTGCAAAGCATTTGGCAGAACAATCAAGAGGGAGTTTCTCAGGTAACACTCAAACTAATCCCAAAGAGCATTGTAAAGCTATTACATTGAGGAGTAGTAAAAGCCTTAAGAATGTTTGCTATGAGCTTATGAATGAAATAGAGATAGTTATTGAAAAAAATGAGTCAAGTGATAAAAACAAGTGAGACAAGTGAGAAAAATGACAAGGAGATTGAGAGGGAAGAAAATGAAAAAGAAAAAGAAAAAGAAAAAGAAAAGAGAGAAAAATTAGTTGATAAGGATTCTATATTAAGGAAGAGTAAAAGCCAACTTTTGAAAGAGGGAGGTGAACCTCAAGAGATTACATCATATGTTAAAGTGCCATACCCGCACCTAACCAAGAAAAAGAAGAAGGAAGAACAATTTGCTCGCTTCCTTGACATATTCAAGAGGTTGAAAATCAACATTCCTTTTGCCGAGACCCTTGAGCAAATGTCAATCTATGCTAAGTTTATGAAAGAACTTCTCACAAAGAAGAGAAGGTTTAAAGAGGATGAGACCGTCGCCTTGAAGGAGGAGTGTAGTGTAATTCTTTAAAAGAAGTTGCCTCCAAAGCTTAAAGATCCCGGAAGCTTTACAATTCCTTGCACAATTGGAAGCATTTCTATTGGTAAGGCTTTATGTGACCTGGGGGCGAGTATCAATCTGATGTCACTCTTAATATTGAATGATGTGTGAAATCCGTAAGTGTATAGTTTCATCGTCAAGTAATAAAAAGATCGAATCCACAGGGACTGTATCTATGAATACCAATTAATTAATTAATTCAATTCAATTAAATAAAAGGGAATTTAATTATTGATTAAGAAGAACGCAAAGCAATTAAATAAATAAAAATCAAAATGCAGAATTTAAAACAAAAATAGCAAGTTATCAAGAAAGGTATTCAAATTCAAGAAAGCTTCCAAGATTGGGATACCACAATGATACAAGACAAATCCTAATTGACAACCCTTTTATTAAATCTGAAATTCAATTGAAGGTGAATTACCCTAAATTAGTTAATGTTCTTTCTTAAGATACAAGATCTGTGCCTAATTAAACCAATTTCTACTCTCGTGGTAATTAAATTTAAATTGAACCTATTACGCTTTGTGGTAATTCATTGAATCCTCGAAAACTAAAACTACTCTCGTGATTTAGACCTTAAGTTCAATTCTTATGGTTCCAACACCTAGGTTCACCTCTCAGTACGTCCCTAAATGTCTATGAGATGCAAATAAGTGGCCAGCAAATTCACATGAATAAGAGCAATAAGGATTGAATCAAAGAATATTCAAGATTAATAAAAGGGGAAACAAAGTCAATTAATCATTATCAAAGTATCAAAGGGCATTGCCTAATCTTAGAAACAAAAGAAACTACTCAGACATAGAGAAGAAAGAATCAGAAAACAAATTCAAAAAACATCCAAACTCGTAATCCAAGAGAGAAGAAGGAAGAAAGATCAAGAACAGGAGCCTCCAATGTGCCTCCTTCTAACCAAATTGGAACCCCTCAATTGTATTCAGAACATCTTTTTATACCCTAGGGTTTTAATTGGCTAAAAGGCCCCAAAAGAAATAAAAAATAAAACTTAAAAACTAATGCGCACTGCGATCCGCGGCCATGGATAATTCCACGGGCTGGCCGTGGATCTTGCTGTCAGAATTCCATGGCCGTGGATCATTCCGCGGCCAGGCCATAGATCATTCCACAACCAGGCCGTGGATCATTCCGCGGCCAGGCCATAGAATTCTCTGAAATTTCTCTTTTGCTTCTTCAAGCTGCTGCTCGATCCATGGCCGTGAGGAATTCCACAGGCAGGCCGTGGATCCCTCTGGAGTAGTCTTTTTGCACCTTTTTGCTATCCATAAAACTCCAACTTCAATCATACAAGCTTTCCATCCATTTGGAGGCCAATTGAGCACTAATCTTGCACAATAACACCACAAATACCGCAGTTATCCAAACTAAGGAAAAAACAAACCAAAAGGAAAACTAAAATGCCTAAAATGCCTAAGAATGCATGCAAAATAAGAACAAAACATGATATTATTTCACACACATCATTGAACAAGCTTGGAGGTGGTGAGGTGAAACCAACAAGTATGACACTACAACTTGTGGATAGATCAATCAAGCGCCCTTATGGCATCATGGAAGACGTTCTTGTGAAGGTTGATAAATTCATCTTCCTGGCAGATTTTGTGATCTTAGATATGGAGGAGGATGTTGAAGTACCTCTTATCTTGGGGAGACCATTTTTAGCAACTGGCGGGACCTTAATTGATGTGCAACAAGGGCAGCTTATGTTGAGAGCGCAAGATGAAAAAGTAACTTTTAATGTATCTGAAGTTATACACCACATTGACGATAAAAGTCATTGTTTTAGAATGGATGTGGTTGATGAAATGGCAAGTAACACAATGAGGCAGCAACATACTCCTACACCTTTTAAGTGGGTTTTGATGAATTCTCTTGAAAACCTTAGTGAAGAAGAAGAAAATGATGTAAAGGACTGTTTGTTAGGGTTAGAAGCACAAAGAATAGAGCAAGCAGTAAATTTGAAGAGGGAGGAGTTGAAAACAGAAGAAGTTATGGAAAAATCCAAGTTAGAATTGAAGTCATTGCCCTCCACTCTCAAATATGTTTTTTTTAGTAGGGGGATGAGAAACCGGTGATAATTAGTAGCTCTTTGTCCAAGTTAGAGGAAGAAAAATTAGTGAGAATCTTATGGGACAACAAGGAAGCATTGGGTTGGTCTATCTTCGATCTCAAAGGGATAAGTCCAACTTATTACATGCACAAAATCATGATGGAGGTTGAATTCAAACCGGTGGTGCAACCAAAAAGAAGATTGAATCCAACCATGAAGGAAGTGGTGAGAAAAGAGGTGCTGAAACTTCTTAAGGCCGGAATGATATATATGATCTCCGATAGTGCTTGGGTAAGCCCAGTTCAAGTTGTTCCAAAGAAGGGTGGCATGATCGTTGTCAAAAATGAAAAAAATGAGTTGATCTGACTAGAACAGTCACCTATTGGAGGATGTGTATAGACTACCAGAAACTTAATCAAGTATCAAGGAAAGATCATTTCCCACTCCTTTTTATGGATCAAATGCTAGAAAGGTTGGCCGGACAAGCATACTATTGCTTTTTAGATGGATATTCGGGTTACAACCAAATTGCGATTAACCCGGAAGACCAAGAGAAGACTGCGTTCACTTGCCCTTTTGGAGTATTTGCTTACCAGAGGATGTCATTTGGACTATGTAATGCACCAGCGACATTCCAAAGGTGTATGCATTCCATTTTCTCTGATTTAATTGAAAAATGCATAGAAGTTTTTGTGGATGATTTTTCAGTATTTAGTAAATTGTTTGATTCTTGTTTGACTAACTTAGCTACTGTGTTGCAAAGATGTGTCGAGACCAACTTAGTATTAAATGGGGAGAAGTACCATTTTATGATACAAGAGGGAATTGTTCTTGGACACAAAATTTCAGTTAAAGGAATTGAGGTGGACAAAGCAAAAATTGAAGTTATAGAGAAGTTACCACCTCCAGTGAATATCAAGGGAGCACGAAGCTTCCTTGGACACGCAGGCTTTTATAGATGGTTCATCCGTGACTTCTCCAAGATAGCAAAGCCATTGTGCAATTTTGTTAACAAGGACACCCATGTTCAGTTTGATCATGCTTGTTTATTTACATTTAACACTTTGAAAGAAAAATTAGTTTCTGCACCTATTATTGTTGCACCAAATTGGGGTTTATCTTTTGAGCTTATGTGTGATGCTAGCGATTATGCTGTGGGTACTATTTTGGGTCAGAGAAAGGATAGAAATTTTCATGCTATATACTATGCTAGCAAGGTTTTGAATGAAAATCAAGTGCATTATGCAACAACTGAAAAAGAATTACTAGCCATAGTATTTGCATTGGAAAAATTTTGCCCTTATGTGATTGGGTCAAAAGTCACCATATTTACTGACCATGCTGCTATTAAGTATCTGTTAACCAAGTTAGATTCTAAACCAAGGCTAATAAGATGGATTTTGTTGTTGCAGGAATTTGACTTGGATATAAGGGATAAAAAGGGCAGCGAGAATGTGGTGGCAGACCATCTTTCAATGCTAGTCAATGAGGAAATCACAGCCAAGGAAAAAGAGCTTCGGGATGAATTTCCAGATGAAGCACTACTGATGGTGCAAGAGAGGTCGTGGTTTGCTAACATGGCCAACTTTAAAGCAGCAAAAGTAATCCTAGAGCATTTTTCATGGCAACAAAAGAAGAAGTTCTTCAAGGATGCTAATCATTATCTCTGGGATGACCTGTTCCTCTTCAAATTTGGACCAGATGGATTGTTGAGAAGATGTGTCATGAAGAAGGAGGCTAAGGACATCATGTGGCATTGTCATAACTCCCCTATGGTGGCCATTACAATGGAGAGAGAACCGCTGCAATCCGGGTTCTTTTGGCCCACAATCTTCAAAGACTCTCACAATCATGTGAAGAGTTATGATAAATGCCAAAGGACTGGAAATATCACTAAGCGAGATGCGATGCCCCTCCAAAACATCTTAGAAGTTGAAGTGTTTGATTGCTGGGGTATTGATTTTATGGGTCCACTTCCATCGTTCTTTTGGAATCAATTCATCTTGGTGGCTGTGGACTATGTTTCAAAATGGGTGGAGGCTGTTGCAACTCTGAAGAATGATGCCCAGACTGTAGTCAAGTTCATCAAGAAGAACATCTTTACTAGGTTTGGTATGCCACGGGTTCTTATAAGTGATGGGGGTTCCCACTTTTGTAACTCACAGCTGCAAAATGTCTTGACAAAGTATGACGTGAGGCATAAGGTGGCATCTCCATATCACCCGCAAACCAATGGGCAAGCGGAGGTTTCTAACAGAGAAATCAAGCGTATTTTAGAAAAAACTATGGCCACCTCAAGAAAGGATTGGGCTAAGAAGCTTGATGATGCTTTGTGGGCATACCAGATTGCTTTTAAAACCTCTTTGGGATTGTCTCCATTTCAAATGGTATATGGCAAAGCTTGTCACTTACTAGTGGAGTTGGAGCATCGAGCCTTTTGGGCATTGAAGTTCTTAAACTTTGATGTCTCTTTGGCAAGTGAAAAGCGAGTCCAATAGTTGCATGAATTAGAGGAGATGCCCCTTAATGCGTATGAAAATGCAGTGATCTACAAGCAGAGAGTGAAGGCCTACCATGATAAGCACATTATCCAGAAAACATTCCAGCCTGGACAACAAGTTCTTTTATTCAATTCAAGGCTAAGATTATTTTTGGGTAAATTGAAGTCTAAGTGGTCTGGACTATTTATTGTTAAAGAGGTTCTCCCTTATAGAGCTATGGAAGTAGAGGGTCTTTCCTCCCAGAGGAGTTTCAAAGTCAATGGTCAGCGGCTCAAAGTCTATTTGGGCGGTAACTTGGAGCGATCAACAACAACTGTGCGTCTCTGTGACGTTAAAGAAGCGTTTACTGGGAGGCAACCCAGGATTTCTTTCCTTTTTTGTGTTATTTTCGTTGATTAGATAGGTTGTTTATTTTTAGTTCTGCAAGCTTTCTCTAAGTACATTTCATGTTGAATTACCATGTTAAAGTGATATTTTGGGGTAATGGGTTAGTTTTGATGGAAATGTATGAGTCCTGGGGTGCTATTCTATTGTTTCTGAAATACTCTTGTTTCTGCATATGGCGCTTAGCACCATTTTTGGGGGCTTAGTGCCACTTATGAGTTGGAATCAATCAGCTCTCTGATGCGCTGGGGCTTAGCCCCATTTTCTTGCGCTTAGCCCCATTTCTCAGTGTTTTCTCTGTTGCGCTTGCGCTTAACGTCATTTTTGGGGGCCTAGCACCACTTGCGAGCTAGAATCAGTCAGCTCTCTGATGCGCTGGGGCTTAACCCCATTTTCTTGTGCTTAACCCCATTTCTCAGTGTTTTCTCAGATGCTCAGGGGCTTAGCCCTATTTTAACGCACTTAGCACCATTTCTCAATAGTTTCTCTGTAGCGTTGTGGCTTAGCCTCGACCATGTGGTGCTTAGCGCCACTTATCTGTTCTTAAAAAAAACATAAAAATAATAAAAATAATAAATAAATAAATAAATAAACATAGCCCTATTTAACTGGCGCTAAGCACAGTTTACCTTGCGCTAAGCGCGACGCACTTTCATACGGAGGGGCGTGACCCTCCAAGATCCTTTCCCTTTCTTATTTCTTTTTCTTCCTCTATTCCGCCGGCCACTCTGCTTCTCCCTCCCATTTTTCCCTTTCTCCTCCTACCCTTCTCTTATCTCCACATCCCTATCTTTATATATATATATCTCTCTCTCTACCTATATCTTCATCCTCATTTTCTATTTCCCCACTCACCCCTTCCTTTCTCCCATACCTCTCACCCACCCATTACCATCAATTATTTTCATTTTTCCTCTCCCACATTTAAGTACTTCTCTTCCCTTTATCCCATTTACTTATTTTTTTTATTAAATTCTATAGCATTGAAGTGTTGTATGCATGTTGATTGGAAATATTGCATGGCCTTGTGAATTGATTTAGGGGTTTAGGTTTTCTTCCAAGATTGCAATGCTTATATGTTAATTTGGGGTTTTGAGATTCTGCATATGGGGAGCAAGGATTTGAACGTTTGCATCTGTGCATATGGTTCTATATATTGATTTGAACATTTGAGCAAGGATTTGTAAATGCTTATATGTTAACTTGAGCGATTGAAGAATTTATAACTAGATTCTGCATATAGGGTTTTGTGGTGCATATGGGGTTTTGTGGTGCTTATATGGGGTTTTGTGGTACATGATTTGTTTCAGTTATGGCTCCCCCCTCAAAGCTCACCTCTAAGAAGAGGAAAGGTTCTTCCTCCTATGATGCTAATAGGTTTCTTTCCCTCGAGCACTAACAAAAATATAAAGAAATTGAGAACAAAAACCTTCTGCCTGAGCGGAAGGTTATGCTTGCATCTAGTGAATATGAGGAATTTCAGAATGAGTTGAGGCAGCGAGGTTGGATCAAGCTATCTACCTATCCCGAGCCAGCTAATATAGCTATTGTATGGGAATTTTACGCCAATGCTATTACTGTGGAGGAGGGCTTCCCACCACACAAAAGCTATGTAAGAGGCAAGGAAATTGCTTTTGATGCTCAAGCAATCAATCGGTTCTTAGGCACTCCTACCCCTTGGACTCTATTGGATTGTGGTTATATTGATTGGAAGAATAGGAACAAAGATTACCAATAAGTTCTGGACACTGTTTGTAAGCCAGGGGCTGAATATGTCACCAGTAGATCGGGGCAAAAGTAGAAAATCCTCAGAAGTGATTTAACTCAGTTGGCACAAATATGGATGACTTTCTTGCACTCTAATATCTCCCCATGCTCCCATACTTCTGATATTATTGAACGAAGGTCTCTCACGCTCTATGCCATCATGGCTGGTTTGACCATGGATTTAGGTGAGATAATCTCTTTTGAGATCCAGAAGGCTGCTGACATTGTGGGGGCTGGCCAGCTTGGTCATCTATCTCTGTTAATTGAACTTTGTAAAGTTGCCGATGTTAATGTCTCTCAAGGAGCAAAAATTAAGCCAATGCTCCCAATCACTGCAAAGTTCATTCAGAAGAATTGTCTGGGCAGCGATGCACCTGCTTCCTTTAGACCGACTCCTTCTGCATCCCGAGCAATCCCTCCGCGTGTGGATGCATTGGAATCATCCCATAGCCTGCTTCACAGTAAGTTAAATGCCCTTCACCGCTCGGAAATAATGATATGGAATATGATGCGAGACTTATCTGCCTATTTGCCCAGTCTACCAGAGGGGTCATTCCACTTCTCATCTGCTAGTGAGGTGGCCACTTATGTTGCTTGGCCAGATAATCCTGGGGACCAGGATACTTTTGAAGAGGGGGATGTGCTAGCTGATGATGAGGATGAGGAGGAGTAGAGCATGGAGGATTTTGATCTTCTGATTTTGAGAATTGTTGTTTTTATGCTCTGCTGTTTAGACTTTGTTATTTTGTTTTTGGACATCATTGTGGTTAAACACTTGTTCATCTAAATTTTTTATGGTGTTTACTGAACTTATATGTTGTTGTTTAATGTCCTTAGTCATGTTTAAATAATTCAGTGTGTTGGATGTGTCTGAAAAATTGAGTTTGATTTTGATTGGTTCATTTTCATTCATGGATTTTGATAGGATGCCACCTAAGAGAACCACACTGAACCCAGTTCATTATATGAACGAAGACGAGGTGAAAGAATGTCTTGAAATTGCAAGAATTGATCCAAATCAAAATTGGATTTTGGAGGGTCAGGAAATTGATGATGATTACAAAGAATTCTTGCAACCACTGATGGACTTGTGCCAAAAGGAGAAGGAGCGAGTGTATCCTCCTCAAGAGGTGGAAGAGGAAACTCAAACTCCCTAAGTGCAGGAAGATGAAAAAGAAGACACAAAGAAGGGGATGAAAGTGAAGGCATGCAAGAAAAAGACCGGAGAGGGTTCCTTTAGGAACCCTTGAGCAAAATCTCCTTTACTTTATCTGAGTTTAAATTTGAATAAATGAAATGATACTATGTATTGTTGTTATTGTCAAAGAGTCTTGCATTTTGTGTGTTTTTTATTTTTTCTCTAAAAAAAAGTTGAATAAACTAAAAAGTTCTTAAGATTATCACTCTTAGTAATTTCACTATTGTACACTCTCCCATGTTGTTTTTCCTTCCATTGAAGTTGACATTTGTGGTTGATGTGCTTTTGTGATTCTGTTTTCATAAGGATATCATAGCTTTGATGTTTGGTTTGAACTCTTGTGATTAATGACTATGGCAAGGAAATCTGAAAAATTCAATGGAAATATTCAGCTGTACCTGTGTGAGTCCTTTGAGCCTTTGATAATAAATTCTTTGTGAGTGGCACCATTGAAATTCATACTCTTGAATTTGCTTGAATCTTGTTTGAATTCAAAATTTATATGCATGTCATAGAAATGATCAGGACACTTCTTTTCTAGTAGCCATTTTGACTAAAAAGCTTACCTAAAAATTTATCCATTGTGATACCCCCTTGAGCTGAAAGACAATGATTAATCTTTGTTGATAACCTAGGTGCTTAAAAATGAAAAATAATGTTTTACCTACACCTTTTAGATAAGAGATCATTTTCTTGTGTTCATGATTGATATAAGTTTAGGGGAGTAGTATTCAGGAATTAAAATTTTAAAAAAAACACAAAACACAAAACACAATAAAAAAAATAAAAAAAAGAGGCAAAGAAGAAACTCAATAATATGAAAAAAAAAGAGAAATAAAAAGAAATTGTGTAGATCTAAAAAGAGATCTAAAAAAGAAGTTAAATATAAAAAAAAGAAAGAAAGAAGAAGAAGCTCTCTTATTCTCCTCGGTGTTTAGCTTGTTTATCCTTCACCATATTCCCTTTGGCCTAACCAAGTTACATCCCAAGTAAAGACCCTTGTGACTATGCATGTATGTGAATTGTGTAAGGAGAATTGAGATGAAAAGCAAATTTGAGTTATTGGGTTTTAATGTGTGGTTTTGAGGGAAACACAAACTTCATACACTAGAGTGATTGAGGGAAACAGCTGCATCTTGTGAGGAGCTGAGTTTCCATTGTTTTGACTGTATTGTTAATGTCATGATCATTGCTCTTTCAAGAGTGAAAAGAACTGTACATTTTTGCTATGACTTCTTCTGTGTGACCAAATTTTGGATGCTAGTGAGCCATAGATGGATTCTTCTCTTTGGGTATTTCATCTGTGGATTGTGTATTACTTTGTCTTGTTGAGTTGTGATAGACCTCACTCTTTTTGAAGTTTGTTCAATTGTTAGTTAACTTGTGTGTTGAGTTGTCTATTTTGATTTGTGTTTACGTTTGTCTGGGGATAAGCAAAGTCTTAAGTTTGGGGAGTTTGATAAATGTCTAATATACATACCTTCTTAGGTGTACATTGAGGTAGTTTATCTTTCTTTTAAGACTTGAGAGATTGATTTATCCCACGTTTTGTGTGTTTTATTGAGTCTTTAGGAATATTGTCTTAATTGTTATTTTTAGGTTAGCTAATGATGTTTTGATCTGTTTTTGTGTAGTTTGGATGCAAGAAATTTAAGTCCATTGAAGCCCAATTGGAATTTCAAGCTAAAGTTCACATCTTGAAGACAGCGCTTAGCCCCAAGATCTTGGCGCTTAGCCTGAAGGAGCCAGAAGATTGACTGATGAGTGATTGGAGAAACTCATTTCAGCATATGTCACGCTTAGCACTAGCTAATCTGCGCTTACCGCGACCACGCATGGTGCATCAACAAAGTCACTTAAATCGCGCTTAGCGCGATTAATGCGGCGCTAAGCACCAAATGCGTTTGGAAGCATTCTAAAAACAGGGCATTGCGCAGAAGGAATTGGATTTTTACAGTTGGATTTTGGGACGTTTTTTAAGGGGACTAAAGCAGAAGAAGAATAGCATCCATGGAGTTTTCATCATCTATTTTCTTCATCTCTTCTCATTTTATTACTTTGATCATGTCTAGCTAATCATCCTCTTGTTGGGGTTCGATATATCTAATTCTAAATCTCTCATGTATTTGACTTGATCTTTTAATATAATTCTCTACTTCTCTATAAGTGATTGATTTATATGCTTAATGCTTGTTGTGACTTGATCATTCATGACTTGATTCTTGATTTAGTAGACAATTAGAAAGTTGATGCTAGATCTAGATCTGAAATTAATCACCTAGTAAATCTTGAATCTAGGAATGGATCTTGGTTTATTAGTAATCTAGTAATTCCTGATCTTAATGCAAATTCACTTATTAAGTCACCTAAGGAATTAAGATTTAATTAGTGAATTTAGGCTTATTTCATCTAAGGGATTAGGATTTGAGTAAATAGATGATTGATTTTCATAATTGAAGTTAGAGATTATATTGATTGTCATGTCATTTCATTTGGGAAAAGATTAGTGAGTCTAACCCCAGCATCTCATCTTAATTGAATTCATTTTCATTTGTGTTCACCAAGTATTTGAGAAAATTACAAAAAGACTTTGTTCATTTAAGCTTTGTTCCTTTAATTTCTGATTTTGTTAGTTAATGTTTGAGCTCACTTCTTTCCAAAAATATTGTTTAGATAGTGATTGATTTGTTATATGCTAGTATTTGTCACAATCCTTGTTGGGAACGACAACTCACTCATCTCTTTATTACTTGTCACGACTTGGTATACTTGCCAAGGTTTTTAATAACAACACTCAGATCCGTGAAGAAGAACTGATAAAATTGTAAAGCACATGAATAGTACTTTTATGGTGGGCTCGTGTGAATAGTATTTTATGGTGGGACCCACTATCAGTACTATTTGCACAATAAAAATAGATCAAGAACTGCACACTAGATTTAATGTGAAAAACCCCCTTGTATATTGAGGGAAAAACCACGGGACAAATTCTGAAAAATATTTCACTATATCAAGAATAATTACAATATCCTATTTACACTCACACACACAAAAGGTACAAAATATAGTATTTCTCAAAGAGACCCTCTCTTACTACAATTTATAGTATTACAGAAACTAGAAAATAAATCCAAAAATTTTTAGTGTATACTCACATACTACACTCTTAAAATTTCTTCTCAAACTCTCTATTTTTTGCTTACTCTCATAAGCTTGTAATTTTGCTTCTGCTTACTTCTGCTTGATGATTTTCGAATAAAGCAAATGACTTCTATTTATAGAGGTCCAATGCATGTAAATGCATTTAATTTTCTTGCCAACTTCCAATCACCACCGAAAGTGATTTGTCTTCCTTCATTCACTCCAATATGCTTTCAAGCCACCGAAAGCAATTTGTCTTCACTCCAATAAAAAAAAATTTGATTTCCTCCTTTTTTTCACTTTTCAAATGCAAGCCAACTAACATTTTCTACTTTAGAAGGACAGTTGTATATACATGTTGAGCTTTGAGCAAAACTATAAAGCCACTGGTGAAAAAATATGTTTTAATTGATGAGTAATGTACTGGATTCTTTTGTAGCAACTTTCTAGCAATGAGTTATTACAATCCAAAGTGTGCAAGGAAACATGCCTTCGGCTCAATAAGAGCAATATGTACGTGAGTCATGTTTGCAAGATATCCTTAATTTGGGGGCAAAAGACTCCTATATATATATAGCTGGTAAACATGTTTGCATGAAGGATTAATATGAACCGGACGCAGCAGAAGAAGGAGAGAGATTTGGGGGATGCGGGATTCGGGATTCGGGTTTTTCTTAAAGGAGGCTCTGAATGTCCTTGGAGGAAGATAACTTCATCTATTTGCCAATTGTGTTGGTGGCAATAGACAGTGGAGGAAGAGGGAGCGAAAGAGGGAGAGGGTGGAAGGGAATGGTGTGACGTTGTTTTGGGGAAGGGAGAGTCCATGAGCTCCAGGAAGAATCTAACTAATGCTGTTAATTTATTCAAAAAATAAAAAGAGATGTCGCGACCGATGATCGCGGTGAAAAATAGCAACTCATAGGATTTTTAAAAAAATGAAAATAGAAAATGGAGTCGCCACCAATTTTATTTTAATTTAGAAAAAATTGGAAAACCTTTCTTTGAAAATGGTCTTAGAAATCAAATCGGATTCGGGAGTCGGTTATGGATAAGGAAGGGTGGAAGCTTAATCCCACAGCACCCCTAATATACCCGTCCTAAGATGATACCTTAAGTCAATTGTGCAAATTCTTAACAATATTTGAAAATATTTATTTTACATCTTTTTCAAAATATTGTAACTTTTTTAATTTTATTTTTAAAAAAAAAAGAAAAGAAAAGAAAAGAAACAACCAAATTGTGAAAATTTAATTTTTGGCTTGACGGAAATGAAATTCTGCTCTTACGTATCCTCGAGTGCAATGAGGAACTCAAAGCCACGTAGTTCTTTAGAAAATGATTGTGGGTTGATTGATTTTAATTAAGGAAAAATATTTTTTGAAAAAGGGATTTTATCTGAAAATAGAATCATTCTTGCACAGGATTCAAGTTAGCACTGGGCTACTCAATAAACCCTTATGATCCAAACGACAATGAAGATAACATTCGTTATTCAATCATCATCATTGATCATTGCATTAATTAATATTTTTTTAAGAAATGTACAAAAACAAATAAGCAAACATAATTTTCCATGATCTAAATACATAATAATAAAACAAGACTAAATATAAACATCACAAATCAAACAACTTTAAACAAATTTTATTTTTATTTTCAGATTTTTCTCCATTTTTTATTATTATTCTTTTTTTTTTTGCTTTTCATTAATCGCAAAATACAATATCAAACATACCACTAGATTAAAGAAACCTTATTAATCAAGAACTAATCCTAAATAACACTAGCAATCAAGCTCAAAGTATATATTTTTTTTATTTTTATGCTTCTTTTTCTTTTTACCATTTTTATGTTTTTCTATCTTTTTTTTTATAAATTAGAATGGGCTGTCAGCCCATGTGTTTCAGCATCAGACCAAACAAAAACAAAAGAAGGAGGTAATAAATAAAAGAAAGGAAGAGCAGAGACACCCCAGAGCACACACCAGAGACGGTTAGGAGGGGGCAATCGCGAGTTCAGTGTTGAGACAACACGGTGGCACGATCGATGCTTGTGGTGGCTCGGAGAGTGGCAGATCGACGCGGCGAGGCTACCAGTGGGCGGCGGTTTGATGGGATCTGACGCGGGTCTGTCAGATCGGCATGGTGCGCGTCTTCAACACCAGATCGGGATGGTGCGCGGCCAATCCGACGAGCTCGATGGCGGGATGGTGACGGTGCAGCTCGCGGGTAGTGTGGCGGACAGCTCGGTGCTGGTTCGCAGGTGATGGCACGACTCGAGATCGGGTTCAACGGGCTCAGATCTGTCTGAAACAGAGGACGGTGGTCTTGGGGGGCTCCACGGATCTGGGTTTCTGGTGGACGGTGCGAGGTGGGGCTTCTTGTACGAGTTGGACGGCGTCGCGCGGGTCACGGCTCGGTGCCGGCCAGATCTGCGGTTTCTTGTACGAGGCCAGGTGAGTGACGGGTTAACAGTACGAAGGGGAGTGGGTTTGTAGGCTAGGCGCGACTAGCTGGGCTTCACGATGGAGTGTAACGCGCGGGTGGGTGGATCATGGTGGTAACTCGTACGATGGTGGTGAAGATGATGGTTGTCTCTGTTTTGGTGCGTGATGTTTCTTGGAGGTTTGGTTGGGTGTTGTTTAATGGTTGCTGCTAGTTTTAGTGGAGGGTTCACGGTGGTGAGATTAGGCCAAGTTGACTGTTGGTGGTGGCTATGTAGAGACCGGGTGATTAGATGAAGATGAAAGCTCTATGGAGTGTGGGTATGGATTTGGTGGTCTCGGTTTGGAAAGCGTGGTGGGTGTTGGTGATGTTGGGGAGGTTGGAAAAGTGATTATGGTGGGATGACGAAGGTGAATAGGGGACTACGGGAAGGGTTATTTTTGGCAGAGGTTGCTAAGTTGGTAATGGTGGATGAAGGTTATGATGGGAAGGTGGTGTTGTTACATGAAGGTGATGGTGAAGCTTGAAAATAGTAGGTGTTTGAAGATGGTGAAGGTTTGGGTTTGATGGTGGTTTGGTGATGGTTCTGTGGTGGCTTCTGGTCCCCTTCGTGTGATGCTCCCCCTCTATAAAATATCCTCTCCAATATCAATCCTCCCCCCTTTTTCTATTTTCATTTTCCTTTATTGTAAGCAGAAAACCCCTTCTGCCATCTGATAACTCCATAGAATGCAGTTATTTGTGCCCTATCCTTGTTCTAGAATAAATGCTATGTCCTTGTTTAAATGCATATTTAGAGGGTTTTATGTTTATATTTGTCATATTCTGATTCTAAGCCTTTCTGATGTGTTATTGTGCAAAACTGAGCTTCAATGATTATGGATTAAGTAGATTTATATATGTTACTGATTTGGTATTTTCTCTATGATAGGAAGGGCTCTAAACAAGATGATATGTGGAGCATGTGAGTTTAAAGTGAAAAAAGAAGCCAAATTAGCCTTTCAGAAGTCACCGCCGCGGCGTAAGTTAGTGCACGCCACGGCGCGCAGGCGCATCATTAGAAATTCCATACTTGAACCCGAGGTGCGGGGGCCGCGACGCTCACTAATGAGGGCCGGGGCGCAGGCCAACTGACCTAGTGGGGGCCTAGGCGCTCACTAACCAGGGCCGCGACACTCTGTAACCGACTCAATGGGGGCCTAGGCGCTCGTAAATTTGTGACCGGGGCGCTCGGCGGCGAGGTAAGTCTATAAATAGGATTTTTCATATTTTTCTCTCTCTCTTGGCTGGCTTAGCCATTGCTTTTTAGTTTTCTCTCTTTTAGTTTAGATTTTAGTTAGTTTTAGGTTAGATAGCTTGGCTAGATCTTCATTTCTGGTGGATTGGAGTCAAGGAACAAGGATTGAAGGAGGATTCAAGCTTCAAAGACAAATCAATGAGCTTCTTTCTCTCTTTTCCCCTTTCTCTCTTCTCTTCCTTATCTTTTGTATAGCTAAGCTTTGTTTAGGATACTTTGAATCCTTTTATTTATATTAATGATGTGTTCTTCTCTGAATTTGTGTAGATGTTTGATTATGGTTCAATCATTATCTGTGTTTAATACTTGTGGTTGGCTGATCACTGATTTCATGATTCTACTATTGCAAATAAACTAGACTTTGAGCTGTCATGTCAATATGGAATGCTTGTTTTGGTTGGCCTTAATTGCATGATGTTAGTATTGACAAATGAACTAGACATAGGAATTTGTTAATATGGATATGGTATGATTGATGCATGTTCGGCGATGAGTTGATTCGTTAATAGGATAGAAATATACCTATTAGCCATGTATAGTGTGTGATTGAGAATAGATCGTTCATGAGTGGATGTTGTACTAGCTTTCAAGGAAACTTAGTGAGTTAGGCAAGTAGAAACTAGGGTTGATTGACCTAGACATAGGCTTTTGACTAATGAAGATTCTTAAGCTAACCTAATCAATGCATTTGTGTTTACGAGGGGGATTGCATGTTGTTGGTAGATGTAGAGGGTGAAGGAGGATTTCCTGAAACCTAACCGCTTTTATCTTTATAGCTTTTATAGATTAGATTAGTTTAGTTTATTGTTTTTCTTATTTTATGTCCTTGTCTAGAATTGATTAAGCTATTGGTTGGTACTTAGCTTTATAATCGAATATCCTCGTGGGAACGAACTTTTACTCTGTATCTATATTACTTGAGCGATCCGTGCACTTGTGGTAGCAATCAAGTTTTTGGCGCCGTTGTCGGGGATAGTTTTTATATTGCTAATATCAACAATGAGTTTGATTAGTCCTAATTCAAGTTGTATATAAGTTGTATATAATCTATCTTTCGTTTTTGTTTTGTTTTAGTTTCAAATAAGAAGTCGAGTGATTTCATTCATACAAGGCCCTTGAGGGAATTCGCGACTCCTGAAAGGATTACCCTTGGATCAAGTTCTTAAAGACTACTCATCTGTGGCACTTCAATTTTGGTGACAAAGTCTTGCTGGGACTATAATTCAAGCCCTTCGTGGGAGAGAACCCCATGTTTATGTTTCATTCCTGTTTTTACTTTGTGCATAAATAGGTAGTATGTTAATGTGTTATGTTAAATATGTGAGCATATTAGTATGTTGTGTTTTGTTAGTTTTGTTAGTTTTGTTAATATGTTAGTGTATATATGTGTTAGTATGTTAGTTTAGTTAGTCTTAATATTTGTTAGTTATGCTTTAGTTATGTTAGTATTTGTTTGTTTATGTTTTAAGTGTTGTTTGTGTTAGTTTGTATATAGGTTAATATGCTAATTAGGTTAGTTTTATGTTTTTGTTTGTTTTTAAGTTTTAAGTTTGTTTAGGTTTGTATATATGTTAGTAAGTTGTTTTTGTGTTTTAATATGTGTGTATTGTACATTTTTGTAATTTAGCTTTTTGAACAAGTTTTGTTGCGACTAGAGAATCATAAGAGCCAAACCAAAGAAGAAAATCGTGTTTCTTTGCTAAATTTAGCGACTTTAGGTAGTCACGTCGCGGCGCAAGTTAGTGCGCGCCGCGGCGCAATGGGGTGTTTTCTGCAGAATTATGCAGCTTTTTGTAAGCGCCGCGGCCCAGGCATGGGGGCGCCGCGGCGCTTAACCCCTATTTTTGTTTTTTTTTTTGTTATTTTTCTATTTGTGTGTATTTAGTAATTCTCAGTACTAGTCTCAGGTTCCCTATAGGCCATGTTCTTTAAAGATACATTTCATTTTAGGTTTAGGGGAATATCTTTACATGTTTTATTACCTTTTGTGCTTAATGTTAACATGTATTGGTATTTTGAAGTATACAGTGGTTTTAGTCAATATATTTTCATGATTATATCTTGTTTTGACTATCACTGATGTGCTGATGACAATATTTTCAATTTTCACTTTATGCAAAAGGTGATGTGCATGTTTGAACTAAGAAAGTTGAATCCATTTGAATGCATGACATGTTGTAAGAATGTTGGTGTTGTTTTTGACTGTCCATGATGTGAAAGGTTGCTATTTGCCCCCTTTTCAGTGAAACCTTATGTGATCTTAAAGCATGTGAAACAATTTAGTTGCTTTTGATGCATGATTTACATCTCACTTAGATGCAAGTGTAACTTTGAAAATGATAAGAGTGCATGTTTTGAGAATGTTTGTGGATGTACATGTAGAGTTTTGATTATCATATAGATTGTTTTTGAACTCTCTTGAGGTGAAATCCTAGGTTATGCATGATTGAGGAAATGATTAGGGCATTGTTTGGACCGACTGAGCCTTAAAAAGCTTTCCCTGATATAATGATATCCTTAGGTCCTTTTTTGAAGCCTTAAACTGTCTAGTCTTACTTGTTTTTCACCACCATTGTGTTCGTTAACCTGTTAACCGTTCTGATGCATGTGAAAATATTGCATTTTCTTCCTACCTTTATTGTATGTTGAGTTCATAGTATGCTATTTCTTTAAATGAGTCTGATGATTAGGGGTATGAATATTCAATTCAAAATGAGCCTGAAAGAACCAGATACAAAACAAAGAAAAGAAAAAGCATTGCTTTGCAAAAATAGAAGAGAAAAAAAAGAGAAAATAAAAAAGAAAAATGAAAATGAAAATGAAAAGAAAAGCAAAAGCTTAAGTAAAGAAAAGTTCAAAAAGCATCGAAATTGGTTCTGGCAAGTTTTCTGATCTCACAATTGAATACCCTGCTAGTATCAGTTGTGACTCATGTCTTGGAATATCATGTTTATGTGTCTCAATATTTGTATTGTATCTTTTCCCTTCATTTCTTTCACCCATACCATTGGCCTAACATTATAAGCTGATTAAGTCCCTTTTGATCCTCAATCTTGTGTGATTTACATTAGTGGAGAGAGAGTTGATTTACAATTTTGTGGATTCTGTGAATCATATGCATGTATGTTTGTAAACTTATCTAGATATGTATGACTTGATTAGGAGAAGTTTATCTTGCATGTTTGTGATAAATGTGAATTGCATGAAGAGTTGTTTGAATTGATAGCATGTTAAGGGTTATGTATATGTGGAACTGTTTATGGGGCATTTGCACTTTTTGATGATTGATGCAGTCATTACACACTAGTATTTGTTTTTAAATGAGAAAAGAAAATTGAAATATATTTGCTGAATGAAAGTTGTTTTGAATGTTTAAGTGATTTACTTAGTTTTATTTTGTTTTGCTCGAGGACTAGCAAAATGTAGGTTTGGGGTGTGATAACTGCATTCTATGCAGTTATTTGTGCCCTATCCTTGTTCTAGAATGAATGCTATGTCCTTGTTTAAATGCATATTTGGAGGTTTTGTACTTATATTTGTCATATTCTGATTCTAAGCCTTTCTGATGTGTTATTGTGCAAAACTGAGCTTTAATAATCATGGATTAAGTAGATTTATATATGTTACTGATTTGGTGTTTTCTCTATGATAGGAAGTGCTCTAAACAAGATGATATGTGGAGCATATGAGTTTAAAGTGAAAAAGGAAGCCAAATTAGCCTTTCAGAAGTCACCCCGCGGTGTAAGTTAGTGTGCGCCGCGGCGCGCAGGCGCATCATCAGAAATTCCATACTTGAACCCGAGGCGCAGGGGCCGCGGCGCTCACTAATGGGGGTCGGGGCGCAGGCCAACCGACCTAGTGGGGGCCTAGGCGCTCACTAACCAGGGCCGCGACGCTCTGTAACCAACTCAATGGGGGCCTAGGCGCTCGTAAATGGGGGCCGGGGCGCACGGCGGCGAGCTGAGTCTATAAATAGGATTTTTCACATTTTTCTCTCTCTCTTGGCTGCCTTAGCCATTGCTTTTTAGTTTTCTCTCTTTTAGTTTAGGTTTTAGTTAGTTTTAGGTTAGATAGCTTGGCTAGATCTTCATTTCTGGTGGATTGGAGTCAAGGAACAAGGATTGAAGGAGGATTCAAGCTTCAAAGACAAATCAATGAGCTTCTTTCTCTCTTTTCCCCTTTCTCTTTTCTCTTCCTTATCTTTTGTATAGCTAAGCTTTGTTTAGGATACTTTGAATCCTTTTATTTATATTAATGATGTGTTCTTCTCTGAGTTTGTGTGGATGTTTGATTATGGTTCAATCATTATCTGTGTTTAATACTTGTGGTTGGCTGATCACTGATTTCATGATTCTAATATTGCAAATGAACTAGACTTTGAGCTGTCATGTCAATATGGAATGCTTGTTTTGGTTGGCCTTAATTGCATGATGTTAGTATTGACAAATGAACTAGACATAGGGATTTGTTAATATGGATATGGTATGATTGATGCATGTTCGGCGATGAGTTGATTCGTTAATAGGATAGAAATATACATATTGGCCATGTATAGTGTGTGATTGAGAATAGATCATTCATGAGTGGATGTTGTACTAGCTTTCAAGGAAACTTAGTGAGTTAGGCAAGTAGAAACCAGGGTTGATTGACCTAGACATAGGCTTTTGACTAATGAAGATTCTCAAGCTAACCTAATCAATGCATTTGTGTTTACGAGGGGGATTGCATATTGTTGGTAGATGTAGAAGGTAAAGGAGGATTTCCTAAAACCTAACCGCTTTTATCTTTATAGCTTTTATAGATTAGATTAGTTTAGTTTATTGTTTTTCTTATTTTATGTCCTTGTCTAGAATTGATTAAGCTATTGGTTGGTACTTAGCTTTATAATCGAATATCCTCGTGGGAATGAACTTTTACTCTGTATTTGTATTACTTGAGCGATCCGTGCACTTGCGGTAGCAATCACCATCCTAACGAAAATAGCTTCCATAGACAGAGCTGCTCATTGCAAATGTAGGTGTTTCCATTTTCATGAATTTTCATTGTGATTGAGACCTTCCCCAACCTTCAAATCTCTGCCAACTTACCATTTTTGTGCTACCTTGAGCCTTGAGTTTGCAGGCTTGCAGCAGGGTAAGAGAGGTTGACATGATTTAGTTGCATTTCAACTTCTGGTTGAGACTGCAACCAAAAGAAATCAACCAGCTGCAAAACGTAACAAAAACCCCCTCCCCTCCTTTTTTTTATTAAACGAGATCGGTGTTCTTTTTTTTTTGTTAAAGCGGGCTTACATTTTGGGCTAACAAAAAAACAAGAATATGGACCTTTAATTAATTAAATTCAAAATTAAAAAAAATTGGGAACTCGGTCAAAATTGAGTGTTTACAGCTGCCCCTCTTTACTTGCTTCTTACTAGATAATGAGAAAACTGTGGTCTTCATATTATCGTCGTAAGAAACGAGTAAAGATATAAATTTCAATTTTGTCCGAGATGCATAAGATGTAAAACAGATGCGAGAAATAACATGCAAAGTGCCAATGCGCTCAAAAGAATTGATAGAAATTAAAATGCATGGAATGCATGGAGCCGATGCGCTCAAAAGAATTAACGGAAATTAAAACGCATGGAGCCGATGCGCTCAACAGAAATTAAAATTCAAGGAGCCGATGCGCTCAAAAGAATTGATAGAAACTAAAATGCATGGAGTCGATGCGCTCAACAGAAATTAAAATGCATGGAGCCGATGCGTTCAACAGAAAGTAAAATACAGGGAGCCGATGCGCTCAACAGAAATTAAAATGCATGGAGCCGATGCGCTCAACAGAAAGTAAAATGCATGGAATGCATGGAGCAGATGCGCTCAACAGAATTAACAGAAATTAAAATGCAAGGAGCTGATGCACTCAAAAGAATTTAAAATGCATGGAGCCGATGCGCTCAAAAGAATTAACAGAAAATAAGATGCATGGAGCCGATGCGCTCAACAGAAATTAAAATGCATGGAGCCGATGCGCTCAAAAGAATTGACAAAAATAAATGGGCAACTGAGTCCCAGAATTTAAAAGACAGGTGGGCTACTGTGCTCCCGAAAAATAGAGATTTTTAAAAGGCAAGACATCTTGATCCAAAAAGATTTTTTCTTCTTTTTCTTTTTTTCTTTTCTCCTCTTTTCTTTTTCTTCTTTTTTGTTTTTTTTTTGTTTCTTTTTGTTTTAGTTTTATTAAAAGACCTTTGAACCAATAATGACTTTGAAAAGCTTTGACCAATCAAAACACTTGTTCACATGCTTTTGCTCGTCGGACTTGATAAACTCGATCTTTCCTCTTTTCTTCTTTTTTTTTTTTTCTTGATTCCCCTTTTCTTCTTGGCAACGAAATCAAATACTGCATTGCAATCTGTACTTTGAGCTATTAAGATCTTTTAATCCCAAGTCAATCATTGAAGGATTGTTATAGAACTGTCAAATCAAATTGTTGATCATAAATTTATCCTATTTGAGATATAACTTAATGAGTAAGCATGCATTCCTGAATGGATAGAAATTCGTTGAATAAACAAACTTCTTTTTATTACTTTGGTAATCTGATCATACACGAACTTTTAGTAAGACACATGCTTGAAAGATGAAATCCTAGAAACTAAAGGAAGTTACAAAGGATAAGAAAAATTTGCCCCAGTGTTGGTTCCTTATTCCTCATTCAATTAATTCCCAGCAACGGTTTGGTAACTCAATCACTATCTGTGTTGCTACTTCCTTCAACACGTATTCTCCTTCGAACCTCCAGAGAATTTGCTCCAGTATGACCAATCTAAAGCAACCAAAATTTGCCCCAGTGTAGTCAATCAAACGCAAATCAAAATTGCCCCAGTTTGGTGAACGCTTTCAAGTTTCAAGCCAACTTTCTTTGAGATTTTGTCTATTTATTTACCCTAACTTTGCTTAGACCGCCCTTTCGGGTTTTCAGCCTAACGGGTCTTTTTCCTTTTCTTTTTTTTTTGCCTAAGTCGCCCTTTCGGGTTTTCAACCTAACGAGGTTTTTTTTTTTAGGCATAAAATCTCTTGACAACATCAGTGTTTACGGGCCTTGGTAGTTCTTCTTCATCCATATTCTGTAAAATTAATGCTCCCCCTGAAAATGTCTTCTTGACTATGTATGGGCCTTCATAACTCAGAACCCATTTTCCTCTGGCATCCTCTTGATTAGGGAGAATTTTCTTCAAAACTAAATCTCCTGAACAGAACTCTCTGGGATGAACTTTCTTGTTAAAGGCTCTGGCCATTCTGCTTTGATATAATTGCCCATGGCAAATAGTTGTCAGTCTTTTTTCTTCTATCATATTCAATTGCTCATGTCGAGTCTTCACCCATTCGGATTCTTCCAACTCTGCCTCCATCAAAACCCTTAGAGAATGAATCTCAATTTCTATGGGAGAGACGGCCTCCATCCCATATACCAAAGCGAAAGGCGTTGCCCCAGTGCTCGATCGTATATTGGTACGATACGCGTGCAAAGCGTAGGGCAACATTTCATGCCAGTCTTTGTAATTCACCACCATCTTGGTAATAATTTTCTTGACATTCTTATTTGCTGCTTCAACTGCACCATTCATCTGGGGCCTATAAGGAGCTGAATTATGATGCTTGACTTTGAAACTCTCACAAATCTTCTGAATCTCAGCACCGTTGAGATTGGTGGCATTATCTGTTATTATCCTTTCTGGAATTCCATATCTGCAGACAATATCCCTTTTAAGGAATCTCAAAAACACTTTTTGAGTGATATTAGCATACGAGGAAGCTTCTACCCACTTGGTGAAATAGTCAATCGCCATTAAAATGAAGCAATGACCATTGGAAGCTTTAGGATTAATGGGTCCAATGACATCTATTCCCCACGTTGAGAAAGGCTATGGAGATACAAAATTGTGCAAGGGAAATGGAGGTGCATTTACTCGATCTGCATATATCTGGCACTTCTGACACATTCGTACATATTCCATGCAGTCTGTTTCCATGGAGGACCAATAATAGCCACTTCTGAGAATTTTTCGTGCCATCATATGACCATTAGCATGAGTTCCACAAATCCCTTCATGGACTTCAGAGATGATTATGCAAGCTTCACGAGCATCCACGCATCTAAACAAAGTGCCATCATGACTTCTCTTGTACAAAACCTCTCCATTCAAGAAAAAGGCCATTGCTAGCCAACGAATAGTCTTCTTGTTCACCTCATTTGCCTTAGTCGGGTATTCTCTATGTTGAATATACTGCTTGATATCATGATACCAAGGTTTACCATCTGGCTCATCTTCTATATTAGCACAATACGCAACTCACTATACGTCTTTACTTGGATGGCTTGAACATTATTGTGAACATCCAATTTGGTCATTACAGCCAAAGTGGCTAAGGCATCTGCAAACTGATTCTTGTCTCGAGTCAAATGGGAGAAGGTCACCTCCTCAAACTTCTCAATCAGCTGGGTCAAATACTTTTGATAAGGCACTAATTTTGGGTCTTTGGTTTTCCATTCACCGTTCACCTGATAAATAATTAGTGCTGAATCTCCAAATATCTTTAGCTGTTTGATCCCCAAGTCAATTGCAGCTTGTAAACCATTAGCACAGGCCTCATATTCTGTAACATTATTAGTGCATTCAAAATCGAGCTTGATAGCGACTGGATATTGCTTTCCAGTTGGTGAAACAACCATGGCTTCTATGCCACTACCATGCATGTTGACTGCTCCATCAAAATACATCTTCCAAATGGGCTCATCCTTACCTTCTTCTTCTCCTTCTACTGTCAAAATTTCTCCATCAGGGAACTCGAATGTTACTAGTTGTCCACCCTCAAGAGGGTTTTCAGCTAAATGATCAGCAATTGCACTTCCTTTGACAGATTTTCGAGTTATGTACTTGATGTCGAATTCTGATAGTATCACCTGCCATTTTGAAACCCTTAATGAAACATGAGGGCTTTCAAATATATACTTCAGGGGGTCTATTCGGGAGATCAAACAAGTGGTGTGATACAGCATGTATTGCCTTAACTGTTTTGAGGTCCATACTAGAGCACAACAAGTCTTTTCAATAGCCGTGTAACAAGCTTCACAGTCATTGAACTTCTTACTTAGATAATAAATTACCTGCTCCCTTTTCTCTGATTCATCATGCTGCCCCAACATTGCTCCCATTGAGGTTGGCAGTACGGTTAAGTACAATATTAGAGGCCGACTAGATATAGGTGGTACCAAAACAGGAGAATTCACTAGATAAGCCTTTATCTTGTCAAAAGCTCCTTGACATTCCTCATCCCATTTTCCTGGCTGGTGTTTCTTCAGCAGCTTGAATATAGGCTCGCAAGTACTGGTCAAGTTGGCAATGAATCTAGCAATGTAGTTAAGTCTCCCGATGAAACTTCTCACTTCACGCTCTATCTTAGGAGCAGGCATCTCCTGTATTGCTTTCACTTTATCCGGATCAACCTTTATTCCTTCTCTACTAACAATGAATCCGAGTAGCTTTCCAATGGATGCTCCAAAAACACATTTAGCAGGGTTCAACCTCAGCTTGTACTTTCTGAGTCTTTCAAACAGCTTACGCAAAACTGCCACATGATTTTCTCCTTCTCTAGACTTGGCAACTATATCATCCACGTACACCTCAATCTCTTTGTGCATCATGTCATGGAACAATGCAACCATAGCGCGTTGGTAAGTAGCCCCAGCATTCTTTAATCCAAACGGCATCACTGTGTAGCAAAATATCCCCCAAGGAGTGATGAAAGTGATTTTTTCTTTGTCATTGACATCCATGGGGATTTGATCGTACCCCTAGTATCCATCCATGAATGAAAACTTGTGATTCCTGGCAGTGTTATCAACCAAAACATCGATATGAGGGAGTGGGAAATTATCTTTCGGACTGGCCTTATTCAGATCCCTGTAGTCCACACACATTCGGACTTTTCCATCCTTTTTAGGCACGGGCACAATATTGGCTACCCACCTTGGGTGTCTTGACACTTCTACAAATCCTGCTTCTAGCTACTTAGTCACCTCTTCCTTAATCTTCAGGGATATATCAGGATGCATCCTCCTTAGCTTCTGCTTCTTTGCCTCAACATCTGGATATAGTAGGATTTTATGAGATGCTATCTCCGGATCTAATCCAGGCATATCTCGATAAGACCAAGCAAAGATATCTATATACTCTCTGAAGAGTGCAATCATTTCTTCAAATACAGGATTTTTCACTATTTTCAACTCCTTTTTCTCTTCCTCTGTCCCCATGTTAATCACCTCTGCTTCTTCGCCATTCAAGTCAAATCCCTTCTCTGAATACTCCAGTAATTTTTCAAAATTCTCAATAACTTCTCCCTCCTCATCAGATCCAGGGTCTTCTTCCTCAAACATTGCATGAGAATCAATTGATGAGTTTTCAAGGTCCCCTTCGTGAGGCGTACTTTCTATGAGACTCAGATCCCTGGAAAGTAATTTGTGTGGAGTTGGAAAAGCAAAATAAAGTAAGAATGATAAAGGAAAAAGAAATATTATACAAAAAGGAAAATTGGTAAATGCAAGTGGACAAGTCAAAGTACAACGAGGAGGAATGTTGAATAAACATACAAATTCATTAAGTTAATGTCTCAAACAGCACAAACATAAGCTCAAAACACAGCCAATCTTAAATATCAGCTTAGTATAGTATGACCAGACAATTACTTGGAAACAATCACATCAATCATTGGTTCGGATTGCCAGTTCTTCAGTGGCTCCTCATCAGCAGAGGGACGGATTGTCTTGCTCTCTTCTAGGCCTTCTTCATGCAACGCATTAATAGTGGGATGGCATTGGGAGTGAATGACTTCTCTAGACATGATTACCTCGGCTGGTGCTGGGAATGTTTCCCTCAGGTGGGGAATATGCTTCATCTTGCCCTTGTTATTTTTCTTTTCGAGGGTCATGCTCCTTGTTCTCTCTTCTAGGGATGCTTCATACCCTAACCCAAACTCGTCCCACTTTTCTTGGAAGGACACCAGCGACCGAGTACCTTGCAATTGTGAGCCCAAGCCTTTTCCTTCTTCGTATCCACTACTTGCCATAATCCGGGCCACCACCTGATCCACACTTTGCGTTGGAGATTCATCTTTACCAACTCTAGTCTCAACTATTTCAAAACTATGCCACAAATTCTCTTCATCTTTCTCTGCACACTCCACATATGGCACTGAAACTGGTTTTGACAACATAATCTTTTCCTCTCCATGTATGGTAATGACTGACCCATTTTTAATGTATTTAACACTCTGATGCAGGGTAGAGGGAGCAGCACCAGCAGCATGGATCCATGGTCTCCCCAAGATCATTATGTAACCAGGCTCAATATTCATAACTTAGAACAACACTTGAAAGTTACTTGGACCAATCTCCAGCGGTAACATCATCTCTCCCAATATGCCTCTCTTATTTCCATCAAAGGCCCGTACCACCATTTCCCGGGGTGACAATTCATCCTTACTTATTGATAATGAAGTCAGAGTCGACATAGGTAGGATGTTCAGTGCAGACCCCCCGTCTATCAACACCTTTGCAACTATATACCCTTTGCATTTGAGGGTTATATGCAAAGCCCGTGGATTTCTCTCAGATCGAGAAATGATCTCTTCCTCAGTAAAAGTGATCATGTTGACACGTTTCACCAGGTCCACCATATTGACGACACTTTCGGGCGTAACACCAGGCTTAACATAGGCTTCGTTCAGAATTCTCAGTAATGTCTTCCGATGTATTTCAGATGTCAAGACGAGTGACAAAAGAGATATTCAGGCTGGAGTCTTCTTCAACTGTTCCACCACATCATACTCGCTTTGCTTCATTATCTTCAAGAACTCTTCTTCCTCTTCCTTCCTCTTCTCCTCTTCTTTTGATGTTTCTTCCCTACTCATTTCTTTGACAATTTTTTCCTTTTCTATTTCTCCTGGGCTATAACATCGCCCACTCCTTGTAATTCCTCCTACCCTGACTATGTTAGTCACTGGGTCTCCCTCCTGCTGTACTTCTGTAACTCAGGCATTCGAAGTCCCTTCCTCGATTCCCTTTATCTCTACCCTTGTTTCATAGCTCCAGGGCACTGCGCGGGTGTCATTACAAGCAAATAGTGTTAGCTTCTTGACTGTCAATACTACTTTTCCTGGCGCCGAAGCTTGGCTGAGGGGTGGTACCTTAAGTACAAATCGTTCAATCACATTGACCTCTTCAGAGGAAGTTACCTCTGGTCTTGCTTGTATTACTCCTAATGTGAGCAACTTCTGGACTCGAGCCTTAAAGTCCCAACAGTTCTCAATATCGTGTCCTGTTTCCCCACAATGGTAAACGCACCTAGACTCTTTATCATACCTCTCATCTTCTTTCACCGATGAAGCTGGTGCAGTGATAACATAACCTGCTATCTTCAGTCCCTCAAATATTTGAATCATCGGCGTATACAAGCTCATGACTTCTTTTATTGGAGGTCCTTCCATCTCCACGGCATTCGCCTCATTCCTTCCACCATGATTAAGGATTGGGTTGCTGACGATACTGGGTCCAGCCTCTTCTTGAATGTCAAGCTTCCCATAAGTAATAAGCATCCTTACTACAGTCTTGAAAGCCTTACAATCTTCAATTAAATGTCTTGGGATATCCATGTGGTATTTGCAAGTCAAATTCGTATTATACCACGCTGGGAACGGTGGTTCTAAGGGACGTACAGGATTTTCCAAAATGAGGTGGGTATCGAACAACCTTTGGAATAGGTCCGCATTTGAAATGGATAGTCTTGGGAAAGGGGGTAGGTTTTGAGGATGAAAACGACCTTGATTCTAGAAGTTTGGCCGAGGTTGTAGGTGATTTGGGTAAGTTTGTGGAGGTGCAGGTGGGTATCGGGTATAGGTTGGGCAAGTTGGTATATATAGTTGTGGTGTGGGAACATTATTGATTTGGAATTGCAGAGTTGGGATAATGTTTGTGGTAGGCATAACTTAGTGGGGCGAGTAATAAGGAAGTGTAGATGTTTGGTATGGAAGGTGAGGGTTAAGGTTATATGGTAGTTGGTGGCTTGAGTTTTGTGGAGAATATCGAGGTTTGAAGGTCTGCTGGTGTTGGACATAATTCACCTTGGGTTCCTTCTTTTCTACTGAATCCCTTCTTAAAGCGCACTCTCTCGTATTACTCACCGACAACTTCCCGCTTTTGCCAAAATCTCTATCCTTTCTTCCGCCATTATCAAGTCTGCAAAATCCTTATAGGCTGCCCCGGCCATTGCCCCGATAAAAAGATTTCCCAAGGTTCCCAGGAAATATGAACACATCTCAAATAGTGTTAATGGAGGCTGAACTTGAGCTGCCAAGGCTCTCCACCTCTGTGCATATTGTCTGAAAGGTTCATCATTCCCTTTCTGCATCGAGCTTAACTGTTCCTGGGTCGGAGTTGCGTCCAGATTAAATTTGTATTGGTCCATAAATAGGTCAGCCAATTTTGTCCAACGAGAAATCTTAGAGTGGTTTAATTGAAGATACCACTCTAAAGTAGGACCTGTAATACTCTTGTGAAAAAAGCTAATGAGGAACTTATCATCCCTAGACCAAACAACCATCTTGGTTCCATAACTGATTAAATGAAACCGAGGGTTGCCACTTCCATCGTACTTGGCAAAATCAGGAATCTTGAAGTCTTTAGGGATTACGACATCTGTGGTAGGACACAGTTCTTCTATTCTCAGAGGTCCATAAGCACTGGGGACCTTGATTGCCTTGATCTGTTCCTCCATTTTCTCCATCCACTCTTCCTTCATCTTGTCTTTCTCGGTCATGATGTGACTATTCCCAGAGTGAGGTATTATTGCTTGCCCTGTAATGGACACATGATGTTGTTCCCAGATAGGGCCAATATAACCAGGGACTTCATTATGAGCACCTTCCAAAGTGCGATACCCCTCCCCAATAGGCATGACAATCGATGTCGTTTAAGGTGGTTGTTCATGGATCCCCACAGTGATGCCTGAGGTTATAGTCAGGAATATCGGGGTTATCATTGATGGCATATTTACATATGCTTCAACCCCATTTGTATATCTATTTCCACTGATTAACTGAAGGGACTCCTTCACATCTTACAATATTGCTTCCAACCTTACTTGGGCCTCTGACATCTCATTTATCCTCCCTGTCATTTCATCGACTTCTCTGCTCAAGTTTCTCCCTGCCTCAGGATTATTAGCAGTCATTCTGGTCCGAGATCTGGTATTGTGAACTCGAGTTTGATTGGTATCTTCTTTCTAGGTCGCACAATGATTCTTGAATCAAATTGATTTATTAAAACAAAACAACATTAAATAAAGAAAAAGTTAGCGCTATTGTGAGGATGCTTGGTGATTGTGGAAAGATTTGCACGGACATTCAATAACAATACAGGATCCCAAATTCTGCAATTCGGGTTCATCATCCCTTAGGCAAGAATATGGTTGACAGTGATCCCAAGGGAGTATTCTCTCCTCAATGGGTGCTATCTTCTTGGATATTCACAGGCAATGCAGTTATTCTTTCACTAAATACTAGGCTTTCTGTACTTTCGGTAAAGGACGAATTGTCTCAGGTCGAGAGCACGATTGACAACCTATTCAAGAGGGCATTTACCTTTCAATGAATAATGTCCAGGTGAAAAATAGTAAAATCAATGTTTGGAACAAAACACTGCAATTGGTCATTCATATTCATTTCAAATTTCAAACAATACAAGGTCTCAGACTCCTCAAAAGGTAACATAAACAACATTACATTAACAACTTTGTTTGTTTCTTCCTAAGACCTTTACTAAGACCTCGACAATACTTCATGAAATCGGGTATTTTTTGTGGTAGCCATAACAATGGATTCAGTCGAATCTGAAGGTCCGCCTCTTCAAAATGATCAACCAGTTGCACAGCATGATATTGCACGCTGTCAGACATGTTCTCATATTTCTTCTTCCATTCTTCTTTTTCAGCCCTTTGATCTTGTGCTACTGATTGCCACACTTCTGCCCATTCTTCTTTTTGCCTTACTAGTCTTTGGGCTTCAAGTCTCCACTGCTCATGGTCTCACCCCAACTCTTGAATTTTGAGCTTCAAATGCTCATTCTTTCGGTTTGCTTCCATGAGTGCATCGTGATATTTGGTAGCTAATGCGCGTCCTTAGTCAGAGCGGCACTTTGCTTCAGTCAGAGCTTCTTGTAAGGCTTGCATTCTACGATCTTGTACCCTAGTATTCGCCTCCAACTTTCCTTTCTCTTGCAAAACCAACGCCATTGTCTCTTCCTGAGCGCTTATCTTTGCTTGAAATTCATGAACTTCTGTTGTGGTCTTTTCAAATTCTATCTCTTTTCCTTTCCTTACTCTTTTTACTCGGCTTGGGGTCTCAGCCGTATCTTTCAAATATTCAACTTCATCAGCTAGCTTCTGGCATCGACTCTGGTGGATGACTACTTTTAACTCAATGGCTTCCTTTTCTTGTTCCAAGACTTTCATTTGTGCTTTCAGTCTTTCCATCTCGGTGGCCATTTGAGGTATGATTTGAGGATGACCTTTATCATCTGAAACTGTCTGAGGGATACTATTTTGTACCCTTCTTACCTCTCTCCATTGCAAGTATTCAGGGGTACAGACCACCATATGCTTCCCTAATTCCTTTGTTCTTGCCATATGAATATTCTTCCAAGCATCTCTAATCTCTTTTTCTCGCTTAGTAGTGCTTCCATCTTGCTGGTATAAGAAGTTGAACCCTTCAAGTTTCTTTTCGTTGGGCACATATTGAGTCCATCGGAGTTGTCTAAGCACAAGGATTGGCGCGTATGATGCACCACCTCTAGGGCTCATCAAAGGAACATTAGGAAAGTCACCACAGCTGAAAACTATCTCTTCTCCATGGTACCATGGGCATACCCATTTGAATGAATCTGATCCCATATTCATGAACTCATTTTTCCATTCATGAGCTTTCTGTTTTTTCACTGGTATGCGACCAAAATTCCTCAACGGGTCAAGTAAAAGGCCCAGGTGATTGTGCACATCCATGTGTGTCATGATCCAAATGTACAACATGTGTGTACAGCATCGAATCTTTCCACCACCCTTTTGATGACAGATTTCCATTGTCAAGAAAGTATCAGCAAGAATAGCAGGGACTGAATTTGTTTTATGCTTCTCAAACTTGAAGAATACATCAATTGCTGCTTGATCTACCATATCTGAGGTAAACGGGAATAACACTAACCCAAAGATGGTTAAGGCCAGTGTTTTGTTGAAGAAATCCCACTTTCCTTGTTGTGCTAGATACTGAAGATGTGCTTCGAGGTAGCTTTTCTTCAAGCCTTCTGTTCCTCTCCTTTTTTCCATGCCCAATTGATTTGTTTGAGCCCCTATCAGTTCTGCTATCTTCCCTACTGATACATAATACCCTCCATAAAGATAAATATTTAGGTGCTTGCTCATTGGGAGTCTTAACATGATAGCGTACTCTTTAATGGTCGGTGCAATATCTAGGTCAGGCAACTCAAAATATTTCAGAGAATGGTTCCAAAATTGAGCTAGGCCACTCAAGACAGGCTCTTCAACTGTGATGCGCAATAAGTCTAGGATCTGCCCATAACTACTCGAGAACTCTGATCGAGCTTTAGGAGTCATCTGTTGAGTAATGTCCTTCACACGCCTCAGATCACTGCCATTAACTGTAATCTTCATATTCCTCTTGAGGTCAACTGCATTGCTTGTGCTTTGCCCATGACACATTTCTTCCATTCTTTGCTATTGATGAGTACCAATCTTTCCACTTTACCAAGCAAACTCACCCTACAGAATTAGAAAAAAGAGTGTAAGCATGCCAGAAAAAGGAATGGTGCATCCTAAGGGTACCTCTTATCGAGGTAAGTCTAGAGAATGTATCCTAACAACCTACATGGAGAAACCCTTATAGGGTTGTAAACCCAAAGGATGATGCATGATATGCAAATACTTTTTTTTTTGCTAAAAGGGTTATGACAATGCAAGATGAGATATCCTTTTTTTTTTTGCAGTGAATGACATGAGAATGCAAGATATATATATATTAATGCTATGAAAATGTAAGCCATGAGTAATGCAAGATGAAGTATATATATATTTTTTATGCTGATTTTTATTATTTTTTTTAAAAAAAATGCATGAATGAATGATATGTGAAAACGATAAATAAAGAATTTTTTTTTGCTAAGAATAAAAATGTAAGATGATGTATTTTTGATGAATTTTTTTGGAAAAAGAAAAAGAAAATGCAAGAATGAATCACATAAAGAAGATATAGATAAAAAGAAGTACGCACCCTTTGTACCCTAGTTAGGTGGAACTTAAAGGTTGGAATTCCTTAAGGTCACGACTCTAATTTTGGTAGCCATTACGTTCGATCTATCAGTGCAAGATTTTCAGGACAGATCTAAACTTTTAAAAGTTATGGTCCTCAGATTGCCCTTATCTATAAAGACAAGGTCCCAATTAATGAATTAATCACAAGTAGGGATAAACCTTCTTAATATGACTAGTCCATGATATTAGTAACAATCTGAGTGGTGTCTCAACAAATGTCAAGTGAGCATAAAGCCCCTCAATAACAAAAGTTAAGACCCCTCCTATTCCTCGGATTCGCACAGACTCGGGTATAGAGCCCAAAAAGTGTGTGAGGTAAGTGATAGTGATGTGTGTGAGGGAGCATACAAACTAGTACAAAAATTTAAAAAGATAAAAATACCCCCAACTTGCAAAAACATATATACAACAACCAGCCAGTAATCATCTATCCTAGGGTTTCAACAATTATGTACAATATATTTACAGGTAACAATATACATATGATAATGCCATCAGATATTTACATAAAACAAAATAAATAAAATTCATTTACAAACAAAAAGAAAACAAAAACAAGGATAAAAATGGGTAAAATAAATAAATAAAAATTATTAACAATTTGCACAACTAACAACAACAGGCTTGACTCTCCAAGTATCCCCAGTGGAGTCGCCATCTGTTGCGACCGATGATCGCAGTGAAAAATAGCAACTCATAGGATTTTTAAAAAAATGAAAATAGAAAATGGAATCGCCACTAATTTTATTTTAATTTAGGAAAAATTAGAAAACCTTTCTTTGAAAATGGTCTTAGAAACCAAATCGGATTCAGGAGTCGGTTATGGATAGGGAAGGGTGGAAGCTTAATCCCACAGTACCCCTAACACATCCGTCCTAAGACGGTACCTTATGTCAATTGTGCAAATTCTTAACAATATTTGAAAATATTTATTTTACCCCTTTTACAAAATATTGTAACTTTTTAATTTTTTTTTAAAAAGAAAAGAAAGAAAAGAAACAACCAAATTATGAAAATTTAATTTTTGGCTTGACAGAAATGAAATTCTACTCCTACGTATCCTCGAGTGTAATGAGGAACTTAAAGTCACATAGTTCTTTAGAAAATGATTGTGAGTTGATTGATTTTAATTAAGGAAAAAGATTTTTTGAAAAAAGGATTTTATCTAAAAACAGAATCATTCTTGCCCAGGATTCAAGTTAGCACTGAGCTACTCAATAAACCCTTATGATCCAAACGATAATGAAGATAACATTCGTTATTCAATTATCATCATTGATCATTGCATTAATTGATATATATATATATTTTAAGAAATGCACAAAAACAAATAAGCAAACACAATTTTCCATGATCCAAATGCATAATAATAAAACAAAACTAAATATAAACATCATAAATCAAACAACTTTAAACAAATTTTATTTTTATTTTCAGATTTTTCTCCATTTTATTATTACTCTTTTTTTTTTTGCTTTTCATTAATCGCAAAATACAATTTCAAACATACTACTAGATTAAAGAAACCTTGTTAATCCAGAACTAATCCTAAATAACACTAGCAATCAAGCTCAAAGTATATTTTTTTTTTTTTTTATGCTTCTTTTTCTTTTTACCATTTTTATGTTTTTTTCTATTTTTTTTTATAAATCAGAATGGGCTGTCAGCCCATGTGTTTAGCATCAAACCAAGCAAGAACAAAAGAAAGAGGTGACAAATAAAAGAAAGGAAGAGCAGAGACACTCTAGAGCACACACCGGAGATGATTGGGAGGAGGAAATCACGAGTTCAGCATTGAGACAACACGGTGGCACGATCGGTGCTTGTGGTGACTCGGAGAGTGGCGGATCGACGCGGCGAGGCTACCAGCGGGCGGCGGTTCGACGGGATCTGACGCGGGTCCGTCAGATCGGCATGGTGTGGGTCTTCAACACCGGATCGGGATGGTGCGCGGCCGGTCCAAAGAGCTCGACGGCGGGGTGGTGACGGTGCAGCTCGCGGGTAGTGTGGCGGACAGCTCGATGCTAGTTCGCAGGTGATGGCACGACTCGAGATCAGGTTCAACGGGCTCAGATCTGTCCGAAACAGAGGACGGTGGTCTTGGGGGGCTCCACGGATCTGGGTTTCTGGTGAACGGTGCGAGGTGGGGCTTTTTGTACAGGTTGGATGGCGTCGCGCGGGTCACGGTTCGGTGCTGGCCAGATCTGCGGGTTCTTGTACGGGACCAAGTGAGCGACGGGTTGACGGTACGAAGGGGAGTGGGTTTGCGGGCTAGGCGTGACTAGCTGGGCTTCACAATGGAATGGAACGCGCGAGTGGGTGGATCGTGGTGGCAGCTCGTACGATGATGGTGAAGACGATGGTTGTCTCTATTTTGGTGCGTGATGTTTCTTGGTGGTTTGGTTGGGTGTTGTTTAATGGTTGCTACCGGGTTTTAGTGGAGGGTTCACGGTGGTGTAGGAGGTTGAAGAAGATGAATAGTGAAGGGTGGTGAGATTAGGCCAAGTTGACTGTTGGTGGTGGCTGTGTAGAGACTGAGTGATTTGATGAAGATGAAAGCTCTATGGAGTGTGGGTATGGATTTGGTGGTCTCGGTTTGGAAGGCGTGGTGGGTGTTGGTGATGTTGGGGAGGTTGGAGAGGTGATTATGGTGGGATGATGAAGGTGAATAGGGGACTACGGGAAGGGTTGTTTTTGGCAGAGGTTGCTAAGTTGGTAATGGTGGATGAAGGTTATGATGGGAAGGTGGTGTTGTTACATGAAGGTGATGGTGAAGCTTGAAAATAGTAGGTGTTTGAAGATGGTGAAGGTTTGGGTTTGATGGTGGTTCGGTGATGGTTCTGTGGTGGCTTCTGGTCCTCTTCGTGTGATGCTCCCTTTCTGTAAAATATCCTCTCTAATATCAATCCTCCCCCCTTTTTCTGTTTTCATTTTCCTTTATTGTAAGCAGAAAACCCCTTCTGCCATCCCAACGAAAATAGCTTCCATAGACAGAGCTGCTCATTGCAGATGTAGGTGTTTCCATTTTCATGAATTTTCATTGTGATTGAGACCTTCCCTAACCTTCAAATCTCTGCCAACTTACCATTTTTGTGTTGCCTTGAGCCTTGAGTTTGCAAGCTTGCAGTAGGATAAGAAAGGTTGACATGATTTAGTTGCATTTCAACTTTTGGTTGAGACTGCAACCGAAAGAAATCAACCAGCTGCAAAACGTAACAAAAACCCCCTCCCCCTTTTTTTTTATTAAACGAGATCAGTGTTCTTTTTTTTTGTTAAAGCGGACTTACATTTTGGGTTAACAAAAAAAATAAGAATATAGACCTTTAATTAATTAAATTCAAAATTAAAAATTTTTTTTTGGGAACTCGGTCAAAATTGAGTGTTCACAAGAGATTATGTGTAATTTTTATCCCAGTTGTCATATTTTAATTGGCAAGAGAGGAATGGGGACATAGGCAAGAGACAGACGATTTGTACCCGTGTAAGAATAAGTTGTCGTACATTGTGTACAATCTTTATCTTTTTGATGCATGAAGATTATTTGTTTTTTTTATTTCTTTATTTAAATTTTATTAGGTATTTTAAACTTAATTATATATATTTTTATTTAAATTTATTTTTTACTTAACAAATTTAAATAAAAAGATAAAAAAAAGACAAAAAAATTGACAAATACTCTTCATTTCTTTTCCATAACATATTCAATAATACTATACATATCTTTTATGCTTTCAACTAATTAACGATTTAGCATTAAAATAACATATCCCTCCATAAATTTCACGGACATTTTTTATATTTGGTGAGTTTTTCGTTATAAAAATGTGTTTTTTTTTTCTTCCTTCTTTCACATTTTTCATTAGGAGTGCTAAATGAGTTAAGTCAACTCATGAACTTATGAGTTTTGACTCAATTTAACCCACAAAATATTGATTAGGTTGGATCTGCAGGTTGGATCGAGTTATAAAACACTTCAGTCCGCAAGGTGGTCGGGTGGTGGGTTTAGAAAGGTTAACTCACGTAAACTCAACACATTCAAGTATTTTTTTATTTTTGTAAAAGTCATTTAGCTATAGTGTCAATTTATGTTATTTTTTTCATGGCTTTTTTATACTGTTAATTAAGTTTAGATGTAGGCATTATAGTCACATTGAAAATGTGATCAAGAAAATAGTGATTAAAAACTCATAAAACATCTAACAGACTAATACGATGAAAATCTAACTGATCACTTGAAAGACAAAAAGTATCATGAGAAAATTGAGAGTAGAGTAAATGATTATGCTAATCCATATTCTATATGTGATGATATTGACTTCAATTAACAAATGTGATTTGTTATTTATAACTTTTAGGACATGCTAACTTGCCTTAATTTATTTTAGATTTATGTTAACTTACTAATACTTGTTAAGTTTATTTATAATATTGATTCGAGTTCTTGATAACAAACTCCCTGGAAGGATTAAAGGAATACAATAAACATAGAATCAGAATTATGAATTGTATATATTTATGTTTATAAACCAATTAAAGGGAATAAATAACTCAAACAAAATAATATGTTTGTTTTACTAACATTTCATAATTGGATAAGGATTTTAGAAGAGGTTCTCTACTTACTAGGACAATTTACATAGTAATAAACTTATAATGCATTCAAAAAAGTTAGAGAACAGAAGCAGGATATATAGAAGAAGTTTTCTTACAAGTATTTTAGTTATGAATAATTTTGTTTAGTTTATTCTAAAATTAATAAACCTTATTAGTTATTAATTTGTTATGTACTTATTGACTTATGATGTTTAGTTTATTTGAGATTGAGACCTATTATGTTTGAGTAATTAATGTCAGTTAAGACTTATGTTGTTAATTTAGTAAATTGAGACTTATTATGTTTGAGATTAAGACTTATGATGTTAATTTGTTAGATTGAGACTTATTATATTTGAGATTGAGACTTGCGGTGTTAATTTGTTAGATTTTGTATTTTGACATTTTTTTAAGAATTTAAAAAAAAAAAAAAAAAACAGACCCACAGGTTCGACCCAACTCAACTCACTTTTGAACATGTTGGGTTGAGTCAGATTGAACAAAAAAATCTCATTGATCCAACCCAACCTAACTCATTGCTCTAGTGAGTGAGTCGAGTTTAAAAACGTTGTTGAACCCACCCAACGGACACTCCTATTTTTCATAACATAATTTTAACTTAATATTTTATGCATATTTAAATATTTTGCCTCATATAGTTTCTTTTTATTGCGAACTTTATTTTAACAAACGATCTTTCTTTAAAGTAAAATAAACAAAATTACAATTATATATTATTTGTTCTCACCGTGTAAACCTGGAGCAATCTTCTACTAGCCTTGGTCATGTCGCAGGTCAGGTGCAAGTCAAAAATGGCAGTGGGATACATATAAAAGAAATTTCGACGTTTAAGTCAATATATGAAGAAAATGGATATAAGGTGTATTGGCTAAAAAGAGAAATCCTTAATCATGCTGAAGTCACTACTATATATATGGGGTCAGAGAGGGGTTACCTTGTGGGATGCGTAGTACAACCCCTCTTTATGATTACTGCGTGATAGTAGAGGGAAATTTTGTTATCCGGATGATGTATCAGGTGTTGTCACCTATCAGCTCTATTAAGAGAGTATATTCTAGAATCAGTGTCATGGGAGATGTTCGGCTTGATCGCGAGCGGGTATTCTCGGTGAAGCTAGAGTTCTTGTTTGGTTTGCTACCTGACATGTGAGTCTTTCCTGCTACGAAGGCCCTACCTGGCTGCTAGGATCCTCGGGTAGCCAGTTAAGGAGGGTGGTTAGTCCATTATTCATCAATTAAGCAATTATATAGAAATAGGGCAAAATTTTAGAAAGAGTCCCTCTAACTCTCATCTGTTATCACGTATTTATTACTCATTTAATCTATTATTATGTATTATTTTTAATATAATTTAATTAAGTTAATTAATACATAATAATAAATTAAATAAGTAATAGACATGTGATAATATATTAGATGAAAGTTAGAAGGACTCCCTCCAACTAAAGTTGGAACTAAGTTCTGTGCATAGAAATATCCAAGCATAAAAACATTTTCTTAATTTAGATTAAATAATTATAAGAAACGTCAACATGAATTGCGAACTGAAAACAGCGGTTTTATTATTTTTTCCAATGCATTTAATCTTTTCATTTATATTTGACGGTGATATATCTTGTTCCTCACCTGTTTATTGGCAGCTAAAATATAAAGATTGGTGATGCATATATTTAAAGTTTCACATATTGAACAGGGGATATCAAAGGTAAACTACTTTGAACTGAAACTGAGACAAAGTCAGAGCACGTGATAAAGCTAGATATCTAATTAAAAGATAACTCGAATTAAGATTGAAACGAATGAAGTTGAGCTTAATTAAGTTTAGCTAGGTTTGACTTGATAAGGAATAGTCTAATTTGAAATTTGGTTTAAGTTCAATATGAATCATTTTTTGTAAACTTGAATTTAGCTCGGATCAAATTTATGAACTATTTAGTTCAATTTGTTAACTCAAATTAAATGAATCAAATATCAAAATAAGACAATATGAATCAAATGAATAAAACTAACTCGTGAACATAGTTTATTAGGTTGGTTCATAACTCAATTTTAATTTACAATAAATATCATAAATATTTTCTCATACTTATTTTTTAAAAAAGTTATATTATATATATATCTATATATGAAAATATACTTTATTTAGTTCTTCATTGATATATATAAAGATTAATGTAATATATATTTTTAAAATATATAAAAATAAGAACTATTTGATTATATTCTTATTGATATTCAGATTTTTCAAAAACTAAAACAAATGATTAAGATAATAGATAATTATAACTTAACGGTTGAATCGACAAAAATCATATTCTATGAAAAGTTGTTATTGAGTGGTGTAAGAATATCAAGTTTTACACTAATATAAATTGATCCTTCCATATATATATATATATATATATATATATATATATATATATATATATATATATATATATATATATATATATATATATATATATATATATATATATATATATATATATATATATATTTGTGTGTATATTAATTGAACTAGCTCATAAACCAAACAAGTCAAGCAGTGTTTGGCTTAAGTTCAAATTATTTATTTAACAAGCTCAAATTTGAGATTAAATTCAGCTTATTTGGTTCATGAGCTAAGTTTACTGAGCTAATTAATGAATTGAGTTTCGAACTACTCTCAAACTAGTTCAATTCGTTGCCAGCCGTAACTCAAAGCCTCAAACCTGTATATTTCGTTTCCAATGGTTTTCCAAGGTCTTCAAGTTATATAATCACACAAGCCTTGAAGGCAAGAATCTTTGTTAGCCATTAGTTTTTGAATCATGCATTTTCATATCTCTTTTAGGTAATTTTTTTGTTATATTGAAGTTGTAAGCACTTGAGTATGGGGAAAAAATGGCCTAATTATTGAGAATCAAAACGCTTACATTAAAATCACAACGAAGTCTTAAAGATTTGAGCTGGTATAAATTGAGTTACAAGTTCATCAGCCTTCAAGTTTCAATTACTAATCCGCTGGAAGAGTATTGTGGGATTTGTTTGTAACCTATAAATGTGTTTGATTTCTGTTGGTCAAGAAAAGAGTGATATGTGGGGAATTAATTCGCACTTCAAAAGGAAATGGAGTCCTAAACAATGAATTTCTTTCGTGTTAAATTAAAATTTAGAAATGCGTTAAGTGTAGAAAAGGGTTTTGTGGGGAAAAAGTATTGAGAAAATGTCAAAAAGGAAATTTTGGAAGACAAAATTTCGCAATTGGTTGATTGGATTATTTGGATGGCCTTTAGTGGTAGAGATAAAGTAGTCCTGCCTTTGTACCATTCCATGAAGGGAATTCCCAAATATTTAACACGGAAATATTAAATGTTCAAAGTTTTTCTGTATATATAGAGACCATACAGAATTTAGGAGAGCCATTGATGGCTCAAGAAAAAAAAAAGAGAGAAAGAAAGATATAAAAGAATGAATGGTGAAGATTAAATCTACATAAGGCTACATGTATAAAAAAATAAAATAAAATCTGTATATATAGCCACCAGTCAGAGAGAATTCAAAAAGCGAGTCTTTAGCGTTACCCTTGTCCAGATTCTGGAGTCACGTTTTTACATTTTAGGGTTAAGATCTTAGTCTTATTATTTGTTGGATTTTAGATTAACCAAGAAGAATGGCATTAGATTGTACCATTGACGGTTCCACTAACGAAAGGTGTGAACACCCAATTTTGTCCGGGGCGTTTTGTAAATAAAAAAAAGATAAATAAAAAAATAAAAAAAATAATAATTTTTCAACCCATTGGCCCATTAACCCATTAATCCATTAACCCATTAACCCATAAACCAATCCGTTAACCCATCACCCATTAACCTACAACCCATCGCTTATCCTCATCCTTAACCTCAAAGACTTATCCTAAAACAGACTCCATCTTATCTTAATCCCCAAACACTTATCCTAACTATCCCAAACCAACCTATCCTAAACTAACTCAAACTCATCCTACCACAAACTTATCCTAACATAAACCCATCTTATCTCAAACCCATCCTAAATAAACTTATCCTAAACCTCTCGTAACTTATCCTAAACAAACTCCTAATCACATTCTAACTCAAACACCTCAGCCTAATCCTCTCCTATAAAACACCTAACCACACACAGAAAAGGGATCAAAAAAAAAAAAAAAAATATATACAGAGAATCGGACTTAGGCCGGAACCTAAAATACTTTCCCTCACGCAAAGATTCCCGCCATTGCCCCACTTTCATCCTCTCTCTCCGTGGCGAGTCAACTTTCGGTGAGTTAACTCACCTTCCTCACCATTCCATTTTCTCCAACATTCACCCACACCATCGGATCACCATCATCTTCCACCTTCTCCTATAAAACACCATTCCTGCCAAACACCCATTCACCATTTTCTTCATCCCAACCGTGAAACTCATAGCCCCATTGCCACCGTCCCGAACCATCCACAACCCGCGAGCGCCGCCACTCGTACAGATCCGGCACGACCCTGCAACCCGAGGCCACCGTTCAATACCCGAACCCCTGTCCTTGCCGCCGTCGCTCGAGCACGAACCTGCGTCACTACCGAAGTTGTTCGCCGTCCAGCCCGGAGCGGCCAGCTGCACCAGAAGCCGCACGCATTCCTCCACCGTAACACCCGCACCGCGCTGTACCGCCGTTCTCAGCCACATCCGTTCCTGCCACGTATCGCGACCCAGTCCTACCGACCGCCGCCTTCATCTCCTAGCCCAATCGTCGATTTCGTCGATCCTTTTTTAAAATAGCCGTCGGTTGCCTCGTTTTTCTTCTCCGTTTGATTTCTGCGAGACATCACAGAAGAAGAGAAAACAAAAAAATAAAACACCCTTTATCTTTGCTGAACCGTGAGTATTCTCCTTTTTTTTTTTTTTGGGGGATAAATGGGCTCATTGGGCTAAAAAAAATCTAACAAAAGATGATTAAAAATGATAAGAACAAAAAAAGGGGAACATATAAACCTTCTTTTTTTAAAAAAATAATGATGATAATAATAATAATAATATGGGTTATCTAAGTTGCGACAGCTTGCTAACTCTTGTATTTTGTAAACGTCCTGAGTTATGACAATGACTTGATAGTTTACATTATCATTATTATTATTATTATCGTTACTATTATTATTATTTATATTATATTTAAATTATTATCGGGTTTTCAATTTTTTTAAGTTAAATCGCTAATTGATAATTTTAAATAAAAGTTTTGTAACAAACTTGATAATTAATGGGTGACGTCTCTAGCGCGACGCCAGCTTCACCTATTTAATTCTTAATTTGAATAATCGAGTCGCATGACGGCTTGTTAATTCAAATTTTTAAAATTATTTTTAATAAAATCAACCAACCCACAAATATTTTCTAAAGAACTACGTGACTTTGATTTCCTCGCACCTGAGGATACGTAGGAGCGGGATTTTTATTCTGTCAAGCCAAAATTTAATTTTTTATAATTTATTTGTTGATTTCATTATTTTATTTTATTTTTAGGGGTAAAATAAATATTTTCAAAGATTATTAAGAATTTGCATAATTAACTTAAGGTACCGTCTTAGGATGGGTGTGTTAGGGGTCTGTGTGGGATTAAGTTTCTACCCTTCCCTACGCATAACCTAGGCTCCCGAATTCAATCTGGTTTCAAAGACCAATTTCTATTAAAGGTTTTCTAATTTTTCCTAATTAAAATAAAATTAGTGGCGACTCCTAATTAAAATAATGTTTTAATTTAAGTTGCTATTTCGCATGATTATTTCGGTCGCGACAGATGGCGACTCTACTCGGGACTCTTGAGAGTCAAGCCTATAAAAGTTGGTTTTGCAAAATTTTATAATCTTTATATGTTTGTTTTACCCTTTTTTTTTTTTTTTTTCAATATTTCGATGTTTTATTTTTTATTGTTAATTATTTTATTATCTAAACCTTAGGGTAGAAAATTTTTGGAATTTGTTTTGTATTTTGCTTGTTTTGCAGGATGTGGGTAATCTTTAGGATTGTAAAGGTTTGTACGCTCCCAGCACCCACTACACCTACACATAAAGCACACACATTCGAGTGGGGCCCTATACCCGGGTCTGAGTGAAGCCTAAGTTATGTAGAGGTTGCGTAGTGGTAGCCATTTTGGATGTACTTCCTGTTTGGTTATCGCGAAAACCTCATCTAGAGTGCGCCTTTTTCATGAATGTCCCACACCTAGTTGGTTTACCCACTATTTCGTGGTCAACATTCTGAAATAGGACTTGGCTCTAGAGGCCTTTAAAATAGAAAAGCCACCCCATGGAAGTTCTCACGAACCAGAAAGACTCTTAGATCTTTAGGATAGAATTCCCAAGTTTAAGGCAACCCCATTAGGACACAAAGGGAGCACACCTTTCATTACCCTTAGATTTATCCATATCTTGTGAGTTGTTCAGTCTTTTAATGTGACAAACCATACTTGCGTCCCTCTTAAAAATTTCTTTTCCAAAAAGAGGAGATGAGTCATTATTAAAGGGCCAACAACTCACTCACTCATTATTGCATCACAAGTCATCATCCTTCGCATCATGTTTTCTCCAAAAACCATGCATTGACAGTTCTTATGTGTTAAATCCAGGTTTGTTGGGGGACTGTTGAAACTAAGTGCCTAAGGATTAACAGTGAGTATCTTTGATTAATAATGGAACATATCATGGGATCGATCACAATGAGGTTGTTTTGAGAAAACTTTGCGACTTAAGGCCAATGAAGTTGACACGTAAAAGCTTGTTGAGTCTGGGCCGAATGTTGAAGAAGACACAACGCCTGACCTTCACTGCGAGATATGGGAAGATTTTTAATCTGTTAGAGGTTGATGTACAGGTAGAAGCTATTACCGCGCTAGCCCAATTCTACGACCCACCATTGCGTTGTTTCACGTTTCAAGATTGTCAGCTGGCCCCCACCTTGGAAGAGTTCGAGCAAATCTTGGGCTTGCCGTTGGAAAAGGAAGAGCCATACCTCTTTATAGGCCACCATGCATCCATGCCAACCATAGCAGACATCTTGAAGATTCATGTGAAGGATCTGCAAAAAGCAAAGCAAAATAGGAAAGGAACAGAGGGATTCCCAAGGAAATATTTAGAAGAACACATGCACCACCTAGCCAAGGTTGAAGACTGGAATACCTTTATGGATGTGTTAGCCCTCACTATTTATGGCAAAGATCTTATTCCCAGTAATGAAGACTTGATAGATTTTGCAAGCGATAGATGTGTTTCTCGCTCGAAGGAATAATGCTGCTAATCCTGTCCCAGCCCTTCTTGCTGATGTTTATTATACTTTGAATTTCTGCCATGAAAAGAAGGGTAAGCGGATCTTATGTTGTCTACCGATGTTATTCGTATGGCTCACAAGTCACATGTTCAAGAGGGGCTACGAGGACCCATGTCCCATCACAAGTCTCAAGATGCTCCAGTTGAAGACCAGGAACGGCCGCGAATGGGCCGAAGAATTGGCCAAACTTGAGGAAAAGAAAATTGTATGGTACCCACAGCGTAAAGAAGGGCAAACAGTGGTCTATCGCTGTGAAGGCTTTCCCAATGTTCCTCTCATGGGTACTCGGGATGCATTAACTACAACCTGCACTTGGCATTGGGACAATTAGGCTATCCCATGATGGGGCCACCATCGAATCGAAACCGTTCCTTTTGTCTATGACATGCAAATGAAGTGTACTTGAGACACTTAGGAGAGTGCGAGACGCTTGGAAGAAAGTTATTAGAAAAAGTAAAGAGTTTGGAGTCGAAGTCATGGAGTTAAAGAAAGTTACAGTGCAAAGTGGGTCAAGAACAGGCACGTGAAGTTAAGTTACCCTTTAAAATCCCAAGAACCTCTACAGCTTGGTAAATCTTTGCCTCCGACTTCGATAGAAGATGAAGAAATAAAAGAAAAAGTTAGTGAAGCCAACAAAGAAAAAGGAAATTAGAGGCAGAATTGGAAAAGGTTCGCCAGACATGTGCAGTTTTAAGACGTGAAAATGCTGAGAAAAACGTTGCTCTCGAAAAAGCAAACAAAAGGCAAAGGACAGAGCAAGATAGTATGTCAAAAATCAGAAGATGTTTGGAAGCTGCAAATAAGGAACTAAGGCTCCGAGGGCAGGAAAGAGATAAGGCTCTGACAGAAAATCAACAACTCAAGGAGTTGCTCGTAATTGCCAAAACAGCACAGAATAAGGCTCTTCAGCAAGCAGATAGTATGAGGCAACAAGTGGAGACAGTGTCGACCAGATATGAAGACATGATCAGAATTGAGAGGTTGCGCACTGTCGAGGAGATTGCAGGGTATGAAGCGGCATTGCGACAGGGACATGAGGACTTGCAGAAAATGATAGATCATGCAAGACAACAAGACGAGGACATTAATGGATGGAAAGAAGAAGTCCATTTTTGGAGAGACCAATTCTCGAAACTGGCATGCCTAGCCAACACGGCAATCGCAGACATTCCATATTACTTAAAGGTGGCGGATAAGATGGTCGATCCTCTTAAGACTCCGGCAGAGATTAATGACTTCATTGAGTATTGCAAGAATCTTGTTGGACAAATGAAGCAGATGATCAGGGTGCAGTCATTTGAGAATGAGGAATTAGACTAGACAATGATGTATTTCAAGTAGAGTGAAAATGGTGTATTCCTCTTAAATAATGTTGATGATTCTTTTCCAATTGAATAAAGTATGTCTTTTTGTTCTTCTGATCCTATGTTGCACTGAAGATCCATTACTTTTGAACGAGACGTTCTAAGTAATGGTCATGACAAACTTTTGAACGAGACGTTCTAAGAAACAATCATGACGAGCAAAGATTAAAGATACTCACTCAAATCCGCGGGGCACAAATTAACAATGGTCCTTTAACAAATCAATAATAATCATGGTTGTTTTAACAAATTTTACTTTGATTGTTCACGTAAAAATTTAAAACCATTGCGCGACCAAGGAAAGAAGACACCAATCAAACCCGTGTTCATAACACAAGGGGCTCGAACAAGGTTGCTTGCAAGAATGGCGGCCGAGAACGAAGGTAGGAACCTAAGTTTGGAAGTAGACGGCGAAGTGAAAGGAAGGGTGAATGAGGTGACAGTAATCTCAAAGAAGAATTGAGGAAATGTTGTCGCCATGAGGAGACCTCACCTTGATGGGGCAATTGGAGGTACAGGAGTAACCTAAGGTGCACACTCGCACCCACCGAATACCACTTCCATGAGGACAAACCCCGGGAGTCGCTTCGAGGTACCTTATGTGGGGGGAACCTCAAACACCGCATCAATAGTGATCCCTATTGGAGAAGGATATCATTCATTAGAAGGTACTCGCAATGAGGTCCATGGTAATACCGAGTTCACGTGGGAACGACAATACATATGATGACAACTGGATTTCCTACTGGTACTTTGACATGCAACTGTTCATAATGACAAGATGAAAGAAGAGTGGATGGAAAAGATGGAAGAGCAAATTAAGGCGATCAAGGGTCCTAGCACCTACGGTCCCCTTGGGATAGAAGAATTGTGCCCTACTGCTAACATCGTCATCCCCAAGGATTTCAAAGTCCTGAATTTGTCAAGTATGATGGGAGCACCAATCCCTTTTTCCACCTAAAAACTTATATTACCAAAATGTCCATTTGGTCAAGGGATTGGAAGTTCCTTGTCAATTTCTTTCATGAAAGTTTGACTGGGCCTGCTTTGGAGTGGTGTATCCAACAGGACCTATCAAAAATCTCCTCTTGGGATGACTGGGCAAATTTATTTATGGGTCGCAGATCGGTTTAATCTGATACGCCCCAACTCGAGAGCAAATGGGAACATTACGTAAGAAAAGTGAGGAGACATTCAAACAATATGCCCGTAGGTGGAGAACTCTTGCACCCAAGTGCAACCGCCGTTAACTTTGACCGAGATGTGCTCATACTTCTTGGGAACTTTAGGAGCTCCTTATATTGGGACAATGGCGGGTGCCGCTTATAGAGACTTTGCTTGATTTAATCGTCATTGGAGAAAGAATTGAAATTTTGGTAAAGGTGGAAAATTGCCACCGGCAATAATGAGAGTAGTTTCAAGAAGGGTTCCCCCCAAGAAAAAAAGAGCCTAAGTGAGTTATGTGCGACTGCAGCCTTTACGACCCGATATTCGCCATCCTACCCCGCATACCGACCACCCCCATACAACCCAAACACGTACCCTTCTTATCGACACCTGCACCATCCCATCTACCTGCCCAACCGCTCCTCCCATAAATATACCTCAAACCCACCATTCCAAATCAACACCATCCCGATACCCCAACCATATGCACCAACTCGCCCAACCTATACTCAGTACCCACCTCGGCCTCCGCAAAATTTTCAAAACTACCCACAACCTCGACCAAACTTCCAAAATCAAGGCCGTTTCCGTACCCAAAACCTACCCCCTTTCCCAAAACTGTCCATCTCAAACGCAGATCTATTCCAAAGGCTGTTTGATGCCCACCTCATCTCAGGGAACCCTGTACGTCCCCTACAACCACCATTTCCAGCATGGTACAACCCCAATTTAACTTGCAAGTACCATATGGATATTTCGGGGCACTCAATCGAGGACTGTGAGTCTTTCAAGATGGCGGTAAGAAAGCTTATTGCTTGTGGAAAACTGGACATTCAAGAAGAGGCTGGACCTAGCATTGTCAGCAATCCAATTCCTAATCATGGTGAAAGGAATGTGGTGAATGCTTTAGAGATGGAAGGACCCCCAATAAGGAATGCCATGAGCCTCACGTACGCCGATGACTCAAATATTTAAGGGGTTGAAGAAAGCAGTTATGATATCACGGCACCGGCTTCATCGAAAAGAAGAGGAGAAGTACGATGAAGAATCAAAATGTGTTTACCATTGTGGGGGAACAGACACGATATTGAGAACTGTTGGGACTTCAAGGTTCGGTCCAGGATTTACTCACTTTGGGAATAATACAAGCTAAACAAGGGGTAGTTTCCTCCGAAGAAGTTAGTGTGGTAGAACGCTTTGTCCGAAGGTGCCACCTCTCAACCAAGTCCCTATGCCGGGAGAGGTAGTTGTTACAAACAAGAAGCCAATGCCATTTGCTTATGATGATACCCACTCAAGACTCGGAATTATGAAGCTAAGGTGGAAACAAAAGGAGTCGGGAAGAGACTTCAAAGCCCCGAGTTGCTGAAATACTCCAGGATGAAGGGTGTGTGACTAATATAGTTACAAGGAGTGGGCGATGTTATGGCCCAGTAGAAGTAGAGAAGAAGAAGAATGTTAAAGAATGGGGTAAGGAGGAAAATGCAAGAGAAGAGGAGAGAGGGAAAGAAGAGGAGGAAGAATTTTTGAAGATTATGAAACAGAGTGAATACGATGTGATGGAACAAATTTTAAGAAGACTCAAAGAAGGATATCTCTTTTGTCACTGTTTTGACATCCGAGTTACATCGAAAAGCGTTGCTAAGAGTACCGAATGAGGCTTATGTCAAACCCGATGTTACCCCGAGAATGTTGTCGCATGGTGGACCCTAAAAAGCACGTTAACATGATCACATTTATGGATGAAGAGATCACCTCTCGGTTCGAGAAAAACCCACTCTGCCTTACACATAACCCTTAAATGCAAAGGGTATATAGTTGCAAAGGTTTTGATTGATGGGGGGTCTGCGCTAAATATCTTACCGAAGTCGACTCTAACCTCATTGTCGATAAGTGAGGATGAACTGACACCTCGAGAAATGGTAGTGCGAGCCTTTGATGGAAATAGGAGAGGCATTTTAGGAGAGGTGGCGTTGCCTTTAGAGATTAGTCCAAGTAATTTTCGGGTATTGTTCCAAGTTATGAACATTGAGCCTGGTTACACTATGCTTCTGGGGAGACCATGGATCCATGCTGCTGGTGCTGTTCCTTCTACACTACACCAGAGTATTAAATACATCGAGAATGGGTCGGTTATTACTATACACGGAGAAGAAGAAATCATGGTGTCAAAACCGGTTTCAGTGCCGTATGTGGAAAGTGCAGAGAAAGATGAGGAGAATTTGTGGCATAGCTTTGAGGTAGTTGAAACTGAACTCAGTGGGGGTGAGCCCTCGATGCAAACTGTGAATCAGGTGGTGGCCCGAATTATGACTAATAACGGGTACCGAGAAAGGAAAAGGCCTGGGCTCAAAATTGCAAGGAACTCGACACCGATTTCACTTCCAGAAAAGCTAGACAAGTTCGGATTGGGGTACGAAGCAGCTCTGGAAGAGAGAATGGAGAATGTGACTTTGGGGAAAAGGAGTGATAAGGGCGAAATGAAGCATATTCCTCACCTAAGGGAGACATTCCCGGCACCAACCAAAGTAATCATGCCTGAAGAAGTCATTCGTCCACAATACCATCTTACTATCAATGCATTGCATGAAGAAGGCCCCAAGAGTACAAAGCAATCCGCTTTCACTGAAGAGGAGCCATTGAAGAACTGCAATCAATCAATGATTGATGTTATTGCTTCCAAGTAATTGTCTAGTCATGTCAGAAGCGATATTTATGTCTAGCTATGTTTTTATCTTATATTTATGTTATTTGAGACAATTAACTAAATAAAGTTGCATGTTTATTCAAGATTCCTCTCATGTCACTCTCTTTGCTTACCTTCTTTTTACATTTATTAGTTTCCTTTTCTTGTGTTTCTCTTTTAAAAAAAAAAAAAAAACTTTCTTCTCTTGCTTTATCATTTCTACTCTATTTTATCTTTCCAACTCCCCATAAATTACTTTCCAGGATGTGAGTCTTGTAGAGAATTCGTCTCATGAGAGGGACCTTGAAAACTTGTCAATTGATTCCCCCGCAATGTTTGATGAAGAGGATCTAGGATTTGGTGAAGAGAAAGAGATTGTTGAAGAATTTGAAAAATGTCTTTGGAATACTCGTAGAGAAGTTTGATGTGAGCAATGAGGTAATAGAAGTAATTAACATGGGAACGTAAGAAGATAAGAAAGAGTTGAGAATAGTAGATAATCCCGAGTGTATAGAAATGGTGGCACTATTGAGAGAGTTCCTTGATGTGTTCGCATGGTCCTACGAGAGATATGCTCGGATTAGACCCCTCGAATAAAGCATCACATAAAATTCCACTATATCCGGATGTAGAACCAAAAAGACAGAAGTTGAGAAGAATGCACCCTGGATATGTCATTAAAGATCAAAGAAGAAGTGACTAAGCAAATAGAAGTGGATTTATAGAGGTGTCAAGACACCCGCAATGGGTAGCAAATATTGTGCCGCAGTACTCAAAGAAGGATGGGAAGGTCGGGATGTGTGTGGATTATAGAGATCTAAATAAGGCCAAATTCCCAAAAGATGATTTCCGCTCCCCATATTGATGTTCTTGTTGACAATACAAAGAAGAAATCATAGGTTCTCATTTATGGACGGGTATTCCTGGGTATAATCGATCCCTATGGATGTTGATGACAAAGAAAAGACGACTTTTATTACACCTTGGGAACCTTTTGTTACACAAGAATGTCCTTTGATTGAAAATGTCTTTGGGGCTACCTATCAACGTGCTATGGTTGCATTATTTCATGACATGATACATAAAGAAATTGAGGTTTATGTGGATGATATGGTAGCCAAATCCAAAGAAAAGGAAAGTCATGTAGCAGCCTTACTAAATTATTTGAAAGACTCAGGAAGTATAAGTTGAGGCTCAATCCTAATAAATGCGTTTTGAGCATCCATCGGAAAATTACTCGATTCATCGTTAGCGAGAGAAGGGATAAAGGTGGATCCTGGATAAGGCAAAGGCAATACAAGAGATGCCTCCTCCTAAGACAGAGCGAGAAGTGAGAAGTTTTCTTGGGAGACTTAATTACATCGCTAGGTTCATTGCTAACCCGACCAAAGACTTGTGAGCCTATATTCAAGTTGTTGAAGAAGCATCACCAGAAAATGGGATGAAGAATGTCAAGAAGCTTTTGATAAGATAAAGGCTTATTTGATGAACCCTCCCGTGTTGGTACCCCCTACACTGGGTCGTCCTTTGATATTATACTTAACTGATCAAACCTCAATGGGAGCAATGTCAAGGCAAAGACGATGAATCGAAAAAAAAGAGCAAGCGATTTATTACCCGAGCAAGAAGTTTAATGATCGTGAAGCCCGTTACACGGCTATTGAGAAGACTTGTTGTGCTCTTCAGTATGGACCTCAAAACGATTACGGCGATACATGCTCTATTACACCACTTGGTCGATCTCCCGAATGGACCCTCTCAAGTACATATTTGAAAGCTCTCATGTCTCATTAAGGGTTTCAAAATGGCAAGTGATATTATCGAGTTTGATATCAAGTACATGACTCAAATCCACAAAGGGAGTGCAATTGCGGATCATTTGGCTGAAAATCCTCTTGAGGGTGGACAACTAATGACATCCGAGTTCCCCGATGGAGAAATTTTGATAGCGAAGGAGAGGAAAGGAAAAAGGAGTCTCATGTGGAAGATGTATTTTGATGGAGCAAATAATATGTATGGCAAAGGTGGCATAGGAGCCGTTGTTGTCTCGCCGATGGAAAATATCCAGTTGCTATTAAGTTGGATTTTGAGTGCACTAATAATGTTGCGGAATACGAGGCCTGTGCTTGTGGTTTACAAGTAGCAATTGACTTAGGGATCAAGCAATTAAAAGTATTCGGAGATTCGGCACTTATCATTTATCAAGTGAATGGTGAATGGCAAACTAAAGACCCAAAGTTGGTGCCCTATCAAAAGTATTTGACCAAGTTGACTGAGAAGTTTGAAGAGGTGACATTTTCCCATATGGCTCGAGACATAAATCAGTTCGCAGATGCTTTGGCCACTTTGGCCGTAATGACTAAGTTGGATATCCACAATAATGTCCAGCCCATCCAAGTAAAAGTACATAGTGAGCCCGCGTATTGTGCCAATGTGGAGGGTGAGCCAGATGGTAAACCTTGGTATCATGATATCAAGCGGTATATCCAACTTAGAGAATACCCAACTGGGGCAAGTGAAGTGAATAAGAAGACTATTCGCCGGTTGGCTATGACTTTTTTCTTGAATGGAGAAGTTCTATACAAGAGAGGCCATGATGGCACCTTACTCAGATGTGTGGATGCTCGGGAAGCTCGTTTAATCATGACTGAAGTCCATGAAGGAATTTGTGGGACTCATGCTAATGGTCATATGATGGCAAGAAAAATTTTAAGGAGCGGTTATTATTGGTCCACCATGGAAGCGGACTGCATAGAATATGTTCGAAAGTGCCATAAATGCCAGATATATGCAGATCGAGTCAATGCACCTCCATTCCCCTTGCACAATATGGTATCTCCATGGCCTTTCTCGATGTGGGGAATAGATGTCATTGGGCCGATTAACCCCAAAGCTTCCAACGGTCATCGTTTCATTTTAGTAGCAATCGACTATTTTACCAAGTGGGTAGAGGCTTGCTCTTATGCCAATATTACTCAAAAGGTATTTTTGAAATTCCTCAAGAGGGATATTGTCTGCAGATACGGAATCCCGCAGAGGATAATTACGATAATGTCGCTAATCTCAATGGTGTCGAGATTAAGAAGTTCTCAGTGAAAATTTCAAGATCAAGCATCATAATTCACTCTCTTATAGGCCTCGATGAATGGTGCAAAGCCGCAAATAAGAATGTCAAGAAAATTGTGGCTAAGATGGTTGTTAACTACAAGGACGGCACGAAATGTTACCCTATGCTTTGCACGCGTATCGTACCAATATACGATCAAGCACTGGGACAACGCCTTTCTCCTTGGTATATGGGATGGAAGCTGTCTCTCCCATAGAAATTGAAATTCCTTCTCTAAGAGTATTGATGGAAGCAGAGTTGGAAGAATCTGAATGAGTGAAGACTCGATATGAGCAATTGAATATGATAGAAGAGAAGAGATTGACAGCTATTTGTCATGGACAGTTGTATCAAAGCAGAATGGCCAGAGCCTTTAATAAAAAGTCCGTCCTAGAGAATTCTTCGGAGATTTAGTATTGAAGAAGATTCTCCCTAATCAAGAGGATGCTGAGGAAAATGGGCTCCGAGTTATGAGGGTCCTTACATCGTTAAGCAAGCATTTTCGGAGGGGCTTTAATTTTGCGTAATATGGATGGAGAGGAATTGCCAAGGCCAAGAAATACCGATGTTGTCAAGAGATTCTATGCCTAAAAAAAAAAAAAAAAAAAAAAAAAAAAAAAGAAGAAGAGGAAGCTCGTTAGGTTGAAAACCCGAAAGGGCGGCCTAAGCAAAAGTTAGAGTAAAAAGAAAAAGAAAAAAAAAAAAAAAAAAAAAAGAGGTCCGTTAAGTCGAAAAACCCGAAAGTGGCGGCTTAAGCAAAAGTTAGGACAAATAAATAGGCAAAATCTCAAGAAGAAGGAGGTCCAAACTCCAAACTCAAGGGGCAATTTTTATCTTATGTTCAATTGGCCATACTGGGGAAAATGTCTCGAAAGATTAAAGGAAAGATGTGTTGAAGAAATTAGCAACAGAGACAATCTTTGGATTATCAAATGGTTGCAGGGGAATCAATTGAATAAGGAACAAGGAACCAAAATCAAAGGGCAAATTTTTCTTTCCTTGCAATTTTCTTTTGTTTCTACGTTTTCATCTTAAGCATGTGTCTTACCGATATTCATCATATTACCAAAGTAATGAAAAGAAGTTTGTTCATTTAACGAATTTCTATCCATACATGAATGCATGTTTAACTCATTAAGTTAAGTCTCAAATAACATAAATTTAAGGTCAACAGCTTGATTCTGACATTTCTACAGCAATCCTTCGATGATTGAGTTAGATTGAAAGATCTCAGTAGCTCAAAGTATAGTTTGCAATGTGACATTTGGTTGAGGTGATTTGTTGCCAAGAAGGAAAGGAAGAGTTGACAAAAAAAAAAATCAAGAGAAAAAAAAGGGTTAAAAAGATTCTGAAATAACCAAAGGGTCTGAGGAAGAAAAGCAAGTGAACAAGGGTTTGATTGGTCAAAGCTTTCCAAAAGTTGTCGCTGGTTCGAATGATTAAAGGAAAGAAAAGAGAAAAGGAAAGAACGAGAGAATAAAGATAAAAGAAAAAAAAAAGAGAAAAAGAGAGAGAACGAAAGAGATTTTAAGGCATTGTCTAACTGTCATGAATGTTTCCATTTCAGCGCTTCAGCTCCATGCATTTGCATTTTAAGTGCATCAGCTTCTTGCATTTGCATTTTTACTTTTTGAGTGCATCGGCTCCCTGTCATTTCATTCTTGTCTTTTAGTTTTGAGCGCATCGGCTCCTGTCTTTTACTTTTGAGCGCATCGGCTCATTGTCTTTTAATTCTTGTCTTTTAGTTTTGAGCGCATCGGCTCGTCTTTTACTTTTGAGCGCATCGGCTCATTGTCTTTAATTCTGAGCGACGGCTCCGTGTCTTTAATTCCTCGTCTTTTACTTTTGAGCGACGGCTCCTCGTCATTTCATTCTTGTCTTTTAGTTTTGAGCGCATCGGCTCTCTGTTTTTTACTTTTGAGCGACGGCTCATTGTCTTTTAATTCTTGTCTTTTAGTTTTGAGCGATCGGCTCCTGTTTTTACTTTTGAGCGCATCGGCTCATTGTCTTTTAATTCCCCGAGCGCATCGGCTCCGTGTCTTTAATTCTTTTTTACTTTTGAGCGCATCGGCTCCCTGTCGTTTCATTCTCGTTTTTCCTTTTGAGTGCATTGGCTCTCGTTTTTTACTTTTGAGCGCATCGAGCCTCCTTTTTGCTTTTGAGCGCATCGGCTCTGTCTTTTAAGTTTCTATCATTGAGCGCATTGCTTTTTGCATTGTTTTGTTTCTTTTCGCTCCCAACAAAATTGAGTTCATGTCTTTACTGCTTACCATGATAAAATGAAAACTACGGTTATTTTTTATCTAGTAAAAACAAGTAAAGAGGGGCAATCGAACACCCAATTTTGTCCCATGGCGTTTTTGTAAATAAAAAAAGATAAATAAAAAAATAAAAAAAATAATAATTTTTCAACCCATTGGCCCATTAACCCATTAATCCATTAACCCATTAACCCATAAACCAATCCGTTAACCCATCACCCATTAACCTACAACCCATCGCTTATCCTCATCCTTAACCTCAAGATTTATCCTAAAACAGACTCCATCGCTATCTTAATCCCCAAACACTTATCCTAACTATCCCAAACCAACCTATCCTAAACTAACTCAAACTCATCCTACCACAAACTTATCCTAACATAAACCCATCTTATCTCAAACCCATCCTAAATAAACTTATCCTAAACCTCTCGTAACTTATCCTAAACAAACTCCTAATCACATTCTAACTCAAACACCTCACCTAATCCTCTCCTATAAAACACCTAACCACACACATGAAAAGGGATCAAAAAAAAAAAAAAAATATATACAGAGAATCGACTTTGGCCGAACCTAAAATACTTTCCCTCACGCAGCATTCCTGCCATTGCCCCACTTTCATCCTCTCTCCCGTAACTGAGTCAACTCGGTGAGTTAACTCACCTTCCTCACCATTCCATTTTCTCCAACATTCACCCACACCATCAGGATCACCATCATCTTCCACCTTCTCCTATAAAACACCATTCCTGCCAAACACCCATTCACCATTTTCTTCATCCCAACCGTGAAACTCATAGCCCCATTGCCACCGTCCCGAACCATCCACAACCCGCGAGCGCCGCCACTCAGACAGATCCCAAGACGACCCTCGCAACCCGAGGCCACCGTTCAATACCCGAACCCCTCGTCCTGCCGCCGTCGCCGAGCACGAACTCCGCGTCACTACCGGGTTGTTCGCCGTCCGCCCGGAGCGGCCACCGCACCAAGCCGCACGCATTCCTCCACCGTAACACCCGCACCGCGCTGTACCGCCGCCGTTCTCAGCCACATCCGTTCCTGCCACGTATCGCGACCCAGGTCCGGCCGAATCGCCGGCCTTCATCTCCTAGCCCAGCCATCGTCGATCCTTCGCTGCTAGCCGTCGGTTGCCTCGTTTTTCTTCTCCGTTTGATTTCTGCGAGACATCACAGAAGAAGAGAAAACAAAAAAATAAAACACCCTTTATCTTTGCTGAACCGTGAGTATTCTCCTTTTTTTTTTTTTTTTTTTTTGGGGATAAATGGGCTCATTGGGCTAAAAAAAATCTAACAAAAGATGATTAAAAATGATAAGAACAAAAAAAGGGGAACATATAAACCTTCTTTTTTTAAAAAAATAATGATGATAATAATAATAATAATATGGGTTATCTAAGTTACATGAAACTACTTGCTAACTCTTGTATTTTGTAAACGTCCTGAGTTGCGACACTTGATAGTTTACATTATCATTATTATTATTATTATCGTTACTATTATTATTATTTATATTATATTTAAATTATTATCGTGTTTTCAATTTTTTTTAAGTTAAATCGCTAATTGATAATTTTAAATAAAAGTTTTGTAACAAACTTGATAATTAATGGGTGACGCTCTAATACGACGCTTAGCTTCACCTATTTAATTCTTAATTTGAATAACCGAGCCGCGACGGCTTGTTAATTCAAATTTTTTAAAATTATTTTTAATAAAATCAACCAACCCACAAATATTTTCTAAAGAACTACGTGACTTTGATTTCCTCGTTGCACCTGAGGATACGTAGGAGCGGGATTTTTATTCTGTCAAGCCAAAATTTAATTTTTTATAATTTATTTGTTGATTTCATTATTTTATTTTATTTTTAGGGGTAAAATAAATATTTTCAAAGATTATTAAGAATTTGCATAATTAACTTAAGGTACCGTCTTAGGATGGGTGTGTTAGGTGTCTTTGGGATTAAGTTTCTACCCTTCCCTACGCATAACCGGCTCCCGAATTCAATCTGGTTTCAAAGACCAATTTCTATTAAAGGTTTTCTAATTTTTCCTAATTAAAATAAAATTAGTGGCGACTCCTAATTAAAATAATGTTTTAATTTAAGTTGCTATTTCGCCGCGATTATTTCGGTCGCGACAAAAGGATTTCATAAGCAGAAAATAGCTGGGAAGTGACAGTATATATGATTAAGGTCTTTCACTATGGGATGAAGCTAAAAGCGAAAATGTATGATTAGCCAACATATTAGCCAACAAATTAACAACTTCGTACATATAATAACTAGGGACTGATGAATGCTGCATTAGATAAAAGATACACATAAAAGCGAAATAACAAAGCAGCTTATTATTTTATTATAACCTTTGCTGCCCCAAGGATTTCTATTTGCGTCCCATAGATATTAGAGAAGGTATGCTCTGTTCGTTTCTGAAGAAGTTTAGAGGATCAACCTTGGTCTTCACTTTTGCCAATCTTTTGAAGTTGTTCTTAAAATACTTAAGACCCCAAATGCTAGCTTGCTTGTAGCTTGTGTAGCCATTGTTATTCACCCCAATGTCAAGGTCTCTATAATTAACATATGCAGCTCTAGGAGACTTCGAAACATAAGGTTCCATATAACTGTAAAGTCTTCTAATCCAACTGATATGCCTTTGTGCTGCCTCATCCCCTTCCTCTTGCCAATACACTATGTGCTGAATTTTGAATATGTTTCCAGATCTATGTGGGAATGGAATTTCAGACTCTGAAATCTCATCCATTCTTCCCCCATATGGATTGAGTATCATCAGTGCAGCTTGGCCCTCATCTTCATAAAACATTGGCCATATCCCTTCTAAACCAACATCTGGAATGGGATCTCTCACATAATCAGATTTTCCTTTGAAGAAAAACACATTAGTTTGAGTTCTGTTCAGTAAAACTTCGAGGGATTGACCACTTGAAAATCCAGCAAGGTAAAGGACTGATTCAATCCAGCTCATCTCAGTGCAGTTTTCTCTGACCAAACCCAGCTCTGGGAACCTCTCTTGCATCAAGGGAATGAGCTGATCCACACCTCCAAGAAACATGGACTCAAATGTGGCTTGTATTGTTAACTTCCCAATATTTTGACTTGAATTTACCCTTCGCAAGTTCATCCTAATGGTTAGGTCCTCATCAAGCTTATTTGCCACAAGCTGCCACTTATGAATAAGCTTTGTTGCATTTTGTTCCAATGTCCTTGGAACTCTGAACACTGTCACAGTTGATGGAACTGGAACTAATCTTATCTTCCATGCAAGGATGACTCCAAAGCTTGCTCCCCCACCTCCTCTAATGGCCCAAAAGAGATCTTCACCCATTGCTTCTCTGTCAAGAAACCTACCTTTCACATCAACCATGTGAGCATCAATTATATTATCAGCTGCAAGGCCATATTTACGCATCAAGAATCCATAGCCACCACCACTGATTTGTCCACCAACTCCTACAGTGGGGCACACACCTGCAGGAAAGCCAAGAGTTTTGCTTTTCTCACTGATACTATAGTAAACTTCACCAACAGTTGCACCAGCTTGAACCCATGCAGTGCTATTTGCTACATCCACCTGGATGTCTCTAAGGTTTATAAGATCAATGATGACAAATGGAACTTTGGAAACATATGAGAGACCCTCATAATCATGGCCACCACTTCGAGTTCGGATCTGCATGCCATGGTGTTGGGCACAGATTATGGTGACTTGAATTTGGGATACTTCAAGAGGTGTCACAATGACAAGGGGCCTTGCACTTGTGTTGGATGCAAATCTGAGGTTTTGAATGGAAAATTGCAATATAGATGAGTAAGAGGAGTTGGTTTGGGTGTAAACAACCTTAGAGGTTGAAGTGGAGTTATGTGAATAATGGTAAAGACATTGAACGAAGTTTTCATGGGTATCAGCTGTAGAAGATGTAAATGAAAATAAAAGTGCAATTACAACAACACTAAAATATGAGCTTAGAGGCTTCATTTTTGTTTATGGTGTTGTGCATATGAGAGGTTGCAAAATGAGAAAAGAGAAGTATCTAATTTATAGTAGTCAGGGATTTAATTGCTCATTTAAGATCCAAAAGTGTGGACATTAAATTTATCAACACGTGCCTTTTTCTGCCATGGAGACAATTCAAGCACGTAAACTAGAGAGATTACTTCAACAAATATATAGAGTAGTTTCAACGTAATAAAAGATCGATGACCCAACTTTTCCATGCACGCAGCTGTAATTGAATTGATCTTGACTAGTTGAGTTTAGATAAGATACTTGTTATAATTGAATATTTTTTTAATCTGAATTTTACTAAAATTCAATAATCATTTTAATCATTTGATATTATCATGATGATTTTGCATGTCATTTTTTTTTTTAACTGAATGCATGCAAAATTTAGGATGATGTATATCATCAATTAATTTTGAAAGCATGCAATAAGTAAAAATATAGTTCAATAAGGTATAATTTTTAATTTCTATAAAGCTTTATGAACTAGATCTACTTTATGAGAATTTTTAAAATTAATGGTTTAAATGATAAAATAAAATGTTTATAGTGTGTGTGTGTGTATATATATATATATATATTTAATGTAGTATTACTCTTTTCTAGCACAACAACGATAGAGAATTATACTCATGCCTCCTACCAACTACTAAGAGTGGTTCATTCCCTTATTACACGAGCTAGCTCGTGAACCTACTTCCATCTCGTAAATCTATTCTTTTTAAACCCAACACATTAAACTTAAAAGGCTCACTTGATATAAGATTAGATATTAATTCATTAAACTAGAGTAGCTAAACTTTAAGATGAATAGAGTTTAAACTAAAAAAAATGGACTTTATTTTTTAATTATGAGCTGAATCATAGTCAGGCCTAATTCAACTTAGTTTAACTCATTTCTATCCCAACTTGTAACTTGTAAAACGCATGATTCTCCAATCAATGATGAAGAAAAACAAAATTTATCACATGACACAAAATACGAAAACCAAAAGAAAATTGTAAATAAAAACAATTTTATGGATTTTAAATTTACTTACTAATGCCTCGGAGATTTGTGTATAGACTAGCTAATGGAATTCGTATAAATAAACCTATAAAAGCTATAATGTTTAATGGATTGAACTTGAAATTAAAAAAAAAACAAAAAACGGTGTAAGTGATACAAATTAGATATTCTATTTTGTATTTAAAATGCTATATGCTAGTTCTATATATTTTTATTAAATTTAAATTTAGTCATCATAATATGATAATTTGTAATAAACAAAATAATATAACATACGATAACATTTTGAACTAAGCCAACATGGTAACATAACAATAAAATTAGAATTGAAGTACCACAAAATTTTCCGAAGAGAACTAATATTAATATTTATATACAATCATATAAAATTGAGTTTTTCATATAAAACTGAACGTTTTCCCTATATACCCCCCAAAAAAATCGTTCACACTATCTTATTGTATTTATAATACGGGGTTTTAAATTTTATTAAAATAAAAAACATTTTTTACTTTGTAATTAACACTAAAAGGATACCTCGTTTATAATAGCAATTATAATAAAATTTCATCATAATAAAAGATAGCCTATTGATCATATATATATTGGAGTTAAGTTTCATATTTTTAGCTATAAATCAATATTATATGTTTAACTATTTAAGATTATTTTAATTTTCTTAGGATGCGTCTGGTTAAGCTTTTAAAAAATATTACAAGATAGTGAATTATCATAACCCAATTATTCATCATATAAAATGCATAGCTAGCAACCTGAGTTTCATGCCGGCGAATTTCACCTGCACGGATTTAAATCTTACAAGAAATACCTGTAGTAAGGGTTATACCATCAAATGTCAAAAAATCCTAGGCGAATGTGAGAACACCTCATGACAGACCCAAAAAAAAAAAAATTCCTCTGAAACATGTCAGTAAAAAATCTATTAATTAAAAACACATCAACTCAGATATAGTGGTAAATGGATTATATTTTTAAAGAGAAGCATAAAATTTAAATCTTAAAAAAAATAATTATTAAGAGATTCTCTTAATCCCAACGATACCCAATGATTATGGTTAATTTCGTAATAGTGCCTATATCTGGTCAAAGACAAAAAAGAAAACACACATCATAAATTACATTTGAAAATTAAACCTTAACATATTTTTAAAAGTGTAGCCCAAAAAATAATATTTTAAACACAACTGTAAGAGTAAGCTAATAAAAAAAATTAGTTCAAAATATGCATAAAATCTTGATAGTCACTATGTTTAATATTCTTCCACTATTTTAATTATCATGCAGGAAAATATGTAATAATCACCTCGAACGATGTATTGGTTGATTTCCTTCATTTTAAATCTTAACAATAGAATCCTAATTATTAATTTAAACTAATAAAAATAGAAAGATTCGTGGCCTTTCTTGAAGCCATTGGCATTTCCTCTACAGGACATTAGTTTGAAGTCGTCAGAATACAAAATCGAGGAATAATAACCATTTGTTTTTGGTAAGCTGGAATAGTAACCATTTTGTCCACATTGATGTATGACAATATAATTGTCAACATAACTTAAGCAGGAAGACAACCTTCAAAGTTGTTTAGCTTCGTCAATTACCTGGGAAACTTCAAGTCGCAATTGACGTTCTAAGCATCTATTGTGACAAGCTTTACTCGATAGGTTATACTTCCAAACTTGAAGTCACAGTGGACGTTTTTCATACATCTATTGTGACACTATAGAATATACTGTTTCTAAAACTTATACGTATGCTAATGTGATTTTATTCGGCAATTATCGGTACAAATCATAATGATAGTTGTTCTGGACCGTAATCCGGGATCTCGCTCCATGGGATCAACCCAGCATGCACACTACCGGACTCTCCTAACTGGCGTAGAGGAAGACTCATGACGTATTTCGGATCACGGATTACAGTCTTTGAGCAGTATCAGTATACGACATCGTGATTGATAGATTCGCGCAGAGGATGAATCCCTAAATATCCGTAATTGCCAATCATCAACTTACGATATTATAAGATTTATAGATATCCTTAATGGTTAGATACTTTCCATATCTTAATTCCAGATTTACAGGGATATATCTGATAATAACGGGAAGGCAATCCTTATCAGGATACTAATCCTAAATTACCTGCATTCAGTATTCGATAAGAATCCTATTAGGATTCTGTACACGCTCTATAAATACAAGGCTAAGTCATCTTAGTAAGGTAACTCTAAACCTAATCCCAAAAACCTTATTGTGCACTGTCTAACTTGAGCGTTGGAGTCCCTTTGTAGGTACCCAACTCCCCTGTGCTACGAACTCAGCTGCTGCACAAAGGAGAATCTACCGTAACGTGCCTATTCTCAGGTACCCTCTGAATCCACTTCAGAACATTGGCGCCGTCTATGGGAACCATAAATTTCTAATCCCACCTGACCATGGTGAATACGAGGCAAAACTCGAGAAGAGACGCTGCACAAACCTCTGTCAATTAGAGACAGGACCTTGACATGCAACGTCCACCACCACCACTGCCTCCACTTATGGCTCAAACCTCCGCTGTGAGAAATTAGGCACCCAGATCAGGAAGCCGACGTGATGGGCACTCTACCTCCTTTTCGGAGGAGTCTCCCAACCCATCACGAAGGATTTCTGTCAGGGAACGACTTGAATTCCCAGCTCAGAGAGGTGACCAGAGCCTTCAAGAACGCAGGATTCCAGTACACCAACGCTTGGGAAGCCCGAACAACGAGTTCGATGATCGTGCTTCCCGTTCAGCACGCACACATCAATCTCGGGGCTCTCAACGCCAATTTCAAGATATGTTGCAACAACATATGGATTTGCTCAACGACCAATTCATGAGGTTGGAAGACATGCAGCGCGCCATGCATGGAAACCAACCAAAGCCACACCGCCGTGACAGACGGACAGATGTGGAAAATAATAGAATGAGGGCCCATGACAATGAGGAAATTCCCCATACAGGAGAGGATAACCGGAATCGAGGAACTATGGAGCAACCTTTCTCCGACCAGCTCATGGAGTTCCGGGTTCTGAGAAATTTCAAGTTTCCCCCAAACCTTGAAATTTATGACGGAACCACGGACCCCCAGGAATACATAAATGCCTACGAGCAGTCCCTATGTTTCTATGGCGGATCCATGGAGTTGTTGTGCCGAGCCTTCCCTCTCTCCCTCAAAAAAGGGGCCCTCAAATGGTTCACCAGCCAACCACGGGGGACCATCGTGGATTGGTCCGACCTCAAGCAGCATTTTCTGCTGCAGTACACCACGAGTAAGGAACAGCCTAAATCCATCGAATCCTTGGCTAAGATCCGCTAGGGAAAGGACGAGAGCCTCCAGGATTACGTTAGACGTTTTATGGCTGCCTGCACCAACGTGGAAAGTTTTGAAGACAGAATAGCATTACATTATGCCAGAAGCGGTCTCCGGATAGGCTCCGAATTCTTCAAGTCCCTGGCAAAAAAAAAATCGGACAATCTTACCGACTTCTAGAAACGATCTGAGAAGTACGTCTACTTGGAGGAAGCAACAGAAGACCATAGGAGGTGGGACAAAGGTGAGCCTTCTCACCAAAAGCCCAACCAGAATTCCTCAAGGTCACGACCCCCAAAGGGTAGCCCACCATGGAGAAACTACGCTGACTACACTCCTTTGAACACCCCCCGGGAAATAATCTTGAGGGAAGTAATGAACACGGAGTTTCAGAACATCCGGAGGCCGCCTCCTATCAAGAAGCACAAGCAGAAGGATCATTCCAAGCATTGCACATGGCATAAAGCCTATGGCCACGATACAGAGGATTGCTATCAGTTGCGCGATGCCATTGAATTTCTAATCAAGGCCGGACGCCTGCAGCAATATATCCTCCGAGTACAAAACAACGAAGGGGATAATAGGCGCAGAGACAACAGACGTCGAAGCCCGTCCCCTACGCGCAGAAGAAGGACAAGAAGCCCTAGGAGAAGATCCCGGACTCCCCCTCGATGAGATAACAGCGATCGACAGGGTCGAGCCAGGAACACTCCCCTTGTCGATAACGACGACCACCGCGCCGAGCCCAACAGGACGATCCATACCATCGCTAGTGGCTTTGCCGGAGGGGGATCCTCCAATGGAGCTCGAAAGAAAGCCCTTAGAATGACAGTTTTTAGCGTGGTCCACTCAGAGCTGAGAACACAAGCAGAGAATAGAAAGACGCCTCTCATTACCTTCTCAGACGAAGACTACAGTGGAATAATCCCAGATCACGACGACCCACTCGTCATATCCGGGGTAATTTCCAATGCTGAAGTTCGACGAATTTTCTTCGATCAAGGGAGTTCAGCCAACATCATGTTCCTAGATCTCTATCAGAAGTTAGAGCTCCCGCAATCCGACTTGACTCCCCATATTAGAGAACTGACGGGTTTCACCGGTGAGAAGATCACCCCGGTCGAATACTACGAAACCCACTTGACTCTCGGATCATCTACACTATTCAGAACTGTCAAGGTAAAGTTCCTGGTTGTGGACTGCCCCTCGGCTTATAACATCATCCTGGGCCATCCTTCTCTCAACTCCCTCGGAGCGGTGGTATCCACCACCCACCTCATGATGAAGTTCCCCAACAAGAACAATGACGTCGTCACTGTAAAAGGCGACCAAATTGCAGCCAGGAAGTGCTATAATAAGAGTTTGAAGATCTGTAAAGTGCCTCAGAGGTCGAGCCCCGTAGCATCCACCCCGGCTATCGACCAGTTTAACATTTTAATGACGGAACTGGACGTTAGAGAAGCGATTCGGGATACCTGACCCCAGCCCGAAGGCGAACTGGAGTCCCTTCAACTCGGGACCAACCCTGAACAGATCACCAAGATCAGAGCTCGTCGGGGTGAAAAAGAAAAATAGCAACTCTCAGAACTCTTGTTGAAAAACAAAGATCTTTTCGCTTGGACTTCCTCTGACATGCCCGGACTCGACCCCAGTTTCATTTGCCACCGATTGTCGATTAAAGAAGGTACCAAGCGAGTTGCGCAAAAGAAAAGGAAGGTCGGACCTGAGAGGCATCAAGTCGTCGAGGACCAAGTTAAAGAGCTACTAAATGGCAACTTCATCAGAGAAATCTCATATACCACATGGCTCTCCAACGTAGTTTTAGTAAAAAAGTCCAATGAAAAATGAAGGATGTGCGTAGATTATACCGACCTGAATAAAGCCTATCTCAAGGACCCATATCCACTCCCCAATGTGGATAAATTAGTGGATGGCTCCTCGGGGTTCAGATGGCTCTCATTCATGGACGCATATTCCGGGTACAACCAGATTCCCATGTACGCTGGGGATGAGGATAAAACTGCTTTCATTATTGCAGACAGGGCGAGCTACTGCTACAAGGTCATGCCTTTCGGCCTAAAAAATGCAGGAGCCACCTACCAGAGGATGATGAACAAGGTTTTTGAAAACCAAGTGGGAAAGATGCTAGAAGTCTACATAGATGACATGATAGTAAAGACCCCACGCAGTGGATCACACACGGCGGACCTCGAGGAAGTATTTGCACAAATTCGAAAGTACAACATGAGGTTAAACCCGGAGAAGTGCGCTTTCGGGATCCAGGCCGATAAATTTTTGGGGTTCATGCTAACTCATAGAGGAATTGAAGCCAATCCGGATAAATGCCAGGCCGTCCTCAACATGAGAAGTCCCCGGAATGTCAAAGAAGTACAACAGCTTACGGGGCGCATAGCGGCCCTCACAAGATTCTTAGCTAAAGCCGCCCACAAGTCTCTCCCCCTGTTCAAATTGCTCAAGAAGGGAAGAAGTTTTGAATGGACTCAAGAGTGCGAGGACGCCTTCACATCGTTGAAAAACCTCTTGTCCTCCCCTCCTATCTTGACAAGGCCAAACACCGGGAAGACACTCTACTTGTACCTATCCGTCCACGACGAGGCCGTAAGCTCAGTTTTAATCAGAGAAACTGATGAAGGACAGAAGCCTGTCTACTGCGTAAGTAAAGTCCTCCAAGGCCCTGAGCTTCGATACCAAAAGGTTGAGAAAGTTGCCTTTGCGCTCATCACCACCGCAAGAAGACTTCGACAATACTTCCAATGCTACCCAGTGGTGGTAAGAACCGACCAACCTATCCGACAGGTGCTACACAAACCAGATCTGGCCGGGCGAATGATTACATGGTCGATTGAACTCTCAGAATTCAGAATTACGTATGAACCACGACTTGCAATAAAAGCCCAGGCTTTGTCCGACTTCCTAGCAGAGCTCACAACAGACAACAGTGATCCAAAGAAAGCCTTCTGGACCATTTTTGCCGACGGTTCATCGAACCCCAAAGGAAGCGGAGCCGGGGTGATTGTCGAAAATTTGGAGGGTTTGACCTTAGAGCACTCCCTGAAGTTTGAATTCCCAACCTCAAACAATCAGGCCGAGTATGAGGCCTGCATCGCCGGGTTGCTAATGGCAAAGGATCTAGAGGCAACACGGATCACACTTTGCAGTGACTCCCGGCTAGTAACCTCCCAAATCCGAGGCGACTACCAAGCTAAAGAACCCCTCCTACAGAAATACTTGAGTAAGGTTCAGGAACTTTTGAAAGATTTTGAAGAAGTCAAGATAGAGCATATCCCAAGGGAACAGAACTCCAGAGCAGACCTTTTATCTAAACTGGCCAGCACAAAGAGCCCCGGCAACAACCGGTCTGTAATCCAAGAAACCCTCTCACAACCCTCCATTACGGATCACAGCATATCCCAGGTGGAGGACCATCAGCCATCTTGGATCACTCCTATACTGGGCTATCTGCAACATAGGAAGTTACCGTCGGACCCGAAGGAGGCTTCCAGATTGGTAAAGACATCGGTCAGATACACCATTTACAACGGCCGCCTATACCGACGTGGTTTCTCCTCCCCTCTTCTAAAGTGCCTAACCCCCAAAGAAGCAGAATACGCCCTAGCTGAAGTTCATGAAGGAAGTTGCGGTCACCACTTGGGAGCCAAAGCCCTAGCCTAAAAAGTTTTAAAGGCAAGATTCTATTGGCTGACAATAGAAGCTGACTCTCATGCACATGATCAAATTTGCGACAAGTGCCAGCATCATGCAGATCATTTTCAAGCCCCTTCTGAAGAATTGTTCATAACGTCAGTTCCCTGGCCCTTTTTCAGGTGGGGTATGGACATTTTGGGGCCGTTCCCTCAGGCCCCGTGGCGGTTAAATACTTGGTGGTAGCAGTAGACTACTTCACTAAGTGGATCAAGGCCGAACCCCTAATCACCATCACTTCGGCGCGAATTCATAAGTTTACTTGGCGCCATATTATCATCAGGTTTGGCATACCGGAATCGGTAGTCACAGATAACGGTACCCAGTTCAAAGACAAAGCTTTTGAAGAGCTACTAGCCGGATTGAAAATAAAACACCACTGTAACTCCGTCGAGAACCCCAGGATAAATGGACAAGCCGAGGCCGCCAATAGAATCATCTTGCGAGGCTTAAAAAGGAGGCTAGACGAAGCTAAAGGAAATTGGGTCGAGCAACTTGACCATGTTCTCTGGGCATACCGGACCACTCCTCATTCCACGACGGGAGAAACCCCTTTCAAGTTAACCTATGGCTGCGAGGCCATGATCCCGGTAGAGATAGGGGAACCCAGCTGGCGCTACCAACAGTTCTCATCCGACAGCAACCCTGGTCTAATCAGAGAGGATCTGGACTTGCTCGAAGAAAGAAGAAACGTAGCTCACATAAGGGATGCTGCCCTCAAACAGAAGATAACGGCTAGGTACAACAAGAAAGTGGTCCCAAGAAAATTCCAGCTCGGCGATCTAGTGCTCAGGAAAGCCGACATGGGAGGGAAAAATGCCTCCCAAGGGAAACTAGCCCCTAACTGGGAAGGCCCCTATCGTGTCGTTACTAGTACGGGTAAGGGGGCCTACATCCTGGAAACATTATCTGGGACCCCGGTCAAGAATTACTGGAATGCGGATAAACTAAGAAAATACTATAGCTAAATGCCCATAGCGGCTTAGCCCTTTGATAGAATTATCTTTGATACGTTCTTGTTCTAAATAAGTACGCTATGTACAGACTCTTGTCCTCCCAAGTTTATCAATAAAATTGTTATTCAGGAAACCAGGTTGATCCAACGCGTTCCTCTAACTGCTAAGATGTCAGGTCGATAGGAGGCAGTACAGATCATATGTACACACTCCTTCCTTATGCCTAAGCCAAGAAGGGGTCCTAAAATCTGTAAGATTATTAGGGTACCTACCCCGGGCAAGGTTAAAAATAATACTGATGCCTTAGGTGAAAGGGCCCTCGCGTAAAATGCCCTAAGCCAGGCGCTACTCTTACCTATGTCCGCAATTCCAAACGCTTCCCATAGCAGGTACTGGAATATGGATTAAGGTTTTACTTTGCCTAAGTTTAAAATTTCTTGACGTTTGATTACTATAAGCGTTAGATTACAGACCAAGGCCTTACTCCTACCTAAGTCCAGTGGAATGCCACTCACTCAACGGTATGAGTGAAGGATCCCAGACCATGGTTTCTTACGACAACAAGTTTTCTAAGTCCACTAGAATGACTATGAAAATGGGCGTTGGACCCAAGTCGGACCATGAAAAACAAGAACGAACAGTTAAACAAAGTAATTAGTTATAAAACCCCAAACACGGGGCAATTGTCCATACAAATAGCAAAACCCCATGCAGGGGGCAGAAACCAGGAAATAAAAAAGCAAGAAAAACTTAAGTGTCGGCCTCTTCCTCTTCTGGGATCTGAATGACCTCCGGGTTGCCACCAGGAGCTTTTGCGGCTAATTCTTCGACAGCTACAAGCTGGCCATTATGAAACATTTTATCCGGGGTAACACCGTCCAAGATAAGGTCGACCCCGGGGTTGAAGTATTGAATTTGCTTCACAGCATTTTGGAACTGTTCCTCCCCGACATTTCTAGCTACTCCATCCAGCTCCTCCACCTCTTTTTCGAGCTCTGTTACCTCGGCCCTCAGAGCGCTAATGCTTCGGTCGGCCTCAAGCTTCTCGGCCTTCCTAGCAGCCTCAGAGTCTGCCAACGCCTTCTCCAGCTCAATGACCTTCTTTTCCAGCTCAACGGCTCTCGTCCTATTATCCTCATTGGCTTTTAAGGACGCAGTCAACTTCTGGTTGATTTCCTCCTTTTCTTTCTTCAAGGTCCTCAGCTCTTTCTACGCCTGGCGATCAGCGTTCTTGATAGTGACCTCGATGACACGAATCTCGGCCACTGCCCGGAGAGCTTGCCTCTGAAGTGCGGCTAAGGTTTGGGCCAAACCTTGCTCAGCAATATGCTGCCTCACCTCGCCACTCAAAAATCGCTCATCTATGAAAGGGCCGGGATCAGAGTGCCCGGTGATGATCGGCAAGAAGTCCGCCCCTTCCCTTTCACCGCCCTTCGACGACCTTCCATTGTGCTCAGGAAGCTCTTCAACAGCCTGCCTTTTCTTCCCTCTAAGATTGTGGATAGGGGATCCCGGCTGATTTTGCTCTCCAATGACAACACCCCGATCGGATGAGTCCGAAATGGCTGTGGAGGAAGAAGCCGCGGTCTTCTTCCGCTTCCTTCGATTTCTTGAAGATCGTAGGGTAACCATAGAAGACCCAGCAGTCATATTACTAACTGAAAAGAAGCAGAAACAGATACAGTCAGTACATCATCACGAAACACTGATATATGAAGACAAAGCAAACACCTAGGGATACTAGAGGTATAAATGCCCTAATTCCTACCTAATAAAGTGTAAAGAAGATCATCACCAAGGATACAAAGAACATCTCTAATGTTGATGTTCCCATGCTTCTCAGCATATCGGGTTATGAATCTCGCGGTCCTAAGTTCCTCGGGGTCGAGATCTTCCTCCTCTTTCTCAATCAAGTCAATGGGCACGTCCCAGCACCTCTACGTCCAATAAAGAGAAAATTCTGGCTCCCCGTCCGGCTTAAGGAAGAAAGGCCGACATCCCCCTTTGGCTTTTACCTTGAAAAATGCAGTCTTAAACCCCTTAAAGCTTTCTTCGAAAACATCAAAGGACTTACGACCAAGCCGGGATCGGATGACAAGCCAACTCGTTTGCCTCGTCGTCCACTGGGTGTTTATTCTTGTATAAAAATAAAAAAAGGTGTTCGCCGAGCACTTGAGGCTCATCAACCGACAAAACCTCTCGAACGATATGATGTAGCCCCAACCGTTAGGGTGGATCTGCGAAGGGGCCACTTGGAGAGTACGGAGAACGTCCATTTGGAAGTCAGAAAACGGCATCCTTAGCCCTAACTTGAGGAAAAGTGGCTCATACAGGAACATGAAATGTGAACCCTCTTCTCGACAGGAGCACACCCTCTCGCTCCAGTTCGGACAGACGACTTCGAACTCGTCATCCCGAGCCTTGTTCACAGTTAATTCCAAGGCGAATAAGGATTCCTGAAGTCCGGCTTCGCTTGAAAACTTGGACTGACGATCCCATACGTCGTCCACTACCCATGGGCACACCAACCCGGGGCCCCGCCGAACTCGAACCAGCTCGTCTTCTGCCGGATCACGGACGTCGTGAAATGGGGACTGGACCCTAGCCTTTTTTCCTTTGGCCATGGAAATCCTGAGAACATCCAAAGAAGTCGGTAAGAAACTGTCAGAATCAATAGTTTCACAGATTCAGACACAGGGAGAGCGAGGTAATCCTAACCTCCCCTACCGACCTCTTGTCCCACCAGAAACAAAGCATTCAGGGGAACTCCTCCACCGCGCATGGCGCGCTGAAGTTGGTGTTTCGGGGAAGCGACCATATCTACCTAAATCACTAAGCCCTATTTGAAAGCAAGCAAAACCAGGAATGCGTGCGAAGCTACCCTACTTTCTGAAAAGCTATTGACATACTGAAAGTGTAAATAACAAAAAGACTGAAAGAAAGCAACTTACTGTGTAAAGGCAGAATACTTGAAAGTGGAGAAGTTGAGCTCGAACAATGGAGAAGCTGCGAGTGGAAAGCACCCAGAAAGAAGCCAAGACTTTCAACGCATGGTGTTTTCAGTGAAGGAGGCCGAAAATGATAGAGCAAGGAAGACAAACCTTTTGTTTATAAAGGGTTAAACGGTTAAGGGACATTTTTATCCCCTCCGATGCAAATTCAAAAGGTGCTCATCATGGCTCGCAGAGCTCTAGGCACGACCCTCCGATGAAATTGCGACACGTGGTCCACACAGCTGTAATAGCAGTTGAAAGGACGGTTACGCAGTAATCCAAAGCGTCGTACGAACGTGGGATGAGAACCCGGGTTTGTACCACGGATTCCAGGCCCAATTAATTATTGACATCACGGACAACGTGCTAACTCCGAGGCGTGTTTATGGCTATTATGCCGGGTTGGCATTGGATCTATCCCGGCAGTGTCCTTACTTGGTTGTACCGGGATAAGCGTTGGACTCATCCCGGCAGAGTTACCTCAGTGGAAATGTATATATATAATGAAAGTACAAAACAAATACAGAAAAGGTAAAGTCTATCTTCATTCCATACATCGTCATACAACTGAAAAGAGGAAAAAGAAAATATTGAGACATGCAATGTACAACGATATCCCGGGAATGGGGGCAAACATCTCCAGCTACCTGGATCATACCCCATCCACATCTCCAAACCCCGGTCTCTTGAAAAAGTAGATTGGCTTTGAAGAACATTGGTAAACCAGGATCATAATCCCGGATAAGATGCCAAAGTTCTTTGCGCTGCTTCTCTGCGATGCAACTAAAGACCGAGATCTTCTTTCACTAGTTGGAAAGGGTACGACCTCTCTAGCTGAAGAATCCTCCGCCGGTGTCAACCATTCCAAGTTGCCTCAGGTCACGGAGCAGCTACAGCGGCCTTTCCACCCCGGAATAGAGTGAAGTCACTCCGAAGTGGAAATCCTCCGTTCACTCATTCTTCTCCCACCTTCTCGATGGATAACGGCAGAAGTGGATACGCGCTGCATCCTTAAAAGCAAGTCAAAGAGAGCAGACCACCCCAGGTTGCCCCAAGGGGGTCCTCGCTTTCTTCGACCCGGCATCCTTGTATACCCAGCCGTTACTATGAAAAAGATCGGCCAAGTGCTTACAAGCAGCCCGCCAAGAAGAAGGAGAGAGGAACTGTGTGCTCCGTCGGGTCCCCATGCAGTAGTAGACGAGGGCATTGTCTCATCCTGGCAACACGTTGGATCAGACACCGCCGTGTACGCCAGGAGAGAAAGGCTCCCGCCTCCCTAAATGCATAGCAACCCAGTTTTATGCCAAGAAAGAAAGACCCCTGTCGAAAAGAAAAAACGATAGGGGAAGAAAAAATCTCTTCAAGAACTTTAGGAAAAATGAAAGCATAATCTCTGCAGATGATGAAGCTCTCTTCACACAAGGAGGAAATGAAGAGAAAACTACACTTATTCCCCTGAGAGAAATCATCTGTGTTCGATAATAAAAAAGGATGGAATGCCAACTCACGAAGAAGTATTCAGTACTTATAGCACGCATAAGGGATTCTGATTGGTCCCGTAAAAGGTGACCTGATCCCATGAAGTAAGCCAAAATAAATGCTTTTGATCTCTGGTTGGTTACGAAGATATGGAGCAGTTGAAAAAATCCGTATGAAACTGACGTTTTCTCTAAAGAATCACTACTTCCCAATAAAGTCCAAGCATCAGTTTCCCAGAGAATCGCAGACTGTTACGTCGAGATCACGTTTGGGATCTACGTCGAATATGTCTCCGGAATCCTTAGTACTCATGCTTGGGGGCAGCGATTTTTGCTCATGACTGAATAAGACAAGGACGTCGGCAATAACCTGAGGTCTAACACCTACCCATCGAATTACCACACAATGGTTGATTCGTTCTAAACTTGACTCTGGTCTGTCTCATCCAAGAGCCAAGCTGGGGGCAACTGTTCTGGACCGTGATCCGGGATCTCGCTCCATGGGATCAACCCGGCATGCACACTACCGGACTCTCCTAGCTGGCATAGAGGAAGACTCATAACGTATTCCGGACCACGGATTACGGCCTTTGAGCAGTATCAGTATACGACATCGTGATTGATAGATTCGCGCAGAAGATGAATCCCTAGAATCAGTGTCATGGGAGATGTTTGACTTGATCGCGAGCGGGTATTCTCGGTGAAGCTAGAGTTCTTGTTTGGTTTGCTACCTAACATGTGAGTCTTTCCTGCTACGAAGGCCCTACCTGGCTGCTAGGAAAGCTTGGTCGAGCGTTGTGTCCTCGGGTAGCCAGTTAAGGAGGGTGGTTAGTCCATTATTCATCAATTAAGCAGTTATATAGAAATAGGACAAAACTTGACTCTAACATTGATTGGAGGAAGTCCTTCTAACTCTCATTTGTTATCATGTATTCATTATTTATTTAATATATTATTATGTGTTACTTTTAATATAATTTAATTAAGTTAATTGATACATGATAATAAATTAAATAAGTAATAGACATGTGAGAACATATTAAATAGAAGTTAGAAGGACTCCCTCTGACTAATGTTAGAACTAAGTTCTGTCCATAGAAATATCCAAGCATAAAAACATTTTTTTAATTTAGATTAAATAAATATAAAAAACGTCAACATGAATTGCTAACTGAAAACAGCGGTTTTATTATTTTTTTCAATGCATTTAATCTTTTCATTTATATTTTACGGTGATATATCTTGTTCCTCACCTGTTTATTGGTAGCTAAAATATAAAGATTGGTGATGCATATATTTAAAGTTTCACATATTGAACAGGGGATATCAAAGGTAAACTACTTTAAACTGAAACTGAGACAAAGTCAGAGCACGTGATAAAGGTAAATATCTAATTAAAAGATAACTCGAATTAAGGTTGAAACGAATGAAGTTGAGCCTAATTAAGTTTAGCTAGGCTTGATTTGATAAGGAATAGCCTAATTTGAAATTCGGTTTAAGTTTAAAATGAATCATTTTTTGTAAACGCGAATTTAGCTCAGATCAAATTTATGAACTATTTAGTTCAACTCGTTAACTCGAATTAAATGAACTAAATATCAAAATAAGGCAATATAAATCAAATGAATCAAATTAACTCGTGAACATAGTTTATCAGATTAGTTCATAACTCAATTTTAATTTAAAATAAATATCATAAATATTTTCTCATACTTATTTTTTAAAAAAAGTTATATTATATATACATATATATGTATGAAAATATACTTTATTTAGTTCTTTATTGATATATATAAAAATTAATGTAATATATATTTTTAAAATATATAAAAATAAGAGCTATTTGATTACATTCTTATTGATATTCAGATTTTTCAAAAATTGAAACAAATGATCAAGATAATAGATAATTATAACTTAACGGTTAGATCGACAAAAATCATATTATATGAAAAGTAGTTATTGAGCGGTGTAAGAATATCAAGTCTTACACTAATATAAATTAATCATTCTATATATATATATTTGTGTGTATATTAATTGAGCTAGCTCATAAACCAAATAAGTCAAGCAGTGTTTGGCTCAAGTTCAGATTATTTATTTAACAAGCTCAAATTTGAGATTAAATTCAGCTTATTTGGTTCATGAGCCAAGTTTACTGAGCTAATTAATGAATTGAGTTTTGAACTACTCTCAAACTAGTTCAATTCGTTGCCAGCCGTAACTCAAAGCCTCAAACCTGTATATTTCGTTTCCAATGGTTTTCCAAGGTCTTCAAGTTATATAATCACACAAGCCTTGAAGACAAGAATCTGTATTAGCCATTAGTTTTTGAAACATGCATTTTCATATCTCTTTTAGGTAATTTTTTTGTTATATTGAAGTTGTAAGCACTTGAGTATGGGGAAAAAATGGCCTAATTATTGAGAATCAAAACTCTTACATTAAAATCACAACGAGGTCTTAAAGATTTGAGCTGGTATAAATTGAGTTACAAGTTCATCAGCCTTCAAGTTTCAATTACTAATCCGCTGGAAAGAGTTTTGTGGGATTTGTTTGTAACCTATAAATGTGTTTGATTTCTGTTGGTCAAGAAAAGAGTGATATGTGGGGAATTAATTCGTACTTCAAAAGGAAATGGAGTCCTAAACAATGAATTTCTTACGTGTTAAATTAAAATTTGGAAATGCGTTAAGCGTAGAAAAGGGTCTAGTGGGAAAAAGTATTGAGAAAATGTCAAAAAGGAAACTTTGGAAGACAAAATATCCCAATTGGTTGATTGGATAATTTGGATGGCCTTTAGTGGTAGAGATAAAGTAGTCCTGCCTTTGTACCCTTCCATGAAGGGCATTCCCAAATATTTAACCCGGAAATATTAAATGTTCAAAGTTTTTCTGTATATATAGAGACCAAACAGAATTTAGAAGAGCCATTGATGGCTCAAGAAAAAAAAGAGAGAAAGAAAGATATAAAAGAATGAATGGTGAAGATTAAATCTACATAAGGCTATATGTATAAAAAAATGAAATAAAATCTGTAAATACAGCCACCAGTCGGAGAGAATTCAAAAAGCGAGTCTATAGCGTTACCCTTGTCTAGATTCTGGAGTCAAGTTTTTACATTTTAGCGTTAAGATCTTAGTCTTATTATTTGTTGGATTTTAAATTAACCAAGAAGAATGGCATTAGATTGTACCATTGACGGTTCCACTAACGAAAGGATTTCATAAGCAGAAAATAGCTGGGAAGTGACAGTATATATGATTAAGGTCTTTCACTATGGGATGAAGCTAAAAGCGAAAATGTATGATTAGTCAACATATTAGCCAACAAATTAAACAACTTCGTACATATAATAACTAGGGACTGATGAATGCTGCATTAGATAATAGATACACATAAAAGCGAAATAACAAAGCAGCTTATTATTTTATTATAACCTTTGCTGCCCCAAGGATTTCTATTTGCGTCCCATAGATATTAGAGAAGGTATGCTCTGTTCGTTTCTGAAGAAGTTTAGAGGATCAACCTTGGTCTTCACATTTGCCAATCTTTTGAAGTTGTTCTTAAAATACTTAAGACCCCAAATGCTAGCTTGCTTGTAGCTTGTGTAGCCATTGTTATTCACCCCAATGTCAAGGTCTCTATAATTGACATATGCAGCTCTAGGAGACTTCGAAACATAAGGTTCCATATAACTGTAAAGTCTTCTAATCCAATTGATGTGCCTTTGTGCTGCCTCATCCCCTTCCTCTTGCCAATACACTAAGTGCTGAATTTTGTATATGTTTCCAGATCTATGTGGGAATGGAATTTCAGACTCTGAAATCTCATCCATTCTTCCCCCATATGGATTGAGTATCATCAGTGCAGCTTGGCCCTCATCTTCATAAAACATTGGCCATATCCCTTCTAAACCAACATCTGGAATGGGATCTCTCACATAATCAGATTTTCCTTTGAAGAAAAACACATTAGTTTGAGTTCTGTTCAGTAAAACTTCGAGGGATTGACCACTTGAAAATCCAGCAAGGTAAAGGACTGATTCAATCCAGCTCATCTCAGTGCAGTTTTCTCTGACCAAACCCAGCTCTGGGAACCTCTCTTGCATCAAGGGAATGAGCTGATCCACACCTCCAAGAAACATGGATTCAAATGTGGCTTGTATTGTTAACTTCCCAATATTTTGACTTGAATTTACCCTTCGCAAGTTCATCCTAATGAATAGGTCCTCATCAAGTTTATTTGCCACAAGCTGCCACTTATGAATAAGCTTTCTTGCATTTTGTTCCAATGTCCTTGGAACTCTGAACACTGTCACAGTTGATGGAACTGGAACTAATCTTATCTTCCATGCAAGGATGACTCCAAAGCTTGCTCCCCCACCTCCTCTAATGGCCCAAAAGAGATCTTCACCCATTGCTTCTCTGTCAAGAAACCTACCTTTCACATCAACCATGTGAGCATCAATTATATTATCAGCTGCAAGGCCATATTTACGCATCAAGAATCCATAGCCACCACCACAGATTTGTCCACCAACTCCTACAGTGGGGCACACACCTGCAGGAAAGCCAAGAGTTTTGCTTTTCTCACTGATCCTATAGTAAACTTCACCAACAGTTGCACCAGCTTGAACCCATGCAGTGCTATTTGCTACATCCACCTGGATGTCTCTAAGTTTTATAAGATCAATGATGACAAATTGAACTTTGGAAACATATGAGAGACCCTCATAATCATGGCCACCACTTCGAGTTCGGATCTGCATGCCATGCCGTTGGGCACAGATTATAGTGACTTGAATTTGGGATACTTCAAGAGGTGTCACAATGACAAGGGGTCTTGCACTTGTGTTGGATGCAAATCTGAGGTTTTGAATGGAAAATTGCAATATAGATGAGTAAGAGGAGTTGGTTTGGGTGTAAACAACCTTAGAGGTTGAAGTGGAGTTATGGGAATAATGGTGAAGACATTGAACGAAGTTTTCATGGGTATCAGCTGTAGAAGATGTAAATGAAAATAAAAGTGCAATTACAACAACACTAAAATATGAGCTTAGAGGCTTCATTTTTGTTGATGGTGTTGTGCATATTAGAGGTTGAAAATTGAGAAAAGAGATAATAGTTAGGGATTTAATTGCTCATTTAAGATCCAAAAGTGTGGACATTAAGTTTATCAACGCATGCCTTATTCTGCCATGGGAGACAATTCAAACACGTAAACTGGAGAGATTACTTCCACAAATATATAGAGTAGTTACTTTCAACGTAATAAAGGATCGATGAACCAACTTTTCCATGCACGCAGCCGTACGTAATTAGATTGATCTTGACTGCTTGACTTTAGACAAGATACTTGTTATAATTGAATATTTTTTTAATCTGAATTTTACAAAAATTCAACAGTTATTTGAATCATTTGATATTATCATAATGATTATGCATGTTAATTTCTTTTACTGAATGCATGCCAAATTTTGGATGGTGTATATCATCAATTAATTTTGAAAGCATACTATAAGTTAAAATAAAGTAGTTCAATAAGGTATAATTTTTAATTTCTATAAAGCTTTATGAACTAGATCTACTTTCTGAGAAATTTTAAAATTAATGGTTATATATTATATATATATATATATATATATATATATATATATATATACTACAAGAATTTTATAAATTAGCTACTAAATTTAATTACACAAATTTTCTATTGCTAATCCATAGCTAATTAGCTATGGTTAATTACGGATTAAAATTCAGTAGCTAAATACAATGTAGCTTCGAAATTTAGCTACAAAATAATTTTGGTAGTTAATCCGTAGCAAATTAGCTATAGATTACCTACGAAATAAAAATTTCTAGCTAAATTTCGAATACAAAGGAGGAAATTTTTATCAAACAAATAACTATGGAATTGTTATAATTTAGCTACGGAATTTAGTTAGAAAATTTTATTTGGTAGTTAATCCGTAGAAAATTAATTACGGATTAGCTACCAAAATATTCTGTAGCAAATTAGCTACGGATTAGCTACCAAATATTCCTCAGCTAAATTTCAATTGTATAAAAAAAAAAATTTTGACTAAAACTCAGTTCTCTTAAATCTCGTATGTGCAAACACTTAAATCCTTTTTTACTCCGTGAGCCCCCTCCTTCCCCCAACCCTCTCGTTATCTCATACTTCTCACTCACTCACTCTCTCTCGCCCCCTCCCGAAATCAAACCTATCGCCCCGCCGGCCACCCACTCGCGAACCGTCACACCCACACATAGATCGGATCCTGGCACCACCATTCTCCACCGCAAGCCTAGAACCAGCCATCACCAGACGCAAGCCATCGCCACGCAAACCCAGGACGCCGTCTAGCCACTACGACTCGCAGATTCGTGAGCCTCTCACCAGATCCTGCACCACTAAGACTAGGACTGCACGAATCCGTGCTCCCTCGCTGTTCTAAGCCTCCATCTTGGCCCCTCGCTGCTCGCGGCGTCCGCTCTGCAACCTCGCGCTGCCGTCCTCAACGGCACAAGACCCACGCACCATGCAAGCCCGTCGCCTTCCATCGCAGCCACTGCGACTGAAGCCCAGATCTGCGTCGTCATCGTGAGCCACCATCACTCCTTTTTTACTCTTCTCTATTTCATTTTCCTTTCTCACAGAGACTAAAAGTCTCTTTATTATGCTTGACCTTTCTCACAGAGACTATAAATCTGATTTTTATGTTTAAAACTTTGTATAAAACGGTCTCTCTAAATTTGTATTCTGATCTTTTAAGTTCATTGATAACTTTCCTTCATGATTCTTGGGTAGCTTTAAGCTGGTTTTGGCTCTATTTCCGAATTTAGGAAAACTAAATAAATGTGTTAATATGAACCATTTAGATACTAAGAAAATTCAAAAAATATTCAGTTCACAACCTGTGAGGAGAATTTGATGAACATGAATCTGTATTTTCTAACCACAATGCTTTCTTTCTTCAAATATAAATCTGTTAAAAGATGCATGTACTGAATGATTTCGGGTATGGTTTGTCTTCTAAATTTGTTCAGCTTTTAAAAAATACATGTGTTGAATGAGAATGAGCAGGTGATGCTGTTGTTGACTGTTTGTTTTGTGTCTACAAATTAATAAATGGGATTGGCAGACCTGACATTTCTCAACCAACATCTTTACAAAAGTTTCAAGTTAAGTGATTTTTTAAAATACACAATTGCAAATAGTGAATTGACAAGATAATCATACTACACCAACTTTATCGTAAGGAGTTTGTTTATTTCACTAATATTATAATGGATTCAAGATGATCTAACACAATAACAATCTTATTTTTTATTTTATGTTTTCTCTTTATTTTTTCAGATTTTATATAATGTGCATCTTTGATTCCTATCATGCATTAAATGAAAAATACATCAATATTCAAAATCTCTTCCTCCTCTGAAAGTTTGTTACTATACATTAAAGAATGTTAGAGATATTATTTATGTAACTATTTGTGGGCCATTAGCTAAATTAAATTGAGCAACATCTGGTGCCCACTAATACTATATTTTATTGAAAAATTTTACTACCGTATAAAGTTTGAAATTGCTTTTCATCTATGAAGATAGCTGACTTTAGTTTAGATTATTCAACTTCATATTATTTGCGTATTTTTCGTAGGCTTGTTTATGATGCCCTACATACGGTTTAGATATCCATTCTTACTTGTTTGCTTATCTGTTTGCTAATTAAACTGATCAAAATTGTCACCTGTCTGTACGTGTAGTTGGACCGAAGTCATGGTGAGGTGAACAATAAAGACTTAGCACTACAGATGTTCTACTTTTAATGATGGTAAGCTCTAGGTGTTCCTTTTCTTTTTTAACATGCAACTAAAATATGATTTTTTATTTTTATTTCTATTTTTGTTGTATTTGCTTGATAATACTTAGAAGATAGGATTATGTACTCTAAGTACCATTACTTCTCTACTTCGCTTGTCTATAATTAAAGCATCATTTATAGGAATTGTAGTTCTAAGAAATTTATGCCATATACTTTGTTGGCATTTGACAGTTTAAGGACAGAAAGAAGTAACTCAATTGGCTCCTCTTCTCAGACCAAAGTATAACTATCTAGTTTGATTTAGTTTTGCTCCATCATGCAAGGATTGCCCTTGAACAAAGCCTTCTATATTATCTTAACAGGCTTCAGCTAGCTCAAAAGCATATGTTTTTCAAAGTTGTCAGTATATATGGACTGCAATAGATTTCAAATTTTTCTATAGTTGGTTACTGGCCATGGTCATTTGTATATTTTTTTTTTTGTTTCCTTTAATAAGGCAATTTTAGAAGAGTAATAATGAAAGTTGGGAGACGTTTATGATGCCCTTAAGCCCAGAAATATAGTAATGCAATTATGTAACTTACAATTTTTAAGGATATAGATGATCCATTCAATGAGTAAACTTGTAATGCTAATTAATCAGGTGATGTCAGAAGGAGCATATATCTTATTCTACATGAGGTATAGATTTAGTTGCTGTGATAGTTGTTTATAATCCCTTATGTTTGAGTACATTGGCACTTAATACGCATATCATCATATGCTGGGTTCTTTAGTTGTATTTATAATATTTTTTGAGCAAACTATCCTCCTTTGTCAATTAAAAAAGTAAAAATTTCAACACCTTTTTTCAAACTAAAGATGAAAGTGTTGTGGTGGACATTATATGGAATGTTGTCATTTTATCTCATTGCTTCTATTAACTTTAGATTGCTATCTAATAAAAGCTGCTCTCTGATTATAATATGGAGAGCTTGAAAGTAAATTAGATTGATTATATTTTAGCTTTCTGTTACTGCATATTATAGGTGGATACATTGGCTTTTATATACGACTTGTTTAAGTTCCTTTGAGAATACATATTTTGATTTGTTCTTCATGGGTCTCATATCTGATCTTATTTTTTGGAGTCCATTAAGGAAACTGTAATCTCTTCTTTATGGATGTCAGTGTATCTTAATTATATTGCGTGTTGTATATATGCTTCCTTCAGGCTTTAACTGTTCAACCATTCATAGGTCTTGTCCCCGCCCTCCAGTAGAACTTACCAGGAAAGCCATGCAGCAATCAGTTCCTGATTCTTCAAAACACCATCTAGTCAAAGCGCAGAAACCTTCTAAATCAGGCACTCCATTGACTTACATACTTTTACAGAAGTAGACAAAGAGAAAGGTTGTCTTATGTGAAGGCATGGGAATAAAGTGAGAAAACCAAGCAGAGAACAGGTAAGACTTTATTCAGGTCTCCAATCATGAATTTAATTCTTTTCTTTATGTATGTGCTGGTGGTCTTTCTAGCACAAAGCTTTAGGAGCACCACTTCTGTCATAATTTTAGGTCATTAGGTTGTTTACACATTGGGAATTAGGGTTTTATTGCTATTTACGACCCAATGATACAAAGTTGTAATGATTTCTATGAATTTATGTACTTCGCATATTTGGCTGCCATATGTTTGAGAAAAATCCTGTGTCAATGCTGTGTTCTATGAAACCCAAATCAATAATGATGTGAAGTGTTTTACTTTACTCTTTGGTCTTTGCTTCGATTTATATATTTAGTCTTTGCTAGCACTCACTTTGTTTTTTGGGTACAATCATCAACACTCATTTTGAAATAACAATAAGGCTGGCTATATAGCAGTAGCATTCAGCATGTAAGTGGCTAAATGACTCAATGAGATTGAGAAACCTAGAAATGTAGCATCACGTAAGCTTACTAAACAAATGTTTAAATCATTGTGGTTGCCTGGGTTAGCTTATCTTGTACTGATATCACTAATAACTACTGGAAATAAAATGTGTTTTGGAAATTAGAAAGTTAGTGTCAAGTTCTTTGCTTTTGAATGGTTAGCCACTATTTTATGTTCCATCTTCATCAGAGAATTGAAAGATGTTGACTGACCTCAGCCAAGAATAAGTAGCGCTGATTTTGGATTTAGTCATGAGGTTGGGTTTATTTGTCATCTAATAATAATATTATGAAACCCGTGTTAAAAAGGTTGGGATTTATGAGCTGCTTCCATTTCATCCATCTCTATCTATTTTTTATGTTAATGGTGTCCAGATACTGGTTGGGACATAACATTTTCTACGTAACATTAGTTCTAAAGCAGTTACTTTTATGAGCCTTTGCTTCTTTTTCTTTTAGCCACTTTCCTAGGTATATATTGATTTACTAAACTCTGCTTTGTTTTCTTTGAAATGAGCATGATGCAGTCATAGTCCAGTCATGAACCTACAGCTAATGTAAAATAATCTTAATATAAAAATAAATGATAACTGCATAAATGTTGCAAAATCATTGTAAAAACAAGGGACAACAGTTAAATTGTGAAACTAGTAAGAACAAATCTCAGGAAATATAGTTGTCAAGTGATTCTCCCAATCATTAACGGTTGGTAATTCACCAAGATTACCCTTATTATTTTATTTTTATTTCTTTATTCCTAAATTCAATTTTTTGAGTTTCTTAAATACTGTAATTGGGTGGATATGCTTCTAATCACTTATTTATTCTTTGAATTTTAGAGACTTGGCAATTCTAACATTTCTGGAACTTTGGGCCAGAACTTGGCTAGCTACCCTACCTCTAATACCTCTATGGTCTTCCCTTACCTAATTTAAAAACATGTACTATTTGATATTATCTTTTGGGGAGTACCAAATTATGAACCATTCCTATAATCTCTTACTAGGATCAAATACATATTCTATTTATGCCCAATCAAATATGATGAGTTTTTTCTGGATGACAACTAATCATGTCTTTATTGGACTTTCTGTTTAGTAAATTCTTTTAATTTTTCTTAGTTTAGAATTATTGCCTTTTGTTTTTGCTATTCTCTGAAGTTATTGACCAGTAACTTCCTTTGCCTTTCCCCATTAAACACAATTGAGTGTGTGTGTGTGTGTGTGTTTTTTTTTGGGGTCATTTTTCTAGTGTGGAGCTAGATAACTCATGAAAATTCAGATGGTTTTAAGGAAACTGGCTTAAGAAAATGGTAAGCTATTCAGTTATGGATCATAGTCTTTTTCAAATTGAATTTTTTTTTTTGAGTTTTTGAATAATTAATAACTCAACATAGCTTTGCTTCATCTTCACAGATTGCTGGTTCCTCTAACGCTGCTTCAACACAGGAAGCCATAAAGGAAGTTGTTAATGAAGCGATGACTTCCTTTGTCCATACGCAGTTGGTGTCTATTGTTCAGATGCAGCTGGCGTCTGTGTTGGAGCCTATCTTAAGGATTGTTAGCTCCCAAGTAGGAAGTGATGTGCCGCAGGCACCATCACAAGGCGACGCAGTTGGGGAGGATCATGAAGTTGATGATGATGGGGCTAACTTGGATTGATGAGTTATGTTTATTGATGATGAGATTAACTTGTATTGAAATATTTGTATTAATTAACTTGGATTAGTTATGCTTTCTTTGTAGAACATATTTTGAATTTATTAATACAATTATGATATTTTGTTGTTTTTCACAATTATTTGTTGGATTTTTCTGTTTCGATTGAAATATTTATATAGGTATAATTTTAAAATACACTAATTATCATTATAAAATTAATTTGTATTAGTTTCAAAATAGCCAGTGAATAGCTACGGAATTGTTACAGATTTTATCTAAGGAATAGTTACGGAATTGTTACATATTTTAGCTAGGGAATAGCTATGAAATTACTACAGATTTTTGCTAGGGAATAGCTACGGAATTGCTACATATTTTAGCTAGAAAATTGTTACGGATTTAGAAACAAAATAACTACGAATTTGCTACAAACTTGCTATGAAAATTAGCTACGAAATTTGCTATGAAAAATTTCGTAGCTAATTAGCTGTGAAAACGGAGGAAACTCTAAACAAAAATTAGTTACGGATTAGCTACAAAATTTAAAAATTAACTACGAATTAACTACGGAATTTTTTGGTAGCTAATTTGCAACCAGAGATTGACTACGAAAAAATTTGTAGCTAACTCAGTTAGGTGCGGATTAGCTATGAATTTTTTCGTAGGTAATCGGTTAAATTCTTATAGTGGTATATATATATATATATATATATATATATATATATATATATATATATATATATATATATATATTCTGAAGTAGATTCAAAGGGTACCTATGATAGGCACGTAAGTGGTTGACTCCTTCGATGCACGACTGTTACCAAGCGTGTTGAACCAAGGAGTGGGTACCTGTAAAGAGATTTCAATGCTCAAGTCAGGATGTGTACCAATTGGGTTAATACTATAGGAGAACTCATACTTGATTAGGGTGACTTAGCCTGACATTTATAGAGGTTGAATTGATATGTTCTTGATGAAGAGATACATTCCCATTATAATTGCATGAAAAAATATGTTCCTTATTTAGTTATAGAAAATCCCTATATTATCGTAATACTAGTATGACAGTTACAGTGCAATTATTCCATAAGATTATAATTGGCAATTAAGAGATTTATCCATTGCACAGATCTTGTGGTAATATTGTTACCATCCAAAATTGGGATCTCATGATAAGCTGACTCTGCTGGAGACGTGAAGTCTTGGACTTCTTCTAGCATGTGTATTAGGCTGGACTACGTATTGAGAGCTCAGGGTACGATCCATAACAGTTGCCCCTAGCTTAGCGCTTAAGTGGAACAATTAAGTGTCAAGATTTAAAACTTGAGAAGAACCTGTGGCCCTCAATAGATAAAAATCCATTTAGGTCATGGTCCATTGTTTAGGAGCACCTCCGGGGTTGGCACACAATACCATCCTGTCATCCGAGGTATGTCCTTTGCCCTCGTATATGATTTCACAGGGTTTTCTGATATTTTCCAGACTCCTCAGTAGTATTGAGCTTTCTTATGAAACCGTTGCCTTGACTTTGTCGGGAATTAAAAAATCCATTAATGGGGCATTAAATCCATGTTGTTTCCCAACTGCCCGCTTACCTTTCTACAATCAGAATCAAGGAGCATTAATAATGCAATTTATCATATACAATCAGTTTGTTTTCCTTGGGACCAATCAGAATGCTTCATTTTACCTATAAAATAGGGAATATTTGCGTTGAAGCTAGCATTCCTTTTATTGCATCCTTCTTTCTTTGCCAATCTGTTTGGGAGTGTAACCTTCCATGGATTTCTTCTTATTTTGTTCATATTCAAAGAGGGTTTTACCCCCTGCGAAGGTCATCTTCTTGCTTTTCCCAAAATCTATGAAGTTGTTCTTCTTTTCCTTGTAAATAGTTTTTCCAATGGGGACTTTTCTTTCTCAGCGTAGCAATGGCATGCACTTTTCTTTCCCAGCGTAAGAGGGAGTATTTGAAACACGCTCTACTGCTGGAAAAATCTATGACACCTATTACGTTGGACGGACCTCCTCGGAGAAATAGAGCCTACACTCCTCCTCATTTCTGAGAACTTAGCAGGTGCTTCGTCTTGAGCCTTGCAAGTTTTCAAATAAGCAGGAGGGACTGTTGAAGTAGCTCAGTAATTTGAGAAAACTTGGGGTGATCATGAAGCTGGTGGAATGATCTTCTTCATGAAAGGCTGCACCCCGTCCCGTCCATCGAAGGAAAAAATCGATGCTCTTTCCTTATACATTCTATGTCTTAATATTTTATTTTCCCTATTTTCCAGATGTAAGATGATGTATGGAATGAGAACAAATTAATAAAATCTCTTATATTATGAACTTTATATTGTACTCACTTTCCTTTTCTCCTTTTTTTATCATTGTTCGCACTTTTTCTTTTTGTCGGGGTAAGTCCAACGCTTACTCTGGCACAACTTTGTGATGCCCCCAGCTTAGTGCTTAGTGTAAGAAAGTGGTGGGCTTCAAGTCTCTAGTCTGTGGTTTGAGTACTTCGTCACTTTAATAACCGTGGTCCGGACTGATAACCCCACATAAAACTGACATCTCGGTTAAAGTTGGGGTTCATGCAAAGAATTCGTACTTAACCTTCAGAAGTTGTGCGACGTTTGAGTTGCTGCACAGTTGTCTTTTCAACTGCTTTAAGAACCGTATGGGCCACGTGGTGCATTTTCACTAAAGGATGTGCATAGAGCTTTGCGCACCATGATGAGCACTCTTTTGAAAATTGGACTGTAAGGACAACAATGCCCCCTAATCACTTAGCCTTTATAAACAAGGGTTTAGGGATGCATCGTCTTCGCTTTACTATTTCTAAACATTTTTCTGGGAACTTTGTGCAACAGCGAAATATGGACTTTAGGTGGTTCCCAACCATTTCCATCGCAGCAACCAAGAGTTTCTATTACATGGTACCTCCCTTTCTCTTTTCTTCATTACTATTTTCCCCTTTTAGTCGCTTCTACTATGATTGAGTAATCGAGTGGTTACACGCTCTTCGTTGGAGTGCATTTCTGTTTTTCAATTCACGAAGTAGATTTAGGACTTCCAACCCTCTTCACATGGCCCTATCCTCTTTGAACACCATTTCTGCCATGATAGGAGTGGCTGATGTGTCCTTTTGAAGTTTCAAGCTTTGGAAGGAGAGGAGGTCGATGTGTAGGTGTGGACCGTTTCATTCACCCTTCACCGTTTTTGAATCTCTGATTTGATTGATTCTGACAATTACTTACCGTCCTCTTTGGGTGTTCTCAGGATCTTCATGGCTAGAGGTAGAAAGGGAGCAACAAACCAAGTATTGGTTGTCGAGGCTCATGAACCGGCTGAGGAGGACCAAATTCGGATCTGGCGTGGGCCGGGTTTAGTATACCCATGGGTAGGGGACGATGTATGGGAGCATTTATCTGAGCTTTATTCTAAAAATGAGCTCAGATAATTAGTACAATATCTAGAGTTGACCGAAGGAAGAATCCGCAATAGTGAATTTCAGGTTCTATGCCCGGAATGGAACGAGAGGGTTTGCTCTTCTCGAGAAATGAGTTCGCATTTCATGTTTCTTTATGAACCTCTCTTCGTCAAATTGGGGCTTCGGTTATCCTTTACTGAATTCCAGATTGCAATACTCCAGAATTTGCGCGCGACCCCTACCCAGATTCATCCTAATGGCTGGGGTTATATCATCCATTTTGAGAGGTTTTGCCGGATAATGGGGCTGCAGTATTTGACCAATGCCTTTTTCTATTTTTACACCCGGATAAACCCCTAGGGTTCAGCGAGGCAAAAGAATTGGCTCACAATCCAGTCAAGATTCGGTCGCAAATCCTTTAAGATTTTTCAAGATAGTTTCAAAGGATTTAAGACTAGATTCTTTAAGTTGATGGCAGCAAAGGGGTTTCATCCTTTTTTTTGTATGAAAAATGATGGGGAGTCAAAGTTCCCATTATACTGGACAGAAGATACTTAGTGTTTTCCTGCCATGTTGCTTGAAAAAGAAGAGAAAGACCTTACTCCGGACGAGGTCAACTACGTTAAGTTTATAACCCGATATTTCGAAGAACACGGGTTCATCAAAATCAAGGATGTTCTTCATACCTCTGGTTATGATCTTCTCTTTGTTTTGTTAGGTAGGAATTAGGATATTATTACCCGTAATTTGCCTCAGACTTTTTGTGCTTTAAATTTCTACACTTTGCAATTTTGTTTGTCTGACTTCCATCTTACTTCGTTGTCTTATTTCAGTAAGTAAGATGGCTTCAAGACTTTCTCTTGTAGCTCTGCAAGCCTCAAGATCAAGGAGGAAAGGAGCAAGATCCATTAGTGCCTTTACTGTCGCCATTCCAGCGCCCTCAAACTGGGGTATTGTTATTGAAGAGACTCCGAAAGAACCGGACTCCTTAACTCAAAGCCTTCAAGGGAGGAAAAGGAGAGTTATCAAGAGCTCTGCTGACCAGGGTAGGGGAGGAGCTTTGGAGGGTGGCAATGAAGAGAAGGCGGACCCTTTGCCTGTTCTTTTAGGGCAATCTAATGCTGGGCTGTTTATAAATGGGCAGTTACTAAGCGACGAAGTGATGGGACATATCTCGAAATGGAATATGGCCCAAACCCTAGCCAAGCTTCAGACTTCTGCACTTCAGACCGCCGTCGAAATTTGCTATATCGAAAGGTCCATCGAGGCAACCGATAGGAAGATGGTGGAAGAAATCAATAAGAAAGAGGAAGAGGCTGCTCAAAAGTTAACTGCGGCTCTTAAGCTGAATAAGGACGGTTAAGCACGAATTACTGAGCTGGAGGCAACATTGGCTTCCTCCGACCTGGCCAAGAAGGCGCTTGAGGCAAAGGATCTTCAAGCCGGCAATACCATCAGCACCCTCCAGGCTTGAATCACTCAATTGGAAAAAGATGTGGAGGAGCTAGACACCATTTCAGGAAACATTGGTGGAGAGTAGTTCAAAATGTCGTGGCCCAAATCCAACATTTCAACCCTGGTATCACTCTTGCCTTGGATAAGCTTAATTAAGAAAAAGTCTTTCATGACGGTCAACTTGTTTGGGCAAATAAGCTTGCTCAAGTCTTTCATCACTCTTGCCTTGGTGAACCTTTGTCAGGGATTCGATAAATATGAGTTGCTCCATGTTGGTGGTGTATTGGAGTAGAAAAAATTGTTTAAAATCCGATCAGTCAACCACGGATCTTCGTAGTAAACCTGAAAATCATTTAAGGGCTCCCTTTTCGGTGAAAGAAGGAAGGCACGGCATAACAATTCCATAGATCCTTCATAAAAACACATAGATTGTTCAAAGACATTTACGTGTTCTTGAGAGTCCGTAGTCCTATCATAAATCTCTAAATTTGCTAGAAATTTGAGTTCATTGGAACACGATACTCCATAAGTTGATCCAAAAAGGGGTGATTTTGAATATTTGCAACGTTAGTTTATTTTCTTCTTTATTTTTTCCATAAGTTGATCTCCATCCCTAAACAAGTTGTATGTGTAAGAATGGATAAAAATCGTCTGTCCCTTTCTCCTGTCTCCATTTATTTTTGAACAAAGTTAACGGCGTTTTGTCTCCAGTGCTGCACACGACGAATCTGAACCTCGACAATTGTTTGATCAAGCCTTGCAGTTCACGACTCTCGTGAAGCCGACAAAAACCAACAACAGGGTAACATTTCGGTGATCGAGGATCCCTTGCAGGTTGTCATCGTACCAGTCGTCAACGGAGACGCAATCGGAGGATTGATTGGACAACCTTGCAGGGTCTTTCACTATGGGATGAAGCTAAAACGGAAAATGTATGATTAGTCAACAAATTAAACAATTTCGTACATATAATAACTAGGGACTGATGAATGCTAAATTAGATAATAGATACACATAAAAGCCAAATCACAAAGCAGCTTATTATTTTATTATAACCTTTGCTGCACCAAGGATTTCTATTTGCGTCCCTTAGATATTAGAGAAGGTATGCTCTGTTCGTTTCTGAAGAAGTTTAGAGGATCAACCTTGGTCTTCACTTTTGCCAATCTTTTGAAGTTGTTCTTAAAATACTTAAGACCCCAAATGCTAGCTTGCTTGTAGCTTGTGTAGCCATTGTTATTCACCCCAATGTCAAGGTCTCTATAATTGACATATGCAGCTCTAGGAGACTTTGAAACAAAAGGTTCCATATAACTGTAAAGTCTTCTAATCCAACTGATGTGCCTTTGTGCTGCCTCATCCCCTTCCTCTTGCCAATACACTATGTGCTGAATTTTGTACATGTTTCCAGATCTATGTGGGAATGGAATTTCAGACTCTGAAATCTCATCCATTCTTCCCCCATATGGATTGAGTATCATCAACGCATCTTGGCCCTCATCTTCATAAAACATTGACCATATCCCTTCTAACCCAACATCTGGAATGGGATCTCTCACATAATCAGATTTTCCTTTGAAAAAAAAACACATTACTTTGAGTTCTGTTCAGCAAAACTTCAAGCGATTGACCACTTGTAAATCCAGCAAAGTAAAGGGCTGATTCAATCCAGCTCATCTCAGTACAGTCTTCTCTGACCAAACCCAGCTCTGGGAACCTCTCTTGCATCAAGGGAATGAGCTGATCCACACCTCCAAGAAACATGGACTCAAATGTGGCTTGTATTGTTAACTTCCCAATATTTTGACTTGAATTTACCCTTCGCAAGTTCATCCTAATGGTTAGGTCCTCATCAAGTTTATTTCCCACAAGCTGCCACTTATGAATAAGCTTTGTTGCATTTAGTTCCAATGTCCTTGGAACACTGAACACTGTCACAGTTGATGGAACTGGAACTAATCTTATCTTCCATGCAAGGATGACTCCAAAGCTTGCTCCCCCACCTCCTCTAATGGCCCAAAAGAGATCTTCACCCATTGTTTCTCTGTTAAGAAACCTACCTTTCACATCAACCATGTGAGCATCAATTATATTATCAGCTGCAAGGCCATATTTACGCATCAAGAATCCATAGCCACCACCACTGAATTGTCCACCAACTCCTACAGTGGGCCATGCACCTGCAGGAAAGCCAAGAGTTTTGCTTTTCTCACTGATCCTATAGTAAACTTCACCAACGATTGCACCAGCTTGAACCCATGCAGTGCTATTTGCTACATCCACCTGGATGTCTCTAAGTTTTATTAGATCAATGATGACAAATTGAACTTTGGAAACATATGAGAGACCCTCATAATCATGGCCACCACTTCGAGTTCGGATCTGCATGCCATGCCGTTGGGCACAGATTATAGTGACTTAAATTTGGGATACTTCAAGAGGTGTCACAATGACAAGGGGTCTTGCACTTGTGTTGGATGCAAATCTGAGGTTTTGAATGGAAAATTGCAATATAGATGAGTAAGAGGAGTTGGTTTGGGTGTAAACAACCTTAGAGGTTGAAGTGGAGTTATGGGAATAATGGTAAAGACATTGAACGAAGTTTTCATGGGTATCAGCTGTAGAAGATGTAAATGAAAATAAAAGTGCAATTACAACAATACTAAAATATGAGCTTAGAGGCTTCATTTTTGTTAATGGTGTTGTGCATGTGAGAGGTTGAAAATTGAGAAAAGAGAATTATCTAATTTATAATAGTCAGGGATTTAATTGCTCATTTAAGATCCAAAAGTGTGGACATTAAGTTTATCAACGCATGCCTTATTCTGCCGTGGGAGACAATTCAAACACGTAAACTGGAGAGATTACTTCCACAAATATATGGAGTAGTTACTTTCAACGTAATAAAAGATCGATGAACCAACTTTTCCATGCACGCAGCCGTACGTAATTAAATTGATCTTGACTACTTGACTTCAGAAAAGATACTTGTTATACTTGAATATTTTTTTAATCTGAATTTTGCAAAAATTCAACAGTTATTTGAATCATTTGATATTATCATAATGATTATGCATGTAATTTTTTTTTAATGAATGCATGCCAAATTTTGGATGGTGTATATCATCAATTAATTTTAAAAGCATACTATAAGTTAAAATAAAGTAGTTCAATAAGGTATAATTTTTAATTTCTATAAAGCTTTATGAACTAGATCTTGTATGTATGTGTGTGTGTTCTGAAGTATATTCAAATGGTACCTGTGATAGGCACGTAAGTGGTTGACTCTTTCGATGCACGACTATTACCAAGCGTGTTGAACCAGGGGAGTAGGTACCTACAAAGGGATTCTAATGCTCAAGTTAGGATGTACACTAATTGGGTCAATACTATGAGAGAATTCATACCTAATAAGGGTGACTTAACCTGACATTTATAGAGGTTGAATTAATATATTTTCTTGATGAAGAGATACATTCTCATTATAAATTGCAGGAGAAGATATGTTCCTTATTTAGTTATAGAGAATCCCTATATTATCGTAATACTTGTATGACAGTTACAGTGTAATTTTTCCATAAGATCATGATTGACAATTAAGAGATTTATCCATTGTGCAGATCTTGAGATAATACTATTACCATCCAAAATTGAGATTTCATGATAAGCTGACTCTGCTGGAGACGTGAAGCCTTAGACTTCTACTAGTATATATATTGGGCTGGACTACGTATTTAGAGCCCCAAGGTACGATCCAGAACAGTTGTTGCCAGCTTGGTGCTTAAGTGGAACAATTAAGTGTCATGATTTGAAATTTGAGACGAAACTGTGGCACTCAATAGATAAAAATCCATTTAGGCTGAGGTCCATTGTTTAGGAGCACCTCCAGAGTTGGCACACAACACCATCTCATCATCCGAGGTACGTCCTTTGCCCCCGTGTATGATTTCATAGGGTTTTTTTTTATATTTTCCAGACTCCTCAGTAGTACTGAGCTTTCTTGGGAAACCGCTACCTTGACTTTGTCGGGAATTAAAAAATCCATTAATGGGGCATTAAATCCATGATGTTTCCCAACTGCCTACTTACCTTTCTACCAATCAGAATCAAGGAGTATTAGTAATGCAGTTTATCATGTACGATCAGTTCACTTTTCTTAGGACCAATCCGAATGCTTCATTGTACCTATAAAATAGGGAATATTTGCATTGAAGCTAGCATTCTTTTTGCTGCATCCTTTGTTCTTTGCCAATCTATTTGGGAGTGTAACCTTCCATGGATTTCTTCTCATTTTGTTCATGTTTAAAGAGGGTTTTGCCCCCTGCAAAGGTCATCTTCTTGCTTTTCCCAAAATCTATAAAGATGCTCTCCCTTTCCTTACAAATAATTTTTTCGATGGGGACTTTTCTTTCTCAGCGTAGCAATGACAAGCAATTTTCTTTTCAAGCGTACAAGAGAGTATTTGAAACACGCTCTACTGCTGGAGAAATCTGTGACACCTGTCGCGTTGGACGGACCTCCTCGGAGAAACAGAGCCTACACTCATCCTCATTTCCGAGAATATAGCAGGTGCTTCGTCCCGAGCCTTGGGAGTTGAAATATTGTAGGCGTACCATTGGGAGTTGGAGGTAATGCACGTGAAGTATATTAGTTCATTATTTCATGGTAGGAATCAGGGTATAGTTCCCCCTCCAATTAGGACTTGAGTTTAAGTTACATTGGTGTATTTATTTTTTTTTTGGTGGCTTTACTTTTGGAAATTAACTTGTGGATTACCATTATTAGATGTAATAGTCTAGTCTAGAATTTGATTATTTATTTTTTGGAAAAATTGCATTCAAGTATCCTAAACTTTCACTCAGTTACAAATAGTTACCTTAAACTTTTAAATCTTCTAATTTAGTCTTTAAATAACATTAATTCTTACAATTAGTCCTTTGTATTTCATCTAATCAATGTTATCTGACTAATGGAGCACTGCATCACGACAAATTCTAAAATACTCTCAAAGTATATACTCTGGACAGGTTTATAACTATTCATATTTAATTTAATAATATTTTATATTATGATTCAACATCATGTACGTTGATGAGCATGCAAAAGATATATCTTTATGTCGTGAAAAGTTGATTTATTTTCTCCTTGATTTATTCTTTTTATTGTTTGTTGCCTAAGTATCTTGTAATTATGAACGTAGATCAGGAATTAAGTTGTTTTGGCTTGTGAATAAGAATAATTGATTGAAAGGAAGAAGAATCATCATCGTTCTAATGTGTTTTTGTAGGGAATCATCTATGGAGGGAGAAGTTAGATTTTTGGAGGCAAAGCAATGGAATTCATTCTACTCACTCAGCACCTAGGCATTATTCCCTGAGCGCTTAGGCGCCCAGACCCATAACAGGACTGGCTATCTGGAGGGTCGCGCTCAGACGCTCTAACTTCACCGCCTAGACGCCTAAACATATAACAGAGGAAGCTCTCTGGAGAGTCAGCGCTCAGGCGCTCTCACTTCATCGCCTAGACGATGAACCAGACTGACGCAAAGTCTCGTTATTGTATAGTGAGCACCTAGGCACCCCATACATAGCACCTAGGCGCGCATATCAAAATAAAAGGCCCATTAATCATAACCTAATTTACTTTCAATCGTCAGAACAGTGAGAGACATGTACGAAACAATCATGGAAAGGGAGAAAAAGGCTTACCAACCAACGGAAGAATGTGAATCTCTCCGAATCATCGAAGATGATTAAGGTGTTTTGTTTTCTTCTTGTTGTTTCCTATGTTTGTACCATGAATTGCTAAGTTTCTCAGGTTAGGGTGATGGATCTTTCTCAACTTATGATGTAATGACTTTTTGATATTAATTCAAGTCTTTCTTTCATGGTTTAACAATTGGACCTGTTTTATTTTATTGATATTAATGTGGAGTAGTTGATCAGATATATATATATTTGAAGACTTCATAGAAATCAGAATATGGAGTATGGATTAAGCTTCTTGGTCTAATTGCCTTACTTTTGGGATATCTAGGAATAGAATTTTATGAGTATGTGAAGAACATCCATAATGCGTTAAATCCTTATTCTCGCAGATTTTAATTAAGAGATTAATTGATGTTTGTGGGTTTAAGAGGGATTCATATTTCAAGGAATTGAATGTGAACTAATTTTTAGGATTGAATCATTAACCAAAATAAATGAAAGATTTGAATTAAATCAATTGTCATTACTCATAGGGAGATTAAATGAAATTAAACCCTAACCACTTTTATCTTTCACAAACCCCAAATCTGATTATTTCTTTAATTTTATTTTCTGCAATTAGATTTCATTCGCTTTACATTTATTGTTTTGAGAGAACTTGATCAAAGTTTGATTGTAGCCAAGTAGTGGAATTAGCAAAAAATTCTATGTTAATTTCAATCCTCGTAAGAACAATATTTACTCTCTATATTACTTATACAAACCAGTGCACTTGCTGGAGCGTTAACATACGTTATAAGTACCACGTGTTACAATTTAAGTGGAGTAATGTAGTAAGAACTTCTCGTGCGTCATGCAAGTACGTAAGTCATTAATGATCTATTTGTCACGTCAAATAATGATTCATGTGCTTATACGTGATGCAGTGTTTCGTTAGTCAGTTCACTGAAATTGGACGGAAGACTAATTGTAACAATTAAGTAATTTAAGGACTAAATTAAAAGATTTGAAAGTTTAGAGTGACTATTTGTAACTGAGTGGAAGTTTAAGGTGGTTGGATGCTATTTTTTCTTATTATTTTAATGCCTCTATAGGGATTTGCATTGATTTTTTAAATTTTGGACAATTTGTGATTTAAATCAGTCTCACATACACTTTGCCTCTACAATCTTAAGTCATGGCTTAAATGGCATTTACACATCTATCCGTTTTAGCTCTATTCTATGTTAAGTTATTTTCTGCTCTGCTTCAGTTGAGTTCACTTGAGATTATTTCAAATTTGTCCATGCATATCTGTACGCAAGCATGTTCTTGTTAGCAATAAATATGTGATCTGGAAACGAATTAAATGAATGATTATTTTGAGTTTCCTTATGAGTAATGAGATGTTTGATCATCAATAGTTAAGCTGCTCTTTTATTCTGAATCTGCTACCATATCAGCCTCTGGGATGAAGTAGCAAATCTGCATTGTTGATGGTGCACTAGAGTTCTATATCAATTTACAGTGTGTATTGTTGATCCTGGATGGATTTTTGTTTTTATTTTTAGACATCAATGAGCCGACGAAAATGAATCTAACTCAGTTTGTTGGTCTTCTTCAATTGACATCATTTTTTGATATTAAAAATCTACATTTTATAGGTACTGATTTTTATGTTCTGGCACTGAAGCTGGAAGCATGGTTATTGCTCCTTCTTCATGTTATAAAAGCTTTATCTTCATTAAATGATATATACTATCCTCTTGAAATGCAATTTTTGGATTGTAAACTCAGAGAAATAAAAGAGAGGAGCAGAAATGAATATTCTGCTTGCTACATTTAATTCTCATTCATAGTTGTTAATTTCTACCTTATTCCCATACCAATGAAGATTACTTTCTGAATAATAAAAGTGGAAAAGAATGATTTTCATTTACCAAACTGCAATGCAATTAGAGTATTTGTTGGCAGGTGCCTACATATTTGCTTGGACTCTCATCCCTCCCCTCTTCCCCACCCCCCCCCCCCCCCCACCTCACCCAAAATATTTTATCTTGACAGTATGAGAAAGTATTAGATCTTGTTATATTATTTGCCATATGTTTAAATGGATAAACTCAATTCTATATTAATATTTGTTCTTTCAATGGTATCCTTTCATTATGCTTCAGCATGTTTTGTTTGTATGTGATGCCTTTTAACTTCTTTTGCCATCATATCCCATTTTAATTCTCTATTTGCAGAGTAAAACCTTGGCTCTATTGGGGCTCATACCTTTTAACAGTACGTCTGCCACAGGTGGCACAACTACAAATTATGGATTTTTTCTCTACATTTCTTTTAACTACTATTAATAAATTGTAAAGTTTTAGTCTGGATTCCATTATTTACTCCCTTTACTGGAAGGACTGCTGACAATAATCTTCCCTTTTAATCTTTAGTAATACATTGACGAGGCAAAATGTATTTGTTGTAATTTGAATTTGAATCTTTAGTGTTATGGTTTTGTGAACACTCAATTTTGTCCGAGGAATTTTGTAAAAATAAAAAATAAAAAAATAATAATAATAAAAAGACTCATCTTTCAACTCATTGACTCATTAACCCCTAAACCAACCCATTGGCCCATTAACCTCTAAACCAATTCATTAACCCATAATCCATGGTCCAACTCATTAACCCACAATCTATATGTCAGTATTTATCCTAAACAAACTCCATCAAGCATCCTAATTCTTAAACACTTATCCTAACTATCCTAAACCAACCATAACTCATCCTCAATAGATTTCATCACTTATCCTAAATCCAACACTTATCTTAAACCCAACACTCATCCTAAGCAAACCTATCCTAAACCAACCATAACTCATCCTAAACAAACCTCATCATTTATCTTACATAAGCTTCTAATCATATTTTAACTCAAACTCTTCAACCTAATCCCCTCCTATAAACACCCATCACTCACACACTCAGAAAGGGACTTACTTCAACATTCATACACACAAACTTTTGCCTACACGGTTACCAACACTGCAACCATATTTTCTCACTTACATAGCCTTCATCTTCCATCTTCAACCAAACTCCTCACCATCCCACCATCACCTTTGGCATACATTCAAACTTCTCACAACACAATAACCATCTCTGACAAAAATTGACATTCACGTTAACCTATTACCAACAATACACCAACTCCTTCATCCCACTAACAGCAAGCCACCGTCGTGACTCACTTCCATCCGAGCCACTACCTACTTGGGCCGCCGTCACTTAATTTGCCTTCATCTTCTTCCTCTATTCTTTCTACAAACATCAAGAACAAAAGAAACAAACCCCTCTTTTGTTTTTTTTTTCATTCTTTTCGTAAGCCAGTAAGTCACTTCTGTTTTCTTTTGCTTATTTTGATTCTCATTATTCTTTTTATTTTTTTTTTCTGCTTTATCTGTTTTCTCCTTTTTTTATTTATTATTTGCTTTCTTTATTTTTTTTTATTTTAATTAAAGAAAAGAAAAGAAACAAACTTTTTCGTAATAAAGTTGTTAACTTGTCTTTTTTTTTCTTTTCCGTAAAGTTGCTAACGTGTCTTTTTTTTTTCATAAAGTTACTACATTTTTTTTAAAAACTGCTGTAATTTTTTTGTTATATTTTTTTTTTGAGAGAAATGGTTTTGAGTAGTGGATTTTAACTTAATGAGATAAAAAACAAAAAAAATAAAAAAATACAGAAAAAATTGATAAAAATAAAATATAAAAATAAGATAATTAAATATTTTTTTTAAAGAATAACATGGGTTACCTGAGTTACGATAGCTTGCTAATCCTTGTATCATTTGTAATCATATGAGTTGCGACAGCTTGATGATTCAAATTATTATAATTTAAATTATTATTTTGTCTTCAAACTTTTATAAAATAAACTGTTAATTGATAAAGGTTCAATTTAAAAAAATAAAAATAAAAGTTTTCGTAACAAACTTGATGAGCAATGGGTGACGTCTCTAACGTGACGCGAGTTTCACCTATTTAATCATTAATTTGAATAACTAAGTCGCGATGACTTGTTAATTCAAATTTTTAAAAATAATTAAGTTGTTTCTTTTAAAAAAAATAAAATAGTAATACTAATAATAATAATAATAATAATAATAATAATAATAATATCAACTAATTTTTTTCCTAGATAAATTTTAAATAAAAATTTTGTAACAAATTTGATAATCAGTGGGTAACGTCTCTAGCGTGACGCGAGCTTCACCTATTCAATCCTCAATTTGAATAACTGAGTCGCGACGACTTGTTAATTCAAATTTTTAAAAATAATTAAGTTGTTTCTTTTAAAATAAAATCAACCAATTTTTTTTCAGATAAATTTTAAATAAAAATTTTGTAACAAATTTGATAATCAGTGGGTGACGTCTCTAGCGTGACGCGAGTTTCACCTACTTAATCCTTAATTTGAATAACTGAGTCGCGACGGCTTGTTAATTCAAATTTTTAAAGTTTTTTTTAATAAAATCAACTAACTCACAAGTATTTTTTAAAGAACTACGTGACTTTGAGTTCCTCATTGCACCTAAGGATACGTAGGAGCGGGACTCTTATTCCGTCAAGCCAAAATTTAATTTTTTTTTATAATTTATTTGTCGATTTCATTATTTTATTTTTGTTTAGAGGTAAAACAAATATTTTCAATGATTATTAAGAATTTTCATAATTAACTTAAGATGCGTCTTGGGGACGGGTGTGTTAGAGAAGATCTTGTGGGATTTAGTTTCCCTACACTACATGTAAACAATTCAATCTGATTTCAAAGACTATTTTTTTTTTATTTTTTAATTTTTCTTAATAAAAATAAAATTAATGATAACTCTTAATTAAATATTAATTAATTTTAAATTACTATCCTGTCGCGATTTGTTTCGGTCGCGACAGGTTTGTCTCTAAGGTTTATTATTAGAATACTCTAAGGTTTATTATTAGAATACTTTTTATGACAAATGCTGGACCAATTGAAAAAGACCATTTTATGATGAGTGGTAGCAGAATTTTCCATGGCAGAAGTCCAATTGATATAATACCAAATTGAATGTGTCGGAAATTGGTTTTACCAGCTCTATATTCTTTGCAAGACACATTGGACTTTAAAACCAAAGTTCTTTGTCATTGTCATATCAAGGATATAATCTTTTCTTATGTTTCACACTTTCACATATATGGTAAGAAATTCTTTCTGTTTCTGGACCTCTACAAATTTAATAAATTGCATATAATTATTTAACTGGTTATATTTATTTAATAGAAAAGTCAGAGATAAAAGGTAAATTTCTTGGTAATGCCTAAATCTTTTCTTCCTTTTCTTCTGTGCAGAAGTTGATGCATTCTCAACACTCTTGCAGGATCACAATGTTTTCCATAGTATCACCAACCTGTAAGATATGATATCTTTATATCTGTTATATGAGCATTGTCACAAGGAGTAATCGGGCAATATAAGTTCTGAGATTCCAACTTTAGGATTAGCACCATTAGAGTATGATTAAGGTCTTTCACTTATTTTAGTTTAGGTATAAGAAAAAATTTGCTTAAAGGTATAGTAAACAACTTTCTTCTCCGTATCGTTTGATATCAATCACCTTTAGAACCTTCAAGGCCCTCATACCAAACATAGCTTGTTTTATCTCTTCATTATCCACTATGGGATGAATAGAAGACATATACGAAGCTGCTAGAAAAGAAAAATTATCATAAGTCAATGTATTAGGCATCCAAATAGCTTCCTACATATGATAACTATGGACTGATGAAGCTACCTTAGATACACATATAAGCAAAAGAACAAAGCAGCTTATGTTATTATAACCTTTGCTGCCCCAGGGATTTCTATTTGCGTCCCTTCGATATAAGAGAAGGTATGCTCTGTTCATTCTTGAAGAAGTTAAGAGGATCAACCTTAGTCTTCACATGTGCCAATCTATGGAAGTTGTTATTGAAATACTTAAGACCCCAAATGCTAGCTTGCTTATAGCTTGTGTAGCCTTTGTTATTTACCCCAATGTCAAGGTCTCTATAATTGACATATGCAGCTCTAGGAGACTTCGAAACAAAAGGTTCCATATAACTGTAAAGTCTTCTAACCCAGTTGATGTTCCTTTGTGCCACCTCATCTCCTTCTTGTTGCCAAAGAACCGAGTACTGAATTTTGAATAAGTTTCCAGATCTGTGAGGGAATGGAATTTCAGACTCTGAAATCTCATCCATTCTGCCCCCATAAGGAAAGAGAACCATAATTGCAGCGTGGGCCTCATCTTCATAAAACATTGGCCATATACCTTGGAAACCAATTTCAGGAATGGGATCTCTCACATAATCAGATTTTGATTTGAAAAAACTTTTTGCAGTTTCAGTTCTGTTCAGCAAAACTTCAAGTGATTGACCCCTATTAAATCCAAAAACGTAAAGGACCGATTCTATCCAGCTCATCTCAGTACAGTCTTCTCTGACCAAACCCAGTTCTGGGAAGCTCTCTTGGATCAAGGGAATGAGCTGATCTACACTTCCAAGAAACATGGTTAGGAATGAGGCTTGTATTGTTAACTCCCCTTTTTTACTTGAACTTACTCTCTGCAAGATGAGATCAATGGTTAGGTCCTCATCAAGTTTATTTGCCACAAGTTGCCACCTATGAATAAGCTCTGTTGCATTTTGTTCCAATGTCCTGGTAACTCTGAATACTGTCACAGTTGATGGAACTGGAACTAATTTTATCCTCCATGCCAGGATGACTCCAAAGCTTGCTCCCCCACCTCCTCTTATGGCCCAAAACAGATCCTCACCCATGCCTTCTCTATCAAGAAGCCTACCTTTCACATCAATTATGTGAGCATCAATTATATTATCAGCAGCTAGGCCATATTTACGCATCAAGAATCCATAGCCGCCACCACTGAAGTGTCCACCAACTCCTACAGTGGGGCACAGACCTGCAGGAAAGCCAAGAGTTTTGCTTTTCTTGCTAATCCTGTAGTAAAGTTCACCAACAGTTGCCCCAGCTTGAACCCATGCAGTGCTATTTTCTACATCCACTTCAATTTCTCTAAAATTTATGAGATCAATCACAACAAATGGTACTTGAGAAACATATGAGAGACCCTCATTATCATGGCCACCACTTCGAGTTCGAATCTGCATGCCATGGCGTTGGGAACAGATAATGGTGGCTTGAATTTGGGATACTTCCATAGGTGTCACAATGACAAGGGGTTTCGGAGTTGTGTTGGAAGCGAATCTGAGGTTTTGAACGGAAAACTGCAGTATAGATGAGTAAGAGGAGTTGGTTTGGGTGTAGACAACCTTAGATATTGAAGTGGAGTTATGGGAATAATGGTAAAGACATTGAACGAAGTCTTCATGAGTATCAGCTGCAGAAGATGTAAATGAAAAAAAAAAAAGAGCAATTACAACAGTAAAATATGTGCTAAGATGCTTCATATTTGTTGATTGATGATGTTGTGCGTATGAGAGGTTGCAAATTGAGAAATGATAAGTCTCTAATTTTATACTAGTCAGGAGTTTAATTGCTCATTTAAGGTCCAAAAGTGTCGCTAGATTTATACTAGATTTATCAGTGCATGCCTTTTTCTTCCATGGGAGACAATTCAAGCACGTAAACTAGAGAGATTATTTCTACCAACATATAGAGAAGATTCAACGTAATGAAAGATCGATGACCCGACTTACCTTCCATCCACGCAGCTGTACAATGGAATCTTGACTACTTGATTTTGAGAAATTCTTACCTAAACCATGAGCACCATAGTTAGGTGCACCAGGCCAATGAAAATTTAATATTTTTCTTAATTTTTGTGAAATTAATTGTGTAACACAATTATCCATAAAAATACTCAATCATGATTGGCTTAATATTTTATTTTAGACAATATCCTTGGTATAATTGAATAATTTTTTGTAAAACCTGAATTTTATGTTATCATGATGAATATGCATACCAAATTTAAAATAAAGTATATCATCAATTAATTTTGAAAGCATGGTATAAGTTAAAATAATGTAGCTCAATAAGGTATCAATTAATTTTTAACTTCTACAAAATTCTTTGAACTAGATCTACTTTATGAGAATTTTTAAATTTAATGGTTAAAATGATAAAGATACATAAATTTTTGTAATGTAATATTACTCTCTACTATTTATTTAATAAAAATAAGAAAAACAGTTTACTAGCATAAATCACCTACTCTTTTCTAGCACAAGAATGATAGAGAATTAAACTCAGAACTTCTTACATGTTAAGAGTCCCTACATCGTTAGCCTCAATTTTTTGAATGTGGTTTATATACCTATTAGGTCATTCCATTTAATATCAATTGGTTTTAGGTTAGAATCTCATATAATATCAGAGTCAAGATTCCATCTCTGTCGCCTATTCTACTAGAGGCTTCTTCATCCACCTATTCTGTTAAGCTCACCTGTTCTGTGTAAGCATCTGTGGAAGGGGATGTTAAGAGTCTTACATCGTCAGTCTCAATCTTTCAGATGTGATTTATATACTTATTGAATCATTTCACTTGATACCAATTAGTTTTAAGTTGGAGTCGCACGTTACAAAGTTACCTCAATTCTTTATCACTAGAGTTGGCAATGAGCTAAGTTAGCTTTTGAACTTGCTCGTGTCTTGTGAACTTACTCTTATTGAATCTAACTCATTGAACCCAATAAACTCAATTAATATAAAGACTCCATTGCCTTATTATGTCAAGCAACTCGTGAGTTAAGTTCAAGCCAAAAAGAAAAAATGGACTCAATTTCTTAATGAGGTAAACTTGAGTGAAGCTTAACTCGGCTTTGTTAGAATTATTTCTAATCCTATTTATAGTTTTTAAAGCTATCTACAAAGGGTGAAAATAAAGGTTTGAGTCTTGAAAATGCCACTTATGACTTGTGGGGGAGGGCCTAACTATAACACATCATATCCAAAAGAATTAATTTCACTATAAAAAAAGTATAGAAATATCCACTTGGATATAATGTGCGCCTTGCGTATAGGTGGTGTTCTCATTACTCAACTTGAGGTACTTCTTTGGAGAGAAAAAAAAACATAAGCCTAATCAATTAGATTAAACTCACTAAAGGTTACATTGTGATTTGAGCCCATAATGAATAAAACCATATTAACATAGCTATAAGTTGTCAAGTCAAAATTCCATGGTATGGTGGCTGGATGGGTTTGGTGAGATGTCTATTAAGGAATGGTTCACCATGGGAGAAAGAAAGTGATCTAAAGCTATGGAGAGAATGGATTGTCAAATGATGATTGTATCTGGATTCACGATGCTCCTCAAAACATTTGTACTTTGGCTTTCATGGACATCATTGGTTCTTAATATCATAATCATTTTCAAGTAATAAAAAAAAAGTTGTCAAGTTAGAGAAAAAACACAAGTACATGTTGTAAAATTATATTTATGTGCTTGTGAGTATATTCTCTAATAAAAATATAGTATGTGTATTATTTTTATTCATTAATTATAAGCAATGCCTAATTTTTTTTTAGAACAGGAGTAACAACTACCTCCTTTCGAATTTTGAATCTTTTTTTTCCTACTATTTGACTTCTATCATAGTCAAAGTTTAAAACTTTTCACCACAAGTAGGGCTTAAGCTAACTAAGTGAGGATGGACTATATAAACAACTTCATCAAGTAAGAGTGTTTAAAATCGAACAAATTTAATTAAAATTGAAAAAATTAAGTTTAAAAAAATTAAAAGTCAAACAAATCAAAAAAATTTAATTGGTTGGAACAAATTTCGGATCCAAATCTAAAAATCGATCAAATCTAAATTAAACTAAAATTTTATATATTTTTTTAAATAATAATTTACTTAGGAAATTCCTATATAATCTATACTTATTTTGAGTTTTTCTACTATTTTTCAAATTAAACTTAATTATCTCTCTTAAATTTGGATATTTATTATAAGATTAAAAATTAATTTGGGCTTGTATTTATAATTTGAATTTATGTTTTAATGAATTATTTTAAACTTATATTTGTTGTACTTTGTTAAATTAGTTTAGACATATATTTAATGTATTTTAATGGATTTGAATTTCCATATTTAATGAATTTATGTATAAAAAAATTATAACAAAAAATTAAAAAACCGATCTAATCCAAACCGATTTATATTAGATTAGATTTATATTTTGAACCAAACCAATCGAAGATAAAATAAGAAAATCGATTAATGGGATTGGATGATTTTTTCCCTCTCAAAACTGATCAAATCTAATCTGCAAACACCCTACTGTCAAGCTCTTGCACGCTAACAATTTTTAATAATTAATAAACATATAGTCAATAATAAGAATTGTAAATAAAATCAAATAATTTTTTTTTGTTTTCCCAATTCCATCAATCTTACGTTGTGTAGACTAGGGGTATAATTGGGTCAAGTTGGTTCAGATTTAGGGTATAAAAAATATAAACGGATCAAAAATGATCAGTTTGGATCGATTCAGGTTTTGCATATTTTGGTCGAGAAACTTGAACCAAACCAAACTAATAAGATGTTGATTTGTTTAGGTCAGGTCCACGGGTCTGGGCATTTCTGTAAAAATATAGAAAAAAAAAACTTTAAAAAGGAAAAAAAATTAGAAAAATCATGAAAACAAGGTCGAGTCAAGTTCATAAGGAAAAAATTAAAAAACTCTAATCGAGTCAGGCTGATGGAACTCGAGAACCGATTCACTCAGGATTGATTTTAATCGATTCTTACCCGATCAACTAAACTAAACCAATTCAATTGGTTTAGGATTTAGGGTTTCAATTAGTTCGGTTCGGTTTCCAGGTTCGACGAGTTGAAATAGACCAATTTACACCCCTACCTATAATTGAACAGACCAGACCGACTCGGCCTATTGACTCAAAAAACCGGCTGCCCGGGCTCCAAGGTAGTTTGATCAACCTATTGAACCATTTTTTTTGTCGACCCGATCAAACTCGAATTGACCTGGGTTTGCCATTTTTTTTTATACAAAAACTAAACAAAAAATGAAATTTTTAGGATTTGAACATCATATTTTTAGGTCTTTATCATAAAAGTGCATTATACAACTAGACTATATATGCTTTCATTGAATATTATTCTCAATTTTTTAATTTATTATACAACTAATAAATTATTATTACTGCTTTGTTTGGAAGTATTTTTTATGTAATATTTTTTAATATAATATATTTTATATCAAGTAAATTTTTATATAATATTTTTAAAAAAATATTTATTTCTTTGTCCGAATTTTCCAATTTGATCGATTGACCCATAATCGGATCGTTAACTCAGTGACCCTACTTTTTGACCAAGTCGACCTCTAGTTCGAATTATACAACTATGCTCCTAGTATAAACAACATTAACTAAAGTTAGATAAAAAAAAACGTTAATCTAATTAATGCAACAATTTGTCTAAATCTCTTAATAAATCTAAGACTAAGAGCTTTACTACATTTTGAAATCCTAACTCTCTTAAAGTTAAATAACTCAATACTAGGATGGAACATTTTCTTAAAAAAATTACAATGAATCCATTTCATTGTATTAAATATTGGAATGGACCAATCGGTTGAATCGACCAAATCTTAAATTGATTATGTTTTTAGTTTAAATATTATCTGATTTAATCACAGTTTAATTATAAATTTAATCAATTAAATTAATCAAATTATGATTGAGAAGTCTCGCCGGTTAAATTTCAGGTTAAAATTTTAAAACATTAATTTATTTAGGTACCTGCAAATTAGGGTTTTCTATTTATGATTTTTTTCAATTTGCGTTCCTTCTTCGACAATGGACATAAGCGAAGGTATGCTCTGTAGCTAGCTTGTTCTTAGCTTTGTGTAGCCAATGTCAAGGTCTCTATAATTAACATACATTATGCAGCTCTCGGAGACGTTGAGACTTGAAACTCAACCGTGGTAAAATAGCGTGGGAAGTCTCTCAGGTTCGAATCTGAAGCTGTAAACTGTCACAAATCTGAATCATGTCCCATTGGTAAACCTTGTCAACTCCCTTCGATGAATCTCGTCAAATTTTGCAAGAGGATAGTGATAGTCCAGGTGAGTTTCGTAGCGTCTGTTTTCAGTGTGTGAATTATATTATTAAGACGCTGATTTCATCTCTATTCATATGCTCCTTAACAAATTTTAGTTGAGGGCTATTTTATGCATTGTATATTTTACTAACCTGTGACCTGAGAAAGAAAAATGCAAGTCTGATCTTGTGGAATTGAAATATTTTAGGCGTAGCATTTTGGAGTTGGAGGTAATGCATGCGAAGTATATTAGATAGCATATTAATATTAGTCCAAGATTAGTTCATTATTTCATGGTATAGGAATCAGGGCTTTGAGTTACATTGGTGTTTTTTTTTTTGGTGGTTTTCTTTTGTTTAATAACTTGCGGATTACCATTATTAGATGACTGTAATAGTCTTGGATCTAGATAGCTTTTATTTATATATGTAATAGTCTAGTCTAGAATTTGATTATTCATTTTTTAATGTCTCTGGAGGCATTTGTATTGATCTTTTAAATTTTGCACAATATGTGATTTAAATCCATCTCACATACACTTTGCTGTGTTTACACATCTAACCGTTTTAGCTCTATTCTATTTTTTTGAAGAATTGACGTCACTGTATTGCACGTAGAACCGATCTAAACCCGAACCGAATTCACTTAAAATTACCCCTAAAAACTCACCCCATTCCCTCCACCCTAACTCCTCTTCTCCAAATCCCCTAACCCTAACCCTCTGACATCCTCCTGACGCTTCCAATCCACCACGTGATCAGCTTCCCTTGCCTTCGGCCCAATCGTCAATTACCTCGTCCTAGTAAGTCAAGTTATTTTCTGCTCTGCTTCAATTGGGATTATTATAACTTTGTCCATGCGAATATAACTCTTAATGCAAGCATGTTCTGATTAATAGCTTACAAAACGGAGTAATTAACATGTATCATTAACAAGTCACACTTTTGTTTGTCACATAAATATTTTATAGAGATACTAATAATAAGGATTAAAATAAAAATATTTAATATTTTTTTTGAATTAAATAATTTTTTAAAATTAAAAAAGTATCATATTTTCAGAGATGAAAACATATTTAAATATATAAAAAATATATGTTTAATACCAAGCCCTGACCACGACTTGCAAATCGTGACAATTGCTTTAATCATTACTTGGAGGACTTGAAGTCATTGACAGACGACGTTTCCAAGCATCTATTATGATTGTTTCTACAACTTATATCTATGTAGATATTCATAGGTGTGTTTGGATAAATTTTTAAAAAATGATTATAAGATAGTAAAAATAATTGATTACATTTTAAATTTTTTTATAAAAATTAAAAATTATTTTATGTTTGGATATAAATATAAAAATATTTTTTATTTATTCTCTCTTTTATTGTATTTTTCTGTAATTGATTAATTTAAAAATTTATTTATTTCTGCTTTTAAAGAAAACTACTTTTTTTAATATTTTTTTTAAATCTTATCTAAATATATGTCTATATTTTAAAATTATTTTTTAATAAAAAACTATTTTTATAAAAGAAAAATAAAACAAACGCACCAATAATCTAGTTTAGCATCCGAGAATGAAACATTGGGCTTAAATGTCGACTTTTTACTCGATAGTTATGGGCTCAAATGACATATTGTCAATCAAGTGCCTTTACATTGGGTAGTAGGAATGCCACTTATATGTCCAATTTCTTTTGAATTTGATCAATGATTGGGTGTTCAAGTGATATTCATAACCATGATTTAAATTGTAGTTGCAATTACATTATTTTTTTCGCAATTGCTGATAATTATGAAATTATGAAAATATAATTCGACTAGTGTGTGTCATAATTACAAATGCACAGCAACCGAATAAGTCATATAATTATTCCACTAAGTTGAAAATCATAACATTATAATTATGTTAAATTGAGAAAATAATTTGAAAACCATGCTAAACAATTGTATAGAAACCTCATTGTCCATAGGAAAAATTGAATTTCATAGTTCATGTGGTCATAATTACAGGTGCAATATAGTTATAAAGACTACAAAAATCACAATATTATAATTATAATTACAATTATGAATCATAATTTAAAACCATACTAACAACTATCCTTCATTGTCCATATTGAATTAGAGTGGTAATAGTTACATCAACTAACCCACTTCAGAAATTACACAAATCTATTTATTTTTTATGGTTTTGTGAGAATAATTTTGTTTTTCTCTTTTTCTCTATTACCCGTATCAAACTTTAAAAATAGGTCTGTGTAATTTTTTTTTTTTTTGTGTTAGTAAACTTTCCCATATTGAATTAACAACAGGACAATAAGTCACAAAAGAAAACATACTGCGCATTCACTATTAAGTAAATCAAGCAACAATAATGTTATTCCTACAATAAATCTTTATACCTATTCCTTACACTTACTTTTTTTTTTGAAAAAAAATAGAAAACAAATTAATCTCATTTCTCTCTCTCTCCAAAAGTAGTAGGTGTAAGGATAGGTGCAAAGATTTAGGTGTATGAATAATATTATTGTTCAAGGAGACATCAACCATTGTAACGTGACAAATTTTTACTTGGGTGTTATAATTTCAACCCTATTATTTGTACATCTACTTTTAACACTCATGTAATGTGGTGATCATTGTAATGAGTAGTATTTCGAATTATTTATGCAGTGACTTTTTTCTATTACATATAGTGAATTAAAATTAAAATTTATCAGATTTTATGCATATATCACTATTTATCTTAGAAGTGTTCACCACTTACTGAGACACATTTTTCAACACAAAATCAAGGATGTAGTGATCTTTATTACTTATGTGGTGACTATCTTTTATTTTTCATAACTTAACCTAATTAGAGTTTGATAAAGCAATTATTTTATCTTAGGATTTAGTTTAAGTTTATCTAGAATTTAGTTTAATTTAGTTTTAAATTTTATCCCTTGTTATCATTAGTTAGATTTATCTTTATATCTTATACTCACTTTCCCTATTTGATGAATAATCTGGTTAGACTCTATATGAGTTCAGCTGGTCTTTCATTCCAAATGTTTTCAGATATCAAAGTCTAACATGGCTAAGACGTCTTAACTCAAGGATGGCAAATACATCCTTCACTTTCACTACCTCCATTAATGGTGAGATGCCTGTGCATATGGAATAGATTGTAGCTCCTATAGCACCTAAAATCTCAAAGATGCATTTGGATCCACTCAATCCTGGTTACTTCCACTTGCGCTAGTTTAATAGATTTGTCTATGCATGGTTAACAAGTCATCTCACAAAGGCTATTTTAGTGGCAAACGCCACATCCACCACCATAATCTTTGGTGACTTTTTCAATGGAGAAACTCTAATACCCCTCGACCTTGGTGGCTTTATCAAAAAAACTCTAGTGCGCCTTTCCCGATCACCTAGACGTATATGTCACTTGGCAAAAGGTTCAGTTAATTTCTGTCTTAGCGTAAATCCAGTCATCTTCTTGAGGACCTCTAAATCTTGATCTGACCATAAACATGAAAACTTCGTGAGATTTGATTGACACTCCAATATGTCTTTTACCTTCAAGGCCCATCAATTTCCAAGATTCAAACTTGCCCTCTGCATAGCAACGTCTAGTTTGAAGAGGGGTGATAAAGTAATTATCTTATCCTAGAATTTAGTTTGAGTTTATCTAAAATTTAGTTTAATTTAGTTTTAAATTTTATCCTTTGTTATCTTTAGTTAAATTTATCTTTTATCTTATCTTTTATCTCTTGTAATTACTTTCCCTATTTAATGAATAATTGGGCCAAACTCTAGATGAATTCAAATGGCTTTTCATTCAAAATATTTTCAGAGTTCACCATATCTAATATAAGAATTACTACTTATTTTAGAAGCGTTCATCATATCATATAAGTGTCAAAAGTAGATGTACAAAAAATGTTTTTATTGTGATTTATACAATAATATTAATGCATCATCATTACACTTTTCTTGATTGAGAAAATAAAAATAGAGAAAGTATGTTAGAATGCTTGTTTTTCTTATTTTATTATACAAAAATGAAATAATGTAAGAATATTGTAATGAAAATGATTTACAAATTGCATTTTTGTTTTAACTTTTCATTCTTACCATCTTGTTTCCTCTATACAAATGAAACCAGATTTGCAAAGCAGTATATAAGCATGAAACAAACTAACAGGAATTTAAACATAAAAGGAAAAAGAAGAGAGAGTGGGAAAAAAGGATACCGTTCAACTTGCTAATCCAAACAACTAGCCGCCAAAAGCTACAATTAATCTAAAAATTCACAACGGTAGAACATTTCACTTTTCAAGAGCTATTCCATAAACAAAATCAACTATAAGCTGCAAAAAGTACACGCTCAGGTATAACAAAAATCTGTTCCCGTCAGAAGCAAACAAAGAAGATCCAAACTAAATAACATCTTTCGGGAACTCAGACACCCAAAATGAGGATACTTCTCATAAATTCAAAACTATAGTTACCATATTCTCTCACCAAATCTTTGAATCATGTATCGCGTATTAATTTATGATATTTTATAATATAATTTTTTTTTATAATTATATGGTAAGAAGTGATGAACTAGATTCACGTACATCCCATATGTATCGTGTTCTAGATAGTATTTCAAAGCTGATAACTATGTTAAAAACAAATGGCAATAAGGATACTAGAATTAAAAATTCCACTTGTTCTGTGAGCTGCTTGATTGCTTAAGTGAGACTCGTAGCTTCTCGAATGCTGCTTGGTCCCCTCCCAAGCTGAAGTGAGTAAAAGCTGTCAAAATTATGATGAGACACATCACACTCAAACCTTCCATATGGAGCTTTAATTTGCATGCATCATACAAATAATTGTAAATATACTCTGCTGATTGACTCTCTTTTGAACACGTGGCAAATCCCAACTCGGTAAGCAAAAATCCAAAAATAAAGATCGGCTGTAGATAGGATCTAAACACCTACATCTCTGCCTTGCAAAGTTGCAATATACAATAATACATCATCTCACATTTACACAAATTTTACTATTTAATTATAATTGAATTCATCTTATTTTTTATACAAATTTTATCATTTAAACAAATGTGAGAAATATGTGTAAAAAAGTGATATTTAATCAACATTTTCTAAAAGGTATACCAAAGACAACATAGATGAAATGAAACACATATTATATATAGGAAAATGTTTTTTTGAACCTCTTCTATATAAATATGATATTCTGTATATATTAATATAAGTGTAGATAGCTGTTGAGATATATAGTATTTTAAAGTGAAATAAATGCATCATATATCAATTTAAAAAGGTATCAACTAGAGTTCATATTCTAGATGTTCAAATATAAGAACTATTGTATATATAAGTTCTTTCCCATTTGTGATACAAGAAACATTAATTTTAGAGCCAGAAGAAAGAAACTTATAAAAGAAAAGTTGAGAGAAAATGGCTTGGCTGTTGAACGAGAGAAGGGATCAAGAATGGAAACAAGGGTGGAAAGGAAACACTTTGTCATCCATATCTGCTCCTCCTCTGCCGCTGCTAGCCATAGTTGGCATCGTGGTGTTCTTGCTATGGGTTTCATCATATTTGAACTACAAGTCAGCCATGCAAACAGCCACAATCAACATCAACTTGTTCCTCTTGCTTTTGCCTCTCGTGTTAATCCTCATCGTCCAATATGGACGGCTTGTGGTTCCGGCGCCAAGTGTGAAACATGTCCATGATGGAGATAAGGGATCTTCATCACCTTGGGGTTGGGGTGCCTTGGTTGTGTTGCTTTTGGTTTTGGTATCCTACTACCGGCTTCCACTTATTTTTGTCTTTGCAATAGTATTTTTATATGTGTATCTCTTATCAATATGAGGTGGTTTCTTCTTCCTACTCTATTTGATGGTTTGTGGATGCATATGTTTATCAATTGATCCACCTGTTTTCCTCGTTTCATCTTTTGTTTATGCAATTTTTTGTGTTTGTAATAGGTTTTTCCTGATAAATTACATCAATAATGAAGTGAATTCTTCTTGTGAATTGTATTTGATGGTTCATGGGACTAGCTGTTAAAACGAGTTCCTCAATCCTTCCTTGTTCTTCATTAAGAATTTTTTTTTGTTCTTGAAAATTATCTCAATAAATAATACTATACGTCCTTACCTAAAAAAATGATATCTCATACAAACCTATTTCAAGCAGGTTCGTTAGAAGAATAGAACGGCTCCAAACATCAATAATTTGTCATGAACCAACTCCTCGATATCCTAAGCGATTAGGTCAAAGCACAATGAATGATTTTTATTAATCAAACACATCTCTTTATGTCAGAGTCCTTTAGGCTTAAGGCATAAACAATGTTAGGGATATTTGGCGAGTTAAGTCAACTCACAAACAAATATGTTTTGACCCAATTCAACCTACAAAATACAAATTAGATTGTATCCGCAAGTTAAGTTGATTCAAAAAGCACTTCAACCCACAAGATACAGGTTAAATGACAGGTTTGGAAATTATCAATCCACACAAACTCAATCCACTGAAGTATTTGTTTGTTTGTTTTTATAAAAGCCATTTAGCTAAGGTGACATTTTAAGTTATTTTTTCCCATAGATTTTCTTTAGTACTAATTAAGTTTAGGTATAGGCATTGTGGTCATATTGAGAATGTGACTAAGAAAATAGAATTAGAAATTCATGAAGCATCTAAAAGAACATTGTGATAAAAATTCAATGGATCACTTAGATGGCAAAGATTCTTGATAAAATTAAAAATGAAGTAAAAGATTGTGTCAATCCATATGTTATATATGAGCATTGACTTCAATTAGCTAATGTGATTTGTTGTTTATGACTTTTAAGACATATTAACTTGTTTTAGTTTATTTTAAATTTATGTTAACTTAATAAGACTTATTAAGTTTATTTAACTTATTTAAACTTATTTTGTTTGCGTAAAACTGATTGTGTAACTTTTCAGATTATTTGCGACATATATTATTTTTAATTAAGACGTGTTTTGTATAATAAATATTTGATTTCTTATATCGACATTTTTAGCAAGAATTTTTTATTTAATGTATGTCAGACTCACGAATTTAACCTAACTCAACTAACTTTTGAGTGGATCGAGTTGAAAGAAAAAAATTTATCTATCCAACTCAACCTAACCCATTAATTTAATGAACAAGTCGGATCCAAAAATACCTTAAAACCCACCCAATGGACACCCTAGACAATGTACATGTCTATCTTTATCTTAGACTGAAATTTGACTTTAATTAGAGACTCTAATATTATGTTATGAACTAACTTTTCTAAAAGTTTAAGCTATATTTAATTATGTGATCACTGATGAGTGAATAACTTTTATTATATATCTAACATAATTTACATACAAAGTGCATCATACAAAACCATCTCCTAATGGGCTAAATATTAACAGAAGCATATAAAACCATCTCCTAAAGTGCCACTATCATCTGACGCTTAAAGAAGGCCTCTTCAGTTTTGGAACCTTGAAGTTCGATGAGAACGGTTTTGGAGTCTCAGAGATGGGAATGATTGGAGCTTTGCTCTTCGAGATTCTATTTCCCTAGAAAGCGAGATAACAAGGAAGAACAAGAGAATAATGGAATTTGTCCATTTCTCAAATATAAAATGAAATTAAACTCTGGAACTTCTTCGTCTAAGCTTTCACCCCCCTGAGCTAAAGGCTCAAATTGGCTTCAATTCTATGTGGTAAATACACATAGGAAGTGACAAAAGTGACATTCAAGGATAGCACCCTTAACTGGCAGAACATGATAGACTGCTGAAACTACTTCTAAATACCCACTATAAGCTAGCTTGTCAACCAAACGAATATTACAAACCATGAATGGAAAATTAATGAATAGACCAGGTTGTCAACCAATGAATATTACGAACCATGAATGGAAACTTAATGAATAGACCAGGTTGTCAACCAATGAATAGATTTTTTTTTTTGAAGCACGGATATTTTATAATACCTATTCTACCTATGTCAAATACGTATTCATATCCGTATTAGATATTTAAATACTTGATAAACATTAATTTAATTTTTTAACAAAAATCATATTCACGTTCTATACATGTGTCCTATCCGATACTCATATTTGTATCTGTGCATCATATCCATGTTCCTAATAGCTGCGCAACCTAACACACAGGTATTTGGTTTATGCAAGGACCACAATTGCATGTTTTTGTTAAATTTCATCTCAAATAATGTGTTGAAAATGGCGGATTTCTCACCTACATGCACCCCGCACAGGGTACAAAATCTTGAGTTCTAAATCAAGGGTCATATGCAAAAGGGCTTGAATGATATGAAGCACAAGAAATAACACCAGGCAGATATAAGAAGATAAGCAATCAGTAAACCACAGGCTATAACTTTTCAGAGATCTTTGCTGGAGCTGGGGCATCAGAACTAGATATTTCTTTCAAGGTTATATTCTACTCATGTTGCTCTTAATAATTGTCGCGCCGCAAGTTTTATTCTCCTGCCTTGCAACGATTTAAAACAGGTGTATGTAACTTTGGTGATTCTGGTCTTTCTTAATGATTCCAGCTCCACATTAAAGTCTTGATATTTCCAACTCAAGCAACATGCAATAATTTCTCCCATAGAGATTTCTAACTGTGGAATTGTATTATCATTTTCATTATTTGCTGACTGCAGTTGCTACATGCTGGAGACAAGCATTTTCATCACCTCATTTGCATGTTATACTTCAGATTATTTAGTCCTTAAGTTATTAGTGTAATTGTTCTCCATTTTATTATATTGATTCCACACAATTTTGTTTTCTACAAAGAGTTATGATATCTCGGAACTTTTTTCTAAAGCAAGCTTCTCGCAATCAAGCAATTAATGAAAAGTTCAATCCTTTGAATGTTTATCATAAAAAATTGACTCAAATAATAATTGACTTAAAAAAACAAAAACAAAAGATAAGTCTTGCAACAGCTCCAAACCCTAGCGTGATAACGTGACTAGCAATTAATGACACTGTCTCTTTGACGATTCAGAAAACTACAAGTGCTACAAGTATCAGAAATTGACATGTCAGACCTTCAATTCCAGCATTGAGAAATTTTCAAGCATTTGTTTGACCATTTAAGATCTAGTTGTACTTGACTTTCTAAAATAGGGTTTGTTATAATTGAGAATTGACCTTTCTACTCTTACAAGTGGACAGCACTAAAGCTTTACCTTGATTGGCCAATCCTATTTCGAAACCTGGAATATCAACTTCAGCATTTCCAAGTATTTGAGATGTGACTTGGAATATCAGCCTTGAGGTCGTTTTGTGAGCGAAGGCCGTCCAACCCCCTATGCATTTAAATTAAACAAGTAGAATTTTTTGACTGAACATTTTTCCTTGGAAATATTTCTACTGTAAACAAACAGAAGAGCCAAAGATAAAAAGTGCATTTCGTTACAATAGTAATCCCATGGGAAGCTCCTCCAAATGTGACTGGACAAATACTTTACCAGCAACAATTTTTGTACTTTTACAGGACAGCAAAAGAAAATCACCGAAATAAACAACAATTTTAATTTTTCAACAAATTTATATATTTTTAGACTCGAATAATATTCATATGTAAGCATAAATTTGGCACACTTCATATTTACAGGACGAAAAATACTAATACATTTTTTTCAATATTTACTTTATTATTGATCCAAAAACAAATATTGCTATCATTCTTCTCCTAACAATCTTTTTAAATATATGAAATAAACTAATAATAAAATAAATATTAAAAAAATATCAAAAGAATATGCTCTTAGCCTTTCTCTTACATGAAAATTTTGAAACAATAATCCCATGCATTCATGCAAGTATTCTTTAGTGTCCTACTCAATGATTGCAACTTTCTTGAGAAAAGTCAAAGTCAACTGAGCCCACATAGAACAAAGTATTTGATCTACTTAGTGCTAAACAAAGAGAATACACACAGAAATCAACTAAAATACAGCCCCCTTCAATCTCCAGCCAAAGATTAATTTCGAAACCTTATGCGAATATCCAGTTTGAGTTGTTCAGAACCAAAAAAATCAGATGGAATCAAAAGGCGCCCTGTTGAAGGAGGATCAGCAAAGAAGCCTTGAATGATCTTGGTAAAAGATGTCAATATCAGAGAGCTTCCCTGAGACCTAGCCAATATATCATAATGAAACCCTCTCTTGGATTTGGGGCCAATGCAACTAAGATGGACTATATTCCCCAGATGCTCAAGGTTATTGTGAACAACAAACAGATTACCATCATTTTTCTCTTGAAGAACAATTGCTTTGTGGTCAATGTTTAAGAAGACAGTGAGAAATTTATCATATATAAACTGTATTCCAGAACCTACATGTCTATGGCTGAAGTGGAGGGATAACTCCTTGGATGAGGAAACAAAGTCGCAACCTGAATGTGGGCATAAACATGGTAGATAGATGCATTCCTTCTCATGGTCATTTTTCTTACTGTAACTAAACTTCTCTTTACAACCATACTTGGCATTCAGGCATGACATTTTAATAGATTCCAGCACCTTCTCAATAGCTCGGCATCGGTTATAGCCAATGGGCATTGAGCACATGGGACACTTGTTCCCAAGTCTGGCACAGCAATTAGAGCAAGCAATATGCCCATTCTCACACTGAATTGTCATTTAATCACAAAGAAAGATATCAAATTAGATTTTTCATTAAATGGCACAACCAACAAAAACAATTTAAAAAAGTGCCTTTGAAAAGCTTGCAACTTGAAACAGCCAGATACCAAATAAAAGAAACACACAACAAAAGGAACAAAATAGTTCTAGGAAAACCTTGGCTAATGGAATCACCCGTCAAGCTGATTGCTATAAATTTCCCCACCTCCTCGCCTCCTTCTGTTCTTTTGTTTCTTTTTTTTTTTTTTTTTTTGGGGGGGGGTGGTGGTGGTGTAAACTCCCTTCCTTCTGTTTTGGTGAGCTTTAAAGTGTTACAGTAACCAGTGTTATCAAAAGGCGGTTATGGCGGCGCCATGGCGGGGCGGAAAATGGGCAGAACGCCATAGAAAGTAAATGGCGTTGCAGCTTGCACATGGCGGCGCCTGGCATGCCATGGAGATGGCAGTGTGGCGATATGGCGGACGCCACATGTAAATGGCGGATTCTGGGGGTACTTTGGGTTCTTTTGCTTTAAAATTAGGGGTATTTTAGGCTGTTTGGGTGGTTTTTTTTTTTCTGATTTCCCACCAATCACCATCGATCGAGCCCTAATTCAGAATCCATTTGCTGCTACCACTCCATTGAGCCTCTATTCTTCCATCGCACTCCAACAGTGCCGATCGTCTTCGCTGGCAGTCACCGCCGACGCATCTGTCTTTGCCGGCTAGTCACCGCCGCGTCTCTATCTTCTTTGGCGGCGTGTCTCTGTTTCGCATGCCTGACGCCACACCTCCATCTCTGTTTCTTTCTTCTCCAAATCTCCAAGTAGTTAAGGTTTTTTCTTCTTTTTTTTTTTTTTTTTCTCTGTTTCTTTCCATTTGTTTTGCATCCACCCATTAACAGCCATCACCCAAAGGATGTTGTTTTTCTTTCCTTCCCCCCCACCCCCACCCACCGTGCGTGTTGTTTTTCTTACCCATCATCCACTCCGTTCTTTTCCTTATTAAGTAGGCTCTACTTTTTAGTTCTTAGTGACCTAAACCTTATGTTTTGTGTCTTTTGACTTATGACTTGGATAGTTTGATATACTTTGAATTTGACTTTGATCATTATAAGTAACATAATGTCATAATCAAAGTCAAATTCAAGAAAATCATAGCAGAACAATTAACACATATGACAATACCCAAAGTAAATGTAAATCCTATATAGTTCAAATTATATATAACAATTATACTTTTGATGAATTTTATTTCTTAGAATATATTTTTAATTTTATTGTTCTTGATATATGTTATTAGTTTTTTTAGTATTTTTTGTATAATTTTTTTTTTTTTAATATAGCCGCCATGGCATCCACCATTGGCCGCAACGCCATCCGCCATATTTGTATGGCGGATTTTTGGCTTTTTGCCATGAACCGCCATCCGCCATTAATAACACTGCAGTAACCAAATAAAATGTTTTCAACGAACTTGAACATATCTTTCAGAATATTTGTGATTACCATGACATCATTGTGCTTCAAAAGACAACATCACTTCAAAAATTAAAGCAAATAACAAAACAAGTGATCAACAACAACTTATAGCAAAAGGAACACATAATGTAGAAATTTTACCAAGTTTTGAAAGTGAAAATTATCTTCCACATTAATTTCATCTATAGTGCAGCAGTAAGATAGCAAAATGAGTGGTCACTTTAATGCTTTAATTTGTTTGACAGATTAAAGCTGGCAAGCTTTATTAAAGCAAATTAACGTAATCTTTTCATTAAATTGCCAAACTGTATTTATACAATACTTCTCCATATACCAGTATTAGGATACAAAGTTTAATCAAAATGGTCAGAGTCCCTGTGATGTATCATAATGGCATTTCTATACTTAATACATTAATAAAAACAACAGCTTATTTCATAAGAAACTTCTAGCAATGAAGTGCTTTTTTTCCATTCTATATCCTAAAGTCTTCATGAGTTCATTACAGAACAACATGGATGGCTATGAGAGTCTAAATCATTTACCTTCATAACAGAGTTAATTTTATTTTTAAGTCACATTGGAGGTGCAAGATTGCCATTTAACATCACAACCATTCAATTGCAAAAATGAAGACTACCATTGAACAAACCTATATGCATCTATGCATATTTGTAGACACAAGTAAATACTTTAAAAAAATGGTGCTAAGAAACAATATTATGTTGCTGGGACCTTTGGAACTCAAAAAACAGTATCTGTTCTATGTAGCAGTGGATTTTTAATTTATAACTTATGTATCTATAGTTGTCACTATATAATCAGAATAAATAAGCAAAACACCGTGTACCAAAAAAAAAAAGCAAAACACCACCATAATTGGAATTTCAGATCCAAAACAGATAAATGATAAATTTAATCAAATCTTGAGCAAATAAAAGTTTACTAACTCCTTGATTCTTAAGTTGTTTCTCAAATTAGTATCAAGACGTCATCCGGTCAGCAACTCCGGTTTGTACATCCTTTTTAAGTCATTGGAAAGTGCAATTAATGCATCATCACCTTCAACTTCAAAAATCCACTAATGGAACTTTGCACTTTGAGTTTATACTCTTCGAAGTTGTTCATTGTGAACATTCAAAATATAGTCAAGAGAAACTTGTCTATACAATTCCTTGATATGATATTAAATCTCCCAACAAAAACTACATCAACAAATTGACCCTTGCTGAATCATTTTTCAGATACAATCATGGAAGCACTTTTTTTTAACTACCATCAAAATTTTAGAATAAGCTCTATGTTAAACATTCTCAGTACCTCAAGAATTACTCAACGAAGCTCAATAAGGGTCACAACAGAGTATTGAAAAGTTCACACTTCACACCATTGCCTTCCATATGGTTCAAAGACAAAATACCAACAAACCCAGTTCACACTGCTCTGTTCTAACCAAATATCAATACAACCCCCAGATTAAATTGTTGGGACCAGGGGAACCCAAAACGACCGGGACATGTGCATCCAATTGACTTACCAAGAAACTATACAGTAGACTTAACACCACATCGTAACCCAAAACCTTAAAGGGGCATTACATTCATGTGTCCTTTCACTTTATATGTCCTCACTTTATCCATTCCTTTCCAATATGAGACTTTTCCACCCATATCTCCATTCACACTTGAATTTTGAACCTAAATCACTACCCCTAGGCTGGATACTTATTCCAAGATAAACTGCTTAAAAACCCTTTTTTTTTCCTTCCGAATTTTAAACTTCTAACCCCACATAACAGTTTCAAACAGCACTTCAACTCACAGCCCTCAAGCCACGAGAATCCAAATTGAATTTTTCAAGCTTCTAACAAAACAACAATCCTTTCACAATGCCCATACACCATCCAGAATCACTTCACCAAACTAAAAACCAAACATTCACATACAATCATCCCCAAAATAAAAATTTAAAGAAACCCAAAAAAATAATAATAATAATAATAAACTGCAAAAATCACACACAAAACAACCCAAAATATATATTTTTTTAAAAATAAATATATATGGGGATGAAGGGAAAGTGACTGACCTGGAAAACAGGAGCACTCAAGGGTTCATAGCAAATGCAGCAATCAAGGACATCAGAGTCGGTAATGGTCACAGAAATGGACCTGCCCCTATCATCCATTGCAGACCCATTATTGTGTCCTCTCTTACCGTTGGATCCAACGGTCCCATCATCTCCAACGTTGTTATCCTCTTGTTCTTGTTCCTCATCATCAGTTCCGCCAACTTGGGGGTCTTCGATTTCAGAGACTTGTTGTTGTGGTTGTTGCTCTTCTTCTTCTTCTTCTTGTTCTTCTTCTTCTTGTACCCTCCGTCGCTTCTGGGTTGGGTTGCTTGGTCCTTCCCCATCATCATATCCACCCACCGAGATTTTCACCATCTCTCTCCCCAACACTGCTTCTTTCCTTCCTCTCAATTCTCAACCATCAAAAAATGGTTACTCTGATACACTAAGTTTAATGTAAAAATGGACACTTTATTAAATAGATTATTTATTTCTATATTCTATAATTGTCTGTATTCGATGCAAAGAATTATTATTCCTATTTCTATTATTAATTCACGTTACAGTCGTGTAAGAAATAGTCGTGAAAATTTAATTATTTTAATAATTAATTATTATATAATTAATTTTATATTTAAATATATTAGTTAAAAGATATTTTTAAATTAATTTATTTTATTTAAATAATATAAAAAATAGTTTTTTAATATTAAATTAATAAAATAAATATAAAATAATTAAAAAAATATTTAATTAAAAATAAAATGATATTTATATGTCAAAGTATAAAAATAATTTAAAATCTAAAATTATAAATTTTAATTTTTAACATTATAAAAAAATTTATATTACATTAAATTTTGTGTAAAAAAAATAAAACTGATTTTGTTTAATATGGTTAAATAATAAAAAAAATCATTTTTTCAAAAAAAAAAGTTGTCACGTGCACATAATCTATATATAGCAAATCCTTTAAAATAATTATTATATCAATATATTAATATTTTAACATTTTTAGATATTTTTATTTATGTATTAATTATTTTTTAAATTTTTTATCATCTGAATTTATTTATAATATATAGTATCCGTTTTTTGTATCTATATTTATACTTTCTATGTTACTATGGTTATTCAATAAAAAATATCAACTGAATATAAAACAAAAGGGAAATGTACCATTTAATTAAATTGTCGAATTTATTTAACCACTTTATTATTTAATGATAAGTACCTAAGAAAGACTCAAAAATGAGGCCGGCTATAAATGTTAAAATATTTTGATTATAACCTGCTGGCATAATAGAGGTTTGAATTTGTGTAAAATTTATAATGAAATTCTATTCTTAGAAAACGTAATGATAACGATGAGGGGATATTGTGATTTGGACATATTAGGAATAAGAAATATATGTACATGTTGATTAAATGGTATACTCATTCAAGTAAGAATGTACCAGTAGCAAGAAAGCTTACTTCATGATAGATTTTCCTTTTCTAGTAAAAAAAATTATATATTTCCCTTTCCATGATAGATTGTAAATATGATTTTATTATAAAACTTATTAATATAGTCTATTTAAATTTATTTAAGTTGCAACCAGTAAGAATTTAGTGCGATGATAAGTAAGTTATCTTTTAAAAGGTGAAAACTCAAACCTTAAAAAAAACCAATTATTAGAAGATATCTTATTTTCATTTCAATAGCTGTTTAGTTATGCTTCTTTTTTACGTTAATATATCTGAGCTTGCTCATTTAAGGTTTAAACTCTGCATATATGCATATAATGAAGATAGATAATGAATTTAGAGGTGAGAAATTGCTCCTTCCCATTGTTTACCACGGTGTTAACGGATTGCTTATTATGAAATATGGGTTGTGTGAAATTTGATGTTGATATAAAATTTGCAAACTTTCGTAGAATTGTTTTGTCGCGTGTTGAATTTCTTTTTCACAGGAAAAAAATGTCTAGATACCAAGGGAAATAATGTAAAAAAATTTCTAAAGCTTAGATGTTCTTAATATGTGATATGTAATATTAAGAGTGTAAATTGATTCGGATAACTCAACCAATCCGATCAATTTAAATCAAACTAATTAAATTGGTTAAGTTTGATTTTAATATATTGATTGGTTTAAATAAAATTCAAACCAATTAAATCTTAATTGGTTCAATTCTCAAAATTGAAATTTTAAAATAAAACAAAATCAAATCAAACCAAATAATATATTTATATATTTTATTATTATTATTATTTTAATTTATGTTACAACTTTTTTTGGGTTATTACTTGTTGTTTTGACTTTTTGTAATACTTTCCTAATTCTCAACCCCTAAAATGTCGTCTTCGTCTAACGCAGAAAGCCAGAAAACTCCTCTATCAAAATGTTTAATTCTGCTCACCGACACTGCATCTCACCGTAGGTTCTGTTCCAACACAACTCAGGCCATATTTGCTCTGTCACAGCTCGGGTCGCGTCATTCATCCAACACAGAAAGAGACACTATTGTTTTAACTCTATTAATAATAATTAGTCATGGTCTGCATAATTACTAATTTTCTAACTTATTTCATCATCAGTTTCTTAAATAAGTTAGTTGGAGTATAAAATTAACTCTAGTCAATATTATGCATAGTATATATTAAAAATTTGAAAAATTAACAATTGTTTGGTGACATCCGCAACTCATTCAACAATTGTCTAAGTTTAGAAAATTTATTTTTGGCCAAAAATATGCTATCATGTGCTATTTCAAAAACTCTTGGAGAGGTGAGGGGCTTGAAAATTTTGGATATTTCCTCCAACAAACTCTCTAGATTCATTCCTATTGAACTTCAAAATCTACATGTCCTTCAACTTTTGAACCTCTCTTATAATGATTTAAAATGAACTATTCCTAGTGGTGAAATTTTTCAAAATCTCTCTGTTATCCATTTAAAAGACAATAAAAAAACTTTGCTTGCATTTTGCATGTAAGCCTCATAGTCATGGAAGAATGCATGTTAGACATTACATCATCATAGTCACAGTGGTAACACTGATACTATGTTTGACAATTTGCTTGTTACTATACATAAAGAACAGAAAAGTAAATGTAACAGCAACAACATTATCTGAACTTGGAAGCTTGGAAACGATGAATTGACTTTAAATGCTCTAGTATTGACTTTAAAAACAATGAATTTTTTACTCTGATTTATGAGTATTTAAGTAATGGGAGCTTTGAAAATTGGATTAAAGGAAAGAGAAGACATACAAACGAAAATGGGTTGAACCTTATAGAGAGACTGAATATAGATATTGATGCTACTTATACATTGGATTACTTACATAATGATAGTAAAGTTCCTATTGTGCATTGTGATTTGAAACTCAACAACATTCTCTTAGATGAAGATATAACTACAAAGGTTGGAAACTTTAGATTCGTTAGGTTGTTAATTCAAAGTTCAACTAATCAAGTTTCCATTAGCTTTACTCATGTCCTTAAATGTTTAATTTATTACATATATATTTTTAAGTTAGTAGCCTCACAACTTCCTCTTTAATTGAATAGTAGTAGTATACAACTTGCCGAGTTAAATCTCTTTTGAAATTTTTTTTAACTTATGCAAATATAATTTCTTAATACAAATATCAATATATTTATTTATTATCTTTTTATGAACTTTTTAATACACATTCTATAACACGAAATAATTATTAGTATTTAAATTAATAAATTTGATTCTATTTTTAGAAATTTTTTCATAATTTTATTATGTATTTTTTTTGCTAGGAAAAGCTAATTATTTAGCTAATTATTTAATCTATAGATTTTAGTTCAAAAAAAAAAAATAAAAAGTCAAACCAAATCAAATCAAACCAATTGATTTTGATTGATTCAGATTCATTTTTTTTCAAAAACTGAACCAAATCACTCACTTAGCTGATTTTTGTGTTTAAAAAAAAAAGACAAATCCGATCACCCGAACTAAACTAATCTATAGATGTTGGTTCAGATTTATTTAATTGATATAAAAAATACAAAAATCAAACCAAATTAAATCAAATCAATTAATTTTGATTGATTCAGATTCATTTTTTTTTTAAAACTGAACCAAATCACTCACTTATACCCCTATATAATATATACACTTGGAATTGTTCATATAATTGTTTGTCATGTGTTTAAAATTAGTTTACAAGTGGCAAATGCCCATATTTTAAAGACTATACCGATTTTTTTTCTTAAATACATGTGTTTAGTTTAGTTATCCTTTGTTTGGATGCAGAGAGAAAAGAGGTGAGAAAATGAAAAGAAAAAAATAAGGAGAAGAGAAAATAATAAGAAAAATATATTTTTTAAAATATATTTTTTTTCTTATTGTTTAGATTAAGAGAAAAAATAAAAAAATAAAAAATTATATTTTTTTATTTGGTTGTGTAAAAAAGGAGAAAAAAAAAATATGAATATTTAAAAGACTTATATGTTTTTATTATAATATAATAAATATAAGTATTTTTAAATAAATTTATAATTTTAAATTAATTTTTTCTCTCTCATTTTCTCCATACAAGACAGAAGAAAATATTTTAGTGGACTCTATTACTACTTTTTTTTCTCTTTTTTCTCTCCTCATTCAAAAAATAAAAAATACCAAAATTTTCACATTTTCTCTATTTTCATTTTCTTTTCACGTATTTTCTCTTGAAACAAACAATGAGAATGTAGAAAGTCTATGACAAATAATTATATAAATGCTGCAAATTTTGTCAAAGAACGTGGATATTTGGCTTGTCATAGTTTATGTGTCATAGTCTTTTAACGACTAAACCCATTTTTTTTTCTTAAATACATGTGTTCAGTTCTGTTAATGTTGAAAGACTACGATAAATAATGATATAAATGCATAAAGTTTTACTTAAATTTAGAGTATTATAATTAATTGTATCAAGTTAATCAAAATTTAATATTTTTATTGATATTTTTAAATTAATTATATAATATAAAAATTTATAAAAATATTAAATTTTAGTTAATCTAATATATTCAATTAAGTTTTTTAAATTTAAACAAATTTTCTCCATATAAATGTTGCAAAATTTGTCAAAGAACATGGATATTTGGCTTGTCATAGTTGATGTGTCATAGTCTCATAGACACATTTGCTCATGTAGCTTCCTCAGTACGAGTCCTTGGTGTACTAGCATTGCAATGGGCCCGATTCTCCACACTTTTTATGTTTTTGTATTCGGCCTTCTCGTTGCTCAGTTGCTTTTCAATTGTTTTAAACCATTCCATTTCTATTCGTGCGACTTCTTTTGCACTCCACGAGTTCTATATATTGGATTAATCTATTTTATATATAAAATAAATTATGAGTAAAAAAGTTAAATAAATAGTTTATTATATTATTTTTTAAATATTTAAATTATTATTTAATATATAAAAAATTAAAAATTAATTTATTTTATCATGAACCCGTCGCATACACATGTAAAGCAATGACTTGAGTATGTATAATAAAAATGAGAAATATTTTATATATAATAGAATATGCATATTATATTTATATTATATATTAATATAAAAGAAATATTAAATTATTTTATATATAATTATAATATTTTTATGTTATATAAAATAATTTTATAAATAAATTTAATAAAATTACATATATTTTAATTAGATAAATAACTATTTGAGGGCCCATATAGCTTCCTCAGTACGACTCCTTGGCGACATTGGCATTGCAATGGGGCCGATTCTCCCAGTTTATGTTTTTGTATTAGGCCTTCTCCTTCCTCAATCTCTCATCAATTATTTACAAAGTACAAACCATTTCTTTTTGTCGGAGCTCTTTTGGGCTCTCCGAGTACATTTGTTGGATTAAGTTTGTGTTTAAAATAATTTATTTTATATTTAAAATAATTCATAATTAAAAGTAAATTTTGAAAAAGTTTTTAGATAAATATAATTTATTATATTATTTTTTAAGTATTTAAATTATTATTTAATATATATATAAATATTTTTAAAAATTGAATATTTTAAAAAATTCAAAGATTGATTTATTTTTACCATGAATTTCACAAACTTATAATGTAAAAAATAATTTAAATACTTATGATAAACTATATATGAGACTCCTTTATGATAACTTTTAAAAAAAAGTTATTATGAAAAATATTATTTGACCAAAAATGTTGCCCGAATTCTGGTTGCCCGAAGAATGTGGCATTTGAAATGGAGTCTACTTGTAATCTTTCTACGTCGTTTCCTTTTATATTTTTATTTTTTAGGCTTCTCCTTTTTTACCTTTAAAATTAAATCTAAACCTTCTATTCTGAATCTTTCACCCAAAGTTCAATCTAAATATTAATCTCCATTATTTCGAACTGAGATCTGAAGATAATCGAAAGGGAAATGGCAGCTTCCTTCGATCTCGGCATTAGCATAAACAATTAACCAGTATACCTTTTTTGGCCATTTAATTGAAGAGGAAAGTAGCAAAAGGAGAGTGGCAGGATGCTTCATTGGAGACCGAAAGATTAGGGGTTCGTTTAGATTAACTGTCAAAAAAAATTTATTTTAATAATTAATTATATGTATTATAATATATTATAATATAATTAATTATATGTTTAAATATATGAATTAGAAAACAATTTAAAGATAATTTATTTCATATAAAATGTCTAAAAAATTGTTTTTTTCATAATATGTTACTAAAAAAATATGAAATAATTTATTTATATTATATACTATTTTATATTTTACAATTATTTTGATAAAAATAAAATATAATCAATTTTTGAAAAACAAAAACTTTTTTCTAATAATGCTTAAATTACAGTTTATCATGAAAAGGTTTTTTTACATCTTAAATTTTTTTTATCAATTTAATCAAATTTATTTAAATATTATATTTTTATTCCAAAATAGCTTTTATCTCAAAAAAATTAATTGATAATTAATCATTATCAAACACTTATTAAGACTAAAACGGAATGTCATTTTTAATTTATTTAAAAATATTAATTACATTTAATTAATGCATAACAGGCTGTCATCCCATTTAAATGACTTGCCACCTCATTCTGCCAGCTTCATTTCTTGCACTTTGTTCTGACTATCTACCAGCACTCAATTATTATTTCTCGAAATGCGTTTTCAAACATGCTATAAAATAAGATTATACATGGGTCGAATCGGGTCGGATATCAAAGAAAAAAATTTAAATCAATTAATTAATTTTGAATTGAATTGAGTTGATTTTCTTGAAATTTTTTTAGATGACTCAAACTGAATCAATCCGACCAATAAACAGGTTGGATCGGGTTGGATCATCGGATTGTTCGTTTAACCATTGTGATCCTTCTTTCTTTTCACTTTATATTTTTAATTTCACTATGCCAACCTTATGCTTCCTTTTCTTGTTCTTGTATTTTTTTTTCTTTATACTCTTATCTCTTTTCGCGTCCGATCTTGCATAATCTTCTTCAATATCTTTTTCTTGGTTTGAGAGAGATGATTCAAGATCTACTCGATCTGTATATTCAGCTTTCACTTTTCAACCTTCCTTTTCCTTGCGACACCAGCAATTGGACGAGTGATGATTGGCTACGACGGTTTTGGACGGAGACGCAAGGCACAACGTAGATTTGGGAGGAGGCGTGACGCAAATCTGGGTGGACGCGCGATACAGTGGTCCTGGGCTAGCGGTGGAGGACGGTGGGTTCTGGGCTTATGGGTGGAGGACGACGCTTCTAGGCTTGTAGGTGTGCGGTGTTTTTGGGTCGCGACGTTTTTGGGCTTGTGGGTTCTGGGTCACTGTTACTCGCGAAATAGGGCAGTGGAGCGATGGCTCTACGTGAGTGGGTGAAGCTCACCGTGGAGGACGACGGTGCATGGGATCTAGGTCGTGGTGTTGAGATTCACAATGGCTGGTGCTACGGCTTCGGGTTTCTTCACCAGCATGTTGATGGGCGCTGGCAAGGTGGTTCTGGGTTGCTGGATGGTGGTCGTACGACCGTGATGGTCATGGTTCGATGGGTTTGTGTCTCTAACGTCCTGGGTTGGATGGGGTTTTTGTTTCTATCTTTTGATTTGGCAAATTTGTTTGGCTGAAGGAAGATGATGATTGAATGGTAAAGGTGGTTTTGTGTTTTTTTTTCCTTGACTTTCGGGTGGTTGGGTCATCGGGTTTGTTTACTGAACTCGTCACCCGAACTAAGAAATGATCGAGTTAATTGGGTTCTATTCGAACGAATCCGATGACTCGAACCAACCCAAATATTTTATATTGGATTAGGTCGAGTTGATCAGGTTCTCAAGTCATCGAGTCGAATTGTGCAACCTTACTATAAAACAACAACTTTCAAAGCTATTGGTAACTTTTAAAAAACCTGAAATCGTTTACTCGATATCATATCATGGTGTTCAACATCTTATGCGGCATGCGTAAAGGTGCAATAGACTCAATCAAATCGAAAATTTTTGTATAGATTTTATTTACATAAAGTATATGAACTAAATTAATTAAATAATAAGTAATATTTATTATTTAATATAAAATAATTATTTTATACAAAAAATTTATATAATTATTTAAGCATTAATTAATTTAATTTGTATAAATATTTTTCTAATTGAAAACTAATGGATAACTGTGACGTTTAATATGCACCTCTTACAATGGGTGCCCCAGTGGTCTTCAAAATTAAGACCATTGGATAATAGGCAAATGTAAATAACAACTTAGATTGAGCACTGGCAACTTGAGTAGTAGGTAATTTTTCTGTAGGTGAAGTTTGCAATGTAGCAGATCAAAAGTAACCATGTGTTTGGATATTTTTTCATTAATGGAACTGAACAAAATAGGTGGGGATGGAGTAGAAAAGAAAAAAAAAAGGAATGGAACATAATTTTTTTCCCTTTGTTTGAAAGTTTCATTAACGGAATGGAACAAAACTTCATTACTCATGTATTTTCCCCATTCTACCTCAATTTTAAGAAGAACAAAAGTTGGGCATTTGAGGGAAAGAGAGGGAAAATGATTTTTCATGTATTCTGTTTCATTCCCATGTATTTTAAAACTCTTAAATAAGAAAATTTATTTCTGTTTCCTTCATTTTATTTTCGTTTTCCTCATTACCTATCATCCAAACATAGTGTAAAGTTATTACTTTGAAAGTTTTTGCAAATGAAGTCCTCTGTACATGAGTAATACAATTGGCAGTTAAATCCCTAAATCATAAAGATGATCTCAAGTGAAAACACGATGATCGTGTTTCTGTAATTCCCTGAAGCCTAGTTCTATAATCACCGAAAAAAACATAACCTTATATTTTCTTTGTTTCTTTCTTTTTTCTTTGTATATTACTTTCCATCTAAGGGAAACCCAAAAATCTACCCTAGTTAATCACCATGTTTGTAGTTGTTCTCCTATACACCTTTCAACCCTTAACAAAATGTTAAACATCAACACACTTCATTGATGCATACCCAAGTCTGGATTTTTGGATCATCACACTTCATCTCCACCACCGCTGATACTCCACAGAATCATGTTTCTTTGATATGATATGAATAGAGCCGTCAAAATGGGTCAAGTCCGATGGATCGACCTGAATAGTCCTACAAAATGGACGGGTTGAACTAACAAAATGTCAACCCAAAATTAAAAATAATCCCAATGGGTCAGCCCGCTATGGGCTAAGCAAGTCTAGCATGTTTACATTAAAAAGAGGCAAACTGGACTGATAAAATGTCAGTCCAAAACTTATATGGCCCGATGTGAATCTGCCCAAAAATAGCCCCGCCCGAATTGGGCCAGCCCGAATGAATTTGACCAACCCGTTTTGACAGCTCTAGATATGAACCCTATGTGGTAGATATGATATTGAATAATAATTTTTTTTAATTGCAAAATATGTTTAACTTTATAATAATATATATATATATATGTATATATATATATATATATATGTAAATTAAAAATATTTATATATAAATTTCCACTTAAATCTCTTTTTATTGTTCAATTATTAAGCTTGTTTATTTTGTTTTAAAAAATTTAAATAACTGAAGTATTAACATAAACACATTTTTTCTTAATATCAAATTAAGAAAGAAGTGCTATTTCAATGTAATATGTTATTTTTCTAAAAAAATAAAATTTATTATTTTTCAAATATATATATATATAAATTTCCACTTAAAATTAATATAACTCTTTTAATTATCTGAAAATTTCCTATTCATCGGCTAATTGTTCTTCGCTTCTTCTTGCATTTCTCCCCTCCACCACCCACTCTCCCACACCCCCCCACCCCAACTCCCATGGTTGATAAACTAACTCGTCGTCCACCTGCTTTCTTCACAGCTTGATTTTTAACCGAATATCAAGGAAATGTTTTTAAATGTATATGGTTAGAAAATGGATATTGGGTCACTGTAAAAGTCAAGCAGTTTTAGAAATTAAAGTTCAAGGTTTAAGTAATCATAATCAGGAAAGTCTTAGATGCAACATGCAAAGTTGAGATGCACCGGTGCACATTGTATTCTAACCATTGATTAGTGTGACATTCAAAGGAAAGAGAGATCAAAGGCTATGAAGCATGACATGAAACCTGCTCAACAGGTTAAGGTTAAAAATAACATCTCTCTTTCTGCTGCCTCAAGCCACGACACACCCACGACTGGATATGATATTGAATAAAATAATTTTTTTTAAAAATGCAAAATATGCTTTAACTTTATAATAATATATATATTGGCGGATCAATCGTAACCCGCTAAAAACAAAAAAAATATATATAATAAATACTATAAAAAATAATAAATAATAATGGTAAAAAATTATAAACTACATATCTAAAATATAATTTTTAAAATAAATTAAATATCCAAACATAAATTATAAATCAAAGAGTTTTTCTTTTAGTATTACTTATTTTTTTTTTAAAAAGTTCAATTATTAAGCTTGTTTTTTTTGTTTCAAAAAATTTAAATAACTGAAGTATTAACATAAACACATTTTTCTTAAAAAATATCAAATTAAGAAAGAAGTGCTATTTCAATGTAATATGTTGTTTTTCTAAAAAAAATAAAATTTATTATTTTTCAAATATATATATATAAATTTCCACTTAAAATTAATATAACTCTCTTTTAATTATCTGAAAATTTCCTATTCATCGGCTAATTGTTCTTCGCTTCTTCTTGCATTTCTCCCCTCCACCACCCACTCTCCCACACCCCCCCACCCCAACTCCCATGGTTGATAAACTAACTCGTCGTCCACCTGCTTTCTTCACAGCTTGATTTTTAACCGAATATCAAGGAAATGTTTTTAAATGTATATGGTTAGAAAATGGATATTGGGTCACTGTAAAAGTCAAGCAGTTTTAGAAATTATAGTTCAAGGTATAAGTAATCATAATCAGGAAAGTCTTAGATGCAACATGCAAAGTTGAGATGCACCGGTGCACATTGTATTCTAACCATTGATTAGTGTGACATTCAAAGGAAAGAGAGATCAAAGGCTATGAAGCATGACATGAAACCTGCTCAACAGGTTAAGGTTAAAAAAAACATGTTTCTGACTGCCTCTCTCTCTTTCTGCTGCCTCAAGCCACAACACACCTACAACTAGTTTAGGTAGTCCCTTAGTTAATCACTGTATAATCGACACCCAATGAAGGCCAATCTTTGTGGCTTGAATCTGAGCCCAAATTTTTCCCGCTTTGTCCGTTAAATTATGGGCAATGCTAATGGCCGATTAACAAAACAACTGGGTTGCTTCATTTTATTCTCAAAAAATAATGAAGGTCATCCATGAAGAAACTTAATCCATGTTCTCATTAGCCGATAAAAAGCTTAAGATGGGTTAGTGGGTTGCCACTCATTCGTAAAAGATAAAATGAAAAAAAATAAATGAGTTACATTGATCAATCATTACCCAAGACGAGCTTAACCAAATTAAAAAAAATAAAAAAAATTATATAAAAAATTAATAAATACTATAAAAAATAATAAATAATAATGGTAAAAAATTATAAACTACATACCTAAAATATAATGTTTAAAAATAGTCTAATTAAATATTCAAACATAAATTATATAACATCAAAGAATTTTTTTATTTATAGTATTATTTATTATTTTTTTTTTAAAAGAAAGCATCAACCCGCTAGCCAGGCCATTTTACTCCCGTAACTTATCGCTTAACCCGACTTAAAAAAAAAAAATATTGATTCAATCCTTGAACCTAACCAGCAAAAAAATAACGAGTTAATGGATTAATCCGACGAGTTGAACCCATTTTACCAGCTCTACCCAGAGCTCTCCCAAAAACAAATTGGAGTTAGGGAAGTGCAAATCAATTTTTTTTTCTTTTTGTAATAATCAGATCTTTCTTTTTTTTTTGGCAAATCAGAGCTGCATTTTTGGTCTGAATGTTTCAAATAAAATACACAATAGTTAAGGGATTGAAACATAATTAATAAAAAGACTACTAATTAAATAACATAAACTAGTTAAATACAAATAAAACGTACAATAACAAGTAAAATCGAGGTGCAGCTTAGCACCCTCACAAGTGGAGGTGTATGGCAGAAGTCTCCATCATAATCAGTTACGACAACCAAAAAGTCAGAAACAATGGGTTACTTCAACATATCCTTAGGGACCTCTTTTTTCACAACCCCTTTTTGCATCTTCTATTGAGTGCAAGGGTTGCGGTCAAAACAAAACAAGAAAAGAAAAATCGTCCAAGACCTGAATTCTGATTTTTCAACTTGAACTCAATTGTCAAGTGAAGTCTGATTTTTCAACTTGAAATCAATTGTCAAGTGAAGTAGGTAAGGTAAACTTAGCAAAATAAGTGATGAAAACAAAATCTTGACTTTGATATCATATAAAATTTTAATTTAAAATTAGTTAATATTAAGTGAAATAGTTTAATAAATATATAAATTATATTTTAAAAAAATTTAATTACACACAAATATAATATATTATTTTTATATATATTTATAAAAAATTTAAAAAAATATTTTTTTGTGATAAGTAAATTTAATAGAATTTATTTTTTATTTTTTATTTTTTATTTTTTATTTCTTATATATAAAAATGATATATTATATCTATATACATATAAAAATATATTACCCAAAAAATTAAAGTAATCGATACGAGACAAGCATAATCATTCCAATGCAGAACAGGTATGGTTTGAGAGAGAGAAATGACTAAAATGCAATATATAATACTTCAAGTATAAAGTAGAATAAGAAAGAGGTAACCTGATATCATCAGCCATATTAAATATGCCATTGATGGACTAAACTTTTGTAGGTCCATTGTACTGCAACTCCGTCGTGCGTCTGTTCGTCATAGTTATAACTTATGGTTTAATAATTTTTTTATTATTAACAGTGTATATATTTTTTTAATATTATTTATTATATTTATTATTTTAATTATTTTTTTATTAAATTTGATATTTTAAAAAATATTTTAATAGTATATATCTCTTTAAAAAAATGTATGATGATATTTTTTTATAATTTATGATAATATTTTGGTATTATTAGAATTTATTATTTGAATATATTTTCTTAATTATATATTGAAATGTGAAATTTAAGTATTTATTTGAGATTTTTAAAATGTTTTCTTTATATTTTAAGTAAATAATTATGTATATTTAAATTTTTTATTAATGTGTTTATAAATAGTATAATTTATTACGACTTACAATTCAAAAATTGAAGAGAGAATTCTTAATTCGATTCACGATTTGATAATTATACCCACAATAACAAGTAAAATCGAGGTGCAGCTGTGCACCCTCACAAGCGGAGGTGAATGGCAAAAGCCTCCATCATAATCAGTTACGGCAACCAAAAAAGTCAGAATAAGAGTTGTGAATGGGTTAGTTCAAGATATCCTTAGGTTGCCTCATTTTTCCCAACCCCTTTCTGCATCTTCTTGTGAATGCAAGGGTTGCGATCAAAACCCAGAAACAAGAAAAGAAAAATCATCCAAGACCAGAAAAGTTTGATCAAAACTTAAAGAAAAAATAATAATCACCGTAAAGGGGTTGCGTTCATTGAATGGAAAAATACTCCAGAAATACCATAAAAATTCACCTCAATCAAAACCCAGAAGAAATGCTCAACCTGCAACCTGCAACCTGCAACAATGCAGAACAGGTATGGTTGTGAGAGAGGTAAAGGACTAAAATGTAATATATAATACTTAAAGGATAAAATAGAATAAAAATGAGGTAACCTGATATCATCAACCATAATACATATACCATTGATCGACTAAACTTTTTTCAGAAAAAGACCATCTTACATTTTTTTTTAAAGTATAAGTATTTTATATACATTTTTTAAAAATATGTGATTGAGAGAAAAAAATAATAAAAAAATAAATATAATAAATTATATTTAAAAAATATAAAAAATATTATGATTGTGGTAAAAATATCAGAAGTAAACTATTTTAGGTCCATTGTACTGTAACTCTTGTAAGTTGTAACATCCTAATGTCATCATCTCCTATAGTTTAGGATCCATAACCTCCATATATATTGTAACTCATTCATTCTTTCAATAAATTCACTCTCAGCTATACTTGCAAGCAGAGAACAGTATTTTTACAAAGCAAACCATGATTTTATAACAAGGCAACGCGAATTAACAATTGGAACCAAGAACAAGAACATTTTACTTAGACAAGCAACTTCTTTGATTAGAGTTACAAAACATAGAAGCAGGGAAAAAAAAAAAGACACAACAGAGCCAGAAGCTGAATTTGTTTTCTCTAAACACACTAAGTCACAACCTATTACAATCAGATATTATTACAATTTCATTTTTTTTCATACAATACTACAATCTTTGCCTTCTAGATGCGACCATCCCACAAGGACTCTGCTTCAACCTTGCCACTTTTCAAGAGCCTCTCAATTTCCTTCGGAGGGTCCAAACCCAGCTTCTGAGCGCGCTCCCAACGCGCGAGCCTGCTCATCCCAACGCACGGACCATACGCCATGTTCATGTCGAATTGCCGCAGCATCGCCTCGTTCTCCTTGTAATCATCTAACGAATCCGAAACCAAGTTGGATTAGAAGAATTTGTAAAGTTCTAGATATTAACAAGAAAAGGAATTAGAAAAAAAAAAGGAAAATTAGATTTTATTGAGAAAAGAAAACCCTAGGAATTAAAGAAGGGGAGACCTTGGAGGTCAGGGTTACCGCCGTGAGAGATGAGGGCCGGTGGTTGCGCCACATCGGAACCGAAAGTCGCCGCGTGAATCGGCGGTTTCTTAGAGGGTTTGGAAGATTTGTTGGCGGTTTTCCTCTGCCTGTAGAAACCTTTCATGTTGCCTGACACTGACGACATTTTCTCTTTCTATCTCTCTTTTCAAAATTTGAATTTTGAAACTGTCTTAATTGTCCCTCGGTGGCTACTCCACTGCCGTATTATAAGGCCTCCAGCCCGGATCCGGGTTGTCTCCCGCAGCTGGAGGTCCAGCAGCCTCCAGCTGCCATCTGGACCGTTGGATGAAAATCTAACGGTCCAGATTAATTTAATATTAAATTTTTTTTAATTTACAAAAAAAAAATAAAAAAACTGGACCGTTGGATTTTCATCCAACGGTCCAGACTCCAGCTGCTGGAGGTCCAGCAGCTGGAGAGAAGTCACGTCCCTCCAGCCCCTCCGCTTTATTCGAAACAGGGTTATTTTTTATGATTTAGTTATTAATTTAATTAAAATATGTTTAATTTTAATTAATTTATTTATAAAATTATTATGTATGTCACGAAATATTATAATTATATATAAAATAATTTAATATTTTTTATATTAATATATAATATAAATATAATATATATTTTTTAATATACATATAAAAAATATTAAATTAAAAAAAAACTACAATAATAAGTAAAGAAAAATGATGTTTATACATCTTTTATTTTTTATATTCTTTTTTATATTTATTTTAAATGAGTGTGATTAAGTGAAAAATAATAATAAAAAAAATAAGTATGATAAATGATATTAAAAAGAGTATAAAAAAATATATGTATTATTTATAATAAAAATATCAAAATTGATAAATAAAATAAAAAATATATAGTACATATAAATTAAAAATGTGTACCATAACATGAGCGGCACAACCACAATCCACGTTAAGTTTGGTCCTCTCAAAATTGAAAAGTTTTTATTAAACTATCAGTTAATAAAATTATTTATCAAATTGTTATTTTTTAACTATTTATCAAATTGCTCTTTTTTTTAACTATTTACCAAAATGTCACTCTTTTAAACTATATACCAAAATGCACTTTTTATCCTACGTGACTTTTTTTAATATTATCGGTCAAAACAAATGACAAGAAAATGAAAATCCTGGATCGTAAGACCTTAAAAACGCCACCTGTTTTTCAACTTTCTCAATTGTACATAAATTTTAAATTTAAATTTTTATAAACTATTTAAATTATTTAAAAAACTTTTGTAAGCATTTATTAATGACTCCATATTAATTACGAAGTAAAATATAAAATATAAAATTAAAAAAGTGACAAATTTAATATGTTGGTAATATTTAATATTATTTTAGTTATTATGAAATTTATTAATTACATAACACATATCCTTAAAACAAATTTCAATAACTTGTCTTTTATTATATGGCCATTAAATGCTTCCTAAAAAAGCCTATTATTGGTCATATCAATTGAATTACTCTTGCATTAATTCAAATAAATAAATAAAATTTTTTGAGTAAGATTCGGATCCCAATAATCCTCCTCCCAAGTTTTTAGTAATTTGAATTAGTAAAAATTTCGACAGAGTTTCACCTAAATGTTGGACCTCCCCAAAAGCCAATGATCCTGTTTAATGCAACCAGTTACCAACATCTTTAATAAAATCTAAAACTGTGCGAAAAACATATATAGTCTAATCTAATAAGGGTACCAAACTTAGAAGAAGATATTATCAATAGTCTTTTATACAAAATCACTAAATATTATCAAATATTAATGAGATGGACCCACATCGAATCGCGTGGCTGTGAGATGATTCAAGAGGGACCATTTGTGATGGATATGGTGGGTAACCTGGTGGTGGGTAAGGATATGGTGGGTAACCCTGTGGTGGGTAAGGATATGAGGGGTAACTCCGGTGGCGGGTGTATGGATACGGTGGGTAAGTATAAAGTATGGTATGGATATGGTGGGTAATAGGCGGGTGGTGGGCCGAGTAGGGGTATGTAGCAAACTTAGGAAGCGGTCCATTGGGGTATGTAGCAATGCGGTAGGAGGTGAGTCGTATCTTCTAGTAGATTTGGACTCCTCGGGATGTCGAAGTCGTGTCCGAGTGCTCACCAATCCTCTCCTCCGTGTACGCCGCGTTCCCTGTTGGCTGGGAAACATGGTACTCCTGCAACTCCAAAATCGAGTCGTCCTATGGTATTATTTTGGTTTACACGAATGCCATCTTCACCGTTTTATGCCAAATAATAACAACAATTAGTAGGATTCTATGATTACTATAAAATATGATATAACCATATGATAACTATACAAAAATATAATATGGAAGAAATGAAGATAACATTGAGAATGAAACTAACATATATAGGATAATAGTATTCGAATACAACTGCATAGATTAGTGATATAAAACAATACAACTCCTAAATACACATTGCTAATACAAGGTTCTGAAAAATGAAAATAGGTCCTAAATCAACTACACGGCCCCAGTTGATGGCCCCACTTCATCATCCCTCAAGGAACTCGATCCACTGACACGACAAGTGCGAGAATTATGTCCAGGTTGAGGGCATCTTATACACGTCTGTCCTGGCCCTGCTTCGCGCCAATCCATCTCATTCCTAAGTCGGATTGATTTTGGTCGACCTTTGGATCTAAGCAATGCACGTGGTGGCACCAACGTGGTGTCGGGAGCTGCAGGCCACCATGGTTCAGTCCGGACCGGTTCAAAGTCAAACTCATAGGCTCTATAAATGCTTTCCATCCTGTAAACCCTATGAACAAGTTGAAATGGGTCAACTGCTACTGAAGCACACGCAGCAATCGCATGCGAGCATGGATAATGCAATGCTTGAAACACCCCACAGGCATCACACCGCTTTCTTCTAGGTTCAAAGTATAAGAAAGTCCACCCTATTGTGTTATCAGGTTTAAAAGCCTCTTCAACTATGAACCTTGTGTTCTCTCTATTGTACCGGCGAACTTGGTGTGAACTGGCCTTTGCCAGGTTGACTCTCCAGTGCTTCAATAAGTCATCACTCCAGACCTGGTTAAGATAATGTGAACAACAATATCAAACCATAAATAGATGCACGTGTGCATTTAATTTACGGATAGTACGAAGCAAATCTGTAAGCATTTACTGTGAACAATAATTTGTTTGTGGTTGTACTTAATATTGTAAAACAATATCAAACCTAGTTAAATGTCATCAATTTTGAATTTGCCTCGTCCTTTCGATTGACAAAGTATTCTACTAATTTCGTATATGTCAATTAAACCAACGCAGTTATAGGTAGATTTCTGCTACCCTTCAACATTCCGTTAATGCACTCTGACAAATTAGTAGTCATATGACCGAATCTGCGGCCACCATCATATGCCAAACTCCATTTTTCTTTTGGAATTCCGTTAATCCAATTTGCCATCTCCGTGGTAACTTTAAGCTTCTCTAGCCTAGCATCAAACTTTATTGCGATTGGTTCATACCCTGATACAAGCATTAAATTGGGTTAGTATTAGAACCTAACTATTATTATCGAAAAAATTAGAATACAAATAGAAAATATAAAGTACCTGTGTTAATCAAAATTTTTTTCAACTCCTTGTTCTGAAATTTGGAGTTAAAATTTGAACCAATATGCCGTATGCAGAAGACATGATATGCATTCGGAGGTTGCCATCCAAGATTTTCATTTGCCACTGATTATAAGATGCCTCGATGTCGATCAGAGATCAAACACAAGCCCTCTTGTTGGGTGACATGCAATCTCAGGTGGGCTAAGAACAAACTCCAAGCATCCTTGGTCTCCCCCTCCACAATGGCAAATGCAATAGGCAGAGGTTTTCTGTCTCCATCTTGAGTTGTTGCAATCAATAACTTATGACGGTACTTGCCATACACATGGGTGGCATCAATCTAAATGATGGGCTTACAATATCGGAAGCCAGCCACTCATGGTCTAAATGTCCAAAATAATCGAGAAAAGACTCTTTTTGAACGATCGAGTCGGTTATTCACAAAATATTCCTCGTCTTGCAACTCCACCACTGTGCCTTCCATGTCTCTCTTCATGGCTGCTACCCATCTGGGCAACACCTCATAAGATTTGTCCCAATCCCTAAACACATTCACAATAGCCATTTGTTTTGCCTTCTAAGCCTTTCGATATGAAACTTGGTAACCAAATTGGCTTCGAATCCGTTCAATAATTAAGGATACGGGTGCATCAGGTTTTGTTCTGACTAACTCCAAAATGCAAGAGCAGATCAAACGAGAGTCCAACTTCTGGTGATTTAATGACATAGATGAGTTTACGCAACTATGAGGTCCATTATATTTTATAATCTACCACGTATTCGACCTCTTGCTTTGTATGACTCTAAGTCTCCAACTACAACCTTCGTCAAAACTAGGGCACGTGGCAGTCAGTCTTCGTGAATCAGAGTCTTCAATCTTGTACTCTTGATGCTTGTGAATGGAATATTGTTTGAGAGCTAACTTCACGGAATCTTTTGATGGAAATTGCAAGCCAACATAGAATTCATCACCCATGCTCCAAGTCCCACGACTGTCTAATTCAGGCAAGTTATCAGGATTATTCAACGCATCCCAGTTAATTTGAGAAAACTGAGGGCATGGTGGCACAAACATGGATTCAGGTCCTCGAGGCATAAATATGGATTGAGGAGCAACCACCAATGGAACCTGTAAATTTTCTTCGGCATCAAAGTTTTACGCCTCATGTTTCTGTCAATCGATCGCCGCTCGGCTACTTGTGCTTCGTCTTCACTTGACTCCTATACTGCATCTCTGACAAATGGGTTATCAGGTTCAACCATTGCACCACCAATAACGATCATATTGCATGACTCAACTTGATTAGAAGGACCAACTTGAGCTTCGATTTCACTAGGAGCTTCAACATGCTCTTCCTGCCCACTTGTTTCTACCTCCACATACAACTCCATCGACGCCATGTTCGGAGTTTGACAGAATGAATTTATCATGTACTTTACATCATCATCATCTTCTATTGGAAGCCCTGCTCATCTCCACGGATTGAAGCATTGCGGACACCGATAGATAACTTTTGACACATGTTGGTTTGCTTGAAGCCTCAACTTTGAATGGATCTTAGTTTTCAACCCATCCAAAGTCATATCGGCTGTGATCACAATAGGCCTAGGAGGAGGACCTCGATACATGACACCCTCTTCACCATCATACATTGTCCCATTGAAGTAAATGTCGCACATTTGAATCGGTTTTGTCATGCTAACTCCAATTCCCTCGGAACAATAACAATTCAACACATTTATTTAATATATTAAAGCCATCAATTACAATATTAATTGGACATATAATAATGTATAAATATTTATAACAATGTATAATAATGTATTACATATATTTATTCAATATATTAACAATCAATTATAATATTCAATATAGTTATTTATGTAAAAAAAATTTTCTAAACTCGATTATTTTGAAAACTACTTGATAAATTAGTCAAGTACTTTTGAAAAGATATATATCCTAAACCCTAATATAAGTAATATTTCTTAATGTAAATCATGTCAAGTACTTAAGAAAAAATATATATCTTACTCGATTACCTACAAAATAATGATCCATACAATTTAGATTACATATCATACAACTTCATTATTCATTAGTCAATAAAAATATTAAAGTATAATAATATCAAATTACAATTAATACTAACCTAGTAAAAAATCAATCAACAAATAATAAATAAACTATTTAACTATTGAAAGAGATACTTACAAATAAGGAATACAATCTAAATTCACTGATCACAAATAATGATCCAGACATACTTCTAGTAAGAATTGAGGTCGTTGAGAGAGTTCGAGGCGTTTAGAGAGAAGAAATTTTTAGAGAGATAGTGAGAATTTAGGAAATGGTTTGAATGTTACGCACGAGAGGAGGGTTGATATATACTAGGGTTACGCCACCCTTGTTGGCTTTTTGTGATTGGTTGCGCTAATAAGGGTGGCGTTTTTAGTTATCTTAAACCAGGATGCGCCACGTGAGTTAAGGCGCATCCACGTAGGTTGTAATAAAAAAATCGTATAATCCTACGCTGGCAATCCTCGATATAATATTAAAAAAAAAAACGTAAACAAAATGGTGACATTTTGATATATAAAAAGATGACATTTTGATAAATAGTTAAAAAAATAGTAATTTGATAAATAGTTAAAAAAATAATAATTTGATAAATAATTTTATTAACAATGGCAGTTTAGTAAAAAATTCCCCAAAACTCAAGAAAGACTAATGTTTCTTATGTTAAGTTTTACCAATGTTTATAAGTAGCTCAATGGATTATATTGGAAGTAAGACTCTCCAAATGCTCAATAAATTGATTTGAATAATTTGAAAAAATAAATAAATAAAATTAAAAAATTAATATAAAATTAAAAATTGTCTCGATTAGATCAATTTACAGTGAATTGAGTAGATTTACAAATTTAATGTTTAATTTTTAATTATGATATTAATATGTAATTTATATGGTGTGCAGAGATTTTGTTTCTTAATTTTTTAATATAAATTAATATTTTTATCATAAAAATAATTTTATTTAATATTTGATATAATTTAAACTACGCAAATAAAAAATAAGTGTTAAAACATAATAATAAAATTTTTAAAGTGTTAAAATTTAAATGAAAAAACATATAATGCTGAAAAAACATCTGACAAGTTAGGCCAATAATTTATCAAGCCTCAACATTTCTAGCCTGACATAAAATGTAACCGGCCCAATGCAGTTCAACTTGATCAGTTTAGACACCTCTGCTCATAAGTAGTCTTGATATATGTGCAATAAAATGTGTGTCTCTCGTTGATCTACAAAAAAGGTAGGACTCACTCACTTTTTTAAATATGTATATCTATTCAACTACACTTATATACAAATCATCTTATCTGTTTACAATTCTCACCATTTAATTATAACGTATCTTATGTTTTATATAATCACATGATTCTATCACATACTCTAAATATGAGGTGATGTATCTCTTGAACATGTTCAAGTCATTTTTATTTTTAAACTTATTTATGTCATTCCATACTTACAGCAACCATGTTCTATAGTAATGCCCTTATATGTTGTATAATGGTTGACTGAACTTGCGGAAAATGCCTATTGTCACTTTTTTATATCTATTATCACTTTTATTTTATTAATATTTTATTAAATAACTTTTTTTATATTATTTTGATCAATGATTCAAAATAACTTACTTAATAAAAAATTAATAAAATAAAGGTGGTAATAGAAAAAAAAATGACAATAGACATACTCATTATTGTTCCATATTAGGTTGTTATCACGTAGGTTACAACTCATGAGTTACACAGTTACAGGTTATTGTTTTCTATTATGTTGAATATTACTCAAATAACATTACATTAAAAATCGTTATTAACAGCATACTAGGGGCATGTGGACTAAATTGAGGGAAAAAGTGAACACAGATTTTCATAATATGAACAGCCATAGTCTTAGTGCTATGATTTTCCGTCTTAGGTTCATACTGTCAGAATATTTATTTTCACTTCTTTATATCTATTGTCATTCTTATTTCATTAATATTTTATTAAATGATTTCTTTTGATATTATTTTGATCAATGACTTAAAATAACTCACTTAATAAAAAATTAATAGAATAAAAGTGACGATAGATACAAAAAAGGTAATAATAGACATACTCTTTGTTGTTCCTTATTAGGTTGTTATCACGTAGGTTACAACTCATGGGTTACACAGTTACAGGTTATTGTTTTCTATTATGTTGAATATTACTCAAATAACATTACATTAAAAATCGTTATTAACAGCATACTAGGGGCATGTGGACTAATTGAGGGAAAAAGTGAACACAGATTTTCATAATATGAACAGCCATAGTCTTAGTGCTCTGATTTTCCATCTTAGGTTGATGCTGTGTGGACTCTTGCCAAGCAATTGTCCATGGGCCTTGTATGCGGTAAGTACCTCACAGGGCATTTAGGATTAAGCTGTTCAAGCCTGTGACAGAAACAAATAACATAAGCATTTGTTAATAGAATGCTTCCTCTGGAAAATTTGTTAAAGACTACAATACTATCAGGAAAAATATAGTCCACAATTTCTCCATTGTTTTCTATTCTTTTAAATACACTCATACTTTTAAGTTAACTCATGTATGCAAAATTATATCATAAACGGAATGGCATTGGCACACGTGGACTGCGTACTAAATGATTGCCTTTTCATTGCACAATAACTGTTCTAATTTGTAGCTTGTGAAGCCAAGAACGCCTTGGAAAAAAGTTTTCTTCACTGCAGGATTGGCTGTGCCTCAGATAACAATTTAATTTTATCAAACTCTTATGCTATAATATCAAAAGCCGAAACAAAAATTTGTGGAAACAATCAATTTCAGTGGTAAAGAAAGAAAAGCAAAACATATGTCAGCAAATTTGTTGTTGTAACCATTAGTTGGTTGACATATTGCTATTCACTTTTAAGGTTAGACTTTAGATTACAGCAAAATTAGTTTCTTACAGTTAGATGTATACTCTGGTTCAATCATACAACTCATAAAATAAGGATAGTATATAATATATAATGTCTAGAAAAATATATGCAAGAGTGGCTTAACGAGGGAGAATAGGTTTATGATTACTCACTGGTAATTCAGAAGAAAATGATGAAGAAAAACTGTAATTTCCAACTTTGCAAGATCATTCCCGGGACACAATCTGCTTCCTGCTCCAAAGGGAAGGAATTCTCCGGCCTTGTGTGCGTTCTATGAATAGGTATCAACCAATTGGACAAATTAGATCATAAAGCACATACACAAGTGCAGAATGCATGGACTCCTATTTGTTCAGTTCAGATGTCAAAAATGAGGATCTTTGCAACTTACATTCCATCTAGAGGGGTCAAATTCCTTTGGATTAGGATATATTTCGGGATCAAGGTGAACGGACCTGTACCAAACGAGAACTTTCCAACCTTTCGGAATGGTGTAACCTATACCATCCAAATGCAGTTAGTTCTTTGCAATATGAATAAAAAAAATTCAAGTTCATGCTGTCTATTTACATTACATCTAATTCTTGCCACATCACTCTGTTAAAATTTCAATTGAAATTAAGTGTTCCAAAGCTTTCAATAGATTTATGTAATGAAAACAATCGTCTCATGTCCATCCTTCATTAGTTGTCTACACACGTTACATCAGGAAAATATTGCTGCTAAAACTTAAAAAATTGAACACATGCGTTTCCTTTACTAATTTAATTAGAAACTTTAAGTAAGGAAAGGATAATGGACATAATAGCTCTATTCATTTCTGTTTTCATAAACACAAAGTGAGAAGATAGATAAATTAAAGTCTTCACTCTTCACTCATCTTATAAGTAAATTATTCTGACATTGGCAGAAGAAATAAATTAGCAGAACATAGGCTAACCATTGATATTGACATCAGATTTCGCCTCCCGAAAGGTCATCAGTGAGAACGTGTGTCATCAGTGAGAATGTAATCACACGCATTGTTTCATCAAATCACCTATGCAGTGTACAAATATGAAAACAGATAATTAAACTAAGATCTAGTATTAGCTGAAATTAACCTGAAATCAACAGGTATCTACCTTAGAACGAAACTCCATCTGCCGAATTTCCTTAAGTGTCAACCCCTTCTGTGTTGGTGGCCTTTTCTTCATTATTTTTTCCTGTTCAGCCTATTCAATGGTTAAATATTAGGAAGTAGAAGTTAGATTTTTCGGGTTTTGAGGTAACATGAGTGTTAGGATCATAAGCTTACCACTAAGCCAAAAGCTATAACTGTTAGTCAAGGGGTAACTTTATTTCTTTATAGTGGCAGCGCATAGCGCATAACCCCGCCGCCTCTATAACTTTATTTCCTTAGCAGGACACACATGGCACATCGGCAAGTTGGGCTGTCAAGCTCCCTTGATGTATGCCCATACTACATGTGAGTCCTACGGTGATTGTTAGACTCCCATAAATCCAACAATCTCCTCCCCCCAAGCGACACTCGGGGGACTCGAACCTGTGACCTCGCTATGATACCACTTGTTAGGATTAAGCGCTTACCACTAGACCAAAAGCTATAGCTGTTAGTTAAGACGCAACTTTATTTCTTTATAGTGGCAACGCATAGCCACGTGTCTATAATGTGTTGCGGGCGTGCATGAGGGGCTTCGCAGCGCACACATGACGCACCAGCAGGCTGGGCTGTGAAGCTCCCTTGATGTACGCTCATACGCACATACGAGTCCTAAGGTGATTGCTGGACTCCCATAAATCCAACAATGAGGATACCATTCAAGACAAAGTGATAAACATGCATTTGTTTCTTACCTTTCTAGCAGTTGTAGATTTAAATTTAAATGGACTGTCTATTAATAATTAAGTAACTTGATACCTTAGCCTTTTGAAAATATTCTGGGTGCTTTTGTAGTAACAAGGTCGTCCACATGGTAATATGTCCTGAAGACTCATGGCCCGCATTCAAGTACATTATCATAACATCAATGATTTATCACTCAATCTTCTTCCATTTTCATCTTCAACATCAATCAGAGCATCCATCATGTCTTTGGCTTGTCTGGACAAATTGTCCTTCCTCTGTTTTCTTCGCTCATTCACAATAGATTGAAATATTGCCACTAGATTTTTCCTAGCCTGAAATCAGAAATTTAAATCGTAACATATTGTAGTTAAATAACTACAAGATTGTCGCAGGCAGTATTCTTTTCCTTCTTATCATTTGTGTCTCATAGAAAGAGACTTTTGCTTCATTTGAAGAGCATACTCAAGAATATGAGAATGTGATTAATGCTATAACCTTCCTCAAGTATATTTGATTAAAGAAAAAAAAAACAGAAAGAAAAAGAATGAGACTATCTTGTTCATCTTTGGAAGACTGAGCTGATGTATCATGTACCTATCCGAGACTATCTAGCAGGTCAACATATGCTTTTAGTTACGTAGGATGGAATTAATAATATGTTGTCACTAAAATGGCTTCAACACTGGACAAAGCCAAAAACTATAAAATCAGACGGTCACCATCAAACAAGTGAAGGATAATCAAATTATCAGTAAGTTTTTCCTCGTGTAATGACAAGCAGTTTACTATTAATTTCTTGGGTAAAACAAGTAATTGGTACCTATAGTTTCTACTTGTTTGCATTTTGGTCCCAACACTACAATTTGTTGGACCTTAGTACTCAAAATTTCTTAATGTTAGGATTTAGGTTCCTACTGTCACCTGAGTTATAACGCTGTCAAATTTTGTCCTATGTGGCCAAATGTGGTTGCTTACGTGACTTGGTCCCTAAAGTTCCTTTTGTGGACCAAGTCAAACACGTAAGCATCCACCTAAATAGTTGTTAGCCATATAGGACAAAATTTGACAGCGTTATAACGTAGTTTTCAGATTCGCTTAACCACCCTACAAATCACATACTGGATTCACCATATCACGTATTATGTAAGTCTTGTAATATAATCACAAGAACTAACGAATCATGTACCTATATTTGTACTACGTATCTTCATGTACTGCATTTCAGATAACTACGCATTATAATCCCAAGTGACCAAAGGAACCAAAATTGTAATGTTAAGAAATTGTGAGGACTTGGATCCAAAAAATTAAAGTGCGAGAACCAAAATCCAAACTAGTAAAAACTATTATATATAAATTACCAACTACTTATTTTAACCTTATTTCTTAATTTTTATATGGAAGTGCAACACAAAAAACACTACTCCCGTTAGTCATTCAAATTAGAAGCAAGCAAATGCTAATAAACCTTTTGTTTTCTCTCAAGTGTTAAGTAACTCTAGTTTTTCAAATATTTGATGCTTAAGAGTTAAAGAGACTCAGCTGATGCTGAAAGCTTACCTTGAACGCTTTATGGAATGCAAATCCAGGAAGATTAATTCGCATGGCTCTAATTCCAAGATTAAGTGCTGTTACAAAACCAATGAAGAAGCAACGAATTCCTCTGCACACAATTAAACCAAACAAACAAGCACACAGCAGTACCAAGAATCGCACAGAAGCACAAATGCACACAAACCAGTTCTTGCAAAAACAGAATGCAAAAGCAGAAACTAATAAACCAGTAACGCAGAAACAGAATTATGCAATTAAAGATTGAGAGAAGAAAATGAACACACAAGAATTACGTGGTTCGGTCAATGTGACCTACATCCACGGGAGAGAGCAGCTTTACTATGAATCAAAGAATCCAAATCAAGATTACAACTGAGAACCACCTTGGTTTGCCCCTTTCCCGTTCAAGAAGAACTACAGCAAAACCCAAGCCTTTCAATCTCTGGTTTCTCACAAACCCTTGATCCCACCTTCTCTGGTTTTCTCTTGTCGATCGTGTTTCTTTTCTTTCCAACGTCCTTACTCTGTTTTTTTTCATATTCTCTCGTTTTTCTGATACTCACATATATATCCTTCTCTTCACTTGTATTTTCAGAAGGTGATAAGCATCTCCCTTTTTTTCTATCCCATTGGGCCCAAGAGATAAAACAAGTTGGAAAAAGAGAAAAAAAAAGCCCAATAACCAGCCCACTGATTTGTGAGGCATTCTACCGACAAATCTCCACCTTGACTCCAAATCAGAGAAGACGATCAAACCAATCATCAATGTGCTGCTCTCCCACTTACGGAATTACGCTTCATAGAAATTGATCAAGTCCAAGCAATTCTTGAACTTTGATCTTGGAAGTGACTTAGTGAACATATTTGCCGGATTGTCTTCCGAAGTAATCTTCTCAATCTGAACTTATTTAGATTCTACCACATCTTTAATGAAGTGAAGACGAATATCAATGTGTTTGGTCCTCTCATGATACACTTGATGATTTGCCAAATGTATGGCACTTTTACTATCACAATGAATTGTCACACAGTTTTGCGTAATTCCTAATTCACCAATCATCCCTTTTAACCAAATGGCTTCCTTTACTCCTTCCGCAAGAGCAATGTACTCGGCTTGAGTTGTAGATAGAGCTACCACAGGTTGTAAGTTTGCTCTCCAACAAATAGCGGTCCCAAACAAAGTGAACACATACCCGGATAGTGATTTCCTAGTATCCACATTCCCCGCATAGTCCGAATCAACATACCCCACAATAGCATTTTCATCTTGAGCTGTCTTCTTGTACCTCAAACCAGATTTTAGAGAACCATTCAAATACCTCAACACCCACTTCAAAGCCTCCCAATGAGCTTGACCCGGATTCGCCATAAACCGACTAATAATGCTAACCGCATGAGACAAATCTGGTCTACTACAAACCATACCATACATGATGCTACCTACTCCACTAGCATAGGGAATAGAATTCATCTTGCTCCTTTCCTCTTCGGTGCTAGGAGCTTGTGTGATAGAGAGCTTCGTGTGATGACCCAAAGGTGTGCTAACTGGCTTGGATTGATGCATCCTAAACCGTTCCACTACCTTCTTCAAGTAACCTCGTTGAGATAAGAACAATTCCCCCTTCTTCCGGTTTCTAACAATATCCATCCCAAGAATCCTCTTCGCAATGCCAAGATCTTTCATCTCAAATTTTGAATTCAACTTCTCTTTGAGCTTACCAATCTCATCCTTGCTAGAGCTAGCTATAAGAATATCATCCACATATAGAAGCAAGAAAAGAACACATTCCTCTCCTCTTCTTAAAATGTAAACGCAGCTATCATAACTACTCCTCAGAAATCCAAATCTCAAGAGAAAATCATCAAATTTTTTATACCACTGACGTGGACTTTGTTTCAAGCCATAAAGTGATTTTCTCAAGAGACATACCTTGGACTTATCCTCTGCAAATCCTTCCGGTTGTTGCATGTAGATAGTCTCCTCGAGATCCCCATGAAGAAAAGCCATGTCTTGACATCCAATTGCTCCAACTCCAGATCATACTGATTCACAATCGACATCAAAATCCTTATAGAACAATGTTTTATCACAGGTGAAAAGATTTCATTATAGTCAATCCCTTCCACTTGGGTAAAACCCTTTGCCACAAGCCTTGCCTTGTACCTTGCCTTCTCCACACCCGGAATACCTTCCTTTTTCTTGAAGATCCACTTGCATCCAATGACCCTCTGATTCTTAGGTAGATTCACAAGCTTCCAAGTCTGATTTTTATTCAAGGACTCCATTTCTTCTTGTACCGCTTGCAACCAATTATGACTATCCTTGCTCTCCATAACCTCTCTGAAATTCCTCGGTTCTGAGTCTTGAATTTCTTCAGCCACATTAAGAGCATAGCAAATGAGATCAGCATACCCAAATCTCTTAGGAGGTACTATGTTCCTCCTAGTCCTATCCCTAGTCAACTGATAGTCTGATTCTGCCGGTGATTGTTGATCTACTACATCTCCTGGTGGAGGACTGTCATCTTTAGTAGTACAAGTAGGAGACTCCACCTCAAATTAAGCCTTCTCCTTTGTTGTTTCTGAGTTGCTTTCTTCCAGGCTTTTGCACATCATCCCCATTCTGGTCTCATCAAATGTGACGTCTCTGCTGATAAAGCATCTTGACTCTCCAGGATCCAACTTCCACAGCTTGTAACCCTTCACACCTTCTGGATAACCAATGAAGATACACTTCACAGCCCGAGCCTCAAGTTTGTCTTGTCTAACATGAGCAAACGCTAGAGCACCAAATACCCTCAGATTAGAGTTGTCTGCCGGTTTACCACTCCACACTTCCATAGGTGTCTTGAAGTTTATAGTTGAAGATGGACATCTGTTAATCAAATAAACTGCAGTGTTAGCAGTTTCTCCCCAGAAGCTCTTAGGCAGGCCCGCGGCCAAAAGCATACATCTCACTCGCTCCAGAATAGTCCTATTCATCCTCTCGGCTAATCCATTCTGTTGCGGAGTCCTTGCCACAGTCCTATGCCTTTTGATTCCATGTTTCCTGCAAAACTCATAAAACTGTTCTGAAACAAACTCCAAGCCATTGTCAGTCCTTAAAACTTTTCGTTTAATTCCCAGTTGATTTTCTATAAGAGTGTGCCATTCCTTAAATTTCTGAAATGTTTCAGATTTGTTTTTCAAAATATAAATCCACACTCTTCTAGAAAAATCATCAATCAAGGTGAGAAAATAGGAACCCCCTCCATGAGTCATCACCCTTGAAGGACCCCAAAGATCTGAGTGAACATACTCAAAAGGTCTACTAGAAACATGCATACCAGTTCCAAATTTAACTCTCTGTGATTTACCTAATATGCAATGATCACAAAAATCTAGTTTATCCAATTTATCACCATTCAACAAGTTTTGTTTTTCTAGTTCCACTAAACCTCTTTCACTAACATGACCTAGTCTCAAATGCCATAACTTGGTTTTATCATGCAGTGTTTGGCTAGCTATAGATGCATGAGCAATAACAATAGAACCATCAAGAGTGTACAAACCATTTCTCTTAGTTCCCTTAGCAACTATTAAAGCACCATTAGAAATCTTAATTATGCCATGTTCAATTCTAGTAGAGTAACCTAATGCATCAAACATACTAATCGATAAAAGATTTTTCTTAAGTTCAGAAACATACCTCACATCTTGCAATAAGAATTCACGGTTATCAAACATTTTAACCCGGATAGTACCCATACCTTGCACCTTGCATGATTTGTTGTTGCCTAGAAGCACCACTCCACCTTCTTTAAGCTCTAAGGTCTCAAAGTAATCCTTCATAGAACATATGTGATAAGTACATCCGGAATCCATAACCCAATTCCTTTGCGTTTCTGAGGTTGATGCCACCAACACCCCCGCACTCTCATAACCATCAGAAACAACCGCTACATCTGCGGAATCCGCTGACTTTCCAGACTCCTTGCCCCCTTTCTCGGGACAATCCTTGTTGAAATGACCGGTTTTGTGACAATTAAAACATTTGAACTTTGACTTTGAGTGATTCTTTGACTTTGATCTAGACTTCTTCCCCTTTGGCCCTCTCTTCTCGCTTCTTCCCCTTGAGATATTCAAGCCTTCACCATTATCCTCGGTTTTCGATTCTTGTTGCTTTTGAAGCTCCTTAGTCCGAATTGAGGTTTGAACCTCATCCAAGGTAATAGTTTGATCCTTGCCATATAGGATAGCATCCTTGAAATGCTCAAATGATTTTGGTAGAGAGTTGAGTAGGAGCAAAGCTTTGTCCTCATCATCAAGTTTCACCTCAATGTTCTCCAGGTCATCAAGAATCTTGTTGAAATCCACTAGTTGCTCCGCTATAGATTTTGCCTCCACCATCTTAAATGAGTAGAGTTGTTGCTTCAAACATAGTCGGTTTGCCAATGACTTTGTCATGTATAAAGACTCCAATTTGACCCACATTGCAGAGGCTGTCTTTTCTCTTGCAACCTCCCTTAGTGCCTTATCACCAAGGCACAAAATTATAGCACTCCTTGCCTTGTCAATCATATCATTCTTCTCCTTTTGAGAAAGAGTGGAAGACATTTTTGCCTCTCCCTTCAATGCTTCTGCAATTCCTTGCTGTACCAAGATGGCTTCCATCTTGATCCTCCATAACCCGAAATCATTATTTCCGGAGAACTTCTCAATGTCGTATTTGGTACCCATGGTTCAGCCTTTTGATCTTCTTCCTTGTTCCCACAGACGGCGCCACTTGTTGTTACAAAACCAATGAAGAAGCAACGAATCCCTCTGCACACAATTAAACCAAACAAACAAGCACACAACAGTACCAAGAATCGCACAGAAGCACAAATGCACACAAACCAGTTCTTGCAAAAACAAAATGCAGAAGCAGAAACTAATAAACCAGTAACGCAGAAACATAATTATGCAATTAAAGATTGAGAGAAGAAAATGAACACACAAGAATTACGTGGTTCGGTCAATGTGACCTACATCCACGGGAGAGAGCAGCTTTACTATGAATCAAAGAATCCAAATCAAGATTACAACTGAGAACCACCTTGGTTTGCCCCTTTCCCGTTCAAGAAGAACTACAGCAAAACCCAAGCCTTTCAATCTCTGGTTTCTCACAAACCCTTGATCCCACCTTCTCTGGTTTTCTCTTGTCGATCGTGTTTCTTTTCTTTCCAACGTCCTTACTCTGTTTTTTTTCATATTCTCTCGTTTTTCTGATACTTGCATATATATCCTTCTCTTCACTTGTATTTTCAGAAAGTGATAAGCATCTCTCTTTTTTTCTATCCCATTAGGTCCAAGAGATAAAACAAGTTGAAAAAAGAGAAAAAAAAGTCCAATAACCAGCCCACTGATTTGTGAGGCATTCTACCGACAAGTGCTGTGTACTCCCTTTCCAAAGCTTCCATAACAGGGTCACTCCCTGCGCCAAGGAAAATATGCACAATGATTTTAAACGTAAGCTTCCGGAGCTCAGTTAAAAACTCAATTTGTCCCCATGTTGACCCATTTCTCCAATGAACTTTTCACATTCTCTTCAATATATGTCAAGTACAGGGACAGTGGTTCCAAGCCATTGATTGAAGAAGATGTCAAACGCCTAAGATGCTTATGTTCTTCAAAAGAAATTGCAATGAATGATTTCTTTCCAATGAGCTCAATCGTAGAACGATGCCAACCAAGTGTAAAATTATCATCATCTGTCAAAACTCTTCTGCTTGCTTCAGCTGTTGTCACAATTACACTTGGGCTTCCAAACATAAAGGCCTTATATATTCCAGTCCGTCCAAATCTGCATTATTTTTTGAATTAGTATTGTCATTATCCCACAGCATGATCAAACTACTCTACATTAGAAGATAATTAGAGACATTAATTATGTAAGGACCAAAAATTTGTAATGGTTTGTCTTTATAATTTCAAAAATGAGTGAAATTGGTCTTTATTCTAATTTTAAAAATGAGTAAAATTGATTGAATTAACTCTTTCATATTAAATTTTTCTTAATCCTAAAAATGAGGGAAGGTTTAATATGAGGAGGTTGAATTGAGCCAATTAATTCACTCACTTTTAAAATAAAGACATGAACTAATTTTACTTATTTTTGAATTTACAAGAATACAAACTATAATAAATTTTGTAGATACTAAAATCAAAAAGTAATATATTTAGTGGAAAACTGGACCTTCTTAAACACGTGAGGCCCACAACGACATGGACTAAACATGCTGACGTACATGTCCAAGATCAAAACTTTGTAATAAATGAAAATTTTCTCATATGCTTGTCAACTATTGAATTAACTTTAAAATAAAATGTAAATGATTGTTATATGTAACATTGTTCTCGGTTTGATTTAACCCTGAAATAAAACCGTTGTCTACTTATGTGAGGAGCAAATACAAATAAGAACTAAAAGACAGAAATCACGGTGGAAGTTGGAGTATTCTGTTGTCCACAATGCTGGCTTGTGAGCCACATCGTAGAACAGAACTGAGTCCGAGTGTTGTGAGAAAGTATGGTGCTGTTAAGTGACAGTGAAAATCACAAATAAGTGAAGCTCTTCTGTGGAATGTCTAGTTTGTTTTGGAACCATCCTTGTTGTATTGAACATTTTCCCCTGCACAGTAGAAACTAGAAAGGCAGCATTATGGTAATTTCACATCAACGTTGTTATGTGTACACCAATTTTACATAAGTTATTTTACATTAGTTAACAACCTATAAAATTTTTATTAACAATGTGAATTATTTGGTTTTAACAGGCTGTTAATCAATTATCATCATATAGGTGAAAGTATCCATGAACTTAATAAATTAAAATTTTTGGTTGATAATTGTACTTACTCTTTAAGTTTAGTGGAATCAGATCACCCCTATCTCTAACATAAAACTGGTGTGCAAACATATCATTTTTCATTTTACAGGCTATGCTTTAACCAAATTAACCTCTTGATAATTTTGCATTTCTAGCACTGCTAGCAGCTGAGAGGCTTGCTAGCTAGCAAACCAGCTTGTTGGCTGCTCAAAAGCTATGTGGAGAAGGTGATGATTACCTGGAGGCAAAGGAGGAGATGAAGGAATCAGGGTCACTAGACGTGAAAGCTCCAAGGAAGGACCACATGTTGCCAATGAAGGGCCAGCCCAAGTCACCAGGGGGTGGAGAGTACTGCTTCATACCCAAATGGGATTCATAGAGCCACCGATTTGCATTTTTGAGGAGGGATCTTATTACCAAAAGAGCACCACCAATGGCCACAAGGGTCAAGGACCACAACCCACGTGCAACCCATCTCTATCATCATCACTTGAACTTGAAGCCACCCACACTACAGTGACTTAAACACCAAAATTTAGTGCTCAGATAAACCCAGACACGTCCCTTAGTCTCTTTCTGTGTATTTATAAGCAAAACTAATGTGTGGCAGAGAGGAACAGAGAGAGAGAAGGATTGAAGAAGAATATAAAAATGAAAGGGATTATGTGATAATAGTGAGGAATGAATTGTGAAAAGTTAGACAAAATTGGGGTGGACAAAACTTAGGTAAAACTTTTTAAGGGTTATTAATTTTTTAATAAAAATATAATGTGTTTATTTTATTTTTTTATTATTTTTAAAAAATTAATTGATGAGTTATATAATATATATATATATATATATATATAAAAATATTTTATTAGAAAATAATACAATAAATATCTAAATATGTTTATCTAATTTTTTTCCAGTAGGGGTGGCCACTCAAATTTTGTTTGTCTTTGTCGTCTACATAAGGAGGAACAAGTACATAGAAAGAGGCTTCTTACTTCCTAATATACTAGGATTCAAATGTTTTGTCCACATTTTTTTTTTGGGAATTTTTCCTTCAGTAATAAATATTGTGGCAAAATGTTACATCTCTGTCTTGAATCATGTCCATTTCTCTCTTGAATCCTGTATTCATTCTTATCTTTACCGTGTTACTCATCAGGGACATGTTTTTTCTCGTATATTTTCCTCCTGTCACACACCCATTCATCCTAACAAAAATTTCCAACCATGATAATAGACAAAGAACCTCCAGCATCTGTTACTAAAACAATCCCTACCTACTGAAAGCGCAATTAGGTAGATAGGTGTTCTACTTGTTGCTGTCATACGCTAACTTTTAATTATTTCCAAGATCAAGACGCCTCTCATTCAATAGTTCTTTGGATTTGAGGCTTATTTTTATCATGTGAATTTTTGACGACTTGATTATAGAAATTTCTAACATCATATCAATTAACTGTTTTATTTAGAAGAATGAAAGCTGGTAAATATTTTTATTTCTATCACTAACTTTAAACACCCTTTTATTTTTTGTAGTTGGGAGTTGGGACGATGAAGCACTTCCACCATGACCACTCTATTCTTTTGTTGCATCTGTTTCATTTTTTTCTTTTAAAAATAAACTTTCTTTTGTCAGTTCTTTTAAGTTATAATATTTTCTTTTTTTTCATTGAGTTATCAATTATTAATATTTATTTTTAACGTTATATAATAAATTTGATTACTCGTTTTATTAAAAAAAACTGAGATCTCTACCTTTAGAATAGAACGATTTGTGATGTTAATATTTCTATTTGAGTGTCACATATCCCTTTCTTTGAATATTGTTTTCACCCTCTTTGAGCTTTGACATTTCAATTTATGTTTTATATATTTTGTTTTTGAATTCTATTCAAATATTTTTTTTAAATGTTAATCCTATCCATAATGGATTATAAAACAAATAAAATTTGATAAAAAAGATTTGAAAATTTTAAACAATCATTTAAAATATTATACAATATAATTAAGATTTACTCACACAAGGCACAAATTACTCACTCTCACTCTAAAATTAATATGCTGTACTTATTTAAATATGCTCATATTTTATGTCAACATCTTCAAGCTCATACAGTCATATCTCATTTACTAATGAACTTAAATTTATTGAATTAAAGATTAAGTTAAATCATGAGCGTCTTCATATTTATTTTTTGGTCAAAGATATTCTTACACACCAAAGGGTGAGGTTAATTTCTTATAGTTAAGTTCTCTCACACAAGTAATATTCTTAAGTTTTGAATATTTATCCTTTTTTAAGGGAGCAAGTTTATTTATTACACTCAACTCTTTGTAGGTATTTATATATATATAGACGGAAGATTAATTTATATTAAATATTTTTTTTTATATTTATTTTTAATTGTTAATTTTATTTTTATCTAATAATTGAGATTATTTTATTAAAAATGTCATTAAATAAAAATAGATTTAATGATTGAAAATAAATATAAAAAAAAATATTGACATTAGTATAAACGATCCTCCTCATATATATATATATATATAAATTCTTAAATCATAATTTTTATAAATAACATGTTGAGACTAATATTGAAATACTCTCACTCATAATGAAGATGAGTTGTAATCATAATTCTTCTCAAATTTAAATTTTTTTTTGTGGTACACGAAAATATATGCTGAGTATGACGTCTGACCCATCCCATAATCAAACGCGCGCCTGCCCCAGTATAGACTTCGTAATTTTCACCAAAAACATCAACTTTGTTATCTTTTCCTTTAGTTTACAGTTTTATTATTTGTCTAATTAAAATATATTTAATTTTATTTAATTTATTTATAAAATTATTTATATATCATAAAATATTATAATTATATATAAAGTAATTTAATATTCCTCTTATATTAATGTATAATATAATATATATATATATATATATTGATATATATAAAACATTTTAGCTAATTCTTGCACGCAACTTGTGCACCATAAAAGGGTTCCAAATGGCTGGCTCGTTTGGCTGGTCGTTAAAGGGGTGTCTCTCAGACTACAGCTACACATTGGATTCTGAAGGTGAACATGATGTTGCCTTATTTTCGGAGGATAATACACGTGGCGCGGGGATAGTGATTAGAGAATACGATGGAGATTTTTATGGGGCCAAGATGAAGTTTTTTATGAACACAGAACAGAGCTTCTGGCAGCTCGTGATGGGTTTCAATTTATATGAGAGTAGAGTGTTAAAATGACTCCTTTAAGTTAGAAGTGTGGGATTTGAGTAATTTGTATAAAATTATAAATTTAAATTTCATTATTATCATTAGTAGATTAATAAGTATGCAAATTTAAACTTTATTATTATCACTAGCGGTGCATATTAATTTATACTTTTTATTTTTGTTCATTTAATTATATATGTTTAAATATTTAATGTTAGATTTTAACTTAAAATCAATTGGTGTAGAACTCTCAACACTTTCTCCCATTGACGATTTTTGACGAATTGCGCTAATAATAATAGAATAAAAAAAGGGAAGATGAATCTTGGCTTCGACGATACTTATGTTAGATTCTAAGAATGATGTTAGGTTGTCATGAAAATATAAAATGATGTTTTTTTTTTCTTTTTTATGAATGCTAAGAATGTAATGAAAATGTAAAATGATATATATTTTGCCAAAAAGAATGCAAAGATGGAGGACATGAGGAATAGATTTAAAAAAAAGAATCTTTTGTGTCCTAATCAGATGCAATCTAAAATGGATATACTCTAACTTTCGAGGTTTTATTTCAATCTATCGGTGTAAGATTTTTCGGATTCTTTTTCTAAAAAAAATGGCCCCAGATTGCCCCCATCTCGAAAGATAAGGACCCATTCATGAATTAATCACAAGTAGAGATAAACCCTCTCAATATGACTAATCCATGATACTAGTATGCAATCGAGTGGTGTCTCGACAAATGTCAAGTGAAACAAGGCTCCTCAATAACAAAAGTCGAGACCCCTCCTACTCCTCGGGTTCGCATAGACTCGGGTATAGAGCCCAAAAGTGTGTGAGGTAAGTGATCAGTGACGTGTGTGAAGGAGCATACAAACTTGTACAAAAACTTAAAAGACAAAACTACTCCAACCTGCAAAACATATATACAACAACCAACCAGCGATCGCCTACCCTAAGGTCTCAGCAATTAAGTACAAAATATATATACCAGTAAGTCATGTCGAAATAAACACAAAAATTTGGCATTATTTACATAAAAAACTATATAAAATATATTTACAAGCAAATAAAAAAAGGGGTAAAATAAATAAATAGGAATTAATAATGATTTGCACAACTAATAACAACAGTTTTGAATATTTATGTCCCCAAGGTTAGAGTCCAGTTTATTTATTAGGATCGCGACGAGACAACAAAAAATATAAAAACAATAGAGTCGCCACCAATGTTTATTTAAATTGGAAAAATATTAGAAAAACCCTTTAATCGAAAATTAAAATGAGTTGGACTCGGGAATCGATTACATTAGGGAAGGTATTAGACTACATATTATTCCATGAACGGATCCAAACGACATTGAAGATAACATCCGCTATTCAATCATCATCATTCTCAATTTTAATTAAAAAATTTTTATTTTATTTTTTATTTTAAAATATCATGCACGGACAACTAAGTAATTCCAAATCAACACATTATCATATCATGAGTCAAGTAAATACAATAAAATAACATAAAAACCAAATTAAACATAATAACGAAAAAAATTTATTTATTTTTATCCTTTAACATTTTTTTTCATTTTTCATTTTATTTTTAAATTTTTCTCTTTTTTTATATATTTTTAGATTTTTTCTTAAAAGGCCTAATTACAAATTTCAAAACTCTTTTTTTTTAAAAAAAGAAAATATCTCAAGCCCAAGCAAGCAAAAAAAAAAAAAGGCCCAAATTTATTTTTTACTTAAACCCAGGATGAAAGATAAAAATAAAATTAAAAAAGGTAAAAATAAATAAAAAATACAAACAAACCAAAAAAAAAAAAAAAATATCAAGCTTACCTCCAAGGCGTATAAAAATGCTATGCTCAAAGAATTCAGCATAAAACCTCAGCGTTCTCTTAAATCGAACCTTGAAAAGCAACCCATAAATGGAGGAAAATTTTTTTAATAAAGTCTGACTCTTATACTTAGTATTAAGTCAAGTAAAAAAAACTACTAAGGTTCTCGGGCTCATAATTAGTATTAAGCCCAAGTGTGAAAATTTTTGGATGTCCAAACCATTGAGAAGCACCCTTTATATAGGAGGAGGGGAGGGAGAAGGATCTTGAGCTTCTCCATGTGGACTTAAATGAAGTAGTTTTTTTCAACTTTTTTTTATTTTTTTTCATTTTTTCATTTTGGTTTTTTTTAGATTTTCATTTATTTTTCAAAAGGTTTAGAAATAAACTTTATGGACAAAATTGAGTATTCATACCTTGATTAAGTAACAAAAAAAATAAAAATTTATGTACAAAATTAGGTATCAACAATGGGGTATGACTATGAAGGATTATTCTTACAATAAGTTTATAGCTAGAGTCATAAATCTTTTTACTTTATAATTTTATTGTTTTCAAGTGTGGATATCTTCTATGAGATTGTAATAGGATAACAGATTGTCTTACACATTCTACTTGGCCTTAGCTGTTGGCTTGAACCACCACCACCGTTTATTGTTTATTGTTTTAATTGAAGTTTATTTTCAAATAAAACAAAAAGTCCAATCACATTACGAAATGCCTTGATTAATATCAATAGCATAAACAAATTGCTTAAAGGTATTTTAATTGCGATAGTGTTGAAAGATTAGTCTTAAGTAATATTTGTAAAGATACTTAAAAGAAAAAATAATAACTATTGCCATATAAGTATTATAGTAAAACAGTGTCATATACATGGAATGAAGCTAATAATCGGATTATAGCAAGAGATAATAATAACATTCGCCGGATCTAATGAAATAATGCCAACATAAAATATAATGAAATCTGTTCAACTAATATTAAAACTTTAACAAAATAGTAAACATCTTTTATATACTTGATATTAGTATTTGCAATTAAAAGTTGCATGAGATCCATTCAAATCAATATTAATACAAAAATTAACAATCAATGCAAAAAATAATACCAATCAAAGGTATAATGAAATCCGTTCAATCTATATTAATAGTAAAATTAATAAAATAGGAAATAAGGAAATTATTTTTTTATCATAGCAAATAGGAAATTATTTTAAACTAACATTCATTGAATTTCTAATTAATATTTGTTATAAATATTTTTTGAACTGATTTGTTATAAATATTGTTACTTTTTTTGGGGGATATCACTACAGGAAATTCACCTATTACCGGTAGATATTTCTGACAAATATATATTTGTCGATAATTATTACATTTTCGACGAGAGAAAAAATTTCTAACAACAAATCTGTCAATTTTTTTGAAAAATTTAAAAACAAATAAAAAGAAATGTTAAATAATTTAAAAAAATATTAATTGCGCCTATTGATTAATCCACCAAATTTTTTAATTTTTCACAAATTTTCACTCGAAATATTGAAAAAAAATGAAAGAAGGAATTTTTTAAAAAATATAATATTAATTTCCAGTGAAAAAATCTACCAAAAAGGTTTTGGAAAATAAAACAATAAAAAAAATAAAAAAAAATAAAAAATAATGGCGCCTGCTAGTTTGTGTACTAGAATTTTATTTTCTGGCAGAGATATTTGCTCGAAATATTTTTAAAAGAATAAAAAATTTAAAATTATTTATTAAAAAGCATTATTTTAATTTCCTACAAATTTCCCCCTAGAAATGTTTTTAGTAAACGGAGGCGCCGCTTGTGTGTCTTGTTTGCAGCAAAATTTTGGACGAAAATTTTAGAAAATCCACCGAAAATATTTTTCTGTAGATGTGTCCGCCAAAAACTGAACAAGTAATTTACGAACTAGTTTTCCCCTCCCCCATTTCTCTGTCATCTGCATCTTCACTCTAAGTCATCGTGATTCTCTCTCACTCTCCTTTCTATTGTCATCGCCCCTCTCCCTCGCATTGCCGCCTCTATTGTTGTCTGTCATTGCTGCTCCTCTTGATTGTTGTGCAAACATTACTCTCCGCCTCTCCCTTTGCGCGTACACCGCTTTCCTTCAAAGGTAGGCTCTTCTGCTTTGATCTTTACTATTTTTTGGTTTAGAAATTTTAGTTGCATGATTTAAGTTACTAATTGACATAAGTAACAAATGTAAGTTGCTATTAGATTCAATTTTTATATAGGTTTGTTGTCCAATCTATGATTCAAGTTAGTAATTTTTTTGTTGTGCTTGTCAATGGGGATTTTTTTTTTGTTAATTGTTAGTTGTGATATAAATATTGTAAAATTTAAAGAATTTCATTATTAGTTTTAAACTTAAATTGCATGTTTTAAACTTAAATTCGAGGTCATCATAGGTTATATACTTATATTGAATCATTCATGGGTTCTATGAAAATCATTAATGCAAGCTTTATGCTATATTTGAGAGTTTTAAAGAGGGTAGAAGGGAGGGGTCATAATGGAATGGAATGGAAAGGTAAGGAATAAAATAAAAAAGAATATGTCACTCCATTATTTGAATGTTTAATGAGGGAGGGGAGTGGATTTACTAAAGTCATTCCTTCCTTGACCTCCCAAATTGGAAGGACAAAAAATGGAGGCTTTGAGTGGCAAAGGAAAGACTCCTTGACCATTCCTTGCCATTCCACTTCCTCCTTTAAAATAACTCTCAAACACACTTTAATTAAGTTTTTCCATTCCATTCCATGCCATTGAACTCCTTCCATTGCCATCCTCCCAAACATAGCATTAGGATGGCAATGGGCTTGATTGGTTTCTATGTGATGGCTGGATGGTGGCTAGTGGTAGTGTGCACTTTTGATTCTGTTAAAATCATGAATGCAAGCTTTAGACTAAGTCATAATTTAGATGTATTCTTATTGTTATGACATTTTTATCTTGCAGTTGAATTAATTATTAAAAAGTTTAAATTGAATGTTAAATGTTATGGTCTAGGCCTTTATGAGTTTACAGTTAAATTAGAATTTTGTTTGTTGTGAATTACAGAAGATGAATATCCCTGAAAATATGTGATGGATGTATAATAGGCCTCTTCCTAGTAGGAAGGGTTTTGTATAATAATTTTTTGATGAGGTTAAAGAATTTGTTAATTTTGCTTGTTGGTCATCACAATATGAAATTGAGGGAACAATTAGGTGTCCATATGTGAAGTGTTGTAGTAGAAACCTAATAGACCTTGACACGGTTAGGTTACATTTATATAAGAAATGATTCTAACCAAATTATTGGTATTGGTCGAATCATGGGGAGTTTAACCCAACTATGCTTCAATTTCAGTACAATGTCGGTGTTGGCACTTTTGCTAGCCCTAAAGTTAGTAATAAAAATGTAGTTAATAACTACCAGCAGTTGGTATATGATACTACTAAAGTAGAAATTCCTAATTTTAGTGGCCCTTCTGAGGACATAGTAGAGGAACCCCCAAGTGATGAAACCCAATAATTTTATAACTTATTAAATGTTGCAACGCAATCTTTGTGGCCTAGGTGCAAAAGACACTTCCAATAATCCACTGCTCTTCAAATGTTGAGCATTAAATTTGACCATAACTTGTTTGAGGATGCTTATAAAGATGTAATGAGATTAATGAAGGAAACAAATCCTATTGGGTCACTTGTTCCTGATAATTTATATATGACAAAGAAATTGGTTGCTATATTAGGGATTAAATCAGTTGAATATGATTGTTGTGTAAATGGATGCATGATATTATACACCGATGAGGATAAGCAATTGAAGCAGTGTAAAATTTATGGTGTTGAACGGTATAAGCCTCGTACAGTTACAAACCAAAATAAAAAAGGTGTTCCTAAGTGAAGAATGCATTATTTGTCTCTAATTCCTAGGCTTAAAAGATTGTATACTTCTATGAGTTCTACTGAATACATGAGGTAGCATTATTTAAATAGGAGACAAGACAGGGTCCTGTGTCACCCATTGGACAGAGAGGCATAGAAGCGGTTCGATGAGATACATCAAGATTTTGTATGTGACCCCCAAAATATGAGGCTTGATCTGTGTTCTAATGAGTTTAATCCATTTAGCAGTCATCTACACCTTATTTTGTTTGGTCTGTCATTATCACCCCATACTACCTTCCCCCAGAAATGTGTAGGACAATATATGTTTTTCACATGCATTATTTTTGGTCCTCGATATCCGAAACACAAGAGTGCAATTGTTGATAGATAAGTTAAAGATTTCGTGGTGTGATGTTAAAACTTATGATGTGTTAATGAAACAAATTTTATTATGAGAGTAGCATTGATGTGGACAATTAGCAATTTTCATGCGTATGGTATGTTGTCTGGTTGGATGACTTCTAGTAAACTAGCATGTCCTTATTGTATGGAACAATCAAAGACATTTACCTTAAAGCATGGTAGGAAAAATTCGTGATTTGATTGTCAATGCCAATTTTTGGATGCTAACCATATGTTAAGAAGGAATAAGGATGCCTTTAAGAGGAGAACTGTTAATCATGATTCATCTCCACGTAGATTGTTTGGACAAGTTGTGTCAGAAATTATCAGTAAATTTCCAAAAGTAACAGAAACAGGTGGTGAAAGTATATTGCATGGATATGATGTTAATCATAATTGGACAAAACAAAGTAATTTTTGGGAGTTACCGCATTAGAAGGATAACATGATAAGGCACAACTTGGATGTTATGCATATTGAGAAAATTTTCTTTGACAACATGTTTAATATTATAAAGGATATCAATGGTAAAACAAAAGAAAATGCGAAGGCGCGAATGGATGTGAAAGAGTGTTGCAAACATTCTGAACTAGAACTTGCTGATATGAGAAATGGTAAATTGTTGAAACCTAAGGCAAATTATATGCTTAACAGGGAATAGAGGACGTTGATCGTTAAATGGGTTAAGGATTTGAAAATGCTTGACAAGTATGCTTCTAATTTGGCTAGATGCGTGGATATGAATCAATTGCAATTTCTTAAGTTGAAAAGTCATGATTGTCATGTGTTTATGAAGTCTTTATTGTCAATTGCATTTCACTTGCTTCTTGAACATGTTTGAAAGCCTCTAATGGAAATAAGTTTATTCTTTAAATACTTGTCTTCTTGTACTTTGAGAAGAGAAGACTTAATGGAAATGGGAGAAAAAAAGCATTCCTGCCATTTTATACAAATTGGAGCGGATTTTCTCTCCTGTTTTTTTTTTATTGTATGGAGGATTTGCCTATTCATTTGCCTTATGAAGTGAGAGTAGGTGAGTCAGTTCAATATAGATAGATGTATTCATTTGAAAGGTATATGAATAAGTTAAAAAGAGTAGTCAAGAATAAATCACATGTGAAATGTGCAATATATAAGTGGTACACCATATACGAGACTGTTCATTTTTGTTCATTCTACTTTGAGCCTACTATTAATTGTATGAGAACAAAAGTGGGGCGCAATGATAATGGGTGTCAAAATGATGTCTCACAACCTTATGTATCAGCATTTAATCAACCTGACTTGTCAGTTGGAGTATTTACTATTAAATGGTTGAATGATGTTGAGTTCATGTTTGCTGCAATTCATGTCTTGTTTAATTGTGAAGAGGTCCAGCCATTTATAAAGTTAGTACATCTACTTGGTTTTTAAATTTCATTATGTCTAAATTTTTAAGTACATAATGTCTAACATTTGTTCATTTATGCACTATTGTTAGGATGTCCATGGAACATTTCAGTATTCCACAAGAACATTCACACCAAAGAATAGAGATTGATTTTGTACCTCGGTTCCAATACTATATATGTATTCTATACTTGACATTAACTATTTATTTCATGAATGTCTTGATGGACAATGTTGGCGCCTAATAAGAAATCATGAAGTGTAGGTTCACGAATCTCAACATGTGGTAACTAATCGTGGCTTACGTGATCTTGCTCGTGGCTCAAGTAGACAAGTGAAATGTTATTCACAATATTTCATTAATGGGTATAGATTTCACACTTCTACATGGTCGTAACGAAGAACGATGACCAGTAATATGGTTTCTGTTAAGGGATCAAGTGATGGTGAAGAAGACAATTACTATAGGATAATTCAAGATATTGTTGAGTTGGAATATCTTGGGGAATCAATTAACAAAGTTATCCTTTTTCCAATGTGAATGGTTTGACCTAACCAGAAATGGGGGAATCAGGATGCATAAGGATTATAAAATTGTGGAGGTGCGACACACAAGATGATATCAGAGATATTATCCTTTTATCACTGCTTAACAAGCAAGACAAGTGTATTATGCTCCCTGGCCAAGAAGGGTTAAGGACAAGATTACTTGGTAGGTAGTTATTAAGGCTAAGCCCACGAATCATGTGGAATTTAAGGGTGTGTTGGAAATTACGTTCCAAAATAATGTTATGTCTCGGTTTTCTCCAAGTGTTAATACAACCGAGGTTGAAACTTTGCGAGATAATGATGGTGAGTTTTAAGTAGTTGACGCAACTCTAGTGGGCACTGGAACAAAAAATACTGATGAAGAAATTGATGTGAAAGAAGAGGATAACGAAGTACAGGATGACGAGGAAGAGGACTCCCAACATGAGGATGAGGAAGAGTATGAAGACTCAAATTGATAGTAAGGCCAAATTGCCAGCTAGAGGGCTTAAGTTAAGTTATGTTTGCATTAATATTAGCACTTATTATTTCATTTAATGTATGTGTCTTTATTATATTGAACATTCATTTGTTTCATTAATTAGTGTTTAATATTTATTTCATCATGACAATCTACAAAGTAATATATAATTGTCACTTCTTCGTATCATGCTAATAATTCATGAAAGGAGTTGTGAATGTTTCTCTTTAAGAGTTATGATTCATTATATTTAAGAATCTTGTGGATTGTCTTATAAAAAGGAAATTCCAACATAAGATAATACTGCTTGCAAAGCTCAACTGAAAGAAATATATATCAAAGGTGAAAGAACAAAGTATATTTCTCCAAAAAAATTTAGTGGGAGAAAATCGGAATGCTGCACTTCATATATCTTAAGTAATACTTCTAATAGTGAGAGAAAAATTGAACTCTTTTTCCCTTAATCAAGGTTTTGTCGTACATGATTTTCTTTGATAAGATTTTTAATGAGGCAATTCTCATGTAAAGGATATTGTACTCTTTTTTCTTCACTAGGAGTTTTTTTTCCCACTAGATTTTTTCCTAGTAAGATTTTAATGAGGTATATCCCTGATGGACATCAAAGGGGAAATGTTATGAATAATATTAAAGAATATCCAAGAATTGTAAGAGTTACACAGTCAAAAGAATGTTATTCATATTATATAATCATCTAAGGAGAAGTATTGTAAAATATGCATATTTGGAATGTCATGGATGACTATATTAATTTGATATTAAGGGTACCATTAGTAAAGTTTAGTGATTATAACCTTTGGTGTGCCTAATTACTTTGTAACCATTGTATATAATGGTTTTGTAACCAATGGACATAATAGTTTTATAACTATTTGCACATAATGATTTTGTAAACACTGTTTGGAGTACTATACAAGGACATGATTTTCTACAAAGAAATGACAAGAAAAGGAAGAAAAAAAAAGAAAAAAAAAATACAACTAGTTCCTAAAAAACTAAAGTCTATATTTTAATTGTTTTGATCTTTTTCTATTTCTCTTCTCTATCTTAATTGCAACACATTTTGATTTATTATATGTACAATTCTTTTTTTTTTGTTTTGCTATTTGGGAGTTCGAACTGCAAAATGTTAGGTTTGTTTAACCAAGAAATTCTTGCCTAGACATAATTTACACAAATTGTATAAATTAAGCCAATTATAAATTGACAAATTATAATTTTTAAAATAAAGTAATTGTTTGGCTTGATATTTATACAATTATTTAATGTAAAATAATGATGCGTCAATAATATATAACTTCGCTTAATTTATACAACTTATGTAAATAAATATAAGTAAGAATTTATCAATGTATGTTAGTCTGAATGAAAAAGAACTCAGTCTCTTAAACATGCGATTTTAAATTTAATTTTAAAATTTATGTATATAAAAATAATATTATTAAAATTGAAATCTCTATTTAAATGTCTGGTTATCTTTGTAAGATACTCTAGAAAAAAATATATATATATATAATAAGGAAGAATTTCTTCCAACCCATAGTCATTTGTCACGGACTACTAAAATGTATTTTTGAAATAAAATAATCTAGAAATAAGAAAAATAAAATGTAATCATATTATATTAGATATGATACTTATACCCATAACTATGCGGCATAGCTTATGTCAATTTGATTCCTTTGAATTTCATTTAAATTAAATGGGGATTACATGATTCTTCTTTGTTCTTTGAATTAATTGATGGATGTATAAGATTTCTAGTATCCATAATAGAAAAGAGCTCATATGACAAGAGACTCCCTCTATCCATAATTCCGTTTTTTTTTCTTTACAAAATATCTCAATTTTTTGTCAACTAAGGATTACATCAGATTTTTTTTTTCATATATTATTTTTTATTGGATTATTTTTTTCACTAATTCAAATTGAAAGCCAATACCTAAAAAAAAAAAACCAATACATCTGAAGTAGCAAGATTGAGAGCATCTGGTGGGGCATCATCAATCAAGAGAATATCCATAATTCCATTTTTTTCTTTACAAAATATCTCAATTGGACATGCCACTTTGTTGCCTTCCCTTCAAACGTGTTGGAAAGAAATTTGTCTGAAACTTATTGTTAGAAAGAAATTATTGTATGCTCTTCCAGTGTTATAGAGATTAGACTCACAATACTCATATTTTGACATTTAAACCTTCATTAATGATGGAGTTCACTATTAATTTCTTCTTGCTAGGCATCTGCAATCATGGAGAAGCATGGTGGTATAAGTCTGTGGACCTTATATAGAAAGACATGCACCTTTGTATACTAATCTCAATTTGCCAAAGGAAAATGTTAAAACATTAGGAAACTTTTTTATGAAAGTTGATACGAATTCAAGTATTCAACGTCACAACAGTTATATTCAAAACTGTCTCTTACCTATAGCACTTATGTGTGGTTATCGGTGACCTGATTGGTCATAAGGTGATTTTTAAGTTTTGGTATAAAAAAAATTCGTACCAGATAGCATTATTCTTAGTAAAATTCATCATACAATGATACTTGGCGCAAATCACCTCCGATAGTGAGATAATCAAATTAGAATATAAGTGTACAAAAAATATAATTTATATAAATATATAAAAAATAAAGTAAAATTAATTATAATAAGATTATGAAAAATATGCATACATGAGGTAATATATTTAAATGTATGTGAGAAACATTATTATTTATTGTATGCCAGCAATTTTTTACTCCTTTTTCTTTGTTTTTCTTGCCCTACTTTGTTTCTTCCTTCGGTTCCTCTTGCAGTTGATTTGTAGGTGACAATGAGGACAGTTAACGCCAAACCAGGCGCCCCTACACATTTAAATTAGTTTCCTTTGCCAACCGCTTAGATTATGAATTTTGAGTGCTTGTTATGCCGAAATCAAGTGTCCTCAAAATTAAACTCATTCATTCATGGCTACTATTTCTGAAACTTGCTACATCTTTGCTCCTATAATTTTATCCTTATGCTCCATAACACTATTATGTGCAACAGTGGTAGAAGACCTCAAAAACTTACACCCACCTCCTGATTTTAACTCTACAATTATGACCAACTGTCTCAAGAATCCATCTCTTAGGTACTGCACTTCCTCTCCCATGGACCTTGATGAAATATTCAAATACACTATTGTCGCTAGCCATCTCTGCAATGAATCAAAGAACCCCAATTGTGTGGAGTCATTCCCCAAAATTGATCTTAGAAACCGCCCAACCGTTGCACCACTTTATTTGTCATTTGATTTCTTTTGGAGGTACTGCCCCTTGAGCATTATGTCTATTGATTTGTCCAACAATTCTATCAAGGGTAGTTTTCCAATTGATGTTCTCTATTGCACCCAAATCCAGGCCCTTGATTTAAGCATCAATGAATTCTCTGGTGACATTCCAATCCAAAGTTTCTCGCCCCTTACCAACCTCACTCTTCTAAACCTCTCCTATAATTGTTTCTCAGAGAGTGAACTGTCTGATTCCCAATTCTTCAAAAGGTTTAATTCTTCAAGTTTTCTTCATTCTGGTGCTCTCTTGGATCACAAAAGGTTCACAGTAAAGGTAGTCATTCTATTGGTTGGCTTTCCCATCCTTGTCATTTTGATGGTAATTTTCTTGGGATGGCTTTGTTTTCAAAGGCCTGATTTTCTACCAAGAAAACTTCAAAGAAGTAGGAGGTTTACACCAGCAATTCTAAAGGCAGCAACTGCTGGTTTTTCAAATAAGACTTTGGTGGGTAAGAGTGATGTTGTTCATATCCACAAGGGGATCTTGAGAGATGGTACTGAAGTGAAAATTGAGATGTACTGGGATGATATATCAAGGGATAGCTATCATAAATTTGTTGAAGAATGTAAGGTTCTTTCTGAGTTACATCATAAGAACCTTGTTCAAGTTCTGGGGTGGTGTAAGAGCAGAAGATTCAGGGCTGTTATTACAGAATGGACAAATGAAAAAAATGTTGAAATGTGGCTATCAGGGTCAGCTCCACCTTGGAATCATAGATTGAAAGTGTTGATGGGAGTTGTAGAATGCATCCGTTATCTGCAGGAGGAATGGCCTGAAGTTGACTATGATCTCAAGACATGTAGTGTTTTATTGTCTGACAATCTGGAACCATTAATTTCAAGGTTCAAAGTTGGAGATCAAAACAGTAGTTCAAGAAGTAAGAATAATAAACAATTAGCATGCACAATCATGATTTCTTCCCCTATGATTTTTTTTTTCTTGTTTTATGGCTTGTATGGTAATTGGTATTTTCTTCTATATTGTAGAGATACGTAAGTTTGGAGTATTCTTGCTAGAGATGATACTAAACAGGAGGGTTCAAGAAGAGTTTGATGGGGGTGAAGCTGGATTTATTAGGTACATGAGAACCCTTCATTCTGAGGACTTGCAGCACATGATTGATGAGAGAATGGAAGTAACTGAAACAACTTTTCATCAAGTTAAACAGGCTCTATCCCTAGGATTAATGTGCATAGACCAATCAAGCAGTGAGCAACCAAGTTTGGCCCTGATATTTAATACTATAGCACGAGCCTACAAGGTTAGCCTTGTTTTGCCATCTGCAAATCACAGAATATTTCATGGAGATAGATTTAAGGGACACCAGCTCGTTCAATCTAGATAAGTCATCATATCAGCGGATATTTTCTTAGGATTAATCTTTAGAACTAGTGTTGTCTCTATTCTGACTTCTGACTGTTATTTTGATTTACTTCATTCATTGTTATAATAGTGTTAGGCATATGTTGTATTATAATTTCGGGGCATGTGTTTTTGACTTGCCTAGCTAACTGTTAGCTAAACTGGTAAGTGGTAACTTAATAGATTTGTAGTGTAAGTGACTCCAACTTATATAGTATATTTGTTGTAAGCCATAGCTGTGGCAAGCCCTATCCAGGCATATTCTTAGAATGGAGTAATCTTCCATCTTCCTTAACTTTTTTGTGACATAAAATGATATTTCTTTTCGTGGCTTGTTTTTGTTGCTGCTCAATTCAAGTTCAACTGTTCAGTTTCCAAGCTCTTATGTCTTAGGAGCTGTAAATTCAGTCAGCTTAGCTTTACTTTTTGTTAAAATAGAATCTGCCCCTTGAAGTTAGGTCACGAAACAATCTTAATACACAATCTGTGTCTTCCAAATTATTGCTCATAAATAAATTCTCTAACTTTCAAATTCAAAATTAAAGTTATCAAAATAGGCAATAAAATATGTGGGATGAACAGCTAAGGTGACAACTAATTAATGCTGGTCAGATTTAGCATCCTTACTTAATAATAATATGCTGATCAAAATTAGCATCCTTACTTTGTCATTCCCTAATCCTTTTTTGGACCCTATTAGCTACTCATGGTATTCTACTAGAGTGTCATTCCGTCAAGTCCACAAGTTCTAAACTTTATAAATAAATAAATATAAATATAAATATAAATAAATAATAGATATTGGACATATTTAGTTAGATGATTTTTTATTATGAGAGAATAAAAAATAAATCTTAACTATACAATCTATATATGAATGATCAAGATTAAAAGTTACTTAAAAGTCATGTGAAGACTTAAAAAATTATATGCATTTATATTTTAATTTTAACCATTTATATAAAATTTAATGATTAAGATTTACTCTTTTCATCTCTTATAATAAACACTCATTTCACTAGATATATTCTTTATATATATATATATATATATATATATATATATGTTCATTTAAATGTTATTTGTTTTAGGCATATAGTCCAATCCAAATAATGAAAAAATGGCAATGAACAAAAATTATGATTAGTTCGCTAGGCTAAAATGTCTACGTAGGCTTGGTAATTTCACCCTAACTGTACCCATCCTGCACAGGGCAAACTTAAAACTTGCTCTGCTACAGGGCAGGGCGAGTACTAGTTTTGATCAATCGACCCTATCTTGCTTTGTATCTCGCATCTGAATAAATATTATGTTTAAGTTAGTTATTAATAAAGTCAATTGTATTAATTAATTTTTACTAATTTAACACTTTATTTTGAACATATATTTTTTTTTTTATATGAGATAAATGAATACATTTAAGATTATGATTAAATATAATATAAATTTAATATAAAATATTCATAAATACAGAACTAATTGAGACAAGTGCAAATTTTAATATTTTTATTGAACGGTGGGTTCAGGTTGAAAAAAAAAACCACTACCCAACACAATGCTAAACCTATGTCCATGGCCTGTATGGGTCAGGTTAAGCCAATCAAACAGTGCCCCAATACGAAACACAACTTTTTAGTTTTGGACTTGAACAACCTAAGCATGTTTCGAAACAAAAGAAAATTAAAAAGATCAATAAATACTTATTAGCTTCTCCTTTAATAGGAAACAAAATGCCTCAAGTGCTTTAACACTCTGTCAATGTGATAAGAAGCTTGTGAAAATTAGATGAAAAATGATGAGCACATGAATAGTAATACTCATTTACTGAGCCACTTGTGAGTCCACTTACACTATTTACAATAGTAAAATAGGTCATGAACTACACAATAAATTTTAACATGAAGAACTTTATAAATATTAAGGAAAAAATCATAAGACAAAATTTAAAAAGATTTCATTATATATTAGATAATTACAATATCTTATTTACATTCTCTTAAAAAAATTAAACAAAATATAGACTATTTTTTTTTTTTAAAACCAAGGATATATCTAATGGATTTGGTAGAAGAACCCTATAATGAGACCCTTAGATGACCTTCTAACGGCGTCTAGAAAAGGGATGAAGGATAAGAGAAGAAAAATTGAGATGAGGAGCATTTGTAGGGATCGTACTCCACTGTTCCATGCATATTCTTAGATCTTATCAATTAAGCTACTAACACGAACCATATAGACTCATTTTTTATACTCAAAATATTAGACTCTTCTACTATAATTTACAGTATTACGGTGGGCTAGATAATGATAACGAAAACTTCTGTATTTTCACATGTTACACTCTTGAGATTTTCTTTCTCTATTTATTCTCTCACGACAAAATGTTTTTCAGAAACTCTTCGTTTCTCTAAGGAACATCATTTTCTATTTTACATCACTTTTCACTACACTTTTTAATGTTTGTAATTAAGTGAGAGAAAGTGTAAAGAGAAAGTGATGTAATTAATGGTATAAAAAATAGTATAAAAAGTGATATGAAAAAAAAATTGTGAAAAAATCAAAATTGTTTCTCTAATTATATGCCCTTTCTGGTTGTCAAATCAATGGATAATTGAGCCAAATTTATCTTATATGCACCCTTCATTAGAGCAGGGCCTGGATATACCTTAAATAGTGGCCATTGGTGTGGTAGAAAAGAAGATAAAAAGTAAAAAATGGTTAGTAATTAATTTAGAATGGAAACTTGTTGAATAAGTAAACTTACACATTGTGTATAATTAAAAAATGGATAAGTATACTATTTATGATAATTACTTAATTTTAATCTATTTATGATAATAATTTAAGAGAGTGTATTTAGTGAGAAAGTATTTATTATAAGAGATAAGAAAAGTGAATTTTGACTATTAGATCTTACATGAATGATCAAGATTAAAATATAAATGCATATGACCTTTTTAAATGATCACATAACTTTTAAGTAACTTTTAATCTTGACCATCTATATATGATTGTATGGTTAAAATTTACTTTTCTCACCCTCTCATAATAAAAAATTCTCTCACTAAATATGCTTTATAACTTAATCCTAAATAGTTATGATAATAGTAGAATAACTTAATCCCTCTTCTTCTCTCCATCTCTATTGTGCGAGACTGAGCGGCCACTGTGAAGCTCATGCTGAGGCACCGACCACCACCGCATAATAGAGCAGTGGTTGGCGCTCATCCACCATTCGCAACACCTGTGGCAGCATAGAACATCAGCGATAAGTGAAGCTCTAGCACCCCCGCCTCCATTAGCGGTAAGTGAATCACCTTCTTCTTCTTCATCTTCTTTTGTGATATTCTAGTGGGACTGTTAGATGATGATTCTGAATTGATGCCTTGATGGATCGATCCATCATCCTTCTTACCTCTTTGCCGCCTCATCTCCAATTGCTCCAACAAACGTTTGCTATGTTTCCCGATTGACAATAGCGACCCGTGGCTATCATCGTCCTCTTCGTCCTTGTACCCTTTGTTCTTGACCGCACCTAAAACACAACAATCCAAAATCGAGAGAAAGAAAAATCCGAAAAAATGTACTATTGGTATGCATATAAAACAAAAAATTGATATACCTTGAGATAGCCATCGCTTGCATCAATTTTATTCTGCTTCAACTTAGTTGTGTGGTAATGGTATTTTTTTCACTTGTTATTAAGGATTTTTTTTTTAGTCTGGAAAAAAAATACATTTAGGAGTTATAAAAACATAAATAATATAATTGTTCAAATCAAGTCAAAAGAGCATTGGTAGAAGACTATAACCGAATACACTCACAATAACCTATGATCATAGGTCAACCAGTGGTGCACCATTATTGCAAATGGTGCATGGTAGAATTAGATATGACAAAATTATTCTTGTCTATAGGAATAGGAATCTACAAGGATTATTCACAATGAGGTAAAAGATGGATACACATTTAATAAATAAGGGTTGCGGTGAAGATTATAGTACCCGCGAGAATGGTAGAAGACTATAACCGGAATACACTCACAATAACCTATGATCATAGGTCAACCAATGGCGCACCATTCTTGCAAATGGTGCATGGTAGAATTAGAGATGAGACAATTATCCGTGTCTATAAGGATCTACAAGGATTATAGTACCCGCAAAAACAGAGACGATGGCGGGGATTATAGTATCTGCGTCACGGATACTTGCAAACTCATGAAGTATGCTTTTTTGTTTAATATATATTATGCATTATGATTTTTTTTTTTTTTTTGAGATGAAATGAATATATATATTTTTATTATTTTACAATGAAATTTTTTATGTTGAATGAGCTCATAATGATAAAACTTGTTAAAAAAATATATCATTCATGTAATAGTTATTTATATTAATTGATTATTACAAAATATATTGAATTTAGTTTGTTATTTGTAATATTATTTTAATTTTGTTAAAATTTTAGATAGTTGAATAAAATTATAATATACAGTGTTAAAGTTTATTTTATTTTTATAATTTTTAATATTTTATTTTAAATTATTAACTATACATATGATTACTCACTTGCCTATGAGAATCACAAGGACAAAATTTAATTTAAATTCTTTATATTCTTTCTATCTAGTTCTTAAATCAAATAATAATATGTGAATTTTTTTCAACTAATCGCCATTTAGTAATATTAAGTGTGTATTGTTGAATTGAAAAAAAAATCTATATGTCATTGTTTAATTTAAAAACTGAATAAAAAGAATATAAAAATTTTTATCTAATTTTTTTCTAAATCACAAATGTATAACCGTGATGAGAATGTGGGCAGGAGGCGGGCCGGCTCGTTGACATCACAAGGCAGAAGGCTCAATTCTATTAATTGAGGCTCCTGCATTAGTCTGAACACAAATCATAGAGCGGGATGCAGCGTTTTCCTTGTACATTTTTGCTTGCAAGACATTGAAAGCTAGAAGCCATCCACATCCACTTGGCGTTGCAAAACAATCTGCCGAATGTTCATACTTCAAGTGCTTCCATAAATAAGTTTTCTCCTTTTATTCCGGACATGTCTGAGGATTTCCTGACTCGTGCATGCATAGGAACATTGGGAGGCAAATTCTTCCTCACATAATGACATAAATACAAGCCATTCCTAATGGTGTTGTCTAATATACACTTTGTCTATCAAGATGTATGATGCATCGTGTGATCATAGTTATTGATTGTATTAAAAAATGCATCAATGATTATGATGAATAACTTGTAACTCATGATTTGATCTTTTTTTTTTCAGGTTGCATTGTTCCTTTTTTTTTAATTATACAATTATGTAAATATTATTAGTTATCATCTATAAGATTTTTAACATATACGAGTTATTTATGAAAAAAATATTTTAAAAATATATTATTATGTGTAAATATTACTAATTAAAGTCTGTAATATTTTTATTAGTTAAAATAATAATATTACTTTAAAAATATATATATTTTTAAAAACCCCTTACACTCCTACAAAGGAAAAATCGAAAGAGATTTTTTTAAAAAATATATATTATTGTATGTAAATATTATCGGTAAAAATTTGTAAAATTTTTTGCATGCATAATTATTTATAAAAAATATAAGGATCGATACAATTTTCTATGTGGTTCTGTAAGGGTTTTTTTTTTAAAAATATTATCAAAACCCTATAAATTTTAATTAGTATTATTTATACAATTGTACAACCTAAAAAATGAATAGTGTAACTTGAAAAAAAAAAATAAACAATGTACAACCTAAACAAAAAAAAAAAAAACTAAATGACTTGCAATAGCAAGTCATCTTAATTGGTGTACCATATACCTAAATTTAAGAATGTGTATAATAGTATCTATCTTATTAACATCTTTGGCTTGCACCAATTCTCAAGAGATTATGGTAGTTTATTTGATGAATAATTCTAAATCTTTATAATTATTTTTTTTTAATAATTATCTTAATTATTAAATAAAAAATATTAAATATTTTTTATATTTTTTAAAATATTAAGTACATTTAATTTTTTAGTTAATATTTCTTTTTAAGCATTAAAAAAATCATTAAAAATATGTTTTAAAAAAATTAGAAAACTCTTCTTTTATCAGTAGGATAAACGCAAACATGCGATTGCTCACACATAAATATTTATTATTGAAAGTAAACATTGTTGGTGTTTGCAAAAGGTTAAAACAAACAAACAACAAATTTTTAGGTTACATGTCTCTTTTATATTGTGTTTGGATGTTTTCTTATTAATGAAACAGAATAAAATAAATGGAAAAAGATTGGAAAGAGAATGGAAGAAATAGAACAAAATTATATTTCTTCTTACTTAGAAGATTAATAAGGGAACGAAATGGAACTCCATTATCTTATTTAATAGTTGACTCATAAAGAAATAGAACAAAATATAACATGCTTATTTGTAACTATAACACTGTGTTTGGATGATAGAGAATGAGAAAAAAGAAAAGGAAATGAGAGGAAGGAAAAATAGTTTTCTTTGTTTTAGAATTTATTAAAAGATAGGAATGGAAAGGACATCATGAAAAACTATTCCTCCTCTCTTCCTCTTAAATAACAAATTTTTATTCCCCCTAAAATTGTGGTGGAATTGAAGGGGGGAAGGAGGAACGAACTTACATTATCTTTAGATATTTTCTCATTAACAGAACGAAATGAAATAAGTAGAGATGAACTGTAAAGAGAATGGAAGGAACAGAATAAAGCTATTTTTCTCTTTGTTTGTAAAATTAATAAGGAAATAGAATAGAACTTATGAAGCATGGACATACCGTTTCTGAGGTGTGTTCGCGTGTTGAACACGTGTCCGCGTGTCGAACACGTGTCCGCATGTCAAACACGTGTCCGTGTCTGACACATGAGGACACGCGTTAGACACACGTGTCTTGTGTGTCCAAATGTGTCTAATTAAAAAGATTATTATTATTTGACTTGGACACGTCTCAGATACGCTCGGACACGTTTAGAACACGACTTGAACACAAATCATTAATAATTTTTTTTTAAAAAATTAGTTTTCGTGATTAACGTTCAATAATTAGTAAGCTCGTAACCTACCCAAACTCAATCATATGACTAATGTCCCAAACTACTATTTTCTCATACCAGTATTTTAAGTTTTATCTTTTCACACACCACTATTAGACTTTTAAGTTTTATCTTTTTACACACCACTATTTTCATCTGTTTCTTCTACCTCTGCTCGTACTAAGCCATGCACTTTGTGGTCATCGAAGCTTGCTTCACATTACTATTTTCTCTAATTAATTTTTTTTAAATGTACATGTACTTATACATAGTTAGTTATATTAGGAAAAATTGATTTAGGAGATTTTTTTAAAAAATGTTAATAGAAATTATGCTCCATATTTTTTAGGAAGGGCTTACTAAGTAGTAAATATTGACACATATGACATATATTAAGATATTGTAAATCTTAAAGCTTATAGAAAATGATATTAATGAATTATGAATCTTTTTTCCTAAATTTTACATTTATATATATACGTAAATCAAGTTCTTTAATTTACTTTGATATTAATTTATATATCATAATATATATATATATATGTCATGTTAGTATCTTATAATTTTTTAAATTTAATGTATCTTAATATCCGTATCCATATTATGTTTTATGTAAATATGTATTAGTGTTCAATGTCTTCATAGAATAGAATTCTTTATCTTATTTAAAAATTACTTCATAAAAAACTAAACAGAATATAATATATTTATTTTAAGTATATTACGCATAAAAAGATGACAAGAAAAATAAGTAATATAGTAAGACTTATGAAAACCATTATGGCCAATAAAAAAAGAAATATATTTTAAGTATTTTTAAAAAAGTATATATGACATATTCTTTAAACATTTCCTATAAAACAATTCACAAGAAATTTCTATTTTATTTTATGTGTGTAATTCTTTATTTTACCATTCATGCCAACATTTTCTTAAGAAAAATTTGTCCCACACGTTTATTTTATCCATTTTTTTCCCCTTCAAAATTATTCCAACTTATTCGTTTTTTTTTTTGTTGGTACTTTAATTTTTTTTTATAAACAGGTTTTTTGTGCAAAAGAGTAGGGTAGCAGAAGAAGCATTTGGGCTCTTATATTATTATTAGAGTAGTGCTATATTATATGATTTTTTTTTATAAATATTATTTATGAATGACATAGATTAATAAAAATTAAAGAGAAAATACACTTTCATAGTTAGACAAAAATAATAGATGAATAATTTGACAAAACACATAAAATTTGCAAATGAATCAACAGCGTCGTTTTACGGATCGAATTTGTTATGTTGTGTCGTTGGGTTCCTTCTCATTCTCTCGTCAGCACTCTGGTCACTGCTCCTTGTGTTTCTCCTTCTTCTTTCTCTTTCCCTCCCCACCGTAAAATAAGCTGCATGGACGCCGGCGGCATAGACTCCGATGGCCGTGAATTCAAGACCGCCGACGATATGTGGAGGGAACACGCCGGTGACCCTAACAAGAAGTCCCAGTGGTACCGTCACGGTGTCACCTACTGGGAGGTACCCTCTTTCTGAAACTCAAAACCATCTTCAAAATCTAAGCAAAAATGGAACTGGGTTCGCTTTTTCTGTTTGTTTTTTCAACTGGGTATCTGTTGTTGGAAGCTAATGAATCGTTAAATGAAAAAAAAATAAAATTGGATGGTGTTGTATGCTTGTAGTGACAGGCTTTTTTTTTTTTTTTTAAATTTTCTTTTCTGGGGTTGGGTTACTTTGAGATTACAATTAATTAATAGATGTTATAAAGTTTAGTTTTTATTTTTTTGGTAAGAGCAGGGTGTTGAGGCATCTATGGATGGGGTATTGGGAGGGTTTGCAAATGTGAATGAAGCTGATATAAGTTGCAGTGAGGATTTCTTGAAGGTTCTCTTGTCTGAACTTTTTCCAGCTGATGTTAGACACCAACCACTTGTTGCTCTTGGTACTCACTCACTATTTGCCTTATGAGAAAAAACATGATTATTGATGATATTGGTTTGTATCTTTTCAAATCAAATGAGATTTTAACTAGGGATTTATTGGATTGTAGTCTTTTTTCTTGGGACAGGTGGCTATTGTGTTTTAGTTTTTTTCTGCGTGTGTTTGGGAAAGATGACATTTGGTACCTGCTTTTGTTGAATGTAACTCATAAACTGCTTTAAATATTGAATTCTTAACCATGGAAAATCTAATCAGCAATCTCTTGAATTCCAGATTGTGGTTCTGGCATTGGCAGAGTCACCAAAAATCTGTTAATAAGATACTTCAATGAGGTTTGTCAGATTTACCTTCCTCACATATATATTTTCTTTGAGTCTAAGTTTACTGGCTAGATTACTTTCCAATTATCTTTTGTTCTTATCTAATTCATCAACTGATGCATATTTCAACTTGTTATTGGTGCTACAATTCTAATAAAAAGTCAATGGAGCATCAATTGTTTCAATGTTTCCAGTGCCAAGAACATTTGGTCACTTCTCTTGTCTGGGATTGTGTTTATATTTGAAAGGTAGCTTGGTGTTGTCATGTTTAGGAGACTTTTGAGAAAGAGAGACAACAAACTAAATGGAGATGTAGGGGGGTCATGATGCTGTTCCTTTCTATCCGATATAGTGTTAATGTAAAGGGAAATATAACGAATTTTAGAAGTTGTTTTCAGATACCAGATTGAAGCTGTTTCAGACCATATCATTGTGCTTTGGTGGCACTACTATTGTTATAGTTTAATCCTTCTTTAATGCATACCCTAGTTTGGAGCTCAAACAGCTAGTGGGTAATTCTCAAGCTATTTATTTTCAAAACCATCTTTGTGAGAAGCCTCTGTTTCTATGTATTTAAAGGGTACTGCTAGCCATAAGCCTAGCTAGCTTGGATTATACCAAATACACTCATGGGGTGGGACCCACCCTACCTCATGTGTGTATCAATGCAATCCAGCTTGGAGGCCTCCGGGATATGAAGCAATTATCCTATTCAAAGGGTTAGGGAGAAGAAGAAGAAGGGATTGTAATGCAATAAAGCATGGAATCTAAAACTAGGGGTGGCAATTTTTGACTCGACATGAGTTACGTAGGTTTGGGACCTTTGGGTTGAGCTTATATGGATTTGTGTCATAAATGCGTATAACCTAACTTATAAACAAGTTATGTTAGCCTTTTAGGTCAGACCATATAATTATTCGGGCTGTGTTCAGGTTGAGCATTTTAGTGCCATGGCCTTGTTCTGATAATGAAGAGATAATTAACTAATTGAACTTAAATATTTTCTATTTAAATTCGTTTTAAGTATCTAAGTGGTGGGCTTATGTCCTAACTTAACCTAACCACTAGAGGGATTAAACATTTGAGTTAAGTTATTAATTATATAACATGAATATGTTACCTTTTTTGGTTCATTATTTCTGATATCAGTGGCCTTACCAAATGTCAATGGCTGCACCTCTTTATTTATTCCTTTACTTGTGACTTGTTAAAGATGTAGTCTAGTTTTTATTTATTTTGTTATGATCAATGTGCCTTGCATGTGCTTTTCTTACATGTGTCTATAATTTATTTTTAAATTCAGCCCAGATTTATTTGTTCACTTTCATTCTTGATATTTTAGAGATATTTAAAGTTAATTAATCATCTTTTATTTTCTCTTGTTTGTTCTAAAATTCAGGTTGATCTTCTTGAGCCAGTATCACATTTCTTAGAGGCTGCACGTGAAACTTTGGCTCCTGGATATCATATGAATTCAGATATGCACAAAGCAGTTAATTTTTATTGTGTGCCTCTTCAGGTATGTCTACTTTACCTATATGTATATGACAGTATCTTTAGTTTCTTAGGTCAGATGATTGAGGTGATATAGGATGTGAATGTAGTGTGGAATTCTCATTCAAACATGTTACATGCCTACCTTATATTCCCCGAACAGTATGAGTAAATAAAAATAAGGTTGGTCATAGTATTGTATTAAGCAGCAGCAACAACAACAACAACTAAGTACTAACATATCATTTTAGAGAGAGAGATCACCCTTTTCTGATTGAATTGCATAAGAATAGCCTGTACATAAATGTCTGACCCTTTACGTCTGTATCTTATACTGATTGAATTGCATGAGAATAGCCTGTAGACTGTAGTACAATTAGACAGTACAGTTATATTACAATAAATGAATAAAATAAATAAGACAGCTGATATGTACCAAATTCCAATAAATAGAATAGCTGATTCTTTGATATTTGACTGGTGTTTTCCTGGCTTTGATATTCTGTTGGTTTCTTTCTCCTTTCTTGCTTTTCTGGTGTTGTTAAACTTCATATCATGCTGAGTTAGTGCATTCAAAATTGAAGTAATTGACAGTTACCAAAAATTTTGGAATTCGTTATATCTTTATTTGAGCTTTGATGTTATTTTTTAATTTTTTAATTTAGTTACCATTTTTCTCTTGAAATAGTCAAACTAGTTTTTCTTTATAATTACAAAAGTTAGTAGCTCAACCTTTAAATGGACCTCTATATTATGGATAAGCTTTTTTAACAGTCCAGTTATTTCTTTCCATATTTTCTGGCTGTTATGGGACAATATAAGTTTAACCAGGCAACATTTGGTGTATGTTTCACTTTTATGAACTCTCACATTTAACAAGTAAATAACTATCTCAAAATTGGCATTAATCATCAAAGAGATGTAAGCTTTGGGCATTGAATCACCCACATATTAGTTTAAGTACTCTTAGAGACCTTCTATAATAATAGTAAAATTCAATGGTTGCTCCCTCTCCTTACATCCTTCTCCGCTCCCAAAATGAATAAGTAAATATGTATTTTGTGGCCATTGGCACATTTGATAGTCTTGAGTAGATTTGATACTTGTTGGGCTTTAATAATTTTAGCATCACTTTTGGTCTATTCTTCAGTAATGTTATTGAGCACCTCTTGCTTTCCTTGTTTTAGGATTTTACACCGGATACTGGAAGATATGATGTAATATGGGTCCAATGGTGTATTGGTCATCTTACAGATGATGATTTTGTTTCATTTTTCATGAGGGCAAAGGTAAGTTGTCCTTTCTTTGATTAATGTCTGACTTTGTAGATCAGGGTATTTATTGGGAGTCAAGAAATACAGTTAAAGCAATTGATTTTGGATAAGGAAGGTTCTATAGAATTAAGGATTTACTTAAGGCTTCAGCTTTATCTACCAATTCTTCAGAATTACAAAATGTGTAATTGCATGATTGATGAAGTAATCTAGTTTATTGATTATTTGGTCTCTCTTTTTATTGAAATTGTTATTTTTGGTTCATGTTTGTCATATATGTGATTTGCCTTGCTGCTAGCTAACTTGCAAGTCTTGCAATGAATGAGATTACATAATAAGAATTTAGTGACCATTTCTAAAATATATATAATGTATACAGCTATCCGTTATGAAGGAATCCTTCCGTTTCTGTGCTATCATAAAATTGTCACTTACTTGCACTATGTTTAAATGGATTTGGTCATAGAAGAAACTGTGATCTGTATCTCTTATTCGCTAGTTGGCTATTCAGAAATATTTGATAATTTAGAAGTTTGTTATCTGTAATTTGTCTTATTGCTATTAAGGACTGAAGATTTGTAGCTGTCATAGGTTATCCTTATACATAAGTTCATTTAATTTGTAACTTTGTGATGGTTTTGTTGGACTCAAGCTATTTACATGTGTCAATTGATTGGTGGAGTCAATCATTTTTTTCTTTTTGGTAATTTGCATAAGTATGCAGTATTTGCCTACCGTTGCTGTTATCTCTAACATAATTTGAACTTATAAAAATTCTCACTTTCGTCCTGTGTTTACTCTGATGGCACTGACAAATACATTACTATAGGCTGGCCTCAAACCAGGTGGAGTGTTTGTCCTGAAGGAGAATACTGCCAGAGCTGGTAATTTGCTCTTTGTTGCATTTCTGTCTTTCCAGTCATGCTGAATGATTTATTTCATGCATTTTATTCAACTAATAGAATTTGCTCTGGCAGATTTTCTGAAACCTATACTTCTAACTTGATTGTATTTAGTTTCAACTTTACATTCATCTGCTCCTGTGTCCTCCAGACATGGAGAGTGCTGAGCAGAGCTATGAAGAATAACGTTTTAATAGATGGAAGTTGGAGCAACAATTTTGAGTTTATAAATGGAATGTTAAGATGCTAGGACAGTACCACAAAATAAATTACCTTGCAATGAGACACTGTTTGGCTAAGTTGTTATCCAGTTTAGACCAGTTCATGAGAAACCAGTAACCACATTGAGAACTGGTTATATGTTGAAACTGTGACCGGTTTTGTGCATAAAATAAATCTATTTAGGAATAGTGTTTCTGACATGACTTGCAATGTATTGGCATTGGGAACTAAGTTCCATGGATTCGGTTACGACAAAATTCTAAAAATTAGGAACGGGTATTGCAGGATATATTATATAGAAATATAAAAACATAAACAATAAAATAATTAAATTATAAGATAAACACAATTTTTATAATGTTCTAACTACAAGGTTTCAACAAAATTCCGTAGAGTATTTCAAGTAAGCAAAAATATATAAAGAAAACACATGATTTGAAGGGAGTAAGTAGTAGTTTGTTTCATTTAATAACAAATCAAACAACTTAGCAACAAAACTTGATGTTTTGTATGGACTAGTAACTTATACTTGAGTATTATCGGGTGCTTACTCATCAAGTGAGTATTGGGTAAGTACCCATGTGTACCCAATAAGTACTGATACTGGATACGTACCTGGTTTGGTCACGGCAACCATTTCAGAGTATCATAGATTGGGAATTTATTTTGAAGTGATTTCCCTTGGTAAGTTGGCCAGCACAAGAGATTTTCTTCTTTTTGTTTTTCAACTTTGTTTTTTCAAATTTAATTTTTAATAAAGTTTACATTGAGTCATTGTTTGAAAGCTTATGCACGATTGAGTGTTCCTCAATACTATACTTGCAGATTCATTATGATTCCTTTATATGATGTAATTTACTTAATTTTCTTTATCATCCTCAGTTAATTTATCCTTGCATCTTTCATTTAAGCGGAGGTTTAATTTTTGTTTTGAATCTCTGTTTTCCTGTTATATGCCTTACAGGATTTGTGCTTGATAACGAAGATCGAAGTGTTACAAGATCTGATTTATACTTCAAAGCATTATTTTCTCGATGTGGATTGCATGTTTACAAATCAAAGGTAAACCATTGTTTTTTTCATTTGGAAGACTAAATGTGCCAGCTAAGGTTCAACCGGCCTCAGGAACCAGCAAGTTCCTGGGGAGGCCTCCATAGACCATACTAAATACAAGGATTCTTTATGATATATTTTGTTACGTTCTTATTTTCTTTATCATTAGAAATAAACCAGAACACTGCTTCCTGGAGATACTAATTTTTTAATTTAAATAGGTGATACTCTACTTTTGACTAGTATAATCAACAGCATTTTGAAATTTTTTTGTTCTCACCTTTTAATACTTCTTCCCTGCCCGTACAGCATGGTAAATAAACAGACAAATCAAAACCAAGATGCTTTTCTTATATCCTTTATCTACTTGGTCCAGTACGATATTTTTTTCTAGTTTTTATATTTTTATTATTAATAATGTATATATATTTTTATATTTTTTAAATATTATTTATTATATGTATTTTTTTATTATTATTTTTACTAAATTTAATATTTTTAAAAATAATATTAACAATATATACATCTTTAAAAAAATAAAATGATATTTTTTCCTTTTTTTTTCCTTGTCTTCCATCTCTAGATCTAAATATATGAATTTAAATATATGATGAAGATACATATCTTATGTTACAATTAAAGTTACCTTTTGTTCTGTTGTGTGCATATGTCATCATTCTACCTTAAAAAAGTAGTCCCGCATGCTGATGCCCTTTGTTACGTACTTTTCCACTGTGGGGTGCTTTGTCCTGTCTATTCATATATTTATTTCTCTTGGATAAGTATTTTCCACTGTGGGCTGCTAGCTTTGTTGTCCTGTCTATTCATATATTTATTTCTCTTGCATATAAGTATTCACTGCTGCAGTTTTATAAGCTGCTTTTGCGTCCTATCAGGATCAGAAAGGATTCCCCGAGGGATTATTCGCTGTGAAGATGTATGCATTAACTACCGATGCTCCAAAGAAGGTTCACCGCACTAGATCTAAAGCAAATGCTAATAGACCTAGAATCATCAAGTGATTAGTTTGTCTTGTAGTCTCGAATATCTGTCAGAAACCCATCTCTTTTGTATTCATTTGGGAGATCCATGTTATATTCTGATCTTGAAGTAAGTGTTAATTTTGTTTATCTACGTAATCATTTCATTAAGCCATTGATCGGCCTGTATGTAAAATGCAATTTTCAGTTATCTCTACTCTAGAACTGCCAGAGATTTCTTACATCACTTATAATCTACCAATTAGATTACATTTGTTTGTTAGTCCAACATGAGTTTCCTCATTGCTTTATCCTCTTGACGAGTTAGCATATAGTACGAACAGACAGCAGAGCCCTGATGGCACTTCAAGATATTTTATTGCGTTTATAATACTAGCTCAAGGTTGAACAGTAGAAAAACACAAAAAATGAGCGCCAAAAACAATATATCTATTTATACATTAACGTATTATCTCACATTTTTTATTGCTTTCATTGTCTGATTAAAATTTATTTTATTTTATTTTTTATATACTTACATCGTAATTATGTTACATACTTATAAACGGGGAGTGTATAAGTCTTCCAAATGTGCAAGAAACATTTGTCCAAAGGAAGATATGTATCGGTCTGGGTACAGAACCTTCACAACTCCTTCTATCATTATCCACAAATTCCTAATCCTCAAAACAAACTTTCAATCTCCAAAATCAACGTTAATGTCCCCAAACTTTGACATTTCTGTGCACTAGTTACTTACACACATAGGTCGTACATATATTAATTATAATATTATATGCTCCTGGATCTCAAGGAGAATTACCACCGCCAGACGTAGAATTTAAGTGAGTCCAAATTTGGAACTTACACAGATCTAAGAGTTGAAATTGACATGGAGGAAGAAACCATAATCATATTAATATAAGAATTTCTTGATTAATTATTGCCATTAAAACCACGTGGGACTTGAAGGACAAACACATTATCCACTACCCTTTATTTGAAAGCGTAATTAAAAACTAACTAGAGATTAAGCCCCCTTGGTCTTGCAGCTTGGAAGCGGAGACCCACACAAGCACTTATTATGAACATACGAATACACATCGAACCTCTGCAAGTTCCCACCCTGCGGAATCTCACCACACAAATTATTATAGCTCACATTCAACTTATGCAAATACTTCAACGCCGTCAACCCCTCAGGTAACTTCCCATATATCCGATTGTTCCTCAAATCCAAAGTGTTCAAGTTCTTCGACAAGCCCACTTTCCCAACATCAAAAGCCAACTCATTTTTCGCTAGGATTATCTTCTGTGTATTCTTCTCCGACCCAAACAGCACTGACGCATCACCCTCGAGCCTGTTGTTGAAAAAGTGAATTTTTGAATTTTACCAAATGATAAAAAATGTATACAATAAGTTAATAGTGAAGTTTATATAAACTAACTAATAAAAATAATTTAACTACTTATTCCGTCTCATTATAATTCTCTTTTTAAAAAAGTTATTTTATCTTAAATTATTTATTATTTTAGAACACGAATAAAATATTAATTATTTTTTTAAATTTCATTCTTAGTATTTATTATCTCAACTTAATCAATAATTATATATAATTTATAATTAATTAATTATTATAAAAAATTAATAATTTAATCATATTAAATTATATATTTTTAAATTTAAAATTATTTAATAATTTTTTTAATCCTTGTAAAAAGTCTTAAAAGATAAATCTCTATGAAACATTACCTAGATTGTAATTAGAAAAATACTATGATCATATTCATTTAGATAATTTTTTTAATATTTATTTTATTATTGATTTAAAAATAAATATTATTAATATATTTTTAATAATTTTTTAAAATATATGAGATAAATTAATAATAAAATAAATATTAAAAAACATGTAAAGGAGTTAACCTTTTTCAATTAAATATGCTATTACCTGTTCCTCGACAAGTCCACAAACGACAGGTTCAGCTTCGCCAGCGTCGCCGGAATCTTTCCGGAAAGGCGGTTGCGGGAGAGAGTGAGCGAGGTGAAGAGCTTCGAGAAGTTTCCGTACGAATCCGGGATTGCACCGGTAAGCATATTACCGTCGAACGTGATTCCGACGAGGTTGGGGAGAACAGAAAGCGAGGCAGGTAGCTTGCCAGAGAGGTTGTTGTAGGAGAAATCGACGGTTACGAGGTTTTTGAGCTGATAAAAAAAATTAGGTATGGAACCGGAGACGTTGGTGTGGCTGATATAGAGGTAACGGAGTTTTGTGAGGTTTGTGAGGGTTGGAGGAATGGGGCCGATGAAGTTGGGGATGCGGTAGATGAAGAGCATGGTGAGGAAAGGGAGGTTTCCGATGGAGGGAGGGATGGGGTATGGTTTGGGGAGGTTGAGTTCGGAGAGGCTGAGGTCGTTGACACGGTAGGTTTGGGTGTCGGCGTCGCAGAGGACACCTTCCCAGGTGGTGTTGCAGCAGTCGGTGGTTGGGTCCCAGGAGGAGAGTTGGGTTGGGTTGCCCAGTTGTTGCTTGATTTGGAGGAGTGCTTGCTTGTCTTGTGGGTTGCATTTTTGAGAGAGTGATGGAGTGGGTGCTGTGGAGAGACATATGATTAGGACTAGGAGGAAACATGCTCGGAACATGATTGATGTTGTTGCCATTGTTTGCGAAAACTGTTGGGTCTTGAATTTGATTTTGGGGGTGATGCAAATGGAGGGGCATGATGTTGGTTAATATATAGCTACACTTGCGGTTGCAGTCGTAATTATGATTATGTTGTATTTATTATAATTATAGAGAATTATGAAAAAATATGATTGATGTGTTCACAATTACTTGTGATATGATTGTAAAAGTCACAAAAATTACAATATTACTGTTACAATTACGATTAGAATCGCAATTTAAAACAATATGTATGAGTTGGATCTGGATGTCTCAGTCACTCCCTGTTAATGGATAATGCCATGTCTCCTTCAAGTGATTGAACTTTCAAGTCGTAGTCTCTCATGACAGCTCATTGTTGGTTTACAATTTTGTATCTAAAATAAACAAGGAAGAGAATTTCTATTTTTAAATTAAAAACAAACTTACTTTAAAACTTTATTTTCTATTTTATTATTGCTTGCACTGCCCTAGTAAAAAGCGAGAAAGAAACTTGATGCAGCAATTGATGACCAACTCAGCGCTTTCTTAATGCTGATAATCATTTTTATTTTCAGTAATGTGTAATCATAAAAAATTATATCTTACAAATTTTATAGATATATATTTCATGGCAATCATTCTTTTTTGTATTTCTTTATTTTTCTTACTTCATTTTTTGTAAGTTTGCCGCAATTTTTTCTTACATCGTTTTATTTTTTCTGTATATTATCCAAGAAAGATGCTATGATAGCAAGAGATTTCACAATTCAATTCAGTAAGGAAGAATGAGAAAAGACTACAACGGCCCCATATTTGTCGTGGGTCAACGATCCGTGAGTGCGATCCAGCTGTTGTCTTTGACGAGTTGTACCTGTAGTTAGCTGATTTATCACTTTGGGTCCTTGACGGTCCTGGTTTCCTTTTTCGGGTATAGCAAGATGCTAATCAGGTCATTCAGTTTTGGAGGAGTTTTATTTTATAATCTTATTTATTTTTAATTATATCATTTTTTATATCATATAAAGTTAATTAATAAGGACTTATTTGATATATCATATTAAATTTGATAAGATAAATTAATATAATATATTATAATTTTATCAATTATTTAATATAAATATTGTATTATATAAATTTATTTATCAAATTTTTTTATACATTAAAATAATAAATAACTTAATCAAGCATTAAAATAAGATTATGTCTGATTAAATTTTAATGTATAAAAAATTTGTTATAAAGACTTTTTTATTACAATTTTAAACACCTTGATATCCCCAACCATTATATATTAGATCTTATACTATCAGGTCTTAAATTATTAAACCTTATACTATCATATCTAATATTATCAGGTCTTATCATATCTTTCATATCAAATGAGTTATGAGTATGCAAAAAGTTAATTAATGAAAAATAAAAAAAGTAGTTAATAATGTATATAAATTAGTTAATGAAATCACACTGAAAAGATTATATATTTGTACATATTCATTAGTTAATAATTTATATTTTATTAACTAATTTTAATGTGATATTAAAAGGAATATAAATATTGTTTAAAATAAGGTAATCATTATTTTTTGAAAAATTAATGATTTTTTCTACACTACAAATATTGAAATATGACTTCCGGTGGGACATCGTTTTTGCATGTGTATCGCTCCGGATTTATAATGTATCCAGATTTGAGTAATTAGCATCATATTACTAATTAAATAATTATATAAATTATTGTATTACATAATTATTTTTTATTAAAAATAATAAAATATTAATCGTTAATTAATTTATATAATTTATGTAGACAAAATGACAAAATTTACATAATCATTTCCAGTGTTAAAATAACTGTACTCATCTGGTTTTTTCTATTGTCAACTGCAGGCGGTGCAACTTGCAAGCAATTCAAAGGTGGCGGGTGCACACAGTTTTCCGTCCGAGAAAACTTCAACTATTTGTATTTTGGAGTTATGTACAGGGACCGAGCTATTTGAAAACAAATTAAAATTATTGTATTTAACATTATAAATAATTAAGACTTTTAAAAGTTTCCAAAACATAAATTAACCAGAAAAAATATACACTATAGTAATATATAACACACACACTATAGGCTATGTTGGAGTCCGAAATAATTTATGACTTTTGAGCTATGAAAGGAATCATCCTTTATGTGTGGATGAAGATGAACACATAAAATAGAGAGTCAATTCTATTATTATTATTATTTGAAATTGTTTTTTTCTTTTTATGTATGTAGATTTTACTAGCTTATTCTGCTTACCTGAACCATAAAGTATACTAGGGACAACAATATGTAGAGAGATTCTATGGATTCAACGACTTCAGCTCCATCCTCTGAAGTTAAGCTGAAGTAAGCTTCAGATATTGTTGCATCAACAGGGGCTGGCGCTTGCATGCTTGTCTGGACGAAAGCTCCACCCCAAGTACCACAATTTTTATCCTATTCCCAAATTGCATGCATCCCAATATGATTCACCACGCTACATTACTCTGCTCTGCTCTCGCTATAGCCCTCACTAAATTTATATAATAGAGGTTAACTATCATGTATTCATTCATATAAAAATATATACAAATTTATTAATATTTATCTCTTTATTTTTAATTAAATAAATATATTTTTAATCCATAAGATTATGTAGTATTATTTATCTTTGGATTACTATCGAACCTTTTGTTATTTATTAAAAATATCAATCAAGTTTTTCAGAAGAAAAAAAAGTTTTCATAAATGCTTGGCAGAGGAAGCTGCATACTCTCCCCGTTTTCCCTCTTTCATTTGTGACCATCAAATAAAAAAACTAACGTAAAAAATTCAAATAAAAAAACTAAAAATATCAATTCCTGCAGTTCAACAATATCACTAGCAAATAGCGTGGGCAGGTTTCAGGTTTAGAAATATATTTAATATTAAATTTTGTTTTAAACATGCATTAATAACAAAGTGAAAAAAATAATAATAAGCAACCATGAAAAAAAGAGTGAATAAGTCACCAATTTTCAAGACTAACCCCGATAATTTTATCTATTTTCAATAATATCACTTTTCATACCACATAAAATTAGTTAATAAAATATAAATTTATAATTAATGATATATAGAAGTTGATTAATGAATATATAAAAAATTAATTAATAAAAAATAAAAAATAATTGATAGCATATATAAGTTATTTAACCGGATCTAACTAAAATGATTGCATATTTATATATACTTATTAACTAATAATTTATACTTTATTAACTAACTTTTATATAATATTAAAAAAATTTGAATATTATTTAAAATACGATGATAATTATTCTTCCCATACAAGTCATACAAAGAAGAGAGAGAATAAACAACCATAAAGTTAAACATATTTTTCAATTACAAATACATTAAACACTTTATGTTTAATGTAAAATTTTTTATTTTAAATTCTTAATAAATGTGAATACTATTTAAAATTTTCTTATTTTTATACATATTAATAATTAAATAAAATATTTAAATAATAATATAAGAGAAATATTAAAAACATATTTTTTATTATATTTTTTAATACATTTTTTTATTAAATTATGTCACATATTAAAATATATATTTAATCTTAATTAATATATAATTAACTCAATTAATATTAATATATAATTAATAATTTATACATCGTTTTATTTTTTCTGTATATTATCCAAGAAAGATGCTATGATAGCAAGAGATTTCACAATTCAATTCAATAAGGAAGAATGGGATAGAAAAATAATTATTTTACACTCTTTAAAAAAAAAGTGTGTAAGTGTTATTTATATTATATTTAAGAGATATAATTAAGTAAAAAAATAAAAAATATATATATAATAAATAATATTAAATAAAATATGAAAATGAATATATATAATATTTGATGTAATAAAATAAATGTTGAATGAGATACTACACGGCGTCACGGCCCCATATGTGGTAGGGTCAACGATCTGTGAGTGCGATCCAGCTGTTGTCTTTGACGAGTTGTACTTGTAGTTAGCTGATTTATCACTTTGGGTCCTTGACGCTCCTGGTTTCCTTTTTCGGGTATAGCAAGATGCTAATCAGATAATTCAGTTTGCAGGAGTTCTATTTTGGAAAATTAATGATTTTTTCTACAGCTCAAATATTGAAATATGACTTCCGGTGGGACATGGTTTTTGCATGTGTATCCCGGATTTATAATGTATCCGTATATGAGTAATTAGTGTCATATTGATAGTTAAATAATTATACAAATTCTTATATTATATAATTATCTTTTATTAAAAATAATAATATATTAATTGTTGATTAATTTATATAATTTATGTAGACAAAATTTACATAATCATTTCCAGTGTTAAAATAACTGAACTCATCTATTTTTTTCTCTTGTCAACAGGTGGCGGGTGCACACAGTTTTCCGTCCGGGAAAGCTTCAACTATTTGTATTTTGGAGTTATGTACAGGGACCGAGCTATTTGAAAATAAGTTAAAAATATTTTTATTAACCCAAAAAATTAAAATATACACTATAGTAATATATAACACACACACGTAGAAATTTCTATAAAAATGCAATATAGAAAACATTTTTATAACCCAAACATTTTTATAGTAATATATAACAAACACTATAGAAAAAATTTCTATAAAAAATTATTGCTATTTGATTTAAATTTATAATATTTGATTGTTTTATAGAAATTTTTCCAGTCATATATAAAGTTGTGTTTACATCTCTAATAATTTTTTTTATTAAAAATTAGAAAAAAATGAAGTTACAGAATGATATGTGATAACAAAAGAAATAGCGCCACTTTATAAACTAGGGGACAAAGTGATTTTCACGAACTAATTGACCGAACTCATCTTTTCATTTTTCTTAAACAAAGTTTGCATGAAATCACGTTTACAAAACACGTAGTTTATGTACACAATTATTATTATTATTATTACTATTATTTTGATAAGGTACACAATTATTTCTTTGATTTGCACGTGACCTTTACCAAAGATTTGGCTTTCGAGAGTCCTCAAATTCAAAAGACATTTGGCAATCGAAAATTATAGATTTAAACGTTACCCCAGCATGATTATCGCCCATAGAACCATTCGCTTAGCCTCCCAAAAGCTAATCCCAATAACTATACCTTTTAAAATGGACATAACTCTCAGAAAACAGCCATCAATGACACAAGTTTGTTTCAGGATTCTGTGTATCACATATGGCGGTTTGACGTTAATTTGACTGAACAAGGACAAGGGCAAGCCATAGAGTTAGACCGTAGTAATATTAATATATACCCATGCAATATCTTTTCACAAAGACAAATTGAAGCATCCCACTCCATACTAAACATATATAGCTATATACAAACCAACACCTACCCCCTCTATTTTTCTCACCCCAAAATCAAATTCAAAATACATAATCAATTAATTGCAAACAATAGTAACTTGTTATTTTGTTTGTCAATACCTTGTATTTCGCTATAATTTCTATTAACTTTGAGGTAAATTCGTTTCATTCTTTTAATTCACAAATCATCAAACATTTAGATACGTAGGCTCCCAAAAATGATTTGAAGGCAATTTCTTATAGTTGTTTAATTTTTGTTTAGAACTAAATTTTAAGAGTTTCCTGAGAAGGTAAATATGGGTAGACTTTTTCGTGGCGCAACTGCAATAGTATAAGGAGAGAGAGAGAGGTGAGTACATGCAAAAGATACTCTAATGTTCAAGTCAATAGCAGCTCGAGGAGGTTAGTGGGCAATGAAATTAATGCATACATTTGTCCTCTTTGTTAAGTTTTTATATAAAGACATATGAGCGTGTAAAAAGTAGAAGAGATCTAAGCGTATCAGAGCGTATTGCACTTTGCTCCCTTGCAGTGCAGAAAATTGTTGTTCCGTATGATCTGTCCCCCCTTCCGAGTGGAGTGGTGTTTCCTCTTTTCTGTCAGAGTGGGAAGACATGCTTAGTGGGCGAATGACTCTCTGTGCATTACATGTCTGAAGATCAGCTTGACGAGTCAGGTTGATCTAATTTTCTAGGTCCATATCCGGTTTAGAATAATTTCCATTGCATATGGTATAGCTATAGTGATTTGCTTTTGGAAGGCTAAAAGGATGGTTCTATGGGCATAATGAGAAATGTTTTTTGTACACCAAAATTTGCACATTATATCTACATTATATGTTAATATAAGAGAGATGTCAAATCATCATGTATGCGACTGTAACATTTCTGTGGTATACAAAATAATTTTGTGAGTGAGTTAAATAGAGTTAAATATATTTTAGTTAGACGAATAATAAGAATATGTCCATAATCATGTTTAGGACTTAAAGGTAATCTACAAATCTATGATTTTATATTGCCAAATCTATTTTGAATTTGAGGACTCTCGATCGAAAGCGAAGCTAGCCTTTTGTAATGGTCACTAGCAAATTAAACAAATAATTGCGCTACGTCTTTTGGAAATATCATTTGACTCACTTCATGCAAACTTTTGTAGTCACTCTTATAGAATGGAATTAACTTAAACTTTATTACTGTTGGAGGTGAAAATAAACAATTTGGTTATTCGATGGCTGGATGATGATGTTGGAAGAATTTTCTAAGTGTTGAGCCGACGGAAGTGCTGAATGGTTGGAAGACCCAATGCAGCCACTAGATATTGATGTCGGACAAGTAGTTAATCCGACAGAAGGGTTGCATTTCCAAGAGATTGAACTGATGAAGAATGTTAAAATGGTTAGAAGTTGGTTCTGTCGGGAAATTGAGGAAATATTAGTGGCATAAACGTGTCAAAATCCTAGGATGTCAATTATTTTTGTAATTTATCTATAAATATCAGCATTCACAATGTAAAAAGGAGGTTATTTGCTGATACATAATCCTAAAATCTCACCCGAGCAGATTAACGAATTTTGATTCAAGTATGTCTTCCCTTTTCATTTCAAGTCATTTAATTTAATATAATTTTCTTTTTAAATTCCTTTACTTTTCAGTCTTGTTCTTTAAATTTCTTTACATGCTTTCCTTTAATACTTTCAGTTAATTTTCTGCATTTAAACTTCTTGTTCAGTCTCTTTATTTCTTTACTTTTCAAAGCTTTCCTTTCCAAACTTTTGTTTATTTCTTTAAATGTACATTAAACTTTATTTTATTTTAAGTTAATTTTCAAAACTTACGAGATTACCACATAACTCTGAACCCATATTCGTTTGATAAATAAATAAATTTGATCTGGCAACAGAGAAAAAGTAACCGAAAACAAACTCTCCATAAACACATGACAATCATGACTCTTCATCCCAAACAATCGTAATTGATTCATGTCTACACATCTGACCAAGTTTGAACCATAACCATCTGGCATTTTTAAATGCTGCACCCATTCACAAACAATTTTCTTTTACTCTTTTGTAAAAGTGTAATTAGCCTTTAGTTTCATGATCTTACCATTTGGCAAATCAATAAACTCCAATTCTTATCTTTAACAATATTCTTTTAAGTCCATTCTTGCCTTCACATTATCCTTTGTTTTGCCCTTAACATCCATAATAGTGTTGAATATATTATCAAATACATTTTTCTCAATATGCATGATATCTAAATTATGCCTAATTAAATTATCCTTCCAGTATGGTAATTCCCAAAATATGCTCTGCTTAGTCCAATTATGATCAACACCATACCCATGGTATTTGCACGACTGCATTTCAGTTATTTTACTAAAGGCACTAACAATCTCACTTAATTCATGTCCAAATAATCTTGGTGAAGGCAAATCAGTCACCACAGTTTTCTTCTTAAATGCATTTTTATTTCTTCTATACATGTGATCAACATGCAAGAATTGACGATGACAGTTAAACCACGAATTTTTTCCCCCATGTGTCAAAGTGAATGCCTTTGTTTCATTCATACAATATGGACATGTTAATTTACCAGCAGTCATCCATCTAGACAACATTCCATATGCAGGAAAGTCATTTATTGTCCACATCAATGCAGCCATCATCATAAAATTTTGTTTGCTTGACACATCATAAGTTAAAACACCCGCTCATAAAATTTTCAGTTCATCGATTAATGGTTGTAAATAAACATCAATCTTGCTCTTGGGATTATTAGGACCAGGAATAATGCGTGTTAGGAACATGTATGGGGCAGTCATACACATTTATAGAGGCAGATTATATGGAGTGACTATCATAGGCCAACAAGAATAAGGAGAAGAAGATTGATTATAGGGAGTGAAACCATCGGCACACAAACCAAGCCTAACATTTCTAGGATCAATTGCAAATTCAGGATATGTCCTATTAAAATGCTTCCATGCTTCACCATCAGATGAGTGAGACATCTCCCCCTCCTTCCTATTATTTTCAGCATGTCATCTCATATGTCCAGATGAACTCATAGAGGAATACAACCTCTTGAGCCTAGGAATAAGAGGTAAATACTGCATTCTTTTCACCAGAACTTCATTGTTATTTCCATTACTAGTTTTACGAAGTTCGTATCTTTCAGCACCATAAAACCTACATTACCTAGCATTATCATAGTATAACATACAGCCATTTATACAACAATCTATTTTTCTTGAAGTAAGCCCGAGTTTAGCAACCAATTTTTTTGTTCTATAGTAATTCAGAGGAATTAATGATCCTGGTGGAGCAACCTCTCCTAATATCTCCATAAATGAATCAAAGCACGCATGCGTTACATTATAATCAGATTTGAGGCTTAACATTCGAACTGTCAAGGATAACTCAGAATGAGTTTCGCAGCCAAGCCATAATGGCTGACTTGAAGCATTTAATAGATCATAAAACTCTTCGGCCTCTGGATATAGAGGCTCCTCAACACTCTGTTGAAAACGACTCCTAAAATTCTCAAAGTCTGTTCTAGCCGCATCACAAATCATATTTTGATATCTATCAACTACGTCTTCCTCCTCTAATATAGAACTATTAACAGTGTTCACATCAAAATTTATATCTACACTAATTGGATCAGGCTCTTCCTCTCGATGATCTTTCCAATACCAATACTTAGGTTTGAATCCTTTTTTATACAAGTGAACTTTCACAATCTCAGGTTTCAACAATTTCCTACTATAACACATCAAACATGGACACCTAATTGTTCCTTCACTTAAGTAATGGGAAGATCAACATGCATAATTCACAAAATCTTCAACTCCACATACAAATTATTGTGTAAGTCCTCTACGACCCGAATGAGTCTCATTATACATCCATCTACGATTTTCTGAAGCTACTATTTTCTGCAATGATAATTTTACACTTAAATCAAAATACAAAAATATAAAATGCACAACAGCATAATTAATATATTTTAAAATTATACTTGTATAAATATTTCAATCCAAACAACTATTCTTTCCAAAATCTTAATCTCTCTTAACATGGTATGACCCTATCCCATTCAAGAAGACATTTTTTCAGCACTTGATTGATAGTACTCACAAAAATCACACATCATATACTTGACAAAATTTTGGCAGTATTTCCCATTGGTCTCCAAGTGCACGACTAGAAAGTGGTGACATCTACCACGATCAAGTGTGCACATAGAGAACAAAAGAAAATGTTGCACAACAAAATTTCATTAAGTATATGGTATGAGATTTAAGGAGTAACTATAATCAAGTGAAGGAAAAGTTTCTTCCCAAACTGTCCAACTTGGACAATTCAAGATTCAATACAATGAGCAGTATCTTCAAAAAGTACGTGTGCTCACTAATATTGAATCTCAAATGGGAAACTAAGGCTTCACTCACCAATATGATTTGCTACATGCATCAAATATATTACAAAGATAACAAGACCAGACAGAGTTATAGTACATAGCAATAATCAAATGAAAATTAATGATGGATAGATAAATTTTCTAAATCCGGTCGTGAGCATGTGATCAAACTCTAAATCTACAATTCACAATGACCCTCATGTTCCTAAACTGCTTAATCACATCCCCTCAAGAATTACCCCAACCATCTTCTTAGCAAACAAGTCATTAGTTCAAACACAAAATCAACATCAATAGATTACTACGACATTAAGCATCTTACAATACATAAAAAAATGAAAAGCAAGGAACAGAGCAAGCAATGAACAGTGGGGTACCTAGTTGGTAGGTGGCGTCACGTGGACTGGTGGAGACGTGGAGCAGTGGCGGCCGGTCGAATGGTGGTGCGGGTCGCGGGTCGGTTGCGCAGACTAGTGAGTCACCCGGGTCGGGCTCGCGATGGCAGGGGTCGAGGTGCGCGGCTCGAGGTCGAGGTGGCAATGCTGCGAGGTCAGGGGGTCGAGGTAGCTGGGTGGGGGTGGGGGTCGGGGTCGGGGTCAGGGTTGCGCTAGCCAGTTGGTGGCGGTGGTGGCAGTCGGTGGGGGGTTGCAAGGGAGAGAGAGGAAAGGATGTTGAGAATGAAAAATGGCTCGGACAAATGAGAATAACAGAAGGAAAAGGAAGTTTTAGATCTGGTTTGCGGTGGATTTCTTGCAGCGAATTTTTCACCACAAATTCATTTTTTTAATTGCGATCGTTGCAAATAATTTTTAATATTTTTTATGAATTTTTTATTAAGTTTATCAATTTTGCAGGCTGATTTTTTCACCTCAAATTTATTTTTTAAATTGTGACAGTTTTTTGCTGCTGAATTTCTGCCTCAAAAAAGTTTTGATATTTTTTTATAAATTTTTATTATGTTTATATATTTTTCGGCGAATTTTTCTGCCGTAAATTTATTTTTTAATTGCAGCAATTTGTTGCAATGGATTTTTTCACCACAAAATTTTTTTAATTTTTTTACAAATTGTTTGTTACGTTTATCTATTTTGCGGCCGATTTTTTTGCCCCAAATTTTTTTTAAATTGTGACAGATTTTGGGACGGATTTTTTTGCCACAATTTTTTTTAAATTTTTTTTATTTATATCCCAAATTTTTTATTATATTTATTAATTTTGCGACAGAAAAATTCACCGTAAACCTTTTTTAACCAACAAGAAAAAAATTTCACGATGAAAATGTTGTCGAAAAAAATTTGCAGGGGACAAATCCGTCTCAAAAATCCATTGCAAATGGATCCTCCGCAAATTGAGACGAATTTTAAACCGCCGCAAAATTCATCGCAATTGCAGTAGATTCGAATCTGCCACAAAAAATTTGTCACAATTTTGCTGTTTTCTTGTAGTGTCTATACTTTCTGCATCTCACCGCACATCACCGTCGTTGCACAGTGTCACCTCCACCTTCAACCCCCTCTCACCACCTCTCACCACCGTTGCGAACTGCAACTACACCTCCCCACTCTGCCAGTGTCACCGCACCAACACTGGCTTTCGGCTCGACACGTTCACTGCGCGCCACCCCCTCTGGTCGATCACTATCCAGCTCAGCCTCAACTCCTCCCCGAGATCCTGACACATATCCTCGTTGTTTGGATACTTGATCGGCGTTTGAACCGCGTCTTTTGGGTCGAGCAAGTCAACCTGGAATGACGAGCACCAGAACCACCCAGTCATAGTTTCGATCTCCACCACCCTAGAGAGGATGAGCTACTCATGGTGGAAGAGCTCAACGATGGAGATCAATTTCGGCGTGCGATCTGGATATGCACAGGAACTGTGAACAGTGGCGATGGGGAAATGGTACGATAATAATGGTACCATCTGGGGTCATGGCAGCGAGCCTTCTTGTCAGGATACGTGAAAGGGTAGTCAGTCCAGTCGTGGCTACGGCTGCGGGTGCAACACTAGACCTTGAACTCATACATGTGGAAGTGGTCAGAAGAATAAGGGTCAGAATCATCATCGGAGTCTACCTGCATGTTGTTGTGGGGAAGGTATTATTGAATAAATGTCTTGTCGGAGAACATGTCGACGGCACCATCATAGGTGGCGGCGACAGCGGTGGCACGATGGATGAGGAGCTTCCTTGGTGGCATGTCAATGTACCTAAAATATTTTTTGAGGGAGAGGAGTTGGTAAGGAGGGTTGAAAAGTAAATTATTAATTTTAAAACTATGACTTGTTGAACAAGTTCCAAAAGATGATTCTCAATTATATATATAAAATTTTTACAAATCAATAAAAAAACATGAAATATTCATATTCAAAAATATTTTAAGAACATATTAAACATTTCTATTATTAGATCCATAATTTTAGCTTGCCAAATCTCTTTTGACTTTGACGACTCTCAAAATCTGCCCTTTTTATAGGCGGTATGTATAAATCAAACAAATAAACATTATAAGAAGAATATTAAAAATATATTTTTATTATATTTTTTAATATTTTTTTATTAGATTATATCATATATTAAAATAATATTTAAATTTAATTATACATTACTTAAAATTAATTATATATTAATTAAATTTAATTATTATTTTAATATATAATATAATTTAATAAAAAATGTGTTAAAAAAATATATTCTTAACATTTCTTACGTTGCATATAATCTACGTGCACATTTGTGGACAGGTGGGCAGCGTTTGTGTTCTATGAAACTCAGTTTGAGGTCTTCATTAACAGTAGCACTGCCATCTGGTTTAGAATTTTGAGGCAGAATTGATTTTGCATTTCGAACACTATTTTGGATGTTAATAGAAGTTACGTTTTTTTTAATAAAAAACTTAGTTGCATGTAAATTTTTTTAAAAAATAACTTCATAACATTATTATTATATTATTTTAATAATATTTATCATATCTTTATTATTAATTACACTTTTTTTCCACATATTCAAACAATATGATTTCTACTAATGTTACTTTGTAGATAATAGTTTCTAAATATCAAATATTATTTACAAATTCATTTCTTAACAAAATCAAGTTTACAAAATCAATTTCAAGTAAAATTAAGTTAACAAAATCCACTCCATACACAAATCACGTCTTTTATAAGGGTTCACTATGGTGTGTACGTCATTTTACAACGATTTTGAAGAAAGTTACATATATTGACTATCACTAAGTTATTTGATAGCAAAGTCCTTCGCGAAACCTGCTCTGCTAGGGTTCCAGTGCGACTCTAGACCGTTTCCTGGCAACATCTGATTGGTTGGATGGGTGGAAAGATGCCCAGGTTTCTCATCTCTTTTCCTCTCACTTAGATTAAGAAAATAATCATCTTATATTTTTTTTAAAGTGTAGATATTATATATAATTTTAAAAAAATGTGTGATTGAGAAAAAAAAATAAAAAAAAATAATAAATAATATTAGATGAGATGTGAAAAGTAATATATACTCTCTTTGTGATAAGAATATAAGAATTGCTTAGATTATTCTCCGATTTTACTTGACACTGAAGGTGGGAAGAGGGTTGATTTGGGCGAGAAAAGAAGAGAAAAACCTTTTAGATTTGAGAAAATGTGGACAACCCATAATGAATGTGAAGGGGTTATACTTTCCGGTTGGAGAGATTATTCGGATGCCCAAGGTATTTCGGCAGTTGTTCAGAGGATTGGGTCAGTTTCTGAAATGCTGCAATTTTGGAATAAATAATCTTTTAGTAATATTGGGAAGCAAATTCAGGATGCCCAGAACAAACTGAAAGAGCTTAGTGCGAGACTACCAAGTGAGGAGAACATAGAAAGAATAAAAGCTCTCAAATTGGAGCTGAATACGGTGTTGCACAGGGAGGAAATGATGTGGCGTCAGAGATCCAGAGTGAGATGGATGAAAGAGGGTGATCAGAACAGTAAATTATTTCATGGCCGTGCCTCAGCAAGAAAAAAGAAAAACAAGATCTCTAGAATCCAGGAGAATTCTAATAGGAAGAAACTCAACTCCATTTTTTATATGGATTATATTTATTTTATTAATTAAATTATAATATGTGTATATTAATATTTTTTTCTTATACATTAATATTTTTTTTATTTATTTTTATAAAAATATACACATATTATAATCTGATTATAGAATGAATATAATAAATATAAAAAATTGATCTAAAATTTGTCCAATTTTAATATTGATCTCTGAAAAAGAAGTATGAATGGACCTTTGAGCCAATGATTTATTGTTAAATTAAAGAGAGTTTTGATTTGGGCCAACAAGTCGGGTATTGGCCCGGACAAGTTGGTTTGTTGAATGTAGAGGATATTAAGGTTGGTGAGCATGGTGATGGACTGAGGGATTGGGCCTATGAGGTTGGGGATCTTGGTGAAGATGAGCTGGTCCAGGTAAGGGAGGTTGGCAATGGAGGTTGGTGATGGATGATGGGTGAAAGTGGTTGTTTATATAGTTAACTTGTTGTAGTGACATGTCTTTATAACTTAGTTGACCATAGACAGCTCATCATTGATGGCTATTTCTTAGAGCTGCGTCCGTTGCTAATGGTATGGCTATTGTGATTAGCATTTGGTAGACCAAGAGAATGGTTCTATGGGCGATCGATAATCATGTTGAGGTAAAGTTCAAATCTGTAACAATTTTAGATTGCCATATGTCTTTTGAATTTGAGGACTCTCGCGATAAAGCGAACTTTCGTAAGGGTCACGTGCAAATCAAACAATCAAACAAAACATTGTGTAAATAAACTACGTCTTATGTAAATGCCATTTCAAGCGCGCAAACTTTGTTAGAGATAGATAAAAGGTTGAGTTTGGGGGCAAATTAGTTCGTTGAAAACAGTTTGTTCCCTTTTTTTATAAAGTGATACTTTATTCCTTGTGATTTCTTCTCTTATCACATCATCATCATCTTGTGATTTTTGTTTTCATCTAATTTTCAACCAAAAAAAAATGTGTTAAAACTACCAAAACAACTTCATAAATAACATAGAAAACCTTTTTTTTAAAATCAAATATTTAAATATATTGTTTGACTTCATTTTTGTCGAAAGACAATTCGATCTCCGTTAGCAATATGAGAAATGAATCTCTTCCTCTTAAGTACTTTCAAGTACTTAATGATTTGAATCTTAAAATGTCATAAAGCAATTTCAATTGAACAATATAAATAGTTTGTAATTGCAGTGTGAAACAAAGTGAATAATGACAAGAGTATTGAAAAATGGAAAGTATAGCATACAAGGGATGCAATAGAGCAGAATGAAGCAAAAGCAATAAATAGCAATCGAAAAGAATAATTTGGTAAATGAGCAAGAATGTAAAGAGCAATGCAACAAGATTAAAATAGTTCAGCAACAATAAATAGTAATGTAATAAAAAATAACATGTAATTGAATTAAAGCAAGTAAAAAAACAAATAAAATACTAAAGATTAAACTTGCAGAATGATAAACTTAACTGAAAAGATAAATTAAAGCAAGAAAAGAACAAGTTAATATAAATGAAAGTAATTAAAAGAAGAACAAATGATCACAAACATCACTTAATCAAGAGATGAAGAGAATTGCTCAAATACAAAGAAATTGAATGATACTTGCATTGAAAATGTAAAGATTACTGAAAGAAAAGCAAGGTGGAACATACGTGACTAATCCCTTTGAAATTCATGAATTGTCAAAGTAATTTTTGGATATGTGAGAGATGTGTGCAAGTGATTTCTAACCATGCTAATGCTTTCACTTCCGTAAATATTTATAGATAAAAAAAGTAATTATTATTCTGACAGGATCTTGACAAGTGTATTTGTCTAAAAATAACTTTATAATCCTGACAATGACACTTATGTTATCTGAGTATTACATTATTAACTGCTAATAGCCTACCAAATTCAAATTTAAACCTATCATTTGAATTTGAAGTTTTAAATTCAAATCTTTAACTACTTCAAACCGTTGATAAGTCCCCCTCAAATCATTGATAAACTTGCATCCATCCTTGCAATCTTGAATTTGGTTAAGTGTTTAGTAGAAATTTCTAGTCTTCAACTCCTCCTTTCATCTTGATTTCATGTTTTGACTCGAATCAAAATCTTGTTAAGTAATTCTCTCAATTTCCAAAAATCTTAAGTCTATCTTGAATTACTTTTAAAATCAAAATCAAAGACCTTTCGATTCATTCATGAAATCGAAAAGATTATTTTAGTACCAATATATATATATATAAGCAAATAAATAAATTATCAATGATTTTCTCATGTTGTAAAACAATATGCACAATCTCAATTGAGATTTGGCTGCTGTGGTAACAAATTTTTAACATGTGTTTTCCTTTAAAAATTGAATGGAAAAAACCATAAGATGGTTATGAGCTAATGGAGGAAACCAAAAGAGACAAAGCAAGTAGAGCTTGAAATTAACAGTTTTATGCATGATAAGAATCTCATAATTATCAACAAGCTACTTATATACGAGTAAAAATAAATGGAAGTAAGAGAGGACCAAGAGTCGATAAATAATGTACATAAACATGATATTTTCATTAAAATATTGTAATTTTTTACTCATTTCCTTCTATCGATGGCCAATTTACTTTAACTCATAAGAGGTCTACGTCATAAAATATAAATTTCAGTCACTAATAGCTGCATGTGACCAAAGCTTTGCCTGTCCACCGGATTTCTTCTCTTTGTATTCTGTTTGGAGAAGAGAGCACACAGGCTTTAATTAGGGCAAAGATACTTGCATAAATTTTGTTACATATGTACAACTTGGATCATTTAAAACAAGTTACAGTAAAACTACAGTATTAATATTAACCAATGATTTGTATGAGAATATCTAAAGAATATGTGAGTATAAGTTTATACAAATATCATTATTCTTTTAATTAATTAATATAAACTTCCATTACCATAATAATTGATGTACCATATATGCTCTATAGTTACTGACAGTCACTCATAGATGCCTCTACCTCTTGTAATTAGAATTCTAATTATTTCGTCATGGTTAAAAGCCTTCTTTTCGAATTATTTGAAGAATATTTGCTTCTGAATGGGCCATACTCTTATCAAATTCATCTCCCTCATACCAATAGGCGCTTACAAGTTACAACTGCGAGGGCAAGAAGAGGTCTAAATTTCACTATTGTCAACACTTGCCACAGTTGAAACCTTCAACATATGGCAAAGGAAGCACAGTCTTTTAAATCAATGAGATTCTAACTTAAAATCAATTGATATTAAGTAAAGTGGTCTAATAAATATATAAACTGCACTTAAAAGATTGAAGTAGATGATGTGAAACTCTTAAGAGGTTCTTTTGACTCACAATGCCTCTTGCCTCTTTTTGTACTACTCTTTCTTCTACTATTATGCACTAAGCCATTAACACAGAGTTTAGATCCATTTTGAGGAACATGAGTGGCCCAAGTTCCTTCATTAGTGAAGGCACCTTACTGGCTGAGTGACCCCAAATCAGACCTAACTATTGCAGGGAAACCACCATGACCAGCTAGATGAGAGAGTTAGAAGGCGAAAACAATTTAAGGGCAGCTACCGCCGTATGCCTTAAGTTATGCATCTGTCTGTCATCAATCAATTGATGACTCCCATTTCTTTATTTTCAAAATCACGAACTACAGTCACTCCCAACAAGATCAGTTGCTTCCTTATTAGTTCAAATACACCATGATTCTTATCGGTCAATCAACAAGGTAAAGATATGGGCAAATTCTTTTAAGACTGTTGTTCCCTCTCCCCTTTGAAGTGACTTCATTTGTAACAAAGCGAGTGTGAATTTCATTTAAGTTTATGGATTTGACAGGACTTAAAGTCACCAATAGTATCCAACAACTTGAGCAAAATAAAAGTTGTTTCCATTATCAATAGAGATATGTGGCTTGTGTTGAGGGCAGTGTGACATTCTAGATAGAAGAGTTGCACCTCCACCACAGGTCGACGCATATCATGTGCTAATTATAACATGCATTATTTGACATGAACATGTACAGGACCAGTTTATTTAAGAGTGTGGATACATATTATATCAAATCTTATTATAGTTGCATACATAAAAAAAAAAATCTTATATATTATATTTGGGGTAAAAAATATACTTTCGTCTTTTAATTATTATTATTTTTTCCAAAGTCGTCGTTTAACTAATTTTTTGTTCTAAATTAGTTCTCTAAATTATTAAATGAACATTACGCTTTTCTGAAAACTAACTCTATCCAACTCTGTTAGTTCCATCATCTTAGGTGGCAAAATGACACTAATGCCACGTAGGAGTTAGGTGGAATTAATCCGTTAGTAGTATTAATAGAAGTAGCTTTTAGAAAAATATTATGTTAATTTAATAACTAAAAAATTAAATTGGAAAAAAAAAAGTTAGAGGTCGAATTTAAAAAAAATTAAAAAAAAGTTAAGAGGACGAATATATCTCTTTTATCTATACTTGGTCGGTGAATTTCGATGGTAAGAGAGGACATGTCAATAGTATATGATCAGTGGAGTTTCCAGAAAGGAAACGGTTAATTTTCTTGAACTTTTAATACAAGAGAATATTATCTATCGAAAATCTACAAATTTTTAGGATTTGAAAATAAAAATGACACATGACAGCATAAGTTTAATAAGTTCGTCCTTATTAATTTTCTGATAAATAACACTGAAGATGTCCGTTCTTGTTGCCAATTAAATGAAGTAGAAAAGGCTACAACAGAAACGTACATAAAACTTTTAATAGAATAATAGATGATATCAAGATTTTTATATATAGCTGTAGTTCATATATGCTAATTTCATGAATAATATCATTCTTTTTATATTTTTGAATTTTCACATGGCTCAATGTTATAAGTAGTGTAAGAACCTACGATTAAATCTTCTGTTGTTATCCGAAGAAGGAAGTGGTAAAAAGTGGATTATCTTAATTTTTATGGTGGGACAAAAAAAAAAGGATTATCTTTGCATGTATATAATTAACAACACTTGTAGACCAAATGAAAATATATTTTTCTCATTTGTGTTTGATTATTTTCAGGAAAATTAAACTATTTAATACTCACAAGGGTAACTTAAATAATACTTAGTGTGTGTTTGGGATAGTTATAAAAATTAAATTATTTTAATAATGATTATTGTATAAAATTTTTTGTTATAATTGATTATAAAAAAAAATTTATGTTTAGATATGTTAACTAAAAAGTAATTTTAAATTAATCTATTTTATTTAGATAGTATAAAAAAGAATCACTTTTATATATTAAATTATTAAAATAGGTATAAAATAATTAAAAAAATTATTTAATTAAAGATAAAATAATATTTACATATCACTATTAAAAATAATTCTAACAATTTTTTAAAAAAATGCTCAAATTCTAAATTGTTGTTCAACAGCTTTTTTCATGTAAAAAAAACTATTGACTTTTTTAACTTTGAAATGCCAAACATATTACTTCTAAAAGTAACAGATTAAAAAGTAATAAAAAAAAAAAAAGGCTGAACCAAATATGTATAAGGGAGATGCAGTTTCAATACCAGAGCAGTAATTAGTCTCATTTTCAATGGGTGTGGGAATACTCTTATAAGGAAAAAAAAAAGTGTTCAGCACAATCATCTACAAATTTAATAAAATAATAAATGGGTTGAGCCCTTCCATCCTGGGTCAAGGGCCAAATATGATGGGCTGAGCTTTGTAGACTCTGTCCATTATGGGTCAAGAGATAAATGATGGGCTGCCATTCAAAGTGGGTGTCATACGGGCTTGGGGCCCAGGAATTTGGCCTTATGGTCCCCACAAATCATATGTTCCCATATACTTGTTTATTTACCAAAGGTTCTTGCATGTAATTATTTGTATATTTGTATATATAGTGCTTGCAACTTGCATGCAGCAGAAATTTTCTTCACATAACACATTAATTATTTAGTTCAAAAAGGGCAAAAAGGTAAAAGAGCACAGTTTACACAAATAAACTATAGGCTCTTCAAAAATATTTATGGATTTTGCTTATCAACAAATTCATAAAATATAGTGTGCGTTCAGACAAAGTTACAATTTTCTATTTTACAATATTCATGTCGTACCTGTAAATAAGCATAAAATAAAGAATAAACATTTTAGATTCTTAGCTGCCACAAAATATTTTACCTCTAACATTTCACATCCTTGGAATAGTTGCGGAGCCCAAGCATTTTAGCTATTACACACGCAAACCAACACATTTATTTTGTATAATATATTCCAAATTTTGTAATTTAAAGCGATTGAGGAATCTATAAATATAAAGCTACAAGCACAAGTTGGGGAGCATGCACAAGCAAAATGATTAGATGCCATCTTCGTTTTGCTGGACTTTTTTTTATCTTAAGAGAAACTACCATACTAACAGACTCAATGCAATAATTTTCTTTGTGATAAATAATAGCATTAAACTTTAAAATTAGTAACTAGTGTAAGAAACATATCAAGTAATCATTAAAAAAATAAATAAATAAATACAAGTCGATGGATAATGAGAGAAAAAGAAACAGAAAGCCGAGGAACCAAAGCATGCATTTCCCCTCATGTCACACATCCCTAGTGATGACTAATATTAAAAGTCAAGCTTTATATTATGTTATACAATATACATTTCTTTTAACCCTATTTATTCTTTGTCATCTTTCATCAATTTCATCTACGCGAGGGAAATCTCAAATCTCCAAACCCATTTCTTCTTTTTTTCACTTTAGAATAACCCCACATGACCAAGGGGAAGGCTTAAAATAATTTTTCCCACTTGAAAAGAAGAAGGGGCTAGTCCCATCGTTTTATGATAAATCTACTCACTGAGCTTTTGAATCATGTCTCTAGTGAATTGTCCATTGTTTTAAGTGTTGAAATCTTCTGTTCCTCAGCTTTCTGTCCCATCCACTAATATTCCAAAACGAATATGTGGGACTCGTTGGGTTTTGCTTCCAATCAAGCAGCACTCCCATAGTCCCATTCTTCACTCCACTAATTTATCTCCCTGACTGTTCTGGTAAATGACAAAAATAAAGAAATAAAGAAATAAAGAAACAACTACAAGAAAAGTGGTATTATCTCAAATCTCCCCGACATGACATATTTTTTAAATAGGATGAGAAAGAGCATGACCTTCACCATACCAAAAGAAATTTAGAGGAAGATTATAAGGTCTTTGTGAGGGAGGTGTTGCTTTTCAAGGTCTTATTATAGTTTATAACCTTCTCTAAGGTTCTTCTTTAAATGGGGTGGTATTTGGTGCTGTTATCTCCGGACCAGTCAAACAGATGGAATGGATCTAAAGCCTTGGATTCCCTATCATCAACTGCATTAAAACCTTTAGGAGACAGTAGGTTCAGTGAGTCAGCTTCTATTTCTCCCAGTTCTTCAAAGAAGTCCTCAAGTTGTTTGCACTTGAGCTTAGATGGCATGTAAGGGAGACCATTACTCATGAATTCTCCATCATCCATCTCAAGTTGCCTATCTATGCTGTTGATCTCTTCCTTCACAGCAGCAACAACTGGGGACACATTGCTGTCACTGTTGCTCTCCTGCTGCTCTTCCTGATCTGGCTTTGTTGTTGTGCCCTTTTGGTGCTGAGTGGTTTCTGAATTCTTTGAAGTAGTAATATTGTTCTTATTGGATGGTTGGGATCGGGTTGAACCAGCCAGAACATTTCTTTGAGTTGGCCATGGATGGTTGTGCTCTGAAGTGTAAGTAATGACCAACATGTTTGGGTCTGTCCTGCTCCTCTCAACTTGTTTCCTTGCTGGGCAACCCTTTGAGCTGCTGCACCTATAATAACCCCTAGATGTGGTAACAAAGGAGATGGATAAGAAACGTTACAAACACCCAAATGAAAATGAGAAAGAGAAAATTTCATCACCAACAATAACATATATCAGATTTATGTTATTTGAATATTTAGGATACAACACGCAGATGATACTTCATTTATATCTATATACGGTATATTCTTTCGAGCTTTATAATCGTTATATGATAATATCCAATTACATTCATATCAAATACGATATTCCACATAAATATTATATTGGGAGTGTATAAAAAATATTTTCTATAACATAATGTTACATACAAAAAATAATTGCTTGGGTATATGAGAAATTGTCGTGCTTACGCTACTTATTGCATTATCTCTTAACCATTTCATCCAGTAGTTCGTTAACACATATAAACACAATCTTTAAAAAAATTGGTATATTCTTAATATGAGTTTCACAACTTATATATATATTTAATGTAAGTACAGTGAATTTATTCCAATATAAAATTGGCTAAAGAAAGCTTGTTGAATGGGATAGCTTTATGCCATGCTAATTGATTTTTAAGCCTCAAAGTGTGACCATATAACTGGTCAAGAAATAATGAAGAAACACCAGACAAAAGTTTACAATATTTTGCGGCGTTGCCCATAGTTTTTATTATTAAAATACCTTATCCTACCTAGAAAGATCACACTAATTAAACCAACTTACCTTGGATATGGAGAACCTTTAATGGGTTTCTGACCATATTTTCTCCAAAACCACAGATCAGAAGGAACTATCTCTCCACTTTGTCTGCTGTTTTGAGCTGCTGGTGCTGGAATACAAATCGACTTCTTTGCCTGGCTCTTCCTGCAATTACACAAAAGTATCAATTACTTAGTTCACACTTAACTTTAACTAAACAAAGCATAATATCTTAAAAGTTTAGTCTTGTAGTAATGTCTATGTAAATACATGTGAAAAGATTAAAAGAAATGCATAATAATATATATGTAAAAAATAAGAATATGATAATTAAAAAGATATAGAATGTTTAAAAAAAAAAAAGAACTCCATTAAACCAGGCTGTTTAACTTTTAGATTTGGTTTCCATTGAAATAGTGGACATTTTTGTGGCCAGCAAAAGGGATGTGGTTTTTATCTGATGATCACAGGAATAGGACTTTTCAGGTGGGTTTGGAAGAAAAGTAGTTTAAGATAAACTTCTTGAAAGCTCAGTCTGTGACTGTTATTGTGACACCCATGTAGCTCTACTTTTCAGGTAGGTTAAAACCTATGAAAAGCCTCGATGCTGCACCATGTTTAGTCTTGATCACAATGAACTGTTTCCCACCTGAAACAGATTAATATACCTCTTTGTTCTCAGGAACCAGATGCAGTCAACCAAACATATTTAGAAAGCAAAAGAAAAGAATTAATTACCTAACCAATGCCAAACCCTACTTTATCTCCACCTCATCAGTGATGACTCATCACCATGATTTCATGAAAATTCAATTTCCAAAAAAATGTATGTGACTAATTCCCTTTTTGCAAATTTATGATGCCAACATGAAATTAATCAACAAGTCTGAACTTAATTCTTTAACTCAATCCTTGGAAGCTGTTCTCCGTTTAAGTCAATTATTCATTAATTAATTAACTAAATTAATAATATCTCACCTTCTCTTAAGACCTTGATTCCGTGGAGATGAGATCTGCACTCTTGTGTTGTCTAACAAGCAATGATCTTTAGAAGTGTTAGCATTAATCATGTTGCCTGAAACCACTGCAGAAGGCTTAACTACCCTTGGTGAAGCAGCCATCACTGGGGAATCACATGACGAGATGGGTAACTTAGCATCGTGAGAGATCTGAGTCATGTTTAACAATATGCTGTTACAAGGCCTTCTCATATCATTCTCAACGATCTCTTGTGCCAAAACAGAAGTATTACTACTACTACCAATAACACCACCACCAAAACAAGTAGCTGCTTCTTCCAATCCCCCAGAACTGCTGATTTCAGCAGAACTTGTGCTGTTAAAGTAGGCAGAACCATACATATCAAGCTCATGTAGAAAGGGATCTCTGATGTTTGAGAATGGATCACCAAAGTTGCCTCTAGGGTCTTCCAAAACAGAAGAGAAACTCATGGGATCAGAAGAGAACTGCCAGTGATGATGATCATGAGAGAAGGGAGCAGGTTCAGATGATGAAATGGTGCCTGTGCTGCAGCTGCTGCCATATGATGCACCACTAGCACGGATTATGTCAGTTAAATCACCTTGAAAGTTGTCCATCATTGGGCCAAAGATGCTGCACATAATTTTCCTTAGTGAAAAAGCTTCAATTAGGAGGAAGGAAGTGTCATATTTTGGAACATGGATTGCTTGGAACCTCTAATTTGAAGACTTTAATAGACGTAAAATTAGACATGCAATTCTAGGAATAATTTTGTTGTAAGTGTGTATGCGGTTTATAGGTTTGATTAAGAGGGTATGAGAATAAAAACTTTCTCCTGAGGAAATGGATTTTTTTTTTTTTTTGGCTATTAAGAAGCAACAAAAAGCAAAGGAACAGGTTTTTGGAGGTTGAAACTAATTGTTGCTTCCTCTAACTAAATAACACACAAAATAAAATGGGTTCAGAGAGAGAGAGAGATAGGAACAGGTTTTTGGAGGTTGAAACTGATTGTTGCTTCCTCTAATTAACTAAATAACACACCAAATAGAATGGGTTTAGAGAGAGAGAAAGACGCTGACTTTTCACACAAAACGGCTCCATTCCATACGCAACAGGAGAGAAGGAATTTTAAATAATAAAAATGGTAAGGACTAATAAAATAACTGTTGAGGTGGGAGATTTATCAACCACCATCTTCTAAGGTTAAAAAATTAACGCTAAGGACTTGACCTATGGGTATATTAATATGTGGATATATGAGTACGCATATAATTATAATAAATTTTAGTTATGTTAATTTTTTAAAATTAAATCATAGAAAATATTTTTATAAATCTTTTTATTTCAACATAAATTATCTACTTTTAACTGAAACAGAAAGATAAATTATTTAATTTAAATAATTGAAAAAAGTGTGCTACTGTTTTTGCTAATTAGTAGGCATTCTCTCTCTCTTTTAATCGGAGTTAAAAAACAAAAAACAAAAAAAGAAAGAAAGAAAGAAAATATTACAGAGTGGTCATTTCCCCAAAACAATTGACAAGAAACAAAAGAGGTGGCAAGTAGCCGCATTTCTCGGAGAAACGTTTCGAACCATTCAATCTACTCTCCCGTTTCTTTCTTATAAAGAATGTTTTGAACATCGCAGCTATGTTTTTTATGTTTCTTCATTCTCACAACTAAAGCAATGCGATTCTTTCAATATATTTTTTTTCCTCTTACAGTGAAGAAGTTTTAAGGACAAAACTTGAACTACATATGTATTAAAAAAATGTTAGTTCCTCAATTCTTAGACAGAGAAACATATAAGGTTTGTATTAAGCGTCAAGTCAGTATAATGTATAAAATGATCCAATTACCAAAATCTAAAATGTAAATTTGTGAAGAAATTGAGTGTGTACAGCATTCTCTAACAATATTCGTGTTTCTATTGCTATTGTTTCGGTACAGTGTTCAGTGAGGCTTTAGTACACTTTTTTCCTTAGTACTTGATTTCATATTTAAAGCAATCCAAATCATAAAAGAATGAAAAAGTAATTGCCTTCAACTTTTGAAGGTTTCTTGAGCTCTCTATATCCTGTTTGGTATACCAAAATTTAGGTAAACAGGACAAGTATATATAAATATAATCTTTCACATAACAATAAGACAACTTATCTTGGCCCCTTGTAAAAATTGATAGTACGTGTGCTATATTTATAAATAAAGACTTTTAAACATGAATGGACATGTTGGAATTGGCCTATTTTCTTTTTCTATGACAATAAGTGGACCTATATCAACTCGAATGGCAAAAAAGTCTGAATTATTTATAAAAGAGAAAAGATGGCTGCATTGATTAAAACAATGTTACATATAATTAAAGTTAACTTGAAGGGACGCATGAAAACTGCCATCATATATCGCATAACAAATTTTGATCACAATATCAATATATCATTATGTTATGTTAGGAATTGAAGTGAGTGAAAAGAAGTCTCACTTCAAGAAAAAATAGTTTAAGTAAGAATCAAATAAGTAGAAGAACTCACGAACTTAATGACTCAAGGTTTTAGATTAAGATACAATATCAAGACCACTATTGTGATTTTTCATTGAACTTATAACCCATGAAAGAATAACATAGCCCATGAAAGATGATTTCCCCAAGTATTTGGGCTCCCCTATCCCAACACGTGGTATCAAAGACAATGATTGGTTCTCTCATAGTTGTTATCGAGCTATGAACCACAGAAGCCCAAGTGGAGTAGTAAGCGTCACTCTAGTTGAAAAATGGGTCCATCACCGACCCATGTTGTGGAGAATTTGTGTGTGAATGACTCACACTTGAGGAAAAAATTATTAAGAATTTAAGTGTGAGCGAAAAAAAGTCTCACATCAAGAAGGAATAAAAACATGAAGATCATATAAGTACATGGATTTATGAACTTAATACATTAAAATTTTGGATCAAGGTGTAACATAGCCTATGGAAGAAGATTTTTTCAAGTATTTTAGGCTCTTATAATTGATGTCTCCATTGAAGAAGAAGAGATATGAATTACCAAAGCCCAAGTGGAGAGTAAGCATGGCTCCAGTTGAAAAATGGGTCCGTCACTAGCCCATGTTGAATATAATTTGGATGTGGATGACTCAAACTTGAAGGAAAAATTGTTAAGAATTTAAGTGTGAATGAAAAAAAGTCTCACATAGAAAATGAATGAAAAAAATGAGGACCATATAAGTAGATGGACCAATAAATTTAGTGTGTGTTTGGGATAGCTGCAAAAATTTGATTATGTTTAGTAATTGATTATTGTATAAAAGCATTTTGTTATAATCAATTATAATTGATTCATTTTTATGTTTGGATACATTAGCTGTAAAGCGATTTTAAGTTAATCTAATTCGTTTGGATGATATAAAAAAGAATCGTTTTTATGTATTAAATTACTAAAATAGGTATAGAATGATTAAAAAAATTATTTGATTAAGGACAAAATAGTATTTACATATCAAAATGTAAGGAATAATCTATAAGTAAAATCATGGATAAAAATCCTTTAAAAAACTTTTATTTTACATTGAATTTAGTGTAAAAATTGAAATTTAATTTTACCAAACATTTTAAACAAGTTTTTTTCAAAAAAGTTAAGCGGTATCAGCACCAAACATGCACTTAATGTTTTAAAGTTTTAGATCAAGATGTGGTTTTAAGCCCACCACTCTCCAAAAATGATCTCACCAAATATTTTGGACTATCTTGTCCCAACACATTATGCATGAAAAATATTACAATTATATGTGTCCAATCCTATCCCATTTTGAATGCAACCCTACATTTCAAATAAGCTTAAGTATTGCACATTTTAATCTTATTATTATACTATTTTTACACATTAGTATAACGAATAATAACTTAAACTTAATTTTGAAATAATTTATTTTATGTTAATAGTCGTTTAAATTACTTTATTTATAAATAATAATAAAAAACTTATCAACACATAATAGCAAAATACTAATAAATGAAACATAATTATATATAGTGGAGATGAAAAAGTGGTGTAATAAAAAGCGATAGAGAGACTATCATTATCTAAGTGGAAAGAAAAAAGCATAAAATAAGTGAAAAATTAACTAATTTTTGCTTTTTATAATATTGAAAACGTTTCCTTTTTAGCTTGATTCTGAAACTACATTCCCCCACTTTTCCCCTACCCTTTTCACAAACGAGATATTAGTAAAACGATTATGTCCAAAATGCACCTAAAAACTTATGGTGCATCCATACACCACAAGTTATTAGGCGTTGATTAAATTAAAATATGGGCAACCCGCTAAACAGGTTATGAGGAAAGTTTGAAATTTTGTCCTTTGCTTTTTTTTTAAATGCCCTAGTAACATCCTTCCCCCTCCCACTCTTGTTTCCACAGTCGATCCAATTTTCCTTCCATGTATGTTGTATGTCTGCTACTGATATCCTGCTCCTAGAAGAATTTAACAAACTAGCAATTACTTTAATTCTGAATTGCATGGAAAGCTCTTACTAGTTAATGAGATTGTGAGTTACGAAGCTGCTTATGTTCGTCCGTAACATATTATAGACGTAGAATTATGCACGGTAAAGAAATAAAATTACATTGTGATTAATAATTATAACTTTTGACTTAATAAAGAATAATTATGATTTTTTTATCACATTTTTCTCCTACATTACTTACTACTTCGTATATATTGATTACATTATTTTCTCTACATCACTTTCTCTCATTTAATCACAACTATTAAAAAGTGAATTAAAAAGTAATGTGAAATAAAAGATGATATAAGATCATCATTTTCCATTGAAGAATTTTGTAATTACGGCTTTGTCTTTTACTTTTTGTGGGTCATCGTCTGTATATACGTAAGATAATAAACTTTAATTTTTATTAGGATTTATCTAAAGTATGGGATCTAAACATAAGATATTGTAAATTCTTAACAGATCCAAACTGCATTATTTTATTCTATAATGTCATTTTAATGAATACACTTGTTATGGGTAGAAAATACATCACCTAGCATTAGTGGCCCGGAGCTCAACTTATGCACATGTCTTTAATTATGATAAATAATTTAAATTCATATTAAAATAGAAGCACAGAAGTTAACTTAAGGTGTAAAGGGATATATTTTTCTTAGATTCAGATCATTAACCCTTACAAAAGCACACACACCACAATTGGTAGAAACTTTATCTCTTCTTGTAAACTTTGACAAAATGTTCAAATTCACATAACAATAGAATTCCTTTAGAGCTATAAAATTATATAGCACAATATAAGCTAATAGAAAATGCATATCATAGTTAATTTGGCAACCAAATGTGTACTTCATGCATGACAGAAAATGGTCAAAAGTACCTTTTGTTTTTTTTAATACGTACCCATTTTTTAAAAGCAGGTAATAATCCCTATGTTTGTTTATACTATAAGTTATTTATATAGTTTTTCAGTACCAAAGATTACAATACAAACGGTACTGCTTGATCATATTCTCTAATATTAATATGATCAGTTTCGAATATTCTAAAGTGAAAGGTATATTTTAACGAATAATGTGAGATACGGTATCACTCATACGAAAATTAAGAAAATAGATTTTCACAAAATCTATGATTTATTGTACGAATACTTATATTTTATAAAATATAGACTGTTAACTTTTCTAAATGAGTAATCTATTCTAAAGCAATTAAGTTTGGTTTTGCAATTAATTTGTCATTATTAAATTGAAATTTTATGGTTCCAGTTCACTGCAACACTATTTTACTGTTATTGATCAGCCCTCACCAAACAATCTCTTCTCTATAATTTTCTATAAACATCAGATACATTATCTATAAGAATGATCATAAAGCAAATCTTGTCGCAAATAATAAATCTCCATTAGTGACTAAATGGCAATGGAATGATGAAACAAATATTCAAGACAAATCAATGAATTCTTTTGATCTTCAATAGAAGAGAAGAGTGTGTGGTTGAGAACATCCTGGTCCACTTACTCCATTCAAAGTCAAAATGAATCGACCTCACAAGCCATTTGGTATAAGTGCATTTTCTCGTGGTTGAGAGTAATTCTTCGTTTGCACATCAACTATTTGAGAAGCCACTTTTAATGGGAATCAGGCTCACTTTTCATCATCTTCTGAGGTCACAACTCACAACTAGAAGATATGAGATGATCTAACTAGACAGGTTTATTAAGAATAGAATTAAGAGCCAAAGAATGCTTGAGATGCCTAAGGACGGCTTTTTAAATTTTAAGGATAACTAAATTTCTAAAAATCATTATGATGAGACTGTGAGATGCAATTAACTAGGAACTAATATAGTATGTCTGGAATGATAAGGGACAATGATTAGAAAAAAAGAGGAAGCCTAATCCAAGTTGTATAAATATAATAAGCTAGGCTTTAGTATCTTGTATAAAAGGTCATATTAACGTCTCTGCATATTGTTTGGGTCCAAAAGTTAAGTCTTAGGAAGATCGTACAAAGATGATGCTCAAAGAATCATCTTGTTGATAAAATGACACATGCATGATATGACAATTTTGAGAGCTTTGGCTGTTACTTTTGACTAAGAGGTTTCGAAACGTTTTCCTCCCCTTCCCACTTTTTCTCCCCTTTTTTACTTGTGGGGACAAAGAGGTGGCTTTAATCATGTTTACAATTTGATGGATTCAAGTTTAATACTCAATGGGCCAATGATCATGAAGAGAATCACCGACCTATTAAGTTTGATGAGACATTTTGAGAATCTACTATATGTATATAGTTAACACAACTATCACCCCCTATCATTCTCTCTCATGGGTTTTGATTTTGATACCATATGCTCCAAAAGAGCCACTATTACGCCAACTACAACTCCTACTGCTCATTTCTCTTATACTCTTAAATTAGATTGTTAGGCTTCAAATCAAGGTGTGTACTGCTCGGGTTCACATAATAATCATATGAGTAGTCGCCCCATTAATATTTGTAATGGCAAGCAATACATGATGTGTAATTTTGAAAAATTCTACCCATGTGGCTTTATTTTATTATTTCAATATTAGAGGAGTCTATCATGGACTTAATTTATTTGGATGAACTGACTTTTTTTTTATCTGATAATATTTATATGTAAATTTAGATATATATAAAAATTATCAGTTAAAATTTATAAGTTTCTTTTATGTAATGTTATTCGTAAAAAAAAGTAATTTGACTAAATTTTTGTACGAATCTAAATGTTAGTAATTAAAATTTATAAAAATATAACTTTTTAATATCTTCTATTGATTTATTTTAATAATAAATCAATAGCCAAAAAGGCCATGGTCGATCCCACAGGTAGTCCATTTTAGACTTTTCCTTCAATCATTAGGAGGAGTCTATTATGGACTCAATAAGTTTGGGTCCATATACAGACTCTCTATTTTCTTTATTTGACCGTATTTATATATAAATTTAAGTGTATGTAAAAATTATTGGTTAAAATATGTAAGTTTTGTATATCTAATTCGTAAAAAAAAAAGTGATTTGACTAAATTTTTATATGAATCTGAGTGTTACTAGTTAAAATATATCTTTTAATCTAAGTCATTGATTTATTTTAATAATAAATTAATGGCTCAAAAATCATGATCCATCCATGGACCTCTTTATTAGAAGTCCATATTAGACTTCTCCTGTTATATATACGTATTGAAACATCTTAAAAATCATAGAATTGGCCAATTTCAAATGGGAGAATTCTAATATGGATCACTCCTAGAGTGGTCCATAGATAAACTAAGCACAAATCAATCATTGATTTATTATTAAAATAAATCAATGATTGAGATTAAAAAGATAGATTCAACTAGTAATACTTAGATTTACACATAAATTTAACTAGATTATTTTCTTTTTATAAATAACTGTGCACACAAAAAATTAACAGATTCAACTAATAATTTTTAAATACACAAAGATCTATATATAGATACTGTCAGATAAAAAGAGAGAGTGATTCATCCATAAACTCAAATAAAATGGGTCCATAATGACCTTCTCCTTTCAAACGGTCGTATTTGCAGCCAAATGGTAGGATTGAATTGGTGATCTTTTCTCCCGACCATATCCATTATACGAGCTCAAATCTGTGTATAGAATCTATAGATCAAGCTTTTTCCACCACCTCTCTCGGTCTCTCCCACCACCACCATCGTTATATTTAGAAATTTTAAAAATAAAAAATATATTTGGACATATAAAAACTTATATTATTTTTACATAATTTCTTTTTTAAATAATAAAATATATTCCAACACACATTTTTATGTTTATTTTTCCAAATAAATAAAATATATATAAAAATGATATAAACTTTTTGATATACAAATACCATAACTCTTTTAAAAATAAATGGCCCTTTTGTTGGTTGCTACTTGCTAGATATGTAAGTATGTAACCCAACTTGAACGAGCCTTTAAGTAGGGGTGTAAATTAATTCGGATGATTTGACGAACTCAAAAAAATCGAACCGAATCAATTAATTTGTTTTGGGTAGTCAGGCCTAATCAGGTAAAACCCGATCATAATCAATCAGGATAAGTTCGGTTCTCAGTTTTATGATTTGGAACCCAAATCAAACTGAACTGATCTGATTAGAGTTTTTCTTTTTTTCTTTTTTATTTTTTTAATTTTTCCTTATATACTCGAACCAACCTGACTTGATTGTGTGTTCATGATTTTTTTGATTTTTTTTTTAAAAAAATCTCTATATTTTTATGAAAATGCCCTAACCCGTGAACTTGACTCAAACCAACCGACATCTTATCAATTTGAATTGCTTCGGGTTTCTCATCCAAAAAATGCAAAACTCAAATCGAACTAATCACTTTTGATCAATTTAATTTTTTTATACCCTAAACCTGAACTAACTCAACTCGATTACACTCCTACTTCTAAGTATATATGTTAAATTAATATTCCCTTGCTATTCAAATTATCATTTTGTGCACAATTTCCCTTCTTTAATAGCTTCATGTTGTCTAAATATTTAAAATATTTTTTAAATATATGAAAAAGTATTAAATTTTAAATATAATTTTTTATTTTATTTATATTTTGTCATGAGTATGAGCATCATTTCTAGCTATTATTAGAATTTGATTGTTTGAGGCTGCTGAAATTATAAAAATTTGATGAAAAAGAAGAGATAATAAATGATAGATTTTTTGTTTATGATATACAAAAGTACTAACACTTGTTTATTATAATCTAATAATCATTTTACATGGTACAACTAATATAAGGTTAGCTCAATAAAAAATCTTATTTTTTTAACAGAGACAAAGAAGATAAGATGCATGGAAAAAATTACAAGTACAGCAAAATGAAAATATTTTGGTTTTCAACTTATTATTATTATTTGGTACCAAAAAGTTAAGAGGATGGGAAGTTGCTCCATTTTATAGTTAGAGCATACCACAAGCTTTAGTTATCAATGACTTATAATGGTACTTAGAAATAACCTACCAATGAAAAATCAACAGCAGAAATCGAACTTAAAGAATTTTAAATATATGCTATTCAGTCTTACTAATTATGTCCACCCTCATTGATCGATTTTAACTTATTATTATTTACTAATATGTTTGACTTTAACTCAATTTCATATTGCATAAATGATTTTTCAATTTATTTTAATACACCGTTAGTATAATAGTTTTTTATACTGTTATCTAATATTATGTTAATACATTATTTATTAAGTTTAATTATATTAATAACTATATGAGATGTCAAACTAATTAAATGATATAACAATTCATCATTTAATGATAATATAAAATATTTTTATGCATATAGTACATCAAAATTAAATTCATAATTTTTGGGGTGGAATATAAATGAATTACACTTTACTTTTAATTATCTCACATTATTGTTGCAACTAAATAAGTATGTGAGGTGTACCAGAAAAAGTGAAGTAATCTTCATTTTGAAGATTAGTCAATTAAAATCCCAATTTATATTTATTTTGTTAATTTTTGTTAAACTCACTTTTAATTATTATTTAATTAAAATTTTAAAAATCAGTTATTATAATTAAAATCTATTATAAATTAATTTTTCATCTTTAAACATTCAAAGCTCGGTGACTTCTGTTAAGAACCATTTTTATAGGGATTTTAAAACGACAAAACTTATGTCTATTTTTTATATTCATTACATTTATACATCAATCAAACTAAGATATGTATGAATTTTTTTAATAAAAAAAGTAAGAAAAAAATATTAATAAATATATGTTATAACTTAATGGGTAGAATTTATATACTAAACATAATAAAATGTACCTAAGTTTTGTCTTTCTTAAAATCAGGCACAATACATTTATTTTGAGGAAAACTCTACCATGACGTCTCAAAAGATGGTCCATGGATGAATTATGGTCTTTTTGGTCATTAATTTATTATTAAAATAATTAATGATTGACATTAAAAGATTAAATTTTTATAAATTTTAATTAATAATATTTAGATTCATACAAAAATTTAATTAAATTAATTTTTTTAAGAATAATTGTACATGTAAAAATTTATAAATTTGAATTGATAATTTTTTTATACACCTAAATATGCATATAAATATGGGAAGGGATCAAGTTATATTGGTATAAGTCAAAATTATTCTTACACTATTGAATATCTTTTATTAAATAATTTTTTCATTAAATTTATCATTGGATTGAAAGTTCTATCATATAAATTATATCTATAAATTTTACATTAATCAAAAATTATTTAGTCTTTCATTGATATATATCATATTTTAAAAGTATATATTACGTTAATTTTGACATATATCAATGAAGTACTAAATAATTTTGAATTAATATAAAATTTTATAAATATGATTTATATGATAGGAACTTTCAATCAAATGATAGATTTAGTAAAAAATTATTCAATAAAAAGATATTTAATAGTATAAGAATGACTTTAACTTATACCAATGTAACTTGATCCCTCCCCTATAAATATTATTAAATTAAAAAAATGATTCATCCATGCAGTTAATCGTTTTGAGTCCGAATTCTCCTTATTTTGATAGTGGTACGTCCCACAAAGCCCCAGTTAGTGTGCTATCTTGTCTTGTAAAATCATTATTAGGGAATGGCTTGTGGCAAACGCTTGCTCCACATTTCTGCATGACATGCCGATCCCACACCAAACAAACGAACAAAATTGAACTGGGATTCTTGGTGACTTTTATGGTACTAAATTTTAGTATATTTGTAAAATGGCCCACAAACTTTATTTATTTATTATGGACTTTTATGACTTTTTGTTTGATTTGGACTGTCGAACCGGTGCATCGTTAATTTGATTTGAACGAATCAGATCAAATCTGGTTGAGGGTTCTGTCTCCAATAGAGTTTGGTGGTGTAGGTTGCGATAGTAGTTAGAGCCAGATCCAGAGAAATCAGAGACCGAGGAAGAGGCAGATGGAGAGAAAGAACAGGTAGGAGAGGAGCTGCATATGGGGTGAAAGAAGTGTGTTCCATTTGAGGTTGTGAGGTGGTGTGTATTTGTATTTTGATTCCTTCACGAGCCAAGTCTCCTAATAATGATAAAAGAAAGAAGATAGTGTGTGTATGGAAACGCGTAAGAGAGAAGGAGGTACAGAGAGATCAAGAATCAATGAATGTGAAAGTGTGAGAGATTATTAAAAACTAATTCCTAAATTCCTTCCAACAACGTCACGAAATCATTTATCTTTTATCTTCACCATCAACACTTAATTACTACCTTAACTCCTTCATATAATCTTACAATTAACAGAAATACTTCTGTTGTACATCACCATTCAATCATAATACCCACCTTGAAATTCATAAAACACAAGATGCTCATTGTGACATTTCAACAAACATATACTACTCACTTCTCATATCATAAATTATATACCCATATAACCAAATATGTCCACACATGAACACACATTCATTAACCAGCGAATTTTAAATAACCGAAAAAGGACCTATTATGCAGAACTCAGGTCAAAACCAATAATATCTATTTAACTCACTTGCTCACCTCCACATACGGTTTTCAAAGGTGTTCAAAAATCGCGTTCATTCAATACTTGTCGAGCCGTAAATGAGGGAACTCCCCTCACGATTTCTTCTTAAAGGCCTCACCATTGATGGTAACTTTCTAGTTTCGGCATTCAGCATCCATGGATTTTCTGGGTTTTTTTTTTACGCTACTACTGTAACTCACTCGAAAAAACCAAAAACTAAATACCAATTCTACTGGTTAAATTTTGATAATATTAACTTTTACCTTCTAAGTCGCTAGCCAACATTCTGCCGTTCATCTCCAATAAAATTTATCCAATGACAATAGTTAAGTGGTCCATCCATAGACAATTGACCGGTGATCCATGTACCATGTTAAATGGAGTCCAGATTCTTCTAGTCCCAGCAGTACTCAATCTAACAAGGATTTTGTATTCCCAATCAACATATTGTTGAAAAATAATAGAATATAACATTGATGAATAGTTAAAATTAAAATAATATAAATAAATAATGTATTAAATATATTGATTAAAATGTGCAAATGCATTAAGTTTAGGAGTATTTTGTTGTCACAAGTAGATTATTCAATGCAGATAGTTTTATATAGCAAATATTCTCCAGAATACAATAATCACTTAATTCTGCATGAAATAATAAGGGCACAAAAACAGCTTATAGGATTATTCACGGAAACATAATCAATAATAGAATAAATATTAAGTAAAATATTAAAGAGTCTTTTTTTGTGTCTATCATAAAAAACCAAGTGTTGGTATTTATAAAAGTGATATGAGATTGCTCGTTGATCTTTCCTTATCAAATTACAACATTAAATAAAAGTTGTTAGACAACAAGGCTCCAATGTTATGCTACAACATGCAAGAGCAAAAAGGACGTTGAGCAAAATCAAGAAAACAACGGGTAGCAACAAACAAAGTGGATAGAAAAGAAACATATAAAGAGATGGAAGATAAGGTGTCAAAAATCAACTTTAACTTTGAAATATAACTATAATATAATATAACTAATAATAAAAATACAACAATCTCTTACATATTTCAAAGTCAATAAAGGAAGTTTTCATAAGCTTAATAATTCAATGCATAAACACTAGTATGTTTTGGACTATGAACTAGTACATAGAGTAAATAAGATATAATTCACAGGAATACTAGTTAGATTAATACCTCTATGAACTTCATTCCACTTGTGAATTAGTGATCTTATCACTTACACTGACTTCTCATCCAAAGTTGTTCAACACAGTTTTGCCCTAATAGGCCATGCGCGTGCCTAGTAGTTCATGAGTGCTCTAGAGATTATGTCACAATCTCATCGGAACGACCTTACTCTGCACTCATATAGGTGATTTTATTAAGTATATACTGCATTTAATACATCACCCATAAGGGATATGAAATTTATTAAAAGCTTTCAACTTATCCTCTCATTCAATGTAGTCTAACACTTTTCACATCATTGAAATGGACAAAAATTAATAATGCTAGTAGAATTAACAAGTAACTTGTTATTACCCATATGAACCTTATTCATGGGATCTCCAATCCCAAAGGTTGAGTTACCATCACTGTTAATTTTCAAAGTCCATTACTTTTGATGTTTCATTTATTAATTTCTTATCCAAAGACTTTAACAAAGGATTGGCCAAAATTCATTTTGACTTCACATAATCAATGGATTTAATTCCATCTTTTAATATTTGTTCCACAAAATTGTTACATATACGTATATGTCGCTATTTTTCATTAAACACATTGTTATTTGCTCTTACTATTTTCGCTTGACAATCACAGACTCTAAAGACACAAATTTTTCAGGTTCCTTCCATAAAGGAATATTTACTAAGAGATTTCTTAGCCATTTATTCAGCTTCTGATCCTATCAAGTCAAGAACAATAAACTCTGCCTCCATATAAGATTGGGCTATACAAGTCTACTTGAATGAGTTTCAAGTGACAACACCTCTATCGAGGCCAAAAATAAATCCACTTGTGAATTTAGTTTCATTTGAATCAAAGATTTATTTAGCATCATGATCATCATGTCTCAAACTCAACACCATGGCTTTCGGCACATAGTCTCATCGATCTCAATTAATCTCATAGTATAATAGGAACATGGAATTCATTCATGCAAGGATCATCAAATACCTGATCATATACATCTAGATCATGGTTGAATAAAAAATCATTCATAGGCATATAAAAAACATGAACATCTTGCATGGTTATCACACTCTATGCATATATAATTACGCATTTCATATAACCAAGTTAGTAGTAACTCAAAGACAATAAGGATATATGAGATATAATGTAAGACATTATATGAGGCACTCAATGCTCTATTTTAATTTTTAAACTCTACATAAACCATTATAAGGATTATGTGTGAATTTACTCAATTAATTTATAACACATGAAAGATCAAGTACATAAATGCTACTAATATTTGAGTATATCATATTTTAGACTCAGTAGCCTTTTAACTCACTTCTAATCTCATTAAATCATGATTTGAACTTAAAACAACTTCAACATAAAAATAGATTTATCTCAGAGAGAGAGACATAAAAAAATATCAAAACAACCTATTACAAGATTATGATTATGACTAATGCACTAACAGGAAAGACCAACAACGGGGGCATAAAGTCCAACTTAAAGGTACTACCCGTTATACATATTTGAGGTTGAGCTTCAAAATATTCCCACTTGTTATACACTCCACGTCTAACAGCATAATAAAAAAATTGTCTTTCTAAAATTTTATTTCACACAATTAGAAGCACTACATTGTGTCTTCCTTGGATCAAGTAAAAGAATTTTAGTTAAACACCCCCACACTTTAAGATATTTATACCAAGTCATAAATTAACACAATCAAACTACTACTATAATACCATTTCCTCATTAAAACCCCCACATATAGAGAGTAAAACTTTCTTTAAAAAGAACTCACTTTACTTAAGATAAATATAAACACTAGATAAAACTCAATCACGTAAATGAGCTTCATAAAGGGAAAAAAATCTATTTTGCTATTATGGTAGCACCTTGTCAGAACAACCAGAGACATAAAAACCCGATGGACCATGTTCAACAAAAAACTCCAACATAATAAATTTGAAACCATTTAAAGTAAAATAAATAATGGTTCATAACTCACCCAAATATGGTAGCAACTCATGTGAGAGAAAAAAGCTTTGTTTACCTTCATCTTCATACAATTCAAATCTCAAGTAAAAGCATATCCCTCTTTCTTATTCTATGGGTTGTTAGTCATTCAAAGGTTCTATGCGGGTAACATCAAGAAAAAGTGTTAGTAACAGTAAGCATAACAATAGTGTCCATCACGAAATACTTTTAAGATTGTTGAAAAATAATAGAACATAAGATAGATAGATAACTAAAATTAAAATAACATAAATAAATAACTTATTAAAGATATTGGCTAAGGCGTGCAAATATATTGAGCTTAAAAGTATTTCATTACTATGAGTAAATTACTCAGTGTAGATGATTTCATATAACAAATATTTTTCATGATACAACAACACTTCTTGTTAATTCTACACGAAATAGTAAGGGTACAAAAATAACTCGTAGAATTGCTTACGAGAACATAATCAATAATATAATAAGAGAGAGGATCAATTTACGTACACTCATTTTTAATTACTTTTTCACGGTTACCTTTAACATAATCAATGAATAATAATAAATATTAAGTAAAACATTGAAGTCTTTTTTTGTGTCTATCTTAAAGAATCAAGTGTTAGTATTTATAGAAGTAATATAAGATTGTTCGTTAGTCCTTCCTTATCAAATTGCAACGTTAAATAAAAGTTGTTAGACAACAAAGCTCTAATGTTATGCTACAACGTGCAAGACCAAAAAAGATGTCAAGCAAAATTAGGAAAGCAACAGTTAGCAACAAACAAAGGGAAAAGAAAAAAAAAACATATAAAGAGATGAGAAATAAAATGTCAAAAAATTAACTTTGACTTTGAAATATAATTATAATATAATATAACTAATAATAAAAATGCAACATATATATCCGCAACCTACCATGTGACCTCTAATTTAGTCACACACAATAACCGTATCATGCATGTACAATATATTAAACAATGGGTTGTAGTTGTAGGGTTCTTAATTAAAATGCCAACCTTACATAGTTGCTGATCACTGCCTTTAACTAATAAAATGTTTAAACCCAACTGCACTAAAATAATGTTTTCTGCCTGTGACAACCGAGTTCGTACGGCCCGCGGGTTGCGGGATACTTGCCAAGGCCATGACGCGTGGAGAGACGTCATCCTCTTACAGGCAGCTTCACGGTCACACCCATAACAGCCCTTGAATTTGAACCCATGTGGACGGCTATGATTATGGATATATACGACATGTTTGTTATTTTTTAACTAAGTGATTAATTAACACACCTAGTGATGCAACTTAAACGAGGTCAACTTAAACTAATTAGTGCTAGATCAAGATATAGGTATATTATATAGGGCGTGTTTGCCTCATCCTAATTCCTAATTTGCACTGCAGATTTCAGAATTGGTCAGTCGCATTTGGGAAACAAACCAATTGCAAGAGGACAAACTGACTTCATATTTGCAAAAGGACAAACTGACTTTATATCGGAATGGTCTCAAGGGAAGTGGGGTTCTTGCTTCCGACCACCAAGCACAGTGCCTACTTAGTAGGCTTAGCTGTATAATTTTATGCAAAGATATTTTTAAAGGATAAAATTTAGTTAAAGTTTTTTTATATTTTTTATTTATTTTTAAAATTAAATAATGATATATAATTTTTTAATTAATTACTATTTAATAGTGTTGAATATATATTACTGAAATAAAATTTTTTATATCTTATTATTTAATTTGATAAATAAATAAAAAAATAAAGAATTTAATCTAAATTTATCTATTTTTAAATACACGTAATACAATACTTACCTGAGATATCATACTATACGTGGGATAATTTATTATTCTTATATATTATATGTCAAGAATTAATGTACTATATATATATAAACGATGTGTTATCTAAATGTCAAATTTTAAATGTTCAAATAATATAATTTAATTTTATGTTACCTACATTAATTTTAGCCTCAGACAACCCAACATATGGGCTTAATTGTACATATATACAACCTCCATGTTCTATCTATAGCTGTATAATTAGGACCGAGGGTCAACTAAATTAGAAGACCGACTTATCAGGTTAATGGTTTAACTATGAGCCAATTAGTTGAATTGAATAATTTAAATAAAGAAGTAAATATTTTTAAAAAATATTATATAAAAATATATTTTATATAAAATATATTAAATTAAAAATATTAAACAAAAAATATTTTATATGAGAAAAATACTTTTAAATAAATAATGATAATAATCTATTAGTTACATAATAAATTAAGAAATTGAAAATAATATTCAATGAAATCATATTTGATCTAGTGATAGAATATATTTTATGACAAATACCTTTAAGTGTGATATTCAAATCCAAAAAATTATATTTTTTTGTTTAGTTTTTGTTTAAAAAAAAATTAGCCAACCTTGATCAATCCGACTCGAGTTGACCACTGGATCACTCGAATCTGATCAAATCGACTAAAAAAACAATCCAATAGATTGACCGAACTAACTTGAAATCTGAATCACGAGTTTCCTATACTGACCGATCGGATTAGTCCAATTCATACAAGTATGACATCATCCCATGACATGCAACTCAACAAATAGTTTTAAATAGCCACAATAATGGTCACAATATTACTATCAATATCATGACAGTCATTGTAACCACATTTTACTTTCTGATATGTCATAATTGTTTCATTTTTTTATATTTTTTAATAGTGTAATTATAATGCAGTCTTTACCTCAGCCACTCAACAGCATAAATGGATATGTTAGATTTATGAGAGTCTAACAATCATATTATAATTCGTATGTGTATATGGGTATAAATTAAAGGTGCTTGACAATCCAATATGTTGGTGCATCACATGTATAATACGAAGTCCCTTATGCCCACATACAACACGTTATAGGTGCGAGATTATGTGTTATCACAATAAAAAAATAAAATTACATTATGACTAATAATTATAGTTTTTGATCTAATGATAAATACTTGATCTAACAAATAGTATCCGAACAATGTTGTAGGTTTTGTTAAATTTATAAGAGTTTAACAATCATGTAAAACTTGTATATCTCTATGAACATATATTAAAAATGTTTGACAATCTAAACTATCAATGCACCATATGCACTATAAAATTCTTCATATTCACCCATAATATGTTATAAATGCAAGATTATGCACTGTCACAATAATTATAGCTTTAGATCCGGTACTAAGTGTTTGATCTAACAAGACTCAATAAAAAAAATAAAACCAAACTAGTGATATATATATATAGACCGTCTCTACTGGGAAATGTGGGCATGTTTAGGTTATGAAGATTAGGAAATTAATTATTTCATATACAATATACACATCGGGAGCTACAAATTAAGATCTGTTGCATGTGGGTAATCTTCACATTTGTGTGTGTGTATATATATATATATATATCATATTTGCTTTAAATTCATACACATTAACTGAAAAACAGTACTAAGCCCTTGGGTTTTGGGACACGTGGCTTTTCCCATGTCATCATTATAAACAATAGACTTTACTTCCAACAAGGGGTAGAACTTAATTAATTCTTTGGAGTTTATTTGTGGGGTCATTTAGAGATTCCATGCAAACAGCCTTTAAGTGCATTTCAAGTTCAAGAAAAGGCACATACGGTCGTGTTCGTATCTCTTTTAGGTTTTTGTCTTAATCATTGTCATCTATAAGTAAAATAAAAAAAGAATTCAGACCTAAGTATATATAGTTAAATTGAGCACCTTACTATGCGTATATTGCTCGTACCAATTAAAATTTTTTATCGTTCATAGATGTAGTGTTGTTCTCCCAATTCTCAACTTAGCAGAGAAGAAGCGCGATAATAACTTGATACACTAGCTTAGTAGCTTATCTTGCGATATGAGATAGAAGCTAACTCTTGTAAGCAAAAATAGTGAATGATAAAATAAAATAAAATTAAAAAAAAAACCCAATATTTTATGTATAATTTTAAGTTTAACAGAAAGAAAAGTTGTCCTAGCATGCCACAAGCATAAGAAAAGAGCCAATTAATATTATAGAAGGGCTGGCAGGAGTAGATGGTTCAGTTTGCACCTACCAACTCGAATGGCACAAATCCCATGAATGCCCGTACTATATATTTGACATGTTAGTATAGTTATATCCTGCTGCTAACTGGAACATTGGTGAAGGCTACGATGCACCTCTTCATTTTGAGTGTGTCATACACTTTATTTTTTATTTGTTGTTATAAATTTTTTTTTGTTACAAATTTTTTTTTTACAAATTAATTTTCTTTTCAGCCAATTACCACTACCGGTGGTAATACTATTCACCGATATAAACAGTAATTTTTAGTATAAATAATAATTTTTTTACATGAACAGTATTTTTTTTGACATAAATAGTAATTTTTTGACATAAATCGTGATTTTTTACATAAACAGTGATTCTTGATGTGAACAGTAATTACTATTTACCTTTTAAAATTACACAATTGTGTAAATAATATCGCTTAAAATTATATTAATTTTTATAATTTTTTATAAATAGTTGTGCATATTGAAAATTTTTTTTCCTATAATTATAACTCATTTGAAAAATCTTATAAATTTTAACGATAATATTTATACGATTATATAATTTTAAAAAAATTAAAGGTAGTTAATTTTTCTAAGATTATAATTGTATTTGTTAAAAAATCTTATAAATTTTAACGATAATATTTATACTGATTATACAACTTTAAAAAAATTAAAGGTGACCTACAAGCAAATACAATGACCTACCAACTGATGATAGTGGTAGTAATATATAAAAAAAATATAAAACTAAAAAAACTTGAAAAAAAATAATAATAAAAAACTTGCTTAGTAAATTTTTTGTAATTGATCCAAGTCATTGATTTATTTTATAAATAAATCAATGACTTAGATTAAGTGGTGTACCATACACTCTCTTTTAAAAGGTGTATATTTAGACTCACCCCGAAAGATGATGGTAAACTAAGTTAAATGTTGCTTGCACGTTTTGTGGCTTGTGCACAAAATATTTCACAAAAGCTACATTAACCATTGGTTGAGGTGAAAAAAGTTGGAGTGAAAGAAAAAAAGAAGAAGAAAGTAAATAGTTTATAATGAGATTGTATAAAATTTGGGAGGGATTTTTTTATTTTTTTTATGTATGTATCGTACTCAAAAATTAATCAAAGACGAACCTACATTGTAAGTTTTGGAGGCTTATGCCCCTATAGTGTTATAGTATTTTTTTAAATTATTATGTGTAATTTTATTATTTTTATATATATATTTCAAAATTTATAAATATTTATTCCTATTACTTGTTTAATATAATTATTTGATTAAATTCATTTAAGATTATAACAATATATGTTTAGATGATATTGTAAAAATAATTAACATTAATAATAAATTCAAATTAAATTTTTTATTTTATAATATTATATTTTGATATATAAATATAAATATTTAATTAATATTTATTTATATATTTATATTATCTTTAGTTATCTTATTCTCACTATCCAAATTTTTTAAGTGCGTCGCTGAAATTAATAATGATTGTACACTTTAATACTATAAGCTATTTGTCAATACCTGTGAGAACCGGCAAACGTTAATAAAAGTACTAACAATAATAGTATAATAATGAATATACTGATATTTTACTATATTTTTATAAAAATGTTACATGCACATTATTTTATATTTATATAATTTTTATTATTTAATTATAATTTATTTTATCTTTTTTTTTGTACACCTACATCTTAATTTTATCATTTTACACAAATGTAAGATGATATGTTTAATATTAATGTAAAATAATCATTATTCTATAGTTTAATCTCTCAACTGTCTTAATAATAACTGAAATAATTTGCAAACCATGTGTACTGTACATAATCATTTAGCCCAAACTCATTAAGTTTGGCCCATCCCGCGAGGCCTGTTAAGGAAAGAAGAAAAAACACTTTATCAGTTGCAACTTGCAACAGATCACCACCACAGGTTATAAATTAAAGAATAATGCTTAATAAAAAAAGTAATGCTAAATATACACACCTAGGCAAATTTATGTAGTTTTAAATTTTATCATAGTTAATCTCACCTCCTTTTTTTGCATAATCATATTTTAATTAATGTATTGTGTATGAAACATTATTATAAGTTAAAAGTTTAGAGCTGGTAAAATGGGCCAATCCGTTCTGACCCACTTTAATCCGCTAAAATACGAGATAGAATGGGTTGACCCGTTTTAAAAAATGAGTTGGAAGAGCTAATCCACCCCGCTTTAAGGCGGGTTGGTGAGTTAACCCGCATAAAAAATAAAATAAGAAAAAATAGATAAGTTAGCGGGTTAACCGAATTAACCCTTAAAAAATAAAAAAAAAAAATAATATAAAAATTAATAAATATTATAAAAAAATAAAAAATAATAATAAAAAAAATTACAAATCACATATCTAAAATATAATTTTTAAAATAATCTAATTAAAAATTTAAACATAAATTATATAACATTTAAAGAATTTTTTATTTATAATATTACTTATTATAATTATTTTTTTAAAAAGAAATAACCATGCGTAACTCAACTCTGCCCGCTTTAACTGCGGGTTATGCGAAAAGCGAGTTATGCGGGTTGGAGAAAAAATATGAGTTTAATCTTTAAACTCAACCCGTAAAAAAATAACAGATTAACGGATTAATTCGAGAGATTGAACCCGTTTTGCCAACTCTAATTAAAACCCGTGAGTAATATCTCATGTAAAAGATCCTGATACTCTCTCTAGAATTATGCAGACATCTTGAACTTTTAAAATTTAAGGGTATGTTTAATTTGTTTTTTATTGTTATCTTCAATTTATTTATTTTTATTAATAATTATAAAATATCATCTTTTTATTTTTTTATTTTTAAATTTTTGTAAAAAAATGATAAAAATAAAAAATCATTTTCACATTATTTTTTATTTTCAGTTTTGTACAAAAAATGATAAAAACAAGAAAAAAATTGTTTTATCATTTCCTTTATAAAACTTTAAAACAAAAAATAAATAAAAAATAAGATATTATTTTTATAATTAATAATAAAAATATATCAACTAAAAAAATAAATTAAACATCTCCTTATTTTTACCGTCTCTTTTATAAAAATTTAAAATTAAAAAATAAAATAAAAATAATGTAACAATTTTATAATTATTAATAAGAAGATATCAGTTCAAAATAAAAATAAAAACAAAAGTAAACACCCCTGTCTTTTTCTTTTCTCCTCTCACTATTTCTTGTTGTTAACTTCTCAGAAGTCTGACCTCTACAGCGTCGAGAACCGCAAGGCAGCATTCTGCTTTCATAGCCATGTCAACATCTGAATTACTTTAGGTCTTTAGCGCCGCCTTTCACTATTCTGCCCACTACATTGGAACAGAACACCGTGTATTTTAGCTTTGCGTATTTGAATGCAATTTTAGTAATTTTTTATATAAAATAGAAGGAACAACTTATCATATTTAGTGAAAAAAGTATTCATGGTAAAATATAAGAAGAATGAAATTTTGATTATTATATTTTATATGAATAATTAGGGATAGATTTATGTGTTAAGTCGTAGAAATACATGTCTCTATCCCACTTTAAAACTTTTTTGACCCTAGATAAATATATGTTTTTTATATATATATAATTTTTGTCTTCATACTCTCACTTTTAAATATATTATTTTTATTAAATAATTACTTAGTTATATATATATAAAGAGAGACATATTTAATAATATTAATAATCAAAAATTATTTAATATTTTTAAAATATAAAAATATAAAAAATAATTATAAATTAATCTTTTATAATTTTATATCAATATATATTTTGATTTATAAATATAATTATTAAAATATTTTTCATACTTCTGTATTAATAATATTAATTTTACATCCATTACTTAAAATTCTTAGATTCGTCATTGTGAATAATTAAAATTAAAATATAAATATATATAAATTTTTTAAATAATTATATAATTTTTAAGTAATTTTTAATTTTAATAATTCATATATAATTATATAATTAAAATTTACTTTTATCACATTTTACAATTTCTATCATTATATATATATATTATTCGACTTAACAACTTGTACATTTGAGCAGTTATTCAATTGAGAGCTGAGGCCTTATCCACCAGACCAGAATGATTAAACTCCGTTTCTTCACGTATTGGGTAGGTTAAACATTAAACGGGATGAAAATCTTAAGCCCAATTAGTTTATTGGGTGACTTATTTCGCATCATATACTCTGTCAACACGTCTTAAGATGTGATTATGCTTCAATGTCATTGTCTTCTTGTATATATTTTAGCATTAAAATTATTCTCAAACATTTTCATTTTTCCAAATTTATTTTTATGATTAGCATTTAGTATCTAATGTACCAAAATTGAGCGTCTTATTGTAGAGAAAAAAAGGCCACTGACATTGGGATAGAGACAATTCTCTCATGACGGGCATCTAATTGAGTGTGGGGCGCTTGTAAAATAATAAAATAAAAAATAGTAAATAATTAAATTAGATAGAAATTCTTTACACATTCCAAAATCTCACTTAATTTTTTCCTAGAAAATATCACCTTTTTTTATTTATTTTGCATTTCAAAATCAATCACGAAAAAACTTAAACATTCTTCTTTTGTTAAAAGAAACTCAAACATCCTATTTGATGTTTATTTTTATTTTCTCACTTTAAGCCCACCACAAATTATTAAAATCTGGAGAAAGAAATTGTTGGCTAAGCAATTGCAACAGTATTTTAGAGATTAATCTCATATATATCTATAAAAATACTAAAAAAGAGAGAAAAGATAAACCAATGTAATCAAATTCAGTTCATATCAGTTAATTGTATTGGTAAATCCTTAATAGGTCCAAGACAATGATAAACGCTTAAGGACATGAAAGATTATCCTATTTCAAGGATATAGTTTGGTTCTACAAGTCAACCTTTAATGGTTGTATTTTTTCTTATTTTTATTAAATACTTAGATCATTTAATTTTAATTAAATCAATGACTCATCCACTAATATGAAATTTATATCTTCTATGGTGTAAACTAAAGCCGTCAAAGTAAGTCGTAACTCGTGAGTTAACTTATTTAACCCGCTCAAAATGGTGGATTGAGTTGTTAAAAATCTAACTCACAAGGACTCCAGACTGACCTGCCCCGACTCACTTAACCCGCAGGATAAACAGGTTCAAGTTGGGTTTGAAGCTTAAAAAGAAGAAGAGAAATGCAAGGTAAAAAACGACGAGTTTTTGGAACCCACCTTAGCCATCCACAAATTCTCTAGAAAAACAAAACTCTAGCAGCCACAACCCATCAACCACTGACGGTAGCCACCATCGGTCCAGTCGCAGCCACTAGCCCACCAAAATGTGACAAATTGCGACCAGAGCCAACAGAACACCAAATTGCGACCCAAATCGTCAGCCACCAGAATCTGACGAATCTTCTGTCATTTTCCTCTCTTGGTCAAACGCATATCTCTCTCACTCTCTTATTTTGCTTATTTAGGGGGGGGGTTGGAGAGTGGTGACGGGTGAGGTCGCTTGGTTGAGAGAGGAGTGGGGTGAGTAAGTTGTGAGCCTAAGTAGCCTGCGGGGTTGAGAGTGATTTCACTGATTTGGTTGATCCGAGTGGAGTCAGGGGAATAAGTGAGGCCCCAAGTGAAGTAGGTGCAATGAGGGATTGAGTAGGGGTCAATAATGAAGTTCCAGGATGCTAGGCATGTCCAGAGTGTGATGGAAAATGGTTTGACTGAGGCTTTGAAGGCTTTGAGGGCTGCAATGTCTGAGGTTGAAGTCAGGGCTTGCACAAGGATACTAAACAAATTTTTTTTTTGCTATATTTTTTTGGAATTTTTCTTTTTTTTTTGGTTTTTTAATTATTTTTTTAAAAAACATTTAGGTGAACCCACCCATTTAACCCACCAACCCACCTGGGTTGAGCCAAGTTGACTAAATTTTGGCTCTCTCAAAAAGTGAGCTAACTTGGCCTGACTCACTTTGTGAGCAACCCATGGTGAGCCAACCCAGATGAGATTGATTGGCTCACTTTGATAGCTCTACTGTAAACATACATTTTAGTTGAGTGAAATTCATTTTACCTTCCCCCTAAAAAAAGAATATGACGTATTATCATATGAAGACTATCATGAGAAGGAGAATGAGCATGATCATTAGTCTTAGAGATGAAAATGAAGCTTGGGAGGAGAAATAAGAAGCTCTTCATGTCATGGCCAGTGGACTCTACCAAAACTTATATGTAGACGATGGTTTAGTTGGGGATTATGTGTAGAGTGAAGTTAGTTTTCCTATACTAGAAGAGGAAGTAAGAAGACACATGATGGGGGCAATATCTGAATATGAAGTTCAAAAAACTTTATTTGAAATGGGCCCTCTAAAAGCCCAGGTCTAGATAGGTATCCATCGGTTGTTTTAATTCTCTTGGGAGGATGTGAAACAAAGTATCATTAATTATGTTGATAAGGTGTGGAATAAGAAGTATGACCTTAGCACTATTAATCAAATGCACATTATGCTTGTTTCTAAGGTTGAGAGGCCTAAATTATTAACTAATTTAGCCAAATCTACTTATGCAATATCATCTATAAAATCATCACAAAAATCATTGTGAATTGGATGAAGCTTGTGCTCTCCAAGTTGATCTCTCCATTTCAAACTAATTTTTTACCAACTAAATGTATTTAAGACAATACAATTGTGGCCTATGAAATGATACATTGTATAGGTAAAATGAGGAGAAGTAGAGTATTTTTGCTATTAAGGTTAATTTGGAAACAGCATATGATAGGCTAAATAGGAAGTTTATTAAGAATATACTAGAGGAGGCTGGTTTTCCCAATCATTTGATTGACATTATCATGCTATGCATAACTACAGTTTCAATCAAAGTCCTTTGGAATGGACCTCTAGCTAAGCTCTTTACTCCTTCGAGGGGAATCAGGCAAGGAGACTCATTGTCCCCATACATTTATGTTATATGTATGGATAAATTAGCTTATGTCATCACTCATTCAATTGATAAAGGTGAATGATGTAACGCCCCAAAATTATTATTATTAGTATATCCAAATTTGCACAAAAGTAATCAAGTTTAAGCACGTCATAACTAAACTAACATCATTTTTTGATAAATGAAATATTATATATATATATATATATATATATATATATATATATATATATATATATATATATATATAGCCTTGTGAGGAAAGTAATATATACATGTATATGGGCAGTCTATTCCATTTTAATATGAATAGTTAATACAAACTAGTACATTAGTGTACAAATAATACAAACTAAGTATGTTCAAGAATAAGTATATAGAACATATTTACAAACACGTCAAAACTAGTAGATAATCTTATGCTACATTAACATCTTCACTTCTAATTTTTGGGAGGATCCCGCGCTGGAATTATCATGGGAAGAAAAAGGTACAAGGGATGAGAATTTTAAAATCCTCAATAAGTATACATATAACATGTCATCATAATACCTCCAGCTGCTTTGGGAAATAAAATCATAATTGTAAATAACACATAGAAATGTGACTAAAGTCAAAAGAGTTTCCTTTCTTTTCCTGAGGCAGAAATTCTATTATTATCATTGACTAATAATTTACATTCAACAATTATATTTAAATTCAACACATCACCCATAGATCATAAAATACCTCAACAATATCAATTATGAGTTATATCTCACTATCATTAGAATATTCACATTCTCTCATAATGCAAACATTCATTAATAATTCCATGATCTATATAATTAAATATTCATGATAATGTGTTAGTGTTTAATCATGTACAATTCTCTTGCCAGTGCTCATTTTTCATCATCTTTCTAAGCACATTCCCAAGAACATTATTCCTTACATCACGTGGTAGAAAATGAATGTTACATTCTCACACTACCGATAACCTTGGCCATATTTAATGAGGAAATTAATGAGAAATCTCATACTAAGAATCTAGGATCATATTCCCCATCGAGGTTCATCTCCTGAAATTCACATATGTGAAAAGGAAACTAATGAAAAATTTCATACTAAGAATTTAGAATCACCCTTCTTATTGAGGGTCATCTCCTGAAATTTACTGGCCAAAAAATTGTACACATCATACTAAGGGTTACAATACTCAGGGAATATCAAGTATGGATCACTTCTATTCAAGGTTCATATAAATGTCTTTTAGTTTGAGTACTTTTTTATCAATTCAATTCTAACTCAACTCTAACAATTTACAAGAGCAAATCATCATTCAATATTTTGTACTAGCTTAACTTTACTTTTATGAAGAAGCAAAACATTTTATAGTACACCTCATAAGCATAACAAGTGTATGATTTCAATTTATCCCATCACATAGACATATTTAGTGCATTATATCATCATTCCACTAATTTATCAAGTGCACATTCATAACATAAGTCACTTCATTTAGTGAACTTAATCATTTCCTTTCATATTGTACAATATGGAACTCCATTTACTCAAAACAAGGGTCTGATAATCGATTATCATGGTTTGATAATCGATTATCAACCACGAATGTTCTTATTTTGTAACTGGATAATCGATTATTACACTCTAATAATTGATTATCACTATCTAACAATGACATTCTGTAAGTCCATAATCAATTACTAACCCTAGAAGCTCATCAATATACAACCAGTTCATTATAGAAAATCACAATCAACTAACTTAACCATAAAGAATTTAAGAAGCAAGGAAGATAGAGAGCATGGTAGATACACAACAACCCCTACTTATACTCCTTTGTTAATGATGTTCTTCTTCTTGTTCTCCTTTTTGTTTTCTTTCTTCTTCCTTCTTCCTTCTTCCTTTTCTTTGTTTTCTTTCTTCCTACTCTATCATTTATTTTCTTTCTTATCTCTATCTTTTCTCTATTCTCTTTTCTTTTTTTCATCTACTGTCATCCATGTAAATGAAGAGAAAATGAGAAAAGAGAAAATTGCAAAGTCAAAGACGATTAAGAGTTGTGGAGAGATAAGGATGTTTGACTTTTAGTGGTTAAGTGAAAATGATGTATCTTTTAGGGATAATTTGATCTTCCATTAATGATTTTTCTAACTTTTACAGGTATTAGAGAAAATTCTAGGACTTCATTCAATTTCTATACTCATCATTTAATATCTATCTATATACACCATTGATAACCATTAAACTATATTACTTTTTCTTAAGTTAAGATAAACTTAAGGAATTAAACTAAAAAGCTTACAGGTATCTGTCTTAACCTGTAATTATGTCAAGAATAACCTTCATCCTCTATTTGACATTTCCTCTAAATCTCATAATTTTCTAAACTACTTATCTATTTAATTTGGCATTTAAACACTATTCTTATGTTATTAAAAATACCAAATTAATTTAGAAAATCACCTAAATTAACATGTAATTCATACAAGTGTTATTAAATTTCTATAATAATAATTAAGGCTAATAGATTAGGGAAGATATTACAAATAATGCCTTTGAGAGTAAGCAAAAGAGGAATTTTAATTTCTTATCTTATGTTTGTGGATGACCTCCTCTTGTTTGGTCAAGCCAAACTGGAAAAATTCAATGAACTTTACCCTGCCTGAATCTTTTCTGTCAAATATCTGGTTAGAAGGTAAATAGGAGTAAGAATAGTATCTTATTCTCTAGAAATGTTAGCAGCGATATGGGGAACTTCATTAACAGTAAGCTGGTTTTATGGAAACAAAATGTTTGGGCAACTACCTTGGAGTGCCCTCGATAGAAGGAGCTTCAGTACACCACCACTCCCAATATATTATTGATAAGGTCTAGAAAAGACTTATGAATGGAAGATGAATCATTTAGCTTTGATAGGAAGGGAAACTTTAGCTAAGTTTGTAATAAGTGCCCTCCTTCATTCTCAATAATGCCTCCTTTAATTCCAAAACATGTACTGCTAGAAGTAGAAAGACTAAATTTTTTTTTATATATGGATAAAAAAAAAATTATATATGGACATGATGAACATATGAGAAGGTGCCATTTTGTACAGTGGAAGAAAACTTGTAAACTGAAGGATGAAGGAGGACTAGCTATAGAAAAGATGCATGTGATGAATATAGCTTAAGGAAATGTCCAATTTACTCCCTCCAACTTTGGATCATGTGCACTTTGGTCCTCAAACTTTAAAAATGTGCAATATGATCCCTAAACTTTCTAACTTGTATGTTTTAGCCATTCCGTTTGATTTTCGTCAAACTCTAACAAAAATTGTCACCCAAAAATTAAGTGACCATTTTTTATACCAAAATTCTTGATGAGAAAAGTCCAATTGAGCCCCTCTAACTTAGCGTCATGTGCACTTTAATCCTAAAACTTTAAATTTATGATTTCATCCATTAGAGTTTGACAGAAAATGAAACAAAAGGATGAAAATGCACACGTTAGAAAGCTTAGGGATTGTGTTACACATTTTTTAAGTTTGAGGACCAAAGTACACAAGATCCTAAGTTTCTATAGCTTATGTTATGAAATTGACTCAATTGAGTTGAAGGATTGACACTAGATGTGTAGATCCCTAAGTTAAAAGCCTTGCATGGGAAATATGGTAAAAATGATGAATGTTTTCGACCTTTTTCATCAAACTAGCTGACTCTATGAAAAAGTATAGCCTCCACATAGAGCCAAACACAACACATGCTCTAGTTTGATGTGGGAAATGGATGCACTCTTAGAGTGTGGAAGAGCAAATGCCTAAGTTGTGATTCTCGATTGGTAGACTATATAGTAGACATGCCATAAAAATAGAAAGAATTTGAGGGTCATGGACCTTGTGGATGATGAACTAAATTAGAAGTGGAGTGTTCTTCATGATCTATTGCCTGTTGAGATTGTAGGGAAATTTCATGCTCAGCTCCTTCCTAAGGCTAATAATGAAGAAGATTAGTGTTATTTGGGTTAGTGAAAACACTGATGGATTTAGTGTTAGGAGTGCATACAGAATGCCAGGGGAAGATTATGAGACAAATGGTCATATGATAGGGCTACACATAGGTAAGATTGAGTCGAGTTATAGGGAAATTTGTGTCTAAAACGATCATCCAAGTTTTAGGTTGTGTTGGATTATGTTTGTGAAAACAAAATTATTCAACTTGAACTAAACCAAACTGATTAAATCTGGGTTAGTTTAGTTCGAGTCATAAGGTTATGCTTTTCTTTTTAAATAGTCATAAAAATTGGAAAATATAAAAAAGAAAGCACGAACTCTAGAACTCCAAAAACCACAATTCAAAATTCAAAAAAGAAGTGATGCACAACTCCAGAACCAAAAGCTAAAGCACCAGATCAAATAAAGGTAAAGGCGTGAAGCATTATTGGACGTTAGCAATTGGGCGATGTTGGGCAACGACGTGGTATGGGCAATATGAAGAGAAAAAAGAAAGGTGAACCGTGAAGAGTTGAAGGCATGAAGCACCGTTGAGCATCAGCGACTATGTGGCATTTGGAGGTCATTGTCAATGATAACTTGGTCTGGGCAGAACGAAGAGAAAAATGAAGGCGAAGCAGTGAAGGTGTAACGTCCTAATACTAATACTAGTAGCATATTTGGATTTACGCAATAGTAATTAGGATTAGGAAAATATGATATATATCTAACCGAAACTCTCATTTATATAAAGTTGTACAACATTGTAAAATATATACAAACTATGCCTTTAAGGCACAAATTTTTACAACTATATACAATCCTTGTACAGAAGTAGAGATAAAACTACTCCACATTCATAATCTTCGTCTCACTTGGCTGAAAATCCATTTCCTGAAATTATCATGGAAATACAATATAAAAGGGTGAGAATTCTATAATTCTCAGTAATTTTATCATACATACTGACATCACAATAATTCTAACTGTTTTGAAGAAAATCATTTTAAATATATGAAATATAGCATAGAAACGTGACAAAAGTCAGAACAAATCTTTTCTCTTCCCGAGACAGAAATCCAATTATTACCATTACTAATAATTCATAAATTTTCATCATTAATAGATTATAAGTTATATTCACAACAAACATTCAGAAGTGAGTTACAATTCAATATCACATTAATAATCTTATATTCTCATATCAACTTTATGATCTATTTGATAACATTCTCATAATGCTTTATTTATACAAAATTCTCATTTTAGTGCTCATTTAATTATCATTTTTATATGATCATTCCCAAAACCCATATTCATATACGTTAATAGGTAGGGTTAGAGGTATCTGTGGGTTGAGTTGGGTGGATTCAACAGTGTTTTTGGATTCAACTCGCTCACCAAAGTAATGGGTTGGGTTGGGTCGAAGAGTTTTTTTCATTCAACCCGACCCAACTCGACCTGCTCAAGAGTGAGTTGGATTAGGTTGAACCATTGGTTTAAAATTTTTTTTTTAAATCCTGAAAAAAAAGTCAAAATACAAAATCTACAAATTAATACTATAAGTTTCAATCTCAAATAAACTAAACATCATAAGTCAATAAGTGCATAACAAACTAAGAACTAACAAGTCTTACTAAGTCTGGAATAAATTAAACAAAGTTAGTCATAACTCAAATAACAAATTAGTCTCAAACATATACAATTGCATAACATCTTTACCAACAGTTTGTCCAGAAGGAACTTGGAATTGAGGTTGCATAACTTGAGCAAAACTTTTAAAGCCTTCATTTTCAACATATTTAAATGGAAGCTCATAAATGATAATCATTTTAGCAAGTGCAATCTTACACTCTAAGATTGCTCTTCTTTTTCTCTGGCAATATTGTATTCATCACATGCCCACTCTGCTCGTACCCATAGCTCTACTGCCTACTCCGCCCCCTATAGCTTCCTTGCCAGTACGGTGCAGCTGCACTGTACCTAGCTACACTCCCTTTTATGTTCCAGATGTACATGAAAAGAGTAAAGGAAGAAGGCTTACCTGCTGGGGTTGCATGGTGCAAAAAACTGAAAAATCCACAAGAAGGAAGAGGGACGCGTGGTTGTGTGGTGGCGTGACTAGTTGTAGAGAACGACTGGGAGATCGAGTGGGAGAAGAAGCAATGGTCATAGACTCACAACGATAGCGCAATTACTAGGACTAGGAGATCGGGTGGGAGAATAAGCAATGGTCACTGATGTAACAGCCTAATTTTTGCTACCCAAATATATCGTCATGTAAATTAATAACCCAATATTGGTCCTGCTACTGCTAACATACTTCAACATCTAACCTATATCATTAATACACAATGAGTAAATATGGAAAGGCATGATAACAAAAGTTATATATATACATCACAGCCTCAAAGGAGCATATTGTTATACATAACTCCAAGCAACTAAGCAAATATAAAACAAATATATGGTCAGCTTAAAACAACATATATACTATGCTAATCCTCATACATCTTCTTCTTTCCTTTCGAAGAACTCGCACCTTGATTTATATGGCAACACAATCGGGGTGAGAAAACATATTTCAGTAAAAGTATTCTAATATCAGTATATATACATGTATATGTACAAATAGATAATATTTATAATAAACAAAATAACACTTCAATCACAGAAGTAATAACATCTCTTTCTCAGAGACACGCAATTGCACATACAATTGCAATGCATGGATAATGTTATAAAAAGCAACCGGCCATACAATTGCCATATTATGCCAAGTTATGTCTAGTGTTAATGCCTATGCATAATCCCAAGTATGAAAATGAATAATGTATGATACCATATCCAGGAACCTACAATTCCATAGTAATGTCATGAATGCATGAAACTTGAACAAAGTAATGGAAGTCACAACCATAACTTTGAACAAGTAGTGGAAGTTCATCCAGCAACATCATTATCACAGAGAAAATCCATTTTCCCCTGGGTAGTGAAGTCCATCAACAACACAGTTATTGATAATGAACAAGGAAATCCATCCTCAAAATCACTATATTAGAAAGGATACAATTTACCTTACCTAATGTAGAACACCCACATCTATGGGGCTCACACCTACCAAAAAGTAATCACCCACATCTACGGGGCTCACACTTTTTAATAAGGTAACGCATACAATAAAATATATCATCATTACTAATTAAACTCTCATAATTAGCATTGCAAATCATTATGATTCAAACATTCACATCTTCATTTAATACTCCTACTAGAATCTCATTACTCACTAAGAAGCATAAAAGAAGAAAACTACGCCACTGGAAGGCTCCAGAGCATCAAACACAACTCACAGTTGTTCTCTGGCACTAATGCCGCGACATTGCCATGTGCCACGTCGCGACGCCCAAGTCTCGGGTTTTAGTACTGGCAGGAAAAATGCTGCCTACGTCACGGCATTCACGTGCAACGCCGCAGCACGTGCCCCTTGTTCTTCCCAACATCGCGGCATTCCAAGTACCATGCCGCGACGTCAACAGCAGAACACAGAATTTGCATAACTCTATAGATACGAGTACTGTTCCATTAGAACTATACCCTCTTCCAATCACTCAAAACATAGTTTCAAGTGATTTTCAACCTCTAACAAGGTCCAACTGCATATAACAACTCTCAAACAACTTCAATTTCACTCAAATCAACACTTAAGAATCAAAACCCCAACCATGACCTAAAACTCCCAAAAACTGACCTAGTAGGGATTTAAGGCTCCAAATGATGAAAACTTCATCCTAACACATCAGTAAATTAGTTCCTAACTTAACCAATTTATCCACATCAAAATTTAACTCATAAATCATCAAAACACTTATCAAACCCTCAAATTCCTCTTCAAGCCTCTCTTGAACCAAAAGGAAAGAATAAAAACAAGCATCAAAAATCAAATTTCCTCTTACCTCAATTTCCAGAAACGAAATTGATTAGTCGTTCCTCTGAAAAGCTAAGCTTATTCCCTTGCTTTGATGAATATCCTCCTCCCTTGGTACCTTGATTTTTCTTTTCCTTTGTTTTCCCTATGCAGCCGTGAGAAGAGGAAAGAAAAGTGAGATAAGACTCACATTTAGGCCGTAAATAGGCCAGCAACCAGAAACAAGGGTCGTGCCCTCTCATTTGGTCATTTAAGTGACTAAAATTCAACTAAACAGTTAAGAACACTTAGTTATCACCAAAATAAATTTTCTAACTTCCAACAAGCTTAAAATAAATCTTAAGATTCATTAAAAATCTTATTTCACCATTTTCACAATTTTTCATATCTGCTGGGGGTCAATCCGGCACAAAAACATACAACCAGTATACTTAAAAATGTCAAACTAACTCTAAAAATTCTCAAACTTTAACCACTACTATTTCCACATATTTGTGACCTAGAAACAAGTCCTCCACACTTATTTCCACTAACTAAGCAGTCTAAGTAAAAAAGGGACTGAAAATAGCTATATTTAACACATAGAGTTGTAGCAAAGTGATTAAACGTGCTTAGATGATCATAAAACTTCACAGACATGATAATCAGGTATTAGGCTACCTCTATAACCTTATACAAGTCTATCATGTTTTCACGGGTGTTACAATTGACTCAAGGCGCAAACGCTGGGAGCTTGGGAGAACGGTTGCACTGCTAAGAACTAGTTGTATAGACTAATTATAGAGAAGAGAGAACTACTAGTTGTGCTGGGGCCAATGGAGATGGAGTAGATAGATAAGGTTTTGATGCCTTTTTTTCTTCCCACTTTGGCCTCTATTTGTTAGCGTATTATATAGTCTAACACTGTTCCTACTTATATCAGAGAAGATATTTACGAACTTTAAAGATATTTTTCAAGCAAAATACGCACTCTATCTAGGCCACATTTTTTTTTTAAATGTGAGTGGGTTGGGTTTGGCTGGGTTAGAATTGTTCCAACCCGCTACCAGACCCACACACTGTGGGTTGAAGCATTTTTCAACCCGACCCAACCCGCGAAACCAACCCAACACACATTTTATGGGTTAGGTTGAGTCAAAACCCGTAAGTTCGTGGGTCAACCCTATCCGCTGGACACCCCTAGGTAAGGTCACCTCATATAACATAAGATTCTATATTTTGAAGGTAGGGATTGAATTAGAGCCTCACACTACTAATAAACTGGATGATAATCTACTTTCAAGTTAGTACACTTCAACTTATTTATAACAATATCTTTTTATTACACAAAATTATCCCGAGTAACCTTTATACATACTATGAGGGAAACTAAGGCATATGAGGAAACTAATGAAGAATTTCTATGAATTTAGGATCACATTCCTCATAGAGGGTCATTTCCATGATTTATAACTAGAATTTCGAATCTTCTTCCCTTATACAGGATCATTTCCAAAAACTCAATAATGTCAAAATAAAATTGATAATTCAATTTAGAGGGTCGCTCTTCATGTGGGAATAACAATGCAAGATCATTTTCCTCCCCTTTTCAAGGATAAATGTCCAATATCTTTTATTCTATGAGCACTTATTATTCAAATTCAAATAGTAACTCAACCTTAATGATTTAAGGGAGCAATTCTCAATTTATTATTCAATTCTAGCTTAACTTGATATTTCAAAGGAGCAATATAATTTTAGTACACTTCATAATCATAACAAGTGTACAATAATTTCATTTCTTCATATACCATGTGCAATAAAATGGTTACTCTACAAGTAACTAAATGCACCATAACATCCATTCCAATATTCTAAGTGCATTCCAAAATCATTTCAAGAATAAACCAACTGCACCACATTTTCAACATTCAAATAAACTAAATACATGATTATGTCAATTCACATTTATTCTAGGATCACCTTAACATCATTTTTAGAGTTTATTGGATGCACAATCATATCATAAGATACTATAATCAGTGAATTAAATCATAAAATAAGCTTTCATTTGGTCTCCATAGAATAAAGAGCTCTATTTTTTTAAAATAAGGGGTTCGTAATCGATTACTATTCGTGATAATCAATCACCACATGCTAATATCTCAAAACAGAGGCTTAGTAATCGATTACCAACCCATGGTAATCGATTATTAGCTGAGAATTTACAAGTCAGAATCTTGGTAATCGATTACTCACATGTGGTAATTGATTACTGTGAACATCCAATTTTGTCCGGGGCATTTTGTGAAATATATATATATATATATATATAATCTTTCAACCCATTGGCCCATTAACCCCTAAACTAACCCATTAACCCGTAACCCATAAACCAACCCATAATCCATGACCCATTAACCCACAACCCTTAAGCACTTATCCTAAATAAACCTCATCAGTTATCCTCACACTTAAACTCATCACTTATCCTAAACAAACCTATCCTAAACTAACTATAACTCATCCTACCACCAACTTATCCTAACATAAACCCATCCTAACTCAAACTTATCCTAAACAAACTTATCCTAAACCTCCCATCACTTATCCTAAACAAACTCCTAATCACATTCTAACTCAAACATCTCAGCCTAATCCTCTCCTATAAAACACCTAACCCACACACAAGAATATCAGAACATATAGAGAGAACCTATACTGAAAAAAGAACATCTTGACTCACGTAAATACCCAGGCCATATTGACTATCTACTCACTTACGTTACAGCTCTGCCAAAGTTCCTTTCACCACCTCCCATCACTCTCAGTTTACTCACCTTCACCTCTCACCTCATATTCACTTCCAGCTTCGCTCACACCACCACTGTCAAGTTTTCATCATCATCGTGACTCACATTATCACCAACCATCAACGCCACTTTCTTGCATCTCTGCCTCAACGCAACTATCCAAACAGCCACCATAATCACCACACCCTTCTATCTTCATCACAAACAACCGTGACCAACCACCCAAACAACAGCCACCATAACTACCCTTCACCTATCCTTCCCAACCGAGAAACACCACCACCCATGAATCACCATCCTCCAAAGAACCACACAGCCTCCACACCAAAACCAAACCACTAAAATCCATCCACTTGTGAGGTCACCATCGTCCTCCACCCTGCAGTTGCAGATCCACGCAGTCTTCCGTGCCACCGTCTTTGTCTTCCTCCGCCAGCCGTCCACGACGCACGCAGCATCCAGATCTGACCCGCACAGCGCACGAACCAGACCACCATCACCTTGCTGCCGTTCACGAAGCTCCGCGCACCACCTGGTACCGTCGTCGCGCCTCTGCCTTGGTCACCCCAGCCGTCTGTTGCCCCCCTTTGTTCTTTGATTGTTTTCTGAAAAATAGCAAAGAAAGGAGCCACTTCCCTTTGCTGAACCGTGAGCATCCTCTTTACTTTTTTTTTTTGGTAAATGGGTTTATTGGGGCTAAAATGGTAAAATAATAATAATAATAATAATAATAATAATAATAATAAAGACATAAATTTATAAAAAAATATAAAGAAAAAGCAATCAAATTTTTTTTTAAAAAAATAATAGTAATAATAACAAAAATGGATTACCCGAGTTATGACACTTGCTAACCCTTGTATTTTGTAATCATCCGAGTTATGGCGACACTTGATGATTTACATTATTATTGTTATTATTATTATTATTATTATTATTATATTTTAATTATTATTTTGTTTTTTAATTTTTTTTTTCAATTTTTTTAAGTTAAATCACTAATTGATAACTTTAAATAAAATTTTGTAACAAATTTGATAATCAGTGGGTGACGTCTCTAGCGTGACGTGAGCTTCACCTATTTAATCCTTAATTTGAATAACTGAGCCGCGACGGCTTGTTGATTCAAATTTTTTAAAGTTTTTTTAATAAAATCAACCAACCCACAAGTATTTTATAAAGAACTACGTGACTTTGAGTTTCTCATTGCACCTGAGGATACGTAGGAGCAGAATTTCTATTCTGTCAAGCCAAAAATTAAATTTTCATAATTTATTTATTTATTTCATTTTTTTTACAAAAGGGGTAAAACAAATATTTTCAAGGATTATTAAGAATTTGCATAATTAACTTAAGGTACCGTCTTAGCATGGGTGTGTTAGGGGTGCTGTGGGATTAAGTTTCCACCCTTCCCTACACATAACCGACTCCCGAATTCAATCTGGTTTCAAGGACTATTCTTTTGGGTTTTCCAATTTTTCCTAATAAAAAAATAAAATTGGTGGCGACTCCTAATGTTTTAATTTAAGTTGCTATCCCGCCGCGATTAATTTGGTCGCGACAGATGGCGACTCCACTGGGGATACTTGAGAGTCAAGCCTGTAAAAGTTAGTTATGCAAAATTTTTGGTGATCTTTATGTGTTTGTTTTACCCTTTTTTTCTTTTTCTTTTTATTATTTGATGATTTTTTTTATATATATTATTTTTAGTGTTAATTGTTGTACTATCTGAACCTTAGGGTAGAAAACTTTTGGAATTTGTTTTGTATTTGCTTTGTTTTGCAGGATGTGGGTAGTCTTTAGGATTGTGAAGGTTTGTAGACGCTCCCAAAGACTCACCGCACCTACACATAAAGCACACACATTCGAGTGGGGCCCTATACCCGGGTCTGAGTGAAGCCTAAGTTAAGTAGAGGTTGCGTAGTGGTAGCCATTTTAGATGTACTTCCTGTTTGGTTATCGCGAAAACCTCATCTAGAGTGTGCCTTTTTCATGAATGTCCCACACCTAGTGGTTTACCCACTATTTCGTGGTCAACATTCTGAAATAGGACTTGGCTCTAGAGACCTCTAAAATAGAAAAGCCACCCCACGGAAGTTCTCACGAACCAGAAAGACTCTTAGATCCTTAGAATAGAGTTCCCAAGTTTAAGGCAACCCAATTAGGACACAAAGGGAGCACACCTTTCATTACCTTTAGATTTATCCATGTCTTGTGAGTTATTCAGTCTTTTAATGTGACAAACCATACTTACGTCCCTCTTAAATTTTTTTTTCCAAAAAAAGAGGATATGAGTCACTATTAAAGGACCAACAACTCACTCACTCATTATTGCATCACAAGTCATCATTCTTCGCATCATGTTTTCTCCAAAAACCATGCATTGACAGTTCTTATGTGTTAAATCCAGGTTTGTTGAGGGACTGTTGAAACTAAGTGCCTAAGGATTAACAGTGAGTATCTTTGATTAATAATGGAACGTGTCATGGGATCAGATCACGATGAGGTCAGTTTGAAAAAGACTTTGCGACTTAAGGCCAATGAAGTTGACACAGAAAGCCTGTTGAGTTTGGGCCGAATGTTGAAGAAGACACAACGCCTGACCTTCACTGCGAGATATGGGAAGATTCTGAATCTGTAAGAGGTTGATGTACAGGTAGAAGCTATTACCGCGCTAACCCAATTCTACGACCCACCATTTTGTTTCACGTTTCAAGATTGTCAGTTGGCCGCCACCTTAGAAGAGTTTGAGTAGATCTTGGGCTTACCGTTGGAAAAGGAAGAGCCATACTTCTATATAGGCCACCATGCATCCATGTCAACCATAGCAGACATCTTGAAGATTCATGTGAAGGATCTGTAAAAAGCAAAGCAAAATAGGAAAGGAACAGAGGGATTCCCAAGGAAATACTTAGAAGAGCACATGCGCCACCTAGCTAAGGTTGAAAACTGGAATACCTTTATGGATGTGTTAGCCCTCACTATTTATAGCAGCATCCTATTCCCGAGTAATGAAGACTTGATAGATTTTACAGCAATAGATGTGTTTCTCGCTCGAAAGAATAATGCCGCTAATCCTGTCCCAGCCCTTCTTGCTGATGTTTATTATACTCTGAATTTCTGCCATGAAAAGAAGGGTAAGCGGATCTTATGTTGTCTACCGATGTTATTCGTATGGCTCACAAGTCACATGTTCAAGAGGGGCTACGAGGATCCATGTCCCATCACAAGTCTCAAGATGCTCCAGTTGAAAATCAGGAACGGCCGCGAATGGGCCGAAGAATTAGCCAAACTTGAGGAAAAGAAAATTGTATGGTACCCACAGCGTAAAGAAGAGCAAACAGTGGTCTATCAGTGTGAAGGCTTTCCTAATGTTCCTCTCATAGGTACTCAGGGATGCATTAACTAAAACCCTGCCCTGGCATTGCGACAACTAGGCTATCCCATGATGGGGCCACCATCAGAATTGGAAACCGCTCCTTTTATCTGTGATATGCAAATGGAGTGTACTGAGACACTTAGGAGAGTGCGAGACGCTTGGAAGAAAGTTATTAGAAAGAGTAAAGAGCTGGGAGTCAGAAGCTGCAGAGTTAAAGAAAGTTACAGGAAGTGGGTCAAGAACAGGGCGCAGGAAGTTAAGTTACCCTTTAAAATCCCAACATCCTCTACAGTCAGTAAGTCTCTGCCTCCGACTTCGATAGAAGATGAAGAAATAAGAGAAAAGTTAGCTGAAGCCAACAAAGAAAAAAGAAAATTAGAGGCAGAGTTGGAAAAGGTTCGCCAGGCATGTGCAGTTTTAAGGCGTGAAAATGCTGAGAAAAACGATGCTCTCGAAAAAACAAACAAAAGGCAAATGACAGAGCAAGATAGTATGTCAAAAATCAGAAAATGTTTGGGAGCTGCAAATAAGGAACTAAGACTCCAATGGCAGGAAAGAGATAAGGCTCTAACAGAAAATCAACAACTCAAGGAGCTGCTCGTAATTACCAAAGCAGCGCAGAATAAGGCTCTTCAGCAAGCAGATAGTATGAGGCAACAAGTGGAGACAGTGTCAACCAGATATGAAGACATGATCAGAATTGAGAGGTTGCGCACTGTCGAGGAGATTGCAGGGTATGAAGCAGCATTGCGACAGGGACATATGGACTTGCAGAAAATGATAGATCATGCAAGACAACAAGACGAGGACATTAATGGATGGAAAGAAGAAGTCCATTTTTGGAGAGACCAATTCTCAAAGCTGGCATGCCTAGCCAACATGGCAATCGCAGACATTCCATATTACTTAAAGGTGGCGGATAAGATGGTCGATCCTCTTAAGACTCCGGCAGAGATCAATGACTTTATTGAATATTGCAAGAATCTTATTGGACAAATGAAGCAGATGATCAGGGTGCAGTCATTTGAGAAGGAGGAATTAGACTAGACAATGATGTATTTCAAGTAGAGTGGAAATGATGTATTCCTCTTAAATGATGTTGATGATTCTTTTTCAATTGAATAAAGTATGCCTTTTTGTTCTTCTGATCCTATGTTGCACTGAAGATCCACTACTTTTGAACGAGACGTTCTAAGTAATGGTCATGACAAACTTTTGAACGAGACGTTCTAAAAACAGTCATGACGAGCAAAGATTAAAGATACTCACTCAAATCCACCCGGCACAAATTAACAATGGTCCTTTAACAAATCAATAATAATCATGGTTGTTTTAATAAATTTTAATTTGATTGTTCATAGGAAATTTAAAATCATTGCGCGACCAAGGAAAGAAGACACCAATCAAACCCGTGTTCATAACACAAGGGCTCGAACAAGGTTGCTTGCAGCAATGGCGGCTGAGAACGAAGGTAGGAACCTAAGTTTGGAAGTAGATGAAGTGAAAGGAAGGGTGAATGAGGTGACAGAATCTCAAAGAAGAATTGAGGAAATGTTGTCACCATGAGGGAGACTCTCACCTTGATGGGGCAGTTGGAGGTACAGGAGTAACCGGGGCGCACTCGCACCCATTGAATACCACTTCCATGAGGACAAACCCTGGAGTCACTACTGAGGTACCTTATGTGGGAGGAACCTCAAACACTGCATCAGTAGTGATTCCTATTGGAGAAGGATATCATTCATTAGAAGGTACTCGCAATGAGGTCCATGGTAATACTGAGTTCACGTGGGAACCGCCACATATGATGACAACTGGATTTCCTACTAGTACTGGACACGCAACTGTTCAAAATGACAAGATGAAAGAAGAGTGGATGGAAAAGATGGAAGAGCAAATTAAGGCGATCAAGGGTCCTAGCACCTACGGTCCCCTTGGGATAAAAGAATTGTGCCCTACTGCTAACATCGTCATCTCCAAGGATTTCAAAGTCCCAGAATTTGTCAAGTATGATGGGAGCACTAATCCTTTTTTCCACCTAAAAACTTATATTACCAAAATGTCCATTTGGTCAAGGGATTGGAAGTTCCTCGTCAATTTCTTTCATGAAAGTTTGACTGGGTCTGCTTTGGAGTGGTGTATCCAATAGGACCTCTCAAAAATCTCCTCTTGGGATGACTGGGCGAATTTATTTATGGGTCAGTATCGGTTTAACTTGGATACAGCCCCAACCCGGGAGCAGTTGGGAACATTACAGAAGAAAAATGAGGAGACATTCAAATAATATGCCCAGAGGTGGAGAACTCTTGCAGCCCAAGTGCAACCGCCGTTAACTTTGACTGAGATGTGCTCATACTTCTTGGGAACTTTAGGAGCTCCTTATATTGGGACAATGGCGGGCGCCGCTTATAGAGACTTTGTTGATTTAATCGCTACTGGAGAAAGAATTAAAATTTTAGTAAAGGTTGGAAAATTGCCAGCTGGCAATAATGAGAGTAGTTTCAAGAAGAGGTTCCCCCTAAGAAAAAGGAGCCGGAAGTGAGTTATGTGCAGAATCTGTAGCCTTTACGACTCCGATATTCGCCATCCTACCCTACATACTGATCACCCCCATACAACCCAAACACGTACCCTTCTTATCAGACACCTGCACCATCCCATCTACCTGGCCCAACTGCTCCTCCCGTAAATATACCTCAAACCCAGTCATTCCAAATCAACACTATCCCGGTACCCCAACCATATGCACCAACTCGCCCAATCTATACTCTATACCCACCTCGGCCTCCGCATAATTTCCAAAACTACCCACAACCTCGACCAAACTTCCAAAATCAAGGCCGTTTCCGTACCCAAAACCTACCCCATTTCCTAAAACTGTCCATCTCAAACGCAGATCTATTCCAAAGGCTGTTTGATGCTCACCTCATCTCAAGGAACCCTGTACGTCCCCTACAACCACCATTTCCAGCATGGTACAACTCAAATTTAACCTGCAAGTACCATATGGATAATTCAGGGCACTCAATCGAAGACTGTGAGTCTTTCAAGATGGCGATAAGAAAGCTTATTGCTTGTGAAAAACTGGACATTCAAGAAGAGGCTGGACCTAGTATTGTCAGCAATCCAATTCCTAATCATGGTGAAAGGAATGTGATAAATGCTTTAGAGATGGAATGACCTCCAATAAGGAATGCCATGAGTCTGCGTACGCCGATGACTCAAATATTTGAGGGGTTGAAGAAAGCAAGTTATGATGTCAAGGCACCAGCTTCGTCAGTAAAAGAAGAGGAGAAGTACAATGAAGAATCAAGATGTGTTTACCATTGTGGGGGGACAGGACACGATATTGAGAACTGTTGAGACTTCAAGGTTTGGGTCCAGGATTTACTCACTTTGGGAATAATATAAGCTGGACAAGGGGTAGCTTCCTCTGAAGAAGTCAGTGTGGTAGAACACTTTGTGCTGAAGGTGCCACCTCTCAACCAAGCCGGGGCGCCAGGGAGAGTAGTTGTTACGGTCAAGAAGCCAATGCCATTTGCTTATGATGATACTCACTCAGTACCATGGAATTATGAAGCTAAGGTGGAAACAAAAGGAGTCGGGAAAGAGACTTCAAAGCCCCGAGTTGCTGAAATACTCCAAGATGAAGGGTATGTAAGTAATATAGTTACAAGGAGTGGGCGATGTTATGGCCCAGTAGAAGTAGAGAAGAAGAAGAATGTTAAAGACTGGGGTAAGGAGGAAAATGCAAGAGAAGAGGAAAGAGGGAAAGAAGAGGAGGAAGAATTTTTGAAGATCATGAAACAGAGTGAATACGATGTGATGGAACAGCTGAAGAAGACTCCAGCAAGGATATCCCTTTTGTCACTCGTTTTGACATCTGAGTTACATCGAAAAGCGTTGCTAAGAGTACTGAATGAGGCTTATGTCAAACCCGATGTTACCCCTGAGAATATTGTCATCATGGTGGACCCGATAAAGCACATCAACATGATCACATTTATGGATGAAGAGATCACCTCTCGGTCTGAGAAAAACCCACGGACCTTACACATAACCCTTAAATGCAAAGGGTATATAGTTGCAAAGGTTTTGATTGATGGGGGGTCTGCATTAAATATCCTACCGAAGTCGACTCTAACCTCATTGTCAATAAGTGAGGATGAACTGTCACCTCGAGAAATGGTAGTGCGAGCCTTTGATGGAAATAGGAGGGGCATTTTAGGAGAGGTGACGTTGCCATTAGAGATTGGTCCAAGTAATTTTTGGGTATTGTTCCAAGTTATGAACATTGAGCCTGGTTACACTATGCTCCTGGGGAGACTATGGATCCATGCTGCTGGCACTGTTCCTTCTACACTACACCAGAGTATTAAATACATCGAGAATGGGTCGGTTATTACTATACACGGAGAAGAAGAAATCATGGTGTCAAAATCGGTTTCAGTGCCGTATGTGGAAAATGCAGAGAAAGATGAGGAGAATTTGTGGCACAGCTTTGAGGTAGTTGAAACTGAACTCAGTAAGGGTGAACCCTCGATGCAAACTGTGAATCAGGTAGTGGCCCGAATTATGACTAATAATGGGTACTAGAAAGGAAAAGGCCTGGGCTCAAAATTGCAAGGAACTCGGACACCGATTTCACTTCCAGAAAAACTAGACAAGTTTGGATTGGGGTACGAAGCGGCTCTGGAAGAGAGAATGGAGAACATGACTTTGGGGAAAAGGAGTGATAAGGGCGAAATGAAGCAAATTTCCTCACTTGAGGGAAACATTCCCGACACCAACCAAAGTAATCATGCCTGAAGAAGTCATTCGTCTCCAATATCATCTTACTATCAATGCATTGCATGAAGAAGGCCCTGAAGAGTACAAAGCAATCCGGCCTTTCACTGAAGAGGAGCCATTGAAGAACTGGCAATCTGAATCAATAATTGATGTTATTGCTTCCAAGTAATTGTCTAGTCATGCTGTAACAAGCAGATATTTATGTCTAGCTATGTTTTTATCTTATATTTATGTTATTTGAGACAATTAACTAAATAAAGTTGCATGTTTATTCAGCATTCCTGTGTGTCACTCTCTTTGCTTATCTTCTTTTTACATTTATTAGTTTCCTTTTCTTGTGTTTCTCTTAAAAAAAAAAAGACTTCCTTCTCTTACTTTATCATTTCTACTCTATTTTATCTTTCCAACTCCCCATAAATTACTTTTCAGGGATATGAGTCTTGTAGAGAGTTCGTCTCATGAGAGAGACCTTGAAAGCTTGTCAATTGATTCCCCTACAATGTTTGATGAAGAGGATCTAGGATTTGGTGAAGAGAAAGAGATTGTTGAAGAATTTGAAAAAATGCTGGAATACTCAGAGAGGAAGTTTGATGTGAGCAATGAGGTAATAGAAGTAATTAACATGGGAACAGAAGAAGATAAGAAAGAGTTGAGAATAATAGATAATCCTGAGCGTATAGAAATGGTGGCACTATTGAGGGAGTTCCTTGATGTGTTCGCATGGTCCTACAGAGATATGCCTGGATTAGACCATGAAATAGCGTCACATAAAATTCCATTATATCCAGATGTAGAACTAAAAAGGCAGAAGTTGAGAAGAATGCACCCTGATATGTCACTAAAGATCAAAGAAGAAGTGACTAAGCAATTAGAAGCTGGATTTATAGAGGTGTCAAGACACTCGCAATGGGTAGCAAATATTGTGCCAGTACCAAAGAACGATGGGAAGGTCAGGATGTGCGTGGATTATAGAGATCTAAATAAAGCCAGTCCAAAAGATGATTTCCCGCTCCCCCATATTGATGTTCTTGTTGACAATACAGCAGGAAATCATAGGTTCTCATTTATGGACGGATATTCTGGGTATAATCAGATCCCCATGGATGTTGATGACAAAGAAAAGACGACTTTTATTACACCTTGGGGAACCTTTTGCTACACAGTAATGTCCTTTGGATTGAAGAATGTCGGGGCTACCTATCAACGTGCTATGGTTGCATTATTTCATGACATGATGCATAAAGAAATTGAGGTTTATGTAGATGATATAGTAGCCAAATCCAAAGAAAAGGAAAGTCATGTAGCAGTCTTACGGAGATTATTTGAAATACTCAAGAAGTATAAGTTGAGGCTCAATCCTAATAAATGTGTTTTCGGAGCATCCATTGGAAAATTACTTGGATTCATCGTTAGCAGAGAAGAGATAAAGGTGGATCCGGATAAGGCAAAGGCAATACAAGAGATGCCTCCTCCTAAGACAGAGCGAGAAGTGAGAAGTTTTCTTGGGAGACTTAATTACATCGCTAGATTCATTGCTAACTTGACCAGCACTTGTGAGCCTATATTCAAGTTGTTGAAGAAGCATCAGCCGAGTAAATGGGATGAAGAATGTCAATAAGCTTTTGATAAGATAAAGGCTTATTTGATGAATCCTCTTGTTGTGGTACCCCCTATACCGGGTCGTCCTCTGATATTATATTTAACTGTACTATCAACCTCAATGAGGGCAATGCTGGGGCAACACGATGAATCAGGGAAAAAGGAGCAGGCGATTAATTACTTGAGTAAGAAGTTTAATGACTGTGAAGCCCGATACATGGCAATGGAAAAGACATGTTGTGCATTAGTATGGACCTCAAAATGGCTAAGGCAGTACATGCTCTATTACACCACTTGGCTGATCTCCCGAATGGACCCTCTGAAGTACATATTTGAAAGCCCTTATGTCTCATTAAGGGTTTCAAAATGGCAAGTGATATTGTCAGAGTTCGATATCAAGTACATGACTCAGAAATCCGTCAAAGGAAGTGCAATTGCAGATCATTTAGCTGAAAATCCTCTTGAGGGTGGACAACTAATGACATCCGAGTTCCCTGATGAAGAAATATTGATGGCAGAAAGAGAGGAAGGAAAAAAAGAGTCTGCGTGGAAGATGTATTTTGATGGAGCAGTCAATATGTATAGTAATGGCATAGGAGCTGTTGTTGTTTCGCCAGACGGAAAACAATATCCAGTTGCTATTAAGCTGGATTTTGAATGCACTAATAAGGTTGCGGAATACGAAGCATGTGCTAGTGGTTTACAAGTGGCAATTGACTTGGGGATCAAGCAATTAAAAGTATTCGGAGATTCGGCACTTATCATTTATCAAGTGAATGGTGAATGGCAAACTAAAAACCCAAAGTTGGTGCCCTATCAAAAGTATTTGACCAAGTTGACTGAGAAGTTTGAAGAAGTGACCTTTTCCCATATGGCTCGAGACATGAATCAGTTTGTAGATGCTTTGGCCACTTTGGCCGTAATGACTAAGTTGGATATCCACAATAATGTCCAACCCATCCAAGTAAAACTACATAGTGAGCCCGCGTATTGTGCCAATGTGGAGGGTGAGCCAGATGGTAAACATTGGTATCATGATATCAAGCAGTATATCCAACATAGAGAATACCCAACTGGGGCAAGTGAAGTGAATAGGAAGACTATTCGCCGGTTGGCTATGACCTTTTTCTTGAATGGGGAAGTTCTATACAAGAGAAGCCATGATGGCACCTTACTCAGATATGTGGATGCTCGGGAAGCTCGTTTAATCATGACTGAAGTCCATGAAGGAATTTGTGGGACTCATGCTAATGGTCATATGATGACACGAAAAATTTTAAGGAGCGGTTATTATTGGTCCACCATGGAAGCAAACTGCATAGAATATGTTCGAAAGTGCCATAAATGCCAGATATATGTAGATTGAGTCAATGCACCTCCATCTCCCTTGCACAATATGGTATCCCCATGGCTTTTCTCGATATGGGGAATAGATGTCATTGGGCCGATTAACCCCAAAGCTTCCAACGGTCATCGTTTCATTTTAGTAGCAATCGACTATTTCACCAAGTGGGTAGAAGCTTGCTCTTATGCCAATATTACTCAAAAGGTATTTTTGAAATTCCTCAAGAGGGATATTGTCTACGATCTGAGAATCCCGAGAGGGATAATTACAGATAATGCTGCTAATCTCAATGGTGCCGAGATTAAGAAATTCTGTGAAAATTTCAAGATCAAGCATCATAATTCAGCTCCCTACAGGCCTCAGATGAATGGTGCAGTTGAAGCTGCAAATAAGAATGTCAAGAAAATTATGGCTAAGATGGTTGTTAACTACAAGGACTGGCACAAAATGTTACCCTATGCTTTGCACGCGTATCGTACCAATATACGATCAAGTACTGGGACAACGCCTTTCTCCTTGGTGTATGGGATGGAAGTTGCCTCTCTCATAGAAATTGAAATTCCTTCTCTAAGAGTATTGATGGAAGCCGAGTTGGAAGAATCTGAATGGACGAAGACTCGATATGAGCAATTGAATATGATAGAAGAGAAGAGACTGGCAGCTATTTGTCATGGACAGTTGTATCAAAGCAGAATGGCCAGAGCCTTTAATCAAAAAGTCCATCCTAGAGAATTCTATTCAGGAGATTTAGTATTGAAGAAGATTCTCCCTAATCAAGAGGATGCTAGAGGAAAATGGGCTCCAAGTTATGAGGGTCCTTACATCGTTAAGCAAGCATTTTCTGGAGGGGCTTTAATTTTGCAGAATATGGATGGAGAAGAATTGCCAAGGCCAGTAAATACTGATATTGTCAAGAGATTCTATGCCTAAAAAAGAAAAAAAAAAAAAAAAAAAGAAGAGAAGCTCGTTAGGTTGAAAACCCGAAAGGGCGGCCTAAGCAAAAGTTAGAGTAAAAAAAAAAAGAGAAAGAAAAAAAAAAGAGGTTCGTTAGGTCGAAAACCCGAAAGGGCGGCTTAAGCAAAAGTTAGGACAAGTAAATAGGCAAAATTTCAAAGGAAGGAGGTCTGAAACTCCAAACTGGGGCAATTTTTATTCTGCGTTCAATTGACCATATTGGGGGAAAATGTCTGAAAGATTAAAGGAAAGATGTGTTGAAGAAAGTAGTAATAGAGACAATAGTTGGATTATCAAACGGTTGCAGGGAATCAATTGAATGAGGAACAAGGAACCAAAACTGGGGCAAATTTTCTTTCCCTTGCAATTTTCTTTTGTTTCTATGTTTTCGTCTTAAGCATGTGTCTTACCAGATATTTATCATATTACCAAAGTAATGAAAAGAAGTTTGTTCATTTAACGAATTTCTATCCATACATGAATGCATGTTTAACTCATTAAGTTAAGTCTCAAATAACATAAATTCAAGATCAACAGCTTGATTCTGACATTTTTACAGCAATCCTTCAATGATTGAGCTAGATTAAAAGATCTCAGTAGCTTAAAGTATAGTTTACAATGTGACATTTGGTCGAAGTGATTTGTTGCCAAGAAGGAAAGGAAGAGTTGAAAAAAAAAAGAAAAAGGGTTAAAAGGATTCTGAGATAGCCAAAAGGTCTAATGAAGAAAAGCCGGTGAACAAGGGTTTGATTGGTCAAAGCTTCCAAAGTCGCCGCTGGTTCGAATGATTAAAAGAAAGAAAAGAAAGGGAAAGAAAGAAAGAGAGAATAAATATAAAAGAAAAAGAGAGAAAAAGATAGAGAAGAAAAAGAGATTTTAAGGCATTGTCTAACTGTCATGAATGTTTCCATTGCAATGCATCGGCTCCATGCATTTGCATTTTAAGTTTTTGAGCGCATCGGCTCCATGCATTTGCATTTTAAGTTTTTGAGTGCATCAGCTTCTTGCATTTGCATCGGCTCTTTGTCATTTAATTCCTGTCTTTTACTTTCGAGTGCATCGGCTCTCTGTCTTTTAATTTCTATCTTTTACTTTTGAGCCCATCGGCTCCTGTCTTTTACTTTTTGAGCGCATCGGTTCCCTGTCTTTTAATTCCTGAGCGCATCGGCTCCCTGTCTTTTAATTCCTGAGCGCATCGGCTCCTGTCTTTTACTTTTGAGCGCATCGGCTCCTTGTCTTTTAATTCCCGTCTTTTACTTTCGAGCGCATTGGCTCTTGTCTTTTACTTTTTGAGCGCATCGGCTCCCTGTCTTTTAATTATTGTCTTTTACTTTTGAGCGCATTGGCTCCTGTCTTTTACTTTTTGAGCGCATCGGCTCTTGTCTTTTACTTTTCGAGTGCATCGGTTCCTTGTCTTTTAATTCCTGTCTTTTACTTTTTGAGCGCATCGGCTCCCTGTCTTTTATTTCCTGTCTTTACTTTCGAGCGCATCGGCTCCTGTCTTTTTAACTCCTGTCTTTTACTTTTGAGCGCATCGGTCTTGTCTTTTACTTTTTGAGCGCATCGGCTCCCTATCTTTTAATTCTTGTCTTTTACTTTCGAGCGCATCGGCTTCTGTCTTTTACTTTTGAGCGCATCGGCTCCCTGTTTTTTAATTCCTGTCTTTTACTTTTGAGTGCATTGGCTCCTGTCTTTTAAGTTTATGTCATTGAGCGCATCGCTCTTTGTTTTGTTTCTTTTCGCTCCTGAACAAAATTCGAGTTCACGTCTTTACTCGTTTCTTACCATGATAAAATGAAAAACTACGGTTATTTTTTTTTATCTAGTAAGAAACAAGTAAAGATGGGCAACTGTGAACACCTAATTTTGTCCGGGGCATTTTGTGAAATATATATATATAATCTTTCAACCCATTAGCCCATTAACCCCTAAACCAACCCATTAACCCGTAACCCATAAACCAACCCATAATCCATGATCTATTAACCCAAAACCTTTAAGCACTTATCCTAAATAAACCTCATCAGTTATCCTCACACTTAAACTCATCATTTATCCTAAACAAACCTATCCTAAACTAACTCTAACTCATCCTACCACCAATTTATCCTAACATAAACCCATCCTAACTCAAACTTATCCTAAACAAACTTATCCTAAACCTCCCATCACTTATCCTAAACAAACTCCTAATCACATTCTAACTCAAACACCTCACCTAATCTTCTCTCCTATAAAACACCTAACCCACACACAAGAATATCAGAACATATAGAGAGAACCTATACTGAAAAAAGAACATCTTGACTCACGCAAATACCCAGGCCATATTGACTATCTACTCACTTACGTTACAGCTCTGCCAAAGTTCCTTTCACCACCTCCCATCACTCTCAGTTTACTCACCTTCACCTCTCACCTCATATTCACTTTCAGCTTTGCTCACACCACCACTGTCAAGTTTTCATCATCATCGTGACTCACATTATCACCAACCGTCAACGTCACTTTCTTGCATCTCTGCCTCAACGCAACTATCCAAACAGCCACCATAATCACCACACCCTTCTATCTTCATCACAAACAGCCGTGACCAACCACCCAAACAACAGCCACCATAACTACCCTTCACCCATCCTTCCCAACCGAGAAACACCACCACCCGTGAATCACCATCCTCCAAAGAACCACACAGCCTCCACACCAAAACCAAACCACTAAAATCCATCCACTTGTGAGGTCACTGTAGTCCTCCACCCCGCAGTTGCAGATCCACGCAGTCTTCCGCGCCACCGTCTTTGTCTTCCTCCGCCAGCCGTCCACGACGCACGCAGCATCCAGATCTGACCCGCACAGCGCACGAACCAGACCACCATCACCTTGCCGCCGTTCACGAAGCTCCGCACACCAACCGGTACCGTCATCGCGCCTCTGCCTTGGTCACCCCAGCCGTCTGTTGCCCCCCTTTGTTCTTTGATTGTTTTGTGAAAAATAGCAAAGAAAGGAGCCACTTCCTTTTGCTGAACCGTGAGCATCCTCTTTACTTTTTTTTTTGGTAAATGGGTTTATTGGGGCTAAAATGGTAAAATAATAATAATAATAACAAAGACATAAATTTATAAAAAAATATAAAGAAAAAGCAATCAATTTTTTTTTAAAAAAAATAATAGTAATAATAACAAAAATGGATTACCTGAGTTGCGACAAATTTAACTTGCTAACCTTATATTTTGTAATCATCCGAGTTAAGACGAACTGATGATTTACATTATTATTGTTATTATTATTATTATTATGATTATTATTATTATTATTATTATATTTAAATTATTATTTTGTTTTTCCAATTTTTTTAAGTTAAATTGCTAATTAATAACTTTAAATAAAAATTTTGTAACAAATTTGATAATCATGGGTGACGTCTCTAGCGTGACGCGACTTTCGCTTATTTAATCCTTAATTTGAATAATCGAAATGACGATTGTTGATTCAAATTTTTTAAAGTTTTTTTAATAAAATCAACCAACCCACAAGTATTTTATAAAGAACTACGTGACTTTGAGTTTCTCATTCAGACCTGAGGATACGTAGGAGCAGAATTTCTATTCTGTCAAGTCAAAAATTAAATTTTCATAATTTATTTATTTATTTTATTTTTTTTACAAAAGGGTAAAACAAATATTTTCAAGGATTATTAAGAATTTACATAATTAATTTAAGGTGCAGTCTTGGGGCGAGTGTGTTAGAATGTGCTTGTGGGATTAAGTTTCCATCCTTCCCTACACATAACCGACTCCCGAATTCAATCTGGTTTCAAAGACTATTCTTTTGGATTTTTCAATTTTTCCTAATAAAAAAAAATTGGTGGCGACTCCTAATGTTTTAATTTAAGTTGTTATCCCGCCGCGATTAATTCGGTCGCGACAATTACCACATGCAATTCTAGTCTTACAGAAGCTTGATGATCGATTACCCACTTGTAGTAATCGATTATCACGTTTTTAACAATATTTTTCATAGCTTGATAATCAATTATTCACCCTTGGTGATTACCAGCTAAAATTTAGCAGAAAATAGAGGTTTCAGACCAAACAACCTAATACAATCCATTTTATAATGCAACCACAACATTGCTTCTCAATATATATGCATTCAAACCAACCTCAAAATGGTTTATCAATAATGGGTAAACATCAAAACTTATTTTATCAATCACAAATTCAAGAAATTTCAAAACTAATATTAAGCTCAAAGCCACAAACATAATACAAACATATCATCCTATCTTCATCAATTCATTATTCATTTCATTACTTTCATTCAAGTTATCATCAGATCGACTAGGGTTAGTCGAGTTCATAGGTTGGATTGAAGCTATAATCACCCTTATCATATGATACAGAAGAAAAGTGGGAAGTAAAAGGACCAGAAAGACTTCGATGATTCCTTTGGATGGTGGCCCATGGTAGCTCAAACATGAATGTAAGGAGGAGCAAGTTGGAGTTTGGTAGATTCGAGTTGCCATAGATGTTGTGGTACTGCTGAGACTATGTTACATGTGTTGAAGGATTGCCCTCTTACGAGCAGTGTGTGGAATGGACTGGTAATGCCTTCACAGAGGGTCTCGTTTTACTGTGGTGGACTAGCTGATTGGATGTCTAGTAACTTGGGGAGCAAAACCAATGACCTTGTTGCTCAAAAGTGGACTTGTATTTAAGCCACAACTTGTTGGTTACTTTGGACTTTGGACCGAGAGAAATAAACAGATATTCTAGGAGGAAACAAATTGAGCGTTTGAAGACTCGGAGACGAAAAATTTAAATAAAAAACAAATGCTTCTTGTTTGTTTTAGTTTCACTAAAAATAAACAGTATTTGCTCACTGTTCAAGAAAAAAAAAAGAGAATCTGAAAATAAAAAACAAAAAACAAAAAATAAATAAATAAATTAGGGGGAAAAAAACTTGAGAAAAGGGGTGCGAGGAAACAAATTGAGAGTCTGAAGACTCGGAGAGGAGAAAGAGAGAGGCAACAGTCTCTCGCTAAAGTGGAGGCTGGGACTCAGACCGAGACAGCCACTGCACGCAGTGTAACTGTCGCGCCAATCTCTCACCATTTCTCGCACTGGTAACTTCCCAGCCAGATCTTCTTCTTCTTCCTCTTCAATCGCGCTTTCTTCACTCAAATTCTCCTCTTAATCTCTCCATTTTCTCTTTTCTCTTTTCTCTTTGTTTTTAGGACTTCGGTTATGATGGAACAGGTTAGTAAGTAAAACGGACAGCGTTTCGAACTTCGAGTTTGAGTTTCAGTTTTTCTCTTTAGGAATATCCACACCGATTCTTTTTTCTCTGTGTGTTTGTGAATATTTTCAGTACGAGAAGGTCGAGAAGATAGGCGAAGGAACCTACGGCGTCGTTTACAAGGCTCGCGACCGCGTCACGAACGCGACCATCGCGTTGAAGAAGATTCGGCTGGAGCAGGAAGATGAGGGCGTTCCTAGCACCGCCATTCGAGAGATTTCCCTCTTGAAAGAAATGCAGCATAGGAACATTGTTAGGTATATTTGTTTGCTAACTGTGTTTGAGGAATTTGTTGGTTTGTTCAATAGTGAAATTGCTGTGCTAAGCAAGAAAGCTATGAATGTAGACATAGAAATTAGGATGATTCATTCTATGGTTTTTTTGGTAAATTGTTGTTTCTTCAATTTGGAATTTAACTGGTACATGTAGTATAAAATAATCATAGATCTGCATAGAACACCAATATATGAAGCACCGATACTTCAAAATGGTTGTCGTATTGGTATTAGATATGTATCGTATTGGATACTTTTGGATATGTCTAGTCTACATCTTTTAATTATTCTTTGGAATTTTTATACCAATACAAGTGAGATACCACGATGATTAGATAACTGATATTATTTTATTGTGTTTACAATGACTAAAGCTGACTTATGAATAAATGATAAAAGGTGGTTTGATTACTTTGATATGTCTTTGTAGGGAGTAGGTGATTATTTCGGCATGGCTAAACTCGTGTATGATGATCTTGCTGATAGTTTATGCCTTTGTTAATTAAACAAGTCTCTATGTATTTTCCTGGTCACTGCAATGCTGCATATAAACAATGCTAACATTGATCCATATTCTTCACAATTCTGTCCTCATTTTGTGACACAACCTGTTTTTGATACTTTGATTCCATTCAATTGATGTTTTTATTTGATGTTTGGTCAACTGGTAAAGCTGTCTGAAGATATTATTGGAGTATTGGACAGACCCTACGGCTGTGCATTGTTCATGTAGGAGACATCAGGATGCATCAATGATTATGTGAACATTTTCATTTTCAAGTCCTGCTATTGGTTCCACTAAAATCCCGTAGTTGATGTCCCTATGGTTTTCTATGTCCCAGCATAATGCCCCTAACGACATAAATTCTGTTTGGGCTGTTTTAAAAGCTATGCTAAAGACATACTTTTGGGGTATTATATTATTTATGCCATCAAAATTAGGATTGGATGGCCCAAGAAAGCTTCTTGACTCTAAAATTTGTCTCACATATCAGTTCCTTTAGTTATGTTGCTTCACCTAGTTCACTACGCAGCCGTCCTAATGTTGTTCTGCCTCTTTAGCCATTTCCTTATTGAGTTATGCTTGGTGGTTGTGTGGATGGCAGGTTGCAGGATGTAGTGCACAGTGAAAAGAGATTGTATCTGGTTTTTGAGTACCTGGACTTAGATCTAAAGAAGCACATGGATTCATGTCCAGAATTTGCAAAAGATCCACGACAAGTAAAAGTGAGTGACTTCTGTTTTTTTTTTCCTCTCCTCCTTTGGAGATTTTTGAGTTTTTTGTAACTAAAGTTATAATTATAAGATTGAGCAAGAAATATAACTCAGCCAGCAATTGTATGATTTTCTTATCCTTTGTCTTGTCTTTCCATAAATCAAATGAAGCAATATGAGAGTGAATGAAAGATTAAATAACCTTATGATTGGCAACATAACTTTAGCTTGTCAAAATGCAGTTCCATACTTATTATGCATGTCTCATTAATTTTGTGATGAATTACACAGTTATGTGGATAGCATTTGATTGGTATGATGTTGTCCATAAAAGTTACCTATTTCTGAAGACGAGTGATGGGTTGATTAAGTTTGGCCTTTAGCATTTTGGTTGGGGCTGTTAAGTGCTTATTGAAATTGAAGGTACTAAAGTGGAATTCTCAGTTCTTAAGGGGGGGAAAAAGTCAAACTGGGTCAATAAGCTAATTATATCTTATTTATTTTAAGAGTTTGGTAGCAAATTGTTCAGATATTATCTGAAGTGGTAGATTAGAAAAGAGCTTTACTATATTGGTTCAAGTTATTGCAGCATGGCAATAAAGATGCTGTACTGACATGCAACTTTTTTATTTCATTAGATTTTGGCTCCCCTTCTCATTGCCTGCCTCCTCATTTATGAACTATCCAAGCATGAGCAGATTTGCATGACTTTCCTATTAACTTCCTTTTCCATTGTTTGTAGGTTTGATCATGACTAAATATTTCCACCTTAACATGCATCATTAATATGAATATATTTTATCATGGATTCAGAAAGAGATGCGCTAATTTTGGCAAAGAGGACCAGTTAATTTGGAATCTGAATTGTTTAATAATCCTTTCTGCAGATGTTCCTTTATCAAATTCTCTGTGGCATTGCTTACTGTCATTCACATAGAGTTCTTCATCGAGACTTGAAACCACAGAATTTGTTGATAGATCGCAGCACTAATGCACTAAAGCTTGCAGATTTTGGATTGGCTAGGGCATTTGGAATTCCTGTCAGGACATTTACACACGAGGTTTGTGTGCTACCTTATATTGGCTTCTGGTCATCCATGGAGATAATCGAAGTATGAAATTAATGGGTCTCTGTGCAAGAAAAGAAATATGTTCTCATGCTGCATTCAAAGTTGAATCTTTCAGAACTCTAATACAACAGATCTTGAAGACAAGATTTGGCAGTTCGTTATTTCTGCTCCCGATTTAAAATTTGTTAATACGTGATGGCTGCTGGCCCTTGGCCCCCCGCCCCTTTCTCTCTCTCTCTCTTTTTCTTTTTCTTTCTTTTTTAAAAAAATTCATATTGAGGAAAAGATGATAGAAACTCGCATAAGGTGGTTTGGTCATGTGATTAGTAGAGGCTCTAGTAGTCCAGTGACTAGTGAGAAAAGTAGATCAAATGGAAGGTAGTCCAATTAAAAGGGGTAGGGGGAGACCTAACAAAGATTTAGGAGAAACCAGTAAGACCTTTTCCTAAACGGTTCTGCTGAAAATTTGGTTTTTGGTAGAATCCAATGGCGTCGATGTCTCCTTGTTGCCAAGCCCACCTAGTGGGATAAGGCTCGGTTGTTGCTGTTATTGTTGTTGTTGTCTTGTTTGCCTTTTGTCTAATGGATTGTTAGTTCCAGCTGTTCTTGCTAGAGATAGCCTGAATTTAACCATAGGATGGTTATCTGAGTTGTAACAAGTAGAGTTTCTTCATAATTTTGCAAATCAACATAAGGATATTGCCTCATTGGGAACTCTGCAAGATTATTGGTGAGTTTCATATATCCGTCTAACTTGTATTCAGATTGTTGCCTTTCTCATAAATTTTAAATTTTAAATACATGAAACATATAACTTGGTAGTATGAGTTCCACAAGTAAATATGGGAATCAAGAATGGTAGGTCCATGGTTCTTTTTGCTATTTGTATACATCATATATCAGCCATATTGTGTAGTCTTTATTTTTTCGAATGAAAACAACTAAAATTATTTAATTTTTGTTAAATTGATAGATTGATAGGAGTAGGTTATTTAAGAAAGATATAAATCTTGTGAAAAGGTATTTTCAGTATTTATTCCTGTTTCTGCATTATAGTTTTGGTGAATGCTTGTAGGTGGTGACACTGTGGTACAGAGCTCCAGAAATATTGCTTGGTTCTCGTCATTATTCTACCCCAGTCGATGTTTGGTCAGTGGGATGTATATTTGCAGAGATGGTAAACCAACGACCTCTTTTTCCTGGGGACTCTGAGATTGATGAATTGTTTAAAATATTCAGGTGAATAGCTTTTTTGCCATAAGTGTTACTTTCCCTGTGAAATCATATTAAATTCCGTCAGCTAAGAACTTGACAAAGGATGCCCCCTGATTTTATATATAAATATCCATCCATTAACAGTCTCTATAGTTAAAATGGCTGTACTGCACATATATCTACAGGGATCTTTCAATTGTTATATATATTGTTTCAACTTTTCATATTTTAGAATTTTAACTCTTGATAAGGGTTGTGATTGAAGAATCTGAACACTATGTAATACTTTGATGGATCGATGCAAATAATATGTATGTTGTTCGAAGTCTCTGATGGTTGTATTTTACATTAACACTTCTCAGAGCTTTGATACTCATTTGGAATCTGTTGGTAGTTGTCAGGATAAAGTTGGATTTTTGGAAATGCTTTACAATCCAGTTTAGGGCATTTAGGAGGTAAAATGGAGGAAATCCTTTTAGAGATTTGCCATATACCTGATGTGTGGTCTTTGGATAGGAAGGAGGGCTAGGATTTTCTACAAGTATTTTATGGTCAAAGTATTTTTGATGGATTCTCTTTCATGGCGTTATTGGTGTGCATTAGTTGTGTTAGATTTTCCAGCAACTAGTAATATTTGTGATTGGCTTTCTAGTATATTTGGTGAATCTTGGGCATGCTGTCAAGATTTGGAGCATTTTCTTTTGATTAAATATTGAGGTTTTGGCTGTTCTAAGGAGGGTAAACTCATCTCACCGTGTGCTAAGTATGATGTTCAGCACATGGATTTTGATTTTTAGGGAATCTCCTTGGTAGACATGCAGATGGATTGAAAAGCTCGTGTATAGGATGCCTTTGTTTTTATATGCTTCTTTATGTTGCTTTCTCCGAAAAGGATTTTTAATTCTTTACTTTACATCTCTTGTGAAAAAGATGAGAGAATCTCGCCTTAGGTGGTTTGGACATGTAAGGAGAAGATCCTTAGAAGTTCCTATAAGGAGAGTAGATCAGGTGGAGGATAGCCCAATAACTAGAGATAGAGGGAGACCAAGAAAGATTATAGGTGAAACGATTAAAAAAGATTTAGATTTGAATGACATTTCTGAAGACTTGGTTTATGATAGGCATAATAGCGTCGTTTGATTCACGTAGCCGACCCTACCTAATGGGAAAAGATTTAGTTGTTGTTGTTGTACTTTACATTCCTTGTCCTATATATATATATATCTATTCAGTCTTGATGAGTAATTGAATTATTGAGCAACTTGCCTGCTTGGGTTATATATATATATATTCAGTCATTTGATAATGAATACCTTTGAGGCCTTCATCTAGGTTTGGGTTATAAATAATTTCTTGGCATAACTGATGGCTTGGCAGGGTTTCTTGCAGGTGGCTGAAGGATAAATTGGATACTAGTCTAAATCACCCTTGTCAGTCAAGGAAATAAAATATTAGAAATTTTCCATTTTATATATACTCGATGGGATATTTGACATATTGATATCATAAGAGCTTCAGTTATCATATATTTGTCTGGTCCACATTTTGCCTCATCCGGTTTTTGGTTTTTCCTAGTGCCTGGACCATTTTTGTATAGTTTGCTTTTAGTTTAAAGTTTTGATTAGACCATCTACTACTTCTGCATGAGGGATGAAGCATAATATGGTAACTTGTAGGCCATTATCAGCCATAGCTGTAAAATGTTCATACCTACTCCATCCTCTGTTTTTATTAAAGTTTCTTTTAAATTCCATATTCATTGCATTATTTATAAAAAGTCAAGCCAGCCAAGTAATTCATGCGTTTAAACTTTGTAGTACAGAGACTGTTATATTGTAGGTAATGCAATCTATATGATGCAACCAATATATTTTTGCTTCCAAACAGGCATGTAACAAATAAATAAACAATGCTACATAATATATACTTATGTTTTTACACATCGTTTCTTATATGAAGAATCTTGGGTACACCAAATGAAGATACATGGCCTGGAGTGACTTCATTGCCTGATTTTAAATCAGCCTTTCCCAAGTGGCCACCTAAGGTAATTAAATGGATGTTTGTCTTTAACTTGCATTGACTAATGTTGGGTTTTCATTGCTGTTAGAATTTAACCCTGTACTTTGCAGGACCTATCAACTGTGGTTCCAAATCTTGGGCCAGCTGGTCTTGATCTTCTTTCTGTAAGTGCTACATCAGATATAATATTTTTTAAATTATAAAAAAATAGTAAATAATTCTCTATTATGGTGATAAAATGAAACCAAAGGCTATATGTATTTCATCATTCATGAAGAGAAAGTACTTTCTATTCTGTTGAGAAACGGATAAAACAAGAGAAATGCATATCAAAGCAGTAATAGAAAGCATAACTATTAGATGGTAGATGAGCACAACCAATATTTGGCACATCTATGACTGATTGTAGCTTGGAAATCTTTCATTATTTGGACTTTGGAAAGGTTAACCATGCAAAATGGTGAGATTAAGTCGTCAAATATTCCCTTGTCATTGCTATTTATAAGGAACTTTATTAGGCATGATTCTATCAATTAGTAATGTTCAACTTCCATTGAGTTTTTAACTGAAACGATAGGGAGAGGGAAAGTGATTATCCTTTATTTTTCTCATTAATTTGAAAGGGTGGCACTAGTGAATGAACCTTGAATGCCTAACTTGCTTTTCCTAACATTTGTTGTTCCCTCACAATCGTCCCAAGCAGATTTACTTATCACTTGTATGGTGAGATTGTTTGGTAACAATGCATTCCAGTATTTGATTTATCGTATAATGAAAAATCCCGTGACATTCGAATTTACTTCATTCACATTCTTTTTTCAATCCTCTATATCAATTCATATTTTGCATTTTATGAGTTTCTTCATTTTAGATACTAACATGCAAATTTTATGTGCTTCCTCAAAATTATTTTCATTGATTTTATCTGTTACTTACTTTAGTGTATGTGTATTGTATTCCAGAATATGCTTTACTTGGATCCTAGCAGAAGAATTACTGCCAGGAGCGCTCTTGAGCATGAATACTTCAAAGACATTAAACTTGTACCCTGATAAGGCAGAGGTGTTTATAGTATTATGTGTAGCATGTATGGGTTTTGACTCTGCGAGAAATGTGTGCTATCCTTGCTATTTTCTTCTATGCTTTGGGACCGAGTCATATTTCATTTATTTGTTCTTACAGATATATTTTATATTCAGCTTTGAGTGTGATCATATTGACTATTACCCTTTTCATGTCTTAGTCTCAATACAATGCACCAGGCAAATTTTCATTTTGCTTGATGTGTGTGATACACGTAGTGCTGAATGCTGCTTGTAGTACCCCTACAGGTGTGGAGCATGTAAATTTGACTTCAGTACTCCTCTGTAAGTTGCTTTTCTCTGCTTTCTCAAATTGGTATCAGGAGATTATTTAAATGAACGTATAATGCAAGGATGTATGAGTAAATTAGACGAAATGATAAGGTAATTTTTATTTTAAAAGAAATTGATACATGCACGCTAGGAAATTAATATAATGTACAAAATTTTATTTATATATTAAAACATTAACAAATAATATTAAAATTCACAATAAAAACGATTAGGCAGTATATATTCATTATAAAATTTAGTTATATATTTTGATATATTCGAGAGATTTTTTAACTTGTTTTGTATATCTTAATTTGTCTGGACATTTGCTGACAAATATAGGTGTTTCGACAAGTTTGTAAGTCTTGTTGGTAATGACCCAAATGCTTAAAACTTTTTTTTTGGGGTTTTTGCTAAGTGAGGAATATAGAGACAGGTATAGTACATACATCAAATAGTAAAATTGATAGTTCCGAAAACCAACTATCGTGTTTCCTAGATGGAAGCATTACCATTTCACGTGGGAAGGATTATAATCGTTGGAGCATCAAGAAACCGAATTTGGTTTCAACATCCGCAACATGATGGACATTGTACATAATATTGCTCTATTAAGACTACGTTTTTTTATTATTTATTATTGGTCAGATTAAGACTGCGCTTGAACAGGATTGAGATCGAGCAACGGGCTGGAAATGAATTGAATCTATCAACTGTGCCAAGTTGGCTCCAGTTGCGCACACCCTGTTGTCTTCTCCCCATTGTGTGTGTGTAAAGAACATGACTTGTCCTAGTGTAATTTTAGAGATTCTAAACAATTCTTCAACTAGGCTTGAAATCCATGACCATAAGTTGCAAAATTTAACTAACTTCACCTCCAAAAAGACACACCGAAGGCTAAGCTCAGTTTGCTAGTAGCAATGATCAAGTATAAAAAATGCTTGAACTTGGCAACTGTTAAAAGATTCATTAACAGATAAGCTGAACTGTCTTTAGTACCAATCTTCTCAACAAGGACATTTCCTTATGAGACTAGGACGAAATGATACCAAACATTACTATGCTTCGTTCTCTCATCATGATTTTTTTTTTCTTTTGTCAAGTGGATACTACTCTGACTATCACTTTGGACAATGGTCGAGTCACTCTTGAATCTTGATCCAACCAAAGCTTGTTGTATAGGCCTTGAAGCCAAATGGCCTCAATCATGGCATCTTATCATGGCCATGCATGTTGCATTAGCTGTACACATAGCTAAGGTGAAATATGCATTCACACAGCCCGAATCAACAAACCCTTGCAATAGCTCTACTTGTCATGCTCCTACCAAACTCCGCATCTTGACTCGGTATATTTTAGATATCTTAGAATCCACTTCACAGGTGAATCAAGATTAGCTTGAATGGTAAGATCAAACTATGTCAATTCAAAGGTCTTAGGTTCTATTTTTGTTGGGATCATGATTCTTTTATTTTTTTTTCCCTCTTAAGTAGTCAATTATAAGAGAGAAAAAGACACAAATTATAAAAGAGATTTTACACATATAATTGAGTCCTATTAATAATTTTCTCTATATCTCTCTTTCTTTTACAATTAATCACTTGAGAGGAAAAAAAAAACTTGAGAAGATCCTGATCTATTTTTGTTGATAGTCTTTTATTGATAAGTTATTTGTAAGTACTATTATATCCCCTTGCTGAAGTTTGTAGCATGTTTCGACTTTAACATTAACACCATCCGAATTTAACTAAATCATTTGAAATTTTCTGTGTACGGTTTAAATTTCTTACATCATGTTATTTTTAGAGGGAATGGGAAAACTATTCCATTCTTTATAAGGCCATGCGTGTCTCAGGTCTTAGGAGATACTTACGTATAGTTTATCAAAGAAAATTGCTAATAATAGAAATTGAACCTAAATCTCACAAGCAAAAAGCTGCGATCTTTGGTAACTAGTATATTCAGGGCATACTGTATATTTAGTACGTAATAATTATCCTATGTTAATTGTCCAAACCAGTTAAGAATATGGTGTGTAAGACTGACGGATAAGCGAGTACATACGCTTTGTGGAGTTGTTTAATGTTTTGGCACAAGATGTGGTACAAGGGCATAATGATAGAATGGAAAAATTATAGTTAGAGTCTCTAAGGTGACTCTCACTCATGCTGTAAATATAACACTATGCTCATGCAAAACTATTTGAACCCTAGACTGGTTATCAATTAATATTGCCGCAAATAATCGTGAACTTGATATATGCATATTCGGTTAAACAAGTCGAATGAGAAAAGCGTAGTACACAGAACTAGACATACTTTTTTGCTGCCTTAAGAGTCGCCAGCTTCTCCATGAAAAGCAGCCAGTAAAAAACAAAAACAAAAAAAAGGGCTTCTCCATGAAGCAGTGGAAGCTTTTCATTAGTGCGGTCATTCAAGTTGGATTCTGCTGCAAAGTACCATAAATTAAAGGGAAAGATACAGTGAAACCAGATATACCCCCCACCATTCAACAGATGGGACCAATTCTTGACACCACAAACTAAGAACTCGCCACGTTGTTAAATGTTATCCATCCATAAATCTAATAAAATAAGAGAAAATTTAAATCTTTATCAACAGTTCAATAATTCTATTAATCGTTCATGTCATTTCGTGTGAACTCAGCACCGTGACTTTAGGATCAATTATCTAAAATTAAATTTTTTTTTCAAGATATTAAATATTTATGCTGTTTTTACTTTTTTACTTAATTTTTTTAAGTAATTAAGATGATGCTAAAAATGATTAGGTAGGAGGATAGATATATAGCATTTCTAAATGAATAAACAAGAGTAACAAACTATTAAATTCACATTTATTCTACCACAGTACTTTCCATTAATTCAATAATGTAAAGGCACTGGAATTTCTTACGAAAGCAAAGAACGAAATCTCACTGTTAATTAGACACCTGACTAATAAGCTACTACTGACCAGACTTGGTGCACCTGTGAGCCCTACCAAGTTACCACATTAAGTTTCACATGAGTAATCATAGAACCCTGTCATTTCAGAGCTTCAGCCACCACATGAAAATGCATCATAATTAAACACACACTAGGATGAGAAATATGAAACAGAAACAGAAACAGCATCAGCATCAGCCCTAAAAGTTGTCCCATTTGAATTGGACAACTGAACAAAGCCACCACCATACCCTGATGAATGCACTGCCCTTGAACTCACATCATGAGCTGGATGATCCTCCATTATCATCGACCCATTTTGCTGTTGTTGCTGATTAGGCTTCTTCCTTTTCTTCTTCTCATAAGCAATACCTCTAGCTTTGGCTTGAGCATCCCTCACTTCCCTAAGGTACAACCTCACCGCACGTGCACCAAAAGGGTTCATCTCTGAGGTGCCACCGTTCTCTTCAAACGCCGCACGCAAGCGACCTATGAGAGCATCAAGGCTACCCCATGCTTGCTTCAAAGGACACGGGCATGGACCTGGTGGGTGTGAGTTGCCAAAGTATGCACACGTTTCAGCGTGGACCTTGGTTTTCCCAAACTGGTCCAAGTAGCGAAGGAACTCGAGGACGTGTGCACCGCTGCAACGGGAGAGAGTTAAGGGTGGACGGTGGTTCTTGAGGTACTGGCTAAAGGTGTTCCAGTCACGCCTCTTTTGAGACTCGTACCTGTTGAAAATTGAAGTGTGAGTGATGAAATGTTAAATTGATAAATAATGAATTAAGTGAGGACCATATTTAATACCTGCTCAGAGGAGGAGGGACAGAGACTTGCACTCCTTGTGGTGTTAATGGTAACTGCTCTCTGTGCTCGCCGTTGGAGGAGTTGCGGTAGCCGGAGATGGCGGCGGCTGCAGCAGCGGCAGCCACAGCTGCTGACATGATGAAGTTCTGATGATATTGTCTAGACCTTTCTCTTTTTCCCTTAACTTTGGGTTGGACTTGGTATATGTATGTCTGTGTTTTAAGAAGATATGTTGTGTGTTGTGGGTTTTGGTGGGATATATAAGATGGAATAAGCTACCTACACATATTACTTTATATTAATACAATTTTCATTGCTACTTGTCTCATTTTATCAAGATATATTATGTGTTGTGGTTTTTTGTGAGATATATAGGATAGGATAAATGGTACTTACACAAAATTATACATATATTACTTTATATCAATATAATTTTCATTGTTACTAATCATATTTTATTTTCACCACACTTATACTAATATTCTGCCACGTATCAAATATAAGAGATGTGTACAGATATTATATGTAACAAGCTTTATCCTATAGGCTGTATTTGAGAAATATCCTAATAAGCACTGTTCTTCAGGTGGGTTTGGTTGGGGATTGTCTAAAGCTAGCTAGCTGGCTTAGAGAAGGCAAAGTCGGTGATTTTGAAAAATGATTGAAACTTCATAGTTCATCACATGTGGTCAAAAGGAAAGAGATAGGAGTTTGGTGTGATTTTGATAACATGGATGGATCCATCTTCGTGAAAAGATGATATAGCTTGAAATTCTTGCTCTTGTTAACCAGGACTTTACTCAATCTAGTGGAGAACAGAAGAGAAGGGTGTGAATCTGTGAGATATAGGAGAGGTATAGAAGGAAAATGGAGAATTTATAAAACTCGGGCAATACTAAGAATGGGAATATTTGAGGCTGAGAATGAAGTATACGAGGTAGAGGTAGGCAAGTTTCCTAGCTATAGGGAGACAAAAGTGGGGTCCATGCATTTGAGTGCAAGTGATGGCAGTTTGAATATCACTTCAAAGTGTCATTTCAATCATTGATCACCCTTGTTTTCTTTTTCTTCCTCTATGTGCTAAAGTGGAGAAAAAAACAAAAGTGGGGAACTTGTTTTGGCCTACCTCTTTAAGTAAAGTAAGTAGAATTTAGACCATTGGACTGGACAAGTAATTGTCAATTTGCACTAGCAGGCTCGTTTAACCCGAGATTAAAAAGGGTTAGGAGTTAGGACAATTTTACTTTGCACTTGCAGGCTCCGAGCCAACTGTTTTGTTCAGCATGCTGGCTTGAATTCAATTCAGTTCATACATATATATTTTAAAAATCTAAAACTAAAAAAATTACAGTAATTTGTTTATCTAAATGTAGATTAGATTTTAGAAGAGGGTGACTTGATACTTACGGTTCGAAATTATCGAACCACTCTTTCTCTGAACCACTCAAGCTCATGAGATGGCGCAACCCATCTTTGGCATAGGCGAGGTAGGTAGATGTCTTGACATTGCAGCCTTCGGCGCCGCAACGGTTTCCGAGTTTCACTCTCTTGGATCTTGGTCTTTGTCTTGGGGTGTCAAACCCACCAACGAATGAAAGGGTAAATTTTCCATTCAGTCAGAAAATTTTAGGAAAATTCTTTCTTTCCAACTTGCATATGGTCATAATCATTTCGGAGAAAGTCATGATGACAAATGACGAAAATTAAAAATAAAAATATATTCGTTACTAATTTCAATCATATCATATAATAATATATAAAAAAAAATATATGTATTCAAATTATGATAATTTAATTGACTATGTCATTAATTATTTTATCTAAATTAAATTTATTATTTATACATATAAATATAAAAATTTATAATTATTTATTAATTATCTTGACATATATATATTTTTGAATATTAATTTATATTTAAAAAATTCAAAAAATTCATACTTATCTTTAGTTGATCATTGTCATTAATTATTTGGTCTAAATTAAATTTATTATTCATGCATATAAATATAAAAATTTATAATCACTTATTAATTACTTTGACATATATACCTTTTCAAATTAATTTATATTAAAAAATTTAAAAATTATCACCTATCTTTAATTTACCATGTTAATAATTATTTTTATTAATGATTGATCTTAAAATCTCAAAATTTTTGTAAGTATCTAATACCATATATGTCATATATGTATTGTCACCAAAATTAATTATATTTTTAAATTACTATATTTATTCATATATAATTGTTCTATATTATTTACAAAACTTCAATATATACATCACACAAGAGTGAAAATTTACAAAAAAAATTAGTAAAATTAATTAAATATAATTTATTATGAGGAAACTAAGAATTTTTTAAATTTTTTAAAACTAAGAAAATATGGTAAATTATTTTGGTATACTCTTAATAATAAGTTGATAAAACATACAAATCATATAATCATATAATCATATAATCATATAATAAAAAAAAAAGTATATGTCTTCATATTCGATATATGTCATTTTGACATAAAATAAAATGTTTAAAAATTTATTATTTGACAAATACATGATCCCAATAATTGAGATGTGACATCCCATGTTGCAGTTTAAAAGGAAGGTGCACATGTAGATTGATCTTAAAATCACAATTTTTGTAGGTATCTGATACAATCTATGTTATATATGTATTGTCACTTAATTTAATTATATTTTTAAATTACTATATTTATTTGTATATAGTTATTTTATATTATTTACAAAACTTCAATATATACATCACACAAGAGTTTGCATAGCAATATAGTAAAATTAATTAAATGTAATTTATTATGATGAAATTAAGAATTTATTAAGTATTTTTTAAACTAAGAAAATATAGTACATTTTTTTGGTATACTCTTAATAATAAGTTGATAAAACAACTAAATCATATAATCATATAATAATAATCATAATCATCATCATAATCATAATTTTTATTCATATTCATATAATCATATAAAGAGAAGGTACATATTTTCATATTTTGACATGTGTCATTTTGACATAAAACAACTTGTTTAAAAATTTGTCATGTGGCAAATACATGATCCCAATAACTAACATATGACATTTCATGTTACAATTTAAAAGGAAGGTACATGTGTCGTCAAGTTTAAATTAAATTTATTGCTCATAGATACAAATATAAAAAATTTTAATCACATATTAATTTCCTTGACATATATACTTTTACATATTAATTCATATTCAAAAAAATTCTCACCTACCCTTATTTGATCATGTTATTAATTATTTTTATTGGTGATTAATCTTAAAATCTCAAAATTTTTGTAGGTATATACTTTTATATATGTACTTGTCACCCTAAATTAATTAATTATTTTTTAAACTACTATATTTATTCATATATATTTATTTGATATTATTTACAAAACTTCAATATATGCATCACACAATAGTAGAAATTTTGCATGAAAATATAGTAAAATTAATTAAATGCAATTTACTATGAAGAAACTAAGAATTTATTAAGTGTTTTTCTAAGCTAAGAAAATATAGTAATTTTTTTGTAAGATCTTAATAATAAGTTAATAAAACATCTAAATAAATAAACACATAAAAATTAATATTAAAATAAAAAAACTATAGAATAAAAAATTGAAATTATCTCAAATTATATAAACTAATTATTTATTGGGATGTCATATAAAATAAATATTTATTGGGAGGAGTGACATAGGCAAGTTATTATAGTATGAGAAGAGCCAATTAACGAAAATTAAAAAATAGTTTTAAGTAAGTTTCATCAGTAAATTCTATTAATTATAACTTAATTAAATTCATCTAAACCATCTGGAATGTTATATATCTAGGTTAAATATATTTTTATTTATTTATTGTAATATTTTTTAATTTTTTTCATGCACTGCACATGTATAAAACACTATTAATATATAAAGAGAATGTATATGTATTCAAATCATGACATATGTCACTTTGACATACAGTACAAGTATACAATGTTGTCATGTGACAAATATGTGCTTGCAATAATTGTCATGTAACATATCATGCAATATTCGATTAGGAAGAGAATTTTTTCAATAATAATCAAAATTCTCATCCTATTTTGACTAATTAGTAAATCAATCAAAATTAATTAATTTCATATTTGATTTCAAATTGTAGGTAGTCAAAACCAATTGTTTTTTTATATTAATTTCATATTTGATTTGTTTCAATTGATAATTTTCATTCATTATTGTTTGTATGATATTCTAATTTGCTAAGTTTGATTGATTTGCTTTAATTAATTTAATTATATTTTTAATTCATTATTATGTTATTGCTCGATTTTTTTATTTGTAATAAATTTTAAGTAGTCAAATTTTGATAATTCTTGAAATAAATTTCATATTTGATTAGGAAGAGAATTTTTTCAATCAAAATAAAAATTCCCTTCCTATTTTAGCTTAATTATTAGTAAATCAATCAAAATTTATAATTAATTTCAAATTTGATTTCAAATTGTAGGTAGTAAAAAATAATTACTTTTTTATATTAATTCCATATTTGATTTGCTTCAATTGGTAATTTTCATTCATTGTTGTTTGTAGAATATTCTAATTTGCTAGGTTTGATTGATTTGCTTTAATTGGTGTAATTATGTTTTTAATTCATTATTATGTTAATGGATTTTGGTCATTTGCAATAAATTCAGGTGGTCAAATTTGATAATTATTAAAATAAATTTCATATTCAATTAGGAAAGAAATTTTTTCAATAAAAATTGACATTCCCTTTCTATTTTGGCTCATTAATAAATTAATCAAAATTTGTAATTAATTTCAGATTCGAAATTAATTTGAGATTAAAAAAAGAATCTGTTACCAATCACAGATTCAGTCATTATTAGATATCCATGAGTACTCAGTAACACCTTATAAAGTATGAAAGATTAGAAATATTATGTGTTGCCAATGAGACTTTGAATAAAAAGTTGAAGTGAAGTACAACTTTACTTTATCGAGTATAAGGTTCAACATTTGGGGACATCAATCTACAAGGAAATCCCACTAAGAAGGTCCATAACAATAATCAAAAGGAGAAGAGTCACTTACTCTTTAACTTCTTTAATCTTCACCAGAAAAGATTTGATGTAATGATTCACGTAAGAATATCTGTGTAATTGTTCCTTCTTTTTTTTTTGGTTTTATTTTCTATATAGTTTAATTCTTGATTTGCTTGATTTGTTAATTTTAATTTATTATTGTATAAAGTAATTTTTTATTTGCTTCATTTGCTTTATAGTTTAATCATCAGTTAGAATCTTCACTAATATAGTAACATTAGACCATTATTGTATAAATATTTGGAATAATTAACCTAAATATTTTCTTCTTATTTTAGTTGTGTAAATTAACTTGATATTTCTACATAAATATCTAATGTATATCTTTCATTATATATCTTTCAAATTATTTTTTTTGATAGTATTGATGATTATTAAAATATAAAGTAACTTTTATTTAATTTGATTAAAATAAGTAAAATGTTTTAGCCATAGCTAATAACATTAAAAAATTATTAATCAAATTCGTTAATCCACAAATTTTGCATAAATAGGTTTGTAATGACCAAAATATATTAAAAAATATTTTTATTTAAGTCTAAAATATAATAAAAATCTTAATAATAATAGTATAAAACAAATCTTAAGGAAATATAGAAATTCTTGAATTGTTCAATAATTTATATCAATTATTTTTAATTAAATAAATATATTAATTCAATTATCTCCTACTTCACTTTCATGTGTCTCTTATTTAAATAACACATTAATACACTTAAATTCTTCATTTTCTATTGCTTTCACTCTATTTTTAATCATTAGTTTTAGAAACTTCACAAACAAAGTACTTACTCAAGACTTGATATAAAAATTACACCAAGTATTAAAAATATTTAGAATAACTTAAGGTTCTCAATTATACTAAAAATATAATTTTTTATAGATATCTAGCCAAGATATAAATGAAGTTAATGAAACTCTACTCGACAAAATATATAACTTAATTTTTATTCAATCATATGTGTATCTAATAATAAAAGTTGTTATATCAAGAATAAATATGAAAACATACAGAAATAATTAGTAGAATAATTGAGCATTGAATTTTTAATATTAGATGATTTTGTCTATATATTTTATTTTATTTTGTACATATTTCTATATATTTCATTTAATAAAACTATTTTATTATATTTATCTTTATAACTAAATTATTAATTAACCCAATGCATGGCACATAGACATAAATAATATTATTGTTCATTATATTTATATAAAAGTAATGCTACAAATTGTTAATGTTAAAGAATATATTTTTATATTTTCCTTATAATTTTTTTCTAGGATGATTTTGATATACCATTTATATGCGATTAAAAATAACATAACTTATATTCTAAATTTTATAAATTTTTTCAAGTTTTGTTTATTATATTACATTTGAATATTATATTTTTTAAAACTATTAAATATTTTTTTTAGTTGTTCAATTTATTAAATCATATTTAATGTATCATACGGTACAAATAAAATTATTGCAAAGTATTTTATAGAGATATTTTTTAATTTAAAATTAATATAAAAAATATAGATGAAAAATAGTAAAAAAAATAAAGTATTAATATATAATTTAATAATTTCTCGGGACGGAAATTTAGGAGGACAACGAATACGATCCCCGTCCCACACTTGTATCAGGAAGATTTTATCTCGTTTCCACTCGCGTGTGAAAATTTTCTCAAATTCCGATCTCCAAATGGGGTAGTTCCCACAAGGATCTCCAAATTCAAAGAGATTTTGTCATTTCAAAATCTTATCACTTTACTTACGTAAATTAAATTAATTTATATGTAATTTTCACCAAATTAATTTATTAAAATATTTTTTATAAAATTATTGGATTAAATTGTTCATTTTGAAGACAAATATTTTTTTATATTATAAATATTTTTTTAGGCTTATAGGTTGTTTTATAACAATTTATATTTAAATTCTTTAATATTTATATTATAGTTAAATTTTTTCACGAAAATATAATAAAAATTATATTTTATGTATTTTTAAACTAAACTTATAAATTTTATTTTTCTTGGTGAATTACTATATATTTTATTTAATAAAATTATTTCTTATATAATTATATTTACTTTTATCATTTAATTATTAATTTATCTTGTGCATTGCACGGGTGCAAATTCTAGTTCAAAAAAAAATAGAGCTCTCAAAAATACATTAGGCCGGTATAGAAATCCAAGTGTGTATAGGTAGAAAATGGTAAAACCTGAACTTACTTGCACCCTACAATTAGAGGTAGGTATACGTGCCAAGGTTCGAGGACTAATCCCGGGTAATCTGCAACCCGCACAAATTAGGATCAGACAAAATGTAGGCTCGTTTAAATGTTGGTCTATAGGTTCGGTTCGTTTAATGTTTAAATTGATTTTGGCCTACGAGTTTGTAGACCAACCTGCAAATCGTTTAATTTTTTTTCATTTTTTTTATAGTTAGCTTTGGATATGGGCAATTGGGCCCAACATTTATGATGAAATTACCTGGCCCAAAAGATAAAAAATATTAAAATTAAAATTAAAATAATTAAATTAAATAAAAAAATCAATGAAAAACAAAAAAAAATCATATCAGATCTCTCATCTCATTCTCACTCTGAAAAAACCCTACCCTCTCTGCTACTGTCCGTTCCTTTCCTCCTCATGAGTCATCTCGTCACTTAGAGTCGCCCTTTCCTTCATCTCATGTGACATAGACATGGTGCATGAATGTGGGTGTGGGCGCATGGGATCAGACATGCATGACTGGAGTACTACATGCATGTATGTATATATTATATTTATATTTGTTAATTATATATATATATATAGCATCTAGTGAGAGAAGTGCCTATTGTAAGAGGTGAGAGAAGTGAATCTTGACCATTGGATCTTACATGAATGATTAAGATTAGAACATAAATGCATGTAACTTTTTTAAGTGGTCACATAACCTTTAAGTAATTTTTAATCTTGATAATCCATGTACAGTTGTATGATCAAGATTAAAAGTTACTTAAAGGTCATATGACCACTTAAAAAAGTCATATGCATTCATATTTTAATTTTGATCATTCATGTAAGATCCAATAGTCAAGATTCATTTCTCTCATCTCTTACAATAAACACTTCTCTCACCAAATACGCTCCTTATATATATATATATAGAATATATGGGTAATATATGTGTTTATGTGTGTATTTGAATATAAATATATGTATGGTATACTATTATCTATTATTTGTTGGTATTTTTATGTTGTTGTGATAGATAATTTCCTATTATGTTGTTATAGGATTTGATTCATAATTTTATATTGTATATGATTAATACTATAATTTATATTAAATGAGAATAACAAAATGGGAAACTCAAAATTGTGACCAAACCAAGGGAAATCTCCTTTATCATTAGTATAGATTATAACTTAATGTGTTAATTTGAAAATTAAAAAAATTGTGATAAAATAATAATAAGAAATATTAAAATTTAAAAATTTTAATTAAAGATATCGATAAATTATTAATTATTTAATTTAATTAATTTCATTTAATAATTTAGTAATTTATATATTAAATTAAAATAATAATTATTTATTAATTAATATTAACATTAATTTTAGTTTTAATAAATTAATAACATATAATATAATGTATTACATAAAACATAAAATAAAAGATTGTAAAAATGTAAATTATATATAATAATAATTAATTAGCTTAATAATAATTTATTAATTTCATTAGAATGATAAATTTAAGAAACTTACTAGCCTGGTATAGAAAATGTCAAATAAATTATGAGTTAAAGCAAGAACTCTTAAAGCAGGAACATCTTTTAAAATCTACTAAAAAAATTAAATTGAAGAACACTTATTAAAATTTAGAATAATTTTCAATTTAGTTAGTTTAAGGACTTTAGTGATAAGATTATCATGTGGTAAATGTGATAGAAAGTTTAAGAAATAACACGAGTCCACCTCTTATGATGATACGGAGAAGACTAGTTAAGGTGGTATAAGAAAATAAAGAAAAATATTATGGATTAAAAAAATAAAATTGAATGATTTTTTTGAAGTAGATTTTCTTAAGGATAGAAAGCGCATGATGGAGCAGTTGAAAAATAAGATAGAAATTGAAAGCATATGAAATTGATATCAATAGTGATTTCAACAATGAAAATGATGTTATACAAGAGTTTCATGGAGATGATATGTCGGATAGAATTATGAGCTTGACATCGTTAATATTGAGAAAGTTAAGTGGGTAGTGCCAACTATTGCCCTTGTTAGTGATACCGAAAGTGTGTAGCTCCTTGTACTCGTCTATTGAGTTTTAGAGAGTAGATGTTAATTGAGAGAAAAAAGATTTTAGGGGTATTTGGTTAAAGTGGAATTAGGGTTTAGGGAATGATTGTGATGACAAGTAAAATATATGTATTTTTCTTATACAATGTAATACCATTAAAAATCAAGGATAAATTATCCATATTTAATGAATGAGTTTAAGAACTGAGAGCGTCAATATCAAGAAAAATAAAATTTCTTTTGATCTTTAATAAATTGCTCTTGCTCGTGTTAAAAGATTTTTGGATTGGATCTCTCCTGATGAGTTAGAATACAATTACTGATAACTATAGAGAAGTACAACTTTTTTTAAGTAATGTTCCTTATGAAATATATCAATCATCATACTAATCTTCAATAATTAAATACTTGAATTTTGTTAACATTTTTTACACTTTTTCTTATGCTTGATGATAGTCACATCATTTGTCAATTCATATGTCTTTTCTAATCTAAAGACCTCTTTGGATTGGAGAAGTTGTAGATGGAGAAGTTATATGAGTTGACTTTTGTAAAATTTAGCTATCATTAACTGTATGGAAGAATATACGTAAGAATGTTAATAAAATTCATATATTTAATTGTTGAAAACAATGATGATGATTGATATATTTCGCAACAAACATTGCTTCTGAAAAAATGTAGTTCTTAAATTGTAACGAACAAAATTAGTATCCCAATTCATCATGAGAGAAACCAACATGAATTTTTTTTAAACACGAGAGCGATTGATTCAAGAGCTTAAAAGAAAAATGATTTTTTTTATATTGACGCTCTTAGTTTCTAAACTGATTCGTCATATTTAGATAATCTTTCTTTAAGTTTTATATTATATTACATTGTATAAAAAATTATTTTTTATACTACTCTTTAAAATTCGTTACACGACTGCAAGCAGACATGTGCTTTCTATGCCACTAACAAGGGTAATGGTTTTGGAGCTACCTTCTCAACTATCCTAATTCTAATAATACTGAGCATACAATATTATCTGAATATTTCTCTCTATAATACTCTAATACAATATCATTTTCATTGATGTCATCATTCTTGATATAAAAAAATTCACTTACTTTTGGTTTCTTTCTTATTCCCCAGCTTCTCCACTATGGTGTTTCTGTTCACCAAAAAAATTACTTCATAAAATCATATAAACTCATTATAATATGCAATGATTTTCTCTTTTCTTTTTTTATATCTCGTTACTTAGTCATGTCCTCATCATCATAAGAGGTGGAATCATTTCAGTATGCAAACTTTCTACTATATCAATCATTTGAAAATATTATTATTAGAGGCATCATCCTCACTATCAGTGGAAAATGAAAGATGAGTAGAGTAGTCAAATCTCATACTTTTCAAAGTTACTTATAAAGTGATTCTGACAGATTGTATGTCGGAAAAAATTTGTGGTAATAACATGTTTTTTTTGTGGAATATCCACTGAAAAATGTGACAAACTGACAAGTCGTCATTTTTTTTTCGACGACCATATCCGCTGGTAATTTCTAGCAGATTCCTATTTCTATTGAGCGATTTTTTGGGAAACTAATCCACCATAAATTGAATTTTTAAATGAAATTTTTGAAATATTATCAACGAATTTTGCTGCAAATAATTTGCAAATTTCTTCCAGTAGAAATTCTTTCCTTTTTAAGGGCTAATATTGTAAATAACATTAACCTATTCACTAAGTTACAAGTGATGAATCCCAACCATTAATATAAAATCCATCTTAATCAAGGGTTGAGATTAAATGGTGCATTCATGCACCCAATATTTTTAGGTGTATTTTAGAAGCCACCTTGATCTCTTATTTTCTTTATTCTCTTTTTCAATTTTTTTCTATTTTCTCACTCTTTTATATAAAATAAAATGCATAAGGCTATTCTAAAGTGAATTTATATTTAAAATGAACAAGTAAAAGTATATCCATTATTAAATTTTAGTGAGTTAAGATCACAGTGTATTTCAAATTGAATCAAGAGTAAATACATTCTTACTTACTCACTTTAAAGACAAACTCACTTTAAAAAAAGTTTTTTGTAAATAAAATAAGAGTTTTGTTAAAGAATAAAAAATAGAAACTATTAAATAAAAAGTGCAAGCATTTATTATCTTAAAAATCTAAAAAATATTTAATATTTTCTTCTTGAATTAATTAATAATAAGTAATAAATATTATTTTAAATCTTGTGTCGTTAGGACACACGTTAATAAAATCCATAAAATAATACCTAAAAATCCCTCAAGTCTTACATATAAAAAAAATAAAATAAAAACCAATTCAAAATCTAAAATAAAAATGCCAAAGACATAAAAAATGCAATACAAATTTTAATAGCTACTACCCCTCCCCCAATTTTCTCAATTTTTTTTCTGAAACAACAATTTTACATACAATTTTTTTTGGAAAAGAAAAGTAATAAAGTTTGGAAGTAGTAAAGTTTGGCTCCCTAAACAGGGTGTTGTTAACTTTGGCCCCCTCATAGAAAATCTTGCTCCAGTCCTGGGAAACAGGATAGTTGGAGGCCTATATAGTTGGATTTTAACCAGATTGACAAACCTAGTTAGTGCACCAGTTGGGTCCGCTTTTGCCATTGCTTCCTCTTTGAGCTGTTTCTATTTGTTCTTGGTTGTGTAAAATGCGTGCATTACAATGCGCATGTTTGATTGCACGTAGCTATTGTCCCCTTCTTCATGAACAACTAGTTTTGTATATACACAGGGGGAACCAAAATTTTGTAGTGCAAAGGTTAAAAGCTTACTAGTGCAATCCAAAATATTTGACTTCACATGCTCATGTGTAAAACGATATAATAATGGTATCAAGTGAACCACCGGCAAATTATTAGATAAAATCGATGCACAACTTCTGAAAGAAAAATGATGATCTTATATCACTTTTTATCTCATATTATTTTTTATCTCATTTTTTAATAATTATGATTATGTGAGAAAAAATGATAAAAAAATAATGTAATCAATAATATAAAGAGTAATATAAAAAGTGATGTAAAAAAAAAGTGATAAAAAAATCATGATTGCTTCTGAAAACTCACCCTCTATCCAAGAAAAATAGAATGTTTCTTTAGTGAGTTATGCATGAAAATAAAAGCATATGCACCATATATTTAAAACCTTAATTAGGATGACACAACCGACACACTTTGAACTTGAAAGGATCCCACACATGCCACAATGAAATTTTGCCCAGATACAAACAACCCAAAAGAACAACTAGGGATAAATGAAATGCAACCCAAAATATATAAATAAAAAACAACCAATTCATTTTGATGTCACAAATTAGAAAAACTTTATTACCATTTTAGTTTTTTCTGTTTGAAGTATATAAATTATTTAAGGTTTCTAAAAATTGCATAATCATAAAAATGAGAAATACCATTCTTTAAATGTCTCAATATAATAAAAATTTGAAGATAAGGAAATCTTTAATTAGGAAATTGCATGATAATTACGTATTATTCTTCTTTTACCTTAGCCATGTTATTTTATTTTCATTTTAAATTTTTGGCACCTCCATTTATTTTTCTAATTAATAAAAGGGTTTTGTTAATGTATGTACTTAGGGTATAATTAAAGAATTAAAGTTGATATTATTAAATGAAAAATAAAAATAAAAATCTTAATAATTCAAAAGGTATTCAATATTTTTCCATTAAACAATTACCGTGGCTTAATGAAGAATAATATATGCCTCTTAACATGTGCTTATATGGGAACTCTAACTAAACCATTAATAAAGTTAGTTTTTATTTTAAAAATAAAATTTCTAAATGACTAATTGTGGTAGCGATGTAAACGAAGTAAATAAGAAAATTGGTTTTGTCCAATAAATGAAAAAAAATAAAATGAAATCAATCTTCCTAACTTTTTGCATGAAACGATAGATACCACTAAAGAAGTAAAGAGTCATTCTTTTTTTTTTGGCAAAACACTTTTTTTTGGTTCTGATTTTTGGTACAACACTGAAGAGTCATTCTACTGAGCCGGGTCTTGTAGGTCGATTTCAGATCGAATAGTTGGAAAAAAAGTGTAGGTCCTATTGTATAGGGTGGGGTTCACCAACTATTCTTACTCTCCGAGCAATTTTCGGAATACATCTTTTTAGACTCCATAATTCTTTTCATTACTAAATTGCATCTAATAATTAAATCTTATAATTGATATTGCAAAAGAGAAATGTTTTTTCTTCATCTAAATCTTTACACCGCTCTTTATACTTATTTTTTCTTTGATATTTTCGAGAGTGAGAGGAAAGTGAGACTAGTTTAATTTTTTTCAATAATAATTTATGTAATAATAATATTCTTATCATAAATAGTATATATACTTTTTTGATACCTCTCTCAATACTATTGATTACATCACTTTTTCTATAACTTTCTCTTATTTAATCACTACCATTCACAAAAAGTATGAATAGTAATATTTTAGAAAAAATAATGTATGAACATCATTTCCCTAATAAATGTAAGGAAAAGATATTCGAATTTAAGTATATGAATAACATAGTTTAAGTCAGATTATACGAGTGACAACTTTCTCATCCATGCCCTTTCTTTTTGGGTTAACATAAAATATTACAGATTAAACGTCCGACAACTTTCCCACCCATGCCCTTTTCTTTTGGGTTAACATAAAATATTAATAAATTTGGACTGTCTTAGGATGTGTCTTAGAGTCCAAATAGGCCAGCTCCTTGAGCTAACCAATTTTAACACTTTTGAAATAAGATGAGTTCAGCAAAAAAAATGAGTTCAGCGTTATTGGGCTTTTAAAAATTACAGTCCTAGATAAAAAAAAAATTGAGCCTAATGAGCTGTATGCAAATATTTTTTGGCCTTATAAAAATGCTTTGTGGTGAAGTACATAATTTGTATTGGCTAATGGAATAGACCTGGTGGAAAATTGAATCTTTGACATTAATATCACATCAAATCTTAAAAAGACTTGTTACCAGTGCTAATTGAGCTATTAACTCGTTGGTAATTTTTGCAATAATTTTAATCCTGTCTGGTAAACGCAAATCACATACTAAATTAGTGCTTCTACTGCTTGTTAAGTTTACCACTCGTGGTAAGACGAGCACCACTAGTTTTCTTGGTTGTTTTAATGTTCTGACATTTTCTTGACAAACCACAGTCATCCTGATTATTTCAGTGTCATTCTCAACAAACAAGAATGGAATCACGCTCTGCAAGATTTGAACCTACAACTTCAGGTTTTCGAGACCCGCATTTTACCAAACTGAACTAAAAGCGCGTTATCAAATCTAAATCTACAAAATGTACTTTGTTTGAATAGTTGCTGAAAGGGTTTCTGCAGCCAGTTTGGAATTGTTGGAATTTAGTACTTGAAATTTCTCCTGCAACTTTTTAGAGTTTGTTCCTGGAATATAATGGCATTAGCTGGTGGCCTAGTGCCAACCTTGTTTGAAAGAGCCACCAGTAGTGGTGGTCTTCTCATAACAAGCAATGAGAGCACTGGATTGGATGTGGTTTCCACCTAGAATTCTTAGTTTCAATACTAGTTGAAACAACCTGTAAGCAACTGTTCAATCCTCTACATGGCAATCGACTTGTCAAAGATTTCAGAAAAACAAATGTTTACATGAGTGAATTTCACAACGGAATGTGCAGAAGTAAAAGGAGGAAGGTAGGAATGTACATGTAAAAGAAATTACAACAAAAAAAATAATAATAAAAATGCCCATCTTTTGATTTTCCTGTTTCTGGGAAAGAAACCCTTCAAATGTTATTAACTCACCACTTTATGGTGCTAAATTTTCTGCTCTAATATACACCTACGAAACTTGTCCTTTTCCAACCTCCTGCTACCAAAACGATCTTCAGCTACCTTCGAACCTTGCGTGTGCTTCTCTCCGTCTACGCCTCCTACCAGAACGACCCAATAGAACTCTGTCACTGCCATGGCGGTGGAGATGGCTAACCAGAGATACACCATCATCATTACCTTCATGGTATCTGTCATTATCATTGTCTTCATCTGAGAAATCCAACTCGCCGGCCCCATTCTGACCTGCTACTTGATTGGGGGTCAGCTCAGAACTCAGCCGTCTACTAAGGTTGTTAAGGTCATTCCCTTGCCGAACTGCATGCAACAGGAGGAAGAAATTCATCGCCTCTATGCCCATCTGAAATCTTCCATTTCTTTCTGCATTATATGTAATACCCTCCTCTTCATCAGTATCAAAGTCATTATGGTGTCCTTCTATAACATAATCTCCAAAAACCATAGCCCCAGGAATGGTTGATGTCACTGTGCTGATAACATCTTCCCGTTCACGCTCCCACTCAAGCCATCTCCATTTCTGCTCATGAGCAGGATCTACGGCACGTGGGCGTGCCAAGGGATGCTCTGCCCGCACATGCTTCCTCAACTCTTTATAGTTCCCAACAAACGAGCAGTTATCCTGCATGCAGCATCTTTTCTTTGCATTCAGATAGTCCCGCACAGGTTCCACAACAGTCCAACCTTTCACCTGACCCCTGCATAGGGGGCATGCAAGTTCTGTGGCTTCACTCTTCTCAAGAGGTGAGTTTGAATCCTGTAGCACACCTGGATTACTGATCGAGCCTTGCATTGGCTGTTCATTATATGAAGAAATAACTTTAGTGTAAGCTTTCTTGTACTGATCAAGGCAGTTGGAATGACGAAAGCTAGTTCCACACATATAGGGACGGCAACCCTTGTCATGAGAAGAACAAAGGAGAAGAACAGCATTGTGTGGATATTCCATGCACACAGAACATGTTACATCTTCCCACTCTTCCTTATCCACGGCTTTAGAGCATTTCTTTCGGCATATATCCTCACAAATATCCCTTTTGCAAGGAGCCAGCGGATATGGAGTCAGTCTGTACTGACGAGAAGCGATCCTGTGTCGTCCCCTACTTCCTTTTGCCATTTCCAAAATTCCAACAGAAATTTAAACTGCAAAAATATTAAAAGGATACTCTTGACTTTAGGGATCTAAAGATTAGGTTGTCAAACTAAATACTCATTCAAATATTTTTCATATAAATTTTGAAAGAAAGCAGTCACTGGATTTATGAATTATTAAAAAAAGATTCTCTTGATTAAATATTCCCAAATGTTGAGTAAATATAAAAAAGAATCCTACAATACTTGAGTGTGATCAGAAACAAGGGGTTAAATGATGGCCAATCTAAAATTCATCCTCCAGAATAAAACCAAAGGGAAGGTGCAGCAAAAAGGGAATTCAAGTTCCCCACAAGAGCAAAGCAAGAACGAACAGGAAAACATCATTTCTCTGCACATTCTGCAAACATGTATTTACTCATTTTCTATGGTGAACCCCAACCCCTTGCACCATGTAGTAAGTTGTCTTCAAAAAACGAAGATATTATATAAGACAGGAGAGAGAGTACATGAAGATAGGAGGGAGAACCAATCCTCCTAAGATGCCTACAAATTAAATTAGTTCCCTCTCTGCAAAAGATGTCTATTAGTTTTCCCTGCAAATCCAATTCCTTAATATAAAAAGTGATCTGACCCTCAGATCCATGGTCCAAAACACTTATACCCAAGTTTACTGCAAAAGTTTATTAAAACAGAGCACCCTTTTATTTCTGCTGACGAACGAATTTGATCAGTGCCTCAAGCACTATATACATAGGAAAAAATAAACAAAGGAAAACACACACACACACACATTCTCACAAACATAATAAATATTCATCAAGACTTAAGAAGAAATCTCAGATCTACACAAGGTAATTCTTCAATTATGATATGAATAGACACCTAATTGTAAAGAGTCATCAACAAGTCCCAACAGAGAATCTGAACAGGTGATTTTCTCCCTTGGGTCTCAATATGTTCCTTCTCATTTAAGTATGCCAGGTCATGCAGCAAGGTGATCTGTTCTAACCAAGCTCTTTGAACCATTCATCAAACACTTCCAAAATTGCATATGAAATGTCCATTGTCCAGTTTACTCAATTAGTGTGTAATGAAGAAAAAACTGATTGGTATAGATAGAAACACAGGTACTTGTTCATATGGCTGTCTATCCATCTAAATATACCTACCTAAATCCATCCTTCCATCCCTCCATTTATCCATCCTTAATGACCAGCTATTTCAAAAAGGTCCTGATAATAAACACATACAAAGGTCACATCATAATCACAATTTCCAAAGGAGACTTAAACCGTTCATACTGAATAGAATTTCTACATGTATTTCACATTGGTCATGCTACAAAATGTTGATGGCTAAAAGTCACTGTTCTAACATTTCACACATGCAAAGTTAAAACTCACAAGGGCCCTCTCTAAAACCCAATGTTTAAGTTGTCCAGTTGTTCAAACAATCATACTGGCAAGGGAAGAGGAGAATATACAGATGAGACTCAAACTCCTCACTACAGAAAGAAAAAAAAAATTCTGTCTGGGTCAAAACCTAGTGTCATCACATTACATGGGTATCTATGCTTGCCAAGCATTAAAAAACCATTAAATGGATGACCAGCCCTCAAAATATGGTTGCAGATGCATGTGAGGAAGCTAGAGATGAACACAAGTTGTCTGGTCTACTAAGAGCTATTATGCTCTAACCAATATTAAGGCTAAAACTTTACCAAGCATGTTCCCACAGTTGATGCCTAAAAGATGGAAGACAATTTGTGAACCTCCAATAATCACTTGTCAATTTACTCATATAACAAGAAGAAAGATCTCAATTCTTGACTGCAAATTACATCAAAAGAATTTTCTTTGGTCATTTCAAAATACATCAACCTGAACCTATAAATTAAGGGTTTTGCAGGCACTTGTTAAGGATACTAAAATAAGAAGTTTTAGATGAAAACAAGGCATTCAATGCACTGGAAATTGAAAAAACTTTACTTTTTCATCTAAAACTTTCTATTTTGGTATCGTTAACAAGTGCCCTTAGCAAAATCTATATATTAACAGTATAATTGCTTCTATATGTATTACATCTAGGAAAATCCATTATTAATTTTGGATAAAAGAACTCATTAGATAGGGGAGAGAGAGAACAGAGAAATAGAAGATGAGGCATGCTCGTAGAAGAAGCCAGGGAGAATGCATTTTTACGTCTAATCACTCTGAAACATAGATAGAATCATGCAATATTACAGTAAACCCTGTCTTATTTGCCTATTTTGGCAGTATTCTTAAACTTTGACAACAGCTCAGCTGAGAGATGTTCATGCATTTGCCACATGTGTGCATGATATCACAGTTTATGATTGCCAGGATATAACCCAAAGAAGAGCATATATCAATTACTCGCATAGTTTGGCTGTCTAAAATGACTTGTGCCAATAGCAAATTAACATTGAAGCGGATAGTTGGCTCTAATAAACAGGAGACATTATAATAGTACAAAATTCAATTAAGCAAAACTTCTCTTACTACAAAAATAAGTTTTGAACATTAAATAAGCTTGTGAAAGGAAATAGTACAGATTCTAGATGAGAAGGGAAAAGCAAGAAACTACTTGAGAATTGACCCAACACAATAATGAGGTGAATTTTACAAAAAGATAACATTTATACTGTTTGAAATTGTACTTAAAGAAACAATGTTACTAACTTAATTGCCTAAAGCAAGCTGAATATAAAAATGAACACAGGCCTATCTATAGTTAACAGACTGAAAATCAAGAATACAAAGGACAATGGACTAGGCACTCAATGCAAACAGTTATAAAAGAGAAGGACAATTGCTGGAAATAGCCCCATTCTGCCAATAAAGGGGCCTCACTTATAGAATGCTGAAAACAAAGCATGTTATGCATCAAACAGGAGGAAAAACTCACCAAGCTTGCAATTCGAGTAATGTATCCAACAAATTAGTTTGAGAGACCAAAGTGCATCTGGTAATAAATAAATTGAACATCAAAAAAGAAAACAAAGTAAGAGATTCATATAAATAACCCAAAAGGAAGCAACGTGGTGAGATGCAAAAGCAGCAACAGCAAGCAAAGACAACTAACAATAACAAAGTACGATTTTAATATAATATTAAGCAGAACATGGGAGCTAAGGTAAGAAGCACATGTCGCTAAACTTTATCCATCCATCTTAGATCCAATCATACACGGTAGCATTTAAAAAAAACAATTTTTTTAAATGAAAAAACAAATTAAACAGAAATAAAAAAATGCGGACAAAACAAAAATGCCCGTCTGTTTGGAAACTGAGAAAACGAAGGAAAATGGGAGAAAAATTGAAAATTTAACTTCGACCTACGAAGTACAGCCAAATGGGTACCTGTTTCCTCGATTGTCAGTTCAATAAAACCAAAAAAAAAAACAATGGATTAGAAAAATTTTAAGACTGTTACTCTGTTACATATGCGAATCGAAAATTGAAAAAAATTAAAAAAAAAACGAAAACTCAAATGCAAAACAACAAAAAAGAGAGAAAGAGGAATAATGGTCGTACCAGGCGGCTAAGAAGAAATTGAAAAAAACTGAAAATGGAGGAAAAAGGAAGCGAATTTGAAGGGAGTTTTTAGAGAGAGAGAGAGAGGAATATAGGGTTCTCTAGCAAAGGATCGAAATATAAGGCGATGGAATCGAGAGGGAAATGGGGTTCATGGGGCCGAAGAAGAGAAGAAAATGAGAGTTTCTCTCTCATAATCCATCCTCTGTTGTTTGTATTTTAGAGAGAGAAAGATGAGAATCGCTGTGTTGGAGTCATTTCTACGCTACGCTCTCTCTCTCTCTCGTGCATTGCTTTGCTTCCTATCATCCTGTGACACGAAAAATTATTGCATTTTCTTTTAGGATAATAAATACATGCTTTAAAATTAATATGAATTTTTTAACAAATACTTTAAGTACTCTGGTTAAGAAATTTAAAATAAAAAATTTTATATTAATAATAATTTTTTAAATATATTTTACTTTTTATAAACAAAAATTATTTTAAATTTTTAACAAATATTTTAAAAATGTTTTTTAATAAATATTTATGATTAATTTAAAATTAATATTTTAAAATTTATATAAATTATTATTTAAAATCCATGGCCGTAATTCTTTTTGAAACAATTCTGATATTTTTATTTACTTTTTTCTCATGTTAATTTTTATATTTTTTAAATATAATTTATTATATATATATTTTTATTATTTTCTCGTTAAATCACACATCCTAAAATATGTAAATAGTACATATATCCATTTTAGAGATTATTAACTTTTTCCTTTTTGAAACTGTTGTAATTCATGAACGGACTAAAATTTCTCAAGTGACTAAGAGGCAAGTGCCGTAAAGAGACCACATACATGGTGTATTTTCACGCGCTTCTCTGGCGAGTATGGGACACGCTCTAGTGTAGCATGGATGATGAACTATCTTGACGTTGCCAAAAAGAGCGGGTTCACGTGGTCCGTTCCCGAAAACCGACGTTTCCTGCGTCCTTCGATTCGCAGAAGAATCAAGCATATTCCACCGTACGGTTTATAATTCTTTTTTTCTTTTTTGTTTAACAACAAAAGAAATTATAAAAATTAATTATTAAAATAAAACTTTTTTAAAATGAATTTATTTGTCAAATAAAAAAATAAATTTATTTATAAATTAAACAAATAAAAATATATTTATTTTTAAATTTTAATGAATCAAAATTATGATTTATTTTAAATTAAATTAATAATAAATATATTTTTATTTATTCATTTTATAAATAAAATTATTTTATAAGAATTTTTTTGAATTATTAATATTATAAGAACTTTAAAGAATTTCTTACAGGAATGATCAAAAATTTTTATGAAATTGATGATCATACAAATAAAAATTCAATAATAAAATTCTAGTTATTGTGTAATACTATATAATGCATTATAAAATTGGCCTAAGTTTTTATAAATATACACAACACAGCTATATGTTAAATGAACATAATAATTCTCGTCAAAATAAAATGAACATAATAATAAAATAAAAAAGAGACCACTTAATTCTAATTTCACGAGGGTTTGTCCACAAATTTGTGTAACTATAATAACAATGTTTTGTTTAGGTTTTTTTCTTCTTGCTGATTGCATTTTTAAAAATTATCCCTGCCTCAATGGATACATCTTTCTATTCAAAAATTTCAATATGGAAATTTTTTATATCATCAACCTCATAAAAATGAAATGAAAATATTTTTTATATTACTAAATTTATATATCATATAAATATTATATGTCAATATGATTAAAATAGATATGAAATAATATCATATTTTAAAGTGAAAAAGATATACACGTAAGTTAAGTTTCAAATTACAAATGTGATTGAAAATGAAACCACCTTTCTGAACTTCTTCCGGAGTGTTGTCATCGTGGATTCGCGGCGTTACTTGAAGTCGTGAAACGCAGCACCTGTATTGACCTTTCCGCTTTACTCAGGATTTTTTTTTTTTGACATACCGAGGAAAAGTTTTTCAGAATAAAAATACATCACTTATTTATGAATTTAATTTTGATGTCTTATTAATATAAAATTTTTATATTATTAATAAGTTATATATTGTTATATATGTTATTTTTAAATAATTATTATAAAATCTGTATATTTTTAATAATGTGATAATGTATTATCAAATAATACTGTAAAAAAAATTATACTAAAAGTATATTTAAATTACTTTCCTTATTTTAAATTATTAAATAATGGAAATAAATCTTTCCATGTTAAATTTTTACATTACATTAACATGTGAAGAGAGAAGAGAGAGCTATATATAAAAATTTTAAATAGTAAAATCTCCTTAAGACAAGTAGAATTTTTGTTGAGAAAAAATTTATGTATATTGAGAACAATATTGTCAATAATTTTGTAACCGTTTAAATTTAATTTAATAATATTTTATTTTTAATCCGACAGTTTGCATAGTTATATATGTCTAAATGTTAAAATTTTACTGATGTAATATACTACTCTCATAATTAAAAAAAATTCTCCTGTATTAATTTTTTTTTGTATTTATTGAAAATTTGACACGAAAATCCTTTAAATAACACTTTCAAAATGCATTGTCAGCTTCAAACTTCAAGTTTTTACACTGTATAAAGTAATTTTTGAACTAAATTGAGATGTTTGGCAACCCAAAAAACTATAAATATTTTGTACAGGCCTTATTCCTGCCAAAATGTCACAAATATATGATTAAACTAGTTATGTTATACCTTGCAGTGCACGAGATGTTTTAGATTTCATACGTATAACTATGAGTTTTTGATTTAATAAAAAAATATTTAATAAGTGTTTAATTAATCATTTTTTTTTTACTTTTATGTAGATAAATTTTTACCACAGAATCTAAGTAATAGACTTATGCAATCTTAAGAACACATCCCTACACCGACTTTACTTTCAAGCATGCTTGTTTTACTTTTAGAAAAGTTTACAATCACATATTTTAAATAGATCTATAGACTATGGAATAGCCAAAGATTGATACAGAGAGTGAATAACCATTCTCGTTAAATAGATTTGTGCACCCAAGAATACTATATATGCAACTCCAACCCAACTATTCTAATTCTTTGAAATAGCTGAAAGGTCAGGTAACAACAATTAAAATTCTTAATTGAAGGGAGTAATTTGGGAATAAAAGGGAGAAGGGTGGTTGCAGCAATGGGAAAGGAAAAGGAAAATGAAGAGTAAGTAATGTGAAGTGAATAATTTAGAAATGAAAGGGTAGGAAATGGTTGCAACAGCTTGAGAGAAGATGACACGTAGGATGATTCATTAACTGCAATAGACTGTGAAACAGACAAAGATTGATAGAGAAAGTGAATAACCATTATTATTAGCTCATTCAAATAGATTTATACACTCAAGAATGCTATATATGCAATTCTAGCCCAACTATTCTAATTCTTTGGAATAGTTAAAGGGTCAAATAACAACAATTAAAATTCTTCATTGAAGGGAGTAATTTGGGAATAAAGGGGAGAAGGGTGGTTACAACAATGGGAAAGGAAAAGGAAAATGAAGAGTTAGGAATGTGAAGTGAATAATTTAGAAATGAAAGGGTGGGAAATGATTGCAACAGCTTGAGAGAAGATGGCATGTAGGATAATTCATTAACTGGAGTGGAAGAACTTTTAGTATATAATATTATAGATTAGTAGACATTTACAATGTTCCATAAAATTTTTTGGGCATCAATATTTCATAGACTTTATTCATTATAACAGGTAAAAAATTTTGATTCTTCCTCTTTCTCTCTCTGTCTTCTCTCTCTTTTTTTACAAATGTCCACTCTCTTTTTTATTTGTTATTATGGTTATATGTAAATTATATCAACCATTGATCAAGATTTATACAAGCTCAATAGAATTTGATGCATAAAACATCCATATTCCCATCTCTTTTAAGAGCATTGAAAACATTTCCTATAAAACGTTTTCTATAGATTATAAATAGATGGATTATAGATAGATAGATTGTTGCACTAATTTGTTTTGTTCTTTTCCAACACCGATGAGCAGTTAGAGCAACCAAAAGCTATTGTGACTTGTGAGTTTGTGACTACCATAGTTCCTAGGAGCACCACAGACCTTTTACAAGCTCTGGAGTTTGCTATCAACTCAACAATGACTGAGAGTTATTAGGATTGTTCATTCAAAATATCTTCGGATTGCCGGTTGAGTGGTAAATAGAATGTTATTAAGTGCTGAAAATTTGAAATACTTGTAAAGGCTTCAAGCATATATTGTCAATATTGATAAACTTGCAAAAATATAGAGAAGGCTCCCTCCTTTCGGCTATAAATCCATACACTTACTGTTGGACTTTATTGCACAGATTTATTATTGTACAGATTTATTTTTTTTATTGTACAGGATTTTTTCCTTATTTCTGTTATTAGGATAGATTTAATTCTTGTATTATGACATCTTTGTTTCCTGTAATTTAGCTCTATTTTAGACAAGTTATTATTATCATAAGTTTATACAATGTAGATTATATCTGTACAATATTATCAAGAAATAATATTCAGAAATATTCTGTCTCTTTCAAGTTGGTATCAGAGCTTCCGATCTGGGGGTCTCTGTTGTTTCCGCTGTAATCAGCCTTCATTGCTGATCGAACCAGCCTTCATTGCTGGGTTTAGAGCCAGGATTCTAGCAACCTTCATTGCTGCCTTCACCTTAGAACCGAAAAAAAAAAAATAGAAACAGATTGGAATCATGTGTATGTCAGTCGACCAAATTGGTAAGAATTTTTGTTTTTCATCTTTTAATGCTTCTGGTACTGAGAATTTATGGATTATGGACTCTGTTGCAACTGACCATATGACATTTTATTCAACATCTCTATTATCTTATCAACCATCTTCTAGTAAGCATCATATAACTATAGCTGATGAATCTCACACATCAGTTGTGGGTTCTGGTACTATTAAACTTCAGCCCTCTCTATATTTATACAATGTGCTCCATGTTCCCAAACTTACCCATAATCTTATTTCTATTCATAAGCTTACTAAAGATAATAATTGTGTCATAACCTTTTTCATTCTCATTGTGTCTTTCAGGATCTTGTCACGGGGAGGACGATTGGAGTTGCTAAGGAACAGGGAGGGTTGTACTATTTCCTTAATATGCTAGTTCATGGTAATCCTGGTCAGAAGTTGTTATCGTCTTGTCATCAGTCAAATTCTAAGTCTCTTATTTCTCAAATTTGGCTACAACACAAGCGTATGAGACATCCATCTTTTTCTTTGCTTAAGTTTATGTTTCCATCTTTATTCTTAAAAGAATCTACTATGTCTTTTCATTGTGATGTTTGTGAGTTTTCCAAATACCATCGTGTCACTTTTTCACCTACTTCTAATAGAAGTGTTGAACCTTTTACACTTATCCATTCTGATGTTTGGGGTCCTGCATCTATATCTAACATTTCTGGCACCAAATGGTTCGTTTCCTTCATTGATGATTGTACTCGAGTAACTTGGCTTTTTCTAATGAAAGACAAATCAGATGTGTTTCGGTTATTTGTTCAGTTTTACCGCATAATTCAGACCCAATTTGGAAAGTATATTAAACGTTTACGTTCTGATAATAGTAAGGAGTATACCAACTAAAACTTCTCTACATTTATTAAAGAGCATGGTATTGTGCATGAACTCACATGTGTCGATACTCCTCAGCAAAATGGTGTTGCAGAAAGAAAGAATTGTCATTTGCTTGAAATCACTAGAGCTTTACTATTCCAAATGTTTGTTCATAGTTCATATTGGGGGGAAGCTGTTTTAACTGCTGCATATTTAATCAATCGGTTACCATCTCGTATCTTCGGAAATGTAAGTTCTGTCCAACTCATGACCTCTCACTTTTCATCCGTTCCTATTATGCAGAGTCTACAGTCTCGTGTCTTTGGTTGTGTGGCTTTTGTCCATGTACATCGCCACAATCGTAACAAACTTGATCCCCGTGCTATCAAATGTATTTTTCTGGGTTATGCTCCTAACAAGAAGGGGTACAAATGCTATCACCCCTCAAGTCATCATTTTTTTGTCTCTATGGATGTCACTTTTCATGAAAATGAGTCATTCTTTACTCATCCTCAGCTTCAGGGGGAGAACATTCAGGAAGCTGAGGTTGAGGCTGAGGCTAAGTCCTTCTCTTCTGGGTCTTTTCTTCCTTTACCATCTGACTCTACACAGGAATTAGCATCTTCTTCTGGCACTCCATCTGAACTAGCTAACATCAAGGACAAGGCTAGCACACCACCATTGGTGTATCAGAGGAGAAGGACACCCGAACTGGCCCAACAACAACTTCAGGCGTCCGAACCAACGGTAAGTACTAAAGATACAAATTTTCCTGAGCTTCCTTTTTTTGAACCTAGCCCAGATAATATTGTTCCTGAACCTGATAACATGTCTTTGAATAATTGTGAACCTGATGACTTACCCATTGCATTGAGGAAAGGGAAAAGGTATTGTCCCAATCCCAAGTACCCTATTTCTCAATTTGTCTCTTCTAAACATCTTTCCCTGCATCACCAGAATTTCATTTCAACCATAGATTTTATCAAAATTCGAACATCAGTACAGAAAGCATTGAAGGATAAAAACTGGATTCAAGCCATGAATGAGGAGATGAGTGCGTTGAAAAGGAATGGAACATGGGAGATTGTTGAAAGGCCAGGTGACAAAAGGCCAGTTGGGTGTCGATGGATATATACTTTGAAATATCGGTCTGATGGTACACTAGATCGGTATAAAGCAAGGTTGGTAGCAAAAGGATACACTCAGACTTATGGAATTGACTATGAGGAGACATTTGCGCCAGTAGCCAAGATGAATACTGTAAGGATTCTACTCTCCCTTGCTGCCCACTTTGGGTGGGAATTACACCAGTTTGATGTTAAAAATGTCTTTCTCCATGGAGACTTAGAGGAGGAAGTTTATATGGAAATTCCCCCTGGATATGATTCCATTAATGGAAGGAACAAGGTGTGCAGGTTAAAGAAGGCGTTATACGGGTTAAAGCAGTCTCCCCGTGCTTAGTTTGGAAGATTCACAAAAACAATGGTGTCCCTAGGTTACAGACAAAGTCAAGGTGATCATACTCTCTTTTTTAAACATTCACAAGAAGGTAAACTCATAGTTTTGCTTGTGTATGTTGATGACATCATTATATCAGGTGATGACTTAGTTGAGAAGCAACTTCTAAAGGAGAAGTTAGCTGCTGAGTTCGAAATGAAAGATCTTGGAAGACTAAAGTACTTCCTTGGGATTGAAGTTGCCTACTCCAAGCAAAGTATTTTCATTTCACAAAGGAAATATGTCTTAGATCTTCTCAAAGAGACCGGAAAACTCAGGTGTAAGCCAACTGGTGTACCAATTGAGTAGAATCACAAAATGAGAAATGATGAAGAGAGTTCCAAGGTAGATAAATCTCAATATCAGAGGCTAGTTGGGAAACTGATATACCTGGCACATACTAGACCTGATCTAGCGTATGCTGTCAGTATTGTTAATCAATTCATGCATGATCCGAGGGAGAGACACATGCAAGCCGTGAATCGAATTCTACAGTATCTTAAAACTGCACCAGGAAGAGGACTACTATTTAAAAAAGGGGAAAACCTATCCATAGAAGTGTACACGGATGCTGATTATGCAGGTTCGGTTACTGACAGGAGGTCAACATCAGGTTATTGTATGTTTCTAGGTGGAAATCTAGTAACATGGAGAAGTAAGAAACAGAACGTAGTGGCACGGTCGAATGCAGAAGCTGAGTTTCGAGCTATGGCACAAAGAGTTTGTGAGTTGCTATAGATGAAGATCATACTAGATGACTTAAGAATAAAGTATGAAGCACCTATGAAGCTGTTTTTTGACAACAAATCAGCCATTAGCATTGCACATAATCCAGTTCAACATGACAGGACAAAGCACATTGAGATAGACCGACACTTTATCAAGGAAAAATTGAATAGTGAGCCCATAGCTACAGCATACGTCCCTTCTAGACATCAGTTAACAGATGTATTAACTAAAGGACTACCCACAAAGCACTTTCATGATCTTACTGGCAAGTTAAAAATGATAGATATCCATCCACCAGCTTGAGGGAGAGTGTTGAACTTTATTGCACAGATTTATTTTCTTTATTATACAAATTTATTATTGTACAAATTTATTTTCTTTATTGTACAATTTTTTTTCCTTATTTCTGTTATTAAAATAGATTTAATTCTTGTATTATGACATATTTATTTCCTGTAATTTAACTCTATTTTTGACAAATCATTATTATCATAAATCCATATAATGTTAATTATATCTGTATAATATTATCAAAAAATAATATTTAAAAATATTCTGTCTCTTTGAAGTCTTACAAAACGTTTATTTTCGTTTGAGTAAACAACTTTAGTGTGCAGAATCACAAATTGATAAATTATTGTAGTATCCTTAAAAAAAAAAAAAGGTGCTGCAATAATATACTGTTAAATTGCAAGAAAAAAATAATCACTCAAAACTGCAATCATTCATTGTTGCTCTCATACATAGGTAGTACAAAAATTTTGTACAGTAAATATTGCTTGCCGCCCCTTTTTTGACTAACTATTTACATGTTCAGGGTCGCACATGTGCTAAGTATCAGCAACCTGCAGGCCACACTTGTGACTGCAGAATTTCCAAGCAATCCTGATAAGATCAAGTGAGTATAAAGCCCAGATAATGCAATGACCATTGCTTTACAAATAGAACTTCAAAAAGCTACAGTAGAAGCAATGTGACCAAAAGATCCAATAATTCTGCACCAAATGGGCTACTGTATGGTCATAGCAATCTCCTGGTGGGTGCACACTGCCCTAAAGAGTGAAGGGCACTCGGCGGGAAATGAAGAGCCCCATCTCCTCCTCAATTCTCCATTCCCTCCTTCCCCTCATGGAGAAATTATAGCATGCTCTTGGAGCAACAATAAATACATGCCTCAAAAAGATCTCTACTGTTGATTTAAGTTGGTTTGTTTAAAATCTCTGAGTGTACTTAAAATCAATAGTGAAAATCTTCTTGGAGCATGCATTTATTGCCGCTCCAAGAGCATGCACCCAGTGATAAGAAGATCCACACTGTCAGATAAAGAGGCACTGCTTCTCATTTAGCATAAAGGTGAAAACTTATCTTTGTAGAACTCTTGATAATGCAATCTCCCCTTTTGATGAACCTACCTTCACCATGGGAACAACATGGTAGGCTAATATAAGAGGTGATTGAGATAACCAAACCAGCTGAGAATTCTGAGGTCCAAATCCAGTAAGATATCTGCAAACCTACTAACCTTTTTCCTGAATATTCCACCAGTCTAAGCCCAAGTGTGTATCACTCACTCTGCTGGGATAAGCTGTAGAAAATATAGGATGAATTTGACCTTCTCAGTAGCAATATAAGAAGTGATTGAGATCTCTTAAAACCGAAAGATATTAATATTTGGAGAAGCAGGACTCATGGGAGATAGAAATGGTCTCCTTAGAAATGGATGATCCAATAGCTGAGCTGCAGTTGGGCGTTTATTTGGGTTAACTTGTAAGCATTTAAGAATGAAATCTCGGGCATCTTTAGATAAAGATTCAGGAATAGGTGGAGGTTCACCCCTGCCAATCCGAAATAATGCTTGCATCTGTCGTGACAGAAGAAAAATTATATTTATTATCATCAGTTATCCAATTTCAAAGAAAAAATCAAGTATATATAGCTTAATGGTTCTAGACTCTTGGTATCCAACTAAACTAAAATCCTGAATTAAAATTTCTAAGGTAATTCAAAGGAGTGGAGAAGCAAAATCAACAGAGGGTAAAATCCAGTCTATAATAAATGAATCAAGGAAAAATATGAAAGTACCAGACTTAAGGTAAAGAAAAGATGATAATAAGAAATGTTACATACTCCTTCCAAATCAGAGTATGGAGGCTGCCTTGTCAACATCTCTAAAACTGTACACCCTAAGCTCCATATATCAGCTGCTAGCCCGTAACCTTGGTTCTTTAAGTTAACAACCTATTATTGAACAATTCAATGTTAAATCAGCCACATTAAAAAGCTCATATGGTATGAACATTCACTTGTCAGTTTATTGGACATTTCCAGTAAATTACAAATGGGTGGAAAAACTACAGTTTCAATATTCTGAATCTGCACTCCGGAACAGGAATATCAGGAAGTATATACTTCACTAAAATAATTTAGGACAAAACTTAAGTTCATTTCTTTATGTCCATTATATCCATTTTACCAATCAAGTTATGACATGTGTTCATTAATGTTCTCTCTCCTACTCTCTTTTTAAAAAAAATGTACATATGTCATAACTTGATTGGTAAAATGGATGTAATGGACATAAAGAAATAGATCTAAGTTTTGTCCAATAATTTATTGACAGTTGAAGTATATGTTCTTACAGCAAGTCTGAACATTTGCGAGATGTACAATAGACTAACAACTGAATTAGACAGCCATATTATCTCATTCTAATTCATCCCTTCGAAGGAATTATTCCAAATAAATTATACAAGAGCAGAGACAAGACAAACCTCAGGGGCCATCCAGTATGGGGAGCCTTTGCTTGATTTAACATCATTTAATTTGGTTGCCTGTGAAGGTAAAAGAACCAACAATATAATTTCAAGCAGCCAGCATTTGGGCTTTGCATTGGTAAGACGCTCAATAGAGAAATTCAGTTTTGTTGAAGAAGGTTACCTTTGCCAACCCAAAATCTGCAAGCTTGACTGATCCACTTACATCAACCAGTATATTAGCACACTTGATATCCCTTTAAAATTGAATATTTTGATTTTAAAAAAATTAGAATGTAGCAAATCAATGTAAATTCAAGATATTTCAGTCATCAATTCCAAGCAATGCATCCAACTTTCATCGTAACTGTTTTCCAAAATCCCAGAAAGTGGGTATTAGCTTAAAATACAATCCTCGGGAGCCAAAAGAAGAAATCGAAATCCAGAACAGCCAGTAACTTTTGCAATGATTCAAAGTTAAGCTTTTTTCACTCTCCAAATAAAATTTGCTAAAACAGACCCATCTTCCCAGGCAGGGAATCATATTCCATATCTGGTCTCTTAACAATATTCTTGATATACCTATCTGTGCAAATAAAGTTTTAAGCCATAGTTTTGAAAAAAGAAAAAAGAAAAAAAAGTCAATTAGTTGCAAATTAGTGAGAAAAGACTTTTGTTATTCTAGTTGTTGTTGACTTGTTGCAAATTAAAACGAAAGTACAAGACTATAAACTCCACACCTAAATATACTTTGAAACGTGATCACAAAAGACAATATACATAATAAGCTCTAAAGAAAGTATAGTAGATGGATTTCCAAACATCATAGTCATACACAAAGAAATCCGTTGTCATCTAGCTTCTACCTGATATAAAATTATGAACCCCTTATTATCCAGAACATTCTAGAATATGTTTCCCTAGAACATTAAGCACGAAACAAAAATCCCTTGACCCTTTACCACAAAGCAGTGTTACATCATTAACCGAACCAGCTAACTTCCTCATGGAACTCAACCAAATAAGATTACTGTCATTATAGGTACAGTCATTGCATGGCATAAAGATAGAAAATTCACTCATGTTACCTGTGGACCACATTACGACCATGAAGATACTTCAAGCCACATAAAATCTGCCTTGTGTATGCAGAAACTTGAGAATCATTTAAACGATACTTTTGATAGAGACTTGCCAATGACCCTTTTGACACAAGTTCAAGGAAGATATATAGTGTACTTTTGTCCTGGGAAAGACAAAATATAAATATAAATAACAAAGAAAAGGAGAAGAGTAAAAACACTAAAGATGCAATTGCTGTTAAGTAACACAACCAGACAAAAATTAATTGAGTAAACCCCCAATTTGGTGGTCGAAAAATGTTTGGAACATCAATTTGATCTTCAAAGATTAGCGACATCAAATTGGCCCTCAAATGATGATATTTGGTCATCACATGACAACGTTTTGGTCCCGGTAAAAAGTAAATGTTGGACTATTTTGAGGCAACCTTAATGTGAATATGCAGTTCAAAACTTGGATACAGACAGCTCAAACAACATTAAGGGTCTTACACTTTCAAATAAAGGTATGTATGAACTAATGAACTAGCAGAAAATAATTAACCCACCTTTTTGATAGGAGGAGTAGGAGATTGGTTGATGAGAAATTTTCTATTTTGTTGCATTAAATGTAGGATCCAAAAAGACTCTTCTATTCGTTTTATCATCTAAATGGCCCAAAGTATTAGCACTTATCTCCTTCCATCAGCCCCATGGTATCCCATCCCTCCTTTCTATAACATAAAAATATATTGTTTCCTCCTCCCGTATACATCACAATAAATAAAACACAATATATACTTCCGTAGGACTGCCACAATTTTCAAGATGCTCAATGAACAAAGTGATTTTCAGCCATGTAAATGGTTTCAAATTTGCAAAATGCTTGTTTTAATAGCCTTGGTCCTGAAAATGCAGTTATTCTTCCTAGAATATCATATTCTGGCAGAATAAAAAGGACTTGCCAACTAGATAACAGCATACCTTGTATGTGCCTAAATATTGAACGATGTTCTCATGTTCAAACTTACTCAAAAGAGATATTTCCTGAAAGGAAGGCCACAGATATTTATATAATAGATACTTCTATATAAGATGGAATGAACAAATAAAGAATATGTCACAAGCTATAATAAGAAGACTAAGTCCTCCCACCTGCTGAAGTTGGAAAACACTCTGTTTGCCCAGGGTACCTTCATCCAGCAAAGACACCTCCTTTACCGCAAAAAAGAATCCATCACTGCATGAAAAAAAAATGCATATGTTACCTCTGTCAAAACAAAGAAAATTACAAAGCTAGAAAAATAGATGACCTTGATATTAAGATAATTGGACTCTTATGTTTTATCAGTATGGATACAGAAGACTTCCGTAACCATAGCTGTCATAAATAAAACTCCCAAACCAAAGCCTACTAAAGGCCAATACTTAGGGATCAGCTGGCAGATTCCACTGACCAGATAAACCAACTTTCCAATATCATTAAGTCCTATGATATATTCCAAATGGTCTCCTCTGTCTTAATTTTAGTACCAAAACATTTGTGGTTTCTCTTATGCCAACTATAAAAGATCACAGTTAACAGATTATTTCCTGCTCTCAGCCACAAAATGAGATAAACCACAAGGCTCACTAGCAGAGCAATCTATGTCAAATTGTAACTCTTTTTAATCAACTGATTATAAGAGTGTTTAGGGATAGCTAAGCTGAACCAAAGATGTCTTTCAGTAATTAATTACAGTACACTTTGATATAATAGTCCTGTAAGTGCTTCACAAGTACTCAAATAAGGAGAAACTCCCCAAATCCATTCTTCTTATAGAGAACCGGTTGAAGCTGTTAACCTAGTTCAGAATGCTGCCTTAGGGCGTTTGGCATTGATTAGATCCGATAGGATAAACCTGGTGCAAACATTGTATTGTATAAGCTTATCCATCAAACCCCTCTTATACATTAAAATGATGGATAACTTAATCAAGCCTTGTGGGAGTAAGATTAGGCCTGATTGGGTTTTGATGTATAAGCTTCTACAAAAAAATTTCTATTATAATTCTAAACATCTTGATATCTCCAACCCTTACGTATTAGGCCTTATACTATCGTCTTAACTATCGTTTTATACTATCGATACTATCAAGTCTAATGTTCATACCAAACGAGCCCTAACAAGTGATTTTGTTAACGTTTTAGAGCACATGTTGAGGAATAAAAAATAGAAAGTATTAAATGAAAAGTATAAGCATTTAATACTTTCTTCTTTAAGTAATTAATAATGAGAAATAAATGCTATTTTTAATCCTTAACCTATGCCCTTAAGGCATAAATTAATAAAACCCTAATAATTTTCACAGATAAAAGCTTTTTTATTTGAGCCTACAGAATAAACAGCTCTTAACAACCATCTCCATATAAACATTCACCAAAGGGGCAGAACTTTTCCTCAGCCCTTCACTCGAATTTTACATAACAAGTGGTTTTATTAGAGAAATGTGTCAGTGCGTGTGTGTTTTTATTAATGATAAGATACAAATATCTAACTAATACACATTCTATAGAAATTGAATCCTACAATCTGGACAAAGTTTTAGTTATAGAAGTTAATCACATACAAACACCAACTACTTATATCATGTTTTGAAATGTAACGAAAATCAGATCATTAGGGTTTTCTTCAAACTGCAAGTTAGTTCAAACAACACAAACGAATCTCAAAACAGGTCAGGTTTAAGAACTGAGTACAAATATGCACGTTTCCACCTAAGTCATTGAAGAACTAACCAACCAAATAGTGAATTGCAAAAATAGAGGAAACAAAAAAAAAAACAAACAAAGAAGAGGAAACACTCACTCCGTAAAGCCTTCATACACGGTTCCAAAGGACCCTTTTCCCAAAATGTCACCCTTTTGCCACGATGAGAAGGTTCTTCTAAACCACCCATTTGTTGAGACATTATGAACCAACTCATCAACCACGCCAGAACCAGAACCAGAACCAGAAAAACCCCTTTCTCCACCAACATCACTATCATCATCAAGGGACGTAGTAAACGAACTAGAATCCGTGAAAAGCATGCTCCTTTCCCCATGTCTCACTCTACCAACAACACCCCCAACATCATGCTCACCTGAAGAACACAACGAATCAACAACACCAACATCTTGGGGAGCAAAAGACCTCAACAAATTCAAATCCCAAGAAGAACCCACCAGAAGGGGAGGCCTAACACCCTTGATCCCACCTCCACCAACAACCCCGTCTCCATTTTCACACCCCAAAACCTTCAAACCCGAAGAAACACGAAGCTTCGATCCTTCCCCTTCAAAGGGTATCAAAAAGTCCTCATTTTTCACAACCCCACTTTCCAATTCAGCTGAAACTTGAGCTTGAACTTGAACTTGATCCTCTTCCTTGACCTTGTTGCTGCTAGCATTAGAAGAAGCAGAAAATCGAGCCTTTCGAGCTTCCCAATCTGCGGTTGGGATTGCGAAGTCTTCGGGTCCAGAAAGGCCTAAGCTTTGGAAGATGCGGTCAAATTCACCGTCTTTGCCCATGACCCTGAAGCTGGTTTGGTGGTCCAAGGAAGAAGAAAAAGAAGAAGAAGGGGTGGAAATTGAAGTGGCGGTAGTTGTGGTTGTGGGGGGTTGGTAATCGATGTTCTTCATGGCGTTGAGTCGTTCGAGCTTTGGCTTCAGGTGCTTCTTCTTCTTCGACTTGGCCTTGGACTCCATTGTGTCTATGCTTTGGTGTGGTGTAGTTGTTTCTGACTTTCTGTGAAGCTTTATTTGTGTCTGTTGTTGTGTGCTTCTTCTGAGATGGCTGCTGGAAGGTGGAGAGGAATATGCGTAGCTGTTCCCTAATGGCGTTAATTAGTTAAGTAAGTGATTAATTAATGTTATTTTTCTTTTTGACTGGTAGTAATTAATTGATGTTACTAATAGGAAATTACTTTGATTGTTAATTGTGCTTTACAGTTTTTGCTAGTTTTGTCATTAATTGGTTGGACGTGTTATGTAAGAGAAAGATATGGGGAAGATAGATGATGGTGATGCTGCCACGAGGCAGGCACGTGGGCCAGAGTTTGAAGAAAAAAAATAATGATTTACTTGACTCATGACTCATCCACCACCTCTCACTTTGCAGTCATTATATATTTACTCTGAATGTGAATGTGTTTTTTTATTAATACAACTGAACGGTGTAGATAAATTAAAAAAAAAGTGAATAAATAAAATATAATTATATTTTTTTATAAAAGATTAATAAGATAATAAAATAAAAATAATTTTATTTTAATTTTAAAAGAAATAAAAGTTGAGGGTTTAAAAAAATGACTTTTTATATATTTTTTATGTTTTATATATTTAAAACTTTTAAATATAAAAAATTATTTTTATTTCTCTCATTATTTATCATCTAAATATGTTGTTAATTATAAACACATTTATATTAACATTATCTAATCATTATTGTCTCTCTAAAATTATAAAAATAATTAGAATTTTGTTAAGTATACTTATTAAAGAAATTAAAATAAAAAATTTTTAAATAAAAACAAGACATTCAAGCATTGAAAATTATAAAATACTATTTATTTTTTATTTAAAATTTTTTTTTAACTTTCTTAAACAAAATTCAAATAATTATACTAAAAAATATTTATTTATTTTTTATTTATATTTATATAATTTTTATCCTTTGTTTAAAATTAAACTTATCTCATTTTTTATATAACTACATGTTAATTTTATCACTTTGAAGTAATATGATTTTATAAAATATAAAAAACATTTTTTCATACTTCATAGTTTATACTTTGTACGAAAATAATTTATACTTTAACTTGGGATTCAAACACGTGAATTTTCATCCGTCACTATGCCAATCATTTAAGAAAAAATAATTATACACATTTTTTTAATAGTGTATATATTATTGACATATTTTTTAAACTATTAAATTTAATAAAAAATTAAAAAAAATATAATGAATGATATTAAAATATATATATATATATTAATAAAAAAATATTAAAATTAAATTATTTAAAATTATACTTTGAGCTTTTTAATAAAATAATAAAGTTTATCTTTTGTAAAAAAGGGATAATAAAGTTTATCTTTTCTTTTAAAAAGTAATAAAGCTGTATTTGACTCAAATGGAATTGAGGTGATTACGCGCTTATGTCATGATTGATGATCATAAACTGCTTTGGAATTTCAACTACCTCCGAGTTGGAACTGAAATAGTATGCCCCTCCACCAATAAGATTTACCTAGGAATTAAATATTGATTTTCTCTATAAGAAAGACAGATCCTTCCCATTGCATTACTTCTTTGTTTTTGTACAAATACAAGTTTTTTTAACTCCCCACTTTAATGTTTCAAAACAATATTTGTACAAAATTTCTACACTCTTTAGATAATCTCCCATAAGTTATTTTTGTTTGTTATACATGAAAGATATTAAATTACACGTAATATCATTATTTTTTTCAGTAAAAAAAAAGTAACCTTTTTCTCAATTAGGATTTTGTTAAAGAAACTCGAGTGCATAAGCCCTCCAGCCTTAAAACTTATAGATTGGCAAGAAAAAAATTTATCATATATTTTTCTTAAAAGTATATGAACTATTAACACTCTTTTTAAAAGTATCAAATTTAATAAAAAATGAAGGATTTTATATATCAATTCTATAAACCTAAATCAATTATAAATACAAGATTATAACATATTAAACTCATTATATTCAAGAAATAGATTAAGAATGTATACTTGGTATGATTTCGCAATCCATTGTTGTTTAGTGAAGAAATCAGGAAGGAATTTTTGTGTGAGAGAAAAAAATGCCCTCTACTTAGTAAGTTTTCCGTACGTACTGAAACTACCTAATGAGAAATCAGTTTTATTTTCTTACCAGATGATAGTAGTGACTTCTCAACAGGCTATCAAATGAACAGCTCAACTCATCACAGGTTACTCACAACAAAAATTCAATTACAATATTCATAAATTGACCAAGTGTTATATTATAAATTATAATTCTATAATTAATATATATTAATGATTTAAATAATATTTTAATTATTGATTAATGCTAATCCACATACCATATATATTTGAATTAAAAAATTCAATAATTTTTTCACTTGGATAACTTTAGTCAACCATTAAAATACAATAATCATTAGGACTAGAATATCAATTATGGTTAAAACACTTGTCAACCAACAGTCTAAGAAATATAAGCTTTAACGCTGCAGAAATAGTATCCGATAGGGAAGTAGATCATACATGTTAAATGCTCACATTTCACATAAAGAATAATGAATATGGAAAAACATAATTAATATAGAGAAATATGCAATCTAAGAATGGTCAAAACATATGAAAATGCTATAAGAGATATGATAATAAAAGTGACATCATCTCATATATATCTCATAAGAATGACAACAAGTAAATATAAAATTTCAGACTCTCACTAACCCAAAACATCAAAAAACTTAACTAAACCCATATGAGCTACATGATTCTAAAAAGCTCCAACAGTCAAGCCTTTAGTTAGTGGATCTGTTAACATGTTCTCTGTAACAAGATGCTCAATTCGAGTCTGAAACTCCAGAATTTTCTCTCTAACAAACAGATATTTAATATCAAAATTTGAGTGAGAAGAGTGCTGTTGTTTTGAGAGAAATGCACAGCAGCAGTATTGTCGTAATATATCACAAGTGGCCTAGATATGCTTTCAACAATATGAAAGCCAAAGATTAAGTTTTTTAGCCACATGGCTTGACAAGTTACCTCATAGCAAGCGACATACTCTGCTTCCGTGGTAGAAGTAGCTGTAAGAGTCTGTTTGACACTCTTCCAAGAGATAGCTCCTCCTGCCATCATAAAAATAAAGCCAGACGTAGACTTTCGGTCTTCAAGACAACCTGCAAAATCAGAATCAGAATAACCAATGACCTGAAGTTGATTAGACTTCTTATAGGTCAACAAATAATCATTGGTTCCCTTCAAATATCTCATGACCTTTTTCAAGGCTTTCCAATGACCCAAACCTGGGTTGCTCAAGTATCTCCCTAAAGCATTAGCAGCAAAAGTAATATCGGGATGAGTACAAATTTGAGCATATATTAAACTGCCAACAACGAAAGTATATAAGACCTTTTTTATTTCAACTATCTCTATATCATTTTGAGAAAATTGAGATTTAGAGAGTTTATCGCCTTTTTGAACAGGTGTAGCACATAGGGAGCAAGAATGCATGTTAAACCGTTTGAGGATCTTTTCAATATATCCTCTCTGAGACAATCCAAGAATGTCACGTGACTTATCATGGTAAATCTGGATGCCTAGAACAATTAAAGCATCACCAAGGTCCTTCATATCAAAGTAACTACTCAATATTAGTTTTGTTTCAATCAAAAGTTTAACACAGCTGCTAGTAAGAAGAATATCGTCGACATATAAGATAATAATTATAAAATTGCTCCCACTAGTCTTCAAATAAATGCACTGATCTGAGGCATTTTCTTTGAAACCAAAAGAAGTGACAACCTGATCAAATTTCAAATACCATTGTCTGGATGCCTGTTTAAGTCCATAAATGGACTTTTTAAGTCTGCAAACCAAATGCTCATTACCTGTTTCAACAAAACCATCAGGCTGAACCATATAGACATCTTCAGCTAGATCTCCATTAAGAAAAGTCGTCTTCACGTCCATCTGGTAAAGTTCTAAATCAAAGTGAGTTACCAAAGCTATAACAACTCGAAACGCATCTTTTGTAGAGACTAGTGAAAAAGTCTCCTTATAATCAATGCCTTCTCTTTAACTATAGTCTTTTGCTACTAGTCTAGTTTTGTACCTCTCAACTTTACCATCTGGATTACGCTTAGTTTTGAAAACTCATTTGCATCCAACGGGTTTGCAACCAACTGGTAACTCCACGAGATGCCAAACAGTATTATGAGACATAGAAGACAATTCATCATGCATAACATTTAGCCAATCAGAAGCATGAGAGCTAGAGATTGCCTCCTTAAAAGTGATAGGATCATCATCATCATGGAGATCAAACTCGTGCTCTTGAAGATACACTACATAGTCATCTGGTATAGAAGGCCTGCGTACTATTTGAAATAGTCTTAATGAGACTACTTCAACAATGTCATCTAGTTCCTATTCATCAGCTGGTGGTGCCACTACATAATCTTCTCCTTGAAGAGCCTGATCATCATTATGATTAACTGGAACCATGATATCTGTAGGAAGTGAAACAGACGGTATAGGAACTACAGTCCGATCTTCTTTAAGAGTGACTAGTCGTGGTGTATGGCTCCCATTATCCAAATTATCCTTAAAGAATATCGCTCGGTCAGACTCAATGACTAGCATGGAGTGAGAAGAACAACAGAATCTACAATCCCTAGAGTCCATGCAGTAGCCAATGAAGAAGCCGCTAACAATTTTAAGATCAAGCTTCTTCTGCTGAAGATTATAAGGTCTAACTTCTGCCTTACAACCCCACACATGAAAGTGTTTCAAACTCGGCTTCCTTCCAGTCATCAGCTCATAGGGAGTTTTTGGCATATATTTGCTGGGTACTTGATTAAGAATGTACACAGCAGTCTTCAAAGCATTTCCCTAAAGAAAATCAGGCAATGATGAATGGCTCAACATGCAACTCACCATATCCATAAGCGTGCAGTTACATCTCTCTACAACTCCATTCTACTCAGGAGTACCAGGCATAGTATATTGAGCTTCAATTCTACATTCATCGAGAAATCTGGCGAACGGTCCTGGATTTCTTCTAGTTTTGTCATATCTGTTGTAATACTCTCCTCCTCTGTCAAACCTCACATATTTGATCTTCTTTTCTGTCTTCAATTCAACGGCAACCTTGAAGGATCTGAAAGCATCCAAAGAACCAGATTTTTCCTGGAGAAGATCTATCCAACTGAATTTGGAGAAGTCATTTATGAAGGTAATAAAATACCTATATCCACCTATGGCAGTGGGTGTAATAGGTCCACACATGTCTGTGTGAATCAACTGTAGCACATCATCACACCTGTTTGCTCATTTATTCCTAGTTTTGGCAATGAACTTGCCTTTAACATAATCAACGCAAGTATTGAAATCAGAGAAGTCAAGGTTATGAACAATACATTTCCTAGTCAGTCTTTCAATTCGGGGCCTAGAGATGTGCCCCAAGCGTCTATACCATAGCATAGAAGAACTCTCATTAGTCCTACCGCGCTTACTTCCAACAACGGAGTTAACAGACATATCATTCAAATTCAGCATATATAGCCTATCACACAAAACTCCTGAACCAACGACAATGGAATTAAAACAAACAACAACTTTTCCATTACCAAATTCAAAAGTGTAGTCACATCTATCCAAAATTGAAACTGAAATTAAATTTCTTTTTACGAAAGGTACATAAACAACATCTTTCAACAATAAAGTATGTCCAGAAGGTAAATACAAGGTAACTACTCTTATTTCTTCCACTGATACTTTAGCTCCATCTCCCACAATAATTTTGGATTCAACATTATTTGGCTTCCTCAGGATTGTGAACCCCTATAAAGAATTCACAACATGAATAATTGCACCTGAGTCAAACCACCAAGTATTGGGAGCAACATCAATCACATTTGATTCAAAACAAGCTAAAACTAGGAGTGCACCTTACTTCTCAAGTTTCTTCTTAAGAATGTAACAATCATCCATTTTATGGTCATACTTCTTACAATACTTGCAATTTCCCTTGAAGAAATTCTTCTTAGGCTGTAGGTGTTGAGATACTTTCCCTCCTTTCTTCTTATCATGCCTTTATAACCTTTCTTTTTCTCATTCTTAGTACCAGAAGTAGAAGCAACAAACTGAACACTGTGTGATTTCCCTTTCCTTATAGAATCCTCTTCTTGAGAGACAATAGCAATCATTTCATCAACTGTCCACTCATTTTTCTGAGTGTTATAAAAGGTCTTTAGAACATCAAATTAAGAAGGAAGTGACTCCAGAACCTGCTAGATTAGATAACTCTCATCGAGATCAACCTTGAGAGACTTCAGTTTATTAAAATAGTGCACTAACTTCACAATGTTCTCACGAACTCCACTAACACCATCATATTTAGTCTTCTCAATCAAAGAAAGATATTGACCCTTCTGAGCTTTATCAAAAGTCATGAATTTCTCATCAACAGATTTCAGAAATACTACAGTCTTCTTGCTCTCTGGAATGCTCCGTGTAATTGACTTCTCCATAGTGTGTTTCATTACCATAAGACACATTCTATTTGAGTGCTTCCATTTTTCGCAAGAAGCCTTTTCAACAGCAGTGGACTCAGTAGTAAGAGCAGTAGGCTCTTCTTCTCTCAAAGCCAAATCCATATTAGTGATAGCCAAATAGAGATCTAGAGATTCTTTCCAATCCTCAAAGTTTGTCCCATTCAAAATCTTGACAGAAGTTAATTGTATGGGCAAAGAGGCTAATATGAAAACAACAAAAGGAAATATTTAATATGCACAATATCATTATGCAACAATAGAATTAAATGGTTCCGTATGCATAGTCAAACAAGTCCTTTAGAAAAATTTATTACTTATTATGATCCCGCCTAAGGGTCTCGAACTATAATAAAAAAAATATATATATAATAATACAATGCACAATTTTTATATCACTAAAATTTCTAATACCGATAAAGTACTCGAAAGATAATTGACATAAATATAAATCTAACAATATATTGTACAATAACAAATTATATTAATAACAACACACTAATAAAATGTAATTACTATTAATGTAATAAAAAATTATGATTAAAAAAATTAATCATTCAACTTATAAAATTTGTACAATTATATTTATTATAAGTGAACTCACAGTTATATAAATTATTAATAATATGATAAATTCATATTATGTATGCATAAAAAATTCAATTTACATATATACCTAAAAATAATTTTACGACTATAACATATTAATAGAGAAAGTATCATATAAAAAAAAAACACTCACAGTGAATGACACCATTATGTGCTTTCTCCGATACATGTCAAGCCATTAAGCACATAAAAGTCGTTCCATTCAAAGAACGAATTTCAAAATCAATTGTCTATATTCATAAATATATATATTCAATCAATTGACTTTAAATATTCACATAGTCCACATCCTGGCAAATACTTGATGGGCATTACGAAAAGCAATCACCTCCATATGAGACAAAAACAATCACCCCCATATAAGATAAATCACGTCTATTAACTTTCATATAAGACAAAGTGATATTGACCACTTTCAATCAAGAAACTGATTATTTTCAAGGAATTAAGCAACGAAACTTTTTTATATTCATTGTTTCGTTAAAAACAATAAAATGTAATGGAAACGTGTTGCAGCGAAATATCATGAATAATAAATCTGAATCAGATGCAAGTATCGAAATAAAATCTTTATCCTTTGAGTTCAATTTGCAATGCATCGGAAAACATAGTGTAAAACATCATAATTTTTACTGATAAAAAAAATCATAATTTTTATGACAGTGAAATTATAATTAAAATTTTAATTTTCACATTTAAATTCATAAATTAGGGTATATGAATTTTTGATTTAATTATAAAAAATAAAATATAATAGTCATAATCAGTATCTATGAGACTCGATCCTAATTGAAGGATTTGATATATTAATTTTATAAACTTATATCAATTATAGATATAAGATTATAACATATTAAACATATTATATTCAAGAAATAGATCAATAATATTTACTTGATATGATTCATGCAATCCATTGTTATTTAGTAAGAAAATCAGAAAGGAATCCTTGTGTGAGAGAAAACTTACCCTTTACCTGATAAGTTTTCTATACGTACTGAAACCATCTAATGGGAAGTCAGTTTTATTTTCTTATCAGATGAGAGTAGAGATCTCTCAACAGGCTACCAAATGAATAGCTCAGTCCATCATAGATCACTCACAACAAAAGTTTAATTACAATATTCATAAATTGATCAAGTATTATATTATAAATCATAATTTCATAATTAATATATATTAATAATTTAAATAATATTTTAATTATTAATTAATGCTAATCCACATAACATGTATATTTGAATTAAAAAAATTAATAAAAAAGTAATAAAAAAATAAATATAATAAATAATATTAAAAAAAATATAAAAAGATATATATATACTATTAATGATAAAAATATCAAAATATCTAATAGTATTATCGTTTGACGATTGTGATTTGTGAAGTCTACGAGAAAAAGTAAAACCAAAGTGATGTCAAGGACCTATCTCACCAAAAATAAATAAGAAAAGTAGTTTACTCAATAAAAGAAAATAGAAAGGGAAAATTAATATTATAGGTGGTTAAGAAATAATGTTTAATTTAAAGAGATAAAAAATATTAAAATTATTAATAAAGATTACTCAGATTTTAATTAAAGAAAAAATTATTTAATTTTACTTAATAATTAAAATTATTATTATTGAATCTTTATTTGAGACGTTAACCATTCAATAACAACAAATGATTACTTAATAAAAAATAATAATTATTCACAAATTTCTTTTATATAAAACTTAATTTAAAATTGTTAATCACTTAATAATAATTAATGACCAATTCAATAAAAGATAATAATCATTCATAATTTTTTTTCTAATTTTATGTATTTTATATATTAAATTTTATTTGAAACGTTAATCACTTATTGGCAATAAATAACCACTTAATAAGAAATATTAATCATTCATAAATTTTTTTCATATAAAACTTAATTTAAAATTATTAGCTAGACACCTAATGACCACTCACTAAAAGGTAATAGCCATTAGCAAATATTTTGTAATTTCATTTATTTTATATATTGAGCTTTATTTTAAATATTAGTTACTCAACAACAAATAACCACTCAATAAGAAATAGTAGTCATTTGAAAATTTGTTTTATATAAAACTTAATTTGAAATTGTTAGTCACTTGATAACAACTAATGATTACTCAATAAAAAATAACTAATAACTATTTATTAAGAATATTATTATTTATTAAATAAAATTAAATGATCATTCCTTTTAATTAAAATTTAAAAAATTCTTTTTAATAATTTTAATTTTATTTATTATTTTAAATTAAATATTACTCTTTAAAAATACTTAGCATTAATTTTTCTAAAAAGAAATGTTAAAGTATGTTGTTAGTTTTCATTTGTTATTACCGATAGACCCAAGTTAGTTTAATGAACACAGACATCCCTTAACTCACGGTAAAAAGTAAGGCATTCAAAAAGCGATTGCAATTAAAAACACACACACATTGGTAGGGTTTTTTTTTTTTTTTTTTAAGGTGCCAATGGATTGGTGGGTTGCATATTAAACGCGTTCAAACTTCAAAATGTATAATCAGTTAACGTGTTTCATGTGGGAACTTTATATGTAGTGAATTATTAAGACAAAATTTATATTCAAACAGTGATTAGTAAATAGGCTTAGAATAATTCGACCCATCAAGGTGGAATTCAAGCATTACTACACACATAAAATAACTTATACACTAAGTGTAATTCTTTTAAAAAAAATAATTTTTCATTACATCCTGCATAAATACGAAATTAATCATAAAGAATAATAATTTTTATAATTTCATGCAATAACATTTTAATATGTACTAAATGTTCAGATTCTTTACACTTTTAAATGTTAATATATATACATTCAATAAGTTAAAAGAAATATGACTTAATTCTCAATACACATTATTTTTATTGCACACATATTAGCTTAAGTGTTAGAATATTTTTTATAAATACTCACTCTCACACTCCATTACTATTGCTGCTGCAGTACAAAAAAATTCACTATTTCTTACATTCTCAAATAATCCTCAAAACTTAATTCTAAATAAGTTTCATTCTTAAAAGTGCAGAGATACCTAATAATATTAAAATTATAGATATAAAAGTTAATAAAAAAATACATATAAAATGATTTGTGAAATTTGTTAATGGTCTAAATATATAAAATTATATTAAAAAATAAAACAAATAACGGGTTGTGGTTTATGGTGAGATATGTGTCCTTTTATTTCCTTACTTTACCCTACTTAAACACATTAGAACCTCCCAAAATCAAATAAAATAATAATAAATAATAAATTACTTCTATGTTTGGATAAGTGAAAAACACCAGTAAAAATTTGATTCTGTATAATTGAATTTTAAAAGTTCATTTAATTTTAGATATATTAATTTGAAAATTGTTTTGAATAATAAATTATATAAACTATTAATTTCATAAATATATTATCAATAGAAATAGTATAATTTTGATGTGATTTTAGTATAGTATTTTTTACACTATCTAATTGCGTGTCAACACACGAATTCCAATAATTTTTATTAATTTAGTTACGATATTTTATCATTAACAATATATATATCTTTTTTATATATTTTTAATATTATTTATTATATTTATTTTTTTATTATTTTTTTATTAAATTTGATACTTTTAAAAAATATCAATAATTTATATACTCTTAAAAAATATATAATGATCTTTTTCTATTAACAGTGTAAAGGAGACGTTTACCGTATATCCATGTGTGTATTGCAGTGAGTTTTATCTATTTTTTAACTTTTTAAACTTAAATTTTTTGTTTATGAGTGAGGATATATATGTAAATATTATTAATTAAAATTTATAAAAAAATTATATATAAAATTAATTATTTGTGACAACAAATGTATATAAATATTATTTATTAAAATTTATAAATTTTTTTATATATAATTATCTATAATTAAAGAAAATAAAAAAATATTAATTTTTTTAACTGAACCTAAATGTATACATAAATATTATCATTTAAAATTTATAAAAATTATATATATATACAATTATTTATGATAATAAATAAATAAATAAATTTAATATAATATATACTTTAAATTATGTTATAAATATCAATTGTTGATTTGACATTAATTTTATGCAATGTCTAATCAACAATGGTGGAAGTTAATACGCCTCATGCACCTCAACGGTTGAATTGTTGAGATTTAGTGGAATTGAAGATAATGAAATGAAATAAAGATATATTTTATTATTTAATTATGTTAAAAAAAATGAAATGAGATAGAAATAAGTGAAATATATTTTATCTCATTTCATAAAATTTATCAATTTTTTTTTTTAATTTGAGAATATAGGATAAAATTATCTTTTTTATTATTATTATAATTAGGATTCAATCTCATCTCATAAAAATTTATTAATTTTTTAAACAATAAAATAACAATTTTACTTTATTTTATTATAAAATATTTAAATAATAAAATAATACTTTTATTCAATTTTATTCTATCACATCTTATTATATTTCATTCTATTAATTATTAAATATCTAAACATAACCTAAACGTTTCCCAATGGGCAACACTTGAGGCTTTCACGGTACACTTAATGCATATAACAAATGGGTTCACCCACTATAATTCTATTAGAAAAAAAGATCATCATATATATGTTTTTTAAAAGTATATATATTATCGACACCTCTTTTAAGATTGTCAAATTCAATAATAGAATGTGATAGAAAAAGATAAGTATGATAAATAATATTAAAAAAAGTATGAAAAGAGATGTATCTTACTGTTAATGATAAGAATATCAAAACCGATTCTATTATTTGGTTTCTTTTCTTTTTTTCTTTTTAAACTCTCTCATAAAATTATATTTTAAATTCAAAATTTTTGTTTATAGATTTAGATATTTATAAATATTATTAGTCAAAATTTATAACAAAAATTATATGTATAATTAATTATCTGTAGAAAAAATTGTGTATAAATATCCTTAGTTTACATTTGTAAAATTTTTTATATATAATTATCTATAGTAAAAAAAAAGGTAAATAATCCAAATATTTTACATATAAGCTTGAACGTATATAAATATTATTAATAAAATATACAAAATTTCCTATATACAAAATTATTTATGATAAAAGTAAATAAATAAAATATAACATATATTTTAAGTTACAAGTAATTAATATTCGATATTGATTTTATTTTTTGTGAAATCAACCATTTTTCCCACCTATAATACTTGTACCATAAACGTTTCCCTGACACTTCTGTACTTCAAAGAGGTTTTGCTACTTTCAATTAAAAGATTTTATATTAAAATAATAATAAAAATAATAAATAATTACAATAATAAAAACAAATAATACTTTTATTATTAAATTATTGGGGGTAAAAATGCACTGACAAACCTACTTGTATATTAGTAGAGAATAAGCCTCACTTACCTTCGTAATTTTTCTATGTATATTTTTATTTTTTTAATATTTTTTACCCTTTTCGTCTATGATAGACAAATAAATAAATTTATAATTAGAAAAGTTAAAATAATTTTTTTGTCAAGCCGCATCTACTAAATAGTTATTAAGATTATTCATATGCATGTAGAAAGAAAAATATTTGATAATATTAATAATAAAAAAATAATTTAAAGTATAAAAAATAATTATAATTTTAGGTTTTATTATTTGTGTTAATATTTTTTATTTGATTTTTTTTAATACTCATGTATTACATTTATCCCTATTACCTAAAATTTCGGGTCCGACGCAGCAAAAATTCAAGCTAGGCAGGTTGAAATTCCACGGTAAAAAAACGCATTTGAGGATGGAGCAAAGTGTGATTTTTTATTTGGTAGTTGGTACCAAGCCCACTATAACATGATTAGGCCCAATAAACATTGCAAAACTTAGGCTCGTTTTGGTTCGGTTGACAAAAAAACAAGGTTTGTTTTTATTCGGTTCGGCCATGATTACAGCTCCACGTCTTGGATGCTGCATTACTTGATAAAAAATCTTTTCGTTTTTGCAACAGAAAAAGAAAGAGTAAATCTTTACTTTAGTATATGAAATTGTATGCATCAATCATATTTGTCTTTAAATTTAAAAAATTAACAACTTAATCCTTAAAATCTCAAAATATCGGTTATGTTAGTTCCTGCATCAGTTGCCGTTAGTTAAACTTGATGAAGACACACGCGTGGCACGTTAAATGTCAACGTGGATCCTATATGATAAATGGGTCCTCCTCCATCATAAAACGACATAGTTTTTAAAAGAAAAGCAAAAAAATAAAATAAAATGAAAAGGCTATACGACGTTGTGAGACCCATCTTCCTTCAAAATCATTTTCCTTTTCTTTTTTATCTCCATGGCTGTTACCTGAAGTGTAGATTCTTCTGCAAATCCAAAATTTCAAAAACTCTAACCCCCATTTCCTAAGTTGCTTGCTTGGTTAAGATGATGGGTGGTGGAAACTGACCCTAAATCGCATCATCACACTCCGAAGGAAGTTGGTATGGGAGTGTGGGTTCCAAACCTAACCCGCCCCACAAATATTCTTGATCCCAATATCTTGTGCGGTCTACTGTGAATGGTGAAGTTCAAGGCAATGACAAATCCTGGAGCACATTGGACAGAGCAAATCCTGCGAATGGTGTAATTTACCTTTCTTAAAAACACTTTCATATTATCTGAAGCACATTGCTTTTATTTGTTCCCTACAAAACATTAAGTTGGGTGGTTGTGTCAACACAACCTGCTTGCCAAGAAGGCCTACTATGGTGAGAGTAAAGAAAGGGGTTAGTGCCAATGTGTTTGTTGACAATAGTGCTTATAGAGAATTCTTGAACTCCAAATTTGATGCCATTCTAATTGACATGGAAAGTGCTGTTGTTGCTTTAGTCTATTTCCAACTGAAAAAACCCTTCATTGCCATTAGAGCACTGCCTGATTTAGCTGGTGGGGGGTTTTGCATTGTCCAATGAAGCAGCTGTGTTTAGAATGGATTAGAGGACAACAGAATTGGTAATGGAGGTGATAATGAAGCTACTTATGAAGATGCATATGAAGTTGCTGTTGCAGTTGGTATTGGGGCTGCTACAAGTGAGAATGAAGGTTAGAGAATGAATGTTGCTTAAAAAATTAGTATTTTAGAGGTTGAAGTTATGACCCTAATATTTTGTGTAATTGGCTAATGTATTATGATGCTGATTTTGATCATAATGTAGTGATTAGTTTGTTTGGAGAAATAGGCAATTAGGGCAATAATATAGGTTTGTAATGCTGTGTAATTGGCCACTTGGTCTGTGAAATGAAAGAATATGAGTTTTGATGATCATTTTTATTCAATTTGAATTGGAAGAAATTGCATAAATAACTTAATATGAAATGAACACAATTGGAATGAACCTAATCAAGCATATTTCATTAATCTTTCAATAGGTCTTACAAGTGTGGACATGAAGAATATTTACAAAATAAGTTGCTTCAAAAGTATCAAAAGAGGCCTTTATAAGCATGATGACCATTTACAAAACAAAAGACCATTACTAACATCAATTTGTCTAAGAATACAATCCAAAAACACATGTATCATATCAAAATAACCCTTTGTGTTTAGCTTCCAAAAAAAAATCTATACCTTTTGCAAAATAATCCATAAACTGGTCAAGATAAACCTATACATCTTCTAAAAAAGAGGACCAAATCCTATGTCCAAAAAAAGGTCCAAATCCTATGCAGCTTCACATTGTCATCATTTGTAGGTCTTTGGTGGAATAGACTTCAAATCAGGTGTGAGCATGAACCTGAAGAACCTTGATGTTGTTGTAGAACTTGTTGCAGCAATGATTTCTACACTAACACAGTGCTATGATGTGGGGAACCAGATCTTGCAGTTAGAACTTGAGCAGGTGTTGTAGTGGCAATTGGTTTTGGTGGCCTTAAACTAGCTGGCCTCACAAGAGTTTAGCCCTTAAATTAGATGATCTGGTAGGGAGTGGTTTGATAATTTTCTGCAATATATGATGCACCCAAGTCAGTAATAAATCAAAAATATTATATTAACTATGCTAAAAAAATAACAATAATGGTTTGATTGTAATTGTTGGAGCATTTGGGACAATTTAGGCTTCATTTGCAGCTTAAACTTGAGTGGACTATGGTTGAGAACCCACTAGATTTGCTTAAACTTGTTCCCATCATCATCACCTGTTAAGACATTATATATAAAGCAAATAAAAGTTAGAAATATACAATTATGAGAACATAACATAATACATGCTATGGTTTCTATTACCTAACCACATAGGAGTCCATTTGTTACTCTTATTTTTCTCCTTCTCCAACCTACTCTTCTACTTGGGAGCTAAGAGCACAGTATACCTTAACAACTTCATCTTAACTGTCTGTATATTTGCCAAAAACTGTGAGGGGGTTGTTGACCTTGCACATTCTTATACCATCCCCTTATTTTCTTATCCTTCCATTGCTTTGTAAAATTCTTCCAAAGATGGCAAATGCATAACCTATGATGCACTCCAGGCATCACCTTTTGCATTATTGGTATTAGTCTTTATAACATACACAACTAATTTATTTTAGTCCCTGTAGCTTACATAAATAATTCATTTTAATCCTTATAATAAATAAAATGTATTCAAATTAGTCCTTGTAATCCAGATCACTTACCTTTTGTATATATGATATGAAGTTTCATGTATGCTGTTTGTAGTCTTCCAAGTCCTCATGCAACAGGATCAGGGACCATTTCCAAGTCTCTTCGTTCTCCAACCCCACAATAACATATGCTATGACAAAAATGTCAGTATTGACATCTTGTCCCATAACAACCAATATTCCCCCCTATAATATCCTTTTAAGAAAGCCCCATCTAGGCTTATTAATGGCCTGCACATTGTCTTAAACCATCTCTTCATACCTTGGAAGGCATACATAAAATCTTTCAAACACATGTAGGGAATGGGGAATAAAGATGATATTGAGTTTGATCGTAGAACCAGAGTTACTAAATAAAGGGACCACAAATACCAAAAAGAGAAGACAAATGCATTAACCATAACACAAAAAAGGGAACAACATAATGCACAAAAAATAAGGAATATTTAGGGTTTAGGGTTCATACATTTTTCAATTTCATGGACCACGACTAATTGCACTTTGATTGAGAGCAAATCCCCTTGAATTTCGGAGTGTGATGATACGATTTGGGGTCAATTTCCACTACCCATCATCTTAACCAGGCGAGCAACTTAGGAAATAGAGGTTATGATTTTTGAATTTTTGGATTTGCAGAAGAATATGCTCTTCAGGTAACAACCATGGAGATAAAAAAGAAAGGGAAAATGGTTTTGAAGGAAGATGGGTCGCACGATATCGTATAGCATTTTCATTTTTTTTTTGCTTTTCTTTTAAAACTATGTCATTTTCTGATGGGGAATGACCTGTTTGCCATGTAGGATCCAAGTTGGCACTTAACGTGCCACGCGCGCGTCTCCATCAAGTTTAACTGACGACAACTGATGCAGGGACCAACATGACTGATGTTTTGAGGTTTCAGGGATTAAGTTATCAATTATTTAAATTCAGAAATGAATATGACCGATGCATACAATTTCAAGGACTAAAGTGAAGGTTTACTCGAAAAAGAAATCCTAGTTTGGGTTGGAATGACATCTAATGCAATGCAAGGGAAGACTTGCTTGTTTAAAACTTTTAAATTTAAACCATCTAGGTGGATTGTAGAGGGCAACAATGTGGCTAAAATCTATACCCCTTCAAGATGATAAAGAATTGTTTAGGAGAGTAATTATTGGTGAGGCTTGATGCCTTGTTCTAGTTTCTCTCTATAATAAAGTTAGGTATATATCACTTTTCTATTCACATCTCTTAAATTTATTTAGATAGTAGAATCAGAGTATAGGTATAAAGAAAATGAGGTAAAATTAATTATAATCAAATGATAAAAATTATACAAATGTGAGATGATATGTATATAAACTTATTTGTTCTCTCAATAGGTAAAATATATATACTATGCTATTATTGCAAGCTTGTTGAAATCATGGTGGGCACCCTCAATTTGAGATTCCACAACCTTTTTTATTATTTGTTATTTTTACTCTACATTTTTTTAATATGTAGTTTTAGAAAATTGTGTGTTTTATATTAGATGTCGTTTTAGAATTCTAACACAAAATTAATTATTTTATACTAATTTTATCCTTATTTTTCTTACTCTATTAATTATTTAACTCCTAGAATCTTTCAATATTTATTCATTCAACTTTTATCTTTAACTTATTACTTCTTTTATTAGGCAATTGCATTCTTTCTTTTTTAAAAGGTAATATTGTCTTTTATAGTTATGTTTTTTCAAAAATTAAGACTATTAAATTATTTTCTTAATACTAATGTCATTTCCTTAAACGATAGATAAAAATGAATGGAGTAAGTATATCAGAGATTCAACAACTTTGATCGGTAAGTAAACCACACAAACATTTGGTAGTTGCTAAACGGCACCATCTTCCACCTGCCATGGTCGACCACTCTCAAATGCCTCCTTTATAGGCAGTCACCGTCGTTGCATCCTCTACTCTACACTACCAATGGGTGCCTGCCCTCCTTGTTGGTTTGTGGTGGAGTGATTTATAGTAGCATCGGACAATGGTTATGTAGATATTGCAATATAGGCTATTTCTTGTACCTTAAGGGCCTGTTTGGTACGCATGATAGAATAATGTCTAATTGTATTAGGCTTGATAGTATATGTCTTGATAAAATTTTAATACTATCTAGTATTTTGCGTGACATTGTATAAGATACTATGTTGTATAAGATAATACTATTATGTATTTGTTGATGCATTGTATAATACTGGGTATAATAAAAAATTAACATTTTTGACAAAAATATCCTTTAACCCAAAGATGGATGGCCCAAATTGAAATAAACATCAACCCAAAAAAAGGTAAACCATGTCAATAAAATAAAGAGACAAATAACAGAGAATAGGGAAGGGGTCTGTTTGCATCGTCTGAGCATAGGGAAACAACACAGAGGACTCCTGACTGGGTTCTATGATGGTCGCGTCGGGTTCAACGAAGACCATGAACAGCGGCATGGAGTGGTGCAACTTGCTAGAAGTGTGCCTGTACGGTGCCACGACGCAGTGGCTGTGCAGGGGAGGCTTGGGTGTAGGATGGTTATGCTGTGGGGAGTGGTTGTGGTTTGGGCGAGATAGGCGATGACATGCGATGATTTTAGGATAGCCAGGGGTGACGGTAGTGGTTCGACAGTGAGAGCGTCACAGGTGGTGCGGGGGCTTGGTGTTCGAGTGATATAGTTATAAAGGGAATATTTTCATATTAGCTTATCTATCAAAACTTAATCAGACCTAATCCTATCCCCCAAAGCCTGATTAAGTCATACATTATTTTAATGTATAAGGGAGATATATTGGATAAGCTTATACAATACTGTGATCGCACCAAACAACTGATGAAGTCATAATGTATTGTATAAGTTTATCCTATCAAGCCTTATACGTCATGCCAAATGTCTCCTAAGGCAGAATTATATGGGAAGTGTACGTAGATACGAAAAAGAAATCCTGGTTGTGTGTGACTGACAACTTGCTTTTCGTAATTTTTTTTTTAAGATTAAATGTAGGAGAAGCCGAGAAAGGAAAGTGATTCCATTTTGTCCTAATCCAAAGTACATGTCTATGGATCTTTTGACGTGAAAAGTTAGTATCATCTGAAAATTTGTGAGATTTTATATTAAGATTTTGTGTCTATCTCAATATTCATATGACTTTTTGTTGTGTAAAATCTTATATAAAAAGATCTATTCCCTATACAATATGTATTGTTGGAGGATTTAAGGTGATGAGTAGCCCACTTATGAAAAAAAAAGTACTATGAATAAGGGTTGGGACATTTATAGCAAGAAAGATTTTTAAGCACTTTAAAGTAAGAGATATTTTTTGCTCTATATCATTAAATGTGTATCACATCAATTATAATATTAAAAATTTAGTTAAAGTAAAAGATAATTATAATTACAAAGTTGATGTGACACATATTTAATGATATAGAATAAGAAATTTTTCTTACTCCAAAAACACTTAAGAATTTTTCTTACATCAAACCATTCAAGAAGGCAATGACTTTGCTCAATGGCTAGCCAATTTGGTTTGCTCTCTAGGTTGAGAATGTTGTGAAACCACCACACCTTAAACGTGGGTGAGATGCTAAATTTATAATTATAGAATATATTTACAAATAAATGATATCTCAAAAAGAATGGAAACTAATCTCCTAGAATCAAATAAATGACTACAATAATGGGTCAATGAGTAATCTCTTAGAATCAAGTAAATGACTATAATCGTGGGTCAATGGGTCTAAGTATGGGAATCCATAGAGATAGGCGTGTGATCCTTAACACCCCCCGCAAGGTGAGCTTTGGATTTGAATGGATGTGAAGCTTGGAGTGAAAAAATTCGAATAGAGGCTCATGAACACTCTTGGTGAAGATGTTGACAACCTAAAGATGAGAAGGCACATATTGAGTGTGCATTTTGCTAGCAAGAACAAGTTCGCGCAAAAAAATAATAGTCTAATTCAACATGCTTGGCGTGCTTATGGGAAATTGGCTTAAAGCGCAAAAAAATCGCACTTTTGTTGTCACATAAAAGGAGAGGTAGTTTGGGAATGGAAACCTGAAGATCACAGAGGAAATGAGTGATCCAAAGAAGTTTGGCAGCAGTGTGGGCAAGAACACGATACTCAGATTCATAGCTTGAACGAGGGACAGTGAGTTTCTTTTTAGCACTCCAAGAAACCAAATCATCACTAAGGAAAATAGAGTAGCCAGAAGTGAAACGACGTGTCTCATGGCAACCAACCCAATCAACACCAGAGTAGGCATTAATGAGAGTACTAGGAGCAACAGAGGGTAAAAAGTAAGACCAGAATGAAGAGTGCCCATGACATAGCGAAGAATACGCTTAACTACTTGAAAGTGATCATCAGTGGGAGCATATTGGAATTGGTTGATAGAGTTGACATCATGTTAAGATTTGCCCTGCGCCCACTTTTGATAATATGCATACTTCTTCACCACTTTGACATTGTAATGTTTTGTAATGTAGTGTACCTGATTATTAGAAACTCGACATATGCCTTAAGAGCGACCAGTTGATTTTGAATTGCTTGCATTGGGATCGAAGAATATTAAATAATGATTTTATTCAAGGCGTGTCTTGTGAGTTCTTTCTCCCTTTAATCAATTTTTTTTAACATGAAGTGTGTCTACAAGTTCAACTAATTTGAATGACGCGTGAGACTAATCTTTATTTAACTATGTGAGTATGAGAGTTATGCAGTTTCTTCACAAGATTTGATTCTTTAAAATTTAAACTCATGTCCTCTTCTTAGAAGATCAAGATTGCTTAACACCTCAACTATCCTTTGTTAGAATTGTTAAAATGAGTATGAGTTGACTTGAATAACCAGACAAAAAGTACGAGTTGAGTTAAAAAAATTTAAATTCAAATTAATTTGACTTGACAAGACCTAATTTGAATTTGAATTATTTTTTTAATTTAATAATATATATTTAAAAGGAAATTATCATTTTTTTCTTAAAAATTAAAATTAAATTGACAATTGGACTAATTATTTAATATATTTATCATTTGCTCAAAACTAAATAATTCAAAATTTCTATTTTCATTAATTTAATTTTTTTAAAATTAAATTTATTTTTTTAAAAAAAATAAAAGAATTATCGAGATGATGGGCCGATTTGTCCAACTCGCAACTCACAATGAGTTGGGCTAAACTAACAAAATATTGATTCAAAACTTACCTAGCTCAACCTAAAAATGGTCCAACCCGACGTACCCATCCCGATCGGACTGACTCATTTTTTGCCAACTCTACCATTTGTGGATCTCTTTAATAATCTTTTATATGGAAGCAACACACTCAATCTGAGGTTATATATCAAAATACCATCAGAATCTTCGATATTATAATAATTTGACAGAATTAACAAAAGAGAGCAACACTGGAATACATAAAAGACTAGTTGCATATTTATGTATGGTATATGTTTGGAAAAGCCCAAACAAAGAAATCACAAAATTGTGATGTTAAGACTTTAGTATCTCTTTTGTCAATCACCATTGTATATATGTATTTTTTTTAAATTTTTGTTGGACTCAATTTATAATAATCAAGCGGGGTATGAGGAATGTAGTGCCCTAGTGAACTTTGTTTCTTCCTTTTAATCTTTTCACATTTTTCACTTCTTTCACCTGAGTTTCTACTTTCTCGTTCTCAGTTAAAATATGTTTTCCATTTCAACTCATCTTGTTTTCTCTTTCTTCCTGTGCCTCTCCACATCTCTTTATTTGATTTAAGCTTGGCAATTTCCACCTGTGTCGCAAGTACCCAACTTATATGGGGCGAGTTTAAAATTGGCTCTGTTACAAGGTTGTGAGTTTTGGTCAATATATGTCGTTCTATATATTAATTGACATTATGTTTAATTTAGTTACTAATTAAATTAATTATATTAACTAAATTTTAGTAGTTTAACACTCATTTTAATTTTTTTATTTTTTTGATATAAATAATTAATTTTAAGATTGTAATTAAATATTATATAAACTTAATATAAAATATTTGTAAGTGTAGGAACGGGATGGAGTAGATGCGAATTTAATATTTTTCTTGTAAGGCGAGTGTATGTTTTAATCTTAAGGGTGTGAGGCGGGGTCAAGTTGAAAAAAATCCGCCCTATTAACAAACCTAATTTGGTTTGTTACGTAGCATTATTTATTTAATACTTATTATTAGATAAGATTTATTTTATTTTTTACTCATAATCTCTATATGTATAAAATTTAACTACAAGCAAGTAATTTTTTGTGAATCTTCATAAGAACATGATTAATTAAATTAGAAAAATGAAAAAGAATCTATTTTCTTAATAGCCAAAAACTCTGAATAATTAAACAAATACAATATAGTAATTATTGTTAGAAACGTAAAAGTTATTTTCTGTTGACCTACAAGTACAATGAAATAACATTCTTCACAATACAAGGAAAATTTAAAAATGTTTTTAATAAGAAAATGTATTTTAATATATTAGAAAAACAATATAATAATTAATACTAATGAGTATTTTTTACAAACAAATTAACATTTCTAAAATCTATAAAGTGATTAGCTTAAATCAAGTTTCCCGCACCACCCAATTTAAGATAAAAAAAAAGACAACTTTATTATTTTTTAGCTTGAAAGAGGTGTTAAAACAAGTTGGCTTGTGCGGGTTAAGTCAAAAATTGGGTCGGATTAAACTTATTGCAGGTTAGTATTTTGTTAGTACAATCTGACCATATGTGAATTGTAGGTTGGACTGGGTTGACTTGTTAACTTGAATTATATATATATTTTCTCTTATATTTTTAATATTAAGAAAATTTATCGTTATATTTTATTATTATATTTTTCTTTTGCATACTTCAAATACTAACAAACATTAAATAAAATTATTTTTGTTAAATAAATATTAATTTATAATAGAAAAAATAAAATAAATAAAATTCTTTTCTTTTTGTGAAATAAATATTAATTTATAATAGAAAAAATAAGGATAAAATTCTTTATATATAATAAAAATTATTAATTAAATAATTAAACATCGGGCTAGTGGGTTGACTCACCCCACTACTAGTCAGCCTCTGCATCGGGTCAAAATTCAATTTTATTTCAAATTTCTGACTCAATTTGCTCATTTTATCGAGTTATTTAAGTTAATTTATCAGGTTATACCTATTTTGACACCCCTAAGCTTGACGTAATGCGTAAAAATCATTATTTATTATATTAATAAAAAAAGAATAATCTTTGTTCATTATTTTAAAAATTTTCTTTACTTTGAGTAGCTATTTTAATAGGACTGTAATATAATCTAAAGAACTATATTATATGCAAGTCTTATGACATACACTTGTATACATGTAAATTTTTATATCTTCTATCACGACAATACATTTCTTTTATTAACTATCATGACAATACATTTCTTTTAATCTATCATGACAATATATGTGTATTAATAATAGTGTAGATATTCTTTACACTTATTTTACTTTACTGATCCTTTAAGTCTTCCCTTACCTCCTCCTCATGTTCGAATATAGACCTGGTTAGCTACATATAAACTTGTTGCATATGTATGAAGCCCGAGTGGAATGCACCCGCATTATTAAGTCTATATAATGAAATAAATAGATTTTTATCGCTGGATCTACAGTTGGAAATGTGACAATATACGCAAACAGATCATAATAACATGATAAAAAGATAAGTGGACAAATATGATAAAAAGTATCAGGTATACATATAACACATGCACGATTAATGTACACACGTGCTTTTAACGTGGCAATGCAATTAAATCAAACACATAATCACTTTAATTTTCTTTGAAGAACTAAATTCCCACAAAAAAATAATAATGATGATTTTCGAGATCCAGATATTTCCTTGACTATCAACTTTGTTCTACATGAGTACATTACAAGACTAGAAAATACAGTTAAGAAAGGTTTTGCAATACCTTATAATTAAGCCTTTGTCAACTGTACTAGTTAAAAGTTCCTCACTTGTATGGCAATCAACTAAACACACAAACTTTTCTTCACAAACAGTCAACAATAACAACAAAAACCAAATTACAAGGGAAACGGAAGAAGCTTATTGAAAATGGTTGAGAAGTTACTTGAATACTGTTGTTCATATTGTTGTATAACCTTAACCTTTGTGTCTTCAAAACAAACTTGTTCTCAACTTCTTTCAAGGTGAGAAATCAAGTGGGCTTACCATTTGTTGAGAGAGATTCTATGACCCAGTTGTTGCTACTAGAGCTACCATTTTGGCCACTCCTAGGACCAAAGGAAGTCCCTATAGAATGAGTAGCATGGCTCTCTTTATTCATGAATGATGTTAAGGCTGCTGCAACAGCAACCCTAAACTTAGGATCTGTAGCAATTGCAGACACATTTTCATTTAGTGCCTTACTTTCTTCTCCTTTCCAAATCCTATCATGTTCCACTGGTCTAGGTTTGTGAAAATTGTTCATTGCAATAGCACTACCACTCTGGTACTTGTTCGGCATCCAAGAAAAACGAGGTTCAGTTGTTGCATTGGAGGAGCTACCAGTTGGAAAATGTAGTGGGTCATTGAGATTGTTAGTGAGGTCAAGAACAATCCCTTTGGAGGGGTCATTAGGATTTATGCTTCTAATATTGGAAGGGGGGTTTAATGGGTGGTGGAAGCTATTGTAAGGAAGGGGTGCTTGGGTGAAACATGAGGTGGCATCTGAAATAGGGTTGCTTGAGTCTAGCAACATAAACGAAGCTGCAGCAGAAGCTGTAGAAGCCATAGCAGTTGCACCCACAGGGAGTGGATGGTTATGTGTTCCTTCATAGGTTGTAATTAGTATGGACATGTCATCCATGCATCTTTGCACCTAAACATATAAATTTAATAGCCAGACATAAGAATTGGGGAAAAAAAACCCATAGTTTTAAACAAAATGTGATTGCTAAATTAAATATGTATTAGTATGGAGATGTCATCTATGCATCTTTGCACCTATACATATAAATTTAATAGCCAGACATAAGAAATGGAAAAAAAAAAGTTTCAAAAGAAATTTGATTGCTAAATTAAGTATTCAAAAATTCTTCAAATTCTAGAGATGCAATAGAGTGCAAATAGTTGAGAATTACCTGTTTCCTAACAGGGCAACCTAGGGCTACAGTGCAACGATAGTAGGCTCGTGGACATGGATTTCCTTTTGCAATTTTTTGCCCATATTTTCTCCATTGGCACCCATCATTCATCTATCACAAAATTTGAGATTAGCTTTTGATGTTAATCAACTCATAAAGCTAGCTTGTTGGACACAGATATATAAGTTGAATAGTGCTTGGTGTCCATTAACATTAAGTACGTCACCTCACATTTATGTGAGATGACAAAATATGAGTGTGTGTATGCAAAAAATAATATGAGATTAGATATAATCAGATAGTAAAAATTATGTTGATATAAAATGATGTGTGTATGTGTGACTAGCATTTTGAACTCACTATGGCTGCTTCACATCTTGCTCTGACCGAAACCCTAGCCTTTCTATTAGGAGGAAAGGCAGCGTGGGTAGTAATACCAGGCAACTCATGTGTCCGCTGTAATTTGTCCTGCACTGATGCAAAACTTGCCAATTGTTCCTTCTTGTTGTCTTCCTTATTATCTTGCCCCCTTTCTTTTTCACTTGTGCTTGTTTGCAACCTTAGTGATAAACCCAAATCACTCTCGCTTAAACAATCATCGGTGTTTGGTGGGGATGGAGCTCTTTCGATTTTATTATTAAAGATCTCAAGAATTCTCGATGGCCTTTCATTGCTGGTGGTTGCCTTGTCTTGAAGTGAGAGAGAAATTTGATGATCCTAAATGGGATTTATATATTATTAGACATAAAATAGGGATCATAGTTCAATGAAGACAATATAAAGAAACAATCAGATTTATTACCTTTCTTTTATTGTTTTCTTGGATGATTGAAAATTTCATTTGTAGATCATAGTAGTCTTTCATTGTTTGTTCCACCACTTTTCTCAGAACTTTGTTTTCCTCTTTCATGCTCTCCATCTCCATTTGTAAGACACTTAACTGCTCGAAAATCATACCCTTTAAGCATATATATCATACGCAAGCAATTAATTAAACGTTATCAAGAGTTACACGTGCATGCACAAACAAGCAACTATAATAGAACAATTTTGATATTTTTAGCATTAACAGTATATATATCTTTTTTCACACTTTTCTCAATACTATTTATCATATTTATTTTTTTCTATTATTTTCTCTCACTCAATCTGACATTTTTAAAAAGTACATCAACAGTGTATATACTCCTAAATAAGTGTATAATGATATTTTTCCTAACATAATAAGAAAGAAAGAAGTTGGTAAAATAATACAATTTTAGCTGTTAATTTACACAAGCAACAACATGAACAAAGGGATATAATGGTGATGCTTTTAGATCTGCTTACCATTAATGAAAAATTTACCTCTCTTGTTTTTGTGTTATCTTGCAAAGATATTTCTACCACTGATGCATCATCTTCTATTTCACCAGCTGTGGCTTCAGGAACTTCTTCCTTATCCTGTGTCCTTGCCATTTCTTCCTCCTCATCCTCTTTCACTCCCTCATACACCTTTGCTGCTGCTGCTTCTTCTTCTTCTTCATTTTGGTCATCAGCATCTATCTTCAAAGACAGATCAATTTCCATTTTTGTGGGTTCTCCTTCTCTACCCATTGAGGACAAGGTTGAGCATAGAAGAATCTCTTCCTTTGTCCTCTCTTCTGATATAAATGCTACTTTTGAGGCACCAAAGTCAATTCCCTCGTCCCAAAGACGTTTCTTATAATAAACACAAGGACGCATCTAAGCTTTGACTTTATTTGGCTTCTTAATGAACCCTTCCAATTAAATTAATTGGTCTACAAGCTTCCATTTTAAAACTAACAAATATAGGGGGCGGTGGGCACCCTACTATTTCATAATTGAAGCCCTCCTATAACCAAAAGACAAGAATAACCATTAGTATTAGTCAAATTGATGATGGGTCATTGACCCTTTTACTTGCCCTTTGTGTAATTAAGAAACAAATCAAGGTTTTATAAATCTCCAGCCACTACACTGGAAAAAAAAGTGAGCCACAAAAGCATCACATCACTTCAACCGTTTAACATTATTAGCAGAAATTAACATTGGGTTTTTGATCCTTTTAGGGTACGTAACTGTAACTAAGCCGTCTAACAACTTGTTTAATGGATGACATCGTGCTTCGCCCCCACAAACTCGTGATAATAATACGAACTTCTCATTGTTAACACTAGGGCATGCGCATGTACCTAGGGTTGATATACCACAGTCCAGACAATTGCAGTTTCCTAGCATACAGTGCATGCTTCTCATGTTCTCTCTATTTTGTATATTGCATATTAGTATCATGAACCAGTTATTCCCAAAACTTAAGTGTTTAGTTGAAAGTATATGAATAGTTTTATTTTATACTTCTAACACACTGGCCTCCTCACGCATTAGTTTTTTGAATTTGAAGTATGAACAATATGCATAAATATCTTATTTTGTGTTAAAATTTAACTTTTATTTAAAAGAATCAAGAGCGACAAGAATTGAACTATTAATTATTTAATCGTAAAAACTCTAATATTATGTCAAAAATAACCCTCCATAAAGTTTAAACTTTTAAATTTAGGCACATAAATGGTTTAATTTTATATCTCTAACAATTAGGGAATGACTTGCAAGTGCAATATTGTCATTTTACTGTAGAAAGGGAACCCATTTATTGAAAATTGAAGGGGGCACTTATATGCGTGGCTGGCTGGCTGCTAGTGGAGAACAATTTGACAAGATTCACTTGAGTTTTTTTAAAGTGGGAATAGGGGGAAAATAATTCCAAGGCTTAACATGCTGATTATAATATATGAGTTAATGTGACATCATCTATTACCATGGAATATGAACCCCGTACGAAATCCCATATGAAGTGAAGAACGTTGGGATCAGATCTTGAATTTGTCAACTGCAAGACCACAAAAGCCCATACATCTCTCAACTCCTAGTTTATAATTTAGTTAAACACTAGCAGTTTTTTTTATTACACTGTTCATGACCTCCCACGTTATAGTTTAAATACTCAACAAAAATATTAAGAAAGAAAACCTATTTTGTCATAGCTACAGCCAACTCTTTCAGTACGTAAATGAATATATTTATCGATCTTAGACTATAAGGTTACTCTCAACCTCTTCAAATCAACAACAACAAAAAAAAAATTCCTCTCAAGCTCTTGTTCCCAACTAAAGTGAACCTTCTCTCTTTATTTTCTTGTTGAACTATCTACGAAATGAGAGTTTGAGCCCAAGGCCTTGTTTAATTTATGTACTAATTCTAAATGCCATAGGTCCATAACACCTAAGGATTTTTTTTTTTCAGACTACGAGATATTCTATAAAGTTTGGAAATTTAAACTATAAAAGCATAAATGTTATGCAATTTTTTTATAAGAATTATTTTTTTGAAATTTAAACGCATATTCTCATCTTAAGAAGTGGAAGTTTATCAACTAAATCCACCTCAAAATTATTACACCTAACAAAAATTACACAAATTATTATTTGGAATGTCTACTTAATATGGAAAAAAATATAATGGTAATATGGATGTTTATTTTCTGTCACATGTTTCTGTTCCAGTCCCTATTCCTCCAACGATAAAGTGTCATGTCACGTGAATCAGATTTTCATTTTCATTAACTTAATGCCGTTTGAACGGAAGAAAAGGAGAAAGAAAAATGAGAATGACACTGACAAAGAAGGAATAGTCATCCACCATTGGAGCACCACAACATTGGCCACCATTACCAGAGTCATGTAATTAAGCATGATCAATCTTCTTGATAAAAGTTCTCATTATTTGTTTGCTTGTTAATTTGATTCCGTGTCTCTGAATGATTTCTTGGCTCTCCGTGGGAAAAATTATTGACACAGACTTTGTCAATACAAATACCACAAAAATACAAAAGTAACCACTGATTTCCGTAACCAAAAAGGAGAGAGTGAGAAAGAGAAAATAAAAGAGATCATGGTCCGTGTCATTTCTATGTGGGAAGTGACTGGAACATAACTCCTACTTATTCAAAACTTCAGCCAGGCATATTTCATTTCATGTTCTAATTCGATGCTTTATTATTTACTTCTTAATTAGCGTATCTGTATACCCAGGTCTTGACAAAGCCCTTCTTATGTTGGATATGTTATATATGATTTGTAGAAGATTGGATTTTATTTCCATTAAGGGAGAAGAGGCTATCATATTCTAATATCAGAGCATATCATAAGCTAGCAAAGACTCACATGTACTTACAAATGCCTACTAGCAGGGATGGCCGGTTCAATTCTTTCTTACTACACAATAATTTTTTGAAATAAAGACAGGTGATTTGTATCCATAAGGGTGAGCAATCCCAGTTGGATGTTCTTTCGCAAAATTTATTGCTACCTCTAAAAGTTTGAACAAAATAATTGGTTTCGCATTTTCATATGTGAGAGGGAATTGAGTGGATTACGTGGGAGGAAGACTAATCCACTTATGTCGGCTTCTTCATTCTTAGTTCTCTACTTACATCCTCATTACGGTACTAGTTCCGTTTCTTCATTTTAGTTCTCTACTTACATCCTCATTACGGTGCTAGTTCCGTTTCCGTTTCAAAATATCAGTGGTTTAATATTTGGGTTTTTGCTAAAGATTGTCCTAAGACACTTGTTAAAAATTAAAAAAAAAGTTTTTATGAAAAAGTAAAATATTCAATGTATTAAGAATTAAAAAATTTTATTTTTTATGTAAAAAATTTATTTTGAATTTCTTAACAAGTATCCTTTAAACACTTGTTATTTTTTAATATTTTTATATAAAAAATTAAGAAAATTATTAACTATTTTTAATTTTAAGAAAGTATAACTACATATTGTTAGAGAATTTTGGCAAGTATACCAAGTCATGCAAGTAATAAAGAGATGAGTGAGTTGTCATTCCCAACAAGGATCATGACAAATACTAGCACATAACACAACAATTACTATTTAAACGATGAGTTTAGAAAGAAGGGAGCTCAAACAATAATTGGTGAAATCAGAAATTAAAAGAATAAAATCTTTTTATAATTTTCTCAAACACTTGGTGAGCACAAATGAAATTGAATTCAATTAAGATGAGATGCTGGGGTTAGACTCACTAATCTTTTCCTAAATGAAATGACATAACAATCAATATATTCTCTAACTTCAATTATGAAAATTAACCCTATATTTACTCAAATCCTTATTCCTTAGATGAAAAGAGCCTAAATCCTCTAATTAAGTCCTAATTCCTTAGGTGACTTAAGAAGTGAATTTGCATTAAGATGAAGGATTAAAAGATTACTAATAAATCAATATCCATTCCTAGATTCAAGATCTATTAGGTGATTAATTTCAGATCTAGATCTAGCATCAACTTTCTAATTATTTACCAAATCAAGAATCAAGCCATGGATAATCAAGTCACAACAAGCATTAAGCATAGAAATTAAGCACTCATAAAGAAGTAGAGAATTATATTGAATGATCAAGTCAAATACATAAGAGATTCAGAATTAGATATATCTAACCCCAACAAGAGGATGATTAGCTAGACATGATCAAGGTGATAAAATGAAAAGAAATGAAGAAAACAGATGATGAAAACTCCATTGATGCTCCTCTTCTTCTGCTTTCGTCCCCTCTGGAAATGTCCCCCAAATCCAACTGAATGAATCTTTCCTTCTGCGCAATGCCATGCTTTTGGAATGTTTCCAAATGCATTCAGCACTTAGCGCAACATAAATCACACTAAGCGCTAATTAAATGACTTTGATGCTGCAACATGCATAGTCGCGCTAAGCGCGAACTTACTGGTGCTAAGCGCGACATGTACTGAAATGCATCATGCACCAGTCAATCTTCTGACTTCTTCAGGCTAAGCGCCACAACCTTGGGGCTAAGCACTAGATTCCATATGTGGACTTTAGCTTGGACTTCAAATTGGGCTTCAATGGGCTTTAATATCTTGCATCCACTACACAAAAACAAATCAAACATCATTAGCTTATCCTAAAAATAACAATTAAGATAATATTTTTAAAGACTCAATAAAACACACAAAACATGGAATAAATCGACCTCTCAAGTCTTAAAAGAAAGATAAACAACTTCAATGTACACTTATAAAGGTATGCATATTAGACATTTATCAAATTCCCCCAAACTTAAGACTTTGCCTGTCTCAAGCAAAAGTAAACACAAATCAAAATAAACAACTCAACACATAGGTTAACTAACAATTGAACAAACTTCAAAAAGGAGTGAGATCCATCACAACTCAACAAGACAAAGTAATACACACTCCACTGATGAAAAACTCACAGAGAAGATTTCATCCATAGGTAACTTGCATCCAGAATTTGCTCACACAGAAGAAGTCATAGCAAAAATGTACAGTTATTTTCACTCTTGAAAGAGCAATAATCATGGCATCAGCAATACAGTCAAAATAATGGAAACTCAGCTCCTCACAAGATGTAATTGTTTCCCTCAATCACTTTAGTATATGAAGTGTGTGTTTCCCTCAAAACCACACATTAAAATCCTACAACTTTAATTTTGCTTTTCATCTCAATTCTCCTTACACAATTCACATACATGCATAATCACAAGGGTCTTTACTTGGGATGTAACTTGGTTAGGCCAAAGGGAATATGATGAAGGATAAACAAGCTAAACACTAAGGAGAATAAGAGAGCTTCTTCTTTGACTTTTTTTTTATCTTATTTTCCTTTTTCTGCATTTTTTTTTTAACTTTCTTCTTTGCCCTCATATAAATATATTCTCTTTATATATATATATTCTTTTTTTAGAAAGAAAATTTTTTTCTTCTTTTTTTTAAAGAAATTAAATTTTTATTCCTAAATACTACTCCCCCAAACTTATGTTAAACTCAAACACAAGAAAATGCTCTCTTATCCAAAAAGGTGCAGGTAGAACATTATTTTTCATTTTTAAGCATATAGGTTATCAACAAAAATTAATCATTGTCTTTCAGCTCAAGGGGGTATCACAAGGGGAAAAAAATTTTAGGTCAGCTTTTTAGTTAAAATGGCTATTAGAAAAGAAGTGCCCTAATCATTTCTATGACATGCAAGTAAATTTTGAATTCAAACAAGATTCAAGCAAAATCAAGAGTATGAGTTTCAATGGTGCCACTCACAAAAAAAAAAAAAATCATCAAAGGCTCAAAGGACTCACAAAGGTACATCTGAATATTTCCATTGAATTTTCCAGATTTCCTTGCCATAGTCATTAGTCACAAGAGTTCAAACCAAACATCAAAGTTATGATATCCTTATGGAAACAAAATCACAGAAGCACAGCAACCACAAATGTCAACTTCAATGGAAGGAAAACAAAATGGGAGAATGTACTACAATGAAATTACTAAGAGTGATAATCTCAAAACTTTTTTTTTTCATTTTAAAACACCACAGAAAACACAAGACACTTTGACAAAAACAACAAAAAAAAAATGGTAACATTTATTCATTTAAATTTAAATTCAAGCAAAGTAAAGGGAGATTTAGCTCAAGGGTTCCTAGAGGAACCCTCTCCAATCTTTTTCTTGCACGCCTTCACTTTCTTCCCCTTCATTGTGTCTTCTTTTTCCTCTTCCTGCACTTGGGAAGTTTGAGTTTCTTCTTCCACCTCTTGAGGAGGATACACCCGCTCCTTCTCCTTTTGGCATAAGTCCATCTGTGGTTGCAAGAATTCTTTGTAATCATCATCGATTTCCTGACCCTCCAAAGTCTAATTCTGATTTGGATCAATTCTTGCAATTTCAAGACCTTCTTCCACCTTGTCTTTGTTCATATAATGAACTGGATTCGGTGTGGTCCTCTTAGGTGGCATCCTATCAATATCCATGAATGAAAATGAACTAATTAAAATCACACTCAATTTTTCAAACTCAACCAACACACTGAATTATTTATTCATGACTAAAACACTAAACAGTAACATATAAGTTCAATAAATACAACTAAAAATTTAAATGAACAAATGTTTAACCATAATGATTTTCAAAAACAGCATAACAAAGTCTAAAATTAACTAAGTCCACACAACAAAACAATGACAAAGTCTACACATCAAAACATAAAAACAAACAACAATTTTCAAAATCAGATCAAAATTCTTCATGCTTCAGTCCTCTTCATCCTCATCATCTGCTAGCCCATCCCCCTCCTCAAAAGCATCTTGGTCCCCAGGATGTTCTGACCAAGCAACATAGGAATCCACGTCACTAGCAGACGGGAAGTGGAATGACCCCTCAGGTAGATTGGGCAAAAGGACAGTTAAGTCACGCATCACATTCCACATCATCATGTCTGAGTTATGAAAAGCATCTAGCTAGCTGTAAAGCAGGCCATGAGACAATTCCAACGCATCCACACGCGAAAAGAGTGTTCGGGGTGCAGAAGGAATTGGTCTAGAAGAAGCAGGTGCATCACTGCCCAGACAATTTTTCTGAATGAACTTAGTAGTAATTGGGAGCCTTGGCTTAATCTTTGCACCTTGAGATACATCAACACCGGCAGCTTTACAAAGTTCAGTTATCAGAGATGGATGACCAAGTTGGCCAGCCCCCATAGTATCCGCAATCTTCTGAATCTCAAAAGAAATTATCTCACCCAAGTCCATGCTCAAACCAGTCATGATGGCATAGAGCATGAGAGACCTTTGTTCAATGATATCAGAAGAATGAGAGCACGGTGAGATATTAGAGTACAAGAAGGTCATCCATATTTGTGCCAACTAAGTCAAATCACCTCTGAGGATTTTCTGCTTTTGCCTCGATCTATTGGTAACATAATTTGCCCCAGGCTTACAAATAATGTCCAAAACCTGTTGGTAGTCTTTGTTCCTATTTTTTCAATCAGTATAACCACAATCCAATGGAGCCCAAGGAGTAGGAGTGCCTAAAAACTAATTAATGGCCTGAGCATCAAAAGCAATTTCCTTGCCTCTTACAAAGCTCTTGTGCTGTGGGAAGCCTTCCTCCATAGTAATATCGTTGGCATAAAACTCCCGTACAATAGCCACATTGGCTGGCTCGGGATAGGTAGACAACTTGATCCAACCTTGCCGCCTAAACTCAGTCTAAAATTCCTCATACTCACCAGAAGCAAGTAGAACCTTTCACTCAGTCAAGAGGTTCTTGTTCTCAATTTCCTTATATTTTTGTTGGTGCTCGAGGGAAAGAAACCTATCAGCATCATAAGAGGAAGAACCTTTCCTCTTCTTGGAAGTAAGCTTTGAGGGAGGAGCCATCACTGAAACAAATCAAGTATCTGTGCTTAGCGCTTAGCCACTTGAAATTCTTAAAATCATAGAAACACCACAAAACCCAATATACAGAATCCATTCACAAATGCTTAAACATTCAAGGCAACATATAAGCATTTACAAATTCTAGCTCAAATGTTCAAATCAACAGATAACACCAAATGCACAGATGCAAACATTCAAACCTAGCTTCCCATAAGCAGAATCCAAAAAAAACCCAACTCAACAGAGAAACATCACAAATACGGATGAAAGACCTAAACCCCCAAATCCATAGTAAAATTGAAACCCCTAAATCCATAATGAAAACCTAAACCCCAAATCCATAATGCCGTGGCTCCAAGTAGTAGGCGAAAAACACCATACGGTTTGAATCAAAAAACAAAATAAAAAAAATGAAATAAAAGAAAGAAAGAAATACAAAAGGTGGGTGTGAGGAAACAGAGAATGAATGTTGGCCAAGGGGGAGAAAACATGGGAGAAAGGAAAGTGGGTGTGGGGAAATAAGCGTGGTAATGGAAGGTGGGTGTGGGGACGAAGATGAAGATGAAGATATGGGTAGAGAGAGAGGAGAGAGAGAGAGAGAGGCAGGAGGAGAAAGGGAAAAATGGGAGGTTGGTGAGAAATAGAGGAGAGTAGTGGGAAAGAGAAAATGAGGAAGAAATGGGAAAGTGGAAAGGTACAGGAGGGTTACGCCCCTCTGTACGAGGGCGCCGTGCTTAGAGTAATAGAAATGGCGCTTAGCGCAAGTTAATAGGGCTTATTTATTATTATTTTTTTTTTGAAGAAAGATATGTGGCGCTAAACTCCACATGGTTGAGGCTAAGCCCTAATGCTTCAGTGAAGCTACTGAGAAATGGCGCTAAGCGCCTTAAAATGGGGCTATGCCCCAAAGAATTAGAGAATGATTGAATTTTGGCTCGTAAGTGGCGCTAAGCGCACTTAAATGGTGTTGAGCGCAAGTGCAATAGAGAGAACACTGAGAAATGGCGCTAAGCGCCTTCAAATGGGGCTAAGCCCCAGAGCATCAGAGAGCTGACTGATTTTAGCTTGCAGATTGCGCTAAGCCCCCTATAATGGCGCTGAGCACCAGTTCAGCAAAAAAAATACTGAGAAATGGGGCTAAGCCCCAGTGTAGCAGAGAGCTGACTGATTCCAGCTCATAAGTGGCGCTAAGCCCCTTATTTTGGCGCTGAGCGCCACATGCAGAAATAGCAGTATTTCAGAAACATCAGAATAATCCCCCAGGACTCGTACATTTCCATCAAAACTCACCCATAACCCCAAAATATCACTTTAATATAGTAATTCAACATGAAATGCACCTAGAGAAAACATGCAAAACTAAAATGAAACAACCTAACTAATCAACAAAAATAACGCAAAAAGGGATAGAAATCCTGGGTTGCCTCCCAGTAAGTGCTTCTTTAACGTCACTAGCTTGACGAATGACCTTCAAGGGTCACAGAGACGCACAGTTGTTGTTGATTGCTCCAAGTTACCACCCAAATAGACTTTGAGCTGCTGACCATTGACTTTGAAACTCCTCTAGGAGGAAGGATCCTCTACTTCCACAGCTCCATGAGGGAGAACCTCTTTAACAATGAATGGTCCAGACCACTTAGACTTCAATTTACCCGGAAATAATCTCAGCCTTGAATTGAATAAAAGAACTTATTGTCTAGGCTGGAATGTTTTCTGGATAATGTGCTTATCATGGTAGGTCTTCACTCTCTGCTTGTAGATCACTACATTTTCATACACATTTCCTCCAATTCATGCGGCTGTTGGACTCACTTTTCACTTGCCAAAGAGGCATCGAAATTTAAAAACTTCAATGCCCAAAAGGCTTGATGCTCCAACTCCACTAGTAAGTAGCAAGCTTTGCCATGGACCATTTTAAACAAAGACAACCCTAATGAGGTTTTAAAAGCAGTCCGGTAGGCCCACAACGCATCATCAAGCTTCTTAGCCCAATCTTTTCTTGAGGTGGCCACAGTTTTTTCTAAAACCCGCTTGATTTCTCTGTTAGAAACCTCCGTTTGTCCATTGGTTTGCGGGTGATGTGGAGATGCCACCTTATGCCTCACATCATACTTTGCCAAGACATTTTGGAGTTGTGAGTTGTAGAAATGGGAACCTCCATCACTTATAAGAACCTGTGGCACACAAAACCTAGCAAATATATTCTTCTTGATGAACTTGACCACAGTCTGTGCATCATTCTTCGGAGTGGCAATAGCCTCCACCCATTTTGTAACATAGTCCACAGCCACAAATATGAAATGATTCGAAAAGGATGGTGGAAGTGGACTCATGAAATCAATACCCCAACAGTCAAACACTTCAACTTCCAAGATGTTTTGGAGGGGCATTTCATCTCGCTTAGTGATGTTACCAGTCCTTTGCAATTTATCATAACTTTTTACATGACTGTGAGAGTCCTTGAAGATTGTAGGCCAAAAGAACCCGAATTGAAGAATTTTTGCAGCATTTCTCTCTCTATTGTAATGGCCACCATAAGGGGAGTTATTACAATGCTACATGATATCCTTAGCCTCCTCCTTCGTGACACATCTTCTCAACAATCCATCTGGTCTAAACTTGAAGAGGAACGGGTCATCCCAGAGATAATGATTAGCATCCTTGAAGAAGTTCTTCTTTTGTTGCTATGAAAAATGCTCTGGGATTACATTTGCTGCTTTAAAGTTGGCCATGTCAGCAAACCACGGTCTCTCTTGCACCATCAGTAGTGCTTCATTTGGAAATTCATCCCTAAGCTCTTGTTCCTTGGCTGTGATTTCCTCATTCACTAGCCTTAAAAGATAGTCTACCACCACATTCTCGCTGCCCTTTTTGTCCTTTATATCCAAGTCAAATTCCTACAACAACAAAATCCATCTTATTAGCCTTGGTTTAGAATCTAACTTGGTCAACAGATACTTAATAGCAGAATGGTCAGTAAATATGGTGACTTTTGACCCAATCACATAAGGGCGAAATTTTTCCAATGCAAATACTATTGCTAGCAATTCTTTTTCAGTTGTTGCATAATGCACTTGATTTTCATTCAAAACCTTGCTAGCATAGTATATAGCATGAAAAATTTTGTCCTTCCTCTGACCCAAAACAGCACCTACAGCATAATCGCTGGTATCACACATGAGCTCAAAAGCTAAACCCCAATTGGGTGCAACAATAATAGGTGCAAAAACTAATTTTTGTTTTAAAGTGTTAAATGCATCTAAACAAGCACTATCAAAATGAAAAAAGGGTATCCTTGTTAAGTAGATTGCACAGTGGCTTTGCTATCTTGAAGAAGTCACGGATAAACCGTCTATAAAAGTCGGCATGACCAAGGAAGCTTCGTACTCCCTTGACATTCAACGGAGGTGGTAACTTCTCTATAACCTCAATTTTTGCTTTGTCCACCTCAATTCCTTTAACAGAAATTTTATACCCAAGAACAACTCCCTCTTGTACCATAAAATGACACTTCTCCCAGTTTAATACCAAGTTGGTCTCAACACACCTTTGCAACACAGTAGCTAAGTTAGTCAAACATGAGTCAAAGGATTTACTAAACACAGAAAAATCATCCATAAAAACTTCTATCATTTTTCAATTAAATAAGAGAAAATGGAAAGCATACACCTTTGAAATATCGTCAGTGCATTGCATAGTCCGAATGACATTATCCAGTAAGCAAATACTCCAAAAGGACAAGTGAAAGCAGTCTTTTCTTAGTCTTCCGGGTTAACCGCAATTTGGTTGTAACCCGAATATCCATCTAAGAAGCAATAGTATGCTTGTTCGGCCAACCTTTCTAGCATTTGGTCCATGAATGGGAGTGGAAAATGATCCTTCCTTGTTGCTTGATTAAGCTTCCGATAGTCTATACACATCCTCCATCCGGTGACTATTCTAGTCGGGATCAACTAATTTTTTTCATTTTTGACAACAGTCATGCCACCCTTCTTTAGAAAAACTTGAACCGGACTTACCCAAGCACTATCGGAGATCGGATATATCATTCTAGCCTCAAGAAGTTTCAACACCTCTTTTCTCACCACTTCCTTCATGGTTGGATTCAATCTTCTTTGTGGTTGCACCACCGGTTTGAATTCAGCCTCCATCATAAATTTGTGCATGCAATAAGTTGGACTTATCCCTTTGAGATCAGAGATAGTCTAACCCAATGTTTCCTTGTTGTCCTACAAAATTCTCACTAATTTTTCTTCCTCTAACTTGGACAAAGAGCTACTAATTATCACTGGTTTCTCATCCCCCTCCTCAAGAAAAACATATTTGAGAGTGAAGGGCAATGACTTCAATTTCAACTTGGATTTTTTCACAATTTTTTCTGTTTTCAACTCCTCCTTCTTCAGATTTACTGTTTGCTCTATTCTTTGTGCTTCCAGACCCAACAAACATTCCTCTACATCCTTCTCTTCTTCTTCACTAAGATTGTCAAGATAATTCATCAAAACCCTCTTAAGAGGTATAGAAGTGTGTTGCTGCCTCATTGTGTTACTGACCATTTCAGCAACCACATCTATTCGAAAACAACGACCTTTATCATCAGGATGGCGCATGGCTTCAAAAACATTAAAAGTTACCTTTTCATCTTGCACTCTCAACATAAATTTCCCTTGTTGCACATCAATTAAAGCCCGGCCAGTTGCTAAAAATGGTCTCCCCAAGATAAGAGGTACTTCAACATCCTCCTCCAAGTCTAAGATCACAAAATCTGCCGGGAAGATGAATTTATCAACCTTCACAAGAACGTCTTCCATGATGCTATAAGGGCGCTTGATTGATCTATCCGCAAGTTGTAATGCCATCCTTGTTGGTTTCACCCCACCACCACCAAACTTGTTCAAGATTGAGAGTGACATCAAATTGATACTTGCCCCCAAATCACATAAAGCCTTATCAATAGAAATGCTTCCAATTGTGCAAGGAATTGTAAAGCTTCCAGGATCTTTAAACTTTAAAGGCAACTTCCTTTAAAGAATTGCACTACATTCTTCCGTTAAGGCAACAGTCTCATCCTCTTTAAACATTCTCTTCTTTGTGAAAAGTTCATTCGTGAACTTAGTATAGATTGACATTTGCTCAAGGACCTCAGCAAAAGGAATGTTGATTTGCAACTGCTTGAATATGTCAAGAAAGCGAGCAAATTATTCTTCCTTTTCCTTTTTCTTGGTTGGGTGCAGGTATGACACTTTAACATATAATGGGATCTCTTGAGGTTCACCTCCATTTTTCAAAAGTTGACTTTTGCTCTTCCTCAATATAGAATCCTCATCCACTAATTTTTCTTTCTTTTCATTTTCATTTTCTTTTTCAGTTTCTTTCCTCTCAATCTCTTTGCCATTTTTCTCATTTGTCTTGCTTTTTGTTTTATCACTTGACTCATTTTTTTTAATATCTCTCTCTTTTTCATTCAAAGGCTCACAACAAACATTCTCAAGGATTTTACCACTCCTCAATGTAATAGCTTTACAATGCTCTTTGGGATTGGTTTGAGTGTTACCTGAGAAACTCCCTCCTAATTGTTCCGCCAAATGCTTTGCAATTTGTCTAACTTGAACCTCCAAGTTCTTGATGGAAGCGTCTGTGTTTTTCTGGTTGGACATAGACATTTGCATGAATTGATTGAGAGTGTTTTCCAAAGCAGAAGTCCGGTCCTGAGGTGGTTGTGTGGTTGGAGGTTTACTTGGTGACCCAACATCTTGTTTCCATCCAAAGTTTGGGTGATTTCTCCACCCTTGATTTTAGATGTTGAAATATGGATAGTTTTCTTGCCTCCCATAGTTCCCTATATGATTGGCTTCCTCAAAAGAATTAGGGATGGCCTCACAATTGCCATTGTCATGATCACCTCCACAAAAATCACATTTCATTACTTGTTGTTGCGGCATATTGGTGCTTTGCATGACTTGAATTTACTGTGGAAGCTACAGAAGTTGCTTGTTAATGGCCTCAAGTTGCTGAGTCAACAGTTTATTTTGAGCCAAAATAGCGTTTTTTGAATCCAACTCCAACACTCCCCTTTTTGAGTTAGTGCCTCGATCATAGTGCATCAAATAATCATTAGATGCCATAGCTTCTATCAATCTCAATGCTTCCTCTAATGTCTTGGTGTTCATAGAACCTCTAGCTGAGGCATCCAACATGAGCTTGGTTGACGGTCGCAATCCATTGCAAAATGTTTGTATTTGGATAATATCATCAAACCCATGATTTGGGCATATTCTGAGTAATTCTTTAAACTTCTCCCATGTGTCATGAAGAGTCTCTCCTTCTTGTTGAACATAGCTTGTAATATCACCTCATGTCTTCACAAATCTGGATGCAGGAAAGAATCTTGCTAGAAACTTGGTTTCTAGGTCATCTCATGTAACAATACTCCCTCTAGGTTGAGATTGGAGCCAAGCTCTAGCTCTATCTCTAAGAGAGAAAGGGAACAACCTTAGACGGATTGCATCCTTAGTGGCACCATTGATCTTCACCGTATCACACAACTCAATGAAATTGGATATATGAGTATTCAGATCTTCCTTTTTCATTCCTGCGAACTGATTTTGCTGCATAATGTTCAAGAGAGCAGGCTTGATGTCAAAATTATTAGCAGTGACAAGAGGAGGTACTATACTAGGTATGCCGGTTTGCATTGGTATTGGCATAATCTCTAAGTGTTTTCCGAGCTCTATCACCATTTCCAGCCATCTCTTCCCCCGCTTGTTGAACCAAAGTGGAAGATGGAACTTCTTGTTGTTGTTGTGTAGTCTTGGCTAACAACTTGTTCTTCCTTGTCTGACCACTATTCCTCCTAGCTGTTTTCTCTACTTCCGAATAGTAAAGAAGTTGATTGGCCGGAGTTTTACCTCGTATAAACAACACAAGCTAGAAAAATTGATTAGCACACAATGAGATTACTAAAAGCAAAAAGAATAGAACCAAAAAATAAATTTGTCTAGATTAGTAACCGAAATGGTTATGCTAATATTGAAACACCAATCTTCGGCAACGGTGTCAAAAACTTGTTAGAGAACTTTGGCAAGTATACCAAGTCATGCAAGTAATAAAGAAATGAGTGGGTTGTCGTTCCCAATGGGGATCGTGATAAATACTAGCACATAACACAATAATCATTATCTAAATGATGAGTTTAGAAAGAATGGAGTTCAAACAATAATTGATAAAATCAGAAATTAAAAGAACAAAGTCTTTTTATAATTTTCTCAAACACTTGGTGAGCACAAATGGAATTTAATTCAATTAAGATGAGATGCTGGGGTTAGACTCACTAATCTTTTTCCAAATGAAATGACATAACAATCAATATATTCTCTAACTTCAATTATGAAAATCAACCCTATATTTACTCAAATCCTAATTCCTTAGATGAAAAGAGCCTAAATCTCCTAATTAAGTCCTAATTCTTTAGGTGACTTAAGAAGTGAATTTGCATTAAGATTAAGGATTAAAAGATTACTAATAAATCAAGATCCATTCCTAGATTCAAGATCTATTAGGTGATTAATTTCAGATCTAGATCTAGCATCAACTTTCCAATTGTTTACCAAATCAAGAATCAAGCCATGGATAATCAAGCCACAACAAGCATTAAGCATAGAAATTAAGCACTCATAAAGAAGTAGAGAATTATATTGAATGATCAAGTCAAATACATAAGAGATTCAGAATTAGATACATCTAACTCTAATAAGAGGATGATTAGCTAGACATGATCAAGGTGATAAAATGAAAAGAAATGAAGAAAACAGATGATGAAAACTCCATGGATGTTCCTCTTCTTCTGCTTTCGTCCCCTCTAGAAATGTCCCCCAAATCCAACTGAATAAATTTTTCCTTCTGCGCAATGCCCTGCTTTTGGAATGTTTCCAAACGCATTCAGCGCTTAGCGCAGCATAAATCACGCTAAGCGCTAATTAAATGACTTTGATGTTGCAACATGCATAGTAGCACTAAGCGCGAACTTACTGGCGCTAAGCGCGACATGTACTGAAATGCATCACGCATCAGTCAATCTTCAGGCTTCTTCAGGCTAAGCGTCACAACCTTGGGGCTAAGCGCTGGATTCCATATGTGGACTTTAGCTTGGACTTCAAATTGGGCTTCAATATCTTGCATCCACTACACAAAAACAAATCAAACATCATTAACTTATCCTAAAAACAACAATTAAGATAATATTTCTAAAGACTCAATAAAACACACAAAACATGGAATAAATCGACCTCTCAAGTCTTAAAAGAAAGATAAACAACCTCAATGTACACCTATAAAAGTATGCATATTAGACATTTATCACATATGATTAAATTACTCTCTTATTTTATTAATGTTCATTCTCTTTCTTAGTAGAGGTATCAAAAGACAATGACAAAGATAGAAAAATAATAAAAGCCTTCTTAATTTTAATAAATAAAATGAAACAAAATTTATCATATAAAATAATAGATATTTTGAAACGGATGAAGTATTAAATCAAGTTAGAAAAAATATCTTATGTCTTATATATTAAGAGAATTTCGTATATGGACTCTGCCTACCACCTCATCTCTTAAGCATGCCATTTAAATATTAACATGTGTATATATAGTGGCCTACATGTCTCTCATTAATTTTTACTCGCACTTCTCTCATTTATTACTCTTGGCCTACTATTTTTTATTAATGGCCCACGTCATCTCTTCTACTCTCTCTCTTTATCTTATACATACAGATACCTTTTATCCCTTCCCTTATGCCACATAAGGATACCTTTTATCCTTTTTGTTTTTGGGCAACATTTCGCCTACCATTTATCCAATAATTCATGTAATATTTAATTAAAATGAAAAATAAATTGACGTTGATTCTTATTTTTGTTTGCCTAGTTGTCAAATGTAGGTTAAAGGTTATTAAGAAAGTATTAACTTATCGAAAAATAATTATGTGATATATAGGTAAATATATAGTTATAACTTTAAATATATATATTTTTGTTAGATTGTAAAAAATATTTTTATAAATTTTTTAGTCTTAATGTAAATGACATATCTTTGATTAGACTGAAAAAGTAAATTATTTAATATACACATAAGCTGACTTAAATATTAACTGATCAAAATATAAAATAAAAGTTATTAAGAAAGTGTGATATTAGAACTTTTTTTTTGTTTTTAGAATATTATATATTTAATAAGTAAAAAATTAATCTTTTAATATACGATTAAGCACTTAAACGAACCCCTCTAAACTTTTTTTATCACACATAATAAACTGAGGAACCTAATATCTACTTTGAGAGTAACTTTAAACGAACTCAAAATCATTTTAAAAAATGTCAATTTCGTTACAAACAATTGACAATATATAATTTTTTTTCACCAGTTGCATGTTACGTTGTTTAAATAATAGTGTTAAAAATATATAAATTTAAGATAAACTTAATATTTCAACCATTTTATCACTCATTAAAATCTAAAGGTAACCACTTTTTTTTTCTGTTTCATTTAAAAAAAGGAACAAAAAAACATCACTGTAGATTTGTGAATAAACACATTTGAAAAACTCAACAGTAGAGTCCTTGTGCATATTACCATTGGGCTGGACTTGTTTCTTGTTTGAATAAGTACAATCAATTAATATATTGCAATCAAAATAGTGATATGGAAATAAAATCAAAAGCCGCTAAATACAGAACAAGAAGAAAAGAAAACACACCAATTAGAAGCCCCAAGTCAAGGTCGCTCGAAAGCCGCTAAAGAAACAAATAGTGGTTGTGGTGGTAATGTGTATTATATTTTTTCTGGGGTTGAATTTTTCTGTCACTTTCGGGGGAAATTTTCTCGCAGTTTATGATTGGATTAGGTGGGAGGGAGGAGGCAGTAGTGGTTTTAGTGATAATGTGAAAAATCTAAAGACTAAAAGTTCCTTGCTTTTCACCTACTTCTACTGTCTCAGACGAAAATTAAAATCAACGTGAATTTATTTTTTATTTTAATTAAAGATTACATTAATTACTAGATAAATGGTAGGCTAGGAGTAATTAATGAGAGAAAGAGAGAGTAAAAATTAATGAGAGACATGTGGGTCATTATATGTATGAAAAATGATTAATCCTCCTAATTCATTCTCCAAATAATTATCCTAATTACTAAATAAAAAAAGTATTGAATGCTTTTTCTGTTTCCAAGATATTAGTTGCATTTAATTTTTTATTTAATACTTTCTTTATTAAGTAGGATGAGGATTATTAGGAGAATGCTTTAGGAGAATATAGCAAAACTCTTATATGTACACATGTTAATATTTAAAGAGAAATGATTTATCTTCCTACTTAATCCTCCTACTAATCCTCCTAATTATTAAATAAAGTAAGTATTGAATGTTTGTTATATTTTTAAAATATTAAATACATTTATTTTTTTATTTAATATTTTCTTCATTTAGTATTAGAATGATTATTAAGAGAAACTTGTAGGAAGATATAAAATTACTCATAAATGATATGCCTAAGAGATAAAGTGATAGGCTGAGTCCATTCAAGAATTTCTCTATATATTAATTATATTCATGAGGTTAACTTTTGAGATACAGGAAAATCGAACAACTTGGGCTAGAAAATCTCCATCGATCCTCCTCATATATGAAATATTGGGGGGGAAAAAAAACTTTTGCGATGAAGTGTTTAGATCTAGAAAGCACGGACACGCCATTTTACTAGCGTGTCCACGTGTCGGACACGTGTCCAACATAAATACACTTCGACACGCACACGATACGCATGTCTCACGTGTTCGAGTGTGTCTAATTAAAAAATTATTATTATTTGAATCAGAAACAGCTCGAACATGGCTTGGATACACCGCGGACACACCGCGGACACATATTTGATACAACCCATTAAAATTTAAAAAAAAAATTACTGTGTGACAGTGTACTAATATCACAGCCCACAAGTTCAATATTACCCGACCCACCCTCAGGAAAAATCTTTTATTCTTCCTCAATACATTGTGTTCACTGTGTGCTAATGGTTCAAGTTTCAAGTGAGTTTCACTCTGGTCTGGTGGTTTAATTTTCAATTATTATTGGTTTCTTTTTTAGTTATAAATGAAGATGTTTGTGTTGTCATTGAAGAGTTGTGTTTAGAATGTTTATAATCAAAATTATATATATATATGTGTGTGTGTGTGTGTGTGTGTGTGTGTGTGTGTGTGTGCCATGTCCATGTCGTGTATAGTATCTTAAAATTTTTAAATTTGGTGTGTCCTTGAGTTCGTGTTCATATCGTATTTCGTGTCCGTGTCTGTTTCCGTGTTTTATAGGTTTAGTTTCATATCCCTAAAGACTCAGTAGTTAAAATTAATATAGAAATGTCAAAATCATAAAAAATGTTTAAAAATTTGAAGAAAAGAATATGGTAATATATTTAATTTTTTTATCATTAGGTTTTATTTATGGGCCTTTCTCATGTACCTTTATTTTTTCAAAGATACCAGTACCTTTCCAATTAAAATGTGTCATTTATATTTATCGAATAATTTTTTTGTTTTAGTGTACTTTTATTTTAACTTTCTTTCATCTTAAGTTTGATTTCAAATTTTAATATTACAAAGTCTAACTTTTAAAATTTTAATTTTCTATTCTATAATTTTTTTAAAAATCTTTATTAATTGTGTTACTTAACTTAAAAAAAATGAGAGCAAGTCAAATGATTAGAATTATGTATATGAACTAATGTATTAAATTACAGGTTATTATCAACAAAGAATTTTATAGAATTAATTAATAATATTATTTCAAATTAACAAGGTACCGATATTAAGAAGAGTATAGAAGGAATTCCCTTTATTTATATGAGAACAATTTAGTAGATAAGAATATTTGTAAAGAGTAATATTATATTCTTTTAAGTTCTTTATAATAATTATTCTAATATTAAATGAAAAAATAAATATATCTAATATTTTAAAAATATAAAAAATATTTAATATTTTTATATTTAATAATTAAGAGAATTAATAAGAGAATTGCATAAGAAAATAAAACATTTCAACAATGCAAAACATGAGAAATGGCTGCGGCGCCGCTTGCTGACTTCTAGGTCCACACATGCACGAGCTTGTGAGTTGTGTTGATAAAGGATGATAAATGCTTCACATGTAATTGTAAACCTACATATACTAATAAAAGCAACACTTTCCGCTTTCGATGGAGACTCTTCATTCAATTCGTGGCAGTTACTTCTTTTAAAGACTAATTAACATTTTTCTCCTTGACTTAGATCTGATCTTCCCAATCCCATACTCCTCATCTGGTTTATTTCCAACTATGAACCCATAGAAGGGACCACAAGTTAATCAGTTATATTTGCAATACTGTATTATTAGTATTAATTACTGTATTAGTAATATTAATTAATAGAATTTGAGTAGTGTTAATACAGACTCAAGTTCTACACGCGATAAGAATATTAATTAATTAATTTATTTTATTTTATTTGTTTATATTTTTTTCATTTTTTATGATATTATTTTTGTAAAAACAATTTAAAATAGTAAGTATACTAAACCAATTAAAAGTTATATATATAATACCCCAAAATTCGTAACTAGGACGTGCTCTTTTTATTTATTTATGGTATAACTTATATACATAAAAGCAAAATCTTAATTGTTATATTATTTAAATATCATGACTAATATTGAACTCCTTTCCTGATTAATGGATACGTTATATATATATATATATATATATATATATATATATATATATTATGATTCTATATTCATAGTATTAGCATCAATTATTATTAGTGAGATTCAGAATACGTAATCCATTTTACTAAAAATGGATTATGAGATATCTTCAAATAATGTGACTTTACTAAAAATAAATCACCTATAGGAATTAAATGGAAAGGACTAATATCACATTCGGCATTCTTAGAACAACGGATTATATTAGCAGTCTCAAAATACTTTATCACATAATTTCTTTGCCATCTAATCCAGCTACATGCATCACATAAATAGTTAGTCCTAACTTATCATAAGTCATGTTAAGCTAGCCATATAGCACCCCCTCAAAAGATACGAACATCCTTGTTAGCTTTATACATATTTTACTCACAAAATGTGGGCTTTATACTATTGCCCAAAATATGGTGAATCACAAAAAATTAACATCCAAGCCTAGTGGGTGCTACACGATGCCTATTATTACTCTCCATCCTCTAGCTCAATCGTGACGGTATTGGTCGAGATTATGACCCGAAGCCATCATTAAAGATGTGAGATTAATGCCCAAACAAACTGAATATCCGTGATTATGCGAAGGGTCAACATTTTAGCTATCCCGAACATCACGCAACAACAATGAGAATAAATTTTTCAATAAAAAAAAAAAGAAATTATAATAATTTGAACTAATGATATTCTAGCTGCACGGATATGAAAAACATTTTTATTTTTATTTTCTTACTTTCCTTCCAATCCCTTCCAAATCACAATTCCAAAACTATCAATATTGTAATAAGAAAACTCGGTAATTTGACAAAATATATCATTGAAATGATTTTTAATACTGAATGTAAAACAAAAGAAGGTGAATTTTTCTATTCTCTTATCTCTTATCCCTTGCAAGGAATATGGGGTACGACGTCCCCTCTCTTTCCTTCTTCTCTTCATCTTATGTGTTTCTTTCTCTCTTTGTGAGCTCACAATGTTGTCAAAGGCGTCCCCTCAACCATTTTTATTTTTTAGTTTGGTCATAAAACTCTGATTTCTTAGCACATAGATCATCTCTCAAAGGATATCATCTTTGGAATCACATTTTCTTTTTCTAAAATAATGGAGGCTGAAAATCCTTTAAAGTAATTATAACCAAGCAAATAAAATCATAAAATTCTGTTTTTCCATTCTCAAAATATGGCAGAAAACAAATTTTAATTAATATGATTGATCTATTCAAAGATAGTAAGCATAATCACAATAAAGTGTAACTCTTCTAGGCAGCCAACATAACAGGATATAATTGAGCTAGTCAAGCAGCAAATATAACTGAACTCTTCATAACTATTAACTAGCATATGTCAATGTATATTTTTAGAATGCAACTTTAACGAACCTCTTAGAGAAGACACCTTACTACTCTTATTAGTAATCAAACCAGAAGAATGCAAATAAGTAATTCAGACTTATCAAATCAGAATGATACAAGTAAAGGTTTATGTACGTATAGCTAGGAAAAGAAGTCTTATAACAGGATTAATATAATTTCTCAATAAATTGTTAAAATGTAGTCTGTACCACAAGCACATCAAGTTCAAGAGGTCCAAGCCTTCCTTATCACCCCACATTCAATTTTTTTTCTCACCCAATACAGTTCCCATTTTGAGGCTAATATAATTTCTTCTTTCACCGCTTTCTCTCTTGATCCACATAACATATTAGGAATAGGATCAGTTCATCATTTAATCAGTATTATTATTATTAATATATATATATATATTACTTTCACATACTTTAATTACACTTAAGTAGAAGGAAGAAAAGAGTATCTATAATGTAATAAAAACTAGAACAATTAACTCTTCTTTTCGTTAGTTAGTTCTTATCAAGATAATAGAGGCAAAGAACATAGTACAGCAAGGAATAATTCAAGATCAATTATTTAGAACTTTCCCTCTTAATCCCATTAACCTTTATGGAAGGGAACCGGAAAAATTTCCGTTTTGGTTCAAAATTAGTTGGTTCAAAATTCCAACTATCCTGGAAGCATAAACACAGAACAGAGTCACAATTTATAGCCCCTTATTTGTTCATGCATTGAGAAAAATCATAGTATGGAGTAGCCCAAACAAGTCAGGTTCTTGGTTAAAGAAAGGAATACGAGATTTTAATGAAAAGGGAAAAACAAAATCATAATTAGAAATTTGAGGAGGAAAAGATTAAGAAGGAAAGGTATGGTTTCTTTCGATCCTACCTCAAGTGATGTACACTGTTGAAGACTGACGAACAGCTTGAATAAAGGAAGTCCTCTCCAATGCCACTCACGTCCCACTCTTACTTGGTGCCTTAATGCTTTTAGTTTCTTTCTTATTCTTTGACTTTTTTACTAGGAGACTTTTTTTGTCACAAAATTTATTTTATAAAATTGTGTAAATTTATTATTATAATTCACCATATTTTTTCCTTCCTTTTTTATATTTCGTTAGTGAGTCTTGTTCTCATTATCATAAGATGTGATATCGTTTTTAGTATGCAAACTTTCAATTATATCAACTGATTGAAAATATTATTATTAGAGTCACTATTCTCATTATCTAGGGAAGATGAAAGATGAGTAGAGTAAACAAATCACATACTGCTTAAAATCACTTATATAGTGATTCTGACAAAAAATTTGTCAAAAAAAATTGCACTTACAGGTAATTTTTGGCGGATATTACACAGGAAAATGTCTCGATTTGACACGTGATCATTTTTTTGTCGGAGAACAAATCTACAGGTAATTTTTGGTAGATTTAAGAGGGTTTTAGTTTCCACCAAACGTTTTTTTGAGAAGTAAAAATTTGCTGGAAATTGAAATTTTTGGTGGTTTTGGAGGAATTATCGACTGATATGGTCATCGGTAATTCACGAATTTCTTACAGTGTGCCTGACTATATTATTTTTAGGTAAATATATGTAAAAAAAATATTAAATTACAAATTTGAGCTAGATTTATTAAACTTAAAAAGTTTAATTAACACAATTTGGAACAGAGTTATATATTGTTGAGGGTGTGCATAAGTATCCTCTGAAGCAAAATAAAATACTAATATTATAGTATTGTTTTTTTGGTTTTTCCGAGTATCTCGTCACCCAATGATTAAGAGACCAATTATCTTTGAGATACGATCAAGCTCTTAAGTGAAGACCTCTTTTAACAGTATTATTTCTATACACATAAATCACAGAATCAAATTTAAGATCATATACTTAAGAGATGTGAGTTTCTTCTCAAAAACCAACACACATTGATTAATATTACAATATTATGATATGTTACTTGTATTGACCCAAAAATATTATATATATATATATATAAGATGTAAGCTACAATATCTGACACAGGTACATAAAAACAATAGTACGATATATATTTTGAAGTATACATGCTTTTTAGATGATAAGAGTTCAACAAAAGTATAATTTTTTTAATAAAACAATTAGATTCTAAACGAATATTTAAAAAATTGCTTGTAAATATCCTAGATATTCTCACCACACACTTAATTATATTTCCACCTTCCATCACCATCTAGATGAGATAGAGGAATTATAAGTAAGTGAGGCTCAATTAATTAAGCCAAACCATAAATAACTACACAATCAACTTTTAAACTTAATTTCCCCTAATTAACATTTGCTTACTTGCTGCCTTGGTTGCACAACTTAATATAAGGTTTAACATTGGTTTATTGAGTTTAAACAACTCGTGAACTTAAGATTAATTGAGCTCGAACTAATAATTGGACTCGATTTTTTTTAATGATCGTTAAGCCTGAATCACACATTATTTGCTTCAGCTTGACTCATTATAACATGCTAATGGAAGAGATGAAAATAATGGTCATAGCTAGTATCGAACAGTCATTTGCATGTCAAATACAGGTATAGTTATATATGCAATTTGAAATGTATAGTATATTTTCATATTTTAACCATGATTTGTAATTTAGTCGATCGGTAAATTGAGCTACTAAGTGGCAGACTTTATATGTAGTATATATTAGGAGTTTGAATTTCACTAAAAGCACCTATGACCAAGGCCACGTCTTCAAATTTTCAACTGAGAAATTTTACACTTAAAGAACGTAGGGATATATACTCTTAGGAAATCAAAAATATTATCTTAATTTTTTTATTCAAATTTTTATAGTTTGAGTAAAAATGGGAAGACTTTAATTTAATTGTTTTTTAATTTCTTAAAGTTGTTATATAGAAATGAATTTTAATTCTAAAAAACAAATGTGAAACAGGAAATTAATTTAACAAGGCCATAAGCATATGTTGTAGTATTTTTTTTTATTACGAAAGAAAGAAAGCAAAAAGAACTAAGCTATAACAAAACAAGCAACCATAACATCAGTCAAACAAAATGCTGCTCACTATCAGAGGTGGAGAGAATCATTGCCTACGATACGATTTACATCATCCTTGGTTCCAAGCTTTATTAAGAAATTCACACAACTATTTCCTTTTGGCAAAGTGTGAGCAATACTCACATCGCAAAGTGTGAACAAGATTTGGTGCAATATGAAAATATTAACCTTGTAACCCAAATAAAAAATGAAAAACTAAATCCGATTCCTATTATTAATTCCCACGTCTAGTTAGTTTGGAGTGCACAACCAGTGCAGCTGTAGCCTGCAGTAATGTTACAATTCAACTCTTTTTCTTTCCTCTATTTAGCTCGATCTCCATATCAATTAATTAAATAAAATAAAATAATAAAGACAAAACGTATTCTTTGCATTGAAAGGCAGTTGTAAAATTGCCAGTAAAACAGCACAAAACAATAGCTTTTATTAGATACTGGCGCGGTATTTAAAAAAAAAATTGTATTAAAAAATTTTTATTCAATTTGTTCAAATCATTTTCTTGAAGTGTCTATTTTTTTTTATTTTGGCAATTTCTTGAAGTGCCTAATCAAAGTTTCAAACTTCCAATTGCAACTTATTTATGAATTCAATTGCCCTTATTTGCCTAAACATTTATCAATATATATACTTTTTTGGAAATAAATATTTATCAATATAATAAAGAGAATGTTTACTTCTGTATATGAGTCAATTCATCACACAAGCTTTCGTTATCTGTTAGAACTGATGAATTTATGTAATTTAATGGAAAACCAGAGACCTCTGTTTGATTAGTTGTGAATAATTATTTGTTAATATGAGAGTTCAGTTTTCTTTTGTCTATCCAAAAAAGTCAGCCATGAGAGCCGACCCAATTACCGTTATCCACAGTTTCATATATGGCTGGCTTAATCTTGTGTCTAAAATTCTATATCCTAGGATGATTCTGATATATGGAAAAAAAAAAAAACAACAACAACAACTTATAAATGGTTGATTTTGAGAGTTTTAATTTAGAAGTTCCTTTTCAATCAAATTTAGTTTCAAGGATTTGAATATTTGACAGAGACCAGCAAATCTCAGTTCTTGAATATTTTCCTACAGTTGTTAATTATTTAATGAATTAAATATGTTTTTAATCCTCATAAAATTGATATTTTTTATTTTGATTTTTATAATTGCAAAATTTTTAAAGTAGTCCATACAAATTATACTTCCTCATAATTTTTTCCCTTGTTACTTTGTTAGTGTGCGCTAAGAATATTGACTTAAATATTTTTTGAATTTTGCTAATAATGACTTTTGTTAAAGAAGTTAAAGTAAAAATTGTAAATGAAAAAATAAAATATTTTTAATTTTTAGATGTATTAAATATTTTAATTTTATTAAATATTTTTTATTTTAAATTTTTCAACAAATACTTTTAATAAAATTAATATTTTTTTAAACCTTGTTAAAAATACTTTTTTGAGTTTTGGTCCTTACATCACTTGTCACATCATACTCAACATCAGATAAGTGTGTCCAAAGTCGCAAAACATGGTTCACTTAGGCAAACAACATCCCAGTTTAAAAATAACTACACTCAATCTAGATTCATTCTTAAAACTAAAAGAATAATGAGATTGGGGAATGGGAAGAAATAAAGCACCAAAACTAAAAGTATACAAATTTTCTGTACCAAAAAAAGTTTTAATTTTAGAGGAATTAAAAACATGTCTAAGCCTTGTTTAAATTATATCTAAATTCATTACAAGTTACAACATCAATTCCATTTAAATCCATCAAGTAGGTTTTTCGTTATGACGTATTTAATTTAAGGAGAAAATCAATAAAACATAAATAAGAGTTAATTTTTTTGTTACAAATATTAAACATAAAAAACATAAATGATGTTAACATAAATGGTGTTCACACAAAGTTTTTCCCACATAAAAAACTAAGGTGGGTTGAGAAAGAAAAAGGAAGAGAGAAAAGAGAGGGCGATGGATGTCTCAGATAAAATTCTGTGAAATTTGTTAGATAAAAAGCCCATAAAAGTAACATTGCTCAATATTAATCACACACTCGCAAAAGGTTTAAATATAACTTTTTCTCTCCTAATTCTTTTTAATAAATGAGAAATTTAACAAAAAATTTGTAATCACTTCAACTTTTTTTAAGAATGACAAATTACATCATGAATACTTTTAAGAAACTTAATATACTCACTCCTAATAACATTAACTTACATCCTGACATACCAAATCCAGAACTCTAATAATAAAATAAGAAGCTAGATGTAACCAAAAAAAGCTACTTGAATTTAAAGAAAAAGATTAAATAGCTAATGGTACATACAAATCAATTTCCAAATGTCAATAACAATTGACACAATTGATAAAGGTAAACTGTGTCACATTAATCAGGGTTCAAATTCTGCTAAGATCTATTATTAATAAGTTATTTATAAGAACTAAGAACCTTTGTAAGTGTTTATTGCACTTGGAAGCTTATCATGTTCCTAGAATGAGACAACTACCCTAATCCTAAATTTTCTCATACCCAAAAATGGAAAAATCAACTCCCAAATTCTAACCAAATGAAAACTAAAAACCCACAAATGTTTTAGGTTTTTCATATCAAAATATACGAGTTTTTTTTAATCAAAATTATTAACTACACATATATAAATTGATGAATAATATAAAGAAAGAAAAAAAGAAGAAAAAGAAAAGAAAAGTATGTCTATGTGAAGAGCTACCACCATGTTACAGCTAGCAGCTTTCTCTTGCTGCTTCTGTATGAAGGTCAAATGAAAGAAAATCATATGATTTGAGGATAGTTACGATAACAATTAATAATCATAATTATAAATATCGCCATGTTAGATTAATTATCTTTATTTTATGGACTGAATGATACTAATATCTTTTAAGTTATATACCGTGTCAAAGTTTAAGTAGGCATTATTTTCAAAGTCTTCTGTCTAAAAATAATAATAATGAAATGTGGAATGCAAACATATTATAAACCACGCGGATCTAAGGAGGCTTTTCTTCTAATATATGTAAAACAAATCATAGACATCAAGCCACATACCACACAAATAAGTATATAAGTCAAATCAATACTTGTTGTGATTCCGTTTCACTTATATATACAGTATATCTAATAAGAAAAATATTTATTATAAAAAATAAGAGAAATAAATTTTAACTATTAAATCTTATATAAATAATTAAAATTAAAATATAAATATTTGTAATTTTTTTAAATGATTACATGACTTTTAAACAACTTTTAATTTTGATAATCCATTACATAATCAGTATGATCAAAATTTATTTTTTTCATTATTTTATAATAAAAACTCGATCCGCTCATTAAATATTTCTCTTATATATATATATATATATATATATATATATATATATATATATATATATATATATATATATATATATATATATTCTTCAAACGGCTTAACCACATGCCATAATTCCCATGCCTATATTGAATGCATAAACAATAAAATATACTTCTATATTGAACTTACCTTTCATATCTCTGTGTTGTGTTTTTTGGAACATTTTTCATTTTTTATAATCTTTTCATCAATTGGGCTGTCAATCTGGCCGACGGTGCCACACTGTATTTCAATTTTAAACTCAGATTTCTTACAATTTCCTGGCAATGTTCTGTCACAAATGACTGTGAAGGGATTGTATGACCAAAGATTTGCTAGGATTGGTTTACTGAGTTGTGTTTGAAATTTTTCACTCCTTGTATCACTTTCTCTTCTTAATAAGATCAAAATTCTTCTTTCTCAAATGTGAATTTCTTCAATATGTACTATAATTTAAGACTTGATAATATATAGGATAAACTAATTAGACAACTTCGATAATTACCACTTTGTATCAGTGTACGCAATTTATTTCTCAAATTTGAAGTAACCATTTTAGTTTAATTTATATAACTAAATGTAAACGCTATGTACTAAGCAAACTTGTTGGATATGGTGCCTTGAAAGATATTTTTTATATATGGAAAAGATTTGAAAAGATAAAGAGTTGACTGGACATTATTTCTTTAATTTGCTCTAACTTGACCTCTAATTTCCACTTGCTTGGGGATAGTTTACACGTTTTGATGCAGTATGCACATGGCATCCTAAACCTTAATTTTCTCAGTTCAAGCCCAAGGCTATTAGAATTCAAAATGAAATAAAACTATGAATTCCTTCATTCAGCTGCAAACACAAACTTTTAATTTCTACAAATTGTCAACTACAAAATTCAGTGTGAGACTAATCTCAATTGATCAACAAAAATAGCTGACACAAGATTGTTAGAATATTTGTGTATAAAAACTTGGGAGTTTTAAATCCCTATGTTTCATTTTAATTATCCATTCTCTCCATAAAGGAAATGGTTGTGTCGATTTCTTAGCAACGTATAGTGCTGCCAATGCATGAGAAATGATAATTGGTTGTTTGGCCAGACCCTCCTTCAAGGTGCACTTGCTGATGCCTTGAGTATTTTGTTTGTTAGGAATTACTAATTAGTCTTCTATATTTCTTTACTTTAGCAACAAAAAACAAAAAATCCCTATGTTTACTGAGATAATTGAAAATTACTTACCATTCTTTCAAATGTATGGAGAACATAAAATTATAAGAGATCCAGCTATAATTTTTTTAAAAGTTTAATTTAATGCATTATCAATGTAAATTTTTTTTACACCGTTAAATAATCATACATTATTACATATATGAATTTTGAAATAATTATTGTGATAGTCAAATATTTTTTATGACGTGACAATACATAATTAGATGACATTATAATTTTTTTTATACTAAAAGTACATTTATATTATTATTATTTATTTAAAATGTCTGTTCATATCCAAATATTAATAGCTATTTGATTCTCAAGTTTATTAATTTAAGAAACGTCTAATACATGAGAATCTTAAATTTTCATTTATCTTGAATATCTAAATATCTTATATTTAGATACAATAAGATATATAAAAATTCAAAACTTAACAATTAAAAAATATTTAAAATACTCAAATATGTATGAATAACACAAGCTTGGTATTACACAAAATTCTTAGAAATTCAACTAAAAATTTCTTACTTGATTATAATGTATTTAGATATCCAAAATTTCCAAGTATTCTAAATTATTATCATGCTTTTTGACAGATGAGGTAAAGGATGTCTAAATATAGGGAGATGGAGAATGTTAAAAACACATTCTCTAACTCACTCTTTTTTTATTTGGATATATCATATATTAAAGTATATACTTAATTTTAATTAATGTATAATCAACTTAATTAACGTATAATCAAATTTGAATATATACTTTAATGTATGAAGTGACTCAATAAAAAAATATTTTAAAAAAGTATATTAGAGAATATATTACTAACACTCTTCGTAAGAAAATTTATAGGGAGGCTTTTAGCATAATACAACAGCCATTTTAACTTTCAATCACCCGTTTTTCGATTTGTTTTTTTTTATGTCCTTTTTGTTTTCATTAAATAATTATACATATAAGAAATTTTACAAAATTCAAGTGATAATATTTACATGTATATGCAAATTGTATGTAAATATTATCAATTAAAATTTATAAAATTTCTTATTTATATGAAGATTTTAGTGTATATAAATATTACTAATTAAAATTTATAAAAAAATTATAAGTACAATTATCTATAAAAAAGTGATCTAATTTTTATATATGTAAGTTTAAATATGTGAAAATATTATTAATTAAAATCTATATACTTTCTTATATGTATATTTACCTGTTGAAAAGAAAAAAAAAGTTCGAATGAGTTACAGATAACCAATAACGGTTGATATATTTTTCAAAATGGTTGTTGTATGGATAGTGGTCGTTGTATTGAAAACGGAGCCGATTTATAGTGCATTCTCTCATGTTTCAGGATGCATGATGCCATGCCAGTATGCCAAAGCATCTGTCTAGTGACAAATTCAAGATACCCAAATATCTTAAATACCTAGATCAATAGTATGGCTTAGAAAACAACAGCATAAACTTCCTCGAAGTGAGGGGTATTAGATTCTCAAGTATATACCAAACGTAGGCATCAAACATATACCGATACAAAAAATTATGTGCATGTATCTTACATATATTTTTTTGGGGCTATTTTGGTACAGCTATCTTACATATCTATGACAATGTATACGGTATTTCAAATATCAAATATTTAATAATTTGTTTGGTTATAAAAAAATCCTAAAAAATTTGTATTAGAAATAGAAAAATATTGACCAAATGTGTAAAGACATTATGGATAAAAAGTAAAAACTGACTATTCATTATTTAATTATTTCAACGCCTATGTACTTTTCTACTCTCGTCAGTGACTTTTCTTTGTTGAATTTTCTTCATTAGTCCGCGTATAATTCCAATATTTGGGATTGTCTAAACTTCGGAAAATAACAGGAAAATGATGTTTATGAGATGAAGTTTTACTTAATGGAACCTAAAGTCACAAACTCCATTAACCCAACTGAAAAATGTTACTAACACATATCTTTTTGAATCACATTTCTCACATCTATTTATACGAAAGAATTAAATTGTAAATATATAAAAAATTGAGATAAATTCATTTGTGATCAAATAATAAAAATTGTAAAAATATAAAGTAATATGGGCGTAAATGTATGTTCTAACATTATTCTAACTAACTATCGAACAGAATTAATCACCAGTCATTTGAATTCATTTGTGTTATTATTATTAATTAAATATGTTTGACAAATCACCTTAGCAAGTGATTAACCATAAGCAATTAAGTGATTATATTACTGTGATTAATAATAAGTGGCTAAGTAGTTAAATCAATTTAATAATGATTAATCGTACGTCTGTGAAAAATCTGTACACAACTTCGTTCAACTATCATTACTCATGAGAAGAATAAAGCGGCTCAGGGATGATGGATCCTACTTTTGACACCAAAACTTGTTTTATAGTAATAATAAGTAAACGACTGAGAAGGTAGTTCATGATATATCGTATGAAATAGACAAAAAAAAAAAAAAAACAGAATAAGAAAGCACTGTCAATACAAGTTTTACTGATAACAATTGGAGGATTACCTTAATGACTATTTTAAAAATGAAAAACAAAAGATAAAAGAAAACAAGAGGCAAATAGATAAAGGACGCGAAAGAAGAGGAAAGAACAAAATTAACTAATTTCTTGCCTTTTTCTAATGATAATGAAGTATAGGAGCCATTTCTGCAATCCTACTTGACACTAACTCTTGAACAAATATCAGTAAGAAGGGAGAACAAAGGAAAAGATTAAAAAAAAAAGAAAAAAAAAAGGGCTTTCTCATACTTCTTTTCTTCTGCTTTGCTTCACTGTAAACTATACTACAAGCAGTTTCCTATTAAACAAAAGGAAATTCTTCTTTGGTATCTTCATTTGTTCTTCACACTCAGTATAGGCAGCGTGATTGTTTCACTAGTTCTTGACAAAGAGCAAGTGCTTTGCCTATGTTAGAATATTTAGAACATATTTTAGGATTAAATTAAACTTGATTTTGTATTATCTTAAGGATTTAGTTCGCATATAATTAGATATATTATTTTGATTATATTTCTTTCTTTATATAGACTTTCTCTCTTATAAATAGAGAATCCTCTTGTACACACTGATTAATTCAGAAATTCAGATATAATTAATTCAAAGAATATAAAAAAATCTTCTCCAGACTTTTTTTTGTGTCACTATTTCACTATTTCTCTATTTTTAACATGATATCAAAGTCATGATATCTATTTTGAAGAGAATTTCTCTTTTTTTGCTATGTAGAGTTCGTTAAACTTATTAGAATCGTTACTAATCACCATCAAATCCAGATTTAATTTTGTTGTTCTTCTCATCTTTGTCTACTTCAGTTCAATCCTTCCACTCACCGTCACTCCATTTCAAACTCCGTTTTAGACTCTGTCTTAGATTCCAGACTCCATTCTGATGCCAAACTCTGTCTTAGATTTCAGATTTCGTTCTGATGTCAGACTCTATTTCAGACTCTGTCCTACATTTCAAACTTCGTTTTAAATTCTGTCCTAGATTTCAGACTCCGTTTTAATGGCAGACCCCGTTTCAGACTTCATTCTCATTGTAGATTTTTTGAGATACAAATGGTTCCATCCCAAATGCAGTTTGAATCTATTGGCTTCTCCAAGATCTCGACGTTGTGTTTTTAAATTATTTTTAGTTTATTTTATTTTTGTGTGTCTAATTGTAACAAACTAAAACTTAATAGCTTTAACTTGAAAGAGAGTGTTAGAATATCTAAAACATATCTTAAGATTAAATTAAGTTTCATTTTATGTTATCTAAGGGATTTGGTTAACACATGATTAGAGATACTATTTTGATTATATTTGATTGTATTTTCTTCTTTATATAGACTCTCTCTCTTGTATAAATAAAAAATCATCTTGTACACACTAATTAATTCAGATATAATTTAAAAATAATTAAAAAATATATAGAAATCTCCTCCAAACTTTTCTTGTATATAAATAAAAAATCATCTTGTACACACTAATTAATTCAGATATAATTCAAAAATAATTAAAAAAATATACAAAAATCTCCTCGAGACTTTTCTTGTATCTCTATTTCACTATTTCTAACAGCCTAAATGTAATAACCTATTTCTGATACTCTACTCCAAGAGCTTTCCTATCAACTAAAAGGACAATCTTCTTATCTAAAACAGCAAGCGTCCAACCACACTTCTCTACTTTTAACACTCATTCAGCTAAAGAAACATAGTAAATGCAAGTCAATTGTTCCCCATCACTTTCAAATTCAAAATCCTGCAATATCACACTTCTAAATTCTAAACTTATTTTTGACTCAGGCAGATTATCTCAAACCCGATGGAGCTCCACCACATCCCCTACTACTCGAGTCAAGTGGCAATGCGTTCGTGTTTTGATGCACACTTTGGAGAATATTCGATGATGGCTGCAATTTCATGTGCTGCATGAGGAAACAAATGCATAGGTCTTAAGGAGCTATCATTCAAAAGATACATCAACTTCAAACATTATTCCAAATTAATTACAGCAAAAGAAACAGTTCCAAAAGAATAATAACCTTCTCATAGAAGTCACGTATCTCCTCCTCAGTGAGGCCTTCATCCTCTCCAGCACTTTCCTCCCACCCAAGTGAACGTAAAAATGCAATCTCTTCCTCATCTGGATAGAGAGCTTGGTTGGTGCTATATTGCTGCTCTCCATTGCTTGAAAATTTCAAAGGTTCACTGGCAGCACTGTCATTCTCAGTAATTACACAGCTGCTCTCAGTCAATGAGTTCACAGAACAAGGGGCATTCCTTGTGCCAGCTTCAGACTTCTCCAAGACACAAGACATGCCATTGGGGCAAACATCAGAACAAGGGCTTTTAGAGGAACTCTTTCTTGAGAGATTCTTAAAGAAATCACTCCTGCTCTGGGTTTGAAAAGTAGGTCTCTTCTCCAATGTTATCCACACAGAAGGAGTTGAATTGTTGCCTGAGCTCCTAGAGGGAGCAGATATAGAAGTGGATGTAGTGGCAGTGGCACCAATTGGGCTGAGCACTACTCTGCTTCTACTGGGACTCAAGTTGTCCTTCGCAGCTGAAGAGACACCATTCAACTCTAGTGAAGCACTGACATTACGGGAATTACCTGAACTAATCTTCTGTATATCTGAGTTTGCAAGAGCACCATGTGGAGAATGACCGGGTGAACGTGAATATGAGAAGGGAAACTGCTGCTGCCCTGTCTTGATCTTTGATTTCTCCGAAGGGCTAGCAACCTACAAGATATTTAAATACCAAAGCAATTCTAAAATTAGTCATCTATGATGCACAAATACTTCAAAATTGGCCACCTATCCGCATTGTACTCGTATCCGATACCAATACTCATATGATCTTGTTGCATCCGTATTTTTGGTGTATCCTTTTTTTTTGGGATACCCACCACCTTCAAAGTAGTGTCTTCGAAAAGTCCGAAATATAGAAGTCTCATTCTCTCTTCTTTAAAATATATTTTCACTCTTGCAATATTGCCTCCTCAAAATCATCTCACAGAAAAATAGACTTTTATCCTCAACAAATGAATTAGAGAATGCATGGGACTCGGGTTGGGGCAATCACAAGTAAAAAATATTAATTTTTATCCTTTTTACATATATAAATATAAATATTTTATTAATTTATATTATCATACCCGTATCTTAATTTTTTTTAAAATTCATCATATTTGCATATCGTATTGTATTGGATACTCATACCCTTATCCGTGTAGCATAGTTAGTAATATATCAAATATTTTCAATAATATTTTACTGCTAGCTAGTGAAGCTAATTTTCCTTACAACTATTGAACTTGACTGTCTCAGTGCCACAAACTCATGGATGTCCAAGCAAGTTTTAATTGCTTAATTTTCCGTGTTTTGGTACAAGACTTGTTTAAAAAGTTGTAGTCATTTACTTCCAAGTAATTTGGGTATCAATGCACCAAGGATAGCAGAGATTATAACATACAGGGAATAAGGAGTTATTGTGCAAAAATATGGGTCCTCAATCAAGCATAACATAAGATGAATTCAGGTGTTATAGTTTGGTCATGTACAACAGAGAGAAACAAATAAACTGGGGGGAAAATGGTATAAATATAATTCAAGTCAGAAAATATAAAGGGATTACCGGATTAGGTAAGCACCCAGGAAAGATAAGGTTGAAAAGTACAATGTACTAGATGGATCTAGCTCTAGGCAGGCCTACTCAGAAAAAGAGGTATCATATTCAATACCTAAAATGTTTCAAAAGTGAAACAAGAAAGATGCCTTCATAACCAACCTTAATGAGATTATGACTTTGGCTAAATGTGAGTTCTTATTTCTTGCAAAGCCTTATACTAAAAATCTGTAAAATATCTAATGCCTTAAGATTTAATAATGAAATTTGACCAAAATAAACAACAAACAATTGGTCTTACTTCTCACCACCACCAAAATCCCCATCGCCCTCTTCGCAAAATATTTGAGTGAGAAGGAGAGTAATCAATTCTTTTTCTCCGTCCCCATGCCTTAATTAATTTATAGCACTCGAAACCTGTAGGTACTCCCAAATGGGAGATTAGACCTCTGAGTGCGTACATACCTTTATGCACTGCATGAGTTCAAACTCTGCCATCAATAACTATAGCAATTCATGTTGATACATGGAATTAAATTGATCCAGGTGGTTCTCCTGAGCTTTTCATGGGCAAGCCACTCATTGATTAATCTTCGTATAGACTATATTGTATAGATTTATTTTCTATAATTTAACTATATTTTAGACAAGTCATTATTGTCGTAAGCATATATAATGTAGATCATACCTTACAATTGTGCTTAAACAATAATATTTAGAAATATTCTTTCTATTTTAAGTTAGTATTAGAGTTCCCAATTTGAGAGTCTCTGTTGTTTCAACTACAATCAGCCTTCATTACTGATTGAATCAGTCTTCATTGTTGGGTTTAGAGCCAGCTTTCATCGCTGGGATACTAGTAGCATTCATTGCTGCCTTCAATCACAACCGGACCAAATCTGCCAGATTGTCCGAGCACAGTGTTTCTGCCCAAACACCCAAACAGATACTGTTCCACTGTCCACGAGCATCACCACTGTTCACGACCATCACCACCATCCACGAGCATCAACAAATCCATGAGCTTCACCCAACGTCCGCGATAGATCCGTCTTCATGTCGGCACCGTCGCGCCGAGCAGCACCATAGTTGTCGTTGTCTTCACCAGAGCCGTTACCCGCGAGTCTTCACCGGCGACCTGCCGTTGTTTTTGCATTCCCAGCTTGTGGTATCGTCGTCTTTTTTTTTCACTCTTTGTTTCTCTGGTTTTTCGTTTTGCTTTGTATTCTTTCATTGTAGAACCAAACCAGCCTCTCAACGTTGAAAAAAAAAAGGTTGAAAAAAAAAACAAATTGGAAATTGAACCATGAATATGTCAGACGACCAGATTGGTAAGAATTTTTATTTTCAATCCTTTAATGCTTATGGTATTAAGAATTTATGGATTATAGACTCTGGTACAACTAGCCATATGATCTTTTACTCACCACCTCTATTATCTTATCAACCATCTTCTAGTAAGCATCATATAACCATAGCTAATGACTCTCACACATCATTTACGGGTTCTGGTACTATTAAACTCCAGCCTTCTCTACATTTATACAATGTGCTCCATGTTCCCAAACTTTCTCATAATCTTATTTCCTTTCATAAGCTTACTAAAAATAATAATTGTGTCGTAACCTTTTTTCATTCTCATTATGTCTTTCAAGATCTTGTCACGCGGAAGACGATTGGAGTTGCTAAGGAACAGGGAAGATTGTTCTATTTCCTTAATATGCCAGCTAATGGTAGTCCTGATCAGAAGTTGTTATATTCCTGTCATCAATCTAGTTCTAAGTCTCTTTCTTCTCAAATTTGGTTACAATATAAGCGTATGAGACATCCTTCTTTTTCTTTGCCTAAGTTTATGTTTCCGTCTTTATTTTTAAATGAAGCTATTGAGTCTTTTCATTGTGATGTTTTTGAGTTTTCCAAACACCATAGTGTAACTTTTTCACCTATTTCTAATAAAAGTGTTGAGCCTTTTGCACTTATTCACTCTGATGTTTGGGGGTCCTGCATCTATTTCTAACATTTCTGACACTAAATAGTTTGTTTCTTTCATTGATGATTGTACTCGAGTAACTTGACTTTTTCTAACGAAAGACAAATTAGATGTGTTTCTGTTGTTTGTTCAATTTTACTGCATAGTTCAGACCCAATTTGGGAAGTCTATTAAATGTTTGCATTTTGATAATGGTAAGGAGTATGTCAACCAAAATTTCTCTACATTTATTAAAAAACATGGTATTGTGCATGAGCTCACATGTGTTGATACTCCTCAGCAAAATGATGTTGCAGAAAGAAAAAAATCATCATTTACTTGAAATCACTAGAGCTTTACTATTTCAAATGTCTGTTCCTAGTTCATATTGGGGGGACTGTTTTAACTACTACATATTTAATCAATTGGTTATTATCCCGTGTCCTAGGAAATGTAACTCCAGTCCAACTCATGACCTCTCATTTTCCATCAATTCCTATTATGCAGAATCTACAGTCTCGTGTCTTTAGTTGTGTGGCTTTTGTCCATGTACATCGCCAACATCGCAGCAAACTTGATCCCTGTGCTGTTAAATGTGTTTTTATGGGTTATGCTCCTGAAAAAAATGGGTACAAATGTTATCACCCTTCAAGTCATCGTTTTTTCGTCTCCATGGATGTCACTTTTCATGAAAATACGTAATTCTTTACTCGTCCTCAACTTCAAGGGGAGAACACTCAGGAAGATGAGTCTGAGTCATTCTCTCCTGGGTCCTTCCTTCCTTTACCATCTAACTCTACACAAGAATTAACATCTTCTTCTAGCACCCCACCTAAACTAACTAAAGTCAAGGTCAAGGCTAGCACACCAAAATTGGTATATTAGAGGAGAGGGAAACCTGAACTGGCTCAACAACAACTTTAGGCCTCCAAACTAATGGTAAGTACTAAAGATGCAAGCTCTCCTGTCTCTGAACTTCCTGTTTTTGAACCTGACCTAGATAATATTGTTTCAGAACCTAATAACATGTCTTTGAATAATTGTGAACCTGATCTAGATGACTTACAAATACCATTGAGGAAAGGGAAAAGATACTGTCCCAATTCCAAGTACCCTATTTCTCAATTTGTCTCTTTTAAACATCTTTCCCTGTAGCACTGGAGTTTCATTTCAGTCATAGATTCTATCAAAATCCCAACATTAGTACAAGAAGCATTAAAGGATAAGAACTGGATTCAAGCTATGAATGAGGAGATGGGTGCATTGGAAAAGAATGAAACACGGGAGATTGTTGAGAAACCAAGTGACAAAAGGCCAGTAGGGTGCAAATGGATATATACTTTGAAATATCGGTCTGATAGTACACAAGACCGGTATAAAGCAAGTTGGTGGTAAAAGAATATACTTAAACTTATGGAATTAACTATGAGGAGACATTTGCTCCAGTAGCCAAGATGAACACTATAAGAATCTTACTCTCCCTCGCTGCCTACTTTGAGTGGGAATTACACCAATTTAATGTTAAAAATGCCTTTGTTCATGGCAACTTAGAGGAGGAAGTTTATATGAAAATTCCCCCTAGATACGACTCCACTAGTGGAAGGAACAAGGTGTGCAGGTTAAAAAAGGTTTTACACGAGTTGAAGCAATCTCCTCGTGCCTGATTTGGAATATTCACAAAAACAATAGTGTCCCTGGAATACAGACAAAGTCAAGATAATCATACTCTCTTTTTTAAACATTCACAAGAAGGTAAACTCACAGTCATGCTTGTGTATGTTGATGATATCATTATATCAAAAGATGATCTAGTTGAGAAGCAACTACTAAAGAAGAAATTAGCAGCTGAGTTTGAAATGAAAGATCTTGGAAAGCTAAAGTACTTCATTGGAATTGAAGTTGCCTACTCCAAGCAAGGTATCTTCATTTCTCAGAGGAAATACGTCCTAAATATTCTCAAAGAGATCAGAAAGCTTGGGCGTAAGGCAACCGGTGTACCCATTGAACAGAATCACAAAATGGAAAGTGATGAAGAGAGCCCCAAGGTGGACAGAGCTCAATACCAGAGACTAGTAGGAAAACTGATATACCTGACACATACCAAACCAGATCTAATGTATGCTGTTAGTATTGTTAGTCAATTCATGCATGATTCGCGAGAGAGACACAGACAAATTGTGGATCGAATTCTACAGTATCTTTAAACCACACCTAGAAGAGGATTATTATTTAGAAAGGGAAGAAACCTATTAATGGAAGTATACACATATGATGACTATGCAGGTTCAATTACTGACAGAAAGTCAACATCAGGTTATTATATGTTTCTGGGTGAAAATCTAATAACATGGAGAAATAAGAAACAAAATGTAGTAGCACGGTCAAGTGCAGAAGCTGAATTTCGAGCTATGACACAAGGTGTTTGTGAAATGCTATGGATGAAGATCATATTAGATGACCTGAAACTAAAGCGTGAAGCACCTATGAAACTATTTTGCGACAACAAATCAGCCATTAGCATTGCGCATAATCCGGTTCAACATGACAGGACAAAACACATTGAGATAGACTAGCACTTTATCAAGGAGAAATTGGATAGTGGACTCATAACCACAGCATATATTCCTTCAGGATATCAGATGCCAGATGTATTAACTAAGGGACTACCCACAGAGGCTTTCAGAATCTTACTGGCAATCTGAGAATGATAAATATCCATTCACCAGCTTGAGGAGGAGTGTTGGACTTTATTGTACAGATTTATTTCTTGTAATTTAACTCTATTTTAGGCAAGTCATTATTGTCATAAGCTTATATAATGTAGATCATACCTATACAATTATGATTAAGTAATAATATTCAGAAATATTCTTTCTATTTCAAGTTCTTCTAAGGCAGCTCTTGTTACCTTATGTTGATTGAAAATAATCATATGGATCACAACAAATTGAAATTTAGAGTAATTACAATCCAACTGGTCCAACAGCATGTCTTTTTATGCTCCAACCTCAATGACCACCAAATATTTTTGGAGTATTACGCCATCATAGTTGACTTGCTGATTCCTTTTCTTTTTCTTTCTTATCGAGGGCAAGAGAGAGGTTGGAGGGGCAAAGAAGTGCAGGACAGCCTTCACATAGTTTTATCTATTCATTTTCATGTGTTTACTCTTTCTGTGCATAGAAAGGAATGAAGTGCAAAGAAAAAATTATAGCTTTTTATGAATGCAGACTATAACTATCAATTCCCTACTAATTGTGCAACATCAATGACAATGATAACAGTCAATAACCACTGCATCTGGTGTCATAAACTTCCTATTAAAGAACAAAGGAGGAGAGTGAATCAGCTGACCATGGTTTACTAAAAAGAACAATAATCACTTTCTAGCAAGGCAAAAGGCAATAAATGGAGTTAATCAATCAGAACAAAATTCATATCAAAGTAAGCACCACAAAGGGATACTTATGTCTTTAAACACTTTCAAAATAATTTACCAGTTAGATACAATTAAAACATGGAAAAATAAAATTGGAAGAAAATATATTTTACATATGACATGTTGCTAGTTTAGCAGATTATCAAGAGAACTTCAACCATGATGCACATAATGGTACCAAGAAATTTTCCAGTGTAAATAAAACCCTTAAGGTGTAGAAATAAGAAATTAATATGAATTAAGAGGGATCGTCTTTCATAACTACATTATTAAAGAAAAAAAAAAAAAGAAGAAAAGAACCACCATTACCAGGGATCTTGGCGTGGAAGGCATCATGGGGATTAACAACCTAGATTGCTTAAGGGCCAACTCTTCAAGCTTTTGAGTGCTAACAGATAACTGTATAGCGAAACATACCATATGAGCACTGAAAACATTTTAACGAACACACAACTTACAACAGAATTCAAAGTCAAACTTACTTGTGGAGCTGTATGAGAGCGAGGTGGACCCTGAGCCAATGTCTCAGCCATGCTGAGGCCCATTGTGCTGGGAGCAATAGAAGATACGCTTGCAGAAACAGTATGCTGATGCATCATTACAGCCATGCCACTGCTACCAACAGTTATAGGAGTCTCATGAGATGCTGAGGTAAGACCATTGCTGACAATCACCGCTGAAGAAGCAGTCAGCAGACTGTGAGAGGAAGTACTTGAGCTAGAAGATAACACTCTTCCCAATTCAAAACTACCATGTTTATCTTCAGCTCCAAGTAAGGGAAATTCCTCATCAAACACAGTTTTATGCATTATGCCAACAACACCAGTAACCTTGCCATCACTCTTTCCATGGTTTCTTTGTGGGTTGCTTACATCACCTGAAGCTCTAGGAGACGAAGTCTCCCTCCATCTCCCAGAATTCATAGACTGTGAACGTTGTAATAGATCCTTCTCACCAGTAAACAGCTTGTCCTTGTTAAAGAAGTAGTCAATATCTTTCTCCCAATCTCTATCATGCCGGCTTCTCCCAGAACTACTATATGACCTTGAGAGGCCAGAACTTTTGCTACTAGAACTCCATCGACAACCAGAATCAGTAATATGATCTGACATAAAGAAGGATACTTGACATGATCAGAACTGTTTATTGTTGTTTATTCCCATCATGCTATTTATTGGATGACACTTTTTTTGCTAAACTCTACATTAGGTGACAAAAGACATCATATATGATGAATCAAAGTACAACATTTCACTTTTGGGGTAAATAACATCACACTTTGAATTGATATTCATTGGTATGAGTAGGAGAAAAAGAAACAAATGTGCCTGAGACCAAAATTTATATTGAAGAAAATAAGAGTACAATAAAAATTCCTTTCTAATTCCCTATATTTTCAAGCATTAAAAGATTTAAGAGAACTTCCCTTTCCTTCCAACATGGTTATGGAAAAGGGATGAAAACCTGCACTACAATCATGAATCAAACTTAAAGCTACTTTCTATCCCTTGCTATTTCTTTTCTTTTTAATTAAAACAATAGAAAAAAAAATGGCCTCAGATGTTTCTGCCTTACTTTTTCTACTGTTATTTTTAAACAAAAGAAAATGCTTTTAAATATCAGGTGTTCAGCAATAAGCATAAACAATTACCAGAGTATGATGATGATGTGAGTTGGCTGTTTATACGGGCCACCCTACTGACACTTCCACTGCTTTTCAACCATTGTGGTACTAATGAATGCTCACTTCCTTCCATTGCTCATATCAAATACATTAATCCTTTTGCCAGGATAAAATTAATTTTTGTTTCACTTTAAACATCTGAATTATCTGAACAATTTCTTTCTCTTTTCCTGAATGACCAATCCACTGCCTCATTAATAACATTCTCTGTTAAAATCATTGCAGCCTAAATAACCCAATTCTTGAAATTATTCACAAACTGAAGTCTTTCATTCCAAATTTCCAATGTACAAGTCACCAATACTGAAGTTGTGCACACTGTAATCAGAATCTGTTCACTCTCTCTGTACTCTACATGTACTCAAGGATTTCATTTAATGAAGAACAAAATCCACCATGGTATACACTTAAGCCTTTGTACCCTCAAATAATCAAGGATTTCATTCACAAGTGCTCCTCATAAGAAGCAATTTCTTTTATTCAAAAAGAAAAAAGGCTAATGGAATTTCTGAATTCAGAGACAGAGAGAAAATAAAGAAAATATTATTGAATACCCTGTTCTATGCAACCACAAAACCAGTGTCTAATCTAATTAGTCAGAAAATTGAACCCTATAAAACCTTCAGGCAATCAAGATTAAACAAACCCTCTCAGAACCTGGAGAATAGTAAGAAGGAGCATAGGCAATAGGTAGAAAAATTGAGCTAACCAACCATGAAACTGAATAATTAAACAGCAAAAACAAATCAAACTAGTGGGAGACACGAGTTAAACATTCTCAGCCATTAACACCACAAACTAAGCACTACCCAGTTCCTCAATTTGAGAAATTAGACCAAAGAAGTGACATGGGGTACATCCTAATGAGCTTATTTCACAGCCAACACTGATAAAGGAGGAGATTTTGGGAGCCAAAGACTGAGAGACCAAAAGGGGTGTCTTAGTTTTACACAGAGTAACAGAAGAAGCTTTGATTGCGTCGAGAAGAGGACAAGGATTTTATCGGAAAAGGAGTGACAAAAAATTGAACTTGTTTGCTTGTGCAAAGGGTGGGGCTTTGTAAAGTGTTGAACTTTGAATTTGGTTTGGCGTTTCATGTGCTTGCTTCACCCACCACCACCACCTTGTTGTTGTGTTGTAAACGTCGTTGGCTTGTGGTTCAAGTATTTGTTTGGCTTAGGACTTTTGGCTAAAAAGATAAACGGACTAATTAAAAAAGTAGCCAATGGAATAGACTCTATATTCATGCATCTTTGCACGATTGATACCCTAAAGTAAAATACTTCAACCTTTTTATTTTCATGATTTTTTATATACTTCCTTTTATTTTTAAAAGTCACACGAAAAATTCTTAACATTTACATATATACATCTTGTATTTTAAAAAAAATATTACACATAAATTCAATTAAGTACAATAAACTTAAAATTAATTAATAGAATGTTAGTCTATCATTGATAATTTTAAAATGATATTTCTATCTATAATTTTATCAATGTTACTTATAATATTAAATAACTTTTTCTTTAAATAACATTTTTATCTTTAAATTTATACTTTTAATGACATTTTTATGCTTAATTTCATCAATATTATAAGTAATATTGATAAAATTAAGGATAAAAATATTATTTCAAGGTTATTAATGGTTAATTTATGGCTCTGTTAGTCAATTTTTAGTTTATTGTGCTTAATTAAACTTATTTTTAATTTTTTTAAATACAAATGATATTTATGTAAGTATTAAAGAAATTTTGTGTAGTTTTTAAAAATAGATTGATGTATATAAAAAAACAAATGAATAGAATAGATATTAGAGTATTTTACTCAAAAGATAAACAAAAACTAGAGTTTTGAATGATCAAGGAAAAACATTTCGGGTAAGTTTGAAAAAATAAAATCAAAAGACTAAAATAATAATCATAATTTAGATTGATATATAAAGAGCAAAGGAATATATTTTTTGGTACATAAATAAAGAAAAAAAAGCTTAAAATGACATTTTTATCCATAATTTTATTAGTGTTACTTATAATATTAAATAATTTTTGCTTTAAATAATATTTCTACCTTTAAATTTATATTTTAATGACATTTTAACGCTTAATTTCATCAATATTAGAAGTAATATTGATAAAAAAAATTTAAGGATAGAAATGTAATTTTAAGGTTATTAATAGTTGACTAATGACTCTATTAATCAATTTTAATTTTATTATGTTTAATTAGATTTATTTTTAATATTTTTTTCAAAATACAAGAGGTATTTTTGTAAGTATAAAAAAATTTGTGTAATTTTTGAAAATAGATTGGGGTATATGAAAAGTCAGATAAATAAAAGAGATATTAGAGTATTTTACTCAAAAGATAAACAAAAATTTGCGAAAGATTGAGGAAAAACATTTAGGGTAAGTTTGGAAAATAAAATGAAAAAGACTAAAATAATGATCATAGTTCAGCTAAAAAAATAATGATCATAATTTAAATTGATATATAAAGAGTAAAGAAAAGTATTTTTTGGTACATAAAAAAAGAATAAAAAAGGAAGAAAAATATTTTAGTGAGAGTAGGTGGAGTGCAATTTATGAAAAACATTCAAGTTAATTCATCACAAAACTCAAGTTTTAATAGACAAGAAAATAATGTTGTGTTTAACGTTAGGAGGAAAATAAGTTATGTGTTGGCTTAAACTTTCCATGATTCTTGGCCATCAGAAACCTTTTTAACAACATATATTTACCCAGATTTTTGTGCAATTTTCATTAATAAAAATTTGCATGCTATGCATATATATATGATAACTAAATTTAACTTATTGTCTAGTGATGAGGCTTTCTGCACATAGAAGTCATGAAGATTTGCTTACCGGACCAACTAATCTCCAACAATTCAATGAAGTGTGAATACGATATTAGATAATAGAATAAATAAATTTATAATAACAGTGTATCAAAATTAAATTTTTAAAATGAATATAGTGATTTTAATAACAACTCATATTTTTATTGATTTCATAAATAAATTAACTCTATTAAAGTGTATAAGTTTGATATCCTGTTTTTTTCATTTTGAGATTTAATGTCAATATAATTTTATTTATTTTGTTTTTAATTTCAGTTTTATAACTTTTTCCAGCGTATATATAATTCAACATGAATTGCCCTATAAAAGTAATGTACTAGTGGGATATTTCTTCTTACATGAATCATGAGGTTTGTTCCTCAGTATATTACTTTAAAGGAAAAAAAATTAAATAAAATGTCATCATTAGCATGAGTTTATGTTTCTTCAAGATATTCCTATTAGAATAAGGTGTTTTCTTAATTCATAAGTCAATGACATGTAATTGAACAATTATTCAATATAAAATATCTTTTCTAACCAATGGAATCGATTATTTTCTTAAATCTAAAAAATCTTTAATAGCATGTGTACGAGGCTGTCATATTTGAGCACGGTAGCAACATGCCTTTGTCTCTGGGTCTACAAAAATCGATATTGGGGCTCGGGCAGTACGATTGTAGGTTGGGTTGAATTGGTTCAGTATTACTTTTAGACTTAATTTATATAAGAAATTTTTTTCTTTGATCTGATTCGATCTATCTAATTAAAAGATTTTTTTTACTCGACTCAATCCAACTTGACTCACTTAAAAGTGGAGTGGATTGAGTTCAACTCGTGGGTCTAATATTAAAAAAATATATATATATATAAAATTTAATAAATTAACATCATAAGTTTTAATATTAAATAAATTAAACACTATAAATCAATAAGTACATAACAAATTAACAATTAATAAGTCTTACTAAGTTTTAAATAAATTAAACAAAATTAGTCATAACTTAAATAACAAATTAGTCTAACCAATCAAAGTCAGTGTCATCACGCATGTCATATGAATTATGGACAACATAATTATTGAATTCACTCTCTATTTTATTCATATACTCTTTATCATCTAAACGATGCATTAATTTTTTAACACAATGGTCACTTAGATGCATCGAGAGTCTTATGAACTTATTTTCTTTGTTCACTTTGAAAGTAACATCACAATGCCTACAATTAAACTTGATTAGAATAACACAAAAATGAAGAGAAAGCATCCTAAAATGCCATCATAGGTATTTAGCATCCATGGACATCTCATATAACTCTGCACTATGGCGTGCCCTCCTTTCCTCCTTGGTCTGCACAATCAACAAGACAATTGTCAAATTACAAACAAATTTAAACTCAAAATGAAATAATAAGTTCATAAGAATTAGAAAGCCAACCATTAAACCGCAAACAACTAAAAGAATCAATGTTTAAGATCCATAATTTCGTTTCTAATAGCTAACATATCTAACATACCAAAAAAGTATTAACAATTAGTAATAGACAATTAGTAATTCATTAAACAAATTGAATGAGTTCTATATAACACACTACCAGCTCCAAGCTTCTCAATATCATCCATCTGAATTCATAAATCTATGGGTTTCTTAGGAGTCCTCAACCAATTTTGAGCACAAATCAATGCCTCAACAATGGTAGGTTGCAAAGAATTACAAAAAGGATTAAGAACTCGCCCTCCAGTTCTAAATGTTGACTCAGATGAAATTGTAGAAACAGGAATTGCTAAGATATCCTTAGCAATGAATGAAAGAACATGATATTTCTTGGTCTTTTCTCTCCACCATGTAAAAATATCAAAGTCATCAACATCATCCTCCTCGTACCTCTCAAGCTCATTCTTTTTTACCGCATGTTGCTTTTTCTTCACTTTAAATTTAAACTCGGATTTATAATTATCATTATCATATTCAATATCATCATCATATGTAGAGGAAGAAACATCAGATGACATGCAACTAAAATCACTAGCATCAAGAGGAACAGGATGCATTTGTTGATAATGTTTAAACAATGTTCTCATAACATCGTCCAACCTCTTCATAATTTTCACACTCAATTCTAAGTCATACATCTTTTCTAAGCAAAACTCAACATAATCCATTTTATATCTTGGATCAATGACAATAGCCACAAGCAATAAGTAATTTAGATGACCATCAATGTCATCCCAATATTTATCTCACTTCATTTTCATGGAAATGGTCATCTCCTTCAAAATTAGATTATTCCATCTAATCCACTTCTTTATAAACTTATTGATGTCACACAATTTATGAAAGAAAGTATTTGAAGTAACATGCAATGATCCAAAAAAAGTAAGAGTAGCATCATAAAAAACCTTCAAAAATTTAATAATAGGAGTGAGTATTACAGATTGGAGGTGAGTGGAAACTGATTTTACAAAAAAAAAAAAGGTCGTGGGTGGGTTGGGTTGTGCGGGTTGAAAATGTCTCAACCCGTTACCCGACCCACACACTGTGGGTTGAACATTTTTCAACCTGACCCGACCCCGCGAACCCAACCCAACTTGTATTTTATGGGTTAAGTTGGATCGAACCCGCGAGTTCGTGGGTCAACCCGACCCGCTGGACACCCCTAAATACAACAACAAATTGCACAGCATCAGGCTCGACGAGATTGGACTCAAAATTCTGTATCTTGCCCTTACAAATAGGCATGTTAATGATGTCATTATGAATTTGTCTACTCATTTGCAAGTAGTTCGAGTAAGAGCTATGAAGGGGCTGACAAATGAAGGACGACAACATTCTGGTATTAATGTGATGACTTCACATGTATGGGACGTCAGGTGATTCTTTTATACTGAAACTTCTTATTATTGATCATGTTCATCTTATTAATGAAGATAGAGGAGCAGTCGTTGAAAGAATGATAGCTAAAATAGATACCAATTTGATGAAAGTTGGTTTGTTTTTATGCAAATGTGCCTAACTTACAAGATATATATTACACATTTTTTAGGATTTAAAAATCAGCTGCGGTTTTTCTTGATGATATTTGTCCATTTCGTTATATTGGTATATTAGATTGGAAACCATTTCCGAGGTTCATGTTGACGTATGAGAAGTAGTTGGGAGTTTGATGCATGCAACTTTCATTTAAATTCAATTTTAGCAAAAAATAAGGGTTAATATGCATTGTGTAACATCCTAATACCAATATCTCAGTATATCCAACATACAAAGAGATACTTAGCATTACAATGTCACTACATACATACTAATCATATATTATATCCATAATGTTCATTGAAAACATTATAGAGAGCCATATGAAATGTGAAAATACAATATTTATGCCATAATACATTAAAAGTATATTTACATCATTAGCCTTAGTAAAAGCTTGAAGTAATGCATAAGCTTGTACATCTTAAAAAGAAATACTAATAAGTACAACAGTTTGAAACATGACATAAACTAATCCTTAGCTTCTTTCTTTTTCTTACCCTTGGAAGAAGTTTCACCTGGAATTACATGATACACAGTGGGGTGAGAAACTATAATCTTAGTATGAGTAATCAAACCAGTCATATATATAACATATATACACATAATCTCATCAACTACTAAGGAAATATGTTTAAAACATCTACAAGGTATAATCATAAAATTAGATAAACCAAGTTAATACTCATCTCATACATACATACTTAGTTCAACTTAGAACAAGATGTTAAACTTAGGAATAATGGTTTCTTGTGTTATCTTGTAGCAAGTAAAGGTATCTCCTCACACTACACAAATATCCTAGCACATGAGAATTTCAGTCTAAATCCTGATTCCGAAGAACCTTATAGATCCCTACTATTCTTTTCTGGCCTTGTCATTATCAATTTATCAGGGTTATGTCCTTCCTCCATTGAGTCTATCAGACACCCTTTCGATTGCTTCTGGCCTTCATGAATACTATCAAAGGATACTCACAAAATCAACACTACCAAGTTTTCCTATACATACTAGGTATAATTCTCTTCTTGAAAACTATCCCTATTTGTACTTTAACATATTTTAGGAAATATATATTAATGGTTTCATATAACCAAGAACTTGAAAACGTCAAAAATAATATTTTTTGGAAATTCTAGCCTCAGACACGGGCCATGTCACATTACACGGCATTCCCCGTGTCTTTAGACATGGGCCGTGTCTAGTTACACAGCTTACCTCATGTCTTACTTTGTGAACTCTGTTCACGAGAACTCCTAGCAAAGAGAGACACGGCCCACCCCGTGTCTTCGGACACGGGCCGTGTTGCCCAACCAGAAGCCTTGTATCAACTCTGCAGAACGTGGTACTGTTTCATTAGTTATTTTCTTGGATTTTAGTCATTTCAATCCAGTTTATAAGTAATTCTAAGACCCTAATCAGCTTTCAAACACATAAGAATCATTAATCACTAACTTAAACTTCTTAATTTAGACCAGAACACCAAAATCTCTTATAGGGTGACCTAAACCCCTCTTTGAGATTTCAAAGGATCAAATGAGATATTCAAAACTTCTAACTTCTATTAAAGTTATGAACAAGTCATAAAAGATCAAAGAAACTTAAACATGCAATCAAAACACATCAAATATCTCTAGAACTCAATTTGGCCTATTATGCACCTTAAGTACATTTATGGTGTAAATAGAAAAAGGAGATGAAGATGAGCAAAGAACCCCTACCTTTGGAGTTGTGTTGAAGAGTCAAGCTTTGGCTTTCCCTTTAGACTTCCTCTTTCTCTTCTCTTCCTCTTTGGTCTTCCTTTCCTCTTCTTTCTCTTCTCTTCTCACATTTTCTACTAAATGAAATAGTTTGGCCGTGAGAAAATCCTTATAAAAAGGGAATTTATGACTCATATGGCCTTAGGCCAAAACTGATAAAATCTAATTTGCTAAAAACACTCAGATTTAGCTAAATCTAGATTTTCAACTTCTAACAACTTTAAAATAAATACTGAAACTCATATAAAAAGTCATTTCAACATTATCTGATATTTTCATATCTGCTATTAGTCAAATAAGTTATAATTAGACAACTAGTATGCTTCAAAATATCAAATTAGCTCAGTTTACGTTGAAACTTTAACCATAACTTATTCTTCATAATTGTGACCTAAAAATAAATTATCCATATTTATTTTCCTCTCCTAAGTAATTTATGCTATTATCTAAGTCATTTTTAAGCTATTTTTCATAGTCTGGTTTGTAACTAAGTACCTAAACTAACTCAGATTGTCACAAAATTAAACATACATGCTAAACAAGTCATATGCTCCCCTTTTAACATATAACAAGTCTAACATGTCATTTAGTGTATTACATTTCTCCCCTCTTTTTTAAAATTTTGACCTCAAAATTGCTCACCTGAAAGGAATAAATCTGGGTAGTCTTGTTGCATATGGGACTCTAACTCCCAAGTAGCTTCCTCGGTATCATTGCCACCCCATATAACCTTCACCATAGGAATCTGCTTACCTCAAAGCTCTTTGACTTCTCTGTCCACGATCCTTATCGGATGTATACCATAAGACGAATCATCTCTTAACTGTACAGATTCATGTTCTATGATATGCAGTGGATCTAGATTATACTTTCTCAACTGAGATACATGAAAAACATCATGAAGGTTAGACAAACTGGGAGGAAGGGCTATCTGGTAAGATACAGGTCCAACTTTCTTCAGAATTTGGTAGGGACCAAGAAAACAAGGATTTAACTTTCGGGTTTTTAATGCTCTACTAATCCCTGTTGTAGGAGTAACTCTTAAGAATACATGATCTCCCTCATTAAACTCGAGAGGTCTCCTTTTCTTATCAACATAACTTTTCTGCCGACTTTGAGCAGAAACTAACCTATCCTTTTATTATCTTGATTTGTTCTGTGGTCTGCTAAACCAACTCTAAACCTAGTATGGTTCTCTCACCTACTTCATACTAACATACAGGTGATCTGTATTTTCTTTCATACAAAGCCTTATAAGGTGTCATACCTATACTAGAATAGTAACTATTATTATAAGCAAACTCTGCTAAAGTTAAGAACTGGTCCCAACTACCCTGTTGTTCTAAAACACATGCTTTAAGCATATCTTCAAGGGTTTGGGTAGTCCTCTCTGTTTGTCTATCTGTTTGTGGGTGATAAGTTGTACTAAGGCTTAACTTAGTCCCAAAAACTTCTTGCAAGGCTTTCCAGAATCTATATGTAAATCTAAAATCTCTATCTGAAACTATACTCATGGGAACTCCGTGCAACTTAACTATCTCCTTTAGATAAAGTTGAGTTAATCGTTCTGAAGGATAGCTAGCTTTCATTGGCAAAGAGTGGGCAGATTTGGTTAATCTATCTACTATAACCCCAACAACATCAAAACTTTACTGGGTTCTGGGTAGACCCGTTACAAAATCCATAGAAATCTTCTCCTATTTTCACTCTGGGATTCCTAAAGATTGTAAAGGTCTTGCTGGCTTGTGGTGTTCAATTTTCACCTTTAGACAAACTAAACACCTTGCGACATACTCAACTATATCTTTTTTCATTCCAGACCACCAAAATATTCTCTTCAGATCTTAGTACATCTTAGTGGTTTCGAGATAGATGGTATACTTACTACTGTGAGCTTCTTCTAGAATCCTATTTTTGACCTTTGACTCTCTTGAAATACAAAGCCTGTCTCTAAACTTTATCATTCCATCATCAGTTATATCAAAATCCTTTATGGTTCTTAAAAAGATTTACTCACTAATATCTATTAGAGCTTCATCCTCCTTTTAAGCTTTTAAAATCTGAGCCCTTAGGTCATTTACTATGTCCATTCTACTCACGAAGAGACTCTGTGGCAACATAGTCACCGCTAAACTTAAATCTCTGAAACTCTTGAGAAGTTTACTCTCTTGGATCATCATTTGAGACACATGTAGGGATTTCTTACTCAATGCATCAGCCACTACATTGGCCTTACCTGGATAATACTTTAACTCAAAATTATAATCCTTTAAGAACTCTGATGCGTGAGGATATAGTGATTAAAATTCAGATAAAATTCAGTTGCCAGGCCCACCAGAAAATAAAAACCTTACAACTAGTTGTAGTTAGTAAGGGTCGATCCACAGAGAACCAATTCAATTAATACTATTAAACAATTCCCAATTTAAACTCTAATTAACAGTAAACAGTAAATAGGGGGTTTTGGAGTTTTGATGAACAATGAACAGTTTCAAAGACAATAACAATAAATAAACTGAAAACAACAATATAAGAAAATTGGTTAAGAGATTGAATCCACCACTAGATTTATATGATGATGTAAATCCACATATCTTTTTATTTCAACATGCTCAATTATGTTTTTATGCAATTGTGAGAGTAAATCTCTATTTTCCTTACGTGTTGGCCAATTTAGCAACCGCTCAAATCAACTCCTAATCACTGATTAGTCATAAAGCAACCGCTCTTACAACTATCCAACAATTACATTAAGATTTAGAAAACCAATCACACTAAGATCTAATCACACACCGGGATTAAATTACTTAGAACATATATTTCTCTAGATCTATTACATGTAATCGCATAATAAACCCAGATCTACCACTTTTATAACTGGCAAATAGCACAAAGATAATTATACTCACGTGAACATCATACATTCCACTAGATCTATTACCGCAACCGCGCATAATAAACCCAGATCTACCACTTTGAAAGTGGGAACAAGTATAAAAACCTTCATACCAACAATAGATTCAGAAATATATGAATAAAAACATAACTGTGTTGAAATAATCAAATATTCAAAGTTTACAACATCAATACTAGCGGTTTCATCACCCCCTTAACCAAGGGAGGTTTAGTTACACATAACTAGAAGGAAATAATAAGAAAAACTGAGAGAAATGAAGGAGAGTCCAACCCCCTACATGATAACCAATGGTGCCCTTTTATAGAAGTCTAGGGTAACAAAATGACAAAGGTGAGTGGATGGATGAGTGGGTTAGTGGAGTGGAGTGGTTGAGTGGATTGGTTGAGTGGATGAGTGGATGAGTGGGTTGGTTTGAGTGGAGTGGATTAAATATTGGTTGAGTGGGTTAGTTGAGTGGATGAGTGATTTGGTTGAGTGGATGAGTGAAGTGGTTGAGTGGTTGAGTGGATGAGTGGAGTGAGTGGGTTGGTTGAGTGGATGAGTGGAGTGATTTGGTTGAGTGGAGTGATTTGGTTGAGTGCGAAAATCTTGTGTCTGACTTGGAAGCCAAAAACAACCAATTATACTTCAGATTCATGAAAAGTACTCTTCATGAAAGTTGTAAATCTTTGTCCTGGCTATAACATGCATATCTGGATCATCCAATTTTGCTTCCTACAGCCCAAGATATGACCCAAATACCATGGGTTACTCAAACCCAACTTCAGCACCTCTGTTCCGACTTGCAAGCCCAAAATGACCCATTAGACTTCATTATTTCAAAATGTGTTCTTCACGAAAGTTGTTTATTTGGGTCTTGACTATCATCTATCCAAATTTCAGCCCATCCCCATTATTACATCTTGACATATGATTTTATGAGTGCACACCGTTCGGATTCTAGTGACAGAACCCGTATTCTGACTTCCATGTAAACTTAGGTCCTTTAGACATCTGTTTAGGACTTTGAGCTCTTCATCAAAGTTGTAGAGCTTCCTCTTAGCTTTCCTACAAGATAAAATTCATGATTGTCAGATATCAGGAACTCAAGTTATGATCAAAATACAGAAACAGTGTAAAATCTCAATAATGCTGAAAATATTCAATTAGGACCAATTTGAGCTCAAACTCACAAAATCATACCAAATTCAATCAATTAAGAATATGGAGAGTGTAAATGACTAAACATAAGAGTTTCTTAATAAATAAAATATGTGATTATCAAATTCCCCCACACTTAGCTTTTTGCACTCCTGGGCAAAACTCAAGACCAAAACAAGGACATAAGAGATTAACAAAATTTTAAATTCCAACGACATTCAAGAGCCCAAAATTTTACAATCAAGAAGAACAACCAAAGGTTCAAGGGATCAAAACATTCATGAGTTAACAATTCCCCACATCTCAAACCAACAAGCAAGGTATCTTCAATATGAATCGAGAATGATAGATCTTCACAAGATTCCCTCTCAATCTCTCAAGTGTTTAAAAGGTAGGTATTTCACTCAATTCAACCATGAAAATTGCACTACCATAAGCTTGCTTATCTTCTACTTCTCCACTACTCAAAACACATGCACACACAAATCATGAGGACTTTATTCAAGGTTGTAGTGAGGTCAAGGTAACAGAAGAGGGTAAAATGGATATGAGAGGATAAATACCAAAGAGAATAAAAGTAAATGAGAGCTGAGTTCAAATAACAAACATAAAAGTTCATCCCAACTCTAATGTATAACCCTTTACATATTCATTTCTCAATCCTTTTTTTTTTTATATGAACATAACTATATACATACATTTTTTTTTTTTTTGTTTTTATTTTTATTTTTTATTTTTTTAGGCACTCTTTCCTTTTTTCAACAACCATTTTGTACACACACCCCCACACTTGTTCAAAAACTCATCCATTAACAAAGCTAATATTCTTTTATTCCCTAAGGTAAAATAAGAACACGATTTTTCATTTAAGGCACATAATGAGCTAGAAACAAGGAATGGTCAAATAAGCTCAAAGGGGTTAAGCAAAGGAAAATATACACGGTTGACAGAATCGAGAGAATTTCCAAGAAGTCAAAAGAGTGCTTGATATCATATTGAAAACAAGGTTGGCTATTTGGTTAAACTAGCTAATTAAGAAAGAGGGTCTCAATCATGTTCATGCATGCAAGTGAAATGTAGCTTCAAAAAGAATCAAAGCAAGTTCTAGAGTGGTCATTAACATGAGTGAAAATCACACAAGAAAGAAGAGAATGGCATAAATGTTGAATCCATCCATTAGGCTCAAAATCTCACAAGGTATGCATCCATCAAACTCAATTCATCAATTTAATCATCCATCATCAAGCATATCAGTTCAAGAAGGGAGAAAAGTTATTCAATCATGCAATGAAACTTTTTTTTTTAAATTAATTTTTTTTTTTGAAATGAAAATTTATAAAATTTCTCCCCCACACTTAAACTGAGCATTGTCCTCAATGCTACACACATCCAGAAAAGAAAACAAGCAAAAACGGTTATACCACAATCGAAAGCGAAAACAAATCCATCAGTAAATCAAAAGTGCAAATCCCAAATGTACACAATACAAGACAATGAAAACTGAAAACTAGGGGTACATTTACTCATCATTCTTGAGGAAAGTAAAAAATCTACGAAGTTCATAAGGCACAAGTTCATATGAATGCGTCTCAAGAGTATAACTCTTTACTCAGGCCATCCATCAAGAATTCAAAATTTAACTTCTCAATTAAATGAAATCATTCCCAAAGAACATGGTTCAGTAATCAGAAGATCAAAGCAATAATTTACAAATGAACTAATTCTTAGTTTCGCTTAGTTTCCACTGTATTTAATCCACACAAATATCAAACAAACAATCCATGCAAACACACAATTAATCAAACCAAACACAAGGTTTTTTTTTTTTTTTAAGATTCAAATGCTTACAACCAACAAACAGAGAAAAACATAATATAAGAAACTAATAAAAACGCAAAATAAAAAGGGATAAAGAGAGCAAATCTGATTGGGTTGCCTCCCAATGAGTGCTTAGTTTATTGTCCTCAGCCTGACATGATGATACTTTCAATGCTCCTCATATTGTGGAAGGATGAGGTTCATCACTTCCATCTCTGCACTGTCAGGAGGTTCATGATAAGGTTTGAGACGATGACCATTAACCTTAAATACTTTGCCTGAAATTTCACTCCTGATCTCAACTGCACCAAAAGGAAAAACATTAGTTACCACAAACGGTCCAATCCACTTAGAACGCAGTTTACCTGGAAACAATTTGAGTCTTGATTGGAATAGTAAAACTTTTTGCCCTCTGTGAAATTTCTTTCTGGAAATCAACTGGTCATGGAATGCCTTAGCTTTAGTCTTATAAATCAGGGCATTCTCGAAGGCCTCATTTCTTAATTCTTCCAGTTCTTGTAACTGGAATTTCCTTTGCTTTCCAGCTCCTTCCAATTCCATATTTACTTGTTTAATGGCCCAGTAAGAGCGATGTTGCAACTCAACGGGTAAATGACAGGGCTTTCCATACACCAACCGAAATGGTGACATGCCAATGGGAGTCTTATAGGCAGTCCTATAAGCCCATAAAGCGTCGTCAAGTCGAGTGCTCCAATCCTTTCTTGATGGATTCACTGTCTTTTCAAGGATTGACTTAATCTCCTATTGGACACTTCAGTTGCCCATTTGTCTGTGGATGGTAAGGAGTGGAGATTTTGTGCATAACTCCATATCTTTTCAATAGAGCATCAAAGGTTCTCATTGCAAAAATGAGTCCCTTGGTCACCGATGATAGCCCTTGAGTCCCGAACCTGGAGAAAATATGTGTTCTAACAAAATCTGCAATGCTTTAGAATCATCAGATCGGGTGGCTTTTGCTTCCACCCATTTAGACACATAATCAACAGATAAAAGAATGTATGTGAAATCAAATGAGGGAGGGAATGGTCCCATGAAATCAATACCCCACACATCAAAGACTTCCACAAAAATGATCGGAGTCTGAGGCATTTGATTACGAGGACCAATATTACCTGTTCTCTCGACAATGGTCACAAGACTTACGAAGTTGTAAGCGTCTTTGAAAATTGAAGGCCAATAAAAACCACATGTCAAGCACTTTATTGGCGTCCTTTCTCCAAAGTGTCCTCCACATGCATAGGTGTGGCAAAAGGAGAGGATGGAGTGTGTCTCGAATCGGAATGCACCTCCTAATGACTTGATCTCGCACAATGCTTCCATAAGTACGGTCATCCCGGATATAGTATTTACAATCCTCCTTAATTTATCTCTTTGGGCCTTGTTCAAACCCTCCGGAAAGTCCTTAGTAACTAGGTAGTTAACAATGTCAGCATACCAAGGGATTATGGTGTTGACAACCATCAAATATTCATCCGGAAAAGTCTCCATGATAGGCATTTCTTCCTCTTCAGTTACCAATCTACTCAAGTGATCGGCCACCAAGTTTTCGCTCCCTTTCTTGTCTTTAATCTCCAAGTCAAATTCCTGGAGCAATAAAATCCATCGGAGCAATCTAGGCTTTGCTTCTTTCTTTGTTAGAAGATACTTCAAGGCTGCATGATCTGAAAACACAATCACTTTAGAACCAATTAGATATGATCTAAATTTTTCTAAAGCAAATACAACAGCTAGAAGTTCCTTTTCTGTGGTTGAGTAATTAAGTTGAGCATCATTTAGAGTCCTTGATGCATAGTAAATGGCATAAGGAACTCTATCAACTCGTTGTCCCAAGACAGCTCCTACTGCAAAGTCACTGGCATCACACATTAGTTCAAAAGGTAACTCCCAGTTGGGTGGCTCGATGATAGGCAATGCTTAACAACTTCTTGAGTTTATTGAAAGCTTCCATACATTTCTCATCAAAGTTAAAATTAACATCTTTTTGAAGAAGTCTCAAAGGGGCAATGAGACTTTAGAAAAGTCTTTAATGAATCTCCCAGGTAGAAACCCGCATGACCAATAAAAGAACGAATCTCCCGCACACTAGTGGGTGGTGGCAAAGAATGCATGAGTTCTACCTTAGCTTTATCTACTTCAATTCCCCTAGCAGAAATTACATGACCTAACACAATACCTTCATTCACCATGAAATGACATTTTTCCCAATTCAGTACCAGGTTAGTGTCAATGCATCTTTTAAGCACCAAAGTTAAATGTTCCAAACAATTTTCAAAATCATTTCCAAAGACACTAAAGTCATCCATAAAAACCTCAATGATGTTTTCAATGTAATCAAAAAATAAACTCATCATGCATCTTTGGAAAGTTCCTGGTGCATTGCAGAGTCCAAAAGGCATTCGCCTATATGCAAAGGTACCAAATGGACAAGTGAATGTAGTCTTGTCTTGGTCTTCTAGAGCTATGGCAATCTGATTGTAACCTGAAAAACCATCCAGAAAATAATAATAAGAATGACCAGCTAATCTTTCTAATATTTGATCAATGAAAGGTAAAGGAAAGTGGTCTTTTCTCGTGACGGCATTCAACTTCCTGTAATCAATACAAACATGCCACCCTGTCTGTAACCTAGTGGGAATAAGCTCATTTTCAGCATTTCTTACCACAGTAATTCCAGATTTCTTTGGTACTACCTGGACTGGGGCTTACCCACTTGTTGTCAAAAATGGGGTAGATCACCCCCACACTTAGGAGCTTCAGTATTTCCTTTTTCACAACCTCCATCATGGGAGGATTCAATCTCCGCTGAGGGTCTCTCACAGGTTTAGTATCCTCCTCCATTAATATCTTGTGCATACAAATGGAGGGACTAATACCCTTGATATCAGCTATTGACCAACCAATGACTGTCTTATGTTCCTGTAAAACAGCTACCAGTTTCTCTTCTTGCTCTTGGGTTAGTGACTTTGCAATTATTACTGGAAGGGTGTCCTTCTCCCCCAGAAGATGTATTTAAGATGATCGGCAAAGGCTTTAAGTTCCAATTCAGTGCCCGCACAACGTAGGTTGAGGTATATCGGTAGTAACGGGTAAATCAACAAAAGTTACCTCGTGCTCTTCTCGGAGTGGAAGAGAGCTCTTGTAAGGCAAAGAACAATTTCATCAATGTCTTCACTCCATGGCTCTTCTTCACTCTTTTTCTTTTCCTCCCGTACATCTAAGCTATGAGTTAGAATTGTATCAAGAGCATCAAAATGGTTAGTATCAAAAGTCAGTAAATTAAAGAATCAAAAGGATCAAAAGAATCAATTAAACAAGCAGAGTGCACATCACTTGGGTATCTCATAGCTTCAAAAATATTGAATCTAATTAATTCCCCATCAAATTCCATTGTTAGAGTTCCTGAGTGCACATCAATTTTTGTCCGTGTAGTCTTTAAAAATGGTCTTCCTAGCAAGATAGGAGCAGATTTGGGAGACTCATCCTCTTCCATGTCCAAAACATAGAAGTCTGTCGGAAACACTAATTCATTCACCTGCACCAAAACATCTTTAACCACACCCTTAGGGTATGCATTAGATCTATCAGCCAATTGAATAACAACACTAGTAGGTTCCAAAGGACCCAAGTATAAAGATGCATAAATAGAATATGGCATGACATTTATAGATGCACCTAAATCAAGCATTGCCCTTTCAAACCTTGTGTTACCTATAGTGCATGGAATGGTGAATGTGCCAGGGTCCTTACATTTGGTTGGGAGTTTCTTTTTAATTACAGCTGAAACATTTTCTCCCACTTGGACCTTTTCATTCCCTTTTAACTTCCTCTTGTTAGTGCATAATTCTTTCAAAATTTTTGCATATCTAGGTACCTGCTTAATGGCATCTAACAAAGGGATATTAACCTCTACCTTCCTAAAAGTCTCAAGTATTTCTTTTTCTGCTTCTTCTTTCTTGGTTTTAACCAACCTATTAGGAAAAGGAGCTTTAGTAACATATTTAGGAAGGGGTTCAGAAATACTTACCTTAGGGGCTTTGGAAGTTTGCCCCTTATCATCTGCTTCTTTGGGTGGTTCATCTTTCTCTTGAGTGATTGGTGGAGGAGATGTAGGCTCATCCATCGTCTTTCCGCTTCTCAACGTCGCAGCACTAGCATTTTCCCTAGGATTTACTTCTGGCTGTGAGGGTAGTTTTCCTGAAGCTTGGCTTTGAAACTTGTTGAATTACGTGGCAAAATGCCCTATATCGGATTCTCGCAAGTTATTGATTGCGATCCTTGTTTCTTGTCGGAATCAGTAAAGCATCGAGCCAATTGTTTCACTAGCTCCTCTAGTGAAGGTTCGATTGCTTAGGATCTTGAACTTGTTCTTGTCTCTCGAGGGAAATGTGCTTGCCTTTGTTGGAATCCCGGAGGTCCATAAGTGGAGGTTGATTTTGAGGTTGCTTTGCATAGCTAAAATTAGGATGATCCCTCCAACTCGAATTATATGTGTTTGAGTAGGGGTTATAATTTTTTGAAAGTCCAAAGATATCCCCCTCGTTGCTCTTACCCTCCTCATTTGTGTCCTCTTGGAGAGTGGGACACATATCGTGGGATGTCCAGATGAACAACAGATCCCACAAGCATGAACCGGTGCTTTGCTTCGTATCCATTAACTCGCCGAACTATAGCATCAATTGAGTCATTTGTTCTTTGTACGTAGTTGTCTCTACTTCTTTCACTCGCTCTTACTCCAAAGGTGTCATTTCTAGAGTAGAATTATTGAGTATTGGCGTACCATTCTTGAGATCAAGTTTCTAGCTTCTTGAGGAGTTTTATCAACCAATGCTCCTCCGCTAGCAAAGATCAATCATGTTGCGATCCATCACTTGCAAGCCTTCATAGAAATACTTGAATTAAGAGTCGCTCACTTATTTGATGATGAGGGCAACTGAAACATAGCTTCTTAAATCTCTCCCAGTAGTCATGGAGTGATTCTCCATGCCTTTGTTGAATACCACAGATTTCTTTTCTGATTGTTGCAGCTTTTGAGGCAGGGAAGTATCTGTCTAGGAAAGTTCGGGTCATGTCCTGCCATGATTGGATGGATCCGGGTGGCAAGTAGTAAAGCCACTCTTTTGCTGAGTCTTTCAATGAGAATGGAAAGGCTCTCAATTTGACTTGCTCTACATGAATTCCTGCAGGCTTCATGCTAGAACATACCACATGAATTTCCTTCAAGTGCTTGTTGGGGTCCTCTCCGGGTAATCCATTGAAAGATGGCAAGAGATGGATTAAACCTGATTTCAATTCAAATGCCTCTTCATTTTCAAGAATGTCTGTGTACAGGTTGTTGATCTAGATCCGAGCACTCAATGCCCTTAAAGTGTTTTCTGCCATTGTCACTTCTTCAGATATTTCAGATGGCTCAGATGTCTCTGAACTTGATAGATCAATGTAACGGGCAGCTTCAATGTCAGCAGGTGTGAAGTGGAAATTATCTGGATGGAAGGGAAATTGAGGATGTGAAGTGAGTTGATCAATATAGTTCCTCAAATTTAGCAATCCTTCGTTTACCCCTTCAATGGACATCAACACCTACAAAACACTCAGAAAGAAAGATTCAAAACTAAAAATAAAAATAAAAACAAAAATAAAAACAGAGTAAAAATAGGAAATAAATTAATAGTGTAATTGAAAAATTGGCTCGGCGCCAAAATTCTGATGCGTGAGGATATAGTGATTAAAATTCAGATAAAATTCAGTTGTCAGGCCCACCAGAAAATAAAAACCTTACAACTAGTTGTAGTTAGTAAGGGTCGATCCACAGAGAACCAATTCAATTAACACTATTAAACAATTCCCAATTTAAACTCTAATTAACAGTAAACAGTAAATAGGGGGGTTTTGGAGTTTTGATGAACAATGAACAGTTTCAAAGACAATAACAATAAATAAACTGAAAACAACAATATAAGAAAATTGGTTAAGAGATTGAATCCACCACTAGATTTATATGATGATGTAAATCCACATATCCTTTTATTTCAACATGCTCAATTATGTTTTTATGCAATTGTGAGAGTAAATCTCTGTTTTTCTTACGTGTTGGCCAATTTAGCAACCGCTCAAATTAACTCCTAATCACTGATTAGTCATAAAGCAACCGCTCTTACAACTATCCAACAATTGCATTAAGATTTAGAAAATCAATCACACTAAGATCTAATCACACACCGGGATTAAATTACTTAGAACATATATTTCTCTAGATCTATTACCGCAACCGCGCATAATAAACCCAGATCTACCACTTTTATAACTGGCAAATAGCACAAAGATAATTATACCCACATGAACATCATACATTCCACTAGATCTATTACCGCAACCGCGCATAATAAACCCAGATCTACCACTTTGAAAGTGGGAACAAGTATAAAAACCTTCATACCAACAATAGATTCAGAAATATATGAATAAAAATATAACTGTGTTGAAATAATCAAATATGCAAAGTTTACAACATCAATACTAGCGGTTTCATCACCCCCTTAACCAAAGGAGGTTTAGTTACACATAGCTAGAAGGAAATAACAAAAAAAACTTAGAGAAATGAAGGAGAGTCCAACCCCCTACATGATAACCAATGGCGCCCTTTTATAGAAGTCTAGGGTAACAAAATGACAAAGGTGAGTGGATGGATGAGTGGGTTAGTGGAGTGGAGTGGTTGAGTGGATTGGTTGAGTGGATGAGTGGATGAGTGGGTTGGTTTGAGTGGAGTGGATTAAATATTGGTTGAGTGGGTTAGTTGAGTGGATGAGTGGAGTGGTTGAGTGGATGAGTGATTTGGTTGAGTGGTTGAGTGGATGAGTGGAGTGAGTGGGTTGGTTGAGTGGATGAGTGGAGTGAGTGGAGTGATTTGGTTGAGTGTGAAAATCTTGTGTTTGACTTGGAAGCCAAAAACGACCGATTATACTTCAGATTCATGAAAAGTACTCTTTATGAAAGTTGTAGATCTTTGTCCTGGCTATAACATGCATATCTGGATCGTCCAATTTTGCTTCCTACAGCCCAAGATATGACCCAAATACCACGGGTTACTCAAACCCAACTTCAGCACCTCTGTTCCGACTTGCAAGCCCAAAATGACCCATTAGACTTTATTATTTCAAAATGTGTTCTTCATGAAAGTTGTTTATTTGGGTCTTGACTATCATCTATCCAAATTTCAGCCCATCCCCATTATTACAGCTTGACATATGATTTTATGAGTGCACACCATTTGGATTCTAGTGACAGAACCTGTATTCTGACTTCCATGTAAACTTAGGTCCTTTAGACATCTGTTTAGGACTTTGAGCTCTTCATAAAAGTTGTAGAGCTTCCTCTTAGATTTCCTACAAGATAAAATTCATGATTGTCAGATATCAGGAACTCAAGTTATGATCAAAATACAGAAACAGTGTAAAATCTCAATAATGCTGAAAATATTCAATTAGGACCAATTTGAGCTCAAACTCACAAAATCATACCAAATTCAATCAATTAAGAATATAGAGAGTGTAAATGACTAAACATAAGGGTTTCTTAATAAATAAAATATGTGATTATCAAACTCCATCCATCTTCTTTGCCTCATGTTCAGCTCCTTCTAATCAAACAAGTATTTTAAACTCTTATGATCATTGAACACTTCAAACTGGACTCCATAGAGATAATGCCTCCAAATCTTTAAGGAAAACACTACAGCAGCTAACTCCAAATCATGCGTATGGTAGTTCTCCTCATGTGACCTTAATTGCCTTGATGCATAGCCTACTACTCTTCTATTCTGCATCAGAACACACCCTAGTCCCATCTTTGAAGCATCACAAAAGACCTTAAAGTTCTCATGGGGATCTGGAATTACCAACATTGGCGTAGTAGTCAATCTCTTCTTTAATTCTTAAAAACTATTCTCACAGTCTTGAGTTCACTCAAAAGTACTACTCTTTCTAGTCAACCCAGTCAAAGGCAACACTAATTGAGAAAAACCCTTGATGAATCTTCTATAGTACTAGCCTAGGCGTATAAAACTCCTGATCTCTGTCACATTGGTGGGTCTCTCCCACTGCAACACTGCTTCTACCTTACTAGGGTCCATTGCAATTCCTCCATTATAAATAACATGGCCCAAAAACTGAACTTCCGTTAGCCAAAACTCACACTTAGACAATTTGACAAACAATTTCTTCTCTTTTAGGATTTCTAAAATAATCCTTACGTGCTGCTCATGCTCTTTCTTTGTCTTTGAATAGATAAGGATATTATCAATAAACACAACCATAAAACTGATCTAGGTAAAGTCTAAAAACTCTATTCATGTAATCCATAAACACTGCTAGAGTATTTGTCAACCTAAAGGACATCACAAGATACTCATAATGCCTATACCTAGTTCTAAAAGCGATCTTAGGGATATCCTTTCCCTTAACTCTTATTTGATGATACCCAGATCTAAGATCAATTTTGGAAAATACTAAAGCTCCTCTTAACTGATCCATCAGATCATCTATTCTAAGCAAAGAATACTTATTCTTAATGGTCACATTATTCAACTGTCTGTAGTCAATACACAACCGCATCGTACCATCTTTCTTCTTCACTAGCAACATTGGTGCTCCCCATGGAGAAACACTAGGCTATTGAATTTCTTATCTAATAACTCCTCTAACTGTTTCTTGAGTTCAGTCAACTCTAAAGCTGTCATCCTATAGGGTGCTATAGATATAGGTCCTGTACCCGGCACTAAATCTATAGTAAACTTTATTTCTTTCTCCAGTAGCAACTCAGCTATGTCATTTGAAAACACTTCAGGGTATTCCCTCACTACAGGTATATCGTTTAGGCTCTGCTCAACCTCTACATCTAATGAAGAAAGAAGAACATATCCTAGAGCTCATTCTACCAAACAGTGATTGACCTGATTAGCATTAAGATAGACAGATTCTGAAAAAAAAACTTTGGTAGAAACATCGGACAGAAAAACTAGGGTTTTATCTGAATAATTCAAAATCACATGATTAGATGACAACCAATTCATACCAAGAATAACATCTATGTCCACAAGGGGTAAACAAATAAGGTTTACAAGGAAAACTTTATCCTCGATTCTTATACAACAGTCAAGACACACTTTTGAGGTTATGACTGATTTACCGGTGGGTGTTGAAACAGATAAGTCATATGGTAACTCTGACATAGGAAAATCCAACATCCTTACACAATCATAAGAAACAAAGGAGTGAGATGCTTCTGAATCATACATGACATTTAAAAGATGATTATGAATTATGCCTTTACCTTGGATTAAGTCGGAAGACTGGGCCACCTCTGTCCCGCCTAGAGTGTAAACTTGCTCCTTAGCTAGCAGCTTTGGGGTAGGCACATCTTCCTTGTTCTGAGGACAATCTCTGGAGAAATGTCCTAGTTGCCCACATGTATAACACACAGACTGACCCGCAAAGCACTTGCCTCCATGAGTTTTTTCACACTCAGCGCATTGTGGTGCCTTAGGCCACTGCTTGCCTTTTCCTTTAGGGTTGCTTGCCTTAGAAGCACCTTGTTTGTTCTTGTTGTCATCTTTCTTTCTTTTTGGGACAACTTGTGCCCTTTCCTCTAACAAAGAGCTATTAACTTCTGACTCCACAATCCTACATTTGTTAACTAAAGCAAGAAAGTCTCTAATCTCCATCGGTCTCACCATAGCTCTAATTTCTGGTTTCAAAGCCAATTCAAACTTCAAACATCTTCATTTTTCACCCGCGTGATAACAGAAATAAGAAGAAAACTTTGCCAATTCATCATACTTAGCCACATAATGGCCTATGGACATGATTCCTTGTTTTAGCTCAATAAACTCTACTTCCTTGTCATCATGTAGAGTCTGAGGGAAAAACTTTTCCAAGAAAGCTATCTTGAAAACTTCCCATGACATTGGGGTTTCAACTGCTTTAAGTACCATTTTGGTACTTTTCCACCAATGCTCTGCCTCACCTTTCAGCATATATGAGGCAAAGATCAATTTTTGCTCTTCTGAGCAAACCATAGCATCGAAGATTTTCTCCATCTCCCTAATCCACTCCTCAGCCTTTGCTGGGTTGTACTCGCCTCTGTACGGTGGAGGATTCATCTGATAAAAAGCTGTCAAGTTTAGAAAATTTTGATTTCTTTCGACTTGAGTTGCCTCGTGCGAGTGACTTCTCGGTGGTGTAGGCTACTGAGATGAATTTGATTCCATTCTCTCAAGCATTCTATTCATAACATTGGTCATAGCCATAATGAATTCAGCCATATCTAGACCCTGTGGGGTTGAGCTCCCTGCTTCTCTAGATCGCCCGTTTGCTTCCATAGTCTTCTGTATACATAGAAACAACATATATTGAGTTGCAGTCTCAATATCATGTAACCATGCAATAGAATCTAAGAACAATCAATCTGAGGCAAATCATGCAATTCTATCATCACATTTAACATATGAAACAAGAAAAACACATTTCTAAGAAGGAACTCCTATATGCCTAAGCATAGTCAGTCCATACCCTGGCTCAATAGGATGAACTACTCTGATACCAAAATATAACATCCTAATATCAATATCTCCGTAATATCTGACATACAAAGAGATACTTAGCATTATAATGTCACTACATACATACTAATCATATACTATATCCATAATGTTCATTGGAAACACTATAGAGAGCCATATGAAATGTAGAAATACAATATTTATGCCATAATACATTAAAAGTATATTTACATCATTAGCCTTAGCAAATGCTTGAAGTAATACATAAGCTTGTATATCTCAAAAAGAAATACTAATAAATACAACAGTTTGAAACATGACATAAACTAATCCTTAGTTTCTTTCTTCTTCTTACCCTTGGAAGATGTTTCACCTAGAATTACATGATATACAGCAGGGTGAGAAACTATAATCTCAGTATGAATAATCAAACTAGTCATATATATAACATATATACACATAATCTCATCAACTACTAAGGAAATATGTTTAAAACATCTACAAGGTATAATCATAACATTAGATAAACAAGTTAATACTCATCTCATACATACATACTTAGTTCAACTTAGAACCAAGATGTTAAACTTAGGAATAATGATTTCTTGTGTTATCTTGTAGCAAGTAAAGGTATCTCCTCACACTACACAAATATCCTGGCACATGAGAAGTTCGGTCTAAATCTTTAATCTGAAGAACCTTATGGATCCCTACTATTCTCTTCTGGCCTTGGCATAATTGACTTATCAGAGTTATGTCCTTCCTCCATTGATTCTATCAGACACCCTTTCGATTGCTTTTGGCCTTCATGAATACTATCAAAGGATACTCACAAAATCAACACTACCAAGCTTTTCTATACATACTAGGTATAATTCTCTTCTTGAAAACTATCCATATTTGTACCTTAACATACTTTAAGAAACATATACTAATGATTCCATATAACTAATAACTTGAAAACGTCAAAAATGACATTTTTGGAAATTTTGGCCTCAGACACAGGTCATGTCACATTACACGGCCTTCCCCGTGTCTTGCTCTGTGAACTCTGTTCACGAGAACTCTTGGTAGAGAGAGACACGACCCACCCCGTGTCTTCGGACACGGGCCGTGTTGCCCAACCAGAAGCCCTGCATCAACTCTGCAGAACGTGGTACTGTTCCATTGGTTCTTTTCTTGGATTTTAGTCATTTCAATCCAGTTTATAAGTGATTCTAAGACCCCAATAAGTTATTAAACACATAAGAATCATTAATCACTAACTTAAACTTCTTAATTTGGATCAAAACACCAAAATTTCTTATAGTGTGACCTAAACCCCTCTTTGAGATTTCAAAGGATCAAATGAGATATTCAAAGCTTCTAACTTCTATTAAAGCTATGAACAAGTCATAAAACACCAAAGAAACTCAATCATACAATCAAAACACATCAAATATCTCTAGAACTCAATTTGACCTATTATGCACCTTAAGTGCATCTATGGTGTAAATAGAGAAAGGAGATGAAGATGAGCAAAGAACCCCTACCTTTGGAGCTGTGTTGAAAAGTCAAGCTTGGTTGGATCTTCAAGTTTTGGCTTTCCCTTTAAACTTCCTCTTTGGTCTTCCTTTCCTCTTCTTTCTCTTCTCTTCTCACGTTTTCTGTTTCTACTAAATGAAACAGTTTGGCCATGAGAAAATCCTTATAAAAGGGGAATTTAAGACTCATATGGCCTTAGGCCAAAACTGATAAAATCTGATCTACTAAAAATACTCAGATTTAGCTAAATTCAGATTTTCAGCTTCCAACAACTTTAAAATAAATACTGAGACTCATATAAAAAGTCGTTTCAACGTTATCTGATATTTTCATATATGCTACTAGTCAAACCAGCTATAATTAGACAACTAATATGCCTAAAAATGTCAAACGAGTTCAGTTTACCTTGAAACTTCAACCATAACTTATTTTTCATATTTGTAACCAGAAATAAATTATCGATATTTATTTTCCTCTCTTAAGTAATTTATGCTATTATCTGAATCATTTTAAGCTATTTTTCACAGTCTAGTTTGTAACTAAGTACCTAAACTAACTCAGATTGTTACAAAATTAAACATACATGCTAAACAAGTCATATGCTCCCTTTTTAACACATAATAAGTCTAACATGTCATTTAGAGTATTACACATTATGTTGATTACTTTTTATGATTAAATGACTTTTGCATGAGAGAACATGTAAGAGATATGAGTTATCATTTGTAGAGGTATTTACCTAACTATCATCTCTAACTTAAATTTATGTGAGCAATTTGTTAAAAAAAAATTCTTGGGCTTGGTTTTTTACAATAGGAAAGCCATGAAAATGAGTTTTGTTGTGCATCAAATCTACTGTCAAATAAGTTACATCATTAATTGTAAAGAAGTATATTGACATTTCTATTTTCAATATACTAATATTTGTATCCATAAATGTTCTTTATGTTAAATTTTATCTTCTAAAATAATAAAAATGCCTTAAAATAAAAAAAATCTTAAATAACAAAAATAAATAATTGTGATAAAGAAATGAAATTAAAATTTGTATTTAATTTATTTTTAGTTAATGAATATTTTTGAATAACTAAAAACTTAAACTTATGAATACTGATCAATCAATTTTGAGGCATTCATTATTGCTTTATATTTAGCCTAATTGATAATAATTGTATCCAATATTATGTTTGTAGATGAGTTTTAGATGATTGGTCTTCATTGAGCTTAATTGTAAAAACTTCATTAATTTTTGGATTTTAACTCATTTTGACCTTTCTGTCTTGTATAGGCCATATCTTGGGCTACAAATGTCATATTTGTATGATCTTGGTGTCCCCTGAAAGTTGAGACGAAGATACACAATTTTGCATCTAATGCAGTTTTTCTAATTCATCTGGATTCAGGGTGAAAATTGAGCCTCAAAGTTAGGACGTTGTTGCTGTCATAAAGCTTGGACCTTCCCTCACTAATTTGAGCTTAACTATCTCAATTTAAACCCAAATAAGACAAATTATATGTCTCTGAAAAGCTTATTCAGAGGGCTGCAGTTTGGGCTAGGGTTAGATTAGGAATTACAGACTAATTTTTAGTTACAAATAGGTTAAGGCAGAATATGAAAGTATACCTTTTTCTGAATCTTGATTTTTGAGTTTTACGATAGGAATCAAGAAACCTTTTTTCTCGCTTTTCGTTTTCTCTATTTCATTTTTATCTCTTCTTTGATCTGTATCTTTTCAATGGTGATGGTCATAGAAGGCTAAAGATCCAATCAATCCAAGGAATTCAATGATTGTGGTTAGAGTTTTGAGTTCTTTTGTTTATTTGTGATTTCTAATTATGTTCTTTCCTCTTCTCCTTCTTTAATTGATTTATGATTATATTTTGAAATTAAAGATAGATTTGGATTGATTAATCTGAATTTAATGGAGAATAGATCATCGATTGATAATCTATGTTAATTCAAAATTATGTTTAATTCAATCTTAATCAAGAATTGCGATTGTGATTCTGTTTTAGTTGATTGATTATCTAGTTGAATTCAAATTAACAGAGTTAATTGCATAAATAATTTTACTCTCTTTGAACTATGATTTACTTTGCCACTTGATTCGAAGCCCTTGGATTGGTGTTTCTAGTTTTGAATTTATTCCTAATTACCATCGAATTTGCATTTTATTACATGATGAATAAAACCCCCCTTTTACTTTTACTGTTTATTTTTCATCAGAGTTTAATTTAGGAATTAGAATGATAGTGTCAATTGAATTAGTTCTTTGTGGATCGACCCTTACTTACTACAACTGGTTGCAAGGTTTTTATATTTTTGGTGGAACTTGGCAACTATTTTTGATATAATGCTTAATCGTATTCCACACCACACCAAATTTTGGCGCCATTCTTGAGGAACTAATTTTCAATTGTGCTATTGATTTGTTTCCCATTTTTAATCTATTTTTATTTTATTTTTAATTTTTTATGCTTTCTTTCTGAGTGTCTTGTAAGTGTTGATGTCCATTGATCATGGATACTTGTGGGATTTGCTTATCACCTGAACATATCACTGATTTGTGTCCCATTTTTCTAGTGGACACAAATGAGGAGGTAGAGGTAGTATGGGGATATTCTGAACCTTCCGACAACTACAACCCCTACTCCAATACATATTATCCAGAGTGGTGGGACTATCCAAACTTGAGTTATGGACAGCAGCCTCAGAATCAACCTCCAGCGTATGAATTTTCAGAATTTCAGCATTAGCAAACACCTTTCCTTCCAGGACAACAGCAAGTCCAAGATCCTTGGCAACCTGAACCTTCATTGGAGGAACTAATAAGACAAATGGCCACTTATAACATGTAGTTCCAACAAGAAACAAAGGCCAAGTGTAATGATCTGCAAAACTCTTTGGATCAGTTAGCCACAGATCTCAACAAGTTCCAGAGCCAAATTTCTGAAGGACTTCCCTCACAACCAGAAGAAGATATGAAGGAAGATCCTAGTGCCGTCACATTGCACAGTGGCAAGACGTTAGATGAGCCCACCTCTCCTTCACAAACCATTGAAAAGAAAGAAACAGAGCACGAAGAGGTAAGTAAGGAGGGAAAAAACTCTAAGGCCCCCAAGGTAAGTATTCTTAAACCCCTTCCTAAGGTAGTGGAGAGACAATTATGATGACTTGTGTGATGAATTTCCTGATTTTATTGGTTTCAATAATTATACTCATTGCAACTTATGTACTGATTGTGATGGTGGCATGAATATGTGTTGTTTGTCTTTGAAATTTTTGCATTCTTGAGAGGTGATGATTTTGTTTGTGCAGAAGCTAATGTTGTTTAAGGATCTATCAACAATGCTTTTGATGCAGTTGCAGGATCTAAGATACAAAGAGAAATAGAATTGCAGGCTACTGAAGAGTTTTCAGTGAAGGGAGAAGAACACCAAATGACAGACACTGCTGAAGTGGATTTCATTTTTGGGTCATGGTCCATTAGAAACAATGCATATGAAGTTGATGAAGTGCACGTATTACTTTTCAGTGGTGAAGCCAAGGAAATTAAGGAAGGCCAATGGGATCCCGGTGGAAGCCATCATGCCTCAAGCTTAACTTGGTCATTGTACTTCAGCTAGTGGGATCCCGGTAGAAGCCATCATGCCTCAAGCTTAACTTGGTCATTATACTTCAGCCAATGGGATCCCGGTGGAAGCCCCGGTGGAAGCCCTCATGCCTCAAGCTTAACTTGGTCATTATACTTCAGCCAATGAGACCCTGGTGGAAGCTCTAACGTTATTTCAAGCATAAATTGGTTATTATGCTTTCGCCAATGGGATCCTGGTGGAAATCTCTTCATCTACCTCTGTTACTTCAGTTGATAAAGATGTTTCTTCCTTCTCTTTTATCTTACTTGTCTTAGATTTATTAATGATTGTTTATTGTTGAAGTTTACATTGAGGACAATGTAGTATTTAAGTGTGGGGGAGGAATTGACATTTTGTGTTCTATTTTATTTTTGTTTTCTAGTTTTAAAAAAAATTGTGTTCTTATTTGATTTCTAATGATGTTTTGAGATTTGTGAAGTCTATGAGTTTGAAGCAATTGAAATTCAAGGTTATGATTTATAAATTTCTTCTTTCATCTTGAATTTGGCATGCTTGGTTTTGACATTTGATTGATGAATTGAGTTTGATATATATATAACTGGTGAGATTTTGAGCCTTTTGATGGATGGATTTAGCATTTATGTCATTCTCTTCTTTCTTATGTGATTTTCACTCATGTCATATTAATCACTCTAGAACTTGCTTTGATTCTTTTTTTTTTTGCTACATTTTCACTTGCATACATGAACATGATTGAGACATTCTTTTGTGATTAACTACTTTGGCTAAATAGTCAACCTTGCATTATTTCCCTTTGATTAACCCCTTGAGCCTATTTGCCTATTCTTTGTCTTAGCTCATTATATGCCTTATGTGAAAAATCATAATTTTACCTTACCTTAAGGAATGGGAGAACATTTGTTCATTTTCATTGGAGGAGCTCTTTTACTTGCAAGTGGTTAATAGAATAAGTGTGGGGGTTATGCAAGTTGATGTGTAATATGCAAGGTGTTAGTGAAAAAAAAATTACGAAAAAAAAGAAAAAAAATTCAAGAAAGGTTGTAAAAGAAAAGAAAGAAAAAAGGAAATGAATATGTAAAGAGAATGTGCATTATATAGATTTGAGGGGATAAAAATTTCATGTTTATCAATTGAGTTCCTCCCCAATGTTCTTTTATTCTCTTGGGTGCTCATCTCACCATATCTATATTATTTCCATCCCTTACCTTGACCCCATTACAACCTTAAACAAAGTCCTCTTGATTTGTATGTGCATGTGTTTGAGTAGTGGAGAAGTAGAAGATAAGCAAGCTTATGGTAGTGCATTTTTCATAGGTTGAATTGAGTGAAATACTTACCTTGTAAACACTTGAGAGATTGAGAGTGTATCTTGTGAGGATCTATCATTCTTAATTCATGCTTTTCAATTTGAAGATACCTTGCATGTTAGTTTGAGGTGTAAAGAATTGTTCTCTCTTAAATGTTGTGATCCATTGAATCTTTTCTTGCATACTTGAATGTCATGAGAATTTGAGTCTTTTAGAGTTTTTAGTTTATGAGTTTTTACTTTTCTTGCATTCTTGCATTTGTTTTTCTTTATTCCCTAGTTTTGGTCTCTTATATTGTGCCCGGGAGTGCAAAAGTTCAAGTGTAGGAGAATTTGATCAATCAATTTTGAGGCATTCATTATTGCTTTATATTTGGCCTAATTGATGATAATTGTATCCAATATTATGTTTGTGGATGAGTTTTAGATGATTGGTCTTCATTGAGCTTAATTGTAAAAACTTCATTAATTTTCAGATTTTAACTCATTTTGACCTTCCTGTCTTGTATAGGCCATATCTTGGGCTACAAATGTCATATTTGGATGATCTTGGTGTCTCCTGAAAGCTTAGACGAAGATACACAATTTTGCATCTAATGCATTTTTTCTAATTCAGCTAGATTCAGGATGAAAATTGAGTCTCAAAGTTAGGACGTTGTTGCTGTCATAAAGCTTGGACCTTCCCTCACTGATTTGGGCTTAACTCTCTCAATTTAAACCCAAATAAGACAAATTATATGTCTCTGAAAAGCTTATTCAGAGGGCTGCAGTTTGGGCTAGGGTTAGATTAGGAATTATAGAATAATTTTCAGTTACAAATAGGTTAAGGCAGAATACGAAAGTACACATTTTTCTGAATCCTGATTTTTGAGTTTTACGATAGGAATCAAGAAACATTTTTTCTCTCTTTTCGTTTTCTCTATTTCGTTTTTATCTCTTCTTTGATCTGTATCTTTTCAATGGTGATGGCCATGGAAGGCTAAAAATTCAATCAATCCAAGGAATTCAATGATTGTGGTTAGAGTTTTGAATTCTTTTGTTTATTTGTGATTTCTAATTATGTTCTTTCCTCTTCTCCTTCTTTAATTGATTTATGATTATATTTCAAAATTGAAGATAGATTTGGATTGATTAATCTGAATTTAATGGAGAATAGATCATCGATTGATAATCTATGTTAATTCAAAATTGTGTTTAATTCAATCTTAATCAAGAATTGCGATTGTGATTCTGTTTTAGTTGATTGAATTCTAGGTGATTATCTAGCTGAATTCGAATTAACGAGTTAATTGCATAAATAATTTTACTCTCTTTGAACTATGATTTACTTTGCCACTTGATTTGAAACCCTTGAATTGGTGTTTTTAGTTTTGAATTTATTCCTAATTACTATCGAATTTGCATTTTGTTACTTGATGAATAAAATCTCCTTTTTACTTTTACTGTTTATTTTTCATCAGAGTTTAATTTAGGAATTAGATTGATAGTGTCAATTGAATTAGTTCTCTGTGGATCGACCCTTACTTATTATAACTGGTTGCAAAGTTTTTATATTTTTGGTGAAACTTGACAACTATTTTTAATATAATTCTTAATCGTATTCCACACCACACCAAATACCTTAGTTAAAGAAGCTTTTTATCCTCAATGAAATAAGATTACAACACACTAAAATGCAACAAAGCTTCTTCATACTACTCTTCCTAGTGAAGTCAGCGGCATAGAGATTAAGAATGTCTTATACAACACTCAAATGCAATGTTATTAAGAATGTTACCACCTCTTCTAAAGTTGTAATAATCTTTGCATACATTGTTACAATTGATATACAGAAAATATTGACTACCTATGACTATATATACAGCTATTTTCAACTAAGCGTTTTGTCTTGTAGGTAAGCTATTTTTAACTATTTTCAATGTGACTTTTGGAAGAAATAAATCTGAATAATAGGGGCCGGTGGATATAGTATGAGAAAAAGAGAACGGGGAAAGAGAGAGAATGTGAAGATAAAAAAAATAGAGAATGTGTTAATTGAATTTTATGATAGATTGACAAAAATACTCTCCATCTAATGGATATGATATGATCATTAAAGAAAAGTAAAGGACATTAAAGAAAATTAGAAAAAAAATAAAAGAAAAAAAATTATACTGCAATGACAAATATAACCTCAATCTAATGGTCAACATATAATTAATTAAAAGAGAAAAGTTGAAGACGTAAGGTAAGTTCACAATAAGACAAAAATGAAAAAAAAAAAGTGTTCTAGCAATTGTAGAGAGATTTAATGATTTAAGGAGATTAGCTGCTGAATTTTTCAGGCCTTACCCTTTTCTGTTTTATAAATTTGAACATCGCCTACAAGCTTCGTAAGCACTTTTCAAGCTAGAATTTTAATCAAAAGCAAGGTTTTACATCTTAGACTGCAATACTTATTATGGCTGTGACTGTATTACATTATAATTGCGATTCGCATCAGTTCACAAAACCGCAACATAATTATAACTATAATGTGATTGCAATTATAATTTAAGACCTTGATCAAGAGACTAAAGATGCCTAGTTTTTCACAACAAAGAGGAAACTTAGGGATTTTGTTGGTGATATGTTTCTTCATATCTATGGTTAAGTATGAGTACACAAGTCTCTAGATATCTTCAAAAAGTTGTACTTCCATGACAATTAATGGGATGTGTCCAGGACCTACAATCTCAGCACAACAATTGCTATTGAACTTAAGAACAGTTTGCTCACCAAAGAATCTAGAGATATATCATTGCCTCATTGGCATGTTATCCGTCGAGTGCCCAATTATTGCTTATGAACTTTGGCTTTGCGTGATAAAATGGAGGATTATAACACCTAGCGATGGTACAGAAGTCGTTATAGTCAATGTCCCATTTTTCTTGGAGAGATCTTCACGGCTTCACCTACAGATTTGTTGTTGACACTGTTAACACGTGGTAGACCTTCAATTACAATGTATTTCCGTAGATTTTTTTTTTGAGCGAAAGTATTTCCATAGATAGTTATTACAAAAAAAAATGTATTTCCATATATCACCTTGTTTGTACTAAAATCTTTTAATTATATAAAGTCAGTAAGCTTGGATTATTGGTGACAATTTTAAATAAGAATTTAATTTTAATGTACTATTAGCTTAAACAATTTTTTTACTATTACTTAATGATATGTTATTATATTATTTAATAAGTTTGACATCTCATGTAATTTTTAACATAGTTAACTTCATTAAATGAAATATTAACATAAGTTAGATGAATTTTATATTGACAATGCATTAAAATTAAATTTTTTAAATAATTTTTTGGAGGTTATAGATTCAATATTTTGTGTTATCATGTGAAATAATAAAATATTTTAATTATAATATTTAAATTACTCAATAATTTTATTTAAAAATTCATGTATAACATGATTTGTTTTTTATTTTTTGCTTGGTTTTTGCTAGATGCTTTGAGTATATTGAATTACTTACTTTATTCTCTTTATTTCGTTAGCAACTTAACACTACTAATTCCAACATGTTACAAGGGAAGGTAACATGGAGACCCATATTTCCAACTAAGTGAACCCATACCATTATATTACCCAAAAAAGAAGGAGAGAGAGGTTTTAAAAAGAATTCAGCAACTTTTTCCTTAAGTTCTTCTTTCGTAAAAAACAGAGCAGCAGCGCCGCATGAGAGAAAGAGGAGAAGAAAAGTTTTAGATATGATTTTGTGTGTTTAAATTGGGTGATTATTTGTAGCCTAATTTTGATAATTTTTCAGTATGTTATTTCTTACATCATGAACTTTTACTTATATGGTCATAATTTTATTTCTCCATTTTTACTTATTGGGTTATTTGTACCATTTTATAGGTTTTGAGCTTTGTTACTTTGTTTATTTTCACTTTGTTAGTAGTGAGTATGAGTCATTGTGATATGTTTGTTTATTGTGAGACACTTTACTGTACTCATTAATCTATTATAGTAGAGTTTTTCTGGATTAGATCCCGTGATTTTTATCTCTTACATTGAGAGAGTTTTTCACGTTAAAATTGTGTGTATTCTCTTTGCTTATTTTTTTTTGTGGATTCTTGAATATATCTTTTGGTAGATATTATTGGTTGGCTGTATATTTTGTTCCTCATAAGTTTTTTCAAGTGAAAAATATTTCATTGTCTATTTGTGTGTTGTTACTTCCGCTGTGTACACACCCATTTTTCTTTCCCAACAGCTGACATCAGAGCAATTTATTGGTTTGTTTACTTGATTGAATGATGGAGCCAAATTAAAATAAAATGATTAGTTTGAATGACACAAATTATCACAAGTGAAAAGGAAAGATTAAAGATTTATTATTTGTGAAAAAATTACATTTATCGGTGTTTGCTAGTGAAAAACCCAAGGTTAAATCTGATGAAGACTGGGCTTTTGAGCATGAGATGGTTTGTGGCTTTATTCGGCAATGAGTAGATGATAATATTTTAAATCATATTGCTAATGATTCACATGCCAGAACTTTATGGGAGAAGCTCGAGACCGTGTATGTCTCCAAGTCTGGGAACAATAAATTATTTTTGTTGAAACAGGCTATGAACTTAAGTTACAAGGATGGTAGTTCTATTTTTGATCACTTGAGTGATTTTCAGGGATGCTTTGACCAGTTGTCCAGTATGAGTGTGAAATTTGAAGATAAAATTTTAGGACTTTGGTTGTTTAATACTTTACCTGATTCTTGAAAAAATCTCAAAATCACTTTGACTAGTACTGCTATTGGAGGTGTTGTGACCATGAATTATGTAAAGATTGTTGTTTTAAATGAAGAAGTCAGACGACGAACTCAGCAGGCGTTCTCTTCACAATCAGAGATTTTGGTCACTAAAAATAGGGGGAGAAGCATTGAGAGGGATCAGGGACAAGGCAATAGTGGCAAAAGCAAGAGTAAAAGCAAATCAAGGTCTAAATACAAAAACTTTGAGTGTGACTATTATAGTAAAAAAGGGCATCTCCAGAGGTCCTACTACCGATGGAAAAAGGAGAACAAGGGTAAACAACAAAAGAAGGATAATGATAATGATGATCGTATTGCCACCACTACTGGAGGAGATCTTGTGATTATCTGTAATGAGAATTTGATTAATGTTGCTTGTGATGAGACCAACTGGACTATTGACAGTGGTGCTTGTTTTCATGTGACATCTAGGAAGGATTTATTCATATCTTATACTCCTAATGATTATGGGGTTTTGAAGATGGGTAATGATGGTATGTCAAAGGTGATTGGCATTGGCAATGTTTGTTTGGTAACTAGTAATAGGACAAAGTTGATTTTGAAGAATGTCAAACACGCACCAGACATCCATTTGCATATGATTTCTACTAGTGTTCTTGATGATGATGACTATGTTAGTACCTTTGGTGGTGGACAATGGAAACTCTCCAAGGGTTCTTTGGTTGTGACACATAGAAAGAAGTGTTCAGGTTTGTACTGGACCAAGACTTCAGTTTTTGTTGATGTTGTTAATATAGCTGAGTGTGATAATCAGTCAGAGTTATGACACAAGAGACTTAGCCACATTAGTGATAAAGGACTTGATACTTTGACCAAAAGGAATCTACTTTCAGGTTTGAATTGTGCAAGTTTGGAAAAATATACTTATTGTTTGGTTGGGAAGCAGAATAAAGTCTCTTTCAAGAGTCATCCTCCTTCTAGGAAATCAGAGGTGCTTGAGTTAGTACATTCAGATCTTTGTGATCCAATGAAGACTAAAACATTTAGTGGTGCACTTTACTTTGTGACTTTTATTGATGATCATTCAAGGAAACTTTGGGTTTATGCCTTGAAGACTAAGAACCAGGTGCTAGGTGTCTTTAAGCAGTTTCAGGCTTCTGTTGAGAGAGAAGCGGGGAAGAAACTGAAATGTATTCGCACCGATAATGGTGGTGAATATTGTAGACCATTTGATGAGTATTGCAGACAGCAGGGTATTAGACACCAGAAGATGCCTCCTAAGACTCCTCAACTTAATGGCCTGGTAAAAAGGATGAACAGAACATTGATGAAGAGAGTTAGAGTTTGTTTTCTGAAGCAAAGTTACCCGGATCTTTTTGGGGTAAGGCTTTATATATTGCTGCATATGTTATTATTTTATCTCCTACCGTTGCTTTACAGGCTGATGTTCTTTACAGGATGTGGTATGGAAAGGATGTTTCCTATGACCACTTACGTGTCTTTGGGTGTAGAGCATTTATACATGTGCCCAAAGATGAGAGGTCCAAGTTGGATGTCAAGACTAGGCAGTGCATCTTCATTGGCTATGGTCATGATGAGTTTGGTTATAGGTTATATGATCCAGATGAGAAGAAGCTTGTTAGAAACCGTGATGTTATTTTCATGGAGGATCAAACCATTGAAGATATTGACAAGGCAAAGAAGTCAGAGTCTCCGAGTACTGATAGTTTGGTTGATATTGATCCAGTTCCTGAGTCTCATATTCCTGATATAGCTAACTTTTACAATTATGATGGTGTGCATAATCATATTCAGGGTGATCAGGTTGAGGATGTTGTTGATAATGTTACTGATGAGGTAGATGCTTCTACTCGTGAGGTTATTGATGAACGTATTGTTTCACTTAGGAGGTCTTCTAGACATCTTATTCCTTCTACCTATTATTCATCTAATGAATATGTGCTCCTCACTAACGGGGGAGAACCTGAGTGCTATGTAGAGGCTATGAAGAGTGGGCAGAAGGCAGAATGGGTTGTAGCAATGAATGATGAGATGAAATCTTTGCTTGACATCCATACTTTTGAACTGGTCAAGTTGCCTAAGGATAGGAAAGCTTTGGAAATCGGTGGATTTACAAGTTGAAGAATGATAAGAATACTTTCACTCCAAGATACAAAGCTAGATTAGTTGTCAAAGGCTACCGTCAGAAAAAAAAAAAGGATTGATTTTGAGGAAATCTTCTCACCGGTTGTTAAAATGTCATCCATCCGAGTTGTTCTTGGTTTGACAATCAGTCTTGATTTAGAGGTTGGGCAAATGGATGTGAAAACTGCTTTGCTTCATGGTGATTTGGAGGAGGAGATTTACATAGAGCAACCTGAGGGTTTTGTGATGAAAGGTAAAGAAAATTATATCTGCAAGTTGAAGAAAAGTTTGTATGGCTTGAAACAAGCCCTGAGACAATGATACAAGAAGTTTTAATCTGTTATGATTTAGCAGGGATTTAAGAAGACTACTTCTGATCATTGTGTATTTGTGCAGAAATTTTCTGATAATGAATTCATCATTTTATTGCTCTATGTTGATGATATGTTGATTGTTGGTCATAATTCTTCTAGAATTGACAGGTTGAAAAAATAGCTTAGTAAGTCTTTTGCAATGAAAGACTTAGGACCAACAAGACATATTCTTGGCATACAGATTACTCGTGATAGAGTGGACAAGAAATTGTGGTTATCTCAGGAGAAGTACATTGAGAAAGTGCTTCAACGGTTTCACTTAGATAAACCTAAAGTTGTAAGTACACCTTTTGTTTTACATCTTAAGCTTACCACTAGACAAGCTCCTTCTAGTAATGAAGAGAAACAAGACATGCAACGTGTTCCTCATGCATCTGCAGTAGGAAGTTTGATGTATGCAATGGTTTGCACAAGGCCTGATATAGCTCATACAGTTACTGTGGTTAGTCGTTTTCTTTCCAATCCTAGTAAAGAGCATTGGAAAGCTGTGAAGTGGATATTGAGATATCTCCGAGGCACTTCGAGTTTGAAGCTCTATTTTGGAATTGGGAAACCTGTTCTTTGTGGTTATATAGATTCAGAGTTGGCAGAGGATGTTGATTCTAGAAAGTCTACTTCTGACTATTTGATTACCTTTGCAGGGGGAGCTGTGGCTTAGCAATCTAGGTTGTAAAAGTGTGTTGCATTGTCTACTATTGAGGTTGAGTTCATTGCTATTATCGAGGCTTGTAAGGAGTTGCTTTGAATGAAGAATTTTGTGCATGAACTTGGTTTTACTCAGTAGAGGTATGTTTTGTTTTGTGATAGTCAGAGTGTTATCCATCTTGGCAAGAATCCTACATTCTATGGAAGATTTAAGCATATTGATGTGACGTATCATTGGATACGTGATATTCTGGACTCGAAGTTGTTGGAGCTTGAGAAGATTCATACTGATAATAATGGTTCAGACATGCTGACAAAGACTCTACCGAGGGGGAAGTTTGAAGATTACTGTTTGTTTGTTGGTTTGGCATTTGCCTCCACTTGAGTTGGAGGGGAGTTTGTTGTATGGGTCCAACTAAGTAGGGCCCATACCATTATATTAAAAAAAAAGAGAAAGAGAGATTTTAAAAAGAAGTCAGCAACTTATTCCTTAAGTTCTTCTTTCGTAAAAAACAGAGCAACAGCGCCGCGTGAGAAAAAGAAGAGAAGAAAAGTTTCAGATCTGATTTTGTGTGTTCAGATCGGATAGTCATTTGTGGTCCTATCTTGATGATTTTTTCAGTATGTTGTTCCTTGCATCGTGAACTTCTACTTGTACGGTCAGAATTTTATTTCTACATCTCTACTTGTTGAGTTGTTTATACCCCTTTATGAGTTTTGAGTTTTGTTGCTTTGTTGATTTGCATTGGTAGTGAGTAGGAACCGTTGTGATATCCTTATTTATTGAGAGACATTTTGCTATACTCATTGATCTGTTATAGTGGAGATTTTTCTAGACTAGGTCCTGTGGTTTTTATCTCTCACATTGAGAAAGTTTTTTACGTTAAAATTGTGTGTATTCTCTTTGCCTATTTATTTTTGTGGATTCTTGAATATATCTTTTGGTGGATATTATTAGTTGACTATATATTTTGCTTCTCACAGGTTCTTTCAAGTGGAAAAAATTTTATTGTCTATTTGTGTATTGTTGCTTCCATTGTGTACACTGTAACGTCTCAAATTACTAACACTAATTACATACTCGATTTATGGATCAGTAATTAGAATTTAGAATGTTACTTATGAATATCAATAATTTATAAATAAATAGTTTAATAATATACAAAATATAAGCCTTCGCAGAAGCATAATTTATATACATAATGAAAGGAATAATATACCAATTATACATATTCGAGTATTATATACTAATTTTATCGGATAAAGACAATTTCTAGAATTAGTCTGTAAATACCTATCTAAGAACATCCTAACTATCCTTCAAGACAAGTTCCATACACTTGCTGAGCTGCTTGAGCCACCTGGAATTATCATGGAAATCATAGAGAATAGTGGGGTGAGAATCAAAATTCTCAGTAGTTTATTTAAAATCGTGTCATTACAATAATTTCAGCTATTTCGGAGAAAAATCTCATTTTCATTTAAAACATTTATTATTATTTTAGGAAGGTGGCAAAAGCCAAATCGAGTACTTCCTCTTCTCGAAATAGAGGTTCATTTAATTATGAAAACCCTTATTAATCATCAAAATCACATCAAGTCTCATGTCTTAAAAATCATCAATCATGTCATCCAAAATCTAATATTTAAAATCCATTAAATCCAAAGTCATTAAGACTCAAATCATTAATTCGAAATTCAGGTCATCAAATCTCATACTTTCCAATCTTCAAATCAAATCAGAAATTCTCATATTTGCTTTAAATACAAATATTTCATCATGTCTCAAACCATTAGATTCTTCATTCGTTCATGCTAGCATTACAAAACTATTTACTTGGTAGTAATCTGCTTTTAAGTTGGTGCATATCAACCTCTTCGTGGCCGTACGTCGCCACACAGAACTACTCTGGGTAACTAGGCCTAATCCTCCCATGTCTAGCTTAGAGGAAGTACGTCTCCTCAATATCAAAGTTAGAGTTAAACTTCAATCCATCATGATAAGGAGAAGGTACGTTATCTCACAATATCAATCATCGGTCAAGAATGAGAGGTACGTTACTCAAACCATCCAGGATATACGATTACCCCAAGTAGTGAGGGAAACACTCATCCTCAACCACTTAATAACTAGGGAAGCTCAGGTAAAGAGGAAGGTTCTTCCTTAACCTCAATTACTCTGGTATAGAGAATATCACATATTCTCTTACCATTAACCAAGACTTACTCTAGTACAAGTAAATCCAAAATCCATCTCGGCCTAGTTCCACAAAGTGGATACCTATGAGAGAAAATCATTTCATCAATTCATCATGCAATATAATGCACAGTTCAATCATTCTCATCATGGGTGTTCAATTTCATCAATCAATCACATATGATTCAATATTATTAATCAATCTCACTTGTTGTAAATATATCATGCAATTAAGCATCATTTTATCACATATTTTATCAAATGCCTGTAGAAGTATTTTAACACTCTTAAAAGAGCATATATAAGCGATTCTAACACTTAGGAAAACTCATGTCCTCAATTCAATACATTACTGCTTGATACTCCACCTTAATAGGGTTATCTAAGGTCTCTCTAAGGCTCCTAGCCTTATAGAAAGTCAAAACATGCATTTCCTAACAAAAAACGCATCCTGCTCAATCTCAACATTTGACCTTTATTCAGGAAAATGAGCATAACTTGAGTTACAGATGTCGAAACAAGGTGATTTCAGTGGCGTTGGAAAGCTAAGAGAAAGAGCTATAACTTTCACGAAGATCACAAGAGCTCATTCTCATTAAAGAGAGGGACACGGTCATGTCATTTGACACAACCGTGTAATTTGACACGGCCTACCCCATGTTCTTCTTTGTGAACTTTCACTCTATGCGCCACGGCTTGAAAACCTGTAGCCGCGGCATGAGATGCTCGACAACACCAGATTTTCCTGGTTTTTAGCTAAAAATCCATCTTTTTTCCAAATCAAACCAGAAACTAGCTCAACAATCATCAATAAGTCATCAAAGTTATCATGTTCAAGTATCAAAATCTTCATTCAAAATCACACATCAAAAGTGGGTTCAATACCCCTTTTTCTACCTTGAAAATCATCAAGAAATCAAGAGAGGAAAAATAAGTTTTCACATCATAATCAAACATAAAAGCTTAAATCTTTCATTATCAACTCAGAAATCTTACTCAAAGCCATCAAGAAATCAGATCTTAAAGTGCAAAAGAACAAAAGAAAATAGTGAAAAGATCCCCCTACCTTGGTTCCCATGGCCCCATACTTTTCCATTCTTGATTTTCCTCTTTGATTCTTGCTTGATCTTCCTTCTTCCTTCTTCCGTCTTTCTTCTCTTTCTTTCTCCATTTTTCTGCTATCTCACGTCCTCCCTCTCTTCTCTTCTTTCTTTCCTTTGTTTTCTCTTCTCTTCATTTTGTTTGGATGAAGACGTCTGAGAGAGAGATAAGAAAGATGAGAAATATCTCATCTTTTAAAAGATGAGTTCAGGGACAAAATAGTCGTTTTGCCGAACTTCGTATCTGTTAAGAACACTTTGATATTACTAAATCAAGTTTTTTAACTTCCAATAACTATAAAATAAATCTTAAGATTTATCTAAATTATTATTTCATCATTTTCATGAATTTCATATCTGTCATTTCTCAATCCGATATTAAAACACTTCTATAGTATCATTAAAAATACCAAATTGATTTCGTTTGTCCTCAAAATTAAACTACACCCTCTTTCACACATTTGTGACTTATTAATAAAATTTTTCTTATTTATTTCTTTTGATTTAGCATTTATGCTATTTTCTTGAGTTAAAATAATTATTTTACACGTTTTGTATTGTGGCAAAGTGCCTAAATTAACTTAAAACGTCTCGTAAATCAACAGACATGTTAAATAAGTATTATAGTACCTTATGACCATATACAAGTCTAACTTACTAAAAAAAGCATGTTACATATACACCTCCTTTTCTTTTTCAACTGCACACTCCCTCACACAATTTGTGTTAGCTTATAATAGTCATTTTATAGTTTAGATGGAGGATGTTCCACCAAATTCAAAATATTGCTAGTTTGGATATATTGGCTTTCAATTTGAGTTAATGAAGCTTTCTTTCCAGTCAAAAAATAAAAAGATAGATAAATTAACACCACTAATTTCATGATTTATTATTTAAAATCAAAATAAAATAAAATCAAAATCAAAATAGTATATCTATACAATTATATATAAGGGATTGCATACTTTGTTCTCAAATTTTTGTTTTACCTAAAGTATCACGATTAATTATTTATTTAAATATTTAAAATAAATATAAAAAAGATAAATTATAAATAATTTTTACTTTTCAATTACATTTATTTTAAGTACTTCTTACTGTGTAATTATAATGGAAAATGTTAAAACACACGAAAGCTTATTCGTGAAACCCACACGAAATGAGACACCTGATTTTGCGTTTTGTATTGGAGGACAGAATACAGTTTTTGTTCTTTCTCCCCCTTCTATTGCTATTCTCACCTGATTGGTTTGTAACACTTCTCACAAAAATTGAATCGTGGGAATAATACTGTTGAATTAAAATTAACTTCAAGTACTTATTTCTTATTTTTTTTATTCTAACAAAAAATTAAAATTAAATTTATAAGCACGCAATAATACTATAAATATGTTAATACGTATAATTTTATTTTATTTACTAGGAAGTATGTATAATGTCAGAAAGTTAACTTCTCATTAATAACAAAAATAAGAAAAAAGATTAAGAATCCGGATGGATGGTGCTAGGTGGGGATGTCCATTAGATGAATTGTATGAGTTTTTGAAAAATTTTAGACCCAACCAAATCATTTAATCAGTAGACCGAATTAGGTCAAGTTTGTGTATTCAACATATATTAATTTTTTTTATTAAAATAAAATATCGATATACGAAATAAAAAATTTGTTACATATAACATATTTTAATTAAAAATAATATATATCTTAAATAAATTAAAAAGTCATATAACTAATTATATACAAACAAAATAAATATAAATAAATTAAATAAACTTAACAAGTCTTACTAAATTAATATAAATATGAAATAAATTAAAACAAATTAACATATCTTAAAAGTTATAAACAACAAATCACATTAATTAAATGAAGTTAATGTCATCTCATTTACCATATGAATTAACATTATCATTTATTTCATTCTCAATTTTTTTAATATATTATGTGTCATCTAAGCGATCTATAATAATTTTATCGCAATGATCTGTTAGATATTTCATGAGTTTCTAATTTTTATTTTCTTGGTTACATTCTCAATATGATCATAATACCTACACGTAAACTTAATTGACCTTATAGAAAAGACATGAGTAAAAGTAACATAAAATAGTCATGATGACTAAATGACCTTAAAAAAAATTTACTTGGGTCGGTTGAGTTTATGTGAGTTGACACTTTTCAAACCTATTACCTAATACATACCTTATGGGTTGAAATGATTTCTAACTTTAACCCAACCTACATTTTATTGGTTAGGTTGGTTTAAAACTAACGGATTTGTGAGTTGACCTAACTCGTTAGACACCTTAGTGCCAAGATACTTTAATCAACTAATAATGGGTGGATCCCACCATGAAATGAAACTCACATTTTGTTTTCCTACGTCCATGATCACTAGATAGAAGTATTAAATCGAACTGACTCAACTCATTGTTAACCTATGCAGGTCAAATCAATTTTTTGAGTTGGGTCGGACTGAGTCAAAATTGATGTGGCTAGCAAGTAGCAATTTGCTGGCCAAGCCAATCACTATGCGATTCGCAGGTTGGGCGAGCAGACTTGTTAACTCGAATAATTTTATTTTTAAAGATTTTCTCTTATATTTTTAAAATTAAAAGCTTGATTCTTATGCTTTATCATTATATTTTTCTTTTATCTTAAATACTAATAAATATATAAAAAATATTTTTATGATACAAATATTAATTTGTATTAAAAAATAAAAATAAATCCTTTATTTATGATATAAAATATTAAAAAAATAATTAAAAATCAACCTAACAAGTTGGCTAGGCCAAAATCCAATTGGTCCAGCCAAAATCGAGTTGACCTATATAGGACCAAAATATATTTGAGCTAAATTTTAACCTAACTCGTATATTTTATTGAATTATTTCAACCAAACAAATTGATATGACTCATTCTTACACCCATGTTGTCACCCAGGTTATACTTTCGCGATATATAGCAATTTAAAAAACATCATATAAAAAAATCAATATGTAACAAAAAATAATATAATAATCAATAAGTAAGTTCAATATAAAATGTATTATTATTGTAAGGTAGTAGTATGAATATATTTTTTATCATATTTTTTTAATATATATTTTTTATTAAATTATGTCATATATTAAAATGGTACTCAAATTTAATTATATATTTAAATTTAATTATAATTAAATTTAAGTATTATTTTAGTATGTAATGTAATTTAATAAAAGAGAAAATATTAAAAAATATGATAAATAGTGTATTTTAAAAACTATTATTATTATTATTATTATTATTATAAAGAAATTCGGAGGACCGCAGCAGTACCTTTATTTTAAAATTTGATAAATTTTTGTTTGTCATCTAAATTGTGTTACCTTACCTAATACCTATCTGAAGAAGAACCCTTTGCTTTGTAAGGGTTTTATTTGGTAACACAGACACTGCGTCGTTGCTTCGGCCATTTTGATAATCGGAAAACTTGAGAGTCTGAATGGGTAGTACAGCAGTGGAGAAGACGGAACAGGAACTGCGCAAGGAGATCGATGAGCTTCTACGCCAACAGCGCGAGGTTCTTTCTGAGATTTCTCTCTCTGTTATTCCTTATTTGCAATTGCAAGCAAAGCAAGGGTTGGGTTTTATATTGATATATAATACTATTGTTGGAGTTGGATTGATTCTGTTTCTGTGTACTGTTTGATGCTATTTCTGTTTCCAATTCCAATCATAAATATTTATATCTTTGAATTTGCAAGCAGATTACAGAGCGCCTTCGAGATCCTCGAGGCCTTCGCAGGGGTGGCTTCTCGGCTGCTGCTGCTGCTCCCCGCAATGGAGCTCGTCAACGACCCTTTCTCCCACATGTCAGTCTTTCTTCTTTATTCATATTTCTTCTTCACAGTAAGCAATCTCTTTTCTTCTGTTTTGGCAAATTAAAATTTTAAAATTGAAAAATAAAAAATTGAGTTTAGGATATTACCTAAAAAGCACACTTACACACCATGTTGGTGCCATGGACACATGTTCCACACTGACACTTGTACGACACACGACGGCACATGTCCAAGTTTAAAATATTTTTTTTCTATGAATTATGAATATTTTTTCTTAAATTTTCAATTATATAGATATGTGTGTGTGCGCACGTCATGTCCTTATCTTACAATTTTTAGAATTTGATGTGTCTCTATGTCCATGTCTGTGTTGTGTCACGTGTCTATCTCAGTATCAATGCTTCTTAGAGTATTATTATTAATGAGTGTAATTTGTTATTCAGGGAGAGAGGAATGAATCAGAAGATCAACCTCCTGCCAAACGTCGACTTTCATCGGCTGTCGTCAAGGTACTAAACCTATTCCGTTGTCTTTATTAGTCATTTTCGTATATTTTGGTTATTATGCTTATTATTAGAGGAATAGATAGATAGATAGGACTTGATCTCCATTTGGGAATGAATGAATGAATGAAGGTGGACGACGGAGAGTTGCCTCAGGATGATGCCAATGCAGTGAAGACAAATGGGACTGACACAGCCCCCCACACTGAAAGCAAGCCATTTCATCCTCAAAATCTAAGAACTTCCAAGATGGTAAATGCAACTCTATTTATTTGCCTTCTTGATCAGTGTTGGTTTAGGATTATATATAATCTAATGCTATTTCTATACACTGTTTATTTCCTGTAAGGATTCCAACGTTCCTACTGAAGAACATGTTCCTAGGGTTTTGCCAAAGGACGAGGATCCACGCTTGGTTAATAGGAATAGAAGAATGCTGGGTCAGCTTCTGGGAACTTTGGAGGTACATGTTAGATTAATTACTTGCTTTTAAACACATTGGTACTGCTATATAGTAAGTTCAATTCAGTAGCTTATAACTGCTTCTCCTCTATATGAGCAGATTTCTCTGATGATTTCTCTGATTTTATCAACATCATCATTAGCATTATTATTATTTCTATATATTTATATATTTTCTTTTACACTGCTCCAGAAATTTAGAAAGGAAGACATGCAACTCTCAGGAACAGAGGCATACATGCGAAGATCCAATTCTTTGCAAAGAGTAAGTTGCCCATTATTATATGAAGCTTCTTCCAACTAAAAAGTGGTTTGTGATATGCAGTACTTGTAGCACCTGTGTCCTAAATATAATACATTCTTGTGCAGAGGTTATGTAGAATAATGGACTATACTCTTCTTAATAAATTTGTACAGGGTCACTATCTATATAATTATTTTATATATCAAATCTTTTGTAGAGACTCACTGTCGCTGAAGCATTTTGATGAATGCATTATTTGGGAATGTTCATACTTCCACACAAATGCCCATTCGGCAAGTTCTTATAGCTGGGTTTTATAATGCAATGGGTATATATTTAAAATCAGAACTTCTGTTATTATTAGTTAATTGTAGGGGTATAGAATACATTCTATTTTTTCTTAAGCCGACCTTTTACACTGATAGTTATTGCTGTTTTGCTCCTAATCTCTATGAATGGCAAACTGCACTTAGACCTCCATGAGATTTATTTGTATGATATGAGCACCTGTGTGTCAAACACTGAATCTCTCTCTCTCTCTCTCTCTCTCTGTAACATCCAATGCTTCATAATATTATCAAATTCTTTGGAATATTTTCGAAGGCTGAGCAAAGAGCGCGTGAAGAAAGTGAAAGGCTAAGGAAAGAAGAGCGTGAACAGATTGCTGAAAAACGGAGGAGAGACTTGGTTGGCTTTCAAATGATAACAATTCTTTGCTCTTCATAATAGACAACAAAACTTCATATGATCCTACTTAACATTTTTGTGTTTCTGTTTGTTCCACTATTTCTCGTCAGACTCTTAGGGCACGTGTGGCTGCTAAGACAGAAGAAAAGAAATTGGAGTTGCTGTTTCTTCAGTGGAGTGAGCATCATAAAAAATTAAGCAATTTTATAAGGTTTGTCCCCTTCAAATGTAAACTTTTGAGGCAGGAATCTTCTCATGACAAATCCTTTGTTAGTCACTTCAACAACTAGACATATATAATTTCTGACATCATGACATGTTTTATTTCTCTGCAGGTTATTTTTAATTTTGGTCCAAAAGTGTCCATATTCACATTTTATTGAGACGAAGATAAGTTTCTGTTCATGTGCATTGTAGTGTTGAAGTAACTTGATGACTGGATATTTCCTGCTAATTGCAGGATTTTAGGTAGAAATATGATAGTTTTCCTTTGACCATTTTGGACCTTTGTTTGATTGAATGTGGCATGCATTTTTTTGCTCCCAGGACTAAAGCAGAGCCTCCAATATACTATTTGCCTAAGAAGCCCTTGGATGATGATGCTATATCATTTGAGAAGCGGAAAGAAGAGGTTTGACTCTTGGAACTTGAAAATTTGAAGTGATTGCCAAACTTAGACATACTTTTAATTTGTTTTGGTCTTTTTCTTATATATCATTTAGACCACTATGGGCAGCCTTCCCGCATTAACCTGGTGACCCTGTCAAATCTCAATTATTTATCTACTTTTCTTTTTGTTGTCTCATGGGTACTTAGATTGCATACTTGCAAATAAGGTTGGAATTGAGCCAACCCGAGCTCAAACTTTGGTCTTCATCTTCTATTGTATTTTTTAAAAATAAATTTTGAATACTAAAGCTATATAACTAAAAGTATTTTTGAATAAAAAATTTATGATAATTATATATAAAATACAGTAAATATTATATATAATTATCGAGCTTTTGCCACTTGATATTTGAATTCAACATATAATTGAGCCTTATATGATTATGATATTCGAGCTCAGTACATTGAACTTAGTCAAGGTGAGCAAAGCTTTTCAAGCTTGTCGAGTCTTCAATTCGATAGCCACCCATACTTGCAAATAAATTGGATTGAGGATTTATTGGCTTTAATATGTAACACTTATTTTTCATGTGGTTTTATATATACCAAATATGTGTTGTCAATTTGTAGGCTTTTCTAGAATGGAAGAATGCAAGAAGAGAGGAATTGTCTGAGTATCAGAAACAGATTGGGGAGCAGTACCTTGCCAATGTTGAGAAGGAGATGGAGAGATGGCAGAATGCAAGGAAAGCAAGGAACGTAAATAATGACCAGGATTTACAGGAAACTATGGACAAAGAATTGGATACACATAGGCTTGAGCATGGTCCCAAGAAAAGAAAGATACCTGGCGGAAGCAACAATGAAGATGATGACGATGTGGAAGATATAAATGTTGGGGAGGATGACATGATGGATGATGTATTAGAGGATGATTCTGGTAGAAGGGTTGATGAAACGAGTTTGGCAGAAGCAGGTAACCCCAGTGCAGATCCTGCTGCTGATTCTGATAAGGTAGACCAGAAGTGATGGCGAGCAGATCATACACTTTTCAATTATCCAATAAGTAGATTATTTCTTGCTTTTGCTAGGCTTCTATCTATATATTTTTCTTTTAATGCCTCCAACTTATTACCTTGGTAATTTTGTTTTAAAATGAACTCATTTCACTTATTCTGTTTATATTACTGTCCTTTGGAGAATCAGAGTAATGCACAAGATGTCTGTGGGTTTATGCCCTTCACGAGCCATTCTAGCATACTGTTATTCCATTTAAATTTGCATGAATTTTAACTTGCCTTTTAGTTCTCCATGGATACAGAACTCCCCTCCCCCTTTTTTTTGTTATCCTTTTGTTTGTCAACTTATTAAAAGGGTGTGTCCTCATTGGTCACGGGTCACCCCCATCAGGACAATATGTGATTGATATTTAATAATAACATATTATATTAAAAAAAAATAAGAGTAAGAGTGATGTGAAATATTGGTGTATAAATAGCATTATATAAAACAATGTTGTCAGAACCCCACCGAATTAGATGTTCTAACCGGTCTGACCAAGAATTGGACACTTAACCGATTCAATCTTGTAATTGAATTCACATTCAGATCACTTTAGTTCGGTCAAATTTAGTTAAAACTCGGTTAAATCAACAAATTCGACTAGCCAGTTGGAATGGTTCACAGTTGAAATCTAGCTAAAAGCTCCCTCATATTACTCAATGATTTTCAGCCACATCGTTATTTGCGGCGTTGTGCACGGTAAAAATACAGTTTCGGGCTAAGGATTCCGCGGTGGTTCTGTTCGGCGTGCCTAGTCTTCTCCTCATGGATAGCTTAGTTGAAGTACAAGGGCATCTGGTTCTGCACCACACTACCTGGTAGCCTTTCGTGTAGTTTTTAATCATGCTCCAAGGAATATTTAACTTCCACCCTCATTAGTTTGGCACCAATTTTTTCAATACAGATATTTTCATCATGTCCAAGTGACTCTAGAAAAATCAAGACTGGGATTCTTTCATAACTTATATTGATTTCATAGGTATGGTTCAGCCAATAGGATCCGCAACTGGTAGACTCCATATTCTCGCATTACTCCTAGAACCCAAATTTTGACACCAAGGCTTATCATTCTGCCATTCTGGAAACCACTTCTTCGGAATAAAAATGTGGCCTTATACGTGGAGAACCCAATTCGTTTCTTGCACTGGATTGAAAAAGAATTGACAAACACCTTGGTCATGTTTGCATTGTTCTTGGGCTAGGAATTCTATCAGCATGGACCTTTTTGAGTAGGTTGCACACTTGAAGCCATATTCCCAAAGACCCTGAGATAGGAGGTTGTGTAGGAATCATTGTTTTGAGATGCGAGAGAATAGAGCCATAGAGGGTTGAAGAGGAGCTGAGAAAGTCATAAATAGAACCGAGAAAGCAATAGGCAAGTGGAAAGGAATAAAAAATGCCTCACTAGGGAGTAAGAGAAGCCTCATCAAGGAGTATCAAATAGCTATAGATTCAGTCTTAATAGAACATGCCGCGCCTACTTCTATTGTGTTAACTGATTGATGCCATTAGAATCCTTAGGAAGTAAAAGCAAAATTAGGACTTGGTGGAGTTTAAACCCATTGCTTTGCTCAATTTAGCGCAATGTTATTTACACAACTTTTACATTTATAAATATAGATAACAGCACTTGTCGTTTGTTATGTAAGTTCATGAGGCCCACCTGAGCATTATTTTTATTAAAATCAAGATAGAGTCACGTGTATACAACCTGACCATTATTTTTAATAAAATCAAGATAGAGTCACGTGTATACAATTGTATAGTATAGATAAGAGTTCTCTAACTATATAAGTTTTGAAGACTTAGGTGTGATGTTGATGTTAAATGTTGGATTCTTTATTAGGTCACATTTTCTTCTCTTTCAGCCAAGAGTTTACACTTTTTATGTAACAAATGTGTGTGTGTATATATATATATTCTTAATTCTTACACAATGGCCCTCATAAAGAAGTGAACTCGTTAATACTAATAATTAGATATCCAATATACATAAGAACTCACCTTCACCTATCCCATATATATGAAGACCACTGCCTTAAGAAAGAAGGCTTCCATTATTATATTAACAATAGCCCCTTTCCAACAAAAAAACAAATAGCCCCTTCCCACATGCAATGCCGTCAATGACGAAATCAACTAGAATTATAGAAACATTATTTGGATATTCTCAAAGAAAATACTAAGCAGTGTAGCTTTTTCGAACACAGGAAAAGAATACAAGAAGAAAAGGATCATTTTCCAGTTAGCTGACATGGAAAAAGAGAATCAAAAGGAAGTTTCCAACCCTGTGGTTTCAAATGAGCAAACCAAGCTTGTAACGTGGTTTAATGGATGCTGTTTTTCTGGTGTCATTTTGTGTAATCATGGAACTGTCATGTCTTCTTCGCCTTCCTTTTAGATTTTAGATAGTCCAGCTTTCGGGCATTATTATTTCCACTTTTCTGCACTTTTTTTGCTGCTAAACTCTTCATGGTACACAGAAGGAACCAATGTTAACTCCATCTTCCATCTTCCAATGATTGAAATTATAGACTTCTTGTTGCCAACCTCAGTCCCTCATGTATGAGGCAGCCCTTTAGTGCTGGTTAGTGCAAATGCATGAATCATTGGTCCATATGTATCTTTTTTTTTTTTTATAAATTTTAACTTGACTTTGTCATTTGAGGAGATAGATAAACATAAAAAATTTAAATAGGGTTAGAAATGATGTAAATATGAGGTGATAAATATGTTAGTAGAAAAATATTTAGATGAGAACTTTCTATCTTAAGTATATAAATTAGCTTTTGACATATGTAAATTTGTATTGATCATGTTAAAAATATAAGTATCTCACATGTTAAGGTTGATTTACATGCTTAAAGTAAGAAATTTCTACTCAAGAATTTCTTGGATTAATAAGTAGAGATGACAAGTCAACCCATTTTAACTTGATAAAAATAACGAGTTGAGTTTACAACTCATTTTCTTAGATTAATTATTTTAACTCACCCCACGTAACCAACGAGTTGTGACGAGCAGAACACCTATCAGGTCAATTTACCTTTGAAAATTTGTTGTGATGAATTAGACAGGTCAACCCTCGTCTTACATGCCTAATCCGTTTTATTTAATTTTTATTTTATTTTAAACAGTTGACCCGCTAACCCACCATCTCAACCCACTTTTCTTTCGGCTAACACGCTTTACCCGCGTTGATATCTCTGTTAGTAAGTGTTTGCCTACTACTGTTCTTTGTCTAATTTTATCCTTTTTCATATATAAGCAACAAGTCACTCTCCTTCTCATTCCCTCACTCATCACTCTCCATTTCTCTTACCCCCTCTAACTCTAAGCTAGCTACAACAAATACACAGCGAAAGAAGAAAGCCAAGCAAGCATAGATTAGAGAGAGAGAGAGCAAGAACTCAAAAAATGACCACAAGACCTAACTCATGCCCACACCAATCAAACATTCCACCACAATCTTCCGACCACCGCCACTACTACGCCGCACCGTCCTATTCTCGTTCCTCCGCCTCCTTGAAAGGCTGCTGCGGCTGCCTCTACCTCATCCTCTCCTTCCTCGCCCTCTTAGCCCTAGCAGCACTCCTCGTCATCGTCCTAGCCGTCAAGCCCAAGAAACCACAATTCGACCTTCAACAAGTAACCGTCCAATACATATCCATCACTCCCAACGACCCACTAACTGCCATAACCGCCACGTTCTCCCTTTGCATACGATTACTGTTGGTTGCGGTGAATCCTAACAGGGTTGGGATCAGGTTCGGCGAGTCCAGGTTCACCGTCATGTACCGGGGGATCCCGCTGGCGAGGGCATCCGTGCCAGGGTTCTACCAGCAGCCTCACGGCGTCACGCTGGTAACTGCCACCCTCGCTGTGGATCGGGTTAACTTGCTTCAGGCTGATGCTGCTGATCTGATTAGAGATGCTGCGATCAATGACCGGGTCGAGCTTCGGGTCTTGGGTAATGTTGCTGCCAGGATCCGGGTCCTCAACTTTGATTCTCCTCGTGTTCAGGTTCCTCCACTTTCTCTGATTTTCTTATAATTTTGGCTTCATTGTTCGTTTTTAAAATTGGGTTTCTAATATTATTATATTCTAAAAATAAAAACTTGATAGAATCTTGGTGCCGTGGTTTAATAAAAATATAATATGTAAATTATCAAAACTTTAAAAGAAAAATAAAATAGTTAAATAATAAAAAATTTGAACACTTAAAATATATACACATGCATCACACATTGTATCGCATAATGTTTTAAAAATAGAATCGAAAATTGAACTAATAATATCTTTTGATCATGGTTTAATTTGTTCAACTTGTAAAATTTATTATTGAATCGTAATTAAATTAAAAAATATTCAAATTAAAGATATGACTAATTCATGGTCTAACTTGTTCAATCAATAGTTCAATCTAATTTTTAAAACTTTGATGTCCTATGTGAATGTATTTCATTATTTTTATATATCTTATATTAAGTTAGAATAAATATACCATATACATATATACATATATGAATATATTATCGTATGAATATCATATACTTAGTTTCAAGTAATAGAATTCTAAATAATAATACGTATGTTATGTTTTTGTTCGAGGAACAAAAACGCTCAGGTTAGTTTATCTAAATTTCATCCTTCTGTTAGAGAGAAAATTTATGTTTTTATCGAAATTGATTATGGCGATAATATCATTAACCAAATAATATATGTAATTAACTAAAGATTCATACATTGTTAATCCATGTAAAGATAATGTGCAAATTCTAGTATACAAATATGTGTATTGTTAGTTAAATGCCGTTTATTATAAGTATTTTATTTAACATTAAATATGTGTAAAATTATGAAATTCCTGTTAAGAATGTATTAATTTTTAAAAAATAATTTTATACTTGACAAATAATAAATTAAGTGCCTTAAAAAAATAATGTAGTAAGTATTTTCCTAACTAAAATTTTCTCCTACAAATATATCTATAACAGTGTTGTTTCACTTTTATTATATCCATAAGGTTTATGGTTTCTCTCTCTTCTGCGTAGGGGAAGGGAAAGTTTCCCGTACTGGGAATTAAAGTACCTTCTGTTTTGTTGCACTCTGCTTTTTCTTTGCTTCATTCGTATTCTTTTATCCCTCAATAATAAGTGCGCAAATGACACGACAGTACTAGTATAGTACCACAATGTCTGTGATCACGTGCGTCCAGAGTAATTTTGTTTTAGAGTGAATTATCCTTGTAATTTAGTAATTGGTTTAAATTATATCTCTCTTAAAATTATTTAAACTTGTTTGAATGTTTGATAATACTCTTTTTACATAGTAGAGAAATGAGATTAAATAATTTAAAGAATGAAATGTATACGTGGAGTTACATTTTTAACTACCAAAATATAATTTTTACTCTTTAGTTTTAGTATATTGTGTGATATTAATTATTGTTATAAGGATGTTCAGCTTCTTTCACCCGTTCATAACCTTCATCACATTCCTATATCATCTGATTGGATGCATTTTCTTCATTTTAAAGAATAAACATATATTTTTTGAAGTTTCTACTGCATCAGCTGTGAGTCACGTTCACAAGTTCTTTGGTTGATCCTTCGGTTGTGTCCCTTTCCACTTCTGTGTTTTGGCTTGGTTCCTTTTGGTTTTTGGTTTATTTTTGTTCCTCCTGTCTTCGCACTGATCTTTTGTGTGTATCGTGCTCCTTTGTGAATGGAATTCTTCGTGTGTGGGGCAGTAGGGGGTTTTTTGATTCTTACCCTTGTTTTTAACCTTCTCTTTTATAGACTTTCAGTCATATCGTGTATACATATATAACTATTTAAGGTAGTTTTAATCTATATTTTTTGTAATTTAATAAAATATTAGTAAGTTATCAGAATCAAATTCTCGGTTTCTATCATGTGCTTTCTTTTCACGCCCTATTATGCATTTGTCTAGTCTACAGATACGATGGTGAAACATTCCAAATTTCCAATAGCCTTGTTTTTTTTACACCCTGTTGAGTGGACTTTTTTTTTTTCGTTTGGTCATCCTCCACTGTCCATGTACAGCTGGGGGAACATATGAATCTATCCTTTTAACCCCATCTTCTTTCTGTCAAGTCATAAAGCTGTGCTTTTGGTGCTTTCTTAATCGCTCGAAGTTCCTGTGTTCTTTACAGTAATCATTTTTTTTTATCATTAATCTCTGTTTTGCTAATAGATTCATGCTAATAAACTCAACTGTACAGGTCTCGGTGGATTGTGTTATAGTGATTAGTCCAAGAAAGCAATCTCTGACTTACAAGCAGTGTGGATTCGATGGATTGAATGTTTAGTGAGGATCAGGCATACTCATCTCATCACTACGGGTTCAAATAGGTTACAACGCTTGTCCAAAGTTTATAACTTAACTTATTTAAAACTTAACTTGATTTGACTCGTTTAATTAAAAGGTCAAGTCAAAATTTTTAAAAAATTTACTTAATTAAATAGGTCAAGTTTTAAGCTTTTGAAAAAAAAATTACGTTTTATATGTCGATATATTTAATTATATATATCATTATTATATATATATATATATTATAAAATTTTAATATTTATATAATATAATTAATTTAATAAATAATATACTATTTGTTCAAAGTCTAGGTTCGTTAACTTATATAAAAGTTTAGGTCCATTAATCTATCTCATTAACTTATTTAGAAATAGATATGTTGGCCTATTTAAAAATATTATTGTAAAGTAAGTCTATTTAAAAGCATTATTGTAAAGTAGGTTTTTAAATATATTTTCAAGTCATATTAGAATTTTAAAAAAGTCAGACTAAGCCTTGAAAAACGACTTATGTCAGGTAAATAGGTCAAACTCATGTTTTACATTTAAAAAATAGGTCAGACTCGTTTAAGGTAATAATGGATTTGTCATTAGCAACAAGTTGAATAAAGGATTAAAAAAAAAAGGATCCTTTCTTATAAACAAAAAAATCGCCAACTGATTTTCCATTTGATGGCTGTTTATGAAAAAACGAAATTTAGATATTGTCACACACATGCGTATTCAGGGAGGAAGGAAAGTCCATCTTATGTTATGTTATGTTAAAAAAACAAAAACAAAAAACAATACTTAGGGGATATAAGGCTATCTCATTTCAACGTCACAACTCGTCATAGGATTAAATAGTATTTATCATCGCCTATCAAAGTCTTTGATTCAAAGAATGGAGGTGCTTACAATGCTACTAAATAAGTTTTGGGGTCCGTTTACAATACTCTACCAAGTCAACAGAGTTTCGATACTCTATTTGGTTTACCAGTTATCACTAGTTATTGAACTATTTTTATTTATTTTAATTATAGTCCCTCATCTTTTGCAATTGTTAAGAAGGGTCTTCTGATATAAAAGATATCGATAAATAAACCATTAGTAATTGTGCCAAAATATCGTAGGAGAGGAGAGAAGAGTGAGAAATTCGTAACTCCAGCTGTGTTCGTTCATGGCCTTGTCTTCTCTCTTCTTGTGCTTTGCTTCAACAAACTGTTATTAAAAGCTTTAATTTTTGCAAACAAATTAATTTTAATAATTTTCTTTCGAAAACCCCCATAACCATAATGCAACTCGAGGACGAAAGTAGCTCTTGCGTCCTCCTCATCACAACGATTCTCTAGGAAGTTGCTAAGGAGCAGAGAGGGTTGTACTATTTCCTTAATATCCAACTAATGGTGGTTCTGATCAGAAGTTGCTATCTTCTTGTCATCAATCTAGTTCTAAGTCTCTTTATTCTCAAATTTGGCTACAATATAAGCGTCTGAGACATCCTTCTTTTTCTTTGCTTAAGTTTATGTTTCCGTCTTTATTTTTAAAAGAAGCTACCGAGTCTTTTCATTGTGATGTTTGTGAGTTTGCCAAACACCATAGTGTAACTTTTTCACCTATTTCTAATAAAAGTTTTGAGCTTTTTGCACTTATCCACTCTAATGTTTAGGGTCTTGCATCTATTTCTAACATTTCTGACACTAAATGGTTTGTTTCTTTCATTGATAATTATACTCGAGTAACTTAGCTTTTTCTAATGAAAGACAAATCAGATGTGTTTCTGTTTTTTGTTCAGTTTTATTGTATAATTCAGACTAATTTGGGAAGTCCATTAAATGTTTGCGTTCTGATAATGGTAAGGAGTATGTCGACCAAAATTTCTCTACATTTATTAAAGAACATGGTATTGTGCATGACCTCGCATATGTTGATACTCCTCAGTAAAATGGTGTTGCAAAAAGAAAAAATCATCGTTTACTTGAAATTACTAGAGTTTTACTATTCCAAATGTCTGTTCCTAGTTCATATTGAAGGGAAGCTGTTTTAACTGCTACATATTTAATCAATTGATTATCATCTCGTGTCTTGGGAAACGTAAGTCCAGTCCAACTCATGACCTCTCACTTTCCATCAATTCCTATTATACAGAGTCTACAGTCTCGTGTCTTTGGTTGTGAGGCTTTTACGATTTGTCAAAAGTCTATGACCTCACTTATTTAAGGCTTGACTTGACTTGACTCATTTAATTAAAAGGTCAAGTTAAGGTTTTTCAAAAAGTCTATTTAGTTAAATAGGTCAAGCTTCAGGCTTTTGAAAAAGTTTTTTAGGCTTAGTAGGTTGGCCTATTTAATTATATATCATTATTTTATATATATTATGAAATTTTAATATTTATATAATATAATTAATTTAATAAATAATATATTATTTGTTCAAAGTCTAGGTCATTAGCTTATATAAAAGTTTAGGTCCATTAACCTATCTCATTAGCTTATTTAGAGATAGGTATGTTGGCTTATTTAAAGGCATTATTGCAGAGTAGGTCTTTAAATATTTTTTTAAGTCAGATTAGGCTTTTAAAAAGGTCAGACTAAGTCTTGAAAAATGACTTATGTCAGGTAAATAGGTCAAACTCATGCTTTACATTTAAAAAATAGGTCAGACCCTTTTAAGGTAAAGTCTGACATGTACTTACCCATTTCCACCCCTACTCATCACCTTGACACTTGACAACATCAATTTCTTTATCTTTCACTCAATTTCTCACTTGACTCTCATTTCTTTGAGTAATTTGAGTGAAAAATTGGATGCGGGTATTCGGACTTTGGAATGGTAACCAGAAGGAATTAACACAAAATTGCTTAACTACAACGCTGAGGAGAAGATATATCAAATTAAGATATTCAACATTTTTGTCAAAGAATTTTGCACAAATTTTTTCATTTTGTTACTTCACTTGAAAGACAAAAACTAACTATACATCCTTTTATGTGAGTTATTCACATAGTCTTGACATGGTCCTGCTCATATGAAGGAAGACATATACATAATAACCCTAAACAGTACCTCATAATTTTTTATGCAAATTTTGACATGTGCAAAATTTATGTCTATATCTTTCTTCATATAATTATGTCATATAAAAAATTCACATGAAATAATACAAATCCTACTTCCTTTCTTCTCTCTCCCCCTATATATATATTGACATAAGGAAAGTGTAAGAGAAGTTCTATCCAAGACATTCTACTAGGTAAATTAGTTTATGAAAAATATTTTTTGAAAGCCTGCTATACACTTGGTAATAATGGGTAATAATGAGTAATTGAGCAGACTAGTCACTAAGCTCACTAACACTTGTTAATAATGGGTTTATCATTGGCAACAGGTTGAATAAAGGATCTAAAAAAATAAAAATAAAATAAAAAAAGGATTCTTTCTTAAAAACAAAAAAAAAAAATCGTTAGCTGATTTTCCATTTGATGGTTGTTTTACGAAGGAACGAAATTTAGATATGGTCACACACATATGCGTATTCGAGGGAGGAAGGAAAGTTCATCTTATGTTATGTTATGTTTTAAAAAAAACAAAAAATAATATTTAGGGGATATAAGGCTATCTCATTTTAATGTCACAACTTGTCATAGGATTAAATAGTATTTATCATCGCCTATCAAAGTCTTTGATTCAAAGAATGGAGGTGCTTACAATGCTAATAAATAAGTTTTGGGGTCCGTTTACAATACTCCACCAAGTCAATGGAGTTTCGATACTCTATTTGGTTTACCAGTTATCACTAGTTATTGAACTATTTTTATGTATTTTAATTATAGTCCTTCATCCTTTGCAATTGTTAAAAAAGGTCTTCTGATATAAAAGATATTGATAAATAAATCATTAGTAATTATGCCAAAATGCCAGAGGAGAGGAGAGGAGAGAAGAATAAGAAATTAGTAACTCCATCTGTGTTCGTTCATGGCCTTGTCTTCTCTCTTCTTGTGCTTTGCTTCAACAAACTATTATCAAAAGCTTTAATTTTTGAAAAAAAATTAATTTTAATAATTTTTCTTTCGAAAACCCCCACAACCATAATTCAACTCAAGGATGAAAGCAGCTCTAGCATCCTCCTCATCACAATGATTCTCTGGGAAGTTGCTAAGGAGCAAGGAAGGCTGTACTATTTCCTTAATATGCCAGCTAATGGTGGTCTTGATCAGAAGTTGCTATCTTCTTGTCATCAATCTAGTTCTAAGTCTCTTTCTTCTCAAATTTGGCTATAGCATAAGCGTATGAGAGACATCCTTCTTTTTCTTTGCTTAAGTTTATGTTTCCGTCTTTATTTTTAAAAGAAGCTACTGAGTCTTTTCATTGTGAAATTTGTGAGTTTTCCAAACACCATAGTGTAACTTTTTCACCTATTTCTAATAAAAGTATTGATCCTTTTGCACTCATCCACTCTGATGTTTAAAGTCCTGCATCTATTTCTAGCATTTCTGACACTAAATGATTTGTTTCTTTCATTGATGATTATACTTGAGTAACTTAGCTTTTTTTACTGAAAGACAAATCAGATGTGTTTCTATTATTTGTTCAGTTTTACTGCATGGTTTCGACCAATTTGGGAAGTCCATTAAATGTTTGCGTTCTGATAATGGTAAGGAGTATGTCAACCAAAATTTTTCTACATTTATTAAAGAGCATAGTATTGTGCATGAGCTCACATGTGTTGATACTACTCAGCAAAATGGTGTTGCAGAAAGAAAAAATCATCATTTACTTGAAATCACTAGAGTTTTACTATTCCAAATGTCTGTTCCTAGTTCATACTGGGGGAAGCTGTTTTAACTGTTGCATATTTAATTAATTGGTTATCATCTCGTGTCTTGGGAAAAGTAAGTCCAGTCTAACTCATAAGCTCTCACTTTTCATCAATTCCTATTATGCAGAGTCTACAGTCTTGTGTCTTTGGTTGTGAGGCTTTTATGGCTTGTCAAAAGTCTATGGCCTGACCTATTTAAGGCTTGAATTGACTTGACTCGTTTAATTAAAATGTCAAGTCAATGTTTTTTAAAAAATTTATTTAGTTAAATAGATCAGGCTTCAGGCTTTTGAAAAAGTTTTTTAGGCTCAGTAAGTCGGCCTATTTAGTTATATATATATATATATATATAATTACTTTATATATATTATGAAATTTTAATATTTATATAATATAATTAATATAATAAATAATATACTATTTGTTCAAAGACTAAGTCCGTTAGCTTATATAAAAGCTTAGGTCTATTAACTTATCTCATTAGCTTATTTAGATATAAGTATGTTAGCTTATTTAAAGGTATTATTGCAAAGTATGTCTTTAAATATGTTTTCAAGTCAGATTAGGCTTTTAAAAATGTCAGACTAAGCCTTCAAAAATGACTTATGTCTGGTAAATAGGTCAAACTCATTTAAAGTAAAGTCTGACTTGTACTTACCCCCTACTCATCACCTTGACACTTGATAACATCAATTTCCTTATCTTTCACTCAATTTCTCACTTGACTCTCATTTCTTTCAGTAATTTGAGTGAAAAATTGGATGCGGGTATTAGGACTTTGGAATGGTAACCAGAAGGAATTTACATGAAATTGTTTAACTGCAAAGTTGAGGAGAAGATATATCAAATTAAGATATTCAACATTTTTGTCAAAGAATTTTGCACAACTTTTTTCATTTTGTTAATTCACTTGAAAGACAAAAACTAACTATACATCCTCTTATGTGAGTTATTCATATAGTCTTGACATGGTCCTGCTTATATGAAGGAAGGCATATACATAATAACCCTAAACAGTACCTCATAATTTTTTATGCAAATTTTGACATGTGCAAATTTTATGTCTATATCTTTCTTCATATAATTATGTCATATAAAAAATTCACATGAAATAATACAAATCCTACTTCCTTTCTTCTCTCTCTCCCTATATATATATTGGCATAAGGAAAGTGTAAGAGAAGTTCTGTCCAAGACATTCTACTAGGTGTATTAGTTTATGAAAAATGTTTTATGAAAACTAGCTATACACTTCGTAATAATGGGTAATAATGAGTAATTGAGTGGACTAGTCACTAAGCTCACTAACACTTGGTAATAATAGGTTTGTCATTGGCAACAGGTTGAATAAATGATCTAAAAATAAAAATAAAAAAAGGATCCTTTCTTAAAAACATAAAAATAGTCAGCTAATTTTTCATTTGATGGTTGTTTTATGAAGGAACGAAATTTAGATATTGTCACACACATATGCGTATTCGGGGGAGGAAGGAAAGTTCATCTTATGTTATGTTAAGTTTTTAAAAAGTTAAAAAACAATATCTAAGGGATATAAGGCTATCTCATTTCAATGTCATAACTCGTCATAGGATTAAATAGTATTTATCATTGCCTATCAAAGTCTTTGATTCAAAGAATGAAGGTGCTTACAATTCTAATTGATGCGGATTAAAAGTTATAAACTCAAGTGCAGGTTGTTTGAAGTAACAAATTCTCGAGAGTCCGAGGTCGATCCACAGGGAATTGATGAAGAAAAATTATTTGACGTAAAGTAAATATTTTATCACAATAATAAAAGTGATAAAACTTAGTTACTAATAAAAAAAACTTACTTGGGTTAGGAGATCCACTCTTGGTAAATGAAATAAGGACAAGATTAATTCTTTTTATAACTCAATTAGAATCCACACATAATAGAGGTTCCAATCAAAAAATACAACATTCAAAGTTCATTAAAAATTATATACGTAATTATATTATGATTCCTTTAGTCATTTATTAACATCACTACTTATAAATGGGATCAAACATTCATTGTGCAAATATCTTGTCTACAACAAATCAAGATCTCCACTTTACAATGAGGGTTTCTAAATTGATTGGAAACAAAATATAACACGTATAATGACTACTTAATAATATATCATTTAAGCACAAGAAAGAAATGAATCTAATCTTATTTCATTACCAAGAGCTTCACTCTTTCACCCAAGTAAAATGAAAATTATTTACTCATAGAAGAAGAAGAAGAAGAAGAAGAAGAAGAAGAAGAAGAAGAAGAAGAAGAAGAAGAAGAAGAAAACTTCAATTTAGAACAAAAGAAAACTACAACAAGATAAACAAACAACACAATAACATGATCTTAAGAAGAAGAAGAAGAAGAAGAAGAAGAAGAAGAAGAAGAAAAACTTCAATTTAGAACAAAAGAAAACTACAACAAGATAAACAAACAACACAATAACATGATCTTAACCTCTAAGACCAAGACTCCTAAATGAGCAACCAATAGTGCCTTTTATAGAGGATTAAGGATACAAAATGATAAAGGGGCTAATTCATGAGTGAGTAGATGAGTGGAAAATGAGTGAAAAATGCCAAATGACTTTTGATGAATGGAAAATTATAGAGATTTTGTCTCTGAAATCATTCAATTCTAAAGTCATTTCATTCGTCATTTTTTACCATGTGGTCTTCATGAAAGTTGTAGGCCTGGATCTTAGCTTTTAAATGTCGTTGGTTTGAGCCCAAAATCATTCCTACAACTCAAGATATGGTCTGATTACTGCATACTGCTTAGGCTCAATTTTAGTTCATCTGTTCTGATTTCCAAGCCCAATATGACCCATTAGACCTCAGAATCTCGAAAAGTTTTCTTCATGAAAGTTGTAGATTTTGGGTCTTAACTATCAACTATCAAAATTTAAGCCCATTTAATATCATATAGCCTGAGCTATGGCATGAACAATACACATAGGTCAAGCTGTCAGGATCAGCACTCTAGTTCTTGCTTCAATTCCAATTTGAGTTATCTAATTGTGTGATTAGGCCTTTGAGGTCTTCATGAAAGTTGTAAAAAATTGTCTCAACTTTCTTACAAGACTAGAATCATATCAATCAGATATTTGAAACTCAAATTATAGCCAGTTTACTAAACATTGTCAAAGAGATAAATTAAGGCTAATTCATGCAATAATTCTTTCAATGATCCAATTAGGCTCAATATCATAGAATGTGACAAAACTAACATAATTAAGCCAAATTGAACCTTAAGAAGCCTAATGAGAGGATTATAAAATGTATAAAATATATTGTTATCAAATTCTTTCAAACTTAACTTTTGCACTCCTGGACAAAACACATAAAAAAAATTAGGGAACAAAGAAAAAATGACACAGACTGAAAAGTTAAAAACTCTAAAGGATTCAATGAATCAAGAAGAGCAACCAGACATTCAATGGATCAAAACATTCATGAGGTAATATTTCTTCACATCTCAAACCAACAAGTAAGGAAATTTCAGTTGAAAAGAATGAATCAAGAATGATAGATCCTCACAGAATTCACTCTCAATCTCTCAAGTGTTTAAAAGGTAAGTATTTCACTCTATTCAACTCATGAATAATTGCACGACCATAAGCTTACTTATCTTCTACTTCTTCGCTACTTAAAAATAACATACACACAAAATCAAGAGGGTTTTATTTAAGGTTGTAATGGGGCTTTAGTAAAGGAGAGGGGTAATATGGATATGATAAGTTAAATACCAAAGAGAATAGAAGAACATTATGATACAGTTAGAGTGGAGAAGATGTTTAAGAACATTCAATTTAAATTTTCCAAGGGTTTCTTAGTTCCTTCTCTATTTGCTTCATTCTCATAAAGGACAATGATTAATATTTGACTAATATTTTGTTGAAGATCAATGCCAAATTGGTAGGTTGAATTCATTGTTAGGTGGCTCAGAAATAATGAGAGAATCCACTCTCAAATTCTCCAAAATGAGAAACACACACTTTGATTGATAAAAATTGAATGAGATACAATGCTCACATACACCCCTATTTATACTACTATTTGGGGTATTAAATAATAACACAACAAATCTGAAAACATGGCAAAGGTATGGTAATGAATGGAAGAGGAGTTGTAAAGTAGTAAGAGAGTAGGTAAGATGGGAAAGGAGGGCCATGACAACTCATGTTATGGGTTGTATGGGCCATGACAACTCATGTTATGAGTTGTAAGGAGGTTGCTGCATCATTCTCCCCTGGTTGGAAAGAACTCGTCCTCGAGTTGAGTTCTGCTTCATCATCCAAATATGGTGAAAGATCAGCGACATTGAAGGTTGCAGAAACGCCATAGGTTCCTGGTAGCTCGACCTTGTATGCATTGTCATTGATTTTCTGGATGATCTTGAATGGTCCATCGGCTCTAGGTGACAACTTAGCATTTGGTTGATTTGGAAACCTTTCCTTCCGCAGATGTATCCATACCAAATCTCCCACCTTAAAGACTTGTTGCCTCCGATGTTTGTCACACTGAACTTTATATCTGGAATTCTGCTTCTTAATCCGCTCCCGAACTTGCTCATGTAGCTTCTTGATTTCTTTTGCTCTGCGTTCGGCGTCTGCACTAAACTGTTGCTTATCAGACGAAGGCGTTAAATCTAACGGACTATGCGGTCGAGTGCCGTATACTACTTCAAATGGGCATCTTCCGGTAGCTTGATTAGTGGAATTGTTGTAAGCAAATTCAACCTGTGCAAGGACAAGATCCCACTGTTTCAGATTTTTGCCGACAAAACTTCAAAGTAGATTTCCCAAAAGCCTGTTAATTGCTTCAGTTTGTCCATCTGTCTGAGGATGACTGGCACTACTGAATTGAAGCTTGGTACCCATCTTCTTCCACAAGGTTCTCCAAAAGTGGCTTAAGAACTTGACATCTCGATCCGAAGTAATGGTTTTAGGAATTCCATGAAGACGAACAAATTCCTTGAAATATAGATCTGCAACTTGCACAGCATCATTAGTCTTCTGGCATGGAATAAAGTGAGCCATCTTTGAAAACCTGTCTACCACTACCATTATGGAATCCTTCTGTCGCTGAGTCCAGGTAGTCCAAGGATAAAGTCCATGCTAACATCTTCCCATGGTGCTTCTGGAACGGGAAGGGGCATATATAACCCTGTGTTTTGGCTTTTGGTCTTGGCCAAGTGGCAGATTCGACATCTTTGAATATGCCTGTTGACATCTTTTTCAAGTCTTGGCCAATAGAAATTCTCTTTTACTAAAGCCACAGTTTTATCTCTTCCAAAATGGCCTGCTAATCCTCCATCGTGGGCTTCCCAAACAATGGCTTCTCGTAAGGAGCATTGAGGAATACATAAAGCCTTCCTTTTGAATAAAAATCCATCATGCCTGTAGTAGTCTTGGAAGGATTGTAATTCAGTGGCATTCCAAAACTTTTGAAAGTCTGGATCATCTTGATATATCTCTTTTATAGTCTCAAAGCCAATGACTTTCATTTGTAGAGTGGAAAGCAGGGTATGACGCCTACTGAGGGCATCTGCAACAACATTCTGAACTCCCGCCTTATGTTTGAGTAAGAATGGATAAGGCTAAATAAATTCACTCCAGGCGGCATGCCTGCGGCTGATCTTCCGTTGTGAGTTTAAATGCTTGAGGGCTTCATGATCGGAATAAAGAATAAATTCTTTACTCAACAAGTAATGACTCCAATGTTGCAGGGCACAAACAATGGCATAGAACTCCTTGTCATAAGTAGAGTACTTGAGTTTACTGTTGTTGAGTTTTTCACTAAAAAAAAGCTATAGGATGACCGTCTTGACTTAAAACAGCTCCAATTCCAGTGTTGGAAGCGTCGTAGCTGACTTCGAACACTTGGTCAAAGTTTGGGAGGTCTAGCACAGGTGCTTCAGTCAAACACTTTTTCAATTCTTCAAAACTTTTATGGGCTTGCTCTGTCCATAGGAATGTGTCTCTCTTTATGCAGTCTGTGAGTGGGGCAGCAACAGAGCTAAAGTTCTTGATGAACCTTCTATAAAATGAAGCTAATCCATGGAAACTTCTCACATCATGGATTGACTTTGGAACAGGCCAGCTGTTGATAGCTTCGACTTTGCTGGGATCTACTCGAATGCCTTTAGCAGTGATGATATATCCCAAAAAATTAACTTCATTGGTTAAGAAAGAACATTTCTTGAGGTTGGCATAGAGTTTTTGCTCCCGAAGAGTCTGTAGCACTTGTTGAAGGTGCTCTAAATATCCCTCTTTGCTTTTACTATAGATAAGGATATCGTCAAAGTAGACGACTACGAATTTGCCAATGAAGAGCCGGAGCACTTGATTCATCAGGCGCATGAATGTACTAGGAGCGTTGGATAGCCCAAAGGGCATCACAGTCCACTCATATAGGCCATCTCTGGTTTTGAAAGCAGTCTTCCATTCATCTCCTGACCTAAGCCTGATCTGATGGTATCCATTACGAAGGTCAATCTTGGAAAAGATTGTGGCACCATACAATTAATCTAGTAAATCATCAAGTCTGGGTATCGGAAATCGATACTTGATGGTAATTTTGTTAACAGCTCGACTGTCAACACACATTCTCCAACTTCCGTCTTTCTTGGGCACCAAAATCGCTGGAACAGCACAAGGGCTAACACTTTCCTGTATCAACCCTTTCTTCAACAGCTCTTCTACTTGACGCTGGATTTCAGCATGCTCTTGAGGACTCATTCTGTACGCTGGTCTGTTGGGGATGACAGCCCCAGGGATGAAGTCAATAGCGTGTTGTATGTCTCGCATCGGTGGCAATCCAGGTGGAACTTCTTCTGGTACAACATCTGGGAATTCACTGAATAATTGCTCAACCTCTTCTGGAAGAACAGTTTCTTCATTTGATTCGAACAATAGAATAAAGCTTATGGTTTGGACCTCCTCTACAATCACTTTGAATTGTTCCTTTGTGACTAAAGACACCAATGGCCTGGATTCCTTCTTGCTTTCATCAAGTTCATTAGGTGGTAAGGGAGTTAACTTGACCTTTACTCCATCCTTGACAAAGGAGTAGGTGTTGGCATAACCGTCATATAGGGCATGACGATCATATTGCCAGGGTCTTCCAAGGAGAATGTGGCATGCATCCATAGGAATAACATCACACCACACCTTGTCTTGGTACTTTTGTCCAATGGAAAATGTCACAAGGCAACACTCAGTAACCTTCACTTCACTACCCTTGTTGAGCCACTGTAGCTTATAGGGATGTGGATGATTTTGTGTTGGCAGCTCCAATTTCTTCACCATGTAGTTAGACACCACATTTTCACAACTTTCACTGTCTATAATGACATCACAAACTTTTCCGACAGAGGTGCACCGGGTGTGGAAAATATTGTGTCTTAGCCAAGGCTCCTCCTTTGCCAACATTGTGTGCAGGCTTCGCCTAATTACCAGGGATTCACCATGATCAGCAACGGTGAGCTCTTCATCATACACTGGTTCTGCCTCCTCTTCTTCAGGTTCTTCTCGAGTTTCTTCTTCTTCAGAGACTTCATAAGCCTCTCCTTTGATAATGGTTATAGTTCTCCGAGTTGGACAATTGGAGGCTATATGACCAAAACCTTGACATTTGAAACATTTGGTGGCTCTAGGTTTGGTTTCTGTGGTGGTTTTAGAGGGAGGTTTGCCTGAAGTACTGGGTTGATCCACAGTTGTTTTGCGAGGATAAGGAGAATTTTCGGTGGAGGAAACGCCTCTATAAGAAGACTTCTTGGGTAACTGTTTCTCCACTCGCATGGCCAGATGGATAACATCGTCTAATGACCAATATTGTTGGAGCTGGACTGGATGAGCAATATCAGTGTTTAATCTACCAAAGTAACGAGCTATTGTCTGCTCCTCCTTTTCATGAATATCACACTTCATCATCAACTTCTCAAATTCTCTGGTGTATTCTTCTACAGACAAGTTCTTTTGACGAAGATTCTGTAGTTGAATAAAATTGTCTTGATAATATTGAGAAGGTAAGAACTTTCGAGTTAGTTCTCGTCGCATTTTCTCCCATGTCTTGATCTTGCTTTTCCTTTCACGTTCGCGCTTCTTCTTATGATTTTCCCACCATATTAAAGCGTGCTTCTTTAGCTTCACAGTAATAATTTTAACTTTCTTTTCTTCTGGAATCTCCTTATACTCAAAGACTCGTTCTACAGTTTGAAGCCAATCAACGAATTCATCTGGTTGAAGATTTCCTTCAAAATCTGGAATATCTACCTTGATGTCGTCATTTCTGAATGGTTGTCTTTGTGGACGACGGCTTTTAAATGATGATGAATCACTACTGGATTCGTCAGCATCTGACTGTATGTGTTGTGCTTCCAACAGTGCTTGCTGTGCATTCACAGTCTCCTGTAACTGTTGGATTTGTCTCCTCATTTCTTCCATTTGAATGTCACGTAGAGTTGGCTCGTTCTGTTTTCGTGGAGACATTTTTTTTTCTTTTTTTTTTTGTGTGTGTGAAATAATCAAGAATAATTCTCTTCTGATGTGGAAGATCAGACAATGCTACAATCACAGAGCATACTAGGAATTTTTTCTTAAGAATTGGGTACCTTACAAAAAAAATTTGCAGCAAAATTGCAACTTACAAGCCTCAAGGGTAAATTTGGAATTTTTGGAAATTTTAAGGGGTCAAATGAAATTTTAGAAATTTCAGGGGGTTTAATTGAAATTTTCAGAAAGATCAGGGGATGATTTGCAATTTCTGAAACTCTAGTGACTGTCTACTGATGTGGCACTGTATGACACGTGGCAGTATGTGAATGGATCACACAGTATAAGATGGCAGCTGACTGTGCAGTCTAATGATGTGGCTCCTGCAACACGTGGCGTAACAGGAGTGGTTGAATGCCTACACATGGCAGTGACGTGGATCTGACGTGGCGACACGTCAGCGTCTTCAACCTCTATTTTTCCGGCGTCACGGTGTGGCGGTCCGGCAGCAGCGAGCGGTGGTCCGGCTGTTTTTCGGCGAAGCTCGTGGCGGCGCGTGGAAGTTCTGTTGGCCGTGAAATTTGCTACCCAAAGGTTTTTCGACCTCCTGAGCGCAATGGCGGCGTTAGTTTTGCAAAAAAATGGCTGCAAAGTAGAGTTTCAGGGGGGCAGCAGCTCCTCCGCTTAAATACCACTGAAAAACTCAAACTTTCCATTGATTCTCTCACACAAACTCAACTCCGGGATAGGAACCTTGCTCTGATTACCAAAAGGGCTCAGAAACAATGAGAGAATCCACTCTCAAATTCTCCAAAATGAGAAACACACACTTTGATTGATAAAAATTGAATGAGATACAATGCTCACATACACCCCTATTTATACTACTATTTGGGGTATTAAATAATAACACAACAAATCTGAAAACATGACAAAGGTATGGTAATGAATGGAAGAGGAGTTGTAAAGTAGTAAGAGAGTAGGTAAGATGGGAAAGGAGGGCCATGACAACTCATGTTATGGGTTGTATGGGCCATGACAACTCATGTTATGAGTTGTAGAGAGGTTGCTGCATCATTAGGCCTGAACATTCTCCTTCTCTTCCTGTTGTTTCCAAGCATCCACTCTCATTTTAGGTATAAATATGTCACAAGGTGCATTCTTTGATTACAGCGGTGGTCAGCTATTTTTTTTCTTTTTTTTCTTTTTTTTAGGAACATTTTGCACACACACCCCTACATTTATTAAAAAACTCAACCAATAACAAATTCAATGTTCTCTTATTCCCTAAGGTTAAGTAAGAATATAGTTTTTTTAAGGCACGTTATGAGATAGAAATAAGGAACGGTCAAATAAGCTCAAAGGGGGTACACAAGGAAAAATATGCAAAGTTGGCTATTTGGTCAAAGTAGCTATTTCAAGAAAAATGCTCCAATCATATTTATGTATGCATGTGAAAATGTAGCCTAAAAAAGAATCAAAGTAAGTTCTAGAGTAAAAATTCCATGAGTGAAAAAAAATCACACAAGAAAGAAGAGAATGGTACACATGTTCAATTCATTCATCGATAGGTTCAAAATCTCACAAGGCATATATCCATCATTCTTAATCTATCAATTCAATATTCATAACCAAACATGTGAAATTTAAGAAAGAAGACAATTTACTCAATCATGCAAATTTTCCTGAAGTTGAATTGCTACTTCCACACAAAATAGTTACTACCCCAATCTAGATGCGTCTTAAGAGTAAAATTACTTCCAGAGAAAAATTTACTATTTACTCTGTCATCCTTAATTAGTTTAGCTATTAGTAAATTACTGACAAACATATAAATACGACAAACATATTAATAAACACACTTCCTAATTTTTTTATTTTTTTATTATATATTTTTTTGTTTTTTTTTTCACTGTAACTATCCTTCCCCCCCAACCAGATCACAACCTTAATGTCAAAACATAGATAGGTAAAGGATAGAAGATATTACATGTTATTACAATTACTGAAAAGAGAAACCTTACACAAATATAAATAGAAACAAAGTACGATGAATAAAACTAAAGCTTATAATTATTTAAATAGTTGGAGTGTCTGATCTGGCTTGCTTTTCATACTGCTTCCCTCACCGCTTCCTTCTGACCAATCTATCTGAGCTGTTATTAGATCAATTTCATAAACAAAAGCTTTTAATTTATCAATCAACTCATCAACAGTGAAAGCAGAAATAAGGAGTCGTCTTGTCGAAGGTGTGATAAATTTCTGTTTCACAGCATGATCAAGAAAAAATAACAAAAGATCAAATAAATTATTAACATTCAACAAACCTATGGGTTTATGGTAGATGTTCAGTTGGGCCCAAGAGACGATTTGAAAAACTTCTTCCAAAGTACCAAAACCACCCGATAAGGCAATGAATGCATCAGAATTGTCAAGCATTTTAGCCATTCATTCATGCAAAGATGATACTTGTAGTTCCTTTCCAAGTGTCTTTCCAGTGATGTTCTTTTGAGTTAAAGCTCTAGGAATGATACCTAAAACCTGATTGTCTCTTATATATGCAGAGAGTGATACATCGCCCATTAACCCACGACAACCTCCCTCATATACTACATGAATTTTTCTCGCAGCAACTGTTAGACTAAGAGTGCTTGCTGCGTTTGCATACTCTAAACCTTTCTCATAACTTTACCCACAAAATACACATATATTTGTAAGTCTACGAACAGAAGAAGAAGATCCCTCCATTTCTACACTCACACTCCCTTTGAATGATTATGAGTTAGTGGAAAGTGAAGAAAATGAAGTGTTTAAATAAGGAAGAGAATGGAAAAAGGTAATGATAGCACCTATACAGATAGGTTGGTTGTTGTCAGAAAAGTTTAAAATTAAGAGAAATAAATTTTTTTTTGTTGTTTTTTATTGTTTTTGTTTTTATTTTTTTCTTTGTTTTTTTGTTTCTTTTTTTACTTCAAGAAAATCATTAGGGTAAAAAAGTTTAGAAACCCCTGAAGGATCCCGTCCAAAAGATCGTCTGTCCAAAACCAAAATACAACAAAATCATACAAAAATAAAATTATAATAATAAATAATGGCATACCTTTATGTGCAGGGAATTGGTAGCATATCTTTATACTGCGTGTCACCAGTGCAGAAATACCAAGATGGCTCAGCCAATCTGGGAATTCTTCTACCTCCCGCTTGTGGGATATATTGGATTGAGCTACGACGCAACTAATTAAAGTGCGTAAATCTGACAGCTACCACCAACGACCACAACCAGTGAGAGGTATGCTGAGGAACCCAATAAATCAATACCAAAAATTGAGCTCAAATGCATTATCACGTGAGAATACAAACACGGGACGCTTCTATCTGTCCATTAGCAAGTAGAGCCTGCGGTTAAAACCTGGGAATGCTTGCGTGGCTCTCTACAAAGCATGACACATGAGCCTTATTTATGGACTGGCGTGCGAAGGTCCACCTAAGTCAATGACGGGTCTGCCACTGGCAGGGTCTCCTAATGTAATTAAAGACCAAGTACAACCAAAGTTTCACCCTTTTTTTCTTTTCTTTTCTTTTCTTTTTTTTTTCTTGAAGATGTACAAGATAATATATACATGTTGTTGTGATTATGACTTACATCTTCCTCTGGTTTTACGTCTAGTAACAACTTAAATGCCTTCTATGAGTTGAGGATAAGCTTTCTATCTAATTTTCTTATAAATTGGCAAACAATGTCTTTTTGAGTCAGATTCCTAAGACTGTAACGCTTTTACTCATCATTGAAGATATTCCAAAAATTAAGAAGTTCACGATGCACAACTCAACAAGAATGCGTCTCAATAGTCAATAAGATATCATCTAATGACTCCTTACTCAGCTCATTCTTAATAAAGTATATTTTATCTTCTCGATTTGCAGAAACCATTCCCAAAGAACGACATCGCGTGTTACAATTCCATCGTGCACACTTGAGATAAACTTGCATTCTTTTCGCTCTCTTTTTTTAGAATAAGAACTTTTACCGAGACCCGGCATATATGGGACAAATGAATCTGAATATTCACCAGCTAAACGAACATTTGCTTCGATTATCCAGCATATATCTTTTGGGATGCCCTTGTACATTAACAGTCTCAGTCTTTTACACCTAGCATTGTAAATTTTTGTTAGAGCATTTAGAGGAAAAGAAGGGAAATGCTTTCTTAGATTTGAGAATGACATCTATTTTGAAGGAGAAAGAATCAGTTATTATGGGAAACTGAAAAACAAACCGACTTGAGAGTCACGGAGTACCATTATCTACCACTTAACCGGGAATACAAAGAACTCACTATTGGGCATTCATCTCCGAATGATTTGATTAAGATAATTAAGGCAAGATCTTCCATGTTACAAGAAAATTGATTATATTAGCAAACCAATGCTTGGAATTGACAAAAAATAAAAATTTATCAGGAAAAAAATCATTGATAAATGTGATATCAAAAGATGAGCCTGTTGTAAGTATGGACAAATATATGCAACAACATTTTCAGCTTTTTTCTTATCTTTTATTATGATTTTGAATTCTTGAAGCAACAAAATCCACCGTATCAACCTAGGTTTGCAAAAACTTGTTGAGAAAATTAATAAGTGCACCGAATTGTCAAAGTAATAAAGTTGACGATTAAGAGGAAAAAAAATTAAAACACACGAAATTAAGAGAGAAAAGAGAAAATAAAGCACATGAATGCAAAACACATCAAGGATGTAAACACATGACATTAAAATATTAGGGATCTGACTTCACTTGATTGAACAATCTATCATAGACAATAGAGTAGCTTTGGGACCTTCATTCTAATTAATTTCTAATCATTCAATTGATGGAGAGAATTCAGTAATTAATTAAAACTCAATTCCTTTGTCTAAACCTTAACTCTTAAGGCATGACCTTTATTCTATGGATTCTCATGAAAAATATCACAATTCTTCCACACAACCTATAACCTCCATTCCTAGATGATTATAAATCATGACACTTATTATTTATGATTTAGGTCATATGCAAACCTTCTAATTCTATATACACTTCACTAGATCAATTTATGAGTGGCTAATTCATAAAAGTATTAAGAATCATAATAAGCACTCAAATTGAATAAAAAATTAATTAAAATTTTAATCTTAATACATGTCGATTGAATCAAGTTACGTCTTCACCCTAGAAACATACAAATTTAACTACACATGACAAAAGAGAAGAAGAAATAGGAAAAATAAAATAAAAATATATACAGAACTCAACTTTTCATAAAAAAAATATTAACAAGTAGGCGGTAAACATGTCATGGAAAAAAAGAAAATAATATTAACAAGTAGGTGGTATAAATCGACCATTAAATATTAATAATGATGTGGTATAAACTAGCCATTAAGTATTTATTCACAAAAGTATGGTATAAACCAGTCACCAAATATATATTAATACGTACTAAATAAATATTAACAAGGATGTGGTATAAACCATCCACCAAATAAGTTAGTAAGCAGTTAAATTAAAAAGTTAGTAAGCAGATACATTAAAATATTAGAAACAGGTAAATTAAAAAGTTAGATAGTTAGTAAGAGAGTTAGATAGTTAGTAAGTTAGTAAGCAAGAAAATTAAAAAGGTTAGTAAGTTAGTAAGCAAGAAAATTAAAAGGTTAGTAAGTTATAAAGTTAGAAATAAAATACGAGAAAATAAAGTGTAGAAAATAAAGTGTAGAAAGTAAAATACTGAGAAAATAAAATACAAAAAATCAAGTGTAGAAAGTAAATTTAAAATATGAAAACTAGAGAATCGGCAAGCCGATTTTTTGCTTTGGCGAGAGAGAAGAGAAGAAGAAAGATTATTTCATAATGATTAAAGATTATAAAGGGTGAAGGGAGAGTTTCTCTCACTAAATCAATGACGTTAGTATGTACAAAGAACAAAATTAAAAGAGTAAAATATATATATATATATATATAAGATCCACAAGGATAAAAAATATGTATAAAATATATACAAAATAAAATTTTCTTCAAATCAAGTCCCCGATAACGGTGCCAAAAACTTGATGTAAATTAAAAGTTGTAAACCCAAGTGCAGGTTGTTTCAAGTAATAAATTCTCGGGAGTCCGAGGTCGATCCACAGGGAATTGATGAAGAAAAATTATTTGACGTAAAGTAAATATTTTGTCACAACAATAAAAGTGATAAAACTTAGTTACAAATAAAAAAAAACTTACTTGGGTTAGAAGATCCACTCTTGGTAAATAAAATAAGGATAAGATTAATTCTTTTTATAACTCAATTAGAATCCACACATAATGGAGGTTCCAATCAAAAAATACAATATTCAAAGTTCATTAAAAATTATATACGTAATTATATTATGATTTCTTTAATCATCTATTAACACTACCACTTATAAATGTGATTCAGCATTCATTGTGTTAATATCTTATTTACAACAAATCAAGATCTCCACTTTACAAGGAGGGTTTCTAAATTAATTGGAAACAAAATACAACACGTATAATGACTACTTGATAATATATCATTTAAGCACAAGAAAGAAATGAATCTAACCTTATTTCATTACCAAGAGCTTCACTTTTTCACTCAAGTAAAATGAAAATTATTTACTCATAGACAAGAAGAAAGAAAGAAAGAAGAAGAAGAAGAAGAACACAAGTTCAATTTAAAACAAAAGAAAACTACAACAAAATAAACAAACAACACAATAACATGATCTTGGCCTCTAAGACCAAGACTCCTAAATGACCAGCAAATGGTGCCTTTTATAGAGGATTAGGGATATAAAATGATAAGGGGACTGATTCATGAGTGAGTGGATGAGTGAAAAATGACAAATGACTTTTGATGAGTGAAAAATTATGGAGATTCTTTGTCTCCGAAATCATTCAGTTATTCGTCATTTTTTCACTAAGTGGTCTTCATGAAAGTTGTAGGCCTGGATCTTAGCTTTCAAATGCCGTTAGCTTGAGCCCAAAATCATTCCTAAAACTCAAGATATGATCTGATTACTGCATACTGCTCAGGCCCAATTTCAGTTCCTCTGTTCTGACTTCCATGCCCAATATGACCTATTAGACCTCAGAATCTCAAAAAATGTTCTCATAAAAGTTGTAGATTTGAGTCTTAACTATCAACCTTCAAAACTTAAGCTCATTTAAGATCCTATAGCTCGAGCTATGGCATGAACAATACACATAGGTCAAGTTGTCAAGATCAATACTCTAGTTCTTACTTCAACTCCAATTTGAGTTATCCAATCGTGTGATTAGGCCTTTGATATTTTATGAAAGTTGTAGGGAATTATCTTAACTTTCCTACAGGACCAGAATTACATCAACAAGATATTTGAAACTCAAATTATAATTAGTTTACTGAACACTGTCAAAAAGATAAATTAAGGCTAATTCATGCAATAATTCCTTCAATAATCCAATTAAGCTCAATATCATAGAATGTGACAAAACCAACATAATCAAGCTTAATTAAATCTTAAGAAGCCCAATGAGAGGATTATAAAATGTATAAAATATATTGTTATAACCAATAAATAAGTTTTGGGGTCCGTTTACAATACTCCACCAAGTCAACGGAGCTTCGATACTCTATTTGGTTTACCAGTTATCACTAGTTATTGAACTATTTTTATGTATTTAATTATAGTCCCTCATCCTTTGCAATTGTTAAGAAGGGCCTTCTGATATAAAAGATATCAATAAATAAACCATTAGTAATTGTGCCAAAATACTAGAGGAGAGGAGAGGAGAGGAGAGGAGAGAAGAATGAGAAATTCGCAACTCCATCTGTGTTCATTCATGGCCTTGTCTTCTCTCTTCTTGTGCTCTGCTTCAACAAATTGTTATCAAAAGATTTAATTTTTGCAAACAAATTAATTTTAATAATTTCTTTCGAAAACCCCCACAACCATAATGCAACTTGAGGACGAAAGCAGCTCCGGCATCCTCCTCATCACAACGATTCTCTGGGAATGAGTCTTCCTTAGGTGGGTCTGCCATGAATGGCGTGGTCGTGGAGTTGACTAAGGAAGAACGAGCGTCAATTCGAATATATATATATATATATATATATATATATATATATATATATATATATATATATATATATATATATGAGATATATTTAATTAAAGATGTTTTTATTATGAGATGGTAAACGGAGTAAAATTTGATCTATACATGGTCACCTCTTAGATTAAAAATTACTTAAAAAATCACGTATTATACTACTTAAAAATGTCATATATATTTATGTTTTAATTTTGACCATTCATATAAGATTTAATGATTAAGATTCACTCATCTCACTTCTTACAATAAATATTTTTCTTATCAAATACGCGCTTTATATATATATATATATTACTTGCTTAATATTTGGATATGGCCACTTGGGAATGAAATATGTTCATACTTTTCACTTCAAACTTTTTCAAAATAATTTAATAGATCCAACTTCATGCATTCATCATTGATCAGGATAACAAGGAGACTCTTTTTTTAAGAGGGAAAGGGCTGCACTCCTTTTTCTTACAGTCCACAAGTCTAAGAAGGCTGATGGTTGCTTGCCCAAATTTCTCTTCTTCTCCGCAATTTTCACTCTCTAAAAATTTGTCAGATATTTTTCTTTCCCTATTTGCCCAATAACACACCAAAACTTCAGACAAATTAGGACCTATATTTTAATTGTGGGGGACAATTTCACTTCATTATTGTCACCTATACTCCCACTGCCTTCGCGTATCAAACTCAAAGCACTCAAATTTACAAGAAATTTGATTTGATTTTATCCAAAAAAAAAATGGAAAAAATATTTTAAAAAAAAAGGAAAGAGGAAGAAATTGAATTTGAGAAAAGCCAGGATGTTGAAATGGAAAATAGTGGTAAAGCCATAAACATATCACATGCCACCCACATACAGAATCACCATCCTCTGAACATAGATAGCAGCAAACCACCACATCATACCCTACTTTAACCTAACAAACAACACCTCACCCAAACAGAACCACCAACGCTCTAAGCCACCATGACCAGTAGCCACAAACTTCACCCATCACCTCCATTTGGACTCAGGTCTCCTCTTTGGTGAACACTCACATTATCACCTCTACCTTCTGCTTTCTTCTTTTTCGCTAGTCTCCCGTTCATAATAGTTAAAATATTATTTTACAATTTTCATTTCAAATTACCAGCCAAAATCATTTTAAAAAGTACATTTATCGGTTAAGAGGTAACCGATCATAGCCACCCACTTTTAATATAATAAATCAACGGTTACTACAAAATGAGCTTTCACACTTCTCAACATTTTATGAGTATTAAAAAAGCTGCCCTAAGTGAAATGTTTCAATCTTCACAAACTAGACTATATAATTTTTTTGTTATAAAACCTTTACTCTCTGTCTTAATGATTGATGATATCACGTATCTTGGTAAATCTTTGAGTTTTCTTTTTTTATATATACAATAAAGATGTTATTCGATCAACTTTTGTATTAACAAGTGGTAACCCAAAGGAAAGTTAGCCGGCAATAATTTTTTCTCCTATTTGTAGTATTTTTTTTTTTCTTTTGTAGTGCTTTGGTTCCTTATTTTAAGTATTTTTTTTTATGAGAGCTACCACCTTATCCTGACAATTCTTTTCATTTTTAAATTGTTTTTATAATTTTTTTAATAAAATTATTCAAATCTTTTAAATTTGTTATCACTGAAATAGAAATTAAGAGTTTGACTTTAAGTTTTTTAAATCTGTCTCATAACGTTATGATAGAGTTAAAATTTTTAACTTCAATTTTCTTATATCAGTCACATGCGTAAAACTACATATTTATTTCATGTTATTGATGATATATGAACCATGAGTAAAATTACATATCATCGATTAATTTTAGATGAAGATTATATACATTTTCTTTTTCCTTAATAGATTTATTGTTTAAAATAATTATGTTATTAAATTTTCTGGACAAAGACATTAGTCAAAAATGAAATCTTCCAATTCATGAGAATTTTTTAAAATAAGGTTAAATTAAAATTTTAGTCTTTATAATTTATACTTATTTTTAATTTAGTCTTTATAATTTTTTTTAAATCAATTCTTATACTTATAATTTTTTTAAAATAGCCTCTATTATTAAGTTTCATTCTAAATCATTAATCTAATCTCTACTAGACATTTTATAAAGTAAAAAAAAAAGTGCATATAAAAGAATACTTGTTGACAACAGAAGAAATAAATATAAATATTAAAATAAAAGAATATATATTGAGATAAAAAATATTTATTCACAAGAAATAAGTATATACTAAAATGAAAAAATACATATTTAACGTTTTATGAGAAAATGAACTTTTAAAAGAATCCTAAAAGATAAAAAAAACTTATTTTGTTAGACAATTGGTGTCATTATAACAAAAATTAATAATAGGAATTATTTTAAAAACTTTTATAATTGAATTATTTAAAAAGAAAAAAATATAAAAACTAAATTAAAATTAAATATAAAATATAACTTTAAATAAAAAGTATAGAAACAACATTTAATTCTTTGACAAATTTCTTATAAGGAATTCAGTTTTAAAAAAAAGTTATGTAGTATAGAAAATTACAGTGATCTATTTGACATTTACATAAAAAACATAAATAAATAAAAATACTTATTTTATTAGTTAATTAATTGTGTTATAATATCCTTATAACAAAAGTTAATGATGAAATTATTTAAATTTGTTTATAAATATGATAATTGATTTTAAATAAAAAAATTATAAGAATTAAATTAAAAAATAATAAACTAAACTTTAATTTAACCTTTCACTAAAATATATCTGAATAAGAATTCAGTAAAAAAAAAAGTTATATGGTATAGAAAACTACATAGATCTGTCATTACTTTGCATGATGCACAGTATAGAAACCTGAAAGGCTGAAACCCTATTACACCAATTGGATCTACCTTCACAGAAAACTCATTCTACACCTGTTGGGTGCTTTACTAAGGAACAATCCCAATTTCAGATCGAGCGCACAAACATGACTCTGAACCTACGTCAGAAGCAAACGGGTAACCATCCAATCCTTCAAAGACTCTTCCTTTATCTCAATTTCAATCTTTCTTTTTCCATTTTCAATTCCACCAAATAAAAAATAAATAAATAAACAAATTTTCATTGATTCATTGTTGGGATCCGTTTTTCTTCAGAATGCATTGCCCGAATGCTGAACCTGAACCAACCCATCAACGCAACGGGCACCGCGAACGAAGAGGTGTACAAGATCCTGATCTACGACAAGTTTTGCCAGAACATCCTCTCCCCATTGATCCACGTTAAGGACCTTCGCAAACACGGTGTCACCCTCTACTTCCTCATCGACAAGGATCGAAAACCCGTTCACGACGTCCCCGCCGTCTATTTTGTCCAGCCCGACCAACCCAATGTCCAAAGAATTGTTGCAGATGCATCCCGGTCTTTGTATCAGAGTTTGCACCTCAATTTCTCGACCTCAATTCCCCGGCCTCTTCTAGAAGATCTCGCCTCCGGGACCCTGAATTCCGATTCCATTCCCCGTATTTCGAAGGTTCATGATCAGGCGAGTGTTTGAATTAGCTTATTTTTGTGTTCTATTTGTCCCTTAAAACTATTTTACACTTGCAATTTTTAGTCCCTGAATTTAATTAGAGTACAAGTTAGTCTTTAAATTTACATAACTTGTATCAAGTTATCCTTCTTAAGGACTAAGGTGAGATACAAGAAGGACTGGGTTGATATGAGTTTTATAAATAAATTTAGAACAAAACTTGGGTCCGACCCTTTCCCTCCAACCCTTCCCTTCAACCCCTTTAATCGCCCTTCATCTGTTACTTCTAACCCCACTTAATTGAATTAATGGACATATGGAAGGTGATTAAAGGGGTTGGATGACAGGGTTGGAGGGAAAGGGTTGGAGTCAAGTTTTGTTCATAAATTTATGGACTAACTCGTACACTATCTAACTTGAGGGACAAAATTGCAAGTGGAGAACAATTCTGGGGACTAAGCTGCTAATTTACTAAAAAAACTCGATTATTTCTCCCAAAGTAATCAAATCCAAACATGCTGCAGTACCTGGAGTTTGTCACACTAGAAGATAACCTGTTTTCCTTGGCAAACAAGTCTTGTTATGTTCAGCTCAATGACCCTTCGGCTGGGGACCGCGAAATTGAGGAGATTGTGGAGAAGGTTGTTAATGGGTTGTTTTGTGTTTTGGCCACTTTGGTGGTTGTGCCAGTTATAAGGTGTCCGAGGGGTGGTCCTGCTGAGATGGTTGCGTCGGCTTTGGATCAAAGGTTGAGGGATCATTTGTTGTCAAAGAACAATTTGTTTACCGAGGGTGGTAATTTTGTGAGCTCGTTTCAGCGGCCGGTGTTGTGTATATTCGATAGGAATTTTGAGTTGCAGGTTGCAATTCAACATGATTTTAGGTACCGACCGCTTGTTCATGATGTGCTTGGGTTGAAGTTGAATAGGCTGAGCGTGCAGGGGGAGAAAGGCGGGATGAGGTCGTATGAGTTGGATAGTTCGGACTCGTTTTGGGTTGCGAATGGTTCGCTGGAGTTTCCGGAAGTTGCAGTGGAGATTGAGACACAATTGAATAAGTATAAGAAAGATGTGGATGAGGTAAATAAGAGGACTGGTGGGACTCATGGTGCGGAGTTTGATGGGACGGACGTGATTGGTAACACGAAGCATTTGATGAATGCGGTGAACTCACTGCCCGAGCTGACTGAAAGGAAGCAGGTAATTGATAAGCACACAAACATTGCTACTGCATTGTTGGGTGAGATCAAGGAGAGATCGCTTGATTCTTATGCGAAAAAGGAGAATGACATGATGGTTAGAGGGGGCATTGAACGGAATGAGCTTCTTGGTGTGCTCAAAGGGAAGGGAACAAAGATGGATAAGCTTCGCTTTGCCATCATGTATCTTATTTCTTCTGAAAGCATTAATCAGTCAGAAGTGGAAGCTGTGGAAGCGGCGCTAAGAGAGTCTGAGGTTGATACTGCTGCTTTTCAGTATGTGAAAAAGATCAAGTCATTGAATGTTTCATTGGCATCAGCAAATTCTGCAAGCAGAAGTAATATTGTTGACTGGGCTGAGAAACTCTATGGACAGTCAATTAGTGCAGTGACAGCTGGTGTCAAAAATCTTTTATCTAATGACAGGCAGCTAGCATTGGCAAGGACAGTTGAAGCCTTGATTGAAGGGAGGCCAAATCCTGAAATAGATTCATACCTTGCATTTGATCCTCGTGCTCCTAAGTCTGGTTCAGGAGCAAGTAGCAGCCATTTGAAAGGACCATTTAAGGAAGCAATTGTTTTCATGATTGGTGGTGGTAATTACGTTGAATATGGCAGTCTGCAAGAGCTTGCACAAAATCAGCAGCCTCCCAAGCATGTTACATATGGAACAACTGAACTTCTAACTGGAGTGGACTTTGTAGAGCAGCTTACATTATTGGGGCAGAAGATGGGTTTGGGCAATGTTGGTTCTACCTCTAGTCAGTAGTTCAGATGTGAATGTATTCAAATTTGAGTTTGCCAAATTATTCTTTAGTACACAAAGGAAAACTCTCAGACCATGAGGTAATACAGGCAAAGTCTATCTGATTTTGATGTTCATTGCCTAAAAAAAGGATGAAGGATTTTGTGCTATACAGTGCCTCCTTGATTATAAAGCAACGGGATTGCTGCTTTCTTTGTAGTTTTCTGTAGCACAGCCATTTACGCTTTATTGTCATTGTAGTGAAAAGTTTTTCATTAAAAAGCATGATGTGCCTTTTATGCTATATTTTCATTGTAGTGACAAGCGAAAAGTTTCGGTCATTGAGAAGCATTATGTATTAATTAGAGCTAGTGTCTGTAATTGGATATGTTCTGTTGTTCTTCCAAGAATTCTTGAAACGTGCTGATATAAATTGATCTGTTTGGCAGATTAGTGACTGCTACCTGAATCATTAGTATCCAATCAACTCTTTGGTCATGGAGTTATGTTTATTATCATGGTGATGTCTTTCTTGTCAAGTTGGACTTCATATCAAAATGAGTAAATTTCATTAGCATTCTGAGGTGCTATCCTGTAAGTCTGTTACCCGTTGGCATCAATGCATCATCATCTTAAACAGACGACTAGCTTTGAGGTACAGTAAGCATAAGATAAGATGGTTCTACAAGGACCAAAGTTTTGATTTGACTATTTCCTTTTAGATATAGCGTTCGAAATTAAATTTTAGTGGTCAAGGTCTTATTTTTGTATGCGTTGAATGCATTATGGTGAAATCAGAACTTTCTATTTTGTTTTTAAGGTTATTGTCAGTTATGAACTGTGAGTTTATATATGAAGTGGACACTAAGCTAAGAAAAAAGAGAGAAGTTTATAACCGACTGTGAGTTTATACGAAATGGACAGTAAGATGGCTGTTTTATATGTCGTCATGATACAATCTTCTATGACAAGGTAGCTACATACTACAGTAGATAAGCACACATCCAACATGTTTTTGTGATCTCTGATCTGGATAAAAGTGGGTTTGGGTTGGGTTATATTTGGGTAAGCACGCTTAGTATAAAGGTAAAAATGAAAGTAAAAAATTTATGGAACAGTTTTTAATATAATTTTAATTTATCCATGAATTTTTCACCTCTTTTTTTACCATACCAAACTGACCTTTAGTGGTATGGGGAAGAAAGTTTGCCAATTTTTATATTTGATTAAAAATTTGTTTAGGCATTATGTAAAAAATCCATAACCCCATCACATATCATACGCAACTGGGCAAGATCAATCTGCCATCAAGTTTGCTTCCAACAACACAGATTACATATAACAGAATGGATAATGACAGATTTCCAATTGACCAAGAAATTGATGAGGCATTTTCAGCCTAGATTAAATTTGGGTATGCGAAGGTCAATTTACCTAGAAAGAGAGTAACGCTTTTTTTTCCAACCAAGATGTTTACTAAATTTCAGTATTTTCAATGAGCTGCACACAAGTACAAGATTTCTTAAGAAGCTTACATTTCTCTGACCAACTGCAAGCTATTGGATTCGGCCATATAAGGTTGAAGTAAACCAAACCAAATGACAATTATTCAATTCTGCAAGGAAAAACTTCAGCTATTACTGTTATTGCATCCAAGTAGTGTTTGCATGCTACCATCATTCATGATTCCAAATTAATTTGCCAGCATCACAACCACCTGGTTCATGCAAAGTTGCATCTGTATTAAGCTCGTCTATATGTGCTGGCGGCTGCTTGATGATGTTCACATTTCAATTTAGGATTTGCTTCATGGGACTCTTGAGCAAACTTGAAGTCCCTGTCAACTTGAGTTAGCTGCAACTCCTTAATTATTCTGAAAATAAAGTTGGTTTGAGAAAATCAAAATGCCTATGACAAAACAGCCATTTCTGCACAGATATTTATTATCAGTTCCTTCTCCAATTTAAAGAACCCCCTCACTAGGGCCGTCCTGTCAACAAATCTGTTCATTCTCATCATAGTTCACGGAAAGGGGGATGGTAGTATTTGGTCCAGATAAAATCATATCAAGTACAAGTCACATACTTTTACCAAATCTGATATCAAGGACAAAGAGTAGGATGTTGCACCTTCTCTATTAAAAGAATAAACCTCGCTGGCAGTAAATTGTTCATTGCCCTCCATATAATGTTTAATAACTTCATACGCAGAAAAATCCAGATTCTAGATCTTATCACACTGACCTTGTTGCATGCTCCATGGCCAACTTGAACTTTCCTCACTGGTAACCAAAAATGCACTCGCCATTCTTGGTCCAATGCCATGACACTCCACTAAATTGATGGGAGAGTGGAATTGAAGTCTGATCTCCTTCAAGAGGCAGGGAAAATGAGTGAAAAACATCCTTTTAACGGGCACCAAACTATTATCGATCATTGACATACACGAAAAAAGAAAAAAAAAAGACTAAGTAGCATAAATTGTGCTAAAATGGTGACGTGAAACATATTAAAAATAACAAATGCCTAAGTGGAACGCTTTTTTTTCTTTGGATGCATGTGTCTGTGTATTTGTTAATTGTCATATCATAATATTTCATTTATAACCATGATTACAGAGAATATCATAATAATATTTTCCTAGAAAATAAAGACTGCAGACAATTAAATACTTTTCAGTTGTACAGATTGAAAGCAAAGTGGAACTTTAGTGCATTCTCTATGCTTCTGTCACAGATTCAGACAGCTTGCTGCATCAAATGCTTGGTAGCATGTGAAACCCTTTACTTTTCTTTGTATGCATGTAGCGGAGTGTTTTTTAACTGTATTATCATAATATTTCTTTTGCATGCATGGTTACAGAGAATATCATAATAATATTTTCCTAGTACAAGAAAAGTACAGAGAATTAAATTCTTTTTAGTTACACAAATTGAAGGTAAATTGGAACCTTTTCCCATGGTGTATTCTTTATGCTTCTTTTACAGATTCAAACAGCTTACTGTGTACAATTCTTTGTCCAAAAGTAAATTTTTTTTGTTCATAACCATGTTTAGCACATAAGAGTGCAGACAATTAGTTCTTTCCATAGTTATAAAAAAATTCAAGGCAAAGTGGAAGTTTTTCCATGGTATGTTCTCTATGCTTCCATTACAGATTCAGACAGCTTGCTGAGTCAAATAATTTTTGTTCAACCACAACCTTATTTACACACAATGTAAATATGAGTGTAAGTGGAATCATCTTGATGCTCTGAAGAATCAAATGATAGAAATTACAGATCCAGAAGAGTGTCCGTTACTAAGCTTAATCAGTTATAAATTTCACACACAAGGCTTTTCAGTTATACAGATTACTCTTTAATCAGCATCAACTGCTAAGCGACTTTGAAATTACACTCAGCTTCTAAATATTGGTTAATTGGTAGAAATAATTTCAGAAAAGGCTCTGACTGAATACAGTAAGAAATACTGTGAGTAAACTTACTCAACATTGTGAAGTTATATCTTCTAGACACTTTAACAGTGCCAAATAATCACATGCACCATTCCACGGCAGAAAGACTACTTATATAGGTAGAAATATGCAAATCTTACAACATTTGAAAGATTGGTTCAATGAACCCACAAACCTTAAATATTATTGTTGGTAATGAATCCTACTTTAGATTCAATTACATATAGTGTCTTGTAGGTTATATTAGCAAAAATAAATGAGCCTCTAAAACACTAATTCACATAATGTTACCCTTTCTGCATTCTTTTCTTTCTCACAGGCAATGCAATTGATGAAGAAATTGTCATTCTATATCAAGTTTAGCACTGGATTAACAACTTGAATGCTCTACTAATTCATGAATAATTCCACACATAAGGTCATATATTTACTAATAGATGCATATCTCATCAAGAAAAATTTATTTGAGATGCAGTTGAAAAATTGTAACAACATACCAATCTTCCAGCCATCCACAGTTGAAATCACTTATTGCTGACACTGGCAAATAGATCTATTAAAAGAAACATGAAATAAGTTATGAGATTTATGACAGTGGCATGAAAGCTACAAATTCACAAAGAACCCATCCAAGAATAAAAACTACCACTTTCACTTACCTCTGAATGTTTGCCAGAAGACACACTATTTCTTCCATGTCAAACTAACATTTAGATCAATATCCACTAATCCAGTCAAGCTCATTTTTCCTATTACAATAATAACATGGTTGACGTTGAATGTGAGCATCTCTAACAATGGTATGATCTGACATCCATTGCTGACTGAAGTCAATAAATGAAGTCCTTCTAAAACAGCAAAATTATCATTGGCAATTGGAAGAATCTACCCAACTATACCCTGCTTGCTTCTTGACATTCTTTTCTTCCATCAACACTCTCACCCGCTCAGCATCATCCCATTGTCCTAAATTAGCATACATATTATATAACAACACATAAGGAGCTGAACTTTCTGGTTCAAGACTGATCAAAGCCTCAGCTGCTACTTGGGCCAATTCTACATTACTATGCACTCTACAAGCACCTAGTAATGCACCCCACACAGCCTTATCTGGTGTAAATGGCATGCTATCTATCAAATCCATAGCTTCCTGAAGCTGCCCTTGCCTTCCCAAGATGTCCACGAGGGAGGCAAAGTGCTCAACCCGTGGCTCAATACCATAGTCATTAATCATGGAATTGAATTGCCTCCTCCCTTCTTCAACTAATCCAGCATGGGCGCATGCATTCAAAACTGAAATAAAGGTTATATAGGTAGGGTGAATTTTAAGCCTCTTCATCAGTTTGAAAAGTTCTAGAGCCTCTGCAGCTAAGCCGTGAGATGCATAGCCTCCAATCATTGCATTCCAGGTGATCACATCTTTATGAAGTTTCATCTCATTAAATACAGTACATGCATCAACTATTGCCCCACATCTTGAATACATAGTAATGAGGGAATTATTTATTGGCACATCTGGAAGAACAGTCTTTGTGACAAGCTGATGTATCTGCTTACCAAGGTAAAGATCCACCAACCCAGTACACACACTGAGGACCGAAGATAAAGTGTGTCGATCTGGCCTCTCTCCCTCAAGCTGCATCTGAGAAAAGAGCTCAATAGCACCTTTATAGTCTTCATTTTTCTCGTAGCCAGCTATTACTGAGTTCCATGAGATCAGGTTTTTGAGGGGCATCCTGTCAAAGAAATCTTTTGCAAGTTTTAAATTACCAATCTGCGCAAACCCAGATATTATTGAATTCCACGAAAGTACATTAGGGCTCGCCATTTTACAGAAAAACTTTGAAGCCTCTTCCATGTCTGACATTTGAACATAGCCACTGATCATGGTGTTCCAGGAACAAGTATCCCGCTCCATCATCCTATCAAAGAGTTCCCTAGCGGAAACAACATCTCCCGCTTTCACATAGCACATCATCATCGAATTCCACGAGACCACATTTCGCTTGAATCTCCTTTCACCCTCACTTCCATCACCTTGATCATCCGGGATCCCATCAAAAAGGCGCCGAGCTTCTTCCACCATCCCTCTTTGTCCATACCCCGCGATCAGGGTATTATAAGCATGCACCAAATCATCTTCCCCGTCATCCCCATTCCCACATTCAACCAGAATTCTACCAGCCACATTCAATTCACCATTCCTAACAAGCCCCGATACAAGTGCACTAAGCGAGGCCGAATCCCGTTTCGGCATCCTCTTGAAAAACCCAACAGCTGAATCCACATCACCATTCAACAAAAACCCAGTGATCACAGCATTGGAGGACACAACATTCCTTTCAGGCATGCTGTCAAACAGCTTTAAAGCCTCATCCATCCTCCCATTCTTTGCGTACCCACTGATGGCCGTGTTCCAAGAAACACAATCTCTTTCAGGCATTTGATCAAACAGCTTTCTTCCTTCCTCAATATACCTGGTGTCTATTTAAATTAGCTTATTTTGTATTCAAAATAGCTTATAATCAAAATCTTATGTTTATTTATTTTATGATATACACTTCTTAATTTGTATTTGTAACTTAAGTATAAATCTGTTATAGTTAACTTCTAGAAACAGTTAGTTAGTTTAGTTACATTTTCTGTTGAGCTGGCAGTTAGGTAGTTAAGCTACACTTGTACTACTCAGGTGGATATATACCACTCTCTTCACATCAATGAATCAGATGAATCATTTCTCTCATCATTCCAATTCTTGATAATTTAGATTAGATTATTTTGTATTCAAAACAGCTTATAATCAAGATTTTACTGAGAGAGCTTTAAAAAAAAAAAAGATTTTTTCCCAAAATTTAAGCTAAACCAAAGATTTAAAAGAAAAAAAAAAACATTTCTTTTCAAAATAGTGAAATCCAAACATGTACCTGCTACGGCGGCACGAAAAGTAAGCGGATATGATGAGGTTCCAAGAGACAATGTCCCTGTGGGGAATTTGGTCGAACAGTTGGCGTGCCTTGGCCATCTCTCTCTGATGCACGTAACCGCTCATCATGGAGTTCCAAGTTACGGTGTTTCGGTGCTTCATGGTTTCAAAGAGTGCCCTCGCTTCGGTTAATCGACCAGTTCGAATCAAATGGGATATCTTTTTGTTGGATTGGTACAATAACTGTGATGTCTCGTTGGTTTTGGTTAGAGAAGATAAGGCACGATAACAGGGGATGCTACGAAGTTGAGGTATGTTTTTTCTACTCAATATCGTTAGAGCGCCGTACAACTTTGCCATTGTCGAAATGAAAACGGACGGAGACGACGACAACTTTCGTTGCACCCGTTACAGAAACTTGTTTGTCTGGTTACTCGGCAACGGAACGACCACCACCAAACATGGAACCAGAAGGTTAAGTATGGTGGTAAGCGAGTTTTACTTTTAGAAAATTGAGTATATTTCAAACCTCGAAGAATGTAATTGTTGGGAGGCTTAATCGCTACATTATTCGAAGGGTTAAGGTGTGTTTGGGATAGCTGCTATGCTTAGTAATTAATTATTGTATAAAAGTTTTTTGTTATAATCAATTATAATTGATTCATTTTTATGTTTAGATGCATTAGTTGTAAAGTAATTTTAAGTTAATCTAATTCGTTTGGATGATATAAAAAAGAATTACTTTTTTATGTATTAAATTACTAAAATAGGTATAAAATAATTAAAAAAATTATTTGATCAAGACAAAATGGTATTTATATATCAAAATGTAAGGAATAATCTATAAGCGACATTTAAAAAGTTTTTATTTTACGAATTTCGAGTTAATTTTATCAAACACGATTAAATATTCAAATGCGGTTTTTTCCCAAAAAAAGCAAATCTCTGCAGTTAGCACCCTCTGTAGTTATTTTTGTGACGGTAGAGAATCCTAATCCGATTAAACCAAAGAGATGCAACATTTGTTAGGCTTGCCGGTAGTTATTTTTGTGACTGGATAGGATCCTAATTCATTCAAATCAAATGATATGTTTGGATATTTAATAATAAATGGAATAGAATGTATTGGAATAAGATAAGGTGGGATAAAATTGAATAGGAAAATGATTAATTTTTTAACTTATTTTTTAATACTTTTTTAATTATTAAATAAAAATTTATTAAATATTTTTTATGTTTTTAAAATTTAGTTGTATTTAATTTTTTATTTAATAATTTATTTATTAAGTAGTAGGAAGATATTTTAAGAAGATATATCAAAGTTCAGTTGAATAAGATAAAAATATTATTTTATTATTTGAATATTTTAGAATGAAATAGAATAAAGTTATTATTTTATTATTTGAAAAATTAATAAAATGGTAAGAGTTATAATTTTATTTTTTAAAATTACTCTTATTGCAAACATACTAAATTGAGGGGTATGAAATTAATGTAGTAAAATTTTAATTATAATAATAATAATAATAATTAATAATAATAATAATAATAATAATATTATAATAATAATAATAATAATAATAATAAAATGATTCTATTTCTATCTCCCAAATTGAGTAGAAGAAAATTAATGGTCTACTTTTATCTCATTTTATTCTTTTTTAACATAATCAAATAATAAAACTTATCTTTATTCTATTTTATTTTCCGTCATTCCACTCAATTCCACTAAACATAGATATGCAACATTTATTAGGCTTGATAGTGGGATGTGTAGGGGTAGGCGTTTCTCCTAGGGGTGCACAACCCAACCCGCGAACTCGACTGACTCGACCCAACCCGATCAAATATATATGAGTTGGTGCAGGTAATCGGGTCTATTCGGGTCAAACGGGATAAAATTGTTTGAATATCGGTTCGGTAACGAGTTTAGTGAACCAACCCGATGACCCAAACCGAAGACCCGAGAAAACGACGTCGTTTTGCCTATATTCAAGCCCTCATTTTATTCTTTATCACTTAGGGTGCACAACCTGATCCGGCGACCCGCAAACCCTACTAACTCGATTACCCAACCCGAACCAACTCAATTCTAATCAGGTTAGTTCGATTCGGGTTACTCGAAATTTTTTTTCAAAAACTAACCCAACCTAACCCGACCTCACCTAATTAATTTGAATTTTTCTCCCTAAACCCGACCTGACCCGACCTGTAATCACCCTAGTTTCCCCAATCCGACTCCACCCCACACAATTTGGTTTAAAACCTGTATATATTCTACAAGAAAAATTTGAAAACTCTCATCAGTTTTCCTTTGCCCCACATTTATGAATATTTTATATTAAATCTATACAATATTTAATTAAATTGTGCTACACGGCTCAAAAAACATGAAGACCGAATAAGCCCAGGAAGACACAAAATAGAAGTGGGCCATGATTATGAGACCCACCAATTTACAAAAGTTCTAGGCAGATTTGTGAAGAGAGCAGCCAGGTTCTTAAGTTTCCTATTTAATTACAATCTTAAAATTAATTATTAAAAATTATGTTCAAGATAAATGTTAAACATAATACTTATGCTTAAATAGATGCAGGTGCAAGGCACGACGGAGTATATTGACCAAAATTTGTACATGCCTAGCCCCACAATAGAATGAGTTTAACGTGTCCTATGCAAGTTAGGGTGAGATGAAATTCTCAAGCCTAATGGTTATTATTCCAAATTGGATTAGACAAATCAAAAGTACAAAGGTTATTAGGTGCACACACTGGCCACAGAATTTATAGTTAGAGCAAGCGTAGATCAATAGTGCAAATGCAAATGCTATGAGGAGACCCAAAATGACATACATAGTTGAAAAAGATTTTTTGAGTTTTAACCTGCACACTATGTACACATGAATGTGAATGATTGCTTGAAGAGTAAACATTCAATTTTGTCTCTAAGAAAAACTTCGCTACTATATTAGTCCATTGGAAAAAGAAAAAGACTTGTGGTCTCCAAGGATGATGATTGTTTGCCACATTTGTTCTTCTATTAGATTTGCCTTGTTATACTTAATTGATGTGCACACATGACATGTTAAACTAGTGAGTTGGCTCTCATTATTGATAGTTGACACTTGGAGATGTCATTTAGATGACGGTTAGAAAACCCAATAACTCACCATCCCTCCACATAAAAACAATGTGTTCCACACCTGAGAAGGGTAAATAACCCCTGGTGAAAAAATTTCCCCCTAAACCACCTATCATTTTCCCTCCAATTCGTGAATCCTAGGATAAAAAAACTCTCCACACTCACATTTGTTCCCTCTAATTCATGAAGGATTTGGTAAATTTATGTGCAATTTCCTCCAACAATTGTTGTACAACTTGATTTCTCAAAGCACTCAAAAACTCTTTTAGTTTCTTAAAGCATTCAAGGAAATTTCTAAGGTAAGCAGTTTGATTCCTTATTAATATGCCTTCCTTTTACCAAAAAAAACTCCCTCTCTGTGGTCCCAAAGATAGTGTTTAAGAATTTAAAAAGTTTTGTCCTGAACAATGGTGTGTATATGATCCCTTTGTGCGTGTGTTAGTTGGCTGAGTGTGGACCGAGTGCTTGTGTTGGTTGGTTGAGTGTAGACCATGTGTGTGTAAAATAATAGTTGTGCTAGTAAATATTGTGTCGGAGTGCTTGTGTGGTCCCTTTGTGCATGTTCCTTTATGGTAAAATATGAATATTTGATGTGTATGTTATTAGCAAAATATGAATGTTTGATATGTGTGACGCTTGATCATTCTCATTTACATATGACTAAATACATTGTACTTGTATTTCATCATAAGGGTCTGTTTGTAAAAGACCATAGAGGTCGACTAAGTTATATACATAGAAAAGTGGATTACTTGCCTAGGATGGATGTGGATTTGGTGAATCTATTTGACTTATAAAAAATATTTAAGGATTTTAGATATTATGCCTATAAAAATATGATTTGAGTAGTGCCTGATCACCTTGACCTTGAATTAGGATTAAGAGTTATAAATGAGAATAATGACATTAATGTCATGTGTGAGGCTACTTTAAGTAATAGGTATGGGAATAAGATGCATATTTACTTTGAGCATCCCATAGCAGAACCTGAAGTTATAGAAATTGATGATGACAATGAGAGGCCAACGTGTGAGTTGGGAAATGAAAAAAGTACTAATGAGGTAAGAGAAAATGAGGGTAGTGCGTAGGGAAATGACAAACCTGATAAAAAGGTTCATGAGAGCAATGGGTAGGGAAAAAAAATTGATAATGAGGTGCATAAGGGCAATGGGTAGGGAAATGACATACCTCTCAGGGAGGTTCATGAGGACAGTGATTCCTCTCATGATGATTATGAGAGTGTAGAGGATTCACAATATAGGCCTCCTCCATCATGAGAAGAAGACTAAGATGAGGAAGATGTTGATGTAAATGCTAGGCTTAAAAAGAAGAAGAATATAGGGGGAAAACATGCACCAAAGAAGAAAACTGAAAAAAAAAACCTACAACAAATAAAAAGTCTGGAAAAAAACATGCACCAAAGAAAAAATCAATTTGATGAAAGCTTGGTTGAAGAGTGTCACTAAATTTCGAACAACAGAGGTATCAATATCTATCCAAAGAAATGCACATTCCTATCTCAATTTATGATGAAGTTAATTCCTCTAGGCTTGTGTGTCCATAGTTTAAGGGAGTAGAATTTGGACAAGTTCACTTGGAGCTTGGGATGGAGTTTGTGAATTTTGAGTAGTTTAAGAATGTTGTGAAGGATGACAATATAACTCTTAGAAGGCAATTCACATGGCTAAAAAATGACAAAGTCAAGGCTCAGGCCCAATACAGTTGTGAGGGATGTAAGTGGATGATTTACTATGGGTAGAGTAGTAAATCTTAAAGCTTTCAAGTGAAAACCTATAAGTCTGAACACTCCTATTGTAGGGTTTTCCAAAATAAGTAGGCCACCAGGAGTTGGGTTGCAAAAAAGCTAAAGAAGAGGCTTAGGAATCAACCAATCATAAAACATTCAAAAACATTAACCACATGAAGGACTTTTGGTGCACCTGAATGACAAGAAGATGGAGGACACTTAAGAGTGCCATACAAGCTCGAGAAGGCTCTGAAAGGGAGCAATATGACAAGATATGGGACTACTTAGCAAAATTGTTGAGAAGTAACCGAGGGAGAACTACTAAGATGGATGTCATACCCCAACTTGAGTCCCCACCACTATTTGACAAGGCTTATATTTGTCTTCATGCTTGCAAGAAAGGGTTCAAAAAGCTGGAAGCAAGCCTATGATTGGCCTAGATGGATGCTTCTTGAAGGGCTATTATGGAGGTCAACTCCTATTTGCAGTGGGACAGGATGGAAATAACTAGTTTTATGTAATTGCATTGTGGTTAACAATGAGACCAAGGACAATTGGAAGTGGTTCTTAACCCTTCTACAAGAAGACGTAGGACGCTATGCTATTTTTTGTTGCAATTTTGTATCAGATTAATATAAGATATACCCTAAACCATAATATCTATATTGTTGTTTTGTTGTTACTCTTATATATTGAATTTTTGACATGATTGTCTGTCTTATGCAGGTCTACTGCTTGCCTTGAAGGAAGTGATGTTTGGTGCACACCACAAAAATTGAGTGATGCATATATGGAAGAACTTCATCAAGCAATATAAATACAAAGAGATCAAGCACATTGTTTGGAAATGTGCCAACTGCGCAATTATGTTCGAGTTTAAAGCATGTATGCAAAGGTTAAAGGGGATTAATGAAAGGTCATGGACTTAACTCAATAAGTTGGAGCCTGCAACATAGGTCAAAGCTTATTACAGTCATTGCCCAAAGGTTGATAGCATCACTAACAACAACTGTGAGGTATGGAATGACAAGATTTTGAAGTATAGATCTAAACCTATTCTGACCATGTGTGAGGAGCTAAGGTGCTACCTAATGAGGATGATGACCGCACACAAGAGGGTTTTTGGGTCATATAGAGGAAGCATAACACTTGTACAACAAACAAAAGAAGTTAAAAGTTGAAGCAATGGATGGAGTCCCATATGGACTAATGATCCAAACAATGACATATTTGAAGTGCATAGACAAAAGCACTAAGGTGGATGTGAATCAGACCCATCATACTTGCACATACAACTACTCGCAGCTAATAGGATTGCCTTGCGAACATACAATTGTTGTAATTGCATTTAAGAATGAGAGACTTGAGAGTTATGTCCACCAATGGCTCACCATGGATGTCTTATATGCCACCTATGAACACTTTATTCAACTAGTCAATAGGCAGTAGTATTGGGCCACAACTAATAAGCCTCAGCCTGTCCCACCAAAGATCAAAAGGCCTATTGGTTGTCTAAAAAAGCATAGGAGGAAATATGCTAATGAAGTGGTCCTATCTAGTGGCCAAAAACTGAGAAAGACACATGAAGTGAAATACTCAAAGTGTGGGGAAGTTAGCCATTACTACAAAACATGTAAAGAGGCACTCATACCAAGGAAGCCAACCAAGCCCAATAAGAAGAAAGTCACTAGTCCCCAACATAGGATCATGAAGAAATACTTCTGACACAGTCACATTCTCAACTTGAAAATCAGTCGCAAGTAACTACTCCAACTAATTTGGTTAAAATTTTGATGTGATTTGGATATGATTAATTTCTTCTTCTTCTTCTTCTATTTTTTTGTAGCCTTAGTAAGGTAATGCACCAATTTCAGCTGTAGCAGATTTAGCAACTTCGTCAGTGCACAATGGACTAGTTCAGTCCATATTGAACCATTCCTCATACATTTTTTTAAATTACTTATATTGTTTTTATACTTAATTTTGATTTGGTTTGGCTTGGTTTCTTTGTTTTGATCATTACTGACTTATTAGCCTTTTCCTAAAATTGATTTGTTTTCATCTTGTGGAAGTTTGTGGAAGCTCCACACTTATAAACCCTCCCCCCGTCAACCCTAGACCACCTTCTGGTCTAGCATTCAATGATGAACCAGATCAACCCCTTTTGTGTTTTGTTGTTTATAGTTTAGTTTATTTATTTAGGAGTTAAGACTAAGTTAATAAATTTATTTTCAGCCTCAGCATGGCAGTGGAAGCAAGTCACCTGTCAACATTAGACCTCTTTGGGAAGAGCCAATTAACCTTGTGAGTACTTATTGTGTTGAATTCTTATTATGCAAGTCATATGTGCTTCTTTTTGCTCAGTATAATAGTATGTTTTTTTTTCTTTTTTCAGTCTCAATAGGGAAGTGAAAGCCCTCCACCAAACATGCTAGCAGCTTTCAAGCCACTAGTAGTTAGCACACTAGCAATTAGACCACCACCAACACCACGAGGAGTCCCCACACCTCTACATGTTAGACCATCACTTAGAGAAACGAGGTTGTGTGACCCACCATATAGGCCACCAAGTCTCATTCCACTATGTGCAACGAGGTGACCACCAAGTTACAAGTTAATAAGATACCTGCTTGCAAGTAGGGGTGGAAATAGGTCCCGTCGAGGGCCTATGACTTGGCCTATTTAAGGTCTGGCTTGACTTGACTCGTTTAATAAAAAGGTTAGGCAAAAGCTTTTTAAAAAGCCTATTTAGTTAAATAGGTCAAACGTCAAGTCTTTGGAAAAACATTTTAGGCCTAGTAGGCTAACCTATTTAATTATATATATATATATATATATATATATATATATATAAAATAAAATTTTAATATTTATATAATATAATTAATTTTATAAATAATATAATTTTTTTAAAAGTCTAGGTCCATTATCCTATATAAAGCCCCCATTAGCTTATCTTATTAGCTTATTTAGATATAGACCTGTTGACTTATTTAAAAATCTTATTGTAAAGTAGATATTTAAATAGACTTTCAAGTCAGGTCAGACTTTTTAAAAAGCTAAGTCAGGCCTTGAAAAAAATGCCTATGTCAGGTAAATAGGTCAAATTCAAATCTTGCATTTAGGAAATAGGTCAAGTCTGTTTAAGGTAATGTCTGACTTGACCTATTTCCAACCCTACTTGCAAGTGAGAGGCCACCTACCCCTTTAAACCTTCCAAATGAACCTCAACCAACCACTGCAAGAACTAAAGATAGATGAACATCTGAAGTGGTTTCTACTGAGACAACGGCAACAGCAAGTAGTGGCACAACTACAAGACTATTCAAGTTCATCTTAACTCTAGGTTTCAAGACACCAACTACATGGAAGAAATGAAGTTTTAGGAGAATGTGTAAATTGCCTTTTTTGTTTAGTATGTGGCAGTCACCTTGTAGTTAGGAAGGCTATAGAAAATTTCATTTTTTATATGGCATTGTGTAAAAAGAAAATTTTAGGGGCTAGTCACTATCTTTCGATATAATGCACAAAGATTCATCACTTCATATATGCCATTTTTTAGGTTATTGTCTTTTAGCTTTCTTTTGGTATACGTATTCTATAATAATGTGAATAGTAATAAGTCTAAAGAAAGAGTTTGCCTTTTGAATGAAATATGTAATGACACAATCTGCAAAATCAATGAAAGTCCACTTGTTTAGCTTACACTGTGCTATTGAATTTCTTTAAGTTTCTATGTTAATGTGTTGTTTTTAAAGATATCAATTTAAATTCTTATTATATGGATCATAAACATAATACTAATCATACGGATTAATCCAAATGTACCAACTACTTATTTCATTTTATAATGTAATGTGGTACATGACATAGTCATTGCAAAAAAAAAAAAAGGCCATATGGGGGCTGCAAATAGGAAATTCCCACTCCAAACCAAAACCAACACAAGTTCAAATATATACTAAATACTGATTTCTAATCTAAGCCTACATTACTTGCTTCCATCTAACGCTACTTCCAAATAGACATAGCTACAATGATAACAACCACCATTACAACACCTAACAACTTAACACATTTTTTCAAATGCCTAATTTCATTGTCCACCCTAACAAACTCCCTACTCATCTTCATTGACAGGTTATTCATATTAATTTGCATCTCATTCATCTTCATTGGCAAGTCATTCTTCTTCATTTCCAGCTCATTCACCTTCATTTCCATGTCATTGAGTCTGCCTTCTTCCATTTCAGCAAGCACCAAATCATTGTCAGTAGCAGCATTCGACCACAAGAAATAAGCTTAATAAGGCTTTTTCTCCTGCAATCAAATGTATAGTCAGTACATAATGGAGTTGCAAATTTGAAGTTAAATTTGCTTCAATCAATATCTCAAAATCACAATCATAATCTTGTAATATGAGCACCAAAAGAATGGTCTATTTGGGTTCTTAACAGTTTTTGAGGTATAGACTTCGACATTCCTCCCACATTTACACTTTGGAGCACTGCCCTGCTATGAAGCCCAGTACCCACACTTGGAACACTCCCACTCTAGCTAACCTCAGTCATTCCTTGTATAAGTCCATGCAAGCTCCCCATTCCATGATCATTCATCATTTTGCAAATCAAATCGGATCTTTAATGGGGGTTTTCTAGTTTGTTGCGTAGAGGAAGATGGGGATGAAGATGGTATTTTGAATCTTCAAATTGAGTTTTCAATATCGATTGGGAAGAAGATGATATTTTGGATTTGAGAATTTTTTTAACCCTATACCCTAAACAACATCATTTAGGCTGAGAATTACAAGTTCTATCCCAATTGAAAAATTTAATTCTAACTTGAAAAATATGAGCGCAATCTCACCAATTTAACAGGACACATATGCACATTTGTTAAGTATAATAGAGCAAATGTAACAAAGGGACAAACATGACAAACGATTGTCATCCTGAGGAATTTTTTTCTCAAGAAACAAAGTTTGTCATGGACAAAATTGTATGTTCAGTCTTGTTTGAATATTAATTGAGTAAATTCTTATAGTTTATAGACTTATATCATTGCGTAAACTAAACCTAGGTAGTAAATGCCGTAACTTGAAACACACTTATACATAGCTAATAGCTTCCACCATTTGATAGAGCTGGTCCCACCTCAAACCCCGTTTTATAAGATAAAAACTATAGTCACCCTAAGTGAATATTATTAATAAATGTAATCCTTTTTCAGAGAGGGTCAGCATAGAAGTAAAACTCCTGCTAAAGCACTACATATAGTGCACCAGATAAAAGCTAATTTAAATTTAAATCTTTAGAAAGGCACTTAAAAGAAATTATATAATCAGCTCAAATCTCATTAACCAACCGAACCATTTCATTTTCAATTTTTGAATCATTTTAAATGCAGTTTTATATTTCCATTTCCAATTCTTAATCATTACGAACACACCATTGTGAAACAATTGAGTCGCATTCATCAATCACCGGTCTTCCCGCTTCTTTACAGAAGGTTATCTAAGGACTACAACATACAACAAAATAGAAGAGATAAAAAGAATGCAAATATCAAAAAACATCCAAAACAAAGTTCTGCTATTCCAGAACAACACAGCAAAAATCCAGTGTTCCAAGCCACTAGTAGAAGCACATCACTTTCTCACCATCATCTCACTCTAAAAAATGTCCCGCTACCACTAAATGTCTTATTTTGCTACTTGAATTTTGATTGCAAATGTTCTTGAGTGAACTGAAAAACATAACCCATGGCAAAATCACAAATTAAGCCTTCAACCGACCATAAAACTTCTGCTTCTCCTGAGTGGTCTGGAAGCGGCCATGTCCAAACTTGGATGAGGTGTCAATGAACTTCAGTTTGATCTCTTCAAGAGCCACTCGAGATGTCTGCTTGAGTAGTGACTGACGAAGAGTGATAACCCGCTTTTTTGGTCCAACACAGCATCCCCTGACCACAATATAATCATCCTTTACCACACCATAGTGAGGAAATCCACCCATGGGAGTAATATCCTTCTCCGTCCTGCCGTTAGCAAAAGTTAGAGAAAAATGCAATAATCAGGAGAAGAGATGATAAAATACTGCAGAATCTGGTATAAAGAATTGCAACACAAAATAAAAGAATATCAACTGCTTCTTCACTGCCAAGGAACTTGGAGATTCCTATACATTCTAATTATCTAAATATGCTAATTTGGTACAAAATATAATTAAGGAACTAAGCTGGCCATGCCAACGAGCACATCTCAACCTACATTAATTCATTTGTTTTAAAGAAGGGGGAAGAGCAAAGAGTACTGATAGCAAAAGGCCCCTTCTATCCAAAAAAAAAAATGATAGCAGAGACCCCAAGCAATAAACTCGGCTCAATCCTTATATTTCTTGAACATTGTGCCTAATATTTAAACATTTGGTTGGACTCTACATTAGCCAAAGATAGCGATTACTCTAAAAGAGTTAAAAAGAATCATAAAGATCTTCCCCCGTTCTTAAGTGGGTTCAACAATATACCTGTCACGGACAAAAGAAAAACATTATACCTGTCAAATTCAGTGATGGCTGTATGTGACTCTTGACCTGACTTGCCAACCTTGTAGATCTTTTTATTCAACTCAGTCCGGTGATGATATCCATTCTGACCAGCCCTGGCAACAGTGAAAGAAACACGAGCAGGGTGCCAAGCACCAATACAAGCAACCTTCCTTAGACCTCTGTGCGTCTTGCGAGGAAGGCGAGTGACACCCCAACGAGTTACAACACCTTCATAACCTTTACCCTTGGTAACACCAATGATGTCTATCATCTCATCTTTTTGGAAAACAGCATCCACTGGGATTTGCTTCTCAAAGAAGCTGTATGCATAGTCCACCTTCTGTGCAACTGTCCCACCATTAACTTGGATCTCCATCAAATGTGCCTTCTTCTGTTTTAGACCCTTCAACTTCCTTATCTTCAGTAAACAAAGTAAAACCATTACAATACAACATTGAAAGAGGTGGCTTGTCAGTATAGAAAATATAATATCTTTTTAACATTTAACATGTAAGATAAAAAAAAGTGATCTACTTCACCGAGATGTGTGAGTTACTGAGTCATGCTTGCATGGTGGCACAAAGGCACAACCCCAGCCATGCCTCACTCAGCCTCACTGGACACCAAGGTCCAGCAATAACAACTATGAAGGAATCATTCATAAACCTATTAAAGATTGTTCAAAAAGTTACAAACGGGTATGAGTAACTTGGTTAATATCCAATGAGAACACATTGTTACCTGAGTATGAACCAGAACACGAATGACAGTTGAATATTTTTTCAATTTCTCAAGTTGGGATTCAATATCTTTTTTTCCTTCCTCAGTTTCATATTTTTTTGAATACTTGGTAAAAGCCTTCTTTTTAGATTTGCACCAGTTCTTGTAGAATCGCCTCTTAACTTCCTCACTTAGATGCTGAGCCCAAACAGTATTCAGTGTGCGAAGGCCACGGGGTGTCTTCACATATCCCACCACTCCAACGACAATCAATGGAGGAGTTTCGATGATAGTAACAGCTTCACATGTCTCTTTCTTATGAAGCTCTGTAACAACATAGAATGTTATCAGGTACAAAGCAAACAGAGACATAAAAAGCACAGTAGGCAAAAAAGATTAACACCCCACAATTGATCATATGATGATACTAAAAAGAATGAAGACACATAACATTGAAATTTTTTTTTAAAAGGCATCCCCAAATATTTTAGATATAGGACAAGTACAAATTACCCATCATTGAATATGCAAGATTAGATTATTGAAAATTTAAATTACATTCACAAATAATTGAGAAAAAAAATTAAAACATTGGTCCCTTTAACTTAGTTTATAATTCATACAAAAAGTACAATTCTGATATCAACTATACATATTTGTTTATCTTCACATTCAAAATAGAAAAGATTGCCGAGAAATCTATCATTTCCAAGAAGGGATGAGTAATGCCATAAATTGCAAAGATGACATTGACGTACATTAAAGCAATATACCAAAGCCAGCTCAGTGTATATAAAAGTGAGTATCAATTAAGTCAGAAAACAAAGAGAGACATTCATTAGCATTTTAGCATATTTGTCAATCCTGTTTATCAATGTCATCAAAATACTACTTATTACAAATACCTTTCCCATCCCAACTTCAGGACAATAACCAAAAAACACACTTACTTGATCCAGGTTTCTCAACCTCTCTAACAATGTGGGTCATCCCAGCCTTGTAACCAACAAAGGCAGTCAATCTGCATGGTTTACTAGGATCGTCTTTTGGGAAAGCCTTCACTGCAGTAGCAAATTAGAAGAGACGTTAAGGGAATAAAGAACAGTACAACAACATCAACAACCAAGCCTTATCCGACAAGGTGGGATATTACATGGATCAACATGGAGTCGGGGATATTACATGGATCCACCTTAAGCATCAGAAAAACTGGAGAACACTTCACAGATGTAATAATACATTCAACCCACACACATACACAAACATAAAAGAAAAGCTATTTATGCCAAAAGAAGACAACAAGCCATTTTCTGATTGTAAATGTATCAGTTCATGGATGGTTGGCATTTCAAAATTAGTCACCAACCCTGTGTGTGTAGATGAATGAGAGAAAGAGTGATGAAAAAAAAGAAAAAGCATTAAAAAGTGCAGCACCAAACAGACAAGGCAAGATATTGGCAGAGGGTTGCTTGCCCCTTGCTGAAGAAAACATAGATGAGGAAGGGTTACCATTTAGTATGTGTTGCTAATTTTCTATTTTGTTCAAGATATTTCAAAGAGAGAGGGGTAGAGTAAGGAGTTAGAAGGCACCATTTTTTTAAAGTTGAAACCCACACAAATGCTTATCTTGGGCCAGATGTAGCAAACAAGCAATAGCGCACAACAGAGAATTGGTATACCATCTTTCAATGTGTCATAATACTTTAAAATTTTAGCCAATTCCATAATTTCTTAGAGAAATAAAGCAACCAACAACATATCTAAATTAATGACATGAAGAATTTAATTACAAAGTAATGAATATAAAATTCATTATACCTGTGTTCAAGATTTTACAAACTTAGCATACAGATAAGAATTAAAAAATTCTTTTCCCAAAAGGGATAACTCATAACTGCATTGATTTCAACTCATTTCAATACTTTCAATACTAAAACTTTCATACCAACAGCAACATCATTTTTTAACGTATATGAAGAAAATATATCACATTAGTAAAATCTGCAAAAAAATAAATCTGGAGAATTTAATGCCAACAAAACCGTACATCAAACACCAAGAAAAATAACTGCACACAATTACTTTTCCTCAATCCTACCAACATAAATGTTAATAATCTATCAAATTCTTTCTATACCAGGTGAAGATTGGATTAATAAGTACTTTATAAAAAAATTATGACTTCCATATAAAGAGGTATGCTGTCATTAGAATTTTCAACTTTCAAGTTAGCAAAAGCATAAAACTTTGAAAAAAAGAAAAGAAAAGAAAATGTAAGCCAATTCTAATATAAAGTTTAACATATATATTATTTTATAATTCATAATGCATACTTCGAGAAACACAGAAATATAAATGGAAATACATAACATAAATTGCTGCACTATTGTGCAGCATATTCCATCGCCCAATCATATTGCTACAAAATCCAATAAATTTGAAAACAACAAAAAAAAAGAAACAATAAGGCGCACAAGAGAATTAGAGATAGCATCCCATCTGATAGAAAAAATGTTTAAACCTACACATTTGCAATACACAAATCATTATCACCAATTCCAGGCAGTGATGAAGAAATGCTTCCAAACCATAGGCCTATGGCAAAATCAATGCCAATTCTCGAGCTCATTTGTGTTCCTTCCCAAAAACCCTTTCATAGGATTTTGGCTAGAAGAGCCGTTTCTGAGACTCCAGCCTTGATTAATCAGTTCATTTTGGAAGCAATTTCAGTCATCACAAGGAAATGACAATACCATGATTATGCACCCACAAATGCATAGGAACTCCCAGAAATTCTTCAGCTTGGAAAAAATAATAACCCACAAAACTGTTCAAAACATATTATTCTTTCAGTTTAAACCCTTTTGTAAAAACCCTTTTCAATCATTAGTTAAATCTTTCAGAAAATTCTACTAAGCAATGTAACAAATAGAAAGCTTGCATCTGGTAGTTCTTTAGAAAGGAAAAATAATAACCCACAAAAAAATGTTCAAAACATGTCATTATTTCACTTTAGACCCTTTTATCAAAACCCATTCCACACATCAGTTAAATATTTCAGCAAGTTCTAGTAAACAGCGTAACAAATAGAAACCTCGCTTCTGATAATGCTTTAGCCTGAAAAAATAAAAACTGTTCAAAACATGTTATTCTTTCAGTTTAGACACTTATTTAAATTAAAAAAACGCTTAACAAATCAGTTAAATCATCACCTTTTCCACGATGACGAGAAGCTCGCTTTCTCGGGAGAAATCCAAGTGAACCGTGCCTCGGGTGCTCGAACTTTCGGTGAGACATCTTTTCCTGCTTCAACTAAAACGAACCATTAAATTCGTGAACAAAATTAAATAATAATAATAATAAATTAAAAAATTATAGGAATAAAGGCATCGCCGAATCAAGCATGTTAAAATGAAACGACAAGAAAGCCAGGTTAACGACAGATCCATCATAATTCACGAAAAAAGACACTGAAAATTGTCGAATTCAATAGTGATTACGATCCACCGTATCAAATTGAAAAACGGAAGAGTGAATAGATCGTAGGGAGTAAAAAATATCAGAGGCTAAGAGAGAACAAAGAAAGATTGCAAACGAAGCTTTTGTACGAGAAAGAGAAGGAGAAGAAGATTGGCTTACAGTTTTGTAGCTGCGCACTTTTCTCTGCTCGGGGTTGGTGAAGGTTTTCAGCAGAAGCAGAGCAACTGCGTTTATATATAAGGGTGTCGCAGCGGCGCGCTTCTCTGCTTGTTCTGCCCTAAAAACAAAATGAATGGACTTCGGATCCTAAAAATGTTTATGGATTGAGATGTCCAACTAACAGGCCCAAAAAACTATACATGGAATTTCAAAAAATTCAATTTTGTATTATTAAGAAAAAATGTTCTCTAAATTATTAATTTTTTACCATAATTTATGCTCTATACAGTATAGATCGACATTATGTATTAAGTAGATAAATAGATAGGCAAATTACAGTTTATCCCTTCAAGTTTTATCACTATTCACTAGATCTCCTAAACTTTTTTTATATTATTAAACTCCTCTAAATTTTGACTAAAAGTAAAACCATTAACTTATTTATCAACTCTAATGACAATTAGAACACACACTTGTCACATGACGCATCACATTATATCACACCACCAATAAATAGAGTTAGTCTCCCTCGTATCCCCTTTTTCCTCCTCCTCCTCCTCCTCTTCCTCATCTTTCTTCTCCTCCAACACAACCCTCAAAGATGTACTTCCTTCAACTAACGTCGCCATCAACTCCCCTACTTCCTCCACTGTCATCATCAACTCCAGATACAATGGAGGCAAGTCCTTTGCTTTTGTGTATGATTGAAATTGAAGAATAGGATCAGTTCCTCATTTTTTGTTTTGTGTATAGAATTTTTGTAGCTTTGGCTCTTCTTTGTTATGGCCTCAAAGTATGAACAAATAAAGAATAATCAATTAATCGCAATTGAAATTGTTTAAAAAGAGTGGGAAAAAGAAAAGAAACAATCTTCATCACATATGTTATAGAGGGATCCATTTTTTGGTTTATGGTTTTGGTGGAGGATTTTGGTTGCAGAGGGTGAAGATGGTGTTGACCTAGTTTGATGAACAAGGGTGCTGGCTAAGATAGATCACTTTGGGTGTTTGGAGTTGCTGCTCACTGGTTGAAATGGAGACTCTATTTCTATTGGATTTATTTGGGGAATTTTAGGGAGTTCTTGCTTTAGCTTATTTGGGACTTTGGGTGGTGGTTTTGATGGTGTGGAGTTGTTGCTTGCAAGTGAGTGTAAAATTTGTATTTCAGGTCTCTGGTTTAGGCTAAATCACGTGGTGTAAGCAGAGGGTAGTGTAGGTTGTGTTTTATGGAAGTTTGGTTCTGTTCTACGTTGGGTGTTAAGGGTTATTTGGGTTTGTTATGGTGCCAAAAACACGGGAGATGTATGTGTTGTAGTTTGGTTATATTCTTCCTCCCATGCCCTCTCTACTCTGCTTCAACTCTCAAAGATTGTATTGTGACTTGTGTTACTAATGGTTGCTTCATGGAGGTTCTACCTGGGGTTCAATTTTGGTGCTAGAGAAGACAAGTTCATGAAGTGTTAGACGTGAGACTTGGGTTAATAGTATTTGGGTCAAGAGCTTAAAGGTTTGGGGTGTCGTTTATCATGGGCAATGAGTATGATGGTTGGAGTTTCGTGTATTTATGTCTCTACCCAAAATTCTCTATAACCAGCTCCAAAAATGGATAATTAGAGAGAAAGGGACAGCTACACATGGATGAAATAGATATTTGGATCTTAAGGCACATAATTTTTCAAGTTTCTCCATCAATGAGGATTGGGAAAGAAGTTGAAAGTATGTTTGGAGCTCACATGTGTGTCATGTGTTCCAACTACTATTAGAGTTAACAGATAAGTTAATAATTTCACTTTGAACCAAAGTTTATAGGGGTTTAGAGACACACAAAAAAAAGGATCAGAGGGTTAAGTGATAAATGATGAAACTTGAGAGAGTAAACTATATATAATTTATCCTAAATAGATTAAGACTATGTATAGATTTTCGTGTTACTTCACCAAAAAAGAGGGGGAGAGTTTTCGTAACTCCATTGGCAAAAGGGATGTGCCACAAAGCAACCGAGCATCCCAACACTCCACACTTTCAACCATTAGATGTATTATTTTTATTTTAGATTATCAAATTATTTAATTTTTTTCAATTTTAAGTTTTGAAATTTTACACACAATACTTAACCTTTTTTATGCTCTAGTGTTCAAAAGAGAAGCTATAAAAAGAGAGAGAAAAAAGGAAAATGCTATAAAAAGCTCAACCATTCAAGCGATCGAGTACATGATTGGTCATCTGATGCTTTTGAGAAGCTTTTTCATTAAAACAAACACATTTCAAATGAATTAAATTCATCTAAGGGCTAAAGCACTCAACCACTTATACGCCAGAGCATTTCATAACATTGTCCAAAAGAAAAAAACAATAATGAATGGTGATAATAGAACCTATATGTGGTTTGAATGAAAATTGTTTGTGTCACTATCTCGACAAAATTATATATCTCTAGAACAAGTGCTAATTAACATCATATGAGTCATATTACTCATAAATTTTTAATTATAGTTCTTAAATGCTTATTTCATATTTAATTAATCTTAAAAATGATTATTTTTTTTTGGTAAAACTCATAAACTTGAAATATTAAATGAATATTTTTGTGCATAAAGTTTGTTATTCTCTTCCTTTATCTACACACACTCATTTTATCTGAAAATATATTTTTTTTATTACACACTAAGTGTGTGTTTAGATTAGCTTATTTAGTATTCAAAATAGCTTATAATCAAAACTTATTAAGAAAGTTTTTGCCAAAAAAAAAACCCTAAATTTAACCAAATCCAAACAAGCTACAAATACACTCATTTTTTTTAGGACAAAATTCAGAAAAAAAAATGTATAACTATGTTTTTAAATAAGAAAATTTCAAATATGCCATGCATAATTATTTAGTAACCTATTTTATTATTTTAAATCAATGACTCAAAGACCATAAAACAAACTAAGGTAGTGTTCTACAAGAATAACTACCTAAAGAAAAAAGAAAGTAAATGACAAATAACACCTAATTAAAAGCATAGAACCTAACGTAGAGATTGTGACCAACATTTGACATTTGCTAACCCAATTCTTATAGGATGCATTTCAATCTTTATTTACTCCTATTTGGGATTTACTCTTATTTAAACCAAAATAATTTGAAATGAACCAAATGGCAAATATGGAATAAGGTAAAAGAGGACAGTTGTCATGCACCCTATCAAGGCATAGAGGATAACGCCTAGATCAGGACATAGGGCTTTACTGACTAGGAACTCTGATTCATGCTATGGGTGAAGAGTTCTGTAGAGACGTCTCAAGCCTCAAGATTGGAGACCTCATGGCAGTCGTTGGATAGGAACATGGATCTCATGACACCTAGGATGCAGAAATAGAAAAGGACACCTAGAGTCTCATCTTATGCTGACCAACTCTTTAATAACTTACACCATAATAATGCCTAGATCCCTTGAACATCAAAGCATCATTCCATCTGCTACCCCCAAATGTAGTAGAGTAAGATTCTTAACCTTAACTTTTCAAAAACCTATTAACTCTTACTCCTAGAAAAATGCTCCATCACTTTCATTAAATTAATGTTTTTTGTGTGAACCTAACCAAGATTCCCCATAAATTCGGATGCACCCTATGACGCAATACATAAGCAACACCCCGAGTGTCCTTATCTTCATGAGATTTCTCCCTTCATCCTTCCACCAGTAGCCATGATTGCTTCACTAGTTCTCTATTAAGTCACTTAGGTTAGATTTCTCCTAGCCCATCATGCACCTCACAAGCACATGAACCCACCATCTCACCTTTATTAAACCTTCCCAAATTTGTCCTAAAATAACTCCATTTAGGCCTTGATGTTGCATAAGCAATACTTCATAGTATAAGCAAATATTAACAGGTCTTGTATTTGATACAATCGTCTATAGTATAATCTTATTAGGTAAGTTATTTTTATCCTATTGTAACACGATAACTTTATCCTTACCCTTATCATTAGATATGAGTAAGTAGGAAACAAGCGAATAAGAAGAAAGTTTTCACTTCCAACCCTACCCTCATCCTATTAGGCATTATCCTACTATCTTATATTACTAGAATTTAAGCAGGCAATGTCAGGCTAATAATATTATGTTTGTGTTTATTTATTTAATTAATTATTAACTTCAACTCATTTGTAATGAAAAAAAAAATAAAACGGTATAAATAAAATTTATAGAAGTGAGATGTAATACAAAAAGATGGCTTTTACTTCTTTTTTTCATTTTTTTCATTTCTCAGACTACTACCGTGCTTACCCTGCTTCTCGAGTGCATTTTTTTTCTTAATTTTTGGTAAAGATACATGTTGCATTTCTCATTCAGACTTTTCAATTAATCGTTATTAATCTTTCCTAAATTTATTGAACCTTGAATTATTAGTAAAATTTTGGTATTAAAATTAATGGAAATTTGATTATAATGTCTTAATTTAATTTTATTAGATTATGTTTTTCTTGTTAGTTTTTTTCTTTGTTCTTTTTTTTGACAAAGATGGGCCAAAGCCCAAGTCCCCCCCTTTTTCATGCTAATATAACTGAAAAAATAATGCAACAATATATTTTAAACTAATTTTAATAAATTGTTTTTTGTGCTATTAGTTTCTTAATTGTCATGGGTTCATTAAGAATCTTCTTACTTCATTTTGTTATAAAGTAAATTCTTAATTAATTTTTAATATATCAGAAACAATATTCATTTATGAGGACATATATTTATTGATTCTATTATATTATTTTCTTTTAATCAATAAAATTAATTAAATTCTAATCAATCATAATCAATATTCATTATTAGGAACATTTATCCTTTCTTTTTAATAATATTATATTCTTTTTAATCAATCAAAATCAATCTTCAAGAGTAAGGATATTTATTCAATGACTTTATTATATTATTGTATTATTATTATTATATTATTTTTTTTATTAGTTTCTAATAAAGATTGTAAGTAGTTAGATTAGTTTGTAAGTATTAGGGTGTTGACTACTTGTATAAATAGGACTTAGAGTCCTAAACAATTCTTAAAAATAATCATTTTGTGAGGTAAGATCAAGTATCTTATAGATGCTAGAGAACAAGGTTTTATAGATTAGGTCATTAAGTCTTTTGTGATTCCTAACATTGGCGCTTTCATTTCATTAGTAATGGAGGAATCATAAGGTTTTCTAAATTAGACCATCAAGTCTTTTTGTGATTCCTAACATTGGTGCTTTTATTTTATTAGTAATGGAGGAATCACTAGATCGAATGACGGAACAAATTACAAAAATAAAAGATTTGATGCAGAAAATTCTTACATCCTTCGAGGAGTAGAGGCACCTATGTAGCATTATCACAACAATTCCATTAGAAACCATTCAAGAATCTGGTTAGAAGAGCACACCACAAGAAAATTGGTTATTTGCAAAGGATAATTTGCTACGGATTCAAATCATTCGCAAATTGCGGTGGAATTTGTGGTGGATTATTTTGCAATGAACTTTGTGATAGGAATGCTGACACAAATTTTTTCGATGACACATTTATCGTGTTATTTTTATTTTTAAAAAAAGATATTTGCAACGAAAATTATATATCCACCACAAATTAATAAAAAATAATATTTTAAAAGAAAATAAAAATATTTATTTAAAAACTTTTGCGACAGAAAAGTGCCAAAAAAAATAGACACCAGTGTTTTACTATATATATTTTTTAAAAAAGTTTGCAACGGGCTAATCTGCTACAAAATATGCCACTATTTTTTAAAAAAGAAAAAAAGTATGCAACTTCCTTAAATTTTAACTTTTTTATAAATTACTACCATGAACTTTAAAACTTTTTCAATTTGTTTCTAAACTTTAATTAATGTCTCAATTGATCCATTTGTTTAATTTGAATTTGTTAATTCATTAACGATAATATTGTTAGAACAAATATATTATCCGTATAAACATTTTCTGGATTGTTTATTAATTTATTTATTAAAATTTGATTATAAATACATTTTGTTATTATAAAATAAATAAAAATAAATTTTGTTTTAAAATTATTTTTTGAAGAAAATATATTTAAAATTAAATTTTATAAATAAATTGATAAATAGTTGTTAATTAATATTAATATAAATAAAATGATACCATGTAATATTATTATTAGTAAATTAATAAATTTAAATTAAATATAAAGATCTATTAAAATTTTAATTAAAATTTAAAATTAATTAAAAATATTTTAAAATTTGTGATAATAATTTACAAAATGATAAAAATTTAAAAAGTTTATGTGATATTTTTCCTTTAAAAAATAATAACAGACCCAGCTTATTGTAGTTACCCTATTCTTTTTCTTTATCTCTTCCTCACTCTGCCCTTATTTGGTTGCCACGACCACGACGTTGCCCTCCACCCCTGCCTGCCTTTCACCAGCATCGGCGTCGCCACGCGACCACCTCTCTTCCTCCCACGCACGCGACCTGTCTCACCGGCCCAGCCTCACCGACCCGCGTGACCAGCCTTCCAACTTCTCCGACGTGACCCCACCGGCGTCACTAGCACTCCTACTCGTCTGAAAGGTATATTTTCTATTTTATGTTCAGATCTGCTTCCAAAAATGAATAAACCTTGTAAACCTTTCTCTCTTTGGTTTTACGATAACTCTATTCCCTTTTGTTTTCAAGTCAGACCCCACAAAACTCTGCTTCACTGCTATTCTTCACCACTGTTTGTTTTTGTAAGTCCCATTCTGCTTTTTCGATCAATGTCCTGTCAGTTAAAATATTCTTTTGAAAATTTTACAATTTTATATCTAAATATTTAAAATATTATAAGTCAAGGTATACTAATTTCCAATGGCGTTGATCCTCCGAGTGTCATTTGTGGCTCAAATTTTATATCTCTGTTTGTAATTTTCACCCAAATTAAGAACTGGAGGTGAGTCATCAGTGAATCAATAAGTCCATGAAAGCATCAATTCATACAAAACAGAAGTGGGTGGAGGAGGAACAACATTGATTGCCAAAGAGAAAATGAGGGAGACAAGGCCAATGCCTAAGAGAGTGTCCACGGGGATTCCTCGACCAAAATATCTCCTTTTTGTTTGAGCCAATTAAGATTTCTATGACAGATTAGAATAGCCATGAAGGAATTGTTCACACGATTTTAAGTCTTTGATCATTTCAGCTTGTTCTCTTGATTTTGTCATGTTTTTCCTAGCTTTATTTATTTATTTTGGTCTGATTTTCTTAGCTTGATTTTTTTGGACTAGACTTACTGTTATATGAATCTGAAAAGTAAGATGTTAGCCCAATCAATTTGTGAATTATGTGGGCTTGCTTTAAGGGAAAAGCATTCAAGACAGTTCCGGGACCTTTCAAGCTCCTCAGGCAATGCACGCCTACTAATTTCTAAACCTTGGTGACATTATCATCTAGCATGCAATTCCAATCTACACTTAATGATTATCTTTGTTCCTTAACTATATTATTGAATTTTGTGAATTAATTAAACATTCAGCTTCAAGAGAGCTTTCGATTAAGAAGATAACATTAACATATATGTCTATGTACTATTACTTTATGTATATCTTCTTAAAATATGGATAGGCTTTATGGGAAAAGGTCTCCCCTTATCAGGATCAAATTAATTACTTCTCGGAATACTTAGACACTCAAGTTTCCTATTTTATTTTTATTTTCAAAAGAATATTACAGTGTTGTAACATAACTTTGGGGGCTCAAATAATACTAGGATCCACCCCTAATTCATAGTACTTATTTTCTGCCTACTCTATAGCATTGTTATTGCACATTGATGAACTGGTTATTTTCTGGCATTTTTCAAGTTGAATGTCGAAAGTATCCTGGGTTTTGTATAACTCGACAGAAAAAAGGAGTATCCATTCATTGAAATATTTCATAGTCCTAATAGCTTATCGGCACTTCAGGTATTTATCCAATTTCCACGCTTGATTATTGAATATAATAGGAGACTTAATAGACTTAAGAGCACTCAATTGTGAAATGCTCAAACATACATCATAGTTCATACATGATGTCTAGTTTAAGGCTTTAAGCTGTGCATTTGAGAAAAGGCCACTACTTAAGTAAGAGAAGAGGAGCCACGAGGCAATTGTTATTCTTCTATACATAAAATGGATTAGGATCCTCTCTTTTTCTAAAAATAACTGCACCAGGTGCAGTTCCTAATCTAAGTGATAAAATTTTTTGACTTATATTTCTTATTTATATATTACCATTCCCCAAATCAATTTATACTGCTAAGATCACCTGCAGTTTTTTTTTTAAACTGCAGAGGATCCATTTCCACATAAAATCAACACCACCCTTTTTAGAAAAAAAGTAAGGAGATAGACAAACAAAGACTTAGTCTTAGTGATGAAACAGGTTTAGTAGAGAGGCAGCTAATAAAATTGAGATGGAGTCATATAGATTTGTGTTTTTGATAGTAAGTTTCTCATTTCAACATTGGGTCCACTCTCAATAAGTGTGGTAAGGTAAGCCAATAAATAAGTAACAGAAACAGTCCCAGATCAGACCTGCTCTGATACTATCGTAGAATTTGAAGAATATGAATACTGTATATTATTGCTGCGGCTGAATGTTTACAAAGAGATATATATAGGTAGCTGTACATTTAGGGCCTGTTTGGCATACTGTATTAGACCTGATAAGATAAGTTAATACAATACATTATGACATTATCAGTTGTTTGGTGTAAATACTTTATTGTATAAGCTTATCTATCAAACTCTTCTTATACATTGAAATGATGGATAACTTAATCAAGCCTTAGGGGGTGAGATTAGGTCTGATTGGGTTTTGATGTATAAACTGTTATAAAAGCTTTTCCATTATAATTTTAAACATTTTGATCTTTTCAACCATTAATGTTTACAAATCGAGATATATATATCATATCTAATACTATATCCTATCCTTCATTTATAGTAATCCCTAGAGCATTTAAACTAGTCCCTAGAAAGCAAACTAATCAAGCCTAGAAAATAAGCAACATTAAAGCACTAAAACAATGTAAAAACATGAAAAACGTGGGAACAAAACAAGAAGCCACCGTCCAACACAGTTTTTCCACAGATTCTGATGATGATATTATGGATATCACTAACTCAGTGTCTGTTAACCAAACACCTAGTGGCAGCAACAAGAGCCTTAGAGATTCTTATGTTCGTTCTAGGAAGACGTCAAGGTCTACTGACCAACTTGCTGCTAGCATCACTTCCTTTGGAAAAGATATGGCTAGTGCTTTACAAGAAATTTCAACTCTGTTGGGAGAGGTTGGGTCGAGTGTGAAGGTTGTGAAGGAATTTTATGAAGACTCTAGGAAAGTGCTTAGTGAATTACAGAAGATGAAAGAACTTACCCCTAGGGACTGTGTGATGGCTGCTCAGATAAAATTATGCAAAACCCCCCAACTAGTGCACTCATTTTGGGGATTTGATGAAGAACATCGCCTTGAAATGATTAAGGCCTTAGTTGAGAGTTAGATTCTACAGAAATGAGTTTTTTTGGACTGATTTGGTGCTTATCAAATCAATATTTTGGAGTATAATGTTTCTGGACTTAGTAGGTGTACATAGTTTTTAAGACAAGAATAATACTTATTTGATGAATTGTTGTGAAGTTTGTCTAACATACTAGCGGGATTATTATGTATTTACCTTTTTGTTACATGTTTTATGAGAAAGTTATGATTTTTTCTGAATTTTCCGTGCTTGAATTTTATATATATATATATATAAAGGCAATTGCTTTTGGCAATTTGAAAAGTTCAATAACTTAACGATACATAATCTTAGACAAAGTCAAATATTTTATTTCGTGGGTAATATACATAAAAAATATTAATAGTCAAAATTAATAATTTTTTATTATTAAATTAATTAATTAAAATTTGTTATAAAAATATTATAAATAAAAATTAATTGGAATTTTAACTTGACTTTTTTTACATAAAAGGTATTTTTGTCTAAATAAACAGTTTTTTATACTATCAGTTTATATCATATTTGACGACAAACACCTAATAGGATAACATTACACTATCTGGTTTCTTATACAACCATACATCAAACAGCTAATTGTATAAGAGCTAATCCGGTCCTTTATACTATCAACATTTATCGTATTATCTTATACTATTAGGTATTATATTATCATATGTGCCAAACGCAGCCTAATTCTTTTCCTATGAGAGTGTGAAAATGACAAATTTGCCCCAATCGTTGTCGATGAATGCGCCCTTCGGTGGTGTTGGTGCTCCTCCTCCGCCTCCTCCCAACGGCTCTGCCCAGGGCTCCGCCGTTGCCACTCAGGCCACCAAGGATCGCAAGATGGCCTCTGCGGAGCAGCTCGTCCTTGAGCTCAGCAACCCTGACCTCCGTGAAAACGCTCTTCTTGAGCTCTCCAAGGTAACCTAATCCTTTTTTCTTCATTCTCTCAGTTTTCTCACTGATTTTCCTGTGTGAATTTGTGATATATCGTTTGAAATTTTGTGATAAAGAATTTGGGAAATTGGATGGATAAGGAAATTGAGATTCTCATTTGTTTTTGAATGCATGGTTATGTGGTTATTTCGGTTCTTGTTATGATTAGGTTTTTTTTAGTTAGTTTTATTTTTGTGAATATTAATTGAAATTTTTGTTCTGGCTTTTTTCATATGTTAATCGTTCAGGTATGATATTGATAGCCTGTTTTCTGTAATGGGGTTGCTGCATTGTCTAATGAGTTAGATAGTCGATATATCACTGTGTCTCATGCTTGTTGAAGCTCTGGTTATGTGGTTATTTCGGTTCCTGTTATGATTAGGTTTTTTTTTTAAATTATTTTTGTTTTTGTGAATGTTGATTGAAATATTTGTTCTGGTTTTTTTCATATGTTAATTGTTGAGATATGATATTGATAGCCTGTTTTCTATTATGGGGTTGCTGTAGTGCTCAAAGAGTTAGATAGTTGTTATATCACTGTGTCTCTTGCTTGTTGAGGCTATGCTTCCCTTGTTTGTTTGTTTTTGTTTTTTTTTTATTTTCCGTATTGCTTTTTTGTTTGAGAGAAAAGTAGATAGAGGCAGGAGCAATTTCACATATGTGCTCAACAGGTGTGAGTGAGACTTGGTTTTGTAGCTTCGGTGGGTGTATTGTTACTTCCTTTTGTTAAATTCAGCAAGACTAGGGAGATATAATTATCATTTGTCGATGTTGATTCACATCTTTATTTTTTAGATTTACTCCTGCAACCAAATTTGTTCCTTCCTAACCCTTTGTCCTGCCTGCCTTTTTGCAAGCACATGATCATGGTACTGCAGCGATGATCCGTATTTCCAAAGTTGTCAAACCAACTTCTTATAGAAAATTAAAATGACTGGTTTTGTTAGGACCGGACAACCAGGAACCAGTCCTCTAGCCGGTCTGGTCACATCTCCAAAACCGAAAGTGAAAAACCACTCAACCCATTGAAACCAGATTTGGTTTTCAGGGTTGAATCAGTTCTGATATTCTGCCCTTCTCAGCCTTCTCCTTTGCATTGCTTTCCATCCTGCTTCTTAGCCGTTGATCAGTAAACTGTTGGATTTGAGGAACACGGAGTGATTATTTTACCAGGAGCAACGTGAGCTTGAAAGTGAAGAAAGCAAGTGCAATGAACTGAGTAGAGTCAGGCTGGGAGTGCGGTACGAATCAGTAGCTTGAGTGTTGTTTCCTTGAAACGAAGCTATGGAAAACGAATCAGTAGTGGGGGACATTGGACATTGGAGGTGCAAGCAGCTGGGCAGGGGAGGGGGATTGTGGCTTGGTGGAGGTTCAAACGTCCAACATCATCATTACATGCCAATCTTAAAGATGGAGGCTGGTGCGAATTGAGCTTCAAGCTCGTTGACGTTCTACAATAGGTATTAGGTAGAGTAAACTCTCAAAGAAAAAATAGAATAGTTAATAGGTAAAGTTTACTTGTGAATCGAAAGTGCTTTACTTCGTATATAGAGGGACAGAGTGGAAAATTCCATAAGATCTAAATGAGTAAAGCCTTATTAAAGTATGTGCTTTATAATTAGTTATTGCAACAACAACAACAACCAAGCCTTTTCCCACTAGGTGGGGTCGGCTACATGGATCAAACGACGCCATTGTACCCTATCATAAACCAAGTCTTCAGATGTGTTATTCAGATCTAAATTTTTTTTAATCGTTTCACCTATAGTCTTTCTTGATCTTCCTCTACTTCTAACTATTGGGCTATTATCTACCTGATCTACTCTTCTTATAGGGACTTCTAAGGTCTTCTCCTTACATGTCCAAACCACCTAAGGCGAGATTCTCCCATTTATAATTAGTTATAGCAAAAAATAATATTCATTTTATTGGAGAAAGATATCATTATTATCTTAATATGACTCTTTTTTCTGTCACTTCTGATAAATTATAGATTATGCAAGTATGTACCAAATTTCAGTTGGTCGGATCTCAAAACCTTAAATCTCCTCCTTTACCGCTTCGATAACCAGTTTGGCTTTCATAGCATAGAAAATGACAGAAAATGATGGGACGGATCACTTCCATGGCTGTCTATACTGCTTGATAGCAGAGATGAAGGGATGGAGTTGCTGAGGAAAAAGAAGAAACCCAATAGCCCCTACTTAAAACTCTCAGTTTCGTTTAGTTTCTTCAATAAGTTAGAAAGAGAGAAATTATGACCTAGCCTATGGGCTAATGGACTTATTTAGGCTTTAGTATTTTGGTCCATTCAGTTATTGGACCAGAGACAACAATAAACTAGAAGTTGAAACTTATAAAAAAAATTGTGAATTTAAAATATTTTGAAAGTAAAAAAAAAATAGATATGAAAACGTACTACAAAGTGTGTGTATATAAATTCATAAATTTTTAACTTTTTAGCAACAAAATGTACTAAAGAAGCCTACCCCTAACATACCCTATTTTCCTTAAATGATGTTCCGTGTTCTTGTACAACGTTCCTAAATGTCCTTTGTTCCTGGTAACTATGATTTCAAGTCAACCATGATATAAAACTGATTCTAAATTTTGTGATCACTAATTTTCTTGGACTATTCAAATTTCAGTTGTTAATTTCTGGGTTATTACGTTGCAGTACTCTTTTAAAAAAATGTTATGGTGGGTATTGTGGATTCATTTACAAGAAGTAGAATAATTTATGTTTACACATTCATAATATTTAAAAACTGATAATTATTGAACAGGATAATAGGAAAGCTTACAATTTTGATATTGCTAGATAGGTATTTCATTAAAGTAGCCAAATACTTCATAAATTACACATTAGAATAGATTCAGCGCATTTATCTCAATTATCATTTGTCCTGTCTGCAACCATGCTTATTTTCCCCTTACCTGCTGTTGCACTTCAATTCTTTAATATTTTCTTTGTGCTGATTACAAGCTCTTATTTGGTTTTGGTGCTTTTTATTATTACGATTATATCATGATTTGGCTCGTTTTCTCTTGTGATTATTTGGTATTGCTGCTGCACAAATGCACATATCTCATCAATTTCTTTTATCTTGTTTTTTAATATTTTAGAAGAGAGAGCTATTTCAAGATCTTGCTCCATTATTATGGAATTCTTTTGGTACTATTGCTGCACTTTTGCAGGTATGCTATGTGACTTGCATTACATCCTTATATGTAGTGTTAGCCTGTGTTGCTTTAATCTTTCTTGTGAATTTTTACTTCCTTAGTTTGTAATATTTTTGAGCTTATAAATTTCTCTCTTCATCGAATGCTTTTATTACCTATTACTCCTTTTTGGCCTGTTATATCTTTTAGCAAGTTGATGTTTTACTTGTTTCCAACTTTTTTCCTTGATAAAACCAACTTTTTATTTAAATAATTTGACAAAACTGACGAGTTGATGATGAAGAGTTAGAAGTAAATGGCGATGGTGTGATTTAACTTAAAAGTTGTTTTGAATGGTAACTCTAAAATTGTTCATAGTAGCTAAGCCAGTAATGTTTATGACAATTGGTTAACTTAAAATATTATATTCTCAACATACTCCATACATTGCAATTTCAATTTCTCCTCGTTTAATTTATATTTTATATTTTATATCTTACATGCGTTAATATCCTCAAATAAAGTAATAAACTAATATCTCATTTCATATTTTAAGTGTTGGATTTTCTTAGTTTGTTTTCCAATAATAAGGTGTTTCTTAGTTGTCCTCCGCTTACTAGGATTTGATATATAATTTTCTTTCAGGAAATAGTTTCAATATACCCTGTTCTTTCACCACCAAATCTTACTCCAGCACAATCAAATCGAGTGTGCAATGCTCTTGCTCTTCTTCAGGTCAGATGAGTTTGTCATATCAAGTTCTGTATCTTGTGTTCAGTATTTTACTGTAACATTCATTTTATTTGTTAGCGAATAACTTCACATGATTATATGATATTTTAAATCACCAAAGTGTGCAATTTAAATACTATATTTTAATAAAAATATACAGGAGGCATAACCCACATAAAAGGTATACATACCTGAGTTGTTAGAACACCTTTTTAACTGCATTCTGGTTCTAGCACACTAGATTCTGGTACTCCAGTAATCTGCGCTGTGGTAGGCCAAAAGGAGTGAACCATTGCCCAACAGAAGGAGAAGAAATGTATCTTAATCCAATACGATTCTGTCTTCTTAGTCAGCCTTGGTCAGTGAAAAACATGAGGTTATATATATATATATACATGGATCAAGATGATGAGCATGGTAGGACATAATACAAGCCAAGTTGATGAGCGCAGTCATAGACTGTACATTTATGTGTGTGTAGACTGTAGACACACACACACATATATAACAAAAACTTTCCTAAGTAAATATCTACTTTCTAATACCCAAAAAAAAAATCTACTTTCAAAATGTGTATCTGCCAACTAAAATAAAAACGGAGAGAACAGCAGGCATAACTCGTGAACTGTTGGACAAGGAAGGATACTTTCCATATGCCCATGTTTTCATGGTGTGATTTACATTTCGACTGTAACAGGATATATGTTGCAAGTCAGATGACTTTGTTTCTGACCATTCTACCTGCCTCCTTAGCAAAATAGTTCGAAAGAAAAGAAGACACTAATGTGCGGTGTTTTTTAGTTTCTCAACTCTGAAAATCAATTGCTTAGGAAATGAGCCAGCCATAAATATTACTCTGTTTCCTTTTCTTCTTTTCAGGCATTTCATAAATAAAATGAAAAAAATTTATGTTGCTAAGTTTTTTTCACCTCATGTTTTTCTTACAGTGTGTAGCATCACACCCTGATACAAGGATGCTTTTCCTTAATGGTAATGTTCATTCATCTGAAGTACTTTGAACTTCTGTCTGCTGTTGTACTTATCATCTTTGCATTATATTATATATTCTGATGGTGATAGAACTAACCTGTTCTTAGTATAAGCATTTTCTATTTGCTCAAGTGCTATGGGAGATGCTGTCAGCTTCTTTAGATTTGGTTGATGCCATATGAGTAATACGATGAATTGGAAAGAGTACTCTGAAAACTATAGGATCAAGATGAGCATGGTAGGACATAATACAAGCCAAGTTGATGAGCCCAATCATAGACTGCATATGTACTCTGGAGATTGCTTTGACATCACAATATCCATCATGGTTTTTGCTCATTAAAGGATAGTACATGAAGGGTTTGATATTCATATAATGAATTTGTTGCACTTGCCTTTTCTCTTTTGCAGCTCATATACCTCTATATCTGTATCCCTTCCTTAATACAACAAGCAAGTCAAGACCATTTGAGTACTTGAGGCTTACCAGTCTTGGTGTCATTGGTGCCTTGGTAAAGGTACTTCTTCCTTGCTGATTCTGTTGTTGGATGCAAATAACTATGAGAAAAAACATTTCATATGGCAATATTAATGCCGTAAAATTATATTTTTAATCACTAAAATTATTGTCACAAAAAAAAACTTGTCAAAAAGATTTGTCACCAAAACCCTTGCCACAAAAAGCTCTATATAATGGAATGGGCCGTACAAATCCAACTTGTTTGGATGAATTCATCACTATTATCAGGGAGCAAATTAAGGGCATGTTTGCATTAGATTATTTCTGGGAAAATAATCGCTTATTTTTCAAAAGCTCTCTCAGTGAGCTTTTAATTATAAGCTATTTTGAACACAAAATAAGCTAATCAAAACACACACTGAAGTCCCCAACTATTTTATGTTACTCGATTCTTGGTAATTTTCTTTTTTCTTCACCCATATATCATCTATACTTGTTTTTTTAATCTTTTTGTTTGTCCTCTTTTTATTTTGTTTTGTGAGGAGGATCTCTTATCCTCCTAACTGTGTGTTATCATCTCTGTCTTAATATAATTCTTCTTTTTTAAAAAAAAATATCATCTATACTTGTGTTTTGTCAATTGTAATAATTTTTCCCGGCTGATTTTTATTCACCAGGTTGATGATACTGAAGTTATAAGTTTCCTTCTCTCAACAGAGATAATTCCTCTGTGCCTGCGCACCATGGAAATGGGCAGTGAACTGTCAAAAACAGTTGAGTTAACTGATTCTTGATTTTTAGTCGTAGGTAAACTAATGCCAACAGAGAATTTGTCTGGTGAATTGGACTTGGTTTCCATTTACTTCATATTTCTTTGAGCCACATTTTCTCTGGTCTATGTTTGATTGACATGTATGCATGTGAAGCTATCTTGCTGAAGCTACACATGCTAATGATTTATCTGCTTTTGCATTCATACCTTGATTAATGAGATAGCATAAGATAAATTTACACTATGTGAACCCCTTACTTGAGGAAGGAGACTGCTTCTAAAATTTTTGTTTTGCCTTTTGAATAGTTGGTCTCAATTTAAGCTTTTAGCTATATTCATGGGACTGTTTGAACTTTCCCTGGCATGTTTAGTTTTATCAAGATGTCATTTGAGCACTGGCATCTGTACTGTATGGATTCTAAAACAATTCTTGATCTTTGAGCTAAATCTTTGACATATATTCACAATTTTGTCTGGTTAATGTGGAAGATATAACTCTTGATCTGCTTTGTTCTGTAAACACTAAGCCACTTGATCGTTTTAAGTTGCCACTTTCTCTTGATCCTGTTATATGTATATCAAATAATAGTAAAATGGAGCATGATTGTCTAATGAAAGCTCTACCACATCAGGTTGCAACCTTTATTGTTCAAAAAATTCTCTTGGACGATGTGGGCTTGGATTATATTTGTACTACGGCAGAGCGCTTTTTTGCAGTAGGTCGAGTTTTGGGGAACATGGTGGCAGCTCTTGCTGAGCAACCCTCATCTCGTCTGTTGAAGCATATCATTCGATGCTATCTTCGCCTGTCAGATAATCCAAGGTTGGTTACTAGTTTGCAACTCCATGCTGGTGCCTTCTCTCCCCTTTTCTGCCTCAATTCCTCTTGCCACGGCCTTTTCTTTCTTTTCAAGCTTCAAATGTCATCTCTAATTAAACTTTGGTCTGGATAAAACAGGGCTTGTGATGCATTGAGAAGCTGTCTTCCGGACATGTTAAGAGATGCTACTTTCAGCAGTTGCCTTCGTGTAAGTACTTCTTGTGATATTCATAATATACAAATTTGATTTAATCAAGAGTGGAGTGGCTAGGATTAAAGAAATCATAGGTTGAAGAGAAGGGTAGTAACGAGAAAAGTTCACCCTGATCTTCAAATCTTCAATTTCATCAGAGCTAGAGATTTTCGATACGCCCTCAGAGAAAATTATTCGTGCTTTTAGTTTGTTTTCATCATCTGATCTTGGTTTTATGTATTCAGGAAGACCCCACAACTAGGAGGTGGCTACAACAACTACTACACAATGTTACTGTGAATCGGCCTCCTGCACTACAAGCTGGAGGAGGTTTCGATCATATGATGTGACTTGAGTAAAGACTAAAGAGATCTTGCTTCATTTCTGGGCTTGCTATCATCCGTTCTGGTTCAATTATATCTATATCTCGTGAAACTTGGTTGTTTTTGACCCATAAAAAAAGAAAGAACTTGGTTCAGGGGGAGAGGTTAATTGTAATAATTGGTGCATTTAAACTATGTTATAAGACATTGTTATGTATTCTGATAATTTGAATGCTGCCAATTAGGTAGTTCTTTTTACCCCTTACTAGAATATTATTTGTGCAATGCACGAGATTATAAAAAAATATTTTAAAAATATATGATGATTATGCTATTATTATAAGAAAATGCATTTATATTTTTTATAAGTGATCACGTGTGGTGCAAGAATTTCATGTTAGGGTTTAAATATTTATTTTAATTTTTTATGGTGTTAAATAAGTTTATATATAAAATTTTGAGAATATTTTAAAAATTTCAAAAAATATTGAAAGATTGTTTTGAACTTTAGGAATAGTAGTCATTATTAATTTCCTTAGCTTTATCTTAGTATTTTATAGTATAATTTGATTTCATAACAAAAATGTTTTTATTTTATAAAAACAATTTGGAAAAGTTTTCTCATATATATATATAGACATTATTATTACATTAATAAGAAAATAGTAATAAAATTTAAATTTAAATTTGTAATGAAATATAATTTAGAAATGATAATTATATTTTATTTTTGTTTAAATTTTCTTTAAAAAGATAGTATTATAATTTAAATTCAAATTATATTGGTAACATAACTTAAAGAAAATAATTGGTAAAAGTTTTACATTTTTTTAATTTTTTCTTTAATAAGATAATACTACAATTCAAATTTAAATAATATTGATGACATAACATTGTCATATGACAGAAATTTACAAATTAAAATTCTCTTTTTATATATTATATTAATTGACTTGTTCAAGCTGATATTAAGATATTTAGGTGGTTTTCACACCTTAATGGATACTCGGTAACATCTTCAATGCACCTAAAAAAGTTAAGTGCAAGGATGCACCATGTAGTATTAGCCATTTGGTTAATAATATTTTTACATCAATGGTTGGAAATCATTACATGCAACCTGATGAACAGGTCAATGTACCCAAAATTATGTAAATTTATTACAAAATTACTCTTTCATAATCTCTCTCCATTCTCTCTCTTGCCAACAGAGGACAACAGGGTTGTGTCTCTTTGTGATTAAACTAGTTCTTTTGCACCAAAACAATAAGACCCACATGGTTAAACTAGTTCTGGTGCAAGAGCCACATGAATACCATGTCTATTTTTGGTGCAAGACCTAGTTTGGTTGCAAAAATACCCCCTTAATCTGTGTCTCTTTGTGCAAGGCTATGTCTACCGTGGGTAAACAGCAGGTGGCGAATATGCCGTTGGCGACGAAGTCAAAGTAGTAAGCAACGTGGACGTTGGGGTTGCCAAACTTGCCGCGGAGGTAGGTGTGTGACATGAGTAAGAACTTGCCAGACTTTCGCTTCCCTCTGCAACTCCTAGACCTCATCGGAAATGGAGTCCTCTGCCACCACCAATGTTTGTGGCACCCATAGTCCCTGCACACGAACCACCACCTAAGCCACCCAAGACCCACTCCACATGCCCCTCAAACCTGTAGCTGACCCAAGCATACATAGAAGCTGGGCACCAGAATGAATGTGTGACTCATTCACCATCAAAACTCCACCATTGAGTTGACTCAGTATATTGAAGCCAACAAAGTTCAGAATTTCACAAATATGCAAAATCCCAAAATTTAGCATGTTGATTGGAATAATTTGAGCAAGAAGATTGATTTGGTACTTTTCCATCTTGATATCGAATTTTCTCCTTAGTATAACTACTTGGCAAGAAGATTGATTTGAAGTTATCTTGGGCACTATTACTAGTCCTTCAACATTTGAGCTAAAACTAGTGTTATTTCTGCAAGTTGTATATGTCATTTTGATATGAATAAACAAAGTTATGGACAATCAACTTTGAGTTAAAAGGTTTGAGCATTCTTATTCATTAGATGGTTCTAATCATTAAAACAAAGGCAACCCAAGGTTGAAAGGAGCAGTCGACAGTCATCAACGGCCCGTAGCAACTCTCAAGGAAGCATTCTGTGTAGAAGGTGGGTTTATAGTTGCAGCATTAGTTCAGGTGGGGTGAGGAGGGTGGTGGCGGCGGTGAGGATGGGGTGGAGTGAGTCAAATAAAAAAATAAAACAAAAAAACACAAAAACCTGTTAACCTATAATAACAAGTTAATTTTGGGTTGCATGGATGCACCCAAACTCATTTAGGTGCATGGAAGCCTTCACCCGAATATTTTTCACGACTCAAACCTGGGGCTATGACCCGTGTATAGGTGGATTAGCCAATCCACCAAGTCTAATGGAATCATTAAACATAGTATATTGAATATAACGATTGTAACACTTATGAAAACATGTTAAACTTGTATATGGATACAGAGGTACCCTAATACTTGTTTAATATGTCTATTTTATTTTATGGCCTTCTGAGCCTATTTATTCTGCACTTTGCTGTAACATTACATGTGAAAAATAGTTATTATTAGTTCCGAAATTAGCTTAAACTGCTTACTTAATAGAAATAAATGTAGAGAATTTGTTTCTAGGTTGCAAATATGTGAAAGATGATGTAGTTAAAATTTGAGGATAATCAGAGTTAGTTTAGCATTTTTAAGCATACTGAATGTGTGTTTTAATGCCGGATTGATTAGTCGCAGATATGAAAAAAAATAGGAAAATGGCAAAACAAGATTTTGACGAATCTTAGGATTTATTTTAAACTTGTTGGAAGTTATGAAACTTGATTTGGTGAAATCTATGTGTTTTTAAGAGATCGAGAGTTTTAGTACCACTTAGTAGTTATCTTTAAGAAGCCAAAGTTTGACTTCTTTTCTAAATATCTCAGGGTTGAAGGCAGAAACAAAAGAAAGAAAAGAGAAAATAGAGAAAAGAAACCGAAAGAGAAGAAGAAGAGAAAGAGGAAGAGAACAAGAGGAAGAAAGATGAGGAATCATATGGAGGCTTGGCTTCATCTTCAAGACCTTGAGGTAGGGGGAAACTTGTTTTAACAGTACTTCTCTTTCATTTTCTCTATCTTATTTCATGAGGAGGTTTGATGAAGAGAATGGACTAGAGTGTTAGTTTGTGATCTTTCATGCTTGATCTTGGGGTTTTTAAGCTTGAAATTGGTTTGTTTTCACTTGTTGAAGCATGGTTGGGATTTGAGGCATGAGTTTGTCTTTGTTTTTCCATGGATTTTGGGAGGTGAACTTTGGGGTTTTAAGTGTGATTTGTGTGTTCTAAGCCTATTTCTTGTTGTAGAACTTGAATATGGTTTGTTGATCTTTTGTTATATGCTTGGTGATGCATTTTTCATCCCTTGAACACTTAGGACATCACTTGAGCTAAGATTGGGGGTTTTAGGTTTTTAGGGTTGATGAACGATTCATTGATCCATGTGAGTGATTTGAAATTGTTTGAGAGTTACAACATGTTTATGGACCTTATATGAGGTTGGAAGACCATTGTTCCCCAATAGAACAGTGGCTGTCTGTAGAATTCTGCAGACCAGTCTCTGTCGCAAGCTTGCGTCGCTGCGTGAATGAGAACCACGTCAGGGCACGGGTAAGGCAGAGAACTTGGCATCGTGGCACCATAGTGGTGCGTCAAGGCGTGGCTGCCTGGAAGTAGCAGGGCGTTGCCTTACCACCTTCACGTCGCGACGTGGGTGGATGGTGCTTAGGTGCGACTTCCAGCCTTGGTCAAGATGTTTTGTTTGATGCAATGAAGTTGTCTTTTCATGTAGGCCTTCATTCTATGCTTCTTAATGAGTGATGAGACTCTAATAGGAGTATTTAGTGAAGTGTTTGTGTAATGAATGTAAATCAATTGATATGTGATTATTGCGATATTTAGCATAATTGTTATTCATATATGAGATGATGGATGTAATTCAATTGGTATGCTATCTATTGCGATAATTGACATCATTGTATTTCATACTTGTAGTTATGAATGTAAACTAATTGGCATGCTAGTTAGTATTAATTGGCATAATTGTTTTTCATGACTATGTTGATGAGGATGAAGTCCTCATTGTTGATGATCAAATATGATTTTGAATAAGAAGGTAACCAACCCTTTATATCATAATGATCATGGTTGAAGACTATGTAGTTCATGAGTTCACTACCCAAAATTGATGAAGACTGTGTAGTTGAAGGATTCACTACCCGGAGAGAAGACTACTGGAACTGGGTTCCTTTGTCTTGTTCAAGGCTCATAACATATCATGATATTACCACGAAATTGGGTGTCCGTGAATGGTATCATAACATTGTTCACTACATACTTAGGTTATTGCATAAGCATGAACATAAAACATAATTTGACATAACATAACAATTGTATGAACGGTTACTAATTAAAACATAATCATGATATGACAATTGTATGGGCGATTGCTAATATTTGAGATAATGTTTTTGTGAGTGTGGTGATTACTTGAAGATTGTTTGTGATAAACAAGTTTTTATACAAACTTATAAAATAAGAATCTATTTCGGGAAAAGAAAGGACATGATTTTGATTTTTGCCACATTTCTAGCTTATTATGTGTGAGACTTGAGTTTAGAATTGTGTTTTTTCCTGAAATGGGTGGAATGATTGTGATGGCATGTTTTGATGTAAAGACTCCTGAGAATATGTGATTCTCACCTATTGTGTGTGTTTCCATGATGATTCTAGGGAAAAAGACTTATGGAAATGAGAAGTGCAGGCAAGAGCTTGAAGAGCTTAGATTAGTTTAGTTTGTTGTTTCTTTTTGAAACAAATGTATCTTGTGCCTTGAAAAGCCTAGTTTATAAGCTTTGTTTATATTGATGTATTTATGAGAAATACAAATCTTGTGTATTATTTATTCATTACTTGGCTCATATTTTCTGTATATACATAACTGTTATGTTTGAAAATGTTGGTTGTTAGGATGTACCATGTCTGAATTTAACTACTATGGTATAATATAAATTATACTGTTGTTATTAAATTTGGGATGTTACAAATATCCTTTCAAAAATTTGACATAGTTTCCTCTAAAAGTGAAACATTTCAAAAATATACCATGTCCTGTAAAACAACATAACCATATACATTTTTAATTTTCCAACAGTTATAGCATCCACACGATGCTCAATAGTGATAAATACATGTCCAACACATATTCCAATATAAACAGCACAACGAAGACTAGATCCTGCTTGTAGATGATGAAACACATCTAAAGATTTACAATAATCCAAGTGTACCAAAGCAACAAAAGACAACCAACAAAAGAAGTTGCTTATACGAACATGTGTAGGGCTCACCAAAATAAGTAACACCTCCTATCAAGTGGAGGAACTCGAAGCCTTATCAGTACTAGAATATGAAAAATATGGAGATGTGGGGGGTTAATCATAAGACTTACTGAGAGATAACATAAATCATAAAGGAATTGCTTTAGGACAAGTATAAGCATAAGTTTTTCTTTTGAATTTAACAAGCTCTCAATTTAAAGTATGTACTATAAATAACATATGATATAAATCTCATCATTTAAAAATAATCATTGAACATAATACATAGTGTGAATCAAATGTGAGTTCTCAATATAAAATAGTCATATAGATAACTTTAACTGGGAGGTCCCTAATCCAAAATCAACTATCCAATTAATTCATCAATGAACATACCCTTCAAAGGGTTCAATCACAGCTCACCTACTGAAGCTAATTCTAAGCTGCCTGTGAGGGCCAATTATGTTGGGCTAGCAATTTCTATGCTAGCTAGGGCTTAAACCAAGGTGCATTAATGCTAATGTCTATTGTTGTTAGCTATAGTATTCTGTCAAAGTTTATTCCCAAAAAAATATACTTGGTTTAAATCCAAATGTTCCAATATATATTCCAATATTTCAATATTCCAATATTCTAATAATCCATTATATAACCACAATATGTACTCCAATGTTCTAATATGTCCAAAATTCACAATTTCTGAAATAATCATAGAGAAATCAATTTCCAAACATCATTGTAACTTTCTAAACATCATAAGCAAGTTTAACCTTCATCATTTGTATCAGTAAAGTGCTGTAAATATAATCCTATAATAAGTCAAAGGCTTCAAGGGCTTGTCCCAAAAATACAAGTATTCTAAAATATCAAGAGACTAATATGTTCATAAAATACCTCAATTGGGCAATACAAAATTGTATATGATAAAGTAAATACATGATAAATATGTAAAATTCATGAAAACATGTCATAACTTAAGTTATCAACTCACTCAAGAAGCCAACAATGTGGGTTCAAAGGCTATGATGTGAGGTCATGAACAAAACATGTAGACCCGAAGACTTGAAGAGGAAATGGATAAAGAGGTTGTGTAGGAAAAACAATGGAGTGAAGAATTTTATTTTGGAGAGCAGATGATAACATTCAATTGATGAGGTAGTAAGTAGTGATAACTACATCACCATAAAAATGAGATAATGTTTTAGCATGAATAAGGATTAAGGAGTGTACATGCTGTTTCAATTAGGTGTTTATTTTTCTATTCAGCAATCTCATTTTGTTGAGGGTGGTGTGCACAAGAGGATTAGTGAACAATTCCCTAAGAAGCCATAAATAATTGGAACTGTGTAGAAAAATACTCATAGGCATTGTCACTTCTTCAAGTGCGAATGGTAACTCCAAATTGAGTTTGGATTTTATAACAAAAATAATGGAAAATAAAGAATATTCTGATATTATTTTTCCATTAAGTATAACCAAGTACACCTTGAATAGTTATCTATAAAGGTTACAAATTATTGATATCTTAATGTTGAAACAACACGACAAGGTCCAATACATCAGTGTGAATTATAACAAAAAGAGATTCAGCTCAGTTATAGACTCAACTAGGAAAGGAAGTACGATTATGTTTTCCTAATTGACAAGATTCACACTCCAAAAAATATAACTTAGACAAATTGGGAACCATCCTCTAAAGTTTTGAGATACTAGGGTGCCTAAGACGAGCATGAATAACATTAGGCTACTCTGTGGCTGCAAAAACATTGGAGGTTGTCGTGAGACTGTAGAGGCCCTGTGACTTACACCTTGTGTCAATCATCTTCCCTAAGCCTTGGTTCTACATAATAAAAAAGTCTTTAGCGAAGGTGATTAAGCAATCAAGGGTGTGAGTTAGACGGTTAATTGAGATCAAATTATAAGGACAACCAGGAGCATAAAGAATATTGTCAACAGATAATGAAGGAAAAAGATTAGTCTTCCCAATTGTTTTAGCTCGTGTTTGAGAGTCATCGACTAAGGTAACAGTGGGAAGGTGTACTGGATAGGAAAGGGCGGAAAACAAATGTTTGTTACTAGATATATGATTTGAGGCACTAGAATATAATACCTAAGGTCCAAGAGACTGTGATTGGGAGATGCAAGCAATGGAGTTACCGGTGTGTGCAACCAAGGTCACCAATGTAGAGGATTGTTTGGCTTTAAACCACTTCAAAAAATCTTCAAAATCAGGCTGGGATGGTTGAGTAGTTGACCGATGACTTGAACCTTAAATAATGTTAGGAGTGTCTATTTGAGCAGCATTAGCAATTGGAGGTGGTCTCCCATGCAAGGCCCAACAACAGTCTATAGTGTCACAAATCCATTTGCAATTATCACACTTTGGACTAGTGCGATTGCCTATACGTCCTCCTCCTAAATTTCTACCACTATATGTCTCTAATTATCAACTTGTGAGACAAAAGCTGAAGTTTCAGAGATTGGAGGTGCTGAAACTTCAGCAAATGATTGTGATGTAGAGGGTCCCATAAACTCTGAGAAGGCTGGAAAAAACTTGTGAGAGAGTAGGAATAGTAGTGCTTCCTAAAAGCTGATCTCAGTTGAAGAATATTCTGATAGCAAACCATAAAGTGCTAGGAGCATGAAGAAGGTGCTGCTTTGTTCATACTCTTTTTTTGGAGAACTTGTTGGAGGTAACAACTCGTTGAACTCTGAAAGAGTAGCTTGAATTCTTCCCAAATAAGTTGACATACGTTTTTCAAATTTACGGGGAGTTATTAAATATATAATATTAGAACAAAGAACATATATATGCTGTATGTCATTGGTGTAAAGTTCATTTGCTTGCTTCCATACTGTGTAGCATGAGATGTAAGGGTGGAAGATTTGTTTCAATAATGAGTGAATGGTTTACTTCATCAAGCTACATAATTGAGAATCAATCTTCTTCCATCAAGGCCTTTCAGTTGCTTGGATACCCTCAGTTTTCTTTGTCAAATGGTCAGTATATCCCTGACCTAAGAGTCATAGCTTAATGTCTGAAGCCCATGTATATCATAGTTGGTTCCATCTAGCTTGTTAGTGGTGATTTTGGAAAAGACATAACTAGTGAAAATAGGAGTCTCACTCTTAGGAGTGCCATTTTTAGCATCCAACTTTATCTTAGAATGGAGAACTTCAGAGTCAGGTTCAGTCATAGTGACTGTGAGATCGAACAAGATAGGGTTTTAGGGTGAAATGAAAGTGATTTGATCTGGATAGAGGTTGCTAAAACAAGCCAAAAAACCATTGAGAAGAGGTTTGGAGAAGACCAAAACTTAAACAGAGCGGTGCGTTTTGATTACACGCTCAAGAAGGTGTGGTATGTGACGACCATGCACATGGAAGGAGGCGGCGCATGGAGCCACATATAGCAGCAAACGAAGTTAGGCTCTTGGGTTCTGGCCGATTGGAGCCTTTTGAATCTCCCTGAGGTTGAATCCACTCAAATCAACGAAGAACTTGAATGGCTAGAATAGTCACAGTCGTGGGTGCACTAAACGTGTGTCACCACCACTTCGTGAGAATGGTGAGTATGAGATTAATGTTCACTATTTGTAGTGGGCAAGTGAGTAGATGCAATGGTTTTCTCTTCCCTAGCTTTAGGTACCATGTAAATTGCTGATGGTTAAGAGGAAGAAGAAAGGAGAGAAAGGAGAAACCATTGAGAGGAAAAGTTATGACCTTTTTGGTCATTCTTCTGATTTTATTATGAGAGTAAAAATAAACTAGCTATAACTGTATACAAAAGAATAATAAAATAATGAAACTATTGAAAGTAAAAAGACCAAAGCTAAAAACCTATTTATCTAACAATAAACATATGGAGGTTCTCTTATATATGTTCTTAACTAAAAGGCCACCCCTGCAAGGGAGCCATTTTTAAGAGATGGTAGACTCTAATTCCTTGTTTAATTGATACATAGGAACTTGTCCTGACAAAATTTTATACAATACATCCTGTGTGTAACTAATAATATGTTTCTGGATCTATCTTATGAATTGTGGGTCTCATAGTGTGATTACCTCAGTTACATCTAACATTCTCTTCTATGAATGATAACGGGTCTATACACTAATTTATAAACAAAATATAGTTCTCTATTTTAGAAAAATAATTTGTAATTTGTTGAGACACGGTGAACAAAAAGATACTTCAAATGTTGGGCTTTGTAAACTATCAGCAGGCCACTTTATAAACTCATGCTAGTAAAATTTAACCTTTTTTAATCCCTTGAGAGGATTTCTAAAATAATGAGTAAGGAAAAAATCTCACATTATTAAAGTATTGAAAAAGTAAAGGTTTTAAATATAGAAAGTCTCACGGCCATACTAAATTATTATAAGGTGGAACTATACCGTATACCACATAGACCACATGTGCATGGTGAAGGCGCATAAGGGTTGGGCCTTTATTAGGTTGCACTTGGCCAAGTGCACGTGTGGCGGTGGCTGTACCATTCATGTGCCTTGGAGATTCTGTACATTACATTTTCTGTTTGAGCTCAACCCACATTGTGCTCAAACAAACATGTTGTGTATATCAGAATTGACCTTGGAAGCAAAAATCAAGCATATGAGAACGCTTCACTAATTGTGCCAATGTAATTTTGTGAAATTCATACCGGGACCAGAACATGGTGCTCCATCATATTAAGACACTGTCCCCTGTTTAATTTGAGCAAGGAGGGATTAACATGAGAGGCCATATGTTTGAGTCATCAACTATTTTGCTATACAGTCAATAAGATGGATGTGACAGATTTTTGACAGGTGTATAACCAAAATAAGGTGTGATCTCTGTCAAAGTAAACGCTAATCATCTTTCTTTTCTTCGTATTTAGCTGGCTCCATCCAACATTAACTGGCCCTTATTTTGGGTTTGAAGTAACACTTACAGAGTTCTTCAGCATAATTTTTATCAAAATTCATCCAATTGCATCATGCTTTTTGCAATATGATATTCCTCAAGTTGGCCACTTCATTAGTCATCAGTCATCACATGACTTCAGAAAAATAGCAAAGCAATTCAAGCAGTCCTAAAAGATCTACTACTCGAATATATTTTTAACAATGAACTAATCTAATAGATACAAAACACATCATATGCACAGACCCCAGTCAAATATAGATTTTCATGCAATAATCCAGGTACAAACGTATATCTGATTTCGTATAACATCATTCAGGACATCCTTTTTTTTTCCCTTCTCTTTTGTATGAAATAATCTAACAGTACCACACTAAAATCCTATTAACTGAAACTTTATCTGATGATAAAACTAATCAGGAAACAGATCTGACCTCTGAAATCAAAAATTAAAGCCTGTACAAACCCAATCGAAGGAAAAACCATTAGAGCTGAATAATATGGTTTCTCTTATGTTCCCAACCGATAGATCATCAGAACCAATGTTTCTAATTTAACATTAGAGATATCATATTATTCTACAGCAACAGCTAATGCAAGCCTAAAAGGCTTTCTGATAAATCCAAGACTCCTCTCTCTGCATCTTCAATTGCTTGTAGAAATTCCCAATAAAGGCCTCGGCTTTTGCAAACAGCTCTTGCTCATTAACTCCCCAAATCTCATCTTCTGCTTCAAAATCCTCATTCATGACTTCTTTATCAGCTTCTATGAAGAAAAGGCTAGACATTGAAGGACACTTTTGCACCTTGTCCACTTTGGTAACATAAACAACCTTCTCAGTAGCAGACTTTTCAACAACCTTAAGCTTCTTTCCAACATGTTCTGAGACAACACTTTCACCTGTTGTGCTGGAAGCTTCCCTTTTCTCAGCAACTGCTTCTGGGGGCATAATCACAGGTTTCTGGGTAACAGAAGCAGATTGTTTTCTGTCTTCTAAAGGCCTGAAGAAAACTGAAAGAAGGCCAGCTTCAGCACCAAGAGCAATGATGAGGAAGTTACAGATGAAGTACAAGTAGGTAGGCCTCAGAGATGAAGGTAACAAGGGCGTGATGACAAGGAGAAGAACTAGGACAAAGAGCACTAGAACTTGAGATTTATTAAACTTGTCCATGGCTTTGGTGAATGAGAGGAAAAGTAGCAAGGAACAAGATGAATGATGAGAAAGAACAAGATGATTTAGTGGTAGTAATTAGTAGGAATAAGTGTGGGGTTCTGCCCATATATATAGAGGACAAGAAGGTGGGATAAGCAAGAGAAAGTGGGTGAGGAAGGAGAGAGAGAGAGAGATCATGGACATTGTGTATAAGATGTATAAAAAATGATATGTGCACTTCAAAATCTTTACACTCTTTTATATTTTACTTGTTTGGAAAAATAAAAGTTGAGAAAGTATATGTTGAAATATGTATTTATTTTATTTTATTATTTAAAAAAATATGTAAGAAAGACGTAAATTTTTTTACGTGCATATATCATAAATGATATTTATGTAACGTGTATAGTATAGGTTTTAACAAAAGTACTAATAAAATTGTGGGTGTTGAAAGTTCAAGGAAAATTCTCACACATATCGCTGTCAATTTACAAAACATTGGCAGCAACATAAAGAGGTGAATTACCTAGTGATTTTAACGGTTTCTGATAGTACAGTATTTGTTAAGACCCAAGAAGTGTACTATGTGAGTGAAGAAAATTTTTTACTTATCCGTAATTATATTATTATTTTTATATATTTTTATATAAAATTAGAAAAAATATAATTTTTTATAATGAGTAAGTTTAGAAGAATTTATTTTTTTTAATTTTTTATGAATATGTATAAAAATAATATGATATAATTGTATGTAAGTAAAAATTTATTTGTGAATAACACAAACCAATAACACGTGTCAGTCATGACTGAAATCAATTTTTAGGTTCCAACTTCATTAACGTGTAATGAGGCAGTTGCCACTTGCTAGATAGACTACACTGTTTACCATATTAATTATGTTGATATGATTCAACCCAAAAAGAAAGTTGAAAATCTGTCGTTATTTAGTGCGGTTATAACCACCTTGATTACCACATCAGAAAGAGAATATTAAGTTTGAGGATTGGCATTTGGCTAAAAAATATGACAAGAAGATGACGTTATAACCACCTTGATAGATGAGGCAAAGCGAGGGACAACAGAGGATGCAAGAGAGAAATAAATTTGAATATTATTGGACATTGCTTGATAAGGTTGGTGAAAGCATATCCCCGAATTCCCAAGACTTAGGAGCTTGTTGTTTAATGTTTATTTAGGAGAAATGATTTTCTATTGTGGAGTTCAAGGTTCAAACTTGAATAATTAAAAGTAGAGAACGTCTTTTTTTTTTTAAATATAAGGTAAAAGATCTTTATTGGAATCTTAGTGGGAAATTAGGAAAATAGATTGTTGGAGAATTGAATTCTCCACCTTAAACACCAAGATCCCTGGTGATTAAGAGAGATGACAATAGACTACAAGGTCATTAGCAGCAGGATATCTTCTTTAATTATTAGGCCAACTCCTTATATTACTTTATACAAATAATTAAACTAGAAAAACTTTTCTAGAAAACCTTTTAGATTAGGATCTTTTTATTTTTTACCCAGTGTGAATCTTTCTATCCAAATTAGCATCCCAAAGCGTCCCCAAGGCGCCCTCAGCCTCTTGGCTTGTTATTCATGGCCTGGGCTATGAAACATTCCACACCATCAAGAGCCCTATCTAAGTGCGATAGCCAACAACATGTTACTTACAAACCACATCAAATTCCAATATAAGAGAGAAATGAAGATATTTATTATAAAAAAAATTGTTTTCAAAATATTCTTCACATATAAATGTATCGAGAATTATATATTAACCAAAGTAAAAATAGAACTAAGAAATTATTTCATATTTTTTTGGTAAAAAATTATAGTAGCCAATATAATCTTTTAAGATGTTAATCGAACTGAAAGAGAAATTAATTAAACGATAATTTGATATAACTAAATATAATTAACTGTTGATACCAATATTAAAAAGAGAGTAATAATTTCAGGCTAAATAATTATTATCTATATTATTATTATTATTATTATTATAATAATAATAATAATAAAATAAAACAAATTTTACCACTGAAGTCGAGTTTTGTACTCATCCTGGTCAAGTGAAGTGAATGTTTGTCAAATCAAACGAATCATACTGTCGAGATCGAGTTTTGCACTCATCCTGGACAAGTGAAGTGAGTATTCATCAAGTAAAATGAACTCTACCGCCAGATCAAGTTTTGCACTCATCTCGGTCGGGTGAAGCGAATGTCCGTCCAATAAAACAAAATCTACCGCCGAGGTCGAGTTTTACACTCATCTCGGACAAGTAAAGCGAGTGTTGGTCAGATAAAACAAACCCAACTACTGTGATCAAGTTTCGCACCCATCTCGGTTTGGCAAACGAGTGTTCATCCAAATTAAATAAACCCAACCGCCGAGATCAAGTTACCAATACTCGGCGTTGGACTAATCTCGGAACTACAATCGACAAGTATGAAGTGAATACTGAGATTCAGCATTGGACCTAATTCAACGCTATAAGGGCTAAATCACGCAAATGCAAATAGCTACCAAGACTGAGTAAGACATGGAATGAATATTTAAAGTAAATTTATTTTCATTCCATACATCGTCAACTTTACAAAAAGGACATGCAAAATATTCTAATACAAGAATGCCTACTAGAGAAAGCTAGAAGGGAAGTCAAACATCACAGTGATGATGATCAAGCGCAAACCACCTTTGCAGCTCCTCCAAAAACGAGCACCCATACCTTCTCTCTCGGCCAGCATGAGGAGATTGCTTCACTCCAAGAGACTCCTACACATCCAATTACACATTTGTGCACCCAAAGCGCGGCAAGCACTATGGAAGATAGACAGGGGAGCAGAGGAGGGACATGGGTGAAACCCTTCCACGCATCACAGGAATTACGGTAGAAACCATGAACCCTTCTAGCAAGACCAGGAAGGTTGTCCACTCCTACGTACACCGAGAAAGAAAGGCTTCTGCTGCCTGGAGGCGTGTTGACCAAGCCACATAGGGCAGTTACTTGGTCCTCACTGATCCATTATGTTTTAGAAAGAAAGACCTCCATCGGAGGAATATATAGGGAAAAAAGGAAACACCTTCAAGAATTTTGGGAAGAACAAGAAGATGGATTCAGAAGGGAGCACGACCCTCCACACACTCACAAGAAACAGGAAAGAGACCATTCTCTAGAAAAAATGAAAGAAACATATGATAACCCCATTACAAACTTCCTTATTTATAGAGGGAATAAGATGCTCTGACTGGCTCTTAGAGAGGCTGAACTGACTACACGTTCAAAGCCATGTTTAATTACTCCGCCTTTGTGATTGGCCATGAAGATATTGGGTACTTGGGGAAATAGCGTGAATCCACTACTGATATTAAAGCAGTTTAATTACTAATAAATGCAAGGCAACGATTCCTAAACGAGCACAGACTGCTACGAATTGCTAAGTAAAGGCAACCAAAAGGATAGCTCAGAACGTTTGAAATTGAAGCGATGCATGGCATCATGAAAGGACACCTAAGCCGGACACTGGACATTTAGCAAGATCTCGCGAAAAAACAAGACCTTGGATCTCGATCTAAAATTGGACTGCAACAAACCCCACAAACTGCATGGGGGCAACCAACTATATAACCTAGACCACAGAATGATGAAGTAAGTAGAGCGATCCAACTCGGATCCTGGTCTTACTCACGTACCCCAGGATTTCACTATGATACATCACGGACCTCGGCCCTTTGAGAGAACATCGCGAGATCCAGCATAAACACTATGACTCAGATTCCTTTGTCCATTGTGTGATGTGTGCTCTATTCGAACATGTATCTTGATACTTAACTGTCTTATCTAAGCGCTAAATTAGGGGCAACTGTTCTGGACCGGGTTTCAGGCCTATAAATCCAGAGCAACCTGACTCGTCAAACTGTCATCTTAGCGTTACTGTGTGCGTGAAGCAGCCTGTGTGGAGGGCATAACCTTTTCCTAATAGAAATTAGTTCGGATCGTGCCCCGCGTAAAAGGGAAAATCATGATTAAGGCGTAACAGTTTCCACGATTGGGGGAAAGCCTTAATGCGCACCAAATGCTTAGATATTCCACACCCTAAAACGTTTAGCTATAAAGGTAATCAGAAAGAGAACAAGCGTATGACCTAATTTCACAATTAGACACAACATCCTTGCACCTACTGACTTGAGCGTCAGAATGTCTTTTGCAAGTACTCACTCCCTCGCTCGTTGTTGCTGCTGTTGCGTCATAGAGGAAACTACGACTACATACCTTTTTAAGTAACCCTCAAAACCCAATTCTAAACACAATATTAATTATATTGATATGACTCAACCCCAAAAAGAAAGTTGAAATTTCGTTATTTATTGCGGTTAGATGGCAATGCTAGGCTTAGTGGTTTTTTGTCCTTTCATGTATTTACCACTTAAACACCAATTCCTTAATCCTTATGAAGAAGAACATTCAATCCTTATCAATGTCAGCAAAACCAATCACGTGCCCGTTAACAACTTTTAGTCAGACTAAGATTAATATCTCCTTTATCTTTTCCTTGTTGTGTACTGGCTTAGGTTCTGATTAAGTCATTTATGCGCATGACCACATCCGAAAGCGAATATTAAGTTTGAGGATTGGCATTTGGCTAAAAAATATGACAAGATGACGTTATAACCACCTTGATAGATGAGGTAAAGCGAGGGACAAGAGAGGTTGCAAGAGAGAAATAAATTTGAATATTATTGGACATTGCTTGATAAGGTCGGTGAAAGCATATCCCCGAATTCCCAAGACTTAGGAGCTTGTTGTTTAACGTTTATTTAGGAGAAATGATTTTCTATTGCGGAGTTCAAGGTTCAAACTTGAATAATTAAAAGTAGAGAATGTCTTTTTTTTCTTTTTTCTTTTTAAATATAAGGTAAAAGATCTTTATTGGAATCTTTAGTGGGAAATTAGAAAAATAGATTGTGGGAGAATTGAATTCTCCACTTTAAACACCAAGATCCCTGGTGATTAAGAGAGATGACAATAGGCTACAAGGTCATTAGCAGCAGGATATCTTCTTTAATTATTAGGCCAACTCCTTATATTACTTTATACAAATTAATTAAACTAGAAAAACTTTTCTAGAAAACCTTTAAGATTAGGATCTTTTTATTTTTGACCCAGTGTGAATCTTTCTATCCAAATTAGCATCCCAAAGCCCCACTGGAATTAGTGGAGGAGTGGTCCTCAAGGCGCCCTCAACCTCTTGACTTGCTATTCATGGCCTGGACAATGGAATATATTCCACACCATCAAGAGCCCTATCTAAATGGGATAGCCAACAACATGTTACTTACAAACCACATCAAATTCCAATATAAGAGAGAAATGAAGATATTTATTATAAAAAATATTTGTTTACAAAATATTCTTCACATATAAATGTATCGAGAATTATATATTAACCAAACTAAAAATAGAACTAAGAAATTATATATTAACCAAAACATCACTTCACCAAATTTGTTTGATGGACTATTATTAAGCACCTTGGCTCAAATCAGGGCTTAAGAAATTTAATAATACAATATACATATATTTACACACACATTGTTTTATATTTGCATAATTTTTATAATTTAATTATAGTTGAACGCATTTCATTTTTTACATACTTATATTTTGATTTTGTCATATACTTCTAATATAAAATATGTGCTCCTAAAATGATGTTTAGTAAGCATTATTCTAATAAGAAATTATATACGTTTTTTTGAGACAAAGACATATCCTGAGATCATCCAAACCAGGGCAATCAAGGCTGCATAAAACCATGTTGATTGGTCAAATGCTGAAGCCAGATAAAAAGCACAAAGAATATTTGAATCCTCGTAATGCATTTTAATAATCTTTATAATTTAAAATAAATAAATTTTTGGATTCTTAAAATATTAAATATTTCTACTTTTTCATTTTATACTTTTTCTTCAAAATAATTTAGAAAATTTATTAGAAAGATATAGCATTTAAAGCACAAATGAGGAAAGATATCCTCTACTACAACAGCAGGACACATTGGTGGAGCTTCTAAGGGGCTGACGAGGGCATTCCCCCTCCCCCCAGTTTTTCATATTATATATATATATATATATAATTTTTTTATCTAAATGTAGAGATGCATACTTTTTAATGGTATCATTATTTTAAATGTATCAACATGTGTTAATCCGAGTAAAAAGAGCTTAGATCTCTTAAACATATAGTTCTGAGTTAGATCTTCATATTTATATATATGAAAATAACATTATTGAGAAGGATTCTCTCTTAGTTATCTTTTTTTTCCTCTTTATTTTAATCATGTGCTATAGTTTTGGTATTTCATTGGTCTCGACAAATGAAGGAATGAAGTTTTGAACAATATATCAATACTTGATAGGTTGCAAATAATATATAATCTTAGTGTTTAATTAATATTGCATTAAATTTTAATTATAATTAATTAATCTCTTTTAGTAAATATAATGATAATTACCCTTTTTAGATGGCTTATTGAATTTATTGCATAATTTTCATAAATTAGCCATTAATTGCAAATATTAGATTTGATCCTGTTTTGTTAAGTCATAAATGCGCCTATCATGGTGATATATCTTATAATTAATGTGAAGAATTTTTCACTTACACATTAATTGTGATTAATGAGATTTATTAAGGTTTGATATGTATGGTATATCATTAATTTTATTCGATTTTATAGGAGAGTCAATCAACGGAAATAGGAAACATAATCAAATTTAATTCGGGTAACTGTGTTGTCTAATCTTTATGCAGTATTTTAGGAATATCTCAAGTTAAAGATATGCAATCAAGGTGATTCTAATGGCGATGGAAATCTAAGATACAAAGCTACAACTTTCATGTTTATCACTTTTACTAATTCACACATCTGGACCATAAAAATAGTTGAGCAAGATGATGGTACTGATGCTGTCGCTAGAATGCAAAATCATGGCCATGAATTCAAGTTGTGGAGAGTGATTTAAGTTGGGTGTTGGGTCAAATTATTCATGGACGTATTTTTAGGGTTTCAACTTCCCAAAATATGACACAATCAATCCTTATTTAAGCGATATTAACCCACATGCCAAAGGTGTGTGAAGAGGATAAAGGGAGCAATCCTAGTGTGTACAAGAAGAGGCGTGTGAGTGTGGAACGGTGACCGGAGAAGGCACAAGCAAGAGCGAAGGGATTAAGAGTAGTCGTCTTGAAATCTCCATTGCCACATCCAAGAGCAAGACGTTACCGTAGTATTGAAGACCAAAAGCCAAGCAAATAGAATCAATAAGACAACTACACTAATCTTTCTTCTTCTCTTGAATTTCTTGTTATGTTCTTCATGGTTGTGTCTATGTTTTATTTTACTATGATAGGCTAGATCTAATTTTGTTTAACGGTGATGTCGAAGCCCTAGACTTGACTATGCTTGTTTGACATAGATGTTATTTCCCTCTTTTTATTTGAGATTATTTATGTTATTTTATTCGTATTGTTTATAATTCATGTTTTTATTTGATTAGAGCGTGCGACTAAATCAATCTCTACATGTTTCTAATGCTAGCTTGGGAATTCGCTAATCGATAGACCCTGGGTTTTTCTAACCTCAGTAACAAATCAAGGATAGTGGGAAAGTGCTAGTTATCTATGGTGGGAATACAACATAAGTAAATATTCATTCTCCTAGTAAATGTCCCTTAAAATAACCTAATATCTTTCTCAACTTAATGCAGTCATGAATGAGTTTGGATAAGTTGGTGTTTATAGTAAGAGATTAGGTAGTGACTAGAACTTATGCCTAACAAAAAGCTAAAGAACGATGGGCGTAGTACGAGCTAAAACCTCGACTATCTACAATTATTAGTTTTAAGTAGAGATTGAGGAATAACATTGAAATAAAGTAATCATAAGTGACATGTCTTATCCTGTTGATGGTCTAGTGGTGGAGATTAATCCTGTAACCAACATAATCACTATTGTTTAACCAACTCAACTTCAACTGTTACCTTTACTTGTTTACTTTTTATTATTTGTTTTGTTTATTTAGTTTTCTTTAGTTTATGTTATTTACTTTTTTATTGCTAATTGAAACCCCACTTTTTTTGTTCGTGTTTATGTTTGTGTTTGTGTTTGGTAAGTCCTCTATATCACAATCTTCTGTGAGAATGACCCTTGTTCATCACTAAGCTACTAATTCCCATATATACTATAATTAATTGGTAAGGTTAGTCTTGGTGGAACTAATGATACCCAACAATACTCTCATTAATTCTTTTTCATTTTTTATTGAAAAAAAAATACAATGGTGTTGCTTTCAGTCATTTGAGATGATTCATAGATGACAAGACTTTTAATATAAAAATCAATTTTGTTAGTCATATAACCATATTGTCTTTTACTTTTAACATGATGGCTACAAAATTTGGGAAAATAATTTTTGAGTTTCTTTGGTTTAGAAACTGACGATAGATAGCCGAAGAACTGTTTTGTGATAGTTTTATAAACTTTCTTGTAAATTGTGGTTTAGGTTATGACTATGACTAAAGAATCAAAATAAAAACATGTTATAAGTGGTGGGTTTTAAGTTAACTATACCAATCCATGTTATTAGAACTTAGCCTAATATTTTTGCCTTCCAAAATTATTGGTTATGTTCTGCCACTTGGCAGGACAACTGATGGGAAAGGTTACCAAGAGATGTCTGAAAGATATGGTCGTATAGTATCATTACATGCTAGTAAATAAGGGTGTAAATGAGTCGAGTCAAGCCGAGTACTTGAAGTTCAAGCTTGGCTTTTGAAAAATATGTTACTCAAATTTGACTCATTTATTTAAACAAACTCAATTTAAAGCTTGGGCTTGACTTGTTTAAAAAAATATAAAACTTGAGCTTGACTTGTTTAACTCATTTATAACTTGTTTCTAACTTGATTATTTTCATTTCCTTTAATAAATTTCTCATTGAAGTACTTTTTAAATTTATTAATTTAGTATTTAATAGAGACATCTTATGATAGAAGATGAAGTAAATATATAAAGAAAGTAAAATTAAAAAATATTTAGAAATTAGAGTTGAATAAGTGGTAAATAACAATATATAAAATTATAATTCTCTAAATAGAATTGAAATTTACTAAGTAATAATAATATATAAACTATTATTATATATGTCTTTTCTTATATAAAATTACACTTTTTTAATATATAAACTATTATTATTTATACCTTATCTTATGTAAAATTATACTTTTTATGAATATATATATATAGATAGATAGATAGATAGATAGATAGATAGATAGATAGATAGATAGATAGATAGATAGAGAGAGAGAGAGAGAGAGAGAGAGAGAGAGAGAGAGAGAGAGAGAGAGAGAGGAGCTAAGAATAACTTGTTTTTAGTGAATGGAGGTAGATAGTGAAGGAAGAAAAGTCAATCCTAATTCTCAACCACCAGAAGAGCCACCTGATGAATTGGGCGGTCGAGTGAAAGACTAGCATCATACAAGCTTAATAAGGAAGTTAATACTAGGGTTTCCTTCCGTGACAAAGTTATAGGGAACAAAAGTCCTCCTCAACCTAGGCGACGCATGGAATTGATTGCAAATAATCTAATCAGGATAGAGTTAGAGGATAGGAATAGACTGAAGCCAAAGTTTTATTTGCATGAGAAGGTGGTGAAAGAACTGTGTGCCATGGCATGATACTTTGGTGGTCAAGTTGCTAGGAAAGAATATGGGTTTCATAGCAGTAAGGAGCATGCTTAAATCCATTTGGAAATCTATAGGAGGGTTTGACATAATAGATGCTGGTCTTGGATTTTTTATGGAGAAATTTGATTTGGAAGAAGACAAGAATAAAGCTATTAGAGGAAGACCTTGGTTGATGTTCGACCACTACCTCAGTTCGAACATAGACACAAGATTTTATGGCATCAACAACGAAAATAGAGAAGGCCCTACTGTGGGTATGTATTCCTAGCCTTGGTCGACTACAATGAGAGTGTTTTTCTTGCCATGGAAAGTGCAATAGGAAAGCCTGTTAAAGTTGACATGAACATATCCAATATTATAAGAGGTAAGTTCACGAGACTATAAGTTGAGGTTGAACTCCATCAACCTATGGTAGGTAAAATCTGGATCCAGAATTATTGGTAACCGATTAGATATGAGGGTTTGCATATCATTTGTGCAAACTATGGCTATTTTTGGCACCATGATCGAGATTGCAAAAGTCAACTAGTCCAAAGTTGTGTTACTCCGACCATGGATAGCGACAAGAATAAAGTCGTGGAGGTGAACGACAGTGCTATGGCCTCAAACCAATAGAGTAATGCATCTACTCATGATGATGTGAGATTGTTGATTGGTAATTAATCTATGCTTTCGAAATTGAATGTTGAGGACAAATTGCATGGGGGAATGGTTGGTGGTCTCATGTAAAAAATGACAAAAACCATGCACAGATGATGACATAAAAGCTAAAGATTCAAGCAGTTATCGTTATGGTAACAAATTCAATCATCTTAGAAACGTTGAAAATCAACCCTTAAAGAATACTCATAATGACAACAATGATGGCAAATTAATGCTTGGGAATGACAGCTAGATAGAGCAAAAGGGCGACCATGTAAATCCTAAGAAGGGGTTTTTGATAATAAAAAAGGTTATTTACAATTTAAACAAGGATAAAACTCCTATTATTAAGTAATGAAGGGAGAAAAAGAGAGCTATTACTACTAAGGATGATGTGGTGTAGCCTCACTTAAAATTGGACCTTTTGGTGGAATTCAAAAAGCTAGAGATTATCCAGGTATAGATTTAAAGAGTTATGAGGGAGCTACTAGTTCTAGATTCAAGAAAGACAAACAAAAAACTAAGATCCATCAGGTGGAAGGCCATGTGCGGGTGTCCTTAAAACTAGTGGGGTTCTAAATCAAAAGAAAAAGAAAAAAAAAGCCAAAATGGGCCTTGACAAAATGAAGCTTGTAGTTAAGGCCTTAAACTTACTCCATGTCTCATCAGAGACTATTTCTACTCTCAAAGAAGCATAATCCAACCAGGTGGGAAATGGTGTGATGCAACGTGCAACTTAACATGCAGAGAATGTTGGATATTTCAAAACTATAATGCCTATAAAGGCATTCTTAAAAAAATCACTTTGAGGACCCAGATGAAAACCCTCTTGACCCAGGTGTTCAAATAGGACAAGGTGTGTCACAACATAATTTATTGGCTGATGATTCTCTAGGTTAAGAAGACACCAAAGGTCCTGTGCAAGTGCATAATGAGATTAATCCCATGAAAAAGATATTGACTCTTTGCAGTAAACATGGTCCTTTCTATTTCTCATTTCTTATCATGATTTCCTTTCAAGATTTTTCACTACAAGAAATTCGGACTTTAGTGATGGCATTTTTTGGTGGATTTTTGGCTACTAGTACTTTAGGTAATTTCGGACATACAAATTTGTCAGAAAATCAAACATCAATTTTTAAAAAATAAGCATCGTCGTCCTCCTTCCTCCTGTCATCTCTCGATCCTACCTTCCCTCACCAACCTCTTTTCTGAAAATCCCATTTCCAAATCGAGCCCACTGTTGTATTTGCACCTGCACCTCACCTACAGGGGAGGCCCCTTCCTGCCAAACCTTCAACGGAGTATCCCAACCGCCTAACACTTGATTCTCTGCCTTTTCATCACTGAGGAAACTTGTGGAATTCACTCATTGGAGAATGATAACGTCTTCCACGTGCTCATAGGAGAAAATCGCGCCCAGGCACACTACAAGCAGCATTAATGGTGGCCGCTACCTCACCTTCCTACCACTGCTGTCAAACTTAGCCACACCTCCATAACCAAACCATCAACAACCCAAGACCTCCGCAAACTACAAAGTAGCACCACCCCATTACTGAACCCAATATTGTTGCACCACACCTAAAACAGTATGTTCACTCCATGCTACTAAGCCACCATCGAGACTGAACCTGACATCCTAAGCCTCCATTGACGTGCCCCTCGCTTTTCACTGTGTCGTTTTCCTTTGTGGAACAGGTCTCAAGCCACTGCTTGGGAGAAATGGACGTGGACGTGGTGCATGGGAGACGTGGATGCATGGTGCAGAACAGATATATATATATATATATATGGGGCGTATCTGGTGAGAGAATTGTTTATTGTAATAGGTGAGATGAGTGAATCTTGACTACTGGATCTTACATGAATGGTCAATATTAGAACATAAATGCATGTGGCTTTTTTAAGTGGTCACATGATCTTTAAGTAACTTTTAATCTTGACCATCCATATATGGTTGTATGGTCAAGATTTACTCCTCTCACTAGATAAGATATATATATATATATAGGGAACATATATGGTGAGAGAAGTGTTTATTGTAAGAGGTGAGAGAAGTGAATCTTGATCATTGGACCTTACATGAATGGTCAAGATTTAATTTTGACATGGCAACTATGGATAAAAGAACATGAATGGCGATTTGCTTCACAAGCAGAGACAAGACATCAATGAAGTCCACTCCTTCAACTTGATTGTAGCCTTCAACTATTAATTGTGCCTTGTATTTGAAATATTCAATCCCAGGAGCAATCTCTTTTTGAAATCTTCATAAAGTCATTTTCTAAGACAATTTTGCATCCTTGATTTTCTAAAACACCAAGAGAGATGAGATTCTTATAGAAGTTAGGTACATGCTTGACATCTATTATTGTTCTGATGACCCCATCATGCATCTTGATTCAAACAATACTTTTGCAAACAATAGTATGTGGCTTATTATTTTCCATTAAGACAATCCCACTTGATAATGATTCAAAGGTGGAAAACCAATCTTTGCTATAACATATATGGAAAGAGATCCCAGAATCCAAGAGCCATTTTTTGTTAGTTCTAACTCGATCATCAGTAACTAATCCATATGATTCACCCCCATCCTCTGCAAAACTAGCTTCTATATAATGATCTTGTTACTTTTGATCTTTCTTATTTTTTTGCTTACTCTTCTTCTTTAACCTCCATCATTTAGTCTTGATATGCCCTCTTTGTTTGCAGTCATCAGAAAGTTCTTTCACTTTCTCTTTCAAGGTATTAACCTAAAAAATTAGTGCATGAAATGATTTATTAGAGGTGTTCTCATTGCTAAGTTCCATACAGGTCTTAAGATGAATATTTTTCCTTTTTAGTTCATCATTCTCATGTATCAATTTGTCATTCTCAAGTTTAAGAAGATCAAAATCTTTTGATAATTTTAGAAAACTCTTTTTGAGGGAGGAATACTTTGATGAGAGTAGTTTGGTGTCACACAGAAGTTCATCAAAAGCATCTTACAATTCATCATATGACATAAAGGGTTTAGAATCTGATACATCTTCTTCGATATTAGTATTGGCTATCATATAGAAGTTTGCAGTTTCACATTCTTCTGTTTCAGCATCAGATGAGTCATAATCCAGGTCTTCCTATGTAGTCATCATTGTTTTCCTCTTTATGAACTTCGTAGGTGCTTTCTTCAGCTAAGGACACTCAATTTTGATGTGTCCAAGCTTTTTGCATTCATAACAGATGATCTAACTTCTGATAGGATTACTTGAATATTTATTCTGGTCTTTCTTTTGGAAGAAGCCTTTCCTGTTTCTTGCTTCTCTCTTCCATATTCTAGCAACCTTGCAAGATAGCATGGCTATTTCATTGTCTTCATTTTCTAAATTAGACTATTCATCTTCATCTTCTTTAGAGTTTTCTGAAGCTTGAAGTGTTGAGTTCTGAGAAGCACTCTTCTGACAAACTTTTAGAGCAATAGATTTGCCCTTACTGCCAATATTTTCATTAACATCGACTAATTTTTGTCCATGGGTCTTTAAAGAACCTATCATCTCATCATGACTCAAGGCATTAAAATCATTGGCCTCTTGAATCGCCTTTACCTTAGGTCTCCAAACCTTGGGTAAGCTTCTAGGACTTTCCATTTCCTTATTTGAGTAGATTCTTTCAAGAGCTCTTAGCTTATTGATGATATGCATGTATTTAATGACAAGTCATCGATTATCTTATGATCAAGCATTTTGAATAGCTCATATTGATGAACAAGCATGTATATTTTAGTTTCTTTGACTTGATTAGTGCCTTTATGAAACATCTCAACTTTATCTTATATTTATTTAGCAGTATTACATGATATAATCTTATCATATTCACTTTTACGTAGTGCACATGTAAGAAAGTATCTTGCTTTTGAGTTCATCTGAACTCTATTTCTTCTTGCTTCTCTCTATTGCTCCCTTGGTGTAGGAACAATAGTTTCATTTTCTAAAGTATGCACTAGAGTGAAATGACTAATTTCTATGACATCCCATAGATCATAATGAGTGGAATTTATGAAAAGTCTCATTCTATATCTCTGATAAAGATAGTTTTCTCTAGTAAATGTAAGAGGAGAATTAATAGACTATTCTTTAGCGATGTAGAGATTTTGATTAGCCATTTTCTCTTAAGGATCTTTCCTCTTGGATTGTTAAGGCACTCAACCCAGAGGCTGAGCTCTGATATCAACTAAAAGTGGCAACGACACAAGAAAGGGGGTTGAATCGTGCTTCTAAATTTTGAACTTTTCCTGCAAACTTAAAAGCTTCTCAAGTTTTCACAACTTAGATAAAACAAAGTGTAAATCAGAAGCTAAGTTGTTTAGATATGTTACTCAAAAGAAACTGAGTTTAGATTATAGTAAATTAAAAAAAAATAGTTTTCTTAAAGTATAAGATCAATTTTAGTTATCAAAAGGACAAGTTTAGAGCAGAATTTAACAATTAGAAAGCTAAGAGATAGAGTTCAAAAAAGATCACACAGAAATTTATACTTGTTCGGCCAAACCACATGCCTACATCACGTCCCCAGTTAGAAACTAGGATTTTATATTGCCATGAGTATCCTTTCTTTAACCCTAGCTTCTCCAAGCTAGATTACAAGTAGTCCTTATTCCACCTTAGCCTCTTCAAGCTAGACTCTCACACAGATCACTAACGCATCAAGTTACAAAGAGAAGATGTAGGTTGTAACACGCTGGAAAAACATGTTATGCTTGTATATGGTTACAGAGGTAGCCTAATACTTACTTAATATGTCTGTGTAGTTTTGTGGCTTTCTGAACACGTTTAGGCACTTTGCTGTAATACTATGCATAAAATATAACTGTTATTTGCTCTGAAAGTGGCTTAAACTGTTTAGTTAGTGGAAATAAATGTGGAGAGTTTGTTTCCAGGTCACAAATATGGAAACTGTGCTACAGTTAAAGTTTGAGGTTAATCGGAGTTAGTTTGACATTTTTAAACATATTGATTGTGTGTTTTAATGCCGGATTGACCCCCAGCTGATATGGAAATATCAGTTTATGGTGAAACAGGATTTTTAATAAATCTTAGGATTTATTTTGAATCTGTTGGAAGCTAGGAAACAAGATTTGGTGAAATATGTGTGTTCTTAGCAGATCAAGGTTTTAGTGCTTATCTGTGAGAAGCTAAATTTGGCTCCTCTTTATAAGTAGTCCCACGATAGGGAGAGAAAGGAAAAATAGAAAACAAAGAAGGAGAAATAAGAAATAGAAAGAAGAAAGAGAAAAAAAGAGAAAGAGGAGAAGCCAAGAGGCAAGCAAGGATTGGAGAGCTAGGATCCATCCTTGGCCATCTTCAAGACCTTGAGGTAGGGGGAAACTTGTTTGGATTATTGTATTTCATTTCTTTCATTTTTGGTTCTTGAAGGACTAGATGAAGAAATTGAGGTTTGAGAGTGGTTTTGTGATTTATGAGTTAAATCTTGATGTGGATAGATTGGTTGAGTTAGAAACTGATTTGTTGATGTGCAAGGATGAAGTTTTCATCATTTGGAGCCTTAATTCCCACTTAGGTCAGTTTTGGAGGTTTTAGGTCATAGTTGGGGTTTTGATTCATAATGTTGAATTAAGTGAAATTAAAGTGGTTTAAGAGTTGCTATGTATAGTTGGACCTTGTTAGAGGTTAGAAATAACTTGAAAATAAATTTTGAGTGATTGGAAGAGGGTCTAGTTCTAATGGAATAGTACCCGTATCTACAGAACTATGCAGATTCTGGTTTCTGCAGAAGGCGCCGCGGTGTGCCACCTGGAGTGTCGCGACGTGGGGAAGAATAGAGGATGCGCGCCGCGGCGTGGTACTTGAGTGCCGTGGTGTGGTCAGCATTTCCTGCCAGTACTTAAACCCGAGGCTTGGGCGCTGCAGCATGACACAGGGTATACCGTAGTGTTAGTGTCAGAGGACAACTTTGAGTTGTGTTTGATGCTCGGGAGCCTTCCAGCAGCGTAATTTTCTTCTTTTATACTTCTTAATGAGTGATGAGACTCTAGTAGGAATATTTAATGAAGAGTGGATGATTTAAATCATAATGACTCTCGTTATATTATGTATTGTGATGAATTGAGGGAATGAGCTTCCCCAAGTGTTGGAAATCACTCATGCTTGCTCTTTTAAGAGTATTAAAGTACTTTTATAAATATTAGGTGAAGTGTTGTGAAATGAATTTGGAAATACATATAAATCAATTGTGAAGCTAATTATTAAAGGTAATTAGTGATTGTTTTGCATGAGATGTTTGAGAAATATAACGAGGTGTGTAATATTCTTTTTATATTGTTTAACTCATAGATTAATGAGTAATATCCTTTCTATGTATTTGTTGAATAGGTTGGTGAGTAATATCCTCTCTATTGTTTGTGAAGCACATTGAAGTGAGTAATATCCTTTTTCTGTTATTTGAGAAGCATAGATTGGTGAGTAATATCCTCTCTATGTTGTGTGTAATAAGGTAAGTAATATCCTTATTACATTGTTGAGTAAGGAGGTGAGTAATATCCTCTTTGCTTTGTTTGACCAGTGGAGGTGAATAATATCCTCTGTTGTTTTGATGGATAGTGTTGGTGAGTCATATCCTCACTATGTCTGATAAACCATAACATATCATAACATATCCTAGAATAGTTGAGGTGGGTAATATCCTCAATACATCTGAGGGCTCATGACATTTTGAAATTGCATTCATTCCTAGGACTTGCATAGGCATATATACATTAGATATAATTAAGCATAGCATGACAATTGTATGAGCTGTTGCTAGGATAACATTTTCATGCATTGCAATTGTATGGGCGATTGCATGTCTCGGAGATGGAGATGTTAATTGCTTCTATGATGAAGTGTTATTTTCGATAATTGTGAATATTATCTGAATGTGTATATTTGTATATGTATATGTATATGCTAGTATTAGAATACTTCTACTAATATATTTTTTCTCACTTCGATTGTATTGCTATGTAAATCTAGGTGCGAGATCTTGGAAAAGGAAGAAGAAGATGTGTGAGGTTTAGCACAGTGTAGGTGTTGTTGTGAACTGAGCTTATATATGTTTTATATTTGCTTAGTTGATGTGAGTTATGTACAACAGGATGCCCTGGTGAGATCATGATGGGTATATATATATATATATATATATATATATATATATATATATATATATATATATATATATATATATATATATATATATATATATATATCTATCTATCTATATATATATATAAGCATTCGTGGCTCATATTTTCTATATAATGCTGATAAATTATGTTGGAAAATTACATAGATGTTGTAAGTAGCATGCTTGAATTTAATCACTGTGATATACTTTGGTTATATTATGGTTATTAAATTCGGGATAGTATATAGGTTTGTGTTTCTCTCAACACTTAAAGAGTGGATTCAAGCAACTGAATATAGATATGAGAATGAGATTCAAATTTCTTTAACACTCAAGGAGTGGATTTAAACAATTACAAACTTGAGAAAAGTGGTTTCTTTTCTAAGAAAGTGATTAGAAGAAGATTTTTGCAGAGAAATTTTGTTCAGAAGCAAAAGTAAGCGTTCAGAAGTTTGGTTAGAAGTTTGGCAGAATAACAATTCACTTCATGTTCTCAAACTTCTAGGCTTCTTGAATTTATAGAGCTCCAGAAACTAGCTATTTGATCTCCAATGGTCACTGTTCTGAGCGCAATTATCGTTTTCTTGTCCTATAGCAGTTAATCAAGTTTTCCTCAATGGGTTTTGTCTTTTTCCAATGATAAACAGAAGCTTCAAAATTCTAAGGCTTTTTGACTTTGACTTTGCTATTTTTTTACATAGGCTATCTTTTGAATGTTGTATTCTTATGAAAGATTGTTTCTTCTTATAATTATTTCTTCTGATACTTTAGTCTTCTAATGAAGGTGTCTTCTGAACGTTTGCTTCTGAATGACTTATCTTCTGAACTTTGTCTTCTGATGGACTTGACTTCTGAACTTTGTGTTATGATGAATTTGATTTCTAAAAATTATCTTCTGATAAACTTCTTGTGATTTTGTTTTCAAGAAGCAAGTGTGCTTCTTAAGTCCTTTTCATACTTAGTCTTTTCTCAACGATTTTGTATGAAGACTTCGATCTTATTGAGATTTCCTCAAATTGCACTCAAGTTATTCATCAAGATTAGCGTTGATAGTCCAAGAGTCTTCTCAATATACTTTGATACACTTAAATGAAATATTAGGAACACAAGATTCTAAGTTTAAATTTGTTAATCATTAAAAGTCAAAAGGTTCTAAAGAACTTCAATAAGTTTAGATGTTTCTGAAGGGCTTTGGAGCTTACATATATTTCCTTTAATAAGAATGTTTTTGGGAATATCTTCTGTAGGAAATGCAGAATCGAGGCTAGGTTGGAGGGTATCCTTAGTTCTCTCCTTGATCTTGACCGCTCTTTGCTTAGGGAATATAATGAAATTCTCCAACAAGAAGAACTTTTGTGGTATCAAAAATCTAGAGATAAGTGAGTGAAATTTGGTGACAAGAACTCAAAGTTTTTTCATACTCAAACCATTTTCAGAAGGAAGCGAAACCAATTTAATGGTCTTTTCTGGCTGATGGTGTGTGGTGCACAGATGACAGTATCTTGCAAGAGGAGGCATTAAAATTTTTAAATCCCTATTTTAGATAAATGATCACGTGGATCTTGGTTCTTTGGTGATTGATAATCTTACACAACTTTCGGGTGTGGGTATGGATAATCTCATTAAACTGGCTACGAAAGAAGAGGTTTATGTGGCTTTCATGTATATGGATTCCTTTAAATCCCTAGGTCTTGATGGTTTCCAACCTTTCTTTTTCAAAATCGAATGAGATGAAGTAGGTAATGATATTTAGGAGCTTGTTAGGGGGGTTTCCTAATTGGTAGCTTTGACCAGCGGCTTCTGGAGATTCTTATAGTGCTTATCTCGAAAGAAGATAAACCTCTGAATTTTAAACATTTTCGGCCTATTAGTCTTTGTAATGTCATTTATAAATTGATTACCAAAGTGTTAGTTAACATGGTGAGATCATTCATGGATGAGCTCATTGTTATCTTCTAGAGTAGCTTTATCCCAATTAGGGGTACGATGGATGATGCCATCATTGCTCAGGAGATCATGCACTATATGCACCACTATGTAGGTCGTTTGGTTTTTAAAGTTAATGTTGAAAAACTTATGATAGGGTGGATTAGAGATTCCTTCAAGCAACTTTAGAGGACTTTAGTTTTCCTCATACTATTGTCATGCTTATTATGTGCTATGTCCATTCTTCTTCTCTTACCCTTCTTTGCAATGGATCTAAGCTTCCCAGTTTTGCTCTAACATAAGGGTTGAGACAAGGGGATCTTATGTCACTATGCTTATTAATTTATCTCATCTTTTATTTGTTGATGTCATTTTGTTGTTTACCAAAGCCCACAACTCTCAGGTACGTCTCATTGCTAGCATTTTAAATGTTTTTTGTACAACATTTGCCCTCAAGGTTAATTTTGATAATTCTAGAGCTATGTGCTCTAAGAATGTATTAAGACACAAGAAGGAAAAAATTACTTAACTCTCTTCCATCCATTTTTCTAATAATCTTGGGAAATACCTTGGATTTCTACTCATCTTAAGGAGATTAAAAAGAACTTATTTTAATTACATCTTGGAAAAAATTAATAGAAGGCTTGTTGCTTAGAAAGGAAAATTGTTAAATAAGTGTGAACACCCAATTTTGTCCAGGGCATTGTGTTAAAAAGAAAAAAAATAATAAAAAATGAAAGAGGGGGAAATTCTAAAACTTAAAAAAAATGAAAATCTAAAAAAATAAAAAAATAAAAATTTGAAAAAAAACTAAGGTGTCTAGGTTCATTGTACCACTAAGTCTCACATGGGAGAATGTGTCTAAATTCATTGTATCACTAAGTCTCACATTGGAGAAGTCATGCTCCTTCTTCCCCCCTTTTCCTATATATGGAGGTAGTTCTCAATTGTTTTAGGCATCCAAAAATTTTGACACTTGGACTTAATACTAAGTATAAGAGCCCGAGAACTTTAGTAAAATTTTAACTTGGGCTTAATACTAAGTATAAGAGCCCGAGACTTTAGTAAATTTTTTTTCTTGCAAGTGGGTTGCTTTTCAAGGTTTGATTTGAAGAGAACGCGTGGGGCTCTGTGCAATAACTTCTTTAAGCATAACATTTTTTTTACGCCTTGAAGGTAAGCTTGTTTATTTCATTTTATTTTTTGTATTATTTTTTTTATAAGTGTTGTTCATTTTTAGCTTATTCATTTGTTAGTTTGATTGGTTTATTTATTTATTTATTTTTGTATAGTTTTTATTTTAAAGTTAATTCAAAAATAAATCGGGATTAGCTGAGTTGAGACAACTTGTTAATCCTACACCTTTTAGAATCATCTAAGTTGTGATAGTTTGATGATTTAAATTTTTTTTTTCAAAATAAAATAAATCACTAATCCATAAAGATTCAAAACCTTTTTTAAAATAAAAAGAAATTTCATTTAATCATAACAAATTTGATAATTAGTGGGTGACGTCTCTAGCGTGACGCGAGCTTCACCTATTCAATCTTTAATTTGATTAACAGAGTCGTGACGATTTGTTAATTCAAATTTTTAAAAATTTATTTTTTAATTAAAATCAACCAACCCACAATTATTTTCTAAAGAACTACGTGACTTTGAGTTCCTCATTGCACCCGAGGATACGTAAGAGCAGAATCTCTATTTTGTTAAGCCAAAAATTAAATTTTTACAAATTATTTATTTTTTTAGTGTTGTTTTAATAAAATGGGTAAAATAAATATATTTGAGATTATCAAGTTTTGCACAACTGACTTAAGGTACCATCTTAGGACGGGTGCGTTAGGGGTTCCGTGGGATTAAGTTTTCATCCTTCTCTAAACATAACCGACTCTCGAATCCAATCTGGTTTTCAAAGACCATTTTCTAATAAGGGTTTTCTAATTTTTTCTAATTTAAATAAAATTGGTGGCGACTCTATTTTCACTTTTGAAAATCATACGAGTTGCTATTCTGCCGCGGTCACGGTCGCGACAAATGGCGACTCTGCTGGGGACTTAACTTGAGAGTCAAGCCTATAAAAGTTAGTTGTGTAAAATGTTTGTGATTTTTATATGTTTTTTTTACCCTTTTTTTCTTTTTTTCTTTTATATATTTGATGGTTTTTTATTGTTATTGTTAATTGTTTTATTATGCAAACCTTAGGTTAGAAAACTTTTGGAGGTTGTTTTGTGTTTGCTTTGTTTTGCAGGATATGGGTAGTCTTGAGGACTATGAAGATTTGTGTGCTCCCTACACCCACCCACCTACACGTCTATCACACACATCCGAGTGAGGCCCTATACCCGGGTCTGAGTGAAGCCTAAGTTAGGTAGAGGTTGCGTAGTGATAGCCATTTTGGATGTACATCCTATTTGACTATCGCGAAAACCTCATCTAGAGTGTGTCTTTTTCACGAATGTCCCACACCTAGTGGTTTACTCACTATTTGTGGTCAACATTCTGAAATGGGACTTAGCTCTAGAGGTCTTTAGAATAGAAGTGTCACCCAATGAAAGTTCTCACAAATTAGAAGGACCCATAAATCCTTTGGATAGAAATCCTCAAGTTTAAGGCCATCCCATTAGGACACAAAGGGAGCGTACTTTTTCTTTGTCTCTTCCTTATGCCATTCATTCTTACTTTTAAAAAAAAATCATCTTACATTTTCATTCCTAGCAAAAATTAAAAAATAAAAAAGATTTTTTTTATCTATCTATTCATCATGTCATTCATTTTTGCATAAAAAAATACATCATCTCACATTTTCATAGCATTCCTAGCATTCTTAAAAAAAATCATCTTGCATTTTCATGTCATTCCTAGCATTCTAAAAAAAAAAATCATGCATTTTCATGGCATCCTTGGCATTAAAAAATAAATAAAAAATAAATCATGCATTCTTATAAAAAAATCATGCATTTTCATGGCATCTTTAGCATTCTAAAAAATGATATAAAAAAAAATAAATCATGCATTTTCATTCCATGCATTTAAAAAATGTTTTCATTTCATTCATCTCATCTTATGCCTGACATTAATCTCATTCATTTTATCTTATTCCTTGTATGATGTTACCGTGTTCAGCAACCATCGTGCGACTAAGGAAAGAAGACACCAATCGAACCCGAGTTCACAATACAATGGCTCGAGCAAGGCTTGCAATAATGGCAACTGAAAAAAAAGGTAGAAACTTAAGTATCGAAGTCAATGAGATTAAAGGGAGGATAAATGAAATGACAGAATCTCAGAGAAGAATAGAGGAAATGTTGTTAGCCATGAGGGTGATTTTCACCTAAATTGGGGCGGTCGGAAGCACAAGAGTGGCTGGGGCACATCCGCGCCTGCCCACTATCACTTCCATAAGGACAAACCCCTAGATCACCACTGAGATGCCTATTGTGGGAATGACCTCGGATACTGCACCACTAGTGATTCCTATCGGAGAAAGGTATCGTTCTTTAGAGGATACCCGAAATAAGGTTCACGATAATCCTGAATTCACTTGGGAAAAATCACATATGTCTATCCCAGTGATAACAAGATTTCTTGTTGGGAGTGGTCATGCGGTAATTCAAAAAGATAAGATGGAAGAAAGATGGATAGAAAGGATGGAAGAACAAATCAAAGCAATCAAGGGTTCTAGCACCTACGGTCCCCTTAGAATAGAAGCACTATGTCCTACCACGGATGTTGTAATCCCTAAAGACTTCAATATTCCTGATTTTGCCAAGTATGACAGGAGTGGTAACCCTCGGTTTCATTTGATCAGTTATGGAACCAAGATGGCTGTTTGGTCCAAGGATGATAAGTTCCTCATTAGCTTTTTCTATGAGAGTCTTACAGGCCCTGCTTTAGAGTGGTATCTTCAATTAGACCGCTTTAAGATTTCTCATTGGACATAATCAGCTGATCTATTCATGGATCAATATAAGTTTAATCTGGATGCAGCTCCTACCCAGGAACAATTGGGCTCAATGCAAAAGAAAAATGAGAAAGCTTTCAAGCAGTATGCCCAGAGATGGAGAGCTCTCGTAGCACAAGTACAACCACTGTTGACATTAACAGAAATGTGCTCATATTTTCTAGGGACTTTGGGAGCTCCCTATATTGAGACAATGACAGGCGCTGCTTATCTAGACTTTGCTGAGTTAATAGCGGCTGGGGAGAGGATTGAAATTTTGGTAAAAGCTGGTAAATTGCCAACTGGCAATTATGAAAGTAGTTTTAAGAAGAAGTTTTTCCCCTAAGGAAAAGGAGCCGGAAGTGAGCTACATGCAAAACCAAACCCGTCATCTACCATCTTACCCTGCCTACACCATTCGCCCTCCATCAACTTGAAACCTTTGGACAATTGGAGATCTGAGGAGTTGATTGAAGTGATTGCCATAAAAAATCAGTGATGATGAACTTATGTTAACTTTCTTGAAGCATTAATGTAATAAATTTGCATTAATATATTGTTTTCTTTCATTTTTGTCACAGTGTCTTTCTTGACATTTATTCTCTTTCGTTTCTTCAAAGTGTCTTCTTTGTATTTGGATCTCACGTGACTCTTGGCAATTCTCAGTTTAGTGGATGTCAATAAAGTCTACGTGTGCAGGTGCCATTTGTAAAAACAACAAAAAAATGAACAAAAAAAAGAAAAATAAAAGGAAGCAAAGAAGTAATCACTTAGTGTGCATTATCATTTTGTCTCTAAGTTAAAATTTTTGAAAATGAGCAATTAAGATTTGAAATGAAGATTGGCTATCTTTCTCTATCCTTCACAAGAATTCTTCTTTTCATTATCTCTCGTTGTCCTTTTTTGAGCTTAAAGGTTTTTTCAATAAACTCTGGACAAAGATCACCCCTACACTAGGGGATAGCATAAAATAAAGGATGATTGCAAGGAAGAAAATGTGAAAGGGGCAAAAATAAAAAATAAAAATGATGAAAAACTAAAAAGAGAAAAAAAAATGGAATGAAATGGGTCATGACAAAGGGGAATGAAAGAAAATGAAAATAAAAAGGGAAGAAATGGGGAATAATAAGAGAAAAGTGTGTTCGAAGGTGCAAAGGCAATTGACAAAGTTTAATTTTGAACAAGGATCCTTGGTCCCATTCAACCCTTAAACACTTGCTTGAGCCTTATATCTTTGCTTTCATAACCCCTAAACTTGACCACATTACAATCCTTAAAAAGTTCATTCTGATCAATGAATGATTGCCTTTATTTTCATAAGTTATAATTTTGAGGCAAAAGGTTATGCTCATTTAAGTATCTAGTTCATTGCTTTTAAAAAAAAAAAGAAAAAAAAAAGAAAGAGACTTACACTGGGGCAAAAAAAAAAAGAAAAAATTGTTCTCAATTGCCCTACACTGAGGCAAATTTTTGTTGTCAAATGGCCTACACTGGGGCAACTTTGTTCACAAATGACACACTCTAAGTCAAATTCTTTTTTTGATACCCTACACGAGGGCATATTTTTGCAGATACTTGATAAAACAATGGTCATGATGTCCAGTTGTTGAGTAAGGATTAATCACATCCATACTGGGGCAAAAACCCTCTGACTTTCTTGTTATTCTATTTCTTGTGTCTTTATCCTTTGTAAATGCCATTTGTGTAGTCATACTTCCAAAATCAGTCAAAAGTTACTCAGTTAGTAAATATCTTTCCTGTTGTACTTTTAAATCCATGTATATTTGGTACATGATGCTTCAGGTTAGGTGAACATGAGTACAACATTATGATTTGACCATCTGATGGCAATCCCTCGATGAACAATTCAAGCTGAAAAGAACTGAGAAGCTCCAATTAAAGGGAAAAATGATATCTCAAGGGATAATCTGGAAATAAGAGGTACCCGAGCAAAAAAGGAAAAGAGGTCGTTAGACAAAAAACCCAAAAAGGCAGTTTAAGCAAAAATAGAGTCAATGAATTGGAATTGCTTAAATTGGGGCAATTTTTGGCAACTTTGTTTGCATTCAATTGGCCATATTAAGGCAAAATTTCTGAAGGATTAAAGAGAAGATGTGTTGAAAGAAGTAGCAACAATGACAGCGGTTGAGTTATCAAGCAGTTGCAGGAAATCAACCAGATGAGAGACAAAGTTAAATACTGGGGCAAAATTTTCTCTCAAGAACTCAGCCAAGTGAGGGTTCGTGACAAGAGATGATCATCTCATTTCTCAAAAAGTGAGTTGAAAATGGAAAATAGAAAAATACAAAAAAGAAGAAGAAGGAGAGAAAAGATGGGTAAGTAGGATTGAGACTAAAGCATATGAACAAGAGATTTGATTAGTTAAATCTTTCCAAAAGTCATCGTTGTTTCAAAGGACTTTTAATAAAATTCAAAAAAAAAAAAGAAAAGAAAAAGAAAAAGAAAAGGAAAAAGAGAAAGAGAGAGAAAAAAAAAAGAAAAATCTTTTTGGGTCAAGATGTCTTTTGCTTTTTAAAATTTCTGTCTTTTCAAGACACAGAAGCCCACTGTCATTCCATGCATTTTAAATTCGTTTGAGTGCATCGGCTCCCTGCATTCTAATTTTTGTTGAGCGCATCGGCTCTATGCATTTTAATTTCTGTTGAGCACATCAGCTCCATGCATTTTAAATTCTGTTGAGCGCATCGACTCCATGCATTTTAATTTTTGTTGAGCGCATCGGCTCCATGCAGTTTAATTTCTTTTGAGCGCATTGGCTCCTGTCTTTTACTTCTGAGCGCATCGGCTCCTGTCTTTTACTTTTGAGCGCATGGGCTCCTGTCATTTACTTTTAAGTGCATCAGCTCCTGTCTTTTACTTTTGAGTGCATCGGCTGCGTGCATTCCATGCATTTTTATTTCCTATCATTTATTTTGAGAGCATCGGCTCCCTGTTATTTAAATTCTTATCATTTACTTTTGAGCGCATCGGCTCCCTGTCATTTATTTTAGAGCACATCGGCTACTGTCTTTTGCTTTTGAGCGCATCGGCTCCCTGTCATTTAAGATTCTATCATTGAGCGCATCGCTCTTTGCATTGTTTTGTTTATTTTCGCTCCCGAGCAAAATTCGAGTTCATGTCTTTACTCGTTCCTTACAGTGATAAAATGAAAAACTACGGTTGTTCTTTTTATCTAGCAAGAAATAAGTAAAGAGGGGCAACTGTGAACACCTAATTTTGTTCGGGGCATTGTGTTAAAAAGAAAAAAAAATAAAAAATGAAAGAGGGGGAAATTCTAAAACTTAAAAAAAATGACAATCTAAAAAAAAAAAACTAAGGTGTCTAGGTTCATTGTACCATTAAGTCTCACATGGGAGAATGTGTCTAAATTCATTGTATCACTAAATCCCACATTGGAGAAGTCATGCTCCTTCTTCCCCCCTTCTCCTATATATAGAAGTGGTTCTCAATTGTTTTAGGCATCTAAAAATTTTGACACTTGGGCTTAATACTAAGTATAAGAGCCCGATAACTTTAGTAAATTTTTTACTTGGGCTTAATACTAAGTATAAGAGCCCGAGACTTTAGTAAATTTTTTTTCTTGCAAGTGGGGTGTTTTTCAAGGTTTGATTTGAAGAGAACGCATGGAGCTCTGTGTAATAACTTCTTTGAGCATAACATTTTTTTTTACGCCTTGAAGGTAAGCTTGCTTATTTCATTTTATTTTTTGTATTATTATTTTTTTAATAAGTGTTGTTCATTTTTAGCTTATTCATTTGTTAGTTTGATTGGTTTATTTATTTATTTATTTTTGTATAGTTTTTATTTTAAAATTAATTCAAGAATAAATCAGGATTAACTGAGTTGAGATAACTTGTTAATCCTACACCTTTTAGAATCATCTAAGTTGTGACAGTTTGATGATTCAATTTATTTTCAAAATAAAATAAATCACTAATCCATAAAGATTCAAAACCTTTTTTAAAATAAAAAGAAATTTCATTTAATCATAACAAATTTGATAATTAGTAGGTGACGTCTCTAGCGTGACCCGAGCTTCACCTATTCAATCTTTAATTTGATTAACAGAGTCGAGATGATTTGTTAATTCAAATTTTTAAAAATTTGTTTTTTAATTAAAATCAACCAACCCACAATTATTTTCTAAAGAATTACGTGACTTTGAGTTTCTCATTACACCCGGGGATACGTAGGAGCAGAATCTCTATTCTGTCAAGCCAAAAGTTAAATTTTCACAAATTATTTGTTTTTTTAGTGTTGTTTTAATAAAAGGGGTAAAATAAATATATTTGAGATTATCAAGTTTTGCACAACTGACTTAAGGTACCGTCTTAGGACGGGTGCGTTAGGGGTGCCGTGGGATTAAGTTTTCACCCTTCCCTAAGCATAACCGACTCCCGAATCCAATCTGATTTTTAAAGACTATTTTCTAATAAAGGTTTTCTAATTTTTTTTAATTTAAATAAAATTGGTGGCGACTCTATTTTCACTTTTTAAAATCATACGAGTTGCTATTCCACCGCGATTACGGTCACGACAATAAGCATAGGTGATTGGTACTTGCCAAGTCAGTCATTTTAGCTATTCCCATTTATCTTATGCAAACAATGTGGTTGCCCCAATCAATTTTGATGCCATTGATAGATTAGCAAGATCTTTTATTTAGCACAAAACATGTTCTCATCCGGTAGTGAATTTGCATTTAGTTTCTAGCCCAAAAAACTTTGGTGGTTTAGGGGTTTGTAATTTAGTGTTTTGGAGTCAGCTTAAGTGCCTCCTTAAGTTCGGAGTCTTTGTAGGGGGATGTATATAGTGTCAGCCACGAAAAAAAATTCTATTTTGTTAGATCTTTAGTTTGTTTTTTATTTTGTTTTATTTTCCTTGGTTTATTATTGATGCTCATGTTTATTTTATTTTGATTATTTTTCATTTAGATAGTAGAGTGCATCCTCTAAATTCATTTCAATTCAAGCGCTTTGGATAAAAAAGAATTTTCACAAGATTGCTTTTTAAGATAATTAAAGGAATAAAGGAAATTTGACTCATGGTAGCTTAGGATTGTATTAGTCGATGATTTGTTCATAATTGTCACACATGTTTAGCTTAGAGCATTTTGTTTTTCTTTCTTCACTTGATTCCATTAAACTTTTGATTGAGTTTGTGAGTGCTTAGAGAAGGACTATGTCTGCAAATATAAGTATCTAATTATCTCAGCAGTCCTAAAACAATTCCTTTACACCTTATTTCAAGGTGAAATCCTGGTGAACATTCAAAGGAGATGATTTAGGCATTCTTTTTCTTTTACCCCATCATGGCCTCAGACCACTATATCACACATTATCTCTTCATAACCACTTTGGGTCTTTTATCACCCTATTTTCTTTCGTTCTCCTACATTACCTTCGCCTCTTAGCCCAAACACTTTTCCAACTCTTGGCAAAAGTGGATTGAATATGAAGTAAGCACTTCATTAGGAACAACAAGCACTACAAGAAAATAGTAAATTTGTGGTAAATTTTTTGCGGCGGATTCGTATCCGTCGCAATTGCGAAAGGCGTTGTGGTGGATTATGATCCGTCTCAATTAGAGGCGGATTTTGTGGCGGATAATTTTTGCAGCAGATTTTTGTGATGGATTGGCCGCCGCAGATTTTTTCAGCGATAATTTCCACCGTGAAAGGCTGTAGCAATTGGGAAAAAAAGGTTTGCGGTGAAAATATCCGCCGCAAACTTAATAAAATATTTAAAAAAAATTTAAAATTTTTGCGGCAGATAAATCTATCTCAAATATCTGCCGCAAACAATAAGCTGCAATTTAAAATAAATTTTACGGCAGATTTTTCTGCCGCAAATATAAAACTAATTAAAAAATGGTGAAAATAATTTATAGCGGATGTATCTGCCGCAAAAATCTGCAGCAATTTAAAAATCAAATTTGCGGTGGAAAAATCCTCCGCAAAAAATCTGCCACAAAAATTAGATCTACCTCCTGTCTTCTTCTTCCATTTTCATTTTTCCAAATCCATAGATTTTTCCTTCAGCTCCTCCACTCTCTCAACCGACCAGTGTCCTCCACTGCCCGCCGCCACCGATCGCCCACCGCCGACACGCGTGAGCCACCGTAACCGGCGACCCGCGACCCGGGCGAGCCACCGCGACCCGCGACCCGCGCCTCACCCGCTAGCCGCGATCCGCTTACCGCCACCCGCTTACCGCCACCCGTTCCGACGCCGTCGGCAGTGACTCACCGACCCGCGCCGTCAGCAGTGACCCACCGACCCCGCACCGCCACCCGCGATTGGCGGCAGCAGCCCCCGCGACCTACCGACCCTCTACAGCGACAAACCGACCCGCGCACCGCAACCCGCGACCCCCCAACCGCGCCGCACCGCCGCCTGCGACCCCCCGACCCCGCTACATCTGCGACCCAGCCGGCCACCACTGCTCCACGCCTCCACCAGTCCGCCCACCTACCAAGTAGGTACCCCACTGTTAATTGCTTGCTCTGTTCATTGGTTTAGTGTTTGAACCAATGATTTGTTTGCTGAGAAGATGAGTGATTTGTAGATTGTGAAATAGAGATTTAGAATTTGATCACATGGTAATGACTGGGTTTCAAAAATTTATCTCTATGATCAATTTGAATTTGATTATTGCAATGTACTGTGACTCTGCCTGGTATTGTTATCTTTGTAATATATTTGATGCATGTGGTAAATCGTATTACCGAGCGAAGCCTTAGTTTCTCGTTTGAGATTCAATATTAGTGAGCACACGTACTTTTTGAAAGAAGTGCTCATTGTATTGAATCTTGAATTGTCCAATTTGGACAGTTTAGGAAGAAACTTTTACTTCACTTGATTATAGTTACTCATTAAATTTCATACCATATACTTGATGAATGTTTGTTGTGCAACATATCCTTTTGTTCTCTGGGTGCACACTTGATCGTGGTAGATGTCACCACTTTCTAGTCGTGCACTTAGAGACCAATGGGAAATACTGTAGAAATTTTATCAAGTATATGATGTGTGATTTTTAAGAGTACTATCAATCAAGTGTTAAAAAGGTTTCTTCTTGAATGGGATAGGGTCATACCATGTCAAGAGATTTTAAGATTTTGGAGATAATAGTTGTTTGCATTGAAATATTTATACAAGTATAATTTTAAAATGTATTAATTATACAACATATGTTGTGCATTTTACATTTTTGTATTTTGATTTAAGTGTAAAATTATAATTACAGAAAATGGTAGTTCCAGAAAATCGTAGATGGATGTATAATAGGACTCATTCGGGTCATAGAGGACTTACACAAGATTTTGTACGTGGAGTTGAAGAGTTTGTGAATTATGCATGTCGATCTTCTCATTACTTAAGTGAAGGAACAATTAGGTGTCCATGTTTGATGTGTTATAGTAGGAAATTGTTGAAACCTGAGATTGTGAAAGTTCATTTGTATAAAAAAGGATTCAAACCTAGGTATTGGTATTGGACAGATCATGGAGAGGAAGAGCCTGATCCAATTAGTGTAGATATAAACTTTGATGTGAAGACTGCTAGTAGTCCTATATTAGAGGAGGAAGACGTGGTTGATAGATATCAAAATATGGTTTGTGATGCGGCTGGAACAGAATTTGGGGATTTTAGGAGTCGTTTTCAACGGAGTGTTGAGGAGCCTCCACATCCAGAGGCCGAAGAGTTTTATGATCTATTAAATGCTTCAAGTCAACCATTATGGCCTGGCTGCGAAACTCATTTTGAGTTATCCTTGGCAGTTCGAATGTTAAGCCTCAAATCTGATTATAATGTAACGCATGCGTGCTTTGATTCATTTATGGAGATATTAAAAGAGGTTGCTCCTCCAGGATCACGAATTCCTCTGAATTACTATAGAACAAAAAAATTGGTTTCTAAACTCGGGCTTGCTTCAAGAAAAATAGATGTGTAAATGGTTGTATGCTATACTATGACAATGTCAGACAATGTAAGTTTTGTGGTGCTGAAAAATACGAACTTCGTAAAACCAGTAATGGAAATAACAATGAAATTCCGGTGAAAAGAATGCATTATTTACCTCTTATTCCTAGGCTGAAGAGGTTGTATTCCTCTATGAGCTCATCTGCACACATGGGATGGCATGCTGAAAATAATAGGAAGTTGGGGGAGATGTCTCACCCATCCGATGGTGAAGCATGAAAGCATTTTAATAGGACATATCCTGAATTTGCAATTGATCCTAGAAATGTTAGGCTTGGTTTGTGTGCTGATGGTTTCACTCCATACAATCAATCTGCTTCTCCTTATTCTTGTTGGCCTGTGATAGTCACTCCATATAATCTGCCTCCAGAAATATGTATGACTGCCCATTACATGTTCCTAACATGCATTATTCCCGGCCCTAACAATCCCAAGAGCAATATTGATGTTTATTTACAACCATTAATTGATGAATTGAAAATTCTATAGGCGGGTGTTTTAACTTATGACGTGTCAAGCAAACAAAATTTTATGATGAGGGCGGCATTGATGTGGACAATAAATGACTTTCCAGCATATGAAATGTTGTCTGGATGGATGACTGCTGGTAAATTAGCATGTCCATATTGCATGGATCAAACAAAGGCATTCACTTTGAAGCATGGGGGAAAAAATTCGTGGTTTGACTGCCATTGTCAATTCTTGCATGTTGATCACATGTTTAGAAGAAACAAAAATGCATTTAAGAAGAAAACTGTGGTGACTGATTTGCCTCCACCAAGATTATCTGGACATGAATTAAGTGAGATTGTTTGGTATCTTTAGTAAAATAACTGTAATGCAGTCGTGCAAACACCATGGGTATGGTGTTTATCATAATTGGACTAAGAAGAGCATATTTTGGGAGTGACCATATTGGAAGGATAATTTAATTAGGCATAATTTAGATGTCATGTATATTGAGAAAAATGTCTTTGATAACATATTCAACACTGTTATGGATGTTAAGGGTAAAACAAAGGATAATATCAAGGCAAGAATGGACTTAAAAGAATATTGTCAATGACCAGAATTGGAGCTTATTGACTTTCCAAATGGTAAGATCATGAAATCAAAGGCTAATTATACTTTTACAAAAGAGCAAAAGAAAATTGTTTGTGAATGGGTGCAACATTTAAAAATGCCAGATGGTTATGCTTCAAACTTAGCCAGATGTGTGGACATGAATCAATTATGATTGTTTGGGATGAAGAGTCATGATTGTCACGTGTTTATGGAGAGCTTGCTTCCAATTGCTTTTTCTTTGTTGCCAGATCAAATTTGGAAGCCATTGACTGAATTGAGTCAATTTTTTAGAGACTTATGCTCAACGACTTTGACGGAAAAAGACATGCTTCAAATGGAACAAAACATTCTGGTGATTTTGTGTAAATTGGAAAGGATATTTCCACCGGGTTTCTTTGATTCCATGGAACATTTACCAGTCCATTTACCTTATGAAGCAAGAGTAGGTGGGTCAGTTCAATACAGATAGATGTATCCATTCGAGAGGTACTTAAACAAGATAAAGAAAACAGTTAAGAACAAAGCTCGGGTTGAAGGTTCTATTTGTGAAGCTTATTTGATTCAAGAGATATCTTATTTCTGTTCATTTTACTTTGAGCCTCATGTTAAGTCAATGAGAACTAGAGTTGGACGAAATGATGATACAGATGAAAATATGTCAATGGAATCGACTTTGTCAATTTTTAATCAACCCGGCCGAGGTTATGGAACATCAAAAATACAATGGCTAAATGATGCTGAGATGAAATCTGCGACATTGCACATCTTGCTAAATTGTGAAGAAGTTGAACCATACCTCAAGTAAGTGGTACTAATAAGTTAAATTTAAATTTCAGATGTATTGCTAACTAACAATCAAATCATAAACTTTTCATTTTTCAGTGTTTTTTTACAACATTTCAACATTCCTGAGGAACATTCAAATGAAAGAATAAATGCAGATTTTATAGAGTGGTTCAAAAGTTATGTAAGTATTTCAACATTACTAAATTATTGATCCCAATCATTATATATGATATTTACATCATTAACATTAACTACATTTTTTTCTAGGTTCATAATCCACAAAATATGGTGAATAATTCTTACTTGCATGATTTGGCATGGGGGCCTAGTAGATGTGTGACATCTTGGCCAATGTATTTTGTCAATGGATATAAATTTCACACAGATGCTTGGTCAGATGGGAAGAAAACAATCAATAGTGGCGTGTGTGTTAAAGGCTCAACTAATGGTGAAAATAAAAATGATTATTATGGAATACTAAAAGATGTGGTTGAGTTAGAATATCCTGGCGAACCAAAAAAAAATGTTGTTCTTTTTAAATGTGAATGACTTGATCCTATGATTAATAGAGGTACAAGAGTTCACAAAGATTATAAGATTGTCGAGGTTCGACACACTAGACGATATGAGAGGTTTGATCCTTTTATCCTTGCTTCCTCTGCGAGACAAGTGTATTACGTTCCTTTCCCTGGAAAGAAAAAGGATAAGGTCCAATGGTGGGTGGTAATAAAGACTAAGGCAAGAGGTCGAGTTGAAATTGAAAGTGCCCAAGAAATTGCATTTCAAGATGATACTATGACTCCTGTGGATCCAATTATTGATGTGGATCTCATTGACCATTTGCAAGACACTAATGTGGTTTTTGATATAGTTCAAGATGTTGGTTCTAGTAGACAGGATGAAAATGATGAAGATGAGCAAAGTTTTAATGACGACGATGATGAAACATCTTCCAATCATGAATATGAAACAAATAGTGATGAGGACAATGTTTCCTCATAACCGTGAGTATAGAATTATATTAATATGTTGTAGTTACTAGTTATACATTAATTATTGTGTTATGTTTGGAATTTATTTACATTATAATTTTAATATTTGTGTAGATGTCATCATCACGAGGTGATAAGGGGAAAGGGAAAGAGAAGGAGAAGGAACAACCTCGACGTCTTAGGATCAATATAGGGAGGCCACCTAGGGGCAAACATCAGGATCATCTCCACCCCCAGATCCAATATTACCCACTACAGGTTTGCTTCAGCCACCATCTTCTGAGTACATTATGATACCCACACCTGGATCACAGCGTCCGTCACATACTTCACATTCACTACATGGTACATCGTATGATTCTGGGTCACCTACTATTGGCCCGTCACCGAGTACCCGTGAGTCGCCGGCTACCCGTGATTCTAATATTCCCATTTCTACAACAAATCAAAGCAACAAGACATTTGTTGAGCCCGATGGTGATTTTGGGTATGTGTACAACTACTTGTTATTCATTTATAGTTATGCGCATTCAAATTTTTTTATTTGAGAATATTTACATTTCCTTTTTTAAATTGTATCGTAGGTTTCTGCCATCTAAACCTGCTGCTGATGCCATAACAAAGATTATACGATCTAGGTATAATCAACCTTGGACATCTTGGGGAGAAATATCCAAGGATACTAGAGAAATGTGGTTTCGAGAGTTTCAAGTATGTATCATTTTTTATCTATTTAATTATGTTTGTTTGTCTTGTAATAGTGCAAATTTTTTTAACTTTCATGATATTTACAACATATTTTTGAAGGGCTATGTTTGGTGGATGCCTCAGCATCATAACCATATGCGAAAGGCATATAATAGTCGTAGTTCGAAGAGACTATCAAGTTTACTAGGGCAGACACACAACTTAAATGAAAGGCCTTTTTGGATTGGAGAAGGCATATGGGAAGACTTATGCAGGCACTGGGCTAGTAGCGTGTATAAGGAGAAATGTCAGCAAGCAAAGATGAATCGTGCTTCTGACACTGGTGGATGCTTGCACACAGGTGGTTGCATTTCTACCGGTACCCATGGGCAAAAATTGGTAACTATTATCGTCAGTTGTTGAGTAATATATTTTATTATTTTGTTATTAACTTATTTTCTTATTATTACAGGCTAAGGCTTGGGGTAGAGAGCCTACAGTTGATGAGACCTTTCGTCACGTACATTTGAGGAAAGAAGACCGTACTGCATGGGTTTCTACAAAAGCTAAGGATGTATATGTTAATATTTCTTAACTTAAAATTTTTTATTTTAATATTAACTCATCTTATAATAATAGCCATAACAGTTTTTTTATTTCCATCTTTAGGAGGAATTTAAAGCAAAGGAATCTGAACAATCTTCTCAGTGCTCCAATGAAGAAGGGGCATCTAGTACACAACTGACCAGTCGTGAGCTTTGGATTCAGACTGTTGGTGGGGTAAAGAAGGGGCATGTTTATGGTCTTGGTTCTCAAGCATCTATCTATGCCCATGAAGAATCATCCTCCTCAAGGCCTGGATCAAGTCAAGTTCCTGAACACGTTATTAATCAAGTTAAGTAATAGTTGCAACATTTTTTTATTAATTGGTTTTTAGAATATTGATGGATGTACTCAATCATTCCACTTTTCGTATTTTAGGTTAAATAATTTATTTGTGGAATGATTAATGAATTTGTATTTACATATGTTAATCAGGTGAAGGAAGCGTTGCAGCAGGAGATGTTGGATCGGGTTCAGGAGATTCAACAACAAATGGAGCAGCGGAACCAACAACGTGACCAACAACGTGAGGCGGAGTGGAGAATGCGATTTGAACAATACTAACATCAATAACAACAAATGATTGGTAATATGATGAAATCATATTTACAAGCCGCTGGCACTCAGCCAAGCCAGCAACAATCACCAATAGAAAAAGACAATGAGGATACTGAAGATGATCATGAAGATAACAATGATAATGATCATATGGATTGAAATTGATGTTTGAGGATTCTGATAGTTCTTGCTAAACTTTGTATTTGAAGAAACTTTGTATGGATTATGTTTGTTTTATGAATTGCTTAAATGCATTAATAAGTTAAAATTGATGTTTGAGTGTTATTTTGAATGTATTGGCAGGTTGAAATTAAAGTCTGAGTGCTGTATGTATTGATAATAATATAATTATGGATTTTGAACAATTTTTTTTAAAATATTAAAAAGTTTCAAAAATTTGCGGCGAAAAAATTGGCCGCAAAATCCGCCGCAAAATCAAATAAGACGAAGACAATTCCGTCCCAAAATCCACCGCAAATTTGTGGCAGACAAATCCGCCTCAAATTAGCGGCTGACAAATCCGCCTCAAATTAACGGCATTCCAGTAAGGTTTCTGGCGTCTTGCCGGAGCAATTTTGCGGCGGATTTGTGGTGGCATAATCCGCCACAAATTTGTGGCAGAAATTAAAATCCGCTGCAAATAAAATTGCAACGACAGTTTTTGAGATGGTCACGAATCCGCCACAAATCCGCCGCAAAAACATAATTTGCGGTGAATTTTATGTGATTTGCGGCGAATGTATCCTTCGCAAATCGCAATTTTTCTTGTAGTGAAGTGGTGATGAAGAATGGGAGATTAAAAAAATGATGAAAAAAAAGAAGAAGAAAAATTAGGACATTATTCACCCCAAAGAGTTGCAAGAAATAAGTTTGAGGATGAAGTTGTTGAATAACCTAACACGGATGAGAGCTTGAGACGTATGGGTTAGGCGCATGGTCAAAAGATTGAATATAAGCAAAATTGTTCTTGAATTTTTTCTTTAAAAGAAAAAAGAAAAAAATTGGTTGAGCTCCTCCCATTGATTTTGAATTGCATGAAATTTCTTGTTGAATTTTGAATCTTCATATCATGTTGCTCTCGTATTTGATTTCCCTTTTTTTTCCTTTCACTTAACCAACATCCTTGGCCCCATTACAACCCTTAAAAAGACCTTTTGATCTTTTGAAAGTGTGCACTACATTAGTTAATATAAGGGTATTGGATTTGCTTATGGGACTTGGGCATTCATACATCCATTCATAGGTCATTGGGGTATTGGAGATTACTTGGTCCACATAGTCTTATCCGGGTGCAAATGAAGTCATGAGATTGTTTGTGGGAGCATGATTTGGTTGATTAACTTGCCTTTTGTTGAACATGTATGCAGGAGTGATATTTCAACCTCTTGGCACTTTAATATGCTATTCATGGGTTGAGTTTCTTTGAAAATCTTGATTCACAATTCCTTATCTTATTTTAAAGAGAGAATAACTTTCTTTTGGTTTTAAGATCTTTTATTGCTTGAGGACAAGCAATCATTCAAATTTGGGGTATTTGACATGTTGATAAAATACACACATCTTATACTTGATTTGATATGAATTGAGGTAAATTTTGTGAGAATTTATACCACTTTGATTGCATATTTATGAGATTATCCTTGGTAATGTGAGTTTGTCTATTCTCTGTGATTTTAGGTTCAAATTGGGTGATTTGACATGGATTCATGAAGACTTGAATGGGTACAATGCAAATTGTGCTTGAAACTTAGATAGTCAGTATTACGGATTTCCTGACCTTTGCGTGGTAAAAAGGCCATAACTTGAGCTATAGGTCGAAACGGGGTGATTCTGGTGGTGTTGGAAAGCTAAAGGGGATAGTTTCAACTTTCATGAAAACCTTGAGACCAAAATCCCACTCTAGAGCCTCACTCGGAGTACCCTATATGAGCTCACATGGTTCCGTGTAAGGTATCCAAGTCATCCCAGAGATCAGTCAAATGAGGTACCCCATGTGAAATCCCTAGCTCACAAGTGGTACCTCGTTTGCAAAGTAGACAACGCGTTTTGAGTTTCCTAAATTAATTTTTTTGACTTATTGGGAATTAATTAAGGAAATTTTTTACAAGAGACACTCCTATTAGGTTAAACCTCTGATTAAACATATTTTTTTCTTCTTCTTCTTTTTCTCCCTTTTGTTTTCTCATTTTAGATAGAATCATGATTGCCTTTTTTACTATTAATTATTTTTGTTTGTGCTACAATTATTATGCGTGACTAATTTTCTAATTTCTAATATTGAAATGTAACTCTTTACTATTCTATATTAAATTAATGATTCAATTTTTTGTTAATGAGAAATTATTGTTCTTGATTCATTCTTAGTGTTCTCAATGCTTGTGGTATGTAGCATGTCATATTTATATGATCTTAAGCATTAGGTGTAGGATCAAGAGATGAAATCTAATTGCTTAAGAATCTAAGAATTGAATTTAGAAATTGAGACTTAGAGATAAGTTTAAATCATTCGAGGAGCAAAACAGTTGTCACGAAACTTAATGGGTTATATAACTCAATTAATTACTATGATAATGAGATTAATAGGATTTTAACACGGTTTTAGTGCTAAGAGATTGAACTTTAAATAATTTAGGATAAACCGCTTTCAAGAAAATCATTTATCATTAGCAAAGATAGAATCAATATTCAACATAATTAGTATTGTAGTGAAATCATAATTCTAGGCCTTTAAAAACTTGGTTGAATCATATTCCCTTTTAATTTATTTACTTGCTTTATTAATTTATTTCTTATTTTGTTTAAAATTGTGATTTCATAATTATTTTCAATCACTTAAATAATTGGTATTGTCATAAGATTTAATACTCAAACTAATACTGGTGAGAACGACCTTATTTTACTACTTGACTGATCCATACGCTTGCAGAAAATTCACAAGATAAGTCTATAGCAAATATTTTATATTTTTGGTAATTTTATTTACATATGATGAATAAATGTTCTTGTGGACATAAAATCATTTAGCCCCAGCATATTCTGTCTACTTGATTGAAGAACAGCCCTGACAGCAATTTGAGCAACCTATATTCAACAGACCAATGCCTGTTAAAACCACGGCACTCAAGAATGAATATTTCATTAAGTTGTAAAGTTAATATTTGCCAACCAAATCAACATAACACCCAAGCCTTTGGAAAATCAAAAAATGTGGAAGGAATTCATACGTGGTCCACATCTACATATAAATGCATAAAAAAAATGAATATTTATTGCATCTTCACAAACAATAAATGCATCTTTTCCACCAAGGTCTACCGTAACTAGTATAAATGTTTCTGCACCATTTCTCATTAATATATGCAAAAAAAATGCAGCATAGGAGCAGAGCGCAAAGACTTATTTTCGTGGAAACGTGGATGCCATCTTAGAAAGAATGGAAGAATATGTTGAAAAAGTATAAGATAATTCTGAACTATCTTTTACACTTATTCTGCTTGTCAGTCATTAGTCTAAACCATAGGTCATTAGTTTTTTTTTATTTTTGATGGGTACAAAATGGAGCTTAAGCAGACCCTAATATTACTAAGTTAAACATTGATTGACCTAGTCCTCTCTAGAATTCCGTTATTAGATATCTACCATGCAAAACATATCAGAAACTATTTCTTAGGAATAGGAATGGAATTATGGAAGTTATAAATTATGATATAATTCAGAGATGAGAGGATAGGATGAACCAATTTGATTGGCCAAAGGAATCATGCCATCTTACCATCACTAGGGTATCCAACAAAAATGACTTTATCAACAGAAGACACCATAGATGCAGGCATGACATATACAGTTTGGTACTTACTCAATCCAATTAAGTTATCAAGCAAGGATACTGAAATTGAGATCTGAAGGAAGGAAGACAACTGGTCAGCTCAAGGGAGCTAGCTAAGGTATGATGAAGTGACCAAGCCTAAGGAAGAGAGCCAATGAAGAGCTGAGGTGGCATTCTTTTGGAGCCCAACATTACTGATATGGCAACTCTACCTCTCATCTCTATCCATATGGCTCCATGTTCTTCTTGTTGTCTTTGGAATAATCCTGCTTGGTATGCCTCGTTGCAATAGGTTAAAAGGTAATTTGAATGGGCACATTCAGCAATAAAACAGAAACTGAAAACACTGATTTCAGGCCAAAAGACACTCAATTACAGGTCTGAAAATGCAAACTTACGTTTAATGTGGCTTTCAATGGCAACTAAAGAGAGGAGAAGTTGACAACTCGTGAGGACAAAGGAGGGACAGCAACAGAAGCTGACACATGGGTAAAAACGCTGAGGTGGCTAGAGATAGGAAGAATAAAAAGTCAGGACCGCAACACCATAGAAATACAGTATCAATATACATAAAATTTCCTCCACGTGCTTGCGGATATATATCATGTCCCTTCGAAGGGATTGTGTTATTTAGGGCTTTATTGCCGCGTTCAGTCCTTCACCAATTGATAATTGCCAAATAGCTTCTACAAGTATTACGGCAGCAATTACTTAATGGAATAAAAATAAGACAAATTACACTCACTTCTTCTGAGATTTAGTGAAATTACATCTATCATTCTCTTGTTTGTACTTTTACACTGACCTCTCCTAAAATAGATGAACAAGAAAAGTAAGTATAATGACAATATAAACTTTAAGGAGAAGTAAGTGTAATTCAAGGGAATGTCAGTATAATGATAGCATAAACTTCAAACGAGGCCGGTATAATTTCTGAAACAAAAGGAGTGTCAAGTGTAATTAGACCAAACCTCAGGAAAAGTCAATGTAATTTGCCCTTAAAAATAAGGATCATGTTCGAAGAGTCCTTAATTAACATAAAACGCTACCTAAATCTCAAGTATGGCTTTCACTTGATCAAGTTATTTGATACCACACTCTATTTACTCCTAAAAGAACTATGGTATTGTAATACCTCGAGTTTCATATAAGCTTTTTTGGGATAGTTGTAGAATTTCTTACGATGTTTTGAGCATTTATGATTGACCTTGTGAGCCATATTTTGTGATTATAAACTTCTTTGGTTAGTTTTATCTTATTAAAACAATTTTGAAGTAATTGGATTAATTCTAGTAACGATCTGCCAATATGGATCCAGAAATTTTCTAAGTCTGTAACCTAGCACCTGCTTGGAGGGCTATATAAAATATGCATTCTCTTGACACCTTAAATGGCAGTAATTGATTCTTTGATTTTAATGAGTTACAAGATTATTTTTAATAAATTTTTGAGACCCATAAACCTGCTCGTTTTGAAAAGAGAATGTTTTAAAAGTCTTATTTTGAACTAAAACCCAAAATTTGACTTTTGATTCTTAAGGAATTTATTTTATTTTATTTTTTGATATTTTTATTGAATCTAAATGAGGGATACTTCCTTAATCACAATTATGTTTTAAAATTAATGGAGAGTGAGTAGTGTATTAGACAAGCTATGTATTAGTGTGTAGGAGAATTAAGCCACATGACCAAACTAAGATTATTTCAGCCTCCCATTCTTCCAAGGGAAGCTTTACGACTTCATCTCCATCTTCATTATTCTCCTTCTCATCCTCTTCGTTTTTCTCTCTTTGGCTATGGGTTCCACTCAGTTTTTCCATGGATTTCACCATTGACGCAACCTCCATGTTGGTGAGGTGCTAACCTGCGAGTTTTAAGTGGTGGGTGTTGGGTTTTAGGAGAAACCCAAGTTGCCTACTTGCTTCCTTCTTGTGTTTTGGCTTCTTAAGATACTCCTAAGGCTCACACCATCTTCTATTACATGGATTTAGTTAGTTTCACAAGGGGTATCGGGATTTAGAAGAGTTGCCACTACAACCTAGCTAGGGTTTGAAATTAAGGTTTTCTTGAATAGAAGCAATTACGGACTTTCTTATGATTCTAAATGTTTATTAGTGGTATTTATGTCTTGTTTATGGTCTTAGATTCATTGGAGACTTCTCCCGTTGCTATCGTTAGCTCCACCGCACCATAGCCTTTAAACCCAAGTTGTCAGCTTCTTGAGTGAGTTGATAACTTAAGCTATGATATGTTTTAATGAATTTTGCATATTTATCATGTATTTACTTTATCATATACAGTTTGTTCAATTAAGGTACTTTATGAACATATTGGTCGCTTGATATTTTAGAACACTTGTATTTTTTGGGACAAGCCCTTGAAGCCATTGACTTGTTAAAGGATTATATTTATAGCACTTTACTGATATAAATGATGAAGGTTGAACTTGCTTATGATGTTTGGAAAGTTATAATGATGTTTGGAAATCAATTTCTCTATGAGTATTTCAGAAATTGTGAATTTGGACATATTACACTACAAGAATTTAATCGATTAGCTACGAAAAAATCCGTAGCTAATCTGTAGCTAACCGAGTTAGCTACGGATTAGCTACCAATTAGTTACGAATTTTTCTGTAGTCAATTTTTGGTAGTTAATTAGCTACCAAAAAATTTTTGTAGCTAATTCGTAGCTATTTTTTTAATTTTCGTAGTTAATCCGTAGCTAATCCGTAGCTAATCCATAGCTAATTTTTTTTTCAAACTTTCCTTCCTTTCCACAGCTAATTAGCTGCAAAATATTTCGCAGCGTAGTCCATAGCTAATTTCTGTAGCGATTTTGTAGCAAATCCGTAGCTATTTGTTGTTTCTAATCCGTAGCAATTCTGTAGCTATTTCATAGCTAAAATCTGTAGCAATTCCGTAGCTATTCCCTAGGTAAATTCTGTAGCAATTCCGTAGCTATTTCCTAGCTAAATTCTATAACAATTCCGTAGCTATTCCCTAGGTAAATTCTGTAGCAATTTCGTAGCTATTTCCTAGCTAAATTCTGTAGCAATTCCGTAGCTATTTCCTAGCTAAATTCTGTAGCAATTCCGCAACTATTCCCTAGCTAAAATTTGTAGCAATTCCGTAGCTATTCCCTAACTGTTCTGAAGCTAATTCGAATTAAATTAATGATAATTTGTGTATTTTTTAAAATCATACCTGTATATTTCAATCCAAATAGAAAAATCTAACAAATAATTGTGCAAAACAACAAAATATCATAATTGTATTAATAGATTTAACACGTTCTACAAAGAATGCATAACTAGTCCAAGTTAATTAATACAAATAGTTCAAAACATTAATCCCATCATCAATGAACACAACTAATCAATCCTAATTAGCTCCATCATCATCAACTTCATGATCCTCCCCAACTGCGTCGCCTTGTGATGGTGCCTGCGACATAGCACTTCCTGCTTGGGAGCTAACAATCCTTAAGATAGGCTCTAACGCAGACGTTAGTTGCGTCTGGACAACAGACATCAACTGTGTCTGGACAAAGGAAGTCATCGCTTCATTAACAGCTTCTTTTATGGCTTCTTGTGTCGAACCAGCATTGGAGGAACCAGCAAACTGTGAAGATGAAGCAAAACTAGATCCATGAATAGGTATATTTAAGCTATGACTCATGCCATGGACCCGTCCCTTCTTGTTGGGACCCGTCACCTCTAGCCACACATCCTGATCAACCATTGGATGCATTGAAGAATCTTCTCCATATTTCTCTAACATCGTGGTGTCATAAGAGTCCTGAAATGAAAAATATGAAAAACTTTATCAAAATAATCAACAATTTAACAATTGTGATTAGTTTTCATTTTAAAAACACCTACAATGAAGTTTTTTGAGCGGTGAGTGACATATTCTTCATTTTTCCTCTTATGAACACTTTCATACAAATCTCTGAAAGGGACTGGACGGTTCAACTCTGCCTCCTGTAATCAATATATATTAGAATATAAAATTCTAAAATCTTTATTATAATTATAGTATTATTATAGTATAAGTGAGTTATATTATTGTATAATTATAGTGCTACTATGTGAAGCCAAAGTGCACTTGAGGAAAACTTGCTGGGGCATACAAATGCTCATCAAACATAATCATAGACCCAGACACAACATTCTTGATTGTCTCAGACCAATAGATGGTAGGGTCTTAGTACTAATTACTAAATATGACTTACAAACATGCATGAGTTTCCATCCACTTTGGTAAAAAGAGGACTAATACAAGGTAAAAGCGATAGTTGGAACAAAAGTTATGCCCAGTTGAGGAAATTCCAAACAAAATTATATGTAGATTGAACATACATCAATATTTCAAAAACCAATAACCACTAGTGTTAAATTAATCTTCATTACCACACACAGTAACATCATAGGCTTCCCAATAAACAAAAACAAAAAAAGAAGAAGAAAAGAGTGAAGTTCTGAGCATCAACTGAATCTCAGAAATATATAACAATAACAGCTACCAGATCAGGGTCTCTCAGTTGAACATATAAAACTTGGAACCACATTATTTTTTTCAATGGAAGGAACCCCATTATTAAGAGATGTTAACCTGAGCAACTATGGATTTAAACTTAACAATCATGCTTATTAAAAGAGAATATCTAATATCAGTGCAGAACCAACCATCAAATAACAAGCATTCGGATAGATAACATATGAATTTTATACTTGATGAATTTTACATGGATCCAATAAACTTAAAACAGATATTAAAAATGTGCACGATTGTTTGTGTATATATAACACTACTCTTTCATCTACTAATATATAAACAAATGCCACTGCTCTTTCACGTACGGTTAAAAAGTATTATTTCTTGTAGAAACTACTTAGTAAATAACTTGACCATTTAAATTGCATAAATAGAAGAATTCAGAGTCACTTTGCCATGGCACTGTTTCACATCAACAGATGGAACGAGAAGAATTTAAAGCATATAAATAACTTCTTTACTCTCCAAAGTTCAACCACAAAATATGATCATGCCAAACTCTGAAGGTGAAGTCATTCTCCCTTCCAAGTTAAATTGTTTAACGGGAACAGAGTAAGACAATCAGCATTAAAATTTCAAGTGCTATTCCCAACCAAAATAAAAGAAATCAGGCACTATTGGTTAAGGGTCACACTCTGTTTCACAATAGACATATCAATACATTCATGCATTGCTTCCAAAATTTCAGAAGATTTAGTGTAGAATATGTGTTGCACGATTTTACCCTCAGTAGTCAATTTGCCATTTTTTAAGTCTGACCACTCACATCTTCGGTTAAGATTAAAGATAGTGGTGGTTGCTGTTTGAAAACTTAAACCTTTTAAGTTTCTAGATGCATGACTAGCACATGACTCTTTTCACGGCTTGGTTAAAGATAACTGGGACTATAACTGGGATTGGAGCATTAATGTCAAGCATTTTACTAATGTTGCTAATCAATTGAATTGGCAAGTGTTTGGTCACATTCAAGGCTAAACCTGTGTCCCTCCCTCTATGAGACTAGCCTATCACTGCATATACATTAAAGGTGGCAGAAAAAAGGGTTGAAAATACAGAATATGTCATTTTCATGTCATCATGTTTAAGTTTAGGACGCGATACTAAATAGAATAAGCTTGGTTGAATGCAACCATTTTAGACCCCACTTATAAATATGATATTTCTTTTAATTATAAAAAAGCCCATCTCTCAAACTAACAAAAGAAATTAAGGAAGAAAAATAAAGTAGTAGCACATAACAAATAGATTAAGTGTATAAAGTACTTTCCACATGCTTTACTGCAAGTAAGCAAAAGGAAATGAAACAGAGTAGCAAGTAAAAAATTTGATAAAAAAAGAGAGAAAAGGAAAAATACCTCACTCCAGCATCACTAACAATTCTAATAGTCATTCTAACATGCAAGGCCACAAGTCAGGCCAATGGATAGGTGAGCATAGCCATCAAAGAGATAGTAAGATTTAGCCTTGGGGTTTATTTCAGTGTACTTTGGCTTTATATAGCAGCACCTTTTTTTTCCTTTTTTTTTTTAGAATTTTAACTCACTTGTACTATAATTATACAATAATATAAGATAGAATTATTAGGATATTGCAACAATCACATAAGAAAGTTTATATTACCATCTTCTTCTTATGTTGACCGAAGCTTATTGAGCCTGCAGTGTGCAGCATAGCATCAGGATTGGCCGCTCTATTACTTCGACCAGCAAGAGACTTCTTTTGCCACTCTGGTGTCAACCAAATGTCAACTAGGTCATCCCACACTTCTGACTTCAAAGCTGGGGGCCCATGACCCTTAAGGTCAGCTATGTTTGATGACTTTAACTTTTTCATAATTGTCTTTCTATGATTCTTCAAATCATCTGAATAACGGTCCATGCATGTTCTTTCCCAAATAGTTCTTGCCATGCAACAATCATAATTTGATGCAAATCGATATTTATTCTAAAACAAAGTCATGTTAGTATATTTCTCTATATAGATTGTATAATACAATGACGCTAGAAACATAATTACTTACCATAAAATCTTGAAATAGTTCATTCTTCATGTCGATAGGATAATTTTTCCAAACTTCAGCTGGAATGGGCATTCGCGTGATCAATGGTGGCCATAATCTCACGGGTCACAGACTGCGGGACAAACCTCCTCCTACAAGTTCAAGATATGTTAATAATCTAAAAGTAAAAGAAATGTAATAAAACATGACATTCACTATTACTCATGGTTGAGAGATGTCCTCCACAGATATAACTGGTCTTCTATCAATTTCTGTTTGGGATGCTTCAGTTGAAGGCATCGAAATTAGGTCACTAGTTGGAGGCACTGTGGAGAGTGGGACAGGGACAGGGACAGAGACAGTGGGGGTGGGACAGGGACAGAGACAGTGGGGGTGGGACAGGGACGGGGAAGAGACAGTGGGGGGTGGGTCAGGGACAGGGACAGGGATAGTGGAGGGTGAGAGAGCAGTTGATGGGTCGCCAGTGGTCAAAGGGCTAGTAGCCGAAATAGCACCTAACATAATCATAAGCAATATAAATTCATAAATACATATAAATCAAAAGTTAACGATAAAAAAATTATTATAAAAGGTATACCTGGGGAGCACGGAGAAGATTGCAATGGTGGTGCACCAATGGGTGGTTGAGAACACTGAGGTGGATTGTTGTGGCCTCTTCCTCGACCTCGTCCATTGCCCCTACCTCGAATTGCCATGATAAATGTCTGCTATAATGAAACATAACATATTAACAGACAATATACATCAATATTATGCAAAATCTCATAAAATATAAAAATGACATTTCAATGTAAATATGATGATCACATATTTGATACATTAATAAGCCTTCATTTTTAGTCATTTACACTCTCTATGTACTTAATTGATTGAGTTTTATTATGTTTTGTAAATTTGGACTCAAATTAGACTTAATTGAATTTTTCAAATAATTTACATCTTACACTATTTATGTACTTTAGTCATATCTTGGGCAAATAGGTGGTCTTTGGAGGTGATTCTAGTGGCATTTGAAAGATAAGAGAGAAATCTATAACTTTCACGAAGACCTTAAAGGCCCAATCACACGAGTAGATAACTCAAATTGGGATTGAAGCAAGAACTAGAATCTTTGTTCCGACGACTTGACCTACGTGTACTGTTCATCACGCTTTTGGGCTAGAGGTTGTAAAATGGGCTGAAATTTGGATGTTGAATAGTTAAGATCCATATCTACAACTTTCATGTTGAACACTTTTCCAGAATCGGACTCCTTGAAGGTGATATTGGGCTTGGAAGTCGAAACGAGGAGCTGTGGTACTCGGGCACAGGCGGTGTGTAGTAATTTGAACGTATTTGGAGTTGTAGAAATGATATTGGACTCAAACCAAAGCCATTTAAAAGCTAAGATCCAGGCCTACAACTTTTATGAAGACCACTTGGTTGAAAAATGACGAATGCAATGACTTCAGAGCTGCATGATTTCGGACACAAGGAATCTCTATAATTTCCCACTCACCTAAAGTCATTTGGCATTTTCCACTCATTTTTCACTCATCCACCCACTAATGACTCACGCCCCTTGTCATTTTGTATCTCTAATCTTCTATAAAAGGGGGCATTGGTAGATCATTTCGTAAATTAGGTTTTAGGTACCAAAATAATGCTAGTTTGTTACTAGGTTTTCTTGTAGTAATTTTCCTTTGTTCTAAATTAAAGTCATACTCTTCTTCTTCTTCTTCTCTCTTTCTTTCTTCTTATTTATGAGTAACTAAGTTTCATTTTACTTGGGTGAAAGGGTGAAGCTCTTGGTAATAAAGTAAGGTTAGATTTATTCTTCTCTTGTGCTTAAATGATTTATATTTTCTAGTAATCATTATACGTATTATATTTTGTTTCTTATAATTTAGAAACCATCTTTGTAAAGAGGAGTTCTTGATTTGTTGTAGACAAAATATTGGCACAATGAATGCTTTAACCCATTTATAAGTGGTGGTAATATTTTTAGGAAACATAATATAATTACGTATATTATTTTAAATGAACTTTTAATGTTGTATTTTCCGATTGAAACCTCCATGTGGGATTCTAATTGAGTTATAAAAGAAATTAATCTTACCTTTACTTTATTTACCAAGAGTGGATCTTTTAACCCAAGTAAATAATTTTTATCATAGTAACAAAATATTTACTTCACCTTAATTAATCTTCAACAATTCCCTGTGAATCGACCTCGGACTCCCGAAAAATTTATTACTTGAGACAACCTGCACTTGGGTTCGCAAAGCAACAATTAATCCCGCATCAAGTTTGTAGACTTGTTTGAAACTAAAAATTGTGCATCAAGTTTTTAGCGCCGTTGCCGGGGACTTGATTTGAAGACTGAATTTCTGGTGTAAAAATTTGTATATATACTAACATACTAACTAGTGGGGGAACCTCTCCCTTTTTAATTTCTGTGCATACTAACTTAGTGGGGAACCTCTCCCTTTTATTTTATGCACTAACTTAGTGGGGAATCTCTCCCTTTTACTTATTTTATTTTTTTGTAATTTATTTTCTGCACTTTATTTTTTGCATTTTAATTTAAATACGGTGGGGTAATTCTCCATTTTATTTTCTTGTATATTTTAACTTAGTGAGGTAACTCTCCCTTTTATTTTATTTTTTTGTACTTTATTTTTTGTATTTATTTTCTGTTATTTTTTTTGTTTACTAACTTACTAACTCTCTTATTAACTATCTAACTTTTTACTTTTTCTGCTTCTAACATTTTAATTTATCTGTATACTAACTTTTTAATTTTTATGCCTTTTAACTTATTTGGTGGTTGGTTTATACCACACCTTTGTTAATATTTAATGGACAGTTTATATTACTAGCTTGTACATTTTATTTTATACTGTAAATTACTTGTTTATGCTTAATTAGTATCATGATTTAAATTCTGATCGTTTGGTTAGAGTTAATCCAGGTACTTTACATATTGATTTGTTTAAATCACAATCACACACATTAAGCACAATGGCTGAAAACGAAAGTGTGCATGATGAACATGAAAATCAACCGTTGTGAACTATGCGTGAGTATCTGCAACCATCTCGAAATTCTAGTCCATCATGTTTTATCTTTCCACTTAGTGCCAACAATTTTAGATTCAAGCCAGGTATGATTTCTTTACTTCATAATTTCCATGGTTTAGAATCTGAAAACCCATATTTACATTTAAAAGAATTTGAGGAAGTATATACTGCTTTTCATGATCAAACTTGCACTGAAGAGGTTGTTAAGCTTAAATTATTTCTTTTTTCTTTGAAAGATAAAGCAAAAACTTGGCTTAACACTTTGAAACCAAGATCAATTGGCACATGGCAAGAAATGCAATGTGAGTTTTTGAAGAAATTTTTTCCAACACATAAAACCAATGCTTTGAAAAGACAAATCTAAAATTTTTCCCCAAATTCAAATGAAGCATATTTTCAAAGTTGAGAACGTTTTAAAGATTTGTTGAATTCTTGCCCACATCATGGTTTTGAAAAATGACGCACTATAAGCTTCTTTTATGAAGGGTTAACACCCGAAACCAAACAATTTGTGGAAACAATGTGCAATGGTGAATTTCTTGATAAAGAACCTGAAGAAGCTTTAAACTATTTAGACCATTTGGCTGAAAATTCTCAATCTTGGCATGGTACTAATCCTTCTGAAAATTCAATTAGATTTAACCTTGTAAATGCTAGTAAAGGAAAATATCATCTTAGTCAAGAAGAAGATCTAAATGCAAGGTTTGCTAGTCTGGCTAGAAAGGTTGAAGCCATGGAATTCGGAAAAGTAAAAGAAATCAAATCTGTGCAAAGTGAAGAAATTTGTGGCATTTGTGATGAATTAGGACACTCAACAAATGAATGTCCAAAAATTCCTGTTTTTAAAGAAGTTGTGCATGAGCAAGTAAATGCAATGAATAATTTTAAAAAGTCATTCACTTCTTCTTTTTCAGATACATACAATCCGGGATGGAGAAATCACCCGAACTTCAATTGGAGGGCCAAAAACCAGTCACAATTCATGCAACCACCACCTCCTCAGGCACAACAAGATTCTCAAAATCCTCAAGGATATGCACTCTATGTCCCACCATATAGGAAAAATCTTGAAGGAACATTGCATGCATTCATGGAAAAACAAGAGGCCATCAATAGCCAAAACACTCAAGCCATGATTGACATAAAAGACACTCTTGCTAAACTTTCTTCTGCACTTGTCATTCATGAGAAAGGAAAATTTCTCTCTCAACCTCAACCAAATCCCAAGGGTCAGTTTAGCCTAAATGAGGGTAGTTCAGAAAGTCAAAAAATAGATCAAGTCAACTCAGTGATAACTCTTAGGAGTGGAAAGGTTGTTGAAAAATAAATTCCTGAACTTTTTGAGAAAGATGATTAGGTAATTCCCAAAGATGAAGAAGGAGTTGATAAGCCACCTAGCCAAAAGGAGATCAAACCCTCGTCTTCACCCCCATTTCCTCAAGCATTAAACAATTCAAGTAAAGTGAATCATAACAGTGACATTTTTGAAATCTTTAAACAAGTGAAGGTCAATATTCCTATGTTAGATGCTATCAAGCAGATTCCTTGTTATGCTAAATTTTTGAAAGACTTGTGCACTGTTAAAAGGAAACATAATGTGAAAAAGAATGCACTTTTGACTAAACAGGTAAGCTCCATTATTCAAAATAATAATGAGTTGAAATATAAAGACCCTGGTTGTCCTACAGTTTCATGCATTATTGGTGAACATAAAATTGAACGAGCTTTACTTGATCTTGGTGCTAGTGTTAATTTGCTTCCATATTCAGTTTATCAGCAACTCAACCTTGGTGAGTTAAAACCAACTTCTGTAACTCTTCTACTTCCTGATAGATCAATTAAAATTCCAAAAGGAATAGTAGAAGATGTGTTGGTACAAGTTGATAAATTCATATATCCTGTGGATTTTATTGTCTTGGAAACTGAACCTATGGTTGATAGTTCTAAGTCAGTTCCTGTTATTTTAGGTCGTCCATTTTTAGCAACATCTAATGCTTTGATAAATTACAGAAATGGAGTGGTGAAGCTAACTTTTGGAAATATGACACTGGAGCTTAATGTTTTCAACATGTACAAGCAACCACATGAAATTTATGATGAAAAGGAAGAGATTGAAGGGATTGAGGCCATTATAGATGACCATCTTCAAATCAGGAGTTCTTCTGACCCATTAGAAATCTGTTTAATTAATTCATTTGATTCAGCTACACAATTAGATGATGATGTTTCTGAAATATGCTCTTTGCTTGACTGTACACAGGAAATGGAATACAAAGGAAGGAAGCCAAGATTCGAAGAGCTAAAATCCATGAATGATGATACCTATGAAGAAGTACCCACACTGGAACTGAAGTCATTACCTGATGGGTTGAAGTACACATTTTTGAGAGAAAAACAAAGCTCTCCAGTGGTAATTTTCTCATCCCTGACCAAAGAACAAGAAGGTAAGTTGATAGAAGTACTTAAAAGGCATAAAAATGCAATTGGATGGACATTAAAGGATATAAAAGGCATTAATCCATTAATCTGTACACATAGAATACATTTAGAGGATAATGCTAAAACATCTCAACAACCTCAAAGAAGATTAAATCCACACATGAAAGAGGTAGTTAGAGCTAAAGTTCTTAAATTACTTGATGTTGGAATTATCTATCCTATCTCTGATAGCCAGTGGGTAAGCCCTACACAAGTTATGCCTAAGAAATCTGGAATAATAGTGGTTGAAAATGAAAAAGGAGAATTAATACCTACCCGAGTCTCATCTAGTTGGCATATGTGTATTGATTTCAGAAAATTGAATGCAGCCACTAGGAAAGACCATTTCCCTTTGCCATTTCTTGATCAGATTCTAGAAAGAGTAGCAGGACATCTCTACTATTGTTTTCTTGATGGTTATTCAGGGTATAATCAAATACCAATTGCATTGGAGGATCAAGAAAAGACCATTTTTACTTGTCCCTTTGGCACTTTTGCATATAGAAGAATGCCTTTTGGTCTTTGTAATGCTTCGGCAACTTTTCAAAGATGCATGCTAAGTATTTTTAGTGACATGATTGAGCATTATTTAGAGGTTTTCATGGATGATCTGACAGTTTTTGGAAATTCTTTTGAAAATTATCTTGATAATTTGGAAAAAGTTCTTAAAAGATACGAAGAAAAAGGATTTGTGTTAAATTGGGAAAAATGTCATTACATGGTTACCTCAAGAATAGTGTTAGGTCATGTGATATCTTCTAAAGGAATTGAAGTTGATAAGGTCAAAGTTGAATTAATTGCTCATTTGCCTTTCCCAAAAACAGTCGAGAAGTTCGTTCCTTTTTAGGACATGCAGATTTTACATAAGATTTGTAAAGGACTTTAGTGCCATATCTAGACCTTTATGTAATCTTCTAACAAAAGATACACCATTTGATTGGACTCAAGATTGTCAAAAATCTTTTTGAAAAATTAATCGGTCTTTTGACTTACGCTCTATCATGCAATCTCCTAACCTGGTCTTTGCCTTTTGAGTTGATGTGTGATGCTAGTGATTTTGTTTGTTGCTTTTAGGCCAAAGAAAGGAAGGTAAGCCTAATGTAATTTATTACGCAAGTCGAACTTTGAATAGTGCACAAATGAATTACACCACTACTGAAAAAGAACTATTTGCTATAATTTTTGCATTGGACAAATTTCGAGCTTATTTAATTGGTTCGTCCACTGTTGTTTTCACTGATCATGCTGCTGTTAGATATTTAATGTCTAAACAGGATGCCAAACCTAGGTTGATACAGTGGATCTTGTTGCTTCAAGAATTCAACATCACAATAAAAGACAAGAAAGGAGCCGAAAATGTTGTTGCAGATCATTTGTCAAGGCTGACGACAGGCTCATCTTTTGATAGCACACCTATCAATGATTCTTTTCCGATGAATTTTTATTTTCTCACAATTCCATGCCTTGGTTTGCTAACATTGTCAATTTTCTTGTAACAGAATGTAAGATGCCACCTCGGTGGACACACCAAGACGTAAAAAAGTTTTTGATTGAGGTGAAAATTTTCTTTTGGGATGACCCATATTTGTTCAAATATTGTCTGATTAAATCTTTCGGAGATGTGTACCGACAATGAGGTAAGTAGTGTCATTAAATTTTGTCATTCGAAGCATGTGGAGGTCATTTTTCTTCAAAGAAAACAACATGCGAAAATCTTACAAAGGTGGATTTTATTGGCCCACTTTATTCAAGGACACTTATACTTTTTGCAAAAGTTGTGAAAGTTGTCAAAAATTGGGGTCCATTTCTAAAAGAAATATGATACCTTTGAACCCTATCCTTGTCATTGAAATTTTTGATTGTTGGGGAATTGATTTCATGGGTCCATTTCCATCATCTTTTCGATTTGTGTACATTTTGGTTGCAGTTGATTATGTCTCAAAATGGATTGAGGCGATTTCATGTCGGCATAATGATCATAAAAATGTTCTAAAATTTTTAAAAGGTTTTGAGTCGATTTGAAATTCCTCGAGCTATCATCAGTGATGGGGGAACACATTTTTGCAATAAATCATTTGAATCCTTAATGAAGAAATATTGCATTACCCACAAAATTGCAACCCCTTATCATCCTCAGATAAGTGGACAAGTTGAATTGGCAAATAGAGAGATTAAACAAATTTTAGAAAAAACGGTTAACCCAAATCGTAAAGATTGGTCTTTAAGACTAAACGATGCACTTTGAGCTTATCGTACTGGTTTTAAAACATCTTTGGGCATGTCTCCCTATCGGTTAGTTTATGGAAAACCTTGTCATTTGCCTGTAGCATTGGAGCATAAAGCATTTTGGGCCATTAAAGCTTTCAACTTATGTCTTGATGATGCTTCCAAGTTACGCAAATTGTAATTGAATGAACTTGAGGAATTAAGAAATGATGCATATGAAAACTCAAAGATTTATAAAGCTAGAACAAAAGCTTTTCATGACAAATCAATTTTGAGAAAAACTTTTGAAATTGGTCAAAAAGTTCTGCTTTATAATTCTCGTCTTCATCTATTCCCTGGAAAATTGAGATCTAGGTGGATTGGTCCTTATATTGTCAAACATGTGTATTCTTATGGGGCCATAGACATTGAGAATCCTAGGAATGATATTGTATTTAAGGTCAATGGACAAAGACTCAAACCATTTCTCGAACATCAAGTTGTTGAGGTAGAATCCATTTCTCTTTCTAATCCTTATTATGAGTAGAATTTATTTTAATGTTGTTTCTTTCTTTTTGCAGTTCTTTGTGTTCCCGGTTAAATGGCGGATAGCGGTACTCCGTGACTCTCAAGTTGGTTTGTTTTTCAGTTTCCCATAATAACTGATTTATTCCCCTTTTAAAATGGATGTCATTCTCTCAAATCTAAGAAAACATTTTCCTTCTCTCCCTCTAAATGCTCTAACAAAAGTCTATGAAGCTAGGTGTGAAAGATTGAGATTGTTAATGTATAAGGGCATCCCAGAAGATATACGCTGGATAATCGAAGCAAAGGTTCGTTTAGGCGGTGAATCTTCAGATTCATTTGTCCCATACATGCCTGGTCTCGGTAAAAGTTCATTTTCAAAAAGGAGAAGAGCAAAAAGAATGAAAGTTTGTTACAAGTGTGCACGATGGAATTGCAACACGCGATGTCACTCTTTGGGGACGGTTTCCGTAAACAGAGAAGATAAAATATTTTTCATTAAGAATGGACTGAGTAAAGAGTCATTAGATAATATCTTATTGACTCTTGAGACGCATTCTTGTGGCATTGTGCAGCGTGAACTTCTTAGTTTGTGGAATCTCTTCAAGGACGAGCAAGAGCGTTACAGTCTTGGGAATCTAACTCAAAAAGACTCTGTTTGCCAATTTATAAGAAAAATGGATGGGAAGCTTATCCTCGACTCATAGAAGGCATTTAAGCCGTTTCTGGACGTGAAACCAGAGGAAGATGTGAGCCACAATCACAACAAATGTATATATTATCTTGTACATTTTTCAAAATTAAAAAAAAAAAAAAAAAAGAAAAAAAAGAAATGAAGAAAAAAAAAAAAAAAATGAAATAAATTAAATAAAATAAAAAAAAAAGGTGAAACTTCGGTTGTACTTGGTCTTTAATTAGATTAGGAGCCCTGCCGGTGGAGTGGCGGACACATGTCATTGACTCGGGTGGACCTTCGCACGCCGGTCGGTAAATAAGGTTCATGTACCATGCTCTGTAGAGAGCCGCGCAAGCATTCCCATGTTTTAACCAAAGGCTCTGCTTGCTGACGGACAGAAAGAAGCGTCTCATGTTTGCATTCTCGCGTGACAATGCCTTTGAGCTGGATCCTGTGATTTAATGCCATGGGCTCTTCAGCGACCTCTCACTGGCTGTGGTCGTTGGTGGTAGTCATGTCGATTTACGCACTTTAATTAGTGACGTCGTAGCTCAATCCAAAATATCCCACAAGCGGAGGGAGAAGAATGCCCAGATTGGTGAGCCGTCTTGGTATTCTTTGCACTCATGACGCGCAGTATAAAGATCTGCCATGAAACCTATACATAAAGGTATGTAATCATTTATTATTATTATTTTATCTTTGTATGATTTTGTTGAATTTTGATTTTGGACAGACGATCCTTTGGATGGGATCCTTCGGGGGTTTCTAGACTTCTTTACCCTGATGGTTTTCTTGAAGTCAAAAAAAAAAAACAAAAACAAAAACAAAAACAAAAAAAACAAAAAAAAACAAAAAAAATTATTATTATTTTTTCTTTCAAACTTTTCTGACACCAGCCAACCTACCTGTATAGGAGCTATTATTACTTTTTCTTTTCTCTTCCCTATTTAAATACTTCATTTTCTTCACTTTCCTGCAACTCATAATCATTCAAAGAGAGTGTGAGTGTAGAAATGGAGGGAGCTTCTTCTTCTGTTTGTAGATTTGTCACTATCTGTGTATTTTGTGGGACAAGTTATGGGAAGAGTTTAGAGTTTGTAAATGCAGCAAGCACTGTTGGTAGAACACTTGCTGTGAGGAACATTCGTGTAGTATATGGGAGAGGTTGCCTTGGGTTAATGGGAGTTGTATCACTTTCTGCATTTATAAGAGGTGGTCAAGTTTTAGGTGTCATTCCTGAACCTTTAACTCGAAGGAACATCGTTGGAAAGACAATTGGACTGGAAATTCAAGTATCCTCTATGCATGGACGAATGAAGACAATGCTTGAAAACTCTGATGCATTCATTGCCTTACCTGGTGGTTTTGGTACTTTGGAAGAAGTCTTTCAAATTGTCTCTTGGGCCCAACTGAACATCCACCATAAACCCATAGGTTTGTTGAATGTTAATAATTTTTTTGATAATTTGTTATCTTTTGTTGACCATGCTGTGGAACAGAAATTTTTCACACCTTCTGCAAGACGATTCCTTATCTCTGCTTCTACTGTTGATGAGTTGATTGATAAATTAGAAGCTTTTGTTTATGAACCTGATCCAGTAACAGTTCAGATAGATTGGTCCGAAAGAAGTGGTGAAGAAAGTGGTGAAGGAAGCAAAATGAAAAGAAAGCCAGCCAAGACACTCCAACTATTTAAATAATTACCAGCTTTGGTTTTATTTATCGTACTTTGTTTCTGTTTAAATTTGTGTGAGGTTTTTCTTTTCAGTAATTGCAGCAACAGGTAATATATTCTATCCTTTACCTATCTATGTTTTGACATTGAGGACAATGTTGTGATCTGGTTGGGGGGAAGGATGGTTGTGAAAAAAAAACAAAAAAAAATTAATTAGGAAGTGTTTGTTAATATGTTTGTTGTGTTAGAAAAAAAAATCAAAAAAAAAGTGTGTTTGTTAATATGTTTGTTGTGTTTGTCATCAACAGTAATTAGGGATGGCAGAGTAAGGAGTAAATTATTTACTCTTGAGACGCATCAAAAATTGGTGGCAGAGTAAGGATTAATTAGGTAGTAACTAATTTGTGTGGAAGTAGCAATTCAAATTCAGGAAAATTTGCATGATTGAGTTAATTGTCTTCTTTCTTAAAAATCACATGTTTGGTTATGAATGTTGAATTGGTGGACTGAGATTGATAGAATTATGCCTTGTGAGATTTTGAGCCTATTAATGAATGGATTGAACATTTGTACCATTCTTTTCTTTCTTGTGTGAATTTCACTCATGGAATTGTTGCTCTAGAACTTGCTTTGATTCTTTTTGAGACTACATTTTCATATGCATACATAAATATGATTGAGGCATTTTTCTTGAAATAGCTACTTTAATCAAATAGTCAGCCTTGTTTAGCAAAGATGTTGTCTCAATATGATATCAAGCACTCTTATGACTTCTTGGAAATTCTCTCGATTCTGCCAACATAAAGCATTAGAAATGATCTATTTCCCTTGCTTAACCCCTTTGAGCTTATTTGACTATTCTTTGTTTCGAACTCATTATGTGCCTTAAATGAAAAACCATGTTCTTACTTGACCTTAGGGAATAAGAGAACATTAGTTTTGTCATTCGATGAGTTCTTGAACAAGTGTGGGGGTGTGTGTGCAGAATGGTTAAAAAAATGTATATATGATGTTCTTTTTGTAAAAAAAAAATCAAAAAAAGAAATAAAAAAAATCAATCAAAAAAATGTAAAAAGAAGAGGGTCAACAAGGTAATAAAGGAAATGAAAAGAATATGTAAAGGGAATTTGTATTAGGTGGAGTTGGGATGAACTTTCATACTTGTTAATTGAACTCAGCTCTCATGTTCTTTTATTCTCTGGTGTTTAACTTGTCATATTCATATTACCTCCTCCTTTACCTTGACCCCATTACAACCTTGAATAAAGTCCTCATGATTTATGTGTGCATGTGTTCTGAGTAGTGGAGAAGTAGAAGATAAGCAAGCTTATGGTAGTACAATTTTCATGGGTTGAATTGAGTGAAATACCTACCTTTTAAACACTTGAGGGATTGTAATTTGTATTAGGTGGAGTTGGGATGAACTTTCATGCTTGTTAATTGAACTCAGCTCTCATGTTCTTTTATTCTCTGGTGTTTAACTTGTCATATTCATATTACCTCCTCCTTTACCTTGACCCCATTACAACCTTGAATAAAGTCCTCATGATTTGTGTGTGCATGTGTTCTGAGTAGTGGAGAAGTAGAAGATAAGCAAGCTTATGCTAGTGCAATTTTCATGGGTTGAATTGAGTGAAATACTTACCTTTTAAACACTTGAGGGATTGAGAGTGAATTTTGTGAAAATCCATCATTCTTGACTCATGCTTTTCAATTGAAATATCCTTGCTTATTGATTTAAGATGTGAAGATATATTACTGTGAACACCCAATTTTGACCGGACTAAAAAAAAAAGTAAAAATAAAATAAAATAATAAAAAAAAAAACAAAAAAATAAAATAAAAGAAAAAATAAAAAAATAGTCACATGTCTTACATACATTTTTTTTTTTACTTTGGATTTCATGGGGGATGGGGGACTCAATATAAAAAAAAAGAGGGGGAGTGATTGACGCAAAAAAAAAAGAGAAGAAAAGGTCAGCAGAAAAAAATAAAAAAAGAGGGAATTTTGATACAAAAAAAGAGGATTTTAGGGAGATTTGTTGGGAGAAGATAAAAATTTGAAGGAAAATGCCAACCTCCCAGACGGTGAGCAATCATCACACCCCATCATCACATAACCCACTCACTGCACACACGCAACCTCTTTCGCGTAATTTCTGCTGCAGCACCCACTCACGTTCTGATCCCATTTCTTTTCACACCTCTCTCCACAAAAACCCCTCACCCACTCACATTGAAGAGGGGGCTGGCACAGGTTTTTCTGCTCAAAAAACCTCACCTTCCATCCAACTTCATCTGCTGGAACCTGACACGACACCCTTCATTAGCCCCAAAAGCACATTCCATTTGGTTACAACCTTGATCACCATAAACCTCCAAACCAGCAGCAACATCTCGGCCATCCCAACACCCTTCATCAACACCAACACTTTCATCTCCATTCTCAATACTCCACCCCTCGTCACCTACGTACCAGCAACCACCATCGCCATTATTAGCCTTCTACCCCATCACCTTCTTCCACCGTCTAACGGCAAAGGGAAGAGTCACACCAAGAACCTTCCATTTCACCATCCTTCATCATATCCCATCTTCAGCCAAGGAAAGGAGATTGATGATGTTGGGTTGATCCCTGGTGGTAGCTGGGAAAAGAGAAAAAAAAAGCAAGAATCTGGGGAGGCTTTCTTGGGAACGAAAGGGATTTTTGATTCTTTTTGAGTTAAGTGTGTTATTGGTAGCACAGAAGAGGTAAGCCCTTTTTCATCACTATCCTTGCACTGTTGTAAGTAAAAATGTAATGTTCAAATGCATGCTTGGATACTGGCTGGTTAGTTATGTTGTCCATCTTCTTTTCTTTTTCTTTTTAACCATGAGCACCATACGCACACTGGCACTCCTCCCCTTCTGCATCACATTTCTCAAACCACCAAAGAATTCATCTTCACCTCCAGAAAACCGTCGAACCACACCATTGGACCCTCAACCCACTTCACAAAATACCATCATTCCCTCTACCGACTGTCGAACTACATCAGTGACCTTCACCTCACTCGACCGTCGAACCGCACCATTGTGACCCTCAACCAACTTCACAGAATTCACCTTCACCTCACTCGACCATCGAACCACACCACCTACTACCCCCTCACCGACAACCCATCCAAACCTTCACACCATCAACCAAACTCCATCACATCCGACTGTCGGATCCCAAAAACTGTGACTCCACCATCTTCATCAATTGCAACCGATCGTCGAATCCATTACCCCTTCCCAACCGACCGTCGAATCCATCCCATCCTTACCCCCAACCGACTGTCAAACCCCAAAACAGAATCACCCCTTTCCAACCGACCGTCGAATCCATCTCATCCTCACCTCCAACCGACCATTTCGAACTCCAAAACAGAATCACCCAATCTCTTTAAACCGACCGTCGAACCGAAGAAGCCAGCCACCCTCTCTCTAATCTGATCGTAAACGAGGTCCTTACTGTTGTATCTTTTAATTTCGGGTTATCTGTTTCTTTGTTTTCTTTTTACATTTTCTTGTTCTTTTTTATTTCATGTATCATCAGTTTGTTGGGCTAGATTTTGGGAGTTAAAAGTGATAAAAATAGCAAATAAAGAAAATAAAAAAATAAAAAAAAAATAAAAAAATCTTTTAATCCATGCAATGACCAATGATGATGATTGAATAGTGAATGCTATCTTCATTATCTTTTGGATCATAAGGGTTTATTGAGTAGCTAGTCTTACTTGAATCTGTGCAAAAAAAAATGAATTCACTTTCAAATAAAATCTTTTTTTAAATAAAATCAACCAACCCACACTTATTTTATAAAGAACTACATAACTTTGAGTTCCCCATTGCACCAGGAGATACGTAGGAGCAGAATTTCATTTCTGTCAAACCCAAATTAAATTTTCATAATTTTGTGGTTTCGCTTTTGTAAATAGTTATAATGCTTTTGTAAAAAGGGGTAAAATAAATATTTCAAAGGATTATTAAGAATTTGCACAATTAATCCAAGGTACCGTCTTAGGACGGGTGCGTTAGGGGTGCAGTGGGATTAAGTTTCCACCCTTCCCTAAGCATAACCGACTCCCGAATCCGATCTGGTTCCAAAGACCATTTCCAAATAAAAGGTTTTCCAATTTTTCCTAAGTTGAAAATAAAATTGGTGGCGACTCCATTTTCCTATTTCCATATTTTAAAATCCTTCGAGTTGCTATTTCCCGCCGCGATCCCCGGTCGCGACAGATGGCGACTCCGCTGGGGATATTTGGAGAGTCAAGCCTGTTGTGGTTACTTGTGCAAATTGTTAATAATATTTTTTTTATTTATTTTACCCTTTTTATCCCTGTTTTTGTTTTCTTTTTGTTTGTAAATGGATTTCATTTATTTCGTTCTGTGTAAATATCTGATAGCGTTATTCCTGTGTTTGTTTTGACATGATATACTTGTAAATATTTTGTATATAATTGCTTGAAACCCTAAGATAGATGATTCTTTGCACTCTTTTGTATATATGTTTTTGCAGGTTGGGGGGTAGCTTCTTTTTAAATTTTTGTACAGGTTTGTATGCTCCCTCACACGCATCACCATCACTTACCTCACACACTTTTTGGGCTCTATACCCGAGTCTGTGCGAACCCGAGGAGTAGGAGGGGTCTCGGCTTTTGTTATTGAGGGGCTTTATGCTCACTTGACATTTGTTGAGACACCACTCAGATTGTTACTAATATCATGAATTAAACATATTGAGAGGGTTTATCCCTACTTGTGATTAATTCGTGATTTGGATCCTTGTCTTTCGAGATAAGGGCAATCTGGGAACCATGACTTTTAGAAGTTTTGACCGTCCTGAAAAATCTTGCACTGATAGATTAAACATAGTGACTGTCAAATCTTAAGTTCCACTTGACTAGGGCACAAAAGGGAGCGTACTTTTTCTTCTTTATTTATCTGTTTCTCATATCATTCATTCATTCTTGCAAAAAAAAAAAAGAGAAAAAAGAAAAAAAGGAAGAAGAAAAAATCAAAAAAGAAGAGAAAAAAAAAGCTATTCATTGCTTGCGTTTTCATAACATTCTAAAAAAAAAAAAACTTGCATTTTCATGACATTGCATTTCAAAAAATCATCATGTGTTTTCATGGCATCCTTGACTTAAAAAAAAATCATGCATCTTCATAACATCCCTAGCATTAAAAGAAAAAAAAAAAAAAAACTTGCATTTTCATGGCATTGCATTTCAAAAAAAATCATCATGCATTTTCACGGCATCCTTGACATAAAATAAAATAATAAAAAATAAAAAAAATGCATCTTCATAGCATCCCTAGCATTCAAAAAGAAAAAAAAAAGCATCTTGCATTTTCATGACATTGCATTTTTCTTAAAAAAAAAAAAAGACGGGAAGAAAAATAAAAAAAAATGTGTTTTCAAAGTTCATTCATTTTGTGCATCTCATGCATTTCATCCTATTCTTTGTTAAATGCTATTTTGTTTTAATAAATCATCTTGCATTTTCATGACATAGCATAAAAAAAAAAGAGAAAAGAAAAAATGAAAAAGTGTTTTCAAAGTTCATTCATTTTGTGCATCTCATGCATTTCATCCTGTTCTTTGTTAAATGTTATTTTGTTTTAATAAGTCAATTTGGTTTGAACCAGAGAGCCTAGGAAGGAAGAGACCAATCAAATCCACATTCACAAGCCTAGATCTCGGACTAGAATGGCTGCTGATAACCCTGAGGATGAAGGAAGAAATCTGAGTATGCAAGTAGATGAGATGAAAGAGATGATTATTGAAATGGCAAAATCTCAGAGAAGAATGGAGGAAATGTTGTTGGCCATGAGGGAGACTATCAACTTGATTGGGGCTACTGGAAGTACAGGAGTGACTGGGACACATCCGCACCTGCCAACTATCACTTCCATAAGGACAAACCCTGAGATCACCACTGAGATTCCTGTTGAGGGAAGAACCTCGAACACTGCGCCGCTAGTGCTTCCTATCGGAGAAGGGTGTCGTTTTTCAGAGGATACTCGAAATGAGGTCCACGGTAATGTCGGATTCATGGGGGAGCAACCACCATATAACCCTAACCTTCACTTTCCATACCAAACACCTACTCCTACATTTCCTTATTACCCCTCCCACCAATTTGTTCCGACCACAAATAGCACCCCAACTCCACGATTCCAAACCAACAATGGCCCCATGCCATCACCACATGTACCAACTCGCCCATCTCATATCCGACATCCACCTGTACCTCCACAAAGTTACTCAAACCTCCAACAGTCTCAACCAAATTGCCGAAATCGAGGTCGCTTCCATCCTCAAAACCTACCTCATTTCCCAAGATTACCCATGTCAAACGCAGACTTATTCCAAAGGTCAGTTTGATGCTCACCTCATGTCCGGGAATCCTGTACGTTCTTTAGAGCCACCATTCCCAACATGGTATAACCCAAGTTTGACTTGCAAATATCACAGGGACATCCCAGGGCACTCAATTGAATATTGTGAATCTTTTAAGATTGCGAAGGAAGCTAATAGCTTATGGGAAGTTTGACATTCAAGAAATAGCTCTACCTAGTGTTGTCAACAACCCAATTCTTGATGAGGTAAATGCATGGGAGATGGAAGGATCACCCATAGGAAAGGACGAAAGCTTGCATGCACCAATGACCAAGTAGTCGAAGAAATCAAGAAAGCGAGTTGTAATATCACTACACCAAATTTCGCAACTATGAAAGAAGAGAAGAAGCAGAATGAAGAATCAAGTGGTGTTGAAGGTTGTTGGGATTTTAAGGTGCGAAGCAAAGAATTACTCGCTTCAAGGGTAATACAAGCTGGGCAAGATGTAGATTCCTCTCGAAGAGGTCAATGTGGAGTTGGAGGAAATGGTGAGGAGCATAACTCGGGAAAAGAAAATGATGCAAAGACATTCCTCATCGAGAGAAATACTCCCGCACTTTTGATCAAGATAATCGTCTCTGAAGAAGTCACCCATCCTCTAGCAATTTGAAACCTCTGAACAATGGGAGATCTGAGGATTTGATTGAAGTGGTTGCCATAAAAAAAATCAATGATGATGAACTTATGTTAACTTTCTTGAAGCATTGATGTAATAAATTCGCATGAATATCTTGTTTCCTTTCATTTTCAGTGTCTTTCTTGATATTGACTTCTCTTTCACTTCTTCAAAGTGTCTTCCTCGTATTTGGGGGCCCATCAGACTCCAATTCTTGATAATTCTCAGTTTAGTAGATGTCAATAAAGTTCACGTGTGCAAGTATCCTTTGCCCAAAAAAAAAAACAAAAAAAAAGAAAATAACAAAAAAGAATGAGTAAAAAAAAAAGAGAAAGATAAAATGGAGCAAAGAAATAATCACTTGGTGTTTATTATCCTTTTTGTCTCTGAATTAAATTTTTTTGAAAATGAGCAATCAAGATTTGAAATGAAGATTGGCCATGTTTCTCTATCCTTCATGAGATTCCATCTTTTCATTATCTCTCGTTGTCCTTTTGAGCTTGAAAATTTCTTCAGTAAACCCTCGACAAGGATCACCCCTACACTAGGGGATGACACAAAGTAAAGGTTGATTGTCATGATGGTTATTTTGAAGCATAGAAAGAAAAAAACAAAAAAAAAACCAAAAAGGAGATATGAAAAAGAAGAAAAAAATGAGATGAAATAAGTTATGACAAGGGCGAATGAAAGAAAGTGAAAAGAAAAAGAAAGAAATGGAGAGCGGTAAGAGAAAAGTGTGCTTGAAAGTACAAAGGCAATTGACAAGGTTTAACTTTGAACAAGGATCCTTGGTCCCATTCAAACCCTTAAATAATTGTTTGAGTCTTATATCTTTCTTTCATAGCCCCTACCCTTGGCCATGTTACAAGCCTCAAAAAGTCCATTCTGATCAAGGAAGGATTGTTGTCATTTTCATTAATTTTAATTTTGAGACAAATGTTATGCTCATCTAAGTACCTAATTCATTGCTCTAAAAAAAAAATTTCAAAAAAAAAATAAAAAAAGAGAGAGAAAGAAAAAGAGAGACTTACACCTGGAGCATGTTTCTCCTTAGTTCAATTTGACCTATATCGAGACAAATCTTTTGGGTCACTAGGGCGAGTTTCTGCCCTATTCAGTCCTAGACTGGGGCAAATTGAGGCAAATTTCTCTTGGTTCAATTTGCCCCAAATTGGTGTAGCTTCGTGATTCACACTGGGGCAATTTTTGTTCACAAATGACATACTTTGAGCCAAATTCCTTTGATACCCTACATGAGGGCAAATTTTTGTATATACCTGATGAAAAAATGGTCATGGTGTCTAGTTGTCGAGTCAAGATCAATCACGTCCATACTGGAGTAAAAAAAAAGAATCTTTTGACTTTCTTGCTATTCTACTTCTTGTGTCTTTACCCTTTGTAAATAATATCATTTTCCGTAGTCAAGCTTCCAAGAACAATCTGGAAGTTGTTTGCTTCTTTTCTGTTGTACTTTTTGAGTTCATGAGTGTCAGTTATGTAATGTTTCAGGTAAGGTGAACATGAGTACAATACTATGATTTGACCATCTAATGGTAATCTCCTAATGAGCAATTCAGATTGAAGAGATCTTGGAGAGTCCCATTTGATGGAAGAGGAGGCACCCGAGCAAACAAAAAAAAAAAGAAAAAAAAAAGGAGAAGAAGGAGGAAAAGCTCGTTAGTTTGAAAACCCGAAAGGGCGGCCTAAGCAAAAGTTAGAGCAAAAAGAAAAAAAATGGAAAAGAGCCCGTTAGTCTGAAAACCCGAAAGGTCGGTCTAAGCAAAAGTTAGGACAAATAAATAGGCAAAATCTCAAGGAAAGTTGATTTGAAACACCTTGAAGGGTGCACCCAAACTGGGGCAATTTTGAATTGCGTTTGATTAGCTACACAGGGGCAATTTTGTTTGTATTCAGTTGACCATACTGGAGCAAGATTTTTGAAGGATTAAAGAGATAAGTGTTGAAGGAAGTAGCAACAGAGACAGTGATTGAGTTCAAACAGTTACAGGGAATCAACTAGATGAGGGATAAAGCGAAATGCTGGAGTAAAATTTTCTCTCAAGGAATCAGTCAAGCAATGGTTCATCTCATTTCTCAAAAGGAGAGCTGAGAGCGAAAAACAAAGAAAAAAAAAGAAAGAAAGGAGAAGAAGAAGGAAAGAACCGAAGGGTCTAAGGAAAAAAAGCATGTGAACAAGGTTTGATTGGTCAAAGCTTTCCAAAGTCGTCCTTGGTTCAAATGCTTTTCAAATAAAATTTAGAAAATAAGAAAAAAAAAAAAAAAAAAAAAAAAAAGAGAAAGAGAAAAAAAAAGAGAGAAAAACAAAAAAGAAAAAAGAGAGAAAAAAGCAAAGGAAAAACAAAGAAAAGAAAATGAAAAAAATGAAAAAAAGAAGAAAAAAATCTTTTTGATCAAGATGCTTATTCCATTGTCTTTTAAATTTCGGGACGCAGTTGCCCATTGTCATTTAAATTTTGGGACGCAGTTGCCCATTATCTTTTAAATTTCGGGACGCAGTTGCCCATTGTCATTTAAATTTCGGGCCGCAGTTGCCCATTGTCATTTAACTTTCGAGCCGCAGTTGCCCATTATCATTTAACTTTCGGGCCGCAGTTGCCCATTGTCATTTAAATTCAGGGACGCAGTTGCCCATTGTCATTTAAATTTCGGGACGCAGTTGCCCATTATCATTTAACTTTCGGGCCGCAGTTGCCCATTGTCATTTAAATTCAGGGACACAGTTGCCCATTGTCATTTAAATTTCGGGACGCAGTTGCCCATTATCATTTAACTTTCGGGCCACAGTTGCCCATTGTCATTTAAATTCAGGGACGCAGTTGCCCATTGTCATTTAAATTTCGGGACGCAGTTGCCCATTGTCATTTAAATTTCAGGACTCAGTTGCCCATTGTCATTTAAATTTCAGGGACTCAGTTGCCCATTGCCATTTAAATTCCGGGACGCAGTTGCCCATTGTCTTTTAAATTTCGGGACGCAGTTGCCCATTGTCTTTTAAATTTCGGGACGCAGTTGCCCATTGCCTTTTAAATTCAGGGACTTAGTTGCCCATTGCCTTTTAAATTTCGGGACTCAGTTGCCCATTGTCGTTTTTAGTTTCTGTTGAGCGCATCGGCTCCATGCATTCCATGCATTTTAAATTTCTGTCAATTCATTTGAGCGCATCGGCTCCATGCATTTTAAATTCTGTTGAGCGCATCGGCTCCATGCATTCCATGCATTTTAAATTTCTGTCAATTCTATGCATTTTAAATTCTGTCGAGCGCATCGACTCCATGCATTTTAATTTTCTGTCAATTCTTTTGAGCGCATCGGCTCCATGCATTTTAAATTCTATTGAGCGCATCGGCTTCATGCATTTTAATTTCTGTCAATTCTTTGAGCGCATCGGTTCCATACATTTTAAATTTTGTCGAGCACATTGGCTCCATGCATTTTATTTTCTGTAGAGCGCATCGGCTCTATGCACTTTAACTTTTGGTCATTTCTTTTTCTGTTAATTCTTTTGAGCGCATCAGTTCCATGAATTTTAATTCTTGAGCGTTTTGACGCTTTGCATGTTATTTCTCGCATTTGTTTTACATCTTGTGCTTTGCCGGACAAAATTGGAGTTCATGTCTTTACTGTTCCTTACGACGATAATAAGACCACAATTTTCTTATTATCTAATAAGAAACAAGTAAAGAGAAAGCAATCATGAACACCCAATTTTGACCTGGACTAAAAAAAAAAAAAAGTAAAAAAATAAAAATAAAATAATAAAAAAAACAAACAAAAAAATAAAATAAAATAATAAATAAAAAAATAGTCACATGCTGCACATACGTTTTTTTTTTTACTTTGGATTTCATGGGGGATGGGGACTCAATATAAAAAAAAAGAGGGGGAGTGATTGACGCAAAAAAAAAAAGAAAGAAAAGGTCAAATGAGAAAAAAAAAAAAAGAAGGAATTTTGATACAAAAAAGGAGGATTTTAGGGAGATTTGTTGGGAGAAGATAAAAATTTGAAGGAAAATGCCAACCTCCCAGACGGTGAGCAATCATCACACCCCATCATCACGTAACCCACTCACTGCACACACGCAACCTCTTTCGCGTAATTTCTGCTGCAGCACCCACTCACGTTCTGATCCCATTTCTTTTCACACCTCTCTCCACAAAAACCCCTCACCCATTCACATTGAAGAGAGGGCTGGCACAGGTTTTTCTGCTCAAAAAACCTCACCTTCCATCCAACTTCATCTGCTGGAACCTGACACGACACCCTTCATTAGCCCCAAAAGCACATTCCATTTGGTTACAACCTTGATCACCATAAACCTCCAAACCAGCAGCAACATCTCGACCATCCCAACACCCTTCATCAACACCAACACTTTCATCTCCATTCTCAATACTCCACCCCTCGTCACCTACGTACCAAAGAACCACCATCGCCATTATTAGCCTTCTACCCCATCACCTTCTTCCACCGTCTAACTAAGCAAAGGAAGAGTCACACCAAGAACCTTCCATTTCACCATCCTTCATCATATCCCATCTTCAGCCAAGGAAAGGAGATTGATGATGTTGGGTTGATCCCTGGTGGTAGCTGGGAAAAGAGAAAAAAAAAAAGCAAGAATACTGGGGAGGCTGCTGGGAACGAAAGAGATTTTTGATTCTTTTTGAGTTAAGTGTGTTATTGGTAGCACAGAAGAGGTAAGCCCTTTTTCATCACTATCCTTGCACTGTTGTGAGTAAAAATGTAATGTTCAAATGCATGCTTGGATACTGGTTGGTTAGTTATGTTGTCCATCTTCTTTTCTTTTTCTTTTTAACCATGAGCACCATACGCACACTGGCACTCCTCCCCTTCTGCATCACATTTCTCAAACCACCAAAGAATTCATCTTCACCTCCAGAAAACCGTCGAACCACACCATTGGACTCTCAACCCACTTCACAAAATACCATCATTCCCTCTACCGACTGTCGAACTACATTAGTGACCTTCACCTCACTCGACCGTCGAACCGCACCATTAGTGACCCTCAACCAACTTCACGAAATTCACCTTCACCTCACTCGACCGTCGAACCACACCCGCCTACTACCCCTCACCGACAACCCATCCAAACCTTCACACCATCAACCAAACTCCATCACATCCGACCGTCGGATCCCAAAAACGTGACTCCACCATCTTCATCATCAATTGCAACCGTCGACCGTCGAATCCATTACCCCTTCCTAACCGACCGTCGAATCCATCCCATCCTTACCCCCAACCGACTGTCAAACCCCAAAACAGAATCACCCCTTTCCAACCGACCGTCGAATCCATCCCATCCTCACCTCCAACCGACTGTCGAACTCCAAAACAGAATCACCCAATCTCTTTAAACCGACCGTCGAACCGAAGAAGCCAGCCACCCTCTCCTGCTAATCTGATCGTAAACGAGGTCCTTACTATTGTATCTTTTAATTTCGGGTTATCTGTTTCTTTGTTTTCTTTTTACATTTTCTTGTTCTTTTTTATTTCATGTATCATCAGTTTGTTGGGCTAGATTTTGGGAGTTAAAAGTGATAAAAATAGCAAATAAAGAAAATAAAAAAATAATAAAGAAAATAAAAAAATCTTTTAATCCATGCAATGACCAATGATGATGATTGAATAGTGAATGCTATCTTCATTATCTTTTGGATCATAAGGGTTTATTGAGTAGCCTAGTGCTAACTTGAATCTTGTGCAAAAAAAATGGATCCACTTTCAAATAAAATCTTTTTTTAAATAAAATCAACCAACTCACACTTATTTTATAAAGAACTACGTAACTTTGAGTTCTCCATTGCACCAGGGGATACGAAGGAGCAGAATTTCATTTCTGTCAAGCCCAAATTAAATTTTCATAATTTTGTGGTTTCACTTTTGTAAATAGTTATAATGCTTTTGTAAAAAGGGGTAAAATAAATATTTCAAAGGATTATTAAGAATTTGTACAATTAATCCAAGGTACCGTCTTAGGACGGGTGCGTTAGGGGTGCAGTAGGATTAAGTTTCCACCTTTTCCTAAGCATAACCGACTCCCGAATCCGATCTGGTTCCAAAGACCATTTCCAAATAAAAGGTTTTCCAATTTTTCCTAAGTTGAAAATAAAATTGGTGGTAACTCCATTTTCCTATTTCCATATTTTAAAATCCTTCGAGTTGCTATTTCCCGCCGCGATCCCCGGTCGCGACAATTACCTCATGAATGTTTTGATTACTTGAATGATTGATTACTCTTCAATTTTTAAATATTATTAGAAATTGAGTCTTTTAGAGTGTTTAGCTTTTGAGTATGTTTCGTTTTATTTTTTAGTTTAGGTCTTGTGTTTTGCCCAGGAGTGCAAAAAACTAAGTATAGGGAAATTTGATGATCACATATTTGATACATTAATAAGCCTTCATTTTTAGTCATTTACACTCTCTATGTACTTAATTGATTGAGTTTTATTATGTTTTGTAAATTTGGACTCAAATTAGACTTAATTGAATTTTTTAGCATAATTTACATCTTACACTGTTTCTGTACTTTAGTCATATCTTGGGTTGTAGGTGATCTTTGGAGGTGATTCTAGTGGAATTTGAAAGATAAGAGAGAGCTCTATAACTTTCATGAAGACCTCAAAGGCCCAATCACACGAGTAGATAACTCAAATTGAGATTGAAGCAAGAACTAGAGTCCTGTTCCTGACAGCTTGACCTACGATATCTTGTTCATCACACTTTTTGGGCTAGAGGTTGTCAAATGGGCCGAAATTTGGATGTTGAATAGTTAAGATCCATATCTACAACTTTCATGTTGAACACTTTTCCAGAATCAGACTCCTTGAAGGTGATATTGGGCTTGGAAGTCAGAACAGAGGAGTTGTGACTAGGCCTGGGTAGTGTGTAGTAATTTGAACGTATTTGGAGTTGTAGAAATGATATTGGACTCAAACTAAAGCCATTTGAAAGCTAAGATCCAGGCCTACAACTTTTATGAAGACCACTTGGTTGAAAAATGACGAATGCAATGACTTCAGAGCTGCATGATTTTGGACACAAGGAATCTTCATAATTTCCCACTCACCTAAAGTCATTTGGCATTTTCCACTCATTTTTCACTCATCCACCCACTAATGACTCACGCCCCTTGTCATTTTGTATCTCTAATCTTCTATAAAAGGGGGCATTGGTAGATCATTTCGTAAATTAGGTTTTAGGTACCAAAATAATGCTAGTTTGTTACTAGGTTTTCTTGTAGTAATTTTCCTTTGTTTTAAATTAAAGTCATGTTCTTCTTCTTCTCTCTTTTTTTCTTCTTATCTATGAGTAACTAAGTTTCATTTTACTTGGGTGAAAGGGTGAAGCTCTTGGTAATAAAGTAAGGTTAGATTTATTCTTCTCTTGTACTTAAATGATTTATATTTTCTAGTAACCATTATACGTATTATATTTTGTTTCTTATAATTTAGAAACCATCTTTGTAAAGAGGAGTTCTTGATTTGTTGTAGATAAAATATTGGCACAATGAATGCTTTAACCCATTTATAAGTGGTGGTAATATTTTTAGGAAACATAATATAATTACGTATATTATTTTAAATGGACTTTTAATGTTGTATTTTCCGATTGGAACCTCCATGTTGCGAGGATTCTAATTGAGTTATAAAAGAAATTAATCTTACCTTTACTTTATTTACCAAGAGTGGATCTTTTAACCCAAGTAAATAATTTTTATCATAGTAACAAAATATTTACTTCACCTTAATTAATCTTCAACAATTCCCTGTGGATCGACCTCGGACTCCCGAGAAATTTATTACTTGAGACAACCTGCACTTGGGTTCGCAAAGCAACAATTAATCCCGCATCAAGTTTGTAGACTTGTTTGAAACTAAAAATTGTACATCAAAATACCATAAACAAAGTTCAATTGCTACTACTTGAGTCTGAATCATATAACTCCTCATCTTCATCTATGAAGTCATTATTTTCATCTTCTTTGTTGTCATCAATGAATTGGTCAACAAACAGAACATCATTTGGATTATGTATTTCATTTATGGCTACTTCTTCCATTGGGACACTTGCATCAAACAAGGAAATCACTCCATCATCTGTGATGATATTGTGTGTTCTCAAGGATCCATCATCCTGGTAGTAATCGATAGCAGCTACCTCATTCGATCCATCACATTCATCATTGAATGTCTCAGCTGTAAAGAGTCTTGCTCTAACCTTACAAGCTGCCCACCATTCCCCACTAGCTCGACCCCCGCATTGTGGGTATACCGTATAGTATACTTGTTGTGCTTGTTCAGTTAATACAAATGGCTCATTTGTGTGAAGTCTCGATTTGTGCTTGACATCAATCAATCCATATCTCTCATCAACACTGACTCCATAAATCGGGTCAAACCACTGGCACCGTAAAATGAATACTTTGTTTTGACCTAGATATGAAAATTCTAATATCTCTTCAAGAATGCCATAGTAGTCTAAGTCATTCTCACCGTATATACTTCCTCTAACGCAAACCCCACTATTCATGGTAGCTTTGTTTTGTTCATACTCCTTAGTATGAAACCTATACCCATTAACTATTAAGCCATTGTAAAAGAAATAACAGACTTGGATGGACCATAACTCATCTGTTGAATCATTCGATCCTCAATTTGACCTATATTTACCTGTGAATCATTACAAGGAGAACAAATAATTGTAACATTTAGTATTGGTATAACAAACATTATTTTTTATATGATATATATGATTATGAATGAAAGGATTCACTTGATGTTTTAGCCACCTACTGAAGTCCTTATCCCGAAGTTCTAATATTTGATCCTCAGAGATACTAGAATTTGTCTCCCTTAGCATATCCTCAAATTGTCTAATCAATAAAATAATTAATATTGAACATAATGTAATTGGAAATTTATTAAATAGCTAAGTTAGTGAGTAGACTTACTGGAGATAGGGTTCTACTTCTCTACAATTTACAAGCACATCAGTCTCAGCAATTTGAAGCTCTACATTCGTCAAGAACCTATTACGACCTCTCCCGATAAGGCGGCATGGATGCTTAAAAATAGACAAGCATTCATTAGTCATATCTTCCCCACCATCGTCGTTTCGAGGAACTTGAGTGCGCCTTGTCTGTATTTGTGGATCAAAATACATGGAAGCAAAATTGAAAATTTCTTCTAATTTATATGCTTCACAGATAGACCTTTCAACTCTTGCCTTATTTCGAACTTTCCTTTTCAAGTACAACATACATCTCTCAAATGGATACATCCATCTATATTGCACGGGTCCTCCAACCTTAGCTTCATAGGGGAGATGCACAACTAGATGTTCCATCACATCAAAAAATGCTAGTGGAAAAATTTTCTCTAACTTGCAAACTGTTTCAATAATGGAAAGCTCTGCATTCTTCATAATGGAAGTACGTATTTCAGTTGCACAAATTTGTTTAAAGAATAAGCTAAGCTCTGTTAATGCTCTCCATATAGGTTTTGGTAACATATGACGAAACGCCAGAGGAATTAACCTTTGCATAAAAACATGACAATCGTGACTTTTCATTCCATATATCTTCCCATCATCTAAATTGATGCAACGAGCAATGTTTGACGCATACCCATCAGGAAATCTCAATTGTTTTATCCATTCACACACTGTCCTCCTTTGATTGGCATTTAACACATAAGTTGCCTTCGGTTTTTTATACTTGCCATTCCCAACAATCAATTCTAAGGTGGGATGTTTACATATCATCTTCAAATCTTCTCTTGCATTTGCATTGTCTTTTGTCTTGCCCTTTATGTCCATAATAATGTTGAAGATATTCTCAAACACATTCTTCTCAACATGCATAACATCCAAATTATGTCGTATTAGATTAGTGGACCAATAAGGCAACTCCCAAAATATGCTTTTCTTCACCTAGTTGTGAAACTGACCAAAGCCACGTTGTTTTTGGTTACGTGAAATCAAGCCAAAAATGACTTCCTCAAACTGAGTCACTCTATTCAAGACATTTGTTCCACTCAATCGTTGCAGCGGAAGAAAACTTTTCACTGTTGAATTCTTCTTAAAAGAGTACCGATCACGACGGAACGGATGTTCAGGTGGCAGATATTGACGATGACAATCAAACCAGCAACACTTCCTACCATGCTTCAATACAAATGACTTACTATTCTCCATGCAGTAGGGACAAGCAAGTTTTCCATGAGTGCTCCATCCACTTAGCATTCCATAAGCTGGAAAGTCACTTATTGTCCACAACAAAGCTGCTTTCATATTAAAATTTTGCTTATTCCATGCATCAAAAGTGTTCACCCCATTGTCCCACAAAATCTTTAAGTCATCAATCAAGGGTCTAAGATAGACATCTAAACTTTTACCTGGTGACTTCGGTCCAGGAATCATAAGAGTAAGGAATATGTATTCCCGTCTCATACACATACTTGGGAAAAAAATTATAAGGTGTGACAAAAACAGGCCAGTATGAGTATGGAGTAGCTGAACCACTAAATGGATTAAAACTGTCTGTACAAAGGTCAAGTCTAACATTTCGAGTTTCTAACGCAAATGTCGAATGGATAGCGTCAAAACATTTCCAAGCCTCGGCGTCAGCTGGATGCATGATCACTAATTTATCTTGACGCACTCCATCCGCATGTCAGCGCATATATTGTGCAGTCTTTTTTGACATAAACAGACATTGGAGTCTAGGAATAATGAAAAAATATCGCAACACTGAGAATGGCACATCCTTCTGATTTTTTGAACGTCCCACCTTCGATTTGAATTGCGAGTGTCCGCATACTAAGCACACTGAGTAAACACTCTTGTCCATGTACTCTCCATAATACAACATGCAATGATTAGGACATGCATCTATCTTCTCATATCCTAATCCCAACTCATTAACCATTCTCTTGGATCTGTAATAATTTTCGGGTAACCTTTCTGACTCTGGAAGCATGCTCTTAATTATGACAATCATTCGATTATAACAACTCTCACTCATGTTGAACTCTGACTTCAGATTCAAGAGTTGACTTACAGCTGACAATTTCGTATGCTTTTGGCAACCATCCCATAAAGGTTCGTCAGCATCTCTCAACAAATCATAAAACTTTGAAGCCGACGGATTCGGATCTTCTTCCAAATCTTGAACTTCTGGATTTAATATATCACCCCCAGCATCCATAACCATATCCATGTATGGATTTCTAGTCTCCACTTCAACATCATGGACAATGGAAGCTGAACCACTATCTCCCCATCTGTCCTCACCATGAATGGTCTAATTTACATAACCCTCCACAAATCCATACTTATACAGATGGTTCTCTACTGAAAATGATTCCATCCAAACATGGTTCTTACATTTTGCACATGGATAAGGAATGCGACTTAATGCATCAAAAACCATCGGGTGTCCTTTAGCAACCTTAATGAAATCATCAACTCCATTCTTGAATTCTTCACTTACAAGGCCAGTGTGATCCTTTCTTCGTAACATTCAACTTCGATCAGGTTTCATGATTGTTGAAGTTGATTTAACACATTAGTACTATTATTTCCAAAATCCTCATCTCTCTTAACATGGTGTGGCCCTATCCCATTCGAGAAGATACTTTTTCAGCACTTGATGAAATAGTACTCACAAAAATCACACATCGTATACTTGACAAAATTTGGGCAGCATTTCCCATTGGTCTCCAAGTGCACGACTAGAAAGTGGTGACAACTACCACGATCAAGTGTGCACCCAGAGAACAAAAGGAAATGTTACATAATAAAATTTCATCAAGTATATGATATGAGAATTAAGGAGTAACTATAATCAAGTAAAGGAAAAGTTTCTTCCCAAACTGTCCAACTTGGACAATTCAAGATTCAATACAATGAGCAGTACCTTCAAAAAGTACATGTGCTCACTAATATTGAATCTCAAACGGGAAACTAAGGTTTCGCTCACCAAAACGATTATATTTGATAAAGAATGCTACAAAAAATAAACTATCAACTATCAAAAGTAACATGTTTAGCATTTTTCAATGGTCTGATGGTTACATCAGATTTTAATGATTTCAACAAATGAAAAGAAACTATTGAGTATAAGATTTCTATCAATTTGTATGATTTAATTAAAACATTTAACCACAAACAAATACCTACAAACTAGTATGTCAATAAATAATTATGGTAGAAAAAATATTAGCATAATATTCTATGAGAAATAAAAAAAACTAAAATAAAAAATTAGCATAATAGAGATGGGCTCAACAAACCTGTAATGAAGTTACACTTTGCTTAAGCTCTGATACGTATTGCAACTTCCTCACTCTTGATCTTTGAGCAGATTGTCTATTTGCCAAGATTCTGATGCAAACACGAGAATTAGAAGCAGATGAAAGCAAAAAAAAAAAATCTTACTTAGCATCGTTCATGTTTCACTTGCAACAAAATCATATAAAGGAAACCAAAAACCAAGACCAAAAAAAGATAAATATCAAAAGCTTTGTGATATATTATGATGAACATGTTATCAAGAAGAATAATTCATAAACACTAATTAATCACACATTAATAATATTGAAAATGTTGTAATTATTCAGAAATTATCCATTTGCTTTTAGAAATGAAACTTGTGGTTATGCAAATTATGTTATGGAAACGCATGCTATCAGCATCTGTAAGCCACCATTCCTTCCTGCTATAAATATAAAAATTGAACTTCATCCTGAAAACTAAGCATAATTCCCATGGTAACGAACTTGAGTACTAAGCATAATTTAAGTAAAATAATATCAACCACTCTTAACAAGAGGCTCCTATAGCTCAGTGGTAGAGCGTCAGTCTTATAAAGTAAAGGTCTCTGGTTCAATCCTGCATGGGGGCAGTTCACCCTTTCATTTTTAATCTTGCATCCAGCATCACCATATAAACTAAAAAGACCTACTAAAAAGACCTCGTGGTTTTCCAAAAATAGATTCACAGCCTTAACTTATCTTGACCTTCATTTCCTCTTCCTATTTAAGTTCACATTTCAATCAATCACTTTATATTGTAAATACCATAGTGCATTCTTTGCACATTTATTGTTTATATATATGCTTTTCGTATGATTAAAAATTCAAACTAGTGCTTCTTTGCAATTATGTTACTAAAGAAAATATTAAGTCCAACCAATTAAACTTTGTAACTATTAAACTGTGTAACTGCATATGCATTGGTAATGAAATACATAATCATTTTAAACTAAATCTTGGAACAAATAAGATATAACATTAGATATTTATAATTGATAGAATTTGGATGCTCTAACTTATCTGCCAATGTGAACTCTAAATACTTAACAAGTAGGCATATCTCAAATCCATCTCTAGTTATGTACTACAGGTCATTTAGTCATCCTGCTTTGCTGTGAAAGGACTAACAACCTGTGGAAAGAACTACCGTAACAGTCCTTGTTTGCGCAAAGCTTGTAAATTTTTGTTGTCAAAGCAGCTTCCTAATGGTGGGTGGAGAGAGAGTTATTTGTCAAGCCAAGACAAGTATAGTGGGGTATACTTATTATTTTATAGCACAATGTCTATTGTTATGAAAGGGTGCATGGTGTGGTGGAGTTCAGGCTCTTTGGTAGACAGAATGTTGTTGTCTTTCAGTTTCAGATTGCAAGGCAATGTTTCGATCATTGATGATGGTCAGAGAGTGTTTTTTCTTTCTTCCTTTTTTTTTTCTTTTCTTTTGATAGCAGAGAGAGTGTCGTGTTGATTCTAAAGTCAATGGGTCTTCTAATTAAAAATAAGGTAAACAAATTATTTGTATATTCAATTATAAACAGGGAGTTTTATTAAGTTATGGACTTTCCTCTGTACCAAAAAAAAAGTTACGTGCTTCCCAATAATTAGCTCAGCTTAACCATCATATAACAATTCACCTCAAGATGTTAACATTTGTTGTCTGTGATATGCAGATGTATTATGCTTGTTGTTGCATGAATCTGACACTTCGAATATCCTGTAAATTTTTCGGACAACGTTTGAGGTGAACTCCTGGAAATTCTAACTATTTCATTGATAAGTTAGCAGAGGTCATAAATGGTGTGGAATTAAAAAAAATCTTGATTTTTTTCTAAAGTTAAATATAATGATGGCACCACGTGTGAACTTTATGCAATATATATATATATATATATGTAAAAAAAAAAGGATATAATTTTAATGTGATACTAAGATATCTTGCGTCTAATATTTTTGTTTAGTTTTGCTAGCTAATTCACCGTTTATAGTTTTCACTCCCTTATAAGAAAAGGCAAGCATTCAATGTAAACTCTCTAGTCTCTACTGTCTTCAGTCTCCCATATTCTTTTGCATATTGATTTGTTGAATTATTATTAATCTAATAATGTAGCTGCTGGAAATTATTTCAGTTCCATTGAATGTGAAATAGCCATCCACCTCTTATGCAAATAATAGTCTGATTCTTTTCTCTCTATAGTTCATCAGTATTTTATATTATGACAGGAAGTTTTCCCTTTTTATAATAATATTTTTTTACATGTGATAGGAATAATTAGTACAAAAGATACCCCTGTATTCTACATTTCTGCTACATTGAAATTCGAAATAAAGGAAATCTTTATTACTGCACGTTATGTCTTATATACAATTTGTTGAATTTTGAAAGTAGTATTGCTACAACTAACAAGCCTAAAAAAAACATGGAACAACAGAATGCCACATACCAACAAGAGACAGATAATTTCGTTCGGATATTGCTTACTACAAGTAAGGCAGAGGATGGATTAAATCCAAGAACCCTCACATCAAGTAAAACTCATCTGAACTAAGCTAGAATTTCAAAAATCACAATGCTACTCAACCAATTATCTTCATCACAGAGAAAGTAACTGAAAATCACAATGCTACTCAACCCATTCTCTTCTTTTTCATTTTCGTTTGCCTCAAAATTTGCTCAGCAACCAAACAGAACTTATATCATTCTCTTTAAAAATTCATCTAGATTTAAACCACAGGAAAGCAAAACAAGATCCCAACGAATATCTAAAAAGAATGCAACATTAGAATAATCAAGCACTTTACCATATCTATCATCTAATCGTATCACGCTCTGATTCAAAATCCTACTCAATTCATCCAAAAGAAGCAGACATCACAGCAAAAGACACGGCAAGAGAGAGAGAGAGAGAGAATGAGAAAGCTAACCTAAACTAAATCTCCCAAACCCCCCCACTTTCACCTTCACGCGAAATCTACAGCGTTCACACTTATCATTCACACATTTCTTCAAAAATCAAACACCCAAAACTCCCCAAAACTTCTTTAACTTGTTCCCAGACATGGATTTCAACTACAATGACAAAAACAAAAAGGAATTAATAGCAGTGGAAATAGTGATAGTAATAGTAATATTACCTTAAAAAAGAGACTCGCTTCGCTAATTGTCTGAGACGAAGAAGAGAAACATGAAGAACAAAACAGGTTCCTTGAGTCAGAGCAACAAACAGCTATCTTCAGCTACAACCATCAAGTTCGAGCCATGAGAGGGAGAGAGGGATGAAGAGGTGTGCGTGGGATTACAAAATGATAGCGAATCGAGCGAGAGAGACGAGCGAGAGAGATTTGGGAGAGGGAGGGAAGGGATTTGAGAGTGACAAACATAAGAGATTTGGGAGGGTGGGAGGGAGGGATTTTAGATTTGGGAAATTTTAGTTTGGCGCTGATTTGGGGAAAAAAAATTTATGCGATTGAAATTTAGCTATGGAATTATTTGGTAGCTAATCCATATCTAATTAATTACGGATTAGTTATGATAAAAAAATTTTCCGTAGCTAAATTGTAGTAATTTCGTAGTTATTTATTTGATAAATTCTTTTTTTTTGTGATTCGAATTTTAGCTACCGAGTTTTATTCCGTAGCTAATCTGTAGCAAAATAGCTACGGATTAGCTACCAAAATGTTTTGTAGCTAAATTTCATAGCTAAATAGTAGCTGTAGCTATTTAAGTGATATAATTTTGAATTTTCAGTATTCTAAATTTAGCTACGGTAATTAAATTCGTAGCTAATCCGTAGCTAATTAGCTATGGATTAACTATCAAAATTTTCCGTAGCGAAATTTGGTAGCAAAATTACAAAATTCTTGTAGTGTTAGAACATTGGAGTACATATTATGGTTATATAATGGATTATTGGAATATTGAAATATTAGAATACATATTAGAACATTTGGATATAAATCAAGTATGTTTTCTTGGGAGGAAATTTTGACAAAATACTATAGCTAACGATGGTAGACATTAGCCTTGGTGCACCTTGGTTCGAGCCTTAGCTAACAGGGGAGTTGCTAGCCCGGCATGATTGGCCCTCATGGCCAGCTTAGAATTAGCGTCAGTAGGTGGGCAGTGATTGAACCCTTTGAGGGATATGTTTATTAATGAATTGATTGGGATAGTTGATTTTGGATTAGGGACCTCCCAGTTAAAGTTATCTATATGGTTATTTTATATTAAGAACTCACATTTAATTCACACTATGTATTATGTTCTATGATTATTTTGAAATGATGAGATTTTTGTCACATGTTATTTATAGTACATACTTTAAATTGAGAGGTTGTTGAATTCAAAAGAAAAACTCGTGCTTATATTTGTCCCAATTCTTTTATGGTTTATGTTATCTCTCACTGAGTCTTGTGACTCACCCCCCTCATCTCCATGTTTTTCATATTCTAGTGCTGAGAAAGCTCCAGGTTCCTCCACTTGATAGGAGGTGTTACTTATTTTGGGGAGCCCTACACATGTTCGTATAGGCAACTTCTTTTGTTGGTTGTCTTTTGTTATTTTGGTACACTTGGATTATTGTATAAATCTTTAGATGTGCTCCATCATCTACAGGTAAGATCTAGTCTCCGTTATGCTGCTTATATTGGAATATGTGTTGGACATGTACTTATCACTATTGAACATCTTGTGGATGCTATAACAGTTGTAAAATTAAAAATGTATATGATTATGTTGTTTTACAAGACATGATATATTTTTGAAACGTTCCACTTTTAGAGAAAACTCTGTCGAATTTTCAAAAGAATCTTTATATTCAATATGCTATGTTTAATGGTTCCATTAGGCTTGGTGAGTTGGCAAATCCACCTACGCGCAGGTCATAGCCCCAGGTTTAAGTTGTGACAAGTATGCAGGTAAAGGTTTCCATGCAACTAAATGAGTTTGGGTACATGGAATTAACTTGTTATTACATGTTAATAGGTTTTTGTGTTTTTGTGTTTTTTTTTAATTTGACTCACTCCACCGCCATCCTCATCCTCACCACCACCCACACTCCACCCTACCACCACCCTCACTCCACCCGAGCTAGTTCTGCAACTGTAAACCCACCTTCTCCATAGAATGCTTCCTTGAAAGTTGCTATGGGCCGTTGATGAGTGCTGGTTCTCCTTTTAACCTTGGGTTGTCTTTGCTTTGATGATTAGAACCATGTGATGAAAAGGAATGCTCAAACCTTTTAACTCAAACTTGATTGTCCATAACTTTGTTTATTCATATCAAAATGACATATACAACTTGCAGAAAATAACATTAGTTTTAGCTCAAATGTTGAAGGACTTGTAATAATGCCCAGGATAACTTCAAATTAATCCTCTTGCCAAGTAGTTATACTAAGGAGAAAATTCGATATCAAGATGGAGAAGTACCATATCAATCCTCTTGCTCAAATTATTCCAATCAACATGCTAGATTTTGGGATTTTGCATTTTTGTGAAATTTTGAACTTCGTTAGGTTCAATATACTGAGTCAACTCAATGGTGGAGATTGATGGTGAATGAGTCACACTCATTCTGGGGCCCAGCTTCTATGGATGCTTGACTTGAGTCAGCTATAGGTTTGAGGGGAAGGTGGAGTAGCTCTATGGTGGCTCAAGTGGTGGTTCGTGCGTAAGGACTATAGCTGCAGCAAACACTGGTGGTGGCAGAGGACTCCATTTCCGATGGGGCCTGGGAGTTGCAGAGGAGAAGTGAAAGTATGGCAAGTTCTTACTCACACACCTACCTCCGCGGCAAGTCCAGCAACCCCAACGTCTACGTTGCTTACTACTTCGACTTCGTTGCCGACGGCATACTCACCACCTGCTGTTTACCCACGGTAGACACGGCCTTGCACAAAGAGACACAGATAAAGGTGGTATTTTTGCAACCGAACTAGGTCTTGCACCAGAAATTGACACGGTATTCATGTGGCTCTTATAACATAGTTTAATTGCACCAATTATTACAATTAAACTCTCTCCCTGAACCAAGTCTCTCTTTTTTTTAGGTAAAAAACAACCAAGTTTCACGAGATATAGATATAACTGAACCAGAAGGGATGATAGCAAGCCCAGAAATGAAGCAAGATCTCTATAGTCTTTACTCAAGTCACATCATATGATCGAAACCTCCTCCAGCTTGTAGTGCAGGAGCCCGATTCACAGTAACATTGTGAAGTAGTTGTTGTAGCCACCTCCTAGTTGTGGGGTCTTCCTGAATACATAAAACCAAGATCAGATGATGAAACAAACTAAAAGCACGAATAATTTTCTGATGAAATTGAAGATTTGGAGATCAGGGTGAACTTTTCTCGTTACTACCCTTCTCTTCAACCTATGATTTCTTTAATCTAGCCACTCCACTCTTGATTAAATCAAATTTATATATTATTAATATCACAAGAAATACTTACACGAAGGCAACTGCTGAAAGTAGCATCTCTTAACATGTCCGGAAGACAGCTTCTTAATGCATCACAAGCCCTGTTTTATCCAGACCAAAGTTTAATTAGAGATGACATTTGAAGCTTGAAAAGAAAGAAAAGGCCGTGACAAGAGGAATTTAGGCAGAAAAGGGGGGAGGAGAGGCACCAGCATGGAGTTGCAAACTAGTAACCAACCTTGGATTATCTGACAGGCGAAGATAGCATCGAATGATATGCTTCAACAGGCGAGATGAGGGTTGCTCAGCAAGAGCTGCCACCATGTTCCCCAAAACTCGACCTACTGCAAAAAAGCGCTCTGCCGTAGTACAAATATAATCCAAGCCCACATCGTCCAACAGAATTTTTTGAACAATAAAAGTTGCAACCTGATTTGGTAGAGCTTTCATTAGACAATCATGCTCCATTTTACTATTATTTGATATACATATAACAGGATCAAGAGAAAGTGGCAACTTAAAACGATCAAGTGGCTTAGTGTTTACAGAACAAAGCAGATCAAGAGTTATATCTTCCACATTAACCACACAAAATTGTGAATCTATGTCAAAGATTTAGCTCAAAGATCAAGAATTGTTTTAGAATCCATACAGTACAGATGCCAGTGCTCAAATGACATCTTGATAAAACTAAACATGCCAGGGAAAATTCAAACAGTCCCATGACTATAGCTAAAAGCTTAAATTGAGACCAACTATTCAAAAGGCAAAACAAAAATTTTAGAAGCAGTCTCCTTCCTCAAGTAAGGGGTTCACATAGTGTAAATTTATCTTATGCTATCTCATTAATCAAGGTATGAATGCAAAAGCAGATAAATCATTAGCATGTGTAGCTTCAGCAAGATAGCTTCACATGTATACATGTCAATCAAACATAGACCAGAGAAAATGTGGCTCAAAGAAATATGAAGTAAATGGAAACCAAGTCCAATTCACCAGACAAATTCTCTGTTGGCATTAGTTTACCTACAACTAAAAATCAAGAATCAGTTAACTCAACTGTTTTTGACAGTTCACTGCCCATTTCCATGGTGCGCAGGCACAGAGGAATTATCTCTGTTGAGAGAAGGAAACTTATAACTTCAGTATCATCAACCTGGTGAATAAAAATCAGCCGGGGAAAATTATTACAATTGACAAAACACAAGTATAGAAGATATTTTTGTGATAAAAGAAGAAATATATTAAGACAGAAATGATAACAAAGAGTTAGGAGGATAAAAGATCCTCCTTACAAAACAAAATAAAAAGAGGACAAACAAAAAGATAAAAAAAACAAGTATAGATGATATATGGATGACGAAAAATGAAAATTACCAATAATCCAGTAACATAAAATAGTTGGGGACTTTCGTGTGTTTGGATTAACTTATTTTGTGTTCAAAATAGCTTATAATCAAAAGCTCACTAAGAGAGCTTTTGAAAAATATGCGATTATTTTCCCAGAAATAATCTCATCCAAACATGCCCTTAATTTGTTCCCTGATAATAGTTACGAATTCATCCAAGCAAGTTGGATTTGTACGGCCCATTCCATTATATAGAGTTTTTTGTGGCAAGGATTTTGGTGACAAATCTTTTTGACATGATGACAATAATTTTAGTGATTAAAAATATAATTTTGCGGCATTAATATTGCCATATGAAATGTTTTTTCTCAGTTATTTGCATCCAACAATAGAATCAGCAAGGAAGAAGTACCTTTACCAAGGCCCCAATGACACCAAGGCTGGTAAGCCTCAAGTACTCAAATGGTCTTGACTTGCTTGTTGTATTAAGGAAGGGATATAGATATAGAGGTATATGAGCTGCAAAAGAGAAAAGGCAACTGCAACAAATTCATAATATCAAACACTTCATGTACTATCCTGTAATGAGCAAAAACCATGATGGATATTGTGATGTCAAAGCAATCCCGAGTACATATGCAGTCTATGATTGGGCTCATCAACTTGGCTTGTATTATGTCCTACCATGCTCACCTTGATCCTATAGTTTTCAGAGTACTCTTTCCAATTCATCGTATTACTCAATGGCATCAACCAAATCTAAAGAAGCTGACAGCATCTCCCATAGCACTTGAGCAAATATAAAATGCTTATACTAAGTACAGGTTAGTTCTATCACTATCAGAATATATAATATAATGCAAAGATGATAAGTACAACAGCAGACAGAAGTTCAAAGTCCTTCAGATGAATGAACATTACCATTAAGGAATAGCATCCTTGTATCAGGGTGTGATGCTACACACTGTAAGAAAAACATGAGGGGAAAAAAACTTAGCAACATAAATTTTTTTCATTTTATTTATGAAATGTCTCAAAAGAAGAAAAAGGAAACAAAGAGTAATATTTATGGCTGGCTCATTTCCTAAGCAATTGATTTTCAGAGTTGAGACACTAAAAAACACTGCATATTAGTGTCTTCTTTTCTTTCGAACTATTTTGCAAAGCAAGCAGGTAGAATGGTCAGAAACAAAGTCATCTGACTTGCAACATATATCCTGTTACAGTCCATATGTAAATCACACCATGAAAACATGGGCATATGGAAAGTATCCTTTCTTGTTCAACTGTTCACGAGTTACGCCTGCCGTTCTCTCCGTTTTTATTTTAGTCGGCAGATATATTTTGAAAGTAGATTTTTTTTTGGGGGGTATTAGAAAGTAGATATTTACGTAGAGAAGTTTTGGTTATATATGTGTGTGTGTGTCTAGAGTCTACACACACAAATAAATATACAGTCTATGATTGAGCTCATCAACTTGGCTTGTATTATGTCCTACCATGCTCATCATCTTGATCCATGTGTGTGCGTGTATATATATAACCTCATGTTTTTCATTGACCAAAGCTGACTAAGAAGACAGAATCGTATCGGATTCAGATACATTTCTTCTCCTTCTGTCGGGCAATGGTTCACTCCTTTTGCCCAACCACAGCAGAGATTATTGGAGTACCAGAATCTAGTGTGCTAGAACCAGAATGCAGTTAAAAAGGTGTTCTAACAACTCAGGTATGTAGACTTTTTACGTGGGTTATGCCTCCTGTATATTTTTATGAAAATATAGTATTTAAATTGCATACTTTGGTGATTTAAAATATCATATAATCATGTGAAGTTATTCGCTAACAAATAAAATGAATGTTATAGTAAAATACTGAACACAAGATACAAAACTTGATATGACAAACTCATCTGACCTGAAGAAGAGCAAGAGCATTGCACACTCGATTTGATTGTGCTGGAGTAAGATTTGGTGGTGAGAGAACAGGGTATATTGAAACTATTTCCTGAAAGAAAATTATATATCAAATCCTAGCATGCGGAGAACAACTAAGAAAAACCTTATTATTGGAAAACAAACTAAGAAAATCCAACACTTATAATATAAAATGAGATATTGGTTTATTACTTTATTTGAGGATATTAATGCATGTAAAATATAAAATATAAAATACAAATTAAACGAGGAGAAATTGAAAGTGCAATGTACGGAGTATGTTGAGAATATAATATTTTGAGTTAACCAATTGTCATAAACATTACTTACCGGCTTAGGTACTATGAACAATTTTAGAGTTACCATTCAAAACAACTTGTAAGTTAAATCACACCATCGCCATTTACTTCTAACTCTTCATCATCAACCCGTCAGTTTTGTCAAATTATTTAAATAAAAAGTTGGTTTTATCAAGGAAAAAAGTTGGAAACAAGTAAAACATCAACTTGCTAAAAGATATAACAGGCCAAAAAGGAGTAATAGGTAATAAAAGCATTCGGTGAAGAGAGAAATTTATAAACTCAAAAATATTACAAACTAAGGAAGTAAAAATTCACAAGAAAGATTAAAGCAACACAGGCTAACACTACATATAAGGATGTAATGCAAGTTACATAGCATACCTGCAAAAGTGCGGCAATAGTACCAAAAGAATTCCATAATAATGGAGCAAGATCTTGAAATAGCTCTCTCTTCTAAAATATTAAAAAACAAGATAAAAGAAATTGATGAGATATCTGTATTTGTGCAGCAGCAATACCAAATAGTTACCAGAGAAAACGAACCAAATCATGATATAATCGTAATAATAAAAAGCGCCAAAACCAGACAAGAGCTTGTAATCAGCACAAAGAAAATATTAAAGAATTGAAGTGCAACAAGAGGTAAGGGAAAAATAAGTATGGTTGCAGACAGGACAAATGATAATTGAGATAAATGTGCTGAATCTATTCTAATGTGTGATTCATAAAGTATTTGGCTAATTTAATGAAATACCTATCTAGCAATATCAAAATTGTAAGCTTTCCTATTATCCTGTTCAATAATTATCAGTTTTTAAATATTATGAATGTGTAAACATAAATTATTCTACTTCTTGTAAACGAATCCACAATACCCACCATAACATTTTTTTAAAAGAGTACTGCAAAGTAATAACCCAGAAATTAACAACTGAAATTTGAATAGTCTAAGAAAATTAGTGATCACAAAATTTACAATCAGTTTTATATCATGGTTGACTTGAAATCATAGTTACCAGGAACAAAGGACATTTAGGAACGTTCTACAAGAACACGGAACATCATTTAAGGAAAATAGCGTATGTTAGGGGTAGGCTTCTTTAGTACATTTTGTTGCTAAAAAGTTAAAAATTTATGAATTTATATACACACACTGTGTAGTACGTTTTCATATCTATTTTTTTTTTTCAGAATATTTTAAATTCACAATTTTTTTTTATAAGTTTCAACTTCTGGTTTATTGTTGTCTGCGGTCCAATAAATGAATGGACAAAAATACAAAATCCTAAATAAGTCCATTAGCCCTTAGGCTAGGTCATAATTTCTCTCTTTCTAACTTATTGAAGAAACTAAACGAAACTGAGTGTTTTAAGTAGGGGCTATTGGGTTTCTTCTTTTTCCTCAGCAACTCCATCCCTTCATCTCTGAGATCAAGCAGTATAGACAGCCATGGAAGTGATTCTTCCCATCATTTTCTGTCATTTTCTATGTTATGAAAGCCATACCGGTTATTGAAGCGGTAAAGGAGGAGATTTAAGGTTTTGAGATCTAACCAACTGAAATTTTGTACGTACTTGCATAAACTATAATTTATCAGAAGTGGAAGAAAAAAGAGTCATATTAAGATTATAATAATATCTTTCTCCAAAAAAATGAATATTATTTTTTGCTATAACTAATTATAAAGCACATACTTTAATAGGGCTTTACTCATTTAGATCATAAGGAATTTTACACTCTGTCCCTCTATATACGAAGTAAGGCACTTACGATTCACAAGTAAACTTTACCTATTAACTATTCTATTTTTTCTTTGTGAGTTTACTCTACCTAATACCTATTGTAGAACGCCAACAAGCTTGAAGCTCAATTCACACCAGCCCCCATCTTCATGTAATGATGATGTTGGAGGTTTGAACCTCCACCAAGCCACAATCCCCCTCCCCTGCCCAGGTGCTTGCACCTCCAATGTCCAATGTCCCCCACTACTGATTCGTTTTCCATAGCTTTGTTTCAAGGAAACAACACTCAAGCTACTGATTCGTACCACACTCCCAGCCTGACTCTACTCAGATCATTGCACTTACTGGCAGTTTCTTTCTTCACTTTCAAGCTCACGTTGCTCCTGGTAAAATAATCACTCCCTGTTCCTCAAATCCAACAGTTTACTGATCAACGGCTGAGAAGCAAGATGGAGAGCAATGCGAAGGAGAAGGCTGAGAAGGGCAGAATATCAGAACTGATTCAACCCTGAAAACCAAATCTGGTTTGAACGGGTTGAGTGGTTTTTCACTTTCGGTTTTGGAGATGTGACCAGACTGGCTAGAGGACTGGTTCCTGGTTGTCTGGTTTTAACAAAACCGGTCATTTTAATTTTCTATAAGAAGTTGGTTTGCCAACTTTGGAAATCCAAATCATCGCAGAAGTACCACAATCTTGTGCTTGCAAAAAGGCACGCAGGACAAAGGGCTAGGAAGGAGCAAATTTGGTAAATATGCAATAAATTCCACTTATTTTTGGAGTAAATCTAAAAAATAAAGATGTGAATCAACATCAACAAATGATAATTATATCTCCCTCGTCTTGCTGAATTTAACGAGCTTTAAAAGAACATGACTTTCGTCTAAGCAGGAGTAAGACAAAGTATATGGAATGTAAGTTCAATAAGAGGGGTGTTAATGCTAACTTAGCAGTGAAAATTAGAGATCATACCATACCACAAGTCACACAGTTTAGGTATCTTAGATTTATCATACAAAATGACGGAGAGATAGAGGGAGATATAAACCATAGGATTCAAGTTGGATGGATGAAATGGAGGAGTGCTTCAGGAGTTATTTGTGATAGAAAAGTGTCTCTCAAGTTTAAGGGTAAATTTTATCACACATCTATAAAGCCCGTGTTGTCGTATGGTACTGAATGTTGGGCAGTAAAAAACCAACAAGAGCATAAGATCAGTGTCGCAGAAATGAGGATGTTACGTTAGATATGTGACTATACAAGACAAGATAGGTGAAAGTAGAGGAAGACCAAGAAAGATTATAGGTGAAACGATTAAAAAAGATTTAGATTTGAATAGCATTTCTGAAGACTTGATTTATGATAGAGCACAGCCGACCTCGCCTAGTGGGAAAATGTTTGGTTGTTGTTGTTGTTATTGTCGTCGTCGTCTTGCTGAATTTAACAAAAAGAAATAACAATACACCCACCGAAGCCACAAAACCAAGTCTCACTCACACCTGTCAAGCACATATGTGAAATTGCTCCTGCCTCTATCTACTTTTCTCTCAAACAATAAAGCAACACGGAAAAATAAAAAGAAAAACAAAAACAAACAAACAAGGGAAACATAGCTTCAACAAGCATGAGACACAGTGATATAACAACTATCTAACTCTTTGAGCACTACAGAAACCCCATAACAGAAAACAGGCTATCAATATCATATCTCAACAATTAACATACGAAAAAAACCAGAACAAATATTTCAATCAACATTCACAAAAACAAAAATAATTAAAAAAAAAACTAATCATAACAGGAACCGAAATAACCACATAACCAGAGCTTCAACAAGCATGAGACACAGTGATATATCGACTATCTTACTCATTATCTAACTCGTTAGACAATGCAGCAACCCCATAACAGAAAACAGGCTATCAATATCATATCTAAACGATTAACATATGAAAAAAGCCAGAACAAAAATTTCAATTGATATTCACAAAAACAAAACTAACTAAAAAAAACCCTAATCATAACAAGAACCGAAATAACCACATAACCACGCACTCAAAAACAAATGAGAATCTAAATTTCCTTATCCATCCAATTTCCTAGATTCTTTATGACAAAAATTCAAACGATATATCATAAATTCACACAGGAAAATCGGCTAGAAAATTCAGAGAATGAAGAAGAAAGGATTAGGTTACCTTGGAGAGCTCAAGAAGAGCGTTTTCACGGAGGTCAGGGTTGCTGAGCTCCAGGACGAGCTGCTCCGCAGAGGCCATCTTGCGATCCTTGGTAGCCTGAGTGGCGGCGGCGGAGCCCTGGGCGGAGCCGTTGGGAGGAGGCGGAGGAGGAGCTCCACCACCAGCACCAGCACCACCGAAGGGCGCGTTCATCGACAGCGATTGGGGCAAATTCGTCATTTTCACACTCTCACAGGAAAAGAATTCAGTTATCATATTATTACTATTAACATTGCATAATACATCTCTTTTTACACTTCTCTCAATATTATTTATCATATTTTTATTATTATTTTCTTTTACTAAATTTAATACTCTTAAAAAATATCAATAGTATATATACCTCTAAAATAAATATATGATGATATTTTTCCAAAAAAATTAGGGTACATTTTACGCACATAATACAAAAGCTTATAGAATAAAATAGTTAGATAAACAATTTCTATATTTTTACATTACTTTTTAACACTACTTTTAATATCTAGTTACTAATTAACACCTAGTTAACGATAGACAAATTCATAGTTAATCATATATATTAGTTGGTTAATAAGTAAATTCAAGTTTAAATTTTTAAACTATAGATTTACTTATTAATCAACTAATATATGTGATTAATCATAAATTTTTATATCATTAATCAAATATAAAAATAATATTAAAAAATAATATAAAATGATATTTTTTCTTAGTCAAAAGACTTGATCAGCTCTAATATAATTAATTTTTGATATATAATTGTATAAGAAATCAGATAGTCTAATATTATTCTATCATGTATTTGTATCAAATATGAGATAATTTGATAATATAAAATATTTATTTAGGATCCTTTATGTAAAAAAAAGTCAAGTTAAAATTCCAATTAATTTTTATTTATAATATTTTAAAACAAAATATCAATTAATAAATTTAATAATAAAAAATAATTAAGTTTGGCTATTACTATCTTTTTTATGTATATTACCCACGGAATAAAATATTTGACTTTTATCTAGATTATGTGTCATTTAAGTTATTAAACTTTTCAAATTACCAAAAGCAATTGCCTATATATAAGCCAAAAGCAATATATATAAAATTCAAGCATGAAAAATTTTGCAACAATCATAACTTCCTCATAAAACATGTAATAAAAAGATAAATATATAATAATTCCACTAATATGTTAGACACATTTCACAACAATTTACTAAATAAGCATTATTCTTATCTTAAAAACAACGTACACCAATAAAGTCTAGAAATATTATATTCCAAAATATAGATTTGATAAGCACCAAATCAATCCAAAAAACTCATTTATGTAAAATCTAACTCTCAATTAAGGCATTAATCATTTTAAGGTGATGTTCTTCATCAAATCCCCAAAATGAGTGCACTAGTTGGGGGGTTTCGCATAATTTTCTGAGAAGCCTATTAGTCATGGCAACCATCACCCAAGAAGAGGGGTGAATTGAGTGATTACAAAATTTTATAACAATATTAAGAAATTAAGCATTTTGAATCACTTAATTAATAAATGCAGCAGAACATGTATAACAAGATACAATCATTATAGATTACTCAAATACAACTTGGGATATAGGATGAATCAAGTGAATAAACTAGATATGAAGTTCAACTCAAGCATATGTAATTAAAGTACAAATTTAAAGAGATAGAGTTGAGAAATGCAAACACAAAGATTTATCATGGTTCAACCACCAACCATTTGTGGCCTACGTCTAGTCCCCAAGCTTAACTTGAGATTTTCTTCACTATGTCTTCAAGCTTCAACATGTGCTTAACAACCTTTACAATTGAGAGCACTCAACACACCTTGGGATACATCACCCTTGTGCTTGAGCCTCAAACAGGGATACCTCACCCTTTACAACTTTTGAGGGATTTATCACTCTCTTTACAACCAAGGGATACCTCACCCTTTACTCTAGAGAGATACCTCACCCTCTTTACAACTAAGGGATACCTCACCCTTTTTCTCTAGAGGGATACCTCACCCTCTTTACAAATTATACAAAGATGTAGATGAATAGAAACTCTCTCAAAGAGTAGATAATACAAATTGAAGCTTATGAGTACCTAGGATTCACATTTAAGCTCAAAACAGAGTATTGATGATAAAACTCGTATTTAATGTTCAAGAATGATTTTCATATTGATCTCCAACATTTCTTTGATGCCCAAACATTTGTATTTATAGCCCAAAGCATTTTAGAGTTGTTGGTGGTGGTTATGAATGATTTCTTATGAAAACTAGTCGTTTATAGCCGTTGGAACGTGCTTTCTGGTTGCCTAGATAACTGGTTAGGAGATTGTCCTAATCTGTTAAGAGCTTTAAGTTTTGGCCACTGATATTTAGAATAACCGATTAGGCAATGAGCCCTAATCAGTTAAGATAACTGGTTAGCCCTAATCGGTTAGGCCTCTTTAAAAGTCTTTCCACGTGATTTTTAAAACCATACTAACCGGTTAGGGAGTTACCCTAATCGGTTAGGCCATTTAAATGTCCAGTTTATGTTTCATTTAAAACACATGCTAACCGGTTAGGTAATTAGCCCTAATCAGTTAGGCTCCTTTTAAAAAACCTGTTCACGTGCCATTTAAAACACTACTAACTGGTTAGGCAATGATCCCTAATCGGTTAGGGCCTTTATGAATGAAGAGGCAATGCCTCTGACTTGTAAAATAATCGATTAGGCAAACTTCCTAATTGGTTAGGCCTTTCAAGAAATAGCCTATGACTTTAAATAGTCATAACTTCTTGGTTTCTTATCCGTTTTAAGCAAATGACCACTCATTGGAAAGATCTTTGAGTCTATTTTCATATGAAATAAATTTCAAAACAAAAATCAAAGTATTTTGAAAGATATAATTAAAAGAGGAACCAAAGGTCAGCTTTGTAAAACACAAACTTGGCTATTTTCCACAGATTTGAACTACCACCCTGATTAGTTTTTCAAAACATGTTTGTTGGGCAATTTGGCATGTGAAAAATCATTTGTAAATATTTGAAAATAGATTTGAGCTTAGTGAGATTCTTTAAATATCTTAACACAAAATTTAAGTCCTATAAGCTATTCTTGAAGAATCTTGAGACTTGATCTTTTGTCATCATCAATTCTTGATGTAATCCAAGCTTTTAAAAATGTTTTCTCTTCAAAACTTATAAATGCTTAGAACATCTTTATCATTTTCATTCTTCTTGAGATGAGCATAATTGTGATTTTTTCCTTTCTTGTTACAATGCTCACTCTTGGTACTTGGATTATCCTACAAAGTATTGCTCACTAAAATAAACATAGTTAGTCCAAATTCATAATTCAATATCTTTATATCCATGATTCATAAATGTATAACTCAAGTTAGACTAACATGCATATAAGACTCTCATAGACACATCCAAATAAGATATTTATCAATTACTAATGGATATCTCTATAAAGGATGCAACAAAGAACACTTTGCAATTTTCATTTAAACCGAGTCAAATCCAATATTAATTCATTATAAGTCACGTAAAGCATTATTTGATATATTATATGAAGAATATTACACATATCTCATTACATGATTATTAAGTGAAATATAACTAGATAAAGTACATAATCATGCATGATACAATATATCTCATTAAGCACATCTATGTAACATGATCAATATTCTTTTATAATGTATTTTTCATCTATTACGCACATCATAAGCATCATTCTTTTTGTCTTGTATTTGTCATCATCAAAACTTAACATATTAAACTATTGAGGCAAAGACAATTCTATAATCTCCCCATTTTTTTTTATGACAAATCACCAAAGAAAAATATGTTTAGTAATATACAAGGATAGATATTCATGTAAGCATATCAAATAATAAGTACAAGAACATATTTTTCTTTTCAATTTTCACTCTCCCTATTTGACATCAACAAAAAGGCTTAGGAAGGAAAGATAATAGTTTCACTCCCTTTACAGATAAAACTCATGTTGTCAAAAAAAATAAGATCATCAAAATCAAAAACTTCTTTAAGTTATTCAAAATATAACTATCTCCCCCTATTTAATTCTACACATGATTCAAGAAAAGAGAGATGAAACAAGCATGTTTTCAAGATATAAAATATTATTCATGTAATGCTTGTCTCATTTTGGTACATTAACATTAGCATATGATAGCAATAAGTTTAAGAAATTATGTTTAGCATATAATATCTTGCATACCACATGATAAATAAGTACCACTTGACATCACTTGTTAGGAGTTGCAAAATATTTGTGTAAGATCGTGGAATTAAGGTTGTCAAATGAAAGATCATACAACTTGCCACATATCAAGCATTTCTTAATGAAAAAAATCAAAAGATATAAAGTTTAAGAATGTTTACCTTCTTTCATTGATAGAGGGAAAGAAAATAAAAGAGGATCTTTATTAACATGTTGATAGTATTAACAATAAAACACTTCATGTCAAACAAGGATGTAAGCCAAGAGATATAAGCAATAATTTAAGAGTTAGACTCCCCCTCAAAATGTGCATATTATCAAAATATAATAGTTTAACATAGTCATGCATATATTTTTAGTCAACAAGGACATGGAAGAAAGATATGTAAGATAAGTAAGATAAGTTCTCCCTTATTGAAGCACACGATAGATAAAAGGAAATATGCATGCCAAGACCATGTAAGTACATTACCATAAAGAAAAACAAGGCAAAAGGTACATATTCTTAATCCATCAATCAAAAATCATTTTAAAACTTCTCCCCCTTTCAAAAAAATTTTTACAAGAGCACATTGTATTTTCAAAAACATTTTAGAAGGGTAGAGAGGTTTAATATTAAAATCATATACTCCCTGAGAATGATCAAACCCAAGTTAAAAGAAAATATGAAAGTAAATCTCATCTCTTTTTTATTGAACAAGATTCTTGAGAAAATAAAATACTTTGAAGAACAAGGTTTATCTTTTGAAGTATCAAGGTGAGCTCTATAAAATATTTCAAAAGATCTATTTAGAAACTTTCTTAAGCATTATCTCAATATTTAATAAAACATTTCAAAGTAAATGAAAAGAATACTACATTTATAACATATATCCAATGATTTCTAAATTTTTAAGACAATTAGGAGGTGAAAATACTTTCAATATTTTAATACAAGTTCAAAAGATTCTCAAGGATATGAAACTTTAAAAGCTTTTTTCAAATATGATAAGAGATTTTGCTTAAAAAAACTTTTTAATCAAACCAGAAACTCTTTTCAAAACAAGAGCATGATTTTCATACGTGTTATACCACTAAGAAACCATAGACCAAGATAATCATATATATCAAACATTCACCTTGATGAAATATGTTATAGGGATTAAAGCATGTATAGAACTAATATCATCCACCCTATATGCAATGGCAAAATTAGTAAGTTAATATCCAATTAAGCAATTTGTCAATGCTAAGCATACTTCTCATGTAAGGAAAACATCTAATCATTTAAGATCAATTTATCAACAAGTATCATATAATCCATAGCGTATAGAATACCACAATAGTTTAGGGATAGAGATACTTATTGAGTTAAATAGAAAGTGATGCTCCTTTAGAATGTTCTTTATTTATAGGTCCTTTGAGTTTGTGCTTTCTTCCACTGAGTATTCCATTCCATTGCACTTGAAAAAAGTCTCCTCATGTCCCTCTTCATTTAACTCTTCTTATTTATCTACATATGCTTGACACTTTAATATTTGATGGCTATACTTAAAGCACATAGAGACACTTGCAAAGCTAACTTTAAAAGTTCTCTAAAACATAGGTTAGCATCAAATATCATTTAAACTCATTTACAAACATAATTTAGGTTGATATATAATGTAAAACATGTATCACATTATCAATCATACAATGTTAGCTTTAACAAGAATAAAGGAAGAACATATGCACTTGAATCCAAAAACATAGTTTAAGCATTTTTAAAGCAAGATTCAAGTTTATCGAGAAAAGCTTGATCATCATCAAAATATAAATAAATAATTTGGGACAAACAATGATCATGTAAGGCATGTGATATCAAGTAGAGAATTCTAGTATGCATACATGTCAATCAAGAACAAAAATAATTCTCCTATTGTAATGAAAGAATTGAAAAACCATGGAACTATAACTTTTGAACATTTATGATTCATTTCAAGGTGTTGAGTGAGTGGGTGTGAGTGGGTAATAGAGATTTTGAGAGGAGGAAGATGACAATGGAGATGGATGGGTGCGTGAATGGTGAACAAGGCTACTGGGAGGTGTTTAATTTGGAGTGGCCTAACCGGTTAGGGAAAATGGGTAACTGGTTAGGGTATTTTGCAAACTGGTTAGGCATAATGAAAATGGTTACGGCTTTTCTCCAATAATCGGTTAGGGTGTGTTGCTAATCGGTTATTGTGCTTGCCAGAGAGCACAAAAATATGACAAAAACAGGGTAACCAGTTAGGAGCTTGTTGCTAACCGATTATTTTGGCTTGACAGAGAGCCCTTCAATATACCATAATATTTTCAAAGGCCAAAAATCAAGTTGTTCCCTTCTTTGATGATTGTTTCACTACTAGAGCTAGAGAACTTTCATGAAATATAGATAATTTAAAGCATAGAAAGCATACATAGTCATAGAATACCCTATGATTAAGAAATATACAAGATAATGAGCAAAGGATGTAACAAGAATGAATATAATCATGTGTTATATATAATATTTAACTTTTACCAAGTATATATGATTCTATCCTTCACTTAAGGCATACAAGAAATATACCTCATATTCATTGTCTTTTTAAGTGAATGTTCATAAGAGGTAAAAACTTTTGATACATTGGCCTTGGTGATCAAGGAAACTTTTTTCCTTACTCATTACTTCTTTTTTGGTGTTTTGAACTTTGTAAGTTTCACATTTTGTACTTGAGAAACTTTGATTGAAGTCATCTTCCTTCTTTGACCAAAACTTCTACCATTGGGCCTTGGAAACATTCTCCTTAATGATTCCTCTTTCCTTTGACCAATTAGTCCATCATTTTGAGAAATTTTCTACATAATTGAAATACTAGGAGGACATTTTGGTACCCACTTCATCTTGGGTCCTTGAATGTTAGTATTAGGGCATTTAAGATCTTTAAGAACTCATACCATATTATTTCTCATATAATAATTTCTTTTATAATTGCATAAACGAGAAATATGTCCTAGATAACTACAAAAATTATAAACAAGTGAATTCAATGATGGCTTGGTCCTTTGAAGATCATTTTTGAAAAACTTGAGCCTTTGGTTGTTATTACATTATATGCTATTTTTGTCACAAACATTACTTGAAATTCCATGTGGAGTAACATCAATTTCATTCTTATTAACAAACATGGATTATAAGCAGTTACAATCATTAGCTTTGGCAAATTCGAAATATAAGTCCTCAACTTAATTTTCTAAATCAATGCACTTTTCACAAGAAGTTGAGGTTTCACATTTCAAAGGCATTTCCTCGTCAAGAAAAGTATATTCATTTTTCAAAATCTCAATTTCTTTTTCAATGGAGGAAATGTTTTCTAAACAAGATAAATTCTTCTTTTCTAAATTCAACAAACTATCATATAATTCATCATATGCACATTGTAGCTCATAACAGAAAGGACTTAGCCATATATGAAGTAGTCTCAATTTCTAGCAAACTTAACTCTTTAAGGGAATCACCTTCTTCCGCATCAATTTTGTTTTGTTTTGCCTCTTCTTCAAGTTGAGCACCATCATCGCCAAGAGGCATTGAGCTAATTTTCTTACTTTGAACATCTTCTTGAGGACATTTTTCACGACAAGCTTCTTTCAATGGCTTTTGCTCTTCTTGCTTTCTATATACAACTTTGTGCAAAAAATCATTATTAGTAAGATAGATAGAATCAAGAGCATCTCATATATCTTTAACACTAGAGACAACTCTTAATTTTAGCATAAACATCATTGTTTAAACCACTTCTCAAAATTTGCGTAGTTTTAATGTTCAATGAAAACATTTCTTGTCATAGGAATTCTAAGTTTGTTTTGATTTGCAAGTAAATCCATCAAGCATAATATCCCACAAATCAATATCAATAGATTGCATATAAAATTCCATTCTAGCTTTCTAATAAACAAAATTCACACCATCAAAGAATGGTGGTTTATCAATTTCAAAACCTTCCATTTTGAAAAGCTTTTAATGGTTGCCAACAAACAATGATCTTTAACTCTAAGCGATTAAGCTTTCAACAGAACACGAATCTCTGATACCACTTATTAGTCATGACAACCATCACCCAAGAGGGGGGTAAATTGGGTGATTACAAAATTTTATAACAACATTAAGAAATTAAACATTTTGAATCACCCAATTAATAAATGCAGCAGAACATGCATAACAAGATACAATCATTACAGATTACTCAAATACAACTTGGGATATAGGATGAATCAAGTGAATAAGCTAGATATGAAGTTTAACTCAAGCATATATAATTAAAGTACAAATGTAAAGAGATAGAGTTGAGAAATACAAACACAAGGATTTATCCTGCTTCAGCCACCAACCACTTGTGGCCTACGTCCAGTCCCCAAGCTTAACTTGAGATTTTCTTCACTGTGTTTTCAAGCTTCAACAGGTGCTTGACAACCTTTATAATTGAGAGCACTCAACATACCTTTGGATACCTCACCCTTTACAACTTTTGAGGGATTCCTCACCCTCTTTACAACCAAGGGATACCTCACACTTTTTTCTAGAGGGATACCTCACCCTCTTTACAACTAAGGGATACCTCACCCTTTTTCTCTAGAGGGATACCTCACCCTCTTTATAGATTATACAAAGATGTAGATGAATAGAAACTCTCTCAAAGAGTAGATAATACAAATTGAAGCTTATGAGTATCTAGGATTCACACTTAAGCTCAAAATAGAGTATTTGATGAAATGATGATAAAACTCGTATTTAATGTTCAAGAATGATTTTCAGATTTATCTTCAACATTTCTTTGATGCCCAAACATTTGTATTTATAGTCCAAAGCATTTTAGAGCCGTTGGTGGTGGTTAGGAATAATTTCTTATGAAAACTAGCCGTTTATAACAGTTGGAACGTGTTTTCTAGTTGCCCAGATAACCGATTAGGAGATTGTCCTAATCAGTTAAGAGCTTTAAGTTTTGGCCACTGATATTTAGAATAACTGGTTATGCAATGAGCCTAATTGGTTAGGCCTCTTTAGAAGCATTTCCATGTGATTTTTAAAATCATACTAACCGGTTAGGGAGTTACCCTAATCAGTTAGGCCATTTAAATGGCCAGTTTATGTTTCATTTAAAACACATGCTAACCAGTTAGGCAATTAGCCGTAATCAGTTAGGTTTCTTTTAAAAAACCTGTTTATGTGCCATTTAAAATACTACTAATCGGTTAGGCAATGAGCCTTAATCGGTTAGGGCCTTTATGAATGAAGAGGCAATGCCTTTGACTTGTAAAATAATCGGTTAGATAAACTTCCTAATCGATTAGGCCTTTCAAGAAATAGTCTCTGACTTTAAATGGTCATAACTTCTTGGTTTCTTATCCGTTTTAAGCAAATGACTACACATTCGAAAGATCTTTGAGTCTATTTTCATATTAAAGAAGTTTCAAGGCAAAACTCAAAGTATTTTGAAAGATATGATCAAAAGAGTAACCAAATGTAAGTTTTACAAAACACAAACTTGGCTATTTTCTATAGATTTGAACTATCACCCTGATTAGCTTTTCAAAACATGTTTGTTGGGCAATTCGGCATGTGAAAAATCATTTTTAAATATTTGTAAACATATTTGATGTTAGTGAGATTCCTTAAATACCTTAACACAATATCTAAGTCCTATAAGCTATTCTTGAAGAACCTTGAGACTTGATCTTTTGCCATCATCAATTCTTGATATAATCCAAGCTTTCAAAAATTTCTTCTCTTCAAAACTTGTAAATGCTTGGAACATCTTTATCATTTTCATTCTTCTTGAGATGAGCATTGTTGTGATCTTTTGCTTTTTTGTTGCAATGCTCACTCTTGGTACTTGAACTATCTTACAAAGTATTGTTCACTTAAACAGACATAGTTAGTCCAAATTCATAATTCAGTATCTTTATATGCATGATTCATAAATGTATAACTCTAGTTAGTCTAACATGCATATAAGACTTTCATAGACACATCCAAATAAGATATTTATTAATTACTAATAGATATCTCTATAAAGGATGCATCAAAGAATACTTTACATATTTTCATTTAAACCGAGTCAAATCCAATATTAATTCATTATAACTCACATAAAGTATTATTTAATATATTATATGAAGAATATTACACATATCTCATTGCATGATTATTAAGTGAAATATAACTAGATAAAGTATATAATCATGCATGATACAATATATCTCATTAAGCACATCTATGTAACATGATCAATATTCTTTTGTAATGCATTTGTCATCAATTAAGCAAATCATAAGTATCATTCTTTTTGTCTTGTATTTGTCATCATCAAAACTTAACATATTAAAGCATTGGGGCAAAGACAATTCGACAGAGCCATCACATGGTCCCAATGGGTAAGTTCTTTCATCTTCTGTAATTCACTTGGCACTTTCCTAGAGTCTTCATAAAATTCCTTTACAACCTTTGCACTCGACTTGACCTCTCCCAACAAAGTTGAAGTTTCATGTAAAGCACTAGCCATATCTTTTCCAAAGAAAGTGATGCTAGCAGCAAGTTGGTTAGTAGGCCTTGACCTCTTCCTAGAACGAACATAAGAATCTCTAAGGCTTTTGTTGCTGTCACTAGGTGTTTGGTTATCAGGCATTGAGTTAATTGTTTCCATAATATCATCATCAGAATCCTTCTTTAGTTCAACTGTTTCCTCTTTTTCTAAATTCTCCACTACATCAGTCGGTGCTTCAGCAGCCTTTCTATTAGCACGATCTTTGCCAGATATATAGGCAAGTCTACCAAATAAGGGGAATAACTTATCTTTATATCCTGTCTGCCAAATATATGAGCTGTGAAAGCAGAGAACCCACCAATAGCTTATTTTGGCATAAGTTTAGGATTTCTGATATTGCTGGTCTGTTTTTTCCAACTTATTTAATAATTTGGCTCTTTTTTTAGCCAATTTTTAAGGTTTCCTTTTGTTTCTAATTTTAAATCTCTGTTAATACAATGTGAAATGCAATTTGGACTTGCTTTATGTCGATTTGTTGCCTAAAAATGGTATTCTAATGATATGTCTCTTTTACTTGCACACAAGCATCAAACATCAAATGAAAAGAACTTCAATGAACAACTAATGTCAGTCACAATGATTCACACCATCACACTTCATGTATATTTTATTCAGAACATCACACAATAAACATAAGAAGCAAAATGAACAAAAAAAATAAACTAAGAACACAAACTCAATGTCAAAATGCAAATAGAACATCGCCACCCACCCAGCAAGGAAAAAAACGCAACACCAGCAACCATTAGAGACCCAGAAAAACCATAAAACCCATAAAAGGTTCAAGACGACAATTAGTAGAGATTAAGGATATTGGAGGAGATTAAAGCAAATATTAGGGGAGATTGACCTAGAAAAACCATAAAACCCATATAATGAATTGAAAGAGGAAAAGGTTGAGGATAACTGCACTTACCTTTGGTAGAGACAACGTATTGGGGGAGATTGAAGCAGTAAGATGACGATACTAGGGTTACTGAAGCAGCAAGATGACGATATTGGGATTACTAAAGCAACTGTGATGGAGCAGGTGACATATACACAGAGGACAAAATGGGAATAGAAATTGTGTGCGTTATCGAGTTGTTTCTTATTAGATCTTACCAAGGTGAGGGGGAGAGGATAAAGTTAATAGGTAATAATAGGATAAAAAGGGATGATTGGATTCTATTATATTATAAGATAATTACACCAAAGATCAATAACAGGTAGTTATACTATCAGGATGGTCTTTATCCGCTCAACCAAACAAGTCCAAGAGTAAAAAGTATTATGGCAATAAAAATGCAAAAATGGGACTCACAAGAATCTTCAACACTTCTATGCTTATTTGGGAGAATCTAGAGAGGTGTCAAATAGATGGATTGATTTGATTTTAAATTGGATCATAACGCATGGATCCAAAATAAACCATGAATTCATTTAAGATCCATTATAAAATGCTTCATACAATCCAATCCATCTATAACCTAATTTAATGGATGGATATTCAATCCATCCATTAATATGAATATCTATCCATTAATTCATTTTAATGGATTAGATGGATGAATATCAAATCTACTCATTTAAAAAAAAATTATCTCTAAAAATTTTCATTCTCTCTTTAAAAAATATTTCTCTCTAAAAATTTTTTCTCTCTCTAAAAATTTTCATTCTCTCTCTAAAAATTTTCATACTCTCTCTAACAAATATTTTCTTTCTCTCTCTAAAAAATGTTTCTCTCTCTAAATTTTTTTTCTCTTTCTAAAAATTCTTTCTCTCTCTAAAAAATCTTTTTTCTCTCTAAAAAATGTTTCTCTCTCTAAAAATTTTTATTCTCTCTCTAAAAAAAATTCTTTCTCTCTCTAAAAAAATTCTCTTTAAAAGTTTTGGGACTCAATGCTTTGTACTATAGGCTTTTGGGCTTTAGTAAAAGTGAAAGTATTGAATAAAAAAATGTAAGATACATTAGATGTCCATTGGATTAATTTTTAAGATGTTTTGGTTAGATTACTAATTATCTATAACTAAATTTAATCCATTAGATTTAATCTAATAAAACACATTGTTTTTATTAGATGGATTGGACTAGTTTTAATATGAATGAATTGGATGAATTAAAAATTAATGAATTTTTTTGCTAATCCTTTTGGACCATCTAACATTTTTCAAAAGATTTATCATTTTATAATTTGATTTTAAGCCATTAAACATGTTGAATTGCTCTTGAATCCAATTTAAAATTGAAAAAAAAAGGCATTAGCATTGCTGAATGGAATCTGAAACACAAACTTTTTATGTATAATTTTTTTTTCAATATTATTAGTTTTAATGTCATTTTGGTTTGCTTCAATATCTCAAGATTAGACTTTTCATAATAAAAATAAATAGAAGTCGATTATTGAAAAGAAATTAAATAAAGAGAGGTCTAAGTTTTGAATAATGAATAAACACAAAGTACATGTGTTTTAAAAATGAATAACTTGTGCAGTTCAAAAAAATAATCAATAACTTATGATCTTTTTACCATGAAAAAAGATTATTATTTTTTTCACCCAGTCAAGACAAAAAACTTGTGATCTTTTTACCTTAAAAAAAACGCATGTCTTGTCATTTTACAAATAACATTGCATGAGTATGGAATGAACATACAGCTTTGTAATTTAATATGCAACGATTCTCGTGATATTCTCCTAAGTAACATTAATATATAAAGTGTTTAATTTTCATCTATTGTTTGTATGGGTGAAAAATATCAAATTAAGTTAGATCTTATCTTAAATGGACTTGATCTATTTTTCAGATATAAGATCTAAGTTTGACTTATTTACTTGATATAAGCTATTTTTAAAGGTCTGACATTTTTAGAAATTTAGTCTAACTTAAAAGCCTATTTAAAAATTTACTTTATAATAAGACCTTTAATTAAGTGGTAGACCTATTTTCAAACAAGTCAATGAGATAAGTTAATGAGTTTAGGATTTTATAAAGGCTAATAGGCTTAAGCTTTAAAAAAATATTATATAAATATTAAAATGTCATAATATATATATATAAAGTAATAATATATATAATTAAATACATTAATCCGTTAAGCCTAAAAGTTTTTTTTCTAAATGTCTAAAGTTTAACCCATTTAACTAAATAGGCTTTTTAAAAAAAAAATTGGCCTGACATTTTTGTTAAATAGGCTAGGTCAAGTTAGGTCATAAGCCTCCGATGGGCCGCTTGACCTATTTTCACCTCTAACTATTAGTCTAAATTATTTATATCATTTATTGAGTTTGACTATGATAATAACAAGCATAAATCAATTTTGGTGAAAATGAACTTTGCTTCATTGTTAAGAATTAAACTTTTATATATACATGTATAAGTGTTAAGTTCTTATTCATTATATCAGTTGATGATACAAACTAACAACTAATTTCAAACTAACACTTCAACTAAGAGTAAACTACCACTATGGGCATTGAAAAATGGAGTTGATATTAATTTAGTCTCTAAAAATTAAGTGACATCAATTTAGTTCTTCAAGCATGAAAAATGACATCAAAATCATCTTTTTGTGTACAAAACGCGAAATTAAGGAGCTAAATTAATGACATTTCTTATTATTGAGTGACTAAATTGATGTCATTTTTCTATAAATGAGAGACTGAATTGATATCATTTTCTTATTATCAATGGATTAAATTGATGTTAATTTCTTTAAAAAATTAAATTGATATCACTTTATATTTTTCAGAAACTAAATTAATGTTCCTTATCTTTGAAGTATCAAACTAATATCAACCTTATTTTTCAAGAATCTAAATGGCAATTTACTCCTTCAACTAATATATTGTTAGATAAAGTAAATATAATGTACTAAGAAGGAATAGGTAGTTCCTAAGTGATCGAATCTCTCTGACATGAGGACTTAAGCAATGTGGGCTTCAACTTTTCATCGGGCCAACTTCTCAGCTTAGACTGCTGGTGGGCCTGTATCTTGTAAGTTATAACAACCCTCCACAAACTAGCTAAGGAAATAGATGTTAAGAAAGCTCAACTTGGAGTAAATAGTATTGTAAACACTCAATTTTGACTGGGCATATTTTAATTATTATTTTGAAAAGAAAAAACAACAAAAAAATCTAAAAAAAAAATCTAAAAAGGAACTAAAAAAATGGAAATGTGAAAAAAATAGAAAAAAAATGAAAATTTTGAAAAATAAAATACCTCAGATCTCAAAATTAATTATATGGCCCAATTCCCAAATTATGATAATCTCAAGCATATCTTTTGAATTCGCTGACTTATTGGTTAATAAATAAAAAAAATACCTTCCTATTTTTATTTCTATCAATCATAGATATCATGGAAGCAAATTACAACGGACAAGAGGAATTACAGGGATTTTGATTTGGGAACATCAAAGACAAGATCCAAGGGTTTGACATGTATATAAATTGTGCGCTTTTGGCTCTTCTTGGGGGAGGACCATCAAATAGAGAGGCGGCATCATACGTTCTTGGCTGCTGAAATCATTGTGCTATTGTGTGGGAGTGATTTGAGAAGGTCTTTAGTGAGGAAGTATTCAATTACTGTCTTGGGATGTGTTTTAGTAGCTGTTGCAAGAAGGACTCATTGGGTTTGGCAAGATGCTTGCTTGGAGGATCGAAGTAAGAAAGGAGTCTATTTCTTCGACTGGATGTGTTGTATGAGGTAAGCTTCTTTTTCAATTTTAAGCATCGACACATGTAAAGATTAGTCTCTGTAATTTTTTTTGTTTGGGTGAAAATATTGAAATGTCATTGCTACCATATAATTCCCACTTATGCTTGAAGCTATTTGAGGTGCTAATTTATTATTGCATGTATTACTCTTTCTTTGACATGACTTTCAAACTTATGCTTCCATTTCTTTGGTAGGTTTCAAAGATAAAGCAAATATTGCTCCCCAGATGCAAAGGATGGCCTTGTGCGACCTGCCATATGAACATGCTTTCTCTTTCACTCTAAAAGCTATCAAGGACAAGTTGTTTTTGCTATTTGGTTAAGGTTGCAACAATTTTTTGTTTCTTCTATTTCCGGGGTTTGTGCTTTTTATCAGAATTATTTGTTATAAATAAACTAAAAAGATTTAACATTTATAAGTCAAACAAATGCTTGTTGCAAATTTATTAGGAATTCATGATTCTATGTCAATCCTTAGTTGCCTCATCAATTATCAGCATCCGCAAAATGGGGAGAATTTGTCTCTTCCATTGCCTTATCTGATTTCATTTTTTTGTTAGATTAAATTGAAATCTTTTAAAGGAAGTTTTCTATACTTTAAATTTGAGATATTTGTGTGGTGCAATAGCATATTGAACATGCTCTCTCAATTGTGATTTTGCAGATTTTGTGAATGCCTCAAGACAAAGATAAAGTCATGTGTAGCGGTTCCAATGGTTTGATTATGGAGGATGAGTATGGAAAACAAGAAGGGCTGCATCATAAAATCGAAAGAGGAAAAGGTTGAGGATAACTGCACTTACCTTTAGCGGAGACAACGATATTGGGGGAGATTGAAGTAGCAAGACGACAATACTAGGGGTTACTGAAGCAACAACGATGGAGCAGGTGACATCTACACATAGGACAAAGAGGGAAGGGAAATTGTGTGAGTTATCGAGCTGTTTCTTATCGGATCATATCAAGGTGAGGGGGAGAGGATAAAGTTAACAAGTAATAATATGATAAAAAAGGGTGACCAGATTTTATTATACTATAAGATAATTACACCAAAGATCTGACAACAGGTGATAGTATTAATTATACTATCAAGTTGGTCTTTATTCGCTCCACCAAACGAGGCCAAGAGTAAAAAGTATTATGACAATAAAATGTAATAATGGGACTCAGGAATTTTCAACGCTTTTATGCTTATTTGGGAGAATTCGAATAGTAGACCCTTTGGGCCATCTAACATTTTTCAAAAGATTTATCATTTTATAATTTGATTTTAAGCTATTAAACATATTGAATTGCTCTTGAATCAAATTCAAAATTTAAAAAAACAAAAAAAATTAGCATTGCTGAATGGAATCTGAAACAAAAACTTTTTATGTATAAATTTTTTTTCAATACTATTAGTTTTAATGTCATTTTGGTTTGCTTCAATATCTCAATATTAGACTTTTCATAATAAAAACAAATAGAAGTCGATTATTGAAAAGAAATTAAACAAAGAGAGGTTTAAGTTTTGAACAATGAATAAACACAAAGTACATGTGTTTTAACAATGAATAACTTGTGCAGTTCAAAAAATAATCATTAACTTGTGATCTTTTTACCATGAAAAAATATTTTTATTTTTCTCTAAGTCAAGACAAAAAACTTGTGATATTTTTACCCTGAATAAATGCATGTCTTGTGATTTAACAAATAACATTTCATGAGTATGGAATAAAAATACGGCTTTGTAATTTAATATGCAACGATTCTCGTGATATTCTCTTAAGCAACATCAATATATAAAGAGTTTAATTTTAATCTACTGTTTATACGAATGAAAACAGATTTGACTAAGTAAGATCTTCTCTTAAATGGGTTTGACTTGTTTCCTAGATGCAAGACTTGAGTCTGACTTATTTACCTGACATAGTCAATTTTTAAAGGTATGACCTTTTCAAAATTTTAGTCTAACTTAAAAGCCTATTTAAGGGCCTACTTTGTAATAAGACATTTAATTAGGCCGATTGACCTATCTTCAAATAGGTCAACAATATAAGTTAATGAGTCTAAGGTTTTATATAAGCTAATAAGCCTAGGCTTTAAAAAAATATTATATTACTTATAAAATTAATTATATTATATAAAATATCATAATATATATAATTAAATAAACTGGCTCCTTAGGCCTAAAAGTTTTTTCTATATGCCTAAAGTCTGACATGTTTAACTAAATAAGTTTTTTTTGAAAAAGCCTTGGCCTAACATTTTTGTTAAATAGGCTAGGCCAAATTAGGCCATAAGCCTCTGATAGACCGCTTAGCCTATTTTTACCTCTAACTGTTAGTCTAAATTATTTATATCATTTATTGAGTTAGACTATGATAATAACAAGCAAAAATCAATTTTGGTGAAAATGAACTTTGCTTCATTGTTGAGAATTTATTATATCAGTTGATGATAGAAACTAACTAACTAATTTGTACAAACTAACAACTAATTTCAAACTAACACTTCAACTAAAAGTAAACTACCATTATGGTCATTGAAAAACGGAGTTGATATCAATTTAATCTCTTAAAGATAAGTGTCGACAAAGCATTGAAAGACATTAAATCAGTATTAATGCAGACATTTAATAAGGCATTAAATCAATATTAATGCGGCATTGAAAGACATTAAATTAGTATTAATGCCTTGTTATTAAAGCTGAGAATCAATAGCATTAAATCAATAGTCAACCATGTTTAATATTGTGTTAATGTTGCAAATAGAGTTCATGATATAAATATTTAGTTTCCTTTTTTGTTTAGCTTGTTATGGTAGTTTTCTATTTGTTTCCTGAATTGTAGTTAGTTTGTCTCCTATACTCCTTTTATAAAAGGAGTCTCTTATACTATTTGATTATGAATAAATAAAAATACAGAAAATACAGTTTTCAAGTTGGTATCAGAGCAGTGTTCTCGTAGCACTACTGCCTCTGATTTCGTGCCATGGCTGATAGTTCCTTAGCCATCCAACACGCCTCAAGTGGGGAGTAGACCTAGCACGACCCTAGTGGTGAACAGAGCCCTTCAAATTTGTGGTGTGATTATTGCAATAAATCTCATCATACCCAAGAAACCTGTTGGAAAATCCATAGAAAACCGGCACACTTGAAGGGCAGCAAGCCTAGTTCTAAGCCTCTCCAAACACCTCCCATAACCCATGAAGTCGAGAAGACCTCTCAGAGCAAGATCAACTTGAACAACTCCTAAGATTGCTAAAAACTAGTTCCTTGTCTAATACTCCTAGTGGTTCTCTGGCACAAACAGGTAATAGTAGTATTTCTAGTTCTCTTACTGCACCTTAGAGTTGTATGTACCTTGGATCATTAATTCAGGTGCATCTGATCATATGACAAGCCTTTCATCATTGTTTAAGACCTATTTTTCTTGTTCTGGAAGTGAAAAAAATTAGAATTGCAGATGGTAATTTTTCACCAATTGCAGGTAAAGGCTTCACACTATCCAAACTTATTAACTTAAAAAATGTCTTGTATGTACTCAAGTTATCCTGCAACCTTCTATTTATTAGTAAAATCTACAAAGATTCTAATTGCCATATAAAATTCTTAGCCTCTCATTGTGTGTTTCAAAACCGGACTTTGGAGAGGACGATTGGCAGTGGTAGACTGATAGATGGACTCTACTACTTTGAGAATGACTATGAGAATAAAATAGCTCAAGGTCTTAGTGGTATAAGTATCAACCTGTACGGGCCCAAATAATGCTCTGGCATAATAGACTAGGACATCCTAGCTTTCAGTACCTTAAATATTTGTTTCCAAATTTATTTAGAAATGTTGATTGTTCTTTTTTTGAATGTGAAAGTTGTGTTCTTACAAAAAGTTATCGTATCTCTTATTTTTCACAACCTTATCATGCATCCAAACCCTTTCATCTAATTCACAGTGATATATGGGGTTCTTCAAAAATCACAACACAATTTGAAAAATGGTGATTTGTAAGTTTTATTGATGATCACATAAGACTATGTTGGATTTATCTAATGCATGAAAAATCTAAGGTTCTCAATGTGTTTTAAATTTTTTCAAACATGGTTGAAACCCAATTTGACACAAAGATCAATATTTTAAGAACTGATAATGATACTGAATATTTTAATAAAACTCTGAATGATTTTTTTCTAACCAAAGGCATTCAACATCAATCTGCATGTCCAAACACCCATAAAAAAATGGCATTGCTGAAAAAAAAAAAACATCTACTTGAAGTAACCTGAGCCATTATGTTTGAAGGAAATGTCCTCAAATACTTGTGGGGGAACACTGTCCTAACAGCAGCATACCTCATAAATAGGATGCCCACACATGTGTTAAATTATCACACTCCTTCGGACAACTTTAAGATGATTTTTTCAACAGGTAGATTGCATGCTAATCTGCCTTTAAAAGTTTTTGGTTATACGACTTTTGTGCATATACCCTCTATATCTCGGTTTAAACTTGAACCTAAGGCTAAAAAATGCATTTTCATTGGATATGCCCCTCACCAAAGAGGGTACAAATGTTTTAATCGTAACACTAAAAAACTACATGTCAGCATGGTTGTTACCTTCTTGGAACAACAAACTTTTTTTCAAAAAAATTCTCTTCAGGGGGAGAATAAAAGTGAAGGTATTTTTTTGCATAACAATGTTTCTTTGCATGAACCTCTATCTAAACCTATTTTACACACTGAAGAATGTGAACCAGAAAATGAAACTGATAAGGAAGAACAAGTGTCAGACTTAGGTGGTGCCCAAACAGGAAAAGAAATATCACAGTTAAATAAGGAGTTTCATGTTTATACTCAAAAAAATCTAAAATAGAGTAGAGATCAACCTATCATTCCTGCACAAGACCAACTGGATCTCCCAGAAGGCGGCCCAACAAATGAATCACTTGATCTTCCAAGTAACACTGAACTATTTGTTTTAAATTCTGACCTGCCTATAACTATTAGGAAAAGTACAAAAAATTGCACTAAGAAAAAACCTAAAAATAGTACAAGTCATCCAATTTCCAAGTTTGTCTCCTATAAAAATCTTTCTCAAAACCATTGTGCCTTCACCTCTAAAATTATAAATCTGTTTGTGCCTAGAAACATTGAGGAAGAACTAAATGATCTAAACTGGAAATTAGCAGTTTTAGAAGAGATGAATGCTCTTAAGAAAAATAAAACTTGAGAAATTGTTTACTTGTCACATGATAAAAGGAGAGTAGGATGAAAGTGAGTCTTTACCATTAAATGCAAGGCAGATGGGAGTGTAGAAAGGTATAAAGCTAGGTTGGTAGCAAAGTGATTCACTCAAACCTATGGGGTAGATTATCATGAGACTTTTGCTCCAACAGCTAAACTTAACTCCATTCGAATCCTGCTATCTCTTGCTATCAATTCCAATTGGTCCCTACACCAATTGGATGTAAAAAAAAATGTCTTTCTAAATGGAGATTTAGAGGAAGAAGTGTTTATGAATCTTCCTCTAGGATTTGAAGGAGATATTAGAAGAAATAAGGTGTGCAGACTAAAGAAATCACTTTATGGCCTAAAATAATCTCCAATAGCATGGTTTGAACATTTTGGAACAGTGGTAAAACACCTTAGCTATACTCAAAGCCAAGTTGATCACACATTATTCTACAAACACTCAGTAGATGACAAAGTTATAAGTTTAATTGTGTATGTAGATGATATTATTTTTAAATGTGATGATGGTGTTGAGCTCAAAAACTTGAAGGAGAGACTTGCTAAAGTGTTTGAAATTAAGGAACTTGGTCTATTGAAATACTTTCTTGGAATTGAGTTCACCAGGTCCAAAGAAGGTATATTTGTTAATCAACAGAAGTATACTTTGGATCTTTTAAAAGAAACAGGTTTGTTGGGATGTAAAGTTGTTGAAACACCCATTGAACCCAACATCAAATTGCAACTAGCCAAGCCCGAGGATGTGTTAGACAAGGGAAGGTTAAGAGGTTATTCTATTTATCCCATACCCGTTAGGACATAGCATTTGCTGTGAACATGGTAAGTCAGTTTATGCATTCACCAAGACCTGAACACTTTAAGGTAGTAAATATGATCTTAAAGTATTTGAAGGGATCACCTGGAAGAGAACTTCTTTTTAAAAGGCGTGAACACCTACAAGTGGAAGCTTACACTGATGCAGATTAGGTTGAGAGTGTAACGGATAGAAGATCAACATCAAGCTATTGCACTTTTGTTGGAGGAAATCTGGTTAGTTGGAGAAACAAGAAGCAAAATGTCGTGGCAAGAAGTAGTGCAGAAGCTGAATTTGGAGCAATGACTCATGGAATATGTGAAGTATTGTGGGTTGAAAAAATTCTACAGGAATTAAGAACTTATAATTCTCCACCAATAAAATTGTATTGTGACAACAAGTCAGTAATCTCCATCACTTACAACTCAGTCTTCCATGATAGAACAAAACATGTGGAAGTTGATAAACAATTCATCAGGGAGAAGATAGAAAGTGGACAGATTTACATCTCATATGTCCCCACAGCAGAACAGTCTACAGACATTCTAATTAAGGGACTACCTAAGAAGTTGTTTGATAGTATAATAAGCAAGTTGTTTATAGAGGACATTTTCAAGCCAGCTTGATGGGGAGTGTCGATAGGGCATTGAAAGGTATTAAGTCAGTATAAATGCGACATTGAAAGATATTAAATCAGTATTAATGCCTTGTTATTAAAGTTGATAATCAATAGCATTAAATGGGTAGTCAACCGTGTTTAATGTTGTGTTAATGTTGTAAATAGAGTTTATGATTTAAATATTTTGTTTCCTTCTTTGTTTAGCTTGTTATAGTAGTTTTCTATTTGTTTCCTGAATTGTAGTCAGTTTGTCTCCTACACTCCTTCTATAAAAGGAGTCTCTTGTACCATTTGATTATGTATCGTAAAAATATAGAAAATACAGTTTTCAAGTATAAATGACATCAATTTAGTCGCTCAATTATGGAAAATGACATCAAAATCATCCTTTTGAGTATGAAATGTGAAATTAAGGAGTTAAATTAATGTCATTTCCTATTATTGAGTGATTAAATTGATGTCATCTTTCTATAAATGAGAGACTGAATTGTTATCATTTTCCTATTATTGATAGATTAAATTAATATCAATTTTTTTAAAAGACTAAATTGATACCACTTTCTATTTTTCAGGAACAAAATTGATGTTCCCTATCTTTGAAGTATCAAACTAATATCAACCTCATTTTTCAGGGATCTAAATGGTAGTTTACTCTTTCAACTAATGTGTTGTTAAATAAAGTAAATATAATGTACTGAGAAGGAGTAGCTAGTTGCTAAGTGATCGAATCTCTTTGGCATGAGGATTGAGCAATGTGGGCTTCCACTTTTCATCGAGCCAACTTCTCAGCTTAGGCTGCTAGTGGGCCTGTATATTGTAAGTTGTAACAACACTCTACAAATTGGGTCAAGGGAATAGATGTTAAGAAAGCTCAACTTGGATTAAATAGCACTGTAAACATTTAATTTTGACTGGGCATATTTTTATTCTTATTTTGAAAAGAAAAAACAACAAAAAAAGTTGAAAAAAAAAGTCTAAAAAGAAACTAAAAAAATGGAAATATGAAAAATAAAAAAATTTAAAAACATATAGAAAAATTTGAAAAATAAAATAGCCCAGATCTAAAAATTTATTATATGACCCAATTCTCAAATTATGATAATCTCATGCATATCCATTGGGATTGTTAAACCCATTCTGAGAGGTGAAGCCCACTCTTCCAGCCCAATAAGAAAACCCAAGCATATCCTATTGTTTTAATCTCTTTTGGAATGCTCCTCAAAGATTGTGGAACATGTTTTTTCTTTGCACATGAGTTGAATTCGCTGACTTCTTGGTTAATAAATAATAAAAAAATACATTCCCATTTTTATTTATATCAATCATAGATATCATGGGAGCAAATTACAGAGGACAAGAGGAATTGCAGGGTTTTTGATTTGGGAACATTAAAGACAAGATCCCAGGGTTTAAACTTTGAAGTGTATATAAATTGTGCACTTTTGGCTCTTGTTTGGGGAGGACCATAAGATAGAGAGGCGGCATCATATGTGTTTGGCTGCTGAAATCATTGTGCTATTGTGTGGGAATGCTTTGAGAAGGTCTTTAGTGAGGCAGCATTCTGCTACTGTCTTGGGGTGTGTTTTAGCAGCTATTGCAAGAAGGACTCATTGGGTTTGGCAGGACGCTGGCTTGGAGGGCCTAAAGGAGTCTATTTCTTCGACTGGTGGTTGTGCTGTAAGAGGTAAGTTTCTTTTTCAATTATAAGCATTGACACATGTAAAGATTAGTCTCTATAAATTTTTTTTGGATGAAAATATTGAAATGTTGTTGCTGTCATATAATTCCCACTTAAGCTGAAGCTTACCGTGTTTTCAGCCTTGGTATCTATAAATGCTAGTTTTAGTGGTTGTTGACTCCATGAGGTTGGTTTCCGAAATAAACGAATGATGCGTATGATATGTTTAAAGATAAGTAAGCTTGGTTAAATGAGAATTTCATGCAGGGTATTGATGCTTTAGGCTTTCCATACATAGCTAGGATGATTTGATCTGAATGATATACTTGGTAACAGTGAGCTCCCCTTGTTTGAGAGAAGCAATTTCTTGTTACAAATAAGAGACTCTAAAAAGGTCTCCCTAAGAAAATCTTTCCTTGAGCTCCCTCCATAGCTCATAAGGTTTGTGCATTCATATTATGCTTTGAGCAATTGATGGATCCAAGGAACGAGTGATCCATGAAAGGACCATAGTGTTACACCTTTCCCATAAACGATACAGTGGATCATTAATAGGGGGCATTTGAGTGCTTCCATCTACGAATTTCAGCTTGTTCTTGGACAAAAGGCTCATTCTCATCGCCTTTGACTAGCTATGGTAAATGGAGCTATTCAGTGGGGTTGAGACAAATACCAAAGAGGGATTCTCATTTGGGTGCAAATAGAAAGGGCTTGAGGAATCTTGAACATCTTCTATAACTGGAGCTTGATTTTGAAGAACATCAGCCATGGCGACAAATGAAGGAATATGTGAGAATCATATACAGGTCTAAGCTCAGCAAAACTCTAGAAAGAGCTCTGATACCATAAATGAAACTAATTTTGGTGAACAATGAACTTAGCTTCACTGGTCATAATTAATTTGCATATATACATGTATAAGTGCTGAATTGTCAACTGATAGATCAACTTATGATCGAAATCAACTAATTTGTACAAACTAACAATTAACATTAAATTAATACTTCAATTAATCCGTCGTTAAATAAAGTAAATACAACGTATTGAGAAGGAGTAGCTAGTAGCTAAGTGATTGAGTTTCTCTCCTCTTTATTGTTTTTTGGGTCACGAGTGATTGATTAAGTTTCTCTTACATGAGAACTTGAGCAATGTGAGATTCAACTTCTCATCTTGGGCCAATTTCTCATCTTAAATTGATGGAGGGCCTCAATCCTATAACAATAACTACACGGATAATAAGTTTATTAAATAATGTGATAATATATCATTAAATATTAATATTAATATTTTTTATTAATAGTAAATTAAAATTAAATTCATAAATAAAATGTATTCAAATTAATACTAATTAAGAAAAATAAAAAAAGTTAATAATTTAGAATTAAGCCGTTGATAACCCATAAGTAAAAAGTAATTTAGAATTCTACTCAAAAGGTTTTCAAGTGGTGTTTGGTGCACCGAGAGAAACCTAGAATAGATTATAAGAGTGATTATTTAATGGATATTTAATAAAAAATAAATATTAACTACTAAATGTCATCGTAATATTTTTTTGTAATATTCTTTTAGAAACACAATATAATAATTATGCATTTTTTTGGGACAAAATAAAATAGAGTAAAACATCACTTTCGTTCTTGAAAAATTCTACTCATTTGACATTAGTTCCTGAAATTTTTTAAACCAACATAATTTTTTTAAAAAATTAATCTTTTAAGCAAGTTTTACTCTAAAATTAAGTTGTTTCCATTATTTGTTAAAAAAAAGTGTTAGGGTGAAGTTATTAGATTTGAATCCTTTAAAGTAATTTATAGACAAATAAACATTTATCAATTATTGATAAATTAGTAGATTTATTTATTAATAATTGATAAATATTTACTTATTCATAAATTACTTCAAAAAATTCTTCTCTGGAGCTATTTACATTTCAAATTGTCTATTTATACTTCTATTAACTACTCAGTTTTATATAAAAAAATTATGATTAGTTTAATATAAAGTGTGAATAAATAATTAAAAGTGATAATAACGAAGGGCCAGTATGCCACGTTTAGTTGCTAACGTGATTATCAGGTGACAAATGATAACATCACCATTTTTAAATTGCTTAAATTTCTCCAATGTTATATTCTTTCTATGCTGGTGTCAATAATCGCCGTGTTAGTAACTTAATATGCCAAATTGACACTTCTATTAACAAAACCAAAGATAACTTAAGTCAAGATTAACTTGCTTAACATATTAATCTTTCAATGACTTTGTGATGAGTTTAAAAAATATTAAAAAAATTCAAGGACTAACTTGAAATGATAGAATGTTTTGGGGATGAAAGTGGTGATTTGCTCCATAAAATGAGTACTTTTTTGGTTTTTCCTTACCCTTCAATCCGCAGTGAAACCCACCGAGTCGAGAGCAACGAAAGGAACAAGCCAATAAGGCTGCAGCTGCCAGCTGAAGGCGAAGGCATTGCTTATCAGTACGAACGAATAGCACTACGCAGTTCATCTTCTGCCTCACTTTTATTTTAACCACATGTAACTTCAATCTCTTGTTGCTTTTTCTTCTTTTCTTTTTTTTCAAATTTTTGGAGATTTTTAGTTTCTATTTTCTAGTTATCTGCGGGTCAAATTTGGATTCATCTTGTACAATTTTCTTATATATATATTGAGGTTTTAGCTGAACTGTGAGCTTCAAAGTCCAAGCCATTACTTGATTAATATGAATTTAAAAAATCAAAAGAGAAAACGCACATGAAAGAATGGCACATGCTTTTCAATTTCTGCAATGCTATTCATCAACCTTAGTTTATGCAACAACCAAATAGAGTGCTGTAGTTTTAGTGTCTTAGGTCATATGTGATTTTGGGGGGTAAATACTCTCTGATATGAGTATTATTTACTCTTGATTTTGTAAGCATACTAATTGCAAAGAATTAAGGTGTGATTCTATTCATTGGAAAAAAGAAAAAACAACTAGAAGTTTGATTCTGTGTATACATTTGAAGCAATAGGCAATGAATTTCATTTGATGATGAATATCAAATTCACTTTAAATAATCTATGATTAAGTATGCCTGCCCCTTGTAGTGGGAAATGGCTTTGGTTGTTGTTGTTGTAATCTATGATTAACTATGGCAAATCTAACATGATATAACTCTAATTAGTAAGTACAATAGAAAGCTGTCATTTTGTTATCTCACTCTCCCTGGCACGTTATCAGTGTTCAGTAAGATGATAATACAGTCTATTTAATGTTTCGTGACTGATGAAACAAACTATGAAGTGTACTTAGAATTAAGTTATGAATGGACAGACTATGTCAAATTGTTGATGCATCTTTTTGTTGAAGTATGTCATCTTGGTTGGTGTGGTTAAAGCAAGCTGTGCAATATGTTCCTAGAGAAATTGTTAGCTAAGAAGAGGCTATGAGTTTTATATGTAAGAAAGTTCAAAAGTGCAAAATGACCCAAGGAAGAGTGTATGATACGCATATCCCATATGGATATGCAATAATACGATAGGGGTATGCTACCGATTTTGGAATATCAGTGCATCATAGACTCCTACTTTATTTGATTGCTACACTTGCTTTTATCATAACCCATTACATGTTACCTTGTTGATAGTAAGCTATATATTATCATGAAACTAATTCTGCATGAGAGAATCATTAAAAGGTTTCTGTATTAATCTATATCTAGTATTGTTGGCTTTATGCTGTATATCAAGTATTCTTCTATTTTAATGCCTCTCAGTTCAGAACCAATGTTGTTGGTTGATCTAATCAAAATTTTACCATAGACAAACATCCACAAGCAACCCATGTTTTAAACATATGTGGCCATGATTTGCATATATTTTGAATGCATGAATGCAGACTCAATACTTTTCATGGTCCATGTTTAAAGACAAGTAATTGTTGTTTCTGCTTGAAAAGATCAAGCATATCATCAAAGACTTTATCCTATCTTTTCTTGACATCGAATTTATTGTAAATTTTTTTAAGTGTTTGATAAATGAAGAGAATACGATAATTGTTGACTTGGGATTTTATGAAACTCCTTTGAATCTTAAATGTGAACTGCAAAGAAAGGATCCTGATACACATTCTATAAGTTTTTAGTAAAAGAGAACTTCAACTTTTCTTTATTTTTCCTAGTTACTACTTCAACTCTTGTATACTTCAGTCAGAGAAACTCTTCAAAATGGAATGCTAGTTAATGGGATAGCCAACAAAAGTAGCTTCCAAGATTCATCATGCTCAATGCTATGTGATCAGTATGAAATTTGTGGTGCGGGTATAGGTAAAAGTCTTGCTTTTTGGTGTTGTGTGTGCGGGATCTTTATTCTTAAAGTCTCTCAATAAACTGTTCCATCTCTTAAATGGACTAAATTATCATTTTGCAACTTGTTGATTGATTATACATGTAATTCCTTAAGAATTTCTTGTATTGGCATTGATAATCATGAGAGTCTGCCCATGATAGTGTAGATTTTTCCGTGTCATTATCAAATATTGCCAATCTGAACTTTTCCCTCTCCCAGAAGCCTTAAGAATTAGAACACTGACTACACTTTTCCTGCTTGGAATTGGACTCGAAATATGGAAACTAGTCAATAACTATACTTGAAGTCCAAGAAAAGACAAGTGTGACTCTTGATGGTATGTTTGGTTTCTAGTGATGTTTACATGAAGGCTGCTAGTGAGATTTTGCTCACCATTAACAATTATGACTCTTTCATTTTTAACAATGTAACCAAAGCTACCCTTAACCAGTAAACTAGATGGTTTCATTAAATAAATGTTTATTTATATATATTTTTAAATTTACTAATATTTGATTTCTTGTATTATTAATTATTATATTTTATTGTTATTATTTTAAATGCAGTGAAAGTAGCGGCAACAAAATAAGCGACCAGAAAGCTCCTCCGATTTGGGAACGAACCAAAGCTCTAAATAATAGATAGATTCTAGGGTATTAGGGTTTTTTGCAAGAAGAATAGAATAGATGGATAACAGTAGCTGGGAGCAGACTCTGCAAGATGGCAAACTATACAGGCATCTCAGTTCCCTTATTGTCGCTCATCTTCGCGACAACAATCTCACCCAGGCAGCCATTAATCACCACTCTCCCCCACTTTGTTGATTGCATGACAGAAAACTAAAGATGATTTTTTTTCTTTTCTTTTTGAAGTTTAATCTTGCTTTTATCATAGATGAATGAACTATCTTTAAAAAAATAGTTTTTTTTTTCAAACCATTCTTCTAACTTCAAATTTTGGGGTCCCTTTTCATCAGGCTGCAAGTGCTGTTGCTTCAGCAACTATGACACCGCTGAATGTGGAAGCCCCACCCAACAAGCTTCTTGAGCTGGTTGCAAAGGTTCTTTATTAACTTGTACAGTTATTATGTGTAATCTCACTCTTTATGTAAGCATGAGGAAGCTTTTGGTTCTATGCAAACAACAGGGTCTTGCAGCAGAAAAAGATGACATGTTAAGAGGGACTTCATCGTCTCCGTTTCGCGATTTGGGTTCATCTTTGCCAGTGCCTCATCCCGGCACAACAGCCGTTGATTTCAGGCAATTGTTTTACTGTTCTTTTGCAATTTGTCTGCCAGTTATCATTCTCCTTTTGCATTTGAAGTTAATGTCACAGCGTTTAGTTTCTCATTCAGAGAAATGGTTCATACAATATTGTAATGAATCCCTTCCCATTCCCCTTGTACCTGGACTTCCAGAAGTGATGAGTTCTACTTTCTATGAAGGATGCAAATTTAATATGGTTTTTTTCTCAAAGAATATTGAGGGATGATTAGGATTTGATTCCATAGGCATTGTGGAGAATTATTGCTTTGACTTTTAATCCAGTATTTTTTAGCTTTATTAGAACTTGTAAGGGAATAGCAGACAAGACTTATCTATTTTAAGTAAATATGTAATATATGCATCTATACAATTTTTATCAAGGCCAATCAATAATGTTTATTTCCTTTCATTGAATGGTGAATAAAGTAAAAAGTTGAACCTGCATATTTGTTAGGGGATACAGCGATATGCTTTTGGATATTATATTTAGGTTTGACTTGGAGGTGTGTTTCTTTTTGCCTTTTTAGTTTTTGTTGTAGAAGAGAATGATCTAAATGAAATCAGACCACAGATTTGAACCCATCTTTAGATTAATAAAGACATTTTGTATTCATCATCAAACATAATTTGTTATATTAATTTTGGACTCATGCCACTTCAAACAATACTATAAAGTTCCTTCATTTTCATATAGCAATTAGGATAGGGGGAATTAAGTCATCAATAGGTGATATGCTGTCAAAGACAACCCTTGAAAGAAGAGAAAATCAGATAACTGAAAATTGGGTTTGGTTATAACAGCGCCATGCCAGATACAAAAGGTTTGTCAAAGAGCTTCCCAAAGCATGAGACACGACACCTTTCAGAACACAAGGTATGTAATATGCTTTAATAACATATATGTATCCTGTGTTAACAATTCAAAATACTATGCAAACCCTACTGATAAGCATTTGCTTTCTAGTTATATGTTTTTTGGACTGATTGGCTTAATTTCTAGAATATTGCCAGATGTGCTAGGTTTAGTCCTGATGGAAGGTTTGTTGCCACTGGAAGTGCAGATACATCAATAAAGCTATTTGAGGTGCTGATTTATTATTGCATGTATTGCTCTTTCTTTGACATGACTTTCAAACTTATGCTTCCATTTCTTCGGTAGGTTTCAAAGATAAAGCAGATGTTGCTCCCAGATGCAAAGGATGGCCCTGTACGGCCTGTCATACGAACATTTTATGACCATATACAAGTATATTTGCATTTTTCCAAGTTCTGTTGAATTTATTATGTGAAAATATTTCTTCTATTGCAAAATTGATATTTTCCTATTAAGACTAATAATTGACCTTTGCACTGATTATTGATGTTGACTTTGCTTCATGATGGCAATGTAGTTTCTAACATGCCAAATATGTAGTTTGTTTGAGTTTGAAAATGTTCTATATAGTTAATTATTGGTTTAAAAATCTAACAATATTGAATAACTTGTGATTACTAGATAGGAGCATCAGTTTATGCTGGTCAGCAAATTTACTAGTAACTAAAATTGTATGGTTATTTTTATGAGATTTTTTCTTTTCATTTATATTTCACCAGATCTCTGGAAGTTCGTAGCTCAAAATTATTGTTAACTTGATGAATTTACTTAGCACAAACCATTATATATCAACATTCCAACTTTTATCTGTCTTTGTTGTAGTGAAGTTTTTTTTACTAACATTAAGCGTGCTCTAGTATTAATGAGTTTTGGCAGATGCTTCTTTTCACTTATCCCATTAGGCATTTACTTTTTTAAATTGCAAAGTTCATAAAATGATCCCGGGAAACTGTCTATATTTGATTTTTTTTGTAAACAAAACTGCAGCCAATAAATGATCTGGACTTTCATCCGCAAGGTACCATCCTGATGTCTGGAGCAAAAGATCAAACAATAAAGTACGATCTTTTGTAGTATAACTATGTAATTTTTGTTCTATAATATGCATCTCATCTGTATTCTTTTTTCATGTTTCTGTTCTTTTTATTTTGGAAATGTTCTTTCAATTTGACATGCTGGTTTTAACTTTGTTTAGGTTTTTTGATATTTCAAAAACCAATGCAAAGAGAGCATACAGGGTTATCCAGGTTGTGGTATCCTATATTTAAGCATTGCCAACAAGTTAACAAATATAAGAACTAAGTATAAACTTCCATTTTTGTTGAATTTTGTTCTGCAGGACACACACAATGTTCGCTCTGTATCTTTTCATCCCTCTGGGGACTTTCTGCTGGCAGGTATTTATTTTTATCAAATCTTTCCTGTTGAAGCTTTATGATCTGCTAATTGTATCCTTTCTTTTCTGAAATAAATTTGATCTCCATTTCTGTGTTCTTGTATTTCTTAGTGGTTTGTAAATTAGCAATTACAAACACCTTGCTCTATAGTTGCTGCTAAGCTATATTCTTTGAATACACATCATGTTCACCCTCCAGTGTCAGATGTTATCTGTATGCAACCAAGCTTAAGTCATGTGTGCTCCAGTGAACTACTTTTTGTTGGTGTCAATACCGTTCTGAGCTTAGGCAATAGCTTATAAATGCACATGTTTTTCTGGTTTTATGTTTCTACATATCCACTCTTATTTCTTAGCTTTGGCAATAGTTCTGTGCAATTTGAATGATTTCCTCTTTATAGGCATTGTGAGATTAAGTGCCACTGGGTGACTTACTTATCTATAGTATGACTATAGAGGTGGAAAGCCTGTCTTTTTTCTAGATTACCTCCCAGTCAGCATCCTTATTTTCTTCCTCAATTTTTTCACTCAAAAAATGAAAGATGATAAATATCAATTTCTGACAGGAACTGATCATGCAATTCCACATTTGTATGATATAAATACCTTTCAATGTTATCTATCAGCAAATACCCCAGAGATTGGCCCTAATGGAGCCATAAACCAGGCATGTCAATTCTCTCACGTTCACAAACTGTGAATTACCTGAATTTTACCTCTATTGACTCTACAGTGATACCAATAATTTATTTGTCTGATTTGTAGGTCAGATATTCTTGTACGGGTGCCATGTATGTTACAGCATCTAAAGATGGTGCTATTCGGTTGTGGGATGGCATCACTGCCAATTGTGTGCGCTCAATAACTGGAGCACATGGAACAGCTGAGGCTACCAGTGCAATTTTTACAAAAGATCAAAGGTATAAATGTGTTTTGGTGCAAAATGTTAGACGAAGTTGATGCACTAACACACCATGAGAATGATATTGCCACTGCCAGCTGCATCATGAGTTATGCATGGACAGCATGACAGACGGATTGTCTTCAGGCATATTTTTGTGGACCTCCTAACCTTTGGATGTGTTGAGAAGTTAGAATGGGGAAAATATTTTTATTTGGGTGGGGTGGGTGGGGTGGGGCAGGGCGGGGGTGGCATTTGTCAAGAATAAGGATGTGGTGCTAATGTTTAGTTCGAAACCTTAGTGGTCTTTATTAACAATCTGCAATGAACATCCTGTTTACTACAATACACATTAAGAGCTTCTGTTTTATTTGATCGATGCAATTTTTGCTTTAGCAGTAAGCAAAATCACACACACACACAAATAAAAGTTATTGCATTATTTACTAGTCAATTGCTTTTGATGTAATGGACATTGCTGCCGATGGGCATTGGCCAGCTTGTTACACTGCTGAAGTTTCCTAATAGGCTTAGATTGGTGTAGCAATATAACTTTTTGTTCTCTAGGTTTGTGCTCTCCTGCGGGAAGGATTCTACCATAAAGCTTTGGGAAGTTGGCTCTGGAAGATTAGTCAAACAATATCTTGGAGCGATACATACACTGCTAAGATGCCAGGTACATAAATATGTGCTATTTAGCATTCTTTTGAAACTAATCTTGGTCAATTCATATACCGATGAGCCAAGTAGCCAACTTGTGAGTAGATGCAGATGCTTGATTCTTTTTCTTACACTGGGCGATATGTTTTTGCTTGTCTAATTTTCTTTTTCCTCATTTAACTTGTCCTTCAGTTTTAAAAAATGCTTCTCTGGATTTATTGTTCACAATCACAAGAAATTATTGTTTCTCACTTTTATTGGAAATAAAAAACTTTTATGAACTTTCTTATACTTACCATTCTGTGAACTTTCTTTTCAGGCTATTTTTAATGAGACAGAAGAATTTATTCTATCCATAGATGAAATGAGCAATGAGGTTTGTTCAGCTCTGTCTACTGTGTGGTGATGTTAGCTCTATTAAATGGATTTTATTTGAGGAATCTGGTATGCATTGCAGATCGTTATCTGGGATGCGATGACAACAGAAAAAGTAGGAAAGTGGCCTTCTAATCACGTTGGTGCACCCCGCTGGCTTGAACACTCACCAATAGAGTCTGCTTTTATTTCCTGTGGAACTGATAGGTCAGTTCGGTTCTGGAAGGAAACTATATAATAAAGTTTAAGGAGGCTGAATGCATACACAGGCGTTCATTAAAGAGATCACTGAATGAAATTAACCCAGAAAATATTCACTTTTTTTTTTCCACATTTATGGTAATAGCTTACCCTGCAGAATCGGTTCATGCACGTGTTCCACGCATGAAATTGGAGGATTATCTTAGTCTTTGCAGTGCTAATGTGATGTGCATAATCTTTCAAGTGATTCTTAATAACTATTGTTGTTTCATATTCCCTATTCCCACTAAAGTAGCTTAAAGTTGGATATGGGTGAAAATTGGCTGGTCTATTAAGTAAATTCCAGGGCCAACGGCCAGAAAATGATCTAGTGCTAGAAACTAGACTAACAAAAATATAAAAAATAAGTAAGCGATCATAAATAAAAAAAAATCATGTCCCAAAAAATGAATCGATTAATTTTGATTGCTTACATAAATATAATGAGTTTACTAACATGTGTTGATTCAAATAGAAAGAATTCAGGTCTCTTAAACATGTAGATTTTGGATATATGTGTATGAAAATAATATTATTAAAAGATATTTTTGTTTAGGCGTTTTATTGTATTCGAGAGATTAGTCTTTCACTTATCGAGTAAAGAATGCTGTAGAAATGAGTTTTAACATGTAAAAATTTGTTAAAAAGTTAATCTTTTGGATTGGTCTTTCACTACCGCCCCAATCTATTTTCATGTTCTCCGTGTTTATTTTTCATACAAAGATCTTTAAACATTTTTACTGGTGCAGTCTTGTTTTGGCTGGCTTATTGATAACTCAGGAGAAAAGGGTTGAGCTTGTGTTTGAACCGACTACACGATATGTACTAGGCTAAACCTCATTTGCCTCATTGCCTGTGCAAATTATTCAACAGTTACTTGAATTGAAGCCTTTCTCTTACATGATAATGCATCAGTGATAAATTCACATATCAGACTTGCTTTTGAAGAGGATCAAGTGTCTTCATATTATGGGTGTACTGAAGATTTTATTGTTAGTCTGAGTCTTTTTGTTAGGTGTAGGCGCAAAGTACCAATAAGAGTATGGAATTGCAAGGTGTTCCAGAGTTGAATGATGCAAAATTTCCAGTGCCCCAAAACCATCCCCCTCTCCATTAGTCCACTACCCCAAAAAAGAAAGGTAACACTCTACTTTCTTGCATTAAATGTGCAACTGTACCGTCGTTCTCGTTTAGAACCGAAAATAGTGTTATTGGCAGCCATAAAACTATATATTGCCTAACATTAAACAATCCATAGTGAGGGTGTGGATTACTTGAAAGATAACGATCATAACTACCAATAAGATGTACTTTGACAAATGAATTATGTCATTTGAATACTTAAAATTCTGACACTCCACTTATATATGAATACGAGACATTCATTCCAACTTTACGTAGGTATATGACAGTTTTTAATCACATTCACATTGGACACGATATCTCATACAGGTGTTATATTAAGGGTGTAAAAAAAATATTTTCCTTTGGGAAATTGAGTTGCTTCTACGAATTCGTATGCTTTCAAAGCACGTCAATTTTTATGCTAATATCCCTCTACTGTTCAAAACTCAAATTGGGATTTGAAAACCCCAATTACCTTACATAGAATGTCCTAGAATCGTATTCTGAAAATAAAAATGGTAACAAAGGTTATATATATCTAAAGCCAAAGTTAAATTTTCAAAATCAGACCTCACCTCACCATTTCTCAATTTCACAGCAGGACTATAGAAACACAATTTTATTCGCTACCCATAATTTGTTTCTGGTAATGCTAACTAAATCCCCGTGTCTGTGGGACAGTAGAAACACAATTTTATTCAATACCCACAACTAGTTTAATCTTAACTAGTCCTCCTTTGTAATTCCATAGTAGGAATCTTCTTCGATATAGTTCGCTGCCATGTCAACATGTATAAATACCATTAAGAATTAGCTAAAGAGACCTCCCAAAATTTGTCTGATATTTTTTAATAAAAATGACTTAAGTAGTCTATGATTTATGACAAAATATAATCATATCATTGGAAACATGTAACTGATTTCACCTAGTTAAAAAAAGCTTTGTTGTTGTTGTTGAATCAAATTGAAACTTGTGCCTCTATATCTACAAATTTCCACAGCTTTCTCATTAACCAATTCAAACATGGAACCAGTCTAAAGCTTTGATGAAAGATCATATACACTTTAAAAGTTAAACAAACTTTGATATAGTTAGCTTATAACTTAAGTCAACATGTTTAATGTCACTTTCTATACTTCATCTTCTTCGCTTTAACCTTAGGTACAGGTTCTGTAACGCTATATAAATCTTCAATGTAGCGGTACCTCTTATTCTTCCTTCTTGCAAAGCTTTCATCTTCAGCCTCATCCAACACATCCTCTATAGTAGTAGCTGCGATGGTTGATGATACATCAATACCACTATCAACCTTGCTGTGTTGATGCTGTTTCCCTTGTACCACGCTGTAGCTGCAACTGTTGTTGCTGCTGTGATGATCTTTTTCTTCAGAATCTCCACTGCTAAGTTGTATGAGCTGCTCAGCTGCTTCGATCTCCGATTCGGAGAACGTAACGGGCTTCTGGGTGCTCTTGTTTTCGCATGCAGATGTAGCCATGATCTGTTAAGAGAATGATGGTGAATGAGAAGAACTGATGCAGAGACATATAGAGATATATAATCGTTTTATACTGTTCAAAACATTAGGTCGGTTGCTATGGGCACATTTATTTTCTTTTTTCTTTTTATATTTCTTTTTAGATTACCTTTTTTTTGTAGAATTTCTTGATTTGCTTTATTTTGCATATAATTAAAGATTCCCATTTTTGGGATATAAAAAATTTTGACAGGGAAAATGAAAGTTTATTATAAAAAAAAAGTTGGGTAATTTCAATTATATATATAATATAATAATAAGGAACTAGATTCACTGCAGTTCTACTAAAGACAGTTCATAGTCGTACAGCTTACAATCAAGAACTTATGTTTGCTTTTGATATTTTGTTATAAAAAAAGTATTTTTACAGTTTAAATAAAATTGCTGACCTTAATCCATTATAATAATTATTTATATATGCAAGCATGCATTTTTTATATTCAAATTCAAAGCACATGCTAACGTGTACGGTTCCAATTTTCCTTCAGCAAGTTATCTGAACTAGTCCTACTTTAATAAGGGATTTTTGTATCAAAATGGTAAATTTTGAAAGTAAAATTCTCGGGCTTTAGGTTATAACTTAAGTAAAATAAGATAAATGGAATAGTAACATATAATAAGTTGTAACTAAAAAGCACAACTTATTTGTGTATTTTTTAATTATATTTTAAATAAGTCGTGCAGATTATTCTGAACTTATCTCTTTGTTTATTTTTTTAATTTATATCAGTCGTATCTATTATTTTTTTTAAATGTTATATAAAGTCATGGTAAGGATTCAGGATTTGCATTAAGTTCTAGTCTATGTCTATAAATTACACCATTTTTTCTAGTGTTGCTTCATATTTAAATATTTTTCAAGTTTAGTGTTTTTTAGTATTTTTCAAATTTTTTCTACTACTATTATTTGTATCAAACTTAATCTATTATCGTTTAATTATCTCTATTAATGATATTTATTAAGAATATTAATTATATTTTTTATTATTACAACCTTTTTACATTTATTGATATGATGTTTTTCTTTTATTTTTCTTTTTACTTAAATTGACATATATCATCATATGATCCTCCTCATAATTTATTTGTTGATGATATTTATGAATATAATGATCCTTATATAACTCTAAGTCTTATGATCACTAACACTATATTTAGATGATAGGTAATGAGATAAAGAGAAATAACTTCCTTTATTTAGGAGTTTTAAAATATATGAGAGCGAAACAGAACGGAACACATGAGGAACCATTTCTCCATTCTTCTCCTTAAATGCTCAACTTTTGTTCTCCGCAAAATTGAGGTGGAATGAGGGAGGGAGAGAACACATAAGTAATGAAGTTTCGCTTCGTTTCGTTAATGAAACTTCTAAATAAAGATAATGGTAACTATGTTTCATTCTTTTCTTTCTTTTTTAATTCATCCTCACCTATTTCGTTTTGTTTCATTAATAAAAAAAATATTCAAACACAAAGTAACCCTATTATTGGGATAAATATTCATTCAGCAGCATTATATGATCTAAATAATATAACTTTAGTTATAAGAAATAACTCCAGCTTCTAAGTTCTAATACAATACATAAATTCACTCGTTTTTTTAAGGGTAACCACGACTTATCTAAAATTTAATTTAAAAAATTATAAGATAAGTCGTGGATATATAAAAGGCACGACCTAAATATTAAAAAAAAATTATTGTTGGATAAGTTGTGCCTCCAAGCCACAACTTATTATTAAAAAATATTTAAAAAATTATTTAAGTGTAAGTTATACTTAACATATAGGACTTGTTATATTTTACTATTCACTTTATACTATTTTAAAAATTAACTTTTAACTTATACCACTCTAAAAAATTGATTTTCAAACTGTACTATTTTTAGAAAAAAGTCTTCATAAGAATTCTGATTTACTCTTCTACTTCCTCAACAAGGTCTAAAGCTTTATTTTTTAAAAAAGATTCTTCAACAGGAATTTGACTTTTAACAAAAATAGATATATTTTCAAACAAATAATAGAAAAATAAATATTTTTCCTTTTTCGTTTTAATAGCTAAAAATGTTCAATTATCAAAATAATTAACTCTGGGTTCTTTTACTTCACAATTGATGTAATAGTATTTATTATTTCTTTTATTTATATGCGTGCCTTAATAATTTTTTGATATATGATTAAACTAATAACTCAAATTGTGTCTTTTGATTATATTATTATATTATACTATAAAATAAAATTATAGTTATGAAAAATAATTGAGACTATTAGTTTACCTTGTGTGAAAACATTTATTAAAATTTATCATATAATGATGTCAAATATTGCTTTAATTTGGTGTCAGGTAGGGATGCCCATTGAGTATGGTCAAAATTTACAAGTTTTGACCATTACAACTCACAAATAGTGAGATTGCTATTGTATTTTGATAGATTTAATATTTAGGATGAATTGTGAAGTATTTATTGAATTTTAATTTTATAATAAATACTTATAATTCTATTAAATGTACTCAACAACTAGTGAAATGCCTAACGACGTGCCTTAAATACCATACATACATATATATACACCATAACAATCCCTTTAATTCACAAATTGAGTTGGTTTAAAAAATTTTCAATATGTAGAGTATGGGTCGGTTTGCAGGTTGAGAAATCCCAACCTTCACAAACCTAACTTAATTATATATGTATGAAAAAAAAATTATAAATTGAGTTTTTTTTAAAGTGAGTAAATAATATTGTGTCTGAATTATTTAGTGGGTTAAAATCTCTATATTTTATATTAAATTATAGATAAATATATCATTATTTACTCATTTTAGAGATAAGCTAATTTTAAAGAAACTTTTTCCCTATACATATGTATATATATTTCAATAAATGGTAAAAATCATGGCTAAACGTTCTTTTCCTTTTAACAAAGGGCTGACTGTCATTATTTTAAGTGTAAGTATTGTGGCCATGTTGATAAAATGACCAAATAAAATATAGATGAAAAATGGATGAAGTATCTTATATACCATTGTAATAAGAAACCGATGGATTACTTTAATAACAAAAAAAAATCTTAAAAAATTAACAATGAAGTTAATGATTATAAAAATTCATATGTGTGATGATAAATATTATAGTTGACTTATTTGACTTATTATTTATGGCTTTTGAAACTTGTTACGTTACTTTAATACATTTGAAATTTGTGTTTATTTAAAAACTTATTATGATACTTTAGTTTTTTTTTAGAATTGTGTTTGTTAAGACTTGTGCTACTTTTTAGTGGGAGTTATTTTGGTTTTAGTTAAGACTTATTAATTGTAATAAATTTTTTATTTTGTATTTTAATATTTATTTTAACAAGTATTTATTTTTTATGTATGTCAAACTTACAAAGTTAATCCAATCTACTCATAAGTAAGTTGAAATTAGGTCAAGTTGAATGAGAAAATTATTCTAACCCATTACTTTGATGAGTTAAATCCATAATACCCCAAATCTAAACCAACCCTCAGACACCCTTAGGTAATCTTTATGTGTATGGGATAATTTACGTAATCATCTACATATGTATAAGATGATCTACCTATTCGTAGTTGCTTTAAAAAAAAACAGCACCACTACTTTGTACGAAAGGAAAATGACGAATGTGGTACGAATCACGTGGCATGACGTGGCCAAGCTGTTTTACATTTTTTTGAAATTCAGGATGTGTTTGATATCATTGAAGAGAAAAAGAAAAGAGAAGAAAGGATACATAAGAAAAGAAGGGAGAAGTAGGTAAATTATTATTCTTTTGTTTGCTATTATTTAATAAAAAAAATTATGACTCACTTCCTTTATCTAATTTTATTAAAAAAAATTAATAATATTAAGATAAATAAAAACATATGAGATTCATTTAAATTCCTTCTCTTCCTTCTCGATCCACCCAAAATGAGAAGGATGAAATATTTGGAAAGAAAATCCCTCTTTTTTTTTTCCTTTCCATGAGTTTCAACTTTACCAAATAAGGAATGACTCAATATTTCATGTCCTATCATTTCTTTTCCCACCTATATGTAGATTCCAAACATACCCCCAATGTCCTCTAATTTGAAAAGGAAAAAAATTCAGGATAAAACAGATTGTGTTGATTTGTAAAGCATTTCATATGAATGCCTGCGAACTATTATCAATTCTGTTCAAAATAATTTACTCATAAAAAATCCAAACATGTATTAGTTGAAAATTTACCTTTATATATTTTAATCTAAATCATAATTATTTTATTTTACTTTTTTACTTTTTAAGTTTAATATGAGTGACCTTTTGATCGATGGGAGAATTTATTTAGTCAAAATATGTTTGAATTAACTTGGACATCATTTAATCACAAATAAAAAAAAAGACATATCATAAATTTTAACTTATTTTTCTCAATTTTCTTGAAAAGGAATTGGGACAATCAAAAACTTATGTTTTGGGTGAGCATGTTTAGCTCTAGGATTACAACTCTCTTTATATAATTTTTTTTTGTTTATTATATGTACTTTTATTTTATGGATGATATTTTCACTAAATTTACATTACATAATAAAACTAGCTAGACTACGAGTAAAAATATAAACTAGAAGTAATTATGTCATTACAGCATGGTTATCTAATTATAAATTTTGTTTTGTCCTTGTTTATCGGTTCAAATTATTAGAACGTACAGCGTTATTAAATTTTACATTAAAAAAAAGAGTATTATTAAACTTATAATATTCATAGAGTTCTAATCATACATTACTATGTATATATTTGATCGAAGAACTTTTCTTCAATACTTATCAAAGGCGTACTTGGCTCAATTCCCCTAAGTTTAGGATAATTTTGTTGCTGTAATTTTTGTCATCATAACCACAAAAATAAAATAAAATTGGAAATCCTTCATACCAATACTGTTTTTCCAACCCCTGGAGCCTAACTAACATATGCAAAATTCAATACTATTTTTGACAAAATTCACATCATTTAAACATAATCACAATAATGTCTTGGGTGAAGCCTTTCCAAAGATGGGAGACTTCCCATGACAATACAATTATAATAACTTAAACACACATAAGCATATCAAATTTTATTGATACTTATTTAACTATAGACAACACTTATATGTAGATCATCATGCAAGATGAATAGATCCAACCATATGACTATAGCTGTGAAAATGGACTAGCTCGGCCCGAATGACTATTTTCGGGCCAAGTCAGATCAAGTTATATGAGTTTCGAACTAATATTTTATTAGTCCAACTCACTCCTATGTAATGTTAATGGGCTGGGCCTTCAGACTATTTTTAATTTTGACTGATATTTTGTTAATCCAACCTATTCATTTTGCTGAGCTATTCGGGTTGACTCATCGGGTTTGACTCATTTTAATGGCTCTACATATGACTACAAATTCAGGTATTTATATCTTCAAGTCATCTCTGAAAAATAAACTTGTCTCACTTTAAAAATAAACAAGTCATTTACACTAGTGGGTATAAAAAATATCTCATCAGGGTCTGAAAAAAATAAAATATAACGGAGTGAGTTTTACAACTTAGCGAATACAAAGGCACTCAAGTGCCACTAACAAAAAAATAATACAAGTTAACTTTATATAAATAATAAAGATTAAATATCAAAAATGTGTTACAACACTTTTACTTGTTATTCAATAAATTATTAGAGAATTCAAACTCCAATTGAAAATACTTTCTTCCAGCTAATCCTTCTTCAAGGAATCTCATATTTATAAAGAACCTCTATTATAAAAATCTTTTCTTATTAAATATCACTTTTTTATTGGAATAATCTCAAGCTCTACTAAAAGAACAACATTTAATTTATAAGTAAATCTTTAGTCTCAAATATTTTTGGTCAGGCATCAGCTCATTATTTCCATAGCCCCAAATATTTCCATCCTTAGCATCAAGCACACTTAAGTTTTATAACCATATAGTAGTCTCATTATTCGGTTATTATCATACCATGGTATATACCAAGGGTTCTTCATTGTGCCTTTGATATTTCAAAATATATTTTCAATATTATCATCACAATTCATATATTTCATTACAAAATTAAAAACTCAAAAAATTAAGTAAAGATAACTGTAAATGTTCAAAATATCTGTTACAACCAATATTCCATTTAAGATACTAAAATTTATTTAGTTAGCTATAAAGAAATATATAATAATCATATACTTAATAAATCAAGATAAGAATTAAGAAACTTTAACTCACATTTCATAATTCATGTTGCGTATGAAACTTTTTATAATATAAAATATGACAAAATCACTATAAACTTTTAGGAAATTTTAATTAGAGTAGGGTGATAATAATGCAATAATTCAAGAGTGTTCTACGTACTCACAGGACAAAGATCCTTGAGTAGAAACTTGTTAATATAGTATCAAAGTACTTCTTTAGCTTCTACTGGCTTAATAAATTTTTTAGAACATCACAATTTTCGGGATCATTTATTTAAGAAAAAGATGAGAAATGAGAAATGAGGGAATGGAGCAGATATAGAAATTTTATTTGGAGGCTAATGTTTTCATAACATAGCAGCAAACCTCAATTTATAAGTATTGTTGCTACACTTACGAACAAAACAAAGGAGACGTGTATAGTTCAAAATGTAAATGGCATTAAATGAAAGAATTGACAAAGAATGGAGTCCATTCGTGAAACATTTACAAAGTGAATGAATTATCCTATTCATCAAGCATGTCTAAAATGCATGAATGAACTTTCTTCATTTCCTAATAAATGAAAGGTAAAATATGCATTTTGGACCTTTATCTTTATTTCATTTTCTTCAATTTGATTTCTTATCTTTTTTTTTTTTTTCAATTTGATTTCTTATCTTACAAATTATCTATCAATGTAAACCTCTCATCACAATTCTGTCATCTTCCTAACATAAGTGATGGCGTGTCACGTCAGCACCATGTCATACTAACATCATCGCTATGTCAGTGACAAATCATCACTATTAGTGACATATAATCATTACCTTTGTTAGGATTTATAACAAAATTGTGACAGAGAATTATACTGACAGACAATTTATAAGATATTTGACCAAATTGAAAAAAAAAATATAAGGAACCAAATTGAAAAAAGAAATAAAGATAATATACTATTTTATCTAAATGAAACTACTAACTTCACCCTCCTACTTGCTATAGGAAAATCCACAAGGCATGCAACTAAAGTCAATGAAGCATGCAAGATACAGTAAATTGTGTAACCCATTTATAGTGTATGCCCAAACAATATTAACTCATTTGTATGAAAGTATAACTTGCCCATAAATTCTCCCTCAACCACTATAGACCGTTCACAATTTTCTTTTTGATAATAATAATAATAATAATAATAATAATAAGGATTTAATGTAAAGACTTGTTTTCAAAAAATATTTTCATATAATTAACAAAGAGGAAACATAACATACTCGTAATAAATAAAATCAAATAATTGCAAAGACTTATTCAAAAGCAAACTTCTACTGCAAAGTTATAGTGCCCTACTCACATAGCAAGGCCCATATTTATTTTCTTGAGTAAAAGTTAAACTTGCAATAAAGGCATTCTTCAAGCATAATGGACTTTTGTCCATTCTTTGTTTTTCACCAAGAAATATATGCATGCATAAATTCTATTCCAAAAGCATGCTTGAACTTTGTCCAATATCAATCAATAAGACCAACTATAACTTTCCTACCTCTCCTTGTTTATCATGTGCATAAACGCTTTTTCTTCTTAATTTTATTTTGTTTACTTTTTTTATGTTAGTAAAGTTTGATAAAGCATGCAACCACCTCCACATATCATTTATATGAAGTTACCAAGGATTGTGAAATTATTTACCAAGCAAACATAATAAATGAAATCAAATTAATGAAGGTTTCTACTCACAAACATGTTCCTAAAGCAAGAATATGATCAAAAGCATATTAAACACAAATTTATTTCCTTGCACGAAAGTCAAGCTTGCCAAAAATTAAGACTCTTGCAACTATAAGGTACACTATTTTTATTATTCTTCCTTTTGCTTAAAAAAAATAAAGATATCACATTTTTGTAGCTAGAGGAGATATTCAGACCTACTTTGAGAGGGAATAAGATACAATCTTCAAATTGTAACATTGTTCGTGTTAGACTTTGTTAGGAAAAATATTTAGTTATTGATAGTCTTCAAGTGAAAGCAAAATTTGATTTTAGTTTAGAGTGTAGGTTGTATTTATTTTTTCTCTTATTAGATCTAATGTTTCTTATTCAATTTGTAAGTGGCTTTGAGCTATTATTAGTGTGAAAATTCGTTTTCCTCTTAAAAAAAGTAAAAATATCGTAATAACAAGGTGAGTGTGGGAACTAGATAAAAATCCAAATAACTTATTGCATGTTTGGCTTAAAAGCTTTTATGCATTTGGCTTGTAGTACCAAGCTCCCACCTATATAAGCAAGGAAGCTCACAGTTTGTAATCAAAATAAAATTTGAATGAAATCTCCCTTCTATACGACTATGAGTTTCTTCTAAATCTTCTTTTTTTCCTAAAATCTAGATTCCTTGAGCTTATACTATAGAGCTCCCATTATGCAAATATGCTCTACACTGAGGCTTTTACAATGCTCCTTTTTGGTACATGCCCTTTAGTTTTTTAACATTTCAGTCTTGTAAGTTTCTAAAATTAATCATTTTTCTTTTTTCTTTAATTTATTAGAAAAAATCAAAATTCAAAGCTTTTAACTTATCCAGCATCACCGCTACAGATCTCAGTAAGTGAAACTAGAAATCTTAAGACTCCTTGTCGTTGATGCTCTGTTGTTGATGACGGCCAGCGGAAGTATCTTTCGACGACAAAACAATGCCCGCCCATGGTTCTTTTACAGATCCATCACCATTCCTTCAAGCTCCTCCGTTGTGCCGTTAAATGCACTGTCATTGAACCACCGTTCCACCTTGAGGAACTCACCTAACAAAGTCGGACTCGCATCATTGTCCCTGCACAATTGCCACCACATCCTCTGCCTCTCCGCCACGAAGATCACCGCTACTCTTGGCTTCTTCTTGGACATGGCATCCCTCCTTATAGAGCTGGCAAAATGGGCCAAGTTTGGCCAAGTATGTTTTGGGTTAATATTTTGCTAGCCTAGGCCAGCTTGTTACGAGCTGAGGGTTGAGTGGGCCACCCCACTAACTTAATAGTTCTTTTATTTTTTTAAAAAAAAGAATGAATTTAATCTTTTAAAAAATTAAATCAGTGAAAAATAGGAAATTTAGATTACTTAGTTTTAGACCAATGATAAATAAATTAGATAACTAGTCTAATTGTCAATTGAGTTTTAATTTTTCAAATAAAATAATGATAATTTTCTTTTAGGTGTATATTATAAGATTAAAAAAATAATTAAAATTTGGACCAATGGGCCCTTGATTTCGGGCCAGGCCACATAGAGTTAAATTAAGTTCAGGCTTGAATTTTTCTAGCCCAACCCGCACTTTTCATCGAGATATTTGAGCTGACCCATCGAGCTTGACCCATTTTGATAGCTCTACCTCCTTAAGTCCCCGTAGGAAGCTTAGTAGAGTATCGAGTGTGGTGCTTCTATAATAGAAGAATGATCTTGTAGACTATCAAAACCTAGAAAAAAAATCAAATTAATTTGTGAAGAAAGGAAACTTTAAGAAATTTGAGATGTGGATTGCATTTTGGTGAGCAAAGAGGGGATAAAGTTCGGCATGGAGGTCTAATGATTGGAGCTATGATTTCAGATGCAGTGGCTAATGACTATGGTGCAGTTGATCTTCTGACCGAAGGTTCTTGGTGGCTAGAAGGTGGTGCTTTGGTGGGCGCACGATTGAGGCTTGCCAAAACTGGTTCATGTGCTTGGCCTAGAGTGGGATTGCAATAATGGTTTTTTAGTGAGTGCTCTAGTCTGTTGACAGTGGTTGGGCTCTAAATAAGTAATTTCGTTTAATTTTCAGGACATATTTATAAATAACAATTTTTGAAGATTACCTATTGACCAAGTTTCAGGTAATGATCTTCCTACTATTGATCTATTTTTTATACATAATCTACGGCTATAAAGGAAAGTAGCATCGATGCTCAATGTTTAAGGAGGTGCACCTTAAATGTCACCTATTATGCACTTGCCTCTAGTTGAGGGTTCCGTTTTAAATGCTTCCTAAATGTTTTGGAGAATCCATGCCCTATAAAGTTTATACTACTGATGATGGATCTAAAATGATCAACGACTGTGAATAAAACTTGAAAACTACATAATAGGTAACTTTGGGGGGTTTGGGGTTTTCCCTCCACCCTCTTCGGTGTTGGTGACCCCTTCGCCTCTCTACTGCCACCATCATCGCGGGAGTTCCTCCAACAACAGCTCTATCTTGCATCCAACACGTTCAAAATTGGCTTAATGGGTCATGGTTCGGGGTGGAGGATGACGGAACATGCGGGGTTGCCGCAGACTTGGATGGAAGCTTGACAGCGAGCGGTGGTTACGAGTCGTGAATCTGGGGAGCTGCGAGGTGACTCAGTGGTCCTGGCCATTGTCTATGACAGATCTTGATTCAAGTGGATGGTGCGTTGCAAGGGTGTTATGGGTTTCATGGTGGAAGTTGCAATGAGGTTTGTTTCAATATGGTGGGGGTTTGAGGTGGCTATGACAGTGAGATGACGGTGGCGGTGAGAAGACGAATAGGTCGCCAATGCCGGAGATGGTGGAGGAGGAAGTCGCCTCGACGTTGTGTCAGTGCCAGAGGAGGAAGAAGACGCTACACTAATGCTGGAGAAGGTGAAGAAGAAAGTCGCCATCTGCGAAGAGTAACAATGATGATGGTAGGTAATAGTCAACAACTTACCTATAATAGCAGGTAATTTCTATGGAGCATGGATGCTCTAAAATATTTAGAGAACATGTTAAACATCACCCTAACTAAGGAACCTATGCATCAAAAATCATGATGCAAGTATGCTATGAACAAAGTTGTTTATGTTTGGTTATTCTTTATGTGTTTTAAGTGTAATTGATTCAATGTCAAAATGGATTCTTTTTAAGTAATGAAAGATACGCTTCTCGAATGAAAAACTTAAATTCTCATTTGCACATCAACTAATAATATTACCTTCACCTTTGTCGAATTTTTATATTATGAGAGCAGAACCAATCTTTTAATAATTTTATCTCTAAAAATCAATTTACTTCACAGTTCACACCATCTAAACTAAATCAACTCTTTTAAAATTACTTTCGAAGTATTATATCAAACGTAAATAATTTATTTTAACCTCAACTTTTTTTTTTTCAATTTAATTATTTCAACATCAATTTAAAAGAATTAAAATAATATACCACTTATAATCATGATTAAAATCATAATTGGAAGAATTAGACCAGTGTAATCAAGTGTATTTTTGCATTAAAATAATTTTAAAAACTAATATTTTTTCAAAAACTCTCTCAATAAAATCTTAATTATAAATTATGTTAAATATAAAATTAATAAAATAATCCAAACAAACACTAACAGAAAAATAAGTTATCCGACTACATTAAATAAAGCTAAATGTAAGAAAACTCTTTCAAATATTTATCAATTTCAAAAAACCTTCTATAGTTCAAAACTTTTCAGTAACTTATCTCTTTAAACTTATCAAATAATGCATATTGACTCATTCAGTGTTTTTTTTTTTTACACATGTACAAGAGGTTAAGTTTATAAAGCATAAATACGGATACGAGACACTTACACGAACACGTACAAACACACCAACGGATTATAAGACACACCATAATATATATAAATATATATATATATATATATATATATATATATATAATTACAAAATTTAAGAATTTTTTCATAATTCATTAATATTATTTCTATAAGTTTAAAGATTTATAATATTTTAATATATGTCAATATTGTTAATATTTATTACTTAATAAGTCACTCCTAAAAAATATAAAACATAATTTCTATTAACATTTTCTAAAAAAATTTCTAAATCAACTTCTCCTAATAGAATTAACCATATATAAGTACATGTGTACCTAAAAAAAATTAACTAGAGAAAATATTGGTGTGAGACAAGTTTCAGTGATAACGAAGTGGATGACTTGATACGAGCAGAGATAGAAATAATAGATGAAAATAATAATATGTGAAAAGATAAAACTTAAAAGTCTAATAGTGACGTGTAAAAAGATAAAACTTACAATACTGGTGTATGAAAATAATGACTTTGACACGTCAATAATCATGGGATTGAACTTGGATGAGTTACGAGTGTGAAACACCCAATTTTATCTGGGATAAAAAAAAATTGAAATAGAAAAAAGAAAAAGATAAAAAAAATAATAATTGTCAACATTTTGTATCAAATCCTCTAATCATATCTTAATCCATTTATTTTTCCACTTTGTCTTATTTTATTTTGAATTAAAAAAATAAAAATAAAAAGTAAAAAAATAAAAAAAAAACAGTATATAGACTATCATTTTCACATTTTATTTAATAATTTATTATATTTATTTTTTTATTATTATTTTTTCTCTTAATCACACACTATTAAAAAAGATATGTATAGTACTTACATCTCTTTTAGTAGTGTAGGATGATTATTTTTTAAAAAATAAAAAAGGGGGTAATAACTATTCTCGGTTTTTTTTAAAAAAAAGAGAGGGGAAAACGTTTTTTTTTTTGCAGCTTGTTACGGTTGGTTCATGTTTCTTTTGTTGCTGTCTCACTCAAAATATTTCAACGAAAAACAAGTTTAAGCAGAGTAGTTGAAATGTAACTAGAATTCCATTATCTATTGTCATATGCAAGTTTGTCGCATCTCAACGAGTCTGCAACCCAAGACTCAATGCAAAAGAAGAATCACAAAAATGGTAAGAGGGCATAACGTGTGAAGTTGGAGAAAGTCCCAACCTAAAGTCCCCCCTCCATGCACCTCTGCCTCGAACCACCCTGTACCTCCCAGATCTGCCACCCATCTCCCTTAAATTTTCTCTGCAGAACCCCTGTAAGAGTACCAACACGAGAACCACAACAGACCCCATCACCGAAATCACCCATGCTTAGCCACCACTGCATCCAAACCCATCCAATCCGTGAACCCATCCGCGCGTCTTCCACTCAAAACAGATCCATCCTCGCCGTCTGTGCTGCCCACCGCCGTCCTCCACCGTGAGACTGCCGCACGTGCACGACCCAGCGCCTGAACCCACGACCCCTCATCGGAAAACCGCCGTACGGATCTCCATCGTTCCAAGCTCCAGCGTAACACTCACCCACCCATTTTGCTCTGTTTCATTTCCCTGTTTCAGAGGCTAAAAGCCTCTTTTGTTTTCTCTTTGTGTTTTTTTTTAAATAACTTGTTGATTTAAAAAAAAATCTGTAAAAATAATAATAATAATAATAATAAAGGTTCTAATGGTTTATTCCTTTATTGGGTTAATTTTTTTGGGCTTTTAGTGGTCTTTTAGTTGTACTGGGTGGAGTAGTATAATTCCTTTTTAGAGGTTTTGCAATTTTATTGAGTTGAGCATTAGTCTTTTTTTTAAAAAAAATACAAAACTATAAAAATATATACATATATAAAAACAATAAAATAAAATAAAATAATAAATAATAAATAATCTTAAGTCCCCTTTTTGGTTTTACTGTGATCTTATTTACCTCATTGTGAGTTTTTGCTTATTTTAATTATGTTGTTAATTTTGTCTTTTCTTAATTGTTGAATTTATAATTTTTTTAAAATAGAAAAAATGAATGAAATAATTGAATCATGTTAAGAAAAGTAAAACATAATTAGTTGAATTGTGACAGCTTGTTAATTTTATAACTTTTAAAATCATTTAAGTTGTGACAACTTGATGATTTTTTCTAAAAAAATCAAATAAATTTTCAAAATAAAAAAAAATCTTTTCAAAATTAAAATTAACCAACCACAATCGTTTTCTATAGAATTATGTGACTTTGAGTTCCTCACAGCATCTGAGAGTACGTAGGAACAAAATTTCTATTCTTTCAAGCTAAATTTTTATTTTATTTGTTAATTTCTTTTTATGTTTTAAAAATGGGTAAAACAAATATTTTTAAAAATTATCAAAATTTGCGCAATTGACTTAAGGTACCGTATCAGGACGGGTGTATTAGGAGTGCTGTGGGATTAAGTTTTTCATCATTCTTTGTACATAACCGACTCTCGAATCTAATCTAGTTTCGAAGACATTTTTTTTAAGTTTTCCAAATTTTCCTTGATTTAAATAAAATTAGTGGCGAGTCTTAATAATTTATTTATTTTTCACCTCTCCTGCCTCGATCATGATCACAACCAGGGATGAATCTAGAAAATATTTAGTGAAGAGGTCAATTGCAAAATATGAATTATATTATTAAATATAAAAAATTAAAGTTAACAAATAAGGATGTATTCACTCTTAAATTATTTAGTGAATTAAGATTAAAATATATTATTTTAAATTAAGAATAAATATACTTTCTTATTTGTTCATCTTAAAAGAATATTTTTATTTTATTATATAGGAAGATTTATGAATAAAGTGAAAAAAGTAAAAAAAAAATATTTATGTTAGATATTAAATACATAACAATAGTAGTTATCATTTACATCATTATTTATAAGTAAAATAAATTTTTTATATATATAGATTTTCAAAAAAAGAAAGAGAGTGAAGCTAAAAGTGAGATGAGCTAATAAGTTTATTATATAAAGATTAAAAATTAATAGAAAGATGAATTTAAATTGTAATATCAATGTATATAAAATAATTATGAATCACATGTCAAATATATATCAAGTATAAACTCTTTTAATTTTATTATTTTTATCTTTGGTACAATTATACTGATCTCTCTTGATATTAGTGCTTATAATATTGACACCCTTTTTGTTTGAGAAATTACTCATATTTCCCTTACTTTGTATTTTCAATGAAATTTTGGGTAATGTTTGTACATAAAGTATGTGAGATATATGTAATTTATTAAATAAAGAAAGATGTTAGAGTGTAATAACAATATATAAAATTAAGAATATGAGTATAATTTTTAAATAAGAGTGTTAATATAATAAATATTAATTTTATAAAATATTAATATAATTATTTTTTATTTTTTAATAAAATTAAATTAAATTATAAGTATTTTAAAAGAAATTAATGAGAAAAGGGGGCCGAAGCCCACGCATGCTCTCCCTTGGATTCGTCTCTGATCGCGACAACGAGTTTACTAATTAAATATTAGTCAAAGAAACTAATTTTATTTTTAAAAAAATTAATGGGTCGTATCTAAACCTATTCTAAATGTGTTAAAACGTGTCTGAGACATGTTCAATAAGATCCGAGATATGTCTAAATTAAAAAAAAATATTTTTAATTAGACACATTCAATTACGCAAGATACGTGTATCATAAAGATATTTTCATATGTTTGACACACCCACCTCAAAAATAATGTGTTTATATTACATTACACAATTTAATAACTTCAAGAAATCAAATTGTTAAATTTTAAATAACATAAAGGTTTTTTTGAAAATAACCTATAATTAATTAGAGGAGATTCATTGCATTTTACCACATTAAACAATTCTATTGGGCCTAATCAAGGGTTTAAGTAAAAGTTTTGTTTTAAAAAAATTTTAAAAAGGGTCTTAGCAAACTGTTAACTAAAACCGATGCCCCAAAAAAGAAAACGAAAAACCGTGTCTCCCAGTGTCTGAGCTTTGTAAATGGCGGTGGACAAGGAAAGGCTTCAGGAAGAATCTGTAATCCGCCGCTTCTACCAAATCATTCTCAGTTGGGACTACTTTCGTCTCCTCAAGGAATCCAAGGCAACGCCATACATCTCTCTCTCTCTGTTTTTTTGTTTTTAGTTTTTCTTATTCCAATTCATCAAATTTTTGAAATTTGGGATTTTTCGAAGCAGAAAAACAATGGGGAAGAAGAGGCTGCTAAGGGGTCTTCATCTAGACTCGTCAAAGTGAAGACCAAATACAAAGATGTTGATGACTATATTTCCACCTACGAGCCCCTCATCTTTGAAGAAGCCAAATCCCAGATCATTAAGCAGAAAGAGGACGAAGAGGGTATTTTCAATTTCAACAAATTTTGCTCTTTTTTTTGCCTTTTTAATAATATTATATTTTTCTTTTACTGGATTTTACTATTATTGTTAATGACATTGTCTCATTGGTCTTTAAGTGGTGTTTGGTTTTTTTTTTTTCAGTTTTCATTTTTATTTGATATGTTTTTACTCATAATTACAAAAATACTATTATGGTCATTATTTCATATTTTGCATCTATATTCTCTTTTTGTCTTTTAAATTTAAATAATGGGTATTGCTTTCCATGTTTTAAAGTTTGGATTTTAATAAAAATTTAATTTTGATACACTGTCTCATCCAATTACGTGTTGTCAAATCATTTTAATGAATTAATTGGTCTCTTTGTCTTGTGCTAAAGAACTCTTTTGTGGGCTGCAGTGACTGAATGGAAGTTGGGGGTGGTAAAGAGTTGCAGTGAGGGAGATGGCTTTCATTTTATTGAATTTCCTTGTGAAATCAAGGAGGGAGAATCGATATCACAGAATGATCTTTTACTGCTTTCGAAAGACAAGGTACTAATGATCAGAAAATGTATGTTTTTTGGAGGACTTTGTAGGTCCTGCTATGCTGTACTTTTATTGGATATTGCATTCATACGAGTCCTTGTTGTTGCATTATTCTTCCTTTTGGAATTTTTTGAATTACTCGCCTGTTCAAACTGAGGACGATGATTGATTATTATTATTATCAGTTCTTCTACTTGTGAATGTATTCTATGCAATGCATTTCTTACATCATTTGAGAATTTTTCATGAAGTAGCAGTACTTTGTTTCCAGATAATTATTGTGCAAATTGTGGATAAGATAGACTGATAGAATTAGTGGACAACATATGTCAATGTTTTTATTGTCTATTATTTGAAGGGGAAACAAAGGCAAATTTCCTGTAGTTTTGGTGTGCTCTACTTATGTTGATTTTAAAGTAACCGAAAAGCATTGGTGTTGTTGTCTTTTAATTTGTCTACTTTCTGTCTAATTAAATGGTTGAATTTACTTGATCTATGTACTCATCACTGTGCAGTTTCTGGATGGCAAAAGATTACCTACTGTGTATGCATTTGCTTTGGTGGAGAACATACGGAAATTTTCTGAAACAAGACTTCTTCGAGTTAGACTTTATCTAGCTGGAGAGTTCTCGCATTTTAATACAGATAATGTACAATCGTGTCCAAGGCTGTTTAATATGCGTTCTCATATATGCGAGACAGAGAGACAGTTGTATTTTATGAAGGTAACTTGTTTTATGAATCTTATATTGTATTCTTGCCAGAGGTGTGAAAAATTATATTTGGGCTCTTTTAGGAATAATAAATTGTGTGCTTTTTGTATACTTATGGGGCTTCCATCCTTGACTAATAAATTGTGTTATTTGTTTATAAAAGGTGTAAGGAATTTTTATTATTGTTTTCTTAACAGAAAAGGTTCTTATAAATTATTTTGGCCTTTGAGCAAATGTGAGAAATCATGCAGATATGCAGTTTATCCACCATTGCTCGTGAGTATTTGGCTGTACGAACTATAAGCTTTCTCCCATACAAGGATTTAATATTAAATGCTGTTGGAGAGAATTCTGGTACGGAAGTTGAGGGTTGGAAAATCCCAATACCTTTGAAGGAATACGTTGAAAATACTTTCAATCAATATCAGCGTGAGGCCATAACAGTAAGTTTCTGCTTTAGAAGTTCGATGAAGTAACTAAAACTTATTTACAACAGGACTTCAGCTTTATTAGTTCTCTTTTTGCTTTTATTTTTATTATTATTATTTTTTGAAGCAATCCAGTGTTCTTCCTATGTCTCATTGTTAGCTAACTTTCTATTGTTTGGAAAGAATAAAATTTGAGATTTTGGCAAATATTTAAGATGGCATATAGTCTAGTTTGGTTTTGACATTTAGTAAAGGATATTATGCATAAAGTATGGGATGTATGTCTTTAAGCATATTATTATGCATAAAATATCATTCAGAGTCCTATTTCTTTATTTTCTCTTTTCCAACTTTTTCCTATAATTTCAACGTGTTCCTTGTTTTCACTCATTTTCTTTTCTTCTGTACATATGTTTAAAATTTCATTTGCTTAGTAAAGCTCACCAATCTCTTTCACCCAAAAAAAAAAAAAATCTCACCAATTTCTCTATATACTGATCTCATTTTCATATTTGCTTTTTTCTTTTTGATTTTCTTTTGTTTCATGGAACTCTTTCTGCTGGTTTGGATGAGCAAATGTCTTTTATATATGAACTCTTTTAAAAGATCTTTTGTAAAATGTAAAAGCTATTATATTTTTGGATGCAATATTTGAGCAATGATGCAGCCCAGGAATTTATTTAAAATTATGCGTTGGATGGGAAGGGAAGTTATGAAGATAGGTTGGGTGGGTATATGGAATAAAGGATATATGTGGGAGGAGTCCACCTCCTTGGATGAGAATCTGATATTGTCAAAATCTAATCCAAAGTTGAAATAAAACACCAGAAGATGTATTCTGGAAATACTTTACTTAATTCTCAATTTTTCATTCTCAACTTTGTTTGATCCACGTAGCTGACCCCACTTAGTGAGAAAAAGCTTTTGTTGTTGTTGTACTTTTTAAATGTTTGAACTTTGAACAACTTCTGCTTTTCTCAAAATTAGCTTTTGCAAAGTCTTTTTGAGAAGCACAAAAGTTCAGCTAGGAAAAAAAAACAATTTTAGCTTCTTTTTTTTTTTAAAATAAAAAAAGCTCATCTAAACAGACTCTTATGTTGGTTGAAAATGAGTTGGCTCAATTTATGGCAGAGAGACTTACTTTTTCCTAGTTGTTTATCATCCTTTAAATGATGAAGGAATAAAAACTTTTGATGAATCTTCACTTTCTCATAAAGATTCTGTCTTTTTTTTTCTTGCTTTTTTTTTCTTCTCTTGCCTTTGTTGCTTGACTTGTAACTCATTATGACATTTCCTACAGTGTATAATTTTCTTACTCCTGTACCATTTATTTATTCCACAATAAACTTTTATTTTCTGTTGCAGGCTGGTCTGTCATCAAAAGCCTTTGTCCTGATACAGGTTTGTCTCTACGTGTACCCTTGCTTCTGCTGCAAAATTCTTTTAATGCTTTTGCATGCTTGCAATTTGTTTTACTTAATATTTGATGTCATGTTTACGTTGAATTATTTGGTGTAAAGACTAGTTTGTCATAGTTGGGGCTTGGGAAGTGTTAGAGAAATTTAGGAATGGGAATAACTAACTTAATATTGTTAGTCTCCCAGGCTCTATATTTATACTAAAAAAATAAAACACAATGCAAAGCATAGTACACGTGTAGTACAAGATAGATAAGCCCAGCCTAGTAACACATAATAGACTACTAATACATATTCTCTAACAGGAAAAATTTATGAAAAAAAACTGTCAATTTCAAGCTCTCCTATAGCCACTTTTTCTCTGATTTTGGGCAAAATGCCATGTCTTGTAAGGCTTAAGGAAAAATAAAAATTTGTGTCAAGATTTTCTTTTTGACCTTCAAAAAGCCTGAGCAGACAGTCTCTTTTAGTGTTCTAAGAAACAGACTGGCCGGTTCGACTGGTTGAATCATGAACTGGTCCATGATCTGGTTCAGTTCTTACTACAAAGCACGGGTATTTCATAATGACTGCCGTATCTGTGTTGGATTCGTACCCGTATCCGTACTAGATAATTGGATACTTGATAGATGTTAGTTTAATTTTTTAACAAAAGTCATATCTTCGTACCATACCCATGTCATATCCGATATCTGTACCTATATCTGTGCATCAGAGTTCTTATAAGGGATCTAATGTATCCTTTGCTATTTTGTGTTTCTTATCCTACAAAGCTGGGTCAGAGTTTGTAATTTATTACTACTGGACAATAGATTATGATGTTCATTTATATCATGTCAGTAGGTCCTTTCTATATAATGCATGTGCTTCTGTAATTTCCATCTGACATTGCATTATCCCCTTGCTAGATATCTGTGAGACTTCTCTGGTTTTTTATTAATGTATAGTAGTTATGGCCTTTTAGAAAACTTGTAATTGATTCTAACCAAATTCCTTCTAGGGGCCCCCAGGGACTGGGAAGACTCAGACCATACTTGGGCTTCTAAGTTCCATTTTGCATGCAACTCCAACGAGAGTGCACTCGAAGTAAGTATAATATCTTTATAAATTTGTGTAGTCTTCTATATCTGGTAATTCTGTTTCTGCTTTCTATTGTTATCTTGAGCAAAACATTATGTTTGGAGTGTGCCTGGTAGAGGTGAAATTTGGAGGCAATTTTTGCAGCTACCAAACATGCCTTAAGGATATCAGCAATTTTATGCTCTCTCATTTTTGCCTTATATTTCACTTTGTTCATACATATATTTATTTATGTTTTGCTTCTTAGGAGCAGGATCTTGGAGCTAAAGCAGGGACCACAATTACCAATTGAGGAGAAGTATGTTTTACTCTGAGAATCTGGGCTTTACTTGCTCGAGAAAACTTCATGTTATGGATATTGGTTTTCTCCTGTGATTCTGACATGATATTTATGACATCTTTTAAAATATTTTGTTTTCCTTTGTTCTTTTCATTCTTGGTTTCCCCTTGCTTTTTGTATTATACATGTTAGTGTTGTGGCAGTGCTTATCTGCCATTAGTTCATACTTAAAATTATTTTGAATCAAAGAAGTGAAATAAGGGTAAATACTGATATTTATCATAAACTTAAAGAAACTAGCTTTAACTAAGTACCGGTTTTCTTGATTTCTCTTCATGTAAGTTGGTTCAACTTTACATTGGCATCATATGAAGCTGGGAGGATTGTTTTCTAAGGGCATGGTTTCCAGACTTATGGCTTATATAAGCAAGAGGTCTAGGCGATCACTTATTTGATACCTGCGTTGTTGAAGGACAATAAGGGAGGGAGAACTGATATTATGGCTTATGCGTACTTTAGAATTCTCCAAGGCCCAAAGAAAGTATTTGGATTAGAATATTCATAGTTAGGTTTTCATTTAATAAGAAATCCTGTTTAAAGTACAAGTCTAGATGGTTGATGTATTAGGTCCTGATAAGTAAGAGTTATTTGATTGAGGGTAAGAATGACAGGTCCATATTCTTATGGCTGTCCACTTTCAAACTTATAAAGTTGATTATGACCTCCTTAGTATCTGTTATGCGTATTGGCTCTCTTTTTATCTTAATTGTGTTGGAATTTAAGAAGAATTCAATATCATTAGATGATGTTGCACAAGTGCCTTAGAATAGGTTATTGAACTTCCTGATTAACCTACATAGATCTATATTTTCCATGGCATTGCCATTTGTTCCTATTTAAATTATATACTCCGCCACTCACTTTGTTGATTAATTTCACCTTGTCAGCTCAAGTGTTACACCACTGTCCCATCTTTAGTCTTATTCATTTTAGAATCAATTTGGGATGGTAACCACCTCTGTCCTTAGACCAACCAAAATAGAACAAAGAGTGTTGTTATACTAGCTTTGTTAGTAGATTGCACTTTTCATATTTTATCTTGCTAGAAGATTTATTGTGATTTTTTCTATTGCCTTTTCCTTTGGCAGATACAAACATTGGGGACTGGCGTCTCCATGGTTGAATAGTATTAATCCAAGGGATAGTTTGATGCCGAAAGATGGTGATGATGGTTTTTTCCCAACTACTGGAAATGAATTAGTAAGTACTTTGCTTTTGTGATTGAGAAGTATTAATCCATAGTTGAATAGTATTAATCCAAGGGATTGTTGATTTTACAAAATAATATCTTCTAATCATGGGTTTTATCAGAAACCTGAAGCTGTAACTTCAAGTCGTAAGTATCGTGTACGAGTGCTAGTATGCGCCCCATCAAACTCTGCCCTGGATGAGATTGTGTTGCGGGTTCTCAATGGAGGTATGAAGTTTCTCTTGCCTTTCTTGTTTTGTCTTCTTATATGTGAAGCAACAATAGGCACAGTTAGCTTAGTTTCTTTATGTTACATAATATCTTTGTTTTATTTCAATGCATTTATTTGGGAAAATGGTTATACTTTTGCATTACATTCACTTGCATCATGTGACAATGCTACTAGAGTAGAAGGGTGCCAAGGACTATTTTTTCAGATAGCACCAAGCATTTGGTAATTAGTCAACTGAAAGTAATTCTGCATTACAGTATAATGCTAAAAGTTCTGAAGCTTGCAGAATTCAAATTTCTTGAATTTAAAATAATTTAAAATGACACATTGAATGCATTATGAGTGTGTTGTTTTTGTTCCTTTTTTTAGTTTTCTATTTGATGCTAGTGATGATATTATTTTGGGGTGGGGGTTATGAGTTCAACTGGGACACCCTTACTAGGAAGAAGTTATTGCCATCCAGGTTCTGTGGCCAGTTGTTAGCCCTTGTAATTAATTATTTTATATTATAAGCAGACTGAAATGACCTTGATATTCTTATTGATTATTTTTCTTTACATGATTTTTTTTTTGGTTTTTCTTTTGAAGATTTCTGATATCTATACTATTTTTGTTATGATTACTTATTTATATTTTTTAATTATTGTTCATGAATGTTCTCAGGTGTACACGATGAAAATGACCGTGCTTATTGCCCTAAAATTGTGCGGATTGGTCTTAAAGCACATCATTCTATCAAGGCTGTTTCCTTGGACGAACTTGTATGTAGATGAAGAAGATTAGAATTTCTCTTAAATAGCTGTGCTACTACCACTATTATTATTTAATCTTCCATATCACTACTTCCATAAAATTTGGTTATAATACCATGATCATGCATGGCAGGTCAGGAATGAGGCTCAACTATTAATTCAATTGAAAGCCTTGATATTATCCATGGTCTAAATGTTAGATGAAAAGCTTCCAATATTTGTTCCTATAGAGAATATCATCTCTTTGGAATTAATTATCCAGGTGAATGCGTGGCAGTTGTCCATGAAGGAGGTTATATTTCATTATAACTGTAGCCATTCTCACCATCCTTCACCAGGCTAGACACTCTATTTCTGTCTTATTGTCAAATGTCAATATGGAAGTCCAGAATGACAGTGATAGGCCCCCTGTAACTAAGGTGTACGTGAGGAGAGGTGGGAAGGGATGCAGTGGATTAGTCCAATTTGTAATTATCTAAAGACCTTGTAACTAAAGATTAGCTAACTCCACTGTTGATTATGAATTAGGACATATACTCCAATTGGAATTCTTACAGGGTCTCTGATCTATATTAACTATCTAAAGACAAATTGATTTATTATTACAGGGTCTCTGATCTATGTTCCAATTTGTATGGTTAATTTGCATTTTTAAATGTAATTTGGGTCAAACTTTGATGTTGTAAATTTCACTTGCAGGTGAAACAAAAACGTGCTAGTGCCAGCAAATCATCCACTGATAAGCAGAGTAATGGTGCTACAGGAAGTAATGATGACAGCATCCGGGCTGCAATTTTGGAAGAGGCCACAATAGTATGTGTTTCAAACTTTAAGTTGAAAGCAAAAGAAAAAGAAAAAAGCAATGCAGTTTTCTCAGTATTTTCTTTGTTCTTGTCAGGTCTTCTCCACTCTCAGCTTTAGTGGTTCTCATATTTTCAGTAAACTAAGTCGCAGCTTTGATGTTGTGATAATAGATGAAGCAGCACAAGCTGTAAGTGTGAAATCTTCTTTAGTTTAGTTGCCGAATCACCTGTTAAATTGCTTGTGATATGAATTAACTTGGTCTAAAGAAGTTCTTGCATTTCCTAAAATTATTGTGGCAACCAATTTTGAGTTGTAGTATGCAGATGGAATACCCATGAACAACCAATCTTGAGTTGTAGTATTCAGATAAATTAGTTTTTTTGGGGGTAAGACAGAGTGTGTGAGAGTGAGTGAGAGAAGATGATATAGAGAAACCTTAACTTGTGAAGAAAACCCTCATAGCTTGATATTAATCTTTTCCCTATATGATCTCCAGCCCGGTTTTCCCTTGGTTCGTTCTTTCAATGCTTCAAAATAAGTCATACAACTACCGGGTGATTTTGTTTCTGGTGTCTGCATAATGTATCTAAGTTTTTCTACACACATGTGATCTCAATATTTATTACACTTTAGCAGCTTGCCTTCATACTTGTCATTGACCACTTTCTTTAATATAGAAAAGGAGAATAACCTTTATAGAAGGTGGGTTCAAAACATAATTTCTCCTGAAGTGAATAAGTAAAGTCTACCAACCAAAATACAACTAAAATCCCTGAAATATCTTTGAAAAAAAAGAAGGCCTCAAGTCCTTTAGTGATGTTTTCAATGTGACAATGTTTGCAAGAATTTTGCTGAGTGTTCTATGTGGATTTTACTTACCTTATCGTATAAACCTCAGATTCCCCCTTAAGCTAAAACATGCATGTCAAGAACACTGAAAAATGGAAAGTGCATACTGAACACCAACTTCCCATGTGGAGAGTACATACTGAACTTCAACTTCATTAAGTTGCATGAAGAAAAAGAAATTAGATTAGTTCTATTTTTATGGTTTAGTATCACAATTTTCTTTATGGTTATTTTCAACTCACATGTATTTAGTTATTGGTCAATCATTCATACTGGTGTAACATTTGAATTAATTTTTTTATAAAAGAAGAAAATTACAAGGTATTAGGAGGATAAGGGATCCTCCTCAACAAGAAAGGAAAACAAAAACAACAGAAAAAAAATGGAGCAAAGCTACCCACTCCCTCAACATATCTATTTGGGAAACCCCTTTAAATAGATCATGTGCTTTACATCACAACAAAGCCAAATGCCTAACCATATCCCATATCTGCTGGTGTGTGCTCCAACCAAATGCACCAAATAGTAGCATAGACTGCACATTGCCTTAAAAATTCAGCCTCTTTCCTTCTACCAAAACCATTAAAGCTAGTCATCAAAATTGGTCCAAGGACCCAGGGCACACCCAACATTAACCAAAAAGGCCAGACAAAGTTTTCCATAAAGAAACATTTAGATATATTACCATGTTTGACAAAAATACTCTTTTTTTTTTGGGTTTGTGGGGTACATAAACTTACATATTCATTTATGTCTGTGCTCCTGAATGAAGAAAAAGAGTTTTCTGAAATGGTGAATCCATTCGAATCAGACTTCATGATGTCCCGCATAACTCTGTGTGTGTGTGTTTTTTTTAATGCCAGTTTAGTATATTTCTTTCTCTTTGTAAGTTACCGTATGCAATGCAATATTGTCAATTTTAGAATATAAGAGTCAGTTCAATGAATTTGATCTGGTGATTCTCACGTGGGATATTTTGTTCCAAGTAATTTGTTGTGGTGTGTTGTTAACTTGTTATTCTTTGTAATGAGTAGATTAATGATTGTCATTTGTCAATATGTAATGAATTTTTTTTCCCAATGTAAAACCAATGTTGCTTATTTTATTTTTTTCTCTTAATATGACATGCTACCCCTAAACAGGTGGAACCTGCAACTCTCGTTCCCTTAGCCAATCAATGCAAAAAAGTTTTTCTGGTATTTTTCATTGCTGCTTCTCTCATTATAGAACCCTGCACTGTTTTATGTTTTACAGTATTTAAGTTGCAATGATGTCTTAATATGCCCAGTTTTACATGTTAACTATATAATTATGTATGAAGTACAAATTTCAAGGGAAAAAGAAGCCTTTTGACAGCATCTGTAAAGAAAGCGAGTTCATTATCCATCATAACTCTTAACCCAAATGATTTGAAATGGTATTTAGAATTGAGATTCATAATTCTTGTCTGTGAATTTACTATTTGGTTAAACAAGGCCTGGCAAAATGGAAGTATTTTGTACATAACTTATTGAACCTTTTTAAATATGCTGGACTGTGCACTTTTAGAATCATTTTGGGCATAATCTTGTCCTTACTGCTGCTATGTTTTTTTTCTATTTTTTTAAGGTTGGTGATCCAGCTCAACTTCCAGCAACTGTAATTTCAGATATTGCTAAGAATCATGGGTAAACCATTCTTTTGGTGGTAGTTAAATCTTTTTAATACATTAAACCATTCTTCTGATTAATACCTTAATTTTGTGTCTTTTTTCTTTCATGAATTTAAGATATGGAACAAGCTTATTTGAAAGATTGAAGCAGGCTGGCTATCCAGTTAAAATGTTGAAGACCCAATACCGAATGCATCCCGAGGTTGGTGCATATGTTTAGCAGAATTTTGTGAAATTAGTTTGTTGAGTATATGTGGTCATACTGTGTCCAAATGAATATCATTATCATGAAGTTGAGACATGAGAGAATTGCCTCTGCAAATTAACTAGATACTTCTAATGTATTTTGTATATGTCAGGTTTCTCATCTGCCTGTGCTATTTTATACAAATAGATGATGCTAAGGTCCTTGATATACTAGAATAAATATAGCGAACAGATATTCTTGTCCTTCCAGAAGACTATTTGGTAACAACTTTGTATTAATTGTTTGTTTTAAATCCTTTCTTTTTTTTTTTTGCAAGCTAATTCAAAGGAAGTCTAACACTGCAGGCACTGTTGACTTTTTTTTCTTTGTTCATCTGCACACTTAAAATCTGCAGCATATAACTAAATTTCAATAAGAACTATATGCCTGTAATTTGTAGGTCCCCCTTTCTCTGTGTGCATATATGGTACACAAGCCGGCTAAAATGATATGTTGTCTTACTGTCTGTCATTGACTAACTCTCCCAAAAACTTAAAGCTATTAGATGAAGGCTCATAAATGATTTTATATTTAACACACCCTCTCATGCAAGAGCCCTTTGGGCTTGAAGTGTGGACAATACACAAGCCCATATACCCTGTGCTGAAATTAAACTTTTATTTATTTAGAAGAATGGGGTGGTAAAGATTGAACTCCTGACCACTTGGTCAAAGAGGCTATGATACCATGTCATTGACCAACTCTCCCAAAAACTTAAGCTATTAGGTGAACGCTCATCAAATTTAGCTTCAGTAAGAGATCGAGACAACTTTCCATTTCAAAATAGTAGTGGCTTAAACTTAAATACGTAATGAACCAAGCATTTTGAATGAAGAATGCTGACACCATGCCTTAGCATAAAATACTCAGGTTGCTCATAGTAGCCTTGTTGTGCCTTGTGATGTGAGACTTGGTGACATAGGACAGTTAGAGAAAATGAAGGTTTAAAGTTCAAGGTTGAGTTCTTGTCAAGGATAAGGGTGGCAGCAATCAACATTAAGATCAATATGCTGGAAGTAGGGTTTAAGGATGAAATAAGGTCTGGAAACTAGATGGATTGAAGGTGCATTGAAGGCACTCTTTGGGTAAAAGCAGTTTGCAAGCAATGGCAGAGTGAATACACCTACCAAATTGATGCTGTTGCTGTCAATGGTACATATAAATTAGGTCATTGTTTACTTGGTTTTAGCAAAAGTTTAGCAAAAATGAGTTGTGGTTTTGAAGAAATGAATTTGTAATTATGCCTAGTCAAGAAACTGGTCAAGGCAATGTTTGAAATTGAAGAATATGTGTTAGAAATAGAAGAAGGTGGAGAGTGTTTTAAATTGAAGAATACATATTAGAAATGGAAGGTGTAGCCGTGTGGAGAAATATTCCATGCTTTACATTTAGTGTTCCTTAGCTGTTTTGCCTAGGATTTGATTGCATTACATAACCAAGAAGAGAATAGTAACTTGTGAAACGGAGTTCTGTCGTGTTGCATCAAGGCAAAAAATGGGGATTATACTAATCTCATTAGGATGTGGACCTTTAGTATAGAAGATTTCATCCTTTTTTTAATATAAAATTCATCCTTATGTTTCTATCTACTATTACTCTCATCTTTTTTCTGTGTTCTCTCCATCTACTGAAATTTCCTGACACTTTTTCTAAGTGGATTTTCTCATATTATGATCAAACAGATAAGAAGCTTTCCCTCCAGGGAGTTTTATGAAGATTCATTGGAAGATGGAGATGACGTCAAATTACGGACAGAACGTGCATGGCATAGGTACCGCTGCTTTGGCCCATTCTGCTTCTTTGACATACTTGAGGGAAAAGAGGCTCGGCCATCTGGGAGTGGTTCATGGATAAATGTTGAGGAAGTTGATTTTGTCCTATTCTTATATCAAAAATTGGTAACACTTTATCCGACACTGAAGTCAGGTAACCAAGTTGCAATTATATCACCCTACAGTCAACAAGTCAAGCTATTCCAAAGACGTTTTGAGGAGACTTTTGGAGTGTCAGCAGAGAAAGTAGTGGATATATGTACTGTTGATGGTTGCCAGGTAAACTAGCCAAATGTTAATCATATGATATTCTTCATTTTCATTTTTGCTTTTAGTATTGATCAAATTATATAACTAGAATATGGTTCTGATCGTGGACCATCTGAAACACAGCATACCTGACGTCATGCATAATTGCAAGGCTAAGTCTGTGGTGCACCCACATAATTTGGGTGCACCAGTGCAACAGCTCACATGGCTTTACATTAATTGTTAGATAGAACTCTTTTTTTCTTTGGCCATGAGATAGAAGGCTTTAAATCACTGGTTGTGAATATTGTGAAGGATTTTCAGCTTCTCGAATAGGTTCAAGAGATCAGCTGTAACTCACCATGAACATAAGGAGGTTTGAGAGATCAACTGTAACTCAAAGTGAGGGTGCAAGGTTTTGAGCCACCACCTCCACCTTTAGTGGGTATAGAGGAAGAGAAATCAAGGAGGTCTTCCTGTATATGAAACCACAAGATGCTATCAGAGATATTTAATTTTCCTCCATCAGCACTACCACTGCTGAATTGTCGGAACCACAACCCATGATGGTGATGTATCTTGCCTCCAGGGTCCAGGCCACAGGCAGTGGTACAGAAATAGACAAGAGAGTGTACTACTGGGTTGGGACTTGGGAGATTCAAAGAATCAGTAGCGTGAAACTGTGAATAGCCAATCAGCCATAAATTTTGTAATTTTGATTGGAAGTCTTAATATGGCTTATGCCTTAATTAATGAATAACTTGATTCCTGATGATTTCTATTTTGCCCTTGAACTGTTGAAGGGATGATTGCAAATGTTGAAGCAGAGCTTGTAAGCTCTAAAGAACTTAGTTCGGGCCAGTTTGAATCAATCCCCTTCAATTAATCTGCTTCTTCTGAGTTGAGTGTACCTTTTGATTTCTGTTGGATAGCATTTTCCATCTACAGCCTGTATCTCTCCGACAATGTCAAAAAGTAGACAAAATATCTAGAAGATGTTTGGTCTTTTTTTTTTGTTTTCATTTTCAATTGATATGCTTTCATTAATAATTTCAGAAGTGCCACATTGTTTTTGTTATGTTTCACGTTTTCAAAATTGTGTGAAGGAAATGGTGAAAAGTAATATTTCCTTGTTTTCACCATTTTCTTCACAAAAATTTTGAAAATATGAAACAGAATGAAAACAAGGGATTAATAAACATCCACATGAACTGTTGCACTGGTTCACCCAAGTTCTTTGGGTGTTGGGTGCACCATAGACGTGGCCTTGTTGCAAAAAGATTAAATTATAATAACTTTGGAAATTGGAGGAATAATTAATGGCTAATTGAATTGTATAACTTAACAGGATTGTCAATTTGTCATATAACTTGGGCTTCTTCACTCTATATATCCTTCTTACATGGTTGGCTCATTAGATTTGCAATTAAAGAATACTCTCTTCTCTCTTTCAGGGACGTGAAAAGGACATTGCAATATTTTCATGTGTCAGGGCAAGCAAAGATAGAGGTATAGGTTTTGTGGAGGACATCCGACGAATGAATGTTGGGATCACTAGAGCAAAGTCTGCAGTGCTGGTACTGTATCATTTGGAGTTAAGGTGAAGCTTTCAACAATTTCATTTGGTACATATGCCTTAATGTGATCCATTTTCGTTGTTTCTATAGGTGGTTGGATCTGCCTCAACACTGAGGAGGAGTGAACAATGGAACAAGCTAGTGGAAAGTGCTGAGAAGAGGGGATGTTTATTCAAAGTAAATGCTCTGAAAAGTCATTTATATGTCTACTGTTAGCAATGCAGTGAAATTTTATCTATTAAATGAGAATTTTGGTTGAGCCTAACTGATCAAAATTTGCACGCTCTAATAGTACTTTTTCCTTTTATTTACAATGTTTACATAATATTCAATTGTTGGTCAACTTGATTCTATGCATCATACAGTCCTAATTATTTGATTATGGGCCAAAAAAATTCTGCACCTCATACTTGAAGCTGAAGACTATCTCAAATATCTCCATCTGCAGGTTTCCAAGCCCTATTCCTCATTTTTCAGTGATGAAAGTCTGACATCCATGCAAGCGAAGATGGATGAACCATCTCAGGTTACAGGACCTACTGATGTGGTAGAGAATGATGTGCCAATTGACAATGCTGCAGCAGATGCTGATGATCAAGCGCCAGCTGAGGACCCTGACTACGGAGATGGCGATGTTGACATGGATGACGTAGGTTATGATGAGGATTAGGGCTAGTTGTTGTTAGATAGTTGTATAGTTGAGCAGACAGGTGCTATTTATGCCATTTTTCCTGTTGAGGACAAGGAAAATTGTAACCTGCGCTTGTCTTTGTACTGAGAAATGGTAGTTTATGATCTTCATTGCAGAAAGGGAATTTTAATTTTGATCACCAAAAGCAAAAAAGATCATCCACTGATCCATGACTATTGGTACTAGTTTTTGCTGATGAAAAAAAAAAGATCAAAGTTTTTATTTGTACAGCTCTCAAATTACAACGTTTCCAAAAGCCATTTTCCAGATTTCTGGATTTGGATTAATACTAACAAGTAACAACTATTGCAGTAGCCTGGGTTCATTTTCAACTGCTACATATTAAGGTTTGTTTGGTTCCCTATATTTCTGGGAAAAGAAGCAAAAAAGAAAAGGATCACAAATCCCAGACATTTTGCCACTAGGTTCCCTTTTTCATCATCAAAGAACAGGATTGAACCATAGTTCTTGATACTTTCTTACGACCTGTTGAGTATGAGTATAGGTATTCCAATCTACGAAGCATATGTTGCATTGCATTGCATTGCATGCAGTGAAAATGGATGCCACTGACAGCAAGGTCCATAGCTTCTTAAAGAAGAGGAAGATGGAGATGGTGCTTCATAGGATGGCACGGTTTTTCACTTGCAGATGCAGATGAAAGAAGCACTATGACTAAAATGGTTGCACTTGTTGCGTTTTATGCCATCCTCCTTACAAGTTACAACCCAATGCCTAACCTATTTGGATCGGCTCTAGCTATCATTTGAAACTGAAAGGTACTCTTAAAAAAAAGAAATTTTTTTTCAATCAAATATCATTTGAAGAGAAGCATTTTGTAGTATATCATTCAATTAATCAAATGTTGTCAAATCTTTGCAGTCAAACTTTTTTCATAATATAATAACACATGATTTTTTGGTTACTTTGGTTTGAGAACTACTTTAGGCAGTGAGATGATTGGTTAAAGTGTAGGTAAAACAATTTGATGTAATCTTGATATCAAGTAGTAAGACTTGATATTATTTAAGATAGATGATTTAATGCTAATAAAAAAGACTTTTACATTTTCAATAAAATATAAATCTCTAAATAATTACCCTTATTTATCCTTTATTTAATTTAAGGTGTATTATAATCTTACTTATTAAATAATTTTAAGAGTAAATATACCATTACACGCTCACTTTACAAACAAACTCGCTTTAAAAAAATCTTATTCGATATAACTTATTTCATTTTAGACTTTCAGAGAAGAGAGATCAAGCCTATGAACCCAAGAACTTATTAGACAAATCAACCCATAAAATGAAATTCAAGAATATAATGCCTTTTTATTTAAGATTTTGAAATGTCTAGATCAACCAACACTTAGTTAGTTGGAGTGCTTCAACACTTGTTCCTTTTAAGTAAAGTCTTGAGTTAGAGTCTTGTAAATGAAAAAAATCAATACTAGGAAAACTTTATACCTTTGTAGTCTAACCCAACTCGATTTAAAATTAGTCGAAATTTAATGCAACTTCTAAATACTGGGAGATTTATACAAAAAAAAAGGTTTTTGATCACATTTGAGTGTCAACAATTAATTTTAACAGTAACTCAACATGTTTATATAGCTTTACAAAATTAATTCTCACAAATTTCTAAGTTATAGAATTATTTTGAGAGTTTTTTTTTTTAACTTTTCTAGTAAATAGAATTGATTCTATGTGAGACTCATAAAATTTTAAAAAATATGCATATAACTACATTTTAAAAGTTATTCAAATTTATCATTTAAACTAGGATACATTTGAATAAGCTTTGAAAAATAGTGCTTTTATGATATAGTCTTTTTTAGATTTTTTTAGGAGTTGCTGTTTTTAACTTTTGAGAAAACATTCAAACTGCTTTATTTTGTGTTTTAACTTTTTTTAAAAATATTATCTAATTATCTTAAAATTTAATAGAAATATTTTAATTAAAAAAGTTTTTTTTTCTTTACAAAAAATAAACAAATGGGCCCTAAATTAACGCTTTTAATTGTACCCCAAAAAAATCAGAGCTTTTAGACTATCTTTTGAAATATCATTGGTAAACGTATATCAATTCTTTTAAAATCAACCAACTTTGCACATTAATTCATTTACATTTTTAATTTGTTGTTAATATAGACTTAAGTTTACAGTAAATTTTATACATGATAATATATTTATTATTTAGAGTTAATTTAAAATTATAGTTATACATATGTTCATATTATAAAACATAATAGTGAATATATTGTCACGTATAAAGTTGATTATAAATCCCAATTTATATTAACACAATTCTTTTAACTTTTATCCCATTCATTAATATAGATTATTACTTTTTTATTGAAATAAATAATGCAATACAGGGGACTCAAAGGTCAAAAGGCCCAAAAGGGCCGACTTACATATGGAGTCTGATGCCACTTCTATTCATATTTGGTTAGGACTTGAAAAGCATCTCTAGCTAATTTATGTGCCACCCTATTAGTTAATCCTATTAACATGTACTATTCTGAAAGGAGAATTTTTTAGGTGTTTTTTGTTCTTGGAGTAAAAGGGAGCATCTAAAATGGTAAAGGGACAAGGGAGTCTTAAATGAGGAGTCCAAAATATGTGTCTTCCTGCTTACTTGGTGCAACCGTGCAAAGGAGGATACAGCTTCCAATCAATCTCCCTCCAGTCTCAGACAGCACATATCTAATGCAAATTGTAGGCCCAGGCATTGATTTAATATTATATATACTTTAAAGGTTATAATACTTTATGTTTTTACTTTGACCAATTAATATAACTCAATTATTAGGATTTGATTCTCTTTATATTTAAAAAAACAAGTAAAAGTGCATTTATAAGTACATCTTTGGAAAGCGGAAAAAAGACAAATTGGAGGGTTTGGCAGAGCAATTAAATTATTAGATTTTTGTTATTTATCTAAATTTTTATATATTTAATTTTTTTAATATATTTAAAAATTCATTTTATATCTCTTACAAATATTACAATCATATATATATTAATTTGACATCTTTCTTATATTAATATATAATATAAATATAATATACATATAAAAATCATACACAAAACATTTCCCAAATTACTAAAGTCTAAACATCCACACTACATAGAAGGTCCACCCACTAAATCTCAATAAACAATTTATACACATGGCTTTGGGCTTTTTGACCAAAATAGTACAATTTTATAAATTATTTACTAAATTAGTGTAGTTTTAAAATTATTTATTAGTTTACGATCTTTTTTATTACGTTGACAGAGATTTTATATTTTATTTTATTTTTATCACATCATGTAAAGAATAACTTGAAGTTATTCTTTACAGAAAATGAAAGAAGAAGATTAAGTTGCTCTCTTCATATTCTATCAATCATGTCTAATCAAATTCAAAAGAATCAATATTTTAATAAAAAAGTGAAAGAGTAACTTAGAATTACTTTGTTCACGTAAAATGACAGATGCCTACATATAACTCACTAGTTTCACCAAACTTCTCCTTTTTTAAACGACGCTAGTCCTCTCCTTCTCCACATACTCATTTTTACTCTATCCTTTTTCATTGTTACACTTTCATTTCGGTGATTTTTTTTTATCTCTCACCTTTCACTTACCTTATTAGTTGAATGTGGACTAGGCATGAATTCATGAAGCATGAAACATTCATGTGATTCAATCTGGAGAGTTAGGTAAGTATTTTATATTATATTTTAATATATATATTTTTTAATATAGGTTATTTAAGAAATTAGATAAAATTATTTTTAATAATAAATAAATTAAGAATCCAAATTTAATGTAGATGGATGGTTAGGATTAGGGTACTCATGGGTCGAGTTTAATTTACTAAAAAAAATATATTTCTTTTTTACTGTTGAATTGTGTTTGAGTAATTTGATAAAAGAAATTAAAAGTTTTTAATCGCTAAAGGGTGTGTAGTGTGGGATGAAGATGCATATGTTGTCGAATCTTGGGATGGACAATAATATGTCTAGGTTGGTGGAGAGTGTGCAATGTGTGATGAAGATGCGTATGCACAATGCATAATAAAAGCTTTTAATTTCTTCCATCAATTTACTCAAACACAATTCAACGGTAAAAAAAAATTTTTTTAGCAAGTTAAACTCGACTCATGAGCACCCCAAATCTTAACCATTCATCTAAATTAAATTTGGATATTTAATTTATTTATTATTAAAAATATTTTTATCTAATTTCTTAAATAACATAAATTAAAAATATATATTTTAAAATATAATATAAAACACTTACCTAACTCTCCAAATTCAATCCGATGAATGCTTCATGCTTTATGAACTCATGCTTGTTCCACGTTCAACTAATAAGGTGAATAAAATGTGAGAGATAAAAAAAAAAAACCACTTGAATGAAAGTGTAATAATGAAAAAGGTAGAGTGAAAATGAAAGAGTAAAAATGAGTATGTGAGAAATGAAGGGACCAATGTCATTTAAAAATGAAAAGTTTGGTGGAACTAGTAGGGTACATATAGCCACGTGTCACTTTATATGGAAAGAGCAATTCCAAGTTGTTCTTTATTTTTTTAATTAAAATATTATTAAATTTGATTCTTCTGAACTTAATTAGACGTAACGAATAGAATATAAAAAAGAACAACTTGATCTTATTCATTCACTTTTTACAAAAAATTTTTTTTATAAAAAATAACTCCAAATTTTTCTTTACATGACATGACAAAAAAATAAAATAAAATATAAAATCTCTTGTCAATGTAACAAAAAAGATTCTAAACTAATAAATAATTTTAAAATTACCCTAATTTAATAAATAGTTTGTAAAATTACATTACTTTGATGAAAAAGCGTATAGTTTTGTCTTAAACTATTGATATTGATCCCAATGATTTAACTTAATTCTTGCTAAGAAATCCTGGGCCGTAGTTTCCTGCTTCACAAACTGGCAGGAAGGAAACTTTAGGGGGTCATAAAACAATGTGTAAAAATAATAGGTTTTGAAAAAATTTGAGCACTAAGGCCTTTCAAGTTTCAACACACTACCCATTGTCCCTGTTTATTGTGTTGAATTAGTAAAATTTTAAGAATAGACGATAATTTGGCGTGTTAACTTGAAGTAGTTGATTAGGAATTTGTAACAGAAAACTCAAGCGCTTTTAGCTTTTGTATTTTTTTTCATTTCATGTGAGTCCTATTTTGTTTTAAAAGTTTTAATATTTAATTTTTAATAGTAATGAACAAGTAGAGAGACGAAGCATTTCAACGCTTGAGCTCTCTGTAGCATTATCCTTATTATATTATACAGTTGAATTCATTGTTTTTTATATTGGCATATGGACTGTACTACGCTTAGAGAACCAAGATCATTGCACTTGGCCTACCATTAGGACTCGATACCTGAGCCATCTTGTCATAACCACATGATCGCCAGATCTATACCCAATACAACTAACAAAGCCTAGCCCAAGCAAGTGCAATCCATCTGGCCCAACCAAGTTTGAATCCACTCACTGGAACACGATTCTCATATATACTCCTTTAACAGAATTGACACGTGTCACGGTAAGATTAAAGAGCTTGATAACATAATCATATACCATCATTGGCAATGATCATGTAGGGTAAAATGTGCACCCCTCTTTAAGATCTCATTTTGGGACACTATATAAAGGGGTAACTCCATTATTCCCAGCTTATACTCTCTCTCTCTCTCTCACACACACACACATTTTATAGCTTTTATCACCATCTCTCACTACTTACTTTAGCATCGAAGTATCTTGCAAGTACTCTCCACCGGCCACCATTGTGCAAACCAAGCTTGCTAGCTTTCTAGCATGTCCAAATCTCATCTAACCACCTACTGGAGCAAAGGAATGAACATATGTCATTTTTTTACTTAAAGTTTCACGAGGCCACAAGCAATCACAGATGCATAGGGGAAAGTAGGTCACAAGAATTGGACCAAGAAAGGATTAAAGAGTAGGAGTAGCATGATGCAAGGTTCTGAAATTCTAACCACTTAATGAACTAGTAAATAGACTAATTCAAGATTTAATGGTTCAAGCGTAGTTAAACCAATGTGTGTGTGTATATATATATATATATGATATTTTTATATCAATATTATTAATCTTTATAGACATAAATTCCGAGAGTTTATTATTTTAAATTATTTTTATATCTAAGATTAGAATATTATTTATTTAATATGAAGTGTATATATAAAAATATTAAAATTAAAAATTAAAAATAATTATATGAAAATATTAATTACTAATATATTTTTCAACAATACACACTCTATAAGATTTTTTATGTCAAGACCAACAATAGCACAAAATCCACATAACATAATAAAAGATCCAATAAATATACAAACAAGTGGAATAGCCTACTGGTTTATTGCACACTTTTACATACAACGGGCTAGATCCAATAAATTCATATGACTGGTTCATAGTCAAACTAGTTGGATAAGCCGGTCTTGTTCAATTCTCAGAACACTAGCATGATGAACTATATTCATTCGGGACATTATGAAAGAAGCAAAGTCCTTGATGCACACAAAAAGTTAAAAGGATGAAAAGGCTTCCACTACCCATAGTTGTATAGACCAAACAGACTCGCCTGATTCGATCAGAAAATCCACAACCCGGATTCACTCAAGTTTTTTTTTATTTCAATTTAAGCTTAAAAAAGACAAATTGTGAAATTTGAACATTGTAACTAAAAGATATTTAAGAAAAAATGTATTTTATCATTAGAACACATGTTCCTATTGAGTAATGTTCTCAATTTTTTAATATATATATTATTATTTTTAATCTACTCAAATTTAAAAAATTAGAGTTGAATAATTATCACTACTAGTTTGTTCATAAAAATAATATTTTATGAAAAAGTACTTTATATAAAATATAAATTATATCAAAATATATATGATATATATATATATATATATATATATAAATATATATATATATATAATAATATAACAGAAGTGTTTATTATGATAGAATGAGAGAAGTGAATCTTGACTATATAACTATACATGAATGATCAAAATTAAAAGTTACTTGAAGATCATGTGACTACTTAAAAAATCATATATATTTATATTCTAATATTAATAATTCATGTAAAATTCAATAATTAAAATTTATTCATCTCACCTGATATACTTTCACGAGGTTGTTAACTTCTCACTCTTTTTCTACTTGAAATAGATTAGCATCCTCTACCTTTTTGTTTTGGACATAAAACTTATAAGCTTCTTTTATAAATAATTTAAATTAGCTAATATTTTAGTCATTTACACTTTTACTCATTTAATAAAAAAAGTAGTAAAGTGTGATTTAAATGAGAAAAGAGAATAGTTTTGTTCAATTTTAATGAAGAGAAAATACAACTAATATTAATTTCACTTATTATTATTTATTTTTTAATTATTACTTTTTTTGTCTATAAATTATATAACAATTGGAAATGTTGTGATTTAAGCACTTTAGTTATGTAGCAATTGAAAATTACATACAATTCAAGTCAAGTAAAAATTTCTGAGCTTAAGTTACAAAAATAAATATAAAGTTGTAAATAATCATTCTTAATGTAAAAAAAAAAAATTGATACTGTAATAGCAAATTAATTATTTTCATTTAAGAATTATATTTTTTCATTATTTTAAATGTTGTATTCTTTACCCTTTTTATTTTTAATTTATCAAATAAAATTATATATTAAATATTATTACATAATTCAAATAAAAATGTAATAATTTAAAATTAAATAATAATGATTAATGTTAACAATAAAGTTAGATTCTCTCTGTTCATTAAATTTGAATACAAGTATTTTCTTTTTTCATTAAAATCACAATATATTATTCTCTTTTTCATTAAATAAGTAAAAATGTAAATGATTAAAATGCCAACAAATTTAAATTAAGATTTAATTTTAAAAGTAATTTTTTATGATATCATTTAATTATGTATTATCACATTATTAAAAATATTTAACTCTCATAATAATTATTTTAAAAATTATACATGTGATAATATATAATTAATTAATATTATAAAAAAATTTATATTAACAGTATATCAAAATTAAAATTTTAAAATTATTTGTAAAAGAATATTATAGGTTTTATGTAAAAAAAAGGGGGGGTTAAAAGATGCTAACCACCTCCAACTAAAAATGGTGTGAGAGAAAGTTAGCAACACCTACATATTCATATATTCATGAGGAAATTACAACGACCACCCTCGAAATTTAGTGTAATTACACCTAATACAACTCCATTTTGCACTCATACACAGACCTCCTTTGAGACAGACGCATACCACGTAACGGGGGAGTTGATTTCTCCACTATACCCTTCACTCTTTTTATAGCAGAATTATCTCAATAAAAATCTCCAATTCCATCTTTTAAAAACCCCAAACTCAACCACCATCACCCCCAAACCCCTCAAATTCCCATCTTCCTCCAAACCCACCATCGCCATCGACCACAGACTCCCTAAAGCCATGTGACGTTGCTGCTAGATGGTGTTGCAATGGTTTGACGAAGGGAGGCTAGACGCGTCTAGGTTTTCTGTTTGTGGAGGTGTGATGGAGAACGATGGTGCTTGAAATGGTGCAGCTTTAAGTAATCTGGCCATAGCAGCTTCAGGGTTGAGGTGGAGGCGCGAGATTGCTCAAGCGGCGGTTTGTTGTACGGTAGCGTAACGACTTTGAGAAGCTTGGGGCTTCTGGGTTTGGTTCGACAATGGCTCTGATTTTTAGATTTGTAGAGGGGCTTGAGATTTTGGCTATGAGGTTTGGTGGTGGCTTCCCTGTTTCGGGCGATTTGGCCTACAAATGGCTGGGTTTTCGTGTGGCTCTTTGTCTTTTTTTTTTTTTTCCTTTAGTAGGGGAGGCGTTTACTCTGTCTCTGGTTTAAAGGTTTGGCTATAACAGGGGTTGAGGTGGTTTAGGCAAGTGCGCTGGTGGTGATTTTGGGTTTGATGGTGGTTTTTGAGTGCTGGCTTTCAGAGCAAAGGAATAGGCTTGCTAGCATTTTCTGAGTTTATAGGGAGTTCGATCTATTGATTTCTATATTGCAGGGTTTCTATATTTGACATTCTAGTGCATAGTGAAAACAGGGGTGGTCAGGGGCAAATTTGCCATTTCCACCACATGTTGAGTATAAAAAATCACAACATTGTCATTATAATTCATGTTCAACGCACGTGGTCTTAATTCCGTCAAGTTCTCTAACGGCTAGATAACGTTAGGGAGTAAGTGTAATAAAAACTAAACTTCAAGGGAGGTTGGTATGAGTTTTGAAAGTAACGGAGTATGAGGTGTAATTATACAAAACTTTAAAGGAGATTAATGTAATTTTCTCCATATTCAATTATTAATGAAAAAGTGCATCTAGACTTCTTAAATTTTAGCTTATTGGTAAACAGATATAATAAACAATAAAATCTTTTAATTTAGTTGTTAAACTAATAAAGTGTGCTTACAATTGGCTGTAGTGCTTGTGCGCTCGAGCATTGATTGGTTACTACCTTATTTTACGTTATCTAGATATCTTTAAAAATCTAATGCTCAAAGAGACCAAAAAAAAAAAAAAATTTGTGTACTTTGGATGCTAGCGTTTGTTAGCATTCTTTGCTAGTAAACTACATCGATTATATCAGTAGGTTATTTCTTTCACCACCTTTTAAGTTGCTAACAGAAAAATGACGTGGCATGATTACTTTATTCTTTTTTTACATCAGAACATACCTCTCTCTCTCTCACAAACACACACACACCGAAACCTTCATTACCATGTCAACAACTTCTTCCACTTACACTTATCTTCTTCCCCAAAACCCCAATGTCCTCCTCAGGCACCACCATATTCATATCATATGATCACAAACTATAAAGAAAAAAAAAACGAAATGCCTCCAATTCCATCCAACCAAGTGCATGTCTCGTAAGCACATTGCAATTATTAATCACATACAATTAACCTATATATAGAGAGAGTTTATTTGGTGAGAAGAGTATTTATTGTAAGAGGTAAGAGAAATGAATCTTGACCATTGAATTTTACATGAATGATTAAGATTATAACATAAATGCATGTGATTTTTTTAAGTGATCACATAACATTTAAGTAATTTTTAATCTTGACCATTTGTGCATAGTTGTATAGTCAAAATTTATTCCTTTCATAATAAATACTCATCTCATTAGATATACCATTATATATATATATATATATATATATATATAATGTATCTGGTGAGATGAGTGTTTATTGTAAAAGGTAAGATGAGTGAATCTTGACAATTAGATTTTACATGATTGATCAAGATTAGAACATAAATGCATGTGACTTTTTTAAGTGATGACCTTTAAGTAACTTTTAATCTTGACTATTCATGTTTGATTGTATGGTCAAGATTTGCTCCTCTCACTCTTTCACAATAAAAACTCCTCTCACTATATTGTTGAAAATAATAGAATATAAGATAGATGGATAGATAAATTAAAATAGCATAAATAAATAACTTATTAAAAATATTGGTTGAGGTGTGCAAATGCACTAGGTTTAAGAGTATTTCACCACCACGAGTAAATTACTCATTACAAATGGTTTCATATAGTAAATACTCTCTAGAATACAATAATCACTTCTTACTAGTTCTGCATGAAATAGTAAGGGCACAAGAACAACTCGTAGGATTGTTCATGGGAACATATAATCAAGAATAGAATAAATATTAAGTAAAATATTAAAGAACCTTTATTTTTGTGTATATCGTAAAGAACCAAGAGTTGGTATTTATAGAAGTGGTATGAGATTGCCCGTTAGTCCTTCCTTATCAAATTGCAACGTTAAATAAAAGTTGTTAGACAACAAGGCTCCAACGTTATGCCACAACATGCAAGAGCAAATAGGACGTTGAGCAAAATTGGGAAAGCAACGAGTTGCAACAAACAAAGTGGATAGAAAAGAAACGTACAAAGAGATGGGAGATAAGGTGTCAAAAACCAACTTTGACTTTGAAATATAATTATAATATAATATAACTAATAATAAAAATATAATAATCCCCCACATATTTCAAAGTCAAGAAAGGAAGTTCCATAGCTTAAGAATTCAATGCATAAACACTAGTGTCTTTTGGATTATGAACTAGCACATAGAGTAAATAAGATATGACTCACAAGAATGCCAGTGAGATTAGTACCTCTATGAACCTCATTCCACTTGTGAATTAGTGATCTTATCACTCACACTGACTTCTCATCCAAAGTTGTTCAACGTAGTTTTGCGCTAATAGGTCATGCACGTGCTTGGTAGTTCATGAGTGCTCTGAAGATTATGTCATAATCTCATTGGAGCAGTCTCACTCCATACTCATATAGGTGATTTCATGAAGTATATACTGCATTTAATACACCACTCATAAGGGATATGAAATTCATTAAAAGTTTTCACTTTATCCTCTCATTCAATGCAGTCTAACACTTCTCACATCATTGCAATTGACAAAAATTAACAGTGCTAGCAGAATTAACAAGTGACTTGTTATTACTCATATGAACCTTATTCATGGGATCTCTAATCATAAAGGTTGGGTTACCATCACTGTTGATTTTCAAAATGGCTCAAGTTTCATTTCTTTTGATGTTTCATTTATTAATTCCCTACCCAAAGACTTTATCAAAGGATTGGCCAAATTTCCTTTTGACTTCATATAATCAATGGATTTAATTCCATCTTTTAATATTTGCTTCACAAAATTGTTACATATATGTATATGTCGCCATTTTTCATTAAACACATTGTTATTTGCTCTTGCTATTGTCGCTTGACAATCACAGACTCTGAAGACACAAATTCTTTAGGTTTCTTCCATAAAAGTATATTTACTAAGAGATTTCTTAGCCATTTATTCAGCCTTCGATATTGTCAAGTCAAGAGCAATAAACTCGGGCTCCTTAGAAGATCGGGTTATACAAGTCTACTTGGATGACTTTCAAGTGACAACACCTCTATCGAGGCCAAAAATAAATCCACTTGTGAATTTAGTCTCATTTGAATCAAAGATTTGTTTAGCATCATGATCATCATATCTCAAACTCAACACCATGGCTCTCGGCATATAGTCTCATCAATCTCGACTAATCTCATAATATAATAGGGACATAGAATTCATTCATGCAAGCATCATCAAATATTTGATCACGTACATCTAGATCATGGTTGAAAAAATAATCATTCATAGGTATATCAAAATCATGAACATCTTGCATGATTATCACACTCTATACATATATAATTACGTATTTCACATAACCAAGTTAATAATAACTCAAAGGCAACAAGGATATATGAGATACAATGTAAGACATTATATGAAGCACTCAATATTTTATTTTAATTTTCAAACTCTACATAAACCATTATAAGGATTCTGTGTGTATTTACTCAATTAATTTATAACACATGCAAAATCAAGTACATAAATGCTACTAATATTTGAGCATGTTCAGATTGTGATGCACCACTACTAGATCTCAGGCTATCATATCACATTCTAGACTCAGTAGCTTTTTAACTCACTTTTAATCTCATTAAATCATGATTTGAACTTAAAATAACTTCAACATAAAAGTGGATTTATCTGAGAGAGAGACATCAAAAAAATATTAAAACAACTTATTACAAGATTATGATTATGACTAATGCACTCACAGGAAAGACCAACAACGAGGGCATAAAGTACAACTCAAAGGTACTATTCGTTATACATATTTGGGGTTGAGCTTCAAAATATTCTCACTTGTTATACACTTCACGTCTAATAGTAGAATAAAAAAAATTGTCTTGCTTAGATTTTATTTCACACAATTAGAAGCACCACATTGTCTTTTCCTTGGTTCAGGTAAAAGAATTTTAGTTAGACACCCCCACACTTTAAGATATTTATACCAAGTCATAAATTAACACAATCAAAGTACTATTATAATACAATTTTCTCATTAAAACCCCCACATATATAGAGTAAAACTTTCTTGAAAATAAACACTTGCTTTACTTAAGATTAATATAAACATTAGATAAAACTCAATCACGTAAATGAGTTTCATAAAGGAAAAAAACTGTTTTGCTATTATGGTAGCACCTTGTCAGAACAACCAGAGACATAAAAACCCGAAGGACCATGTTCAACCAAAAAACTCCAACATAATAAATTTGAAACCATTTAAAGTAAAATAAATAATGGTTCATAACTCACCTAGATATGGTAGCAACTCATGTGAGAGAAAAAAAAACTTTGTTTACCTTCATCTTCATACAATTCAAATCTCAAGTAAAAGCATATCCCTTTTTCTTACTCCATGTGTTGTTAGTCATCAAAAGGTTGTATGCAGTTAACATCAAGAAAAAGCATTAGTAACAGTAAGCATAACAATAGTATCCATCACGAAATACTCTTAAGATTGTTGAAAATAATAGAACATAAGATAGATGAATAGCTAAAATTAAAATAGCATAAATAAATAACTTATTAGAGATATTGACCGAGACGTGTAAATGCACTAAGCTTAAGAGTATTTCATCACCACGAGTAGATTACTTAGTACAGATGGTCTCATATAGCAAATACTCTCCACGATACAACAACCATTTTTTGCTAGCTCTGCACAAAATAGTAAGTGCACAAGAATAACTCGTAGGATTGCTCACGGGAACATAATCAAGAATATAATAAATATTAAGTAAAACTTTGAAGAGCTTTTTTTTTTTGTATATCATAAAGAACCAAGAGTTGGTATTTATTGAAGTGGTATGAGATTACTCGTTGGTCCTTCCTTATCAAATTACAACGTTAAATAAAAGTTGTTAAACAACAAGGCTCCAACGTTATGCTACAACGTGCAAGAACAAAAAAGACATCAAGCAAAATTAGGAAAGTAACGGGTAGCAATAAACAAAGTGGATAGAAAAGAAATGTACAAAGAGATGAGAGATAAAGTGTCAAAAATTAACTTTGACTTTGAAATATAATTATAATATAATATAACTAATAATAAAAATACAATAATATGCCCTTATATATGTATGGTACTAGGATCAAATACTCACACCAAATATCCAATTGAAAGCCAATGTGGGTGTTGGGAGTGAAAATAAATAATTTGGTTATTCGACGGCTGGATGATGATGTTGGAAGAATCTTCTAAGTGTTGAGCTGACAGAAGCGCCGAATGGTTGGAAGACTCAATGCAGTCACTAAATATTGATGTCAGACAAGTAGTTTAATTCGACAGAAGGGTTGCATTTCCAAGAGATTGAACCGACGAAGAATGTTAAAATGGTTAGAAGTTGGTTCTGTCAGAATATTAGGGAAGCTTTAGTGGCATAACTGCCATGTACGTGTCAAAATCTTAGGATGTCAGTTATTTTTATAATTTGTTTATAAATATCAGCATTCACAATGTAAAAAGGGAGGTTATTTGCTGATACATAATCCTAAAATCTCATCCGAGCAGATTAACGGATTTTTGATCCAAGTATGCGAAGCCTTTTTATTTCTAGTCATTTAAATTAATGCAAATATTCTTTTAATTTCCTTTATTTTTTTAGTCTTGTTCTTTAAATTTATTTATATTTCGTTGCACTTTTACATGCTTTCTTTTACTATTTTCCTTTAACTTTCTGCGCTTTAATTTTCTGCTTTAGTTTCTTTATTTTCTTTAAATTCTTTAAAACTTGCTTTTCTAAACTTTTCTTTTACAAATTCCTGTTGTTTGTTTCAAGTTAAATTTTAAAACCTGTGAGATTACCACATAACTCTGAACTCATATTCGTTTGATAAATAATTATTTATTTGTTAGAATTTCTTTTGACATATTGACCAAAATTTCACTTAAACAAATTGGTACGCCCGATGGGATGAGTTCAGAGTAACTTGTAGTGTCACAAGAAATGATTTTATGCGTTTAAGAAGTGAAAAATTTATCTACTCTTCTCAAAATACGCAAACCATGAGTAATGTAAGTAGTCAAACATTGGATATACCCTTTGACAGCCGTTATTGTGCCACCCTCGACCGTTGTTAGTACTGATCTGGTGGATGATGCTATAACAACGGGTGCTCTCCGGAGTAATCCAGTGGTAGAACAGGTGTTGCCTAGAATGACTCAGCCATCACCGAGTCAGCCAAGTAACCAAAGTATAATAAATTCAAATTCAAGGTTTGTGTCCCAATATGGGTTGTCACCCAATTATGTTCCCCCTATGATGGCACAAATGAGATTTGACTCCACTTTGACCAATATTGTCGGCTAATCAGTGGCTTCACAAGGCCAAACACAGATAACTTCGGCCTTAGTAAGTTTTAGTGGCCAAGGCGTAGGGTTGCAGGTACAAGTAATTCAACTCTCTTTCGACAGAAGAGATTGAATTTGGGACCAGTTTTTTCAAATATGTCGAGAGATAATCCTCAAAGTATAACAGGGCCAATTATGAATTATTAGGCCAGCTTTCAACAACAAATAGATGAAAGCAACCATGAAATAGTGCATACTCAGCAAATGGGTGCTATGATTACGCCAATCATGAAAAATACAAATAATGATTGCAACGCATTGGCTCAGCAAATGGCAAGGCTAAACTAAGCCTTAGGAATAGGCGAATTGGCCAATGAAAATGCTCAAGGAACCCAGCCTGGGGTAAATAGAGAAATGGTTACACCTCAAGCAAATGTGAGACAAAATCAATAAAACTTAGATCAACCTAGGTAAAATGATCAGCAACGTTTGGAATATGGTAATGTCCAAATGCTTCGTCAAGGTGATGAGGATCAAATGGTTAGAAATGATGTAACCATGAGATTGTTTTGACAGAATCTTGGGGACACCAAGTGGCTGAACAAAATGTAAATCAAGTAGTGGAACAAGTACTGAATAGGTTCGGTTTAATATTGGATATGCCAACCAACCTTATTTTGTTTCAGCATTTCTTAAATGAGTGCAACAAGTAGAGTTGCCCAGATGAATTAAAATTCTTAAACTTTCTAAGTTTGCAGGAGAGAGTGGGGAATCAACCGTCGAACATATTGCACGATATACAATAGAAATGGGGGGGTTGGCCACTACTGAAGGCCTTAAAATGAGATTCTTCCAAGTTCCCTTACAAATGATTTTTCTTGGTTCTCGACATTGAGACCAAACTCAGTCCATTCTTGGGCTCAATTAGAAAGAAGCTTTCATGATCAATTCTTTAGAAGAGATTTGAAGGTGAGACTTACAGATCTCTTTAATATCAAAAGAATGTACAATGAAACTGTGGATGATTATCTTGCTAGGTTTCGACAAATGATGAGTAGATGTTTTACTCCTATACCTGAGGTCGAAATAGTAAAGATAGCTGCAGGAGGCTTAGATTATTACATAAAGAAGAAATTAGTAAATCAACATTTAGTTGATCTTACCCAATTAAGTGAAAAAGTTAGGCAAATAGAGCAACTGAAAGTTGAGAAGATTCAAAAACAAAAAAGATTTCTTAAAAGAGAGAAAGTGACATTTGTCGGATTAGATGAATCTGACAATGAAACTGAAGATAGCAATGATGAGTTCGAAGTTAACATTGCTGAACTTCAGAGTAGTCCTTTTTATGTTTGTCAGGCTCTACAGCCTACAAGAAATAAGGAGAAAATGAGTTATGTCAATAGAAAAATTTATACATTCAACGTAACAAAAGCTGACAAAATCTTTGATTTGCTACTAAAAGATAAACAGATTAAGTTGTCGGAAGGTCATAGGTTTTTAAAATTTGTTGAAATAAAAGATCGAAACTATTGTAAGTTTTATAATAGTTTCGGTCATTTTACTAATGAATGTGTTCATTTCAGAGACATAATCCAGAAAGTAATAATGGATAGACATTTGAAGTTTTTCGACAAGCCTAAAGTGGATATGAAGGTTGATTCAGATCCGTTTCAGGCTGGAGTATCTTGTACTGATCAATAAGTTCCTTTGAATGTTGGGATGCTCAACATAAGGGATTTGCAAGGGGTCGACGTCAACACAAAGGATGCACTTGATATCTATCCGAAATCAGAAGAATCTCTTGAAGCATTTCTTGAGAGAAAGAAAGAAAGGGGCAAGGTAAGATTATGCCTAAGGTGTAATGCAGGTTATAATGAGATTGCTGTAAAGAAAGCTGTTGAAGAACAGTTGAGTATCCCAGAAGGTAAGAAGAAGGTTTTTAACAAGAAAACCTGGAGACCACAAAAGCCTTTTTATGCTCCAAGGTGAAAGTCAGTCTATACACCTAGGCCTAATATGAATGGTTGGTTAGTGCAACCACATGAGCTTATGTGAAGCAGAGGTTGTGTCGGGCTAGTTAAGACTAGAGTGCCACCTTCCAATGTTGCTGTGGACAGGTGGGTAAAAAATTCTGTAATGGCAAGTCACATATATTTCTGACAGAACGTGGCTGCCAAGAAGAATCAATTTCAAAGAGATCGATCATTTTAGAATGAAGATTACAGAAATGATAGAATTGATCAAGGTAAAATTATGACTGGCCAGGATGGAGCATAGCCATCAGAATCTCTTCCAATGTCGAAAAGTAAGAAAATGAGATTGTAGAGATGAAGACAAGCACAAAAGAAGAGGGACATAGCTGAAGGATTAGTGATCAAGGAACAGCCCACAGAAACAGGTTGCCTGGTGGTCGAAAACAAGCCAGTACCAAATCAGAATCAGAATGAAGATGGTAGGATATTGAAAAGTATTGTTACGAAAGAATTTATAAATACAGGAAGGTCGTTTCCAAAGAAGCCGACAACAAATGCAGTTAGTCGGTTTGACATGGATGATAAGCTTCGACGAGAAAAGTTGGAAGAGATAAAACAAGGGTAAATAAGTCTAAAGGCCTATTCTAAACAAAACTAAGAGAAAATGACTGATTGGATTGATAGCAGCAGAAGAAGATGCAAGAAAAAATAATTTACCGATCGAAAAAGATAAGGAAATGGTCAGGTCAAAAGAAGAAATCAGGAAAATCCTAGAGGATCCTGATCAAGATGTTGAGTGGAGAAAGAAAGTGCTCGACATAAATAAAAAAAGAGAAAGATTGGTAAAGCCTGATTGCCAAGATATGGATTTAATGACTGATGAAGTTATTGAGGCCTTAAATGATCTAGAGGATCTTTTAGGCCTTGGTGATGATGAGCAATTCGACATGGACATCAACTTAGATGATAATTTGGAAGACATTCTAACGGCTATGGATAGTAACTTGCCATCAGAAGATTATTTCAGGATTGAAAGATATAGAAGTGATGAAGAGCTATCTGATGAGAAAGAATTCCTGAAGTCAATGAATGTAAATTTAATTTCAGTGTTGTCTACAGAATTTGAAGGATATCACGAGATTGAATACACTGGGGAAAAACGAAGAAGATCTGGATGACTTAGATGATCACTGGCTTCTTTTTCAGGACAACATGGTAACAGTGTTTGATAACACAGCACTGCTTGAGAAACTGACGGAAGAGCAGAAGGCTCATCTATGACCATTACACGTCAAGGCTCTATTAGATGGAAAGCCCACTAATAGAGTTTTGATAGACGGGGGGGAGGGGACAGCTATTAATTTGATCCTAAGGGCGATGCTCAAGAAACTTGGGAAAGGTGAGTCCGATTTGATGTCGACCAATATGATTGTCACTGATTTCAGTGGTAAAACCTTCCCGTCAGACGGAGTAGTGATGCTGAAGGTACAAGTCAGATCTATTGCAAGGCCGACATTATTCATGGTTATTCCAACGAAGTCAAGTTACAATATTTTGCTAGGGAGAGACTGGATACATGTTGTCGGGGTAATACCATCGACGGTTCATCAAAAACTTATTCTTTGAAATGAAGATGATTAAGTAGAAATAATAGAGGTAGATGATAGTCCTTGTTATCTACAACAACTTCACATCGATTTTAGAATATATGCTCTAAATGTCAAGCCAGTCTCAGCTAGTGATGGGGTCATTAACAAAGAGGTATTCGAAGTTTTAGTTATGAGTGTTAAGGATCTATCAGAAAGACTGTCAGCCTATTTGGCAGACAAACCAGTATACACTGCTGAAAGTATGTTGTTAGATTGTGTAATCGATGATGGTCCTTTAGGGTTTGAGAAATGGCTTGATGAAAAGCAAAATGTGGAAGTGGAAGATCCTTTAGAAGAAATAAACTTGGGCACTGAAACAGACAGGAGGCCTATATTTGTGAGTTCATTTCTACCAGAGGAGTTCAAAGAAAAGCTTGTCAAGTTAATTATGGAATATAAAGATTATTTTGCCTGAGATTATGATGAAATGCCTGGATTGAGTAGAGATATTATCGAGCACAAATTGCCTTTAAAAGAAGGATGCAGACCTGTTAAGCAAGCCAACATGAGATTTACACCTGAGGTGATCTTAAAGATAAAAGAAAAATTCAAAAGATTGCTCAAAGCCAAATTCATCAGAACAACCAAGAATGTCGAATGACTCTCTAATATTGTTCCTGTAGTCAAGAAAAATGGCAAGCTAAGAATATGTGTAGATTTTAGAAATTTGAACACTGCCACATCTAAAGATGAGTATCATATGCCAATTGCAGATATGTTAGTTGATGCCGCATCTGGACATGAATTGTTAAGTTTTATGGATGGCCATGTAGGTTATAATCAAATTTTTATAGCCGAAGAAGACATGTCGAAAACTACCTTCAGATGTCCAGGAGCCATTGAGACATATGAATGGGCAGTCATGCCTTTCGGTTTAAAGAATGCAGGGGCCACTTATCAGAGAGCAATGAACACAATTTTCCATGATGTCATCGGGAAATTTATGAAAGTTTACATCGATGATGTCATTGTTAAGTTGAAAACAAAGGAAAGCCATTTGACAAACTTGAGTCAGGCATTCGACAAGATGAGGAAGCACAACCTTAAGATGAATCCATAAAAATATGATTTTGGAGTATCGGCTGCTAAATTCTTGGGTTTCTTAGTCCATAACAAAGGTATTGAAGTGGACAAGAATAAAGTCAAGGCAGTTTTGGAGGCCACACCACCGACAAACAAAAAGGAATTGCAGTCTTTTTTAGGAAAAGTTAATTTCTTGAGAAGATTTATATCCAATTTATCGGGAAGAACTAGAGTTTTTACTCCATTGATCAAGTTGAAGGCTGAACAACATTTTGTGTGGGAACCTTGCCACTAAGAAGCCTTCGACCAGATAAAGCAGTATTTGACAAATCCACCAGTTATGATGCCTCCAATGCCTCGACGACCGTTGAAGTTGTATATATCAACATCAGAAGAAACCATAGGAAGTATGCTGGCTCAAGAAGATGAAAATGACGTCAAAAGAGTTGTGTATTATCTTAGTCGAGTTTTAAATGATGCTAAGATAAGATATAGTGCAATAGAGAAACTTTGTTTAGCATTGTATTTCTCATGTACTAAACTTAAATATTATATGATGCCTTATAATGTATTGGTTATGTCAAAAATTGATATAATAAAATATATGTTATCAAAACCAGTATTAAATGGGCGTATTAGAAAATGGACTATTGCTTTGTCGGAATTTTTTTTACAATATGTTCTTATGAGAGTGGTGAAAGGCCAAACAATTGCTGACTTCTTGGCCGATCACCCTTGTTTGGATATGGATAACATAAATGTTGTCGGTTTAAAACCTTGGTGTTTATATTTTGATGGTTCAAGGCATCAGAATGGAATTGGAGTGGGGATTTTAATTGTTTCTCCTGAAGGTCCTCCAACTAAGTTTATGTTTGAACTTAAGTATACCTGTTCCAACAATGAGGTTGAATATGAAGCCTTAATTGTCGAATTAGAAACATTAGTAGAAGTGAAAGCACATAGTGTGCATATTCTTGGTGATTCGTAGTTGATCGTTAAACAGCTTGCCCAAGAATATAAATGTGTTAGTGAAAATCTAATAAAATATTATATTGCGGCGAGTAAGCTAATGAAGCAATTCGACGAAGTAATTGCCGTACACATTTCTAGAGGTTTAAATGAAGAAGTTAATGAATTAGCACAAGTAACCTCTGGGTATAGAATTTCATCCAAGGTTCTTCTAAATCTAATGGAAATAAGGGAACTTTTATATCTATTAGAGGAAAGAGATATACTACAAAATAATATTTTGACAATTAATGACTGGAGACAACCAATACTAAGTTATTTGGAAAACCTGAGTCAAGATGTGGATAGAAAGCTTAAGTACAGAGCGTCAAAATTTGTAGTATTAGGAGGAGCCTTGTATAGAAAGTCTGTCGATGAAAATTTAGAGGTTTGCCTGAGTGAAGCAGAGGCTTATATTGCCTTGGCAGAAGTCCACGAAGGAATTTGTGGAGCTCATCAGGCAGGTGAAAAGATGAAATGAGTCATTCGACGTCAAAGGTATTATTGGCCTACACTGGTTAGGGATTGTATAATGTTTGCTAAGTCTTGTGAAGAATGTCAAAGACATGGTCATATACAAAATATTCCAGCTAGTGAGTCACATGCTATAGTTAAACCTTGACCTTTCAGAGGGTGAACTTTGGATTTAATTGGCCAAATTCATTCTGTCTCGTCGAAGGGACACAAATATATTCTAGTAGGAGTTGATTACTTCACCAAATGGGTTGAAGTTGTAGCCTTGAAGGATGTAACCCAGCAGGATGTGATTAACTTTATTGAAGATAATATAGTTTGTCGGTTTGGAATACCACAAACTTTGACACTTGACCAAGGATCAGTATTCATTGGAAAGAAAGTTGTCGAATATGCCAGTTCAAGGAAAATTAAAATGCTCACGTTGACGCCATATTATGGCCAGGTAGAGGCCATGAATAAAATAATCATAAGTCTGATTAAAAAGCATATTGGTCGATAGCCTAGGAATTTGCATAATACTCTTAATCAAGTATTGTGGGCATATAGAAACTCACCAAGAGAAGCAACGGGCACATCATCGTACAAATTGGTATATGGTCATGATGCAATATTGCCCGTCGAAATTAATCTCTAATCAATTCGTATTCAAAAACAAGATGAGTTACCAGTTGAACATTACTGGGACTTAATGTTTGATGAATTAAATGAATTGAGTGATGAAAGATTAATTGCTTTGAAAAATTTGATTCGACAAAACGAAAGAATTGTTAAATTTTATGACAGTCGGATTAAATATAAGTCTTTTAAGGTCAATGATTTGGTTTGGAGGGTAATTTTGCCCATGGATAAAAATTGTCGAGAATATGAAAAATGGTCCCCAAAGTGGGAAGGACCATTTAAAGTGACTCAAGAGTTTTTAGGAAATACTTATGCGCTTGTCAAAATTAATTCTGATTTAAGAATTAAATCAATTAATGGCAAATATTTAAAGTTATATAGACCGACAATGTGTGAAGCAAAAATTGACAAAAAATGAAGAAACATTTTTATTCATGTGTTTGGCGATTACAAGTTACATTTTCAAAATAAGAATGCTAGACAGATGTTACAACTTGATATTGCCAAAACTTTACAAAAGAATTAATCGACAATTAGCTAGAAATGAAAGAAAAATTGCACTTAAAATTTTTGAAGAACCCCCCAGAAATCTTCTAAAGACTGTTTGTCGGAACAGGCAGTTTGATATCCCGCTTCAAGGGAATTTAATTTTGCTAACACAGCTTTGGCTTTGACAGCCCATTGTTTGGTATTATTAGCAATACTTTGCTGCCTAGCAGCCCCTTGTTGCAATGTTGTTTGAAGTTTTTGTTTGCAACGATGGGTTGCTTCAAGTTTCTTCTCCAAGTCTTCAATTTCCTTATCGAGCTCTGCCTTTTTGGTTTTTCCTTTTACCAGATTTTCCTTCAAAGTTGCATTTTCACTCTTTGTGTCGGTCAACTACTTCAAAATTCTAGATTTTTCTTGAACTTCTTTTGTATAAGCAGGAATGACTCGACGAATAACAGGCATTTTTGCTGTTAAGCTTTGAAGAAAATCTTTAACATTCGTAGGAAGAGCTCAACTGGTTATTGGTAATTGTTGAGCAAGAGGTTCAGGTTCAATTACAATTGCCACCATTCTTTCTTGAAGGGGTTGATTAGAAATCAAGTACTCGAAAGAATAAGTGAATACATTCTTCAATTCAATTAAGAGTCCAGTGATATGAGAATCACTAGAATCTTGTCCAAGCTGTGTCGAAGAACCAGCTGATTGAGGAGAACTTCTGTGGCCGCCCGACAACATTGTTATCAATTCGTCTAAATCTGCCTCCATGCTTTTAGTATCTTCTGGCACAGAAATAATTAAGTTGGCTGGAGGAGATGAAGGTGGATCAATTAGAACGAATTCTGCTATGAGAGTATCTATGTTGAATTATTCTGAGAGAATTTAGATAGGATTGCCTTTGTCTGAATGAAAAGAACTCTCAATGCCTGGGGGGATTGGAGTTTTTTTTAAGACTTCAACAGTCTGGGTTTCTGTCGGAGGTGGTGAAGAAACAACAGGTATTACAAGAGCCAGAGAAGTTTGGGATTTTGGAGGATTCTTGGTTCCTAGCCTTTGTGGGCTATTAGATATAGCCAAGTTTGCTGAATCCTGGAGATAAACAGAGGAGATTTCAGAATAAATAACATTTTAAAAATAGTTGAGTTTGGTAAGATACATTACCTCAGGAGATTGTCGAATTGGCTCTTCAACTCCTGGTTCGACAACAGGTTCTAGAGGATGATCAGCGGATTGTTCAGCCTCCGGATCCTGAATTTGATAAGATCAGATATTGGATGAATGGTAAGAGTTGAGATTTGAGGGAAAGAAGTATGTCGATTAAAATATTACCTCAGATGAAAGAGAGATGGTTTCTGTCTCCAATTTGACAGTAGGCTTCAAAGTGGAACTTGTAGATTGAGTATTCTTCTATTTCTTTTGCAAAGGTAAAGCCAAGTTGAGATTTAACTAAGTGATGGAGAATATATAATAGTACAAGGCATACCTTTAGAGGATGTTTAGGAGATGTGATTGAAAACTCGACAAGTGCAGCAGAAGTGATAGGGGTAGATTCACCAATCTGTATTCGACATCAAATTAACTTGAGCAAATTTAGAAACCAAGTTTTGAGGTTTGGTCGAAAAGTATGTACACCTTTAGGGTTTTTGGTTTTGGAGGCTTTGCAGTAGCACCATGTTTCAAGGAGTTTTTTTTAGAAATTGATGCGGTCGATTTGGCCTTTGGAGCCTTGGGAATGAGAGGATTTTGAGTCTTTTTGCTTTTCTTCTTTTTTGAAGAAATGACTTCTTCTTCTTCCTCCTCCTCATCTTCTTGAGGTTGCTTGTACTCCAAGGGTCTTTTCAATGGGAGTGCTGCAAGAAAGAAAATATACTTAGTAGATAGGACAAAGAATCAAAATGTCAGAATATAAGAAAAAAAGAAATACCTTCAGGTATTTTAGTGATAACCTGGGTATTCCTGGCAAATTGTTCATACGACAAGGCAAACCGACGAGTAAACTCGACTTCTAGAGTTCTTGTAAGAAAGATATTACTCGCAGAATAGATCCTATCTGAAATAGGAAAATTACCAGCCCTTGTAGGTTTACCTGGGATTTTCGTCAGCCAAACTAAAATGAGCACAAGGAAGAAGCATTGGTTTTGGAAAAAGAATTTGAAAAGGTTCAAGCCGTGCTAAAGGGTTTTTTTATGGAAACTGAAAGAAAGTTAGTGGAGCATTTTTCCTTGTGTGCTTGTTTCAGTTTGGCCACGACTTCCTCACAGTGTCAAACAATTAAGCTAGGAAACCTGAAGTCCCATTTGATTTTTTAGTATTTTTCAAAAGCTTTGATGTCTTGAATATGCTTACCTTTGTCGAAGGATCCTGACCCTGCACAAGAATCAAAGTTTTAGTGATGCGGCTTTGACAGATTTCAATATCGACATGGTAAGGACTATAGTATTTAATCCACCATTCGACAAAATCCTTAGAGACTCCTCTATAAGAAGTAAATGCATAAATCTTGAAATATTGTTTGTGCCTCTCATTCCTTGAGGCCACTCGAACAAGGTTCAACATGTTTTGTAGATGGCCGTTGATGAGATGTTCCTTGGCTTTATGAGAAAAAGATACTGGAATGGCCTGACAAAATCCTAGCTGTCTAGCTACCATATTTGGTAAACATAACTTTAAGGATTTGTCTGTCATACCAGGAAGACCAGCAACCAGGATTTGTCGATAGAGAAAGTTGGACCAAATGAAAATATTGTCGGCTTGAGTAGAAGGGTCATTGGAAAGAATTGGTCGGGTAAACCATTCTGGACCAAGGGAACGGTCGGCAAAGGGAGCAAAATATATGTCTTCAGTGCTAAAGGAGATGGAATGAAAAATACTAAAAAAGTGCATGAAATTTTCTAAGTTTTATTTGTGGATTTTCTCATGTTTTACATGGCAGAGCTTTATGCCATAAGTAGCAAGAGAAATTGTCGGGGGAGAAGTGTGGACTAAATAGTCTCCTAATATGGCATTTAACCAAAGCTGGAGTAACCACATTGGGCCACCAGAATTGGTTTTCTTCATTTGAGATCTAATGCTTTGGATAATTTCACCTATGCTCAGATAGAGGTTGGCAAGGAGAAATTAACTAAGAGCTAATTGTCGACCTTCATGAAGGAGGTTAGCAAGCTGAAGAAAAGATTTGGATACCTGGACCGACCTAGACCTTACAGCATAAGCTGATAGCCAAAGAAGAAGGAAAGCTACGTGATCTTCGTCAGTTACAGGACTAGTTTCAAGAAGGAAGAAATTGATGAAGCCTGAAAAAGAAGTTGGGGCTTTCAAGTAGACATCAATAGTATTTGAAGGTTGAAGGATAGGTGTGATGATCTCCCCATCTGGTCGAAGACCAGTTATGGTAGCTACGTCGAAAAGCGTAGGACCCATCATGCCATAGGGGAATTGGAAGGAATTGGTGGTTTTGTTTCAAAAGAAAAATGAAGCACCCAATATGCAAGAATCCATTTTTATGGGATAACGAGAGAGTTGGATACAATTAAAGATACCTATTTCTCTCCATAAACTTTCCTTAGAAGCTTGAACTCTATCAAGCCATTTAAGATACCCATTAATATGGGTAAGGGGAGTTCTGAAGAGCCTTTCGGACTTACCGAAATAGCTGATAGGGATGGAAGGAAGGGAAGCCAAGATAGCTTCTTGAGAATTTTTACAAGGAAAGAAGGAGTGTATTTCGTCAGTAATGAACTAATTGGGCAAAACTGGGCCCAAGAAAGCAGCTGGAGGGTCCAAATAAAGTGAAGAATCGTTAATGGGAAGAATTACCTTTAAGAGGTGCCAAAGTTCAGATTTCTGCAGAGTTGGGTCTTGAACAATGGCATGATTTCCTAAATCCACTGTTGATGTGCTAGGAGATTGAGAGTTGGAAGCCATGGAAGGAGGCAGAAATTTGCAGAGAGAATATGCAGAAGTGAGGTTGAAGGTGGTGAACAATAAGAAAGGTTAAAGACAATGAACAGTGAAAAAGCGTGTGAATTTGAAAAGTTGTTTTCTACGAAAATAGGGATAATTATGATTCCTATTTATTAGGAACGACTATTTAATATCTGCAATGATAAGTTTAGCTGTGACTGTCCAGATATTTACGGAAGGATTTTACTGGATTTAAAAAAAATTATCCACTTGAAAAGACTTTGATTAAAAAAAAAGTTATAGTCGAAATTGAATTAAAATTTATCTTCCTCCTGTCAGTATCGAAAGAAAAATTTTAGGGGGCATCTGTTGGGAGTGAAAATAAATAACTTGGCTATTTGACGGCTAGATGATAATGTTGGAAGAATCTTCTAAGTGTTGAGCCGACAGAAGTGCAAAATGGTTGGAAGACTCAATGCAGTCACTAAATATTGATGTCGGATAAGTAGTTTAATCCGACAGAATGGTTGCATTTCCAAGAGATTAAACTGACGAAGAATGTTAAAATGATTAGAAGTTAGTTCTGTCGGGAAATTAGGAAAGTTTTAGTGGCATAACTACCATATACGTGTCAAAATTCTAGGATGTCAGTTATTTTTGTAATTTGTCTATAAATATCAGCATTCACAATGTAAAAAGGGAAGTTATTTGCTGATACATAATCTTAAAATCTCACCCAAGTAAATTAACGGATTTTTGATCCAAGTATGTCTTCCTTTTTCATTTCCAGTCATTTAAATTAATGCAAATGTTCTTTTAATTTCCTTTATTTTTTTAGCTTGTTCTTTAAATTTATTTATATTTCGTTGCACTTTTACATGCTTTCTTTTATTGCTTTCTTTAACTTTTTGCACTTTAATTTTCTACTTCAGTTTCTTTATTTTCTTTAAATTCTTTAAAACTTGCTTTTCTAAACTTTTCTTTTACAAATTTTTGTTGTTTATTTCTAGTTAAATTTCAAAACCTGCGAGATTAGCACATAACTTTGAACTCATATTCATTTGATAAATAATTATTTATTTATTAGAATTTCTTTTGACCTATTGACCAAAATTTCACTTAAACAATGGGATAAATGGTTCATTCCGGTGCTGTTTGGCTTTGTCATTTCCAGTTTTCATTTTCAAAGAAAATAGAAAATGATGATGAAAATATATTTAGTTGATTGTTTTCATTTTTAGTTTTCAGAAATGGAGTTAGCGTTTTTGGAAATTTTGAAAACAATAAATATCGTTTTCAATATTTTCAAAATGGTATGGTGGCACCGAATCAACAACTCTGCTATAATCTAGTCATTACAACCCCAAACACAACCCATATTTCCCCTGCATTCATAGAGCACCAAGACCCACACCTGCGAATCTTCCACAAAACCAATGCATTCTTAAATCCACAAACATATTGACAATCACCTACAGGGAATGGAAGAGGGACAGAGCCTCATTTGCCAAATTTGAGCAAGAAAGAGAAACGCAAGGGGGAGTGGTTTCTATTGAATTTGTAACAGCACTTAGTCTCAAATATGTTTGAAAAGTCCACTTTGATTGACCCGCAGAAGTTGTCTCAGTGTTTGAGCAGGAGAAAAGAGAAAATGAAAATGTCAAAGCAAACATGATTTCAAAACTAAAAAATATGAAAGTAGAAATGATTTTTAAGAAATGAAACTAGAGAATGAAAATGGGAAACATTTCCTGAAACCAAATGCACCTAGGTTTTCATTTTCATTTTCTTAGAACAATTGGTTTTAATTTCATAAAATGATTGGTTCAAATTGATAAATTATAAAACAATCATCACTTTTTTGTTGGTTTTTCGCCAATCAACAATTGGTTTCAATTTCAATATAACAATATTTTAAACACAAAATTATCTACCATGAAAAACAAATAAGAATAAAATATGAAAAGTGAAGAGAGATGCTACGATACTTTTAAGTATGGTTTTGTTTAACGAGTGTCGTGAGGATACACAGATTAAGGAACATTTAATTATTAATTTTTTTAATTACTAAAAAAAGTATTAAATGTTTTTTGAGTTTTCAATACAATAAATGTTTTATTTTTTATTTAATATTTTTACTTTTATTTTCTTACAATACAATAAATTTTTTACTTTTATTCAATGCAATAAATGTTTATGATATAATATAATGTTATCGTTTGATTTATGTAATTGATTTTATCTAATAAAAAAAGACTTAATTATTATAGTTGTATTTTTTAACAAGTATTTTAGGAGCGTTAGTGATCCTTTTAAATATTTATCTAAATGAGTTATTAAATATTTATTGAATATTTTTATAATAAATATTTGAAAATTTATTAAATATATTTAAAAACCACCAATTAGCCATAACCATGAAAAAAAAAAAATGCATCGGAGATTGGTGAGATATTTGAGTTAGAGGGAGTAAGAAAAGGTTGATCACATATGTTCAATCTCAAGACGGGAGGTTATGGTGCACCTTTTTATCTTTAGATGCATCATAAACTTTTGAATTTATTTACAATAGTAAATTTTTTTTTTTATTGTTTCAAGTTGCCTTTTTCTTGGATTTTTGTTTCTTTTACAAATTATTGTTACCACTTTCGATCGGCCATTGCTGACCACCTCTTGCACATCACCTCCGGTCAGTCATTGTTTATTTTTATAAAATTATATAATTATGTAAATAATATTTGTTAAAATTATATTAATTTTTATATTTTTTTATAAATAATTGTGTATATTAAAAATTTTATATATTTTAACTGATAATGTTTATATATAATAATATAATTTTTTTTGTGTAGATGTATAAGGAGTTTAAAAAAAAAATTTAACTGATAATATTATCAAATTTTAACTTATAAAAAAGATATTACTAATGTTCAGGTTAGTAATATTTACACATGATAATATATTTTTTTAAAAAATATTTTTTTTCTTAAAACCATAACTGTATATGTTAAAAATCTTATAAATTTTAATTATAATATTTATACAATTATACAACTTAAAAAAAATTAGAGGTAGTCGATGGTGGCAAACAGTTACCAACTGATGACGTCTGATGAGTCTCCATTGATCGATGACAAGTAGTGATGGTAGTATATAAAAAAAAATAAAAAAAAAAACCAACTTAGCAAGTTTCTTATACTTAATCTAAGTCATTAATTTTTTTATGATTAAATCAATAATTTAGATCACGTGGTGTACCATATATTCAAAATAGTGTATATTAGACACCACCTCTCAACACAACTAAAGCCAAAGCTGTTATATTGTTCTAACTTGTAACTACAATGTGATGATGGGTTTCTGAGATGGTTCCTTCCTCCTCCCCCAATCCTTCCAATAGTCAAATAAAGATTATTTTACACTCTTTTTTAAGTGTATAAGACTGTTAACACATTTTTTAAAAATGTTAGTTAAATAAAAATAATAATAAAAATAAAATAATAAATAATATTAAAAATATATAAAAATATATATATATATTAATAATAAAAATATCATGTTGCTAATAGTCCCATACTCCCCATTCCTAAAATAGTAGTAAATCAAATCCCTCACATATACATTTACTTACAGTCACTGAGAGAGAAAAAGAAGTAGAATGGAACTCTCTCTCAAGTCTCAAAAGAAAACTACAAAACAAAGAAACATACACACACAAAGAGAGAGAATGAAAATTATATCTTTCCATAAAATTCTTTAATTAAGAGAATGAAAAGTGGTCTAATTGATCCAACAGTCGGCTTAATTAAATAAACTAAACTTTAAAACTCTATCCTATAAAAATAAGAGATTTGTTATAGAATACTCGATCATTCCAATGCTATGATCAAAGAGAGTAGTTATAAAGCCCAGATAAAACCATAACCGGAGTATCACCAAAAAGTTATAAAATCAAAGTAGGTCCCACTTATAGATGTCTAACCAATGTGGGACCCACAATCTTGTATGTATCCACTATCCAGGCAGCTCTAGGCTAAAATACTTCGAGCTACAAAGTGATTACTGATTTCCATAATCAAATGTTACTTGCATTGAGATTAACAATGCCCATCTAATCAAGTGTTGTTAATTTGATCAAATGACTATATCAAAGTGCAAGCTTACCAATTTCTCTTGAAATAGTTTAAAAAAAAAAGTTTTGCTAATTACTACCGTAAGAAAGAACATTGGTTAAGGCACTTTTAATACACCCTTTTAAATCTTTTAACAATTTTGTTGTGAGCACATATTAAAGAATCAAAATAATATTTATTATTCATTTAAATTATTTAAAAAACGTTAAATACTTTTTTAAAATTTTAAAGTATTAAATATTTATACTCTTCTTATAATGCTTTCTTTTTTTTGTTTCTTAACATATGCCCTTATGTTAACAAAAACCATCTTTTAATTACTTAAAAAATAAAATATTAAATATTTTTGTATTTACAATGTAATTAATTATTTACTTTTCATTTAATACTTCCCACTTTTATTTCCTTAACTAACATTGGTTAGCAAATCCCTTAAGAAACTCTTAAAAATAGTTTACAACAATTTTCCTAAAGTTAGGTTGTTAAATTTGAGTTAATGAAAAGTAATCTAATTAGGGATTTTCTGATTAAGAGTTATTCTATAATCAAGTAATTCTTTAATTAAGAGTTAATGAAAAGTAATCTAATTACTCCAACTACTGGCTTGATTAAATGAAGCATAACTCAAAAATTATGTGTCACTGAAATTAAAGGATTTGTGCATCGCCTAGGCATCCGATCATATATGACCTGTTTGTTTGAGATTGCATTGAACGGGACTAAATAATCCATGCAAATCCTGTGATTATAGATAAATTTGGCACACATCTCAATAGCATTTGCTAAAAAGAACAAGGTGGCACGAAAGTTTTTCTTAAACAAGAAAAATTATTGTGCCCTTCTAGAGGAAGAAAAATCACGAGGATCTTACACCATTAAATTGATAATGGGACAAGCATAGTTAGTGTATGTGTCAAATGTACGTTGCAGACCTTGCAACGGAGATGGCAACCTCTTTGATAGTTTTTCTTTTAAGTTGAATTCAACGTAAAATGGTTTTAAACAGACGTTAGATTAGATTGAAAGTAAGAATTTTTTATTTTTTTATTCAACAAAAATATGTTGATAGCATTTTTTTTAATTTTATTTTAAAAGTCATTTTAATTTTTTATTCAAATAACATTTATTTTATTAAATTTATTTTTGAGATAAAAAAATTTTTAAATATAAATTACGTTATTATAAATTCAATTTTAATCAAACTTAAATTTATAAATATATTTTTAATTAAATTTAATTTTATCAACTTTAATTTAAACACACACTTGATACGGCTCCAATAATTTGGATGGTGGTGATGTTTTATAGAGGAAGAATTTTCTTCCTCGACGGGAAGGATAGATTTCTCCTAAAACAAACAGGTTAGTAAAAGTTACAGTAGGAGCTGCAATACCTATTTAGTCAAGTGTTGCTAATTTGATTATAATAATATGATAATAGGACATAACAAAATGTTCTAGGACAAGTTTACGAAGGAAAAAGTTTGAAATTGTCATAAAGTGAATATGTAAGATTATATTTTTTTAAAATTATTTAATGTATTAAAATCAAAATATACTTTATTAAATAAAAAGTAAATCACTTTTACGTATTTTTTAAAAAGAAAATATCACTTTAAAAGAACTTTTTCTATCTATGAATACTCGAGCTTTAATTTTTTTTTTTTCTCCTTGGATAAGCAAATTGCTAATAAGGAGAGGTACTCCAATACTGGCAAAGCGCCAATGGCATGCCTGGGTTCCAGAAAGTTAAGTAGAGAGGGCCAAACCAAAAGATTATTTTAAGGTATTTATAGCAAGTTACTTTCTCACACAAAGCTACCCAACTAACCCCTAGCCACCCGGAGATCTCCCTAACGAGGATTTCCCACCAACACAAGATTTAAATGGTATTAGGGATACTTGAACTGGAACTTTAACCATTCGTACCACCCGCGTTGGCAATGCTCAAGCTTTCATGATTTTCAACACTTTCACTCTAAGATTAACAATGTGATTGACACTATAATTTTTTAACCATGGATTAGCCCACAAAAATTAATACAACAACCAATAGAATGCTTGAGCTTCTCAATAGCTATACTTAATGTTATATCTTCCAAAAAAATTTTCTTAACATTCTTCAAGTAACTCAAATAAAAAAAATATTAAATAAAAAAGTAAAAATATTTAATATTTTACAAATTTAAAAAATATTTAATACTTCTACTTTTAAATAATTATAAAATTTATTAAGAAGATTCATTATGAATAGAATTATTATTAATACATTATAAGTACAAGCTTTTAGGCATGAGAAAGTGATGAACAATAAAACATACGAAATTACAATCACATTCTAATATCTAATTAGCAATTTTTATTACTTCATAAATGATAAAACAATCATCATTTTTTTTCCTTTGACCAATCATCACTTGGTTTTAGGGTTTTTAGGGTTTTAATATAACAGTATTTTAAACACAAAATTATCTATCATAAAAAACAAAAAGAGTGAAATACGAAAAGTGAAAGTGAAGAGAGTAAAAAAAAAATTACCAAAACGAGGAACTAAAGATTTATTTACTATCTCGTCAAAAGACAAATTTATTGATTATTAATTAATTTTATAATAATTATTAAAGAATTTATTAAATATATTTAAGAACCAATAAATACTTAAAAATTTACCCAATAACTTAACCATGAAAAAATAAAAAACGCATTGAAGTGTGTAGAGATGTTTGAGTTACACGGAGTAAGAAATAACACTTAGTCTACTTTTAGTGTATCGCATAAAAAAGACATGATAATATAAATTAATATTATCAGGTTTTATTCAATATTTAGTATATTCAATTGATAGTATAATAAAATCAGGTCAAGTCATTTTATTTTATTCTAAGCTGATAACTTTATCCCATCGTCTAGTACATGATAAGACATGATAGAATTTTTATTTCAATCTTATCTTCAATTTCATTTTTATCACTCTTCTCTCATACCGCCACCACCACCATCGCCACCACCACCCGCCACCACCACTATCACCATCACCACCGCCACCGCCACCACCACCGCCACCACAACCACCACCGTTACCCCACCCCCCCACCACCATCACCATCACCACTACCACCACCGCCACCACCACCACCACCACCACACCCACCAACCCTACCCCCACTACCACCACTACCGTCACCATCACCATCCACCACCACCACCACCACCATCACCATCACTATCACCACTACCGCCACCATCACTACCACCACTATAAGATTTTTTTTTAATTATTTTAACTTTTACGCTAAAGGATATTTTGATCTTAAAAAAATTATATAATCAGCTTATTTATCCTTTTATTATTAAACAAATAATATGATTATGTCTTATCCTATTAATTATACTATCATATTTTATATTATCTTATTATCTTATCTTATACTATATTATCATCATGTGTATCAAATATAATCTTATATTTTTATATTAAATAGTATAAATATTTTTTATATATTATTTAATATTATTTATTATATATATATATTTTTTATTTAATTATATTTTTTGAAAATGATATAAATATTTATACTTTTTTTAAAAGTATAAGATGATCATTATTAAAGTAAGAAAAGGTAAATCGCGTATGTCCAATCTTAACTCAACTAAAGCCAAAGCTGTTGTGGCGTTCTGACTTGTAAGTTGTAACTGCACTTTGATTGATTAAGGATGGTACCCACACGGGAGCAGGGAGGTTCCCTGCTTCCTCACATTTTTTTTTTGTCTCCACTCTTGATCTCTATTTTGAAGGAAAAATTCACTCCATATCCGTTCTTTACTAAAAAAATATGGATTCGTAGGAATTTTAATATTACTTAAAAAAATAAAAAAATAATTTTAATTTAAATCAACAATATTAATAAATTAAAATAACAAATTATTAAAAATAATATATTTTTTATTTTTTAAATTTTAAATTAACATAAAAATAATAAAAATAAAAATAATTATAAAGCATAATACATATATAATATAATTAATAATAATTTAATAATATCTTAAAAATAAATATTCCATAAAATAAGAGATACGATCCCATCCTTACATTTGTTTCGAAAATTTTTTTATCCGCCTTTACACATGAAAAAATTTCCAAAATTTAAGTTTTAAGTAAAATAGTCCGAACAAATATCTCAAAAAAACATAGATATTTTGTCATCCTTAACTTTTTGACGATGGATTTTTGAGACGGTTTCATCCTCTCCTCCTATAGTCTCATACTCCATTTAAATTACAATATCAACAAATTAAAATAATAAATTAACAAGAAGTAATATATTTTTATTTTTTAATTTTAAATTAATATAAAAATAATAAAAAAATTTATTAAAAAAACACATTAATAATATATAGAGTAAATATGCATTTTAATTTTTAAATATTTTATGCTATAATATTTTATTCTTTAAAACAAAATGACATACATTTTAATCCTTTGCATTAAAAAAAAAACTTTAAATTTTTAAAAAAATTAATATGATAAGAGTTTAAAACTTTCAAAAATTAAAGTTTGTATTATTTGTTTTAAGGATTAAAATACATATTTATTTTAATATATATAAATATAATATAATATATTTAATGAGTGAAATATTTATCATAAAAAATAAATAAATTTTAATTATTAAATTTAATATAAATAATTAAAATTAAAATATAAATATATATAATTTTTTAAATAATTTTTAATTTTAATAATTTATATATAATTATATAACAAAATTTATTCATTGAGACTAAAAATTATTCTCATTACTCTCAATAATATAATTAATAATAATAATTTAATAATTTCTCAAATAATCCAACGACGAAAATATACAATCCTCTTCTCTGTATCAATTTCGAAAAAATTTTCATCTCCATCCTTATCCCCACATGAGGAGAAAATTCTCTAAATTCTAAGTCGCCAGATACGACACAGTCCTGTAAATATCTCCAAGCCATCCCTAACTTTGACGATGGGTTTCTGAGACGGTTCCTTCCTCTCCCCCACAGTCCCCATACTCCCCACACCTAAAGTAGTGGCAAATCCAATCCCTCACATACACATTCACATTCACTCACAGTCACAGAGCGAGAAAATAATGAAGTAGATGTAGAATCATCTCTCTCTCTCTCTCTCTCTCTCTCTCTCTCTCTCTATCAAGTCTCTCAACAGAAAACTAAACTACAAAACAAACAAACAAACAAACACAGAAAGAGAAAGAGAGTGTCCTAGAAACCCGGCATGGCGTCGTCGAAGGTAGTGACAACGAATCCGGATCTGGCACGCGACTCTTCTTCTATATCTTCTTCCCTTTCTACCCTTCTCTTCTCCTCCGATCTCCACCCTCACTCCAACTCCATGGACGACCTCCTCAATTCAATCTACCCCACTTCCACCACCACCAACAACACCTCTCCCTCCTCCTCCTCCTCTTCTCCTCCTCCTTCCTCCGCCGTCACTACCAAGACCGCCGATGACGTCTGGAACGAGATCGTCGCCGGCAGTGCCAATGGGACCCACTCTCAAAGGGGTGGTGAGGGTGCAGGTGAGGAGTCTTTGGAGGGGATGACCCTAGAGGATTTCTTGACCAAGGCCGGTGCTGTCAGAGAGGAGGACGTCAGAGGTGTTCCGATCGATGGTGGCGCCGCCGTCGCTGCCGCTCAGTTCGCCGTGCCTGTGGAAGGGTCCTCTTCCGTGGAGGCTTTTGGAAATGGGGTTGAAGGCATGGTGGTTGGAGCAGCAGTATCAGCATCAGCATCAGTTTCAGGTTCAGGAGGAGGAGGAGGAGGAGGAGGAAAAGGAAAAAGAAGGTCTGTGGAGGAACCTGTTGATAAGGCCACTCTTCAGAAACAAAGAAGGATGATCAAGAATCGTGAGTCTGCTGCTAGGTCCAGAGAACGCAAGCAGGTCCCTCCCCTTCTTTTTCTTTTTAATAAAAAAGTTGAATAAAATAAATAAAGTTTGATTTTTTTTTCTATGTTTGGAAACTGGGGATTTTTCTATGTTAAGTGAAGTGAGTCATGGTAGTGGGAATCTCAGTGTTTAGTCATTAGTGGGAAGGAACTCAATTAAATTTGAGATTTTTTTTAGAAAAAAACTTTTGAACTTTAACACAGTCATTAGTGGGAAGGAAATTGATTAAAGTTGAGAATTTTTTTTTTCATTTTAACATTTGCCTTGTTTTTTGGACACTCTCTGATTGCTTTCCTGAATGGGAATTGATGTTGTTGTTGTTCTTGTTGTGTGTGTATGTGCATGTTGTTGTTGTTGTTTTAGTCACTCTTTTTTTTTTTTTTTGAACTTTTGCCTTGTTTCCAGAGAACGCAAGCAGGTCCCTCCCTTTTTTTTTTCTTTTTAATAAAAAAAGTTGAATAAAATAAATAAAGTTTGATTTTTTTTATTGTTGATTTTGATGTATGGTAACTGAGGATTCTTCTATGGTAAGTGAAGTGAGTAATGGTAGTGCGAATCTCAATGTTTAGTCATTAGTGGGAAGGAACTGAATTAAAGTTGAGATATTTTTTTCTTAAAAACGTTTGAACTTTAATACAATCATTAGTGGGAAGGAAATGTATTAAAGTTGAGATTTTTTTTTAACATTTGAACTAAATACAGTCATTAGTGGGAAGGAAATGAATTAAAGCTAAGATTTTTTTTTTTCATTTGAACTTTTGCCTTGTTTTTTGGTCACTCTCTGAATTGCTTTCGTGAATGGGAATTGATGTTGTTATTGTGTGTATGTGTGTGTGTTTTATTTGTTTATTTATTTTTTTCTTGTAAAGCTGATGGGTGTGAAGTTCTTATTTACAGGCATACACAACTGAGCTAGAGTATTTGGTTCAACAGCTGGAGCAAGAGAATGCTCGATTATTGAGTGAAGAGGTGCGATTATAATGTTGTTATTTTGCATTTATAGTATACATGTTAATGTTAATGTGTTCTTGTTTAGTTAGATTAGAAGTAATCAATGGCGTTGTTGTAATTTTGCTGTTTTGGTCTTCAGAATTCTGCTTGTGTCTTTTATTGGAAGAGTTAGCATGAATGATACTGTAATTTATTTCAAACACTTATATAGGGGAGGGACTCTACTAAATGTTTATTCTTCAAATACAATCACGCAATGCATGCTTCAACCTTCTATAAAGTTGTCTCTTTGCTAGTTTTTGACTAATAAAAGTTAAAACTCCCCTTGGTGGGTTAATGAAATTTTGTTATGGCAGTCAATGTGACTCACATCTTGTGTTTTAACTTTTTTTTTTCCTCCTGGTTGATTCTTCTTTAAAATTTGTATTCTTTTTGTGCTTAAAATCTGATTTGTTCATTAGTTTTTGAAATATTGGGTCTTGAATGCAGGCTGATAAGCAACAGCAGAGGTACAAGCAGGTATGTAATATATCTGCTCACTTTCTGGTTCAAGTAGGGTGATGAGTTTTCTTTTTTGGGGGTGGGGGGGTGGGGGTGGGGAGTGGAACATAGATAAGACAAATTCCGTTTATTATTATTATTTTATAACTATGGATTCAGTGGTAGCCAGAAGCTCAAGCTTAAGAATAAAAACGAAAAATATAGGAAATTCCACATAAATGATGTTATCAAATATCAAGCACTAATGGATTGGTGTTATTTGGAAAAAAATGACCAGAGTTGTAAATGTTAGCATGCAAGGGGTAAGTCTGTTGAGGATATTGCAACATCTTAGAGTTAAACATCTATGATTTGCCTTGAAAGTATAATGTTCCCACCTAGAAGTCAAGAAAATTGGGTAACTGAAGTATCTAAGAAATGTTCATATTTTAGTGCTCATTTTTTTTTGGACCATGCTCGTTATGATTTCTTACAGCCTTCCAAACAAGTGGTTAAGTGCATACAATATATAATTGCATTGGCAAGGAGAAAGACACTACTTAAATATCCATATGTATCACAAATAAATTAAATATTATTTTATCAGTGTCCTTTTTCCCAATATCTAGAAAAAAAAAGTTAAAAATGAAGGAATACAATTTGACTATCGAACTCGCTGTAAAGTACCAGTGAGATATATATGTGCAGTGTCTAAAATACCCAAAAAAAAAGTCTATGATGGGTAATCTATACTCTTTATTACATTGGCAACCTTCCATTTAACCTCATTGTCATCTTAATTACTTCAATTACTATGATTACTGTGTTAATGACAATTTATCCTTTCTTTTGGGATGAGTTGCCTCTGAAGTCTTTCTACCTTGTTGCTTGAACTTTAAAGTTGTCCAATGTGAACTAAACCACTATTACTAATGGCCATGACTTTTTATTGCTCAATACAGAGCATAATGTTATGAAATCCAGATTTTCCTGGCTGTCATTCTTGTTGAATTATGCAAGCTCACTTGGACTAGGCTTTTATTTGTATATACTCTACAATTATATTTATGCATGCCAATTTATTTGAACCTGCAGTTTATGATATATATTTGGAAATCTTTTTGGACCTTCGCCGCACTATCATGTTTGCATCACGTCAGTGCCTAAATTTTATAATTTTAGTTAAATTGGGAAATTTGTAGTAGAATTTCTATATCCTTGGGGAATAGAATTCACATAATTCTTGTTGTATTGGATGTCAGTATTTTAGTATGACAACTATTATATGAGTTCTATATTATCTCTAGGGATGAAATGGTCTCTTTCTTCATCCTCCTGTTTTACTAGGAGAATATATCAACATTTCTTAATTGTCTCTGATTACATAATCTAGTTGGTGACATAGTTGTTGCTTATTACCAGTAATGACAAACTTGTTTGTTTTTTTATTTTATCTTTCCCATTCATTTTCATATGCTAGCTGTCAATCTAATCTCTACATCCTTTGATTTCTTCCTGCAGCTCATGGAGTGCCTCATTCCAATTGTGGAGAGGCGTGAACCAAAACGAAGGCTTCGGAGAACGAATTCAGTCCAATCAATGTGATCTGTTTGACATCAACAAACTAGGTTTTGTGGCATGGTGTAGATATATATAAGGGGGGAAATATGAAAAAGAAGGGAAAGGGTTTCAGAGCTTATATACCTTTTACTGGTTCTCGGAGTTACATTGTATAGAGAAAATAGCTGTAGCCAAATAATTTAAGTCATTTGATTCAACTTGAACGTATACTATTGATTCACTGCTTGTGGAAGATTCATGGTTCTGGGTGGTTTTGCCCGGATAGGCCTTATTAGAAAAGTTGAAATAAGAATGTAATGTTAATTTATGCAACCTGAATGCTCTGCTTCTTGATTTCGTAGGAATTGGGTAGGGGAAGTGTGAGAAATGAATAATAACACTTATTTTTTATATGAATGGTTAATATTAGAAAATTACTTATGTGTTAAAGAATGATGTTGGCTATACATCTTGTGGGAGTACATCACCTCACATAAAGTTAGGTGGTAGAATTAGATTATGGGGGTGCAAAAAATAAGGTGAAATTAATTGTAATCGAATGATGAAAGTTATGATAGGAGCACATCACCTCATATAATTGTCATTATTTATTTTTCTTACTTTTCATAATAAACCACTCCTTCATACATTTCTTATATGTTTCATGTAGAAAGATTTTAGGAGCTTCTCAAGCAAGAGAATCTATACCATTGAATGTCTGAAATATCAATAATCAGTTATAGTATCAAATTTTCACCTTTTGAAAACATGATTGGTTTGTTATTTGTTATTTTCAGTTTCAAGTAATCTATTTTTAAAATGAAGGTCAATAGTAGCTAAAAAAAAAGGGGCTCAATACTCAATAGCTTAATGGTGTTTTTGGGAGACGGGGTGTTACATAAGACCACCATAGAATACTATATCCATCTTGGAGGAAGGTGGCTTAATCATTCACATATACCTTGTTTAGAATTGAGTTTTGAGAATAACCTGAGAAGGTAAGATGCACAAAGTTCCTCTATGGAGCAGCAACCACAATAGTAGAGCGATGGGTGAATACCTGTAAAAAGCACTTTGATGTTCAGGTCAGTAATTGCATAAGGAGGATATTGTATAATAAAATTGGTACATACATTTGTCTTCTTGTTTTACCTCTATATATAGATGTATGAGTGTGTGAAAAGTGTGGGGACTTGAATGATTCAATGCATGTTGTACATTGTCCCCTAGTAGTACAAGATATTGTGATTCCATCCGATTTATCCCCTTCGTCTAAGTAGAGTGGTGTCTCATCTTTTTTATTAGAGGGACACACTTAGTGGGTGAGTTGCTCTTGTGTATTACACGTTTGGTGACAGTCTGGCGGGTCGGGTTGTTTCAGTTTTATGGGCTTAAACCCAGTTCAAAATAGTTACCCATAACTTGGCGCTTGGATGAGACAACTAAGTGTCAATGTACATGTTCAACTGGAGTGCTCGACACACAATAGGCAAAGAGGATCCGAGTTATAGTGTTCTATGCTGGATCTCGCGATGCTCTCTTAAAGGATCGAGGTTCGTGATGTATCATAATGGAAATCCGAAGTATGCAAGTAAGGCCGGGATCTGGTTGGATCGCTCCGCTTACATCATCACTCGGTAGACGGGGATGTACAATTAGTTTCCCCAATGCAGCTTGTGGGATCTGCCAAAGTTCAATCTTATACTGAGGTCCAGAGTCTGACGTACGCATCTTTTTTGGGTGTTACGCATTGTTTCACTTTCAAATGCTCTGAGTGTTGTCCTTTCGGTTACTTTTATTCAGAGGCAATACGACACGTGGTTGAAGAGCAGTGGTATTATTTAGGCCTCGTTTTGTTGTAATAGCCACTTTGAAATGACGTATCTTTAGAGCAGCGCCAAATTCGCCCCCATTAATGGCAACAATTCATAACAGACTGCACTCGCTCTAGAACTGCTACTTTGTAATGTTCAAGGATTTGAACTTGCTTAGATGACAATAGTGGTTTCGCGTTGTTTCCCAACTGCTCACTGCCTTCGTGGCCAATCACAAGGGGAGAGCATTGAAGAGCGGTTTCGATCGTGCATCCAACCTGTCTTCTAGGGAGCCAATCAGAGCGCCTCGTCCCTTCTATAAATAGGGAATGTTTATAGTAGGGTTATCATCCATTTCTTTTGCTTTCTAGTTGTTCCTGAAAGTGGGTTCTTTTTAGAGAATAGTCTCTTTCTTGCTTCTTTATGAGTGTGTGGAGGGTTGTGTCTCGTTCCAGAATCGTCTTCCTGTTTTTCCTCAAGTTCTTAAAGGTGTTTTCTTCTTTCTTATTTATCTTTTCGATGAAGGCCTTTCTTTTTAAGCGTAATGGTCCAGTGAGGACCAAGTAACTGCCTTATGCGGGTTAGTCAATGTGCCTCCGGGCGGTAGAGACCCTTCTTTCCCGACACATTTAGGATTGAAAGGGGTATTTGTTCTTGCCGGGAAGGTCCACAGTTTTTGTGGTAATTCCTGTGGGGCAAGGGAAGGTTTTACTAATCTCTTTCCTCTACTTGTCCTGGCAGTCTTCCATTGTGCTTGTTGTGCTTCGAGCACGTAGGCGTGTGGTTGGATGTGCAAGAGGCTCTTTTGGGGTGGGAAGACCTCTTAGAGCAAAAACCTTCTCCTTTCATTACTCGGGAGGAAAAGCGTGGATGCTAGTGTCTAGAAGAACCATGGCGGTGGTTGCAGTTAGCGTTTAGTCACTATCGTCATCACATTTGGCCTCCTTTCCGTCTTCTTTCAATGGGCACCTTTGCCTTGTCGTAGTTTTGTAAGTCCTTTTTGCAAAGTTTCCTGTAATTTAAACGATGTATGAAATGAGAATAAAAACTTGCCTTTTTGAATATTATTTCCATTGTGTTTATATAGTTAGACCATCATTGTCTTGGGCAGCTGCTTTTGAGGTTTCGAGACTAGTCCAATGTCGGATCTTGAGGTTTCGTTTGCCTGACGAACGCTCGTTTGCCTCGCTGAGGTGAACGCAAAACTCAACCTTGGGGTTGGGTTCGCTTGATTGGATGAACACTCGTTTGTCCAGCCAAGATGAGCATGAAACTCGACCTCGAGGGTTGGGTTCGCTTGAACTTGGACGAAACTCGCTTCACCGGCTCGAGATGAGTGTGCAACCCAACCTCGGTGGTAAGGTTCATTTTAACTTCGATGAAACTCACTTCACCAGCTTGTGGTGAGTGTGCACTCGACCTCGGTGGTAGGGTTCATTTTATCTTTGGACGAAACTCATTTCACCAGCTTGAGGTGAGTGCACGCTCGACCTCAGTGGAAGGGTTCGTTGAGTGCACACTCGACCTCGGGGTAGGGTTTGTTTTATCTTTGGACAAAACTCACTTCACCAGTTTGAGGTGAGTGTGCACTCAACCTCGGTAGTAGGGTTCGTTTTATTTTACGCAGTAACCCTGTGGTATGGAGTCCACTGTTCTGGGTTACAGTCAATTATCCTTAACCATTGCAAACCTCATCGATCAGTGGCTAAGGTGTGGCTTAAATAGGCATGCGTTAAGACCCTTGATCACTCTGCTCGATCCCAAAGGGTGTTCAAGTGGCTCTCCGTAGTTTAGTCGTCTAAGGTGCGGTTCAAATGGGTACTGGTTAAGACCCTTGAATGTGTTGCTTGACCTCGGAGGGTGTTCAAGTGGCTTCCCCAGTTTGATTGTCTTAGGTAGGTTCCATAATAGCTAATCCTTATCGGGCCTTGTATTCCTCAGATCTTTTTAAGGCGTGGTGACCCCAGGGGGTATGGTGTGCTGAGGTACTCGGGGACTCAAGGTTTCGCCCAGAGTACTGGCTTTAGATGAGACAACAGTTGAAAAGAGAGTTATTTTATTGATGTCAGAAGCAGTTCACATAGCCGAGCTGATTATTACAAAATATTCATTTGTAGTACTTTCTCAATTTGTCTGCATTCCAGAAGTTCTTAATTGGTTTGCCAGAAAGGGTTTCCAGGGTGTGCGACTCTGTACAACCCTTCCCAATTAAGAGCTAGCTTCCCGTCTCTTGTGTTTTTCCTTCTTATGTTTGCCCTACGTAGCACTAGGTCGTTGGGGTTAAACCATCACGAGACTACCTTGGAATTGTACCATGCAACACTTTTCTATTTGAGGGCCGCTTCTTGGACGTGGGCAACCTGACGTTGCCTTCTCTAGCTTAGCTCTCCTATTTACACTAGGATCATGGTCTCACAACCGTAAGTTAGCTTGAAAAGGGTTTCTCACGTGGAGGAGAATGGTGTGGTCCGATATGCCTATAGGATATAATCGAGTTGTTCCACCCAGCTTTCTTTAGTGTCATTAAGTCTTTTCTTGATTTTCCCTTAATATTACCTAGTTGGTAGCTTCATCTTGTTTGTTGGTCTTTGGGTGCTCTACAAAGGTAAAGTGCGGTTTAATCTCGAGCCTAGCCAGGAGGTTTTTGAAGCTCTTGTCGGTGAACTAGGTTTCGTTGTCCGTGACAATCAACTCCAGTATCCCGAACTTACTTATGATGTTTCTGTAAGTGAATTTCTGGATCTGTACAGAGGAAATTGTGGCCAACGGTTCAGCTTTAATCCACTTCATGAAATAATCAATGGCTACTACCAGGTACTTGACCTGTCCGGGAGCTTGTAGAAAATGGCCTAAGATGTCCATTTCCCATCAGTAAAAAGGTCAAGGGACAGACATTGTTGACAGTTCCTCGGGTAAATATCTGAATGATGCTGGCATTTGTCACATTTTTGTACGTGTTTGTTGCTGCCAACTTCCATGGTGGGTCAATAGTACCCAGCTCTCAGTGCTTTCCTTGCCATGGATTTTCTGCAGAAGTGGTGGCCTGAGGTCCCTTTGTGAATTTCGGCCAAGACATATTTCACCTTCTTGGGACCGAGACATTTGAGGTTGGGGACAGGAGAAGCCACGACGATACAGCTGGTTATTGTAGGTGGTATACCAAGTCGCAGTCTGTATTAAGCTCTAGGCTTCTTTTTGGTCCTCAGGAAGTATGCTGATGTGAAGGTAGGCTAATATAGGCGTCATCCAAGTTTGATAACTTTCTAGCATAATGACTTCATCATCTGCTATGCTGGGAGTGGAGAGGGTATCCTAGATTATGAACCTGTTACTGCCTAGACTCGTAGTGCTGGAGAGCTTTGATAGGATGTTAGCTCTAGAGTTTTATTCTCTAGGAATATACTTTACCCTAGCACTATCTGTGAATGCTTATGTCTTGAAGCATATCAATTGGGTTTTTGATGATAACAAAAGCAAAAAGAAGATCAAGAGCAAAAGAAAAGACTAAGATCAAAAGAGATATATTAGATATAGGTATTAGAATATCAATGTAAAATGCCCTTTAAGTATCTCAAGATTTCTCAAATGGTTTTTCATATATCATTTTCAAAATAAGTGTGAAAATTCAAAGTTAAATATGTTTTTCAAAGAAACATTATTTTCAATCTTAGATTTAACACTCATGAAAGGATTTATGTTTAATCAAATGCCTTGAAGTGTTAGAAATGACTTACAAACTTAATTGGACTTGAAAAATGTGTTCAAAGGTCAAGGTAATCGATTACACATTTTTTGTAATCGATTACAAGCTAAACAAAGAGCTAGTAATCGATTACATAGAGCATGTAATCGATTACAAGCAAGTCAAGTCTTGTAATCGAGATTACATTGAACCCGAGAAGGCAAGAACACGTTCAAGAAGGTATGTAATCGATTACATGAAAATGGTAATCGATTACAAAGCAAGTCAGAGGCCTTGTAATCGATTACACCAAGAATGTAATCTATTACACAGAGCCCAGAAAGCCAAGAACACATTGGAACAACAATGTAATCGATTACATTTGCTGTGTAATCGATTACAAGCAATCTGACAGTGTCCAACGACTATATTCATGGCATTTAATGCTTGGCTAAAAATGTTCCAACGGCTTCTTTACTTACAAAACTTATAAATACTTGTCTTGGGGCTTCTTTAAGGGTTGAACTTCAATTTAGAACATCAATCTAACACTCATATATGAGAATCAAATCCTGAAAACGTTTTTGTCCTGTTTTTGTGAGAAAACTTGAGATATTCAAAAAGGGCATTGTTAGAGCTTCAATTTGTATTAATCTATTTTTTGGGAGAGTTTCTATCATTCAAACACTTTGTTTATTCTGTAAAGAGGGTGATGTATCCTTCTAGTGAAAAAGGGTGAGGTATCCCTTGTTGAAAAGGAGGTGAGGTATCATTTAAAGGTGTAAAGAGAGTGAGGTATCCCTCAAAAGTTGTAAAGCGTGAGGCATCCCTGTTTTGTGGCTCAAAGCACAAGGGTAAGGTATCCCAAGGTGTTGTTGAGTGCTCCAATCTGTAAAGGTTTTCAAGCACCCGTTCAAGCTTGAAGTTTAGTGAAAAATCTCGAGTGGTTCGCTTGAGGACTGGACGTAGGTCACAAGGGGTAGCTGAACCAGGATAAATCCTTGTGTTTGATTCTCTCAACCCTATCTCTTTACATTTGTGCATTTATTTTATATGCTTGATTGAATGTTATTCATCTTGGCTCGCTTAATTTGTGAGTGAAGTATTCAATCTCATTTATCTATTCACTTCAATTATCCAATAACTTCAACAAAAATTGATAAACAAATGTTTTACTAAAGATTTGCAAAAATATTTCATAAACTCAATTCACCCCCCTCTTGAGTTTGAGGCCACTTGGTAACACTATCAAAGCTTTCCATCAACTTTTTGACCTTGTCCAGGTACCTTTGTAGCAAGGGTTCTCTTGCTTGATATTCTCCTTTTATCCGAGATGCTGCTAGTTGCGAGTCATTGCATAAAACTATGTGTTTGGCTCCCTTCTCCTTTGCCATATTAAAGCCCGCGATGCACGCTTCATACTCGGTTTGGTTGTTGGAGGTGGGGAACTCAAAACTTAAAGAGTGTTCCAAAATAAGACCGACTTCATTTTCCAACATGATTCCTGCTCCACTCCCATTAGAATTCGAGGATCCATCTACGTAGATGATTCAAGAATGCACTCTAGGGTTGTTAGAGTCCGTAGTGAGTTCGACCATGAAGTCAGATAACACCTTGGCTTTGATGGCCAGTCTTGGCTCGTATGTGATTCCGAACTCAAATAGCTCTACAGACCAGACAATCATTCTCCCCACAAGGTCTAACTTGTGTAGTACATGCCTACTAGGCTAGTCCGTCCTTACTATCATGGGGTGACATTAGAAGTATTGTCTCGACCTTCTTATAGCGATTACCAATGCTAGAGCCAACTTTTCAATTTTCTGGTAATGTACTTCGGGGTCTTGGAGGATTTTGCTGACAAAGTAAACTGACATTTGACCCCCATTTGTTTCTCTTATTAGAACGACATTGATTGTCTCGTTGCTGACAAAGAGGTAAGTGTAGAGCGTTTCGCTGGAATTTGGTCTTGTCAGGATGGATGATGTTGACAACATCCTTTTCAATTCCTGGAATACAACTTCACATTCCGGGGTCCACTCGAAGTCTTTCCCTTTCTTTAGGGTCTGGAAAAGGGGAAGAGATTTTTGGGCAGCCTTGGCCAAAACGCGTGAGGGCTACTATCTGGCCTATCAGCTGCTTTACTGCTTTAACAGATTGGGGGCTGCGCATGTTGAGCACGACTTGACATTTCTCCAGGTTTGCCTCGATACTACGATTTATTAGAAGAAATCCCAGAAATTTGCCAACCTGTACCCCAAATGTGCATTTCTCCAGGTTCAGCCATATGTTGTGCTTTCAAACCTCAGCGAATACCTCTTCCAAATCCCTAATGTGGTCGCCGGTGTCTGCCATTTTGACAATCATGTCGTCAATATATACTTCCAATATTTTACCAATTTGTCCTTCAAAGACATTGTTTATTATACACTAGTAAGTGACTCTTGGATTTTTAAGGCCAAATGACATGACCCGGTAGCAATAGCTTCCTATTTTGGTTATGAAAGTTGTTTTATCCTCATTGTCTAGATGCATGGGGATCTGGTTATAGTCAGAGTAAGCATCCATAAAGAAAAGTAACCTGAAACCAGATGAGTTGTCTTCCAATTTGTTAATGTTGGGAAGTGAGTAGGGGTCTTTTGGATACGCCTTATTGAGATAAGTGTAATCGATGCATATGCGCCACTTCCGGATGGCTTTTTTTATGAGGACCACATTTGCGAGTCATATAGTGTAGGAGACTTTCCTAATGAATCCGAAATTGAGGAGCTTCTTTACTTGCTTTTGGATTACCTCTTTCCTTTCTAGTCTGACCTTCATTTTACGTTGAGGTCATGGCGACATTCCTTTTGGACGTTGAGCCATCGGGTCCAGACTGGCATGTTTAGGGATAATGGAAAATTAGTGGTAGATGAAGTTTGGGTCCAGACCTGGCATGTTCGCTAAAGTCCAAGAAAATAAATTTTAAAAAATGAAAAAATAGTTCCTTTGTTTCAGGACCTCGACAACTTAACTAAAAATCTTTCTTCCTTTTAATTTATATAACTTTATAATATTTAAATTTATATAATTAAGTTAATAGTTTTATATAAAATATTTATATAAAATTTTTGCCCAATCTTAGTTACTTGATAACACTAAACTTTTGACGGTTTACTCCGGTGCCAAGCGGGGGTGGGTAAAATTGTCATCCCTAGGCATGTTCGCTAAAGTCCAAGAAAATGTTGTTCCTTTGAGTTCCTTTTCTTCTAGATTAAGTTGCCCCCAACTTTGGGACATGTGTGTGAATGCTTATGTCGTGAAGATCGTGCAAATTTTGATGATAACAAAGCCAAGTCGAAGACCAAGTCTAAAGGCAGCAAAATTGGTATAGTTTTTAGAATTTAGAATGTTAATGTAAGAAGCTCTCTTAATTATCTCAATGTTTTTCTAAAAAGAGTTCTTTTTAATTGGTTTTCTAAAAACCTTGATTTATGAAAAAACAAGCTTATTTCTTTAATAATCCAAGTTTTCTGAAATCTCAATGTTTACAAAGCTAAATTGGGCTTAGGAATGGGTTCAAAGATGGTTGTAAGTTTATCCTTAGGTTTAATAATCAGTTTAAAGCTTCTTTGGGAGCTTGTAATTGATTACAAATGCCTAGTAATCAATTACAAACATGCGAGAAATCATTTCTCAAAAGTCAGAAGCTTTATAATCAATTACATGAGGTTTGTAATTGATTACACTGCTTCCAGAGGCTTGGTAATTGATTACACGAGGTTTGTAATTGATTACAATGCTTCTAGAGGCTTGGTAATCGATTACATGAGGCATGTAATCGATTACACTCAGCCCAGAAAACTCAGAACTGATTTCGAGAATAATGTAATCAATTGCATCATCCTTGTAATCGATTACATCGCGGTTGAAAATGTGCAACAGTCAGTTTTTAGGCTTTTATTATGACCATAAATTATCCCAACAAGTTTTTTTTTCTTGAGAACACTATAAATAAGTGTTTTTAGGTCATCTTTTGAGAAGAACAACAACTGAAAAACATCCCTTTATTGCTCTTAATCCGAGTTTCACATTTTTTCCATATTTTGCTCTGTTTTGAAATTCTTGAGATATTTTTGAGAGAGCTTCATAAGTGCTTCAAGTTATAATACACACTCTTTGAGAGAGTTTCTTCCTTTGCTATTCCTTTTGATTGAAACAAGGGTGAGATATCCCTAAAAAATTTAGTAAGGGTGAGATATCCCTGTTGTCGAGGCTCAAGCATAAGTGTGAGGTATCCCAAGGTGTGAGGAGTGCTCAGGTTTGTAACGGCAGCAAGCACTTGTTGAAAGCTTGTATTGATAGTGAAGAAAATCTCGAGTGGATACTCGAGGACTGGACGTAGGTAACAAGTTGTTGGTGGCTGAACTAGGATAAATCCCAGTGTTTACTTTTCTAAACTCTTCTCTTTATATTTGCACATTAATTTTATTAAATCATTTTTATTGGCTTATTAAATTTGTGAGAACTTTTTCTATCTTCCCTGTTTAATCATTTCATTTTATAAATAGTTTCAACGAAAATTATCTTTAAAGTGTTTGTGAAAAGTTTTTAGAAGTTTTTTTTTAATTACTCAATTCACCCTCTCTTGAGTATAGAAGCCACTTGGGTAACAATGTGTCACAAATCTCTTCACGTACATCCAACTCTGTTAAAAGGATGTTGATGGAGTTCATCATGACCATACCTAAATCATTATGAGGGCCCGTTATTCGAGGTCTTTTGGGGATTTTTAGACTTTCGTTATAGCACTTTCTCGCCATAACTTGGTCTCCTTTGGTTGTCTCCACCCTGTCATGGTGGTCCAAAAATTCATAGCCAGATAAGGTGTGGAGATTATTGCCCTCGAGCCGTTAAGTGAGGGGCGATCCAGAATAATATTATACGTGGAAGGGCAGTCTACCACCAGAAATATGACATTGATTATTTTGAAAAGGGGGTCCTTCCTCAGGATAAGGTGAGTCTCGATATATCTTACCAGGGTGATCTTGTCGCCTATGAACTCGATCAGCTCGCCAATATGAGGAACGAGTTCTTTTCTCAACAGTCCCAACTTGTTGAATAAGTCTAGGAACATAATATTGGCTAAGCTTCCCTGCTCTACGAACATCCTTCAGACCTCGACATTCGTGATTATTTCGGAGATGACCATGGGGTCATCATGGTCAGGGATGATGTTTCCATAGTCCTCATCAGAAAACAAGATTGGATGAGTCTTTTTAGACTCTCTTCCTAATTTGGATCCTGTGAGGAAGGTCACAATCATCACTATCCGGACGACCCTTTTTTTGGCGTTCGCAGATTCACCATCGCCTGCGAATCCGCCAAAAATGGTATTTACTATTTGGGTTACTCCGGTGTGGCAACAATTGTCTTCCATTAGGTCTCCAAGTTTTTGCAGGGCTGATGGCTGCCGTTTAGCATCTTTGAAGTGCACCCTTTTTGATCTGGAGCGTTGTCTTTTTGGACTATCTCGGGGAGCAGGGGGAGATTATCTCTAGTAAAGGAATTCTTGTGCTCGTCTTGTCTAGGTTCCGGTTGAGTTAGTGCTGGTTTGTGGGCTGCAATTATCGATGCTAAGAGTGAGTTGCATGATGAAAGAGAATGGTTCTAGTTCGTTAGAGTTTGTCTCCTCCTCATGTTTGTCATTATGGTGATGTTAGAAGGAGTCTTGAGAAGTGGTGTTGGGAATAAAAATTTATCGTTTCCCTCAGATGGCGTCAATGTTCATAATTGGATTCTGAGGATTACCTGAGAAGGAAAGATGAACAGAGTTCCTCTAAGGCACAGGAATCGCAATAGTGGAGCGAGGGAGTCAATACTTACAAAAGGCACTTCAACACCAACACTCAAGTTAGTAGCTGCACATGGACAATAATGTGTAATGAATTGGTGCATACCTTTGTCCTCTTGTTTTACCTCTATATATAGACGTATGAGCATGTGAAAAGTGTGGGGACTTGAATGATTCAGTGCGTGTTATACAGGAAATCACGATTCCGTTCAATTTGTCCCCTTTGTCCGAGTGGAGTGATGCATCCTCTTTTCTGTTAGGGGGATAGGCTTAGTGGGTGAGTTGCTCCTACATATCACACATTTAGGGTACAACCTAATGAGTCTGGTTGCTCCAGTTTTATGAGCTCAAACCCGATCCGGAGCACACCTCTTGGATGTTAATAAACTCAAGCTGTCGTTGCAGCGTTTTTAGGTAGTTGTAGAGGTTGTCTTCGTCGAAGGTTAGGTCACCACTAAAGCCACCTTGGAGGTAGTCAGATTTGGTGGAGGGAAGAGATGATGGTGGTTCTGATGAGGGTTTAGGGTCCAACACCATTACTAAGGATCCCATGATTGATGACGATGATGATACTATAATGAAGAGATAGAGATAGAGAGAGAGAGAGAGAGAGTTTGTGAAAAAAAGGTTTTTATGAAAAAAGGGTTTTTGATGAAAAAGAGAGAGAGAGACGAAAACAACTCAACAAATAATTTCTTCTATTAATTAACCTTCCATGATCACACCAATGTGAATTAGGGTGGTGGTTGGTGGAACATGAAAGAAGAGAAAAAATAGAAATGAAAAATGATTTTAAAATTACAAAATTGCTACCCCGTGTTTTTAGAAGTGTTGAAAGCGAGATTTTTCTTGTTTTCAAAATTTCCAAAAATATAAGCTCCATTTCCAAAAAGTGAAAATGGAAATATCTAATTAAACATATGTTCTCCCTCATTTTCTACTTTTTATGAAAATGAAAATAAAAAACATGGAAACCAAACAATCTTGGTGTTTGATTTATTTTTTATTTTTATTTTCAACCGAATAACAGTTATTTACACTATTTTTTTTATAAAATTCTAAAATTAAAAAAAAAATAAAAATAAGATGATATTTTTATAATTATGAATAAAAATAAATTAACTAAAAATAAAAACAAAAAAGAAACCAAATGCATTTTTTTTTAATCTTTTGGAGTCCTTGTACAAGGTGTAGATTTGGGCTCTCGTGGTCCTTGTTCACACCATTATAACTAGAGAACTCTCAATCATGTAATTTAGGCTAGTGGTATAGCTGTAGACCATAAAATATTTAGGGCGTAAAGCAAAGCCCATTTGGTATGTAGCAACTTAATCTGCTTAAATATGAGCAAAAGTGACGCCACGACCACGCTTCTGCGACGGTGCTACGAGCCAACGACGACCACGCCGCTGTGACTGCGACCAGGACCACGGACGGTCTTGCCTCGACTGTCAAGGGCTCAAGGCTTGCGTTGTTACCGCGCACGACTTGCAGACTCGCAGGTTCTTCTTCCAATCTCCAACCAGGTTGTTCTATTATATCCTCTTTTTCCTTCTCTTTCTATGCACGTTTGGGTGTTGATTAATCCATCAGTGTCCAGTGTTTCTAATCATTATGTCCTGATAATTGAAGAATAATATCATTGTCCTGTTTCCGTTGGAGTTGGAATTAATTCTCCCATTGTAAAACGCCGTTCCCAACTACTCCTCACTGTGAAGAACATGTCGTCCCTGAGGAACGCCATTCCCAGGCGGACTCACAAAGAGCGCGCCCAACCGTGAGTCTCCAAAATCACTTCTTTTCCCTTCCCCAACTGCTATTCACTCCTTACAAATAATGGGTTTGCTTCAATTTTTGGGCTTGTGTTGATTTTCCATTAGGTCCTCGAGGAAGAAATTCGGCTTGCTTGAAAAACACAAAGACTATGTCGACCGTGCTAAAGCATTCCACAAGAAAGAGGACACTTTACGGGTACAATTTTACGGTTTTGTCTTCCTTCAACTTCTGATTTTGCACTATTTAAGTTGTTTTAATGCATGTGTTGCTATAATAATTTTAGAGGCACAAGAATAAAATTCATTTATCCGACTTTAACCTCAATCTATGGCATGCGTATATAAATAGTAATTATGTTTAAGGGTGTAGAATTGCCTGACACCAAAGAAGAATCCGTGTCTTACACCGAGTGTGTAGAGGAGAGACACTATCCTCATTCAATATATTTAGTGTTGCTTTTTCTGTGTTTGTCCTACAGAGACTTAGGGAAAAAGCAGCGAATAGAAATCAAGATGAGTTTTACTTTAAGATGATCAGAACAAAAACCGTTGATGGAGTTCATAGACCAGAGTAACAACTTGCTACCCTTTTGATTTTTCTGAGGCTGGTTGGTTCAGTGATTGTTTCTTTTTATGTTGTTTTGCTCAATTGTGTTTACTTGTGTAGGAGTGAAGCAAACAAGTACACCCAAGAAGAACTTATGCTAATGAAGACCCAAGATATTGGATATGTTCTTCAAAAGGTTCAGAGTGAGAGAAAGGTGGACCAATGCATTAAATTTCTCTCTTGTTTTATTGAGGGTTTAAGCAAAAATTATGATGTAGGTTTGATTGTGAATGTTTCAATCTTCCTTGCAGAAAATTGAAAAGCTAACTGCCACGCTGCACTCTATTGATAATCAGCCATCAAACAAGCATATTTTCTTTGCTGAGGACAGGTTTGAGGTTTCTAAGCTATCATTCTATAACAAGCATGGCTTAATTTTTTATGGATATTATTATATTAGATTGGTGTACTTAGTTTTTTATGTATTTCAACCTTGTCTCTTTCTAGGTTTAGTTTATATTTTTATTTTTATGCTACAAAATAAAAGAATTCAATGCTCAGATTCGACTGATGGTCTTTGTAAATGTTATGAGAACTTCGCTCATCTTCAATTTCAAATGTATACTATAGTTTAGGCTTAAGCCGATGAACTTGATTAGGCTGTTGATGCAGGTTGAGGATCAAAAGTAGGAGATGGTGTTCTTTAACATGAGAAGGGTATTAGAAATTACAAAACTATTAAAAAGCTGAAACTTTTGACTAATTTAGTTATCTAAAAGACATATTGAACATACTGTGTGAATATTGCATCCAGATAAACATATTATAGAATTTGTATTCACTCTTTATTTATCTCTTTGGTAAAATCTTAATTATTAGGAAAAAATGAGGGAGAGATTGTCTTACATATTTCACTAGATGATATTTTGATTTTTGAAAAATAAAAAGTCTTGAAAAAAAATAAAATTTATGCTTGTATATGTGGAATCATCGTAGGTTTAGTGTTCTTTATCATTTGACTGCCTTAATGTGCATGTAATAAAATTTTTGTGAATGCTTATTTGCACATGTCTGTATTTTTTGGTGAAGTTCTTTATCATCATCACTCTCAAGGATTAGGATTGAGACTCTTAAATGGGCATGTTAGAAAGATTTAATGAATAGTTATTTGCACATCTGTCTGTATTTTATGGTAAAGGTAATTTCTATTGGCACTCAGGAGAATGACATGCTTTTAGATTAGAGCAATTACAAGCACTGATTTCTGCCAATGTTAATATTTAAATTATTGCAGTTCTACTCAAAAAGCATTTTGTTTCATCAGCATAATATGGAGTAGATGTTGAGATTGTGCTTTGCAATAGCGAATGCTTTAAATTTTTAATATTACAAGAAAATATTTTGTTATATCTGGCTCCATTGACTAATACCTAGGTCCTTGCTCCACCATTGATGGAGTCTCTTTACAAGTGCAACAGTTTTATTCTCATCAAATGAATTAAGTGTGGTTTGCTCTATCATGCTGAAATGGTAACTCTAAATAAATTCCACACACTGAAATGACTGATAGAAATACTGGAATTAAGACACTGATAATGGGAGTTCAGAACTCAGTACAACGTGTAAATGAAATATATGCTAGAGAAGAAGAAGAAACTGATTTCAGGGGAGGGTTACTGAGAAAGAGAGGGGAGAGACTTAGAGAGAGACTAGAGAAAGAAACACAATTCACTTACTGCCTGCCTCTTCTTTCCCATTGTTCACCCAAATAGTCACTCACTCTCGCTCAAGGCTTGACGTATCCCTTGAGCCTAGAGTTGGTTACCTTGATTTGGGTGCTCCTCCTTAGAGGATATCCCTTGAATTTCTGATCATTAGCCACCTGTCCTTCCTCTCTAACTGTTCTCTCAGCTCATTTTCTATGACCTGCTGAGTTTTTCTTTCCTTGACTGACTTGTTAGCCACATTATTCATGACGCATGCTGTTGGTAGAGACTGAAACCTTGCTTTTCTTTAATTTAGGGATGATAGTATCATCATTTATTAAGCCTATGGTTGCTACTTGTTTCTGAGATGTAAAATGGATGGCTTGATAAAAAGGAATTGGCATGCAGTTTTAAGTGGTTGCTGTTGCATTTGATTTTTAATATATTTGTAACAACTATATATATATATATAGCTTCAAAGCAGTGTGCAAATACTATTCGAGATGTAGTCATGTTATAAGGTCCCTTTGTTTAGTAAAATTTATTTTCCTGGGATATTGTCATTTTCAATTTATTGATTGATTTGTTATTGTTCCACCTCTTCCCCCATTCTTCCTCCTCCTCCTTCTTTATAGTGTTATATTGTGTGTGCATAAGTATAGATTTTATCCTCATTCCTTAAATTTATTCTGAATGAATGGCTTTTCTAATCTGTTGCCCATATATATGTAGGGAAGAGGCTAAAGAGTTGCAATCACAATATCCAAGAAATGGAATTCCACTTACTTCTGATGATATTCCTGCTAGCATTAAGAGGTACAGCCCTTCATTTGGCTTTAAAGACTTAGATTGATTCCTTTCTTGTTTTCTTTGACATCTTCTGTGAAATTATACATTTTGTTAAACAATTTCACCATTGAAGCTTTTCAGGGATCTGTTGTACCATATAATTTATTTGTTCTCTTTAATGCACTTTAAGATTGTTAATTTTAGTAAATATCTTAATTGTAGTAGATGCCAGCAGCATTAGATGTTTTGTACAATAGTGTGCTGGCTGAGTCTTCTTAGTATTCTCTTCATCTGCATCCCAGCCTGTGGGTTCAAGGGAATGATCAGTCAACACAATTTCATAAGGAAATTTGTGTACCTTATTTCTTTGACAAAGAAAACACAGTTCTTTCAATAAAGTTTCGTCTGGGATATTAATTCAGAAATAAGACTATGACCTTTGCTCTGAAGCCTCAACAGCAACCATCCCCCTATTCAAAAAACAAGGTTTGAAGATGTGATCACGAGTGATGATGTTCAAACATCACGTGTTTGCATGTATCTTGTGGCATTTTTTATTGACCAGATGACAACTAAGAATGCATGGACCCCTGAAGTTTTCAGAACTTTTAGTTGTATTTCAGAAGGGATGATTTATATTTTAACCCAAAAAAGAGAAAGAGAAGAAAAAATTGGTGATGAATGACAATCATGATCAGATTAATTGCTATTAGTTCTCTGCTATTGGGCCATACTGAAACATTTCTGTGTTGGGTTGAATCTGTTGTAATATTGCTTAGGGGAAGGCAGCTTTATTTGTTTTATAATGTATTGACCGTTATCAGATCTATTTCTTCTCTATAGTACGATTGTTACTTTCATTTGTTCTTTCTTATCCTGATTTCTGGCACCATGTTGGATTATTAGTAAGGTGTTTTCTTTCATGCGCAGGAAAACAGATCGGTCCTACACACAGTTGGAAGCAAGGAGAAATAGACTCAGCCAGCTAGAGAAAATCTACATGGATATGGCAATGCAGAAGGAGTTGCAGGTATTGACATTTTGCATTGCCCTATTGTGAACCTGTTTGAGTCTTAGTTTTTAGAATGCTCAGGAAAGATATTCCATCTCTGAACAGAAAAAGGGTAAGAAGCGCAAACTACGCGAAGATGAGATTGTCTGTCCAACTAGTAAACCAGTATACAAGTGGCGCGCTGAAAGAAAGCGTTGAAAGAGATAATAATACCAAGAGCTGTTTCTTGATTCTTTTTGCCTATTATTACCATTTAGCATAACAATTAAATACTATTGGGACTGGAGGTGGAAGCAGAGAACTTACATGTCTAGCTGCAGAATTGAATGCCTTGCATGAAGCAAGTTAAGTGGGATCACTACTGATGCCAATAACTGTGGCTTTCTTCTTGGGAATTCCTTGATCATGTAACCGTTTTCTTCACTCTATTGAATATCCTTCCTAATATTTTTGATGTTATGCAGCTAAACTTAGCAAGTTTTACAAGTACATTGAATTTAAGTTTCTGTGTATGTTGTATCGTGTAACTATTCTTGTGGTATACTAGTACCATGTTGCTGCAAATGCAACGAGGACCACGACTAATAAAAATTTACGAAACGGATCGGGATCAGTTTCATAGTCATTCAAAACAAATAACTAGCTTTATGTTGGCAATATATTTGTTTTTTTCAAAAAGCAAGAAAGTTAACAATTATCTGCAACTTTCAATATCACTAGCTTTGTTGTTTAGAGTCTGTCCCCCATGCACATGTTAACCCACCACCACCTACATATTCACGTAGGACTAGGACAAACAAGTCTCACACTTGGGTGATTGCCATTGTAATCTGTTGGTCAGTAAGCCATGTCCTTCTCATCCTTTAGGAAATAAACATTCTCTTTCTCATGTCTTGTCATACCATCATCTTACACAAGCACACAAGCACTGTTTTCCTTCCATTTCTACTATTGTTAAACATAAGTCTTATAGTCAAGCTGTGACGCAACATTGTTGGAGGGAAGCTATGGACTTTGAAATTACAGTCTTGGACGTTGGAACAGAAGACGTGGGAATTGACTGACTGACCTGCTGGTAAAATACCCATAGGGGGTAAATGGGTCTACAAAGTTGAACATAAATCTGATAGGAGTATTAATGCTAAAGGTTACACTCAGACAAAAGGGGTACATTACTTTGAAACACAGTTGTACGGGCTCGGCTAATTTGCCTGGGAAACTCGTGATTCGGGTTCTAAGCCAGTATCAATCTATTGGGTTGTTTTTCCTAACAACTCGGTCAAACTCAACGACCCGCCTAGTGGGTTGACCTAATTTTTGATTTTAGAATCAAAACTTTAAAAATATAATTTTAGGATTTAAATATTATATTTAAAGATTTTTATTATGAAGTGTATTTTACCATTATATTATATATTTTTATTTACTATTATTTTTAATTTCTTAATGCATATTATTTTTCAACTAATAGGTTATTATCACTTGTTTGAAAATAATTTTTTTCATATACTATTTTTTGTTTAGTATTTTTTAATATAATATTTTTTATACTAAGTAATTTTTTATATAATTTTTTTTAAATATTTCTTTGTTTGTCCAAGTTTTCTAGTTCAATTTTTAACCTATAGTTGGACTATTAACTTAATGACCCGGTCTTTTAATCGGGTCAACTTTTAATCTAAATTATATAACTATATTTTGAAACATTTTTTTCAAAAGTTAAATGACAACAGTTAGAATTCTTTCTTCTCTTTCTTCTTTACATGGTTGGCATTTTAAACAAGTAGATGTTAATAATGCATTTTTATATAGAGATTTACACGAAGTTGTGTTCATGAAATTACTCACTGACTTTACTTCTCCAAAGCCCAACCAGGTGTGCAAATTACGTAAATCCCTTTATGGTTTAAAACAAGCTAGCCGCCAGTGCTATAGCAAATTTTCTACTGCTTTTATTTCCTATGGCTATATCCGGTCAAAGTCCAATTACTCTCTTTTCGTCAAGCATTCTCCCACTTCTTTTACAGTGATTTTAGTCTATGTTGATGACTTGATCTTGGCTGACAATGACTTAGAGGAGGTCAACACTATTAAGACAAGGCTGGATAAAGCTTTTAGATTCAAGAAACTTTGGGATTTAAAATACTTTTCGGGCTTGGAAGTTGCACGATCCAAGAAGGGTATTGTGGTATCTCAAGACTCAAGGTAAATATGCTCTGGAACTTTTAGAAGATTGTGGTTTCATAGCTTTCAAGCATACTGTTACTCCCATGTCACCGAAAACGGCTGCTACTTCACAACCTTTCGGAAGATGTTCCTCTCTATAGTAGACTGATCGGACGCCTACTCTACTTAACCAATACCAGGTCAGACATCACCTATAGTGTGTCCAGTAGCTTAGGTAGCACCTATTTAAGCCCATGCAGCACCATTATGCAGCTGCCTTGTGGGTTTTAAGGTATATAAAAAATAAGAATCTAGGCTGTGGTTTCTTTTTCTCGGCCACTGGAAGTGTCAAGCTTTATGCCTTTACGGATTCTGATTGGGCCGGATGTACGGACTCCCGGAGATCTGTGACTGTGAGTGGCTTATATCTCTTCCTTGGTCCTTCATTTATTTCTTGGAGGTGGGAAAAGCAGTCGGCAGTTGCAAGATCATCTTCAGAAGCCAGGCTTTCTTAAGTTTCTTTTATTGCAAAAGTAATAAAAGGGAATTTTTATAATACTAGGATAAGTTTGGTACTTAGAATGAATTGTTAAATATTCACTCAATTAATATTAAATTCTTAATAAATATTTAAAAATAATTAATAATTAATAATTTATCTTAAGTATCTAAAAAAATGAGTATCATAGAAATCCCGATAATAAAATATTGCTTCCAGAATTAGAGAATAAGAATAATGTGTTAGAATAATTTACATAGATTAACATAAATTATATTATAATTTAATAAAATTTAGATTAATTAGATGTTAAAATTATCAGAATATTTTGTTCAGGCTAAATTGTGATCAATTTTATTATTGAGTTTGTTATTAAGCATTGTTCATATATGAATTTTGTTGATGAGTCTCATATACGGGCCTACTACAATAAGTAGGTTTAGCCCATTCTATTATTTTATATATATAGGGAAAGATCTTTATTTTTAACTACTCTAATACATATATTTTTTTTGTTAATACTGACACGTGAGTGATTATTGTGTAATATGAATAATTTATTTCCCTCATCAAAATCACTTTCAAGGATTCAAACATGATAGCCTCATTATCATCTTTTCTAAGTAATCATAATACTCAATAGTATTATTGTATGTGCCATATTTGAGGTTAAATTGATCCGAAAAACTTTTAGCAATTGGTATCAAAACCAGTTTTAATTCTAATTATAACTATTAATTTTTTTGTTTTACTTGAAAAACTTATGAGGTTTAAAATTGAAAAAATCCGAAACCCTAACTTTTGATGTGCAATTCAATTTTTTTAAAATCAATTTCAAAAATCAAGTCAGGGCTTATGTAGATCAGAGTTCCTTGAATCTAACAACGTGTATATTGTGTCAAATAGATTAGAATCTAGTGACAATTTTCACAAAAACCTCACAGAAAGTCTCTTAGTTTTGCTTCAAAACCCAATTCTTTTTTTTTTTTGTGTGTTGTTTTATGAAATTAAGTTAGGGGTTTTATATATTTTGTTTTCTTGAATCTAACGACATTAAGATTGTGAATTTTATTGAGAAATTGATGTGAATTTTGAATAAATCTCGTAAAACCCCCTTATGGTATATTGCTTAGAAATCCCTTTTTTTTGCGATTTGTTTTCAAAATTGTTTTGGGGGATATTGTAGATCCTTTTTGCCGATTCTAATGAGATATGAATCGCATGAAATGATTAAGAATTAAGCAAGAAAACACATGCGACCATTCCACCATGAATCGGGCTGCGCGACCTTTCACATGAAATAGGTAAGGAAGACAAAGTCCTCTTCCCATGCCTAGTCGCACTCAAGGAGTGTGGGGCGCGTGCTACGTGTATAAAAATAATTTTTTAATTCCATTCTTTGTTATACACTCCACGTGCCTGATATTATTTTTTGAATAATTTTATTTAATTTTTATGACCATTTATTATTTTTTCAAAAAGTTAGAGTTTAAAATTATTAAAAATGTATGATACTTTTCTCTTTTGTCTCTAAATTTTTTTGTGTATTGTTGTGATGCTGCTAGGGTTGATATATATTTTGTGCTCTTGGACTTGATGCCATTTAATTATTTAAATTTTTTTATGCTATGTTGTAAATATAATATTGCATAATGTAAAAAAAAAATTATTGTATACTCTCAAAGTTTTGACTTGAAAATTTTTCAGCATAATTGTGACACTACTAGGAGTGTTGTACAATATGTACTCTCAAACTTAATATTGTTTAGTCATTAAAATAATTTTTAATACTATTTTGTGCATAAAATGTTATGTATAATATTGTATATTGCTATTTTTTGTTATTCTTTATGCAATTTTATTTTGAGAGTTACTATTTAAAATGTCATGGAGCTTTTGGACACTTTTCATAATTGCGAACTCACCTTTACAGGACTAACTGTGACACGGTGCTATTTTGTTGATATAATAATATTGTTATTTTGTGACGTTGAAGATTATGTTGATAATGCGCCCACCTTATCACCTTTATTAATGTCATTCATGATGATTTGTTAAAGACATTGAGGTTGTGTCTTTAGTATTTTTTAGTATCTTGTACTAGCTTTAAGGACATGATTTTAATGTTTGAAAGAATTTGCTCATTTGTTGTAATTCAATACTCTTAGGTAGGATTACAATTATATAGGAGAACTTCATTGTAGTTATTATTGCTAATCTTGTATATTGATATGCTTGACGAGAAAATATCCATTTAAATATTAATTATCCAACTTTGCTTATGAAAAGAATGTTCTGACAAAAGTTGTATATGACCAATTATGAGAACTTGGTTGAGCTAGTGAATTTATTTATGACCGTCATTGTTGTTGATGTTACTCTCAATGAAGATAAGCCTCGAAGTCCTTTTGTCTTCTGCTACGATTAGGATGAAATATAATAGGTGGATTCATTCCAATAAAATTTGTGTCATGACCATAAAGTATAGTATAACGAAAGCCATTAAAAAGAGTATCTGTAAAATGGATAATGCCAAAAAAATTTGTAAAGATAGTTGACAAGTCCAAAAGAGCTTGTGACCTGTCTAATTGTCACAGCCCAAATTTAAGGGTATTTGACTGGCCAGAATTAGGGATAATCCTGAAGCCTCATCCAACCTATGTGCATTAATCTTATAAATTACTACAATTAACCTATAATTTGAAAAACTGAAAAGTATGTAAAACGAAGTCATTTAGACTCAATAACATCTAAAATGATTGACTTACCATCAATGCCAAAAGTTTCCCCACTGAAATCTCCTTATTCTTCTACTATTTAAATCTAATGACAAGACTTAGATGCTTACTACAGATCTATGTCAAACACGCTTAGGCTAAATGCTGTCACATCATTTTTGAAAAAGTAATAAAGAGAACTAATTTAACATATGTTAAAAAAATAGTAATAAAATAATTGTAGATAAGAAAAACATATAACATGCAAATATTCTCATTGCATGCTGGAATCATATGATTTTTTTAATCACATTGTCCATTTCTTGATTAAATTTTAAACCATAAATTAAACATGTAATACAATTAAAATGCTATATACAAGTTGTTTTGGATTGGATTACAGGTCTATAAAACTGGAGCAACCCAACCTGCAAAGTTGGCACCCAAACGTACAGTGCATATGAAGTAACCTACACATCAAGCGTAACAATAAGAATAAATCCTGATCGTATCCTGTACAAGCAGGTGAATAAGGATAAAGGAATAGCAGTCTCCACGACCTTGTTCCTACAATCTTGTCCCCCATGATCGTGTCACTAAGATCCTAGGTAGTAGCATTCGACATACATTGAATGCTCAGACACCACATATCCTAAAACACTCACATAAAAATAGTAAGCAAGAGAGACTAGGCATGCCCTAATTCTATTACACACTACCCTCCTTGCGCAACTACTAACTTTAATGTCAGAGTGCCTTTTGAAGATATCCACCTCCTCGCTCCACTACTACAGTTGTTGCACCTCAAAGGAATCCACCATCTCTTACCTCTTCAAGTAATCCTCGGGATTCAGTTGTGAGCTCAAATAAAATCACAAGATAATCTCTTTATTTAAAAATATGGGTACCAAATAACCATAACTGAAACTTTATCATGTGACATGTCCCTCTGTTTCTACACCATACCAGTTCATCACATCTCCTCCATCACCATATTTTTCCTCCTTATTTCTCCAACCAATGCATATATCATAAATCATATACATGAAATTTTGGGGTCAAGCCCATGGAATACAAAATTTTCATGAATTTGGAGTTGTGCCCATGCATGGATTTTAACATAGGTGGTTGTCTTTCAACCTCTTGGAACACCAAGTATATAATTTCTTCCAAAAAAATCACTGAAAATTTTCAAAATAAAATGGGACCTTAGCCCTTTGTTACCTATACATCAAAACATAATGCATTAAAATAAGAAGGTTTACAACTACAAAAATTATAGGATTCGAGTTAACTTATGCATAGTACAATGAAAAACATATAAGATGACAGCATTAACCTTGTGCTTAAAATATAATCTACAAGATCAACTCTCTTGACAATTTTTATGCTTAATAGCTTATGCCACTTCAGAAACAAAATTCTTGCATACATCATACTCACATTTTTCTCAATCTATTTGTTCATAATCATTAATTTACCCGCTGTCCAAAACAAAAGAATTTTTTAACCTTCATGGCAGCTAAAAGAATGTCACTTAATCAATCTCTCTTTGCAAGAATGTCACTTAATCAATCTCTCTTTGCAAGAAAGAAACACTTCCTCCAATTTTAATTATAAGGCCTCAATTTACAACCTTGCTGCATTAAGAATTGTTTGTCCCTTTATAGGCCGCAAGTGCACGGATCGAACAAGTAATACAATAAAAGAGTAGAGATCATTCCCATGAGGATAAGGATACTTCCAATGCTAAATATCAACCAATAGCCTACCTAATTCTATTCAAGAACATAAAAATAAGAAAAAACATATAAACTAAAGACTAGAAAGCGATAAATTGGAAATAAAGATAATGGATAGAGATTAGGAAATCCCTCTTCACCCCTTATTTCAACTGATAACATGTAACCCTTGCAAGCAATGTTGATGAATTGTTTAGTTAACTTGAGAATCTAATTTAGTTAAAAGTCTATGTCTAGGTCAACCAACCATGCTTCAATTGCCCAACTCACTATGTTTCCATGAGAGTTAACACAAAATCCACTCATTAAGGTCTATTCTCAAACACCTGCTATGCATGGCTAAGAGGTATATTTCTATCCCATTAGCGAATTAACTTATCCCCTCCATGAGAATGAAATTGAACATGCATCAACCATATATATGATCTCAAATCCAAATTCCTATGTCTAGGTTCATTATATTTCAACAAATCACTTAAAAGTTAATCAGACAATCAAGGGCATTAAGAACCATATAATTGAACCAAAATAAATATCAATATAAACTCAAAGAAGTACAAAATTAACAATATTCATAAAAGAATCCAAAGTAATCCCTAATACAGCTGAGCTACTTATTGAACACGAAAATATACATCAAAAATCATGTTCATGATATAAGGGAGAGAAGGAAGAAGAGGGAAAAAAGAAGGAAGCTCATGGATGTGATCTTTGATGCTTGAATCCTTCTCCATAAGGAAGATGACCTCCAACCTTAACTCCCCAAGCGTCTTCTCAGCCTCAAATGTGAAACTTAGCTGTAGCTTCTTTAAACCTAAAAGTCTCCTCTAACAAAAACTAATAAAATAATATTTACAGGCTCAAAAAATAGAGTTACGCCATGACGCGTATGCAATTTAAGTCACAACGCCACGACATACGATCATTTGCGCCGTGGCGCACAAGCCTCAGGTCCTCTGTATGCAGCAGGAGAATGCACCATGCCGCGATATAAACATGCCTGCGCTGCGGCGTGAGCTGCTGGAATGCACACTTGACTCTCTTTTCCACTTTTAAGTCCAAATCCTCCAAATTTTAGCTTGATTGGAGCCTTTCCTAAAATAGAGGAATCACCAAGTCAATCACAATTGCAAATCCACTTAATCACTTATTAAATAAGCACAATTTGCTCAAAAGCATATAGGAAGATATCAAAATTAGAATTTAACAAATATAAGCCTAAAACCTTCCATATATGTATAAACAAATAAGGACTAAACTATCAATATAACATAAATATATGATACAAATAACTACATTTTATGAAATTATCACTTCTTTAATAGAAACCAGCAATTCCCATTACCAATGATCAACTAATTTGGAAGCAAACCATAAAAGAGCCATATTGAACCTTTGTGGCAACTAAAGTTATCATTGGGCTGGACATACATACTAACAATTTCAACCTCTACTGAGTTCAAATTACTTCCCACGGTAAAATCTCCTTTTTTATAACACTATACTCATGTACCTTTCAGCCTTGAAACTTAATCACTAAATTCCATAAATTCAAGTCCTAAATTGCCAATTATTTTGAACTTAATAAGATACTAACAAATATCAAATGGAAATAAACAATTTTTTTTTATTGTTAAGGACATTAAAAGTGGAACTATCACGCCCATTCCGTACTAAGACAGCAACAATTTAATGAACATGTAATCCACAAAGAAAAAAAATTCATTTATCTAAAATAGAGAACAATATTTCCGACAATTTCCTTATCCTAATTTCTCATTCTAATCCTTATGAACATCAAGGGATAAAATTATATTTGTTTCCCCAAAATACGTAAGAATTAAACACTAATAACCACAAGAGATGGTAGACGAAACTTACCATTTAGAAGTCAGAGCCACGGTTTGGTCCATCAAGAAGAGTTCTTAAGGTCCCTAACAATTCAGTTTCATGAAACTCTTAGGTCTTAGACCCAGAACCAATAGAAGGTAACTAATCCATTTTGTGTGTACACTCCTTCGTTGGACAAAGATAGCTTCACGACCTTGCATGAAAGAAGCTCTACACTAAAACTATCCATAATTTCTGCTATGCATCTTGCAGTAGTATATCTTACAAAACCGGAAAAGTCTAATATGGACCAAATTTTTTTGGGTCCATGATGGATCATTGATGTTTTGATCATTAATTTATTATTAAAATAAATCAATAAATTAGATTAAAAGATTAAATTTTTATAGATTTTAATTAATAATATTCAGTATAAAAATTTAATTAATAAATCATATTTTTTACAAATAATTATAAATATAAAAAATTTATAAATTTTACTTAATAATTTTTATATACACTTAAATTTATATATAAATACTGTAAAATAAAATTTATTTATAAACCCATACTTATTAACTCCAAGATAGCATCCTCCTACAAAACCTAATAAGAGGAGAATCTTCTAGTGAAGATGATATTGTGTTGTGAGAAGAATGAAAAGCCAGAAACATGAACCACCTGTCAAAGAAATGTACTTTTCTCTCTAACCTATCTGCCATGTTATGTCCATATGGTAAGTCCTGGAACGTTCACAAGATTCTTATGACCCACTAACATCTCCTAACCTTATCTAGATATGACTCTAGAATTAGGTGGAGGTTTATAGAGCTAACCAAACCCACTATGAAGTTCAATTGGAGCTTTCTTTTCCCTTAATAACATAAAACTAAGTGCAATCCTTAACTTATTCCTTATACATTTCTTCTATTTTAATTTTTTGTTAATTATTTTTTTAAGATATTATAGTGTTGATTAAGACTAAGTATGATGATATAAATAGTAATCATAAACGCGTCATAAAAATTGTAAATTAGCTCATATGAATTAATTGTATAAAATTTAATAATTGAATTGAAGAGAAAGAAATAGAATCCCTAACTCTAATATGTTTTAAATTCATTATTGTTAATGTTCTTTCTAACAATATGTTAATTAGAAATCTGTGTAACTACTTATATTATGAGCTTATTACTAGAGTTTAGAAATGAGTGAAAGTCAAGTGAAAGAGAGTTGATAATTACAGTAGAAAATAGAGTTGACGTCGAAGTAGAATATATAGGTGTTGCTTCCTTGAGGTTGTGTATTAGACATTCTTTAGGTTTAAAGGCACCATCTTTGTATCTTGTACCACCCCCTTCCGGGAGGCGTTACATTTAAAACCGACTCCTTTCAAATTCTTTACCCAAGTTATAAAAGTTAATAGTATAAAATATGAGTTTCAAAAGATTTTTTTTGTGGATAGCATAAACTGGTCAAATTATAGAAACACAAAACATAAAAACCATAAAATAGACTTTTCATAAAACAAAGTTTGTTACCTCCATAAGTACATTACATCATGTCCCAAAAGCATAAAACTTAGGTGTTCCAAAAAGTAAATATATATATATACATATAACTACCAAATGAAGATTAAGCTTTGTCCAAGTCTGAACACCCGAAGAACAGGGTTCTGCACCCGATCTTCATCTAGATCCCCTTCGGGATCCCCAGCAAACAAAGCCCCCAGTCTGGGCATGCCACCACGGACGGGAGTCCGAGCAGTCGACTCCACATAATTCTCCCTAGAGGAAGCTCTCAAATCATCCCAAAGCTCCCCAATAGGCATGTAAAATCCCAAGTGAACAACTACATCCATAGTAAACGTAGCCGCCTCATGCCGGGTCCTACTCCAAAGTAATGTGACATCTCCGTCATGCCGATTGCACCCTGTGTCCCACTGAACACTCCACGCTCCGATGCCCCCGTGGAACTGCAATCGAGTGAATCCTCGCGGGTCTTGCCTTGCCGTCATCATAGCCTTTTCCATCATAAGTATAATATAGAAATAGACAGAATAATACAATAGAAGAGGTGAGATCCCCTACATCAATACCATCATGGCAACAAGAAACACAACAAAAGATAATAATGTCTTTTATATACAATGATATCAAGAAATAATAGGTATAATCATAGTATTAGTATAGGGATATGACAGATCAACAGGTATAAGACAGATCAACAGGTATAGTCATGTTATCAACTAATATATGATTCAATAAGGTTCATCGAAATACATAAACACTGACTATACCACAACAAGATATACACTGACTATGTATATGCACGATGTGTATGCTGACCATCCTTATGCACAATGCAACTAGTTCCTACTCCATGGAGCTAACAATTCAAAGAAGAACGTTTCAGAAGATTTGTCCCCCCTCAAAAGACAGTCTACACCAGACCACGAAAAGGGTAGTGCTTGTCGGGTCCTCGTCATGTGTTGCAACAGTGTCCATGGCCAGTGGTATACAATGTGACAACAGGTCACTAAGTGGAACACCTCGCCTTGACGTCCCCTGAGATCCATCATGGATCACACTTATCCTGTAAGTTCTCGTTCACTCCTAGGCACAAAAGCCGACTGTATAATGTCCAATGCATGAACGATGAAATCAAACCACCGTTGTACCATACCCTAATGGTATTAAGCAACTGCCTATATAATTGTCCAATACCATTAGTATCAATGATATTATATAACCGCTTATACAATTACATAATACCAATGATCTACCCGGGTCCAGTACGTCGGCCCGGCAGTAACCTTACTATTACTTTCAGTCATAAGATATCTTTGTCACATAATGCAGAAAATCATCATTCATGTCTCATAGTAACCTCACTGTTACTTTCAAATACAAAATATCTTTATCACAAAATTCAAAGAAGCATCATTCATGCCCCACAGTAACCTTACTGTTACTTTCAAATACAAGATACCTTTATTGCATAATTCAAAAAATTATCATTTATCACCTTGAGCTCACAAATTCTTTTCCTTTCCCTAAACCCTAAAATACCTCAAGTTTTCATTACTAAAATTCCTCAAAATATCATTTATTAATATTCTTTCAAAAAAATTATATTGTTTATAATTTAATAAAACCTTTTCCATTCTTATATTCTAAATCTTTATTTCTTTATCATTAAACCAATTAGATTCACCACCGATAAATCATTATCCTTATTCCAAACCAAGTAGATTCACCACTAACAAATCATTATTATTATCTCAACCAACTAGATCCCCACTAACAAATCATTATTATTATTATTTCAAACTATTCTCAAAACTATTCCTAGTAATATCTTTAAAAGTCATTATCCTTCAAATTATAACATTAGGGTTTTCTTCTCTCCTTACTTATCGATCCTTTGATCCTTATTAGTCTCCAAAATCATCTAAGCAATATCTTCTAGTATTCTTTCTAAAAATTTCATTGTTTAATTTTTACATGAAATCCTTTCCATCCTAATTACTCTTCCATCCTATTATCAACTATATTAGGTCTCCAAATTCACTCTTTCATCAAATTATCAAACATCTTGGCCAGAATCAATTCTTTTCAATGGTAAAAACTTGTTTATTTTCTCTTTCAACTTGTACCCTTATGAATCATATTTTTGTCACCTAATCATCTAAGTCATTAATCAATAAATATTTTTTTTCTCATAGATACCTCTTCCTAGGCCAAGAAGGCTGTGAGCCTCGAGAGATCAAGGGGACTAAAAATCAATTCTTTTACAACATAATCATGGTATGCCGCATACTTTAATCATCACAATTAATTAAGTTCATGCTTACTATCAAAATCACATCATCATATATATTCATTAAGCCTTTAAAATAATCTCTTGCATACAACACATCATATAATCATACAATATCAAACAAACATAAATTAAAAGTCACATAATCGAGTAGATGAGTCCTCACGTGGACTTTCTACTCCCAATACAATCATTCGTTCCTCACCATCATGAGTGGTTGATGAGGTTAATCTCCCTCTTACCTTAAGTGTAGCTCCCTAGCTCCTTGTGAGTCCTCTTGAAAACTTCTCCTTCCAAGGAGCTCCTTAAAACAAAACAACACACAAACATCAACATTTAGGGTTTGGAAATAAGATGATTTTGAAAGAACCCACAGTAACAAAATGTCTTAGTATGGGGTTTTAATTCAAGAGATGCGGATGGATAAAATTAAAGAAGATTAAGAGAGTGGGTTGAGGGTGTGGCCGTGAGGCTCTCCAAAAGAAGAGAAGAGAGTTTTATACTTTGTTTTCTTGATTCTTGGTAGAAAAATGGGAATAAACTAGGTGATAGCATAAAAATCTATTCTTTGATCCTTCAAAGTAGTTTGGCCGTGAGCCTTGGGAGAAAGAGGTGGAATAAAATATTTGATAGATAATCATTCACAAACAAACAAGGAAAGCTTAGGAAAGATGAAAACTTTACCTTAGAAGCTTTCAAATCTTAGATTGTATAATCACTTGAACAAGCCAAAATCTTCATCCAAATGGTCTTAGGAAAGGATGCTGATTCAAGAAATGTGGTTGTTAGAATTTTTAGAAGGTGAGATGGTGGTATTTGGGGTGGTGACCATGAGGTGAAGGAGAGAAAATAGAGATGAGAGCTTTATGAGGTGATTTCAATAAGAAAATATCTTCAAACAATATGTAGTTTCACGCAATGTGATTGCTTGAAATTAAACAAACATGGAGGGTGGAGGAAGAGGTGTGGCCATGTGGTTGGATAGGAGAGGAAGAAGAGAGAAAATGAGAGAAAGTTAGAGAAAACTTTTGAGTGGAGAGAGAATGTGATAGCTTTTGTAAAAATGTGAAAGGTGATGACTTGTAAAAAGATGACAACCTTGTCATTTTTTTCCACTCCTCCAAAACCGTGCCCCCATGGGAGAAAGGAGCCAAACTTCCATTGCAAGTTTCTCGTAAAGCTTCTTCAAGAAGCTTCTTACATTTTCCCAAAAAATCAAATTGTGATGTCATGTAGTGATATCACTTAGATGATATCATAAAAGTGACTAGACAAAAATAATCTACTAAATTTTTATTGCAAGCTATTATCCAGCAGATAATAGTCACAGTTAACAAAACCAATATCCATTGTCTAATGGACAATAGAGTGTACCCAGATTTTTATCTGTCAGATAAAATCTCAAAACATAAAAATTTCGTAAACTATGTCCGACATCGGGTTTTGTAAGATCCACTGTCACCATTTCCACAGTCCAAGGTATTTCGCCCTCGAGGAAATATTTCATTTTCCCGGTCCAGGTCAGTGCACACGCAAATCTAAAAATATATTAAAATAATCAAATAATTCAAATAATTCCAAAAAAATTCACAAAATCACAAATATTATAAAATGAATATATATCATGAAACAAGAAATTTTCAGGGTGTTACAACTTTTCCCTTCTAAAAGAAATTTCGTCCTCGAAATTTGTTATACCTTAGAATATATGTAGATATTGCTCCTTGTAGAAAAAGTCTCTAGATCTCCAATGCAACCACAAAAGCTAACACTGAGTTTGTGTAGGGTAGTTCTTCTCATGTACTCTTAGTTGCTTTGAAGCATACGCTAATACTCCTTCCATTCCGAACAAGCACACATTCTAAACCTTAACGTGAATCATCACGAAACGTCTCAAAAGGTTCGTTGGGATTGGGCAGAATCATCACTGGCAAAGTAGTCGAGTTCTCCTTCCATTCTTGAGAAATTCCCTCACATGCATCAGTCCGTACAAAAGCTTGACTCTTTCGCGTGAGCTGGATAAGAAGTCTTGCCATCTTGAAAAATTCTGCAGTGAAATTTGTGATACTAACCAATTAATCCCATATAGCTACGAGTGTCCACTACAGTCTTCGGTCTTTCCCATTGAAGAACAGCTTCAACTTTCGACAGATCCACAATAATTCCTTCTTTTGAAATCATATGCCCCAATAATTTAACCTCCTCTAACCAAAATTCACATTTTGATAACTTGGCATACAACTCCTTCTCCTTCAGGATGTGAAGAACCACACTGAGGGGTTCAACATGTTCTTTCGAGCTTTGATAATTAGTCAAAACATCGTCAATGAAGACAACGACAAATCCATCTAAGTAAGAAAGAAAGATCCTATTCACATGATCCACAAATATTGCTGAAGTATTCATTATTTCGAATGACATTACTAAATACTCGTAGCGTTCATGACATGTCAGAAAAGTTATTTCGGAAACATCTTCTACTTTTGCGCGGACCTGAGGGTAACCAGAACGTAAATTGATCTTGGAGAAGACAGCGGCTCCATTCAGTTAGTCCATTAGATTATTTATCCTCGATCTTAATAGGAAGTATCTCATAGGTCAAGTCATTTTCTAATTGTACTGTATTCAGCACTATGATATGGTTTGAATCAGGAACATACTTTCTTAATTAAGATACATGGAAAACATCAGGGAGGTCAGAAAGAAAAGGTGGAAAAACTATTTGATGGGTTATCGAACATACCCAACAAAGAATTTGATATGACCCAATTCTAGGAACGAACTCTTAAAATTTCATTGGAACAATTTAACAGGATATGACTAGAAGATAACCAATCCATTTTCAAGATCATGTCTAATTCGCGAAAGAGATAAACAAATTAAATCAACAGAAAGGATTCAATCCTCAACAGGTCATAGGATAATTTTAAATAGGCTTAAGTAGTAATAGTAAGTTTAGCAATGGGAAATAGTGATATTCAAGTCAAAAGGAAAAATTTCAACACAAACAAACCTAAACGGTTCACAAAGTCAAAGGTAACAACAAAAAAGGTCACCCCTAAGTCAAATAGTACAATTTAAAACTTACTTCCTATACCATCTCCCATGGTTAAACCTTCAGATTGGGAAGTTTCTGCTCCACTCACTATACTGATTCCTCCTCCGGCTTGAGCTTTTATCGTATGTTCATTGCTAACGAAAGGCTTCATCTTTTGTGAAGGACAATTCCTAAACACATGTCTTGGCTTTCCGCACTTGAAACATATATTTTCCTTGTTCGCATAATTCTTTGTTAAGTGATTCCTTTCACACTTATTACAATATGGTAAAAATTTCACGGTCTGACCGAATTTGCTGTGACTAGTACTTCTTCCAACTGTTAAATGTTGATGTTTGATTCCTCGGTGGTCGTAAATACGATTTCTGCCAGAATCGCTTGACCTTACGATTTCTCCTTTTTCGGAACCAATATGGTTCAATGTCATAGGGTCCCATTTCCTGAGACTGATTCAACTCTAACAAAATCTGAGCCTTGACTATCAATTCCTGCTACTGAGCGGCCTTCTGCTTTTATTGTACTGTCATGCCAGCCATTCATTGCATTGCTTCCACAGTCGCAGCCATCCCTTCGTTGTCACGCTCCATATTCTCATGCGTACGTTTACCACGAGCCATTGCCTTTTCTTCGAAAATAGATAAGTCAAAACACAATGGAAACAAGGAGTAATCATTTGAAACAATATTGTCTCCCTTTAGAGACCAAGCAACACATCTTTATGTTTAGTTTCAAAGAAACACACAGTATAAACAAGGCAAACTTACCCATAAACCTAAAAGATTCAGACTTGGACTTTATTCACGCCAGAAGTACCACTCCAAAAGGTGTAGGTACAAACAATTTTTCACGAGTTCAGTCATCTGACTGGTCTCTGACTAGAAGAACCCTTATTCTCCTAGTTCGCCTAGTTGAAGTCATAGTTTTCTGTCCATACAGAACATTACATATTGAGTTGGTCAGTCCTCAATATCATGTAACTATGTAACGGTAACTACTAATATCCAACCTAAAGCAACTTATGCAATCCTCTTTTAACATCTCAGACAAGAGGCAAGAAAATGTATAACACACACACATGAATTTCTACCTGCCTAAGCACAATCAGTCCATACCCCGACTCAATAGGATGAACTGCTCTGATACTACCTAATGTAACACCCCATTCCGGGAGGCGTTACATTTAAGATCGATACCTTTAAAATTCTTTACCCAAGTTATAAAAGTTAATAGTATAAAATATGAGTTTCAAAAGCTTCTTTTCATGGATAACATAAACTGGTCAAATTATAGAAACACAAAACATAAGAACCATAAAATAGACTTTTCATAAAACAAAGTTTGTTACCTCCATAAGTACATTACATCATGTCCCAAAAGCATAAAACTTAAGTGTTTCAAAAAGTAAATGTATATATATACATATAACTACCAAATGAAGATTGAGCCATGTCCAAGTCTAAACACCTTAAGAACAGGGTCCTGCACCCAATCTTCATCTAGATCCCCTTCAAGATCTCCAGTAGACAAAGCCCCAAGTCGGGGCATGCCACCACAGACGGGAGTCCGAGCATTCGACTCCACAGAGTCCTCCTTAGAGGAAGCTCTCCAATCATCCCAAAGCTCCCTAAGGGGCATGTAAAATCTCAAGTGAATAACTGCATCCATAGTAAACGTAGCCACCTCATGCCAGGTCCTACTCCAAATCAATGTGACATCTCAGTCATACCGAATGCACCCCATGTTCTACTGAACACTCTACGCTCCGATGCCCCCATGGAACTGCAGTCGAGTGAATCCTTGCAGGTATTGCCTTGCTGCCATCACGACCTTTCCCATCATAAGTATAATATAGAAACAGACAAAACAACACAATAGAAGAGGTGAGATCCCCTACATCAATACCATTATGGCAGCAAGAAACACAACGAAAGACAATAATGCCTTTCATATACAACGATATCAAGAAATAACAGGTATAATCATAGTAGTACAGGGATAAGACAAATCAACAGGCATAGTTATGTTATCAACTAATATATGATTCAATAAGGTTCATCAAAAATACATAAACACTAACTATACCCAAACAAGATGTACACTGACTATGTATATGCATGATGTGTATGCTGACCATCCTTATGCACAATGCAACAAGTTCCTATTCCATGAAGCTAACAATTCAGAAATGAACATTCTAGAAGATCTGTTCCCCTTCAAAAGATAATCTACACCGGATCACGAAAAAGATAGTTCTTGTCGGGTCCTCGTTGTGCGTTGCAACAGTGTCTACGGCTAGGGGTATACAATGTGACAATAGGTAACTAAGTGGAACACCTCGCCTTGACGCCCCCTGAGATCCATCATGGATCACATTTATCCTGTAAGTTCTCGTTCACTTCTAGGCACAAAAGCTGACTATATAATGTCCAATGTATGAACGATGAAATCAAACCACCATTGTACTGTTCCCTAATGGTATTAAGCAACCGCCCATACAATTGTCCAATATCATTAGTATCAATGATATTATATAACCGCCCATACAATTACATAATACCAATGATCTACTTGGGTTCAGTACTTCGGCTCCATAATCCATTTGGGTCCAGTACATCGGCCCGTGATGTTCACATATTTGATGCATTAATAAGCCTTCATTTTTAGTCATTTACACTCTCCATGCACTTAATAAATTAAGTTTGGTTATGTTTTGTATGTTTTGAACTCAAAATGAATTTAATTGAATTTTTCAGCATGATTTACGTTTTACACTAATCCTGTATTTAGGTCATATCTTGGGCTGTAGGTGGATGTTTAAGGTGAATCTTATGTCATTTTAAAGATAATAGAGAGCTCGACAATCTTCATGAGACATCAAAGACTCAATCACACGTTTGGATGGCTCAAATTGGCATTGAATCAAGAACTAAAGTGTTGCTCATGGCAGAATGACCTTTGTGTATTGTTCATTACACTGCTCGTAGTGAAAGTTGTAGAATAGGCTGAAATTTTGATAGTTGATAGTTAAGACTCAAATCTACAACTTTCATGTTGAACACTCTTCCCGATTTAGACTCCTTGGAGGTGATATTGGATTTGGAAGTCAGAACAGAGGAGCTGTGACTGGGCCTGAGTAGTGTGCAGTAATTTGAACATATCTGGAGATATAGAAATGATATTAGACTCAAACTAAAGCCATTTGAAAGCTAAGATCCAGACATAAAATCTTCATGAAGACCACTTGGCTCAAAAATGACGAATGCAATGACTTCAAAGATGCATGATTTCAGAGATAAAGGATCTCCAGAATTTTCTACTCACCAAAAGTCATTCAACATTTTCGACTACTCCACCTACTCCACCAACCACCATGACTCAGCCCCCTTTTACATTTTCTATCTCTAACCCTCTATAAAAGGGAGGTTATGCAGATCATTGTAATATGTAGAGCTTCTATGTAGAAGTGTTGTTATAATTAAAGTGTTAGTTTTTGATTTTGAAGATTTCTCTTCTTCTTTTTCTCTCCTTCTTTCTCTTTGTTATTTTTCATGGTTCTTGAAGGTTCTCCAATGGTGATGGCTATGGAGAACTAAACTTCTTTAATCAATCCAAGAGATTGATAGTCTTGATGATTAATCTTGAGATTTTGTTTTAATTGTTATATATTCATCTATTAATCAAGTTTCTCTTTCTCTTCTTCTCTTTGTTTAAATTCGATTTAATGCTTAATTTGATTGGAATTTGCATAGCGTAATTGTCATATGCCAAGAGATGAATTCAGAGGTTAAATAATTTATTAAAGGTGTTTGATGAAATATTTAGCTTGGTTGGATCTTGATTTTTAAGTTAATTTGGGTTTTGGATGGATGCTTAATTTGTCTAACCTTAATTAATTGAATTCTAGAAGCATTTCTAGTAGAAGATTCATAGATCATTGATAGGCGTCTTAATGTGATCTAAGACCAAGGATTTGGTTGATAGTTGAATAGATCTATAAAGATCAAGGATGGATTAAAATCAAGATTGGTTAATTCTCTTGGATTAGTTATTTTCCTAATTTTGTTTACTCATTTTAATTGCTCTTTGTTGTTTAATCTTGCAAAAATTTCCCCCCTGTTCATTAATCTCTTAATCTGACTTCATAATTAGAATGATCTATGGGCTCGACCCGGTGTTACCTTATGCTACAAGTAGTTTTGGTAAATCGGTTATAAATTAATTTAAATTTGGTAATCTCGACAAGTGTCAAATTTTTGGCGCCGTTTCCGGGGATCATTCTGATTTTGTTCAATCTTATTAAGAGTTTATTTAACTACTAATCTCTCACTAACCTTTATTTTGCTGTGTTTTGGTGGATTTCGAAGTAAAACGGGTGATTACGGGTCATTTTACAAGAATTTCGTATTAACAGAAAATGTGCCCAGAATGAGCTGAAACTTGGTCAGTTGAAGGAAAACAGCCTAATAAACAAGACTCACAATATTGTGAGGTCACCCCTGGTTTTTCCAAAATCCATCGTTTAGACCAATTTTTCAATTTTTTAATATTTTTTATTGTATTTTTTAGTTTCATTTTTGTGTAGTTTTCATGCTGTACGAGTCCTATAATTTTTAAAAATCATTTCATTAGTCAATTAGATTTATTTTGGTATATTTTTAGAGTTGTCTAGTGTATTTTACTTGTTTACTTATTTTATTTTATTTTATTTTTGTGTTTTGATTAATGCATGACTAGGTCTAATCCTGATATCTTGCTTGAATTTGATCCTGAGATTGATAGAACATTGCATAGGTTGATTAGAACTCGTAGGCTAAGTGAAAGAATTGAGTCTGAATTTAGTTGTGACATTGAATCTGAAAGTACACTTGAGATCTTAAGTGATTCTAAAATCATGGCTGATAACAGGCAAAATAGGACCCTTAAAGAACTTGCTGCTCCTGATGTAACTTACCAGTCTTTGTGCATTCAATATCCTAATCTTGATGCTGACTTCGAGTTAAAATCTGGATTGATACACTTGTTGCCCAAGTTTCATGGTCTTACAGGTGAAGATCCCCATAAGCACTTAAAGGAGTTCCATGTGGTGCTTCAACCATGAAGCCACATGGAATCTCCGAGGAGCATATCAAGTTGAGGGCATTCACTTTCTCTCTTTGGCGATGTAGCCAAGGATTGGGCATTCTACCTTTCACCGGGTTTTGTCACGAGTTGGGATGATATGAAGAAATTATTCTTGGAGAGGTTCTTCCCTGCATCCAGAAAGCGCCGCCATTAGAAAAGACATTTGTGGTATAAGGCAAATGACCGGTGAGACCTTGCATGAGTATTGGGAGAGATTCAAAAAGCCGTGTTCGAGTTGTCCCCACCATCAAATTAGTGATCGCCTCTTGATTCAATATTTCTATGAGGGCTTCTTTGCCGATGGATAGAAGTATGGTGGATGTCGCATCTGGAGGTGCATTGGTGGATAAAACCCCTACTGCAGCAAGAGATTTGATAGCAAATATGGTAGCCAATGCTCAACAATTTGGCACAAGAGTCCTTACCTCAACCAGAGGAGTTAATGAAGTTCAATCGTCTCATGTAGATCAACAGAGAATGGAACACGGACTTGATGAATTGACTTCTTTGGTGGCAATTAGCAATGGGACAACATGTACCGAGTGTTACGTACAAGAGCCTGCAGGGTGTGTGGCATTTACTCTTGCTCATCTCATCCTACTGATGCATGTCCCACACTTCAGGATGGTGGTTTCGCGTTTCCAGAACAGTCAGTTGCAGCAGCTTGCATTTTTCCTAGTAGACCTCAATATCAGCAGTCCCAGCAGCCAAGATATGATCCATTTTCTAATACTTATAACCCTGGTTGGAGGGACCATCCTAACTTGAGATATGGGAATTCTGGTCAACAACAACAACCCCAACAGCAGCACCAATTTAGATACCAAGCTATAGGTCCTAGCAACAAATACCAACCACCTGCATTCAGACAACAACAAACTGTGCAGCCACCTGTGCAGCAGCCCCTCATGTTGCCAAGTCCAGCAACCACTCCATCCGAGCCATCATTAGAAGATTTGATGAAATAGATGGCTACAAATAATGTTCAGTTCCAACAAAATGTCAATGCCACCATTCAGAACCTGCAAACTCAGATTGGGCAGCTGGCCACCACCGTGAGTGAATTAAAAAGTCAAGGATCAAGCCAATTGCCTTCACAAACAGTCAGTAACCCAAGAGGCAATGTAAGTGCCATTACCTTGAGAAGTGGCAAAGAAATTGATGGTCCTAGTCGCCACAACCGTAGCTCCCATTGCGGCGGCGAAATGAGATTGATCGAGACACAACAAAATTCGCATGAACTAGATGCCCCACCGGAAAGAAATGTACTGAGAATTCAAACTTGAACATTCCACTACCCTTCCCGCATTGACAGTGACACAATCCAAGCGGATAGCACAAGCGAAATGGAAAAGGAAGTCATGGAGACATTCGGGAAGGTGGAAATCAATATTCCCTCCTAGATGCAATCAAGCAAATTCCCAGTATGCCAAATTCCTCAAGGAGTTGTGTACTCATAAGAGAAGACTTAAGGGTACTGAGAAGGTCAGTATGGGCAGAAATATTTCTGCGATGATTCAGCCAAGCATGCCAAAGAAATGCAAAGATCCTGGAACTTTCACAATCCCTTGCACTATAGGCAATTCTAGATTTGGCCATGCAATGCTAGATTTGGGTGCTTCTATCAATGTCATGCCTATGTCAGTGTATAAGTCTTTGAACATTGGCACCTTACAACCCACTGGTATAGTGATTCAGTTGGCAAACAGGACTACTGCTCATCCTGCAGGAGTACTGGAAGATATGTTAGTGCGGGTGAATGAGCTGATTTTCCCAGCGGACTTCTACATTCTGGAAATGGAAGATGAGTCTTCAACAAATCATGCTCCATTGATTCTAGGAAGACCATTCCTCAAGATAGCCAAAATCAAGATAGATGTGCATGCTGGCACCCTTTCTATGGAATTTGGTGAAGATATGGTACAGTTTAACATTTTTGATGCCATGAGACATCCCCTTGAGGAACATTCAGTTTTTCATGTTGATGTGATTGAAATGCTGGTTGATGATACTTATCTTTGATATGAGTCTTGAATTCCGATATTCTTGACTTTCTGGATTAAATCACTTGTGATATATGTGTTAGTCATGTGATCTTGAACCATGTCTTGTGCATGTCTTTGAGATTTATGCGATTATGAGTGATGATGCAAGTGCTTATTTGACCTGATGCGACATATGAAAATATGAGTCAAAATTATGTCAAATTTAATGTCTTTGAGTTGCTTATTTCAAATAGCTTGCTGCCTTCTATCATTGTGCATCCCCATCCTTAGAGCTAAAGACTTTGCCGGACCACCTTAAATATGCATATTTGGAAGATGGTGAGAAGTTTGCCGATGATTGTCGCTAAGAATCTACAACCCGAACAAGAAGAAAAATTGCTGCAGGTTTTGAGGCGGCATAAGCGGGCCATCGGATGGACACTTGCGGACATTCCTGGTATTAGTCCCTCCACATGTATGCATAGGATTTTATTGGAGGAAGGTACCAAGCCGGTGAGGCGGCCCCAAAGGAGACTAAATCCCCGATTACGGATGCGGTGAAGAAGGAAGTGACCAAGTCTGCACGCAAGTCTGGCATTATTTATCCCATATCCGACAAATGGGTGAGCCCGGTGCAAGTGGTTCCAAAGAAATCTGAGTCACGAATTGCAAATCGAAACAATGAGCTCCTTCCCACAAGAATCCGAAATTGGCGGGTGTGCATTGATTATAGGCAGCTTAACCAGGCCACTAGGAAAGATCATTTTCCATTGCCTTTCATTGATCAGATGTTAGAGAGACTGGCTGGCAAGTCGCATTACTATTTCTTGGATGGATATTCGAGCTATTTTCAGATTCATATAGCCCCAGAAGACCAAGAGAAGACCACTTTCACCTACCCATTTGGAACATTTGCATATAGGAGAATGCCCTTTGGTCTGTGCAACGCTCCGGGAACCTTTCAAAGGTGTATGGTCAGTATCTTCTCTGAATTTTTAGAGAGTTGCATGAATGTGTTTATGGATGATTTTACTGTCTATGGCTCTTCCTTTGATGCATGTTTGGATAGTTTGGATCGGGTTTTGCATAAGTGTATTGAAACTAACATTGTCCTGAATTTTGAGAAATGTCATTTCATGGTAGAAAAAGGTATAGTTTTAGGGCATGTAGTATCTAGCAAGTGTATTGAGGTAGATCCTGCAAAAATAAATGTCATTCATGTCTATCTTACCCCACATGCGTGCGGGAGGTTCGTTCTTTTCTTGGTCATGCAGGTTTCTATCGTCGGTTCATAAAGGATTTTAGCAAAATTGCCCTTCCACTGTCCAACTTGCTACAAAAGGATGTAGAGTTTCACTTTGACCAGAGATGCAAGGATGCCTTCAATCACTTAAAGCAAACATTGACCAAGTGCACCTATCATCCAAATCACCGAGATTGGACACTCCCATTTGAACTCATGTGTGATGCCTCTAATTATGCATTGGGAGTTGTCCTTGCACAGAGAGTCGGCAAAGTACCTCATGTCATTTCCTATGCTTCGAGGACTTTAGATGTTGCACAAGCCAACTACACTACAACTGAAAAGGAACTTTTAGTAATTATTTTTGCTTTAGATAAATTTCGATCATATTTGCTTGGTTCTAGAGTGGTTGTATTTTTAGATCATGCAGCTTTAAAGTTTCTCCTGAAAAAGCCCAATGCAAAGCCTCGACTGATTAGATGGATGTTGCTTTTACAAGAGTTTGATATTGATATCAGAGATAAGAGTGGAGCAGAGAACCGGTGGCGATCACTTGAGTCGGATTGAGAGAGAGGCAGATTCTTCTCCTATCCATGATGTCTTCCCTGATGAGCAGCTTTTCAAGATGCAAGGTAACATCCCTTGGTTTGCAGATTTGGTTAATTTCTTGGTTACTAGAGCACTACCTGCATATTTCACTAAGGCACAGATTGACAAATTGAAAAGTGAGTCAAAATATTATGTGTGGGATGACCCTTATTTGTGGAGATTTTATAGTGACCAAGTCATTAGGAGATGTATTCCTGATCATGAGTTTGATTCTGTTCTTAGTTTTTGTCATGCACTTGCCTGTGGGGGACATTTTGGACCTACTCGTACAGCTAGGAAAGTTTTGGACTCGGATTATATTGGCCCACTCTATTTCGTGATGCATATTTGTTTTGTAAATCTTGTGAACAATGCCAGAGAACAGGGAATATTTCTCGTAGGAATGAGATACCCCAACAACCTTTGTTGTTCTGTGAAATATTTGATGTTTGGGGTATTGATTTTATGGGTCCTTTTCCTATGTCATTTGGTTTTGTTTACATTCTCGCTTCTTTGTGGATTATGTATCTAAATGGGTGGAGGCAAAAGCCACTCGGACTGATGATTCCAAGGTTGTTGTGGATTTTGTTAGATCACATATTTTCTGCAGGTTTGGAGTCCCAAAAGCCATCATTAGTGATCAGGGTTCGCATTTTTGTAATCGAAGCATGGAAGCCTTGATGAAAAAGTATGGAGTCTTGCATAGAGTTTCTACACCTTACCATCCCCAGACTAATGGGCAAGCCGAGGTTTCTAACAAAGAGATCAAGCAAATACTTCAGAAAACAGTTCAACCTAACAGAAAGGACTGGAGCAAAAGGCTTGAGGATGCTTTATGGGCTTATAGGACCGCCTATAAGACTCCGATTGGGATGTCTCCTTATCAGATTATTTTTTGCAAAGCATGCCACTTGCCAGTGGAAATTGAGCATCGTGCATTTTGGGCAGTAAAAAGGTGTAACTTGGACCTAAATCAAGCAGGCATGGAGCGGAAGCTGCAGTTGCAGGAATTGGAAGAGATATGCTTGGAGGCTTATGAGAGTTCCAAACTTTATAAAGAGAAGACCAAAGCCTTCCATGATAAGAAGATCATAAGAAAAACATTTAAGATTGGTCAAAAAGTTCTCCTCTATAACTCCCGCCTTAAACTCATGCCCGGAAAGCTCAAATCTAGGTGGCTTGGTCCATTTGTTGTTACTAAGATTTTTCCTTATGGTGCTGTGCAGGTTACAAGTGAGACTACTACAAAAGCTTTCACAGTCAATGGACATCGCCTCAAACAATTTTATGAGGGAGCTCAAGAGGATATTTTGGAGGAGGTCCACTTGCAAGAAGTCGTCTACCCCACTTGATAAGTAAGATGCCGCCTCAATAGACACAAAAAAAAAAGTTTTTGATTGAGGTAAAAATAAAAAAAAAATATATTTTATTATTGTGATGACCTATATTTGTTCAATTATTGTTCTGATCAAATTTTTTGGAGATTTGTACCCAACAATGAGGAAAGTAGTGTCATTGAATTTTGTCACTCGGACGCATGTGGAGGTCATTTTTCTTCTTCAACGACAACAATTGCAAAAATCTTGCAGTATGGATTTTATTGGCCTACTTTATGCAAGGTCTGTTATACCTTTTACAAAAGCTGCAAAAATTGGTCAAAAAAGTTCTGCTTTGAGATTATCATCTGCACCTACTCCTTGGAAAATTGAGATCTAGGTGGCGCGGTTCTTTGGTTGTCAAACACGTGGGGCCGTAGATATTGAGGATCCTAGGAATGGTAATGCGCTTAAAGTTAATGGCCAAAGACTCAACCATTCCTGGAAAACCAAGTTTTTGAGTTCTTTGTGTTACCGGTTAAGTGGCGGATACGGTACTCAGGGCTCTCAAGTCGGTTTATTTTTCAGTTTCCCAAAATAATCGAACCCTTTTTCTCCTTCAAAATGGATGTCATTCTTTCAAACCCGAGCAAATATTTTCCTTCTCTTCCTCAAAATGCTCGAGAAAAATCTACAAAGTTCGATGTGAAAGATTGAGACCGTTAATGCACAAAGGTATGCTAGAAGATGTTCATTTGGATAATTGAAGCAAAGGTCGATTAGCGGTGAGTCCTCAATTTCATTTGACTCATTTATGCCCTGGTCTTGGAAGAAGTTCATATTCTAAAAGGAGAAGAGCAAAAAGGTTACAAGTGTGTCATCCAAATGTGGACGATGGACCATGTAACAAGCGATGTCGTACTTTGGGGATGGTTTTCGCAAATAGAGAAGATAAAATTTTCTTCATTAAGAATGGACTGAGTAAGGAGTCATTAGATGATATCTTATTGACTCTTGAGATGCATTCTTGTGGATTGGTGCATCGTGAAATTCTTAAATTGTGGAATCTCTTCAAGGATGAAAAAAAAATGCTACAGTCTTGGGAATCTGACTCTAAAAGACCCTGTTTGCCAATTTATAAGAAAATTAGATGGGAAGCTTTTCCTCGACTCATAGAAGACGTTTAAGCCATTACTGGACGTTAAACCAGAGGTAGATGTGAGCTATATCCACAAACAATCTGTACGTATCATCCTCTTCTTCTTCTTCATGTCATCTTACAAAAAAAAAAAAACAAAAAAAAAAGATTCCGTGTTTCTTCAATTCAACCTTTTCTGACAATCGTCAACCTACCCTTATAGGTGCATTTATTCTCCTTTCCATTCTTTTTCTTATTTAAACACTCCATTTTCTCCATTTTCCTTCAACTCAGAAACACTCAAAGAGAGGAAGAGTATAGAATGGGGCCTTCTATTCGTAACCTCAAAAATGTCTGTGTTTTTTGTGGGTCACGTTATGGGAAGGGATTAGAGTTTGTAAATGCAGCTAGCACTCTTGGTCGATCACTTGCTGCGAGGAATATTCATCTTGTATATGGGGGCGGTTGTCGTGGGTTAATAGGGGCTGTCTCACTTTCTGCTTTTATAGGAGGCAGTCAGATTTTAGGTGTTATTCCTAAACCTTTAGCTGAAAATAACATCACTGAAAAGAAAATTGGAGAAGAAATTTAGGTAACATCCATGCATGGACGAATGAAAATAATGGTTGACAATTCTGATGCATTTCTTGTCTTACCAGGTGGTTTTGGTATTTTAGAAGAAATTTTTCAAATTGTCTCTTGGGCTGAACTGAACATCCACCATAAACCCATTGGTTTGTTGAATGTTAATAATTTCTTTGATCTTTTGTTATTTTTTCTTGACAAAGCTGTGGAACAAAAATTTATCACTCCTTCGGCAAGACAACTTCTTATCTTTGCCTCCACTATTGATGAGCTCATTGATAAATTGGAAGCTTTTGAGTATGTACCGATAAGGTATTAGCTCGATAGATTGGTCAACGAAGCGCAATAAGGAAGTAACAAGAAAAGCAAGCCGATCGACACTTTCTCTTTAATCGGTTTGATTTTATTGTACTTTGTTTCTGTTTAAATTTGTGTCTGCTTTCTCAAACAGGTAATATCTTCTATCCTTTACTTATCTATATTTTAACATTGAGGACAATGTTGTGATCTAGTTGGGGGGGAAGGATAGTTGACCCAAAAAAAAAAAATTTTGTTGTTTTGTTTGGAAAGTATGATATGATTGTCATGGACTTATTAAACCAATTTTGATGGCAGAGTAAGGAGTAATTCTACTCTTGAGACGCATCTTAATTGGTGGCAGAGTAAGGAGTGTTTTTAGGTAGTAATTAATTAGTATTAAATTGTGAAAGTACTTAAGTTTTATTATTTGATTTCTTTTTAGGGTCTGATGTGGCACGACAAGGGCTTCTTTTCTGCTTGGCGTTGATTCACTTCTTATCAGGTTATGTTGCTCTTTTCTATCTCTCTCTTTCACATTAAGGACAATGTTATATTAAGTGTGGGGAAGAGATTTTAGCATTTTTTTTGTTTTGTTTTGTTGTTAAAAAAAACAAAAAACCAAAAAAAGGGGGTTCATTGCATGATTGAATAACTTTTCTTCCTTCTTGAACTGATATGCTTGGTGATGGATGATTGAATTGATGAATTGAGTTTGATGGATGCATACCTTGTGAGATTTTAAGCCTAATGGATGGATTCAACATTTATGTCATTCTCTTCTTTCTTGTGTGATTTTCACTCATGTTAATGATCACTCTAGAACTTGCTTTGATTCTTTTTGAAGCTACATTTCACTTGCATGCATGAACATGATTGAGGCCCTCTTTCTTAATTAGCTAGTTTAACCAAACACCAACCTTGCATATTTCCCTTGCTTAACCCCTTTGAGCTTATTTGATTATTCTTTGTCTCGAACTCATTATGTTTCTTAAATGAAAAAAAACCATGTTCTTACTTAGTCTTAGGGAATAAGAGAACATTAGCTTTGTCATTGGATGAGTTCATGAACAAGTGTGGGGGTGTGTATGTAGAATGGTTGAAAAATGTATATATGATGTTCTTTTTGTAAAAAAAAAAAGAAAAAAAAAAAGAAAAACAAAATATATATATATATAAAAATTCAAAAATATATATATATATATATGTAAAAAAAAAAAGGGTCAACAAGGCAATAAAAGAATGAAAAATAATATGTAAAGGGAATTTGTATTAGATGAAGTTGGGATGAACTTTCATGATCGATAATTAAACTCAGCTTTCACGTTCTTTTATTCGCTTTGGTGTTTAACTTGTCATATCCATATTACCTTCTCCTTTACCTTGACCCCATTACAACCTTGAATAAAGTCCTCATGATTTGTGTGTGCATGTGTTCTGAGTAGTGGAGAAGTAGAAGATAAGCAAGCTTATGGTAGTGCAATTTTCATGAGTTAAATTGAGTGTAATACCTACCTTTTAAACACTTGAGAGATTGAGAGTGAATTCTGTGAGGATCTATCATTCTTTACTCATGCTTTTCAATTGAAGTATCCTTACTTGTTGATTTAAGATGTGAAGATGTGTTACCTTATAAATGTTTTGATCACTTGAATTATTAATTGCTCTTCATTCTTAAATATTATTAGAAATTGAGTCTTTTCGAATGTTTAACTTTTGAGTCTGTTTCATTTTGTTTTTGTGTGTTTTGCCCAGGAGTGTAAAAAGCTAAGTGTGGGAGAATTTGATGTTCACATATTTGATGCATTAATAAGCCTTCATTTTTAGTCATTTACACTCTCCATGCATTTAATAAATTAAGTTTGGTTATGTTTTGTATGTTTTGAACTCAAAATGAATTTAATTGAATTTTTCAGCATGATTTACATTTTATACTAATCCTGTATTTGGGTCATATCTTGGGCTGTAGGTAGATGTTTAAGGTGAATCTTATGTCATTTTAAAGATAATAGAGAGCTCTACAATCTTCATGAAGACATCAAAGACTCAATCACACGTTTGGATGGCTCAAATTGGCATTGAATCAAGAACTAAAGTGTTGCTCCTGGCAGAATGACCTTTGTGTATTGTTCATTATACTGCTCATAGTGAAAGTTGTAGAATAGGCTAAAATTTTGATAGTTGATAGTTAAGACTCAAATCTACAACTTTCATGTTGAACACTCTTCCCGATTCAGACTCCTTGGAGGTGATATTGGGCTTGGAAGTCAGAACAGAGGAGCTGCGACTGGGCCTGAGTAGTGTGCAGTAATTTGAACATATCTGGAGCTATAGAAATGATATTAGACTCAAACTAAAGCCATTTGAAAGCTAAGATCCAGACCTAAAATCTTCATGAAGACCACTTGGCTCAAAAATGACGAATGCAATGACTTCAGAGCTGCATGATTTCGGAGACAAAGAATCTCCAGAATTTTCTACTCACCAAAAGTCATTCAACATTTTCCACTACTCCACCTACTCCACCAACCACCATGACTCAGCCCCCTTTGACATTTTGTATCTCTAACCCTCTATAAAAGGGAGGCTATGCAGATCATTGTAATATGTAGAGCTTCTATGTAGAAGTGTTGTTATAATTAAAGTGTTAGTTTTTGATTTTGAAGATTTCTCTTCTTCTTTTTCTCTCCTTCTCTCTCTTTGTTATTTTTCATGGTTCTTGAAGGTTCTCCAATGGTGATGGCTATGGAGAACTAAACTTCTTTAATCAATCCAAGAGATTGACAGTCTTGATGATTAATCTTGAGATTTTGTTTTAATTGTTATATATTCATCTATTAATCAAGTTTCTCTTTCTCTTCTTCTCTTGTTTAAATTCTGATTTAATGCTTAATTTGATTGGAATTTGCATAGCGTAATTGTCATATGCCAAGAGATGAATTCAGAGGTTAAATAATTTATTAAAGGTGTTTGATGAAATATTTAGCTTGGTTAGATCTTGATTTTTAAGTTAATTTGGGTTTTGGATGGATGCTTAATTTGTCTAACCTTAATTAATTGAATTCTAGAAGCATTTCTAGTAGAAGATTCATAGATCATTGATAGGCGTCTTAATGTGATCTAAGACCAAGGATTTGGTTGATAGTTGAATAGATCTATAAAGATCAAGGATGGATTAAATTCAAGATTGGTTAATTCTCTTGGATTAGTTATTTTCCTAATTTTGTTTACTCATTTTAATTGCTCTTTGTTGTTTAATCTTGCAAATTTTTTCCCCCTGTTCATTAATCTCTTAATCTAACTTCATAATTAGAATGATCTATGGGCTCGACCCGGTGTTACCTTATGCTACAAGTAGTTTTGGTAAATTGGTTATAAATTGATTTAAATTTAGTAATCTCGACAAGTGTCAGCCCGACAGTAACCTTACTGTTACTTTCAGTCATAAGATATCTTTGTCACATAATGCAGAAAATCATCATTCATATCTCATAGTAACCTCATTGTTACTTTCAAACACAAGATATCTTTATTACAAAATTCAGAGAAGCATCATTCATGTTCCACAATAACCTTACTGTTACTTTCAAATACAAGATACCTTTATTGCATATTTCAGAAAATTATCATTTATCACCTTGAGCTCACAAATTCTTTTCCTTTCCCTAAACCCTAAAATACCTCAAGTTTTCATTACTAAAATTCCTCAAAATATCATTTACTAATACTCTTTCTAAAAAAATATATTGTTTTTAATTTAATAAAATCTTTTCCATTCTTGTCTTCTAAATATTTATTTCTTTATCATTTAACCAATTAGATTCACCACCAATAAATCATTATCCTTACTCCAAACCAAGTAGATTCACCACTAACAAATCATTATTATTATCTCAACCAACTAGATCCCCACTAACAAATCATTATTATTATTATTCCAAACTATTCTCAAAACTATTCGTAGTAATATCTTTAAAAGTCATTATCCCTCAAATCATAACATTGGGGTTATCTTCTCTTCTTACTTATCGATCCTTTGATCCTAATTAGTCTCCTAAATCATCTAAGCAATATCTTCCAGTATTCTTTCTAAAAATTTCATTGTTCAACTTCTACATGAAATCCTTTTCATCCTAATTACTCTTTCATCCTATTATCAACTATATTAAGTCTCCAAATTTACTCTTTCATCAAATTATCAAACATCTTGGCCAGAATCAATTCTTTTCAATGGTAAAAACTTATTTCTTTCCTCTTTCAACTTGTACCCTCATGAATCATATTTTTGTCACCTAATAATCTAAGTCATTAATTAATAAACATTTTTCTCATGGATACTTCTTCCTAGGCCAAGAAGGTCATGAGCGTCAAGAGATCAAGGGGACTAAAAATCAATTCTTTTACAACATAATCATGGTATGCCGCATACTTTAATCATCATAATTAATTAAGTTCATGCTTACTATCAAAATCACATCATCACATATATTCATTAAGCCATCAAAATCATCTCTTGCATATAACACATCATATAATCATACAATATCAAACAAACATAAATTAATAGTCACACAATCGAATGGATGAATCCTCACGTGGACTCTCCACTCCCAATACAACCATTCGTTCCTCACCACCATGAGTGGTTGATGAGGTTAATCTCCCACTTACCTCAAGTGTAGCTCCCTAGCTCCTTGTGAGTCCTCTTGAAAAGTTTCTCCTTTCAAGGAGATCCTTAAAACAAAATAACACACAAACATCAACATTTAGGGTTTGGAAATAAGATGATTTTGAAAGAACCCACAGCAACAAAATGTCTTAGTATGGGGTTTTAATTCAAGAGATGTGGATGGATAAAATTAAAGAAGATTAAGAGAGTGGGTTGAGGGTGTGGCCGTGAGGCTCTCCAAGAGAAGAGAAGAGAGTTTTATGCTTTGTTTTCTTGATTCTTGGTAAAAAAATAGGAATGAACTAGGTGATAACATAAAAATCTATTCTTTGATTCTTCAAAGTTGTCTTGGCTGTGAGCCTTGGGAGAAAGAGGTGGAATAAAATATTTGATAGATAGTCATTCACAAACAAATAAGGAAAGCTTAGGAAAGATGAAAACGTTACCTTAGAAGCTTTCAAATCTTAGATTGTAGAATCACTTGAACAAGCCAAAATCTTCATCCAAATGGTCTTAGGAAAGGATGTTGATTCAAGAAATGTGGTTGTTAGAATTTTTAGAAGGTGAGATGGTGATATTTGGGGTGGTGGCCGTGAGGTGAAGGAGAGAAAATGGAGATGGGAGCTTTAGGAGGTGATTTCAACAAGAAAATATCTTCAAACAATATGTAGTTTCAAGCAATGTGATTGCTTGAAATTAAACAAACATGGAGGGTAGAGGAAGAGGTGTGGCCATGTGGTTGGAGAGGAGAGGAAGAAGAGAGAAAATGGGAGAAAGTTAGAGAAAACTTTTGAGTAGAGAGAGAAAGTGATAGCTTTTGTGAAAATGTGAAAGGTGATGAGTTGTAAAAAGATGACAACCTTATCATCTTTTCCCACTCCTCCAAAACTGTGCCCCCATGGGAGGAAGGAGCCAAATTTCCATAGCAAGTTTCTCTTAAAGCTTCTTCAAGAAGCTTCTTACATTTTTCCAAAAATTCAAATCGTGAGATGTCACTTAGATGATATCATAAAAGTGATTAGACAGAAATAATCTACTAGATTTTTATTACAAGCTATTATCTAGTGGATAATAGTCACAGTTAACAAAGTCGGTATCCATTGTCCAATGGATAATAGAGTGTACCCAGATTTTTGTCTGTCAAATAAAATCTCAAAAAATAAAAATTTCGTAAACTATGTTTGGCATCGGGTTTAGTAAGATCTCTCGCCACCATTTCCACAATCCAAGGTTTTCCACCCTTGAGGAAATATTTCATTTTTTTGGCCCTAGTAAGTGCGCACACAAATCGAGAAATATATTAAAAATAATCAAATAATTCAAATAATTTCAGAAAAAATCACAAATATTATAAAATGGATATATATCATGAAACAAGAAATTTTCGCGGTGTTACATATCTTCTATAAGAAGGAACTTGATTTCGATCTTTGCTTTCGATAGTTGCTCATAGTAATCGCTCACACGTCAATATTAATGAGACAACCATATGCAATAGAGTGGTTAAGAATAATAACTTCTCCCTGTATATATAAAATTATAAAATGGGCTCTAATTATATTTTTAACTAAACCACCACTTTGGTCCCTAAGAGATCAGACACCCTTCATTTTAGTCCCTGAGAGATGAAAATGCCTCACTTGGTCTCCAGAAGATCAATTCATCCGTCATTTTGATCCGGACGTTAACTCTTATCCGTGATAGTTAACATATATGCTAACTTGATCGATAGATTGATCTTCTGGGGTCGTGAAGCATTTTCGTCTTTCGGTGACAAAAATAAAGGGCGCTTGATCTCTTAGGGACCAAAGTAGTGATTTAATTTATATTTTCAGAGAGTATTTCTAAATGGGCTCTACAACCTCGGCTATATATAGGGGACAAGCTATCGAGGTAAACATAGAACCCAAAACATACTAGCACTCTAAAATCGTTACTTACTTAAGCAAAAGTGCTTTCTACAAGTACCTATAGGCTATAACGCAAAATCGCCAACAATATCAGAGCATCTCAACATATACCCAATGATCCTATTCCGGGACGGATCCATGTGCAACAATGTGGGGACGATTGCCTCCACTCAATTTGAATTTTCATTTTATTACTATAGTGTAAGTTTGTCATTTTAATCTTATTATCTGTAAAATATTGACCTCATCATGTTAATAAATTAATAAATTTCACTACACTATTTTTTGTCATGTGAAGTAATAGAAGTTTTCCTTACACTTACTTCTATTACCCCAAATTTCTGAGTTTGTCATGATCTTATTACAAGACATTTAGACGAGAACAATATTATAAATTTGATCTTCCACTACGACATTTATCCATATAGTTGCACCTCTAATGATAGTGAACCACAATATCTAGCGCAAAGAGCCCAACTCAAGCATGTATGTCTTTCCGTTTTAGTGGGTTATTTTTTTTAGTTTTATATATTGGAAATTCCTTTTCTATTATTGAAAACATGGAAACTAATGGCCTCTTATTTTTCTATATTACAAAGTTATTATTTTCCTTGAAATAAACCCACCTAAGTCCAGATTATTATTATTATTATTATTATTATTGTTGTTGTTGTTGTTATTGTTATTGTTGTTGTTGTTGCATTTATTTCACTTAGGTAAATTGATCATGATACAAATTGTTGCACATAAGTAGTTTGGTTGATAAAGCAAAACAAAACAAAACACTCTTATTTTAATCTGTCCCTTTGTACAAAACATTTGATGATGATCTTACTTTTTTTTTGTTGAAGATTGTGTCTGTTTTATTTTAGAGTTTAATTTTGATTTACTGTAAGTTTAAAATTCTCTTATATTATCATCCACTCTTATGTTAACATTTCATTTAATGAGTTTGATTATGTTAACAAATATATGAGATGTCAAATTCATTAAATAATATAATACTACATCATGGGATCTAAGTGTAAATTTTTTTACCTTAACAGTATAATAAAATTAAATTCTTTATTTTAAGAGTCATGTTTAATTATAGACTTGGATTTTTGGTAAATTTTATGTGACAACATATTTATTATTAAAAAATAATTTAAAATTATAAATATATAAGTATTATAAAATTAAGTGATAAATATATTATCTCATATAAAATTCATCATAAACTGAAATGTATAATAACAATTCTTAAATTAAAACACTATTTTGACACCTGATATTAATAGTTTTCATGTAAATATCAATTTAAATAAATTATTATTATTTTTTTACAAAATTAAAGGTCAAATTTTAGTGTAAGAGATTATATTCTTACATTTGTATCAATTGATATGACTCATATATACACACACGAAAGAGATCAGTTTACACTAGGATAAGTATTTTCCTAGTCATTGATCTTTAAGTTCATCCAATGGTATATATCATTTCACTAATTTGACTCACATGAATTCTTTGTTTCCACTTTCTCTCTCTCCATTGTCACCCTGCCTCTCTTCTCTTGCTTTTCCACATTCTTTCACCTTCTTTCCTAAAATCTTCTCTTTCTTCCAAATGTGAACACACTAACAGGGTGCGGGACCATTGTATCACCAAAGCAAGACATTGTGCAGTAAGTTTATTTGTCTTTTTATTTATGAAAATGTTATCCTACGTTTGATCTAATTTTTTTAACACCCTATTGTTCATGGGACCCACCCATGAGTCATTAAATCGACTTTCTTGTTTTTTTTTTTTTGGTATCGTCGTCATTAACCAACTTCTCTACGTCGTTAACCACTTTTTTGTTTTTTGTTAACCAACTTTTTTCACGAACATAGAAACCGTGATAAAATCTTGTATCATTAACTAACTTCTGTACGTAATTAACCACTTTTTTGTTCTTCATTAACTAACTTTATTTTTATACTCGTGAAAAAAGTTAGTTAATGAAGAACAAAAAAGTGATTAATTACATATAAAAGTTGGTTAATGACACAAGATTTTATCACAGTTTCTATGCTCGTGAAATAAGTTGGTTAACGAAGAACAAAAAATTGGTTAACGACGCAGTGAAGTTGGTTAATTGACGACGATATACAAAAAAAAAAAGAGACGAAAAGCATGATTTGGTATTGTTCAGTAAGTTTATTTGTCTTTTTTATCGAGGTTGTTTTATTTATTTATTTATTAAAGTTTCTCTTCATAACTTTTTGATTAGTCTTTTTACTTTTGTCTTCTTCCATGTTGTAGTTATTTGATTGAAATGGGATTAGAGTCTTCTCTCTTTTTTCTTTATTTATTGGGATTGAAGTCTTCTACGTCCATGACTTCTTCTTTTTTTAAAAAAAGTTTTTTTAAAACTAATTTTATGTCTTTTTGCCTTTTATCTTTTAAGTGTTTTTACTAACAATATTATAATTAGTTTACCTTTAATATTAATTAATCTACAATTTTAGTTTTTGTTAATTTTCTTGGGTTAGATTAATCTTAAAGTCTTTGGTGGATACAAGTTAGACTAATCCTAATTTAATTTTTATTCAATTTTGTGGGTCCAAGCTGGCAAATAATAATGGACATGAAAAGTATCAATTTGTTTCACACACACATGGAGACTAATCTCATTTCAGATAATAGACTAGTAACACAATTTGACTTTTTTGATATGTCACAATCTTCTATTGTTGAAGAACTCAATGTTGAGCCTCATGTTGGAATGAAATTTGATTCTTTGAAAAAAGTTTAAGCATTTGATACATTATTTGCTAAGGCAAAATGTTTTGGGATTCATATATACTCTAGTAAATAAAATTATTGCATTTTTGTATGTGATAGGGAAGGTGAGCACAAGGTGAAAAGTGGTGAAAATGAAGAAATTAATGGCAACATGGAAAAGTAAGGAAAAAGTATTCAACTATATGTATAAGATGTCAAACATCACTTAGTGTGTCAAATGATAAGAATCAAGACATATGGGTTATAAAATCTTTTTACAACAATCATAATCATGTTATGGCAAATCCTAAAAGTGTGCCTTATTTGAGGTATCATAGAAAAATACAAAAAACCTCGTTGAAAAGTTTAGAAGGTTTATCTACTGAAAAGGTTGCTGCAATATTTAATGGTAGTGATCTATCTTTTTCAAATAGAGATTGTTGGAATCATATGAGAAATGGTCGGATGAAGAATTTGAATATTGGAAATGCACAAGTTGTTTTTAATTATTACAAACAAAAGAAAGCTCAAAATTCTGATTTTGTCTATGCAATACAATGTGATGATGATGCTAGAATGATGTTGGTATAAAATAAACTTTTCGATTTGCAAAAAGAAATACATTAACATAAGAAACATCTTTTGATTAACTAGACCGATAAGTCATGTTTTAATTGGCAATCGAAGCTAATTGTTTCGATTAAGATGTTTTAGACAGTTTTGTAGGACACAAGTAATTTGAAGGCAATGAATGAGTTCTTGAGGACACGTTTTTGATTCAACAAAAGAATATGATTTCTCAAGGTCAAATAAGAAATCGTAGCTAAAAAATAGGGTGAACACTTAAGCAAAAATTCTAAAATTGCATAGGACATTTTTCAAGTTCAAGGGACCTAGAAGCAGAGTCAAGACAATTACATTTAATTCAAATTTAAATTCAAGTGTTAGAATTTGAATTTAGGAAGATTCTAGCAATTGACTTTGTAATATTAAGACAACATAATCTTTGCTATTAGTTTAGGAAGTTATTTCTGATGAAGATGCATGTCAAGATCTTGCAGAATAACAATTGTTATCTTTTGTCTATAAATGCTCAAAGGGGGTGAAGGCATTGGATGTTGCAAAACACTTGCATAAACTCTCTAACAATTTTTATCACGTTTATCACAGACTTTAAAGGTTATTCAAATAGACTAATGAAGTATGCCTTTCACCCTACTTTATTTTTGTAATCTTTACTTTATAATGCAAGTTTAAAGCAATTCCTTTACATCTCTTATAAACTTCCTTTCATCTTTTGAACGAGTGATTCTTTGAATCATTTGATTTCTTTTACTTGCTTTTCCTTTATTTTTTTTACAAATTTATCTTTCTGCAAGTTTTATTTTCTTGCATTTTTATTGCTTTCCTTTAATTACTTTCTTTTGCTTGCTTTATTTACTTCCTTGTAAGTTCATTTCTTTGCATCTTTATTGCTTTTCTTTTACTTGCTTTCATTTAAATTCTAGTCAAATTCACCTTTATGCAAATTTGAGTTCTATTATTTACTTGCTTATTCTTTTCATTTTTTTTCTTTACTTGCTTTCTTTTCATGCTTTCATTTAAGTTACCATTTTTGATTCCTATTTACACTTACACACTACTAAAAATTATGTAGATAGCGATGAAATTTTTTTTTGATTGATCCATTAAATTTCGTTGCTATAATAATCAGCAACAGAATCTATCACGGAATGGTTGACGTCGCGTAATCCTTGGTGGCTAATTAGCTAGCGACAGAAATAGAGGTCTGTGGCTAAATAGCGATGAATTTTCTCGTTGCTATTTAAAATATTTCCGTCGCTACCATTACACCATACCCGTAGCCAAAATTCCTTGATTATTAAAATATTAGTATTTAGCGATAGAATATTTTTCATTGCTAAAATGAAAGTATAAAAAAAAAAATCTGCTTTGTATATTGTTCTCAACAAAGTAGCGACTTTACATAGTTAATTGCTCTATATAATTAATATCTACTCCATATAGCTTGAGTGATATCCAAAATTGAGAACCACTTTACATGACCAAATACAATGTCCAACACTTGGTTGTAACTTGTAATAGACGCCACTCAAAAATTAGCTTCCTCAGTTGTAGGTCGAGTCAAGAAATATCTCAAGCTATTAATAAGAACCTACTTGATGGTTGAGATGAATTTTAATCAGTTCAGAAACTGATGGGTCATTTTGACAACATGCAAACTCTACCACCAAATCTTGCACTTCATTACAAATTACAATCTTTCAAAGTATGAAGCAATCTTGGTTTCTTATCATTTAACAAAATTGTTCAAGTTACTTGCTAGAGAGGCTTGATGATGGCTTTACCTTTGTAGCTGACATGAAACTTTTTTGCCTTAGCCAAGAGATGGTTAAGTGGGTTGCTATGTCCATATCAACCTGAAATATTAAAAAAAAACATAAACTAGATTCTACCAATAATGTCAAAAACAATTAGACGAATATAAGGAGAAACAGAATGCATGCTAAGCAACACAAGGCATTAGAGGCCTCATATACCAACTTTTTATCAAGTTACTTGTGATACAATAAATATATATTAAAGACTTCCTTTTTCCTTTTAATATAAAAAGAAACTACTACCTAGGATAATAGCTTTTAACTTCCTAAAATTCATAAAATCTGTTTACATGTGGTCAGAAAAGAATGAAAAATTCATGTTTTAAAACTAAAAGTTCAAGTTCAATATATAAGAATTCATCACCTACTCCTTTGGAGGCACGAGTCCAAAAGCTGCTCCCAGAGCTAACTGGGCACTTGATTCCTTGACCACCAATTTGAAACATGTAACTCTAATTAGAAGCACAAAACTCCCTGATGGTATCTAACCAAATCATATTCCAACATAAGAGAAGGAAGGTAGTTCAGAAGCATACCGGGTGATATTGAATCATATTATTAATAATTGTCAAACGAATTCCCTCTAACAACTCTGGATCTTCCACTGTTCCTCCAATATCACTGCAAACAAAGCTCCACTAGCATATGTAATGAATCACTAGAGAATCTAGCTAAAAACATGATCCATAATATAATTGTCACTTGAAAGGAGAAATTGAACCAAACAAGTTTCATTGTGCTAGGCTAAATTTATGGTATGTAATTATAGAGGCCAATTCTAAAGTTTGTTTGAATGCAAATACTAGAGTCAACTTGTGATTAGACGCCCCAAGCCCTAGTGGAACCTTACTTTAAATGCCATCCAGAGGACTTCTGCTACAAGAATAATGCCTATTATACTAATTTTCCAATATATGATATCTAAAAAATCAATAATTGTAATTAAAAATTATTTAGCCATTTATTTTCTTTTCCTATTTGTTTAAATGGTGTCTCAAATGAACTTCTTGTTGCCACTATACAATAATTGAATGATAGAGGAGCCAACTCAGCTTAGTATTAGAAGTTATTATTCTCAAAGAGAAAAGATAACCATTATTAACAATCAGTCAGCATACTTCAGCAATAATAATACAAGAGCAATAGTAGGACAAGACAACAACAATGTATTATTACTAACACATACATATTGCATGACATATGTAATACTTACGCTTTTGTGATGGAAAACTTGTTGTGCTTGCCAGAGGAATCTAGAAAGACATTTGCCTTAATAACATTGAGCCCTAAGTTTTTTAATGCATTCATCTGAAACCTAGGTAAAGAGTTAATCTTTTTATTAATGCTCATTATGAACTATCTCTCAATGAAAGAAGAAATAATACAAAATGGAAAACAACTTACCTTACAAATTCTATATATAATTATATATATGAAGTGTTAGATAAGTAAACATGATGCAAATCCATGATGTTTGAGACTACATAAACATAAGGTAGATCCAGAATTTGCACATATTCGCTAAGAGAAACAATCAAAGATTCACATTAGGAACAAAATCAACCAATTAAATATCAAAAACCCATCTATATCCTATTTCTCCCAACAACTTAGGTTAAATCATCACCCAAAATCAAACCAAGACTTAATCTCTAAATTCTCATTTCAATATAGTAAAAGAAATTCCCTTGACTAATTAGCCAAGCAAATGACTCCAATGACACTGACATTCATCCATACACCCAAACCACAGTACACTCAAAGTAGTTAAAAACAAATCATAACATGGTAATCACATGTTAATGAGCACAAACTATTATCATGAATAGATTTGGAAATCATGCAAGCAATTCCCCAAAATCGAGACACACTAAAAACATTCTTAATCATAGTAAAATCTTGTGAGCCAAGAACAATTTATGATAATCAAACCACATAATTCCCTAGTCACACCTATTTTTCCAATTTTAAAAATAAATTTACCCACTACACTAAAATACCATGGTTTCAATTTTTCAATAGACCGCATATAATAACCAAATACCATATAACTAAGTTATCAAGAAGAAAAAAAACTAAGTAACAAACATCAAAATCAATTCCTCTTCCTTGTTCAGAAAATTCATCAAACAGATTTTGTGCAATCCATATGGCAAAAGAACAACTATTATTGTTTCTAAGAATTTCAACTGAGCTCACTATCCTAAATTAGAATTAGATTACATCTTTAATAAAAATACAAATTACCTCTAAAGTTGAGCTATAAGGACAACCTTATCACTCTATTTCCACGAACCTAAATACCTTTGGATCTCAAGATCAGAAGTGACGCCCTCACTTTGCCAGAACCGAAAATCCTATCTTTCCATCAACTCTTGGTTTCACAAACACTTGATTCCCCTCTTCTCAAACTCTTTCTTCTTCGTTTTCTCAGAAATTTTTTGTAACCCTTGCTTCTTTCATTAAAAAACCCTTTTATTTGCTTCCCTCTTCTATCTCTTTTTGTTCGGCGTGGTCATGGACTAGTAGCACCGTTGGAGCCGCAGCACAGCAGCAACGTGGTTATCGTCGGCTCGTAACACCATCACAAGAGTGTGGTCGTGGCGTCACTTCACCTAAACAACCACAAGAACCACCAGATCCAGTCGTCTTCCACCTAAACTGGACTAGAACTGCCAAATCATAAGCCAGCATGCCGCGCCAAAGCTATCGTTCTTTGATGCCTAGATCTGCATCGTACCTCCAAGGCTACCCAATATCCGCGACCACCAAATCCGTGAGCCGTTGCGCACCAGTGTGACCACCACCCAGATCTGCTCCCACTATTGCATCCCCATCCATGTCGTGCTGCCAATCACCATCGTTGGAGCTGCGCATCAGCACCCCCTCCCTTATTCCTTGTTCCATGACCACTTCTGTGATTGTGTTCTATTGCTGGGTTCTTTGAACAAGAGCTAGCCCCATATTTCGAGAGGGAGTGGTTTTGAGAGTTTCTATTGCCTTTGGGTTTTTAATAATAAAATTTTCATTTTTTTATATAAAAAACTTAGCGACGAAAATGTTTTTATCGCTATATGTTTCATATAATAAAACATTTATTTTTCAAGAAATAAAGTGGTTTCATCATGAAATTTGTCAAGGATAATTTAGAGATGAATTAATTCCGTCGCTAAATCCAATACATATGTACCCATCTCCAACATATGAAATCAATGACAATTTCGTCGCTAGTAGTCACAGTTTCTATTCCATCGCTAAATTCTGTCGCCATCCATGTAATTTTTAGTAGTGGTATTTACTGCTTTTGATTTACTTACTTTCTTTTAATTTCAAATACTACTTCATCTTTCGATTATTTATTCAACTTTTACTTTTTTGCTTCACTATATTTTCTTGTTAAACTCGAGATATTTTTTATATTCTTCTGATTTATAAATCACCAAGTACTTGAGAGTTCTTTAGAGGAGGAGATTCCCTTCCCAGATTGATAACTGAAATTGAGATTTGTCTAAGACAAATTTTACAATAAACAAATGGTAAACTTTTTTTGGGTGGATGCTAGATCAAGTTTAGCTTATCAACATTTTGGAGATGTTGTTACTTTTGATACCACATATATAACTAACAAATATAGTATGCCATTTGCCCCATTTACTAGATTAAACCATCATTTTCAATCAATTTTATTTTTTATGCATTAATACAAGATGAATCTAAGACATTTTTAATATGGTTATTTAAAACTTGGCTTGAGGCAATGAATGGAAAAAAGTTAGTGTCTATTATAACTGATGAAGATTTAGCTATTGGAACTGCTATGGTCGAGGTATTTCCAGACACTCGTCATCGTCTATTCAACATCTTGATCATTTGTGTCAAATCATGAAAAAATTAAATATCAATAAGGATGTAATCAAGTGGTTCTCATTTTTATATATTTCAAAAGTATATATTACATTAGTTTTGATGTATATCAATGAAGTACTAAATGATTTTGAATTAATGTAAAATTTTATAAATATGATCTATATGGTAGAACTTTCAATCCAATGGTAAATTTATTGACAAAATTATTTAATAAAAAATTATTCAATGGTGTAAGAGTGACTTTGATTTACAGGTGTAACTTAACCTCCCTATATATATATATGAAATGTTGAGGTTATAATTATGAAGTGATAAATTATGTAAAAAGGAATTTTATAGATACTTTCATTGTATTATATGATTTTCTTAATTAATAATAATTTTTGACAAAGATAGAAATTATTTTTTTACTTAAAATGAAACGAAAAACAAAGTTCTAGAAAAGACAACTAAGAGGAAGGCTTCTTAAATCACTTCCAATAAGCCTAAAAGCATAACTAAAACCAACTGAAAAGCATCAATAGTTAAACTGATAAAGCTTCAAAACAAGCTCGGTCCCATCTACATCCATGTCCATAGTTAAAGATCGTTTCTTTAAGCCTGGTGTTCCACTTACATCTTGGATAACCATTTCAATGAGGTGATGATCATGGATTTGAATTTGTCTTGGTTTGGTGACCATTTTCTCCGGTTTCCTTTTTGGGTGATGATTCCCTGCTTTGGTTTCACTTCCTGTCAAAAAGACCATTTTGTTAAGGGTGTTGGCAGCCCCAACTGGAGGTTCCTGCATAATCAGATTGGAGGTCTCCTTTGAGGTTGCCATGTTACCCACTTTGACATGAAATTCTTGTTGTGTCAAGTTGTTGACGATGATGATTGTGTCATTGTCAGCATGATCTTTCAACTTTTGAGGAGGATCCATATTAATACTTAATTATTAACAAGTTTATAATTCAATTGATACGAACTAAACCAACACATTGATACTCATTTAATAATGTGTCAATTTTATATTAAATTAATCTACATAAATTAAGTCATAGCAAAAAAAGAAAAAATCTATGTAAATTAAGTTTGTAGAAGAATTTATCAATCTTATTATTAGACGTATCTTTTCCTCACTTAACTACGTTAGAGTGAAAGAAAAGTACGAAGAGACATTCTATAATTTTATTTTTTATTTAATAAATTCTAAAATATATTTATAAAACTCTGGGAGAATTAAGTGATATTACATATTTTATAACTCTAACTGGTTATGTAGATAATTCTCCTTAATTCACCAAATAATTCATTCTAACTACATAACTCCAATAACATAATAACTCACTCTTCATGAATCTTATAACATATTCACTTTTTACACTCACAAATATGTTTTTGTTTGTCTTTTTCTATTGCAAGCACACATCTCTATTTAATTTTTCAATTCCATTATTTGTACCACTACATTTACAGTTCTAATATTTTTACCATTAACAGTGCATATACTTCTTTTCACACTTCTCTCAATACCATTCATCATACTTACTTTTTCCTATCACTTTCTCTCACTAAATCTAACACCTTTAATAGTGCATACATCACAAAAAAGGGTGTATGATGATGTTTTTTTCCCTATATTTAACACCCAATACGGGACACCGTATGTTTATATGGTGAGTTAGGAGTAAATTTTTTATTATTTGTTTTTTCCTTCATTCTGCCTCAGTTCATTTTTGAAAAAATTGACTCTTCGCCCTCTCCCTCAGCCTCAACCCTAACCTATGCCAAACCCTTGCCTTCCTGAGTGCTCGATCCTCTCTCCATGTTGTCGTTTGTCACTGATCATCCTGTTCCCGTCATCTTCCTGACTTATCGTCCCTCTTCTTGAATCGTCACCCCTCTGTCATCCCCAACCCGATTCGATGCCAGATCCCTAAGTGCTCAACACCCATTCTGTGCCGTCATTCGAAGGTCGTCCTACTCTTCATTGTGGTCCTGTTGTGTGGTCGATGTCGTGCTTCCTTAGCATCCCTCCAAAGGCTGTTCCACACGCTAAAGCTTGTTCCATCACTTGTTTGTGGTTAAGTTAGTAATTTATTCCTTAACAAATGAATTCTCATTTTCTTTTTTTCCCAGCTTGACTATTTGTTTCTTCTTGATCAATGACTCTTTCAAAATGGTGTTAATCTGATGTGAATTCCTATATTGATATTTGTAGTATGTTTAAGAGTTTTATATGGTAAGGGGAAGAGATGGGACAGGAAGGGGAGTGAAGAAAAGTTTGACCTTGAATTCATGTGGTGCATAATTAAGTGATAATGAATTTGTTTACTATGGTCAAGAAGATTCAACATCCAATATCCTTCTCAAGCTAAAACTGTAACTTGCTAATTTGTTCTTCTCCTTTTTTTTTTCTCTGGCTCTATTTGTGTTTCGTGTAAAACTTATATGATATATTTCTCTAAAAGGATGATACATGAGGTGATATAATCATAAGTCCTTTAATGTCTTAAGTTTTATCCCTCTACTGGGAATACATGTTGTACTTAAAAATATGAGCTTTATATTTTTATAAGCCTTACTTACTTAGCTTTAAAATGCAAAAGTCAACAAGTGATTTAGATCACTGCAGCCTAAGTTATGCAATAAGAATTATAGGCTATCAGGTACTCAAATATGCAAAATTAATGGCAAGAATGCTTGAACTTGGCAAGTATTGTTAGTCCCTTGAATGTGACTTTCTCATGTGTCTCACCCACTAAAATTGCAAAGTGTTTGCAATATAGATGGTTAGAGGGTTGGTTGGGTGGGCGAGAACCTAAGGAAATATGATTTAATAAGGCTAAGGGTATATCCTTATTCCACTAGTTCCAGGCTAGGAATTAGAGATTGAGAAGGTGACTAGGAAAGTGGACCCACTGTAGATTAAGGAACTAAACAAATAATTAGTTCGTAGCAAAGTAGATAAGAGATTCAAAATTGAAGTAGAAAGGAGACATTTCCATTATTCAAAATTTGTGAATAAATAAAGTTAGGATTCAGAATTTGTCTCCTATCTACTTCAATTCTGAATCACTGTTAAAAAATGATAAACCTATATTTTATAGTATTAAAATCGATTAATTATGGTGATTTGTGCATATATATTGGTGAATTTTAGATGGATCCTTATCATTGTTTTCGTTTTTGCAATTTAAAGAGATTTATCACATTTGAAGTGAAAGCAGACGAAGACATTGTGTTTTCAGAGCAAAAGAATATTTTGGCTTAGACAGAGTCTCAGAAGCGATTGAAGAGTTTGACACGAACCTGTCTAACTTGGGAAAAGTTTTTGTCAACCTCACACGACACTGTCTAACTTCAATGAAGCTTCTGACTTGGAGGACTAGCCGTGTCTCTGGGTCACACGATCATGTCTCCCTTACGGTGTGAGTTACGTAATTTTATGTCACACGACCGTGTCGAGCTTAGACATGGCCGTATAAGGTCTCCTATATGTAAAAATAATAATTTTTTCCCTCACCATTATAAATAAAAGCGAACCCCTAAACTTGAAAATAACTTTTGTGATGACAAACTTTGGAGAGATAATTCACAAGAGAAGACGCCCACAAATCTCTGGAGGACGGCTACAAAGAGAGGAAGAAATACTTGAAGCATTGAAGATCACAATCACTGTAAAAGAGGTTTTGATTTCTCTTATCTCTAATTTTCCCCTTTCTTTGGGTTTTTTTTCATGGATTTGTATTCTGACACAAGTTTGTTATTGAACATGAGTAACTAATCTCATAGCTAGGGCTATGGGGATTCTTCTTTCCCTAATTAATTGGTTTTGAATTCAACTTTGATTAAGGTAATTTCTTTTGAGTTTATTATATTGCTTGTATTTTTGTCAGAACTTGATCACTTTTGGCATGTTTTAATTCATTGTTTGACTGATGACCATCTGCATCCAATGAGTGGACCTATATAATAAAATTATGATTAGATTAGTGAATGACCAAATATCAATTTATTCTATCAATCGAATTAATGATATGTTAGTTCATCTCTTGAATTGGGACTTAGTGCATTTCTAATTAATTCAACTAAATGACCAAATAGGTAAATAATTTAAGAATAAAATATCGTTTATCCATGACCATTGATATTCAATAGTAATTAAGAGAATATTGGCAAGAGAATTACCTTACATCATAAATGAATGAAAATTTGATTAATTGGATTCAAGTGAATCTTGTGTCCTAGTCTCTTTCTAATTGATTATCTCTACATTGTTTGATTGTCTATTGTTTTTCTTTATTTGTTTAAGTGATTTCTCTCTTTACACTTTCGATTATCTAAATAACCAAGAGTTTAACGAATCTAGTAATTACTTCTTATTCCTCGTAAGATCGATAACTGAGACTCATGTATTATATTACTGTGTGATAAAGTGCACTTGCTCTTAGTGTATTTTACACGTATCAAAAACCAACTAGGAACTTGTCTGTACATTCTTTGTTTTTTTCCCCTTTTTTTGGGTATGTTAGAGTTTTGTAGGATATTTTCAAACATTTGTAGCCTTTGGGGAAGGTGAAGAGGGATGAGCTTTCTTTGATAGAAAAGCTCAATAGGTGGTAGCTAACCTTTCATCATCACATTCTACAAAAGAAAGCTCCACCCTCTTCACCTTCTCCATAGGTAGCTAACCTTTCATCATCATCTCTACTGGCATGTTACTAACATATTATATTTGTTATCAACGGTTGTAATAGAAATTATCAACAATGTTATAATTGTTACAATTAACCTAATTGCAGAAAATTAAACCCAATCAATAAGTACCTTTCATCATTACATTCTACTATAAATCTCCTGCAATTTCTAATTCCTAGACTGGAACTAGTGCAATAAGGACATGTCCTTAGCCTTATTAAGTCATATTTCCTTATGTTCCCACCCACCCAACCAACCCTCTACCCATCTATATTTGTATGTATAGTTTCAACTCTCAAAGAAGTTTTCCATGCAGAGCTATAAGAAGGAACTAACAAAACATGGCAACTACAAAAGGGAAGAAACAAGGGAAGAAAGAAGGAAAGAAAGGAAAACTTACTCCAATTTGTAGGGATGGACAACCAAAATGAAAGCTAAACAAGACTTCAAGGGAGGTTGCTTTGTTTATTCACTCTCCCCAGATGCCAAGTTTCAAAGTTGAATTTCTTAGGGAAAGAAATGGGTTACTGACGGGACAAAAACCAATTTTAGACTTAGAGGGAGGATACAAAACCACATTTTTCTTTTACTCCTTTTTGTTGCTTGTTTTTTTTCTTTGGCATCTAGCTTGGTAAACCGTATAAAGGGAAAGATAAAAATATGGTGTCTAGTCTGCGGTGTCAACATTTGACGTACAAAAAACATTTTCCTTAAATTTTATCATCCAGAAGTGTAAATGCTTGAGCTCGAGCTTATAGTAGCAGATTCCTTCTTCATAACTCATAATAACGCTCCATAATTTTCATAACATAGAATAGCCATCACATCGAAGATGACATGAACCTAGACACCAAAATTCAACTAACTTCAAATTATTATTTTTTTATTCAACAAACTATATAAAAGATGAAAACCGCCAGATCCTGGTGGGCTTCGCAGTGTTCCACGAAACTAACAGCCAGCAAATACACGCGAGTTCTCACACTGGGCATTCGTTGCCTCCCACATTTTTCTCATTCTCTTCTGCGACTTCTACACCTTCCTTCACTTGTTCATTCGCACCATCAATAACGTTTTTCTCTTGCTCCTTCTTCTCTGTAACTGTAACAGCCTGACTTTTAACCCCACCATTCCTGTAAATGGCATATAGCAACATCTGAAGTAACCCTAGTGCGAAACCCAACACATTTGGCAGCTGCAAATAAGGAGGAAAAAAAAAGCAATGAAACTAATTCTCGTTCGAACAATTTATGAGACTAATTCTCGTTAGACCGTAAGAGCATGAAAATTATACAGTCTCTCTATAAGAATTATTTATCTTCTCATTCCAGAAGGTTGAGGTTACTTTTCACATGGACTCACCTTTGTGGGTTTTAATATTGATTTATTAACTCAACATATATAGTAGATGACTAGATACTTACAGCAACGACTAAGTCCTTGATAAGGAGACCATAAGAAAACCACATGACGGCACTCAGTGTGAGGAAAAATGACAAAGTGAAGGGCATAAACTCTACACTCTTTGTTCGAATAACACGTGCCTGCAAATCAACTTAATTAATTAATCAATTGTGGGAGTGCCACCTCACCTGGTATTGATGGAAGTGCTAGCACTAATTAAAAAAGCATTCATCAATAATTTGGAATTTTCACTCACCACTATGCTTAGAGGTGCTGCAAAGACACTCACTGCAAAGGAAACACAAATCCATCCAAGGACTTTGACACGGAGGGAGCCATGTACAGCAAAGCGTGTGATGAGCAGGATCAAGGCCAAGAAGCCAACGTTCATCGCCATAAATTGTTTAACGGTTAAATTCTGCAATTAAAAACTTTAGTATTAATTAACTTGGGCGTATCAAGTGATATGGGTAGTTTATTATGAGAGAGAAATAAATCTTAACTATTTGATCTTACATAAATAATTAAAATTAAAACACAAAGTTTTATGACTTTTGTAAGTGATCATGTGAATTTTAAGTAACTTTTAATTTTGATCATTTATGTATAATTTAACAGTCAAAATTTATTCTTCACATCTCATAATAAATCATTCCTCTCATTAAATACACTCGGTGCTAAATGTAACACACGTACGTGTGTGTGTGTGTATATATATATAGGTAGGTAGGTAATTTGTAAAAAAAAAATTAAAAAAAATATAGTTAGTTGGAAAATATACCCTGACATCCTTGGTCGCATAGATTATATACGTGATAATATAGATGCTTTCTATGAAACATCCGAATGAGTTAATGGTCATGAGGAGAAGAGCATCTGATTTGAGTAATGCATAATATAGCCAAAGCATGGAACTGAATAATGCGACCAAGTAAGGCAGTGATTGGAAACCTTCCGTCGATTTCTTTTTGTATATTCGATAAAATGTTGGCCTGCAATTCAGGAAAAGGAAAACATATTTAGTATTATATATATAGGGTTGAGTTAACGTGTGCCCATATTAAGAATTAAAGATCGATAATAGTTATTAGTTATTATTAATTACTTTAAAAAAGTATTAAATACTTTCTAAATTTTAAAATAATAAATATTTATACTTCTAATTTAATATTTTTAATTTTTAATTTCTTAACATATGTTCTTAGACACACGTTAACAAAAACTTTATATATATTATAATAATTAAAATTGGATTTTATGATTTTTTATTTAGAAGAAAATTAAGAATTAAGAAGCATGTCATTTATTATGGAGATATTTTTTATAAACTAGTATATTTAATTTGAGTGCAATAAAGTAATAAAATATTGATATATCATTAATTTTTATTAAACAAATGTTATGTTCACTAATCCATTAATGATATGTCAATATTTTATTAGTTTAATGCACTCAAATTGGGTACACTAAATTTATACAACAATCACTCCTTATTACATGGAAGAGTAATGATATTTGGATATCAAAAACTCAACATCATTCTTCTATCACTTCCTTCTTAGATAATAATAAAAAAAAAAAATATGCATTCCAACTTTACTTTTATTTTCTGAAACAAGTACCGTGTAAAGTTTATATAAATTTTTTGATGTGTGAATATCATTACTCTTATGTGATAATGATAATTAGCTGATATATCAATATATACTTACAGGGGAGCCAAGTACACCAGGAAGGAAATGACGTTACCTAGGCATCAAAAGGGAATGTGTCAATTTCTTTACTTCGGCATATTAAGAGTTTTTCTTGGTGCATAGCATAGTAAGAGTTTAATTACAATATATTACAGTATATTATTAACAGTTGAAAACATGCTGCATGTGTCTGCATGAAAAGTGTTGAAAGCAGTCAGAATTTGGAATCTCCACATGATTGGAAGAGAAAATGAAAATTATTGACTACTTTTGATCTACATATATAACTCAAGTCAGCTATAACTAAGTACACTGGGCTCAGCTCAGTACTTTCAAATGAAAAAAATATATATGAAGAATTAATTGGAAGAAATGTAGCTCAAAAGCTCTTCAAATTGAAATAAGATTTGAAATAGAAGTGAGAGATAACAATTAAAAAAAAACAGAGGAAAGGGATTAGAGTAAAAAGCGAAACCAATGCACAAGGAGATGAGAAGGTAGCAACCAAGATGTGGCACCAAGTGCAGCTTCAAGAACTTTAATTAAGTTAACCGATATTCTTGTACTAGAACAATAAATAATAGAAAAGATAGAAAACAGAAAGAAAGGAAAATTGAACCAATTTAATTAAAAAGACAGATGACGATGACCATTAATTATGTGTTACCTAGTATGCCACAAGTAAAAGCCAAAGCATTGTGACTGCCCATTATAGCCAAAGGATTGTGATTGCGAAGAAATCTTAGCTGGATTCCTTCTCCAACTCAAACTCTCAATGAGCACGCACCGAAGCTGGTGAGCATTGGTTGACAGGTTGAGCAACCCATGTCCTATATATACACACAAACGCACATGAAGAGAAAGCAAGAAAAAGAACACAGATGGGGAAAAATGACAAAGTCTATTTTGGTTTCTCACTATGTTTTCAATTTATTTTCTCAATGATGAGTTTTTCTAATCTAGTCCATCGCTGATAAAAATTTTCTTTAATTTAGTCTTTCTGCAATCAAAATTTGTCTCAAATACATCTTATGAGTTAGAAACAAAAACAGGGAGAGGAAGTAAGAAAGAAAATACGATATGAGAGGTGACTAATTAAAGTTTTAGATTTTTGAGAATTATATATGCAGTGAAATAGTGATGAGATAGGTCACGGAAGATAGTATCACTCTAATACCATGTTAGAAATAGAGAACTAGTGATATAAAAAATGTCTAAAAAAAGTTTCTGTATATTCTCTGAATTTTTGAACTAATCAGTGTATACAAGAGAATTCTTTACTTATTGGAGAGGGAGCCTATATAAAGAAGGAAATACAATCAAATATAATTAACATAGTATGTTTAATTATGTGTGAATCAAATCTCTATGATAACACAAAATCAAGTTTAATTTAATCCTGACATATGTTTTAGATACTCTAATTAACACTCCGTCTCAAGCCAAAACTACTAAGCTTTAATTTGTTACAATCAGACACACAAAAATAAAAAAAACTAAAAATATTCTAAAAATACAACGTCGAGATATTGGAGAAGCCAAGAGACTCAAACTGCATTTAGGATGAAATCAATCTGCATTTGGGACAATCACGATAGGAACAGAACCAAACTACATTTGGGATGAGAATCTGCAAGGATGGCAGCAATCTGGAGCACGGTGAAAATCGGAGTCTAGAATCTAGGATGGTAATCAGAGTCTAGAATCTAGGATGATGTCTGAACGGAGGTTAGGAGTGGTGGAGCAAACAATAGTGGTCTGGAGTGGTGTTTGAGTAGATGTCTGGAGCGGTGTTTGAACGGAGTGGACAGTGGCGGTCTGGACCGAGAGCTTAGGCTCTCTGATACTAAGTTAGAAACAGAAACAGGGAGAGGAAGTCGAGAACACGATATGAGAGGTGACTAATCAGAGTTTCAGAAACTATGCAGCGAATTAGTGATGAGACAGGTCACGGAGGATGGTACTGTTCCGATACTATGTTAGGAATAGAGAAACAGTGACACAAGAAAAGTCTGGAGAAGGTTTCTATATATTCTCTAAATTATATTTGAATTATTGAATTAATCAGTTTATACGAGATGATTCCTTATTTATAGGAGAGAGAATCTACATAAAGAAGGAAATATAATTAAATATAATCAAAATAGTATCTCTAATTATGTGTGAATCAAATCCTTAAGATAACATAAAATCAAACCTAATTTAATATCTTCCCATTTAAAGGCCCTATAAACCATCAATCTCAACAAGAATTTACAATGAAATTACATATCGTTTACCAAAAGAGAGAAACCCTAAATTTAAACCAAAATATGAGAACATTCTTAAGTTTACTGATTGTAAGACAAACTTCTATGTTTAATAACTGAATGTATGCTACATTTTGTCTTACCATAAACTTAATTTCATTCAAGTAAAAATTTAGCAGCATTTATAATTCCAATAAAAATAATGGATCTATTAATTAAAAAGAAAAAAAATAGATACAATTTTCACTTAAAACTAACTCATGATATGTAGCTTTACTCCTGATCTGTAAACTATTGATAATGACACATCTTTTACTGTGGAGAAAGATAACATGCTCCCTTATGAAGAAGGTATCATATCTCTTATCTTAGTAGATCTGAATGCCTTAGTGTTCTATAAGGCTAAAGTACATAAGAGTGATATGAGAAAACCAAAGCTAAGAATTTCATATCTACCATGACATAAGGCAGATCTGAGAAACTAAAACTACACTTTTTCATATCTATCTTAAAGATAACAAATCTAAAAGATTTGGATAATTTTATTGGAAAAAACCTATAAAAACAAAAGAAACAAGAAAGAAAACAAAGAAAGCTACCGTCGAATAATAGGGGCGGAAGCTCTCATTAGAGAAATACCTAAAAGAAAGGATCGAAGCATCACAAAGAGAAGAAAGAACACCACACAAGAGAGAGAATTAGTTGAATGTATACTACATTAGTTATGTGAATTACAATTATTTTTCATTGCTCATGTTTGTCTTCCATCGATCTATCGAAAAATCTCTCCACTAAGAATAATATTTGTTAAATTAAATTTGTATCTCAACCATTGCATATATTCCATATTTGTCCAGTGCACTGGCTTATATTCTTTCTTGCCATGTGTCTAATTGGCAATGTTTTTAGAACTAGACCAACATTGAACCCGAAAAAAAGGTTTAAAGTTTTGAAGTTATTTTGAACTAGGAGAATCAAGTTTTATTATATTAAAAAATAAATATATGTGAAGTATATAAGTAAGAATAAGAAAAAAAATTAAATTATCAATAATATAATAAATCATTGAAGAATTTTACAAAAATAATCAAATTTAGTATTGGTATAATGTCCTTTAATATAAAATATAATCTATGATCAAATCTTGGCTTCTAAGCTTTTAAACATTTATTCCATATTTGTTGGCAATACAATATATTAAATAATATGATCTCATAAAATAACAAGGATTATTAGCCTAGTGATTGTAAGCTATTCTTACACACTCACGACCCAAATTCAATACTATATGAAGGAAATTTTGTAAATTTCTAAATATGGCCGGTTCATGACTGATTCACAACATACCGATTTTGGAGGCTTAATCGAACTAGCTGGAGGACCGATTCCCAATTTTTTTCAATCCGATTGGCCGATCCGGCCCAGTTCTAAAAACAATGCTAATTGGTGTCATTTTGTTACAAATATATCAACCATGTAAATTTTTAGATTATGTAAGATAATTCTTTTTTCAACGACTAAATGTTTGCCACATTATTATGTATAGGATACTATTATCTTCTGTTATTCATGCGTGTCTTCCATCGGTCTATTTAGAAGTTTTTTCACAAATACGTGTTACAATTTTTTTTTCTTTCCCCACGAAAAGAAAAGTTTGCATGTCAAAATATATTCTATATTAGTTCGTTGCAGTTGCTTGTATTGTCTTTATTAGAATTAAGGTTGAAAATAAGTTAGGATTGCGTATACTTTACCTAAATAGGTTTAAGTTGGCTTTTATAAAATGACGGTTTGCGTGTGACCTGTTATTTATTATAGGTGTTTTTTTTGGGATTTTACCTGCTTATTTGTGAAAATATAAATATTTGGCTTGATTTAAATGTCTATTTTAAAGCTTATATTGTATAAAGGTTTTTAAATAGGTTAAAAAACTTTAAGCTTTTAATTTTAAAATAGGTATAATCTTTATAAAAGTATTATGATTATATATAAAATAAATATATCATATTAATATGTAATCTATAAATATATATTATAAAATTTTAATTATATATCTAAATCCAAATGGCAAAAAGCTTTTCATCCTTTATTTTTATTTTTTTTCAAGACAAATTTATTCATATTAGTTCTCTAAATTATTAAATTAACACACCATTTTTTTAAGGCTACTTTTGTCAACACCACTAAAGAATCAAACCTACTTGGCTCCTATGTGGCACCAATAGTGTTTTACCACCTAAGTTGATGGCACTAACAAAGTTAGTCTTTAGGAAATGTTGTTTTAATTTAATAACTTAGAGAATTAATTTGAAACGAAAATTAGTTAGTTAACAAATTTGAAAACTAAAAAAAAAAGTTAAAGTATGAAAATATGCCTTTTGTCAATTTATAAGCTAGCATGGTATACTAAATAAATCTTTTTAAATGCCTACACCTTAGTCTATTTAATTAAATAGGTCTTTTTTAAATACCTAAGTTTAGTTAGCTCATGCTTTAGTGGGGTCCTTTCGAAATTTATGAAATCTTATTTGAAGTGGTTATGTCTATTTTTATCTTTACATGATCATATTATGTAAAAAACACACAAAAAGATCATTTTACTACAAATGTACGTTAATACAGTTTAACAAAGTTTTCCTAAGCCGTCGTACCTGAGCTTCACTTTGCTTATTGGCCCAGCTTCAATTTTTTTCGTCTCTTATTTTTGCTGCTGACCCAGTTCGTTCTCTCCTTTTCAATGCCTGCCTTAAGCTGCTGCGCTCATTTGCTGACCGAGATGGCAGCAATTGCACACCACTTCTACTGCATAAAGTTGAACAAATATTGACCAAACGTTGAACAAATATTGACCAAACATTGAACAAATATTGAAGCACATCCCTTTTTACATTTTAAAGTTCTTTTATAGAATCTGAAGTCTCCTTTCAATATAAATAATGTAATATTATATATGAATAATTCTAAATCTTTTTAATTAATATTTTTATTAATTTTTTAATTATTAAATAAAGAAAATATTGAATATATTTTATATTTTTAAAATATTACTTGTATTTATTTTTTTATTTAATATTTTTTAAAGTAAATTTAAAAAAAATTATTAATAAGATGTTTCAGAAAGACATAATAAAACTCATATTATATTTAGGGAGATTTATATGGTACTAATCATTTTTTTCAGGGATTACACCCTGTAATTACCATCAGCCTAACAATCAGCCTTTACTTAACGCAATAAGGGCAAGTAATGTCGGAGCGATAAGGACAAGTACAAAATGCTGTGGAGATTGGTAATCAATTGACTTATTGAGAAACAATACAGGTGATTATGATACACCGCATTCGGGTGGAACTTCACTAATAATTTTGAAGGGACAGGAGCCAGGAAGTCACTTAATAACATAATAAAGCTTTGTTGATTGTTTCCTGTTATTTCCATTTCTTGTCAAATTCCAATTTTTAAGATTTAAAGAAGCATGAGTTGGACTGATTGGAGAGAGAAATCAATGAACAGAAAGCATCTAGAGAGAGAACATCATATCCTCATGTGCTATCAAGTATAAACTCTATTCTTTCTATGCCCTGCTTCATGAGAAATTATAAAGGATCCAGTTACTATTTCAACTGATATAAGGTTGTGAAAAGCGAGCCGATTGAGAAATTAATTCAAGGTTTAATGGTAGTAGTCGAACTGAATTATAATTATATATATATATACTAAATAAATAAAAATTATCAAAGAAATAAAAGAAAAATAGTTTAAATATAGTTTGGGTCTTTTTAAATATATTAATTTTTTATTTTGACTACTTAAAAACTTTTGTAACAATTATATATCCTTATAATTTTAAAAATAAGTAAAATTAATCTCAACTTTTATTTCAAAAGTAAGTAAAATTAACTCAATTCAACCCTCTTATATTAAATTTTTCTTAGTTCTTGAAATAAGAGAATGTTTAATATAAGAAAGTTGAATTGAGCTAATTTTATTCACTTTTAAAGGGACAAACTGTAACAAAAAATTTTGAGGAACTGAAATAAAATACTGATATATTTAGAGATACAAAAATACATATTTAAGCCAAGAAAAAAAATAATGTAGTGGTTGCTACGTTAAGAATATTCATTTTAAAATATTGGAAATTTGGAATTGTAATGATATTAACGTATCTCCAAATTTAAAAGTTTCAGGCTAAGTCTAGTGCTATGTAACTAGAAACACTACATATATATGTCTTAGTCTATTACCATTGCTACTCAAGTCCTACATTGAAAAGTTAACAAAGCATTCTAGTATGTAATAGGTATAAAAGTCAAAAGCTAGTACCCAAGGTTCTAAAACCCGAACCGGTTAAGGAATTGGTTCAAGGTTCAATGGTCCAACCATAGTTGAAATGTGGTCGAACTAGAATATAATTATATGTGTGTGTGTCGGTTGAGGAATTGATTCAAGGTTCAAGGTTCAATGGTCAAATCATAGTTGAACTGTGGTTGAACTATAATATAATTATATGTGTGTGTGTGTGCGCTAGTACCCAAGGTTCTAAAACCTGAACCTATTGAGGAATTGATTCAAGGTTCAATGGTCAAATCATAGTTGAACTGTGGTTGAATTAGAATATAATTATGTGTGTGTGTGTGTGTTTGTGTTTAGAATAGAGTTCTGAAGGTTACTTGAGAAGGTAAGTGATGGTGGATTCCTCCGTAATGCAGTAGCAAGATCAAAGGAGCGAGGGGGTGGGTACCTACAAAAGGTAATCCGACGTTCAAGTTAGTGTATGTGTAAGGAGGGTAGTGTATATGTTGGGAATCAGGTCGTACCTCTTTCACCTTGCTAAGTGTATATATATAAGCTTTTTTAGGGTGTGAAGAATTTGTGCATTCAGTGCGTATTGAATGTTGTTACTTGGAATTGCGAAAAATTGTTATTCCTTATGATTAATCCCCTATTTATGCGGGGTATGATGAATATTCCTTTCTGTTGAGGAAGTTATGCCTAGTATATTGGTTGTGTCACGTGTGTAGTAATGTCTGAAATGTTAATTCTGGCGGGCTGGGTTGCTCCAGATCCATAGACCTATAACTCGGTCCAAAACAGTTGTCCCTAACTTGGTGCTTAGATGTGATGACTAAGTGACAAGATATTCGAGTTTGAAAAGAGCACACGAAGCGTAATGGACAAAAGGATCCTAGTCATAGTGTTAACATCGAATCTCACGATGTTTTTTCCAAAGGGTCGAGGTCCGTGATGCGTCATTGTATGTTCTTGGGGTTAATGAGCAAGGCCGGATTCGAGTTGGATCATTTTGCTTACGTCATCATTCTGTTATCTAGGGTATGTAATAGGTTGCCCCCATGCGTAGTTCGCAAGGTCTATTGTGTTCAGTTGAAAGGAATAGGCTGAGGTTGCATAACCGAGACGAGTTCGACGCTCAATCTCAGTGCCTTTTGCATACTAATCAAATTTTTGCCTTCGCAACACCGAGAAGGGTCCAGTGCTCAATCCTAGTGTTCGTTTTACATAGCAATTTGCTTGTGTAGTTTACTGAGGTTGGTCTAACACTCGATCTCGGTGGCAAGACTTTGGTTGGTTGATGTATTTAGGAGCTCGTTTCCCTCCAGGGGTTCGTAAGCATAGGTCAATTTTTGACATGTTCATCCGTAGTCTGTCTGTTGATTGTGTCTTGAAGGAGGGTATGGACTTTATTACACTTATGGATCTAATGTCCTTTTAGCAGCTTTTACTCTACGGTTTGTATTAGTCTATGCTTGCTTGGGAATAGCTTTGAATTTATTAGGATTGAATTTATTGGGAATTAAAACTACCTTAATAAGGATAGCAATTTTTTGCTTCCTTTCCCAACTGTCTGCTGCCCATGTGACTAATCGCAAAGGAGAAACAATTAAACGTGGTTTTGAATGCGCAGTTGGTTCACCTTTTTTGAAGCCAATCAGAGCGCATTACTCCTTTTATAAATAAGGAATGTTTACAGTGGAGTTATCACTTGTTCCTTTTTTTTGCTTTCTGGCTTTCGTTTAAAACTGGGTCTTTCCCAGAGGGTAGCCATTTTTTGCTTCTTGTAGGTGTGTTGAGAGCCATGTTTCTTTCTAAAATCATCTTTCATTTCTTTTCTAAATTCTTAAAGGCATTCCCTTTATCCCTGCATGCTTTTCTAGTAGAGGCCTTTCTATCCTTGTTCCATTTCGTTTTATACTCATTGTATTCTTTACCTTTGCTATGCTAAGATGGGTTGGACGCTAGATCTTGGTGTTTAGAGGCTTACTTGTGCAGTTTATTGAGATGGATCTGAGACTCAACCTCGGTAGCTATTTTTCAAATTGAAGAGCACTCATTTTGCTAGGCTGAGCTAAGTCCAATGGTCAATCTCGGTGGTCGGGTTCGTATAGGAATAATTGGCAGTTGAACTTTAGGTGTAAGTGACTTGGAAGCCTCTTAGTGTGGAGTCCACGATCTCGGGTTACGGTCGGTTACGCTTAACATCTGTAAATGTAGTCACTTTATGAGTTAAGGTCAGGTTATAAAGGTAAGGGTGAAGACCTTTGAATGCACTCCGTGACCTTGGAAGAGGGTCAAGTGGATTCCTCTGTCTAACCATCACATAAGAATAAGCTCAATGTCTATAAACCTGGTTGGTTTATAGGTTGAGGTCAGGGCTTAAAGGTATGGGTGAAGACCCTTGAATACACTCCTTGACTTCGGACAATGGTCAAGTGGATATCAGAATAGTTGATCCTCTTCAGACCTTGTATTCCTCGGATCTCACCAAGGTGTGGTAACCTTGTGGGTTGTGTCAGGCCAAAGTACTTGTGGATTCAAGGTCATGACCGAGGTACTGGCTAAGATGAGAATGGGTCATAAGTGAGCAGAACGAACAAGTGTTTAATGTTGAATTCATTGATATCAACTAATGTCTCTACATGGTTCAAGTAGCTTATATAAAAGTAACTTAAAAACATTTAGTTGCAATATTCCTTAATTTGTCTACATTTCATAAGTTCTTGATTGTCTTTCCAGAGAGGATTTCTAGGGTGTAGGCTCCCATATTGGTTTTGGATGATTCTATATGGTCCTTCCTAGTTAGGGGCTAGCTTCCTATCTTTTACGTTTCTGCCCCTGATATTCGCCCGACGTAACACAAGATCACCGAGGTTAAACCGTCATGAAATCATCTTGGAGTTGAACCACACGGTGATCTTCTATTTGAGGGTGGCTTCCCAGATGTGGATAATGCGACACTATTCCTCTAGCAGATCAAGTTCATGGCAGATGAGGTTCGAATTGGTTTCCTCAAAGAAGTTTTGTTTTCTCCAACTCAAATCTCCGATCTCCACTGTGATCATGGCCTCACAATCATAAGTCAACTTAAAGGGGGTTTCCCTAGTAGAGGACTATGGCATGGTCTGATATGCATATTGGACATGATTGAGTTATTCCACCCAGTTCCCCTTGGCATTATCAAGTCTCTTTTTGATCCCTCTAAGTACAACCCGGTTGGAGGCCTCAGCTTGCCCATTTGTTTTCGGATGCTCCATTAAAGTAAAATATTGTTTGATTTTGAGCCTAGCCAAGAGATCATTGCACTTCTGGTTAGTGAACTAGGTTCCATTGTACATGACAATTGACTCCGGGATTCCAAGTCTGCTAATGATATTCTTATGAGTGAAATTTTGGATTCTCACAGAGGTGATTATGGCCAATGGTTCCACTTCAATCCATTTGGTAAAGTAGTCAATATCCACTATTAAGTACTTAACCTGCCCTGGTGCTTGGGGAAAGGGACCTACGAGATCCATTCCCCACTGGTAGAACGGCCATGGTACAAACATCGTTGACAGCTCTTCATGAGGTGCTGCATAGATGTCTAGATGGCGTTGGCATTTATCATATCTCTGCACATGTTCCTTGTTGTAAGCTTCCATAGTGGGCTAGTAATACCCTGCCCTCAATGCTTTTCTTGCCATGGATTTTTCACCGAGGTGGTAGCCTGAGCTTCCTTCATGGATCTCGGCTAAAACATAGTCTGCTTCCTTTGGGCTAAGGCACTTGAGGAGGGGAGAGGAGAAACCATGACGATACAGTTGGTTATTAAGAATGGTATACCAGGATGTTGTCCGCACTAACTTCTGGGCTTTTTTTTTGTCCTCAGGCAGTCAGCCACTATGGAGGTAGGCAAGTATAGGTGTTATCATCTTCTAGTAGGAGGACTTCATTTTCCGTGACACTGGGAGTGAGCAGGGTATCTTGGATCATGGACCTGTTATTGCTCGAGCTCTTTGTACTAGCCAATTTTGATAGGATGTCAACCCTCGAGTTCTACTTCCTTACGATGTGCTCCACTTTAACGCTGTCAAGATTTTTCATCAGCTTTTTAACTCTAACTAAGTACTTCTGTTGTAAAGGCTCTTTAGCTTAATATTCCTCTCTTATTTGGGATGTCGCCAGCTGCAAGTAATTGCATAGGACTATGTCTCTGGCTCCCATCTCCTTTGCCATGTATAGCAGTCTTCATATTTAGCCTAGTTGTTGGACGTGGGGAACTCGAACCTCAATAAAGTATCTAGTACGAAATCGGCTTCATTTTCTAACATGACCTCAGCTTCACTCCTTTTGGGATTCGAGGATCCATCAGCATAGATGGGTCAAGAATGCTCTCTAGGATGGCCGGAGTCCGGTGTAAGTTCAACAGGAAGTCAGATTGTACCTGAGCCTTTATAGTTGGTCTTGGTGTTGTGACATTTTTTAAAGGCCTTTAAATACTCACAAGTGCATGAGCTGTACCGTAGTACGGTTGAGGAAGTACAAGGTCAATCCCACAGAGACTTAAAGTTAAATTTTAAGTATTAAAAAAATTCTTCCTAATCTAGTTGCACAAATTGACGAGTCAAAAATGCAAAAATAGAATAAAATAAATAACTAAAAAAAAAAAGAAAGCAAGTATGTGGATGAGATTTCTACTAGATGCAAGATGACTAAGGTTCAAAATCTACCAATTTAAGATTAATTTTAACATTAACTATGTCAAATTATTATACCCAAATAATTTAACTCATAAATATCTAGCGACAAAGTATGTGATCATGAAAAATCTATAATGAAGTACTAAAAATAATAATCAAGTGTATAATAAAATTTTTCTAATTAATAGTAAATTATCAAATCATCAAATATATCCCTAATAAGTAAGGGTGTTAAAAAAAAAACCAAATGAACCAAATTGCACCAAAAACTAAACCAAACCGAATTGTAAAAATTCATTTTATTAAAACTGGTTCATATAACTGAACCGCATCTTACCTTTATTAATGGTTCGTTTAACTGATAAAATAAACAAGTTTGGTTCAGTAAAATAACCGAACCAAACTGGATCTGAATTAATTTCCAAATCCACATTCATTTCCACGGTGAAATACTAAAATCTTCTTTGAACCAGTTTGTTGAGCTCGCAGCACGTGTGGAGCTTGAGGCGCGTGAGGTTAGGGCAGCGCTCAGAGATGAGGACGAGTGTGTCATCCCTGATGCTCCTAGATCTGCAGTCGCATTTGAGGGCAAGTTTCGTAACGAAGTCGAAGCAAGAGAAGAGGGAATAAATGAAGGGGAGGAGATCCGATTGGGCATTGAGGGAGAGACGGTGGCGGCTCTATCCCTCGATCTGGAGCCACCGTTGGCAAACAAGGGAGCAGCGGTTGCGATCGACGGAGTTAAGTGACTGGAAAATGGAAGCCAAGCACTTGTCGGGGAGATCAGAGATGTAGTCAGGGATAATGGCCTTGCTACGGTTGTCGTCGTCAAGTGGCGGAGAACATCAAAGGAACCGAGCCGACGGTTGATCTGGTCTTTGAGGAGTTGGAAGAGCGGTGGCCTTGGGCGCTCTCGCGGAGAGAAACAACGACGACCGTGGAAGCTGCTTGGCCCATCCACGGTGATGCGAATAATGATGGAACGGACGATTAAGATTTTGATCTGATTCAAAACCGGTTCTAAAATCGATTTTTCGAACCTAAACTAATTCGACTCCAAAAGAAAACTGGTTTAGTTTTTGAACCGAACCGCTTTATCGACTCAGTTCGGTTTGGTTCAGTTTTTCATACTAAACTGATCCATGCCCACCCCTACTAATAAGAAATCATAATTAATATCCAACAATTACTATCAACACTCAAATAATATTAAAAAATTATAAAGCAATATAAAAATATGATCGAACTCATCTAAAAATTCATTCATATAATTTGATAAAAAATAAAATCAATAAGTATTAAATCTTAAAATTAAGTAATAATAATTTAACATAATAATACCAAAATAATTAAAATTTTATCATCTCCTTAATACAAAAAATTTAATAAAACATAATAAAATCAAAATATAATAAAATCTTCTCATTAATATTTTTTATTACACATAACTTCCACTTCTATGTAATTTTTCTTCACTGCTGCCTGTCTCTCTCCTGCTGTCTTTTCCTCTGCGGGGCTGTGCCTTTTTCCAATCTGATCTCCAGCAGTTGCCTCTTGCGCGTCTGCTGCGTTGCTCTTCTCTGTTTATAACTTGTTTATGTCCACTTAAATTAGGTTATTTTTCTTTTGGTAACCGTGGGGCCCAGCTCTATTTTCCTACCAAACCATTCACTTGGATTCTTTCCACCTTCTAGCCTTACTTTCATTGAAATCAAGTGAGGCGGAAAACACAAGTACGTTATGTGTAATATTCTTTATTGCACATAACTTCCTCTTCTATGTAATTTTTCTTCACTGCTGCGTGTCTCTCTCCTGTTGTCTTTTCCTCTGCGGCACTGTGCCTTTTTCCAATCTGATCTCCAGTTGCGCGTCTGCTGCGTTGCTCTTCTCTGTTTATAACTTGTTTATGTCCACTTAAATTAGGTTATTTTTCTTTTGGTAACCGTGGGGCCCAGCTCTATTTTCCTACCAAGTCATTCACTTGGACTTTACTTTGTTTCTGCACACTCTGTCTTTTATTCTTCCATCTAGCCTTACTTTCTTTGAAATCAAGTGAGGCGGAAAACACAAGTCAGTGTTGCCCACACGTCCATTTAGCTTGACTTTTATTTTTTAGAATTTCTTCCTCATCACTTTGGATCCATCCGTCTCGTGTTCTGCCACACCACACAGTAGCACCACTGCATTATTTTCTCTGCCTTCTAATATACTTTATTACAAGTCACCTTGAAATCAAATGCAAAACGATCATACAACTCTTATACTTTTATATTAAATAATATATATATATATATTTTTATATTTTATTTAATATTATTTATTATACATATTTATTATTATTATTATTATTTAATTATATCCCTTAAAAAAATGTAAACAATAAAACATTCCTAAAAAAAATATAAAACTATCTTTTTCCAAAATAATAATAGCAAATAGAGTCACACGCATAATCGGCGGCTTTACACATGTTCCAGCATTTAATCTTAAAATTTATCACAATAATTAGATAAATGATTCTTTTAAATAAATAAATTAATAATATTATAAAGTCATTAAAATTAAATATAATAAAATATAATAATATCTATTTTTTTTATAAATATATATATATATATATATATATATATATATATATATAAATTAGATTATTATTACAACTTCCAATTAATTTATTGTTAGTTTCTAATAATAAAAACGACTTAAAACAAAACTTAAAATGAACAATATTTTTAACCAATTTAATCAAATCCAATTTATCTAAACTCAGAAATATCGGTTATGTATCAGAATATCACAATTGTCACAAAAATTATACCATCATCAAACTTAAAGTGTGTAAATAATATAGTTACTATGACATATACTCAATGTTTCCAAATATCACAACTAGAATCTCTATCAAAAAATATCTTTCAACCATATATAATCTTTACAAGAGTTGCAGTCACCAATAAAAATCACTCAAAAATATAGTATCACTCATAACAAGTATATGTAAGTAGAGTAGTAAGTACAAATCAAAATAAATAACTCATACATAAAATAATAGAAAGAACGCTGAGAAAATAGAACAAATATCATTTTATTAAAAAGATGCCAAGAAAAGACTTTACATTACACCTTTAGATTAGTCATGTACATTAAAAAAACTATACAATCTCTTAAGATCAAATAGGACTTTATTAAGCTTGTAATATAAGTAAAACGAAAAAATGAAGGTTAAGGAAAACAATGAAAATTAAGAGTGTTTCAAGAATATTTAGAAGTGTGATTTGTATACTTTCAACACAATTTTCTTTACATTCTTTAAATCACTTTTATTTTTAAAACTCCCAAACCATACCTTTTTTTCACTTCTTTTCTCAATTTTTTTCCAACTTTGTAGCTTTTTGAATTTTTTTCTTCCTTTTTTTCTTTTTTTTTCTTGCACTTTCACTTTGCCTTCTTTTTTTCCATTTTTATTTTTACTTTCACTTTGCCTTCTTTTTTTCCATTTTTATTTTTTTCCCTTCCCTTATATCTTCCCATGTTATAATAATATTGCTTCTTTCCTAAAATACTTTGGAAAAGAGTTAAGAAAAAAAGACTTAATAAATAGGTTCAAAGGGATGACTAGCGGTAATACATGAAAGAACAAAAATAATATTCCAAAGCACAAAATAAGAAACATGACCTAATATCATCTCTCAAGAAAACACACAATTCTACTAACTTTCCTGGCATCAGATTAAACGTAAGTGTGATATAAAATTTCTCTTTAGCTAAAATAATAATAAAATGATTTAGTGAAAGAAAAACCATGAGCACCACAATAAACATTGAATGACCAAGAAAACATTCTCACAATAAAAATGAATGACTCAAAACTCACTTGAAAAAAATATGATATCTACATACTTTTATCAAGTTTTCTAATTATTTCAATTTTTCAACAAAGAAACATGCAAAAATAACTATGAATAATGTGAAACAAGTTGAGCAAGATGATAGAAATTTTTTTTGCTCACTAAAATGGCATAATAATAACATGACTGAAATTCAAGTAACTCTCACCCCTAATCAAAACCAAATATTGTCCTCAATGTTTCAAATTAAATCCAGATTTAGAAATAATAACCAATATGCATCAAAAAATTATTGAGACAAAAGTAAACAGATTAATGGAGAGAAGTCACATACCCGAAATGCTTAGCAATTAAAAAAAGAAAACAAGAAGAGGATAAATACACTCTGATAATGGTTAGCAATGACAAAAATAAAATAAAGTAAAATGAAATAAACAAGCACACAAACTAATTATTTTTTTTTGGGTTTTGAATTTTTTAAATTTTTTTATTGGCCGATACCACTACAAGAAAATAGCAAATTTGCGGTGAATTTTTTGAGGCAGATTTTATGGACGATAATTTTTGTGGTGAATTTTTGCGACGAATTGTCCCCCGCAAAATTTTTCGGCGATAATTTTCATCGTGAAATGCTACACCAATTGGCAAAAGAAGTTTTGCGGCGGAAATATCCGCCGCAAACTTAATAAAATATAAAAAAATTTGGGAGGGAAATTTAAAAAAAAAATTTAACAATTTACGGCAGATAAATCCGCCGCAAATATCTGTCACAATTAATAAAATAATAAATTGCAACGGACAAATTTCACCGCAAAATTGATAAACTAATAAAAAAATTCATTAAAAAATTTAATATTTTGCGGCGGACTAATCCATCGCTAAGACGTAATTTAAAAAACTTTGCAGCGAAAAAATCTTTAGCAAAAGATATTATGTAAAAAAACTAGTAAAAAAATAATAAATAATATTTGTGGCGGAAAAAATAGCCGCAAAAAATAAGCGGCATTTTTAAAAAACATTTGCGGGGATATTTTCGCAGCAAAATATTAAAGTAATAAAAAAATCATGAAATAATTTGCGCCGGATCTGCTGCAATTTAAAAATCAAATTTACGATGAATTTGTCCGCCATAAAAAATCTGCCACAAAAATTAGATCTGCATGCTGTCTTCTTCTTCCATTTTCATTTTTCCGAATTCATTTTTCTTTCCTTCACCTCCTCTCCCTCAACCGACCGTTCACCTCCACCGCCCGCCGCCGCCAACTGCCAACCTTCCAACCTGCGACCCGCGACCGGCGACCCGCGCCAGCCACCTTGACCCGCGCCGTCGGCAGCGACCCTGACCCGTGCACCAGCTCCCGCGACCAGCGGCAGCTACCCGCGCACCAGCTCTCGCGACCAACTGCACCGACCCGCGCACCGCCACCCACGACTCACCAACCGCGCCACACCGCCACCTGCGACCCCTCGACCCCGCTGCACCTGCGACCCGGCCGGCCACCACTGCTCCACGCCTCCACCAGTCTGCCCAGCTACCAAGTAGGTATCCCACTGTTAATTGCTTGCTCTGTTCATTGGTTTACTGTTTGAACCAATGATTTGTTTGCTAAGAAGATGAGTGATTTATAGATTGTGAATTGTAGATTTAGAATTTGATCACATGCTCACGACCGGGTTTCAAAAATTTATCTCTATGATCAATTTGAATTTGATTATTGCAATGTACTGTAACTCTGCCTGGTATTGTTATCTTTGTAATATATTTGATGCATATGGTAAATCGTATTACCGAGCGAAGCCTTAGTTTCCCATTTAAGATTCAATATTAGTGAGCACACATACTTTTTGAAGGAACTGCTTATTGTATTGAATCTTGAATTGTCCAATTTGGACAGTTTAGGAAGAAACTTTTACTTCACTTGATTATAATTACTCATTAAATCTTATACCATATACTTGATGAAATTTTGTTGAACAACATTTCTTTTTGTTCTCTAGGTGCACACTTGATCGTGGTAGATGTCACCACTTTCTAGTCGTGCACTTGGAGACTAATGGGAAATGCTGTCGAAATTTCATCAAGTATACGATGTGTGATTTTTAAGAGTACTATCAATCAAGTGCTGAAAAGGTTTCTTCTTGAATGGGATAGGGTCATGCCATGTTAAGAGATTTTAAGATTTTGGAGATAATAGTTATTTGGATTGAAATATTTATACAAGTATAATTTTAAAATATATTAATTATGCAACATATGTTGTGCATTTTACATTTTTGTATTTTGATTTAAGTGTAAAATTATAATTGTAGAAAATGGTAGTTCCAGAAAATCGTAGATGAATGTATAATAGGACTCATTAGGGTCGTAGAGGACTTACACAAGATTTTGTATGTGGAGTTTAAGAGTTTGTGAATTATGCATGTCGATCTTCTCATTACTTAAGTGAAAGAACAATTAGGTGTCCATGTTTGATGTGTTATATTGAGAAATTGTTGAAACATGAGATTGTGAAAGTTCATTTGTATAAAAAAGGATTCAAACCTAGGTATTGGTATTGGACAAATCATGGAGAGGAAGAGCCTGATCCAATTAGTGTAGATATAAACTTTGATGTGAATCCTGCTAGTAGTTCTATATTAGAGGAGGAAGACGTGGTTGATAGATATCAAAATATGATTTGTGATGCGGTTGGAACTGAATTTGGGGATTTTAGGAGTCATTTTCAACGGAGTGTTGAGGAGCTTCCATATCCAGAGGCCGAAGAGTTTTATAATCTATTAAATGCTTCAAGTCAGCCATGGCCTAGCTACGAAACTCATTCTGAGTTATCCTTGGCAGTTCGAATGTTAAGCCTCAAATCTGATTATAATGTAACGCATGCGTGCTTTGATTCATTTATGGAGATATTAAGAGAGGTTGCTCCTCTAGGATCACGAATTCCTCTGAATTACTAAAGAACAAAAAAATTGGTTTCTAAACTCGGGCTTGCTTCAAGAAAAATAGATTGTTGTGTAAATGGTTGTATGTTATACTATGACAATGCCAGACAATGTAGGTTTTGTGGTGCTGAAAGATATGAATTTCGTAAAATCAGTAATGGAAATAACAATGAAATTCCGGTGAAAAGAATGCATTATTTATCTCTTATTCCTAGGCTCAAGAGGTTGTATTCCTCTATGAGCTCATCTGCACACATGGGATGACATGCTAAAAATAATAGGAAGTTGGGGGAGATGTCTCACTCATCCGATGGTGAAGCATGGAAGCATTTTAATAGGACATATCCTGAATTTGCAATTGATCCTAGAGATGTTAGGCTTGGTTTGTGTGCAGATGGTTTCACTCCATACAATTAATCTGCTTCTCCTTATTCTTGTTGGCCTGTGATAGTCACTCCATATAATCTGCCTCCAGAAATGTGTATGACTGCCCCATACATGTTCCTAACATGCATTATTCCCAGCCCTAACAATCCCAAGAGCAAGATTGATGTTTATTTACAACCATTAATCGATGAACTAAAAATTTTATGGGCGGGTGTTTTAACTTATGACGTGTCAAGCAAACAAAATTTTATGATGAGGGCGGTATTGATGTGGACAATAAATGACTTTCCAGCATATGGAATGTTGTCTGGATGGATGACTGCTGGTAAATTAGCATGTCCATATTGCATGGATCAAACAAAGGCATTCACTTTGAAGCATGGGGAAAAATTCATGGTTTGACTGCCATCGTCAATTCTTGCATGTTGATCACATGTTTAGAAGAAACAAAAATGCATTTAAGAAGAAAACTGTGGTGACTGATTTGCCTCCACCAAGATTATTTGGACATGAATTAAGTGAGATTGTTAGTGTCTTTAGTAAAATAACTGAAATGCAGTCGTGCAAACACCATGGGTATGATGTTTATCATAATTGGACTAAGCAGAGCATATTTTGGGAGTTACCATATTGGAAGGATAATTTAATTAGGCATAATTTAGATGTCATGCATATTGAGAAAAATGTATTTGATAACATATTCAACACTGTTATGGATGTTAAGGGCAAAACAAAGGATAATATCAAGGCAAGAATAGACTTAAAAGAATATTGTCAACGACCAGAATTGGAGCTTATTGATTTTCCAAATGGTAAGATCATGAAACCAAAGGCTAATTATACTTTTACAAAAGAGCAAAAGAAAATTGTTTGTGAATAGGTGCAACATTTAAAAATGCCAGATGGTTATGCTTCGAACTTAGCTATATGTGTGGACATGAATCAATTACGATTGTCTAGGATGAAGAGTCATGATTGTCATGTGTTTATGGAGAGTTTGCTTCCAATTGCTTTTTCTTTGTTGCCAGATTAAATTTGGAAGCCATTGACTGAATTGAGTCAATTTTTTAGAGACTTGTGCTCAACAACTTTGACGGAAAAAGACATGCTTCAAATGGAATAGAACATTCCGGTGATTTTGTGTAAATTGGAAAGGATATTTCCACCAGGTTTCTTTGATTCCATGGAACATTTACCAGTCCATTTACTTTATGAAGCAAGAGTAGGTGGGCCAATTCAATACAGATGGATGTATCCATTCGAGAGGTACTTAAACAAGATAAAGAAAACAATTAAGAACAAAGCTCAGGTTGAAGGTTCTATTTGTGAAACTTATTTGATTCAAGAGATATATCATTTCTGTTCATTTTACTTTGAGCCTCATGTTAAGTCAATGAGAACTAGAGTTGGACGAAATGATGATACAGATGAAAATATGTCAATGGAATCGACTTTGTCAATTTTTAATCAACCCGGCCGAGGTTATGGAACATCAAAAATACAATGGCTAAATGATGCTGAGATGAAATCTGCGACATTGCACATCTTGCTAAATTGTGAAGAAGTTGAACCATACCTCAAGTAAGTGGTACTAATAATTTAATTTAAATTTCAAATGTATTACTAACTAACAATCAAATCATAAACTTTTAATTTTTCAGTGTTTTTTTTACAACATTTCAACATTCCTGAGGAACATTCAAATGAAAGAATAAATGCAGATTTTATAGAGTGGTTCAAAAGTTATGTAAGTATTTAAACATTACTAAATTGTTGATCCCAATCATTATATATGATTTAGATCATTAACATTAACTATATTTTTTTCTAGGTTCACAATCCACAAAATATGGTGAATAATTCTTACTTGCATGATTTGGCATGGGGGCCTAGTAGATGTGTGACATCTTGGCCAATGTATTTTGTCAATAGATATAAATTTCACACAGATGCTTGGTCAGATGGGAAGAAAACAATCAATAGTGGCGTGTGTGTTAAAGGCTCAACTAATGGTGAAAATGAAAATGATTATTATGGAATACTAAAAGATGTGGTTGAGTTAGAATATCCTGGGGAACCAAAAAAAAAGTTGTTCTTTTTAAATGTGAATGGTTTGATCCTATAATTAATAGAGGTACAAGAGTTCACAAAGATTATAAGATTGTCGAGGTTTGACACACTAGACGATACGAGAGGTTTGATCCTTTTATCCTTACTTCCTTTGTGAGACAAGTGTATTACGTTCCTTTCCCAGGAAAGAAAAAGGATAAGGTCCAATGGTGGGTGGTAATAAAGACTAAGGCAAAAGGTCGAGTTGAAATTGAAAGTGCTCCAGAAATTGCATTTCAAGATGATACTATGACTCCTGTGGATCCAATTGTTGATGTGGATCTCATTGACCATTTGCAAGACACTAATGTGGTTTTTGATATAGTTCAAGATGTTGGTTCTAGTAGACAGGATAAAAATAATGAAGATGAGCAAAGTTTTAATGATGATGATGATGAAACATCATCCAATCATGAATATGAAACAAATAGTGATGAGGACAATGTTTCCTCATAACTGTGAGTATAGAATTATATTAATATGTTGTAGTTACTAGTTATACATTATTGTGTTGTGTTTGGAATTTATTTACATTGTATTTTTATTATTTGCGTAGATGTCATCATCATGAGGTGATAAGGGGAGAGGGAAGCAGAAGGAGAAGGAACAACCTCGACGTCTTAGGATCAATATAGGGAGGCCACCTAGGGGGCAAACATCAGGATCATCTCTTCCCCTAGTTGCAATATTACCCACTACAGGTTTGCTTCAGCCACCATCTTCTGAGTATATTATGATACCCACACCTGGATCACAGCGTCCATCACATACTTCACATTCACTACATGGTACATCGTATGATTCTGGGTCACCTACTATTGGCCCGTCACCTAGTACCCGTGAGTCGCCGGGTACCCGTGATTCTAATATTCCCATTTCTACAACAAATCAAAGCAACAAGACATTTGTTGAGCCCGATGGTGATTTTCTTGTTATTCATTTATAGTTATGCGCATTCAAATTTTTTTATTGAGAATATTTACATTTCCTTTTTTAAATTGTATCGTAGGTTTCTGCCGTCTAAATCTGCTGCTGATGCCATAACAAAGATTAGATGATCTAGGTATAATCAACCTTGGACATCTTGGGGAGAAATACCCAAGGATACTAGAGAAATGTGGTTTCGAGAGTTTCAAGTATGTATCATTTTTAATCTATTTAATTATGTTTGTTTGTCTTGTAATAGTGTAATTTTTTTTAACTTTCATGATATTTACAACATATTTTTGAAGGGTTATGTTTGGTGGATGCCTCAGCATCATAACCATATGTGATGTGTGTAAAACAACATCATGTTTTGTTCTTTTTTACATGCATTCTTGAGCATTTTAGGCATTTTAGTTTTCCTTTTTAGTTAGTTTTTCCCTTAGTTCGGATAACTGCGGTGTTTTTGGTGTTCTTGTGCAGGATTGGTGCTAAATTGGCCTTGGAATGGATGGAAAGCTTGCATGTTTGAAGCTAGAGCTTAATGGATAGCAATAAAGGTGCAAAAAGGCCATTTCAGAGGGATCCACGGCCTACCCGTGGATCAAATCACGGCCATGGATCGAGGGGTAACTTAAAGAAGGAAAAAAGGAATTTCAGAGAGTTCCACGGCCTGGCCGTGGAACCATCCACGGCCGTGGAACTCAAAGGACCAGAAATTAGCTTGTTGATAGAGACATCCACGGCCTGGCCGTGGAATGATCCACGGCCGTGGATCGCAGCGCGCAGCAGAATTTTAGTTTTTATTTTTATTTCTTTTGGGGCCTTTTAGCTAATTAAAACCCTAAGTTATAAATAGATGTTCTGAAGAGAATTAGGGAGTTCTAGTTTAGTTCTGGTAGAGGCACATTGGAGGCTTTGGCTTTGGATCTTCATCTTTCTCCCTTCTTCTTCCATTGTTACGGGTTTGGGATGTTTTTAAGTTTGATTTCTTGTCTCCTCTTCTCTATGTCTGAGTAGTTTCTTTTTGTTTCTAGGATTGGGCAATGCCCTTTAATACATTGATAATGATTAATTGACGTTGTTTCCCCTTTTATTAATCTTGATTGTTCTTTGATTCAATCCTTATTGCTTTTATTCATGTGAATTTTTTTGGCCACTTATTTGCATCTCATAGGCATTTAGGGACGTACTGAGAGGTGAACCTAAGTGTTGGAATCATAAGAATTGAACTTAAGGTCTAAATCACGAGAGTAGTTTTAGCCTTTCGAGGATTCAATGAATTGCCACAAAGCGTAATGGGTTCAATTTAAATTCAATTATCACGAGAATAGGAATTGGTTTAATTGGGCACGGATCTTGTATATTGAGAAAGAACATTAACTAATTTAGGGTAATTCACCTTCAATTGAATTTCAGATTTAATAAAAGGGTTGTCAATTAGGATTTATCTTGTATCATTGTGGTATCCCAATCTTGGAAGCTTTCTTGAATTTGAAAATCCCTTTCTTGATAATTTTCTATTTTTGTTCTGAATTCTACTTTCTTGATTTTATTTAATTGTTTTGTTACTATGTTCTTCTTTATCAACAATCATATTCCTTTTTGTTTAACTTAATTGAATTAATTAATTAATTGGTATTCATAGACACAGTCCCTGTGGATTCGATCTTTTTATTACTTGACGACGAAACCGTACACTTGCGGATTTCACGCATCAAGTTTTTGGCGCCGTTGCTGGGGATTGTGTTTTCCTTAAATATCAGTTTAATTTTTAATTTAATTATTTTAAACCTTTTTATTTTTACCATATTATTACGTTCTTGTTTTCTCTTTGACTCTCTGCAGGTAATTTCTCTGGTTTATGCAAAGTACTAGACGTTCTGGGACTCTTGTTGAAGCAGATCCAGAAATTGAAAGAACTTTACGTAGAAGGAGAAGACAACAAAGGCAAAGAGTAAGGGAAATATCTGAACCAACATTTGTCATGGCAGCAGGTGAAGATAATAAACCTTTAAAGGAGTATGCAGCCCCTAATGCTCGAGGTTTGCGATCTGGAATTGCTCGGCCAGACATTGAAGCTAGGCACTTCACCATACCTCCTGCCTTACTGTCTATGATAAGGCAGAACCGGTTGGAGGATTGCCGTCAGAGGATCCTAATGATCATGTGGCTATGTTCTTGGAGTTCTGTGAGACCCTCAAGATCGAAGGCGCCTCTGTTGATGCTATTCGTCTCCGCTTGTTTCCTCTATCATTGAGAGATCGAGCTAGAGCTTGGCTGAAGTCTGTTCCTGCTGAGACGATAACTACTTGGGACCAATTAGAGCAAGCCTTTTTAGATAAATTCTTTCCACCTTCCAAGACTGCTCACCTAAGGACCCAAATCACAAGCTTTGTTCAGAAAGATGGCGAGTCATTATCAGAAGCTTGGGATAGATATAAGGCTTTGCTGGAAGCCTGCCCACACCATGGGTTAGAAAAGTGGTTGATCGTTCACACCTTCTATAATGGTTTAGAATATTCTTCGAAGGTGTCTCTTGACTCCGCAGCTGGTGGAGCTTTGATGAATAGAAGGCTCACAGAGGCTTATGAGATAATTGAGAGCGTAGCTTCAAATCATCACCAATGGGTCAATGAAAGAGGGCACAACCCAAGAAAGCTCTCGGGAGGTAAGTTTGAGGTAGATGGTGTTGATTTAATTATGTCAAAGTTTGATTCTTTGAATAAACGTTTTGACATGCTTGAGAAAGCTCATGTAAATGCCATAGGTGCCTCTAACAATTTTTGTGAGACTTGTGGAGCACAGGAACATATTGGTGCTGAATGCCAAGTTGGAATAGGATCCTCACATAGTGCACCGGTGGAGCAAGTGGAATCCTGCCACAATTTCTATGACATTCCACCAAAGGTGCGCAATGATCCATATTCACAGACTTACAATCCCGGTTGGAGGTCTCATCCCAACTTCTCCAATCGGAACAATCAATATCAAGCTGGTCAAGGTAGTGCTCAGCCCTCTTCTGGATTCCCCCAGGTACAAAAGTCTAAACTCGAAACTCTCCTCGAAAATTTTGTAAAGAGTCAAACTAAGCAAAATGAAGAGTTTAGGCACCATGGTCAAGTTGTTAGTGAGGCTATTAAGGATTTGACATCTAAGGTTGATAATTTAGCTATTCATAACAGGATGTTAGAAATTCAAATAGCCCAACAAGCTAGCTCTTCATATAGATCACACGGGAAATTTCCAGGACAGCCTGAATTAAATCCTAATGAACATTGTAAGGCTGTGAGTTTAAGAAGTGGAAAACAACTAGAAGATTCCAAAACAAAGGGAGAAAATGACAAAGATGGGAGGGATAAAGAAAAAGAAACAACTTAGACACAACCCTTAGAAGAAAAAGAGACTAATGAGAAAATGTCTAAGTATGTACCCCCTGAGTCATACTAACCCCCAGTGCCCTTTCCTCAAAGATTGGCCAAGGCCAAGCTAGATAAGCAGTTTGGGAAGTTCCTAGAGGTTCTTAAGAAATTATATATTAATGTACCCTTCACTGAGGCGTTAAAACAAATGCCTACCTATGCTAAGTTTCTTAAGGACATTTTGTCTAATAAGAGAAAGCTAGAGGAGTATGAGACCGTAGCTTTAACTGAGGAGTGTAGTGCCTTAATTCAAAATAAATTACCTCCTAAGTTAAAAGATCCAGGTAGCTTCTCTATTCCCTATTTGATTGGTAACACTAATTTTGACAAAGTTCTGTGTGACTTGGGGGCTAGTGTTAGTCTTATGCCCCATTCTGTGTGTAAGAAGTTAGAAGTGGGTGAGCTGAAACCCACAACTATCTCTCTTCAATTGGCGGATCGGTCAGTCAAGTACCCCGTAGGCATCTTGGAGGATGTTCCCATTAAGGTTGGTAAATTTATATGCCTATGGATTTTGTTGTGCTTGATATGGAAGCTGATGCTACAATGCCGATCATACTTGGGCGCCCATTCCTTGCCACTGGACGGGCGATCATTGATGTCCATGAAGGAAAATTGACTTTGCGATTAAATGATGAGGAAGTAGTTTTTGATGTTTTTAATTCTGAAAAAAATTCTAATTCCTTAAATTCATGTAATCGCATTGATGCTACTAAAGTTGTGGATAGTGTTGTGCTTTCAGGTATACAGGAATCAGTGACTGATGTTATGCCCTGCAAGGAAGAACCTAAGAAGAATAGTGACAAGTGTGACGAGAAGCGTGAATTTAAAATCGGGGATAGAGTTCTTGTTAATAACTCGCTTCTACGTTTCTGTCCTAGTAAGTTATGGTCGAAATGGTCAGGACCATATGAGATTGTTCGAGTTCTATCCTACGGTGTGCTTGAGGTGCAGAAAGAAGGTCATAAGCCTTTCATGATAAATAGTCAGAGAGTGAAACACTTTGAAGGAATGGGGACTGAGCACTACTCCGTTGACATCACCTGAGCACAGAAACCAGACTAAAGTCAAGCTAATGACTTTAAACAAGCGCTTCTTGGGAGGCAACCCATGTTTTCTTATTTTTCTATTTTATTTCATCTTTTTCTTTTAATTTTGCGTGTTAGATTGTTGTTTGATCTTTATCTCATGGATTTTGTTTAGGTTTGACTTTTTTTTTTGAAACTCAAATTAGTAGGAGAGTGAAGTCAGAAGGCTCCACACCCAGCTCATGAAAAATTCCATGGCCATGGATTGAACACCAGAAGTTTTTCCACCACCGCAGTGAGTTCTTTTCTTTTCTTTTATCCCTTCGTTTGTTTTAGATTTTTACATTGGGGAGAATGTAGGTTCTAAGCTTGGGGGGGATATTTTCATATTTTCATTTATTCTCATATTTTCGTATTTTCATTTTAGATAATTGGCATTTTCATTTTCATTAGTTTCATGCATTTTCATGTCTTGTTTTGCATTGTATTTTCATGTTGCATTTTCACATCATCATATCTCTTGGGTTTTTTATTGAACTTGTGCCCCTCTCTTTTGAGGATTTTGAGATGGTATTGATTTGGAACCCAATTGGTTGATTCTTGTAGTTGGCAACAGGCATTGTTTTAATTGATAGTAGAGGTGATCTTTTGATAGTTGATAATTAGCATAATGTTCTCTGAATTTGTGCTTCTCATTGAATTTTTAAACCTCTAAATGTGAGTTTTGAGCCTATATGGGATATATGCACTATATGATTTTTGTTCCCATTCTTTGTGTTGAGTGATATTCTTCATTGATCATGTGCTCTAGAACTTGATTTGAAACCTTTTTGAGGCAAAATTTTTGGTTGCATGCTTAAATGTGATTAAGGCATTTTAGGTATTTTTCTGGCCTTCTGAAATTGTTACACTTTCATCCTCTAGTTGCCCATTTTGAGCCTCTGCATACTTGTTTTCTTGATACTTATCTTGAAACATTGTTGGTTATCATTTAGAATATTAAATGGAGCGAATTGGGCTTGAAAGTTGTTTGAAAGTTGTATTGAGAATTATATGTATTTGAGCTTCCTCTTCCTCTTCCTTAAAAAAAAAAGAGAAAAAAAAGAAAAAGAAAATAAAAGAAAATAAAAGAAAATCATAAGATGAAAGCTTGAAAAAGAGGAGAAAGAGAAGAAGGAAAAGAAAGGAAAAAAAATGTTTGGAATTGTGGAGTTATGTTTTTGAATGAAAACAAAAATGAATTACCTTTGCTCCATTTATGTTCTATTGTATTTCTGGTGCTTATTGAAAATTTGGTTAGCCCTTGTCATACCTTCCTTTCTCTACCTTACCTATCATCATTCCCATGGCCCCATTACAACCCTTGAAAGACCTTTTAATTCTTGCATGTATGCTGATTATTAGTGGAAATTTGGTTTCTTATCAAGCATATGGAAGTGCATTTTCTTTGATGGATTTTGAGCGTATGGTTTTCACCCTTAAATACTCTGAGTGTGGTTAGTGGAGTGAACTTAATTTAATCAGTGAGGATGCATGATTTCTGAGAACTTAGCCTCTAATTGGACTTGATTTTGATTACCTCTCAGATACTTGGTTTGCCTTAGCCTATTGCTTGGATATTGTTTTCTCGGGTTCCTTATTCATTATTGTCTCCTGATTCCACATCTTGGTTTGACATTAATTATTGATTGGGGACAAGCAAAGTTTTAAGATTGGGGGATTTGATGTGTGTGAAATAACATCATGTTTTGTTCTTGTTTTACATGCATTCTTGAGCATTTTAGGCATTTTAGTTTTCCTTTTTAGTTAGTTTTTCCCTTAGTTCGGATAATTGCGGTGTTTTTGGTGTTCCTGTGCAGGATTGGTGCTAAATTGGCCTTGGAATGGATGGAAAGCTTGCATGTTTGAAGCTGGAGCTTAATGGATAGCAATAAAGGTGCAAAAAGGCCATTTCAGAGGGATCCACGGCCTGCCCGTGGATCAAACCACGGTCATGGATCGAGGGGTAACTTAAAGAAGGAAAAAAGGAATTTTAGAGAGTTCCACGGCCTGGCCGTAGAACCATCCACGGCCGTGGAACTCAAAGGACCAGAAATTAGCCTATTGACAGAGACATCCACGGCCTGGCCGTGGAATGATCCACAGCCGTGGATCGCAGCGCGCAGCAGAATTTTAGTTTTTATTTTTATTTCTTTTGGGGCCTTTTAGCCAATTAAAACCCTAAGTTATAAATAGATGTTCTGAAGAGAATTAGGGAGTTCTAGTTTGGTTCTGGTGGAGGCACATTGGAGGCTTTGGCTTTAGATCTTCATCTTTCTCCCTTCTTCTTCCATTGTTACGGGTTTGGGATGTTTTTAAGTTTGATTTCTTGTCTCCTCTTCTCTATGTCTGAGTAGTTTCTTTTTGTTTCTAGGATTGGGCAATGCCCTTTGGTACATTGATAATGATTAATTGACGTTGTTTCCCCTTTTATTAATCTTGATTGTTCTTTGATTCAATCCTTATTACTTTTATTCATGTGAATTTGCTGGCCACTTATTTGCATCTCATAGGCATTTAGGGACGTACTGAGAGGTGAACCTAAGTGTTGGAATCATAAGAATTGAACTTAAGGTCTAAATCACGAGAGTAGTTTTAGCATTTCGAGGATTCAATGAATTGCCACAAAGCGTAATTGGTTCAATTTAAATTCAATTACCACGAGAGTAGGAATTGGTTTAATTGGGCACGGATCTTGTATATTGAGAAAGAACATTAACTAATTTAGGGTATTTCACCTTCAATTGAATTTCAGATTTAATAAAAGGGTTGTCAATTAGGATTTATCTTGTATCATTGTGGTATCCCAATCTTGGAAGCTTTCTTGAATTTGAAAATCCCTTTCTTGATAATTCGTTATTTTTGTTCTGAATTCTATTTTCTTGATTTTATTTAATTGTTTTGTTACTACGTTCTTCTTTATCAACAATCATATTCCTTTTTGTTTAACTTAATTGAATTAATTAATTAATTGGTATTCATAGACACAGTCCCTGTGGATTCAATCTTTTTATTACTTGACGACGAAACCGTACACTTGCGAATTTCACGCATCAATATGTGAAAGGCATATAATAGTCGTAGTTCGAAGAGACTATCAAGTTTGCTAGGGCAGGCGCGCAACTTAAATGAAAGGCCTTTTTGGATTGGAGAAGGCATATGGGAAGACTTATACAGGCATTGGGCTAGTAGCGTGTATAAGGAGAAATGTCAGCAAGCAAAGATGAATCATGCTTCTGACACTGGTGGATGCTTGCACACAGGTGGTTGCATTTTTACCGGCACCCATGTGCAAAAATTGGTAACTATTATTATCAGTTGTTTAGTAATATATTTTATTATTTTGTTATTAACTTATTTTCTCATTATTACAGGCTAAGGCTTGGGGTAGAGAGCCTACAGTTGATGAGACCTTTCGTCACGTACATTTGAGGAAAGAAGACCGTACTACATGGGTTTCTACAAAAGCTAAGGATGTATATGTTAGTATTTCTTAACTTAAAATTTTTTATTTTAATATTAACTCATCTTATAACAATAGTCATAACAATTTTTTTTTATTTCCATCTTTAGGAGGAATTCAAAGCAAAGGAATCTGAACAATCTTCTCAGTGCTCCAATGAAGAAGGGGCATCTGGTACACAACTGACCAGTCGCGAACTTTAGATTCAGACTGTTGGCGGGATAAAGAAGAGGCGTGTTTATGGTCTTGGTTCTCAAGCATCTATCTATGACCATGAAGAATCATCCTCCTCAAGGCCTGGATCGAGTCAAGTTCCTGAACACGTTATTAATCAAGTTAAGTAATAGTTGCAACATTTTTTTATAAATTGGTTTTTAGAATATTGATGGATGTACTCAATCATTCCATTTTTTGTATTTTAGGTTAAATAATTTATTTGTGGAATGATTAATGAATTTGTATTTACATATGTTAATCAGCTGAAGGAGCAGTTGCAACAGGAGATGTTAGATTGGGTTCAGGAGATTCAACAACAAATGGAGTAGCGGAGCCAACAACGTGACCAAGAACATGAGGCGGAGTGGAGAATGCGATTTGAACAATACCAATATCAACAACAACAAATGATTGGTAATATGATGAAATCATATTTATAAGCCGCTGGCACTCAGCCAAGCCAGCAACAACCACCAATAGAAGAAGACAATGAGGATACTGAAGATGATCATGAAGATGACAATGATAATGATCATATGAATTGAAATTGATGTTTGAGGATTCTGATAGTTCTTGCTAAACTTTGTATTTGAAGAAACTTTGTATGGATTATGTTTGTTTTATGGATTGCTTAAATGCATTAATAAGTTGAAATTGATGTTTGAGTGTTGTTTTAAATGCATTGGCAGGTTGAAATTAATGTCTGAGTGTTGCATGTATTGATAATAATATAATTATGAATTTTGAATAATTCTTTTTAATTATTAAAAAATTTCACAAAATTGCGGTGAAAAAATTCACTGCAAAATTCACCACAAAATCAAGTAGTAGGAAGACAATTTCACTGCAAAAACTACTGCAAATTTGCGGTGGATACGCGGACATATCCACTGCAAAATTAGCGGTGAACACATCCACTGCAAATTAGCAGCAAACATATCCATCGCAAAATTAGCGGCGGACATATCCGTCGCAAATTAGTGGCATTTCAGTAACGTTTCTGGCCTATTGCAGGAGCAAATTGCGGCGGATTTGTGGTGACATATTCCACCGCAAATTTGTGGCGGAATTTAAAATCTGCCGCAAACAAATTGCAACGATAGTTTTTGTGGTGATCACGAATCCACCATAAAAAATTAATTTGCGGCAGATTTTATGTGATTTGCGGCATATTTATCCTTCGCAAATCGCGAGTTTTCTTGTAGTGTACTATTTATATCCTCATACAAAGGCTTTGAAATCTGATAAGCACTTAAGCTGACTCAATAAAAAGAAAAACAAAAAAAAAATCAAACTAAAAACTTATCTCAATTTTGGTAGACAAGATCAGCTACCAAAGTCTCTTCTACATTTAGATTCTTTAACTCAAGGTACGACTTCAACCGCTGACCATTTACCTTAAAAATATTACCATCCTTGAGATTCTCTATCTCAACAACACCATGAGGGTAAACAGTCCGTATAACATATGGGCCAGACCACCTGAATCTCACTTTACTTAGAAATAAATGCAAGCGAGAGTACTTTTTGACCAAGTTGAAAAGACTTTCTAAATATGTAACTATCATGCACTTTCTTTATCCTATCCTTATAAGACTTTGCACACTCATAAGCATCATTACGAATTTCTTCCAGTTCATTGAAATGAAGTTTCCTTTGATTATCAGCCTTATTCAACTTAAAATTAAGATACTTAATAACCCAATATACTCTATACTTCAACTCAATAGGGAGATGACAAGTCTTACTTTAAATAAGTCTATATGGAGACATCCTAATAGAAGTCTTAAATGTCGTGTGGTATGCCCATAATGCATCATCTAGATGTAAAAATCAGTCTTTCCTCGAGGGGTTTATAGTTTTCTCCAAAATTCTTTTAGTCTCCCTATTAGAAACCTCAACTTGACCACTAGTTTGTTGGTGATAAGGAGTAGCTCCTTTATGAGTGATGTCATACTTTTTCATTAAATGCTCAAATGACCTATTGCAAAATTGCTTACTTAATGATAGCATGTGGTGTCCCAAAACATGCAAAAATATTTTTTTTCAAAAATTGGATAACCACATTGTGGTCATTACTTCTACATGTTTTTGCCTCAACTCATTTGGAAACATAGTCAACACCAACAAGAATATATAGATAACTAAAAGAGTTAGGGAATGGTCTCATAAAATCAATACCCCAAACATCAAATATATAAATAATCAAAATAGGATTCAAGGATATCATATTTTTCTTACCAATGCTCCCCAACTTTTGGCCTCTTTCACAAGCAAAACAATACGCATTAGAATAACAAAAAATAGAAGGCCAATAAAAACCACATTGAAAAATTTTGGTTGCTATTTTCCTAGAGGTAAAATGCCCACCACATACATGATCATGACAAAAAGATATGATGCTTTGTTGTTCTCATTTAGGAATGTATCTCCTAATAATCTGACCAGGACAGTATTTAAATAAGTATGGATCATCCCAAAAGAAATGCTTTACTTGAGACAAGAACTTCTATCTATCCTGTTTAGACCAATGTGATGACGTTTACAAAGTAAGCAAATAATTTGCAATATCAACATGCCATAGGATTTGCGAAACATGCAATAACTGCTCATAAGGAAAAGATTCTACAATAGGAGAAGTATTACTATCATGTTCAATAACCAATCTAGACAAATGATCAAAAACCACATTCTCAGCACCCTTTTTATCCCTGATTTCGATGTCAAATTCTTGCAAAAATAAAATCCACCTAATAAGTCTAGCTTTTACATTAGCTTTAGCAAATAGATATTTCAATGTAGCATGGCCAAAATATATCACAACTTTTGATCCAACAACATATGATCTAAATTTGTCTAAAACAAACACAATAGCTACAAATTCTTTCTCAATGGTGGAATAATCCAATTGGGCAACATTCAAAGTCTTACTAGCATAACAAACCACATGAAACAACTTATTCACTCTTTGGCCCAAGACAGCACCAATAGTATAATCAAAAGCAACACACATAATCTCAAAAGGCAAGCTCCAATCAGGTAGCTTAATAATCAGAGCAGAAGTCAATTCAAGTTTCAGCTTATTAAAAGATTGCAAATATGTATCATCAAAAACAAATAGAACATCTTTACTAAGAAGGTTGTATAATGGCCTTGCTACCTTGTTGTCTTGATGAATCTCCTGTAGAAACCTGTGTGCCCTAAAAAAGATCTAATTTCTTTTATAGATTTAAGAGGAGGAAGGTTAGAAATCAAGTCAAATTCAGCCTTATCAACCTCAAAATGTCATCTTTAGATATGACATGACCAAGCACAATGTCCCTTTTAACTATGAAATGACATTTTTCCCAATTAAGTACAAGATTCTTTTCTTTACACCTAGCCAAAACCAAAGACAAGTGATGCAAACAATAATCAAAAGTAGATCCAAAAATAGAAAAGTCATTCATGAACACTTCCAAAAATTCACCAACCATGTCAGAAAAATACTAATCATGCATATCTAGAAAGTAGTAGGTGCATTATATAACCCAAAATGCATGCAACAATATGCAAAAATACCAAATGAACATGTAAAAGTAGCTTTCCTTGATCCTCAGGTGTAATAAGAATCTGAATATCCATCTAGAAAACAATAATATACATGACTAGCAAGTCTTTCTAATATTTGATTAATAAAAGGAAGAGAGAAATGATATTTTCTAGTTACAACATTCAATTTCCTATAATCAATACACACTTTTCACCCCGTTTGCACCCTTATTGGAACTAACTCATTGGCCTCTTTCTCAATCATAGTTATTCTAGACTTGTTAGGCACAACCTACACATGACTAACTTATTTACTATTAGAGATATGATAGATAATCCCTACATCTAATAATTTCAACACCTCTTTTCTAATTACTTCCTGCATGATTGGGTTCAATCGCCATTGGGCCTCATGAGTAGCTTTAGCACCCTTCTCTAAATGAATCCTATGCATCACTATTGAAGGACTAATACCCGTAATATATGTAACTAGCCATCCTATAGCTTCTTTATGCTCTTTCAACACGTCCACTAATTGATGTTCTTGGGACTAATCTAAATCAGAAGCTACAATGACAGGTAATATCTCATTAGTGCCTAAAAACACATACTTGAGGGTTCTCGGTAAAGGGCTTTATCTCTAACTGAGGTGGCGCTACAATGGATGGCAAAGGTGGGGATGAAGACAAGGTGATTGACTGGACTATGGGTTACCATTTATCCACATTCATAAAAGGAATAGAATCTAACAACGAATTTGTATCCCCAATGACTGAATCAATATCAAAATCAGCATTAACATGATTCAAGCATATCAATAATAGACAATCTCAACTAGAATGCATAAATGAGTCATGAGCCAAACTATCAATCAAATTTAATTCATGCACCTCATTACCATTATCATCAGGCATCAGTTTACTAATATGAAAAATATTAAGCTCAACAGTCATATTCCCAAATGATAGTTTCATCACACCACTCCTACAATTAATCAATGCATTAGATGTAAAAATGAATGAGCAACCTAAAATAACATGAATTAGGGGACAGGGACCACAAATAGGCTCAATATCAAGCACATCAAAGTCAACAGGAAAGTGAAAATTCTCAATTTTTATCAACACATCCTCAACAATGCCTTTAGGATATTTAATAGATCTACCAGCTAATTAAAGAGTCATTTTAGTTAGTTTCAACTGCCCTAAACCCAACTGCAAGTAAACAGAATAAGGCAACAAATTAACACTTGCACCTAGATCTAGTAAAGCTCTCTCAACATGATGATCCCCAAATTTACAAGTAATAATGGGTGATCTAGGGTCTTTATACTTAACAAGATATTTATTGAAAATCACAGAACTTACCTGCTTTGTCAAAAAGGCCTTCTTAGGAACATTAGACTTGCTCTTCACAGTGAGAATATACTTCAGGAATTTAGCAAATACAGGCACCTGTCTAATAGCATCAAGAAAAGACAGGTTAATTTGCATCTATTTAAAAATCTTCAAAATATCATCAGACTGTATAGTGTTCTTGAGATTTACTAATCTATGAGGAAAAGAGACCCTAAGCACATACTCCTTAACTTCAGGCTCTATAACTTTAGGAGTAGACACATTAAGCTTTGAGGGCACATTATCCTTGTCTGAGTTATTCTTATTTCAAGAACTACTAGCTTCTAACTTCAGATTATCCATCACAGACTCTACAACATGATTATCTATATGTTTCCTATACCTAAGGGTGGTGATAAACTGAACCTGCTCATTTTTTCTGTTAAAGCTAAATGTTTTATGAACTGCATACTGTCCCTTGGGATTAGGAATAGGCTAACTAGGGAACTTTCCTCACTCCATTTCTGCCATCTGATTGGCCAACTGACTCATTTGAACATCCAACTTTACTATAGCATTAGTGTGTACTTGGGTAACATTCTTTATCTCTTGAATGACATTGGTAGTCACTTGGCTGGTATTTCTCATCTCTTACATAAATTGACCAACAATCTCTTCTAGTGATAATTGTTGTCTTGACTGACTGACTCCTTGATTTGGGAAATATGATGGCTATTTGTAACCTTGGTTAGGTTGCTCAAATTGAGTCTGACTCTCCATAGGTTGACCACTTAAGTTACCTGAAAAGTTATTTTGCTTCCAAGAAAAATTAGGGTGATTTTGCCAATTAGGATTATAAGTATTTGAAGAAGTATTAGCAAAAGATCTATGATAAACATAATTTTTATACATTTGTTAACTCTCATATTTAGTCTCTTGGACCTTTTATATGCTTAATTGCTTAGTTTTGGCCACAATTTATAAGTTTAGGCTCAAATTAAGCTTAATTGATTTTTCTAGCATTATTAGGATTTTACAATATTTATGTATTTTAATCATATCTTAAATTTTAGATATCTAATAATTATGAATTTTATCTTGTAGGAAAGCTGAGAGAAAGCTCTACAACTTTGATGAAGAGCTCAAAGTCTAAATTGGATATCTAGCACATCATATTGGGCCACGAAGTCAGAACTTGTGTTCTATCATGTAATTCGAGTAGTGTGCCTAATTGGTCCATAATTCGGGTTGTAGGTGTGATATAGATCTGAAACCGATGGCATTTGAAATCTAAGACATATATCTTCAATTCTTATCAAGGCCACAAATTGAAACTACAATGTTTTGATGACGTTTCACCCCTATGAATTTGGCTGATGTGATCAGAGACCTGTTAAGAGTAAATTAGGCATAACTCACACATCTAAAGCCCAAATCAAGTGACTTCGGTGGCCAAGGAAAGCCAAGAGCAGAGGATTAACTTAACCAAGGAGCAAATTAGGATTCTTAATTTTTAAGTAAGTTATTTTGTTATACAAAGTGGATCTAAGATAGATAGAAACCCTAGCCGTTTTACTTGATTATTCTTCCTAGAGTTTTCTCCATTCTCTTTGGATTTTTATTTTGTTCTCTTCTTTTTCTAAGTTCTTCCCTCCTATTCATGGAACGATAGAGCCTTAAATCAATCAAATGGATTGACATTCTTGATGATTAATCTTGAGATTCTGTTTTAATCGTTTACATTCAATTTTTAATTAAGTTTCTCTTCTTCTTCTTCTCTTTGTTTGATTCTGATTGAATGCTTAATTTGATTGAAATTTTTATATGTTAATTGCGTAATTATCATGTGCTAAGAGAGGATTCCAGAGACTAAACAAGGCATCAAAGGTGTTTGATGAATTGTTTAGCTTGGTTGGATCTTGGTTTTTAAGTTAATTTGAGTTTTGAATGGATGCTTAATTTGTCTAACCTTAATTAATTGAATTCTGGATGCTTATCTAGTAGAAGATCCGTGGATCATTTTATGGTATCTTAATGTGATCTAAGACCAAGGATTTGGTAGTTAATTGAATGGATCTATAGTGATCAAGGATAGATTAAAATCAAGATCGGTTAATTCCCTTGGATTTGTTGTTTTGTAATTCTATTTTTTCCATTTAATTACTCTTTGTTTTTGTGTTTTAATCTTGCAAACCTCTTTTCCCCTGTTTACAAACCTCCTAATTTGATTTCGTGATTATAATTAGAGTGATATGTGGGTTCGACCTGATGTTACATTGTGCTGCAAGTTATTTTAGTAAACTGGTTATAAATTGATTTAAATTTGGTACTCTCGGTAATTATCAATCTCCCAATTGAGTTTCCCTGCTTAACAAAATAATCATTATTAGGTGCATAATAAGAGCACATAGAAGAAGCATATATATTACTCCTACAAAATATACAATTTTCCTGTTGGACACTATTAGCTTGACCAGTTCCTTTATTGAGTGATAGAGATTTAACTTCATGTATAATAGCATCTAGTTTAGCTTTGATATCTGTATCCGTACTCACCTCATATAAACCTCCCTTCTTAGGTTGGGTTGATCTATCCCTACGATTAGCAAAGTCTCACTGTTGAGATTTTTCAGACAAATCCTAAAAAAACTAATAACCTTCTTGTGCATTCAAATTCAAAAATGTGTTACCATTCATAGACTCAACCAAGCCCCTATTAAACTGTGTCAACCCATTATAAAAATACTACACAATGCGTCATTTTTCAAAACCTTGGTGAGAGTACCTCAAAAGCAAATATTTAAACCTCTCCTAGCTTTCAAAGAATTTTTTATGGTCTTCTTCACAAAAATCTAAAATTTCCCTTCTCAAAGAATTTGTTTTAGACATGGGAAAAAATTTAGATAAAAAATTTTGGCTCAACATTTCCCATGACATAATAAAGTTAGAAGGTAAAGAGTTCAACAATGTTTTTGCTTTATCTTTCATTGAAAAAAGAAAGAGACACAAACACACAAATTTTGTAAAAAAAAATTGAAATTAAAATGTTTCATAATTTTCTAAAAAATCCTTGACATGCAAGTATGAGTATTCTCTATCTAAGCCATGAAAAATTGGAACCAGTTTGATAACTTAAGGTTTTATCTTAAAATAGGTAGCGGTAGTAGCAGGTAAAACAATGCATAAGGGTAGATTCACAGATATTGGGCAAAATAATTTCTTAAGTGGTCTAACATTATCTCCTTGCACAGACACATCTATATCTGCTATGGGTTCTATATCAATTCTCATTAATTTATGTGTATGATCACGAATCCAAGTTGTCATGCAATGATCAAATAACAAAAAATAAAATTTAAAAAAAATAGAGCAATTAAATTAAGAAAAAAATAAAAATAAGATAAGGCAAATAGGAAAAAAAAAATTCAACTAGTAGAAGAGAAAAGTTTAACAAATACTTAACTTTTAACTAACTAAGTCCTTGACAATGATGCCAAAAACTTCTTGTGACTTTTTTTAAAAGCCTTTAAATACTCGCAAGTGCACAAGCCGTATCGAAGTATAGTTGAGCAAGTATGATGTCGATTCCACATAGACTTAGAGGTAAATTTTAAGTATTACAAAATTCTTCCTAATCTAGCTGTACAAATTGACAAGTCAAAGATGCAAAAATAGAATAAAATAAATAACTAAAATAAAAAACAAATTAAAAGAAAGCAAGTATGTGGATAATGTAACATCCTAATATTTACTATCCAGATATATCGTCATATAAAAGAATAATCAATATTGACCATGCTACTTCTAACATACAACAACAAACTAAACTCATATCATTCATACACAATGACTAAATATGGAGAGCCACGATAACAAAAGTTATATATATACATCACAGCTTCAAAAGGGCATACTGTTATACATAACTCAAAACAACTAAGCAAATATAAAATATATATAAGTTGACCTCAAAACAGCATCTGTACTATGCTAGTCCTCATACATCTTCTTCTTCCCTTTTGAAGAACTCGCACACGGATTTACATGACAACACAATCGGAGTGAGAAAACATATTTCAGTAGAAGTATTCCAATACCAGTAATTTATTTAATCATACAGATTATTCAACCATAAAGTTAACACTTCAACCACAGAAGTACATAATTGCCCATACAATTGCAATGTATGATTGTGTTATGATTAGTAATCGCTCATACAATTGTCATATTATGCTTAATTATGTCTAATGTGTATGTCTATGTAAGTTCTAGGAATGAATGCAGTTTCAAGATGTCATGAGCCCTCAGACGTATTGAGAATATTACCCACATCAACTACTCTAGGATATGTTATGATATGTTATGATTTATCAGGCATAGTGAAGATATGACTCACCAACACTATCCACTAAAACAAACAGATGATATTACTCACCTCCACTGGTCAAGCAAAGTAAAGAGGATACTACTCACCTCTTTACTCAGCAATGTAATAAGGATATTACTCACCTTATTACACACAACATAGAGAGGATATTACTCACCCCACTATGCTTCAAACAATACAAAGAGGATATTACTCACCTCAACGTGCTTCACAAATAATAAGGAATATATTACTCACCTCACTATTCAGAAAAACACATAAAGAGGATTTTATTCACTTGAATATGAGTCAAATAACACAAAGAGGATATTACACACCTCATTATGTTTCATAAACATCTCATGCAAAACAATCACTAATTACCTTATATAATTAGCATCACAATTGATTTATATGCATCTCAAACTCATTTCACTCACACACTTCATCAAATACTCCTAAAAGAGTCTCACTAATCATTAAGAAGCATAAAAGAAAGCATCACACAAGTGATCCCCTTCAATTTCCCCAAATAAGGGCTCTGCTCTGTTCTGTCCAGCGCTGGACGCTCAGGCGCTCAACTTTTGCGCGCTTAAGCGCGCTACACGCGTCACAAGTTCTTCTTGGGCACTGGGCGCTCGAGCGCCCAACTCTTCAGCGCTTAAGCGCTCCCACACAGAATCAGTTTCTGCATAATTTTGAACAAACGATCATTGTTCCATTAGGAACGAGTGATCTTCCAATCATCTAAAAATCACTTCCAAGTGATTTCTAACCTCAAACAAGGTTCAACTACACATAACAACTCTTAATCCACTTCAATTTCATTTAATTCAACCACTTTGAGAATCAAAAACCAACATCTAACCTAAACCCTCAAAACTGACCAAAGGGAATTAAGGTTTCTAAATGATGAAAAAATTCATCTTAACACATCCATAATTCAGTTTCTAACTCAACCATACTAACCACATCAAGATTCAACTCAAGAATCACAAAATCATTCTCAAACCTCCATTTCTTCATTAAGTCCCTCAAGAACCAAACATGAAAGAAATGAATACAAGTTATCAAACTAAGATTCCCCCTACCTTAAAGGTCAGAAAAGAAGTCTGAAAGTAGTTTATCTCCTCCACTAAACTCTTCATCCTCTTTGCTTGAAGATTGATCTTCGAAAACTCATTTGTTGGATTTCCTTTTGTACTCTCCTGTTGCAATCGTGAGAGATAAGAGATAAATGAGAGAAAAGTCTCATTTTGGTGACTTAAAAAGGCTAAGGCAGAACTAGCTTAGCCGTGTAACCCTTTAGTCACTTAAGTGACTACACAGATAAATCCTGATCTGTTAAGAATACTTGGATTTCACTAAACTAAGATTCCTAACTTCTAACAAACTTAAAATAAATCCTAAGATTCATTAAAAATATTGTTTTACCATTTCCATAATTTTTTATATTTTCTGGGGGTTAATTCGACACTAAAACACACAATCAGTATGTTTAAAAATGTCAAACTAACTCCGATAATTCTCAAACTTTAATCACATCTACTTCCACACATTTTGTGACCTAAAAATAAGTTCTCCACACTTATTTCCATTAACTAAACATTTTAAGTCAAAATCAGGGTTAAAAATAACTATATTTCACATATAGTGCTACAACAAAGCGACTAAACGTGTTCGGACGGTCACAAAAATTTACAGGCATGACAAACTAGTGTTATGCTACCTCCGTAATCATATACAAGTCTATCATGACTATCTAAGGTGTTACATGGATGATGTTTCGACCAGATGTAAGATGACTAAAGTTCAGAATCTACCAAGATTAATTTTAACATTAACTATGTCAAATTATTATACCCAAATAATTTAATTCATAAACATCTAGTGACAAAGCATGTGATCATGAAAAATCTATAATGAAGCACTAAAACTAATAATTAAGTGTATGATAAAATTTATCTAATTAATAATAAATTATTAAATCATCAAATGTATCTCTGATAAGAAATTATAATTAATATCTAATAATTATTACTAATACTCAAATAACACAAATAAATTATAAAATATAAGAAAACTATAATTAAACTCATCTAAAAATTTATTCATATAATTTAATAAAAAATAGAATCAATAAATATTAAATCTTAAAATTAAATAACAACAATTCAATATAATAATATCAAAATAATCAAAATTTCATATTTTTTTCATACATAAAATTTAACAAAACATAATAAAATTAAAATATAATAAATTTATCTTACTAATATTCTCCATTACACGTAACTTCCACTTCACTGTAATTTTTATTCACTGTTGCGCGTCTCTCTCCTGCTGTCTTTTCCTTTGCGGCGCTGTGCCTTCTTCTAATCTGATCTTCGGCAGCTGCCTCTGGCCTTTTTCAATCTGTTCTTTCTCTATTTTTGACTTGTTTATGTGCACTTAAATTAGGTTATTTTTCTTTTGGTAACCGTGGGACCCAGCTCTATTTTCCTACCAAATCATTCACTTGGGCTTTACTTTCACTTGGGCTTTGCTTTGTTTCTGCACCCTCTTTTATTCTTCCCACCGTCTAGCCTTACTGCAGAATACAAGAGTAAGGGGAGCTCACACGTACTTTTAGCTTGACTTTTATTTTTTAGAATTACTTTCTCACCACGTTGGGTCCATCTATCTTGTGTTCTGTGACACCACATAGTAGCACAATTGATTTATTTTCTCTTCCTTCTAATACACTTTATTACAAGCCACCTTGAAATCAAATGCAATAGAAAAATAATAGCAACTAGAGCCACACGCACAATAGGCTGCTTTACACATGTTCATACATTCAATTTTGAAATTTATCGCAATAATTAGATAAATGATTATTTTAAATAAATAAATCAATAATATCACAAAATCATTAAAATCAAATATAATGAGATATAATAATACTTATTTTTTAAAATAAAATATATAAAAATTAAACTATTATTACTTGGCTTGTAGGTAATTCCAAAATCAGAGAGTTCTATAAACCAAGCGATTATTCTCCTTCTCAGATCCAGCTTGTAGATAATTTGCCTAATTGGATGGTTTGTCCTCACTACTATTGGGTGATATTAGAAGTATTGTCTTAGCCTCATTGCAGTGATTAATAGTGCTAGAGCCAGCTTCTCAACCTTTTGATAACGGATTTCAGGGCCTCGCTAGACTTTGCTGACGAAGTAGACTAGCCTCTGACCCTCATCTATCTCTCTTATCAGAACTGAGCTAATTGCCTCATTGTTGACAGAAAGGTAGGTGGCGTGGACAACATCCTCTTCAACTCTTGGAATACAATTTCATATTCCGAGATCCACTCAAAGTTCTTTCCCTCATGTAAAGTTTGGAAAAAAGGAAGAGATTTTTAGCAGCCTTAGCTAAGAAACGTGTGAGGGTAGCTATTCGGCCTGTCAGCTACTGCACCTTTTTGATTGATTGGGGATTGCGCATGTTGAGCATGACTTGACATTTCTCTGGGTTGGTCTCGATACCTCGGTTTGTCAGCAGAAACCCTAAAAATTTGCCAGCTTGTACCCCAAAGGTGCATTTCTCTAGATTCAGTCGCATGTTGTACTTCCAAACCTCAGCAAATACTTCCTCTAAGTCTTTGATGTGGTCACTGGTATCTGCCGTCTTGACTATTATATCATCAATGTACACTTCTAGCATTTTTTCAATTTTGTCCCTCAAAGACCTTGTTCATCATAAGCTGGTAAGTTGCTCTTGTGTTTTTTAGCCCAAACAATATGACCTGGTAGCAATAACTCCTCATCTCGGTCATGAAGGCAGTCTTGTCTTCATCTTCTGGGTTCATGGGAATCTGGTTGTATCCGGAATAGGCATCCATGAAGGAGAGTAGCCTAAAACTGAAGCGTTGTCCACCAGGTTGTCAATGTTAGGAAGTGGGAAGGGGTCTTTTGGACACACCTTGTTGAGATTAGTGTAATCAACACACATATGTCCCTTCCCATTAGCCTTCTTGACTAAGACCATGTTGGAAAGCCATGTGGAGTAGGAGACTTCTCTGATGAACCCGACGTCTAGGAGCTCCTTCACTTGTTTCTAGATCATTTCTTGCTTCTCCAGTCCTACCTTCCTTTTATGTTGAGCCACCAATTTTGCATCCTTCATAGTAGAAAGTCAGTGGTAGATGAAGTCTGGGTTTAGGCGTAGCATGTCTGCTGAAGTCTAGGCAAACAGATCCTTGTTTTTCTACAGAACCTTGGATAACCAGGCTTTTTCCTCTTGACTGAGTTGCCCCCCAATCTTGGTTGCTTGGTCTGGCTTGGCACCAAGTTGAAGGGGCCGGAGCTCTCCCTTAGATTGAGGATGTGTATCACAGATCTCTTCGCGCATGTCAAATTCGGCCAAGAGGATGTTGATAGAATCCATAGTGTCTAGAGTCGAATCACTACGTCGGTCTGCGATTTGGGTTCTTTTAGCGATTTTTAGGCTTTTGTTGTAGCACTTCCATGTTGTGACTTGATCTCCTTTGACTGTCACAACTCTGTCCTGGTGGTCCAAAAACTTCATGGCCATGTGGGGTGTGGAAATCAAGGCCCCAAAAGCGTTAAGTGAATGTCGGCCCAAAATGACATTGTAGGCAGAAAGGCAGTCGACCACCAAGAATCTAACCTTGATAGTTTTAAAGAGGGGGTCTTCCCCCAAAGTATGGTGTGTCTCAATATACCCAACTAGGGTGATCTTGTCCCCTGTGAACCCGATCAACTCGCTGGTATACGAGATGAGCTCTTCCTTTGATAACCCTATCTTGTTGAATAAGTCTAGGAACATTATGTCAACTGAGCTTCCTTGATCCACGAACATTCTACGAACTTGATTACGCTCAAAGAATAACGTGATAATTGTAGCACAACTTTGGTGTATTGATTCCACATAGAGAAAACTTAAAAGAATAACTAAAGAAATAAAGAAACTAAAAAAAAGTATTAAATGATTAATAGTAAATAAAGATTAATTTGTATGAAAAATTAAGTAAAGCAAATTTGGTTTTTACTAGATGTAAGATGACTAAGATTCAAAATTCACTAAAATTAATTTTAACATTAAGTATGTCAAATTATTATACTCAAATAATTTAATTCGTGAACATTTAGTGATAAACATGTGATCACGGAAGATTTATTAATAAAACACCAAAAATAATAATCAAGTGTATGATAAAATCTCTTTAATTAATAGTAAATTATTAAATTATCAAATATATCCCTAATAAGAAACGACAATTAATATCCAATAATTATCACTAACATTTAGATAATACAAATAAATTATAAAATATGATAAAAATATAACTGAATTCATCTTAAAATTTAATCATATAATCTAATAAAAAGTAAAATTAATAAACATTAAATATTAAAATTGAATAAAAATAATTTAATATAATAATATTAAAATAATCAAAATTTTATTATCCTCTTAGTACAAAAAATTTAACAAGATATAATATAATTAGAACATAACAATATTATCTCAGTAAAATTCTTGATTGTATAAAACTTTAATCACCTCACGTCCTTTTCCTACTTTTTTTTGAGCAGTGCAATGTTCTCAAGTGGCGTGCTCACGTGCTGCGCTCCACACTACCTTTCCTCCTTTCTCCTGTCTCGAATGGTGTCCTGCATTATCCAATCCATTTTCCTTGCTTCTCTCTCCTATGAAGCGCAAAATGTTTTTTGAGAAGCGTGCTCTTCTATTTATAGGCTGCTTAGTATTAGCTTTTTTTTTTTATTTACACAGCCTCTTTTCTTATTTAGGCTTCACTCAAATTTTGCTCTCAAATTTCATCAAAATCTTCCTTTGAATTTGACTGGACTTTAACTTGTTCTTTGTAAACTCTGAAATTAAACATAGAAAATCTACTTAAGAGTATTTCAAAATAAATAGAAATTTAATTTAAAAATATACATTAATTTTAATAATTTCTATTCATAATTTAGTATTTTAGTCCAATAATAAAAATTTAGAGAGTATTTTTGTACACTCATCACACATAACTTACTTATTGCTAGTCTCTAACAATTTTTATGCAAAAGAGATGAAATAAACTAATAAAATGATAAAATAGTCCATCAATTCATATTTTTCAGATTCATATATCAAAACAATCTTAGGAATTCAATAATCATATCACATGCAATCTTCTTGTAGCAATCCACAAAGTGTGTGTTCCAAACTATATCTATCTAACAAGAAGCCCTGACACATATAACATCAAGAACATCTCAAGCAAAAGATTCAATTCGATAACTCATGAATATAAAAGTGTTTTGTATGGGGATTCTCTCTATGGAGTTGACAATGGGTGTATACACACTCTAATGAGAAATTAGGCAATTATGTACAAGCAACAAGTAAAGATTGATCTTATGATAGAAACACTACACTACTAGAAATTTCTGATTTAGAGACGAAATTTAGAGACGGAAAAATTTTCATCTTTAATAGAGACGAAAAAAGAGACGGATTTGATGAATTAGAGAGGAAAAATAAAATTTAAAATTTAAATACGAAATTTAGAGATAAAAATGATCCGTTTTAGAATTTTTCGTCTCTAATTTCATCTCTATTTGATCAATTTAAAGTAAAATATACTTAGAGACGAATTTAGAGACATAATTTATTCATCTCATATTTTTTTCGTCTCTAATTTCGTCTCTATTTGGTCAATGTAATATTTTAAAATTCAAATATGTGTAGAGATAGAATTTAGAGACAAAAAAATTTCATCTCTAAATTTTTTTATCTCTAATTCTGTCTCTATTTAATCAAATAAGTGTTTTAAAAAAAGTCAAAATATATTAGAGACGTATATGTTCCATCTCTAAATTATATATAATATTTAATTAATAATTTTTTTTAAAGATAGAGACGGAATGTTGTTTCCGTCTCTAATATTTCTCCTCTTCCTCATGTCCCAGTTCTTTAATCATCTCCCACTCTTTTTCCCATCCTTTTCTCTCTCTTCCCATTCTTTTCCCATCGTTCAGGACAGTCGCGTCTCGTCATCGGGCTCGTCACCTTCCAGTCGTCGAGCTCCTTTGTCTCCACCACCACAACCATCGCACCACCGAGCTCAGCCCTGCAACCTGTGACCTAGTAGATCCACCACTAACTAGACCCCACGATCACCATTGGGTTGCAACCACCGAGCTAGGCCCTGTAACCTACGACCCATAGATCCACCACGAACCAGACCCCATGACCATCGTTGGTCACCCCACAACCACCGAGCTCAGCCTTGCAACCCGCGACCCAGTAGATCCACCGCCTGCACTCAAATATCGTCACCACCGCGCTGTTGCCGCTCTGACTGCACCTAGCTTTTGGTTTCTCCTCATCACTCCTTCGCTGGCTTTGCCTTCGCTAAGGTTCACCTTCTTTGAAACTCACTTTCCTCATTTGTTCAGTTCCCAAATTTTACACTTGAAAACAACAACTTCTTTTGCTATTTTTATGGTTTTTAGTATAACTTCTCCTGTTGAGTATTTTGCCCTTCTCGGGATTTTTTTAGGGGTTTTATTTTGTTATTTATTTATTTAATTTATTTTAACTGTGAAATGTTTGATATTGGGGGAGTTCAGCTATGAATATAAATTGATTAATATCTTTTGTTGAGTAATTGGTGTAAATGTTAATAGTACAAAAATAATGACAATTGGAAGAGCTTTGCTTGATTAAATGAAGAAGCAGAGTTAAATCAAACACTTTGTAAGAGAGTTCAATCTATAAGGGACCAGTATTGTTCAATGCTAGAAAACTGTGATAAAAGTGTGTTAGTATTGTTATTGTCTATACACTTTAAAGATTATTGTGGACACACTATAAAAAATGCGCTAAATTGTTAGGGTTTTTTTACAGGGGTTATTAAATGCCACAAATTAACACAAATTGTGGGAGTTTTGTTAATAGTGGGTAATTGTATTACATTGATTCTAGAATGGCTTGACTGGCTGTACCCTTTCTATTGATAATTGTTTTGATAAATACCCTTCCCTGACGCATACAATCTATTTGAGAAAAGGCTTGAATGACTGTATTGTTCTTTGGTGCCTTTGGCTGCAACAAAATGTTTGGGTCTTTAAGGGAAAATCTTTGTCAATAGACTTGCATTGGGATAAGATTGATTTTAAGCACGTTTCTTACAAAGATTCCATTAACATGCATGAAGAGGAACTGGATAGTTCCTTTGTTTTCATGCATTTGTTTGAATTTAAGCTTATTCTTTATAATTTTATGTAAGGAGAATATCTTATTCTCCTTTTCCTTTTCCTTGTACACATTTCCTCTTCCTATTAGTAACCTCTACCCTTAAGGAGCATGATCAACCAGAACTTTTATTATTTCTTTTTCTGCTGCCAGAATTTCTATCTGGCCTTTGCATGAAGGTGCCAATTTAGTGATCTAATTATATATATTTAGTTCTTTAATATGATAGAAGTGTCATAAGATGTCACATTGATTTATATATTACATCAAGTCATGAATACAAACAATGTCATTTTCAATCGAAAACTCTACCATGTGAAATCAACTTTGGTCTATGGGCATGTGATTTTAATGGTATATATATATCATGATAATTTTTTAAGACTAATGTATGACAATAAATTATTGTGATAGGCAATATATATAATCTACTTAGAGACAGATGGATTCAAGAAGAGGATAACAACATGCAGCTAAGTCGTTGAATTATGCATTTGCATTTAAGATATTGTTGTTCATTATTGAGCAAACTAGTGACAATAAACGTATGGGGCTGGATTCTGATTCTTTCATATTTTGGGTTTTGAAATGCACCACCGTTTACCCTCTTTGTCATTATTCATTGCAAATTTGCATTAGTTGAACTCAATTAGCTTTCTGCCTGAAGATTACATACTATCAATATCTTTGCTGCCACACCTCTCATCTATCTCTTGCACCTCTCTCCACCATTATTCTCTAGTTTTGGAGCTGCACACAGTGCCCATAAATGATTTCTCTTCTTCATTCAATACAAATTATCAGATTTGATAATACTCTTTGTGGATTTTTAACTCTGCTTCATTGAAGCTTAATTTACTTTATATGAAACTTGAAAGTAGTTTTTGTTTGTTTTGATGCTTCAATTTAGTATTAATCACTCCAAGTGAATTAATGTTTAATGTTTTATCCAATATCAGTGTGTATGTATCTTAAAGTAGAAATCTTGATAGTCCAATTTTGTGTCCTATTTTCTTGACATTTTCTTGACAACTTCACTTAAAGTTTTTTCTCCTTATTCTTGCAGCAACATTAGTCAAAGCCTAGATCTTCCTTAATCCACTGGAGATAAAGGTAGTATATTTTTTTTTCACTCTTTTGATATCACAAGTAGACAAACTATGCTTCAACTGGTTTCATTGCTTCCCTAGTTCTATTTTCTATATCAATGTCTATATAGGGGTAGGGTAAGAATTTATTGACACATATATAAAAGTAGAATAGTTTTATACCATATAATAACTTCTCATAGATGTACTTCTCACAAAATCTTCTTTATTATCATGCTGCATCTTGGGTTTTAATATAAGTAGAACATGATAGTACACTGTGATAAGTTTCCTATACTTCTGCTATATATGATTTGGAAGTTTTGAGCTACATATTGATCAGTATCAGTATGTGAAGCAATAATTTGGTTTTCCTTGCTAATTTCATCATTCTTTTATGTTTGAGAAAGTTTGTTGGCTATTGAATGCTTTAGGAAAGTTTGTTGGCTTAACATTTCACAGAAATTAAAATATGCTATAACAAGAATAGGATTTTTTTTCTCTTGGTAAGAAAATCTAAAACAACATAAATAAGTTGATTATGATGACTCCTGTGAAATATGGCCATTGGATCGGGATATTGACTCATCACTTGGGTTACTTAGGGACGGTTTGTAATGATAACCATGGGTTATATATGTGTGTTCTTGGTGTTTATGCTAAATTTTGACCATGTTTCCTGTTTCAACTCAGATTCATGGGGAAGAGAAAGCAAGAGTTTCTCGTGTGGTTTTATTGACTTGTTGCTAGCAAGAAGGCCCTCGAGAGTGCTGCCCTTGGTGGCTATAGGATTTCAAAGGTAGGTTTTTGACTTAACTTTTCCTATAGATAGAAATTGCTATGATTGGAAGAATTTTGGTCTCAATAGTTTTACATTTTGGATCATTTGGTCCTATATGTGTTGCTTGATATAATGATGATAGTAAAGGCTTCGAGTTTGAGCTGTAAACTCTTAAGTGGTACATGTATTATTAAGATTAAATTGCTATGTTGCGTCTAGATGATAATCACATATTTTATTTATTAAGAAACCCTTATGATTAGTCATTCACACTCTCCATATTCTTAATTGATCGAGTTTGGTATGATTTTGTGAGTCTAAGCTCAAATTGGTCCTAATTGAATATTTTCAGCATTATTGAGATTTTACACTGTTTCTGTATTTTGGCCATAACTTGAGTTCCTGATATCTGACAATTATGAATTTTATCTTGTAGGAAATCTAAGAGAGAGCTCTACAACTTTGATGAAGAGCTCGAAGTCTTAAACAGATGTCTAAGGGACCTAAGTGTACATGAAAGTCAGAATACGAGTTCTGTCACTAGAATCCGAATGGTGTGCACTCATAAAATCATATATCAAGTTTTAATAATGGAGATGGGCTGAAATTTGGATAGCTGATAGTCAAGACCCAAATAAACAACTTTCATGAAGAACACATTTTGAAATAATGAAGTCTAGTGGGTCAGTTTGAGCTTGCAAGTTGAAACAGAGGTGCTGAAGTTGGGTTTGAGCAACCGCGGTATTTGGGTCATATCTTGGGCTGTAGGAAGCCAAATTGGACGATCCAGATATGCATGTTATAGCCAAGACAAAGACCTAAAACTTTCATGAAGAATACTTTTCATGAATCCGAAGCATTATCGGTCGTTTTTGGCTTCCAAGTCAGACCAAGGAATTTTCGCACTCACCAACCCTCTCAACTACCCCATTCACCAACCCACTCCCCTTTGTCATTTTGCTACCCCAGACTTCTATAAAAGGGCACCATCGGTTATCATGGAGGACACAACTTGAACTCTTCTTCATTTCTTTCATAGTTTCTTCTTGTTTCTTCTTGTTTCTTCTCAATTTTTTTTGTGATTTCCTTTTAGCTATGTGTAACTAAACCTCCTTTGGTTAAGAGGGTGATGAAACTGCTAGTATTGATGTTGTAAACCTTGCATATTTGATTATTTCAACACAGTTATGTTTTTATTCATATATTTCTGAATCTATTGTTGGTATGAAGGTTTTTATACTTGTTTCCACTTTCTATGAGATAGAGTTGGGTTTATTATGCACGGTTGTGGTAATAGATCTAATGAGATGTATGATGTTCATGTGGGTATAATTATCTTTGTGCTATTTGCCACTTATAAAAGTGGTAGATTTGGGTTTATTATGCACGGTTGTGGTAATAGATCTAGAGAAATATATGTTCTAAGTAATTTAATCCCGGTGTGTGATTAGATCTTAGTGTAATTGGTTTTCTAAATCTTAATGCAATTGTTGGATAATTGTAAGAAGCGGTTGCTTTATGATTAACCAAGATTAGAAGTTGATTTGAGCGGTTGCTAAATTGGCCAACACGTAAGGAAAACAGAGGTTTACTCTCACAATTGCATAAAAACATAATTGAGCATGTTGGAATAAAATAATATGTAGATTTACATCATCATATAAATCTAGTGGTGGATTCAATCTCTTAACCAATTTTCTTTATATTGTTGTTTTCGCTTTATTTATTGTTATTGTCTTGTTGAAACTGTTCATTATTCATCAAAACTCCAAAACCCCCTTTTTACTTGTTTATTGTTAATTAGAGTTTAAATTGGAAATTACTTGATAGTGTTAATTGACTTGGTTCTCTGTGGATCGACTTTACTAACTACAACTAGTTGTAAGGTTTTTTTTTTATTTTCTCGGTGAGCCTAACAACTGATTTTTAATCACTACATCCACACGCATCAGAATTTTGGCGCCGTTGCCGGGGAGCCAATTTTTCAATTACACTATTAATTTATTTCCTATTTTTACTCTGTTTTTATTTTTGTTTTTATTTTTAGTTTTGAATTTTTTTTTTCTGAGTATTTTGTAGGTGTTGATGTCTATTGAAGGGGTAGACGCAGGATTGCTAAATTTGAGGAACTATATTGATCAACTCACTTCACATCCTCAATTTCCCTTCCATCCGGATAATTTCCACTTCACACCTGCTGACGTTGAAGCTGCCCGTCACATAGATCTTTCCAGTTCTGCGGCATCTGAGATATCTGAGCCACCTGAAGAAGCAGTGATGGCAGAAAATACACTAAGGATGTTGGGTGCTCCGAACTTAGACCAACAACCTCTGTGCATAGAAATTCCTGAGAATGAGGAAGCATTTGAGTTGAAATCTGGTCTCATTCATCTTTTGCCATCTTTTAATGGACTAGCCGGAGAAGATCCTAACAAACATCTGAAGGAAATCCATGTTGTGTGTTCTAGTATGAAGCCTGCAGGAATTTCAGTGGAGCAAGTCAAGCTGAGAGCTTTTCCGTTTTCCCTAAAGGATTCTGCAAAGGAGTGGTTGTACTACTTGCCACCCGGATCAATTCAGACATGGCAGAACATGGCTCGGGCTTTCCTAGACAGATATTTCCCTGCATCAAAGGCCGCCACCATCAGAAAAGAAATTTGCGGCATCCAACAAAGACATGGGGAATCACTTCATGAGTATTGGGAGAGATTCAAGAGATTGTGTGCTAGTTGCCCTCAAGCATCAAATCAGTGAACAACTTCTGATACAGTACTTTTATGAAGGTTTGCTAGTGATGGACCGCAACATGATTGATGCTGCTAGTGGAGGAGCATTAGTTGATAAAACTCCTCAAGAAGCTAGAAACTTGATCTCAAGAATGGCTGCCAATACTCAACAATTCTACTCTAGAAATGACTCTGGAGTAAGAGCAGTGAAAGAAGTAGAGACAACAAATCTACAGCAGCAAATGACTCAATTGACTGCTATGGTTCAGCGGTTAATGGATTCAGGTAAAGCACCAGTTCATGCTTGTGGGATCTGTTGTTCATCTGGACATCTCACTGATACGTGTCCCACTCTCCAAGAGGACACAAATGAGGAGGTAAGAGCAGTAGGGGGATATCTGGCCTTTCAAAAAATTACAACCCCTACTCAAACACATATAATCCAGGTTGGAGGGATCATCCTAATTTTAGCTATGCAAAGCAACCTCAAAATCAACCTCCAACTTATGGACCTCCAGATTCCAACAAAGGCAAGCACATTTCCCTCGAGACAAAGTGAAGAGTTCAAACTCCTAAGCAACCTGAGCCTTCACTAGAGGAGCTAGTGAAGCAAATGGCTACTAATAATTCGCAGTTCCAACAAGAAACAAGGACTGCAATCAATAACTTGCAGAATCAGATAGGGCAGCTGTCCACGGAATTCAACAAGTTTCAAAGCCAAGCTTCAGGAAAACTACCCTCACAAATGTAAGTCAATCCGAGGAAAATGCTAGTGCTGTCACGTTGAGAAGCGGAAAGACGATGGATGAGCCTACATCTCCTCCACCAATCACTCAAGAGACAGATGAACCACCCAAAGAAGCAAATGATAAGGGGCAAACTTCCAAAGCCCCTAAGGTAAGTATTTCTGAACCCCTTCCTAAATATGTTACTAAAGCTCCTTTTCCTAGTAGATTGGTTAAAACCAAGAAAGAAGAAGCAGAAAAAGAAATACTTGAGACTTTTAGGAAGGTAGAGGTTAATATCCCTTTGTTAGATGCCATTAAGCAGGTACCTAGATATGCAAAATTTCTGAAAGAATTATGCACTAACAAGAGGAAGTTAAAAGGAAATGAAAAGGTCCAAGTGGGAGAAAATGTTTCAAATTGTAATTAAAAAGAAACTCCCAACCAAATGTAAGGACCCTGCACATTCACCATTCCATGCACTATAGGTAACACAAGGTTTGAAAGGGCAATGCTTGATTTAGGTGCATCTATAAATGTCATGCCATATTCTATTTATGCATCTTTATACTTGGGTCCTTTGGAACCTATCGGTGTCGTTATTCAATTGGTGATAGATCTAATACATACCCTAAGGGTGTGGTTGAAGATGTTTTGGTGCGGTGAATGAATTAGTGTTTCCTGAGACTTCTATGTTTTGGACATGGAAGAGGATGAGTCTCCCAAATCTGCTCCTATCTTGTTAGGGAGACCATTTTTGAAGACTCTAAGCTGACAAAAATTGATGTGCACTCAGGGAACTCTAACAATGGAATTTGATGGGGAATTAATTAGATTCAATATTTTTGAAGCTATGAGATACCCAAGTGATGTGCACTCTGCTTGTTTAATTGATTCTTTTGATCCTTTTGATTCTTTAATTTCTGCAGCTTTTGATACTAACCATTTTGATGCTCTTGATACAATTCTAACTCATAGCTTAGATGTACAGGAGGAAAAGAAGAAGAGTGAAGAAGAGCCATGGAGTGAAGACATTGATGAAATTGTTGCTTTGCCTTAAAAGAGCTCTCTTCCACTCCAGAAGAGCATGAGGTAACTTTTGTTGATTTACCTGTTACTACTGATATACCTCAACCTTCTGTTGTGCAGGCACCTGAATTGGAACTTAAAGCACTGCCTGATCATCTTAAATACATCTTCTTGGGAGAGAAGGACACCCTTCCAAAGAATAATTGCAAAGTCACTCACCCAAGAACAAGAAGAGAACCGTAGTGTTTTGCGGAATATAAGACACCATTGGTTGGTCAATAGGCGATATCAAGGGTATTAGTCCCTCCATTTGTATGCACAGGATATTAATGGAGGAGGATACTAAACTCATGTGAGAGACCCTCGGAGGTTGAATCCTCCCATGATGGAAGTTGTGAAAAAGGAGATACTAAAGCTCCTAAGTGTGGGGGTGATCTACCCCATTTCTGATAGCAAGTGGGTAAGCCCAGTCTAGGTAGTACCAAAGAAATCTGGAATTACTGTGGTAAGAAATGCTGAAAATGAGCTTATTCCCACAAGGTTACAGACAGGGTGGCGTGTTTGTATTGATTACAGGAAGTTGAATGCCGCCACGAGAAAAGACCACTTTCCTTTACCTTTCATTGATCAAATGTTAGAAAGATTAGTGGTCATTCTCATTATTGTTTTCTCTGGATGATTTTTCGTGTTACAATCGAGATTGCCATAGCTCCGTAAGACCAAGACAAGACTACATTCACTTGTCCATTTGGTACCTTTGCATATAGGCGAATGCCTTTTGGACTCGCAATGCACCAGGAACTTTCCAAAGATGCATGATGAGTTTATTTTCTCGATTACATTGAAAACATCATTGAGGTTTTTATGGATGACTTTAGTGTCTTTGGAAATGATTTTGAAAATTGCCTGGAACATTTAACATTGGTTCTTAAAAGATGCATTGACACTAACCTGGTATTGAATTGGGAAAAATGTCATTTCATGGTGAATGAAGGTATTGTGTTAGGTCATGTAATTTCGCTAGGGGAATTGAAGTAGATAAAGCTAAGGTAGAACTCATGCATTCTTTGCCACCACCCACTAGTGTGCGGGAAATTCGTTCTTTTATTGGTCATGCAGTTTCTACCGGAGATTCATTAAAGACTTTTCTAAAGTCTCATTGCCCCTTTGTAGACTTCTTCAAAAGATGTTAATTTTAACTTCGATGAGAAATGTATGGAAGCTTTCAATAAACTCAAGAAGTTGTTAATCTGCTATTGCGCTATCATCGCCACCCAACCGGGAGTTACCTTTTGAACTAATGTGTGATGCCGGTGACTTTGCAAAGTAGAGTCTGTCTTGGGACAACGAGTTGATAGAGTTCCTTATGCCATTTACTATGCATCAAGGACTCTAAATGATGCTCAACTTAATTACTCAACCACGAAAAGGAACTTCTAGTTTGTTGTATTTGCTTTAGAAAAATTTAGATCATATCTAATTGGTTCTAAAGTGATTGTGTTTTCAGATCATGCAGCCTTGAAGTATCTTCTAACAAAGAAAGAAGCAAAGCCTAGATTACTCCGATGGATTTTATTGCTCCAAGAATTTGACTTGGAGATTAAAGACAAGAAAGGGAGCGAAAACTTGGTGGCCGATCACTTGAGTAGATTGGTAACTGAAGAGGAAGAAATGCCTATCATGGAGACTTTTCCGGATGAATATTTGATGGTTGTCAACACCATAATCCCTTGGTATGCTGACATTGTTAACTACCTGGTTACTAAGGACTTTCCAGGGGTTTGAACAAGGCCCAAAGAGATAAATTAAGGAGTGATCAAATACTATATCCGGGATGAGCCGTACTTATGGAAGCATTGTGCGAGATCAAGTCATTAGAAGGTGCATTCCCGATTCTCGAGACACACTCCATCCTCTCCTTTTGCCACACCTATGCATGTGGAGGACACTTTGGCGATAAAAGGACAGACCAACAAAGTGCTTGACAAGTGGTTTCTATTGGCCTTCAATTTTCAAAGACGCTTACAACTTCGTAAGTCTTGTGGACCGATGTCGAGAACAGTAATATTGGTCCTCGTAATCAAATGCCTCGGACTCCGATCATTTTTGTGGAACTCTTTGATGTGTGGGGTATTGATTTCATGGGGCCATTCCTCCTTCATTTGGTTTTACATACATTCTTTTATCTGTTGATTATGTGTCTAAATGGGTGGAAGCAAAAGCCACCCGATCTGATGATTCTAAAACTGTTGCAGATTTTGTTAGAACACATATTTTCTCCAGGTTCGGGACCCCAAGGGCTATCATCAGTGACCAAGGGACTCATTTTTGCAACAGAACCTTTGATGCTCTATTGAAAAGATATGGAGTTATGCACGAATCTCCACTCCTTACCATCCACAGACAAATGGGCAAACTGAAGTGTCCAACCGGGAGATTAAGTCAATCCTTGAAAAGACAAGAATCCATCAAGAAAGGATTGGAGCACTCGACTTGACGACGCTTTATGGGCTTATAGGACTGCCTATAAGACTCCCATTGGCATGTCACCATTTCGGTTGGTGTATGGAAAGCCCTGTCATTTGCCCGTTGAGTTGCAACATCGCTTCTTCTTGGGCCATTAAACAAGTAAATATGGAATTGGAAGGAGCCGAAAGCAAAGGAAGTTCCGATTACAGAACTGGAAGAATTAAGAAATGAGGCCTTCGAGAATGCCCCGATTTATAAGACTAAAGCTAAGGCATTCCATGACCAATTGATTTCCGTAAAGAAATTTCACAGAGGGCAAAAAGTTTTACTTTTTCAATCAAGACTCAAATTGTTTCCGTGTAAACTCGCGTTCTAAGTGGATTGGGCCATTTGTGGTAACTAATGTTTTTCCTTTTGGTGCGATTGAGATCGGGAGTGAAATTTCGGACAAAACATTTAAGGTCAATGGTCATCGTCTCAAACCTTATTATGAACTTCCGTAGAATGCGTAAGTGGAGGTGATGAACCTTCTCCATCCGCATTATGAATAAAAAAAAAGAAAAAGAAAAAAAAAAAAAAAAAAAAAAAAAAAAAAAAAAACATTTTGTGTGCTACGACAATGAGGTAGGTAGTGCCATTAAATTTTGTCAATCGAAGCATGTGGAGGTCATTTTTCTTCAACGACAACAACTGCGAAAATCTTGCAAGATGGATTTTATTGGCCTACTTTATTCAAGGTCTACTACACCTTTTGCAAAAGTCATGAAATTGGTCAAAAAGGTTCTGTTTTGAGATTATCATCCGCACCTACTCCTTAGAAAATTGAGATCAAGGAGGCGCAGCTTCTTTGGTTATCAAACACGTGGGGCCGTAGATAATGGGATCCTAGGAATGGTAATGCGCTTACGCTTAATGGACAAAGACTCAACCATTCCTGGAAAACCAAGTTCTTAAGTTCTTTTGTGTTCTTAGCTTGTTAAGTGGCGGATACGGTGACTCGTGACTCTCAAGTCGGTTTATTTTCGGTTTCCCAAAATAATCCGAACTCTTCTTCTCCTTCAAAATGGATGTCATTCTTTCAAACCCGAGCAAATATTTTCCTTCTCTTCCTCAAAATGCTTTGAGAACAATCTACAAAGTTCGAGTTGAAAGATTGAGGTCATTAATGCACAAAGGTATGCCGAAGATATACGCTGGATAATTGAAGCAAAGGTCCGATTAGCAGTGAGTCCTCAATTTCATTTAACTCATATATGCCTGGTTTTGGAAGAAGTTCATATTCTAAAAGAAGAAGAGCAAAAAGGTTACAAGTTTGTCACAAATGTGGACGATGGAACTGTAACAAGCGATGTCGTACTTTGGGGATGGTTTCCGCAAATAGAGAAGATAAAATTTTCTTCATTAAGAATGGACTGAGTAAGGAGTCATTAGATAATATCTTGTTGACTCTTGAGACGCATTCTTGTGGATTGGTACATCGTGAAATTCTTAAATTGTGGAATCTCTTCAAGGATGAAGAAAAACGCTACAATCTTGGGAATCTGACTCTAAAAGACCCTGTTTGCCAATTTATAAGAAAATTGGATGGGAAGCTTATCCTCGACTCATAGAAGACGTTTAAGCGTTCTTCGGACGTTCAACCAGAGGCGACGATGTGAGCCATATCCACAAACAATCAGACGTATCATCTTCTTCTTCTTCTTCATGTCATCTTTCAAAAAAAAAAAAAAAACAAAACAAAACAAAACAAAAAAAAAAAAAAAAAACAAAAAAAAAAAAAAAAAGAAAAGAAAAGATTCTGTGTTTCTTAATTTCAACCTTTTCTGACAACAGCCAACCTACTCATATAGGAGCTATTATTTTTTTTTTTTCTTTTTCTCTTCCCTATTTAAACACTCCATTTTCTTCACTTTCCTGCAACTCTTAATCATTCATAGAGAGTGTGAGTGTAGAGATAGAGGGAGCTTTTTCTTCTTCTGTTCGTAAACTTGTTAGTATCTCAGTATTTTGTGGGACACATTATGGGAAGAGTTTAGAGTTTGTCAACGCAAAGAACCACTCTTGGTAGAACACTTACTGCGAGGAACATTCGTGTAGTATATGGGGGAGGTTGCCTTGGGTTAATGGGGGCTGTATCACTGTCAGCATTTCTAAGAGGTGGTCAAGTTTTAGGTATCATTCCTGAACCTTTAACTCGAAAGAACTTTATTGGAAAGACAATTGGACAGGAAATTCAAGTATCATCTATGCATGCACGAATGACGGCAATGCTTGAAAACTCTGATGCCTTCATAGCCTTACCTGGTGGTTTTGGTACTTTGGCAGAAGTTTTTCAAATTGTTTCTTGGGCCCAATTGAACATCTACCATAAACCCATAGGTTTGTTGAATGTTAATAATTTCTTTGATAATTTGTTATCTTTTGTTGACCATGCTGTGGAACAGAAATTTGTCACACCTTCGAAAGACAACTCCTTATCTCGCTTCCACTTGTTGATGAGTTAATTGATAAATTGGAAGCCTTTGTTTATGAACTGATCCAAGGATGTTCCCGGATAGATTGGTCGAGACAAAGACAGAGGGAGACAACAACAAGGGAGGCAGCAAGAAACAACAGTGTGACCTGACACTTCATCTATGACTTTCCTTTATCTTTAGTTTTATTCATCGTACTTTGTTTTTGTTTATATTTGTGTGAGGTTTCTCTTTTCCGTAATTGCAAAATGTGTACTATCCTCTATCTTTTTCCTTTCTATTTTTTTTAACATTGAGGACAATGTTATGATCTAGTTGGGGGGGAAGGATAGTTGACCTAAAAAAAAAAATTAAAAATTTTAAAAAAAAAATTTGGAAAGTATGATATGATTGTCATGGACTTATTAAACTAATTAGTGATGGCAGAGTAAGGAGTAATTTTACTCTTGAGACGCATCTTAATTGGTGGCAGAGTAAGGAGCTTGTTTTTTTAGGTAGTAATTAATTAGTATTAAATTGTGGAAGTACTAAAGTTTTATTATTTGGTTTCTTTTCAGGGTCTGTTGCAGCAATGACAGTGTGCTTCTTTTCTACTTAGTGTTGATTCACTTCTTATCAGGTTGTGTTGCTCTTTTATATATCTCTCTTTCACATTGAGGGCAATGTTATATTAAGTGTGGGGGAGAGATTTTAGCATAAAAAAATGTCTTAATTTCAAAAAAAAAAAAAAGTTTTTAAAGAAAAGAATCATTGCATGATTGAATAACTTTTCTTCCTTCTTGAACTGATGTGCTTGGTGATGGATGATTGAATTAATGAATTGAGTTTGATGGATGCATACCTGGTGAGATTTTGAGCCTAATGGATGGATTTAACATTTATGCCATTCTCTTCTTTCTTGTGTGAATTTCACTCATGAAATTGTTGCTCTAGAACTTGCTTTGATTCTTTTTAAAAGCTACGTTTTCACTTGCATGCATGAACATGATTGAGGCCCTCTTTTCTTAATTAGCTAATTTAACCAAATAGCCAACCTTGTTTTCAATATGATATCAAGCACTCTTTTGACTTCTTGAAAATTCTCTGATTCCTGCCAACCTTGTATATTTTCCTTTGCTTAACCCCTTTGAGCTTATTTAACCATTCCTTGTTTCTAGCTCATTATGTACCTTAAATGGAAAATCGTGTTCTTATTTTACCTTAGGGAATAAAAGAACATTAGCTTGGTTAATGAATGAGTTTTTGAACAAGTGTGGGGGTGTGTGTACAAAATGGTTGTTGAAAAAGGAAAGAGTGCCCAAAAAAAAAAAAAAAAAAAAAAAAAAGAATGTATGTATATAGTTATGTTCATATATAAAAAAAAAAAAAAAAAAAAGGATTGAGAAATGAATATGTAAAGGGTTATACATTAGAGTTGGGATGAACTTTTATGCTTGTTATTGGAACTCACTCATTTGCTTTTATTCTCTTTGGTATTTATCCTCTCATATCCATTTTACCCTCTTCATTACCTTGACCCCATTACAACCTTAAATAAAGTCCTCATGATTTGTGTGTGCATGTGTTTTGAGTAGTGGAGAATTAGAAGATAAGCAAGCTTATGGTAGTGCAATTTTCATGGTTGAATTGAGTGAAATACCTACCTTTTTAAACACTTGAGAGATTGAGAGGGAATCTTGTGAAGATCTATCATTCTCGATTCATATTGAAGATACCTTGCTTATTGGTTTGAGATGTGGAGAATTGTTAACTCATGAATGTTTTGATCCTTTGAACCTTTGGTTGTTCTTCTTGATTGTAAAATTTTGGGCTCTTGAATGTCGTTGGAATTTAAATTTTTGTTAATCTCTTATGTCCTTGTTTTGGTCTTGAGTTTTGCCCAGAGTGCAAAAAGCTAAGTGTGGGGGAATTTGATAATCACATATTTTATTTATTAAGAAACCCTTATGATTAGTCATTCACACTCTCCATATTCTTAATTGATCGAGTTTGGTATGATTTTGTGAGTCTAAGCTCAAATTGGTCCTAATTGAATATTTTCAGCATTATTGAGATTTTACACTGTTTCTGTATTTTGGCCATAACTTGAGTTCCTGATATCTGACAATTATGAATTTTATCTTGTAGGAAATCTAAGAGAGAGCTCTACAACTTTGATGAAGAGCTCGAAGTCTTAAACAGATGTCTAAGGGACCTAAGTGTACATGAAAGTCAGAATACGAGTTCTGTCACTAGAATCCGAATGGTGTGCACTCATAAAATCATATATCAAGTTTTAATAATGGAGATGGGCTGAAATTTGGATAGCTGATAGTCAAGACCCAAATAAACAACTTTCATGAAGAACACATTTTGAAATAATGAAGTCTAGTGGGTCAGTTTGAGCTTGCAAGTTGAAACAGAGGTGCTGAAGTTAGTTTGAGCAACCGCGGTATTTGGGTCATATCTTGGGCTGTAGGAAGCCAAATTGGACGATCCAGATATGCATGTTATAGCCAAGACAAAGACCTAAAACTTTCATGAAGAATACTTTTCATGAATCCGAAGCATTATCGGTCGTTTTTGGCTTCCAAGTCAGACCAAGGAATTTTCGCACTCACCAACCCTCTCAACTACCCCATTCACCAACCCACTCCCCTTTGTCATTTTGCTACCCCAGACTTCTATAAAAGGGCACCATCGGTTATCATGGAGGACACAACTTGAACTCTTCTTCATTTCTTTCATAGTTTCTTCTTGTTTCTTCTTGTTTCTTCTCAATTTTTTTTGTGATTTCCTTTTAGCTATGTGTAACTAAACCTCCTTTGGTTAAGAGGGTGATGAAACTGCTAGTATTGATGTTGTAAACCTTGCATATTTGATTATTTCAACACAGTTATGTTTTTATTCATATATTTCTGAATCTATTGTTGGTATGAAGGTTTTTATACTTGTTTCCACTTTCTATGAGATAGAGTTGGGTTTATTATGCACGGTTGTGGTAATAGATCTAATGGGATGTATGATGTTCATGTGGGTATAATTATCTTTGTGCTATTTGCCACTTATAAAAGTGGTAGATTTGGGTTTATTATGCACGGTTGTGGTAATAGATCTAGAAAAATATATGTTCTAAGTAATTTAATCCCGGTGTGTGATTAGATCTTAGTGTAATTGGTTTTCTAAATCTTAATGCAATTGTTGGATAATTGTAAGAGCGGTTGCTTTATGATTAACCAGTGATTAGAAGTTGATTTGAGCGGTTGCTAAATTGGCCAACACGTAAGGAAAACAGAGGTTTACTCTCACAATTGCATAAAAACATAATTGAGCATGTTGGAATAAAATAATATGTGGATTTACATCATCATATAAATCTAGTGGTGGATTCAATCTCTTAACCAATTTTCTTATATTGTTGTTTTCAGTTTATTTATTGTTATTGTCTTGTTGAAACTGTTCATTATTCATCAAAACTCCAAAACCCCCCTTTTTACTGTTTATTGTTAATTAGAGTTTAAATTGGGAATTACTTGATAGTGTTAATTGACTTGGTTCTCTGTGGATCGACCCTTACTAACTACAACTAGTTGTAAGGTTTTTTTTTTTATTTTCTGGTGAGCCTAACAACTGATTTTTAATCACTACATCCACACGCATCACTAGACCAATGTATTTAGTTTCTAGTCTGGGCGTCTAGGCGCTGCGTCTGGAGCGCCTAAGCACTGATAATCCAGAACGCGGATTTTTGTTATAAGTATGAGCGCCTAGGCGCTTAGTTTGAAGCGCTTGGGCGCTGAACGTCCAGAGAATTTCTTCTAATGCACTCTAGGGCGCCTAGGCGCTGCGTATGGAGCACCTGGGCGCTCAATGTCCAGACAAATTGTTTCTGATATGCTTCCACGGCTCCAAGCTCTCCTTCCTTAAGTGTTTTCCTGTTGATGCCCACTGCAAGTGCACGGTTGTATCGCGTAATAAAAGATCATTCCTATAGAGACTTGGTATTGATTACTAGTTTCTTTTCACAATGGTGATTAGCTAAACTAAAATCGTATTTAAAAACGCAAGTTGTTGGGAAATCGAATAAAGATTTGATTTAATAACAAAGAAAATAAACTCTTGGGATTGTGGTTCTTCACAATGATGATTGACACTTAAACTAATTTTCTTAATCCTATAGATGCTGGATTTTTAAAGGTAAAATAAGCAAATGTAATTAATGCCTTCTTTCAAAGAACAATAACGTGTTTAAGCTGATGAATGACCTATTTTCATTAGCGAAAACCCATTAAGAATAGATATTTATCACAACCTCAAGAGAATAAAATCTATTTTCATGATTCAATCCTCTTGTCCAACCTTATAGTTCTAATACCAAACTTCACCTTTCAGTTCTTTGCTTAATATCTGAAATCATGCAAACATAGAACATATATTTGTAAACAAATAAAAACACTAAAGTTGAATTAAAAGGATCAACACCCATAAAAAAAGCAAAATAAAAAATAGCAACAACCCTTCATTAGAATACCTATAATCCCAAGATTAGATAATTACTCACTCATATTCATAATAGAATCAACCAAATATAATTGAATAATTACATATATAAGAAAAGGAAGGAGATAGATAATAAAGAAGAATGAAAGAGATTCTTAACCAGCTTGCATAAAATTCCAACAAAGTTACAAGATCTTCTACCCAGAAACAAAGAACAAGGAAACTAATTTTCTCCAAGAATGGGAGATAAGAGAAGAAATTTTTGTATTTCTCATCTAGTCTCCTCTAGCGTCCCCTCCTATCAGAAAACCCCCCTCTTTATAAACTATTATAGCCTCATTTACACTCCATTACAACACCTCTTAGGATCCTTCAAAAAATAAATGAGCTGTTATGAAACTGATCAGAATTATGGCTATAATGGCAATTACTGGCAAGTAGTAATTCGTTCTGGTTGACCCTTCAAATTATGGTTACATAAATTACGGCCATAAAGGCCATTACGGCCTGGCCATAATTCTTTCCGGTTGGCTTCTTTAAATTCTGGTAGGCACGAATTACAGCCATAATGGCCATTACGGTCTGGCCATAATTCTTTCTGGTTGGCTTCTTGAAATTCTGGTAGACACAAATTATGTCCATAATGACCATTACGACCTGACCATAATTCTTTCTGGTTGGCTTCTTGAAATTCTGATCTCTCCACGAATTATGGCCATAATAGCCATTACGGCCTGGCCATAATTCTCTCTGGTTGGCTTCTTGGCACACAAAATATGGGTGTAATCCCCAACACTGGTGAGCCATAATTCCTTATGTTTCCATTCAACTCTTTCTCATCTTCCACCTATTATCAAAACAAAGCAAAAAGGTAGTAAAATAAAACAAAAATAAAATAAAATCCTAAAATCAAAACCATAAACATATAAATCAAAAACATAAAATTCTAACTTATCACCTATACAAGCACATAAGAAAAGTGAGGATTCTTCTTCTTATGATCAACTATTCTCATTCACAAACCAAAACATTCTAATTCTCAATCCATGTTCATATTTGCAAAATACTTGGGTCACAAACAACTAAAGGAGTAAATTAGGGGTTACTATATCAACTTTTCATGCCATAAAGCAATTTTTTTGTGCGCTTATTAACTTCTTTTGTTTGGAATTTTGGATTGATTAAGTTATTGGATGTATTTAGCAACTGTTAAAACCTTTATGTAATGTATAGCACTACATGTATTTATTAAAATATCTAAGTTTAGAGTACCAAAAAAAAATAGTGGGTTGGTGTATTTTGATTGATATGCCTCTTATGTATTTTTAAATTAGAAACAGAATGGAAGCTCCTGAGCATCGGAAGTGGATGGATAAAAGGGTGGATCCTGATAGGAAAAGAGTTACAGATGAGTTCATGGGGGCATTAACGAGTTTGTTGAGTTTATTTGTGCACAAGATCAATTTAAAACAATAGGAAAGTTGAGGTGTCCATGTAAAAAATACAAATGTAAGGTGTATCACTTTGTTAATAAAGTCAAAGCACACCTGTATATGAAAGGGTTTATGAGTGATTACTATTACTGGACTAACCATGACGAACCAAGGCCTCCCATTCCCCCAGTGGTTGCAGACAACTCATACTATGGAAGTAGTGGGGGTAAGGGGAGACTTCAATAGGTATGAGTAGATGGTAATGGATGCTGCTGGACCTTCTATTGGCAATGATATTGATCAACAAGGATTTGGTTATGCAGAACAAATAAGGGAAGATCCTAACCCAGAAGCCAAAAGATTTTTTGAAATGCTGTCAACTGCACAAGCTCCCTTGTATGATGGTTGTGACAATTACTCTGAATTGTCAGCTGCATATGAAGCTCTAAGTATCAAATTTGATTTCAATATCTCTGAGACATGTTTTAATTAATGGATGGACTTTATGGTAAATGCATTGTCGAAGGATAATCGAATGCCCAAAAGCTTCTATCGTGCAAAGAACGCAGTGGAACGACTAGAGGTGGGTTGTAAAAAAATTTCTTATTGTCCAAATGGATGCATGCTTTATCGTCCTCTTTATGAGAATCTTCGTAGTTGTAGATTTTATGGTAAGGACCGTTATAGAAGCATCACTAGACAAGGTAAGGTCAAAGAATCTCCTCAGAAAAAAATGTGGTATTTCCCACTTATCCCAAGGCTGCAACGACTTTATTCCTCAATGCAAACGACATCTCAAATAAGATGGCATCGTGAAAATGAGAGAGATACGGGGTCTTTGTCTTACCCATCTGATGGAGAAGCCTAGAAATATTTTGACGAAACATATCCTGAATTTGCAGAAGACCCCCGAAATGTGAGGCATGTGCTGACAGATTCGCTTTATTTGACAAGATAGGCAGGACTTATTCATGTTGGCCAGTAATCATTGCTCCTTATAATCTACCTCTGTGGATGTGCATGAGAAGAGACTTCATATTCTTAACTATCATAATTCTAGGCCCTTCCAATCTAAAAAGTAAAATTGATGTGTACTTGCAGCTGCTTATAGATGAACTGAAACTTCTGTGGAGTACCGGTGTAAATCTTGCATTTTGCAAGAAAGGGAAATGAATGCTGCACACTTGTATGTTCTTCTAAATTATCCTAAAGTGAAGCTTTTTTTGAAATAGGCTTCTAAGTTCTTTTAATTTCACACATTGTGATAAATCTATGAAGTGATATAATCTATGATTTTAATTCAGCATATTTACAGATTTGCTACGAGAACTTGGTCTAAATGACTTGCAAGTGGACAAACAAATCTCCATAACATTTCCTACATGGTTTGAAGAACATGTAAGCTAAATACCATCTACCTAATTTCCCTGTTAATTCCCTCATTACTTGTTTAGGTAAAACTAATTAACTTACCCATTTGTGATATAGATGTTTAATAACAATATTGAAGATGAACTTGTGAGGATTTTGACATAGGGGCCCTCAAACAAAGTAAACATATGATAGACATATTCAATAAACAGTTACAAATTCAATACAAAAGATCATGGTCAAGGGATGGGTACAACAAATTGTAGTGTTTTTCTTCGAGGTGGCGAGAACGAGACAATGGAGAATGATTACTACAGGGTTTTAATTGATATTGTTGAAATGCAGTATATTGGGTGGCCCTTAAAGATGCTAGTTCTATTCAAATGTGATTGGTTTGATCCCACCCCAAATAAAGGGACAAGGATAGATAATTATGGAATTATTGAAGTTAGAGCATCTAAAAGATATAAGAATTATGATCCATTTATTCTTGCACAACAAGCAGAGCAAATGTACTACACACAGTATCTTGAAGGGCTGCAAGGGTGGTTGGTTGTGATTAAAACTAAGGCACGGAGCATAATTCAAACTTCAGAAACAAAAAAGGCTGCAATAGATAATCCATACCAAGATGAGTAATTCCTACAAATGCCTATGATAGTTGCAAACGATAATCTTGAACAAAGTCTTGTTGATATAGCTGGTCCAGTAGAGGAAGTACACGGTTCAACCTTGAACCAATTTGATTTGGAAGAAATATATATTCATGACCTCTTAATTAAATTATGCTTACGTGATTGTGGATTTCTTTAATGTGTTTACTTTAATAGTTTTGTACTAATTTTCTATGTTAATTTAATTGTGCCTAATTGAATTTTATCATTACCCTTTGCATATAGATGGTAGGTAGAGGGAGAGGGAGAGGGAGAGGGAGAGAGAGAGAGAGAAGAAAAAGAAGAAGAAGAAGAAGAAACATATATTCATGACCTCTTAATTAAATTATGCTTACGTGATTATGCTTACGTGATTGTGAATTTCTTTAATGTGTTTACTTTAATAGTTTTGTACTAATTTTCTATGTTAATTTAATTATGCCTAATTGAATTTTATCATAACCCTTTGCATATAGATGGTAGGTAGAGGGAGAGGGAGAGGGAGAGAGTGTGGTACCTCTCAGACGGGACCTACCTCTATCCCATCTCCCTATTCTCAGCCTGGACCTACCTATCCCATTTCCCGATTCTCAGTTTAGACCTACCTCTATCCCATCTCCCTATTCTCAGACTGGACCTACCTTTATCCCATCTCCCCATAGATTGGGCTTGCATCTATCCTATCTTCACATACCTCATTTCCCCATTCTCAGACTGGACCTACATCTATCCTATATCCCTATTCTCAAATTGGACCTACCTCTATCCCACCTCCCCTATCCCAGATCGGGCTTACTGTTAAGGTCAAAACGTGTTTGTCCATTTGCTAACCGCAAGTGCACGGGTCACACAAGTAATATAGTTACAGAGTAAGAGATCGTTCCCACGAGGATAAGTTTATTTCCAATGCTAAGTATTAACCGATAGCTCACCTAACTCTATTCAAGAACATAAAAATGGATAAAAGTAAAGAAAGTAAAGACAAAAAGTAATAAGGATAAATGGTTAGAGTTTAGAGAAATCCTTTTTCACCATTTACATCAACTAATAACATGCAATCCTCTTCATAAATATGAATGCAATGATTAGGTTAGCTTGAGAATCTACATTAGCTAAACGCCTATGTCTAGGTCATCTAACCATGGTGTCATTTGCCCAACTCTCTAAGTGTCCTTGAAAGCTAACATAAAATCTACTCTTTAAGGTCTATTCTCAAACACATGCTATGCATGGCTAAGAGGTATATGTCTATCCCATTAGCGAATCAACTTATCCCGCCATTGGAATAGAATCGAACATGCATCAACCATACATACGATCTCAAACCCAAATCCCTATATCTAGGTTCATTAGATTTTATCAAATCACTCAAATGTTGGCCAAACACTCAAGAGCATTAAGAACAATATGATTGAACAAAATCAAAGATCCACACAAACTCAGAGAAGAACAAATCATTAATATTAATAAAAGGATCCAAAGTCATCCCTAAATAAAGCTTAGCTATACAATGAACATGAGAACAAATTACAAAATACATGTTTAAGAAATAAGGAAGAGAAAAAAGAAAAGAGAGAAGGAGAAAGCTTATGGATTTCGCCATTGAAGCTCGGATCCTCCTCCAATGGAAAGAGGGCTCCATCCTTAGCTCCCCAAGGTTCATCTCCACCTCCAATGGAGGTCTAGCTACAGCCTCTAACCCAGAAAACTAAAAACCTAAAACCTAAAAGAGAGAAACTGAGAGAGAGTCTGAGAAAAGGCGTGAAAAACAAAATAAATAGGTTCAGCTCGCCGACGCGCGCCGCGGCATGGACATTCCCACGCCTCGGCGTGGAGCTGTCTGTCTTGTCAGTATGTGGCTAGCTGAGACCCTCACGCCACAGCATGTATATTTCCACGCCTCGGCAGAGAACTCTGGAATGCTTCCTTGGCTTCTTTCCTCCAATGCCGGGCCTTGGCTTCTTTCCTCCAATGTTGGGCCTTGGTTTGCATCAATTTGTCTCTTTTGAGCCTTTCCTGCATTAGATAAGGCACCAAGTTAAATATAATTGTAAATTAACTTAATCAATCAACAAATATGCACAAATTACTCAAAAACATAAAGGAAGATCTCAAAATAGAATTCCACAAATATAAGCATAAAACCTTCTAAATATGCTTAAGATCAAGGACTAAGCATGCCATGAAGCACAAATATGGAGCATAAATAACTACATTTCATGGAGTTATCACTTACACCTATCCCATCTTCACATACCCCATCTTCCCATTCTCAGACTGAACCTACACCTTCCTTAGCTGCAACTTTACATCTTTTGGGTGATCATTCATCTAGTTCATTTGCACATCCACACCCTGAGACAGCATCGTCTACAACACAAAACATCAGGTGGGGGAGAAAGGATGTAGATGGACATATTTGGATCAAGCCAGCCAGCAAATATCAGTAAGTTATTCTAATTATGAAATTTATTTCAAAAAGAATAGTTATGTGTGTGTGTGTGTATATATATATATATATAAACACATATTTTGACTTACAGGTTTTATCCTGATTTTGGAACGACGTGTGATATAACAACTATATTCAAAAGAAAGTATGAAGAGCCTTGGACAAGTTGGAGAGATGTGACTGACACTGTGCGTGATATATGGTTTAGAGATTTTGGGATAATATCTTTTTAAGTCTTTGTTGTTAATTTATTATTAATTTAAAAATATTGTATTTGATTAATTAATATTTTCATTAATGTAGGCAAAATACAAGTGGTTACATGAAGATAATGATAGGATCAGAAAGATCTTCGAAACTAAGGGATTTGGTGCACTATCAAATAATCTATTCAAGGTGCGTGATAAAAAGGATAAGGGTACATGGATTCATCCAGATGTTAGGGCACAATTGTGGGTTAAATGGAGTGATCCTTCCTGACAAGTAGTGTCTATGAGAAACAGCAGAAATACACAATCTAAAGAGGGTCTTAATGTGCACACCGGAGGATCCATATCTACAACAGAGCACTGTAGGAGAATGGTAAGTAATGTTACATCCTTATAATTATACCATATACTAATTGTGTAAGCCTGCCTACATAGATGGATCATGGAGAGACTAGTCAAATATAGCTGTAACTTCCATTACAAAAGGTTGAATTATAAAATTATAGAAACCAAGATTTTCCCAATTAAGAGAATATGAATCCCAATTTAGATTTTCCCATAGGTTGAATTGGTTCCCAACTACTATTTAGACTTACCATATTTACAATATCCGAACAAAAAAACTTGAGTAGGTGCTAAAATTTTATGGCTGTACGGGTTACAAATCCAGTAAGGGTTTAGTCCTTTTCCTTCTATGCAATGCGGGCACATCCATCCCTTGTTCTCTATCACATTCTCTATGTAGGCACATCTAGTTCACCATCACTTATAAAATTATGTTTTTTATGAATGTTAAATTGTTTTGGACCTTCTGGTAGTAATCAATTATATTGTTATGATGACATTATGATATTTTTAAGTTTGAGTATGTGTTTTGGGCATGCCTCTCTTGTTATCCCTAGCAATATAAATTTGTTAAGCCAAACAGGTTGGCCTTACTTTCTAGTAATATAAATTTTTTAGACTACTAATACTTGTTTTTTGTCTTTTCAGGAGAATGAGATGTCTAGGGAGCTAACTTTTTTTGACATCTATAAGCGGCTTCATAGAGCCAAGGAGAATCCAGAAGAGTATAACACTTTGGAAGCAGCAAGGATTGCGGTAAGCATAAGCTAGCATTTAAGTTACATTCATTTTCAAGTACAAAAGTCTTATAACTACTTTTTAGGAAGAGTATGAAAGGCAGATAGCTGAGTGGCAATCCTAGCATGGTGAAGGTAGCAGCAGTCAAGACTCTGCTAACAGTATCTACTTAGAAGTTGTTGGAGGCCCCAACAAGAAAGAGCACATATACGGATTGGGTTCACAAGCAACTAATGTCATTAGATCTTTTTCCACTCCTCCCTCCTCTTCCATTGATGGAGTATCAACAGTAGAGATTACTGCAATGCAGGCTAAAATTCAGGCTTTAACAGATGAGCTTCATCAAAAGAATATTGAACAAGACATTATGAAGTAGAAGATAGGACAATGGGAGGAGAAGTTTAGGATTCTTCTTTTAGGTAGTCAATTTGGTACGTCATCACTTGTAGCTTCACAGCTTGAACCTTCCCATCCTGCACCTAGAGAAGAGGATGACCATCATGATGAGGAGATGAGTGACGAAGTTAAATGATAACCCAAATCTGTGATTAGTTTTATTTTGTATATTTTCATTGACAATTTAAATAGTTATAATGATAATTAATTATTACTTTGCATTTTGGTACAAATATTTGTTATGAGACATTGTGATTTCTTATGTTATATGACTTTTTGTGATGATTAATTGTATTAGGGTTAGTTATAAAATGAAAAGTATATTAAAAAAGATAATTCCGAATTTTAGAGACGGAATTAGAGACGGAAAAGGTATATCTCTATTTTTTTAAAAAAATTTAGAATTAGAGATGGAAATAGTGTTGTCTCTAATTTTAGAGATGGAATTAGAGATGGAATATAGTTATAATATTTTTTAATTTTTTTTAAATTAGAGATGGAATAGTGTCATCTCTAAATTTAGAGATGGAACTAGAGACAAAATAGTGTCGTATCTAATTTAATCATTATTATATTTCTTAAAATATTTGACAATATTCATCTCTAATTAGGGACATAATTTTTAAAATTAGAGACGACAACATTCCATATTTAATTTAGAGACGGAATTAGTTTTTCCGTCTCCAACAATCATAGACGCCACTTTTAGAGATGAATCATTTTCATCTCTGATTCTATCTCTAAATATTTAGAGACAGAATTTTGAACATTTAGAGATGAAATTTTTCTGTCTCTAAATCTGAAATTTCTAGTAGTGTTAACAAATAAGACTTCCACCACTCTTTCCAAAAGCTTACTTAGGATCAGAATGATCAACACAAAAGGTTGTAACATGGCTTGAGTTTGAGGCTATATAAAAAGAATGAAAAATGATTAAAAAAGACTTCCAAGTACATACAAAGAGAATCTTATTAAATATCTCAATAGGCCACACTTTTCACTTGATGTACTATGCAATTTTTAAGATCATCGAATAATAATGGTTTTCTTTCTTCTTCCTCTTCTTTTTTTATTTTATTTTTTCAACTATTTGATGAACAAATACATTCCACTTTGGTATCCTTGCTTTTTTTCATAACCTAACATAAAAGAAAGAAAATGCAAATTCGACACTTAGTATACACTTGGAAGTAAAAAGGGTAGAAAAATCAGTGTAGGCTATACTCCAATGTGGAGAGGCATGAATTATGTGGGCATATGAAAAGAAAAAGGCTATATATGTTTATTGGCTCAAAGTTGGCTACTAGGGGTCTATGATGGAAAAGGGTTAGCTTGAAAGGTTCAAATGTTAATCCTAAGTTGACCTTCGTCATATGCCAAGTATATCCACCATCTTACCATAAACCATATAATGATGTTCTCAAAAGAAGTACTTAATTCAACAGATCAATGAACGCTTATCATAATTTATTACATTTGCAAGCTCTCAATCTTCTCTAAAACTCACATGAATATTTAAGCAAAATAATTCTCTAGCTACATGTGTTAAACCACCATCTTACCACAAAGCTTGGGCGAGTGCATTAAAGGTTCTATGGATGCTTCAACAAAAATGATTATAGTGGATTTGGTGAATTTACGAAGATGGCTATAAATGAGAATGAGAACACGTGAGATAAAGTTACACGTGTGATAAAAATTTTTTAAAAAAATTACACATGAAAAAATGTCATAGAGTTTCAACAAACATTTTAAATACTGAATTTGCACCACCAATACTCCCAACTTAAATGAAACATTGTCCTCAATGTTTAAGGCTCGAAATTGAATGCAGAGTAGCTAAAAAGGTTAGAATACACCTAATAAGTGACGTGAGTAGCTCACTGAGCACCAAAGATGGTAACCTGAAATGACAAAATGAAACTAATTTGCAAACAAAAACAAACAAAATGGCAACAAACAAAAAGGAAAAGAAAGAAAATAAAACAAAACAAAAACAAAATAAAACAAAAAAAACAAATAAAGAAAAACATACCTGCGTAGTGTGGTCAAGGTTAATAGACTGGATCCACAAGTGGAATATTTTCCACTTCCGGAACATGCCTATCAATTAAAACTTTAAAACGTTGACCATTTACTTTAAAGATCGGCCATCCTTGGGATCTTATATTTCTACCACCCCATGTGCAAAAATATTCTTCACTACAAAGGGCTAGTCCACCTAGACCGAAGTTTTATTGGATGCTTATGGAGCCTAGAATGATATAAGAATACTCGATTATTAGGCATAAACGTTTTTCTTAAAATATTTTTATCATGAAATGCTTTCATTTTAGCCTTATAAATTCTAAAGTTTTCATAAGCATCATTTCTCAACTCCTCTAACTTAGTCAAATAAAATTTTTGAAGCTTACCTACTTCTCCCATATCAAAATTGAAATGCTTGATGGCCCAATAAGCTCACTGCTCGAGTTCCACAGGTATGTGGCAAGACTTTCCAAAAACAAGCCTATAAGAAGACATGCCTAAGGGAGTTTTGAAAGCTATACGTAGGCCCAAAGTGCATCCACTAGTCTTAAAAGACCAATCTTTGTGATCTAAGTTGGCCATTTTCTCTAAAATTTACTTAATTTCCCAATTTGCAAGTTCTACCTGTTCACCTTTTGGGGGGGTATGCAGTAGAGATCTTATGTATCACCCCATATTTTTTATCAAAGCCTCAAAAGAATGGTTACAAAAATGTGTACCTTGGTCACTAATGATAGCACATGGTTGGTGCACGTAAAATATACTAAGAACAATTGCACTCTATCGCCAAGTAATATAGAACTTGAGTCCCAGTTATCGATCTCACGAGAAATAAATGGTAATTACTAGATTCACTAAACTCTTTGTTATCCAGACAATTGAAAGTGTATGAAGAAATTCAAGATAAAATCAAAATAAATAAATAAAGAAAAATAATGAACAATCAAACAAAGAATAGATAATCGATGAGAGAGAGACTAGGACACAAGGTTAACTTGAATCCAATTATTCAGATTTTCTTTCATTTATGATGTAAAGTAATTCTTTTACCAATATTCTCTTACCTACTATTGAATCCCAATGGTCATGGATGAAACAATATTCTATTCCTAAATTAAATCACCTATTTGGTCATTTAGTTGAATTAATTAGGAATGCATTAAGTTTCAATTCAAGAGATGAATTAACATAGCTATTTATTCCATTAGTAGGAAAAATTGATGTTTAGTCATTCATCAATCTAATCCTAAGCTTACCATATAGATCCACTCATTGAATTCGGATGGTCACTGGTCAAACAATGAATTAACACATGCCAAAAGTGATCAAGTTTTGACAAGAATGCAAGCAATATGATAAACCCTAAAAAAATTACCTTAATCAAATTAGAAATCAAACCCAAATAATTAAGAAAACAAGATCCCCCATAGCCCTAGCTATGGGTTTAGCTACTCATGTTCAATACAAATAAACTCATATCAAGATACAAACCCATGGAAAGAAAACCCAAAGAAAGGGGAAAACTAGAGGGAAAGAGAAATCAAAACCCCTTTGACGGTGATTATGATCTTCAAGCCTTCAAGAATTGAATCCTTCCTTTAAAGTTGTCCTCCAAAGTCTGCTACCGCAAAAGTCACCAAATTTCTAGTGGATGATCTGAACCAAAGAAAGTTCTTTTGCTAAACTCATTTTCCCCTTTTATAAAAAAGTTGACAAATTTTCGTATCTGACTTGTATGATTTTTCTCACCCTTTAGATGATCGATTTTGCCCTTGATATCAACAGAGAAGTTGTAAGATTTTCTGTTATCTTTCCAACACCATAAACAACATGTCGATCTGATCTCTATAGCTCAAGATATGACTCAATTTATGAGGAATGATCAAGATAATGCAAGAATCCGAATTTTGCTCTAAATAAAATCTCTTTGAGAATCATTATCTAATTTCTAATCTAAGATTTTGTATTCAATTAGAACTCTAATTACCATCTAAGAATAGGATAAGAATCATTCACATATTTATCTTCAAGAATTTCTTCTTTTTGTACAAAATCTAATGATTTATCTTGAAAATTTAAATATGATTAGGTGAAGAGATAATTACTTAAAAATAAATAAAAATCAATTAAAAATCCTAAAAAATAAATTCAAAAGATGAGTATATTTAACACTTATCAAATACCCCCAAACTTGAACAATAGCTTGTCCTCAAGCAAAGAATAGGAATAAAAAATTAGATTAAACTCAGCATCCAAAAATATGAATCAAGGAAAATTCCACAATTAAAAGAAATTCAAGTTCAACAATCAAATCCAATCAAGTAAGATTATTTAACACTTAAACAATTAGAGGCTTGAGTCTAACTTGCAAATGTTCTCTTCACCAAATATATGAGATCACTCAACTTTCCATCGCTTAAGTGTTTAAAGGACAAAGAGATCACTCAAATTTCTCTTGAAAAATGCAATACCATAGGCTTGCTTATTAATCTTATCTCCACTTTCAAGTTCACATACAACACAAAAATCAAAAGGGCTTTTCTTTGGTTGAAACGGAGTCAAGGGTATAATGAAAAGTAGGAAAAAAGGATAAAATGATAAAATAAGATAAAGAATGCTCATGAATAAATCAATACAAAGCAGAATCAGGCTGAAAAGATGACAGATAGAGCATGATGCACAAGAATATAACAACTTCTCACTTTCAACCCAATATTTTTATTATTCTTCACCAACAATTCTTTTCTTTTCTTTCTTTTTCATTTTTTTTTCAAACTTTTCTCTTTTTTTTTTTCATTTTCTATTTTTTCTTTTTTTCAACCCTTGAAGACAAAAACAACCTTTCAAGACTTTTCAATCAACACATTATTTGTTCCAAAGAATTCAACCTGATTATTCAATTGAGTATTCAAAGAAATCAATTTCAGACTCAAATAAGGCAACTAAGGGGTTATTTAATCAATGCAACTCTGAAAGTCAAGAAAGAATTAAGCCTAATTGCCTTAATCATGTTCAAGTCTGTGTGTGAACCATTAAAGCCTTAACAATACATCAAAGCAAGTTCTAGTGCACATCAATCAAGAGAAAACTTACTCCAGAAGAAAAATAGGATTTCATTTATGAAAAATCCAATCATTAAAGCTCAAAATTCACTTTCTGGCAAAGTTGATAAAGAGAATAAAAGCAAGCAGACATGGCTAATTCCTAACTAAGATGCTAAATTTCACTTTACTTCATTGAAAAAGATTGCTTCACACATTATCAGCTTACGATCAATGGAATCCTCTTTAAAACATATCTCTATCAGCTCAGAATAAATCAAGAAATTAATATACAATTCTAGCTTAATTACCAGCAATAATCAAGTGCTCATTAAATTTTTTTCACAAAAATTTTTAAAGTACCCCCATACTTAAGATAAACATTATCCTCAATATGGAAAAAAAAGAAATAAAAAGGGTAACCTGATGAACAGTGAGTCAGTGTCAAGCATAGAAGAAGCACGAGAGTCAGCGCTGCAGCAGAATCTGAAAAAAATCCCAAAAACATGAGTAGCATCTGCAAAAAAATAACAAAAATAACTAAAATAAGATAAATAAAGAAGAAATACAAGTTGCCTCCTGTGAAGCACTTATTTAACAATATTAGCTTGATGTTGCCTTTTTCATATAAATCAAGGTGGCTTCTTAAAGCACCAAAAATAGGATGACTCTTTCTCTTTTTCAAAGCAGTGCCTCGCACTCTGGCCATCTATCAAGAATGTCCCCGGGCCATCTTTCTTTACCTCTAGCACACCGCATGATAAGACGCGAACAACCTCATATGGTCCACACCCTTTTGACCAAAACTTACCAGCAAGAAGACAAAGACATGAGTTATTAACAAGAATTGTATCCTTAATCTTAAACTCACGCTGCTTGATACACATGTCATACTGCTTCTTTGGTCTCTTCTTGCAGAGCTTTTCATTCTCCAAGTCAGTGATAGCCTTGGGCAAAGTCTTCTCTAGCATAGTAACAATCATAGATTCCTGCATATATGAAGACACATCACTACCCACAACATCAGTAGCATTTATACAATTACATGAATCAAAAGATCTAGGATTTTTAGTAGAATTAAAAACATTAAACACTATTTCCTCATCATTCAATCGCAAAGTCAATTTTCCTTCATGGACATTAATTAGTGCTATTCCAATGGCGAGGAACGGACGCCCAAGAATGATTGGGACCTCAGAATCCTCCTCCATGTCTAATACAATAAAATCAGTTGGAAAAATGAACTTATCCACCTTTACCAAAACATCCTCTAATACTCCACGAGGGTAAGTGATGAATCTATCTGCTAACCGTAGTGAAATGTTAATGGGCTTCGGTTCCTGCATTCCCAATTTCTTAAACACAGAGAAAGGCATCAAATTAATACTAACACCCAAATCACATAATGCCTTATCAAAAAAAGAGTTACCAATAGTGCAAGAAATAGTAAAACTCCTTAGATATTTTAATTTCAGAGGTAACTTCTTCAAAAGAATGACAGAACACTCCTCATTAAGACATACTGTCTCAAACTCCTCAAGTTTGTGTTTCTTTGTGAGTATTTCCTTCAGAAACTTTGCATACTTGGGCATTTGAGATGGCTTCAACAAACGGAATATTAATTTATAATTTCTTGAATATCTCCAAGAATTTGACAAATTACTGATCTAACTAATTGTTCTTGAGCCTCTGAGAGAATAGGATCTTAGCATATGGTGATGGTTCATAAACTGTGCTCCGCTCATGATCCATCTTTGCTCTTTGCTCTTTGCCACTTTGGTTCTTTCATCTCAACCTCTCCTTGAATTGAGACATCTTCAGTAAGGACATCATTTTTCTTTGTCTCAATTCTTGATGAGTTAGGTGCTTCAGTTTCCTTCTCATCTTTATGCACTGACTAAATAAGAGTATCTCTAGGGTCTGATATTTCTTTCTTCTGGGAGGAATCCCCAAGTTCCTTACCACTTCTCAGGGTAATTGCAAGGACCTGTTCCTTTGGATTAGTCTCAGTAGTGTTAGGCAATGTCCCTACTGCTCTTGCTGTCATCAATGTAGTCAACTGACTGATTTGAGTCTCTATATTCTTCATTCTGGCATTTGAATCTTGCATATATCTTATTACCAAATCTTCAAAGCCTGGCTTCTTTGCAGGTGCTTGGAAACCTAGATGTGGTTGTGGAACTCTCTGCTGATTCTGTTGATAACCCTGTTGACTTCTCCATTTAAAATTAGGGTGGTCCCTCTAACCGGGATTGTATGTATTTGAATATGGATTGTACTGCTGCCGATTGAAATTACCAATAAAATTAACTCCTTCAGGCTCGGGGGCAAAAGGACTACCAACTTTACAGTTTACACTTATATGACCCTGTCCTCCACATGATTCACAAATGATAGGTGGAACTGCACTATTTGTCACCATCAGAGTCTTCACTTTCTTCGTCAGTGCTTCCAATTGACTCAAAATAACAGTAGAGGAATCAACAACATATACACCTACTTGTTTCTTAAGAACCTAGTGCTCATTTTGCCATTGATAACTGTTCAACGCCATTTCTTCAATCAATGTTTGGCTCTCAGTAGGTGTTTTCCTCCATATTGTACCTCTTGCAATAGCATGAATGAGTGAACAGTTGGCAGACGATAAACCATTGTAAAAAGTCTAAACCTGCCGCAATACTGGGAATCCATGATGTGGGCATCTCCTCAATAACTTCTGAAAGCGCTCCCAAGCTTCATAAAGAGTGTCCATCTCAAACTGCACAAAAAAATAAATATCATTCCTTAATTTAGCAGATTTAGAAGGAGGAAAATACTTAGCCAGAAACTGTTGTGTCAATTGATCCCATATAGTGATGGAACCCCTTGGAAGTGACGTTAACCATTGACTTGCTCTGTCCCTAAGGGAAAAAGGAAAGATGTGCAATCGAATTGCATCATCTGTCAACCCATTGTACTTGATAGTATCACACAACTGCAAGAACCTGGCTAATTCCTGATTTGGATCATCTGAAGGCAACCCACCAAACTGAACTGAATTCTGAATCATAGAGATCAATGCTGGTTTGATCTCAAAATTATTGGCTGCCATAACTGGTCTGATAATACTCCCTTCATACCATTCAATAGTGGGCATAGAGTACTCAAGCATGGTCCGCTCTGTTGGAGTAGCTCTTTCTTCGCAGTTTGCCTCAACAACTGGTTGTCTTTCCATCCTGCGTATGTCTTCTGTCACAACTATAATAAAAGATTATTTCCTTAACCTGTAAGCTATTTTCTCAATTTCTAGATCAAATGTCAAATCAAGAAACTGAGATCGAGTGAGCATAAACAAAATAAGAAGTGAAAAATTAATTAAAAAAAAATAAAAATAAAATTAATTAAAAAATAAAATTAATTAAAAAAATAAAAATAAAAATAATTAAAAATAAAATAAAATAAAATAAAATAAGAAATAAAAATTAAAAAATAAAAGAAAATGGCGTCTAAATTAACTAGACCTTTTCGCTTCTGATATTACTAAACTTATTCTCCGGCAACGGCGCCAAAAACTTGGTGCACGTAAAATACACTAAGAGCAAGTGTACTCTATTGCCAAGTAATATAAGACTTGAGTCCCAATTATCGATCCCACAAGAAATAAATGGTAATTACTAGATTTGTTAAACTCTTTGTTATCCAGACAATCGAAAGTGTATGAAGAAATTCAAGATAAAATCAAAATAAAAAAATAAAAAAATAATAAACAATCAAACAAAGAATAGATAATCGATGAGAGAGAGACCAGGACACAAAGTTTACTTTAATCCAATTATTCATATTTTTTTTCATTTATGATGTAAGGTAATTCTTTTACCAATAGTCTCTTACTTGCTATTGAATCCCAATGGTCATGGATGAAATAATATTCTATTCCTAAATTAAATCACCTATTTGATCATTTAGTTGAATTAATTAGGAATGCATTAAGCTTCAATTCAAGAGATGAATTAACATATTTATCAATTCCATTAGTAGGAAAAATTGATGTTTAGTCATTCACCAATCTAATCCTAGGCTTACCATATCGATCCACTCATTGAATGTGGATGGTCACCGGTCAAACAATGAATTAACACATGCCAAAAGTGATCAAGTTATGATAAGAATGCAAATAATATAATAAACCCTACAAAAATTATCTTAATCAAATTAGAAATCAAACCCAAATAATTGGAAAAACAAGATCCCCCATAGCCTTAACTATGGGTTTAGGTACTCATGTTCAATACAAACAAACTTATATTAAGATACAAACCAATGGAAAGAAAACCCAAAGAAAGGAGAAAACTAGAAGGAAAGAGAAATCAAAACCCCTTTTACAGTGATTATGATCTTCAAGCCTTCAAGTCTTCAAGCCTTCAAGAATTGAATCCTTCCTTTAAAGTTGTCCTCCAAAGTCTGCTGCCGCAAAAGTTACCAAATTTCTGGTGGATGATCTGAAACAAAGAAAGTTCTTTTGCTAAACTCGTTTTCCCCTTTTATAGAAAAGCTGACAAATTTTCATATCTGACTTGCATGATTTTTCTCACCCTTTAGATGGTCGATTTTGCCCTTGATCTCAACAAAGAAGTTGTAAGATTTTCTGTTATCTTTCCAACACCGTAAACAGCTTGTCGATCTGATCTCTATAGCTAAAGATATGACTCAATTAATGAGAAATGATCAAGATAGTGTGAGAATCTGAATTTTGCTCTAAATCAAATCTCTTTGAGAATCCTTATCCAATCTACAATATAAGATTTTGTATTCAATTAGAACTCTAATTAGCATCTAAGAATAGGATAAGAATCCTTCATATATTTATCTTCAGAAATTTCTTCTTTTTGTACAAAATCTAATGATTTATCCTAAAAATTCAAATATGATTAGGTAAAGAGACAATTATTTAAAAATAAACAAAAACTAAATAAAAAATAATTAAAATTCCTAATAAATAAGCTCAAAAGATGAGTGTATTTAATACTCATCAGTGGTATACCAAATCAAGATAACACATTCTCTTTGAGAATTTTTTTTACTATCCTATTAACATTGCTCCTGCAAGCTGCTGCTTCCACCCATTTTGACACATAATCTACTACCACAATAATATTTTGATATCTAAAAGAAGGAGAAAATGGTCTCATAAAATCAATGTCCTAACAATCAAAAATTTTAATCAATAAAATTGGGTTAAAGGGCATCATATTATGACGTGACATAACTCCTAACTTTTATCACTTTTCACATGAGCGACAATAATTGTTTGCATCCTTAAATAAGGTGGGCCAATAAAATCCATACTGTAAAAATTTTGTAGTGATTTTCTTCATTGAAAAGTGACCCCCACAAGCTTGGGAATGACAAAATTCCAAAACATTAGCAATCTCTTCATCAGGGATGCAATGCCTTAAAATTTGGTCAGGACAGTATTTGAAAAGCAAAGGGTCATCCCAATAGAAATTACATACCTCAATCATGAACTTCCTCTTATCCTGAGCTGTCCAATCCATTGGTATCTCACATGTAGCCAAATAATTAACAATATGAGCAAACCATGGTAGAGAAGTAACAAAAAATAAATGCTTGTCAGGAAAATCATCTTTGATTGGAAGGTGGTCAGAGGTGCCCTCAAATGTGATCCTTGAGAGATGGTTAGCCACTATGTTCTCCACTCTTTTCTTGTCTTTAATGATGTCAAATTCCTGCAAAAGTAAAATCCACCGTATTAGTCGCACCTTGGCATTCTTCTTTGTTATAAGGTATTAAAGGGCTGCATGATCTGTGAAAATAATAATAGGAGAACTAATCAAGTAAGCACGAAACTTATCCAAAGCAAACACTACAACTATAAACTCTTTTTCATTGGTGGAGTAATTCGTCTTAGTACTATTTAAAGTTCTACTAGCATAATAAATGACAAAAGGCTTCCCCTCCTTTCGCTGTCCAAGAACAACACCTACAACAAAATCACTAGCATCACACATGATCTCGAAAGGTAAAGTCCAATCAGGTGGCTGCATTATTGGTGCTGAGGTAAGCTTGCCAATTAGCATTTTAAAGGCCTCTTGACAAGCTTATGTCTACTCAAATGGGCATCTTTAGCTAATAGGTCACATCGTGGTCTAGATATAGTGGAAAAATTCTGTATGAACCTCCTATAAAACTCGCATAACCAAGAAAGATCTTACGCCCTTTATTGTCCTAAATGTAGGCAACTTAGAGATTAATTCGATCTTCGATTGACCAACCTCTATCCCCTTAGAAGAAATAATATGCCCTAAAACAATATTAGAAGGTACCATAAAAGTGGCATTTTTCTCAATTTAAAACTAATTCCTTCAACGAATTAACACCCTCTCTAAATTCAATAAGCATTCATCAAAAGAAGATCCAAAAATAGTCAAGTCATCCATAAAAACTTCCATGCAATTTTCAACCATGTCACTAAAAATGCTCATCATGCAACGTTGAAAAGTAGCAGGTGCATTACATAATGCAAATGGCATTTTACGAAGGTAAAAGTACTAAAAAGACAAGTGAAAGTGGTTTTATCCTGGTCTTTTAATGCAATGTCAATTTGATAATAACCAGAATAACCATCTAAGAAGCAATAGAAAGGATGACCAGCCACACACTCAAGAATTTGATCAATAAAAGAGAGAGAAAAATGGCCTTTTCGGGTAGCAGCATTCAACTTTTTGTAATCAATGCATATCCGCTACTCAGTCACAAGTTTTGTAAGGACTAACTCTCCCTGGTCATTCTTCACTACAGTAACACCTGACTTTTTAGGAACAACCTGTGTAGGGCTTACCCATTTACTATCAGCAATAGGATATAGGATTCATGCATTTGATAGTTTCAACGTTTCATTCTTCACCACTTTTTCCATAGTGAGATTAAGCTTACGTTGGGGGTCTCTACGAGGGATAATTCCTTCCTCCAAATTAATTTATGAGAATAGACCAGAGGACTAACACCTTTTATATCATCAATTCTCTAACCTAAAGTTGACTTATGCTCACTTAGAGTTTGAATTAATTTCTCACTTTGAGACTTAGACAATCCGATGAGATAATAATAGGAAAAGTATCACCTAGACCAAGGAAAGCATGCTTTAAACCCTTCGGCAAAGGCTTCAATTCAACTTTGGGTGCTTCCACACTTGAAGGAATTTGTTTTTCACCTTTCCGGGAAACTCCTCAAACTTTGGTTGCCATGTCCGAGTGCAACAATCCTGAGTTCAATAAAAAAAAACACTAATATCAATTATATCAAATGGATTACTGATAGAATTAAACTCAGAATTAACAAGAAAATACTCAATGGGATCAAAATCACAGGCTATAGAAACTCCCTTATCCATGAGGGAGTCTATCATGTATATATGATAGCCTTCATCATCATCTTCTGGTTATTTCGCAATATGGAAGATATTCACCTCGAGAGTCATGTTTTCGAAAGACAACTTAATGAGCCCATTCCTGCAATTAATAAGAGCATTAGTAGTGGCAAGGAAAGACCTACCTAAAATCAAATGAATTTTTGAAGTAGTATGAACAGCAGAGCTAGTGTCGAGGATTAGGAAATCAACATGATAATAAAATTTATCAATTTAAATTAGAACATCCTCTACCACGCCCTGAGGTATTTTGATTGAACGGTTAGCCAATTGCAATACCATAGTGGTTGGTTTGAGTTCTCCCGACCCCAATTACAAATAAATAGAATATGACATTAGATTTACGCTAGCTCCTAAATCTAGCAAAACTTGCCCAAACTCATGATTTTCGATGCCACATGTAATGGTTGGACAACTAGGATCTTTGTACTTGGGAGGAATCCGCTGCTCAATTAGAGCACTAGCTTGTTCTGTCAGGAATGTTATCTTATTTATATAGTGCTTCCTCTTAATTGTACATAAATCTTTGAGAACTTTTGCATAAGTAGGAACTTGTTTAATCACATGCAAAAGAGGAAAATTGATTTTTGCCTACCTTAGATTCTCTAGGATTTCATTGTTAGGATCCAGAATTTGTTTGCTTGATTTTAAAGCTTGAGGGAATGGTGCGTTAAAGGGATTCTTTGTCACCTCAAGTTCCTTGGATAACTCGACATCACTACTATCCTGATTCTTGTCCATATCCTCGGAGTTATTTGTTGTTGGGATGTGTAATGACTTATCACTTCGTGTCACAATGGCATTCATATCCTCCAAATTCTATTGCGCCATGTGTTGGCCATGGGGTGTGGACTGAGCTTGAGAAGGGAGCTTACCTTGCTCATTCACACTCAAGTAGTTCATCTATTTGGACACTTGACTCTTTATCTCCTTGTTTTCTTCAACAACTTGCGTAATCAAAGATTCAAACTTTTGGTTAGTCTTACCCTATGCCTCAATAAAAGTATGCAAATTGTCTTATAAAGGACTCCTAGAAGATGAAGGTGCATGATATAGTGCAGGATATGACCTAGGGGTTGTGCAGGCAACTAGTTTTTAGACTTCTAGTTAAAATTGGGGTGATTACGCCACCCAAGATTATATGTATCAAAGAAAGGTGTAAAAGGCTTCTTGTACATACCTAAGGTATTACATTGTTCCTCGTGCATCCCTCTCATATTGAAAAATGTGGGACACTCTTGGGCAAGGTGATCTACCACGGCACACACAAAACATGATTTAAAAGATTCTGCATGATTAGTCATATATGTTGACTTTAAGTCCTTAGTCTTTAACACCTCTAGCTCTCTAGTGAGCATCTCCACCTTAGCCTTTAGGTTATCCTCTTCCTTCATATGGTAAATTCTACCACCATTTGGGTTTCCTACAGGTTCTAACCTATTTTTGCTCTTAGTAGCACTAGGTCTAATCTAAGTGTGAGCTTTTTCAGCAAGCTCATTAAGGTATTCTATGGCCTCATTTGGATTTTTCTATAAGAATTCACTATTACTTATTATCTCCATAAATTAGCGCTTTCTAAGTGTAAGTCCCTCATAAAAAGATCCCACTAAGCACCAATTCTCATACCTATGGTGATGACACATATTCAACAACTCCTTAAATCTTTTCCAAGATTAATACAGAGTCTTACTGTCTTTTTGTGCAAAGGCAGAGATTTGCCTTTTTAAAACATTGGTTTTATGTTGGGAAAAGTGTTTATTAAAGAAGGCCTAAGTCATCTTATTCCATGACCCAATAGATTGTGGTCTCAATAATTATAGCCAACCCTTATCTTTATCCTACAAAGAGAAAAGAAAGAACTTATATCTCTCAATGTCATCAGTTGCATTTTGACTATGAAAAGTCACAACTACTTCCTTAAACTCCCTAATGTGCAAATATGGATTTTCATTTTTCAAGTCATGAAAAGTAGGGAATAACTGTATCATCCCTGTTTTAAAAGCCAGTTGGGGAGTATTGGCTGGAAACATTATGCATGATGGTGTGGCTGTGTGTGTATGATGGAGGTAATCCTGAAGGGTCTTAGTGGGTTGATCTTTATATTCGCTCATTTCCTCGGAATTAGAAGAAGTATTAAACAAATGAATAGAAAATTCAAACTCTAATTCAGACTTTAACACAGGTCTACAAGTAAATCGACTCAAGGCGTCTCTATACCTGTTCATGTAAGGTAGAGAAATATGTAACACTAAAAAAAATGACAAAAAGAAAAGAAACTAAAATAAAGATGCAACAAGATAAATGAGGGAACGAAGTTACCGCCTTTACAAACTGCTGAAAAGAAAAATTTGATTAGGAATTCTTTTATCGTCTCCCCGGCAACAATGCCAAAATTCGATTACGCCCAATGAATAATGCGATAATTGTAGCACAACTTTGGGATGTCAATTTCACAAAGAGACAAATTAAAAGAATAATTAAAAAAATAAATAAACTATAAAAAAGTATTAAATGATTAATAGTATATAAAGATTAATTTGAATGCAAAATTAAGTAAAGTAAAGTAAAGCAAATTTGGTTTCTACTAGATGTAAGATGACTAAGGTTCAGAATTCACTAATATTAATTTTAACATTAACTATGTCAAACTATTATACCCAAATAATTTAACTCATTAACATCCTGCGATAAACATGTGATCACAAAAAATCTATCAATAAAGAACTAAAAGTAATAATCAAATGTATGATAAAATCTCCTTAATTAATAGTAAATTATCTAATCATTAAATGTATCCCTAACAAGAAATCACAGTTGATATCCAACAATTACCGTTAACATTCAAATAGCACAAATAAATTACAAAGCATAAGAAAAGCATGATTGAACTCATCTTAAAATTCATTCATATAATCTAATAGAAAAATAGAATTAATAAGCATTAAATCTTAAAATTAGGTAAAAATAATTCAACATAGTAATGCCAAAATAATTAAGGTTTCATCGTCCCCTCAATATAGAGAATTTTGCAAGACATAGTATGATTAAAACACAATAAAATTATCTCACTAAAATTCTCCATTGTATAAAACTCTAACCATGCTGCATTGTGTTACATCCTTTTTTTATGCCATGCAATGTTCTCGAGTGGCGTGCTCAAGTGCTGCACTCCAAGCTGCCTTCCTTCCTTTTTCTTGTCTCGAATAACATGTTGTAATTTTTAATCCATTTTCCTTGCTTCTCCTGTGCGGCGCAACATGTTTCGTTGAGAAGCATGCTATTCTATTTATAGGTTGCTGCCAGTCGCTTTAGTATTAGGTTTTCTTTTTCTCTTTTTTTATTTGCACTGCCTCTTTTCTTATTTGGGCTTCACTCAAATTTCGCTTTTAAATCTCATCAAAATCCTCCTCTGAATTTGACTAGGCTTTGACTTGCTCTTTATAAACTCTGAGAGGGACGCCACACTCATCACAGCCTAGAGGGCCCTTTTCCTGATGTTTCCTATCTCACTGCCACCTGCGAAGCCTCCAGAGATGGTGTTTATTTTTTGGGTTACTTCGACGTGGCGACGATTAACTTCATGGGTTCCGTCCTGCTGTCCATTGCTAGATGGTGCTCGTATAAGACCTAGATGTTGTCTCACTAGAACTAGCGAGGAAGGAAGGTGGAGGTTCTCTTTGGTGAAAGAAGTCTCCAGCCCATCTTGTCTAGGTTTCGGTTAAGGCACAACCGGTTCTAAGACTGGCTCATGAGTAGCAAGAACAGACACTGGGCGGTAATTCGCAAAGAGTGGGTTAGGCATAATAGAAGCGCAATTCTAGTTTGTTGAAGCTTGTCTCCTCCTCATATTAACCATGATGATGGTGGTGGTAGGAAAGCTGCTAGTGGTGTTGGGAGTAGAAATTTATGGTTCCCACAAACGGCGCCAATGTTCAGAACTGGGTTCTAATGGTTACTTGAGAAAGTAAGTGATGGTAGATTCCTCTGTGGTGCAGCAGCAATAGCAAAGGAGCGAGGGGGTGGGTACCTACAAAAGGCACTCCAATGCTCAAGTTAGTATATGCACAAAGATGGTAGTGTGTATGCTGGGTTCTATGTACGTATTCCCCGAGTACAATGAGAAACTCAAAGCCAACGTAATTCTCTAGAAAATGATCATGGGTTGCAAAGGGTTTAAGATAGCAAAGCTATACGATAAACCTTTACAATTTATACGACATTTGGGGATGGTAAATCATACAATCAACATTATAGATTATTGTGTGGATCAAAAGAAATTTTTTAATTAGAAAATCTTTATTTAACAATTACGAAATTAACATTTTTTTATAACTAGCAAGAAAATATGCACTATGATAATCAAGTAATAAATAAATAAATAAAAATAAAAATTAACATACAATTATGTCTTAAGCAAATTAAATATAGTTTTTTTAAGGACAACTATTCTTTTTGAAGTGTTTTTTTACTCTTCTTATCTCTCATTTTTATTTGTTTATTATTTATTTATTTTCTAGTTTTTTATTTTATAATTATTTTTTTCTTCTAATAGTTAAATGCTTAAACGTTGGCCTACTAGAGGCACACCTAAGACTCATAAGTCCAAAATTCACTCTCCCAGATATTGTAAGAGTAGTTCACATCCATTAAAAAGTAACTACTCAGCTGAACACAAATAAATAATAAATAAAAAGAAAAAAGAATTCTTGCTCTAAACAAGCCCAAATAATCGGCCCAAACTAGTTTAGAAAAAGGCTCAAATAAAATTTTAAAAAAAGTTGACTAATGTTAAAAAAATAAATGACAACGAAAAGGCAAAACAAAAAAGGGTCTGGGTTTTGAAAAGAACAAAGAAAAAAAAAGGGATCAAGATCCTCTCCAGTAGGGATGGAAACAGGTTAGGTCAGACTTTATCCTAATTAATTCTTATAATTTGCTAAGATATAATAATTTACTATATGTAAATTACTTTCTTTTATGAAAAATGTGCTAATTTAATAATATAATTTATTTAAATATATTTATAATATCATCTTTTTTTACCACTGATTAAACCATGAACCACTTTCTTCATCGATTCTTTAGTTGAACCAGTTTTTAAAACATCAGTATTTAGTAAGTAGAAAGATTTTTAGGAGGATTTAAAATTATTCATATTTTGATCCATTATTACCATTGCTACTCAAGTCCCACATTTGAAGAGTTAACAAAACATTCAAGTATGTAATAGATATAAAAATCAAAAGCTAGTACCACTAAAATTCCATATTAGTGAGCCATCGTAACACTCAACTATGCAATGGCTATAAAAGACAAAACTAAAACTCTTTACATACTTCACCGTTGGCCTCGAGCTTATTGCAAACATGGGCCATTTGTAAGAATGAGGTCTACTAGTTGGCCTTTGATTTTTTTTTTTTTTTTTGTATTTTAAGGCTTTAAATGACACTGTTATAGCGTAGCTTGACTATTAAAAACAAAAAAAAAATTAGATTGCCTTTCTCTTTGAACTGATGTCGAGTTGACTGATTTAGTCGGTTTGAGGCCAGTTCATTGGAACTAATTTTTTACCATGCTGGTTTATATATGATAATCAGATCGATAATGTGGTTAGTTCCTGGTTCAATTAGTTGAACCAATCGATCCGATCCAATTTTTAGAACTATGCTAATACCACGAAGTCCCGCATCAGTGAGCCATCTCATAATACTCAACTATACAATGGCTATAAAAGACAAAACCAAACTCTTTACATGCTTCATTGTTGGCCTTGAGCCTATTGCAGATGTGGGTCATTGGCAAGAATGAGGCCTACTAGTTGGTCTCTGATTTTACTTTTTCGTTTTTAATTTTAAAGCTTTAAACGACACTGTTTTGGCATGGTTTGAATATTTAAAAAAAAATGGACTGCCTTACTCCTTAAATCGGTCCCGATTGACCAATTTAGTCGGTTTGAAACCAATTGAACTAGCCGGTCTGGTCTGATTTTCAGAATTATGGATATTAGTTACCACATAAGACTTGAGAAACATGGTTAGTGGGTATTGAAAAGCAGATCTAAAGAAGATACATATATCAGAACTGAGAAGAACAAACTCAACAAAGTATCAAAACTCAAAATTATTTAGAACTTGAGCACCAAAATTTCAGGGGAGGGGGGGAGTTGCCCCCCTCAGCCCCAATTTAGTTCCACCACTAACCGCGTCTTAACTCAAACCTTAATACATTAATTCTATTTTATATTATCCTTACTTTGTCTATTTCTTTTTAATGTGAGACTTTTTCACTCACATCTCATATTCCACTCACAAGTCATAACTCATACTTGAGTCCCTAATATATCATCAACATTAAAAAAGAGATTTAGTGTCAAAATTCACATAAACAAAGGCAAAATGGGAGTGAACAAGGAGATGAAGTACTATTATCAATTTCAATGAGAAGAATGGCAAGAAAAAACATCTCTTCTTAAGTGATAAAAAAAAAAAAAAAAGCTCTTCCTCCCCCTCCCCTCAAATGCAAAATAATGGAAAACCTCACTCTATAAGATCACTCAATTTTGTTAAGATATAGAATTATTCATAAACTTTAGTACTAAAGTCTCAACATAAGGTAAAATGAGTTTGTACATTATATGTGCTTTAAGTCTAAAGAATTTTTGTGTGAGAAGGGATATATCATATATGTGTTAGATATAAAATAATTCATAAACTTTCACCTATTAACTTAAGGCATAAGATTTTAGGAAAATTGGTCATCGGAAAAATTTAAATAAAAAGAATGCAAATATCATTTATAAAACTAATAAAAAAACAAATTATGTGTGGGCAACCACTTGGATTAAATTATAAACTATCAATATTAGTTGGAGAATATGAAGATTTGTTCGATACTATTTCTTTTTCTGAAGATACCAATACCAATAATAATTAATGATCAATTTTTAGCTAGATGGCTAAGTTAATTAAAATATATATATTTACAATAAATTTTCTAATGAATGCTTTATAATTTCAATTTAAAAATATTATTCTCCATTTTGAGTGATGGATGCTATTACCTCTTGCTATGTGGTAAATATTTCATTTTTATGTCTAAAAATATTTTCTTGAAGAATTAGAATTTGGAATTCTCACTCTCATGCTATGTATTGCGGGTTTACAATACTATTTAACTTTTTTTGTACATTACAATAATAGTTATTTAGCTATTCATTCAATATCTTAGTCATTCATTATTTTGATTATATTAAAAAATGTGACATATAAAAAATAAAAATAAAAATAATAGATACTTTATTTCAAATAATAAAGGATCCATATAATTAATTAACTGGCAATATATATATATATATATATATATATAATATATATATATATAAACTATAAAAAGTAGAAGTGCAAAAATAAGGAAAATAGTATAATGTTAATAAAATTAAGAACTTGAATTCAATATAAAAATTAATAAAGTAGTATAATGTTATATAAAGTAGAATAATACTATTAAAAAGACTCATAAATTTATTATTTGACTGGAATTAGGATACTCATATGTTTGATTTAAAATAAAAAATAAAGTGGGTTAATAGTGTTAAAAAGATTTGTTAAAACTAATTATTCATCTGAAATTAAGATTCTTATATGCTTGAGTTCAATTAAATTAGGATACTTATATGTTTGTGTTATAAGTTAAATCATAGTGCATAGATCACAATATAAAAAAAGAAAAAGAAAAAGATCTTCTCAAATCCTTTCGTGATTTTAATCCATAACAATAAGTTTTTCACATCAAAGAGAGAGAAAGGTAATTATTGAATTAGAGGGTTTTAGGTAAGGAAGGAGAAAAAGAGAAAACATAAACTGATATTGATATTGACCTAATGTTTTGAAAATGTGATATAAAAAACAAACATAATAGTCATATTTATACTAATACTAGGCTCTAAATTCTAATTAATAAGGAAACAAATCAGAAAATACAAATAGGAAATAAATCCTAAGAGATCTTATTAGATAATACTCTCCCTCAAGTTAAAGCTTACTAAGCTTTAAGCTTGTTACAATTACATTTGAAAGAAAATAAACTAAAAACATAATGTGCCAAACAGTGTGATAGTGCCAGGTAACTGAATCTGGGATGGAGATGGGGCTAATGCATCTTGGACTAAGACAAACAAGGCCAGTGCATCTGGGACAAAGCTGGGGCCAGTGCATCTGGGACAAAGTCGAGGGCTAGTGTAAGTCATAACCAACATAAGTCACCATCAGAATGATCATCAATGGTAAGAAAAGTCACCACAAGCATGATTCATCTGTGGGAGAGAAGTCATCACTAGAATTATCGTCGATGGGAAGAGAAGTCACCACTAGTATGATTCATTTATGGAAGAGAAGTCATGAGAAACACTGACATTGAAGTATATGTAGAGATGAATTTATTTCCATTCTCCCCCTCAATGTTATGCTAGCATTGGAAAAGAACCAAATAGTAGGGCAAACTAGAAATAACCACCACAAAGAATGTCAAACAACCATGTGGAGGTCAGAGATGGTATGGTGAAGAAAATGAACGGTAGAAAGCCCAGAAGAGGGTGAAACAGCCATGGGTCAATGTACAATTGCCAAAAATAGAAACCCCAATACACTTGAATGGCTTTGTGCAAATGTACAAGGTTACACAGAGGTTGGTTGATGGAGGTGTGCTTAGATCTGTGTAGAGGAGGTCGGAGCGAGTTGAACAAGACTGACAGTTGCCGAAAAAGTGGTCGGACTCGCTGTCACGCACCGGAGGAAGAGGGGGCGTATGGGAGCATGTGGGACGTCCATTGGAGCTGTGCCTTTAGGGGTTGGTCAAACTCAGGCCGGCAGTGTGACTGGTCGATCGAAAAAATCGCCAGTGGAGGACGGTGGCAGTGATGGAAAGAAACCAGAGGAGAGAGTATATGCGGAGGATATGGTATTTACCAGCAAACTAGAGTGGAAACACAATTAGCCATAAAAGATATAGAAAGAAAGTGCCAAAAGGAGAACTCGACAACCAGAGGCAGCTAATCGAAGTTGCAGATTTTTGGGAACTGGACAATGAAAGTGATGGGACAAGTCACAGAAAATGGTACCGCTCTGATACCATATTAAATTAGAGGGTTTTAGGTAGGGAAGAAGGAAAAGAGAGAATATAGATTGATATTGATATTGACTTGATGTGTTGATAATGTGATACAAAAAACAAACTAATAGTCCTATTTATAATAATACTATGCTCTTAATCCTAATTAATAAGGAAACAAATCAGAAAATATAAAAAGAAAATAAATCCTAAGAGATTCTATTAGATATTTTTTAGATATTCTAATAGTAATATACTTTCAGCACATCATTTTATTTATTGTTATTGACACGTGCTTTTTTGCTCTTATGTGCCTTCCTCTAAGTTTCCAACCTCCTTTTATTTTTGTTAACTTTTTTTCCCCTCAAAATTGTTTCTCTTTCTTCATTATTATTCCTGGTTAAATATGTTTTTCTCCCTAAAATATAGTGAATTTTCCTTTTGGTCCCCCATTTTTAAAATTTTCCAAACAAGTCCCTCAAAAATATTCTTCATTTCTGATTAGTTCCTCCATTATCTCGTCATTCAAATTGTCATTATCTGCTTACGCGGATGCTCACGTGACATACGATGTAGCACTCATGATCTTACGTGGTGTATGATGTGGCACTCATGATCTGATGTGGACATTAATAACCTAATGACTAAAAATGGAGGGACTAAAACCAAATATCTCAATATTTAAATGGACTAAAACAAAAATTACTATATTTAAAAGAAATAAATACATATTTAACTTGGGACTTGTTCATCAACAATATACTTGCTAGAAACTTTACCTCTATACATACTTTGCTTCAACCTAGAAACTCCACCTCTAAACATATTTTTCTTCAACTGAGAAACTCCACCTCTAGGTAACTCACCGATCTAGAATCCATCACCTTGAAACACTAAGTGATCAGTTTTCAAGATACCCAAAGTTTCCAAAATTACCATGGCTACAACACTTGTATAATACAAAATATAACTCAAATTGAATATCAATATTACTGAGTCCATTCACACAGATTCATTTTTATCAAACCTTTAACTAAACCACCAAACGTCCATAACTGCCCACTTGAAGCCCATTACACCTCAAGACTATCCCTGCCATAATCCAATTTTCTTGAACGTATGAAACCCCATGAAATAGAGGCACACAGACTTTATAGCGATGGTGGTATCTGCTACATGGAGTCTAAGAATTTGGTGGCTAGGTAATAGTTCTGGGGATGATCTCTAGAGACTATGGCAGGGACAAACTTGAGATGTAATGGGCCTCAAATCGGTAGTTATAAAATTTTGGTGGTTTGATTAGAGGTTTGATGAAAATAGATTCTATGTGAATAAACTAGGTAATATTGATAATCAATTTGAGTTGTATTTTGTATTATACAAGTGTTGTAGCTATGGTAATCTTGGAAGCTTTGCATAGCTTGAAGGCTGATCACTTGATGTTTCAAGGTGATGGATTTTGGGTCCATAGGTTGCTTAGAGATGAAGTTTCTCAGTTGGAAAAAAATGTGTTTAGAGGTGAAGTTTATGCATTGAACAAAATTATGTATAAGGGTAAAGTTTTTGGTTAGTGTATTATTGATGAACAAGTCTCAAGTTAAATATGTATTTATTTCCTGTAAATATAACGATTTTTTGTTTTTGTCCATCTAAATATTGCTATTTTTTTGTTTTAGTGCTTTCTTTTTTTAGTCATTAGGTTGTCAATGTCTACATCAGATCATAAATGTCACATCATGTGCCATGTTGGATCATGAGTGCCACATTATATGCCACGTGAGCATTCACATAAGCAGATAACAACAATTTTAACAGCGAGATAATGGAGGTGCCAACTAGGAATGAAATTTTTTAAAAGGACTTGTTTGGAAAATTTAAAAAATAGAAGACCAAAAGAAAAAATCACTATATTTTGAAAGCTAAAAAACATATATAATTATTTTTTGCTCTCCAATCTCCACTTTTTTCAGTTAACTTGATTTTTTTTTATAAGTATATAAAAGCCTATGACAAGTGTGTACCATGCAAAGTAACACCCGTCAAAGGAACATCAAATCTACACAGGTATTATTTTTAATATATCTGTGTAGAATGTTATTATTATTATTATTATTATTATTATTATTATTATTATTATTATTATTATTATTGTTGTTGTTGTTGTTGTTGTTGTTGTTGTGGACCGTAACCTAGGCTCTCAATATGTAGTCCACCCCGGTACACCTAATAGCAAAAGTTCAAGCCTGCACGTCTCCAGCAGAGTCAGCTTATAATGAGATCCCAATTTTGGATGATAACAGTATTACCGCAAGATCTATGCAATGGGTAAATCTTATGATATCTCCTAATTGTCAATCATGATCTTATAAAATAATAACACTGTGACTGTCATACCAGTATTGCGATAATATAGGGATTCTCTATAACTAAATATGGAATATATCTTCTCCTGTAATTATAATGGGAATGTATCTCTTCATTAAGAGAACATATCAATCCAACCTCTATAAATATCAAGCTAAGTCACCTTAATCAGGTATGAATTCTCCCACAGCATTAACCTAATTGGTGCACATCCTGACTTAAGCGTTGGAGTCCCTTTGCAGGTACTTACCCCCCTGGTTTGACACGCTTAGTAATAGTTGTGCATCGAAGGAATCTAACGTAATGCGCCTATCTTAGGTATCCCTCTGATAACTCCATAAAATGTAGTTATTTGTGTCCTATCTCTAAGTTATAATGAATGTTGAGTCATTGTTAATAATGCATATTTAGAGGGTTTTGAGCTTATATTTGTCATATTCTGATTCTAAGCCTTTCTTGTATGTTTTATAGCAAATTGAGCTTTAATTGTTTATGATTAAGTAGATTTATATTTGTTACTGATTTAGTATTTTCTCTATGATAGGAAGGGCTCCAAACAAGGTTAAATATGGAGCATGTGAGCTTAAACTGGAAGAGGAAGCCAAATTAGCCATTCAGCAGTCACCGCCGCGGCGCAAGCTTGGGAGTGCCACGGCGCAGAGAGGCATTATCAGCATGCCATACTTCAACCCGAGGTGAGAGGGCCGCGGCCCAGGAGAAGTGGGAGCCGCGGCTCAAAGAGACCGACCTTGTGGGGGCCGCGGCGCGCATATGTGGGGGCAGCGGCGCAGAGGCAGCCAGCTGAGTTTATAAATAGATTTATCACGTTTTTCTCTGTGTGATGGCTGCCTTAGCCATTTCCTTTTTAGTTTTCTCTCTTTTAGTTTAGTTTTAGGTAGTTTAGGTTAGTTTAGTTTGGCTAGATCTCCATTGATGGTGGATTGGAGGCTAGGAACAAGGATGAGGATTCAAGCTTCAGAGATAAATCAATGAGCTTCCTTTCTCTTTTTTCCTTTCTCTATTCTCTTCCTTATCTTCCTTGGGTATGATTTACCTTATGTTTTCATGTTCATTGTATAGCTGAGCTGTATTTAGGGATCTTTTGGATCTTTTCTATATATATTAATGATGTGTTCTTCTCTGAGTTTGTGTAGATGTTTGGTTATTGTTCAATCATAATCTATGCTTAATGCTTGCTGTTGGTTGGCCATCAATTGCATGATCCTAATATTACAAATGAACTAGACATAGGGATTTGTTAATATGGATATGGTATGGTTGATGCATGTTTGACAATTTCAATTGGCTTGAATGAGTTGATTCGCTAACTGGATAGAAGTATACCTTTTAGCCATGTATAGTATGTGATTGAGAATAGATCATTCATGAGTGGATTTTGGTATTAACTAATAAGTTAGGCAAATGAAATTATGGTTGATTGACTTAGACATAGGCTTTTGATTAAATCAGATTCTCAAGCTAACCTAATCAATGCATTTATGTTTATGAGGAGGATTGTATGTTGTTGGTAGATGTAGGGGGTGAAGAAGGATTTCTTGAAACCTGACCTTGTTTATCTTTATTGCTTTTGTAAATTAGATTTAGTTTAGTTTATTATTTTCTTATTTTTATGTCCTTGAATAGAATTGATGAAGCTATTGGTTGATACTTAGCTTTATAAACGAATATCCTCGTGGGAATGAACTTTTACTCTGTATATGTATTACTTGAGCTATCCGTACACTTGCAGTAGCAATCACCCTCTGAATTTACTTCAAAACATTGGTGCCATCTGTGGGAATCGAGAAACTTACAATCCCACTCCAATCATGGTGAACATGAGACATAATTCAAGGAGAGACGCTGGGCAGACCTCAACCAATCAAAGGCCGGACCCTACCGCCCAATGCCCTTCTTTTCTTACACCATCACCTGCTACTGAAGCCCCCGCTGTGAGAAACCATGCACTCAATTTTGAAAACCAACGCGATGGGCATACCACCTAGGTTTGCCATGAAAGTCCCAACCCATCACGCAGGATTTCGGTGAGAGATAGACTTGGAATCCTAGCCCAAAGAGGTAACCCTAATGCCCAAGAGTGCAAAATCCCAGTTCATCAGCGTTTGGGAATGCCTAATAATGAAATTGACGATCGTGCATCTCGTTGTCAACGCACGAATCAGTCCCACGTATCCCAACGTCAATTTCAGGATATGCTACAACATCATATGGCTATGCTGAACGAACAGTATCAGAGGTTGAAAGACATGCAACGGGCCATGCTCGAAAACCAACCCAGGCTTCACTGTCGTGATGGAAGTCTTAGCGCGGGAAACAATCAAAGAAGGGCACATGTCAACGTTTCAGTGATCAATATCCGGAATGAAAATCCGAACTGCAGGTTCGTGTAGCATCATTTTTCTAATCAACTTATGGAACTCTGCATTCCCAAGAATTTTAAATTTCCAGCGAACTTGGAGATTTATGATGGGACCACGAACCCCCAGGAGCATATTAATATCTATGAGCAATCTCTTTGCTTCCACGGAGGATCCATGGAGCTGTTATGTTGTGTTTTTCCTCTTTTCCTAAAAAAATGAGCCTTTAAATGGTTTTCAAGCTTACCACGAAGGTCTGTGGTTGATTGGCCGGATCTTAAACAATGTTTTCTACTCCAATACACCACCAGTAAGGAACAACCCAGATCTATTGAATCCCTGGCAAAGCTCTGCCAAGGGAGGGACAAGCCCCTCCACAATTACGTTAGGCGTTTCATGATGACATGCACTAACGTGAAAAACTTTGATGACAGAATAGCCCTTCACTATGCCAGAAATGGTCTTCGGGTAGGTTCTCAGTTCTTCGCATCCTTGGTTAAAAGGAAATCGAAGTACCTGAGTGAGTTTCAGAGGTGATCCCAAAAGTACGTGGACCTAGAGGAAGCAACGATGGACCAGAGGAGGTGGGACAAAGGTGAACCCTCATATCAGAAGTCTAACCATAATCCCTCACGGCCCCGGTCTTCCAAAGATAGTCCACCTCGAGCTGGATACTCCGTTTATACTCTATTGAATACCCCACAAGAAATAATCTTAAAGGAAGTAATGCACACTGAGTTTCAGAATATACGAAGACCACACCCATTAAGAAACACAAGAAGAAAGACCATTCTAAGCATTACACATGGCATAAAGGTGATAGGCAATATACAGAAGATTGCTACCAACTCTGTGATGCTAATGAATTTCTAATTAAGGCTAGATGACTAGAACAATATATCCTCCGGGTCCAAAGCGAAAAGTATTGCAGTAAGCGCATAGACAACAAGCGCAATCCTCAACAAAGCCCATCCCCTCACCGCAGAAGAAGGACTCGAAGTCTCAGGAGAAGATCCCGGAATCCACCTCGCCGAGATAATAATGACCGATAAGATAGGAACAGGGACGCTCCTACTGATGACAACGGTGACTGACGTTTTGAGCCAAACAGAACGATTAACACTATTGCAGGTGGCTTCGCTGGTAGAAGGTCATCAAATGGAGCCCGAAAAAAAAAGCCTTGAGGATACCGGTGTTTAGTGTATCTCATTCCAAACCTAGAATGCAAACTGCTGAAAGAAAAACGCCTTCCATCACTTTTTCGGATGACGACTACAGCAGAATTATCCCAGAACACGATGATCCACTCGTCATCTCAAGAATAATATACAATGCCGAGGTCCACATAATTTTCGTAGATCAAGGAGGTTTAGCAGATATTGTGTTCCTGGACCTCTATCAAAAGCTTGAATTTTTGCCATCGAAGTTAACTCATCACGATGGGGAACTGACAAGTTTCACGGGTGAAAAGATTACCCCGGTAGGTTACTACGAAACCCACCTGACTTTGGGATATTCTAAACTCTTCAAGATGATTAAAGTATGGTTTTTGGTTGTGGACTGCCTTTCGGCTTACAACATCATCTTAGGCCATCCCTTTCTAAATGCTCTCGGTGCCGTGGTCTCCACTACTCACCTCCTGATAAAATTTTTGAATAAGAATAATGAGGTTGTCACTGTTAAATAAGATCAAGTGGCCGCCAGAAAATGCTACAATAAGAGCTTGAAAATTTGTAGAAATCCTAGAAATAGTAAATCTGCCACCCCTAGCCCCATCTTGGACCAGGTCAACATACTTATGACCGAACTAGATGTTAGGGAAGAAATCTGTGGTACCAAGCCCTAACCAGAAAGTGAGTTGTAACCTCTCCAACTTAGAGCCAAGCTGGATCAAGTTACCAAGATTGGAGCACATTTAGAAAAAAAAAGAAAAATAACAACTGACAGAGCTAAAGAATGAGAACCTTTTCACTTAGACGTCATCTGATATACCGGGACTCGATCCCAGCTTCATCTGTCACTGCCTGTCCATCAGAGAAGGTGTGAAGCTAGTAGCACAGAAGAAAAGAAAGGTCAGCCCAGAAAGACAACAGGTTATTGAAGAACATATTAAGGAGTTACTGAGCGGCAAATTCATCAAGAAAATCTCTTATACCATATGGCTATCCAATGTGGTCCTGGTCAAGAAATCCAATGGGAAGTGGAGAATGTGTGTGGACTATACAGATCTGAACAAGACTTGTCTCAAGGATCCATACCCACTCCCTAATGTGGATAAATTGGTGGATAGTTCCTCAAGTTTTAGGTGGCTATTATTTATGGATGCATATTCCAAGTACAACCAAATTCTCATGTATCTCAGAGATGAAGATAGAACCACCTTTATCACTGACAGGACGAGCTATTGCTATAGGGTTATGCTCTTTGGCCTGAAAAATGCAGGAGCCACTTATCAGAGGATGATGAATAGAGTCTTCAAGAATCAAGTGGGGAAGATGCTAGAGATTTATATAGATGACATGATAATGAAAACCCCACAAGGTGGATCGCACGCGATAGACCTTGAAAAAGTATTTGCCCAGGTCAGAAAGTATAACATGCAGCTTAACCCAGAAAAGTGTGCCTTCGGGGTCCAGGCAGAGAAATTCTTGGGATTTATGCTAACCCACCATGGAATTGAGGTCAATCCTGATAAATGTCAGGCGATACTTAACATGAGAAGTCCTCAAAGTGTTAAGGAAGTACAACAACTTACATGCCGCATAGCAGCTCTCATGAGATTCCTTGTTAAAATAGCCCACAAATCTCTTCCCCAATTCAAGCTACTCAAAAAGGGGAAGAATTTCGAATGGACCCAGGAATGTGAGGACCCTTTTCTAGCCTTGAAAGACTTGCTATCCTCCAGTCCTATTTTGACAAGACTGGAGCCTGATGAGACGCTCTATTTATACCTCTCAGTTCATGAGGAACTAGTGAGCTCTGTGTTAATTCGAGAGATAAGCGAAGGGCAGAAACTAGTCTACTTCATAAGTAAGGTTCTGCAGGGCCCTGAACTTCGTTATCAGAAAGTTGAAAAGGTTGCCTTCACACTAATCACCACGGCTAGAAGACTACAACAATACTTTCAATGCCACTCGGTGGTAGTAAGAACAGACCAGCCCATCTGCCAGGTATTGCATAAGCCAGATTTAGCCAGAAGAATGATTGTGTAACGTCCCAAGATTGCCTGCAAGATCGATGAGTGTCCCCACAAACTAACACGAGTTTTTTCAGCGTGTTTTGTCCTCACTCACACGTATCTTAGGAAACTTCCCAGGAGGTCACCTATCCCACAAGTGCTCCAAGTCAAGCACGCTTGACTATGGAGTACTTATGTTCTTGGCTCCCAAAGGGAATATGTATCTTGTTGATATAGGTGATGCTAATCAATTCCTTTAAGCCATCCTCAACTATGCAGTACCGTACCTGCACAATCTCTAGATCCTTCTTATTCTAATGTGTATTCAGTTCATTCATGTGTCCCTCCGCCTAGAAGCCTGCCAGGAGCCGTTTCTTGTCCGTGCTTTATCTTTATTTTTGCACTGGCGACCACTCCCCGCCTTTGTCAACCCCGGGTATCACAGATTGCCTAGTCAATTGAACTCTCTGAGTTTAGGATCACATATGAACCATAACTTGCAATAATGGTCCAAGCACTATCTGATTTCTTAGCAGAACTCACATTGGACCCCGGCAATCCAAAAAGAATATCTTGGACCATCTTTGTTGACGGATCCTCAAACCCCAAAGGGAGAAGCGCTGGGGTAATTTTGGAAAATTTAGAGGGACTGACATTAAAGCATTCCTTGAAGTTTGTATTCTCAACCTTGAATAACCAAGCTAAACATGAGGCGTGCATTACCGGGCTAGTAATGGCCAAGGATATGGGTGCAACCAGGATCACACTTTGTAATGATTCCAAACTTGTAACCTCCCAGATCCGAGGTGAATATCAAGCTAAGGAGCCTCTTTTGTAAAGATACCTGGTCAAAGTACAAGAACTCCTTAATAATTTTCAAGAGACAAAGGTTGAGCACACATTCCGAGAGAACAGAACTCTAAGGTAGACCTTTTGTCTAAGCTAGCCAGTACTAAGGGCTCCGGTAATAATCGGTCAGTGATCTAAGAAACCCTCTCTCAACCTTCCATCACGGATCATGTTGTATTTCAAGTAAAGGAGAAGGAGCCATCTTAGATCGCCTCTATCATGTAATATTTGCAGTCTGGGTTTGTACCTTCAGATCCTAAAGAAGCTTCTAAGTTGGTCAAGACAGCAGAAAGGTACACCGTCTATAATGGACGGTTATACGATTATAGTTTTTCACCCCCTTCTCAAATGCCTCACTCTGAAAGAAGCTGAATATGTCCTAGTCGAGATTCATGAGGGAAGTTGCAGACATCATTTAGGAGGCAAAATCCTAGCCCTAAAAGCACTAAAGGCATGATATTATTGGCCAATGATGGAAGCTGATTCTCATGTTCACGTCTGAATCTACGATAAGTGTCAGCACCACTCAGATCATTACTAGGCTCCCCCCGAAAGAGTTATCCACAATGTCGGTACCTTGGCCTTTCTACAGATGGGGTATGGACATCCTAGGCCCATTTCCTAAGGCCCCAGGCCAATTAAAGTACTTTGTGGTAGCAGTGAATTATTTTACGAAGTAGATTAAGGCAGAACCTTTGGTCACAATCACTTCAGCACGGATTCAAAAGTTTACTTGGCGCCACATTATCACCAGGTTCGAAATTCTGGAGTCCATTTTAACGAACAATGGAACTCAATTTAAGGATAAGGACTTTGAAGAACTATTAGCAGGCTTAAAAATAAAGCACTATTGTAGTTTCGTGGAGAACCCCAGAACTAATGGGCAGGCCGAAGCAACCAACATTATTATTATACGTGGAATTAAAAGGAGATTGGACAAAGCTAAGAGGAATTGGGCTGAGCAGCTTGATTATGTTCTCTGGGCCTATAGGACCACACCCCACTCTACCACAAATGAAACTCCCTTCAAACTTACTTATGGGTGTGAAGCCATGATTCGGTAAAGATAGGCTAACCAAACTTGCGTAACCAACAATTTTCAGAGGACAACAACCCCGGCTTGATTAGGGAAAACCTAGATCTAATAGAAGAAAAGAGACACATGGCCTATATACGTGACGTTGCCCTTAAGCAAAGGGCAGCGGCCAGATACAACCAAAAAGTAATCCCTAGGAGGTTCCAACCAGGAGATCTAGTACTTAGGAGAGCGGATGTCGGTGGGAAAAATGTCTCCCAATGGAAATTAGTCCCCAACTGAGAAGGTCCCTACCGTATTATTGTTAGCACTGGTAAAGGAGCTTACACATTGGAGACGTTAATAGGTACCCCAATCAAGAATTATTAGAATACGAATAAACTTAGAAAATACTATAGCTAGATGCCCATGACGGCCTAGTCCATTAGTAAACTAATGTTTAATCTGTCCTGATGTTGAATTCTATACTCTGTATGGACTTTTGTCCCCCAAATTATCAATAAAACAAAGTTATTCAGACATTACTTTTTATATGAGATACATTAACAAGTCCAGGTCAAGAGGGTTAACACACCAAGCTTCGGTTGTAAGTTACAGGATCAATACCCATCCTCGATACTTGGCATTGACCATCTAAAGATCAAGAAATTAAGAAGCAGTGTGGATTCAACATCTGTGGTCCTCCCTTATACCCAAGCCAGATGGGATCCCAAATAATCCTTATGGATAGTAAAGGACCCCGGGTAAGGTCTATTGATAATTATACTTAAGCCAGGTTGGATCCCAAAAAATCCTTATGAATAGTCAAGGATCCTAGGTAAGGTTTATTGATAATTATACCTAAGGCAAAAAGGACCATATGCGCTAAATTTTCTTGGACAATAAACCCTTAGCTAAGGTGTTATATTTACCTAAATCCAAAGATTCTGAATGCTCGGTACTATGAGCCTTCGATTATTAATTAATGCGTTATATTTGCCTAAATCTAAAGATTCTGAATGCTCGATATTATGAGCCTTAGATTATGGATTATGTTGTTATTTTTGCTTAAGTCTTAAATTCCAAAATGCTTGGTTATGATAGGCATTGGACCATGGACTAAGGCGTCATTTTTACCTAAGTCAAGTAGAATGTCATGCACTCATTATTATGGGTTTAGGATCCTAGACCATGGTCTCCCCAATAAGAAAATAATTTCCTAAGTCTACGGAATGGTAATTATAAATTTCATATTAGGCATTGGACCCAAAACGAACCATAGAAAAAAATAAATTGGCAAGGCAAAGCATTCACTGAAAATAAAAAGTTAATTTAGAACCCCGGATGCGGGGCAATTGTCATTACAAAAACAAAAAACCCCATGTAGGGGGCAAAGAAAAAGAAAAAGAAAAATATTTAAGTATCAACTTCCCCTCTTTCTGGAGTCAGAACAGTATTTAGGTTGGCATCGAAATCGGCTTGAGCAAGGTCCTTTACCCAAACAAGCTGACCATCATGAAAGAATTTTTCTGAATTGAGGTCTTCTAAGGCAAGAGTGATGCCGGGGTTGAAATGCTGAATTTGGACCACAACATTCTAGAACTGCTCCCCACCGATGTTTCCCGAAATGGTGTCCAGCTCCTCCACATCTTTTTCTAATTGAATTATTCGAGTCTGGAGGGTGCTGATGGTATTGTTGGCTTGAAGACCCTTTGCCTCGAGCGCCTTTTTGGCCAAGTCAGAGGCGACCAATGTTGTCTCCAGCTCGGTAATCCGTGCTTGAGCGTCCTCGTTAAGCTCAAGAGCCGTGGTAAGTTTCTGAGTAGCCTCTTCATCTTTCTTCCTGATTTCATCTGCCATTTTCCTATCAGTTGCCTCGATAGACCTTTCAATATAGCGAATTTCTGAGGCGGCCCGAAGTGTAAAGGTTTGAAGCTTGGCTAGGGTTTGGGCCATATTCCGTTCAGAGATATGTCTCATAACTTCGTTGCTTAGTAACCACCTATCTATAAATGGCCTGACATCAAACTACCCCAAGATAATAGGAAAAGGGTCCGCCCCTTCTTCATTGTCGCCCTCCGAAGCTCCCCCTGACCCTAGTCAATAGAGCTCTTAGTGGCCCTTATTTTCCTCCCTTGAAGATTCTGAGTCAAGGAGTCCAGCTCTTTTGGGGTCTTTTCAATGACAACACCCCAGCTTGAGGACGCTAGAACGATGACCGTAGGGACACTTGTGGATCCTGCTGCTTTCCTCCTTAATATCAAGTCTTGAAAGGCTACAAGAGAAGGTCCCGGCGCTATGTTGCTTACTAAAATAAGACAATGACACAAGATTGAAGTCAGACAAACAAAATTATAAAGTATAGAAAATTTAGAGCATAAAAAGCCTAAGGTAAATTACGGGTAGTAATATCCTAATTCCTACCTAACTGAACAAAGAGAAGATCATCACTAAGGGTATGAAGAACGTCCTTGATTTTTATAAACTGGTGTTCTTTGGAATACTGGGTTATAAATTTAATGCAGTCGACTTCATCCAAAGTAAGGTTTTTCTCTTCTTTTTCAAGCAGTATGGTGGGAAAACACCAAGCATCTTCTGTCCAGTATAATGGGAACTTTGGCTCCCTGTCATCTTTCAAAAAAAGGATGAAACCCCTCCACTGCCATCAACTTAAAGAATTTAGTCTTAAATCCATTGAAACTATCTTGAAAAACATCAAAGGATTTGCGACCGGATCTTGACCAAATTGTGAACCAATTCTTCTGCCTCGCTGAACCCTGAGGGTTTATCCGGGTATAAAAATAGAAAAAGGCATTGGTTGAATATTGTAACCCCATTATTCAGTAGAACCTCTCAAAAGCGATGATTTAACCCCAGCCATTAAGATGGATTTAGGTTGGGGCCGCGCGTAAGGCTTAATGGACCGCGGTCTGGAATTCCGTAAATATTAATCGAAACCCTAACTTAACAAAGAGGGGTTCATAGAGAAACATGAAGTGCGAACCCGAGAAGAGCAAACCTTCTCATTCTACTCCAGACATAGAACCTGAAATTCTCTGTCCCGGGTCGTCCCCTCTGTCAACTCCAAATATTGTACTAATTGTCTGAGCTCGTTTTCAGAAGAAAGCTCAGATAAACGATCCTAGACATCGTCCCTAACCTATAAGTATACTAGCCATGGACCACACCGGATCCGGATTGAGTCCTCCTCAGCCGGATCATGAGCCTCGGCAATCGGTACTCGGGCTATGGCTTCTCTTCTACCTCTGGCCATGAAGATCATGAGAACACCTAAAGAGGCCAGTAAGTAATTGTTAGAATCAGTCGAATCAGAGATTCAGACATGGAGAAGGGTGAAGAAAATGTGAATGCTTATGTCTTGAAGCATATCAAATGGGTTTTTGATGATAACAAAGGCCAAAGTGAAGTTCAAGTGCAAAAGAGAAGATCAAGCGCAAAAGGAAAAATCAAGATCAAAGAAAGAAGTCAAGAGGTTTATTTAGTTATAAGACTTAGAACATTAATGTTAAATGCTCTCAAGATTTCTCAAATGGTTTTTCAATATATGATTTCAAAATAAGTGGGAAATTTCAAAGTTAAACATGACTTTCAATAAAACTTGAGTTTCAATCTTAAATCTAACACTCTTAAAAAGATTTATATTTAATCAAGTGTCTTGAGGTGTTAGAATGACTTACAAGCTTTATTGGACTTGAAAAATGTGTTCAAAGGTCAATGTAATCGATTACATGATATTTGTAATCGATTACACAGCAAACAGAAGCCATATAATCGATTACATGATCAATGTAATCGATTACAAGCAAGTCAGAAGTCATGTAATCGATTACATAATATATGTAATCGATTACATCAAGTCCAAAAAGGCAAGAACAAGTTCAAAGAGTCATCTAATCGATTACATGGAGATGGTAATCGATTACACAGCAAGTCAGAAGTCATGTAATCGATTACATGAATGTTGTAATCGATTACAAGCAAAGTCAGAAGCCATGTAATCGATTACACTAATAATGTAATCGATTACACAGGGCCCAGAAAGCCAAGAACACGTTGGAACAACAATGTAATCGATTACATAAGTTGTGTAATCGATTATACGAACCCTGACAACGCCCAACGGCTATATTAAATGCATTAAATGCATGGTCAAAACACCCAAACGGCTCTATTAATTGAGAAACTTATAAATACCAAAGTTGGGTCTTTATTTGAGGTTGACCTTGAACCAAAAACTGATCATCAATACTTCCAAACGTGAATCAATCCTCAAATCCATTTCTTGCTCTATTTTTTGTAAAAACGTGAAAAATCTTTGAGAGCATAGTAAGAGCTTCAATTTGTATTTATCTACTCTTTAAGAGAGTTTCTATCTTCTATACTTTGTGTAATCTGAAAAACAGAGGGTGAGGTATCCCTCTAGAGTGAAGGGTGAGGTATCCCTTAGAGAGTGAGGTATCTCTCAAAGTTAGAAAAGGGTGAGGTATCCCTTGAGGGTGAGGCATCCCTCAAAAGGTTGTAAAGGGTGAGGCATCCCTGTTTTTGAGGCTCAAAGCACAAGGATGAGGTATCCCAAGGTGTTGGTGAGTGCTCTATTGTGTAAAGGTTTTCAAGCACCCGTTCAAGCTTGAAGTTTAGTGAAAAATCTCGAGTGGTTCGCTTGAGGACTGGACGTAGGTCACAAGGGGTGGCTGAACTAGGATAATCCTTGTGTTTGATTCTCTCAACCCTATCTCTTTACATTTGTGCATTTACTTTATATGCTTGCTTGAATATTATTCATCTTGGTTTATTTAATTTGTGAGTGAAGTATTCAATCTCATTTATCTATTCACTTCAATTATCCAATAGTTTCAACGAAAATTGTTTAACAAACGTTTTACGAAAGATTTGCAAAAATATTTCATAAACTCAATTCACCCCCCTCTTGAGTTTGAGGCCACTTGGCTAATAGAAAACAGTCCATACCTACACACCTGTCTCATGTCCCTCCAAATCCGAAACTTTAGAAGGACACCTCTGCCACGCTTAAAATGGCAGAAATGGTGTTCCAAGAGGATAGGGCCATGTAAAGAGGGTTGAAAATCCTAAATCTACTTTGTGAATTGAAGAACAGAAACACACTCCAAAGAAAAGGGCATAACCACTCAGTTACTCAATCACAGTAAAAGCGACTAAAAAGGAAAAACAATAATGAAGAAAAAAAGAAAGGGAGATATCGTGCAATAGAAGCTCCTGATTGCTGGGAATGGAAATGGTTAAGAACCACTTGAAGTCCACGCTCCACTGTTGCACAAATTTTTCAGAAAGACATTTAGAAATAGTAAAGTGAAGACAATGCATCCCTAAACCCCTATTTATAAAGCCTAAGCAGTTAGGGGGCATTGTTATCTTTACACTCCAATTTTCAAATGAGTACTGATCATAGCGCGCGAAGTACCAGGCATGTCCCCTAGTGAAACTGCACCAGTGGCCTTTACAGTTCTTAAACCAGTTGAACAGACAGTTGTGCAGCAACTCAAACGTCGCACAACTTCTGAAGGTTAAGTACGATATCTTCCCATGAACTCCGACTTTAACTGGGATATCTGTTTAAGTATGGGGTTATCAGTTCGGACCACGGTTGTTGAAGTGACAAAGTACTCGAACCTCAGACTAGAGACTTGAAGCTTACCATTTTCTTAAACCAAGCATTAAGCCGGGGGCATCGTAGTGTTGTGCTAGAATAAGCATTCGACTTACCCCGGCAAAAAGAAAAAAAATGCGAACATTGATAAAAAAAAAAAAGGAGATGAAGAAAGGGGGCATAATATAAAGTTCATAATATAAGAGTTTTTGTTGATTTATTCTTATTCCATACATCGTCTTACATATGGAAAAGATGGAAAAGAAAATATTGAGACATGAAATGTATAAGGAAAGAGCATCGACCTTTTCCTTCATTGAACTGGTGCAGCCTTTCATGAAGAAGATCATTCCACCAGCTTCATGATCACTCCAAGTTGCCTCAAATTGCGGAGCTACTTTAATAGTCCCTCCTGCTTATCTGAAAACTAGCAAAGCTTAGGACAAAGCACTTGCTAAGTTCTCAGAAAGGAGGAGAAGTGTGGGCTTTGTTTCTCAGAGGAGGTTCGTTAAACACGACAAGTATCACAGATTTTTCCAGTAGCAGAGCGTGTTTAAATACTCCCTCGTACGCTGGGAAAGAAAAGTGTTTGTCATTGCTACAATGAGAAAGAGAAGTCCGCATTGCAAAAGTTATTAGCGAGGAAAAGGAGAACATCTTCACAGATTTTGGAAAAAGCAGGAAGATGACCTTCGCAGGGGGCAAAACCCTCTTTAAATTTGAACAAAACTAGAAGAAAGCCATGGAAGGTTATACTCTAAAACATATTGGCAAGAAGAGAAGAATGTAGCAAAAGGAATGTCAGCCCCAACGCAAACATTCCCTATTTTATAGATACGATGAAGCATTCTGATTGGTTCCTAGAAAGGTGAACTGATCATACGAAACAAACAGCATTCTTAATGCTCCTCGTTTCTGATTGGTTGTGAGGTGAGTGGGCAATTAGGAAATAGCATGAAATTAATGTCCCTTTAATGAATTTTTAATTTCCGATAAAGTCAAGGCAACGATTTCCCAAGAAAGCTCAATACTGTTGAGGAGTGTAAAAAAAAAATAGAAAACCCTGTGAAATCATATACGGGGGCAAAGGATATACCTCAGATGACGGGATGATGTTGTATGCCAACCCCGGCGGTACTCCATAACAATGGACCTCAACCTGAATAGATTTTGTCTATTGAGCACCACAAGTTCTTCTTAATTTTGGAATCTTGACACTTAACTGTTCCACTTAAGCGTCATGCTAGAGGCAATTGTTCTGGATCGTAACCTGGGCTCTCAATAGGCAGTCCGACCCGGTACACCTACTAGCAAAAGTCCAAGCCTGCACGTCTCCAGCAGAATCAGTTTATAATGAGATCCTAATTTTGGATGGTAACAATATTACCACAAGATCTGCGCAATGAGTAAATCTTATGATATCTCTTAATTTCTAATCATAATCTTATGAAATAATAACAATGTGACTGTTATACCAGCATTGCAATAATATAGAGATTCTCTATAACTAAATATGAAACATATCTTCTCCTGCAATTATAATAGGAATGCATCTCTTCATTAAGAGAACATATCAATCTAACTTCTATAAATATCAGGCTAAGTCACCTTAATCAGGTATGAATTCTCCCATAACATTAGCCCAATTGGTGCACATCAGGTATGAAATATCACCTTAATCAGGTACCCACCCCCTTGTTTAACACGCTTGGTAACCGTCGTGTATCGAAGGAGTTCACCATAATGTGTCTATCTCAAGTACCCTCTAAATTTATTTCAGAACAATTATTATTATTATTATTATTATTATTATTATTATTATTATTATTATTATTATTATTATTTTATTCTTTTATTTTTATTTTTGGCTTTTGGATTCATATTCCAACTGATTAGATATATATTTTACAAGTCCATCTGTAATCCATGACAAGCCTAATGAATCTACTTACCTCTTGACTGCGAAAAGTCTCCTACCTAATGAAAATCTCTTGCATTGAAGGTCTAAAACCAATCAACTAGACGCAATTCCGCAAAAAACGAATCAAGAATTCTCAGAGGAAAACTTCCTAACATAGATGCTTTTATGAAAACAAATATTTTTAAACCTTTTTTTAAAGTAAAATGACATTTGGAATAAAATTTTATTATTATAATTTTTTTTAAACGCAGGATGTTTGTAGAAGAGAATAACTTATGCCTTTGGATTTTTATCCCTCATCCCTTATATTTTGTAGTGCTGTGATTTTTTCTTTTTTAAAAATCCCGGTACAAAACTACCTGCAACTTTCATTATATAGATGTAAGAATGTGCTCATTATTATATTGACGTCACTGAGACATAAAAATTTATCTCCCATTTGTCACAAAACGGAATCTCTTTTACCACTTGCTCAATAGGTATTTTTTTTAAGGTTTTAGATTTTTTGGTGTAGTTTTTATTATTTATTATGGCAACGAGATACATAATATTGTTCCTAGAAAACTTGTTGGAGAATCAGAATTCGCATTGCACTAATGTGACTTCTCCACAATATATGAATCATATCAAAATCAACATTATTGAAATGATTATTCAAGATGAGAAACTATATTTCTTATTTTAATATATACTACCTGCTATTTATTCATTTTCGCAATGTTATATTGAAATTTTTTATATGTTGGGAGGTCGGATTCATGTTACTATTAAAACGAATTTGGTTTCCCGAATTTATTAAGAGGTTAAAGGAAGGAGTGGCCTATGAAATTTCAAATTTAATGGTTATGAAAAATGAAGGTAAATTCATATCAAGTAGACATCAGTACAAGCTCAATTTCATCAGTACCACAATTTTAGAAGAAATTAATGAGATTGAAATTCCGTAAAATTGCTTTGAGTTTGTCTCATTCCCAGACGTTGGAAGATACGTTAACACCCCATATCTTTTTGGTAGCTGGTTTTTTTCATTTGAAATTTTACTATGTAACTTTTACTTTGTTATTCACTTCATTAAAGACCATGATATTTTGGGCATACGCAGATGTCATCGGAGTAGTTGTTCAAAAAGATAGATATAGTGAAAAGTAAAAGAGGTAGAATAAAAAAGAAAAGACTAGACATAACCTTGACGGATCAAGAGTATCATCTCATAACTTTATTTATTTATTTTAGATATATAAAACCTATCTATTTTATTTCTCCAGGAAAAACAAATTGATATGCACATTTTGGGGGTGATCTTGTGGACAAGATGTATTCTTCTTTGGCTTACGAAAATAATAAACCTCTAAATGTGTTAACACAAAAAATTTGTCCTCAGTTGATTTAGCTGATATAGGAAGCAACTGATGAGATGAAAAAAATATCGACTAGAAGTTGATGATGACACTCAGAATGGGCAAAAATAGGGCCAGATTTAACAATTGGGCCTAGAATGTTAATTCAACTCCACATTAGATTTTGAAAGTGAAGGTGAAAAGAGTAGTTTTTGCCAAACTACACAATCCCTAAAAAATAAGGAGGGACAGTTCCTAAGGCAGGTGATGAATGTTGAAGCTGTTTTGTGTAGATAAGCACCATATCATTAGCAACGGGCTAGTTTCTCTAGTTTTTAGGTGGTTGGGTGAACCCTTGACTAGCATATTCATTCAATCTAGACATTTATCATGCCAAGCTCAACCAAGGGCAGCTTAGTGGGTAAGCATGTTGTTAGCCACTTGCCAAAACGTGGGGTTATGGTTAGTGTTAGTGGTAAATAGTGTGCTTAGGCCAATAACAACTAATTTTTAATCTATAAATAGTTGGAGAGTTTCAATTGTACATACACGACAATAAACACATAGATTGCTCAATGCAAAGTTAACTTTCCTCTATTTTGAGCTTTAGAAAGTGATGATTTTTTGCACTTATCAGTTATTTTACAGCTTTCATTTACCAATTGGCTTTTTATTTTATTCAAGTCTTGTCATTTGCTTTAGCCAAATTGTTGAAAGTTTTTCAATGTCATTGTCTATCTAAGAACTTTCTTTAGCCATCTTAGGAACCTACAGTTGAGGAACATAGTCCCTTCCTTGACGTTAATCGCTTGTCAATTGGGAATCAAGAATTTGTGAGTATTAGCCAATTCACTTCAACTAGTTAAGCAAAGAATTTTATTCGTAAACATAAAATTGGCACGCCCGATGGAACCACTAATAGTAGTACAAAAAAGTTTCCTTCACCAAGGCACGATTACAGCTGGCACATGCGCCTACATTCTGGGAAAACTATAGGAGATATGGATCAACCAACATCTGCAACTTAAGAAAAGTGGTAGCCAAAAGGGATCTGAGACGTCAACTCCTCAAGTTATCACTTCTCAGCCTTACGACATGCCATCTTCTCAACCAGTGGTGACTTCAACTGTTGATACGACTACTTTACATTCTACACCGATTGTTAAAGAAGTCCATGATTCAAAGCAACCAACAGTCATAACTACTTCATTCATAAGCTACAAATAGACATGAGTTTGAATGATTTGATGTATAAGATATCATAACAACTAGCAAATATTGTTAAGTTGATAGTGCATAACGAGTTTACAATGTCTGTGAGTTAGAGCAAAAAGTAGAACAATAAAATAAGGATAACATAGGTTCTTCTTCTAACAGTCCAATTCCTCCTCAACAGTCAGTACAAGCATGTCAGGGCCAAGTACCCTGGTATGCTGGGGGACAACTTTTAGTTGATTTAGCGATTCAATCACAAGTTGGACATCCAGTTGTTCACCAAACAACTATGACACTGATAGCTTTACCAGTGGCTCAGCCCTTCATCCAGCAAACCTTAGTTCAACCACTAACACAACCAGCAGTACAATCAAATGTTTTTCTTGCAGGCCAGCCAATTGGACAATAACAGATAGTGACACAGTCGAATGCTCAGTTGATGTTGCAGTCAGTTAGACCATAGTATATACAGTTTCAGACACCTGGGTAGCCGATTGCTCAACTTATAACCCTAACCAGTATGGCGTGACTATCATAAACTCTAGCCCTATCAAAGCAAGACTAAATTACCACCAAATGCATCAGGTATGATAGGGTTACCATATGTTCAGTTTGGGACTAATGTGCCTTTCATTCCACAGGGCATACCATCCCCAAGTGTTACTATTCCAGCCATTCAAAGTAAGACAATTGGAGAATTAGGAGAGCAGTAATGGAACACAGTTCCACCTTTCCAAAACACCCAGTTTGCATATCAACTGATGGCGGAGCAAGCGAATGCTTATTATGCCACACCTTATTATGATGTTGATCAACAGTGGAATGTTGTGCTGCCCCTATTTGTGAATCAACTAAGGTACCAACAGTTCCAAGAGTAGCCGATCTAGCGACCGGCAGCTAGGGTGCCCCCAATACCACTAAGGCAGTCATTGCATATACTAGTGCCAATGTAGAGCATTAATCAGCTAGTGGCCCAACCTCTTATTGACCATAATATGTTTGCTGATACCATCCGGAGACATTTTGATTTGGAATTGAAGCCCATTGATAGACTCGTTTATAAGAAGCCTTATGTAAAATGGTTCGATAGAATAATGTCTTTGCCGAGAGGGTTCAAAACTCCAGATTTTACAATTTTCTCAGGTATTTTCTAAGGTAAAGATCGCATGTTTACCAAGGAGCATATAAGCTGATTCACGGTTCAATGCGGGGAAGCTAATCAAAATGAGTATCACAAACTTCTACTTTTCCCTTTATCTTTGATTGAAACTGTATTTACATGGTATTCTACCTTGCCTCCTAATTATGTCCAGAATTGGGCAGATATGGAAAGAGTGTTTCATGACATGTTTTATCGTCCTCAGACAAAGGTAACCATAGCTGACTTGATGAATCTCAAGCAACAGGTGGATGAACCAATAGTTGAGTTCATTGAGAGGTTCAGGAAGATAAAGGCCAAATGTCACATACAATTCCCAGAAGCCAAATATGCAACCAACATTATTGGGAACATGCATCCTTAACTCAGGGAAAGGCTTATAATACACGAGTGCACTGATTTGGCTCAGTTGGCTACTAAGGCAGTATGCATTAAGCAATTTATTCTTGAGAATGAACAAAAGAGAATTAGCAAGGGTTGAGGTTCTCATATGGTTTCTATAGTAGATCTTGATTCAGGAAAAGATGTCATCTAATGAAGAGAAAGGGGTGGTGTCAGTCAAGGTCTTGGCGGTTGAAATCCTAAAATGGAAAGGAGGTGCCTAAGGAAGAGAATAAATAAGAATATATATATTGACATTTCTATGGCCGCACAAATTTTTTATTATTTGTTGAAGGATCAACAGATCAAATTGCTTGAAGGACATAAGATCTCCCCAGCAAATGAGCTAAAAAGTAGAAAATATTGTAAGTGGCATCATTCCTTTAGTCATGCTACCATAAATTATGTAGTTTTTAGGAACGCAATCCAGAAAGCTCTGAAAGAAGGTAGACTTAAGTTAGCTATCAAGGGCATTGCCGAGATGACAATGGACACCAACTCATTCCCTGTTATCTAATCAATCACAAAGAGGTTGGAGGCCAATGGGGAACCCATAATGGCAGGAGAAAGGGGAGTCCTCAGCTGAGGGATCCAGGATTGAATGCAAAACCCATGCAGTTGAAATTAATGGTCCATAAACCAAGTGTGTTTAAAGGATACAAGTACCACTAGAAGCAAAGCAGAGTTCTTGAGCCAAAGACTGAGTTTTCCTATTGTAGACATGCAGCTAATTCCTAAAGGGCAGAGGACAGTGGCAGAATTCAACATTGAGAAAGGGATCTTGACACTGCGTATCACGATTAGGAATGTTAAGCAGCTGATGCAGTAGACAACCATAAAGCCGAAAGCTGAGCTAGAGAAAGGACAGTGATTTTTAGATAAGTATATGCTAAAGCAGAATCAAAGGGAAGCCAAAGTGCCTTTGACCCATACTCAGAAGAGGCGAAGGCAGCATCAAAGGTCCACACAGAAGATGAAGCAGATGCTAAAAATGTTAGCCAAAGCCAAGACAGTCGTGCGTGAGGAAGTAGAATCTCCAAGAAGAGAAAAAATTGAAGGAAAGACAGCTAAAGAGGTGGTTATGAAATGTAAGTAAACCGTGGAGGACAAGCTCGAAATAAATGATGAAGCAAAAAGATGGTTAGGAAGATGATGATCTCTTGGAGGAAGAAGAGCTACTCGACTATGGGAATGAAGTTGAGGCTGCTCCTATCTCAGTCATCAACATCCTTCCTATTAAGTTCTTACTCGACTCTAAATTACGAAGAAGCTTAGATGAATATGTTTTTGCAAAAGAAGGTGAGTGGGAAACTCTAGCTGACAAGAAGTTATATGGGCAACTTGCCAAGATAGCTTTTGATAAGCTGATAGAAGAAATGACAAAGCATCTTAAACCTCTTTACATCCAAGCTCATATTAATAGAAGGGCAGTTAGTCAAGTTTTTGTCAATGGAGTGTCAGTGTTAAATGTAATGCCTCTAAGTACATTGAAAAAACTCGACAAGATTCAAGCTGATTTGCTATCCACTAATATGAAAATGACTAATTTCACTAGAGAGGTGACAACAGTTGTAGGGGTATTGATAGCTGGTATTATCATGGGGTCTAAAACAGCTAATACAACCTTTTTTTTAGTGGACGCTAAGCCCACATATTCAGTGTTGTTAGCAATAGACTAGATATACTCTAATCTGTGCGTGCCTTCGTCTATACATCAAGTGTTGATGTTTTGGGAAGGGGAGAAGGTTGAAGTGGTTGCAGTCGATCAGAATCCTTTTACACCCGAGGTAAAGATGGCTGAGACTATTTTTTATTCTCCATAAGTTGGTATTATTGCAATTCCACAGGATTATGAGGAGGGATCTTCGTAGTCATGCAATTTCACCTCTCAAGGTTTTAAGTTCAAATCTTTGGCCGACCCACAGCTTCACCAAGTAGTTGATTATGGAGCAACCGAATAAGACACTTGAGGACATCCTGCAATGGATAGCCCTCTTCACAGTTAAGTCAAAAATAGAATAAGCTAATCCAAATTTGCTTAAGGGGCAAGTCGAGAAGGAGGTACAAATTGATAAGGAAAAGTTAGAGTCATCAATCAGAAGAGAAGTCCTTATTTTTGAGCCTCGGGATCCGTTAATAGAAGTGAACTTGGGAACAGTCGAAGAACCAAGGAATACTAGAGTCAGTAGTTTGTTGATTTAAGGTAACCAAGGCCGAATAGTTGAGCTAATTAAGTAGTATAAAGACTGTTTTACTTGGGAATATCATGAAATGCCTAGTTTGTCTAGGCAAATAGTTGAGCATCGACTGCCAATCAAGGAAGGTTATAAGTCTCACATGCAACCTGCTCAAAGATTTAATCCTAAATTGATGCCTAAAATTAAGGAAGAAGTCAAGCCCTTATTGAAGGCTAGGTTCATCCGAACAACAAGATACGTTGATTAGCTATCTAACATTGTCCTTGTCATGAAGAAAAGTGGACAAGTTAGAATCTACATCGACTTTCGAGATCTCAATCTAGCCACCTTAAAGACAAATATGTCATGCCTATAGCTGACATGTTAGTAGATGCAGCTGCCAACAATGGAGTTTTGACTTTCATGGATAGTTACTTAGGGTATAATCAGATCTTTTTAGCCAAGGAAAATGTGCACAAAACAACATTTTGCTGCCCAAGGACTCTTGGCATTTTTGAATGGTTAGTCGTGTCATTCGACTTAAAAAATGCAACGACAACCTGCCAACGAGCGATAAATGCCATTTTTCATGATTTGATTAGGAAAAGTATGGAAACCTACATTAATGATGTGGTGGTAAAGTCGGTTAACTTTGATTTAGCACCTAGCCGATTTGGAACAGGCTTTTAAAAGGATGAGAGCCCACAACTTAAAAATGAATCCGACTAAATGTGCCTTTGGGGTATTAGCTGGAAATTTCTTAGGATTTTTTATGCAACAATACTTGATTGAAGTTGACCAAAACAAAGCCAAAGTTGTGTTGGAAGCAAAACCACCAAGAAACAAGAAAGAACTACAAAGCTTGATTGTTAAAGCAAATTTTTTGAGAAGATTTATTGCCAATTCGACTGGGAAAATGAAGGCCTTTTCACCATTAGTTCGGATGAAAGGAGTTGAAGAGTTTATCTGGGGAGAGGAGCAGCAAGCAACATTTGACCACATAAAGCAAAGTCTTACCAACCAACCTGTCTGGTACTACCATCTCTAGGTAGGCCACTAAAGCTTTACATTTTAACTGCAGAAAAGTCTATCAAACTAACTACTAGCCCAAGATGTCAAGGATGATGCTGAAAGAGCTATTTATTATCTTAGTCAATTACTAAATGATGCAGAAATTAGATATTCTCCTATAGAAAAGCTTTGTCTTTCTCTTTCTCATGCAGGTACTAAACTAGTGTTTTTTATGAGTGCAATGCATGTGTAATTAATCAAGTTTATATCATTAGGTACCAAAAGAAAAAGTTTATATCATTGACAATTTATTCATTTAACAACTTTTATATAAATGACGTAAACATTAATTTATATAAAAAAATTATATATCAATAAATTAGAAACGTATATCATTATAAAAATAATTGTTTATCTCTTAAATTTTTACTTTCTTTTTAAGGATATACTAAACTTATCACTAAAATAAAAATTTTATCAACATTTGTAGCCACGAACAAAAAATTGTAAAATTAGTATTATAAAAAAATAAAACTTCATTTAGAGACTATATAACATTGCAGCCGCGGTTAAGACGTGAGAAAGTGCTCCACTATAATCCACAATGCTACAATTATGACTTCATAACAAATAATTTAATAAATAAATTTACACGTGAGTGAAAATATTATATTTAAAAATTGTCCAATTAATGTCACACCACTTAATATATCCTATCAATTGTACCAAAAAATTATATCTTATCAAAAAATATATCCTCATAGCATGTGGTTGGATGCTCAATGGAAAGGTAAAATAGCAAAGTTCTCCCACATCATTGCTTTTGCACCTCTCAAAGTTAACAAAGTACATAATCTTCGTATTGCCCTGCCTTGCCATCTTTCAAGTTCCTTTCCAAATCTTCCCTGAAAATCAGAATTAAAGAAATTGTAGGAATGTAATTTCAAGTTCCTTTGTTGCATGCTTCTGCTTCTTTCAGCATCAAATATAGCTTTGTTAACAGGTCAGTCTAAGATGCAATTCAAAAACATAATAACAAATCTAATTACAAGCTTATATGCACAGAGAGTTTTGGATACCGTGAATAAATTGCATCATTAGAGAAGTGTCGTCTTTTGATTAGAAGATGCACAAGCCATAAAAAGATTAGTTTTGACAATTACTTTGATTAATGTTATACATTTATATGTCCACTTTTGCATACTGATAACATATAGTGCTACCTGCTAAACAAACAACGAATTACTCCAAAAATAATGTGTTCTCTTTTCTTCTTTAATTACATTGGAAATTACATTAATTCAATCTATCTCAACTGCATTTGAGTTAAGCCTAAGAGACACTACAAATACATTTCTGATATACGGTCATGACTTCTGCCTGCAGCATGGCAATAACAGGGTTGATGCTGCAAGGTGGAATTGGATTTAATGCAGCTGCAAGGTCAGTCTTCTCTATATGTCTTGAACAAATCTTGAACTGATTGATATCATTAATGCTATAGATGCAATTCAAAAACATAATCACAAGTCCAATTGCATGCTTCTGCTTCTTTCAGCATCAAATATATAACTTTGTTATTCACAGACACACACAAAAGCTTTCCCCACAAAAGGATAAAGTATTTCAATACAAAGTTGTCCCACCCACATCTCAGTCAAGTTCCAAAATTACGTGGAAACAACACTTGATGCATGCTTCCACTATTTAAGAAAGCAAAAGAGCCTCATCTTGCAAAGCTTACCGTTATTGTACCAACTGAAGCCAAAGGGCTACCATTATTATGATTGTCACCACCTACAATTTGTAGAACTTCCAGCGTGGCGCCTGTTGAACCACCAATCAGTAATACTTGAAACAAAGTAAATGAATTTTAATGTCAAGTAACTGCCCAGATATGCTGAATTGGTTATTATGAAATGGTGGGGAAAGAATTGGTTGCTGCTAGTAACTTAAATAAGAAACATGAATAAATAGGACGACAAAACTTAGGTGCAGTTTTTTAGATGTTCGCTATCAGGTTCTCCAATTAATAATGACGCTTGTACATTCTTTCACAGCTCATCACTTATCATAGGATTCTCCATTTAATCTCTCTGTCTCAGTCAGAGATTCCCAAATAGCGCTATCTTTTTATACCAGTTGCTCACATATTGTTTGCTTAAAATTGGACTCAAAGATCTTGCACTTTCTTTTTGTTAAGATTCTCCTAAAGAGGTCGAGAATATGCTAATTTAAACACTTTCTTTTATTTAAATATAAGTGAACTATTCTACCATCTCCTCTTGACATTTTATCTCAGCAATTTTGTTTGCATATCATATTGGAATACAATCCTTAAGTTTCTGAACTCTCTACCTCGCTCACAGTTGATTTCTTTCTCTAACTCCTTTGCCCTGCTTGAATCCAAAGATGGGGCTAATAATCCAACTGCCCAGATGAACTTTAGTTTACTTTTCATGTGAGCATCGTCCATCAGCTGATCAAATCATGTATAGAATGGAAAGCCCCAAATTGGATGGTAGTAATCAAAAACTTTGATGCAATTATGTGAGCTTCCTCATAAACCAAGACAAAGCCACATTCAATAGACTACAGTATAGAGTAGGAACCCTTCATAAAGTCCAGCTGGTGAACCATAGCAAGAACAGAAAAGAGTGTGGGTAAATTCTTTAATGTTGGGGTTATAAGTGCCTGCCTTGCAATAAATTGAACTGAGATCTACCTTATACTTGTTGAAATGACCGGAGCTCTATGAATCTTAAACAGAAATCTGATTCTATTTTCTACTTGTAGATGTTTCACAAAGTAGGTAATATTGGTAGTTATATTCATAAGGCAAGATTAAAAAGGATGAAAGAAGGCAACAAAACCCAAGGAAGTGAAGGGATAAGGGGACTTACTGTAACTGTAACTAAATGGAGTTTTGAAAGAGGAACTAATCAATATTGCTTCAAATGCAGCAGTTGAGAAAGAATGATACCCTAAAATCTTGAAACCTTTAGAGAGAATAGATTCCAAAGAAGGGGGAAAAAAGAGGATAGCAAAAAAGAAAAGAAAATTGATCAGCTTCATCACTGGAGACACCAAGTTCAGAAATTCAGAAGTATAGTAAATGTACATAATTCTCAACTGTCACTCTGTGCATCCTTGATAGTCCTCCTTCTTGACTTCAGTAAGTATAGTAAATGCACATAAATCTCAACTGTCACTCTGTGTGTCCTTGTTAGTCCACCACAACTATGCACAATAAAAATTATTTCTTACACCGATCATGAAAATTCATGATAATTGCATTGACATGTATTTTAGGATAAAAAAATAAATAAAAAAGGTATCATTTTATCATTATTATTATTGTTATTACATGTGCTTTGTCTAATTCTAGGAAGAATCAATACAAAAAGACAATAATGGGAATCATAACTCATTTCCATTATAGGCTACTTATGCAAACATACCTGCTGCTGGTGCTGAATCCAAGGTAGATATAACATAATGCAAGCCGGGAATTGAAAGCAAACTCATTATTCCAGGTAACTCTTTCCATGAATTGACTAACATTGCCGATGATTGAGACACATGAGGATAAGGAGTCTTTTACTTGCATGTTATTAGAGTCCATATGAAGGGCATCTTCATATAGCCTTTTAGCCTGCTGCGGTAATTCCACCTTCTCTTTACTACTTCCTGGCCTTAAGTGAGATCTCTGCTGCAATGCCACCCCCCATCTGAACAAAGCTGCATTCCAACATTTTAAAATCCAAGTTAAACATAACAGCAACATAGCTAAAGTGCAACTTATATGAAGTTAGTGCCATGTGTGTATGCGTGTCTCAGTCTATGATGTATGTGTTTATTTTGAAGCAGTAGTTATCAATGATGAATTGTTTCCAGCAGCAGCATCCTTATCTTGTATGGAAAAATTAAATAACTATCAAATACCCAGCACTATAAATTGGGAATCAAAATTACACAGGAAAAATTTTATATATTTTGGCATTTTGCCAAATATCTCATTGTCAAAGATTTCGGTTCAGATCTAACATCTCTCATATGTCACTCATATAGTGATAGCACTGCACTTAGGTCATTGCAAACAACTGTACAACTCTTCTAACATTAGAAAGATAATACAAAGCTTGTCCAGATTAATGAAGTGTTTAAACTATATGCATATGAAAGTCACTCTTACCCAAAAAAAAATTGTGGGAAGCTTAACAGCACCCTTCCTTGCATAAAAGTCACTAACAAATTGAAATCGAGAAATAATGCTACAACTAATGATCAGCTTAAACGATTATTAAAACAGATCTTGCCATGCTATAGTGTATTTTAATAACTTAAAATTTCCTACAGCATGCCCCACTGAAGTTTTTCATACTCTTAGCTCATATTTTGTCCAACAACAGATAAAAGCATGGCTGATTTGGTTTTAATATTAAATCTATTACCACACAAACCGTAAAACAAAAATCTATTGGGGTACCAAACTTTCTCAACATTTTCTATACTATTTTTCAATTTTATCTCTTTTTTTTTTTTTTTACATTTTTCTTACCAAATCAGCCTTGAGAAAATTTGTGGAATCTTACATGAGCAAACTTTCATTGCACCTCCGAAACCCAAAATCTGGTCATCCATGGCCATTCCTCCAATACCAAGCCATTCTTCTCTAATCTTCGAGAGCACTGACCCAACCAAGGATCCAAATTAGCAACATCCATTTCCAGTTTTACACATTTTCATTCCCCTATACTCCAATTTTTCACTTTTTTTTTTTGAAAAATAAACACATTGAAAGAGGCAAAAAAATAAATAAAAATAAAAATTAGAGTTGGAGGAGCAGCTACCCGGAAGACCTACTCCATCAAGAACTTTGTTCAGAGACACACGAGGGCAAGGCGTGATTCACTTGCATGTTATTGGAGTCCATAAGAAGGGATAGCCTTTTAGCCTGCTGCGGTAAATTCACCTTCTCTTTACTTCTACCTGGCCTTAAGCGAGATCTCTGCTGCAATGCCACACCCCATCTGAGCAAAGCTGCATTCCAACATGCTAAGTAACTAAGTAAATAACATAGACCTAGTCTCAGGACTCTATCCAAACTCCCTTGTTAATCCCCATGGAGCCATTGCCTAGCTGGCCATAACAATAATGAAAAGATCGAATATTCACAAAAACACATAACTGAATTTATACCAAGAATTAAGAAATCATTGATGTCCAGTCCAACATTGGCAAAACATTTAAAGTTATAAAACCAGCTTGCCTCTGTAGTCAACAAAACCAAATACTCATGAAAATACTCATGAGATCTAGGTTCCTAGTCCTGTCCAGTGCAACTTACTGTAATGGTGAGAATTAGAATTAAAAATGAGGAGAAGATATAATCTGAATGAGAGTGGGGAAGATATAGAAGCTGACTGAGGCAGAACTAAAATCCTCTATCTCCTTTCAAAGTTAGAACCAAAAAAAAAAAAACAAAATAAAATAAAATCCAAAGAATTAGAACCCGAATTATGACATTCAAAGGTTGCGAAAATTGAGACTAACGAAAGAGGGATAATTTTCACCCAAAGTAAAACAACAGATTTGATCCGAACCCAATCGCATACTACAAATTTTGCGTAAAAGGTGAGAAATTTTGGTGTCTACAGAGACAGACCTCGAGAATCCGAGCTCAAATTGCATCAGCGATGCCCTTGGCGTGCTCTCTCTGCTATTCACCCAAGTCGGCAACCAACGCCACCATCAACGCCATCAGCCATCAACCACTACCGCACCATAAAACCCCTTCCAGAAACGTGAAAGAAGCGGAATAGGAAGCAGCCTCTGCCATCGTCACCTGGGCTTCTATGGCTGGGAGATATCGGCGTCGTACTCAGATCATTGGGAGAAGAAGAAGCGGAATGCGACGGCGCAGAGTTGACGGCGTAGGAGCTCCCGCAGGGTAGACACGTTCGGACGGAATTGATGAGGCGCGTGAGGGTGTAGATCACATGAATTGAGATGATTCAGTATCTTTAGAATCCATCGGCTGCAGTAGATTTTAAAATAAAGCAAAAAGCTTTGAGCTATGTTCTCGTAGATACCGATTTGTATAAATAAAGCCACGAGGGTTTATTGTTGAAATGCTTGAATAAGAGAGAGTTTACGAAAATAACCAGTTCTTTCATTTAAAATATTCCAACTTTTTTTAATTCTTTCACATTTATTTTATATCTCATAAAAATATTACAATTATATATAATTTAATTTAACATCTCTTACATAAACATATAATATAAATATAATATATATATATTTTACATGTAAAAAAACATTTTCCTTATCAAAATAATAGGTGAAGTGCACGAAGACATCTGCGATGTAGATACATCAGACCCTAAAATGAGATGACTGATTCGTAGACATGGTTACTATTGACCTACGATCAAAGCTGATTGCTTTCACTATACCAAAGGTTGTGAATCTTGTCAACTTCATGGGTCAATTTAGAGGGTCCCAATCGAGGAGCTTCAATCCATTATCAAGCTTTCCACTTTTGGAGGATGGGCTATGGATCTCATTGGTAAAATACATCCACCATATTAAAAAAGGCACACGTTTATAATCATAGTTACTGAATACTTTATCATGTGGGTTGAAGCACGTCGACATTATTAAATATATTCAGAATCAGATAATATATAAGTTTAGTATTCCTCAAATAATATCAGTCGACTAAGGGACAATTTTTATTAGAGATAAAGTGATAGTCTTCACTCAAGAATTTGAGATAAATATGGTATACTCTATATCATATTATACCTAGGATAATGGACAAGTTGAACCCACAAACAAAACCTTGATCAATATGATAAAAAAGGCAGTCGAAGACAAGCCTAGGAAACGACATCAAACATTAGTCGGGCTTATAGAAATTCTAAAGTATAGTGCTACTAGTTTTACCCCCTATCGGATAACGTTTAGCGAAGATGTAGTTTTTCCTTTAGAAATCATTGTTAAGTCACTTCGGGTCACAGAACAAAATAATCTAGAAGCTGAAAATTATTTACAAGCTATGTATATGCAGCTTGAGTCAGTTGATGAAGATCAGTTAATGGCTTTGGATAATATTCGGCTAAATAAGAAAAAAATGGCAAAGGAGTTATAACAGAAAGGTTAAAACTAAGAGGTTTACGATGGGGGACTTAGTTTGGAAAATTATTTTACCCATTGGGACAAAGGCCCCTAAATATGGCAAATGGTTGCCAAATTGGGAAGACCCTAAGTTATTCCAAACAGCGTGTATCGGCTAGTAAACACGTAAGGTGAAGAATTGTCAAAAAGCATTAATGATAAATTCCTAAAGGCTAAAGCCATACTATCCATCCATGTGGGAAATGATGCAAGTCATCGGCTGCCATGTCACGCTCTAGAATAACCTTTTGTTGTAGCAGATATTCAATTTCAACATCTAGCCCAGTTGATTGATTGTATAGCCGAGTCCTAGCATCAGAGTTAGATTTGATGTTGGCTGTGACATGAGTTAAGTTCTTTGGGGAGTTCTTCTAGGCGAGTGTTCAGCCGAGCTTGCTCCACGAGGTTGTCATGCCTCTCCTTTTCCACAGTTTCATATTGAGTCTGGTAGGTAGACTTTTGTGCTTAGAGAGCTGTTAGCCGATTTAGGTCCTTCTAACTGGAGTCCTTACAAGACCTATACAAGGTACCACTCTTATACTTTGTTCGGTTTTGTTTTGTTTCAACCTAGAAAGCACGGACACGCCATTTTACTGGCGTGTTCGTGTGTGGACACGTGTCCGACACGGACACACGATGATATGCACACGACACGTGTGTCTCACGTGTTCGAGTGTATCTAATTAAAAAAAATTATTTTTTTTGCTCGGACACGGCCAGGACACCCCGTAGACATGGCCAGGACACACCGCGGACACATATTGGATACAACCCATTAAAATTAAAAAAAAAATTGTTGTGTGGCAGTGTACTAATATGACAGCCCACAAGCCCAATATCACCCGACCCACCCTTAGGAAAAATCTTCTATTCTTCCTCAATACATTGTGTTCACTGTGTACTAATGGTTCAAGTTTCAAGTGAGTTTCACTCTAGTCTGGTGGTTCAATTTTTAATTATTTTTAATTTCTTTTTTAGTTATAAATAAAGATACTTGTATTGTTATTGAGGAGTTGTATTTGGAATGTTTATAATCAAAATTATATATATATATATATATATATATATATATATATATATATATATATATGCCGTATCTGTGCCATTCCGTGCCGTGTCCGTGTCCTAAAAATTTTAAATTTGATGTATCTCTGTGTCCGTGTCCGTGTCGTGTCCAGTGTCCTGTATCCGTATCCGTTTCCGCGATTCATAGGTTTCAACACTATAGTTGACATTAGCAGGGGAATTGCTATAAGACTTGCTGCACTAAATGTAGCCATAGGAAGCTGTAAGGATGCATATATGGTGCTTGGCAAAATGCCAGAGAGAGTTTCTGTCTTTTGAATAATTGTCAGTATTTTTGGAAGTGTTTTATGCAATGAAGTTTTGTATGAAGTGTTTTGTATTGATACATTTTGTTAATTGAGTTAGGTAGTTAGTTACCATTTAGTTACTTAGTCATTGTATAAATAGGAGAATTATAGCAATGCAATGCAGAGTTGAATGTTAATACAAATTGAAGAGTTTTCTCTAATTCGAATAGAGAATTTGGAGTCTTACTCCCTGACTCGAAGAAGGAGGTTGTAACAGTCTCCATGCCGTCCAAACCTGCCATTGTGTCACCGACCACGAACCATATTGCTTTATTATTTTTTTTCAATCATGGGCAGAGATAGATGGGGGCACAAGAATTGTTCCCAAGAACCATAATAGCCAAATTGGCCCACAAGCACCTTCATGCTTCTTTTTTTTGTAAATTGTCGCTCCCAAGAGCAAGAGGGTGAGTCAAAGTTTTGGACTTTCCATAAGAAACCATGCCAATGGTAGAGGAATGCTGGACCATTGATCTGGCTTTAGTCTTTGCCTTTGATCTGTGTGTTTGGTTTTCGATGGATATGGATCTGTGAGTTTGATCTGTGTGTGTAGATTTTTTGGGTTGTATTCTAAGGTAGATAAAGGTTGGGTTGTGGTTAAGAAGAAGGAGAAGAAGAAGAGACGTGGCAAATTATGACATGGTGTATTGCCACTTGGCTCCACATGGATAAAGGAGGATACATGGCAACGGAGACTTGGGTCTCTGTTTGCCATGCCATCATTTAACATACTACATTAGGGTTTAATTTTATTTACTTTTAAAATTATAAAGACATCAACTGCAACAAAAAATTTTGAAGGACAAAAATAAAAAATTAATATATTAAAGAATTTAAAGATTTTAGTAGACTGTGAATGATATTAGTAGACTGTGTTTGTGATGTTAATAAAAATTTTAGTAGACTGTGAATGGGTGCTTTGAAGTGTTACACAATGCTTGTCAAACAAAGTACTCTACATGTTGTTAATTTTTATTTTTATTATTTTTAAATTCTTTGCTTTTGTTGACAAACAAAAAAATATTGTTTCATTTATTGATATCTCACCAAACTAAAATATAAAACTAAAATATAAAACTATATAAAAGAAGATAATTACGGGTGACGGTGACGTAGAGTAGACTAAAATATAAACCCATCATTTAATGCAATTAAATCACTCTTTCTTTATTGACTCTACCAGGAACCACCTTTCAAGCACCTTTTTTTGTTACTTTCCTGTTTCTCTATGATATACTAAATGTTGAAACTACCTATTTAGACACTGAAATTGTATATTAACAATACATCAAAATTATATCCTTAATTTCTTTAAATAAATCAAACCCACCAAAGTCTAAATTTTTTTAATGTATTTCATAGATATAAATGAAAATAAAAGTACAATTTTTTAAAAATAATGTTTGTTAAAAGTAGACCAAATAAAGCACTCTTCTTTTAACCCGATAATCTATCCTTTTTTGTACATATGTATATATATAAGAGGTATATATTGTGAGATAAGTTTCTATTGTGAGAGAATAAGAAGTAAATATTGATCATATAATTATATATAAATGATCAAGATTAAAAGTTACTTAAAAGTTATGTGACCACTTAAAAAAGTCATTTATATTTATGTTCTAATTTTAACCATTTATGTAAGATCCAATAGTTATTTTCAAAGGTTGTCTTCAAACTAGTGGCAAAAGGTAAAGATGAGCTTGCTCAACTTTTTGAAAGTCATACACATGCACTTGTTTCACCTAGTAAGAGACAATTTCTAATATCAGTCGAAAAGTAAATCCTATTCATAAGAGTTTATTGTATGCATATAATAGAGCAAATATCGGACCTTCAAAAACATACCACATATTGAAAGAACAACTTGGGGGCTATCAAAATGTTGGTTGCACACATAGGGATCTCCAAAATTGTTTAAGGGATTTAAAGACCTTGATTAAAGATTTTGATACACATGTATTTATTGATAACTTTAAGATGAAACATGAAGTAAACTCATCATTCTATTAAGCATATGAGGTAGATGTTGAAGGTCAACTAAAATATGATTTTTGGGCAGATGGTATTTGTAGGAAAAATTATTCCTTGTTTGGGGATGTGTTTCATTTGACACAACATATGAAACAAATAAATATTTAATGATTTTTGCACCATAATCAATGCGTTACTTTTGGAAATGCCTTCTTAGCTTATGAGAAAGTTGATTCATTTATATAGTTGTTTGAAAAAAATTTGGAAGCAATGTGAGGATATAAACCAAATCTTATCATAATAGATCAACATCCTGTCATGAAAATAGCAATAGAGAAGAATTTTTATTCTTCTGCTCTTAAATTGTGTATGTGACACATTATGAAAAAAGTTTATGAAAAGGTGGGTGTTTCCTTGAATGCCAATGATGAATTCAATAATAATTTCAAGTCATGTGTTTGGAGCTCTGAGACACCAAATGAATTTGAAGCAACATGGAAATCTATTGGTGTGCGTAAAATACACTAAGAGCAAGTGCATTCTATCACCAAGTAATATAGGACTTGAGTCTCAGTTATCGATCTCACGAGGAATAATTGGTAATTACTAGATTCGATAAACCCTTTGTTATTTAGACAATCAAAAGTGTATGAAGAAATTCAAATTAAAATCAAAATAACAAATAAAGAAAAGTAATGAACAATCAAATAAAGAAAAGATAATCAATGAGAAAGAGACCAGGGCGCAAGGTTCACTTGAATCCAATTATTCAGATTTTCTTTCAATTATGATTAAGGTAATTCTTTTGCCAATATTCTCTTATTTGCTATTGAATCCCAATGGTCATGGATGAAACAATATTCTATTCCTAATTTAATTCACTTATTTAGTCATTTAGTTGAATTAATCAAGAATGCATTAAGTTTCAATTCAAGAGATGAACTAACATATCGTCAATTCCATTGGTAGGATAAATCGATGTTTGGTCATTCATCAATCTAATCCTAGGCTTACCATATAGATCCATTCATTGAATAAGAATGGTCATCAGTCAAACAATGAATCAACACATGCCAAAAGTGATTAAATTCTAACAAGAATACAAGTAATATGATAAACCCAAAAAGAAATTACCATAATCAAATTAGAAATCAAATCCAAATAATTAGGAACACAAGATCCCTCATAGCCCTAACTATGAGTTTAGTTACTCATGTTCAATAAAAACAAACTCATATCAAAATACAAATCCATAGAAAGAAAACCCAAAGGAAATGGGAAACTAAAACGAAAGAGAAATCAAAACCCCTTTAATGGAAATTAAGATCTTCAAGCTTTCAAGAATCCTCCTTTGAAATTACCCTCCAAGGTCTGCTACCGCAAAACAACTCTCAGGATTAGGGATTTTCTATGTAATGTGCTCTATATGTTGTCTGTGTGGTGTAACTCTTTAATTTCAAGAAAATCAGGCCTGTTGTTGCGCAACCAGCGCTTAGGCGCTAGTTACTGGGCCTTTGGGCGCTCAGTCACTTAAGCCCAAATGCTCTGTTGCTCCTCTTGCGCGCTCAGGTGCTTCTTCTTAGCGCTTAAGCGTTGAAACATTAATTCACCGTTGCTGCATACGTTTCCAGCGCTCAAGCATTAGTTTCTGATGAAATTTTCTCTTTTTCTTGCTCCTTTGCACATCCAAATTTCTCCAAGCATAATTACCTGACAAAACACATAAAATACTTAATCAAAACACATTTAAACAAAACTAAAAATATAACAAAACTAACAAACAAAATTCATTAAAAACAAATAAAAAGAATATGAAAAACCAAGGAATTGAACCATAAAAATAGGACATATTGACGGTTTATCAACTCCCCCGCACTTGAGCTTTGTTTGTCCTCAAACAAAGAATAGGAATCAGCAACAAGATCAAACTCAACATCAAGAAATATGAATCAAAGGAAAATTCCACAATTAAAAGAAAATCAAGTTCAGCAATTAAATCCAATCAAGCAAGATTGTTTAGCATTTAAACAATTAAAGGCTTGAGTCTAACTTGCAACTGTTCTCTTCATCAAACATCTGAGATCACTCAACTTTTCATCGCTTAAGTGTTTAAAGGACAAAGAGATCACTCAAATTTCTCTTGAAAAATGCAATACCATAGGCTTGCTTATCAATCTCATCTCCACTTCCAAGTTCACATACAACACAAAAATCAAAAGGACTTTCCTTTGGTTGTAATGGGGCCAAGGGTAAAATGGAAGGTAGGAAGAAAGGATAAAATAGGGTAAAGAATGCTCATGAATAAATCAATACAAAGCAAAATCAGGCTGAAAAGATGACAGATAGAGCATGATGCACAAGAATATAACAACTTCTCACTTTCAACCTAATATTTTCATTATTCTTCACCAACAATTCTTTTCTTTTCTTTCTTTTTCATTTTTTTAACTCTTTTTTCTTTTTTTTTTTTGCCCTTGAAGACAAAAGCAACCTTTCAAGACTTTTCAATCAACACATCAATTGCTCCAAAGAGTTCAACTTGATTATTCAATTGGGTATTCAAAGAAATCAATTTCAGGCTCAAATGGGAGCAATTAAGGGGTTATTTAATCAATGCAACTCTGGAAGTTAAGAAAGAATTAAGCCTAATTGCCTTAATCATATTCAAGTATGCATGTGAATCATTAAAGTCTCAACAAGATATCAAAAAGAGAAAACTCACTCTAGAAGAAAAATCCAATCATTAAAGCTCAAAACTCATTTTCTGACTAAGTTGGTAAAGAGAACAACAACAAGCAGACATGACTAATTTCTAACTTAAGATACTAAAATTCACTTTACTTCATTGAAAAAGATCGCTTCACACATTATTAGCTCATGATCAAATGGAATCCTCTTCAAAACATATCTCCATCAGCTCAGAATAAATCAAGAAATCAACACACAATTCCAGTTTAATTACCAATATTACTCAAGTGTTTCAACAAAAAATTTTTTTGACAAAAATTATAAAAGTACCCCCCACACTTAAGATAAACATTGTCCCCAATGTGGAAGAAAAAGAAACAAAAGGGAGAAAGAAAAGAACAACACAACCTGATAGACAAAGACTTAATGTCAGGCAAAAGAGAAGCACAAGAGTTAGCGCAGCAACACAATCTGAAAAATAAAATCCCAAAACACATGAGTAGCATCTATAAGAAAAACAAAAATAACAAAACAACTAAAATAAAATAAAGAAAGAAGAAACACAGGTTGCCTCCTGTTAAGCGCTTGTTTAACGTCATTAGCTCGACGTTGCCTTTTTCCGATGAATCAATGTGGCTTAAAGTAAGAGAAATAGGAGGATGTCTTTTTCTTTTCAAAACAATTCTTCCTCCCTTCAACAATGGCCTTGGGACTGCTTCCAACAGAATTATGAACTTGACAAGAAATTGACTGTCCCAATTGCGCCTTAACTCTACTAGGCCAAGGTGGTCACACTCGATCAACAGATGAAGGACCAATATGTGAAGAAACATGGATCTTAGGAGGACTTTTATTTGTCTCAGCAGCTTGACTTCCCAAAAGATCAACATCAACACTGTATGATGGCGGGGTGTCTTTGATAACTAAGATTTCCTGCTTCTTAGCTTGAACAAAATTAATCGGGGCATGAAGATTTGACATTGGAGAAGATTTATCTTCCCTAAAGACATTAATGATCACATGATCTCCATCCACTCTCAAGATGAGCTCACCCCGAGGTACATCAATCATAGCTCCAGAAATGGCCAAAAATGGTCTTCCAAGAATAAGAGGAATATCAGCATCCTCTTCCATATCTAGCAACACAAAATCAACTGGGAATATGAATCTGTCCACCTTCACCAAAACATCCTCCACCACACCATGCGGGTAAGCGAAGGATCTATCAGCTAATTGTAGTGAAATGTTGGTAGGTTTCGATTCCTACATTCCCAATTTCTTAAACACAGAAAAAGGTATCAAATTAATACTAGCACCCAAATCACATAATGCCTTATCAAAATATAAGTTACCAATAGTGCAAGAAATAGTAAAACTCCCTGGATCTTTTAATTTTGGAGATAACTTCTTCAAAAGAATGGCAGAATACTCCTCAGTAAGACATACAGTCTCAAATTCCTCAAGCTTGTGTTTCTTTGTAAGTATTTCCTTCAGAAACTTCACATACTTTGGCATTTGAGATATGGCTTCAACGAACAGAATATTAATTTGTAATTTCTTGAATATCTCTAAGAATTTGGCAAATTGCTGATCTGACTGATTGATCTTGAGCCTCTGAGGGAATGGAATCTTGATATATGGTGATAGTTCATAGACTATACTCTGCTCACGATCCTTCTTTGCTCTCTGCCAATTTGGTGCTTTCTTCTCAACCTCTCTCTCTTGGTTGACATCTTCAGTAAGTACATCTTCAGTTGCCTTCTCATTTTCATGCACTGACTGAACAAGAGTATCTCTAGGCTCTGATAAGTCCTTCTTCTGTGGAGACTCCCCAAGTTCCTTGCCACTTCTCAGAAAAATTGCATGGGTCTGATCCCTAGGATTAGTCTCAGTAGTTCTAGGCAATGTCCCTGGTGCCCTCGCTATCATCAATGTAGTCAGCTGACTGATTTGAGTCTCCATGTTGTTCATTCTGGCATCAGAATTCTGCATGTACTTCATGACCAGATCTTCAAAACTCGACTTCTCTGCAGGTGCTTGGAAACCAGGAGGTGGTGGTGGAACTCTCTGCTGATTCTACTGATAGCCTTATTGATTTTCCCATTTAAAATTTAGGTGGTCCCTCCAACCAAGATTATACGTATTTGAATATGAATTGTATTGCTGCCGGTTGGAATTGCCAATAAAATTTGCTACTTCAGGCTCAGGAGCAAAAGGACTACCAACTTGATAATTTGCACTAGAATGACCCTGTCTTCCACATGCCTCACAGATGATAGGTGGGGCTGCACTATTTACCACCATTAAAGTCTTCACCTTCTTGGTCAAAGCTTCCAACTGACTCAAAATTGCAGTAGAGGAATCAACAGCATGTACACCTGTTTGTTTCTTAGGAGTCTGGTGCTCATTCTGCCACTGATAACTGTTCAGCACCATTTCTTCAATCAAAGCTTGGCTCTCAGTAGGTGTTTTCCTCCATATAGTACCTCCTGCAGTAGCATCAATGAGTGAACGGTTTGCAGGCGACAAACCATTGTAAAAAGTTTGAACCTGCTGCCATACAGGAAATCCATGATGTGGACATCTCCTCAACAACTCCTGAAAGCACTCCCAAGCTTTATAAAGAGTGTCCATCTTAAACTGCACAAAAGAAGATATGTCATTCCTTAACTTAGCAGATTTAGAAGAAGGAAAATACTTAGTCAGAAACTACTGTGTCAGTTGATCCCATGTAGTGATGGAACCCCTTGATAGTGACGTTAACCACTGACTTGCTCTATCCCTAAGAGAGAAAGGAAAGAGTCACAATCGAATTGCATCATCTGTCACTCCATTGTACTTGATAGTATCACACAATTGTAAGAACCTGGTCAAATGCTGATTAGGATCATCCGAAGGCAATCCACCAAACTGAACTGAATTCTGAATCATAGAGATCAATGCATGTTTGATCTCAAAATTATTTGTCGCCACAGCTGGTCTTATAATGCTCCATCCATACCCCTCAGCAGTGGGCATAGAGTACTCAAACATGATTCGCTCTGCTGGGATAGCTCTTTCTTCACGATTGGCCTCAACAACTGGTTGCCTCTCCATCTTGTTTATGTCTTCTGTCACAGCTGTAATAAAAGATTGTTTCCTTAACCGGCGAACTGTTTTCTCAATTTCTGGATCAAAAACCAAATCAGGAAACTGAGATCGGGTAAGCATAAACAAGAAATAGGAAGAGAAAAATACAAATAAAATAAAATAAGAAATAAAAAATAAAATAGGATGAGAAAATTAATTAAAAATAAAATAAGAATAAGAATAAGAAATAAAAATAAAATAAAAATAAAAATAAAATAAGGGATAAAAGAAAAGGGCGTCTAAATTAACTAGAGTTTTTCACTTCTAATATTATCAAACTTATTCCCTGGCAACGGCGCCAAAAACTTAGTGCGCGTAAAATACACTAAGAGCAAGTGTACTCTATCGCCAAGTAATATAGGACTTGAGTCCTAGTTATCGATCCCACAAGGAATAATTGATAATTACTAGATTCGATAAACCCTTTGTTATTCAGACAATCAATAGTGTATAAAGAAATTTAAATTAAAATCAAAATAACAAATAAAGAAAAGTAATGAACAATCAAATAAAAAAAAGATAATCAATGAGAAAGAGATCAGGGCGTAAGGTTCACTTGAATCCAATTATTCAGATTTTCTTTCAATTATGATTAAGGTAATTCTTTTGCCAATATTCTCTTATTTGCTATTGAATCCCAATGGTCATGGATGAAACAATATTCTATTCCTAATTTAATTCACGTATTTGGTCATTTAGTTGAATTAATCAAGAATGCATTAAGTTTTAATTCAAAATATGAATTAACATACCGTCAATTCCATTGGTAGGATAAATCAATGTTTGGTCACTCATCAATCTAATCCTAGGCTTACTATATAGATCCACTCATTGAATGTGGATGGTCACCAGTCAAATAATGAATTAACACATGCCAAAAGTGATCAAATTCTGATAAGAATACAAGTAATATGATAAACCCAAAAAGAAATTACCATAATCAAATTAGAAATCAAATCCAAATAATTAGGAAAACAATATCCCCCATAGCCCTAGCTATGGGTTTAGTTACTCATGTTCAATAAAAATAAACTCATATCAAAATACAAATTCATAGAAAGAAAACCCAAAGGAAAAGGGAAACTAAAAAGAAAGAGAAATCAAAACCTCTTTAATAGAGATTAAGATCTTCAAGCCTTCAAGAATCCTCCTTTGAAATTACCCTCCAATGTCTGCTACCACAAAACAACTCTCAGGATTAGGAATTTTCTGTGTAATGTGCTCTGTATGTTGTCTGTGTGGTGTAACTCTTTAATTTAAAACAAATCAGGCCTGCTGTTGCGCAACCAACGCTTAGGCACTGGTTACTGGGCGCTTGGGCGCTCAGTCACTTAAGCCTAAATGCTCTGTTGCTCCTCTTGCGCGCTCAAGCGCTCCTTCTCAGCGCTTAAGCGCTGAAACATTATTCACCATTGCTGCATACGTTTCCAGCGCTTAGGCGAGCGCTGGTTTCTGATGAAATTTTCTCTTTTTCTTGCTCCTTTGCACATCCAAATTTCTCCAAGCATAATTACCTGACAAAACACATAAAATACTTAATCAAAACACATTTAAACAAAACTAAAAATATAACAAAACTAACAAACAAAATTCATTAAAAACAAATAAAAAGAATATGAAAAACCAAGGAATTGAACCGTAAAAATAGGACATATTGACGGTTTATCATCCATCATATATAAGTTTGAGTTAGAAAATAATGACCGGCTCTCACATATATATGACATTCAAAGTATGTGGATCTCGGCTTACTTTAAAGACATATTTTTTGTTTGGATATTGAGAACAACCTCAAGATCAGAAAGTGAAAATTTCTTTTATGGTAACTTCTTGAATCCTAATGTTAGCTTGGTTGAATTTTAGATAAGGTTTGAATATGCAATAGAAGCACAGAGGCATAAGGAGTTACTTGCAAATAATAATACGCTTCATTCTATACCAGAACTAAAGTTGGACCACGCTTTAGAGAAGCATGGAAGAGATGTTTACACTCATGAAATTTTTTATATATTTCAGAAAGAGTTATGGACTGCATGTGTAGATTGTGAAGTTGAAAATAAGAAAGAGAAAAATGGAATGTAAATATTGCATATAGTTGATAATAGTGAGGTGATTGGTAAAATACAATAAGTGGTTTATAATGCTTCTGATTATAGTGGAAATTGCTCATGCAAAATGTTTCAATCTCAAGGCATACCATGTAGAAACATACTTTGTGTTCTAATGGGGAAATGTTTAAATGAAATACCAAGTAATTGCATTGTGAATAGGTGGACCAAGTTGGCAACTAGAAAACCTATTTTCAACGTTGATGGCAATATCTTGAAAAGGTGTTCTAAACAAGATAATGAGAACAACCTCATATCAGATGCATGGGATCACTTTTTTAGGTGTATGCATAAGGCTGGACAATGTAAGAAAAAATTACTTCTTGTAATAAATGGAGTTATTAGCATTGAAAAGCAATTTATTGAATTTAAAAGTGATTCTATACAAACTAACACAGAAAAATTAGAGTCTTTTATTGGATCCAATGTTCCTAAAGAAATGAAAATTCATCCACCACACTTTTCAAAGACAAAAGGAAGTAGTAAACGAATTAAAGGAGGAAAAGAGAAGACTGTTGAACAACAATAAAAAAGAATTAGACATTGTAAAGCATGTGGTCAATATGCAAATCATGACAGCCACATTGTCCCAAAAAATTACCTCTTAAATTTTGGTAAGAAACCTCATTCTCATGTGCATAATTAATAATTATGATTTCCATCTTTTGCCTTTATTCTAAAGATTAACATAATCAATTATTTCTTATATCTTTATTTATTATAGGTTTGAAGCAATTTTATATCATTGAAGTAGCTCTTGATAGTTTTTTGGAAGAGTTACTTAATTTGGGAATTGCGACTTTGGTGCTCGAGACAGTTTGCATTGCTTGTGGGAATTGAATGACATTTTATATCAATGACTTTTGTAGCCATAACTGTGTTAAGGATTTTTTTTTACTCTTAATATTAGTCTTGTTCAATATTTTATTTTGGTTTGTTAAAACAAATTTGAAATAGGTTCGCACATAGGAAAATGTAGATTTGTATTGTACCTTGTTCAATGGTATATGGGGAGAAAACATTTAGTCTTAATTTTTTATTGATTAATTTGTCCTATCACTGTTGTTTCTTAAGTATTTTTGGCTATCTTATTTATGAATGTATACAACAAGGTTTCTTATGTCACTCTTAAGTATTCTTGATTGTCTTTTTTAAAGTGTTCTAGAGATAATTAATTTACTGTGACAAAGAACTAAATGTAAGTTTTAGTTATTTGATAATTGGCATTTTGAAGCATGGAAGCAAGGACTAAATTTGGTGCAAAATGAAAGGTGATTAATCATAGGAATGTACAATAAACTTGTAAAGTTCATTCGTTAAAATGGTTAAACTATTATTTGGCCTCACTTTTATTACCTGCTATTTGTGGAAGATAGTCGCCAATGTCATTGCGGCCAATAAATGGAGCCTCCACATGGTTGAGTTATGCACTATCACATCAAGAAAACTTGGAATTGCTTCTAACTTCATTCTTGATGTTATCTCATTCTTTAGATATAAATCAATTTATGTGTCAAAATTAATGACAATAGATTTTAATGTGCTAAAAATTACTTTTAATTAATCATTTACTTATACAGGAGCAGCTTTTTAAATCATTTACTTCTAAATCATTTACTTATGCATACCACTTTAATTCATAATGAATTCACAATACAAAATTTGTCACTCTCCATCAACTCCCGGACTATAACAACATATTCTTAGCAGTTAGTAGTTTAGCACTAGCCGAGGACTTCAAATTTACAGGATGCCACTTTCAAGTTTCAACCAAGACTTGCTGGCATGCAGCATTTCGTGTTTGATATCGAGCAATCTTAGAACACGAATAACAATGCCTCTTGAGAGTTGTATATCAGCCCTGCATTATGCTAAATCCATTTCGTTTGGTAACCTTGATTAAAGCGTAGTTTTCTACTCATAATTAACTGAACAAAGAGCATCAAAACTACAAAAAGATTTTCTTTCTAGAATTCATTGTGTTGCATCAAGTATTACAATAAAGTGTTTGACCTTTCATCAGAAAATCTAGGAAGTCGGACCAGTGAGTTTACTCGGGTGACCCTCTCCAAAGCTGACCAGTTTTGATCTTCAGCTGATGATGTTCCATCTTCAACATCAACAGATATATAGTCCTCCATAGGTCTCATTTTCTTTTGAGGATCTCAGAGTAAGGTTCCTTTGCAAAGATGGCTCAGACTTTTGACCATCATCTGATTCAACTGGATTACCAGAATGGTTGCTCTGGATGGTTGCTAAAGAAAAGCATTGCTCATCACAATCAGATTCCAAGTCCATTTTCCCGTGTCTTCCTTCCTGACAATGCAGAACCAAAAACAAGGTATTCCAATGGGTCAATATATGAAAAATGAAGAAATTCGAAAAATTACCACATATCTAAAAGGATAGGATCCAAACATAAAATAATTTAGATGGGGAGTAAACACCCATATCTTCCTTCCTGACAATGCAGAACTAGAAACAAGATATTCCAATGGGACCAAATAGATGTCACGTGTCTTTAGGAGACTAAAATGGGTATTTACTGTTTAGAAAGGGAATAACTAAAAATATGGGATAATCAAAGGCTGATAGCTTCAAGGAACTTGACAATGAATTTCTGAAACCGACTAAGCTAAGTTATACAATATATCGGTGAAGGCAAAATTAAATGTGAAGTTTTTCATCAGCAGAATTATTTATTACAAAATCAATAATTATTTATTAATAACATTGTTGCTTTAGAAGAAGTTCTTATCATCATGGGATATTGGAATAACGTATTAAAGCATTATTATTTTTTACATGGCAAAGCACTGCACCACTTCAACATCTACGTAAACTTTTACAACTCAATTCATGTCTTCCTCCGCCAACCTCCTAATCTGGAAAGCCAATAACTAACACCAGTCGAGGCATAACTAGCAATAAGAGCAACTCTCAAAACAAACAACAAATTCAAGCTTCCTAAGCAATTATGTCTCATATAGAAAAGTTCAAGTATAGTATCTTTTCAACTGTAAATAATTTATGGAACTACTGTTGTAAAACTCATTGTTTGCTGAGAGGGTGGCGAATTGTGGTTCTTTAATCCTTGAGATTGTTGTAACATAATCAACAATAGAAAAGAGAATAGAAGTGGAAAATGATGAAGATGAAGTTCTTCCCACAAAACTTAATAAAGGATGGTATTTATAGAAAACAAATATGTTAGAATATGACCGTTGGAATATGTCCGTTGGAATATGTCCGTTGAAATATGACCGTTGGAATATGACCAGGTCAAAACTTGGATAAAACAAAATCATTTTTTAAACTTCTTCAAAAACTTATTTTCCAACTAATGTAAGACATTTATTCTTTTGAAATAAAGCATTTTTCACAAATCCCCCACATATTTCAAAAGAATATTAAATAAAATCAATAATTTTTTAAAACAGAATGGGGTTACATCATGAGTGCAAACGTTTCCTGGTGTCTTTTGGACTATGAACCAGACCTAGATAAATAGGATTTTAACTTACAATGTAATTGGTGAAGTTTAAACTTCTATGAACCAAAACATTTTTCGTGTAAATTAGAATCCCACTTGATCACATTTACACCCTTATTTATCTCTTCTTGTTAACGCAGTTTTGCACTTTTCGGCCATAATGTATGCGTGCCAGTTGTTCAAGTGCTCTAGAGATTATGCCATTATCTCATAGGAGCGGCCCCACTCCACACTCATATAGGTGATTTCATCAAGTGTATCTTGCACTTTATACACCACCCATAAGGGATATGAAATTCATTAAAAGCATATAGCTTATCCTCACAATAAATGCGATCTAGCACTTCTCATGCTTCTCACACCATAGGAAGGGACGGAACATATTGAAGATTAAACAAGTGACTTGTTATTACCCATATGAACTTTTTTCATGGGGTCTCCACTCATAAAAGTTGGGTTACCATCACTGTTAGTTTCAAATTGGCTTAAGTCCCATTCCCCTCAATGTGGTATTTATTCATTTTCTACACAGAGATTTTTTCAGAGAATTGGCCAAATTTCCACTTCACATAATTAATAGATTTAATTCCATCTTTTAGCATATGCTTCACAGAATTGTGATGTATACATATATGTCACTTTTCATTATACTCAATTTTGTTTGCTCTTACTATTTGCCATTTTGACAATCACAGACTCTGAAGAATCTATGTCTTCAGGTTTCTTCCATAAAAGGAATATCTACTAAGAGATTTCTTAGCCACTCAACCTCAGATCCTACCAAGTTAATAAACTTGACCTCAATTTTAGATCTGGCTATACAGGTCTACTTGGATGACTTCCAAGTGACATCACCTCCATTGAGGTTAAAAATAAACCCACTTATGGATTTTGTCTTATTTGAATCAATAATTTATTTAGCATTATGATTATCATGTCCACACCTCAAATTCAACACCATGGCTCTTGGTCCATAGTCTCATCAATCTCAACTAATCTCATAGTGCAATAGGGACATGGAATTCATTCATGCAGATATCATCAAATACTTGATCATGTACATCTAGATCATGGTTATCACACTCTATACATATATAATTAACTATGCATGTCACATAACCAAGTTAATAATAACTCAAAAATAACAAGGATATATGCGATACTATGTAAGACATTATATGAAGCACTCAAATGCTCTATTTTAATTTTTAAACTCTACATAAACCATTATAAGGATTATATGTGTATATTTACTCATTCAATTTATAACACATGCAAAATCAAGTACATAAATGCTACCAATATTTGAGCATATTCAGATTGTGATGCACCAATATTAGGTCATATTCTAAACTCAATAGCCTTTTAACTCATTTCTAATCTCATTAAATCATGATTTTGAATTTAAAACAACTTCAACATAAAAACGGATTTATCAGAGAGACATAAACAAAAATTGTCTTTCTAAAAATTATTTTACACAATTAGAAGCACCACAATGTCTCTTTCTTGGTTCGGTAGAGAATTTTAGTTAGATACCCCACACTTTAATATATTTATACCAAGTCATTAATATAAATTCAAAACATAATTAAATAACAAAATCACATATCACAAAATTAGTGCATTACCCTCACCTACACACGGTTTCACCATTAACATTAATCTTACTCTAAATGTTCTTATTTTTCTTTTTCCTTTTAATTTAATAGAAACAAAAAAAAAAACCTGGTGGCTGACGACAGCGCGCGGTGAAGTAGTGACGACTTTAGTCTCTTCTCACTCTCCAAAACGAGTTTGAGAGTTTTGTGTGTTTTTGCTCTTGCAACTTTGATCTCCTTCAAGCCAAGCATTTTCCAAAGAAAATCTTTGCCTCATTTACAGAACTCATGGCCTCTAAGCACCATAACAGCAAACACTACCCAAAACCAACGTGTGAACCCACGTAACGCCGTTTGCACCTCTGCCCCTACGTCCAAAACCACGACCTTCTCTTTCCCTTTCCATTGTGTTACCCATTTCCTCATAAAAACCTCACATTTAAATAAGTTATATTAGTATCACAGAGATTGTAGGAAAAATAAAATAATATACGAACGGGTAAAATTAAACATTGCATGGATAGTATTGACGTGCAGCAATAATCCTTGAGATTGTTGTAAAACTCATTGTTTGCTGAGAGGGTGGCGAATTGTGGTTCCTTAATCCTTGAGATTGTTGTAACCCGTGCAGCAATAATCGAAACCTAATAGAGAAAGAGAATAGAAGTGGAGAATGATGAAGATGAAGTTCTTCCCACAAAACTTAATAAAGGATGGTATTTATAGAAAACAGTTTTTGGTCGTTGGAAAATGACCGTTGGAATATGACCGTTAGAATATGACCGTTGGAATATGTCCGTTGGAATATGTCCGTTGAAATATGACCGTTGGAATATGACCAGGTCAAAACTTGGATAAAACAAAATCATTTTTTAAACTTCTTCAAAAACTTATTTTCCAACTAATGTAAGACATTTATTCTTTTGAAATAAAGCATTTTTCACAACAACTACAAAGTAACATAACAACATTAAAAGAGTATGTGATACCTGAAATATCTTCAAAACAATTGTCAAATTGTTAGGTGCCTCGTGAAACGCTTTTTGCAATTTCCAAAATTAAAATAATTTAAACGCCCTGGATTAGAGATTAATCAAATTATTTGATATCAAACTTCTTAGAAACCATACGACTAAGAATTGAATCTCCATTTTTTTTATAATTATAATAATTATGATTATGTGCTATAAGTATGGGATTTGTCATATGTTGAAGCAAATCGTGTTGTCAAAGTGAAGAAGTAGAAAGCTAGCTAGGAGTTTGACGGCCTGGACAGGGGTAGGGGTGGCAGTGTCGAGCTCAGAGATGATGAACTTGAGCTAGCCAAGGGCGACATGACAGCGGTGTTGGGGAGAGGTTGGTGACGTCATTATTGTTGGTGGCGGCCTGCTATGGTGGTGCAGTGGTCAGTGGTCATAGAGAAGAGGCCCTGGTTTGGGAGGAAAGGATAGGTACGAAGAGTTGATAGCTTTTGGGAGGGGAGAACGAAAAGTTGGAGGGAGAGTGTAGCAGGACGAAGAGGAAGAAAGAGGTTTTTTCAGAAATGACCACACATGACTTTTTTAATGACCTCTCATCTCTCACAATAACATATATAGTGCTCTCACCTAATACAGATCATCTATATATAGAGAGAGCGTATCTGGTAAGAAGAGTGTTTATTATAAGAGGTGAGAATAGTGAATTTTGATCATTAGATATTATATGAATGATCAAGATTAAAACATAAATACATGTGACTTTTTTAAGTGGTCATATGACTTTTAAGTAACTTTTAATTTTGACCATCAATATATAGTTGTATAGTCAAAATTTACTTCTCTCACCATCTCATAATGAAAACTTCTCTCACCAGATATGTCCTATATATATATATATATAACCAACCATTATATTACAAGAAAAATGAAAATTAGTGCTTGCAGTTTTATACAGGACGAAAGGGAAAAGCATTGAATTAATATTTAAGCCACTGATAATAATATTAAATTCACACATAACGTAAGGATGATAGACAGTCATGGCATATATATAAGCTACTATATAAGAAGAAAACCACATCCTCGTGGCCTTCAAGGTGCTCCACGAAAGAAACAAAGCATATATATATACGCGAGTTATCACACTGGGCATTCATTGATTTCCATGCTTTTCTCCTTCTCTTTTGCGTCTTCTGCACCTTCGTTTCCTGGTTCATTCACATCATCATTAACTGTGATTGGGAACACTTCATGAGTCCTCAACGGGTTCACTACAGCAACGTTATTTCTCATTGGCTCTAGTGCATGCTCCCTTTCCTCTGTTATATCTCCCTTTCTAGCTCCATCATTCCTGTAAATGGCATATAGCAGCATCTGAAGTAGCCCTAGTGTGAAACCCAGCACATTTGGGATCTGCACACAAGAAAAAAAGCAAAGAAAAATCCGTCAATGAAGTTGCTTTAATGTTATATTAAACGAGTGAAGCATAATTTGAGATATCGAACTTTTGTTATAACAAATTAAAAATCTCAACTTTGTTAAAATCTTTTAATAAAAATGTTAAAAAGATAAAAATATTCAATTTGATAATAAAAATAATTTGTAATATGAACAAAATACATAACATCTATATCTTAAAATTCATTTTCTAATTGATGAATATTATTAAAATATTTTTATTAAAATTAACGTCTATAACTGATAACTAAAACAAATTTAAGTCTTTAATTAATAAGTAAGCTTTAAAGTTAAGATGTTTAATTGATTATTATAATAAAGTTGAGTTCATTCTAGAATACTTTTCTCCAAACTAATACTCCATATAGTAGATACTTACAGCAATGCATATGTCCTTGAGAAAGGCACCATAAGCAAACCACATTATGGCGCTTAGTGTGAGGAAAAATGACAAATAGAAGGGCATAAACTCTACACTCTTTGTTCGAATAACCTGTGCCTGTAGAGCAAGAAATGAATTAATAAAGAGTGGGAGTAGGACATGGGATTTAATGGGAGTGCAATGGCACTAATTAAAAGCACTCAATAATTGGAATTTTCACTCACCACAATGCTTAGAGGAGCTGCAAAGACACTCACTGAAATGGATACACAAATCCATCCAAGGACTTTGACACGGAAGGAACCAGGTACAGCAAAGTGGGTGATGAGGAGGATCAAGGTGAAGGAGGCCACGTTCATCGCCATAAGTAGTTTAATGGTTACATTCTGCAGTTAAAAATTCTGTATCAACTTGGTGCTGAACTTAGTTAACATGGTTATGTATGTATGTATATATATATATATATATATGCTCAGTTAGTCAATTAGTAACAAAATTAGAGAGGTTCTGTTTTTTATCAAATTGATTAGATGATTGATGAGAAGTAATAGAATATAGTACAGGTAGTTTGTGAATACCCTGGCAGCCCCGGGCGCATAAATTATGTACATGACAATGTAGAAAGTCTCTATGACACATCCAAATGAGTTAATGGTGATGAGGAGAACAGCATTTGTCTTGAGAAAGGCATAGTATAGCCAAAGCATGGAACTGAATAATGCGACCAGGTAAGGCAGTGATTGGAAACCTTCGGTGGATTTCTTTTTGTATATTCGGTGAAATGTTAGCCTACAATTTAGGACAAGGAAAACATATTTAGTATTATATTACAATATAATAAATAAAATTGGTTTTATATTTTTTTATTCAAAAGAAAATTAAGAAGCGTGTACTTAATTAGGTGGAAGTAACACATAGTTGATATATATAGATATATACTTACAGGGGAGCCAAGTACACCAGGAAGGAAATGATGTTACCTAGGCATCATCAAAAGGAGGATATGTTAATTCCTTTACTTTAGCCAAAAAAGAGGTTAACTAGACTAGATTATAATAAAGTAACAATTAAAACAAAGTCCATGAAAAATGTATCCAACATGATTTAAAGAGAAAACGATCAGGTTCTCAACTACTCTTAAATGGGAATTTGTTAAATCAATCTATAACTCAACTGTAGTTAACTTAAAGTACAGTACGGGCTCAACCCATTCAGTACTTTCATAAGTTAAAAAGATAGTTATTAAGAACTAACTGGAAGAATGTAACAAAAATAGAAATGAATTAATTGGAAAAATGAAACTCAAAAGCTATTCATGAATCTTTTTTAAAAAAAATGTGATTTTGAATAGAAGTGAGAGATAATTAACAATTAAAATAAAAAGGAAAGGGATGGAGGTAAAAGAAAAACAAATGCACAAGGAGAGGAAAAGGCAGGTACTAATTAAAATGAGGCAGCGAGTGCATTTGACGGAAGAACTTTTAAGTAAACCGATATTATAGTACTAGAACATGAAAGAAAGGGTGGAAAAAAATTGCAGCAACTGAAAGAGACCGATGATGATGACCCTTATGTGTTACCTAGTATGCCAAAAGTTAAAGCCAAAGGATTGTGACTGCCCAGAATAGCCATGCCCTCTCTTTTTTTTTTCTTCTTTAGGTTTTGAGCAAAAATACAAGGTTTGGGGGACTTAGCTGTATTAATTTCTTCCTACTCAACCCCTCAATCTCATGCAGGCACTGAAGCTGGTGAGGATGGGTTGAGCAACCCCATGTCCTATATATACACAACCGACATAAAAAAAAAGAGAAAGAAAAAGAAGGAAAAAAAAATAGCAGAAAGTATTGTCATTATTAATGAAGTGGGATGAGCCTATACTGCGTAATGAAGTCATTCATGTTTCATGAGGGATTGATCTTTTTAGTAGGTAGCGTAGCACAAAAACATTTACCTTGCCTAGTTAGGAATGTCCACGTGCCACTAGAATCATATTATTGGGATCATTATATACGAAATTGATATTTGCACCAAATGTAATGCACTTAGCTAATAAGACCCAGCACACAAATTAAAATTGGTATCTCAAACCATTGAATATCTCTGCAATGGCTTGTATATGTTGCCATGTGTCTAATTGGTGTTATTCTATTATTATTAGAAAGAATTTAGAGAGAAGACACACGCCTAGAGGGAAAAAAAAAACGTGAGAGAGGAGGTAACTAAAACTTTATGAAGAATTTTGACGTTACTTAGATATGGAAGGTGTCCAAGGTAGGGATTGTGATGGATTCACGTGACCTTGCCAAAAAGGCTCTCTACCCGTTTCTCTCAAAAGCCACGGCGCGTCATCGACCATCGTCATTTTCACCCTCTCTCTGTCTTTGACACACTTTCTTTGCAATTCTGTTGTTCCATTGTCTCATAGTGTGAGCTAGCTGTTTTTCTGTGCAAAATGAAGGTTTTTCGTGTGGCAGAAGCCTCTTACTCTAGTTTTTTTTCCTCTTCAAGCCTTCCATTTCTTGCAGTTATGCAAAAGGGATAATAGGACAAAGCAACAACCCCATCAATACATTCAAATATTCAATGATTTTTGTTAAGGCCAAAGTAAGGAGAAATTCTAAAACATAATGTAATTTTTTGACTAATTTTATAATCACTTAAATATAATTTAATAATATTTTATTTGTAATTTAACCGTGTGTATAATGATATGATGTTATGTATTGTATTTTTAGTAGAATTGTGTAATACTCCTAGAGTAGGATAGAATATCTCAGAGTAAAGAGAAATTTTAAAATACTCATAGAATAATACTATAAATAATTTTATAACTGTTTAAATCTAATTTAATAATATTTTATTTTTAATATAATGGTATGTATAATTATGTAATATCATGTGTTAATATTTTTATTGGAATTGCGTAATACTCCTAAAATAAGATAGAATCTCTCAAAATGAGGAAAAATTTTAAAATACTCATAAAGTAACACTCTGAGTAATTTTATAACAGTTGAGATAAATCTCTAAACAGATTGTGCTGGTGCATTCATTTGACAGATTCATCCAGTCCATTTTTCAATGATTGGTGTTGGGTTGGGTTGGTTACTTGACTTCGTGTACAATTTCCAATTCCAGTATGTTACAATGCGAATATATAATGTACAACAGCTAAGTAAAAGATCTTCCGAAGTGCAATAGCATTACTACTTTTATGACGCTGAAAAGTTATAGCTTCACAAGTCATGCTTTGCTTGTACGACTTTTATGAGTGAAATTGGCGGAGAAAATTAAGGAATGATCATAACATCTCTTGTGATTTAGTTTGACAGTAACATGCAGCTAGCTTTCATACGAGGTCGAAATCCATCAATCAAACATGATTTCTTCAATCATGGTACTTTAAACAACAAAATAATTAAGATATGGGGTTGCCAAATTAATCTCTCTTACTGGACAAGGTTGAAAAAGTATCCATAATAAATAGAAAAGTTTAGGCTTTCAAAAATCTTGCATCGAGCACTAAATATTTAAAAATGCAATATGTGCATTAGCGTTTTTTTATTTATTACAAAAATAGTGTATTTTAAAAATATTTTTTTATATAAATGTTGGTTAAAATTTAATTTTTAAAATAGTACAAGTTAAACAATAATGTATAATTATTTGTTGTTAAGAAGCACAATTTACTTGCATTTTTTTAATTTTATTTTAGGTAAGTCAAGCATGATTTATCCCTTGTTTTATTTTAATTTAAATAAGTTGTGCTTGTAAGTTACGACTTATCTTTTTTTTTTTAAAATTAGTGTTTGAGCTTGTGCAATGCACGGGGCAATATTAAAATAAAAAATATAAATAAAATAAAGTTTCTTTAGATTGTTTGTTATAAAGTTGAATTAAATTCTAAATAAAACGTAAGTTTATTTTTAAAAAAATTTTTTAAATGAGATACTTAGATAAATCTCATTAAGTTATATGTTCAATTTTCAATGATATAGAAAATAATAATAACATAAAATTGATATATTATAATTGGATTGGATGCATATGATAAGAAAACTATATTTTTAAAATTATCACATTGAATATTTAACTTTAAAATGTTGTTTAACATAAGAGAAAATATGTGATAAAATGGCATCAGATTGGCATCTAATAGTTCCTCAAGAATTTGAATTAAAAAATATGCATGATCCAAAGGAAGTCTCAATGGCATCACATCAATTTGATCAATATGTAATACTGATAATACGGTGCTAGAAATTTGTCTCCCTTAACTTTTGCATTAGCATGGGACATGTCTCAGCATCTTTGAAAATTAAGAAAAAATATATATATAATGAAAAAGGAAACAACATGGATTGGTTGAAGGAATTAAAATAAGTCTTAAATCATAAAGGAAAGAACAATTTTAGTTCTCATAACAATCTATCTCTCTCTTTCTGTCGTTCTATTAACCACACCAAAGAAGCGAATAAGCTTATGCAAGATTAGAGACTCAATAGAAAACAAATAAGAGAACAAACAAAGGCCTAAGGGAAACTATAGTCTACAACACACTAATTGTGAGAGATAGAGTATATGATAGCATACAGTCTTTCCTAGCATGTTACTTAATAGAATGATATCAATGCAGGATAGCAACTTCAAACACAGTATAGCCAGTTTGAATGAAATACTAATACTTAATTATCTATGCTCCATTAATACAATTAGTAATATGTTAGACTTGTTTATGTGTTCAAAAGGTAGCATATAACTTGCTTAACATGCCAGTGAAGTTTTAAGACAAACTGAGTTCGTTTAGGCACTTAGTTACAACACAGAAGTTAAAAAATAACTTAAAGTGACTCAAATAATAGCATAAGTTGCTAAGTGAAGGGAAATAAACATAGAGAGTTTGTTTTTAGGTCACAAATGAGATAAGTAAGAAGTAGTTAAAGTTTCAAGAGAATCTGAGTTAGTTTAGTATTTTTAGGCATACTGATTGTGCATTTCATACCGAATTGACTATCAGCAGATATGAAAAATTATGAAAATGGTAAAATAATAATTTAGATGAATCTTATGATTTATTCTAAAGTTGTTGGAAGCTGAAAAACTTGAATTAGTATAATTCGGGTATTCTTAGCAGATAAGAAAGTTCTAGCAAAATATCCTAAGGGATATAATGGTTATTCTCTCATTTCTCTCTCTCACGTATAAACAGCAGAAGTTGCAAAAGAAAGAAAAGAAAAATAGAGAAGAAGAAAATGAAGGAAGAGAAGAGAGAAAAGGGAAGAAGAAGAAGGAGATGAAGTTCAAGATCAAAACATAGAGCTTGACGATTGATCATCAAATCAAGAGGTAAGGGTTTTCTATTCATCTTTTTCCTTTTGATTCTCAATGAATGAGTTTGGGGTTTTTGAATGGAAATAGGGGTTTGGATAGCCAAATCCATGTTTTGGGCTTGGTTCTTGATTCCAAGGACTAGGTTAGGATAGTTTAAGTTTAATAAACTTAATATGGTCATTTATGGCTCAAGATCAACCATTAGGATCCATAGATTTAAGAATTAGACAATGGTTGGAGTTATGTGATTTGGACCTAGATCTTTGCCTAAGAGAATCCATAGGTTGTAATTGAGTTACAACAAGTTTGGGGACATGGATTAATGTTAGAAATCACTAAGAAACTAATTTTAGATTATTCAAAGTAAGATTTGAACCGTAGAACAGTCTCACGGTTCTACAAATTTGCTTCTAGTTGAGAAACACAGTTGTATTCGAAGACACGGGGGGGTAATGTCCCTCTCTGCCAGTTGAATTTGTGAAACAGTGTTCACAAAGCAAGAGACGAGGGGGAGGGGTGTGTAATTAGACATGACCCGTGTTTTCAGACATGACCCGTGTCTGAGGCCAGAATCTTCAAAAATATCATTTTCGATGTTTTGAAGCTATGTACTAAATGGGATCATTAGTATATGTTTCCTAAAGTGTGTTAAGGCACAAATGGAGATATTTTCAAGAGAAAAATTATCACCTATAATGAATGAGAAAGCTTAGGCTTTGAGCATCCAAAAGTGAAGGATTGCCCTAGGTAAGGATATAGCACCTTAGGCAACCTAGTGTTGTATTAAATATCACTCAAAATGTGGTGAGATGGTGCAATAGAAATGAGTATACTAGGATGAATTGTAGGATTCACTCTAGTAAGGATAAGGAATGTATGAGCCTTAGGATATCCAAGAATAATGGATTACCTTAGGAAGGTACCTAGAACCTTTAAGCAACAAAGAGTTGCAAGTAAGAACTACTTTGTATTTGATTCACTTGAATGGAGATAATGTTGTGTATTTAGTTCCGAAGAATGAATGTTATGTACTAAGTTTCTAATTAAACAGAGCCTTGTGCATTGTAGAATGCACAATAGAATGAATGTTGACTTGTAAGCTTGTCATATTCATTAAGTATGCAAGGTTATAATGAAATACTCATTTATTTCCTTAAGCAAAGTTGAATGAGGCATTAGCTAAAAGAGGCTCTTTCACTAGGATGAGTTAAGTCTATAGGAAAGTTAAGGTGATGTTTATGTAAGAGGTAAACATAACACTACGCTTTTTACATACTAGTTAGTTAATCTAGCTTGTATGTGAAAACTATGAGAACCTTAGTGCAACCAAGAGTAATGGTTTATCATAAGTAAGTATCTAACACCTTAGCAACATAGTGTTCCATAAAGGTCACTTAAGAGCAATGAGTGATGAGTTGGTGTTTAGATATAAGTATGTATATCTATGGAAATGGTTTTGTAGTATTGATCTTTGTGAGTATCCTTTGACAGCATTCATGAAGGCCAAGAGAGATTGAAGGGTGTCTGATAGACTCAATTGAGGAAGGACATAACCCTGATATTTCGTTAGTGCCAAGGCCAAAGGAGATAACTAGGGGTCCATAAGGTTCATCAGAATCGGGATTTGGACCGAACATTTCAACGTGCCAGGATATATTTGATGTGAGGAGGAGATCTCCCTCTATTTACCACGGGATAATATACTGAACCAGTTCCTAATGACCTTCTTTGTTTTCAACATAAAACTCTGCATGTATTTCAAAATAAAACATTGTACAAGCATATATTTAGGATCTTCTTAGGCATAATCATACATATCATATTCATTGCATTTACAGACAATTGCATGGCCATTGTCTGTTGCTGTTAGTATTTTCAATTGTATGGACAATTGTTTATATCTAACGGTATGTAGGCTATCAGTTTAGATCACATTACTTGGTAGTGTACAATTATGAGATTAGTGGAGAAAACTTCTATGTTTGTAGTTATAACAATTGTTATATTTATGATACATTGTTATGGCTAGCTGGTATTGGAATTGTTTTTACTAATAATTGTAATTCTCACCCCAGTTGTTCTTCTATGTAAATCCAGGTAAAGACCCTTTTAAGGGAATGAAGATGAAGCATGAAGACTAGTATAGTTTTTATATACTTTAGTAGACAAAGCTTATGTATAAGTTCATATTTGTTTTGTATGTTTTAAGTAGTATGTATTACAATATGCTATTATGTGGCTAGTGTTGTATATATATATGTATGAGTTTAAGTTTTTCTGCAATCTCTTAAGGCTTTCTATAATTACTCAGTTGTGATTATGGATATATGTTAGTATGTAATATGTAGGAGTGATGTCTCTACTACTATTTATCTTTATATATCTCTGTATATCTAAGATATATCTAGATATGTGTATTAGGATGTTACACTCCATGTATGCACTAGTTTATTGCAGAATTGCAAGCTAAGTCTATGGTTGAAGAAGCTACCTGATAGTCCTGCAATCATACATCAAGAACATGAGTTTGGAATAGAAGATTGGGCAAAACTCTTAGAAAAGAAGAATAACTAACCATCAAAATAGATAGTGAGAATGGAATATTAAGGAGCAAAATGGCAAAGCAATACAAGAAAAGGGTGGGATGGGGAAAGAATCTGTTGCCTAGTTGAGCATGGAGATCAATGACCATTTTATCTTCATATTTTGATAGAAGGCCTATCTTAAAGTTTGGCCTCAAGCAACTTGTCCATCTGAGCCTGCAACTTTGCCTATACCTTAATAGCCTTGCATGAAGTCATAACCAAAATCTCTAAGTTAAAATTCAATGAGGTGATTACTTTTGTTAAGCATTTGAATTAAAAATACAAATGAACTCAAAGTTTTGCAAAAACAACGAAGAATTAATTAGCTTAGCATCAAAATCAATTGACTTTTCTCTTCATCTTTAATGTGAATTGGTAATAATGGTATTGCTTTAGCTTTGTCAAAATACTCTTTTGATTATCCTCATTAGCCCTTTAATCAAAAAGTAACTTGCAGAGCTTTTTGTACAATTATATGATGTATAAGGAATATTATTACACTATAATTTAGAACTGAAACAAATAAGGAATTGGTGAGCAAACAAATAAAGAAAATAAAATGGGTTTTATCCCTCATAGCAAGCATTACAACAATGGTGTGTGAGCTCCTGATCAAAAAGTGTCTTGCCATTAATTGCAACATCAATAATCAAATTCTCTCAAGCATAATTCTCCTTTCCATTAACCTCCTCAATAGTAGTTATTGAACCTAAAATGATAAGCAGTGACCATATAGAAAGAAGGGGGTGGGGGTTGAGGAATGAAAGGAGTCATTTGAAGGCTTGGGAATTGTTGAATTGGTAAGATGCTTATGTAAGTTGGGAGCAAATGTTATGCATTCTCTTTTATTACATTGGGGTTGAGGAATGAAAGGAGTCATTTGAAGACTCAAGAATCGCTGAATTGGTAAGATGCATATGTAGGTTGGAAGCAAATGCTATGCTTCTCTTTTATTCCCAAAAACGTAATAGGGAGTGTATATTTATATGCAGAAGTTTTAAATATGATATTTTTGTACTTAATATTTTTATTTAATATGCAATAACTTATAATAGTATTTTTTGAAAAATATAAAGTCAAAAGCAATTCAAACAAATCAAAAGAACAACATTTACTTAGTAATAAAATATAATGAATTCCTTTTCAATTTTTTACATGACATTGTTATGAAAGAATTTATGAAAAAAAAATCACTAATAATTGCTCTATGTTATTAGAAAGGTTTCTTTACAAATTAATTATGAGATTCCAAAATTAAAATTCAGTAAGAAAATAGGTAAATATAATAGGGAATATAATTAAAATTCCAAATTAATTGCTCTATGCGGAAGGTTTCTTCATCTGTGATTGATTCATAATAAGGAATCAAGATTAATGACAAAGAAAATAGGTAATATTAAGAAACATTGATCTGTGATTGGTTCATAATATGGAATCAATATTAATGCTATATTATATTACATCTTCATGATCATAATAAGGTAATCAATATAAATGGTTAATTGATCTTCTTCCTATTTTTATTCTCTGATTACACTAATAAATACCAGTTTGGCCATGTAAAGGTCTAAATTCATTGTTTGACCAATTTAAAATGATTAAAACATAATCAAATTAAGATAATCAGTACTAATGGTAAAATAATTTATTTCTTAATTTATTCAACCAACATGGTGAATTCGTTAATTAGATATTCTTGTCTGAGAGAAATCAACTCGCCTTTCACCTATCCATTCTGATGGTACACTGTTTTGACATATACCTCGCATTGACCTTGCAATTTTGTTCTTGCTAGCGACATGACATCATCAAATCGAAGTCATCACCAGGGACCTCCAACTTGAGATCCATCGCCAGAGACTCCCCATAACGTGAGGGCAAATCAAAGAAGAAAGTTACATCACGAACCACCACCACGACGGAGACACTTTGGTTAGTATATTCTTCAATGCACTGGAGCTCATAGTCATCGGCAACATGAACATACCACGAACCACTGTCCAACCTAGCTAGAGTCGCACCAAAGTGAAGAAGTTCAAACAATCGTGACGAAGAAGGAGAAGACTAAGCTCACAGGTAGTGTTCTTATTCTTCTTATTCTTCTTTCATGGTTTTATTAGGAGAAGACTATTTCTAACTTTAGAGTTTTTTATTGTAGGTCGTGTTGTGATGATTATTAGAGATGAATTTCAATTTGAGCCTAGAAGAAGCTCATTGCAAAATAACATTCTTTGCTTCATTTTTTTCTTATTTTAATATTTTATTAATTTTTTAATTTATAATTTTATTTATTGGTGGTTTAAAGTGTTTTTAATTTATAATTTCATAATTTTATTTATTTTCTAGTTTTTAAAAAAAAAAAATCAGCATGGTATGATTTTTCTAATGTGGCGATACATTTATACTTTCTATTTAAATTCTAATATCATATGTCACATGACATATTTTGGGAGCACATATTTGTCACATGACAGCATTTTAGACATGTACTGTCATGTCAGAATGATATATTACATGATTTGAAGGCATGTACCTTCTTTTTATATATTATATGATTTCATATGAAGTCATGGGTGCTATCCATGATTTCTATTAGTCATAGGTGTCATCCACAACTTCTATTTTTCTAAAAAATGTCAAATGAAGTTGTGAGTGCTATCCACAACTTCTATTTTTTTTTTCAAAAAAATGTCATATGAAGTCATGAGTGTCATCCACGACTTCTATTAAGTTTTTCAATTTAATAATAAGTCGTGGCTTGGCAGGTTTGTGCCTATAAATTCCAACATCTCCTTCTGCTTGTTACCAAGTGGCTTCCAGTACTCAAGAGGGGGGTGAATTAAGTATAAAACTTTTCACAAAATCTCTTTTAATTAAAATAAAAATATTGAAACTTAGTAAATAAATGTATAGAAGGAACGAGATGAAGAAAAAGAAACTTTAAGAACAGCCGAAAATAAATGTGCAATAAAATAAATTGCATAAAATAAAGAGATTAAGAAGAGAGAAGCAGACACAGTATTTATCCTAATTCGACCACTAACCTACTTGTGGTCTACGTCTAGTCCTCGAAACAATAGCTGAGATTTTTCACTATGTATACAAGCTTCAATAGGTGCTTGCAACCGTTACACAAAAGAGCACTTTTCACACACAGGGAAACTCTACCCTTGTGCTAAAGTCTCAGCCTGCAGGGATACCTCACCCTTATACAAACCTTGAGGAATATCTCACCCTCAATACAGAATAGCAGAAAGTAGATGAAGAGAAACTCTCACTCAGAGCAAATTATACAAATTGAAGTGCTAATGGAGCTCTCACAGAAATATCTCAAAGTTTTAATCAAAAATAGAGCGTAGAAAATAATTTCAAGAGTTAGAGCATGTAGAAAAATAATTCAGAGTGTTAGGCAATTTTAGAGAAGACCCAAGACTTCTATTTATAGAGAAAATTCAAAGAAATAGCTATTGGGTATAATTAAAAATCATAAATTCCAAAACTTATTTCCATATCAGTGTTCGTAAACGATGTGTTTATTCGAATAGCTTAAGCTGTTATTCGAATAACATTGTTCATGAAACCATCGTGAAAAGCAAATTAATATGGGTTATTCGAATAACATGAAGTTTATTCGAATAACTCTTTAAAAACAGAGTTCTAAAAAACTAGGCCTTATTCGAATAATGACTGAGTTATTTGAATAACTCATTTAAACAAAACAGTTCTGGACATCCTTTTATTCGAATAGGGAAAGTATTATTCGAATAGCCATTTTAGAAAACAAAATCTTTCAGTAAGATTAAAAAGGCATAATTCGAATAACTTAAGTGGTTATTCGAATAATAGTTTAGGAAACAGGAAATGCTGAAAGGTTTTATTCGAATAACATGAAAATTATTCGAATAAATCTATTAAAAAGCAGTTTTGAGATAATTTATTTCAAAAGGCCAATTTTATTTTTCTTTCAAAAACAGAGAGATATTAAAGTGAGCTCCGTACAAAAAAGACTCTAAGTCCTAATGCTATTCTTATAAGATTTTGGACTTGTCTTTCCATCATCTTCATTTTAGTCTTCACGTTTGTTATCATCAAAATAAGTCTTCAAAAGCATATGTCCAATCACATTCTCCCCCCTTTTGATGATGACAAACTATCAATGAGAAAAGAATTAGTACATATAATTGGAATTCACAAAGAGGTATAAAAGCTTACTCCCCTCTTTAAATATAAGAGGTAATGTATATCAGATATGTGCGCAGCTCCTCCTTTCAATTTGAATTCAATCTCGTTTTAAGTTTTACCTGTCTTTTCTCAATTCAAATATCTGTCTTTTCTATTAAACTCAAATATTTCTCCCCCTTTTGTCATGAGCAAAAAGAGGGGTAAGTCCCATAAACAGATATCTAGATGTAAAAGCAGGAAAGAGAAATAAATAACTATAAAACATACTCAGAAAGTAGACTAAAACTTCATTTATTTATTAATCAAAAAGTGATGCAACTGTAGAGGCCAGAAACAAATAAAGCACAAAAAAACAAAGATCTTAAGATCTAAACAACTCATAAAAGAAAGTATCCGGAGGCGGTGGTGAAGAAGCTGGTGCAAGAGCAAGTGAAGTAGATCGGAGGGCAGCAACCTCACGTTCAACACCTTCTATTCTATCAAAAAGAATAGAGAAGGTATGTTCCATATATGCTCGGTTATCATACAAGGTGGCCATGATCTGCTCTAAGGTAACTGGAGTAGGAGCAGCAGCAGGTGCATCAGCAAGGACAGCAAGTGCAGCAGGGGCATCAGCAGGGTCGAACTCATCCTCAGCAACTTCATCTGGGTACACACAGCCTTCATCAGTCTCGATCATCTTCATTTTGGGTAGAGTGAAGGAACCGAAGATGTTATGATGAGATAAGGCAATAGCTCGCTTAGTCTCCAAGACTTAAGGATACTTGCTGAGCAAGGTAGTGACAAGAATACCATAAGGCAAGTCAGATTTTTCCTTGCCCTTGGCCCTCATCATGTGTTTCATGATAAACACAGGCCAGTTGATTTGATGAACATTCTTCAGGATCCAAAGCATGAAGATGTCATCTTCACTGAGGTAGGCGTAATTCCCACCGTGAGGAGCCAGAATATGAGCAAAGGCGTAATGCAGAAGCCTATCTTGGCTCTTTAGCATGCCACCTTTGAGACCCTTGTCAGGCAAGACTAGACCAGGCTTCAGCAGGTCCTCAATCGCCCAAATCCTGTTGAACTCCTCAAGAAAGGGGTTGTCATCATATTCAACGAGTGTGCATGTGAGAGTAGGTTCACGGTCACGAGGGGCCGGTGAGCGCAGCTATAGAACCCCTGGTTTTGAACTACAACCCAAACAGCCTCTAGTTGCGAAAGAAGGAGATAGTCTGGTTACTCTCCTAAAAAGTGAGAAGTGATTACAATGTTCTGATCGCAGACCTCGGAGAATAGGTTATGGCCATCAAAAGCTAGATTACAAAAAAACATCTTCACCAGAGCTGAGTAGAGAGTAGCCCGGTGAGAGTAGAGCTGTAGAACCCCCTAGTTTTGCAATAGGGTCAGAGAGTCGAAATCCTCCTTCACCCTGTTCTTCAACAACATGTAAAGAAGGAGAGGTCAAGATATTTGGGTTTCAATTGCCCAACTCACAAGGTTACGCTCCCGACTCATGAACGATTTATTCTCAATTACACGTAATGAAGGGCTACGGTGCTCTTCGTTGGAGGAGAGGCTTCTCAAGTCAAGTGGATTGTTGCATGGAGTAGTCTTCGTGCGTGGGCACTTGCTAGAGGAAGATGCCATGGTGATTAGAGGTGTGGAAGATAGAGAGATGTCAAGGAGATGATGGAGGAGAGTATGAGAGAAAAAAACAATAGAGGCGTGAGCAGAGAAAAGTGAAGAAAAACGCGTGAAGAGCGAGAAGAGAAAGAGGGGTCCAGTGAAACATCTTTGCGCCGCGGCGTTGGGCACGCGAGGGCTATTTAAAGAGAGAGAAAACACCAAATCGTATTTATTCGAATAAACAAAAGTTTATTCGAATAAACCTTGCATAGAAATTGAAAGGACAGGCATTGAACGAGGATTTCTGCTAGGGTTTATTTGAATAGAGGGAGTTTCTATTCGAATAGATTAACTGGGAAAGCCAAGCATTTTGGCATTTTAACAAGTTTTATTCGAATAACCTAGGGGTTATTCGAATAAACAGAAGGCAATTAGTCAAGACTGATAAAACAAGTCTCTGGTTATTCGAATAGTCTGAGGTTTATTCGAATAGACAAAGATCAAAGGTTAAGACTGATAAACTAAGGTTCCTAGTTATTCAAATAAACTTGATTTTATTCGAATAGACAGAGATCAGTCAAATAAGACTGATGAAACACGTTTCTACTTATTCGAATGATCTGAGATTTATTCGAATAGACAGAGATAGCAGCAAATACTGAACTGACATAAGAGTCAGTTTATTCAAATAAACTTAGTTTTATTCGAATAAAGCTATTAAAGACACAGTAAAACCTACGTTTAGAATGTGCTTTAAAAGAGAATTAACTTACCCAAATATAAAGTACTTGCAAAACAAGATTTGGGATATCTCTGAAGCTTAAGTCAGTAAAAGATTCAAGGGAAATAAAAGCAATATTTAAGCAATAAATTCATGCAGTCATATATTAGATTGATCAATTATGCCCAATTCTCCTCTAATATAAAACAACGCTTCTTTTGCTAAGGGTTTAGTGAAAATATCTGCAACTTGCTTAGATGTTTCAACAAACTCAAGAATGCAATCCCCTTTTTGTACATGATCTCTGATAAAGTGATGTCTTATCTCTATATGCTTTGTTCTGGAATGCAGAATGGGATTCTTAGAGATATTTATTGTACTAGTGTTATCACATCTTATCGGAGTGTGATCAAGCTGAAGGCCGTAGTCTAAGAGTTGTTGCTTCATCCATAGGATTTGAACACAACAACTCCTGGCTGTAACATATTCAGTCTCAGCGGTAGACAAAGTCACACTATTTTGTTTCTTGCTATGCTAAGAAACTAAAAAACTACCAAGCAAGTGGCATGTCCTACTAGTACTTTTTCTATCCAATTTACACCCAGCAAAATCAGAGTCGGAATAACCTATTAGGTTACATGAGGCACCCTTAGGGTACCACAAGCCTATTTGTGAAGTGCCTACTAGGTATTTCATTATTCGTTTAATAGCACTTAAATGTAATTCCTTAGGGTTTGCCTGATATCTAGCATACATGCATACACTAAACATAATATTTGGCCTACTAGCAGTAAGATAAAGGAGATATCCAATCATACCTTTGTATTTCATTATTTCTACTGATTTACCTCATTCATCTTTGTCCAAATAGCAAGAAGTGCCCATTGGAGTGGCCATATGTTTAGTTTTTTCCATTTCGAACCTTTTGAACAATTCCTTGCAGTATTTGGTTTGACTTATGAATGTCCCTTCATTCGTTTGTTTGATTTGAAGTCCGAGGAAGAAATTCAGCTCTCCCATCATTGACATTTCAAATTCATTCTACATTGTCTTAGCGAATTCTTTGCATAGGGATTCATTAGTAGCACCAAAGATAATATCATCCATATATATTTGCACAAGAAGAATATCATGCTTTTTATTTTTAATGAAAAGGGTAGTATCGACTTTTTCTCTTGAAAAATCATTTTCTAAAAGAAACTTACTCAACCTTTCATACCAAGCTCTAGGAGCTTGCTTTAAGCCATATAAAGCTTTTTTAAGTTTAAAAACATGGTTGGGTAGTTTATGATTTTCAAAACCTGGAGGTTGTTCAATGTATACCTCCTTTTGGATGAGGCCATTAAGAAAAGTATTTTTAACATCCATTTGATATAATTTGAAATTCATGATGCAAGCATATGCAATTAACATTCTAATAGCTTCTAATCTAGCTACTGGTGAATAGGTTTCTTCATAATATATTCCTTCTTCTTAATTATAACATTTTGCAACCAACCTAGCTTTGTTTCTAGTTATTAACCTATTTTTATCAAGTTTGTTTCTAAAAACCCATTTAGTGCCAATTATAGGGTGATTATTATGTCTAACAACTAATTCTCAAGCTTGATTTCTTTCAAATTGATTTAATTCCTCATGCATATCTAAGATCTAATGTTCATCATCAAAAGCTTCAATTAAATCCTTAGGTTCATTTTGAGAAACAAAAGCTAAGTGATTACAAGCATTTTTAAGAGAATTACGAGTACTTACACCTTTAGATACATCACCGATTATTTGATCAACGAAATTATATTTTGAGGTTCTCCATTCTTTGGGAAGTTCCAAGGCTTGTGAATCTTCTTGTCTTTGTTTATCTTCTTGCTCCTTGATTTCTTTTTCCTTGCTATCCAAATGTGTTTTCGCCAAGACTTCAGCAACATCATCAATAACAAAATCCTTTCTCGATCCATTTGGGTCAGTTTCATCAAATGCAACATATATAGATTCTTCAATAGTCATAGTTCTTTTATTATATATACAAAAAGCTTTACTATGATTTGAATAACCAAGAAATATACCTTCATCAGACTTAGCATCAAACTTACCTAAGTTATCTTTTCCATTATTTAAAACAAAACATTTGCATCCAAAAACATGAAAATATGAGACATTTGGCTTTCTTTCCTTGTATAACTCATATGGGATTTTCTTTAAAATAGGCCTCATAAGGGCCCTGTTCATTAAATAACAAGCTGTACTTACAGCATCCGCCCAAACATACTTAGGAATAGCAGCCTCATTAAGCATAGTTCTCGCCATTTCTTCTAAAGAATGATTTTTTCTTTCTACAACTCCATTTTGTTGCGGAGTTCTAGGGGCAGAGAAATTATGATTAATGTCATGTTCATCATAATAATTTTAAAAAACATTATTTTCAAATTCGCCACCATGATCACTTCTTATAGAAGAGATTTGAAACCCTTTTTCGTTTTGAATAAATTTGGTAAGTCTTTTAAAAGCTAGAAATGTATTATTTTTATTTGCAAGAAATAAAGTCCATGTAAACCTAGAAAAATCATCCACAATCACTAAAGCATAGTAATTCCCACCAAAGCTCATAGTTCTAGAAGGTCCAAATAGATCCATGTGCAAAAGTTGTAAAGGTCTAGTAGTTGAAACTATATTTTTTGCTTTAAAAGAAACCTTTATTTGTTTACCCTTTTGACATGCATCACATAATTTATCTTTTACAAAATTAAGCTTGGGTAGTCCAATTACTAGCTCTTTAGAGACTAACTTCTTTAAGTGATCCATGTGAATGTGTGCAATTCTCCTATATCATAACCATGAATCATCATTCTTACTTAAAAGGCATTTCGCATCATTTGAAGATATATCATCAAGACTAATTATATAAATGTTGTTTACTCTATGATCAATAAATTTAACATGCTTATCATTTTTATCTTTAATTATGCAACAATTTGAATCAAATATTACCCTATTTCCTTTATCACATAATTAGCTAATATTAAGTAAGTTATATTTCAAGCCTTCAATAAGCAACACATTTCAATAGAGGAGTTAGGGTTCTTACCGACTTTTTCGATTTCAATAATTTTTCCTTTGTTGTTATCACCATAAGTAACGTGTCTATGATTCTTGGGAATAAGCATGGTGAATTTCGAGTCATCCCCAGTCATGTGCTTGGAGCAGCCGCTATCGAGATACCAACTTGAACTCCTGGCTTTCAAGCACACCTACAACATATGTTTAATTTTTAACTTTTGGTACCCAAACTTTCTTGGGTTCTTGTGTGTTAGTTTTAGGTATAGTACCATTGGGAACCCAAACCATTTTCATTCCAATTTTAGTATTAATATTTTTTCTTACATTACATGTTGATGCACTATGTCCTTTCTTTCCACAGTAAAAGCATTTAATAAAAGGACTTCTTGAAACACTAGAATGCACAAAGAAATTTTTATACAATTTTTGTTGATTTTTCGGGTTATACCATATTCCGGCTTTTTGAAAAACCACTCTTTGTCTTCCTAATAAAATATTTAAATTGTCTCTTCCAAAGGTGAATTTAGAAAGAGTATTCTTTAAGTCTTCAATTTCTTTTTCAAGCATGTGACATGAAGAACAAGATGAAGATGTAGAAGCATGTGAAGAATGATTTGTGCATGCATCAATGATTCCCAAAGTTTCATTTTCAACTTTCAATTCTTCTATTTCTTTATTTAAAACAAGAATTTGATTTTCTAAAGAAGAGATTATTTTCTTAGAAGAAGAAATTAGTTTTGTGAGTTTTAAAGATTCGTCATGCAATTCTTCAAATGCATCTTGTAACTCATCGTAAGAAGGCAATAAAATAGTATTAGAACTTACCTCATTTTCGCTTTCTTCTTCTTCTTCTCCCTTGGCCATGAGACATAGTTGTGCTTCCTCGCTATCTGAGCTGTCAGTTGAATCCATGTCGTTTTCATCCCATGGTATATAGGTTTTTCTTCCTTTTCTTTCCTTAAAGGGCTTCTTTTCAAATTTCTCCTTCTTCTTTTGGTAAACTGGGCACTCCATTTTCATGTGACCAGGTTTGCCACATTCATAGCAAGTTGGAGTTGATGAAACTCATTCGCCTTTGTAGTGAGTCTTCTTTGGAGGGAAGGGAGGTCTTTTTTGCGTTCTCTTTTTCCTAAGAAATTTACCAAATTTTTTAACTAACAGACTAAGATTTTCTTCGTTTACCTTGATGTTTTCTGAGCCTTCTTCATTTTCTTCATCATCATTGTCGATTGTTGAGGAAGTGACTTTGAGCGCTATCCCTTTTTTCTTTTTATTGTTTTCTTCACTTTGACTTAATCTGCTCAGTTCCAGTTTATGCTCATAAAGTTTTCCAAAGAGGGTAGCTAGAGTCATTGTCGACAAATCCCTCAATTCTGATATGGCTGTTACCTTGGGTTACCAAATTCTGCTAAGATATCTCAATACTTTGTTAATCAAATCTTCGTTAGAAAAACTTTTACCTAGAGATGCAAGATGATTAACTATGTGGGTGAACCTCTTTTACATTTCTTGAATACTCTCTCCTTAGTTCATTCTGAATAATTCATATTCACGAGTTAGAGAATTGATTCTCGACCTCTTAACTTCACTAGTACCCTCATGGGTAACTTGCAAAGTGTCCCACATTTCTTTAGCAGTTTTGTAATTTGAAATTCTAAAAAACTCATCATATCCCAAAGTAGTAGTAATAATATTTTTTGCTTTCAAATTATGTTGAACTTTTCTTTTGTCCTCATCAGACCATTTATTTCTTGGTGTTTCGGTCCTTACGCCATCGACCTCATGCATAGGTATAAAAGCATCATTTTTGACAGCGTTCCACACATCTAGATCAATAGTTTTAATGAAGATTTTCATTCTTTCCTTCCAATATGCATAATCATCCCCATTGAAAAAGGGTGGTCGGTTTATGGAAGATCCTTCTGAAAAACCATTTGAAGAAGCCATGTTCTCTTGAAGCTGCTAAACTCTTTATACAAGAGTTTAACTTTGATATCACTTATTACCAAGTGACTTTCAGTACTCAAGAGGGGGGTGAATTGAGTATAAAACTTTTCACAAAACCTCTTTTGATTAAAATAAAAATATTAAAACTTAGTAAATAAATGCACAGAAGGAACGAAATGAAAAAAAAGAAACTTTAAGAACAGCCAAAAATAAATGTGCAATAAAATAAATTATATAAAATAAAGAGATTAAGAAGAGAGAAGCAGGCACAGTATTTATCTTGGTTCAACCACTAACTCACTTGTGGTCTACGTCCAGTCCTTGAAACAATAGCTGAGATTTTTCACTATGTATACAAGCTTCAATAGGTGCTTGCAACCGTTACACAAAAGAGCACTTTTTACACACAGGAAAACTTTACCCTTGTGCTAAAGTCTTAGCCTGCAGTGATACCTCACCTATATACAAACCTTGAGGGATACCTCACCCTCAATACAGAATAGCAGAAAGTAGATGAAGAGAAACTCTCACTCAGAGCAAATTATACAAATTGAAATGCTAATGGAGCTCTCACAAAATATCTCAAAGTTTTAATCAAAAATAGAGCGTAAAAAATAATTTCAAGAGTTAGAGCATGTAGAAAAATAATTCAGAGTGTTAGGCAATTTTAGAGAAGACCCAAGGCTTCTATTTATAGAGAAAATTTAAAGAAATAGTCGTTAGGTATAATTAAAACTCATAAATTTCAAAACTTATTTCCATATCAGTGTTCGTAAATGACGTGTTTATTCGAATAGCTTAAGTTGTTATTCGAATAACGCTGTTCATGAAACCATCATGAAAAGTAAACTGATATGAGTTATTCGAATAACATGAAGTTTATTTGAATAACTCTTTAAAAATAGAGTTTTGAAAAACCAGACCTTATTCGAATAACGATTGAGTTATTCGAATAACTCATTAAACAAAACAGTTCTAGACATCCTTTTATTCGAATAGGGAAAGTATTATTCGAATAGCCATTTTAGAAAACAGAATCTTTCAGCAAGATTAAAAAGGCATTATTCAAATAACTTAAGTGGTTATTCGAATAGTATTTTAGGAAACAGGAAATGCTGAAAGGTTTTATTCGAATAGCATGAAAATTATTCGAATAAATCTATTAAAAAGCAGTTTTGAGATAATTCATTTCAAAAGGCCAATTTTATTTTTCTTTCAAAAACAGAGAGATATTAAAGTGAGCTCCGTACAAAAAAGACTCTAAGTCCTAATGTTATTCTTATAAGATTTTGGACTTGGTCTTTCCATCATCTTTATTTTAGTCTTCACGTTTGTTATCATTAAAACAAGTCTTCAAAAGCATATGTCCAATCACACTGCTACTGCTTCATATTTAGTTATTTTTCAAGTTCTCTCCATGACTGATACTTTGCATCAAACTCGATCCATTCTCGTTTTAATTCTCTCTATTAGGGGTATTTATTAATAATGTTAATTATACTTTTTTATTAGTACAACTTTTATATGTTTATTGATATGAAATTTTTCTTTTCTTTTTACTTAAATTGATAGATGTCATCATATGAACTTCCTCGTAGCTCATTTACTACTGATGTTAATGATATCTATGAATGTAATGATCCTTATAGGGCTCTAAGTCCTATAATCGCTAACCTTGCTATTGGAGTATATATTCATTTAGCATCATTATATGATCCAGAAAATATAACTCCAGCTATAAGAGATAATGTAAGTGATTTTAGTGAAGAGGAGTATAATGCTATTGGAGTATATATTCATTTAGTAGCATTATATACTCCAATATCATACGAGTGCATCTGGGATAAAGAGTCGGGGCCTAGCATCTACGACAAAGAGCTAGGGCCAAAACTTCTACAAAAAATTGTCTATGGTGTGAGTCATTAGCATCATAAGTTACCATTGGAATGATCATCGATGGGAAGAGATATTACCACTAGTATGATTCATCTATGAGAGAGAAGTCACCACTAGAATGACTGTCGATGGGAAGAGAAGACATTGTATGATCCATTAGTAGGAAAAGAACGACATGACAAACACCTATATTGAAGTATAAGTTGAGACATTATTATTCTATTCTCCCCCTCAATGCTGAGCTAGCATTGAAAAAGAGCCAAATTGACAAAACAGAGCAAATCTAAGGATCAAACATGGTAAAACACAACCTAAGAAAGCCAAACAGCTATATTGAGGTGGTAAACAAAAGCGATGGAGGATAGGTTTGATTGTAAACATAGTGGTGAGGTGATCGAAGGTGGTAGCAGTCAGAACAGACCTTGCACGCACTGTCACACACGGGAAAAGTGGCTAGAATATATTTCAGCAATGGCACATGGTAGTGTGTCCTAGTTTTGGCGACAACAAGATTTCGGTGAGAGGTCAGTTGGAAGACAATGAATATAGCTGTGAGGTTGGTTAGAGGAAATATACACCTCAGGCTTGTAGATCTAAGATGGAAGTTGTAGGAGGAGGAAAAAAATAAAAAATACGTTGATCTAAGCGAGGCGCATAGGTAGTTGAACAGAGATGCACTTTTAGGTGCTGGTCGATTTAGGGATGTTGGTGGTGGGTTGAAAGGCCCACTGATGATAAAGAAACGACATTGAAAGTTGTGTAGTGGAGAGAGAAAGTGATGATGGAGAGATAGAGAGAGGATGCTAGAAAGAGAACACAATAGGAGTGGTGGCTAATTAGAGTTCTAGATTTTTGAGAAATCGATAATGAAATAGTGATGAGACAGGTCACGGAGGATGGTACTGCTCTGATACCATGTTGAATTGGAAGGTTTTAAGTAGGGAAGGAGGAAAAGAGAGAATAGAGACTTGGAATAATATGAGATTAATATTGATTTGATGTGAATGTGGTACTAAAGAAAAACCTAATAGTCTTTTTTATATTAATACTAGACTCCTAATCTTAATTAAATAAGGAAATAAATCATGAAATAATGAATAAAAAATAACTTCTATTAGATTATCTATGATATTCTAAAATACAATAAATATATTATGAAATAATTTTTAGATATTCTAGCAATCGTGTCTAAACTTTGTTCAAAAGGAGGATCGATTGAATTTTAACATCAAATTATGTTTAAAAAAGGTAATATATATAATAATCTTGATAAGTGGGACAGAAAGAGAAGTAATTGAATTTAAAAATCACTCTTAACATAATTTTCTGGGTGGAAAATCCTCTGCATCTTTTTGATTAGTTGCCAGCCCCTTGCTTTAGCAAACAAAGCAATTCTGTGGGCATAGCAAAATTTGAAAAACTTACACCTCTCCTATTGGAAGCACCTAGTTCATTCCTCTTATTGGAGGAAACATTCCATACTTCTACTTAATAAATAAAAGATCTTAGTAATATTTTGATGACTTATAAGCTTGTTGTAGTTTTCCTTTATTAATAATTTGCTTACATTCAATTGTTGAATGTAATTTCCCTTATGCGTGAAGTAAATATCCACAAGTTGTGGTCTCAAAAGAAAGCACTTATTATTCAATGTTCAGGTTCCCAACCCTAGTAGTTAGTGGAAGAATGATACCCTTCTCCTTGGTTGTGAATGTGATAGGGTCAAACATGTTGTTCATTTGCTAACCGCAAGTGCACGGATCACTCAAGTAATACAGATACAGAGTAAAAGTTCATTCCCACGAGGATATTTGTTTATAAAGCTAAGTACTAACCAATAGCTTAAACAGTTCTATCCAAGAACATAAAAATAAGAAAGCAATAAACTAAACTAAATCTAATCTACAAAAGTAATAAAGATAAACAGTTAGGTTTCAGGGAATCCTTCTTCACCCTCTACATCTACCAACAAAATGCAACCATCTTCAAAAACATGAATGCAGTGATTAGGTTAGCTTGAGAATCTGATTTAGCTAAAAGCCTATGTCTAGGTCAATCAACCATAGTTTCATTTACCTAACTCCTTAGTTAGAACCAAAATCCACTCATGAACGATCTATTCTCAATCATGTACTATGCATGGCTAAAAGGTATATTTCTATCCAGTTAGCAAATCAACTCATCCAAGTCAATTGAACTCGTCGAATATGCATCAACCATACCATATCCATATTGACAAATCCCTATGTCTAGTTCATTTGCAATATTAAGATCATGCATTTAATGACCAACTAATAGCAAGCATTAAGCATAGATTATGATTGAACAATAACCAAACATTTATACAAACTCAGAGAAGAACACATCATTAATATATATAGAAGAGGATCCAAAACCATCCCTAAATACTGCTCAGCTATACAATGAACATGAAAACACAAGTAAACTCATATCCAAGGAAGATAAGGAAGAGAAAAGAGAAAGGGAAAAGAGAAAAGAAGCTCATTGATTTATCTTTTGAAGCTTGAATCCTCCTCCATCCTTGTTCCTAGCCTCCAATCTACCATTAATGGAGATCTAGCCAAAGCTTTCTAACCTAAAACTAACTAAAACTAAGAAAACCTAAAATGGAAATGGCTCAAACGGCCAAGACACAGAGAAAAATGACCTAGACACTAAGAAAAACATGAAAAATCTTATTTATAGGCTCAGCTTGCCGCATCACGCCGCAGCCCCCACATACGCGCGCCGCGGCGCCCATTGAGTCGGTTACATTGCGCCGCGGCGCACCCATCTTCTGGGCCGCGACCCTCTAGCCTTGGATTCAAGTATGGAAATGCTAAGGTGCCTCGTTGCACCGTGGTGTACACTACCTTGCGCTGCGACGCTGACTTACTGAAATACTAATTTGGCTTCCTCTTAGTCTTTTAGCTCAAATGCTTCATATTTGACCTTATTTGGAGCCCTTCCTATCATAGAGAAAACACCAAATTAGTAACAATTACAAATCTACTCAATCAATAACAATTAAGGCTCAATTTGCTCAATAACATATAGAAAGGCATCAGAATCAGAATATGACAAATATAAATACAAAACCCTCCAAATATGCATTCTAAACAAGGACTTAGCATTCATTCTAGCACAGAAATAAGGCACCAATAACTGCATTTTATGTAGTTATCACACCCTCAAACTTACATTTTGCTAGTCCTCGAGCAAAACAAAATAGGACTAAGTAAACCACTTAAACATTCAAACTAACTTTTCATTCAACAAGAATCATTTCAATCTTCTTTTCTTTCAATTAAACCAAAACTAGTGTGTAATGACTGCATCAATCCTCAAAAAGTGCAAATGCCCCATAAACAGCTTCACACATATACAATCCTTAACATGCAGACAAACCAGCTTCCTTTCATGCAAATCATATTATCCACAAACATGCAAGATAAATTTCTCATAATCAAGTCATACACATCCAGATAAGTTTATAAACATACATGTATATGATTCACAGAATCCACAAGATTGTAAATCAACTTTCTATCCACTAATGTAAATCATACATAACTGAGGATCAAAAGAGACTTTTATAGCTTGTAATATTAGGCCAATGGTATGGGCGAAAGCAATGAACAGGAAAGGATACAATACAAACATTAAGAAATATAAACATGATATTCCAAGAAATGAGCCACTAACTTGATATCAGCAGGGTATCCAATAGTGAATGCAGAAAACTTGCCAGAACCATTTTTGATGTTTTTCAACTTTACTTTTCTTTTGCTTTGCTTTTCTTTTTCATTTTTTTCTTTTCTTTCTCTTTCTTTTGATTTTCTTTATTTTGAAAAGCATTGCCTTTTCTTTTCTTTTTCTTTTCTTTTTCTTTATTTTCTTTTTCTTTATTTTGCAAAGCATTGCTTTTTCTTTTTTTTTCTTTTCTTTTTCTTTATTTTCTTTTTCTTTATTTTGCAAAGCAATTTTTTTTTTTCTTTGCATCTAGTTTCTCTAAGCTCATTTTGTATTGAATATTCATTAACACCCCTAATCATTAGACTCATCTCAAGAAATAGCATACCATGTACTCAACAAACATTGATGGTAGGAAGAAAAATGCAATGCTTTCACATGCATTAGAATGGTTAACAGGTTAACGAACACAATGGTTATGAAAAACAAACAAGGTCAAACAGTATAAGGCTTCGAAAAAGGACCTAGGGATATCATAATATCAGAGTAAGTTTTTTAAGGCTCAAACGATCCAAACAATGCCCTAATCATTTCCTCAATCATGCATAACCTAGGATTTCGCCTCAAGAGAGTTCAAAAACAATCTTTAGGATACTCAAAACTCTACATGTACATCCATAAACATTCTCAAGACATGCACTCTTATCATATTCAAAGTTACACTTGCATCTAAGTGAGATGTAAATCATGCATCAAAAGTAACTAAGTTGTTTCACATGCTTCAAGATCACATAAGGTTTCACTGAAAAGGGGACAAATAGCAATCTTTCATATCATGAACAACCATAACAACACCAGCATTCTTGCAACATATCATGCATTCAAATAGATTCAACTTTCTCAATTCAAGCATGCATAACATCATTTGCATAAAGAGAAAATTAAAAATCTTGTCAACAGTGCATCAGTGATAGTCAAAACAAGATATAATCATGAAAATATGATGACTAACATTACTACATACTTAAAATACCAATATATGTTAACATTAAGTACAAAAGTAATAAAACATGTAAAGATACTCTCCCAAATCAAAATGAAATATATCCTTAATGAACATGGTCTATAGGGTACCTGAGACTCTTAAAATAGCAGCCTAACTACTACTGAGCATTACTAAATACAAAAAAATAGAGAAAATAATAATAAAAAAATAAAAACAGGGGTTTTGCGTCGCGGCTCTCCCATGCTTGGGCCACAATGCACACAAAAAGTTGCAGAATTCTATAGAAAACGTGCACTAGTGTTGCGGCATGCATCACCTTGCTCACAATGTGCAACAACCTAAATCTAAAATTTAGCAAAGAAACATTTTGCTACTGGAGTTAGCTCATATGGGTCTCTAGCTACAACAAAACTTGTTCAAAAAGCTAGATTACAAAATATACAACACAAACATAATAAAATACAAAATCAACATATTATCTTATTTATAAACCTAAAACAAACTTAAAACTTAAAAACAAACAAAATCATTAAACTAACATAATAACACATATATATACTAATATACTAACAAAATTAACATCAACATGAACATATATATACAAACATACCAAACACAAGATACTAACTATTTATGCACAAAGTAAAAGCAGTAATGTAACATAAACATGGGTTTCACTCCCATGAAAAGCCTAGTTTATAGTCTTAGCAAGACTTTGTCACCAAAATTGAATTGCTGCGGATGAGTAGTCCTCAAGAACTTGATCCAAGGGTTATCCTTTCCAAGAGTCGCGAATTCCCTCAAGGGCCTCGTATGATTGAAATCATCCGGCTTCTTTATTGAAAATAAAGCAAGACATAAAAAAAACATAGATTATATACAACTTGAATTAAACTCATTGTTGATATTAGCCATATAGAAACCTTATCCCCAGTAACAGTGCCAAAAACTTGATAGGGTCAAACACGTTGCCCATTTGCTAACCGCAAGTGCACGGATCGCTCAAGTAATATAGATACAGAGTAAAAGTTTGTTCCCACGAGGATATTTGTTTATAAAGCTAAGTACTAACCAATAGCTTAATCAGTTCTATCCAAGAACATAAAAATAAGAAAGCAATAAACTAAACTAAATCTAATCTACAAAAGCAATAAAGATAAACGATTAGGTTTTAGGGAATCCTTCTTCACTCCCTACATCTACCAACAACATGCAACCCTCTTCATAAACATGAATGCACTGATTAGGTTAGCTTAAGAATCTGATTTAGCTAAAAGCTTATGTCTAGGTCAATCAACCATAATTTCATTTATCTAACTCCTTAGTTAGAACCAAAATTCACTCATGAACGATCTATTCTCAATCACACACTATATATGGCTAAAAGGTATATTTCTATCCAGTTAGCGAATCAACTCATCCAAGCCAATTAAACTTGTCGAACATGCATCAACCATACTATATCCATATTGACAAATCCCTATGTCTAGTTCATTTGTAATATTAGGATCATGCAATTGATGACTAACCAATAGCAAGCATTAAGCATAGATTATGATTGAACAATAACCAAACATCCATACAAACTCAGAGAAGAACACATCATTAATATATATAGAAGAGGATCCAAAACTATCCCTAAATACAGCTCAGCTATACAATGAACATGAAAACACAAGTAAACTCATATCCAAGGAAGATAAGGAAGAGAAGAGAGAAAAGGAAAAGAGAAAGGAAGCTCATTGATTTATCTCTTGAAGCTTGAATCCTCCTCCATCCTTGTTCCTAGCCTCCAATCCACCATCAATAAAGATCTAGCCAAAGCTTTCTAACCTAAAACTAACTAAAACTAAGAAAACCTAAAATGGAAATGGTTCAAACGCCAAGACACAGAGAAAAATGACCTAGACACTAAGAAAAACATAAAAAATCTTATTTATAGGCTCAGCTTGCCGCATCACGCCGCGGCTCCCACATACGCGCGCCGCGGCGCCCATTGAGTCGGTTACATTGCGCCACAGCGCACCCATCTTCTAGGTCGCGACCCTCTAGCCTCGGGTTCAAGTATGGAAATGCTGAGATTGCGCGCCGCGGTGCTGACTTGCTGAAATGCTAATTTGGCTTCCTCTTGGTCTTTTAGCTCAAATACTCCATATTTGACCTTGTTTGGAGCCCTTCCTATCATAGAGAAAATACCAAATCAGTAATAATTATAAATCTACTTAATCAATAACAATTAAGGCTCAATTTGCTCAATAACATATAGAAAGGTATCAGAATCCGAATATGACAAATATAAACACAAAACCCTCCAAATATACATTATAAACAAGGACTTAGCATTCATTCTAGCACAGAAATAAGGCACCAATAACTGCATTTTATGTAGTTATCAGAATGTTACAACTTCTAAGCTCTGTGGACTTGCATACTCTACAAAAGGCCAACCTTTCTGAGACTAAACACCAATATGCTAACTAGTGTTGACTTTGATGATGATGATGTGAACGAAGAAGTGAGGGAGTGTGCAACGAGTTTGATAGGGAAGATCATTACTGATAAGACAATTAACAAAATGAGCCTGTTTAATGTAGTTTCCATCTTTGGAACTCACCTAGAGGACTGGGGATAAAGGAGTTTGGTGATAAGTTGTTTCAATTCTTTTTTGATGATGAGACTTCATTGATCAATGTACTTAGAGGAGGCACTTGGATATGCCGAAATGATGGATAATTTTTCAGCAATAGGGGAGGGATTGTAAACTAGAAAAGATGGAGTTTAATAAGTTTAAAGTGTGGCTGCAAATTCTAGGATTACCAACCCATTGCAGAACCAAACAAATGGGTTTAAAACTAGCTAGTTGTATGGGGGAGGTCCTAGAGGTTATGCTATATGAAGTGTCTGTTGTCCTAGGAGTAGTTGATCGTGCCCAAATAGTTTTGGATATATTCATACCTCTCAAGAAGGGTGTGAATGCAGGGAGTAAATGTGATAGGATTTTCTGGGTAGTTTTCACTATGACTGTCTACCCCAGTTTTGTTACTACTACGATTTGATAGGACATGAAGATAGGTTCTGCAAACTTACTATTGTGGTGGACGGAAACAAAGAACCAAAAAGAAAGAACCTGAGATAATGGTTGTGTGCATCACAAGGTGACAAGAAGGTTAGGAACCAGGTGTGATGGTGCTGGTTTTAGAAAAAAAAAGGGATAAGGTTGGAAATAAACTTTCTTGTAGAGGGCATTTTGATTATTTGTCCTATATGTAAAAAAAAAAAAAAGAAATCAAATGTTTTAAAAGAAAGGAAAAACGATAAACAGAGATGTTTCTTGTCTCTTCTTCTTCTTCCTCCATGCTTTGCTCCATTTAGAGCCATAACCAAGTTTCCACCTTTTAGTCATTTTGGCATCAAATCCTTGCACCACTTGCAACAAGAGCTTGAGTTAAGTTTCTACTCTCTTATTATTATTTGCTTAGTGGTAAATCCCATAGTCCCTCTAGCTTTGCTATCTCAAAAATGGTGAGTGAGCGTATTTTGGAGCTTTGAAGAAGAAATCTACGAGTGGGGAAGGTTGGGTTCTAGTAAGTGGTAATGGGAAAGTCAAACCTTAATTTTTCTCATGAGTTTCTTGAAACCCTAAACCCTATAATTAAAGATTTTATCTAATCTCTTTACCTATTATTGGTTCAACCATAAATGGATTTTTTTAAAAAGCTTTTATCATTTGAAAATTTTAATTAAGGTGTAGTCATTTTATTTATTTATGGAGATTGTATCTTAAATTCCTAATATCTAGTGGGTAGCTCTATGCTTTAAAGAAATGACAACAAGTTAATAGTTGGAGTAATTTTTAAAAAAATTAGTTAGAGGCTTTGGTAGTTGAGTTGATAATAGAAGCCCCTTATTTTCTAGTAAAACTTATAAATTTTAGAAAGTTATCTCTAAAGGAGATGCTCTTTCTTGAAGTTGCTTTCTAGTGTAGGCCATTGTTTCATATATCTTGACTTGTCAAAATATTTATTTATGGCTAGATTTAGTGAGTACTATGTCGCTTGCTTCTCTAGGAGTTGTGGGAAGCGACTGAGTTGGTTTTTCGTATTTGTAAATGGATAATTTATATAATGACATTTTTTATACATATTTTTTTAAAACAAGTCCTTCCAATTATATTGATTCTCTATTCAAGAAAGATTTCACCTAAGAGATGATGACTAATCTAGTACCTTCACTGCTAGTTTGGGATTTTTATCTATTAATTCTATGCAATTGGATTTGATGGTTATTAGTTATACATTATTAAAGTTCTTTTACAAAAACATTGGTTATGCTTTTGAGTTATGGCTCGAATGATTACATGGTATATGTTAGTTGTGAATCGTGAAAAATTAAAGTGCAATGGTTTGCATTTTATTTTCAAAAAATTTGGAAGTGATGATTGTCAAACTTGATGGATTGGATTTCATCATTGTATTTCAAGTTGACTTTAGGTTTTAAATATTTGAGATGAGTTTTGTGATAGAACATCACTTGTTGTAGCAAAGAGATATAACAACTTATACACCGCTTGCTGTAGCGAAGAGATATAATGACCTATATTCTACTTGTCGTAGCGAAGAGATACAATGACCTATGTTTTACTTGTCATAGAGAAGAGATATAACGGCTTATATTTTGCTTGCCATAACGAAGAGATATAACGGTCTATATGCATATAGTAGATGTAGAGGTTTTGTCAGGTGACACGAAATAAGATTTATTAAATAGCAATGATTTTCCCAATTTATAGTATAGTTTTTTCATATGTAACTCATATAGATTATTTTACATATGACTAGCATTTCTAAATTTCTTTATGCCTATGAGTCTGCTTTTGGAAAGAAAAATATTTGACATGTTGGTTTCAATTATAACTTTATCACTTTGATTGTCATGTTTTGAGTTATTTTAAAAGTTTAAAAATTTGTAGTATTACTTGTTTCTCCTTCCTGTTCACTTTGTTTATTATGCCCTTACTGAGTCTATATGACTCACCCCATTCCTTTTCCTATTAGATTCGTAGGTTGTTAAGTAGTCAACTCCTAGGATTTGCTATTCTACCCAAGAGTGATCATCTTTTTTATGGCCCTCCATTGCTATTGGTGGATCATAAAGTCTTGATATATCCCTTTGTATAAGCTGACACTGTTTGTACTTATGATTGATGCTTTAGATAGATGCTTATGTTTGTTGATGGTTCTGCATCTACATTGTTGATTAAGTTGAAATGAAATGCATGGTTTATTCAATTTTTAGGAGAAACTCTGCTAGATTTTTGGTAGCCACATTCTAAGCTTTCAAATTGGTTTCTTTTATAGATGTTATATTGTTAGGCTTGTCATGCTAGTTAAATGTTGAGTATCTCTAGCTTGTGCACTGGTCACAACCTAAGATTGGGTTGTGACATCAGGAGTGGTTCATTGGAGGTAGTTCAACTCAGAAGATAGATGGGTTGAACCAAAAAAGGGGGGATGTTCCAAAATGGTTACCTCCAAAGACTTGTTAACAAAATTTTCTAAGCTAAAGGTTTCTGGAGGGGTCAAAATGGCCACTCTTGTAGCTATGGCGAAAGTTGTGAACAAATGTGATGAGTTGTCCTTGGAAAGATCTCTAAAGGAGCATGGTAAGGAGAAAGTGGATGTGACACATAGGACAAGAAATGAGAAGAATAAGAGGAGGAAGGCAATAAAGAAAATGAGTAAGAATTAAAACGAGGAAAATTGATGGAGGAGGGTAAGATTTTTTCAGAAGAACAAAACTTGGCTCCAACCCTTCTTTTCAACCCTTTTTATCACCCTCCATGTGTCCAATAATTGAATTAAGTGGGGTTGAAAGTAATAAATGGAGATTATTAAAGGGGTTAGAGGGAAGGGTTGGAGGGAAAGAGTTGAAGCCAAGTTTTGTTCTTTTCAAAAACTCCTTGTTAATTGAAATTTATATCTTTGATGGGTAATTGTTAAATGGGTACAAGGAGTCCATTCTAATGAACTTAATCCAATTGAGAAACTGCCACTAATTATGCTATTAGACATCAAGACTTTTCTCAGAAGGATGCAAAAAAGTGGAGGAGGTTGCATGGGAATGAGAAAAAATCTACATCACAGGCAGTAGAAAATGAGGTGGGGCAATCTAAAATGAAGCATGACATAGTAGCTACTATGGAGATAGATGAAGAAAGATATGAAGGAAAAAGGAGGAGTGTTATTCAAACATATTCAATGGCGGGCTACTACTTTACAGACCTGTTGATCACCATGAATATCCTTAGTTGGATCTATTGGGGGCTTGGGAACCCTCGAATAGTTAGAGCTTTGAAAAGGGTAATAAAAACACAAGTTCCCACCCTTGTTTTCCTAATGGAAACAAGGAAGAAGGCTATTGAAAAAAAAAAGATATATACATGGTTTCTCAAATGTTGTTGTTGTTGATTGTGTGGGAGAAGGTAAAGAAAGAGCAAGAGGTCTTGCTTGTTTTTGGAAGAATAAGATAAAGGTTGAAATCATATCCATGTCTTTAAATCACATAGACATAGTTGTGAAGCAGTTGAGTAATGAGGCGGAATGGAGAGCTTCAGGCATGTATGGTTTTCCAGAGGCAACAAATAAACACTTGACTTAGGAGCTTCTTAGACAGCTAGCATATGCTTCTCCTCTACCTTGGATCTGTTTTGGAGACCTTAACCAAGTATTAACCAACGAAGAAAAGAGAGGCGGTAATATTGTTTCATTTTAGCAAGTAAATGGGTTTAGGGAAGCTTTGAATTATTGACATTTATTAGATTTGGGGTATACAAGACATTGTTTTACATGGACAAATGAGCAAAGTAGAGAAGGAAATATACAAGCTAGATTAGATAGGTTTGTTGCAAATGATGGTTGGAGAACTATGTTCGCTGAAGCTTGGGTGCAACACCTTCCAAGGCATAAATCAGATCATAACCCCATCGTCCTCTAGTTGGAAAAAAAGAGAGGTCAAATCACAGCAGGCCAAGGTTGATAAGGTTTGACGAAACGTGGCTTTGTGATGAAAATTGCATGAATGAGGTGAAATCTCTTTGGCAAGAAGGTGGCATGAAGTTAGCAGCCAAAATTCAAAGTTGTGTCTCTGGGCTTGATAAATGGGGTGACCGTACTTTTGGTGATATAAAAGGTAAAATAAAGAAGTTGTACAAAAAGTTGGAGCAGTTAAATTCTATGGAACAACATCTTGACATTATTATTAAGGAAATAAAAAAGTGTGAATGTGAACTTGATGTTCTTCTTGAACAAGAAAAGATTTGGTGGGCACAGAGATCAAGAACATCCTACTTAAAATATGAGGATAGGAATACTCGATTTTTTCATAATAAAGCCTCATAAAAAAGAGAAAAATTGAGTGAAAAAAATCTTAGATGATTATGGCAATTTATTCACAAAAGAAGATGATATTACTGATGTAATGACCTCTTTCTTTATTAGCCTGTTTGATTATGGCCCAACCATAAATGTGGAATAGATAACAGAAAATATGGGGGAAGAGTGAAGGACGAACACTATAGTATTCTTGACCAACAATTTACTAGAGAGGAAGTACCTCAAGCTTTAAAGCAAATGCACCCACCAAAGCTCCTTGCCCTAATGGTATGTCCACAACTTTTTACCAAATTTTTTGGCATATTATTAGAAATGATGTTGTGCATGTTGTTCTTGATATTTTGCATAATGGTGCTGATACTTATGTTTATAACTACACTTATATTTGCCTTATTCCAAAGATAAAGAGACCTACTCATACTAAAGATTTTTGCCCAATATCTTTGTGTAATGTTGTTTTTAAGCTTGTTGCCAAAACTATTGCAAATAGTCTTAAAGTAATATTACAATCTTTAGTAGGGGATTATCAAAGTGTTTTTGTTCTTGGAAGACTAATAACTGATAATGCCCTTATTGCTTTTGACACTTTCTATTATATGAGAAAGAAGAAAACAAGAAAAAAAAGGGATTTATGGCTATTAACTTGATATACCTAAAGCATATAATAGAGTGAAATGGTGTTCTTTAAAGCATGTACTAAAAAGTATAGGTTTCCCTCGTCATCTTATCTAAACTATCATGAAATATGTATCATCTGTCTCTTTCTTTGTTTTACTGAATGGTGTTCCCAAGATGGAATTTTGCCCTTCAAGGGGTCATAAACAAGGGGACACTATTTCTCCATATATATTTATCCTATGTGTCGAGGTTCTTTCAAGTCTTATTCTTAAGGCACAAGAGAGAAGAGCTCTTCATGGAATCAAGATAGCAAGAGAGGCTCCCAAAATTTCTCATCTCTTCTTTGCCGATGACAACATTATCTTTTTGAGAGCCAACGAAAATGAAGCAAATTGCATTTCCTCTATTCTTAACCAGTTTCAACAAGCCTTAGGTCGGCTAGTTAACCTGGATAAATAAGAACTTTCCTTTAGCCGAAATGTTTCAACAGACTATCAACAATGCCTCTAGGACAAGATAAGTATTAAGGCGATTGAGAGTCACTCCAAATACCTTGGCTTACTAACTTTTATTGGAAGGTCAAAGAAGTAGGTATTTGATTTTGTTCAGGATAGGGTCTGGAAGAAGATGAAAGGCTAGAAAGAAAGGGTGCTCTCAAATGTTGGCAAAAAAGTTCTTATCAAAGCAGTGACGCAGGTTATCCCAAATTACATTATGGGATGTTTTCTTTTTGCCACAAAGTCTCTGTGATCGTATTGAGACAATGATCAGGCAATTCTGGTGGGGTAGCAAAAATAGAGAAAAGAAAATCCATTGGATTGGTTGGCAAAAATTATGCAAGCCGAGGGGTGCTGGTGGTATGGGTTTCTGAAATTTCCATTCTTTTAACCTTGCTCTACTAGCTAAACAAGGGTGGCGTATTATTCAAAATCTAGACTCCTTAATGGCTAAAGCTATGAAAACTAAATATTTCCTAAGAAAACATCTCCTCCATTCCAAACTTAATCACTGCCCTAGCTACACTTGGCGCATAGTATTCACTTTGCTCTATGGGTCTTGCAAAAAAGGGTTTCTTGAGAATTGGTTCTAGCACTAACACGCAGATTTGGAAAGATGGTTGGATCCATAACCAAAATGGCCACTGTATTTGGAGTCTAATTTCTGTGTTGCCTAATGATGCAATAGTAGCTAATCTCATTGACACTGATTTGCGCAGTTGGAATAGACTATTGATTGAATCCATTTTCTATTCTTTTGAAGTGAACCAGATTTTATCTATTCCTCTCTCTGCTTTTAATAAACCAAATATCTTTGTGTGGGGAGGTACTAGAGATGGATCATTCAAAGTAAATTCAGCTTATTGGTTCATCATGGAGTGGGGTTCAGAAGAGCTTGGATCTAGCTAGGGTAATTATATGAGGATATAGATAATTGGAAAAAATGGTAGAAAGTCAAAGTGCCTCCTAGGTCTCTAAATTTTCTCTGGATAGCTTTGCACAATGCTCTTCCGGTTAGGAAAATTCTTATCCAGCGTGGTGTTAATTGTCCAGTTCTTTGCCCAAGATGTGGTTTGGCTGAGGAGTCTTTGGTTCACGCCATTAGAGATTTTATTTGGGTTTGGGATCTATGGTTCAGATCTCCATTGGGTCCATGTATCTCAATAGATGAAGCTCAATCTCTGAAATTAGGGGTGTAATAAGATCGATTTGGTTCAGTTCTTGGGAGAAAATAAATCCAAACCAATCAAAATTAATTGGTTCAGTTTTGTTAGGTTTTGTTATTTTTTGATAGTCAAATCCACACTAAACTGAACCGAACATATACGGATTGGAATAAAACCTATGAATAAAAATCAACTAGAATAAAAAAAAATTAGTTACAGAGATTTCCATAGATTAGATTTCCATAGAAAAAAATGCATAATAAACCTATGAAAAAAATTCTAGAAATGGAATAAAACTTATTTATCTCAATAAGCACACTATAAAGTACAACAAATAGACAAAGTCTAAACAAACAAACATAATTAAAGGAAACATAACAACGAATACCAGTACAAACACAAGTACATAATGTAACACCCTCAATAATATGCTAGACTTATATATGATTACAGAGATAGCTTAATACTTGTTTAACATGTCAAATTAATTTTGTTACTTTTTGAGTTAGTTTAACTACTTTGCTGTAACACTATGAGTGAAAAATAGTTATTATTAGCTCAGGAAATGACTTAAACTACTTAGTTAATAGAAATGAATATGGAGAATTTTTTTCTAGGTTACAAATGTATAAGATGAGATGTAGTTAAAGTTTCAAGATAAACTGAGTTGGTTTGATATTTTTAAGTACACTAGTTGTGTGTTTTAATATCAGATTGATTTGCAGCAGATATAGAAAAGTATGAAAATGGTAAAATTAGGATTTAGGTGAATCCTAGGTTTTATTTTGATATATGTAGAAGTTAAGAAACTTGATTTAGTAAGATCAAATTATTCTTAAGAGATATAAAGTTTCAACACAGAAAGTTAAGTACCCTTAGTTTCAAATGTTCCTATCTTACTTTTTTTGACTTTTTATATTTTCTTCTCTTCTTATCCACGAAATTTTGGAGTAGAAAGGCAGAGGCAGAGAAGTGAGAAAATAGAAGAGAAAAGAGAAGGAAAGAAATAAGGAAAAGAGGAAGAGGAAAGGAGCAAGAAGAAGAAAGGCAAAGCCAAGTTTTGAGCTTCATCTTCAAGAGGTAGGGTTGATTGCTCTTCATCTTCTATTCTTTGTTTTCTCTTCATGCTTTTGGGATGCATGCTGAGTTTTAAAATGGGTTTCCTATAATTTTTCCATGGTTGGATTGAAGAAACATGTTGGAAATCTATTTTGGGTTTAAACTTGAATTAGTCTAAGCATGGTGGATAGTTTGAACGTTGGGAATATCCATGGGACTCCTTATGATGGAAGTTGAGAAATGAGTATTTGAGTTGGTGGTTCTTAGTCATAAATTCATGCTAGATGAGTTAGAAGTTTGTTTGAGGGTTGTTATATGATTAGGGACCTTAGTTGGTGTTAGAAATCACATAGAACCCATGTTTGAGGATTGGTTCTAGTATGAGAACCAATGGAACAAGAAGGAAGTGTGTATGCCCTATTTTCTAGTGCAATTTCACACTAGATAACAGATTATTGAACAGTGATAACAGATTATTGGGTTTAGGCAGAGAGTTATGTTATTCTGAATAACAGATTATCAGAAATAGATAACAGATTATTGAATAGTAATAACAGGTTATTAGAACCAATAACAGATTATTTGGTTGTGGCAAAAACCTTTAGTAACCAAATAACATATTATTAAAAATGAATAACAAATTATTGTGCTTAACCAGAGTGTTATGAAAAGAGCATAATCGGTTAGCCACGACTAATAACTAGTTATGGACTTCTTAAAAACAAAAAATTAGGGGTCCTAACCGATTATTCAAGGGAATAATCGGTTTACAACCTTTGAAAAATAGAGTTTTACACTCTTGGGGCTAAAATTGACCTTAGTTAGACTATGTGTTGGTTTTCAATGATCCAATTGAGTTAATTTAAGGAAGTTAAGAGCCCTAAAAGTTGTAGTTCCTTCTTTAAGTGTTAAAGTTGAACTAATTTCTTCCTTTTTGGGTAAAGTTAAGCTTGATTGGTATGTGAACAATGTTTTGCTCTCTTGTTCCTTAAGGTTGAACTATGAGAACATCATAAGGACATAGGTTGGTTCCTTTAAGAGATAAAGTTGAGCCAAGAACGTATGTTTCTAGTTTTAGCTCTTTCACTTGGTTAGAGTGAACCTTGTGATGGAATTTGGTGAAACCTTGGGCATCCAAGTGTTATGGAATGCTATAAGGTAGTGTTTAGAACCTTGAGCAACTTGAGGTTGCCTTGAAATCACTTGTGAAGTGATGATGTGAGGTGTTAGATATAAGAATGCTAGTGATATAGATTTTACTGCTTATGTGATAAGTTGAGGTAAAGTCTTAAGTTACTAGTGTTGTTTTTCACTTGGTTGTTGTGAACCTTATGTTGTTTTAAGCATGATTTAAAACATATCTTTGCATGTTTTGTTTTCAAACTTGCTAATTGGTATTTCTTATGTATTGTAACCTTATATGGTGTGCACAACCATTTGACCGGAGAATAGGATTTGAGATCCTAATTTCTCGTAGGGGGCAATGCTATCAAGGTCAGGGTTACTAGTATGGGGGTGATAATAGTACTCTTACTTTGTGAGGAGAATGAATCCACTTATTACCAAGTAGTATCAGGGCTCTTTAGCCAATCCTACCCAATATATACAAGGGAACATGGTTCATGGGAATCAAACAAGTATCATGTGTTTTCTAAAACTAAAATCTGCACTAGCATTGCACAATCATATTATTAGGGCATCTATTAGGCATAAGCATTCAACATAACAAGCATTGCATCTGTTTGGTAATTGTATGGGCAGTTTCCTAGTGTTGATGATATTTTACAATTGTATGAGCGATTGTTCGATCTCATTAATGGTTATAAATTTGAGTTTAAGGTTATAGCTCGTCTTGTGATTGTTACATAGAGATTATGTGTATATTCTAATAGTGTTGAGCAGTGGCTCATTTATCTATTGCGAGCATAATCTTATGTTTATGGTTTTGTTTACTCATTGTGAATGAATAAACACTGGTTTTAAAATGCTTATACTGAAAATTGTGAATTCTCACCCTGTTTGTGTTTTGACGTAAACCCAGGTCAAGACCCTGCTAAGGGAAAGAAGAAGCAAAAGAACTAGTGTAGCTTATTTTGTTTCTTTTGAGATAAAGCTTGTATTTATTTACATTGCTCTAAGTTTATATAAAAGTTTATGTTTTACAATACGCCCTGTAGAGGCTGAGGTTGTTGTGTGTGTGTGTGTGTATATATATATGTGTATATATATATATATATAGTCTTTTTCTTTTACGTGGCTCTCTATAATTATTTGTATAAATATTATAGGTTAGTTAATGTTAAGTTAGAAGTAACATAATTAATACTGTTTATCCAAGTATATGATAGATATACTAGGGTTCCAGTATTGGAATGTTACACACAACAGCACCCAAATTCAGTCCAAATATAATTAAAAGAAAATACAAGTACACAACATAACAATGAGCAACACCCAAAATTAATCTAAACTCAATCTAATCTCAATCCAAACATAAAAAAAAAAACATGATTCATCAAACATGATTCATCAAATCCAATTTATCTTCAAACTTGTACTCATATAAAGATAGTTAGAATAAAATGTTCAACCAAATGGAATTGAAAATTTGTTAACACAATCTGATCTGTAACCTATTAATATGCATGCATCCATGTTTAAATGGAAATAAAAGTATTTCACTTCCTAAAATAAATATATCAAGAGTCATAATTCCTAATCTTTGGTATATTTGATAGATGGCAACATTGCAAATTGATTTACCTGCCAATTCTGGATTGATAGATGCATACTGGTATAAGTTATGAAATTGCATATTCTTTGTTTTCATTTTCTCTTATTTCTGTTTTATTTTTGGATCCAAATTGATAGGTGCATATTGGTGTAAGTTAACAACATATATAAATTATTTTACTGACATGCAAAATGCATCTATTTTCATAACTTAGCTTTTTCTTTTTCTTTTTTCTTTTCTATTGTTATTTTGTTGTGCATACCCTTGGTACTGCATTGGTGTAAGCAATTATGGAAGTTTTATGTCGAATCTGGTTACAAGGATTGCTCAAGAAAATGGTTCTATCTCTGAAGATATTATCAGGGGTGCTATTTCTACTACTGAAGATGAGTTTCTGACTCTTGTTCGAAAGAGTTATGGAATAAAGCCCTACATAGAAGCAATGAGTTCCTGTTGTTTGGTTGGTGTTATCTGGAAAGAGACATTATATATTGCCAATCTTAGAGACTCTCGTGCTGTAATTGGTTCTATAATTGGATCTAACAAGATCATTACTGAACAGTTGACCAAAGAGCACAACGCTAGCAAAGAGGAGATTAGACACGAACTCAGATTAGATTCAAAACGACAGCAACAAAGCACATTTTAGGAGAAAAAATATGGTTTGATTTGGTTCAGTTCTAGGGTTTGAAACTTTTAACCTGAGAACTAAATTAATTAAGTCTTATTCAGTTCGAATTTTACCTGAACTAATCAATATACTCGAACCACATCGAATCGATCTAATTAGTTCAGTTTGGATGAGTCGGATTATTCGAACCAATTTATACTCCTATTTGAAATCTTAGCTTGAGACCTTAGACTATGACTATGTTTGGTTAGAGGGTAACAAAGGTGGAAAAGATTAAGGGAGTAAATTTTTAGGATAAATAGTGTGTTTGGTTTATAAGTAAAAGGAATAAAGAAATTTTACCGAGATAATGTTTCCTCTATTTGGTGACTCTTGACTAGGGTAATATTTCATCCTTTCGTCTTATTTTGCCTTTTTTTTTTTTTTTTCCAGTTTTCACTCTCTCTCTCTCTTATCTAATCCTTCCTCTCTTTTCTGTTGCTGTTGCAATCTCTCTCTGCCACGGCATCTATTCTGAGCTTGCTTTAGTCTTTGGCCTTCATCTTTGTCGTTGATCCCTAATGCGCCGCCGTCGCCGCCGCCGTCGACATTGGCTTCCAACACTGGAGTAACGCGCCACCGCCTATCCATTGGAGATCTCAAATTGTTACCTTTGTCGAATTGACTTCGGCTTCCAACATCGGAGTAACGAGCCGTCGTTGTGTCCGATCAAGATCTCGACTTGTCACCGTCGTTGGCACTGGCTTCCATCACGAGAGTAACAGGATTTGTTTCAAGCTCCATGGCTGCAACTTCCCAACGATCTTAGAGATTTTGCACAAGCCCAATCGGAAACCGCATCAGAGCACAATCTCTATTTCAAAACTGGAACTACATTCTGAGTTTATTATTTGTTAACCAAACACAAATAATCCGAAAATTTTATCCAATAAACATATTTACACCTTGAAATTTTACTCACCTAAATTTGAATCCCTTAATTTTTAAGCTAATACCAAAAACAGCCTCAAATGTTAAAATTCCCACCGACTGAAAGGCCGTGTCAAGTTGAATGTGGATGCTGCAGAGGTGGGTGATGGTTGCTGGGGTTTGGGAGCCATTTTCCGTGATGATTCTGGTCTGATTCTTGCCTCAGCGACTTGGAACATTTATGTTGGGCAGCATGTTGCGTTAGTTGAACCCTTGGCCCAACTAGACGTGTATCTCTGTATATTTGATCTTGATGCAGAATCAAATTGCCTTGGATCTTATAAACCCTATGGTTAGTAGGAAGTGCCCATCATCTTATTATTTATTGATCAGATTCTAATCTATATCAAGTGAAAAAATTAATTAGTATCAAGTGTAGTGAGTCAATAGTTATATAAATTGTATTTAAAAGATCGAGACAGACGATATGAAATTCTAACATTCCCTCCACAAATGTCTAACCAGAGAATAAGTGAGTTTAGTAGAATATGCGATAGAAATGAGATATTAATTCTGATATCATATAAAATTTTAACTTATAATTAATTAATATTAAGTGAAATAACCTAATAAAATATATAAATTGTACCCTAAAAAATTAAAATAAATAATGTGAAACTCTAACGATCATAGAGAACTGCTTAGTTTTAAGAACTCTTTGAGGAATTGTCATTTTCAGCATACCAAGAGAGAAGGTAATCAAACAGCACATGCTTTGGCTAGATTAGCTTGTTATAGTGAAGAATTTGTATGGCTTGAAGAAGCCCTTGCCAGTATTTGCAGTCCTGGATGTACCTCCACTTGCTGTTTAATTCTATTACCAAGTTTCTCAGTTAAAAAAAAAGTTTAAATATTTAATCAATATTTAATGGTAATCACACATTTTGATCAAAATTGTGTATAAATAACCAAATTTAAATGCACATTGATCATTTAGTATAAGTGGTTGATACAAAATATAAATAGTTAACTCAATTAATAAGTAATTAACTTTCATGTAATTATTGTCAAATTATATAGATAAATACTATCCAGTTGAATTAATTACTTATTTTAAACGAATTAAATGAAATCAACATGATGTACCAGGAAATAAGAGAGGAAATCAACATCAGGTTAATTGATCTTGAATTTGATTAAAGCTATGTTTGTTTTAGATTCTTCTTGCTGCAAATGACATTTTGCATAGAACCAGAACGAACCCAATAACTCATTCAATCCAAAGCCAGTATAGATTGAAAAAAAAAATTTATAACACGCGGTAAAGCAATCACTAGTATTGATATGGCCAACTGTGCTCCACCTACCTAATCTAGAAAGTAGGGCAAAGAAAAAAGAAAAGGAGGTAAGCTAGAAAGTTTAGGTGGAAAACAAGAGGATCCCGTGTTATCAGCCTTCCTTTGAAATGGTATGCACTATGAATAATAATCATCTTATATTTTTTTTTTAGGGTGTAGGATTATTAATATCTTTTTTATAAGTGTTAATGAAGTAAAAAAATAATAAAAAATAAGTATAATAAATAATATTAAAATAAATATAAAATATATATATACAATATTAATAATAAAAATATCAGATCATACACTATTCAGTAACGAGGAAAAACGATTTAAAGGATCCTGAAACCTGTACAGTAGAATTATAGGTATCAATATCAAGCATCTGGTAGGCATAAAACAGTCGTAGCCAGGTAGAGGTAGGCTTGAAGTATAGATTCTTAAGAAGGTGCCTTTAATTTTTGTTGTTAAAAGGTGGTAACTTTTTTTTTTAATGTCTTAATTAAACATTGTAAGGTTATGTTATCTATTATATATTACTATTATAATGGGATTTACCAATTTAGTATCCAACTTTTAGTTTCTTCAAAATGTCATTACTTAACTATTTAAATACAAATGAAAAAAAAAGAAAAAAACAAATAAAAAAGGGTAAAATTGGCTGAACATATTTTTGCAGTTACAATTAGTTTCATGTTAACAAACTACAATCACTTAAAATTTACATAAATAAATAAAACAATATAAAAAGTGAATTGACATACACAAACCACTAGTGTTAATAATATTGAAATAGATGAACTTAAGACTCCATAAAAAAATAAACCGTTTTAAAAGAGCATGAATCGAAGTAATAATAGTGAAAAGTGTAATGATAGTCTTTATAAAGAAAAATAATTATTTTTTACTACTTACAATTTGAAATCAAATTTGAAATAAATTATAAATTTTGATTGATTTATTAATGAGTAAAATAGGAAAGAAATTTTGATTTTTATTAAAATAATTTCCTTCCTAATCGAATATGAAATTTATTTCAATAATTATCAAATTTGATTACTTAAAATTTATTGCAAAGGAAACAAAATCAAACATTAACATAATAATGAATAAAAAATAGAATTAAACCAATTAAAGCAAATCAGTCAAACCTAGCAAATCATAATATTCTCCAAACAACAATGAATGAAAATTACCAATTAAAGCAAATCAAATATGAAATTAATATAACAAATTATTTGCTTTTGATTACTTACAATTTGAAATCAAATATGAAATTCATTATAAATTTTGATTAAGTTACTAATGAACTAAAATAGGAAGGGAATTTCAATTTTTATTAAAAAATTTCCTTCCTAATTGAATATAAAATCTATTTCAATAATTATCAAATTTGACTACCTGAAATTTATTACAAATGAATAAAATTAAGCATTAACATAATAATGAATTAAAAATAAAATTAAACCAATTACAACAACCTAACAAATCGAATATTTACAAACAACAATGAATAAAAATTGCTAATTGAAGCAAATTAAATATGGAATTAATATAGAAAAATAATTGATTTTGACTACTTGTAATTTGAAATCAAATTTGAGATTAATTATAAATTTTGATTGATTTACTAATGAGTCAAAATAAGAAGAGAATTTTGATTTTTATTAAAAAATATTTTTTTCTAATCGAATATTGTATGATATGTCACAAAACAATTATTAAAAACACGTATTTGTTATATGATAATGTTTTATATTTGTATTATCATGTTAGAGTGATACATATTATAATGAATAAAAATTACTAATTGAAGCAAATTAAATATGGAATTAATATAGAAAAACAATTGATTTTGACTACTTGTAATTTGAAATCAAATTTGAGATTAATTATAAATTTTGATTGATTTACTAATGAGTCAAAATAAGAAGAGAATTTTGATTTTTATTAAAAAATATTTTTTTCTAATCGAATATTGTATGATATGTCATACGACAATTATTAAAAACACATATTTGTTATATGATAATGTTTTATATTTGTATTATTATGTTAGAGTGATACATATTATAATTTAAAAATATTTATTTTCTCTTTATATATTATATATAATATATAATTAATTGATATTGATATTGATTTCGTTTGAATTAATTGATGAAAATATATTGCAGTGGGCTATAGACTGTTACTGTTGTCAATGAGGCTTAAGGAGTAAGAAACTTAATTGGCTTTCTACTTAAAGGGCCTTAAGTTAAAAAGAAGTCGTAAGCGAGGTAACCTTCTAAAATTGTAAATGGTGATTTCTTAGGAAATATTATTCCTTTTTAAAAAACGCACTTTCATTTCAAACTGAGAGAGACTCTTATTATCATGCTTTTAGGTGTATACGTGTAAAACATCTTGGAGTCCAAAATTTACTTTATTCTAGTTAATTTAACGACACATTCAATTTTTATCACACATTATGTTCTGCATTAGTACATTTTTCAAAAGTACGCAAAAATCTTAATCAAATTAAGAACAATAGCATTTTATACATAGGAAAAAAAATGATAAATTCCATCACTATTAGTATTACACCTTTTAATTTCAACTACCTCTCCACTGTAATGGCTACCACCAACTCATAACTACCACGACTTTTGGGAGTGTCACTCATCTTAACTATCTTCACTCCACACCACACAATATAATAAAAAAATTTACTTTATCATTAACTATACAAACTATAATAATAAAAGCTACAATAATGAATTTATTCCTTTCTAATTTCCATTTCCACCAAAATCATTTTCCCAAACCAAATGTAAAAACTTTTTGGAAAGTGGGTAAAAAAAATGGTAAACTAAACCGGAAGCTTCAATCATTTTTCCTCGTATCTAAACAGAAAAGAAACAACTTTTTACGTAACGGGATGTAGCAGTGATACTTATACCATTTTCAGCGGAGGGGGCCCATGATTTTCGATCTGAAGACTAAAGGTCTTCACCGACGCGACATCCCATGCTACCATTTAGCATTAACTGCGAAAAGGGTTGACGAAAATGATGCTCTTTTGTGCCCTGCTGTGTGCAAACAGGGGTAGATGAATATGATGAATCATGAATTATTATCAATCATAAACCAAAGTTTGTGTCTTTCTTTTATTTTCTTCTTGTTTCCACGCCTTCGATTCATTTATTCACCTTTTTTTTTCCTCATATTGGTCCCCAACTTTTCTTCAACCCAGACCCAAATTGCAGAAGGGTAGCTTTAGTGACTTTAGTTTGCATTGAAACGAAGGTGGGTGAGAGAAAGTTGGTACCTTTTTATGGACTTGTGGGTTTTGCTTCACTTCCATTGAAGAGGATAAGGGATGATTGAGTGTTGCTGTATCTGCTGCTAGTACTACATATGTTTCGGAGACTGAGATGGCTTGTGGGTCTGAATAATAAGAATTGGTCAACCAGAAGGTTGGTCAATGTTGAGCATCAACCTGGCCCTGCAAGGCCAAACCAGCAGCTGCCTGTGCTGGATGCTGTTCATGAAGTTGCTGTTTACATTCATAGGTTTCATAATCTTGACCTTTTTGAACAAGGGTAAGCTCCAATTTCTTGTAATTTCTTTTTTTGATGCCTTTGTTTCCTTTTAAAAAAATATATTTCTTCTGATCTTTTATTCTTATTGCTATTATGCTCAGATGGTACAAAATCAAGGTTACCATGAGATGCGAGGAGGGTGAAGAGTCCTATCCCGGGATTCCTGCACGGGTTGTTCAGTATGAAGGTGACATATGTTCCTAATTTCTTGAAGTATTAATAGTTACTTGCAGCCATTCTCTGTAGTTTGTAATAAGTTTTGCTGTACTAGACTAATTTACTTTATTGAGACAGATTTCTGGTTCAGTGAGACCCTGTGGCTGTTTCATCAAGGGTGTTTTTGTGTGTTTGTGTGCATGCATGTGATCCCGCAACAAACATGTTCTTATATGAAAATTACACTTTATATATCAAGGCAATCTATTTTCTTTTCATGTAATAAGTTGTAATGAGCTTGTGAATAATTTTTCTTACCAATGTCTAATTGGTACTGGTTTCCGGAGGAAGCATAAATGGTTTTTTTTAGCTAATCTCAAATATTTGTCTTCCAAGCTGTCCATATACGTGTGAGTTCTTCATGAGACTTGTGGCTGTTGAAAATTTAAAGCCTAGACAGAAATTCAAAACTACAGGGTTCCACATATAGATGCCATACATCCCCATTTTAGTTCACGTGATACAGCTGCACTATACAATTTTTGCATGGTGTTGGCAAAGTCATTACTCAACTCAAGCCTTTAAATTAAGAAAAATGATACGTACACCTACTTCATACTCACAAAACCTCAAAACAATAAATGATTGGAAGACAAATTTTGGCTGGGTGTAAAGCAATGTATAAGATAAGATCATGAATGAATGCATTAGAGAGAAAGTAGAGGTAGCACCTATTGAGGAAAAAACGATAGAATCTCGCTTTAGGTGGTTTGGTCATGTGAGAAGAAGAACATTGTAAGTCCCAGTAAAAAAAGTAGATTAGATGGAGGATAGCTCAATAGTTAAAGGTAGAGGGAAATCAAGAAAAACTATAGGTGAAACCATTAAAAAGGACTTAGATCTAAATGGCCTTTCGGAAGATATGGTTTATGATAGAAAACAATGGCGTCGTTTGATTCATGTAGCCAACTCCACCTAGTTGAAAAGGGGTTTTGTTGTTGTTGTAAAGCAATGGATGAGTCACTTCTCTGCCACTAATTTATTGTTCAGTGAAGGGTTTGTGAGTATGAAGTCTGTGTATGTATCATTTCTCTTAAAATATTGTATGTGAAATGTGTGTATGCATCATGTCTGAGCACTGGCGAGCCACATCCAAATGGTTATGGGCATATGCCTCCACTCAACTTTCTCACTTTCTTTGTGAAATAATACTTGGATTTATAGTTGTCTCATTGTATTGAAGTTTGCTCCTGCTGCTTAGCAGTCAAAACCCCAACCTAAGTTAGTTATTATGCATGGAGCCTTTTATTTGTTTTACCAAGACAAGACAAGTACTTTGGAATTTGAATATAAATTAGAAAAAAAAAAGGCTCAAGCTAAAAGCTATAAAACCCAATATCCCATCTTTGATCTTATTTGAATTTAAATATGGAACAAAATTTAAGATTACATGGCTTGAACTGGAAAAATAACCTTTCTCAAGTAGTAATGAATATTTTATTTATATTAATTTAATTATTAAAAAGGAATTTCTTCATCTTAACCATTAAAAGTCCATAATACATATAAATGACAACTATATCACTGCTTCACAAATTAAACTTGAGATATGTATAGTGAATACTAAAATGAGTTTTCAAAACAATTAGAAATTCAATACAAAAATTGTCTTTCTTGATTTGATGAATTTGGAAATTCATTATAAAATTTTTATCTTTTATATATTGCCCGACCTTAGATTCTTGGCTCTGCCACTGTGTGTGAGTAGAACAATATCTCAACTTTCTGAAATGTCAAATTGTCAATTAAGTTTCCTAGAATGATCGCCGTTCTAGAAGCAATAGCTACTTTAGCTTCATTTCCCTGTCCCTGTCAGGGTATTAATGATTTATCTTTAATATTTGGTAGTGATTTTCTTCTAAATAAGGGTCATGTAGTGCCTGTTTAATTACTGATATCTAATAAATTCTTTGAGAGTGAATGATGGAATGTGGGAATGAAGAACATACGTTTTTAACTTTAGGATTTCAGAAGACATACTTGTATCAAATGAACATCAGATTGTTGTTTATTATCTCCATCTTCAGCTTAGGGAATATAGAACACAACTTATTTCCTATTTGTTCTTCTATTTTCTGTTTATATTTATAAATAAATTTGGACTATACAACCAAATAGGGCTTGTGCTTCTCATAATTTGTTTTAATCATTGACCAATTTCAAAATATTCTACCTATTTTTTTCTTTCTAGAATGAGTTTTCCAATGTTGTTTACTGTTAACCATGTTTGGAATTAATTTTTCCACAACTGACTGGATGCTTGTATGCAAAAACAAAATTTCAACAGAGTTCCAGTCCCTGTGGCCTGTGCTATTTTTCTGCATAGTTTTACTCAACTTTGTTGAACCTCATTAACCTAGATTGTAATATTTTCTTAAGCTCTTTAAGCCTACTATTTTGAACTGTTGTACTCTTTTAATATACATGAGACATTGACACTTATAAACTTGATATGCTGAGTAATTACTTTGTTCTTTTAGTTAGTTTGCTGTCTTGCATTATATTTGTGTTTTGGCTAGAGTAAAATCTTAGAATCCACCTTTTCTTTGAGCTGCAGCTCCTGAAGTGGGTTCTGAAAATTTATGTAGAATTTGGATGATTGATGATACAGACAACAGTTTTTCAACTGCACCATTCCGGATTAGATATGCAAGGCAGGATGTATTTCTTTCTATCATGATCTCATTCTACCTGTCTTTTGGTGAATGTGAGGTTAGTTCTTCTCTCTTTTTTCATGATTTCTTGATATAACTTATAATAGATATAGGCAATGGAGGAGATTTTGTTTTTGTTAAACCAACAAACTAGGTATAGAGCACCAAAAATGTTAGAAAAGAGCTTGTCAAAAGCAGGACGATTTGACGCTGCATATGATGCTCAGGTGTTAGCATGACTTTCTGGAAGTGTCCTATGTGGCCAACAAAACAAGGCCCTAAAAATGACCGCACTTACTCTTCTTTTGACAAAATCATGCAAAGTGAATTTTAAATTCTTGAAAGATGTAGAAAGGTCCTGACCACACACAACATAATGTAAATCTATATAATAAATATTGACAGTGAAGAAGGGAATACACACACACATAAATATAGATAAAGAACTTTGTAAAGATCACAGACATACATGTACTTAGGCAGCAAACTAGCATTAATGTAATTACGTCATGATTATGTGTCAAAATCAATATATAAAGATGGACCTAATTAGGCTCACTGATCTAAGATGGACCTAATTACACTCACTGATCTAAGTCCCTGATGGCTGTACCTTGTTGGTGCATGTCATCCGACATCAAATTTTCACAATTTATCTTGATATCTGATAATGCCACCTTTTCTTTTTCCCGCTCATTCAATAAGTTGATGGCAGAGGCAATAAACTTTATAAAATAATTGTAAAAGAGGAAAACCTTTCCTTTAGAATTATCTTAAGTTGTAAGACATGGTTTACGATAGAATACAATGGCGTCATTTGATTCATATAGTCGACTTCACCTAGTGGAAAAAGGCTTTGTTGTTGTTGTAAGAAAAGAAGCCATGCCATTCCCTGGTTTATTAGGTTGGGGAAGGAAAACCCAAAATTTTAAGGGTGTCTCATTGCCCTTACGTTCACTATTGGATATGATTGTCTTCTTGAGCTCATAGTTGTTCAAAGTAAATTTCTACTACTGTTATGCAAAGAAATTGGACAGCTTTGTTGTGTTTTTGAGCCACTTAGGATTGTTATTATCTCTTCATTTGCTATTTATGAGGATTTTTATCCTCCTCCCTGTTGTACTTGCTCTCATCTCTTTCTAATAATATTTTCTTCTATTAAAAAAATAATCTGTAGTGACTTACTGACTTCTTGGTGTGCATCCACTAGCTCTAACCTTTTCTTTTATTCCATGTCATAAACATCAAGGCTAATGATATTTATACACAGGGACAATCCTCTACTGTTATCTTGAAGTTTGAACTTATGCACGCCCCTATGACTGAAACTGGGTTAGTTAATTATGCTCTTTCCCTTCCTGGATGTAATGGTGTATTAAACAAGTGAAAGTTAAATACAATTATATTGATTGAGCTTGAGTTAGATTTTATTATTATTTTTATGTGAATTTGAGGTTGTGAACTCTGAAACTGCTTGCATCATTGTGCAGGTCTGAGTTACAAGGTTCACTGGATGCATGTGCTGCTTCAGTTCATGAATATAAAATCCCCCCTAAAGCTCTTTTGGGATTGCATTCATATTGTCCTGTCCATTTTGATGCTTTTCATGCGGTCCTTGTTGATACAAGTGTTCACATCAGTCTACTTAAAGCTAGTTATCGCACATTTCGACAGAAGGTACCCAGGTTTGTCAAAGTTCCAGTTTTTAAAGTTCAAATAGATACTCTAGTAACTGTTGCATCACCATTGTTAGAATCATCCTAGTATCTAAGAGTATATTCGAGAATATCACGAATATATTGTAGAATCAATTAGTCCCCTAAGAGTACATTGTATCAGTGGGCTTGAGCTTGTACTAATTGTATTGCACTAGTACTTGACCTAATTATTAGTTTAGATAGGTGTAGTGCTTTGATTTTATATACATTAAATCAATCCAATCTCATATTATTCATTACTATTCATATTTTTGTTTTTCTCCTTTTCTATCTAAACCCTATAATTTCAACAGCCATAACTTAATTATGTTTATTTTACTTGTCTTACATACTATATTGTTTTAACTTTTGAATGATATGGTTAATTGAATTATACCAGTGATTCTAGAGATTCAGAAGGCATTTATGTTGGAGATTATGTTGGGTCAAACAAGGTATGATATGTTATATAGCAATGTTTCTTGTTTTATGAAGGTGTTTTAAGTTGACATTGTAAAATTGTGATTTATATTATTGGTTAAGCTTAATTTTGTTGAGAAATCTCTTTGCTTACCATTGTAACTTATTTTTCTACTGTTGGTCAAAACTCAAATTAGGTTATGCTCATCAAAGCATTGATGGCTGCCCATGATATCCTGCTTGATAATTTGAGAAGAATAAGCACAGGCATTGACCAGGCTATTGATTTGACTGAAATTACTTTTGAATCGGATGTTACAAAGTGGTTTAATTCTAGTCCACCAGCGCATGTGAAAAGTATTGATGGTGAACCGTCACTTCAAGTCAGTGCTGAGGTCCTTAATTCTGGCTGTGAATGTTTCATTATCTGTTCTAGCTTCTTTGTGTTTTAGATTATTTGCTAATGTAATACTTTCATCTTCCGCTCAACAGAAAGCTGCTCATTATATCAATCATCTTACTGAGGAATCGTTTCAACCATTTTCTTGGGATGATAATCTGTTAAACTCTTTCCAGTCTCTGGGAAATCAGCTCTTGTGTCTCTGGAATATATTTCTGAAATTCCACAGGTTTGTTTAGATATTTTATTGAAATAATTTCATGTCCAAATAATTATTTAAGTTCAGAATTTGTAGAAGTCCTTGTAGCCCTTTTTTCAATAAATCAATACTTCTACAGTTGTGCATCCATTCTGATCATTATGGCATCTAGAAAAACCATTTTGCTAAGTTTTTTTCTTGGATTGAGGTTTATTTTTTGCATACTATAGTCAGCCAACCTTGAGCCTGATTGGCAGGCTAAGTGAGATTTAGTTTGTCCAGAATGAGGCTGCTTTTAGTTATACATGTGTTGTTGTGTGGCATCTATTAGTAACATGGAGGCATAAAATCACTGTTATGTTGATAGAAAGATGCACTCTTTGAGCATAATATTTTAGCACTACATCAAGTCGATAACATCTCTTTTTCAATCTTATCACTTCACCCAGGGAAAACAAAACAAAAATACTGGAATTTCTACGTAATTCCTGGGCTAATGATCGGAGAACTGAATGGTCAATATGGATGGTATACTCAAAGGTTGCGATTCCTCATCAATATACGAGTAACGGAGTGGAGGGGACATCGTTACGTGGAAGTCCATTAAGTGCAAGGAGGTTAACTGATGATGTAATTATCTATAATATGTTGTTCAAGATTCATAAACTTCATTATTGTCTGCTGTGTTTGAAATTAATTATTAGATTGTCTCCATATAGATTTGCTTTACTGAATCATTTTCTTCAAATATGTTATCTCCCTTTTTCTTCTATTCAGCCTATTCAAACTGCAGCAATGCGTGCCGAACTTCATAGGCGAGGTATAGCACAAATGAGGGTAAGTGATTGTTCTCGTCTGGAATGCTTTATAATCTTTCTTTTTCCTGCTAACTGGAATTTATGATATTTATGAATTCCATGCAGATCAACAATCGGTCACTACAAGACATGTATATATTTGGAGATCCTTTGCGTGTTCCTATTATTATTGTAGAACGCCTGACAAATGTGTACCATTCTACCAGTGTGAATTCAAAATTCATTCCTTTGGAGGACAAAACGAAACATATCCTAGAAAATGGATCTAGAGCCACAAACAAGATGTGTGGAAGTAGCCCACAACAAAATGAGCATGTTTTGAGAGTAGTTGTTTTTGTTCATGGGTTTCAGGCATGTTACACATTCTTGTAGTTGCTTTTATCTCCTTGATATGTTTTAGGCTTTCTCCCCTTATTTCTTGTTACTTTGTGGCCTTCAGTTTTTTAGGAGTTACAAACTAGTATACTTTTTCTTTGAAAACTGAAGCAGCAATATGTGATCTGGGATAAAACTGAAAATAAGAGATTTGAAAATTATGTTAGTGCTGTCCTGGTATAATAAAATACCCTTATGCAGTGCCTGGCTTCACATCTTTTGCATTCAATAGCATCAAAGTTGGGTTCCATATTCATAGTTTATTTGTGATGTTAATTTTTGAATCCTATGGTTTATAACAACTAAAGCTTTAGATTACCAAGGCTGAGGGGGACAACTTACTTAAGTTCATGATGTTTTCTTACTATTATAGTTGGGAACTTGGGGCAAACAAAATAACTTTGGCTTTTCTTGTGTGAGGATTTGGCTGCTAATAATACTCACTCTCATCAATAAACATAATTTATTAGCTAGAGTACTATTTAATTGTCTTTTTGTTGTGACTCTGTTATAAAGTTAACTTTGTGGTACCTTTGTAGCTGTGGATTTCTACTGTGAAAACATTACTCGTTTATTTGTAAGCACAGAGCACCAATCATAAAAATTGCAGTGTACTGTTTTGCTGTATCTTTTCTACCTTGTTCAAAGAAGTAACAAGTTTGTAGCATAATTACAGATATGGTATGTCCAAAAAAATTCAGAGGCGTGATCATTCACTCTATGAATCCCCTAGTCTTTGAAAAATTACATATATTACTTGATATAACCATCAATGCTGGATTTTAAAGCATTTCATATGGTAAATAAACGTTATAAATCTTAGTCTTGTTTTAGAGCACTTATAGCTATTGCTAAGAACTAACTCTCCCAAAAACTTAAGCTATTAGGTGAAGTCTCATGAATGGTTTTTATATCTAACACGCCTTCTCACGCAAAAGCCCTTTGGCCTTTGAAGTGTGGCCAATGCATAGCCCCACCTACCTTATGTTGAAATTCAACTTTTTATTTCAAGAATGGAGTAGCAAGGATTGAACTCTAGATCACTTAGTTATAGAGACTCTGATAACATGTCAAGAACCAACTCTCTCTAAAGCATAAGCTGTTAGGTGAAGGCTCATGAATGGTTTTTATATCTAACAGTTATGTATGTTGAAACACCTAAATGAATATTAACCATCTTATGTGTCCAAAAATATAAATATTACCCATCTTGAAGGATAATTAAATTATCTACTCTCTTTGCTTAGTTCAAGGTTTTAACCATTATTGGAATGTGATCCTAGGAGTGGATGTATCCATAACCCCTTGAAGAAACTTTGCTAAAAACCCTTTGGTGACTGGCCTATGGAAACAACTCACTGTTCAAATAGAAGCAATCTTACCAAACACCTTTTATTTTACTGGATCAAATATTAGAGCACAAGTTCAGAGGGATTCTCCTATCCTGATTCATTCAATATGCCAACTAAAGCTCTTTTTATCTTGGGACAGTCTTATACACATATATTGTACAAATTTAAGCTGCTTCCTCTAAACAGCATTAGATTTGCTTTCCCTTCCTCTTACCCTCATTTTGTAGGAGCTTCCTTTTGTTTGCTTTGGTCATTCCCTACCTAGTTCTGTTCAATAGAACTTACTTGTCTGAAAACAATTGGTTTGTTGTACTTGTTTAGTTTCCAGTATATTTTCAATCAACCCTCAATAAGCAACATAGGTCTTCCTTCACAGAGAAAGGCAGAGATATGCAATAGTGTCCTTTCTTTTCTTTCTGAGTAATGTTTTCTTTGGTGAACTTGTCTTTTACTTTCCAGTCTGACCCGATTTATTTGTCTATTCTGTTTTTCTTTTTACTAGTTTATTGATTTATTTCTGATGATTATGACATAAATTAAGTTCCTGTCTAAAAGAAGCTGAATATCTATTATTGCTTATACAAGTTAATGGCATTCCGCTTTAATGTTTATACTTCTGTTGCGTGGATCAGTTTTGGTTGTGACTGACCAAAACTCTGTCTTGTTTTCCGTCTTGTTCCATTAATAGATCATCTGACTAAGTATATCCCTGTCACTGAAACATTAACAGGGAAATCATTTGGATTTACGGCTTGTTCGTAACCAATGGCTTTTAATAGACCCCAAGATACAATTTCTTATGTCAGAGGCAAATGAAGACAAAACATCTGAAGACTTCAGAGAAATGGGATTACGGCTTGCCCAGGAAGTGATCTCTTTTCTGAAAAAGAAGATGGATAAAGCTTCAAGAAGTGGAAATTTAAAAGATATCAAGCTTAACTTTGTTGGCCATTCTATTGGGAATCTCATTATTAGAACGGCCTTAGCAGGTATTTATGCAAAAAGTTTTGAAGGATACTACTACCCAGCAAAATTTAAACTAGGGAAATTAATCTGCTTTTCTTATATTTTTAAATAATTCCAGAGAGCATCATGGAGCCATATCTAAGATACTTACATACATATGTCTCCATATCTGGTCCGCATTTGGGTTATATGTATAGTTCGAACTCTCTATTCAATTCAGGGCTGTGGCTATTGAAGAAGCTCAAGGGCACACAATGCATCCATCAACTGACCTTTACAGATGACCCTGATCTTGAGAATACCTTCATCTACAATCTTTCCAAGGTATTGAATGCATAATATTTTGCTCTTAATTACAGGTTGCCCTTATCTAAGTCTCCTTTTCCCTAGTCCCGAAGATTATGGATTTTTTGGAGTTTGGAATGGAGGTAATTAATAGAGAGGTGACAGCAGAAGGGGTTGTTTAATGTTTACCTTGAATGTTTCTGTTCAATTTTGTTGGTCGTGCTATTTTATTAGTCTTTGGCTGCCAATGTAAAAATACTGTTATTCTTGTCTACAGGAGAAGACACTAGCAAACTTCCGGAATGTGATTCTTTTATCCTCACCTCAGGTAACCTTCTTTATATGCTTGTGATGGGAACTAGCATAGTTTATAAGATCTACATTAACTGAACTTGCTTTTCCTCTCATTATTTTAAATATCTTGCATTCACCTACTGGATCATTTCCTAAAGAGTGAAGATATATCAATTAGAGAAAAATAAATAAATAAAAGAAATCTACATGGTGGAAAGAAGCTTACAATTTTTAGGATTCATACTAATAATGATATCATGACTATTTATTTAGCCACTTAATCTGTTTTTCTGCAAGGGTCTCTTCCCTTTTCTTTTTTCAAAATATTTTTGTTGATTTATGATAAGGGTCCTATGCAATTGATAGTATCTTGTTTTAGTGTTTAATGAAAGGGTAACCTTAGAAACTAGGTTTTATCTTCTGCATAAACTTAATGTTTAAATAGTGTTGCATCATTAATAAACATCTAGCTATGGTTTCCTTTTCTTATTTCAAAAGGTATATCATAATGCTTCCTGCTCATTACATGTCAGGATGGTTATGTTCCATACCATTCAGCTAGAATAGAACTGTGTCCAGCAGCTTCTTTGGATTTCTCGAGAAGAGGGAAAGTCTTCCTGGAGATGCTAAATAATTGCTTGGACCAAATCCGAACTCACTCTGACCACCGTGTGGTCTTGCGCTGTGACATCAACTTCAACACCTCTTCCTATGGCAGGAACTTAAACACACTTATTGGGCGGGCTGCTCATATTGATTTCTTGGAGTCTGACATTTTTGCAAAGTTCATAATGTGGTCTTTCCCAGAGCTGTTTAGATAGTAAAGAGGTGAATTTGCATGGGATTCAGGAAACTTTGTTGATTTAGAGAAACGGTGAGGTTGACACAAGACTTCCAGAACAGTGGAACTGAACACACTGCATTGTGATCAAAACAGTTCAGAGATGCCAAATTCCAAGTCCAATAAGGATCAAAACTCCATGACTTGGTATTCTTCCAGCGCAATCCTCGCAGTAGGACAAAAATGGTAGATCTTACCCCTCCCAAAAAGGTGTCCACAGTTTTCTTTCATTGTGGCAGGGAGCTTTGGACATATGCATAGCAGACATGCATGGGGCCTTGGCTTTTGTAAATTACTTTTTTCTTTTATTATATTTTTCTTTCTTCTTTGTTATGGATAGGGATACCGGTAGTCTTTTTTGGCCAGTAGTGTCTACTGTGCCAAGCTGAAGGACCTGAGCTATTACATGTTAGAGTGGGGGCAGGGTGTTGTTAAGTAAACTCAGGCATCTTTGTAGTTCATTTATCGCATGTAAATGATGGAACAAAAGCATGGTTGTACCATATCTGTTCAAGTTTATAGAAGTTGTTAGTTCTATAGGCTTAGGAACCTAGAGAAAACGTTGTACACTGACAGTTGATATTCAGAGAATTTTCTAGAGAACTTTCCAGTGTGATTGTGCCTTTTTAGCCCCGTTCTTTCACTTGTTAACGGTTTGGTACAACTTGTTTTGCTGTTGTCTACGGTTTATATCTGTTCTCTCTTCTTATCAGGTTTATGCAAAATATGTGAACAGTTGCACTATATCTAAAGCGGCTAATGCATTTTAATGCATTGTGTACTGTGCATCCGTACTGAGTGAGTTTAAAAATGAAGTTACCTTACACAATTCTAGACTTATAACTGCATATATAAACTATCAATATCTAAAGCACGGTTGTTACATGGAAATAATTTTTGTGGAATTACAATGGAAATGAGAGTAGAAAGGCACTTCGAATGGATGACATGACTCTTTCTTCTTGGTTCTAGGGAGGTTCTATTGGACCTAAGAGAAATTGGAAAATGGAAATATGAGCGATTGACCCCGACCACATAACCGTTGTCCTTGATAAATACAAGGAGAGAACTATGGTCCACGTTTTTGTTGTTATTTGGTTCCCTTAAGGATGGAATAGCATTTAATTCATTACATTCTATTTTTATATTTAGTACACAGAATTATGATGGAATGTGATTGTATATATAAAATCAAGAAAAAAAAATAGAACAAAACAAGCAATAAATCATTAATTTTTAATACTCCTCTATAAAGGAATGTTGATTTCTAATTTCGAACCAGAAAATCTTCAATCTTATGGTATAGATGTAAGAATTGTTGTTATAGTGGGTTAAAATCAACAAAAATTTACGTAAACAAAATTAGTCACGAGTCTAGACAAGATTAGAATAAATCATGAACACGATAATATCTCGGGCCTAAACTCGGGTATAAAATACACAAACAAGTTTGTCAAATAATTATATACTATGAATGTCTTGGACCTCAGTGTAAAATAGTAAAGTATGTGGAGCAATTGTAAAGCCTTAACAATGCAGGAAAATAAAAAATATATAAATAAATATATATATTTCAAATGTATAAAAAGATAAGACAAGTTTATTCTCTCAGTTGCCTCAATTTCAGGCACTCCCCGTTGATTTCTCAAGTTTATTCTTTTTGCAAATGTGGGAAAATGATTGGATTGGAAAATGCAAAAAGGATCCTCCCCCCCCTCCCCCTCTCGCTTCGGGTTTTAACAAGGCACCAACTTCTCACAAAAAAAAAAGAATATACATATGTTTGTGTGCATATATAATATATATCAACCACAAATGATTTACTTGAATGAAGCGTTATACATTTGCCTTCTAAATTTAATTGAACTGCTGCAATAAAAATTTAATCATACAATGCATTGTTGCTATATATATATATATATAATTAAGCAAAGAAACCATAAAATATTTAGACCAAGTTTTTTTTACACAAGTACTAAGATAAATACAATGCATTACTAGGATTATTTATCTGCTAAGCTCGTCTAATCATTCCTCCTCCTCTCAAAAATGCTGATACAATCATTTATCTGCTAAGGTCGTCTAGTCATTCTTCCTCCTCTCTCAAAATGCTGGAAAGATGCAAAAATGTACATGTTCCGCAAACTTTTACATCTGATAGCTCAGCAACAATCCAACATTTTCATTGCTCAGTATAGCTTGACGTACCAAGGTAATCAAGCCCCTCAGTTCGGCACGTCGTAATCTTCCGGAACACCTCCCTCACTTGGCGCTCCAATGGATCCAATCCATCTCTAAAAGCTTCACAAACAAGCTTTAGCTCCTTCATATCCTGTTCAACTTCCATTTTCTGCTCGTCTGTCAAAGGAAACTGAGCTGAATCCACCAAGTCTGTCAAGCGACGAGTGCATATCTCCACTTGATATATCTCCTTCAACAAACCATTTGAGTTCCGGCGCTCTCGCTTCTTTGACTCCTCTATGATCCGTTCATGAAGTGAGGTAACCGAAGTGCTCCAGGAGAAATGCCGTGGGACTGAAAAATGAATGTTTAGACCCCTATCCTGACACGGAATTGCTGCAACAAGGGTCCACAAAACAAGCAAGAGAATACAATTCATTGTATAAACAGGAACTGCAAGCCCCATTGTCGCAGCAACCTCAGTCCCACGAGGTGGAACAAGGTTACTTGCAATGGACTGCAGTTGCTTGGCTGCAGACCAGGAACGAGAGACGCTCCACGAATGTGATCTTGAGTGCCCTGCTGAGTGATGATCCTTGCTCGAGTTATGTCGCCCAAAAGACCTGTTTCGATGAGAAAAAACCGATCCAGAATCCTTCTCATCAATCATTGCCAGTGCTAAATCCATCAATGCCTTTCTTGCCCTCCGGAACTGGCCTTCACTTAATGCTCTCTTATTTGAATCCAACGCACAAAGTACAATTTCCAGATGCTTTTGCCATGTGCGAATCTTCTCAATCCCATCACGGCTTGCATTACAAATGTCAAGTGCCTTCACTGACCTTTCAAAGAATTCAGAAATCAAACGATCGAGGGGGGGTTTCGAGACCTGCTCTTTATTGTTCAACAGAATGGCTCTGAATTCCTCATGGCAGTAGATAAATGCACCCAGGAGCTTCTGCATCCAATCGATTGAGAGCAATTCATCATCGCTAACCCCAGAAAGGTCAAGAAACCGATCTGTAACCCGCTTTTGGAATGATCCAAGCTCTAAATTACAGGAATTGGATTCGTGACTTGCTTCCACAGAATGAACCTGTTCCTGTCTGACACCAAATATTGAGCGGCCAAACGAGGAAAACGATGACGAAGGGCCCTGATTATCTGTAGACGGCATTGTCACAAACTCACAGCTTTTAGAGAAAACCCCCTCAAGATCCTCACTACACTGAAACAGAACCACAGAGATCACATGAAACCCATCAAAAATAGCAGCGTTGAAGTTCCCTGTTTCAGTTTTGTTTCTTATAAGTAACTGAGTCCAAGGAATTAAAAAAATGCTCAACAGTTTAACATAATTAACAATGAATATCCAATTGAAAACCCTACAATTACCAAAACATGATCTGAGCAAACAGATCAACCAAAATTCCAACCATGGAATGGAAACCCAAATCAGAAAAGATCTCAACTTTCAACCACATGATTCCCATCACCTTCAAATTCAAACACAAACTCAAAAAACTGACAAAACCCAAATAAAAATCAAACCTTTATCTCTAACCATATGCTCAGACACCAAAAGCCTAAGAATTTTCCAACACCCAGATACCCATATGTTCAGAAAATCTTCAATTAAGTGGCAGATTTCTTAGAACATCATCACTTGAGAAAAAGGGGGAAAAAAAAGACAAGTGCAGGAACAGCATGTAAGAAAGCTTGAAAAAACGCAGAATAAAGGAAGTACCTTTGAAGTTGAAAAGCGTGGAATAGGTACCGTGGACTTGTAGAAAAAGGGAAATGGCGCATTCCCAAGCCCTAGCGAAGGACCAAAGCCCCTCGCTTTGGTTCACGCCAGCTCAAGGTCATGAGAAGCAATGTAATCAGAATGTTATTGTGGACACAACTGACAGGACAACTTTTTTTTTTTTTAAGGTGAAAAAAGAATGCAGAATGAAGAAGATTTTTGCTTGGAATGTTTTTTTTTGCTAGGAATGTTTTTTATTCTTAGCATAATTGTTTTTCTGTTTGAAAGGTTTAAAAATTAATTTTGTAGAACAGCTAAAAAAAATCTTTAACTATGTGAAAATTTTTATTTACAATATTACACTCTCTTATTTATTAATAATATAAAAAATTTTATATTGATTATTAGTTAAATTTAAGCTCTAATTTATTATTTCTGTTTGAATTTTTATTCCATATATAATCAATTAAATCGTGTCCAAATAAAATATGTTAATAATATTCAGATAAACAAATATATATGTTAATAATATTTTTCTTTTTGGATCTGAAGATACGTTAATAATATTGAAACTAGGGGTGTTGTAAACAAGTATAAGAGTTAGAACATCGTTAAAAAATAATAGGTTAAATTATTTTGTAAGTGTCTATGTTTTTAAGAAAATATAAATAAGCTTCTATAGCTTAAAATTTTAATTGAGTCATATAGTTTTTTTTTTTAATTTGAATTTCAATGACATTAAACGATATAATAAATTTAGTGGCCTAATTTAAAAAATCAAAATTATAGAAACTTTTTAGATTTCTCATAATATCTCTCTTGATAGATGAGAGTCTATTTTCTTGAGGTATAATCAAATACTTAAACAGTAATCACTTTTAACGTTATTATTTCTATTTTTATATACATAAATCTTATAATCGAATTCAGGATTATATATTTAAGGGATCCCTCCTAATGGTATTATTTTTATTTCTATACACATAAATTTTAAAATCGAATTCAGAATTATATACTTAAATTTCTATAGTTTAAAATTTTAATTGAGTAATATATTTTTTTTTTATTTGAGTTCTGATGACGTTAAACGATATAATAAATTTAGTAACCTAATTAAAAAAATCAAAATTATAGATTTTTTTATTTCTCATAATATCTCTCATGATAGATGAGAGACTAATCTCTTAAGGCATAGTCATGCGCTTAAATGGTGACCATTCTTAACAATATTATTTCTATTTCCATATACATAAATCTCGAAATCGAATTCAGAACTATATGTTTAAGGAATCTGAACTCTTTTTACTCGTACTAATACATGTTGATAAAAATTGTATAAACTCAATTATAAATTTAAAATTTTAATCATAAAAACCTATTTAAATTTTTTCAATGAATTATAGGAATCTATAGAATAACTTATTCAAAATAATATGCATCAATCACAAGATAAAAGATACTGAAATATAGTAAAAAAAGTAATTTATTGAGTAAACAGTCAATTTGGTTCCCCGATTATACATGGGAGTTGAAGTTAGTCTTTTAAAAATTTTGGACATCAATTTAGTCTCTCAACTATTAAAATGAACATTAATTTAGTCTCTCATTGTATTTTTAGACATTAATTTGGTCTCTAAATTGATGTTTAATTTACACTTTGAAAGAACAAATTTATGTCCAAAATATTTGGTGGACTAACTTGATATATTGTGTATTTTTTGAAAGATCAATTTGAGTATTTACTCTATTTTATTAGAAAGAGGAAAAAAATGAAACATAATTTTTTTTGTTTATGGATGAACATGCACCATATCAAACATCTCTTTTCTCCCATTTGTGTTGTTGTGATCCCTTATTTTGAGTGTTTATTTAGTGGGTGTCACCTTCGACAACAACTTCTCAATTTCTTTCTTTTTTTAAAATTTTTTTATTGTAATTTATTCAATAAATTTATACAAATCTTTTAAATTTGATATGTTTTAAATAGATTTGATGAACTTAGTTCTAAGCGTCTTAGATCTACCTCATATGATGCTAAATCTAAACATTTAAGGTTTGGTTTTCTTAGATCATTATCAATTATCATGTTTTGGCCTTCCAAACTAGTAAAATCTTCATATAAGGAATGTGATATTCTCTTTAAATAGTAACACTTGGTGTCGATTTTTATAATAAAAGATGCGTTATATAGTCTTTAGAGCAAGAACAAACCTACAAATTATGAATTAGTTTTGGATAAAATTTATATCTATTATATTTTCTCAATAAATTTACTATTCTTTATTAAAATTGTAAGTAGCATTTAACTATTATTGTTTGAATGAAATTCAATTTATGATTTGAAAAAAAAATGCATCACATACCTATTTTGTCTATGACGATTGGCAAACAAAAAATGTTACCCTACATTTTTTTAGTAAGTTCATTTTATTTATAACTTGTTGTCAGTTGTCACTATTGTCACATTCAAGAAAAAGAAGCTAATTGTAGAAAATATTGTATTTTCCTTGATTTTGATTGATTACAAGATGATAGTATAAATAGGGAATTAGGAAAACATTTGTACACTAATCTAGGCCTAGAAAATAAGCTAATCAAGTCCTAAAAAATAAGCAAGAATTAAAGCTCTAAAAACAAGGCTTATTAATACATGATTAAAACATTATATATAACAAAAATGTGATACATGACTAAAACAGAATTGAAAGATTCTATCTGTTCCTAAAAATTAGGAACCGACCACCAACACTTCTCCTCAAGTTGGGTGGCAGATGTCTATCATGCTCAGATTGGATCTTAGGTTCTCATAAGTAGGCTTTGGAAGAGCTTTAGTTAAAATGTCTGTTGTTTGGAAGCACGAGGGTGTGTGCTCAAGACTAATAACCTCATTATCAATTTTTTTCTTTTATGAAATGACAGTCAAGCTCCACATGCTTAGTCCTGTCGTGATGAATTGGGTTCTTGGCAATGCTGATGGCGGCTTTATTATCACATAGGACTTTCATAGTGTAGTTTTAGGGATTCTAAGTTCTTTAAGCATCCTTTGCAATCAAATTCTTTCACAAATACCATGGGCCATGGCCCTAAATTCAGTTTCAGCACTGCTCCATGCTACCCCACACAAATGAACATTATCTAGTTGTGGAGTTTTGATCAGTCATAGACCCTGCCCAATCTGCATCAGTGAAGATTTCAATACCTCTGTTTAGATTCTTCTTAAAATGAAGACCTCTACCTGGGGTCCCTTTTAGGTATTGTAGGATTCAGTTGACTACCTTCATATGGTTTTCAATGGGTTTGTCATCTAACGACTTGCCATACTCACAGCAAACCCAATGTCTAGTCTAGTATGAGTTAGATAGATTAATTTCTCCACTAGTCTTTGGTACCTATCTCTGACGGTTAGAGGACTTTCTTCTTCTGTCCCACCTTTCTTGCAGGTTCCATTGGGGTATCAGCTGGTTTACATCCCAGCATACCCATTTCCTATAGTAAGTCCAGTGTGTGCCTTTTTTAAGACACAGAGATCCCATTTTTGGAGGGAGTAACTACCATTCCTAAGAAGTACTTGAGTTGTCCTAAGTCTTCAACCTCAAATTCTTTTTCTAAGAACTTCTTGAGGTGTTCAATTTATTCATGATCATCACCCGTGATGATGATATCATCAACCGTGATGATGATATCATCAACATATACTATAAATAGGGCCATCTTTCCTTCAAAAGAGTACTTGTCAAACATAGTATGGTCTATTTGACATTATATGAACCCATTTTTTTTTTATAACTCGTGTCAAGCTATTAAACCATGCTCGAGGGGATTGTTTGAGACCATATAAGGATTTGCGGAGTTTGCACACCTTGCCAGAAGTTCCTAATGATTCAAGCCCGGGAGGAATTTTCATGTAGACTTCCTCCTCTAATTCATAATTGAGAAAGGCGTTCTTAATGTCTAGTTGGTGTAGAGGCCAATCTAGATTTGTAGCTAAGGATAGGATAACTCAAACCGAATTAAGTTTTGCTATTAGAGCAAACATTTCCCCATAGTCAATACGGTAGGATTGTGTGAACCCCTTTGTTACTAATCGAGCTCTGTACCTATTCATGCTCCTATTAGTATTGTATTTGATTGAGAAAATCCACTTGCACCTGACTGAATTCTTTCCTTTTAGCAATACTGAAAGTTCTTAAGTACCATTCTTTTCTTGTGGATGAATTTCCTCATTTACCACAACTACCCATTCTGGTTATTGAAGTGCCTCTTAGATATCCCTTGGTATCTAAATGCTATCAAGAGAAGTAATAAAGGCTTTGTAACCCTGTGACAAGTTCTCATAAGACATATGATTCCCAATAGGATGTTGAGTACAAGATGTCACTCTTTTCCTTACAGAAATGAACATATTAAGATCAAGAAATTTTGTACTAGGAATATCAAGTTTTGGGTTAGGAGCTATGTTACTTGGATAAACTTCTGGAAGCTCTGGAGCCTAGTTAGATTCCTGACTTTGCTTCGAGGGTGTGTAGGATTCTGATTCCATTTGAGTTTTCTGCCTCCTTGAGTAAACTAGTATATTTTTATCCGCTTGTGCAATGGGAGGAGAACTTGATTCAGTAGGATAGAGGGGTTAAACCACTTGGGTTTCTGGTATAGTTTCAATTGTTGGATAGAGGAGCTCAGTCACTTCGGTTTGGACAAGTGCTTTTGTAGTAGTTTCAATTATTGGAAGGGTCTCGGTTATTTCCATTTCTCTAATTTCTTAAAGTTGGGATTCTTGGTTAGTTGTTGTCCTCTCCCCGTGAATGGCAGCTTTGGGATAATAGGACTAGTTTTCAAAGAAGGTCACGTCCGTGGAGTAGTAAAATTTCCTAGTTGAAGGAGAATAGCATTTGTAGCCTTTTTGGTTTGGTGAGTACCCAAAGAAGATGCATTTCATAGGTGTAGGTCTAGTTTGCTGCGATGAGGCTGGTGGTCATGGACAAAGGTTGAGCATCCAAAGATTTTAAGGGGAATGGATGTTAGGAGCTGAGTGTATGGATAAAAGGACAAAAAGGTAGAGTGTGGGGTATTGAATTTGAGGATTCTGGAGGACATTCTGTTGATTAAGTAGGTTGCAGAAAGGACAACATATCCCCAGAATTGGGATGGTACATTAATGGCCAACATAAATGACCTAGTGACCTCCAACAAGTGTCGATTTTTCCTTTTAGCAATCTCATTCTATTGTGGGGTGTCCATATATGAACTTTGATGTATAAACTCATGTTTTTGGAGATAGGACCCAAGGATGAAGTGGTAATATTCTCGACCATTTTCAGTTCTAAGCACTTGAATGCTAGTCTCAAATTGTATTTGCATCATATTATAGAAATTTTTAAATATTCTTCCCACCTCTGATTTTTCTTTCATAAGGAATACCTATGTAACTCTTGTGTGGTCACCAATGAAGGTGACGAAACATCTAGAGCCTGTTATGTTGTTGATTCTAGAGAGTCCCCACACATCACTATGAATTAAGGAAAAATGTAGGGATGACTTATATGGTTGAGCAGGGTAAGAATTTCGACTATGTTTGGACATTTGATACACCTCACATTGGAAAGATTTTGGGTTTTTATTGAATAGTGAGGGAAACATTTTTTTCCTGGTACATAGAGTTAGGGTGGCCTAATCGATAGTGCCGCAACATTACAAAATTTTCTTTAAGTGAAGAAACTGCATGCAAAAGCATGAGTTCCTGATTTCCTTTTAAAGTCATCAACCCGAAGGAGGTAGAGTCCAGCACATTCCTTAGCGTTGCCAATCCTCATCCCCAAGTCCAAAGCCTGAAATTCATATAAGTAAGATAGAAATTTAGTAACACAATGGAGGTCCTTTGTCAGTTTGCTTATGGACAACCAATTACAGTCGAGTTTGGGAACACAAAGGACAAAATTCAGAGTAATATCCTTTAAGATAACAATTGAACCTTTACCAATAACTTTTGAGAGTGTGCCATCGGCAATTCGAACTGTGGAATTATTGTGACAGTGAAAGTATTTTTCAAAGACTGTAATATCCCCAGTCATGTGATCAGAAGCTCCGGAGTCTACGATCCATAAGGTTGTTCTTCCCCGACTAGCATTCAAAGCATTTAAAATATTACCTTTCTATGCTACAAATGTTGTACCAATATTAGTTCCAGCATTTTGCATAGTCTATTGAAGCGGTTTCTACAATAGCTCTATATATTCCTTGTTGAAAGGATTTGCTTCAAGTGCAACATTTACCTTGTTTGTCTCAAGCATATTGGTAGTGGTTGTGTTGTCACGATTCTCCCTACCACTAGATGATTTTGCATATGTTGGTTTCCTATGAATGAACCAGCATGTATCTTTTATGGGGCCTGCCTTCCTACATTGTTCACACCAAAGGTGAGTTTTCTTCTATTGGAAATGTGGCTGATTTGATTGATGTCCTTTTGCTGCCATGACTAAACTTTTAGAGTAAAGAGCTAAGTTTGGGCTTCCTAACATGATCTTTCTCCTAGTTTTGATGAACCTTCAAAATCTCATATTTTTACAGTTCATTTTCTTGATTTTTCATCCTCTTTAGATTTTTTTTATTGAACTTTGTTCTCAAGTTTGATTATGTTTTTATTATTTTTTAATTGTGTTCTTATTACAGGTTTTAATGGTTTTTGATAGAAAAATTTTCATGGAAGAAGACTGGACAATTTTTACAAGGAGAAAAAGCACAAACTCTCTCTGGTGGTTTAGCGCCTAAGCTCTTAAGAGCCAGCGTTAGAAAGCCTCCAATCTCTCTAGTGTCCTAGCGCCTAGGCACTGGGAAGGCAGCGCCTGAGCGCGTAACACTTTACACAAACACATTTTTGATTTAGTGACTCAACGCTTGAGCACCCAGAAGCTAGAGCCTAGGCGTTGGTCGCATAATAGCACATGTTATTTTTCATAAATAGAAGAGTTACACCATAATTCAAGAAAGAACGTAGAAAATCTCTAATCCTGAGAGATACTTTTGCGACGGCAAACTTTGAGAGACATATCAAAAGAGAGAATTACTATGAATCCTTAGAGGACTTGAAGGCTTGAAGATCATAATCACCATAAAAGGATTTTGATTTCTCTTTCCCTCTAGTTTTTTCCTTTCTTTGGGTTTTCTTTCCATGAATTTGTATTATGATTTGAGTTTGTTTATATTGAATATGAGTAGCTAAACCCATAGTTAGGGCTATGAGGGATCTTCTTTTCCTAATTAATTGGGTTTGATCTCGAATTTGATTAATGTAATTTCTTTTAGAGTTTATCATATTGTTTGTATTCTTACCAGAACTTAATCTCTTTTGACATATATTAATTCGTTGTTTGACCGGTAACCATCCGCACTCAATGAGTGGGCCTATATGATAAACCTAGGATTAGATTGGTAAATGATCAAACATCAATTTATTCTATCAATAGAATTAATGATTATGTTAGTTCATCTCTTGAATTTGAACGTAATACATTTCTAATTAATTCAACTAAATGACCAAATATGTGATTTAATTTAGGAATAAAATATTGTTTCATCCATAACCATTGGGTTTCAATAGCAATTAAGAAAATATTGACAAGAGAATTACCTTAAATCATAAATGAGTGAAAATTTGATTAATTAGATTCAAGTGAATCTTGCGTCCTAGTATCTCCCTATTTGATTATCTTTACATTGTTTAACTATCCAATATTCTTCTTTATTTATTTTCTGATTTTAATTTAAATTTCTCTTACACTTTTAATTGTCCAAATAACCAAGAGTTTTACGAATCTAGTAATTACTACTTATTCCTCGTGGAATTGACAACTGGGACTCAAGTTGTGTATTACTTTGTGATAGAATACACTTGCTCTTAGTGTATTTTATATGCATCAACTTTCTTCCCTTCTCACCTCAGAAAAATACTTCTCGAACCTTTGGAAGTGGCTTAGTTCCAAGAATCCTCCCACGTACTTCATTGAGGTTCTTATTAAGTCCAAGTAGGAACTTGTAGATCCTGTCTTTCTTCTTGAGATTTTTGAATTGCTTGTTGTCTTTAGGGCACTTCCATTCGATCTCTTCGTAAATGTCAAGTTGTTGCTAATGTCGAGTGAGGGAGTTAAAATATTCAGTAACTGTGGAATCACCTCGTCATAGGTCATGAAGCAAGCTCTTGATTTCAAAGATGGCAAAGGTATTATCCACGTTTGAATAAGTCTCCTTTGCTGCGTTCCATATCTCTTGAGCAGTCTTGTAGTACATGAAGTTCTTTCCAATCTCATTGGTCATTGTGTTCAACAGCCACGACATCACCAGATTGTTTTCGAGTCTCCATTTTTGGTTGTTGGGATCATCCTTCCCTGATTGTTTGGCATCATCGGTGATATACTCTTCTTTTCCCTTTCCTTGGAGAAAAGTTTAAACCGATCTGGCCTATTGGATGAAGTCCTGGCTGTTTAGTTTGTGGCCAGTGATAGGAAGAATAGGTCCTTTGATCGGGCTGGTTATGGCAGGGCTACCAGTCTTCTATCTGGATACTACCTTTGAGTTATCAATCTCCTGTTCGCTTGCTATGGATGGAACGACGATGAAGTTTGAAATCAAACGTGGTTCAGATCGGGATCTAATACCATGTAGAAAATATTGTATTGATGTTGAATGATTACAAGATGGTAGTATAAATATGGAATTAGGGAAACAACTGTACACTAATCAGATACATTTTTTAAGTTAGACAAGGTCGTGTCTAACTCCTCAATCGCTTTTGAGTTGACACAGGACCCTATTTAAGCCAAAATGATCTTCTTTTACTCTGAAAACACAGTGTCTTCACCTGCTTTCACTCAAAATGTGATAAACCTCTTTAAATCTGCAAAAATCGAAGATAATGGTAAGGATCCATCTAAAATTCATCAATAAATACAAGCAAATCACATCAATTCATTCGGCTTGAAACTATAAAATATGGACTTATCAACTGTCCTCTGCATGGGCTCTCCACATATGGTGGTATTGCATCTTCTTTGGGAGTAGCTCTAGGTCGTGCTTGACGCTAGCTTCTATTCTACTCCAACAAATGGCCTTTTTGCCATCCCCATTGGTGATTTGTGTTGCTGCTATCACCAGGGTTAGCCTTTTTATGATCTGTGAGAGCATCCAACCTTGGTCTCCAATGTTCGTATGTGGTGGTGCTCGACAACCTCATATGATCCCTTGGCCATATTAGGTGTTCGTTTGATTGCCCTCATCTTCTTCTTTGTCAGATCTGGCACCCCCTATGGCTATGGTAACTTCACTCCCAACGACCTTATTGGCCGACAATAATGACGATAATAGCTATAGTGACGAAGACAATAATGGTGATGACAACGAGGACGACAATGACGATGACGACAAGGTCATATACTTCAATAAGAAGAAGCTATAAGAAGAACTCGAGGTAATAAAGATCAGCCTTAATGGGATATTCTGCACCAATAAGAGTCAGATCCATGCTACCACAACACAGTACAATCTACATTTTGGAAAAATTTGTCCTAAAAATTTGTGCTACCCTAATAACTCTCTTAAGTGTAGTAAGTCGTTTAAGAAGTTAGGTGTTTGCACTTGGATCAAAGAAGAAACAATTGTGAGCGTAATAGCTATACTTCCAGGTTTGTTGAAAGTCTTGGGCACACACACATTTTGTCTTGTACTTGAGACTTTGGTTCTCTTTTCATTCCTAGCAATAAATTTCACTATTTTTGACAAAAAAAAGACTAGACCTTCAATTTAATCTTAGAAAATCTTTCTATGTCCAAAATGAGAGTTTACTTTAATAAAAACCATGAATTCATTCCAAATATTCTTTTATTGGTATTTAAAAAAGTTTTAAGAGAAAAGAGATTACTCTATTCTAAAATTAAGATATGTTTCAATTTTAATAGTTAAGTCAACCTTTATTAACACTTCAACTCATATATTTACTAGTCATAAGTTGGATATCTACCCTTAGTATTAGACAGTGGTAGTTCTTGTACATCTTAATAAAAGGTGTTGATGGTAAAGCCTTTTGGAGCATGCATATGGAAAAGTCTAGCCATAAATTTCTCTTCAAGAACTGTCATACTACATATATAAATTATAAATTGTTCTGGACTAGTATCTCGGATCCAAACCCAACATGAACAGCCCACCTAGGCTACCCCAATCACGGCCCCTTCGCTAGCGCGACCCTTATTAATAACGACATATGTGGTCCGTCATAAGGTACCTACCGTAGATGTCTTATGTTAAATTGGTTTTGAAGTTGAAAATTTATGTTAGGCGATTTTTTGAACTAGACCGTTAACACTAAAGACCCCAGTTAAGAATCACCTTTTATTTTGCCTAAGTCTTAAGTGGAATTTCGCGTGCTAAAAATTTCTAGGTGTTGGACCTCGGACCAAGGTTTTAAGTAAATAAAAATCTCTTAAGTCCCTAAATGGTTACCAAATGCACATTGATGATGGGTGTTGGACCCAGTACGGACCTTGAAAAGAGAAGAAATAAATACATGAAGCAAAGGCGTTTAATTAGAGCTTGGCAACCAGGGTCGGGCAATAAATGATAACTAGAGAGAAGGATCTCCTTAGGATAACAGAAAAACCCGAGATAGACGATCGCCCCAAGGTCTTTCCGCCAAAATGATGATCGTCATCATGTCAAAATCACCCAAATAATAAACACCATCTTGGGTAGATTTGCCGGTGGTGGAGAGTCAAGTAATGCAAGGGAAAGAGCCCTTCGTGTAGTTTTAAGTGTGGCTTCCCATATGATCTCCAAAGCGAGATGTGGAACTCAAAATGCTCCACCAATTTCCTTTTTTGATGAGGATTACGGGAATTTTATGCTAGAGCACGATGATCCTTTAGTGATATCTGGAGTAATCATTAATGCTGAAGTCCGCCACATATTTTTTGATCATGGAAGCTTGATAGACACCATGTTCTTGGACTTGTACAAGAAATTTGAATTTCTTAGCAAAGACCTGATCCTGCACACTGGCGAACTGATTGGCTTCAATGAAGATAAAATTATTCCATGGGATAAGTGGAAACCCATCTGACTCTTAGTAAGAAACCCCTTTTTAAAAACAATTAAGGCCAAATTCTTGGTAGTTGATTGCCCATTTGCCTACAACATCATATTGGGCTGCCATTCGCTGAATGCCTTTGGTACTGTAATCTCGACCACTCACTTGGCTATGAAGTTTCTGAATAAAGTAAATGAAATTGTCACAGTCAATGGAGATTAAGTCACAGCTCGAAGATGCTACAATAAGAGTCTTAAGATAGCAAAGGGCAGTACAAGAAATTCACATATTACTTGCAGGTATATCCGTTAGTAATAGGCCAAAATCTGCCAAAAAATTTTGATTTCTAGTGGATTTTATTTTTGCGGATTTTGGTCGCCGATAAAAGCCTTACAAGAAACTTTTCTAGGGAAAAAATCTGTTGGAAATTTCTAACAACTAAATATCAATAGTATATTTGTCGGCAATTTTCTAGTGGAATATCTACTAGAAATTTTTGGCGAATAATCGTTGTTAAAAAAAAGCATTGATTTTTGAAAAGTTTTTGACAAATAAATTCTCTAGAATGATGTACTTATTTTCATTAAAAAATTAATAAAAATAATATATATATCAATTAATATTATTTAATTTATATAGATTTAATAATTAAAAATAATAACGTAAAAAAACTAATAATATTATAAAATGTCGAATAAAAATACATTATTAAATATGAAAAAATTATTCAAATCCATGCACTCCCTTAGACCTATAAATAATGAATGAAGTCAGTACAAGGATTGAGTTCACTTCTAGCCTTATCCCTATTACACCTAGGAAAACCCCTTTTCTAGTCATGTCACTTGGGCCCTTGACATCTGAGAGGACCCAAGACCCCCGAGTTGATTGACGTGAACAAATAGTTTTTATTGTATCTCTAATACTAAGAATTGAAATGTTCATCTTTTGAGCTCAAATATTTTGTTATTATAACCTTACATTCATTGTGATTCTTATACGTGAAAATATATACATCATTAAATTTATAATATATAAATATTTATTTTAAATTTTCTTTAAAATAATAAACATGTCATTAAGTATAGAGTTTATAAATCTTGCACCTATAATAACACCACTATCTGAACTCATAAGAATAACAAAAGTGAATTTTGCTCAGGCGGGTGGGTAGAGATATTTTGACTAGAGCGGAGTCAGAAATTATATGTGTGTGTGTTAGGGGGTCAAATATTAATTTTATTTCTATTGAGGGAGTCACACATAAAACTTGATAATCACATTTAAATAATATATCTTCAAATACTATTTAGCTTGCAAGCAAACTCACATTATAAATATTCGACTAAGCCACTCAGATATGTATCCATTCTCACATACTACTTTCTCCTACTATGCTACCCTAACTTAGACATCCAAGTGCCTTACAAATACATCACCCTCTCACTTTGCAATTAGATACACACCTCAAATCCTAACTCTAAACATAAATATTAACAGAATTTTTTATAAATTTAGATATGAGCATGAAAAATACAAAAGAGTAAATTACACTCACCTCCCTCCAGGTTTGATGATATGACACTCAACCCTATTCTTTCCTAAAAACGACACTACCATCTAAATGATTAAGTTAACTAATACCTATTAGAATAGGTTACAAGAATATGCATCAGTTCTTATATTTTTTCATAAATAACAATAACTATGCATACTAAAAATTTTATAAATTTTAATTAATGATATTTATATATAATAATATTTAAAAAATAACCCTTACAATTTTTTCTATGTAGGTGTGTAAAGAATTTTATATATATATATATATAAACCAATAATGTTATCAAATTTTAATTAATAAAAAATATTATCAAATTTTACCTAATAATATTTATACATAATAATATATATTTTTTAAAATATTTTTTTATAAATAACTATAAATGCTAAAAACTTATAAATTTTAACTAATAATATTTATACAATTATGTAACTTAATCAATTGAGGAGAATGTCATTTTTAAGAAAGAATGAAACGGAGTGTCATCATCAAACCTGGAGAGGTGAATTTAATTTACTCAATATAATAATTGGGGTGCTTAGACAGGTTATGATAATTCAGTAGGTTAAATTTGAGACCAGATGCTCTACTTGACATTTAAAAAATTATTTAGGAAGCCTGCTGAGACAGTTACTTATATCTACAAATTGTTTTACTCATCTTACTATTTTTTTTTTCTGGTATTGATCATCTTACTAATCATAACTGGTATCTGGAAGCACCATTATTGTCAGCATTCCTGAACAAGTCTAGTTCTGGTACTAATATTTGTGTGTGCCCACCTTGTAAGGTCTAACCTCTAAAGCACTGCATGATGGAGATCATAAGCACCTCTCAATTAACAAACATGCACAAGACAAATGTACCGACTAAGAAGGTAGCAGAACCAAAAATCTGTTAAATGATACATTGTTGGCAGATGATATCATGGCCTTGATACACATGAATTGACTGAGCAGGAAACGTAGCAACATTACAAGTTAAAAAAGCTCTAAACACTGTTACATCAGGGATTCACTACAGTTACAATTGAGCCATACAGCAGCTAAGTAACAACAATTGCCTATTCTGATGACACTGGTAACAAGAAAATGACTAAGATAAAAAAGAAGGGAAGAATACCATCATCACTGTTGATTAGCTCTCTTACAGCCCCTGCTTCAAGAATTATTCACAAGCCAATTTGGTGTCAAAGCTACTTAAGCATATTGCAAAAGCCTGGAATGCAGATAGAGGATACCGATAATCCATGGTGAACATATCTTTCCCAACTTTGCCAAACTGCAGAATTATCTTATCATGCTCAGGTGGTGCTGGCTGAGATGGTGTGGGTGCACCAGCAGCTGGCTGAGTGGCAGCAATCAACTGAAAGTTCTTAACAGATGCAACTGTTACTCGTCCCCGGAAATTAAGGCACCAACATTGTAATTGTTCATGCCATCTTGGAGGCTTGTTTTTCAGAACCAAGGGTCTCGTCTTGTCATCCTCGTCTTCATTACAGGATACACCAATCTCAGAAAATCGTGAACTGCTGAACTCAATAGAGTGATCTAGGGACTTTGAAAAGGAGATGCTCCGAAATGAGTCCCCTAGGGTGCGAGGAAGAAGCTCTGGTTGGCCAGGAACAGTGCCACCCGCGTCAAGTGCTGAGGTTGGTATTGAATGCATAATGCAATGCATCCTCCTTGGCCCTCGTGTCCCAAGCACATTTAATTCATATGTTACCTGAGCTATGTTGTAACTCCCAGATGGGACCTTTGGCGAAACCTTTTTGGAATAAAATCTTCGGCTCGTCCTCCCAGTCCCAGGAGGGGGTATATGGGCAGTATTATATGGAGGCTGTGTATCATATATAATGAATTTTGTACCAAGAAAGTTTGATCTGGTGTAAGAGATCAAAAGAAAATCCCATAAGTGAGAATACAAGGATATAAAATAGAACATAAAATTCTTAGTAAAAGGCCTCAAATAAAAAACAAACCATGATAAGAAAACCTCGGATATGAGAAGAAAAGGATGTAAAATAGAAAATGAATTCTTAATAAACTGGCTCAAAACAAACTATAACAAATCTGCAAGGAATAAGTGGAAAACTAATGATGGAATAAGAACCTAAAATATTCCCCTTAATATAGAAATTAAAAAAAAGGGGAAGATGATCTTATGAGTTTACATCTAGAGCACTGTGATCAATTGAAGCCTACAGTTAGCAAGATCATGAATTTTGATGTTATACATGTGGGAGTTAGAATTCGTTGTTCAAGTCTAAATCTCAGATCATAGTAGTTTTAATAGTTTCTTCAAGTAGAAGATGAGAAAATAGTTGAAAACAGAATAACCTGAGTATGTTAAACACTTGCAAGCAGCAAACTCACCTCAGCTTTCCAATGTAAGTGCTACTTGATCTAGAGATGTTGTCAGCATCCATGGAAATAACATACTCTCTGTAAGTTGTTCTCCTTGTCCTCTTGGCAGAAAGGAGGAATTTTCCGTTTTCAACTAGCAAAGCTTCAAAAGTCATAGTAAATAAATAAAAAAAGAAAAAGAATATGCAATGAATTCAGAAACACTACAATATGGTAGGAAATATCACATTCTGATTTATTCCCCATTTACTATACCATACACAGACACATTCAAGACTTCCTCAGACAGTAATTAATGATAGATGAAAATTATTTGTTCATACTTTACAAAACTGCTTGTCCATATCTTAATTTAACAGAATAACTCAACTTTGCAAAATAACTCAAAAATTTCACGCGCAAATCGTACAAAGACCATTTTGTAACTTCAGCTGGTCAACAAAAAATTATCAACCTAGTAGTACATCAAGAAAATCATAAGCATCAAATAATGCAACTAATAAGCATTATCAACCTGCTAAAACTTATTAGCAAACCAGATAATAACATGCTTTGTTTTGAATTATTATCTAACATATACCTCCTCAAGCTGCAAAATATCACAAAGAACATAGCTAAGGGAAAAACTCATACAAAATCCCTGTTAAGGCAAGCCCCCAACTACATGCCTATCAAATAATGTGGTCCTGGCATCAATTATAAAGGGTAATGAGCATGGGGAATCAATCATGAACTATCTGATTTTCAAAGCTATCCTCAAATATTTGCAATTGCTTCAGCAACCAAACTATAGTATTATAAGCTTCACCCTTCATAGATTTCAAATGATATATCCATGCACAAATAAACACACAGGCAGCCAGAATCAACATATACTCAAAAATTCATGTTTTATAACACGTACAAATCAAGAATGAAGTCAAATTTGTAATATCAATCACATCAACTGTTTGAAACATTACATCAGAATAATTTACATAGTCATACCAGAAGCACCTGAACATTATAGTTGTTAACTAGCTACAGTATAATCCCAAGAGATAATTATATGTATAAAAAGAAGGCTTACCAGGGCTGAGACAAAGGAATAGGTGGTATGTTAAATTAGATTTATCTCTTTTAATAAAACATTGAATGGTTCCATCTCGTGGCCCTGGCTGTAGGGTCAAAGAAAAAAAAAATAGCACAGTGCTTCAAACAACCGTATCAACGATGGGAGACAGATTAGTTCACCAAAATGAGATAATGTGCTATTGAAAACAAATAATGAAGCTAACCTGCTTCAGGGACACAGGAAATGTAAGTTTGCCACAGAACTCCGGGCTCTTCACAATTTCCTTGCACATATTCCTCCAAGACCGGCATACTGCAGCACAAGCAACAACATGCTTTCGAGCAGGCCACGTGCTCTCACTCTCCTCTAGTCTTCTAATGACATCATATAGTAGTTCTGGGGGCAAGCTAGCCCAGCAACTATTTTGAATTACAAAAGGCTGGTCCTGCAAATCTTGTACTGAACCGTGAGACTTCCCCCTATGATGGCCAGTCAGCCTAACATCAAAATTCCTCCTAGATAAGCTCCCAAAACTATCCCTCACATCACGAACTATGCTTCGGAATGACATTCTGCAGTTGGATCCCAGAAATAGAACTATATATATTGCGATGGACTATATCTGACCACTGAGCATATGGCTGCCAATGCCATAAAAGGAAAGTTTCAGTTCAACAATACCGCTTATTATTATTGTTGTTATTCTTCATCTTTTCCACCAAAATACTCACTTAAAACCAAGAATCCAAATAAAATATCCTCAGATATCCAGATCAACATTCTCAATATCTCCAATCTCTATTTTAAGCATCCATATAAACATATCAATGAATCAAAAGACAAAGATATTTACAATTTGTAAAGTCAATGGAGTTCTACCTACCGCAAATAATGAAATTCCAGAAGGAACAAGAGCATCAAGGTTTAATATTTCGTGATTACCCACCATCTTGAAGGATAATCCAAAACAGCATTATCATGAGGGTGATGGTGGCACATACAGTAGTAACAATGCCACAAATTGGTCATTAAGTTGTTTATATCTTTTAATTTGACTTGAAATCAGAATTGCATTATATATGGGATGCATCATTATGTACAGAAAATCAAGTAGTTAATATAATCACCAATTCACCAGCTAATTTTGGAGATAAATAATAATAATAATAATAATAATAATAATAACAAATAAGGCTTTCCATTCTCTTTTCCTTTTCAAGTAGTTTCTACACCCGGAAGAAGCAGAAGAAAAAGGGTGTGGGAAAGGAATAAGGAAGGGATATTACCTCTTAAAACTTGGTTTTAAGAGTTAATCCAAGCTTGATCAAAAGCCACCCTTTATCAGCAAAGCATAAGAAAATGTCAAAAACATGAGTAATAAAAAAAAAAATCTTCAATACTCAAATCCCACAATATAGTTTAAGAGTTGCCAAGCATAAGCACTAGAAGTAAAATTGCACCCATTACTATGCCCCCCATTTTCCTTCCAAAGACTTGAAAGAGAGATTTGAACAAGCAGAAAACCCACGAATTCCACCCCCCTTCCCCCCAGCATTTTCAACAGAAACCAAGTATAAAAAACAAAAGTTGAGATTTGAAGAAAATCTGAATAGGTTGTTTAAATGGAAGAGAAAACAGAAAAAAAGAGAGAAAGACTTTGGATTTGGAAGATGAACATACCTAGAATGTAGAGATCTACAACTGAAGCATGAGCACTACTTGCAGGAGATGAAATCTACAGCAGAATCAGAAAAGTGATTCCTTTTATGCAGCAGAGAGATTCAATGAAGCATAAGGACTCAAGCTTTTCTTTATGTGTTTGATGTAAAAAAGAAGGTTTAGATTGGAATGCTAGCATATTCTTCCTAGTCTCTTAGCTCTCCCTCTCCCGCTCCCTCTCTCTCTCTCATCTGATATCCGGATTCCAAAGCTGCATTAAATCTAGTTCACCAAGCAAAGGTAAAAGCTATGGAGTTCAATTATTTATGTTTAAGAATAATTCATCTGTATGTTTTTTATGTGTGTGTACGCTTTGGGTTTTACTTGAATTAATCAAACATTTTAAATTTTTGTATTAATTATTATATTTCTGAGATTAAAACAATATAGAAAATATATTTAATATAACCACTTGGCCTCCATGACCAAATGGCATTTGACTTTTCTCGTGTTTTATACATCTGACTCCAATGAAAAATGCTATTTCTCAGCAAGTGGTGTTTGTATACTATATATCTCTCGCTTCAGCATTTTCAGCTGCTTGTTCAGTGTTCACACTCATTGCTCCATTCTCTCACAATTTCTTAATTTTATGCGTGTGGGGTTAAGATGGGGTGACTTCAATCTCTTAGCCATTATAACTTTGATTATTCAATTTACTTTTCTAATTACTGATTTTTCTTTTTCTGTAATTTGTATTCTACCACTGTCTTTGTTCCAAATTAACCAAACAGAAAAGCAGTGCCCAGTGAGAAAAATATTAATAGTCATTTATAGGGAATAAAATTACCTATATTGAGCACATAAAAAAATACCTATATTGAGTCTTTTTTTTTTTTTGGGTACAGATTGAGTTATTTTTATTTAACGAAAACTTTTACTTAATGAACTTGCTTGTGTACGTAATAATATTATGCTTATTCTATGATCGTTGACTCATTCTAATGATTAAATCCAATAGCAGTTAACAAGTAAGGATTATATAATCGAATATTAAAATAAAAATGACATTAGCTGAAATGAGAAGTTTGTATATTATTAATTTTTATATTATTAAGGGCGGACAAGATGAGGTGTTTTCCAATTTAAACCGGTTTGATATACCTTAACAGAAATTTGTTTAATAGTTAGATTTGATATGAACAATAATTATTTAATTTATTTTAGTTACTTGAAATTTACTCAATCTATCCAAAAGGGGACAGATGAGGATCACTTGTGAAAATGGTAAAATTGTTATTATATTACGGTTAAATTAATTTATGTTATAATATTATTAGTTGGCTAACAAAATGTTTTGTATTTAATAAGGATTTTTTAGATTTTTTTTTTGGTAAAACACTAAATAAATTGTTTATTCATTTTAATAAGTATTTATTTTTGTCATTAAATATTCTTTTTTTAATAAATAATATTCTAGATGATCTTTTTTGTAATATACTTAATAAAAAATTAAATTAACGGTTAGAAGAATATTTTGAAAAAAATTAATATCAAGAATTATTTAAAAATATTTATAAAATTAAATATTAATTTTTAAAAAAAAAAAATAATTAAAAATAAATATAAATTATAGACTAAAATTTTAATTTAATCTTATATTATAAAAAATGATCATCGTTTCAACACTGCAATTAATCAGGCTGTTTCACTTTTAATCCACGGCAAATCTTTTGTAAAATAATAATAATATTTTTATCACAAATAATATATATATATATATATATATATTTTTTATACTCTTTTAATATTATTTATTATATTTATTATATATTTTTTTTCCATTTAATTATATTTATTCAAAATAAGTATGTAAAAAAAATATAAAAAAATAAATAATATATAAACATCATTTTCCTTTGGAGAAAATGGTAAGTACTCAGCACCAGTTGTTTAGATAAAATTAGCAGTGCAGTTACTTGTTCACAGAGCAAGTGTAGTTGAGAATGTACCATAAAAACATGCAAGTGTAATGTAATTGAGAAAGTGGGTACAAGTACAACCGTGGGAATTACGCATGCATTGTACAGTTGCAGCGGCAATAAATATAGTTAGTAGTGATGATGATGGAAGAGTTATTATCCTCGTCTGCAAATGGCACTATTAATCAATTATTATTGCAGTTGCAGGCTACCTTACCTGTTTCTTTATAGTTTAGGTCTCAGTCTGACTTTGAGGACGCTGCACAGTCACACTGACCGTCTCTCGTATGACTCATTCACTCATTCACGTTTCTTGAAACTTCCTAGAAATTAAGGTGTTGACGTTGAGGGAGGAAAAATGCTTGTCTCACGTTACCCTTCCCTTGCATCCTTGCATACTAATGAAGCGATAAAATCACACAAGAAATATGTATAAATTTTAGTGAGATCAAATTTAATTATATTTTAAAAATTATATAAACATAAAATAATGTGATATTTTAGTAAAATAAATTTTAATCATATTTAAAAATTGTATAAATATAAATTAATGAATATAAATAGCAATACTCCCGAGAGACATTGTGTGTAGAACAGGATACCGTGTTCCTTGGCCTACCCTATATGTTGGAAGATGGAGACTCGTCCCTTTCACACCAGTAACCATGCTTTTAGTGCTTTCCCAATCATGCCATCGCGATTCGGCCACGCACACCATCCCCCATCAAACGGTCCTCACTTGTTTAATCACTCTTGTCAGCATGGCAGTGCAGTCCAGTGGCCCTCTCTCTCTCGTATATGGTATATATACCATGGTACCATGGCATGAAGCATGCCCTCATTATGAAACTAAAGTCTAAAGTATAAAGTCTAAAGTTTAAAGTCTAAACCGAACTACTCTTATTATGTTTGTTGGTACTATTCGTATGTTGTTTTTACTTCCTTGATCTTTCTATGTTCAAGAGCATGAAATGACGATATGCGCTTCAGTTTTGAAGTATTTTTTTTTTGGCCTTAATAGATGTTTGAAACTAAATGGACGCTAATGTTGGAATCATTATTTTAAGAAAAACTTTCCCTAACTATAACTATTAAAGTATGTGAGCAATTGAAAAAAAAAAAAATCTCATGCCTTTGTATGCCAGCCAGAACAGCCTTTCTACTTTGCATTAATACGGTATAATGGGCTCCATCAGCCCAAAGCAAGTGAATTCGTGGTATAACGGATCTAAATCTATCACCCTTTCCACACCAAGTTCCACACCTTTGATCTTGGAGGTCAACTTGTTCATAGTCAATATATAATTTGAGTACTAGTTTTAAGTGCATTACCTTCTATGTTCTCGGGTGCCACATATAGAGGCCAATATTTATGCTCTAAGACTACGCTTTAGTGCTTTTGTGAATGAATACCATCAAGGGGGCATGCTGCTACACTAATCACATATGATGATCTCAGTAACTGATCACCTTCTCTAAGATATCCCTTCAAGACGACACTTCTTGATTTTTTTTGTCATTTGAGAAGGAAACTACCAAAGCTTCCTCAACACAAATCTATTTTGAAGTCAAATAAGCTATTATGAGTGTGCACTACTGCACTCCCAACATTGTGGTCAGAAGCAAAATATCTTCCTCCATCATTGTTTCTTGATTTCCTACAGTCGCAAAATGTGGGGACGCCCTTCAATTATGCAGCTCTTATAGAGGGATTGCTTTGTAGTTGTCACCCAACTACCTTACTACTTACTAGTGAAAGCTATACCTATCTATCCGTAAAATTCAAGAGATGTTAAAATGTATTAAAAATATAAAATTATAATTGTGCATGTTCTGCTCAAAACCTATATATATATGTAAAAGTTAAATTTTCGTCTATTAATTTAAAATTTTGATACAATTAGTCTTTGACATGATATTATATATATTTTTTATAATGAAGTGTTCAAAGAGTTTTATTTTTACAGTTTTCATTTTTCATAATTAAATTCAAATTTAACAGTACAATTTTTTTTTATCTCCTATGAATTGTTTTTACATTTTTTAAGTGTAAGATTAATTTTCGATTGGATGTTTGTATGACCATAGTTATAGGTGCTTTCATTGTTAAAAATATAAAAATTATTTTTGAGTATTTATTTTATAGTTCAATGTTTTGAAAAAGTTAATTAGTCTTGACATGCATATTCGAGATGAGGATTTAACCTAAAACATTTGCCTTATTAGGGACAAAATAAATATAGTATTTTGCAAAGGGACAGATCTTATTAGGAATAAGGATGTGAGAATTGAAACCCCACCACATAATCACAATTTCTAAAAACTAGAAGAGATACCATTTAAGTTACCCTCCACCACTGATAAAGATAATTTCATTTTCTTGTTTTGGTCAGGAATTGCAAGGGAGGGAGACTGACTTCTATTTTATGCTTCTGAACAAAGTTTTCGAAATCTTTCTAAGTGGAGTGAGAGCTCCTTGGAAAGACTAATGTTAAGAGAAGACAGGAAAAAAGATTTTTCTCTTGTGAGATGAAACAAATGAAGTTTTCATTGACTAGAGGTCTAGAACAATTAGAGTCTATGCGCGACAATGAAGCAAGGAGCACTTACGGATATATCGTGCATAGAAATTGTATTTATTAGCTCAACAAAAGTAATTTTAAAAAATAGTGTCTGAGCCCGGGTTCGAACCGGGGACCTCTAGTGTGTGAGACTAGCGTGATAACCAACTACACCACCCAGACCTTGATGATAGCGTGATCACATATATTTAAAATTAAGATTAAGTACGAAAATAGATTCTACAACACCGAAAGCATTTATTTATAGGCTTATAGCAGAAAGATTAAAAGCGTTCGGTTTAATTTACCACTTGCCTTCACACCGTTGCATAAGCCCTGCTGCATGTGACATTTGTTTTCCATCAAACATCTAAATAATTAATTGCTGGTTGTATATTAAAAATATTGCTGATATTATTTAAATATACTCCAATTTGAAAGTGAATTTCTGGCAGGCAATACCCATTAAATAATGAAACTACTTATACACAAATTGATTTTTCAACCTAAACTGATTATATGAATTGTTAAACCCTCAATTGTTCAATTGTTGAACTTTGCCTAAAAAATGGTTCACCCTTGAAGATGTTTAGGGAGCAACACTTACTACGATCTTCTTGTCATGTTAACTTTGGTTGCATGCCAAAGATGGGTTGGTAATCTGTATTGATTCACATTGTACAAAGCCTTTTGAGGACATTATCTCACTCTGCCTTCCTTGTTTCGTTCCTATTACCCCACAACACCGCGTACAATCCGCACACAAAGAGAATCATACGAAGTTGATTACGAAAGATGGAATGAACAACAATACATGAGTGGTAGTTGGGTTTGAAAATAACTACCCACATCCTCCATCATCCATTACCAACATGCCATATCACATTTGTAAAATTTTCACGAAAATCTTTTCGTTCAAAGAAGCATTTTCCACAAGGAATTGACACTTGAAACTAGGAACTTGAAGGTTCATAATTTTCAAAGCTGATTTAGTTGTTCAATTCACCTTCCAATGTGAAGAGTCTTATCCATGATTTTAAATTGCTGTTGTAATCGCAGCTGTGAAAACAATTAAAATCACAATATTATGAATAATTGTAAAAACAATGTAATTGATGCGACTGCAATTGCAGTTGCAATGAAGTAATAGAGATTATTAAAAAAATAATATTACAGCTACAATTACGTTTGGTGACCATAATTTAAAACCATGACACAAACAGTGGTCCCTTCATGCGCACACACCATGCTATTAGGGTATAAAACACCAGTGAGGCCAAGATACCCTGCAAAACAAAAATAGAGCCTCTAATGATATCTTTTAACTTCATTTGAACACGGCATAGTTTTGCATGTGTTATTCATAGCAATGGTGTAGTCTGTAGAAGCACCGAAAACAAGCATTTACAGTGTAAGCTGCTGGTAGAAGCCTCAAAGTTCCAGCCAAATTTCCATTGGCTCCAATGTCTCTCCGAACAAAGAGCAAATATAATGGATTGGATTGAGCTCGTTGTAGACATTAAAGCCGCACTTGAATAGTGCCATGGAAACTTTTCACTCATCTTTGTCTGTGCTCTCCAAATTCATAATGTTGCAAAAATTAATTTAAAGTAAGAGAAAGAGATACTTAGGCTCAAAGTTTGCTACATTTACATGAAATCGTTATAATAAACTTGTATCCTGAGTGGATTTCAAATAATTGTAAACTTGGAACAGATTCATTCAAGCGTGCAGAGAAATTAGTATACAGAACCTTTGGTTATGGTTTGTAGTAGGAAAAATATTAATTACACATTACCTTCACACTCACATCTCTCACATCTGTACAAGTGGCAGAATCAAAGTGTAAGTTTACAAAAAATTAGATAAGTTCAATTATATTTAGATGGTGAAAATTATATAAATACAAAATAATGTGTGTAAGTGTGTGTATGTAGTATTGTTGTTGTAGTAGTACTATGTCTATAAGATTGTAGCACATTTTTGTGAAATTAATTAAAAATTTTTTTGTTAAAGGCTATTATGAATAACCTGAGTTATCAACCAGAATGAGTAACTCATACAAGTGCCCAGAGCTAGCATGCAGCCCCACAAGCGAGAATCAGTGGCTGCACCCTGTGATGATAACGCATGGTGCAACAAGTCAATGTGTGTTGACCAGATGCATAACCTTTTGCCTTTGTAGAAAGTGAGGATCATGGCACCACCAATTCCTGTTAAAGTGCCCACTACCCTGGCCTTCCCAGCAGGTGTTCCAAGATTTGGCTTCTCCTGTCTGAGAAAAGCAGGGAAGGAGACCAAGTCCCCACCTTTGGATCAAATGGTATTCAATATTCAATGATAGGATACAAGGTTATGGGGCCTACCCAAGAGAAACAGCCATGATGAAGGTAACAGCAGCGATGAGGTTCAACATGGTGTAGCATATGTTGCAGATACCAAGGCCAAGAATTAACATAGAGGTTTTGTTATACGGATCCCCTGAAAATTTTGAAATTGTGAGTCTCACACCTCTTACATAAATTGATTGTCTTAAAAGTTAAAATCAATTAGGGCATTAGAAATTTTACCCAAATAACCCACAAAGTAAAGCTTGGAATACAACTTTCCCAGTAAGGCTTTGCAGCCTTTTCCTGGTGAAACATGCCAATAAAAACTGCAGATAAAATTAGTTCTCATAATTGAAGGAAAGGAGTAGAAAATTCTCAATTTCTCATTCAAACTAACAATTTTTTTTTTAATCGATGTGTAATGTGTGCATTAGTTTTCTTTTTTGGTACATAAAAATTTGAAGATAGGGTGGTTGCTACATCCCTGAATCAAGGGATGTTTTCTGGTTTAAGGAGCATTTACAAATGATCACGATTCGACCACCGGCTAATTTAGTTGACGCAGTTTGCCCTTATTGATTGTACCAATCGTTGTTGGCATGTGTGCATTAATTTTACTAAATGTAATTATGTCATGTACATAGGAAAGGCAATTGTGCCTTTCTCTCCTAACCGTGTGTAGTGCGAAGCTTATTCAGAAGAGAAACACCTTTCAAAGATGAGAGAAACTGGAACAATGAAGGCAGTAGCAAAGATGGACCGCTAGGCAATAAGAACACTTAAGCTCATTGCACCATTTGCTACCAACTTGAAAAAGATATTCACCCCTGGCCCTGCATATACAAACTGGCCCACTACCATTAACAGTATAGGCTTCACACCATCTTTGGCTTCAACATTGCATAAATTATCCATATTTGAGCCCCTCTGATTAAGATACAATCCTAGCTCTTCGAAGTACAAATCTTTTTAAGAGATTAGATGGAGTAGCATGAAGAAGAACAAGAAGAAGCAACATCTTCAGATCCCAATGTAGTTTTGACTATATTTATTAAACTTTGAGGCTAGTGTTATAGGAATGAAACGGGTAGTAGACTCATGAACTCTTTTTGTGCGGCCTATACATATAACAATTCTAGAAAGATATATACATATTGTTGAAGAAAGAGATGTTTTGGGTCCCTTTGCTACATCAGGCAGACATGAAGTTTAGCATTGATAAGGAGAAGGAGACAAATTGGCTTCAAGTTTGTGCGTTAGTTAACGTTTTGTCTGTGTTCCTTCCTTTATATATATATTTCTTATTAATTATCTTTACCGCTGCCTATACAAGGCTACAACACATTAGGTGAACACCACCCATTGCAACATATAAAAGGAGAAAGCTTAAGAAACAAGGTTGCCTGTTCGTAAATTCCAGAAGGTCCTGCTTAGAGAAGTAGTTGACTTTGCTAGCATATTAGCCCAAAATTTCTCTCTGTGAAAGAATGATGGTGCTCAATTTGTGGGATATATTGCATCAAACTTATGCACTGGTGGATCAATAAGAGTGGTCCAATGAAATGTGTGAAATAGATTAAGTCCCGTTAATTTAAAGATGGAAAAAAAAAAAATAAGCCATCACTTGTTTGGTTTGCTGGTCACCCACTAGATAACTATTAAGTTAATGTTCCTCCTCTTGATCAGTCAAATACAAATAAATAAAAATACTAAGTGGCAGAGTTAAGATCCTAGTATCAATAAGTTATTATCTAATGGGAAACACAATAAAATCTCTTGTTAACACTTAACATATTAAAATCACCCATAAATCAAGCCTAAGACCAACTATTTTGAGAAAATATAGTTTTACAAGCATCACTCAAACCCCCAAAGTAGAGACCCAATCTGCCTAAAACAGAGAACCTACTTCCTCTTACACAAAACAAGCAAGTTAGAGAATCAATCCCGTGCTTCAACCCTCAAAATACCAACAACCATCCCAAAATTTCGAAGCCACAACATCAATACAAAACTTCACCCCAATACTTGAAACATGGTCTAGAAGTTGAGACAAATAGAACAGTACCTCAATACCCCATACAGAATATCCCCATGGCGCCAACCCTTGTAAGTCATAACCTAGAAGTCGAACCCAACCAGACAAAAACACTCAAAATAAAACATCTAAAAACCAACCCCTTTAACCCCATTCTTTTATCCCAAAAAAAGAGACTAAGAAGCACAACAATGAACCCATACAAATACCCAAAAAAAAAAACACCCTATCCCAAATTACTCTCCAAACCCAACCTTAATCGTTTTCAAAGCTTAAGCCCAAAAAATAAAATAAAAGAACACACATTAAACACAAACAAAACTCAATTTGTGGAATCAAAATCCCTAACTAGTACAAACTCAACAACAAGATAGCAAGGAATACACTTGATTGGTTTTAATTGGTGCATGCGGTGATGGAGTGTTGGGTTCTGTTATCACCCAAAAAATAAGTTCAAAAAAGTAAATTGATAACGGCTGGATAAGGGTGATTAGCCGTAGCTAAAGGTTATTAGCCGAAAGAGGATGTAGCTGATGGATAGAAGAACACCTGGCTAAGGGTGAGATGGGCCTTGTTACTGGTGGGCCAAGATTAAAACAATAAAAAGCAGAAGCATATTGGATTGTGAGTTGATGGAAGACTAAAAAACTAAAGCTGTTATCAACGGATGCCACAAAACATGCCGAGCAAATAGGAGTTGAGCTGTTGAAGAGTAGCCGTTGTGGCCAGAACGGTTAAGAATCATGGGTAGGCTAGCCGTAGTTTAGTTGCTTGTTTTTAGGAACTGGCTGTGGTGGAAGTTAGAGTATAAATACCATTTGTATCAATTTATTTTAAAGAGATTACACACAACAGAACACAATCAATACAATTTTTAAACTTTACTTATTTCTGCTTAATATTTTCAGCCCTATTTCTATATTGCTTTTACTTTGTGCAATTTATTTTCCGCAAGTTTATTTCTTAGCCGTTTACAGCTTTAACCTCAAATTCTTAAGCTTCTTAAGTTCACCTTAATACCAAACGCTCTCTTTAGTGAGTTTGGAAATCCTTGCTAGAGGTTTGGATTTTGCCTTTAGTTCAAATCGTCTGTTTCTTATCAAAATCCATATGTGTTCGTCGGCTGAACTCTTATTCGGCTGATAAATTTATTTCACACGTAAACAAATTTGGCACGCCCGGTGGGATACTCTAAGGTGAGCAAATTGAGAAGTTTCCATCTCTCGATTCAGATCACTATTGGCGTATGCACCTAAGGTCTGGCAAAAATCTTAGCAGTATGGATACAAGCCAACCTAGCAAGAAGAACGGGGCAGAAAGACTTCAGAGGGAAGCGTTCAGCCTACTCTAGGAATGCCCGCTTCACCCCCCAAATGGGTACTCCCACACCTTCCACCACAATTGCTACTGCAACAGTAGAGCTCTCTGATCAACCTCGGCCGATAGTGATGTCCACTTCATTTATTAGGGACCAAATTGATCAAGGGATGAATGACTTAATGTATTATATGTCAAGACAACTCTTGAAAATCGTGAAACCCATGGTGCATAATGAGATGCATTTTGTTAGAGAAGCTGAGCGAAAATAGTCAAATGCAGGTGAGGCATCGGCCCACTCGGCTATCACGGGATCTTCTGTCAAGGACAGTCGAGCAGATCTGCAATCCACGGTCCGGTGAAATGGGGCATGCAAGTAGTCCCCATATTCCAGCCTCCTCACCCTGATAGTGGAATCCAGTCCAGCTTACAATATGGGCAAGTACAAATACCAAGGAGACCCCCCAGCTAACAGGAACAATTGGCTTGCCGTATCTGGTGCCTAGCACTTCTGTGATAAGTGCTAGTACACAGTGGTGGCAATGTTAGGCCCCATTTTCTCGGCCCTCGGGCCTCCTGTATATATTTATGATTATGCAGGGGAGTTACCCTGGTCCAACATCCCTTCTACTCCAATAGGTACCCTTGAGGGGTTTCCTTATGGGCAGTCTGTTCCTATTAGAATTGATCAGCCATGGGTTAATGTACCTCATGTGGCCCCAATTCAGCCGATTGCTCAGCCATGGGCGAATAATCCTCCTTATTCAGGCTATAACCAAGGGGCAATTCCCATTCAGGATCAGCAATATCAGGTGCCCCATCAGCTAGGGGGTGCTCCTATTAGGCTAGTGAGGCCGATTCACCCACCAGTGCCAAATTATCCGGGTGACAGAGCCCCTCAGCTGATAGACCCAGAAATGATAGCCGAGACCATGAGGAGACATTTTGGAATACAGTTAAGATTGCTGGACAGGCCTGTGTATAAGAAGCCCTATCCTGAGTAGGTGGATAGGATGATGCCTTTGCCTAGAGGGTTTAAGACTCCTGACTTTACCACTTTCTCAGGGGAAGATGGTAAATCCACTATGGAACACATTGGCACGTTCACTGCCCAATGTGGGGAAGCAAATCAAAATGAGTTTTATAAGCTCCAATTGTTCCTCTTATCTTTGACTGGGGCGGCTTTTACTTGGTATTCTTCCTTGGCTCCTAACTCCATATAAAATTGATCGACATGGAGCGTTGCTTTCATGATAGATTTTATATGCCTCAATGATGATTTTGGATAAGGGCGACATGATGAATCTAAGGCAAATGGTGGATGAACCAGTAGCTGATTTCTTGGAAAGGTTCAGGAAATTAAGAAGCAAGTGTCTCGTGCAACTGCCTGAGGTTGAATATTCTTCTATAGCTGTTAGTAACATGCACCCTCAGCTTAGGGAGAAGTTGATAGGGCAAGATTGCGCTGACCTGAGTCAGTTAGCCTCCAGAGCCTCCATGATTGAACAATACATCCTAGAAAAAGAAAGAAAGAGGTCTAGCAAGAACAGAGGACCTCATCTAATTAGTGTAATTAATGTTGAAGATCCAGATTATCTGTCAGATGAGTCAGCCGAGTAATCGGCAGATGTCATGGCTGCAGAGATAGTGAAAGGAAAACCATATTCATGCCCAGCTTTTAGACCCCCCAAAGGAAAGGAGGTTCAAACTTCAGAAAGTAGGATTGATTATTCATTTGACATTTCCAAGGCAGACCAAATTTTTGATTATCTTCTTAAGGATAAACAAATTAGACTAAACGAAGGGCACCGAATTCCCCCAGCAGAGGAGTTGAAAGGGAAAAAATATTGTAAGTGGCATAATTCTTACACTCATGCTACCACCAATTGTATAGTGTTCAGAAAAGCTATACAAAAAGCCATGAAAGAAGGAAGGTTTAAACTAGCTGAAAAGGAGATGATTTTATTGATCCTTTTCCCTCAGCGGGGTTAATATGGTTTCTTTCTCTCGAGAAGACAAGTCTGCTCACCATCTAAAAGATGGAAACAGCCGATACGTTAGCAGTGGAGGCAAAAGGGAGTGTTTGATGAACCATACGGGGCTGGTAGAGCTTTAGCTGTGTCTGGTCAGTCTAAAACAATATATCAGAGACCGTCTGTGTTCGATAGACTAAAGCGACCCCAGGTAAATAATGAATATGGCAAGAAAGATACACCGGCCGAATACAACAGGCCTACAATGTTTGGTAGGTTGGAGAGTAATCAGCCGAAGAGACAGGCTAAAGTTAGACAGCATTCGACAGACTGTGATGTATACAGAGGTCTGAATAGGAAGACCATTCTAGTCCCTAGGGATAGAATAGACGAGATTAAGCCCAGGGTCTTTGGCAGATTGGATTTTTCAAGCGTAAGAAAGAATTTCGAAGAAACAAGAAAGCCTGCAATCAAAATTGAAGAAGCAACCAAGAAGGTTCCAGGAAGAAATATAGCTAGTAAGTATAATGATGCTTTAGCTAATGCAAGGTTACCCATGATGGACGAGTCTCCTATACCAAACAAAGGTAAAAGAGTAGCTCGTTTCGACTTGGAAAAGGGCATGACTACATTAAAGATTACTGTAAAAAATGAAGATGTCATTAGGCCCCAACGTATGGTTAAACCACTGGCCGAGGTGGAACAAGGACATTGGTTCATTAACAAATATGCAAAAGGAAGAGACCCTGTGGTAAAGGAATCAGGAATGATGACTAGAACTCAGAAAAGAAGGGCCTAGAGGAATAAATCAGTATAACGAATGAAACAAACCTTGGCCATGTTAGCCGAGGCAAAGAAAACTGACCGTGCTGAGATTAAAACTTTTGAGGTGGCTAAAATTCTAGAAGCTGCTTTTGGACAACCGAAGGAAGAAACAGTTGCTGAGGTGATAAAACGAGGGCCAGTGCAGTCAGGAAACCAAGATTATGTTGGAGAGGAAAAGCGAGATTTCCAGGAGATGATTAATGAGCTGGAGATAGCTGACTTTGAAGAGGTACCAGTCATAACAACAGAAGAACAGGTACCTCTAACAGTCGAGGAAATGGAAGAAGAACTTGGGTCAAACCTTCTATTTGAAGATTCTGTGTTGAATTCTATACTAGGAGAAGACAAAGATTACCCCTCAGCTGAAACTAATGTGGTGGGGTTGATTCCTGGTGAGTTCTTGGCTTGGCAGGAGCAACCCGAGAAATTGGAAGGTGATGTGGTTGCTGAGGAAGTTGAGTGGGCTGTGTTAGCTCCTATTTCAGAAGAACCCAAAATGGAATTCCCTAAACCAGTAAGGGAAATGACCAAGCATCTGAGGCCCTTATACATCAAGGCTCGGGTTAACGGTAAGACTATTAGTCGAGTCTTGGTGGATGGAGGAGCAATGTTAAATATAATGCTTTCAGCTACAATGAAGAAGCTGGGTAGATGTAAGCAGGATTTGATTCCCACGAATATGAAAATGACCAATTTTACAAGGGATGCCACGGCTGCTTTAGGAATTTTGGTGGCCGACATCATTGTGGGAAGCAAAACTTTGAGCTATGCCTTCTTTGTGGTAGACTCTAAGTCCACTTATTCCATATTACTAGGAAGGGATTGGATTTATTCCACTCAGTGCGTGCTTTCTACCTTGCACCAGATGTTAATGTTTTGGGATGGGGATAAGGTAGAGTCAGTGCCAGTCGACAAGAATCCATTTACAGCTGACGTGAAGATGGCTGAGGCTATATTTTATTCGCCCCTGCTGGAGCCAATTACTATCCCTGAAGGATATGAAGAAGGATCTTGGGCATCTTGTAACCTAACTACCGATGGCTTTGTTGTTAATGTCCAGGCCGATTTACGGCCTTTATGGTTATGTTTAGATGGATAACAAGGCCCAAGTAATTGAAGACTTGAGACACAGGCTGATATCTTTGGAAATTGAACATAGGATTGGTATGACTGTGTCTATGGAGTCGGAGGTGATAGTGGAAGAAGAATGTTCAGCCGATACGCCTAGGGGGCATAAATCTGAAGAGAGGTGGGAGTCCCCAATCAGCAGGAAGATTCCTACATTTTCAGCTGAAGATCCTTTGTTGGATGTCAACCTAGGGACTGAACAGGAACCAAGAATGACAAGAATAAGCAGCTTGTTGAGCAAGAAAGAACGAAATCAAATGTTTAATTTAATAAAGACGTATAAGGATTACTTTGCATAGGACTACCATGAGATGCCAGGCCTTTCTCGTGAATTGGTGGAGCATCAGTTGCTGATCAAAGAAGGATTTAAGCCCCACAAGCAGGCTGTCAGAAGATTCAATCCAGAGCTAATACCTAAAATTAAGGAAGAGATGAAACGACTACTTAAAGCGAGGTTTCATTCGTACGGCCGATATGTAGAATGGCTGTCGAATATAGTCCCTGTAATCAAGAAAAGTAGGAAGGTTAGGATTTGTACTGACTATAGAAATTTAAACCTTGCCACTCCAAAAGATGAGTATGTAATGCCCATAGCTGACATGCTTGTCGATTCTATAGCCAAAAACGGCATTTTAACATTAATGGATAGGTATGCTGGGTATAATCAAATTTTCATAGCCAAAGAAGATGTTCATAAGACAGCTTTCAGGTGTCCTAGCGCTATTGGGATATTCGAATGGCTAGTCATGCCGTTTGGATTGAAAAATGCTGGCACCACGTACCAAAGAGTTATGAATGCTATCTTCCACGAGTTAATAGGAAAAAATATGGAAGTATATATTGATGATGTCATAGTCAAATCCCATGATTTTAACCAACATTTAGCTGATTTAGAACAAGCTCTTAAGAGAATGAGACGTCATAATCTAAAAATGAATCTTGCTAAGTGTTCTTTTGGTGTATCAGCTGGGAACTTTTTGGGGTTTTTGGTTCACAAACATGGGATTGAAGTTGATAAAAATAAAGCTAAAGCTGTATTAGATGCGAGATCCCCTCAGAATAAAAAAGAATTGTAGAGTTTGATCGGTAAGATTAACTTTCTGAGAAGGTTCATTTCAAATTCAGTCGGTAAGCTGAAAGCTTTCTCCCCGTTACTGAAATTAAAAGATGCTGATGAATTAGTATGGGGAGCCGAACAACAGCTTGCGTTTGATCAAATAAAGCAATGTTTGGCTAACCCCCCAGTGTTAGTTCCCCCAGTATTAGGGAGGCCGTTGAAATTATATATATCAAGGCTGCCCTGAATCAATTACATAACCTGTTGGCACAGGATGATGAAGATAGGAACGAAAGATCTATCTATTATCTTATCTGATTGCTTAATGACCCCGAAACTAGATATACTCCCATAGAAAAGCTATGCTTGTCTCTTTTTCATGCTTGTACGAAGCTAGAATATTACCTCTTACCAAGGGAGGTTCAAGTAGTATGCAAAATCGACATTGTAAAATACTTGCTACATCGGCCTGTTTTACAAGGACGATTAATGAAGTAGGCTATTAAGTTAAGAGCATATACGTTAAAGCATGTGCCTTTGAAAGCGATGAAAGGTCAAGCTTTAGTAGATTTTTTGGCTCAGCATCCTTGTGTAGATGTTACAGATCCTTTAGTTGAGATGAGCTATTGTGTTAACTTGAGACCTTGGGTATTAACTTTTGATGGATCCAAAACTAACAAGGGTGCTGGGGCTGGAATCACAATTACAAGTCCTGCTGAAGAAAGCTGGAAGTTCATGCATCAGTTGAAGATAGAATGTTCGAACAACCAAGCTGAATACGAGGAGTTAATATTAGGGTTAAAAATTCTATTATCTATGAAAGCCAAATACATCCAGGTTATCAGAGATTCTCAGTTAGTTATAAAACAGCTAGTTGGGGATTATAAATGCACTAACCCAAATTTGGTAGAATATTATGAAACGGCTAGCAGTTTGTTAAAACAGTTTACCGATGTAATAATAATGCATGTACCCAGAAGACATAACAAAGAAGCAAATGATTTGGCATAGCATGCTTCTGGCTATAAGGAAAACTTTAAATATGTTCAGCTTGTAGATAATCGGCTCAAGGAGTTCTTTGTCGGAGCAGTGGATGCAGCTGATGATTGGAGAGCTGAGCTAACAAGGTATTTAAAAAACCCTTCTTCTGCTTCCACTTTCCAAATAAGGCAAAAGGCCTTAAAATATACCTTGGTGGATGAAGAACTATATAAAAGAGGATTGGAGGGAATTTTGTTAAAATGTCCTAGTAAAGCTGAAACCTTGAAACTTATAGGGGAAGCACATGAAGGGATATGTGGTTCACATAGGTCAGGATCTGTGATGCATTGGCTAATACATAGGTACGGATATTATTGGCCAACCATCAATGCAGATTGCCATGCTTATGCCAAAGGGTATGAAGAGTGTCAAAAGCACGGGCCAATTCAGAGGATCCCAGCCGAGGATATGCATTCCGTTGTTAAGCCTTGGCCATTTCGAGGATGGGCAATGGATCTAATTGGAAAAATATATCCTTCATCTTCCAAAAGACATTCGTTCATTATTGTTGCCACTGATTATTTTACCAAGTGGGTGGAAGCCCAACCGATGGTTAATGTTACCCAAGTTGATGTTATCAGGTTTATTAAAAACCAAATTATTTATCGGTATGGCATTCCAGAAACTATTACAACAGATCAGGGCACAATGTTTACAGGAGAAAAGACAGTTGCTTTTGCAAAAGAATATGGTATCAGGTTGATACAGTCTTCACCTTATTATGCACAGGCAAATGGCCAAGTTGAAGCTACAAACAAAATATTAATCAACTTGATTAAGAAGACCGTGGAAGACAAACCTAAAAGATGGCATGAAGCGTTAGCTGAAGTTCTATGGGCTTACAGAAATTCAAAGTCTACCGCGACGGGGTTCACCCCTTATCAACTGACTTATGGTTAGGATGCTGTGTTACCATTGGAAATCAATGTAAAATCATTGAGGATAGCCAAACAACATTGTTTGACTATGGATGAATACCAGCAAGCCATGTTCATGGAATTGGAATCGGCTAACGAGGACAAATTAATGGCTTTAGAAAATATTCAAAAGAATAAAAAGAAAGTGGCCAAGGCATATAATAAACATGTCAAAATTAAAAGCTTCGTCGAAGGGGATTTAGTTTTGAAAGCCATTTTGCCTTTAGGGGCTAAAGGCCCAACGTTAGGAAAGTGGTCGCCAAACTGGGAAGGACCTTATATAATTAGTCAAGTTATGATTAATAGAGCTTATCGGCTAGTTAACATGCATGGTGAGGAGATGGCGAGAAGCATAAATGGAAAGTATCTAAAAAACTATTATCCTTCGATTTGGGATAACTAGAGGAAAAGAAGCCGGTTCAAAATATCAGCTACAAGCCACCGATTAACTTTTTCAAGATTAAGATTAAAAAAAAAAAATTCACGGATTGACAGGAGCAAAGAATCGGTTGATCGAGTCAAGTGCTTAAGATGGATCAAGAGTCGGAGTATCACCAAGGGATGGTTCAACAAGACTAGCAAAGAAAAAGAAGTGACTTGATCGATTCTGGTCGGGGCGTGAATGGCTTCCACTTCATGATTAATATTGTATCGGCCAAGATGGTGCCAATGTCCTCTTTGCCTCGGCCAGAGTTCTTTCAAACTTGCCCAAACTCCCTTGGTAAGGCAAAGTCCACGATCCGCAGCGAGCTTAGGTCCTCTTCAAAAGCATCCTTTTGCTGTAGTAAAGGAATTATCTCGGCATCTAGAGCGGAAGACTGATGATACAGTTGCATCTTGAAATTAGTGCTAGAAGTTAGTTTCTGAGTAAGAATTGCCAATTTAGGCTCCATTTCGGCAATCTCTTTATTTATTCTCTCTCTCTCAGCAATCAGCTCGGCTAGGCGTTTGGACATTTTGTCCTTTTCGCTAAGGTCAGCTTTCTTTTCAGCTTCAGCTTGTTGGAAGGAGGATTGAAAATAAAGCTTCTGGTCTTGAAGTTCACCCAGCCGAGCGAGATCCTTAGTAGCTTGATCATGACGACCCTTGAAAACTTGGAAATTATAAAACACTTCACCTACTTGAACGGCTATACGGTTGAAGATAACTCTCTGGTCTTCATCAGTATTCGATGATTTAGCAAGCTTTGATAGTGTTATCCACAGGTCAGTAATTGTGCGTTGTTCCAACGGGATATCTTGATCAAGTAAGGATTCAACGAAAGACAGGCATTGGTCTGAAGGAGAATTCCGGTCCACAATAGCCTTGGGAATCAGAGAAGAAAAATATTGGGCCAAGTCCTCCTCAGAAACGAGCACATTAGAGGCTTGGGTTGTTGGGGGATGCAACAAAGAAGTTGGAGGAGTTGGCTCATGTTCCTGATTGAATATAAAGTTTAGTCGATAATCAGGAAAAAGGTGAAAAAATGTTAATTGGCTAAAAAAGTTAAGGGGATTACTGGTGTTGGAGAAAATCTTGAGGGAGAAGGTCTACGAGAAGCAACTTCTGGATGAGCCTCGGGAGACTGATGATAAGTCTGTCAGAACAAGGTAAAAGGAAAAAGTGTTAAAAAACCAGGGATTTATAAGAGCAGGTTTTAAAATCATGTACCTTTCTTAGTTTCTTCCTCTTGTGAGCTGATTGTTGAGCAACGAGAGTTGATTGTTGAACAGCAGCTGCGGGTTCTCGAATTACAATCCCTGTTTGCCTAGAAGAATGCCTAATAGGTTTAGGGCAAACAGTTTTGGAAGCAGGGGTATCTCCTAGTGTTTCAAGATCTATGGTCATTGGTTGAGAAAACCCTGAAACATAAAGGCATTAGAAAAGGTTGAAGATAGTCGATGCTTAAGAAAATGGATTTAAAAATACTTGATGCATCGGCTGTAGGTTTGCTTCTTGTGGACTTGGGTTTCTTGGATGATATGGGCTGAATATTGATAACAGGGTGATCTGTGCCTCCGATGATCAGTTTCGAGAGGTAACTGGAAGTGGGAGCAGAAAAGATCTTGCTGGATACTGAAGGCCACCAGTTGATAAAGGCTGATGATTCTCCAAGAAGTAGCCTAAAAAGTCTGAACTCAAAAGCATTTAGTTTTTGCAGGTTCTGCTGAGTCAAAGAGACCACGTTTTTGTCAGATAATGTGGGTCTTCCGAATGCGGTTGCCACTGATTGGTAAGCCAGAGGGATACTCTGAAGAAGTCCGAATTGCCGAGCCAGGAGGTGTGGGCAGTAAAATTCGGCCGATGTCTTGTTATAACGGCTGGTTGGCTTTACTCCATACATCAAGTCTCTAGCCGATAACACACTACCCCAGCATAGAGAAATGAAGTTGGCCAGCTGAGGATTTGGTGAGTCCACATGGGCATTCATCCAAGGAAGATTATGGGACCTATCGGCTAAAGGGAAAAATTCTTTTGCGTACTGAATAGAAGTAAAAAGTTCAGTCGCAAAATTAAAGGCTGAATGTTTGACAAAGGGAGTTGTTTGCAAAACTCGACCTAGAAAGTTTGGAGTCGAGGATGAAGAAGCAAAACTCTTATGAGATAAGGGTATGAATTCCGGGAAGTAAAGGGTTACCCAGAGTTGGAGAAACTAGAGAGGTCCTGCTACATTGTCTAACTTCTCATTGTTTTGAAGTCTAGAAACTATGGTGAAAAGACTCTTGTACAAAGAGGAAAGGAAGAGAGTACCTAAGGCCAGAGGTTTGCCAGAAGTAACTAAAGAAACAAGATAGGATATCTCCAGGACCACTGCGACAGAGCTGGAGCAAATAAAATATTTACAAAACCAGTAAAGAAGGAAGGCTTGATGTTCTCTATCAGACACATGATGAGAAGTTTAGCATTGGAAGACAAGAAATTAGAGTAGGAAGAGGTGTTTTTAGAAAAGGTTACCTTCAATGCTGGGTAGAAAAGTTCAAAAAGTGAATTCACATCTTCACCAACTGTTGGAAGGCCGGTGATAGCTGCCACATCCAACAAAGTAGGGCTCATGATGCCTGAAGGAAGGATGAATCCGTTCACAGAGGTAGACCAGAATCCTAGGAAGCTAAACAGAAGGTCAAGATTTGGGGGAATCTCATGTTGAGAAAGCATAATGATGTCATAAATTCCCCATGTTTTCCAATCTTCTCCTCGGCTAGTCTAAACTCGCTTCAGCCAATCGGCATACTGTGGAGCAAGGCGAGGCCAGGTGCGAAGGTCATTAGGACACTTGTTGATAGAATACCAGTTGGTAGTAATAGGAAGCTGAAAATGTCTGGGATACAAGTGATGGTCCAGAAAGATCTTGCCCTCGTAAATGTCAGAGGTACATGGGGATATGGTAAAGGAATTCAAAAGCGGAACAAGCGCTTGGAAGCCAGCATCTTATCCTTGGTTTAATGGTTACTGAGTGCTAAAAGCCGAATCAGATGAGAATGATGAAGAATCTTCATCCCCATAAGAGTAGGTTTTGTTTTGGGAATCAGAGATGTCAGACATGATCGAAGAAGTGAGGAAAGAAGTTTGCTAGGTGCTTTGAAGAAGAAGAAGGTAAAAGTAAGTCGACTAAAGAAAGTTTCGGTTGAATTTATAATTATTCCGTGAAGGAATGGTAATATTGTTTTGACCGTTTGATTTTTCGGCCGGGCATTAAAAGATAAGGTAGGCATTAAATTGGGCACGGTGCTCGAAAAAACCTAGCTACATTTATTCAGCTTCCTAAAATCAGCTGAAAAATGTAAGGGGACAGTTGTTATCACCCAAAAAATAAGTTCAAAAAAGTAAATTGATAACGGCTGGATAAGGGTGATTAGCCGTAGCTAAAGGTTATTAGCCGAAAGAGGATGTAGCTGATGGATAGAAGAACACCTGGCTAAGGGTGAGATGGGCCTTGTTACTGGTGGGCCAAGATTAAAACAATAAAAAGCAGAAGCATATTGGATTGTGAGTTGATGGAAGACTAAAAAACTAAAGCTGTTATCAAAGGATGCCACAAAACATGCCGAGGGAATAGGAGTTGAGCTGTTGAGGGGTAGCCGTTGTGGCCAGAACGGTTAAAAATGATGGGTAGGCTAGCCGTGGTTTAGTTGCTTGTTTTTAGGAACTGGCTGTGGTGGAAGTTAGAGTATAAATATCATTTGTATCAATTTATTTTAAAGAGATTACACACAACAAAACACAATCAATACAATTTTTAAACTTTGCTTATTTCTGCTTAATATTTTCAGCCTTGTTTCTATATTGCTTTTACTTTGTGCAATTTATTTTCCGCAAGTTTATTTCTTAGCCGTTTACAGCTTTAACCTCAAATTCTTAGGCTTCTTAAGTTCACCTTAATACCAAACACTTTCTTTAGTGAGTTTGGGAACCCTTGCTAGAGGTTTGGATTTTGCCTTTAGTTCAAATCGTCTGTTTCTTATCAAAATCCATATGTGTTCATCGGCTGAACTGTTATTCGGCTGATAAATTTATTTCACACGTAAACAGGTTCTAATCGACAAAGACTAGGAATGATGATTTTTGGTGGTAGTTCAAGCAGTGGTTTATTGCTCTCTGGTGTGGTGGGTTTGATGGAGGCCATGGTGACAGTATGGTGGAGCTGTGTGGTGGCATGTTGGGGGGGACTATCGATGGTGGTTGGGCGTCGACAAGGGTGGCTTTGACATGTTAGCGCATGGCAGAGGCTTAGGGCGATGAAGTTTAGATCTGGGCCTTGTTTCATCCTAGTTTGCAAGGGGATTGACTTGTGTTGGGAGGCAAGGGAATGAAGAGCTCTTTAAATGAGCAAAGTTGTCCTTTTACTCATTAAAAATCACATGTCATGCATGTGCGCAGTCATCTTTTACATTGCTTAACAGACCATAAACAACAGGAGAAGTGAGTATAATGAACACATATAACTTAAGGAAGGGCAGTATAATTTCTTAGTCAAGGACGGTAGTGAGTGTAATTATTTTTAACCCCATGAAAGTTGAGTATAATTTTTTCTTATCTAATTGATCTAGAGTTTTTTTTTTCTATTAGCATTGGGTGAACACGTCCGTTTGAAGGAAGGAAATTGGTTGAATTATTTTAAAAGGGAAGATTGAATCCCAGACATCATCACACCCCAATATTAAAGGAGTAATGCTACATATAACAATAAAAAAATTGACAAAATTTAGTAAGAATTTACCATGATTCAATGATGATTGTTGGATAAGTCAAACCACTTATCTATTCAAGACTCAATAGTAATGCCAACTCATTTTGACAGAAAGATTATGACTGTTTAATATTTTCCTAAAGGATGAGGTTGGAGCCAATTAGCCACATACTCATCCTTAACTAAAATTGAGAATTTTCAATCTTATAGAATTATCCTCTCATATTTTTAATATACACATTAAATTTAATATTACAACAAAATCTCTACTTGTGACGTCTTTATTTATATAAGTAATATTACACAGCTTGAAATTTTTTGATACAATTCAGTTAAAATTTGTCAAGATTTAAGGATGATTGCTAGATAAGTCAAATTGGTAGAGATTACTTCTATCCAAGAGTTTGTTTTTTTTTTAAAGATTTGTTATCGAAGAGTTTATAACAATGTCAACTCATCCTGACAATTCTTAATAAAAAGATTTTTACTGTTTAGTATTTTCCTATTTATATATATGTAATATGATGAATATTATCATATATAGTTTAAAATATTTTATTATTTTTATAATTTTCTGTCCCCCATAATGAGTTTGCGATCGTTGAGTAATTAACTAAGTCATAAAGTATGCTCTCTTTTTTTTTTTGGCGAAAGATAGTTTAGATGGGTGTGTTTAGATAAGTTTTGAAAATAAAATTTAAGATACCACAAAAAATAATTTTTTTATTGAGATTTTTATAAAAAGTAAAAATTATTTGACGTTTGGATACGTGTGTTTGTTTGTACTTAATTTATAAAAAATATTTTTCTATTAAAAAATTTCTCAAATATGCACAATTATTTGGATAAGATTTTTGAAAAAATCAGAATCGAAAACAAAATTAGTTTCCTGTTTTTAATCCAAAGTTGAAATGAGTGACTTATTAAAAAATCAGTTTTAGGAGAGATGTAATAGACGAGATAAAAAATAAAAAGTGTTTTATGTAATTGTATTAAAAACATAGATAATTTTTACTTTTCATAAAAATCACTACAAAAAAAAAATTAATCTTTTGAACTATCTTAAAATCATTTTTTCTAAAAGCATATCCAAAACTCACGAAAAATGCCTTTTATTTTTTTCTCTTTTATTGTGTCTCTCCAATTTTTTTTTTTAAAACTACTTATTTCAGCTTCTGATTAAAAGTATAAAACTGATTCTTTTATAAATTTTATTTTTTTCAAAATCTTATCCATATAGTTATGCATATCTAAAAAGTGATTTTTTTAATAAATTTTTTTCCTTACAAATTAAAAACAAACAAACACACTCTAAGCAATGAGAGCAAACCAGTGTTCCAACTACAAGAAAGCGGTTGTGTAGCCAAAGCCCCAAACAAAAGAATCCCCAGCTTAATTTTATCTCAATCATTTACTTTTAGAATTATATCATAATAATTAGTTTTACTAGAATGGAAAAAATTGCTGGTTTTGGAAATTTAGTTTGAAAAGTTATTCGTAACCCAAACTAAAAAGTTCAAATTCTTGGTCCATTAGATGGCAAAAAAATATATTTTATCTTTTTTATCTTATAAATTTGCATATTTTAATAATACATTATATTATACATTCTTTGGTGAATATATATATATATATATATATATATATATATATATATATATATATATATATATATATATATATATGGTCAAGTAGTGTCTAAATTTAGGCACGCCTCGATTAATTTACTCCCACAATCCGATCAAAGTTGATAGGCAAATTTTAGTGACTAAGCTGCCACATCGTACTGCAGTTTATAATAATACGCTATTAGTCTCTCTCTTTCTCTTTGATATTTGTCTTAAATTTCTTAAGAAGGAAATAGACAAATTAGTATGGGCTATCTTAATTTTGTGAGCAAATAAACTTTAATAATGATCATCTTAAACTCTTAAAAAGAAGTGTAATACTGATTACAATATTTTTAAGGGATGTGATTGAATAAGAGAAAGTGATAGAATAAAGTATGTATAATAAATAATATTAGATGAGATGTAGAAAGAACAACGATATATTATTTAATATAATAATATAAGTATTGAATAAACTTAGGTGTGGGTTATGTAAAAAAAAAAAAAAACTAAGGTGTGGGTTTTACCACATCGTACTACAGCCTATATATTATATACCATAATTTATGAGACTTCAGGACATTTAGTTTACGGAATAATATCTTTCAATATTAGATTTCTCAACTCAGGAAAGAATATTAGATTTCTATATTCGATAAAGATTTTAAAAAATTCAGAATAAAAATGCTTCATGAGAATAGTTTTTGTTCTGTATTCTCACACTTTCATTTTCATAGAACGGTGAGAATTCTACATTTCTATTATACAAAAACTTTGTGCATATAAAATGTCTAAAATATATACTCTTCTAAGCATTATTACCAATCACCACCCACATATTTTATTGTTGCCGGCATCTTGGCTCTGGCACTGAAAACAATGGCAAGAGAATCTAATTCCACCACATCATAGAATTTGGTGCCTCTACCAACTTAACAATCATCGAATATTACTAGTTAACTTTTGATAAATAAAAATTAGTTATTTTACAGTTTTGAGTTACAATAAGAAAATAATAGATATTGAACCATTCAAATATGCGTTCTAGCCACCACTTACATTTCCATTCCCTGTTTCCTACTTAGCATAGGAAATAGCTATTCACAATTCGAAGTTACCATAGGGAAATTGTTTAATCCGAATTCTCTAGAGTTCCTAGCACCTTAAAAAGATAAATTTCTTATAATATCAACGTCAATTCCAAACATAACCTCCAGGAGAAAACCTGCCAGTATGTCGCTTAATCTTGGCAGAATTTACGACTACTAACTCAATATGATGAGGAAGACGAAGCTCTATCGTGCCCATTCTCGATATCCATTAAAGAAACCATGTCCAAGAGTTCATTTCTAAACAGTAATGCTAAGTAAGTAGCTTTAGAGGTTCTGTGAGTTCAGATAGATATTTACATGTAAATTTCAAACTCTAGTATTATTGGTAGCTTCCAATCTACTCAGTTTTTTTCATTTCAAAACATTGGCACCTAAAGTTCCTTCGCATTTTGTATACTACATTATCCTTCTCAAAACTAATATTGTATTGACAAGGGATGGAAGCCTATACTTAGTAAACCTTATTATAAACCATGTGAAAATCATAATATTAGACTAATGGTCATAATATAAAGTTTTGGCCTTTTTTTTTTCCAAGGCAAACACAGATAGACAGCACGTTGTCCAGTTTCAAGCTATGGTCAACTGAAAAAGGAGGACATGCTATATATCTACTACGGATTGAAATTCTCTGTCCTATTTTCCAGTCCTTCAATTAAATGATAACAACTTAACAAAAATAATTTATCATAATAACTTCCCTCTTAATTGTAATTTTTTTTAATGAGATGTCATTAGAAATTTCAATTAGGTGATAGAGAAAGAGAAAAGAAAAAAAGGGACAGAGTTTTTGAATCCATCTACTACATATCATCTACGTCCTCAACACTTAATAGAGCATTATCTACCATTTTAGGACGACACTTCTTATTTCCCCTTATTGTGAATATCATGTTCTTTCACGTCCATATTTTGACAACTAGTGATGATCATTAGCAACATTCCCGGTAGCATTGGTTTGGCTGTGGTTGATATGGTCACATTTATCATGATCTACTGGCGTGGAAATAATAGCAACCTCAACAGCTTCGGATTCTCTGGTGATTTCTGATGTTGCTAACTGAGTATTCTTCTTCGTTTCCTGGCTCTTTCTCCATAGCACCGCGTATAAGCCACACACAATCAGCACAGATCCAAGCACACTATATATGTACAAAACAAAACTAAATCATATCAAATCATGAATATATACGTACATATTTCGGTGAATAAAGATTTAGTGTGTACCTTCCTAAGTATAAGTTCTCATTCAACATCAAAGAAGCAGCAACAGCCACAAGGACAAGCTGTAGAGGGTTGAAAATAGACGCAAACACAGGGCCTCTCATTCGTATGCACCATGCAATGGCAATAATCATTATTCCAGAGGGTACAATTCCCTGCAAGAACATCAATTCACATAAAAACCAACTTCAATTCTGATCATGACTAGGGTTCCAAGCCTAATGTCTTATAAGACAAAGATTCCACTTATCTTATAAATGGAATGTCCATCTTAGGAAGACTAATAATAAGTCAACATACTGGTCAAAGAAAGTGGTGAGAAGCTTTTAGTCATCACTTAATATGACTAATTTATCCTTACCTATTACTTGATTCTTAAGACACTCTCATTCTTATAAATAACTCATAGAAACTTTATGATAAAATTTTTTTTTCTTCACATATCCTAATTTACTTGAGTGTTAAAATATCTTATAGATATCTAATTTCTTTACTATAATACTTAAAGGAAACTATTGCAGTCAGGATATTCTATCTTAGAAGCTTTCAGCCACCTCTTGTACTAGTATAGAAAAAATTCCATCTATCTTTAATAATTCGTATATACATGCAGTTTACTAGTCACAATAAGATGATTTAGTACTAGGAGCATACCGAATAAGCAACAGCAAGAAGCCTGATATTCCAACCCAGCTTCCATTGGCTCCAATCTCTCACAACACAAAGAGCAAAAACAGTGGCTTGCATTGCACCCATTGTAGACATCAAAGCTGTGCTTGAGTAATGCCCTGGGTATTCTTCACTCATCTTAGCCTACGCCGTGTAAAGTGAACAGTGACAACAGGAAACACAAGTCAAACAACATCTTCACACATAATAGTATTGATATATAAAATGACTAGAATCTAAAGAAATTGGTGAAAAAGTGTTCTATACTTGTTTCATAATTAAGAAATAAGATGACCTGAATGATGAGCCACAAAGAGAAAGAGCTGTAGCTTGTTATGGCACATATGACACCCAACAGTTTACTACCACAGAGCCAGCATGCATTGGTGCCATATGCCCATTTCGGTTCTGATGTGGATGCAAAAGGTTGACGTGGGAAGACCAAATATCAATCTCTACCCCTTTGAAAAAGGTCAACAGCATTGCCCCACCAATTCCAATTATAGTTCCTAATACCTTGGCCTTTCCTGCTGCTGTTCCCAAATTTAATTTTTCGAGACTATAGCATAACAAAAGTATTATATATTAGGAGTGCCTAAAGTATCTTTAATTTCCACTAATTATTCATTTAATATTAAATAAAAATCTTATAGATTGTCTGTGCCAAAATTTTCTAAAATAATGAAGGGTTCCAAAGCGAAGATAAAGCGTAGTGCGGGAGGTGAGAGTACCCGCAGGATATTGCCAATCATATGAGTTTTTTTTTAACAAAAATGATATTTATTTATTAAAATTCTCACATCATTTTTTACATTTACTTGTTTAGAGCAATAAAAATAAAGAAAATGTGTGTTGTAAAATATGTTTTTTATTTTATTTTCTAAAAATAAAATAATATAAGAATGATATAGAGTTTTTAATGTGCAAATATCGTTTTTTTTAATGAATTACCCCATACCATTGGCAAGGCATAAGTGCCCAAAAACAGTTTTGGTATTGGGGTAAAAGGTTAAGAATTTAGGAAATATACCCAAATAATCCACAAAGAATTGCCACGAAAAGCACCTTCCAAGTCATCTTTGGTCTCTTCTTCCTGTATAGCAGAAAAGAGGCAAAACCATTTTGGTCAAGTTAATTTATTGCCCAAATTTCAGGTTCAAAAAATCTATAATATGTGAATACTCAAATAATATTTTAACCAAAAAAGAATCTATAATATTTGTTTATCCTCCTTGATGTTCAAAGTAATGATAATTGTAGAAGCAAAAGAATGAAGCTGGAAAGTAATCATTGACCTATCAAAAATAAGAGCAAGAGGAACAGTGGAAGCCGATGGAAGAGACAGGCGGTAGGCAGTAGCTACCCTCATGTTCATTCCATCATTCATGGCTAGAGCACATTGACCGCAGCAAATGCAAACTGTACCACCACCATTAGCACAGTGGGTTTCGACTCTTGCAATCTATTCCATATCCCCTTCATCTTCACGATTGTGCTGCGAATGGGGTGTTTGAGACTGAAAGGAAAAATAGATAGCAAGATGAAGTGGTGCAAAGTGTAGCCCTGCAAGGGGGTATTTATATGGGAAATGAAACAATTCTTGTTCTCTTCATCACTGTCTTACGAAATAAGAGTCCGATATAAACTCAAGTGTCTTCAATACTTTAGAATGTTAGCGGAAGCATACTTATTCAATCTACATGCAAATAAGTGGGGACGTATGCCCCACTCTATTTTAATTTTTTTTGATTTTATATATGTATATATCTTTTTTATTTTTGTAATTTTTATCTCTATGCTCTCATTTCTAATTATATTATTTTTATTAAATAATTGTTTAGTTACATATATAGAGAAATAAATGTTTGATAATAATGACAATAAAAAATCATTCAATATTTTTAAAATATGAAAATATGAATGAAATAATTACAAATTGATCTTTCATAATTTTATATTAATATATTTTTTAATATATAAATATAATTATTAAAATTTTTTTATGCTTCTATATTAATAATATTATTTTTGCCTCCATTTCCCTAAAATTTCTGGATCCATTGCACATTCATGAGCGGAAATTTTGAGAACAAGCTGTGTCAGTCTTATGAAGCCTCTTCATTGCTGTTGTGGAGTATCCTAATAGCAGAAGGCTCCATCAGCATCTATCTATCTTAGGTAGAAAAGTGAAAGACACATTAGACCCAAGCAAGACACTGTAATTAATTCTACAAATTAACACTAGCTTCTGAAGTAGGACGCTTTCTTAATGAGAGAAATTCTTATATAAACACGTAATATTTAAGTTAGGTACATTTGACCAATCATAATGACAAAGATAATGTACATTTGAGAAAATTTAGTATGATTTTTTATTAAGTATATTCAAATGAAACGTGAATAATCATTAATAAAAATCATAAAATATCGATAACTTTCCATAGTTGGTGTAGGAGTTGGACCTCAAATATTTGAATGCATAAGATCAAATGGAGAAACAAAAATGAAAATACTTTTATTAAACGATAAAATAAGTTGTTTAGTTGTTTGACAAAAGGTACAATGCAAAGATTTTTCTTTAACAAACCCAAAAAATCTTGAGAAATGAGGGGGTGAAGTATCTTGAAGGTATTTTGGATGCTCTTTGATGTAAAGGTTGTAAGTACATGTTGAAACTTAAAAATTAATGAAAAATCTTGGATAAATCACTTGAGGATTAGACATAGATCATAAAGAGTGACTGAACCAGTATAAATTTGGTGTTTGCACTCTTTCGACCTTATCTCTTTTATATTTGAGTACTTTACAGCTTTATGCTTTCTTGATTATTTTGATTCGTGATTGTTATTTGTGTGAGAAGTCCTCATCCTCATTTATATACTCAATTTTGAAAATTAATAGATTCAACAAAGATTAATACACAAGTGCTTATGAAAAAATTTGCGAAAATCTTTTACAAACTCAATTCATTCTCTCTTGAGTTTAAAGTCACTTGATAACATTATTCACCATTAATTAAGCTATCGATATTTTCAAACAAATTTAATTTATTCACTCTTAAATTAGTTGAATAAAATCATTACTTCCAAAGTCAAAAGAAGTTTAGTTTCTTATACTACCCTTAACTAAGTAGTTTTATTTTTAAATTATAGTTTAATTTCAATGTTAAGTGTTTAATACCATCAACTAATTAGACATTATACCATATATTTGACTTTTGAAGTATTTATTATAAGTATCAAATATTTTTAATGATATGATAATATATAATTAAATGATAGTATAAAAAAAATTTACATTGACAGTGTGTTTAAGTTAAATCCTTTAAATTATCAAACTTCATTCCTAATTATTTTTGGGTACATTATCATATATATAAAAGAAGTTGGAGTATTCACAAACATATACCATGGGTGAACACGACTCACTCTGGGATCCCAACCCTGTCCGAGCCAAGAGGAAAACGGTATGACCTTCTTCCCACAAAGTCCACCCAAAGATCAAACACACGTCCTCTCCCCAAAAGAAGTAACTTGCTTCCATTGCGCCACCCTATATGGGTATTTCTCTTTTAAGGTATTGGCTTTTGAGGATTTTTTTTTTTAGTAGCTAAATATAATTTAACTTCGATAATCTAAGAAAACCTCTAAATGAAAATTAGTAAAATATGATAGTACTATAAATTATGCTATTGTAATGAAAATAAAAATAAAAATCCAAAGTTTTATTCTTTAGAAACGTATATTAGATTTTTTTTTTGTATTTCCAAATAAAAGTATAGCCCGTTATTTTTTCTTTTTACAATTTATGACCATATTTTATTTTGAAACGATTTTAGTTATATTTAGAGAAAATTAATAAGTTAAATTTGATACTTTAGTTGTGAAAATTTCCTTGGTACAAAAGTTATTACTAATTAATAATTAATATCAATCTCAATCAATTTTAAATATATCATGTTAACATTAATTGAAATCTAAATATTATTTTATAATGTTGCAAAGTATTTCTTGATTACTAAAAAATATTTTATAGAATTTGTAATAATTTAATTTTCTACAAGTTTGTTAATTTCTTTATATAAATAAGGAAGCTAGCTGTTAGTAATTTCAACATAGCTTCAATACTTAAAATGCCTTAAAGGAATTTGCACTTGATGGTATAAATTAAAAAGGGTTCTAGTTTGTCTCTGTTTTTTTTTAAAATATAATTTTTAAACTGAATTTGTATCTTTCGAAAAGATCTAGTGTAAAATTGTGTATTTTAAAAATCGAATAAAAATCATAGTTTTAAAATTCGGACCGATGATTAACTAGGCTAAAGTATTGGATTAATGAGTTATTAGTTCAACCGATGAGTTATCCTTAAAATCGTACAAAAATAAATAAATATACAAGTATTAGTATAAATAAAAAAAATTGCATAGAAATTACGTACATAAATGCTTGAATTTGGGCTATATATGAATCAGTATAAGGCTTTTAATTTTATTAGGCTAAGATTCAACTTTTGAAGAGCCCAAAAACCTAACCCATTTAGAACGCTAGTAGTTTGTATTTTCTCTACCCTTCGTCTTAAGCTGCCACAGAGAGACAGCAACAAACACATAGGATGGCGCGGCAGTTGGGTGAAGATACAACAGCCAGCGGAGTAGCAGCCTATGGTGAATAGATCTATGTTGTTGCTACAAAATCTCTGTTTTTTCTCACTTCTCAACCTTGCCTGCCTCTGATTCCTGTAACATCTTTCCTATACTATTGAGTGCATTTCTAGAAAAACCCAGAACAATGTCGATTTTTAGGCTAATCATCAATGATCACTCACCATCGCTGGTTCACCGAGGATTCAACGTCCAAATCGACAAGGCCTTGGGTTTCCTTCCATCTTTTTTATTTGTTTTTTTTTTAGATTTGAAAACTCGACAACCGGCGAGTTACCAAGTCATTAAAGACTCGTCCAGTTCAACCCAATTTTTACCAGGTTGAATGCATATTCGATTTGAAAGCTAACTCGGACCGATTAACTGTCCAGTTCACCGGTCCAACGGGTTGATCTGGTTCAAGTTTAATAACATTGATAAAAACCTTTATAATAAAAAATAAGTATCTTTTACACACTAGTCCTGTCATTTGTTCAACTAAAATGTATCCAACTTTATCTAATTTGATCACTCACAAAATCATTTTATATGTCATGGAAATGATACAGTTATATACAGAATAATTTGACATCTTTCTCACGTTAACATATGATATAAATATAGAATACGTATTCTAATATACATACAACATTTCTCATTACACACACAAAAGGAGGGAGTTGACATCATGAAGGAACTTGACACAGTAAAACGGAGTTTACATTAAGAGAAGAGTCAACATAAATTTGGATCCACGTTGATCAAAGCAGAAGCCGCCTACCATGAGGAATCTCAATAAATCGTCTAAAATTGCATGTAATCGTTGAAGACACATTGTAAGAGAGGAATCGTGGAAGTTAATCTTGAGAAGGAAAATAGTGTATACTACACTTATAATTATATTGTCTCGAGATTTATAAAAACTATTATTGCCATATTTATTAATTTTTGTGTGCACTTTTGTAATGATATGATATATTATTGAAGACTTTAGTAGTCGGATTTCATTTTATTATATTGAGATATTTTGTTGAATCTCAATTAGGACCATTTTGTAGGGAATTATATATTGATTACACTTTTGACATGTAATTTTATTGTGTTTTTACTTTGAACCACATTTCACATTTTAACATGTTAAAGGATTATAAATATCTTGTATGTATGATATCGGTACTCTTACTAAGTATGATTTTCTGCATTGTACAGATATTTGTAATTCTATTTTGGATCGATGGTTGGAAGTGCTTACTCATAGTTGACATTTTTGTGGTCACATTAATCCAGAGTGCTATTTTATTTAAAATAAGTGCTTATGTTGTCTAAGTGGAAGATTGTTAGATTTTTTTAATGTGTTGACTAGTATAGCCACTAATTTTTTTAAAATCTAGATTAATTAATTGTCAAATATTGTGAAACATTTATAATTATTTAGTCTATTTGTAATCTATTTTGTTATTGGACTCTTATAAACACTTAAATTCATGTGTACAATGTTATTTTGAATTTGTGAACCTTGTGTATATATTTTCTATTATGAGTAGGTTAACTTATATTATAAACACAAGAAGAAATTACTATTTTCATTATATATGTATTGTGGTTATTCCATTTAGGCCATAAGATTTTTACGAATGTAGAAAATGAAAATAGTTTCTCTCCTAAATGATGATAATGATTTTCAAGTATCTTTCTCTTATGATATTTCTTTAAAATGTGTTCTTTCCTTTAATGTAAGGTAATTTGAAGGTTTTAAAAATTAAATTATCAATTTTTTAAAATTAGAGTATAAAGTGCATGTGCATGTAATTTTAAAGATTAAAGTGCTGGTATACTCTACTTTTGTGTAATGCCATATTCAATAGTTTCGATAAATTAAATTTGGGAGCAGCTGCAAGAAAGGCCAAGGTGTTAGGAACTATAATTGGAATTGGTGGGGCAATGCTGTTAACCTTTTACAGAGGGTAAGTAATTGATATTTATAATCGATACGGCAGGTCGGATTGGAAAATTAATGACCTGATTTTTTGATTGGTTTGGTTTTTGTATATTACAGGTTATAGTAACAAATCGGTCATACTCGATTAAATTTGAGTGATTCGTACAGATTGAGTTGACAAGATTTTTAAATATATAAAACTTTAAAATAATTGCTTATAGGATTTAACTTGATGCGTAAAAAAATTTGTGATTAATTATATTATGTCATTAGTCTATGTATTTTTATTTAGTTATGTTGTTAGTTTTTAACATATTATTATTTAATTAATTTAATTTTTAAACATAATGATAGACTATTATTATTATTATTATTATTAGTTTAGTTATATTATATTATATTTTTTCATATGAAATATTTTTCATATAATTTATTTTATTATATTATTTTTACATATAATATTTTTTATATAATATATTTTTTATTTAGTATCATTTTAAAATTGTTTTATCGAAATTTTTTAATTTTATCACTTGACTCGTTATCAAATTATTGACATAATAATTTTTAAATTATTTTTTAATATTATTTTTTATATTTAATTAATAATATATAAATTTATAATTAATTATATATATTAATTGATTAATGAATAAATTTAAATTTAAATTATAAATTATAAATTTATTTATTTATTAATTAATATATGTAATTAATTATGAATTTATATATTATTAATTAAATATAAAAAATAATATTAAAAAATAAGATGATTAGTTTTTGAATGACATAGTGAACTATTGTCAGACGACTGACATGGTATGTCAACCGAGTCGGCCTCTAGTCACTGCAATGATTTGTCGATTTCGCATCTACCTTTTACGTCACATCAGAACCAAAATGCGCACGTGACGCCACTACTTGCCGACTCTACCACTGAATTGTTGGCCGTTCTATGTGCCATAGCATGTTGCTTCTGTTTCTCTTTAGTGGATTATCATTCCGCTGAACTTATTTTAAGTGATAACCAAGTAGCATACTTGTTCCCCAACTTCTTTAGCTTCTCGTATATTATTATTATTATTATTTCATCTGAAGCTGTCATTTGACTTACGTTGCATCTCGCCGTTGTTCACTTTACATGGCACAGACTAAGATGATGGAAACTGGGTTGGAATATCAGGCTCACAACTGTGGCTTATGGAAAATTATCTATCTTACATTTTTTAAAAAATGTGTAGTATTATTTATATTTTTTTAAGAAATATAATTGAGTAAAAAAAGTGATAAAAAAGATATGTATAATAAATTATATTAAATAGAGTATAAAAAGAGATGTATATAATATTTAATGTAAGAATATAAGAGGTGATGACTTATTTAGTGTGCTTGTAGTTAATTAAGTAACTTTTATATTCTTATATCAAATATTGTACTGTATATATTCTTTTTTATATTTTATCTAATATTATTTATTATACATGTTTTTTTTTTTTTTCTCTCACTCAATCACATCTTTAAAAAAATGTGAATAATACTAACACCTTTTTTTTAGAGATATAAAATGATAATTTTCCTTAATTAAAACACCGTGTTTGTGATTTGTGAACGAATATAATTAAGAATTATGAATGATAAAGGAATTGAAGATGGTACATGTGAGTTAATTTGTTATTGAAGGGAGTTTGTGCGCCCTGGAAAAGTGGTGATTATGGTGCATACGGATGAGAGGTCGTCTATTTGTGTCTGTTTTCAACCCTCTAATGCTTGTGCTTGTGGCTGTTGCCGATTCTTTTTGTTCCATGAGAACTTATATTTAGGAGGGTATACACTAAATCTTAATTCACCTAAATATGAATGTACATATTCATTATTTTTTTTTGCTGGCTTTCGTATTAATGATTTGATTTGATTTAGTTTAATTTTCATATATAGTCTGCTTGAAGCACTGTTGATTGTTTGTGGCCTATACATGGTGCAATGGGGTAATGATAGATAGCTCATGATAAATACTACCGTAGGCCGTAGCAGTCACAGCCAAACCAGCACTAGCTTCCAGGAATTTTTTTAATGATCATGACAATTTGTCAAAAACATGGACTGGCCGGAAGAACATGGTATTCACAACAATGGCAAAGATTTAAGTAGTGGCTTCCTAAGATAGTAGAAAATTTCTATTAAGTGCTGAGGATGTAGATGTTAGGGAAAACTCTAATCTATCCCTCCAACTTTGAATAATATGACTTTGGTCTTCAAACTTCAAAACCGTGTAATATAATCTCTAAACTTGTTAAAATGGTCGTATTCATCCTTCCATTTTTTCATCAAATTCTAATGGTTAAAATAACATTTTTAAGGTTTTAGAACTAAAGTGTACATGCCACTAAGTAGGAGGAGATAAATTAAACTTTTCTTATACAAAAATTTGGTATAAAAAATAATCATATAATTTCAGTGTGACAATTTTTATTAGAGTTTGAAAAAAATCAAACAAAAAGACTAAAACGTAAAAATTAAAAAGTTTAAGAATTATGTTATACGATTTTAGTTGAAGAGGACAAATTAGACTTTTTCCGGCAGATACCTTGTCCTTTTCGGGTTGCCATTGCCTGTGTCATGGTTTCTTCAATTATGTTATCCCGTCAATTAATGAGCTAAAGATTTAAATTGTAAAACAAGTTTAACAGCCACGTATTTTCTTTGGAGCTTTTGACATCACTCAATAGATTACCAGCCTATTGGTTTTGACATTTTATATCACCACAAACAATCGTTTGCTGAAAGGAAATCAATATTTCTTTTGATAAACGTGCATTAAAAAACATGATTTTTCACTGTCACGATGAGAAAAATCTCATCCAAATAGGCTGTAAGTATTTTACCTTAAGATATATATTGATGACATTCGTATTTTTGTATAATTAAACCAATTTACACCTTGTTTTCAACTAGTCACAGTTGTTGGCTAGTTCCTTTATCTACTGATCAACATAAAATATTAGGTATCAAGTAAAAAAAAAAAACATAAATTGTTTGGTACAGCAAAGGAAATTTTCAACTTTATGGCTATATATTTTGCAAACTGCTATACACCCTACAATATGCCTTTATTTTTTTTTAAATAAACAATATGCCTATATTTTGTGATCTTAGTTGCAGATCTTATCACACTTTTTTGTTTACTTTTAATCCATAAGGTAAATAGATCTTAGGAGGAGACTATTGGAACTTTAGAGATGCCTCAGATAAGGACAAGTTGAAATCAATAGCGGGATTTTTTTTTTTAGCTTTATATGGTGGGACATCTTTTATTATATTGTTAGAATATGCACATTTTACTCAAGTATAGTAAGGGTGAAGAGAGAGAAAGGTAGACGTTCTAAGTTCATTTTCCTTATAAAATAAGAAAATAATATGCACAATGTCAATAATAGCTAATCTCTTATTAAATTATTAATAATAAAAGCTTTTATACGCAGGCATGAATTTAGTTTAAACTTAAGTCATGCGAGAAAATTTCTTTCAAAAACTTAGTACACCTAAGCTAATAAATTATTAACACAATATTAACTAATAGTTAGTTATTATAATTAATCAATAGTTAATTATTAACTAATAATGTCTCAATAAATTGTTGATGGAATGCACCAAACTTGCTGGATGTAATTGGCTGAATTTGATTTTTGTATCTGTGAATATGTGCAATGTGTCTTATTCTAGGGATTCGAGGAACCTATTTATTTTCATATTTCAAAAAAAAAAAGCTACAAAGTTTTCTTAGGAAAATTTGAGAATTTCTAATCAATTTATTACAGTCAAATTTCAATTAAAAATTGGATGTAGGCTTCTTATAGTGTGCTTCTGTTATGATTGGTAAAAGCAAATGAATCATACGTTAAAACATATTTATATTTACTAAGCAAGGATAGACAGATTCACCAGTTAGAAATGAAAGCAACACAAAAAATTTTTAAAGAGTAAGGAAGCCAGAATCAAGCTCCACTTTATTTGGAGCATCAGGTCGAAAGGGATTTGAAAGTGACACATAGAAAGGGAAAAATATGAAATCTTTACCTATCAACTTAATTATTCTCTATCCCGAAAGTGCTTAACTCCTACACTCAAACAAAATATTCCACATCACACCTGCAAGACAATCCAATTAGCAAACTTATTATTGTTTGGTAGAAAAAGGAACTTCGTTACAAACAAATGAAGTCATATGTGAGTATTTTGTTTAACCCAAATTGTGATAAGTATTGTTAATGAACCTATTGTTGTTAAAGCATTACTCATATATGAGTTTTGTTTAATAAGTTATGTATATGAGTTTGTCATAGTAAATAAGTTTAACCCATTTTAGTTATTATATATATATAGGGAGAGACTCCTATTTTTAGCCATTCTAGTGCATGCAGTTGTCCCATTGATACTGACGTGTGAACAACTACTGTGAGATAGGAATAATATCTCTCTCTCATTAACATTGTTTTAAGGATTTTAACAATGACTTCCTCATCAACACATTTTCAAGGTAATCCTAAAACTTTTTTATATATTTCGATATGTCATAAATTTTGAGATTAATAAATAAAAAAAATTAGTAATTGCTATCAGAGACATATTTTAATCCTAAATATGATTATCAATTTTTATTTTACCTAAAAATCGTAAGAGGTTTAAAATTGAATAAACCTGAAATCCTAACGTATGTGATGTTTAATGCAAATCTTTTTTGAGATCAATTTCAAAAATAAAATTAGGGTTTTTGTATATCGAGTTATCCTGAGTCTAAAACTCAGTATATTATATTATAATATTGTGAATTCACAAAGAATTTTACTCAAACCCATGAAACCCTAGAATGTTTAAATTTTATGATCTTTTTTACTTTTGAAGATCAATTCAAGAAATTGATTTAAGGTCACATTTTTTTGAATCTAACAATGTTAAGATTGTGAATTTTTGTTGAGAAAACAATGAGAATTTCACAAAAACTCACAAAACCCCTTTCGGTATAGCTAAAAAAAACCCAGAACTTTTTTGTAATAATTTTAAAAATTGGTATAGGGGAATTGTAGATCATGATTTGATAAATTCATAGATTCCATAATCACTAAAAATTATGAAGAGATGAAGTCAAAATTGCACGTGACCCGTTTGGCTATGAACTGGGTCGCGCAACCCGAATTACAAAATTTGGGTGAGGAAGATGAAACCAGTCACACCCTATACCCAGAAACGCAGTAGGTGCATGGGAGCACGTGACAATTGCAAAAAATTACTTTTTCATTACTATTTTTTGGGTTGTCCACGTGCCCTTTTCTATTTTTTAGTGAATTTTATTTTATTTTTTATGCTTATTTATTATTTATTCCAAAATTTCTAGAGATTAAAATTGTTAAAAATATATGGTACTATTTTCTTTTACCTCTGAAAATTTTTGTGTATTATTGTGATGTTTCTAGGAATGATATATATTGTGCACTCTCAGAGTTGATGTTGTTTGATCACTGAAATAATTTTCGGTGTTATTTTATACATAAATTAATATGTAATGTTTTAAAAACCATTTATTTTGTTGTTACTTATGCAATTTGATTCTGAGAGTTGTTGTTTAAAGTATTGTGATACTGTTTTGGGATACATTGCATGATTGTGAGCTCACATTCGTGGGACCAATTATGTTGATGTGTCATTTTGTTGATATTTTGTCAATAATGTTGCATTAGAGATTGTGTTGATGATGCACTTACTCTATCAATTTGTTCACATTAATACGATTCCTAATGATTTGTGAAAGACATTAAGGTTGTGCCCTTAGAATTCTCAATATCCTCTCGGTACTAGCTTTAGGGACATGATTTTGATGTCCGTGAAAGTCTACTCATGTGTTGTAATTTTGAACCTTTGGGCGAGATTGCAATTGCATGGGGAAACTCCATTATTTGCTCAAATATTGTACATGTTGATATGCTTGACAAAATTTCTCTTTAATATATCATTCTTTCAGCTTTATCGATGCAAATAAATGCTTTAACAAAATTGAATGAGACTAATTATGAGGACTGGGTGGATTCTGGGAAATTATTCCTTGTTGTCTCTAATGTTGATGTTGCTCTCTTTAAGGATGAATCTCATAGACCCACAAATGCATCTTCCGCTATAGATAAGAAGAAGTATGAAATGTGGGTTCAATCCAATAAAGTCTATTTGATAACCATGAAATACAACATAGATAAGACCATTAAAGAGAGCATTCTTGAAACAAATAATGCTAAGGAGTTTCTCAAATCTATTGGTGAGAAATTCAAGAAATTTGATAAAATTGAAAAGACCTACTACTTCTCTTTGTTGACAAAGACTACATATAATGGTATGAGTGGTGTTCGTGAACACATTTTAATTGAAGATTGTAAACTGGTACAACAAGTTGAGATCCATGAAAGTGGAGTTGGGAGAGGACTTTTTGGTCTGGCAGGTGTTTGAGACTCTTCCAGCTAGTTTTAATGTTCTAAGAACCACTTACAAGACTCAAAAAGAGGAATAGACTGCAGATGAGCTTATATCTGTTCTTACTCAAGAGGAGCAGACCATGAAGAAGGGCAAAACTTATAGTGTTCTTTGCTTCCCACAAGAATGGTGACAAGAAGAAGAAATTTTCTAAAGAGAATAATAATAAGTCCTAGTTTAAGAAAAATAAGGGGAATGATAAGCCTGGAAATCCTTCTGGGTCACCTTCTGGTCTTGGTGAGTCTTCTGGTGTTAAACCCAAATATCAATTTAATGAAAATTGTAAGTTCTGTGATATATATGGGCATAAGAAGTCTGATTGTTTGAAGTGTAAGAGTTGGCTTGAGAAAAAGAAATGTAACCCTTTGGTTTTAGTGTATTTTGAATCAAATCTAGTTGATGTTCTTTCAAAAACTTACTGGTTAAATACTAGTGCAACTATTCAATGTATAAACTCATTACAAGAATTCAAAAGCAAGAAGAGACCAAGTGAATGGGAGTTGATGGTCACAGTAGGAAATGGAGCTAAAGTCAATTAGAACATATAAAACACTACAAGAAATTTACGATCTGGTGACGAAATTTTACGAGGGAAAATTTCCCTCACTGATCCCTCGTTGATTAGTAAGGGATCAGCAAGGGAAGTCTGAGCCCTCATTAAATTTTAAAAATAAAATTTGGGGTAAAATGGCGAATTAATAGCGAGGGAATTGAGAGGGAAAATATCCCTCGCTAAAATTAGTGAGAGAATTATGAGGGATATTTTCCTTCGCTAAGGTTATCGAGGGAATTGCGAGGAATAATTTCCCTTACTGAAAGCATAGTTATAACTTAGTCAAATTAGCGAGGGAATTGAGAGGGATAGTTTCCCTCGCTAACTGACAAAAATTTAGCGAAGGAAATTCTATTGCAAATCCTTCGCAAAATTTAATAAACCTAATTACAGAATTCTAAATCCCTCACAGTCGCGCTCTTCCTCTCACTCTCACCCTCTCTCTGTTGTGCTGTCCCTCTCCTTCTCCCTCTCATTCTCAATCTCCCTCACCCTCACCCTCACCTTCTTTCTCTTTTGTGTCTCACTCTCACTCTCACTTTCATTCTCTCTCACTCAAAGCCGCAACCTCTATTCTCTACTTAGCCTCTGCCTCTGCCCAAAGCCGTTAAACCTGCGCCACCGTCACGCCACTACCACTCGGTCCACTCTTCTCTCTTCTACCCTGCCGTGCTTTCTCGCGTAATCGGTATTATTTTCTTCAAATTGAATTTGAATTTTGTTTTTCTCTCTCTTTTCTTTCAATGCTTCGTATCGATTAGATTTTTTTTTTGAATTTAGGATTACAATTTGTAATTGCTTTTCGTGTTAATTGATCAGTTTAATAAGTTTTAAAATCCTTTATTATTATTATTATTATTTGGATGCTATCGTTGATGAGGTGTTTTAGTTTGTTTAAGAAGCTAATTTTGAACAACCCATTTGAATTTAGGGCATGCTATGAAATAAGTGAACTTTGATATGAACTCTAAAATTGAAGAGGGGTAATCTGTGTGATTTTTGTTAAAATTCTGCTTTCTGTGCTCATTTCATATCTACTATCAAGTTATTGGTAACTGGGTTGGACTTAACTTTGCCTTGTGTGCATTTGACTAGTGGGAGTGCTTTGATTTGATTGGTTTCTTCATGCTATGAATTTCTAAGTGGTGATTTGTGATTCTAATATTAGCTTTCTAGTTATGTTCTGACACTTGTGTCTGTCAATATAAGAGTGGTAGCTAGTCAAACATGTTAAATGGGGAGGGTGCACTCTTTGCAACTTAGCAACAATGTGATCAGGATTCAGGAAGGAAGGGGTCTAATAAGTGCCATTTCCAGCAACCATTAGCATCCACCATTTCATATACTTTGGAGTCCAAATTACCTAGAACAGGGCAGTGTACGAAGTCTGCTAGCCTTAACCCATCTTCCACCCAAAAATCCACCTCTCTACCATTTCCCACATTCCACAATTCCACATGTTTGAGTTTCTCCCAACGCCTAGTTATGTCCTTCCAAAACTTGGAATCAGAAGCCTTAGAATTGACTGTAAATCTGAAATCAACGCCCTTACCATATTTTCCTTTCAGCACATCCACCTATGGGGCTTGGATATCAGTTTTTAATTTCTAGCTCCATTTCATCATACACGCTTCATTCATAATCTCTAGTGTAGTAGTGTTTTTATGTTGAGACCTCCACTCGGCTTTAGTTTGCAGATTTTGTTTCAAGAAACTAGATGACATTTCTTAAATTCCTCTCCATGCCCCCATATAAAATTTCTTTGCATTCTCTCTTATCTCTGATAGTAGCTTTTGGTAGATTAATGCTCATCATGGTATAAATTGGGAGGGTACTGATGACTGAATTGGCGAGAGTAATTCTGCCAACTAAAGAGAGCTGTGAAGCCTTCCAAGAAACCACAAGATATTTATGGAAACTAATTGAATACAATGCATTACAATTTGTGTCAAAATTTGGGGAGGGCCAATCTCTATGAGCACTCTCTCCACAAAGCTATGAATCAAGTTATTTTTCAGTTGTCAAAATTGTATCTCTGTTCTATAATGTTTTTTGCTTTCTTAATATATTAGTTGAAGTCCAATTGTACTTTGTCAAATTAGGAGGGTCTCTACCATATAGTGCCTTGAACGGTGTCATTCCCAAACTAGTGAAATGAGGGGTTGTACCAATATTTTGCCCAATGTAGTGTTTTATACCAAGTTTTAGGATTCTGGAAAGTGAAGCACCTCAAGTACATTTATTTATTTTGTCTGAGGCTCTGACCATGCTGTCAACAAGGATTAGTGCATAGTGCATAATGCTTAAAGCTCTTAAGGCAATTTGTGTTTTCTTTTATTTATTTATTTTTCATAAAATCTCTTTAATTCCTTATAACATGTTTGACAATATTAGTTTAAATATGTAGAATCATTTTAACAATAAATAAAAAAGTGTGCATAATCCTCTTTTATTTTAGGATTATGGATGCTTGTGATCAAATAGGGAGGTGTTTTTCTCTAACAGTATGTACATAATATAATTTCTGATATCTGTAATGTAATTATAAGATGACTAAGAATTCAGCATGGTATAGTTAATATTGTAATGCAGTCTCAGGGTTCCTATATTTGAACCTTAGCCATGGTTACTATTAAGGTTCAGTGAGCAGAGAAAGTGATAGAAACTGAAGGAAAATGTGAGAAAGTAGAGAGAGAGAGATATGAGAGAAGAGAGAGAAAATGAATCTGAGTAAACTACATTAACCACAGAACCTAACTTAGGGCCTGGTACTTATAGAAGAGAGTCTAGAGTATGTTTTAGAACTCTATTAGCAGTAACTGACTAACTAATTTGCGAGATTGTCATCTTTAACAACTAACAGTAAATAGCTTAACTAACAATTATACAAGCATACAAAATTCAGGTAAATTTTGGCTTTCTTAATTTGAAATTTACTAATAAATACTGGTTGGTAGATGTATTGAAGTCAAATGTTCTGTCTTTCTGATTTGTATGTGTTGGTGTAGCTTCTGATAGTGACAGTTCCTCAGCATCTGGATCTGAGCCAGGGTCGCAAGGGACTTGATTATACTCTGTCAAGTAGAGTTACAGCCTCTGACATTTTATATTGCTTTATGCTCTGTGACTGCTTATGGAAAAATGTATCTAGAAATCACAATTATATATACTGGTCACTCTTCAGAAAATTGTACAAGTTGGGCATAAATTTATATAGCATAAATTAAGGTACGAATTATATAGCTAATTTGATTTATGTCATAATAGTGACTAGGTCTTTGTCCCTTTAAGCACCTTTTCTGTGAAAGCTCATCTGCCTTCAAACAATTAGGTGGCTTTCAAGTATTGTCTCCTCTTTCTTATGTTGAGTTTAATTAATTTCAATAGTTTAATTTCACAATATTCTTTTGAGTTTAAATTGGACTTGGAATGATTCGCCCAAAAAATAAGTTAAATAGACTTTCTTTATGTGTGTCAATGAGATGGGAAGAAGATGAGAAGAAAAGGCTAAGAGAACTTGATAGAAACCCGTTAAGCATTACATTAGCATCATCACTGGTCTGCTCTTGGAAGGCATAAAGAATACCATCAATCAGAATATCTTCCAACCGGGCATCTATATCAGATGCTCCCAAGTTAGTGACCATCTTTTCAATAGTTTCCATAACCATTCGCCTGTAAGGTTCACTATCATCTTTAAGTTCCTCAATAATTCTCCCGATAATATCGGCAATGCCAACTTTGTTTACTCTCTCTACAGTAGGAAATGAGCACGTTGCTTATAGTTTCTTCGATCCAAAGCCATCTTCTTAACCCAGACGTTCTTGAAAAAGTCAGGGAGAATATCGTTTCTAATATAATCAGTTTTCACACCCTCAGTGCTTACACACCGCTTCACCACTTTCAGAATAATTTTATTCATTTCTTCATCAGGAGACTAAAATTCATAAATCAGAATGATCATGACTTCCTTAGTATAGTAACTGGCATATAGGGCTTCCAATTCCTTACACATTGCTTCACCTTCTCAATATGTTGCACAATCTTAATCCCAGTGTACCGAGCTTGCCATGATTTCTTACTCTGACAAACAATCTTCAATAAGGGTAAGAGTGCAGGTATACCAAGAGCAGAGGCAATAACATTGAAAGCTCTAACAATAGTGTTCCTAACATATTCATCAATGTTGTCTATGTCAGGCCGTATAGCAGCAATCATTTTGGCCAGTGAAAACTTAGATTTTCTTTATGCTTTTCTCTCCTATCCTAGTACATTTAGGACTATCTAAATATGACATCAAATCTTAGATGTTGAAAATAAAAGTTATGAATTTCTAACGAATTATGTGTTAAGAATATTAGTTTGATTTAACTGTTAATTATGCTTTAACATATGCTTAAAATTTTATTTTCTTATTCGAGTAAAAATTTGAGTAAAACCTTAGTTTTCTGTTTGGGATTCTATATTAATGAGCACGCATACCTTTTCAAGGTACTGCTCATTGTATTGAATCTTGAATTGTCCAAGTGAGACAGTTTAGTAAGAAATTTTTTCTTCACTTGGTTAATAGTTATTATTTAAATCTCATATGTTATACTTGTTGAAATTTCGGTCTGCAATATTTCATTTTGTTCTCTGGGTGTATACTTAAACACAGTAGATCTCACTGTGTTCAAGTCATGTACTTGGAGACCAATAGAAAATGCTGCCAAAATTTTGTCAAGTATAAAATATGAGATTTAAGAAATAACTATTAATCAAGTGTTGAAAATGTTTCTTATCGAATGGGATAGGGTCATACCATGTTAAGAAAGAGATAGAGATATAAGGATTGTGTTAATGTGCTAAATCAATTTCAGCAATCATGAGACCCAATCGAGTTAGATGTTACGAAGAAATGATCCTACTGGCTATGTAAGTGAAGAATTCAAGGATGGAGTTGATGATTTCATTAGGTTGCTCAAGGAGACTCGACAGTTACTGATGCATTAAATCGTATCCTTTGTCCATGTACTAGATGTAAGAATTGTGCTTGGAGGAAGGTATTTGGGGGTAGAACAACATCTGTATAAGTACGGATTTATGGATGATTATATAAATTGGACCATTTATGGTGGGGACAGATAGGGATAGTGGCTCAACATCCATTGTCCATGATGATGAAGTGGAGCCTAGGAATCCATACGTGGATTTGGTTATGGATGTCGTAGGTGATAGATTAAATCTAGAAGCTCAAGATTTAGAAGAGGATCCAAATCCGTCAGCTGCGAAGTTTTATGACTTGCTAAGAGACGCTGACGAACCTTTATAGGATGATTGCCATAAGCACATGAAATTGTCAGTTGTAACTCAACTTTTGAACTTGAAGTCGGAGTTTAACACGAGTGAGAGTTGTTATGATAGACTGGTTGTCATAATTAAGAGCATGCTTCCAAAGCCTGAAAGGTTACTTGAAAACTTCTACAAATCGAAGAGAATGGTTTGTGAGTTGGGATTAGGATATGAGAAGATAGATGCATGTCATAATCAGTGCATGTTGTATTACAAAGAACACAGTGACAAGAGACTCTACTCAGTTTGCTTAGTATGTGGACACCCACGATTCAAACCGAAGGTGGGATGTTCACCGAATGAGAAAGATATGCCACACTCAATGTTGTAATATTTTCCCATTATGCCAAGACTCCAATGTCTGTTTATGTCCAAAAACACTGCACAATATATGAGTTGGCATGCGGATGGAGTGCGTCAAGATGAATTAGTGATTAAGCATCCAACTGATGCTGAGACTTGGAAACGATTTAACGCTACCCATTCAACATTTGCACTAGACGCTCGAAATGTTAGGCTTGGCCTGTGTACAGACAGTATTAATCCATTCAGCGGTTCAGCCACACCATATTCATGTTGGCCTATTTTTGTCACACTGTACAATCTACTTCCAAGTATGTATATGAGAAGGGAATACATATTCTTTACTCTTGTGATTCCTGGACCAAAGTCAGCAGGTAAAAGTTTAGATGTCTATCTTAGACCCCTAATTGATGATCTGAAGATATTGTGGGACGATGGGGTGCAAACTTATGATGCTTGGAAGAAGTAAAATTTTGATATGAAAGTGGCTTTGTTGTGGACAATAAGTGACTTCCAGCCTATGGAATGCTGTTTGGGTGGAGCACTCATGGAAAAATTTCTTGTTCGCTTTGTATGAATCACAATAAGTCATCTGTGTTGAAGCACAGTAGGAAATGCTACTAGTTTGATTGTCATCGCCAATTTTTGCCTTTTGATCATCCATTTCACCATGATCGAAATTCTTTTAAGAAATCAACAGTGGAAAAATCTAATCCACCGCAACAACTGAATGAGACAGATGTCTTATAGAGTGACTCAACTTAAGGAAGTCATTTTTGGCTTGAATTCAGGTAAACAAAAACAAGATGACTTTGATATACATCACAATTGGGTAAAGAAGAGCATATTATGGGAATTGCCTTATTGGTCCACTAATATAATATGACATAATTTAGATGTTATGTATGTCGAGAAGAATGTGTTTGACAATATCTTCAGCACTATCATGGACATAAAGGACAAGACAAAAGACAATGCAAATGCAAGAGAAGATTTGAAGATAATGTGCAAACGTTCTACCTTGGAGCTAATAGTTGAGAATGACAAGTGTAAAAAACCAAAGGCGACGTATGTCTTGGATGCTAATCAAAGAAGGATGGTGTGTGAGTGGATAAAACAGTTGAAATTTCCTGATGGGTATGCATCGAATATCGCACGTTGCATTAATGTAGACGGCGGGAAGATATTTGGAATGAAAAGCCACAATTGTCATGTTTTTATGCAAAGGTTAATTCCTCTGACATTTCGTGATATCTTGCCAAAACCTATATGGGGACCGTTAACAGAACTAAGCTTGTTCTTTAAAGAAGTTTGTGTAACTGAAATTCGTGCTTCCACCATAGAGAATGCAAAGCTTTCTATCATTGAAACAATTTACAAGTTAAAGAAGATTTTCCCTCCAGTATTCTTTGACGTGATGGAACATCTTGTCGTGCATCTCCCTTATGAAGCTAAGGTTGGAGGACTAGTGCATTACAGGTGGATGTAACCCTTTCAGAGGTGTATGCTGTACTTGAATAAAAAGGTCTGAAATAAGGCGAAAGTTAAAGGATCTATTTATGAAGCGTATATTTTAGAAGAAATTTCTAATTTTGCTTCCATGCATTTTGATCCCCACCTACAGACCAAGTGCACTCATGTTCCTCAGAATGATGACGGTGGGGAAGATACAATTAATGAATGGTTATCTATTTTTAAACATTCATGTCGTCCTATCGGGAGAGGCTGAAATAGATTCTTGACGGATGTAGAACTTTAAATTGTTGAGACATATGTGCTTGTAAATTATGGAGAAGTAGAACTTTATCACCAGTAAGTCTACTCTCTATCTAATGAATTTATTATTTTTCACTAAATTTATGCTAAATATTAATTATTGTATTGATTAGATAATTTGAGGATTCGTTAAGGGAAACAGATCCTAATATCACTGATGATCAAATATTGGAAGCTCGAGATAAGGACTTCAGTAGGTGACTAAAACATCTAGTGAGTCCTTTTATACATAATCACATCTATTATATTAAATTCAATGTTCATTATGCTAGATGTTACAACTATCTACCGTCTATGTAATGATACAGGTTAATATAGGTCAAGTTGAGGATCAAATGATACGAGAGATAAGTTATGGTCCATCCAAGTCTGTGACTTCTTACTGTGGCTTAATAGTTAATAGGTATAGATTTCATACTAAGGTGTACGGACAAAATAAAGCTACCATAAATAGTGGCGTATGTGTTAGAAGTAGTATATATGGTGAGAATGACTTCGACTATTATGGCATCATTGAACATATATTGGAATTGTCATATGTAAGAAATCAGAATAGAGTATTTCTTTTACAATGTCATTGGTTTGACCCGATAAATGAAGTCAATATTGATGAGAGATAATGGTTAGTTTACATCAAGCATAAATCAAGACTTCACTCAAATGAGCCATTCGTCTTAGCTGAACAAGCACAACAAGTGTACTATACAGGATACCCACAAAGCGGGAATAGAACTAATGGTGAATGGTGGGCAGCTTGCAAGGTCAGAGCAAAACTCTTCGTGGCTGAGACATTGAATGACAAATGTGATGAATTGAATGACCCACTTGCTACTGATTATTATTAAGATGATAGATCCCTTGGAACACACAATATTGTCATAGATGATGAAGCAGTTTCTTTGTTTGATGCACATGCCTAAATGGAAGAAGAAAACATAAATGATATACATTATCCAATAGACGTTTTGGTTGATGATGAGTTCATTGATGACAATGAAAATAATGAAATTAATGAATTCTCAGATGAAGATGAGGAATCTTTTGTTTCAGACTCAAGTAGTTAAAATTAAGTCTTGTTTAATAAATTTCGTTAATGGTATTTACACTAAAATATCATTATTATATTTTGAGGTTTTTATTGACATATAGTTTCTTAACTCGTCATGTTTCATTATGTTTCCTTATGCAGATATTCATCATGACCGTTCGAGGTAGAGGTGCTGGATGCGGTCATGGGAGAGGCCGTAATGTTTCATCTGGCCATGATTCTCTACCACTACAGCATTCTTAGCCCTCTCCAGGTATACCTGTAGGATAATTTTTTTAATTATTGTTAACTCGTGATTTATATAAATGTAATATATATGTATTTTTTTATTTATTTATAATTATGTTAGGTGTAACTTCAGCTACTAGCCCATCAACCAATGTAGGCCTACTAGCGTCTAGTCCATTGATGAATAGAGGCGCATCAGCTTCTGTCCCACCTCTTATTGACGCATCACTTTCTATGCCACCTTCTGCTGACCCACCCACTAGCGGCCCGAATGTGGTGCCTTCATGTGGAGAATCTAATGTAGAAACAGATAGCAAGGAACTTATATATATGGTGCCTATCCCTGAACCGTAAGTAATAATGATTATCATCTTTTATTATATGTATTTACTTTTAGATTACCAACATTATCTTCTTGTCATTACAGGATGAGGTTTTTCCCACCGAGAGTGACACGTGACATTATGTACAATGTCATAACAAGGATGCCTGTTCCGGCTAGTACGTGGCGAGGTTATCCAGCTGAGATGAAGGAAATACTATTTAACGACTTCATGGTAAGTAATTGTGTTTATAGAATTATATATTATACGTTTATCATAAAATAAATATACTTACATATCATTTATGTAGGCTAAGCATTGGTTCACATCTGATGCTGATCACGGTATAACGAGAAGTATCTGGGAACAAACTATCATGGACCGTTATGCAGACCATTTGAACAAAGCACGAGATAAGGCCTTTTAGAAGGCAAATTCAAATAACTTGACTGATGTTAAGGGCTATGGACCTAGAGGAATGAGGACAAAAGTGTGGGATGGCTTGGTCGACATTTGGCTAACAGATAAGTGGATGACGAGTTCTACAGCTGCCCGAAGGAACAGGGCAGCCATGCTTGATGCTTTGAAGCATACAGGAGAGTCGATAAGCTTTGGTCAACACAAGAACAAGATGGTAATATAACTAACTTCCTCATTTAAAGTTTTGATGGTAATCTGTTTATTAATCTGAAATTTTCTGAGTTTTATTTTATTTTATTTTATTAATCTGTTTATTAATATATTGTAACTACTTGAGTTATTTGCCTATGTTGAGTATGATATAGTATTTTAGAGGGATTGCCTTACTTTTGATATGTGTTTATTATATAATATTCTTCTATATGGGATTACAGAAGGCAGAGTTAAAGCATCTGATTTCTCACAGAGATCTCTAGGCTAAAGTTCATAAGAAGAAAGATGGAAGCTATGTTTCTGAGCGCTCGAGGAATTTTATTGTAGGTGTCTTTAAAATTCAAAAGTCATATATATTTTAGGTTATTTATTTTTTTGTTAATATTTTTCTTGTTTTGTTATTTTTAGGAGTCATATGACACCGCGATGACAAAAAAATATGGAGAAAACTCTTCCTTTCACCCTATGGTTGACCCGGAGGTCTGGTTGGATGCGGCGGGTCCTAACAAGAAGGGATGTGTGCATGACATAGGTAACAACTTGCACATTGGTAATAACATTATGCAAGCTTCATCCTCCTCGATTGTGGGCCCTTCCCGCTCTACACCATTGACACAGGATATATCTGAAGCTATAAATACAGCAATGGCAACAACGATGACTTCTTTTGTCCAGACTCAACTTGTCCCTATGTTAGCACCTTTCTAATCGTTCCTATCTACGTTCGGATCAGCAAATGTTGCTCCATAAGCACCATCACAAGGTTTATTGGGGAGGGTCGAGAAGAAGAGGAAGACAAAGACGAAGCCAACTTAGATTGATTGTCATTTTTTATTCTTCTTGTCTATATTTGTATAATAACTTTTAACTATATTGGATTGATTATTTGTATAATAACTTTCAACTATATTATTGGATTATTTGTACAAGTTTTTTTGTTGTAGCAGTTTACAATTATTGGATTGTTTGTTGTTGCTGTTGTTGGATTTCTGTTTGCTGGATTGTTTGTTGCGGTTTGATATGCAGGTTTTGGGAAAGTAATAATATCTATAGGTTATAAAAAAATATGATGACAAAAGGGATTAGCGACGGAATAGCGAAATCACATAGGTAATTAGCGAGAGAATAACGACGCAATAGTGAGGTAATCCACATCTAGTAGCGAGGGAATAGCGAATGAATAGCTAGAGAATCCCTTAGCGAGGGAATAGCGAGGGAATAGCGAGGAAATCACATAGGTATTTAGCGAAAGAATAACGAGGGAATCACACAAGTAGTTAGAGAAGGATTAATGATGGATTAGTGAGAACATGTTAGCGATGGAATAGTGACAAAATAGCGAGGGAAATCGGTTGAAATATACAGCGATGGAATAGCGATGGCATTTCCCTCGCTATTTTGCAAGAGAATGATGGCTTATATTTGTCACATATTAGCGACGGATTAGCAAGGGAAATAAATTTTCTAGCGACGTATTAGCGAGGGAATGCGTTCCCTCGCTAATTAGCAATGAAAAAAAAGTGACTAATTTATCCCTCCCTAGTCCGTCGCTAATCTCTCACAAACTTTTTTTGCGACGGGTTAGCGACGGAATAACGAGGGAAATTTCCTTTGCTAATTTGCTGAATTCTTGTAGTGGAAGTGATTTCTTTAAAGTTATGTACTGGATATGTTTTAGTTTTGAAAGATACATTTTATATGTCTTTTATGGGGAGAAATTTGATTTTAGTTTCTCTTTTGGATAGTTATGGCTACTTTTTCCATTTTAGTAATGAAAATGTTTCTTTATATTATGATTATGCTCTTGTTAGTTCTGGAGTCTTCGCTAATGGTCTATACATGTTGGATGTTGATTCCTTTTTTGTTAATTAAAGATATTCAGATATCAATAATGTTGTTGGGAACAAGCGTGGTAGAGTTGCTGAAAACTCTTCTATGTTGTGGTACAAATGTTTTAGGACATGTATCTAGGAAGGAAATGGTGAGGTAGATCAAGCATAATATTTCTCATGATCTAAACTTCTCTGATTTTGATACCTATGTTGATTACATAAAAGGAAAACTTATAGCTGGAGGCAGAAGGAGTGGGGTTACTAGGAGTGAAGGAACACTACAATTAATTCATACATATATTTGTGAGCTAATTACTCTTATTTCTATGAGCGATTTTGTTACCAAGTGGCTTCCAGTACACAAGAGGGGGGGTGAATTGAGTATAAAACTTTTTCACAAAACCTCTTTTAATTAAAACGAATATCAAAAGCTTAATAAATAAATGCACAGAAGGAATGAGAAGAAGAAAAAAAACAATAAAGAACAGCAAAAAATAAATGCGCAGTAAAGTAAATTGCATAAAATAAAGAGATTAGGGAAATGAGAAGCAGACACAGTATTTATCCTGGTTCGACCACTAACCCACTTGTGGTCTACGTCCAGTCCTCGAAAGTTGAGATTTTTCACTAAGTATACAAGCTTCAATAGGTGCTTGCTACTGTTACAAAATAGAGCACTTTTCATACACAGGGACACTCTACCCTTGTGCTAACGTCTCAGCCTGCAGGGATACCTCACCCTTATACAAACCTTGAGGGATACCTCACCCTCGATACAAAATATCAGAAAATAGATGAAGAGAAACTATTTCTCAGAGTAAGTAATACAAATAGAAGCACTATAGAGCTCTCTAACAATATCTCAGAATTTTACCAAAAGAGCACAGAGAGAAAGAGAGAAATTATGCAAACAGCCAAAAAAATAAATTCAAGGATTGGTGTGTGTCAGCCGTGAGGGAAGGTCTCTATTTATAGAGCCTTTAATCAGAAAATTTCACTGGGAAAATTGAGTGCATAATAAATGCAAAATCCGTTTGCGTATTAATTTCAAAAAACAGAAGCTGAAACTCGTGGGTTATTCGAATACATTATTGTGGTATTTGAATACCACTGATATCAATATATAAAAAATAGTTTAAGCTTAGGTTATTCGAATGCCGTTATGAGGTATTCGAATACCTCTGATATCAGTATATAAAAAACAGATCAGACCCACGTTATTCGAATACCAAACCAAGGTATTCGAATGCCTTTAGCTGAAAACACATTTGTAAAAGCCTTTTAGAAGGTTGTATTCAAATGCCTCATATGGTATTCGAATACCTCTAAAAAACACGTTGTATTCGAATGCCTCAAATGAGTATTCGAATACCTTTATTAAAAAACACGTTTGTAGAAGCTTTTTCAGAAGATTGTATTCGAATGACTTTAAAAGCATTCGAATGCCTCTGTTAAAAACATGAAAAATGCTTCTATGAACAAGATTAGAAAAACCACAATCTCTTTGATTATCAAAGGCTTATTAGAACTTTAATTTGGTTTGTAGAAAAACAAGTTCTTAGATCTTTTTGAGTTAAACACTGAGATATTCTATGAGAGCTCTGTACAAGAGAGATCCTAAGTCCTAAAGCTAAACTTGAACAACTTGGACTTGATCTTCTCATCATCTCATCATCTCCATATTTGTTATCATCAAAACTCATCATCAATGTTGCATGGTAATCACATTCTCTCCCTTTTTGATGATGACAAACTAACATTGAGAAAAGCATTAGTTCGTATAGGTAATAACAAAACAAGCATATTATTCTCCCCCTTGCTTTTGGAATCCAAAAGCCAGTGTTAATCCTGTCTTTTCTCAAATAAGTTTGATTATTTTTCTCCCCCTTTTGACATGATCAAAAAGGATACATTCAACCAATAAAGCATAGTGATATATATGAGATAATCAAAAAGCGATTATAATTGACAAAGAAAATACTCATTGCATTAAATGAAAATGGTCAAGCACATATACAAAAGTAATTAAAGGGCAATCAATACAATAAACAGCTAAAAATAGAACATAGGCAACTGATCCTAAGACTAAACATGCTCTAGAAGTAGGCATCAGGTGGTGGAGGAGGAGAGGCAGGGTCGTTGCCAGATAGCAAGCTCGAAGGGCCGCCTGCTCACGCTCAACACCAGTGATTTTGTCAAACAGAATAGTGAAGGTGTTCTCCATGTAGGTTCTGTTATCCAACAGGGTAGCCAGAATTTGCTCATTCGTGACAGGAGCAGGAATATCAGCAGCAGCAGCAGCAGCAGGGGCAGCAAGGTCATTGTCTTCATCATCAACTTCCACTGGGAACACCCAGCCTTCATCGGTCCTGATCATCTTCATTTTGTTAAGGGTAAAGGAACCAAAGACGTGATGATGGGTTAGCAGGGTCGCGCGCTCGGTTTCCAGAATGTGTGGATACTTGCCTAAGAAGGCAGTGATGATTACACCGTAGGGAAGTTCACACCGCTCTTTACCTTTTGCCCTCATCATGTGCTTCATAAAGAAGACGGGCCAGTTGATTTGATGGCCTTGCTTTAGAATCCATAGCATAAACACGTCATCTTCACTCATGTAGGCATAGTTTCCATCTCTAGGAGCGAGGATGTAGGTATAAGCATAGTGGAGGAGCCTGTCCTGGCTCTTCATCATGCCCCCTTTGACTCCTTTTTGAGTCGAAGGTAAAGCCAACCCAGGGCGAAGCACATCTTCAATTGCTTGGTTCTTGTCGAAGAGTTGGAGGAGTGAATCTTCGTCAGCAAAGTGGCCAGTGGACGGTAAGCCAAACATCTGAACCCAATCGCCGGGTGTGATCACGATGTTTTGATCGCAGACACTGGAGTGTAGCTCCTGACCTTCAATCTTTATATTGCAGTAGAACATTTTGACTAGGTCGGGATACAAAGTAGCAGAGAAAGAGCAGAAGAGAAGTATGCCTTGGTGGTTTAGCCGGTTTAGAAAGTCAAAGCCACATTCTCTTTCGAAGAACCCCAAGTTGAGGTACTTAGGATGCACCAAGTTGCGCTCTCGAAAGTGTGTAACGAAGCGCCCGAGCTGTTGCTCATTGGAGGAAAGCCTGCGAAGGTCCAATGGGTTGTTGCATGGAGCCGTCTTTGTACGAGGACCCTTAGAGCGAGAGGAGGATGAGGTCATAGAGGAAAGGAGAAGAGGAGGGGTGGAGACCGTGAGAAAGGGAAGTTTTTGGAGGAGGGAAAACCAAGAGTTTTTGAAAGTGGAGATAGAAAAGAAAAGGGTATTTGGATACGCAGGAAAACGGGGTTATTTAAAGGAAAAGGGGAGGTATTAGAATAGGAAAGCTCAAAAGACGCAGCCTCCAGACAGAGGGTATTCAAATACCACACCAGGTATTCGAATAGATTACCAGAATAGGCTTGGCTGCCAAACGAAGGTATTCGAATGCATTTAAAGGTATTCGAATTCCTTAAACAAAAAGAACGAAGGTTTTCTCATATAACAGTAAGGGTATTCGAATACCATATGGAGGTATTCGAATAACTAAACAAGAAAAGCACTTATAAATGTCCAGAAAATGTAATTTTTGAAAGATAAACGCATACTTGTTGATGAAGTACCTGCAAAAAAGATTTTGGGATAACTCCGACGCTCAAGTCAGTAAAATTTCAAGAAGGATTAAACACAAATTTAAGCAAATAACAAGCATTTAAATGTTGGATTGATCAATTATGCCTAATTCTCCTCTTATATAATAAAATGCTTCTTTTGCTAGGGGTTTAGTGAAGATATCTGCAAGTTGCTTAGATGTTTCAACGAATTCAAGAATGCAATCCCCTTTTGTACGTGATCTCTGATAAAGTGGTGTCTTATCTCTATATGCTTTGTTCTAGAATGCAGTATGGGATTCTTAGAGATATTTATTGAACTAGTGTTATCACATTTTATCGGGATGTGATCAAGTGAAGACCGTAGTCTAAGAGTTGTTGCTTCATCTAAAGGATTTGAGCGCAACTCTCCCTACAACATATTCACCTCTCGGTAGACAAAGTCACACTTGTTTTGTTTCTTACTATGCCAAGAAACTAAAGAACTACCAAGCAAGTGGCATGTCCCACTAGTACTCTTTTCGTCTAATTTGCACCCAGCAAAGTCAGAGTCAGAATAGCCTATTAGGCTACAAGAGGCACCCTTAGGGTACCATAAGCCCATTTGTGAAGTGCCTACTAGGTATTTCATTATTCGTTTAATGGCACTTAAGTGAGATTCCTTAGGGTTTGCCTGATATCTAGCACACATGCATACACTAAACATTATATCTGGCCTACTAGCAGTAAGATAAAGGAGAGAACTAATCATACCTCTATATTTTGTTATTTCTACTGATTTACCTCCTTCATATTTGTCCAAGTAGCAAGACGTGCCCATCGGAGTGACCATGTGTTTAGCGTTTTCCATTTCGAATCTCTTGAGCAATTCCTTGTAGTATTTTGTTTGACTTATGAAAGTCCCTTCGTTTGTTTGTTTGATTTGAAGTCCGAGGAAGAAATTTAATTCTCCCATCATTGACATTTCAAATTCATTCTGCATTGACTTAGAAAATTCTTTGCAAAGGGATTCATTAGTAGCACCGAAAATAATATCATCCATATATATTTGTACAAGAAGAATGTCATGCTTTTTATTTTTAATAAAAAGAGTAGTATCTACTTTTCCTCTTGAAAAACCATTTTCTAAAAAAAATTTACTCAACCTTTCATACCAAGCTCTAGGAGCTTGCTTTAAACCATATAAAGCCTTTTTAAGTTTAAAAACATGGTTGGGCAGTTCATGATTTTCAAAACCTAGAGGTTGTTCAACGTATACCTCCTCTTGAATAAAACCATTTAGAAAAGCACTTTTGACATCCATTTGATATAATTTGAAATCTATGATGCAAGCATAAGCAAGTAACATTCTAATAGCTTCTAGTCTGGCTACAGGTGCATAGGTTTCTTCATAATCTATACCTTATTCTTAATTATATCCTTTAGCAACCAATCTATCTTTGTTTCTAGTTATTAACTCATTTTCATCAAGTTTGCTTCTAAAAACCCATTTAGTGCCAATTATGGGGTGATTATTAAGTCTAGCGACTAATTCCCAAACTTGATTTCTTTCAAATTGATTTAATTCCTCATGCATAGCTAAGATCCAATGTTCATCATCAAAAGCTTCAATTAAATCCTTAGGTTTAATTTGAGAAACAAATGCTAAATGATTACAAGTATTTCTAAGAGAGTTACGAGTACTTACACCTTTAGATACATCACCGATAATCTGATCAAGGGAGTGATATTTTGAAGTTCGCCATTCTTTGGGAAGTTCCAAAGCTTGCGAATTTTCTTGTCTTTGTTTATCCTCTTTCTCCTTGATTTCCTTTTCTTTACTGTCCAAATGTGTTTCCGCCAGGATTTCTGCAACATCATCAACGACAAGATCCTTTTTTGATCCATTTGGGTTAGTTTCATCAAATGTAACATGTATAGATTCTTCAATAGTCATAGTTCTTTTATTGTAAATGCAAAAAGCTTTACTATGGTCTGAATAGCCAAGAAATATACCTTCATCAGACTTAGCATCAAACTTGCCTAAATTATCTTTTATATTATTTAAAACAAAACATTTGCAACTAAAAACATGAAAGTGTGAGACATTTGACTTTCTTCCTTTATACAACTCATATGGGGTTTTCTTTAAAATAGGCCTTATAAGGGCTCGGTTCATTACATAACAAGATGTACTTACAGCATCCGCCCAAAAGTATTTAGGAAGAGCAGCCTCATTAAGCATAGTTCTCACCATTTCTTCTAAAGAACGGTTTTTCCTTTCTACAACTTCGTTTTGTTGCGGAGTTCTAGGGGCAGAGAAATTATGATTAATGCCATGTTCATCACAGTAATTTTTAAAAACATTATTTTCAAATTTGCCACCGTGATCACTTCTTATAGAAGATATTTGAAAACATTTTTCATTTTAAATAACTTTGGCAAGTCTTTTAAAAGTTAGAAATGCATCATTTTTATTTGCAAGAAATAAAGTCCATGTAAACCTAGAAAAATCATCCACAATCACTAAAGCATAGTAATTTCCACCAAAGCTCATAGTTCTAGAAGGTCCAAATAGATCTATGTGCAAAAGTTGTAAAGGTCTAGAAGTTGAAACTATATTTTTTGCTTTAAAAGAGACCTTTATTTGTTTACCCTTTTGACATGTTTCACATAATTTATCTTTTATGAAATTAAGCTTGGGTAGTATAATTACTAGTTCTTTAGAGACCAACTTCTTTAAGTGATCCATGTGAATGTATGTAATTCTCCTATGCCATAACCATGAATCATCATTCTTACTTAAAAGACATTTCGCATCATTTGAAGATATATCATCAAGACTAATCATATAGATGTTGTTTACTCTATGACCAATGAAATTAACATGCTTGTCATTTTTATCTTCAATTATGCAACAGTTTGAATCAAATATAACTTTATTTTCTTTATCACATAATTGACTAATACTAAGCAAGTTATGTTTCAAACCCTCAACAAGCAGCACATTTTCAATAGAGGAGTTAGGGTTCTTACCGACTTTTCCGATTCCAAGAATTTTACCCTTGTTGTTATCGCCATAAGTGACGTGTCCATGATTCTTGGGAATAAGCATGGTGAATTTTGAGTCGTCTCCGGTCATGTATTTGGAGCAGTCGCTATCAAGATACCAATTTGAACTCCTGGCTTTCAAGCACACCTACAACACAAGTTTAGTTTTTAACTTTTGGTACCCAAACTTTCTTGGGTCCTTGTGTGTTAGTTTTGAGTATAGTACCCTTGAGAACCCAAATCATTTTTGTTCCAACTTTTGTATTTATATTTTTCCTTGCATTACATGTTGAAGCACTATATCCTTTTCTTCCACAATAAAAACATTTTATAAAAGGACTACTTGAAACACTAGAATGCACAAAGAAATTTTTATAGAGTTTTTGTTGATTTTTCGGGTTATAACCTATCCCGGCTTTTTGAAAAATCACTCTTTGTCTTCCTAATAAAATATTTAAGTTATCCCTTCCAAAGGTGAATTTAGAAAGAGTGTTCTTTAGGTCTTTGTTTTCTTTTTCAAGTATATGACATGAAGAACAAGATGAAGAAGTAGAAGTATGTGAAGAATAATTTGTGCATGCATCAATGATTCCTAAAGTTTCGTTTTCAATTTTCAATTCTTCTATTTCTTTGTTTAAAACAAGAATTTGATTTTCTAAAGAAGAAATTATTCTCTTAGATGAAGAAATAATTTTTGTGAGTTTTAAAGATTCTTCATGTAGTTTCTCAAAAGCATCTTGTAACTCATCGTAATAGGGTAATAAAGTAGTATTAGAACTTACCTCGTTTTCGCTTTCTTCTTCATCTCTTTTTGCCATGAGACACAGTTGAGCTTCTTCACTATCTGAGCTGTCAGTTGAGTCCATGTCATTTTCATCCCACGCTATGTAGGCTTTTCTTCCTTTTCTTTCCTTGAAGGGCTTCTTTTCAAATTTCTCCTTCTTCTTTTGATAAACTGGGTACTCCATTTTCATGTGACCAGTTTACCACATTTAGCAAGTTGGAGTCGATGAAGCTCCTTCGCCTTTGAAGTTGTCTTTTTCAGGGAAGGGAGGTCTTATTTATGCGTTCCCTTTTTCCCCCGAGAAATTTACCAAACTTTTAACTAGTAAACTTAGATTTCCTTCACTTAACTCGATGTTCTTTGAACTCCTTCATCATCATTGTCGAATGTTGATGAAGTGGCTGTGTCTTTTTATCGTTCTCTTCGCTTTGGCTTAGTTCCAATTCGAAGGTTTTCCAAAGAGGGTAGCTAAAGTCATTGTGGACAAATTCTTGATTATGATATTGCTTGTCACTTTGGGTTGCCAAATCTGCTAAGACATCTCAAAACTTTGTTAATCAAATCTTCGTTAGAAAAACTTTTGCCTAAAAATGCAAGATGATTAACTTCTTTTGCATTTCCTGAACTTTCTCCTTGGTTCATTCTGAACTTTTTAACTAGTAGTAAACTTATCCCATTTTCTTCACAATTTGAAATTCTAAAAACTCATCATATCCCAAAGCAAGAGTAATAATATTTTTGGCTTTTAAATGTTAAACTTTTCTTTTGTCTTCATCATTTTTTGGTCCTTACATCCATCGACCTCATGTTGGGTATAAAAGTGTCCTGATACATCTAGATCAATAGCTTCGATGAAGATTTTCATTCTTTCCTTCCAATATGCATAACCATCCCCATTGAAAAAGGGTGGTCCCTTTTTCTTCGTTTGAGGAAGCATGTTCTTTGAAGTTGCTTTTTATGCTTAGTCTAGCTCTTATTCCAATTGCTACCAAGTGGCTTCCAAGTGCTCAGGGGGTGAAGTTTTTTTCCAAAGAATTAAAACGAATATCAAAAGCTTAATAAATAAATGCACGAAGGAATTGTAAAGGAAAAATAAATTGTATAAAATAAAGATTAAAAGAGAAGCAGATATTCGACCACTAACCCACTTTGGGTTGCCAAAAAGCTGCACTAAGATACATCTTCAAAGGTGCTTGCTTTGTTAATCAAATCTTTTAGAAAAACTTTTGTGCTAAAGATCAAAGATGATTAACTATACAAACCTTGAACCTATCTCACCTTACAAAATTCAAAAAATAGATGATGCTTTCTCCTTGGTTAATACAAATTGAAGCACTATAGAATTCATATTCAAAAGAGCGAGTTATGCAAACAAAGAAAAATAAATTCATTCTGTGTGTCGACTCTCTTAACTTCACTAGTACCCTTTGCGTGGGTAACTTCAATCAAAATTTCCTTGGGAAATATAATAAATGCAAAATCCGTTTTGCGTATCAATTTCAAAAAACAGAAGCAGCCGAAACTTGATCCCACATTTCTTTCATGGCATGCGTAGTCCTTGTTCTTACAATTTGAAATTCTAAATTCGTGAAATTCATTTTGATCCCCTTTATGTTTTTGAGCAATTTGTGCATATTTGTTGATTGATTAAGTAAATAATTATATTTAACTTGGGTTTCTAAATTAAAAAAGAAACTTTTTTGCAAGTCTTCATTCGGTGTCCACGCCCAAAATTTATTCACCACCACATACTAATAGTTGAGAGCTCAACGCCGGGCGTGGACTTGTCCATTGACCTCATGGGCGCGCGTATAAAAGAGCCTATTTATTTAGTTTTCCACGCACCCTTTTGGACTCTCTCAGTTTTCTCTCTTTTAGGTTTTAGGTTTTTAGTCTAGAGGTCAATAGACCTCCATCGATGAGAGATTTTCATGGAAGCCCTTTTCCTTCCAATCCGAGCTTCATGGCGAAATCCATCCTCTCTCTTTTCTCTCCTCATTTCTTGAACATGTATTTTGTAATTTGTTCTCATGTTCATTGTATAGCGCTTTATTTAGGAACTTTGAATCCTTTTATTAATATTAATGATTTGTTCTTCTCTGAGTTTGTGTGGATCTTTGATTTTGTTCAATCATATTACGCTCAATGCTCTTGAATGTTTGGCCAACATTTGAGTGATTTGATAGAATCTAATGAACCTAGACATAGGGATTTGGGTTTGAGATCGTATGTATGGTTGATGCATGTTCGATTATATTCCAATGGCGGGATGAGTTGATTCGCTAATGGGATAGACATATACCTATTAGCCATGCATAGCAGGTGTTTGAGAATAGACCTTAAAGAGTGAATTTTGTGTTAGCTCTCAAGGACACTTAGAGAGTTGGGCAAATGAAACCATGGTTAGATGACCTAGACATAAGCGTTTAGCTAATGTAGATTCTCAAGCTAACATAATCATTGCATTCATATTTATGAGGAGGATTGCTTGTTGTTAGTTGATGTAAAGGGTGAAGGAGGATTTCCCTAAACTCTAACCGTTTATCCTTATTGCTTTATATCTTTACTTTCTTTAATCCATTTTTATGTTCTTGAATAGAATTAAAATTGGAAATAAAATTATCCTCGTAGGAATATCTGTACTCATCATTTTATTACTTGTGCGACCCGTGCACTGATGTTAGCAAAAGGGCAACACGTTTGCAAACAAGTTTTTGGCGTAAACGGGGATAAGGCATTATTTCCGTATTGCTAATATTGACAATGAAAGTTCTAATTCAAGTTTTTATGTTTCATTGTTGTAAATAGTTTTAATTTATGTTTTTATGCTTTTGTTTTCGCTTGTTTAAATAAGTAGTTATAGTTGGATTTTGTGTTGTTGTTATGTTTTTGTTATATATTTTGTGTTTTAAGCTTTTAGACATGTTTTGGAGGTACTTGGGGCCAAAATGGAGCACCGCTCGAGAAAAGCGGTTTCTTTGCAGAGTACGCAACATGACCTCTCACGCCGCGGCGTGAGAATGTCCAAAATCTCTCGCCTATCAAGAACACTCACTGAGCGCTCCACGCCGAGGCGTGGACAAGTTTGCCGCGGCGTGGCCCCTTTTTTGCATTTTTCTCGTTGTTTTTCTCTATTTTTCTTTATTTAATAGTGCTCGCCTAGTTTGCTTGCTTGTTTTGACTTGCTCAAGTACCCTATAAACCATGAACACCAAGAACACACATTCACTTTGGTTTGGGGGAGTATCTTTGCATGTTTTTACCCTTGATGCTTAATGTTACACATGTTTTGATACTTTAAGTATGTGGTAGTGATGGTCATTATGCTTTCATGAGTATATCCTGTTTTGGCTATTACTAGTAGGCTGTTGATAAAAGTTTCAATTTTTAACATTCACTACACGATGTTATGCATGCTTGAATGAAAAATGATAAATCTTTTGAATGCAATTTGCTAGTGTGTGATGGTTGGCCAATGATATAAATGCTTGCAATTGTCCTCGATTCTTTTATGTAACCATTTGCAATCTTGAAGCATGCTTAAGCAATCTTGTTTGTTTTTATGCATGATGTATTTCTCACTTAGATGCTTGTTTAACTTTGAAAAGATTTGAGTGTTTATTTAGAGAATGTTTATGGATTGTGCATGTGGATGATTTCTACTATCCTTGAAATTGTTTTGCAACTCTCTTGGCGAAATCCTAGATTGCACATGATTGAAGAAGTGATTAGGGCATTGTTTGGACCTATTGAGCCTTTCAAGCTTACCCTTAAATGATTATATCCCTAGGTCCCCTTTTGAAGCCTTATAATTGTTTGGCCTTCTATGTTCTTCTTTCACCCTCATATTTCCTACCTTGTAACCATTCTAATGCATGCGAAAGCATTGCAATCTTTTCCTTCCCTTATGTTTGTTGGGTGCATGATATGTTATTTCTTCACTTGAGTCCAAGGTTTAGGGTATTTATGTTGTTCAATACAAAAGTGATACCTCAAGGAACCATTTGTTGCACAAAAGTTATTTTTGTTGAAGAAAAAGAAAATACAAAAAGAGAAAAAAAAAGAAAAGAAAAAATGACAAGAAAGCATAAATGAAAAAAGCATCGAGGGTTCTGATAGTATTATTTGTTTCATTTTGTATACCCTTGTTGTATGACTCAAAAATATCATGTTATGTTCCTCAAATTTGTATGTTTTCCATTCCCTTTGTTCTTCACCCCATCACCTTGACCTTACATTACAAGCTATTAAAGTCCTCTTGATCCTCAATCATAATTTACACAAAGAGGAAGTTGTGCTACAATTTTGTGGAATCTTGATTTGTATCATAGGTTCAAAACTTATCCAAAACATGATTTGAAAAAGATAAGTTGAGCTTGCATCTTTGTGAGAGAAGTCATGTGCATGATTGGAAGCTTGATTGATAACATGTTAAGGATTGTGCATGTGTTGAGCTTAAATGTGAGGCATGCGCATTCTTTGAGGGCCATTATAATCATTGTGCAAGTTCAAAAGAAAATTGAATTTACCATTGTTGAATGCATGTGAGCATGAATTGTCAAAGTGAGTTTTCTTAGTCATACTTTGTGTTGCTCGAGGACTAGCAACATCTTAAGTTTGGGGTGTGATAACTCCATAAAATATAGTTATTGATGCCCCATATTTGTGCTTCATGGCATGCGTAGTCCTTGTTCTTATGCATATTAGGAAGGTTTTATGCTTATATTCGTGAAATTCTATTTTGACACCTTCCTTTATGTTTTTGAGCAATTTGTGCATATTTGTTGATTGATTAAGTAAATTTGCAATTATATTTAACTTGGTGGTTTCTCAAATGCAAGAAGGGCTCAAAAGAGACAAATTGATGCAAGCCAAGGCCCAGCATTGGAGGAAAGAAGCCAAGGAAGCATTCCAGTGTCCACGCCGCGGCGCAAAATGTGCACGCCGCGGCGTGAAGGCCTCAACCCCCGGCCACATTAGTGCATAGATACGCCGAGGCGTGACTTGTCCACGCCGCGCGCGCGTCAGCCGAATTTAGTTTTCCAAAAGGGTTGAGGCTACGGCTAGACCTCCATTGGAGGTGGAGATGGAGTTGAAGCTAAGGATGGAAGCCCTCTTTTATTGGAGGAGGATCCGAGCTTCAATGGCGAAATCCATAAGCATTATTCTCTCTTTTCTCTTTTCTCTTCCTCATTTCTTGAACATGTATTTTGTAATTTGTTCTCATGTTCATTGTATAGCTGAGCTTTATTTAGGGATGACTTTGAATCCTTTTATTAATATTAATGATTTGTTCTTCTCGAGTTTGTGTGGATATTTTGTTCAAATATTACGCTCAATGCTCTTGAATGTTTGGCCAACATTTGAGTGATTTGATAGAATCTAATGAACCTAGACATAGGGATTTGGGTTTGAGATCGTATGTATGGTTGATGCATGTTTGATTCTATTCCAATGGCGGGATGAGTTGATTCGCTAATGGGATAGACATATACCTATTAGCCATGCATAGTAGGTGTTTGAGAATAGACCTTAAAGAGTGGATTTTGTGTTAGCTCTCAAGGACACTTAGAGAGTTGGGCAAATGAAACCATGGTTAGATGACCTAGACATAGGCGTTTAGCTAATGTAGATTCTCAAGTTAACATAATCATTGCATTCATATTTATGAGGAGGATTGCTTGTTGTTAGTTGATGTAAAGGGTGAAGGAGGATTTCCCTAAACTCTAACCGTTTATCCTTATTGCTTTATATCTTTACTTTCTTTACTCTTATCCATTTTTATGTTCTTGAATAGAATTAGGTAAGCTATCGGTTAATACTTAGCATTGGAAATAAAATTATCCTCGTGGGAAAATCACTCATCATTTTATTAACCCATGCCTTTTAGAAAAAGGTTGTATTCAAAACCTCAATACATTATTATATTCGAATACCACCGATATCAATATATAAAAATAGTTTAAGTATTATTCGAATGCCTCAAATGAGTATTCGAATACCTTTATATAAAAAAATAGATCAAACTCACGTTTGAATACCAAACCAAGGTATTCGAATGCTTTTTTTGTAAAGCCTTTTAGAAGGTTGTATTATTCAATGGTATTCTTTAAAAGCATTCGAATGCCTCAAATGAGTATTCGAATACCTTTATTTAAACGTATGTAGAAGCTTTTTCAAGATTGTATTCTGACTTTAAAAGCATTCGAATGAAAAAGAAAAATTTCTATGAAAAGATTAGAAAAACCACAATCTCTTTAATTATCAAAGGCTTATTAGAACTTTAATTTGGTTTGTAGAAAAACAAGTTCTTAGATCTTTTTGAGTTAAACACTGAGATATTCTATGAGAGCTCTGTACAAGAGAGATCCAAAGTCCTAAAGCTAAACTTGAACAACTTGGACTTGATCTTCTCATCATCTCATCATCTCCATATTTGTAATCATCAAAACTCATCATCAATGTTGCATGGTAATCACAGATTTTAGGTACTTTATCCCCTTTATTGCTAATTTCTCTAGATATAGGTGGATTGATTTGCTGTGTAAGAAATTTGACTCTTTATATGCCTTTAAAGCATTCAAAGCTATTGTTGAATTGAAATTTAGTAAGTAGATCAAATATGTATGGTCTGATAAGGGTGGTGAGTATTATGGCAAGTATGATGAAATTAGTAGAAATCCTAGACCTTTTGATAGGTTCTAACAAAATTGTGATATTGAGGCATAGTACACCATGTTTGGCACTCCATAACAAAACGGAGTTGCAGAAAGGCAAAACCAGTACTCTTATGGATATAGTGAAATGTAGTATGCTTAGTCATTCTACCTTTCCAGAATTCTTGTGGGGACATGCCTTGAAGACTACTACTTATATATGAATCATGTGGCAAGTAAATCTGTGTCGAAGACTCTACATGAGCTTATGACAAGCACACGCCCTACTTTGAGGCATTTCCGTGTTTGGGGTTGTAGGGCATAAGTGAGGCTTATAACCCGCATTTAAAGAAGCTTGATCCCAATATCATTAGTAATTTCTTCATTAGTTATTGTAATTGCTCAAGGAGTTCTAGGTTCTATTGTCCTTCTCATACTACTAGAGTTATTGAATTTGATCGACTTGTTTATTTTGAAGGGGACTTAGAGCATGTGGTGGAACTCAGGAGTTATGTATTGCTGATTTTAGAGAGGAGTATGTTGTCATTGCTATTCTTGTTGTACCCTTTCCACGGATAGTGTCATCTTATTTAATCCATAGTGATGATGTTGTTGATCCTATTGATAATTTCGATATCCCTCAACAAGTTGAAAATAATGTACAAAATCTAAATGTTGTTATGACTCCACTAAGAAGATCTAAGCAGGTTCTTATATCCACTGAGTTTACTAGATTCAGGGATTATGTTGTGTACTTACAAGAGTATGAGTTTAATTCAGTTAAGGATTTTTATCTTATTTCCTTTTAAGAGGTCATAGTTAGTCCTGATAATGCACAATGGTTAGTGGTTATAGAGGATGAGTTAGCTTCATCGAAAGAATAATGTTTGAGAATTAGTAGAGTTGCCTGCTGGTTGTAAAACTGTTAATTGCAAATGGGTCTTTAAGATCAAACATGATGCTAGAGGTGAAATTGAGAGGTATTAGGTCAAACTTATTGCTATGGGATATAACCATAGGGAAGACATTGATTATAAAGAGACTCTCTCATCAGTCTCCACTAAAGACTCTTTTCATATTGTGATGACATTGATTGCTCATTTCGATTTGGAGTTTCATCAAATGGATGTTAAGACCATATTCCTAAATGATAATTTGTATGAGGATGTGTATATGGATCAAAGTGATAGTTTTATTAAAGATGGTAAAGATCATGTGGAATGTAAATTCATTTATGGATTGAAATTGCCTTCCAGGCAATGGTATTTGAAATTTGATTATATTTGTTAGCTCTCTTGGCTTTAAAGAAAATACTATTGACCAATGCATTTATCTAAAGTTTAGTGGGAGCAGATTCATCATTCTTGTTTTATATATTGATGATATATTGATGGCTAGTAATGATATTAATTTTATGAATGAAACTAAGTAGATGTTGACAACACACTTTTATGTAAAAGATCTTGGTGATGTCTTTTTTGTATTAGGCATTGAGATTCACCGTGAAAAATCTTTTAATATTTTTGGCTTGTCTCAAAAATATTATATTGAAAGGCTTTTGAATAGATTTAATATGAAATCTTGTAATCCTTGTGCTGCACCTACTCAAAAGGGTGAAAAACTCTCTAATACTCAATGTCCTCAAAATAATAAAGATGTTGCTAAAATGGATAAGGTCTCATATGCCTTCACTATTGGCAACATTATATATGCTCAAGTTTGCTCATGTTGTGATATTAATTTCGTTGTTAGTGTACTTGGGAGATACTTGAGTAAACTTGGTGTGGCTTATTAGCAAGCTACAAAAACGAGTTATGAAATATCTACAGGGTACCAAAGATTATATGCTAATCTATAGGAGATTGTATCACCTTAAGGTGATAGGTTATTCTGATTCTAATTATGGTAGTTGTCCAGATGACTACAAGTTCATATCATGGTGTATGATCTTTATGCTGGTAGGAAGAGCTGTTTCTAGGAAAAGTGTTAAACAGATACTTGCAGCTACTTCCACTATGGAGGTAGAGTATATATCTTATTATGAGGCTACGCGTCAAGCGATATGGTTGAAGAATTTGATTACTGAATTTCGTATTGTAGAGAGTATTTCCAGACTTCTTACTATCTATTGTGATAATTCTGTCGTAGTGTGTTTCTCTTAAATTAATAAAAACTCTTAGAACTCGAAGCTTTTTGATACAAAATACATATTTGTTAGAGAGAAGATTCAGGAGTTTTAGATTAGTATCGAGTATATTCCTACAGAATTTATGGTTACAGACACTCTAACTAAAGGTTTAGTTGTTAAAATTTTTATTGATCATGTAACCTGTATAAGTATAGTGAGGTCTTTTGATGTTTCGGTTAGTGAGAGTTTATTTTGTAATTTTGTTGTGAGCTCATTTTATTATTATGTCTTGAGATCGTAAACAACTAATTTGTTATTCTTATTGTTGCCATATAATATTGTTATTATTATTATCTGTGCAATTTTGTTTGTTTGTATTATGTTATGTTGTGAAGACATTTTGGACCTAGTCTCATTTTGTTATTGTGCTGAGATATTTGTTAAATTTCAAAAAGTATCTTGAGTGGATGTTTGGGGCACGTTGTTGGGAAATGCACTTTGATCACATATTGACATGCAATTTTGATGTGCTTTCCCATTACCCATATATCACATTTTGTTGGGTCATCTAGATATGAGTATTTTGCATGTATGATATCAATACTCCCTTGAATATAATTTTTTGCATTATTGAGATACTTGTAGTCTTATTTTGAACTAGTTGTTGATAGTGTTGACTCAATTTTGACATTCTGTTGTGGCAACATATTTTTTGATTAATCTGAAGAATTGTTTTCTTATTGAAATAATGTAATATGACTTATGTCGTCTAAGTGAGAGAATCTTAGAATTTTTTATTTTATGGACTAACATAAATTATATTTTAATTATATAAAACTCAGATTAATTCGATGTCAAAATTATTAAAATATTTTATTTAACTCAAATTGTAATCATTATTGTTAATTAGCCAGATGTCGTTAAAGCACTACTCATATGTGAGTTTTGTTTAATAAGTCTTGTATATAAGTTTTTCATAGTGGACAAGTTTAACTCATTTTAGTTATTATATATATATATATATATATATATATGATCACATATTTGATACATTAATAAGCCTTCATTTTTAGTCATTTACACTCTTCATGCACTTAATTGATTGAGTTTGGTTATGTTTTGTAAGTTTGGACTCAAATTGGACTTAAATGAATTTTTCAGCATAATTTACATTTTACGTTGTTTCTGTATTTGGGCTATATCTTGGGATGTAGGTGGTCAAATGAGATGAATCTGATGGCATTTTAAAGATACGAGAGAGCTCTATAACTTTCATGAAGACCTCAAAGGCCCAATCACACGAATAGATAATTCAAATTGGGGTTGAAGTAAGAACTAGAGTGCTGTTCCTGACAGCTTGATCTATGTGTACTGTTCATTCCATATTTCGAGCTATAAGTTGTAAAATAAGATGAAATTTTGTTGCTGAATAGTTGAGACCTATATCTACAACTTTTATGTTGAACACTTTTTCAGAATCTGAGGTCTAATGGGTAATATTGGGCTTGCAAGTCAGAATAGAGGAGCTGTGACTAGGCCTGAGTAGTGTACAGTAATTTGAACGTATCTAGAGTTATAGAAATGATATTGCACTCAAAATAAATCCATTTGAAAGTCAAGATCAATTCCTACAACTTTGATGAAGATCATATGTGCTTATTCTGACGTATTCAATGACTTCAGAGCTAAATAATTTCAAAGACAAGGAATCTCCATAATTTTCCACTCACCAAAAGTCATTTGGTATTTTCCAATCATTTTCCACTCATCCACTCACTAATGACTCAGCCCCCTTGTCATTTTGTATCTCTAATCCTCTATAAAAGGGGGTCTTGGCAGATTATTGAAGGTGTTAGGTGTTAGGTACTAAAATAATACTAGTTTGTTATTAGATTTTCTTGTAGTAATTTTCCTTTGTTCTAAATTGAAGTCATGTTCTTCTTTTTCTTCTTCTCTCTTTCTTTCTCCTTATCTATGAGTAACTAAGTTTCATTTTGCTTAGGTGAAAGAGTGAAGCTCTTGGTAATGAAATAAGGTTAGATTAATTTCTCTCTTGTGCTTAAATGATATATTTTCAAGTGGTCATTATACGTATTGTATTTTGTTTCCAATCAATTTAGAAACCCTCCTTGTAAAGTGGAGTTCTTGATTTGTTGTAGACAAGAGATTGACACAATGAACGCTTTAACCCATTTACAAGTGATGGTGTTAGAAACTCTTCTTATAAAGTGGAGTTCTTGATTTGTTGTAGATAAAATATTTGCACAATGAATGCTTTAACCCATTTATAAATAGTGGTAATATTTTTTGAAAACATAATATAATTACGTATATTATTTTAATTAGACTTTTAACGTTGTATTTTTCGATTGGAACCTCCATGTTGCCAGGATTTTAATTAAGTTATAAAAGAAATTAATTTTACCTTTACTTTATTTACCAAGAGTGGATCTTTTAACCCAAGTAAATAATTTTTACCGTAGTAATAAAATATTTACTTCACCTTAATTAATCTTCAACAATTCCCTGTGGATCGACTCGACTCCCGAGAAATTTATTACTTGAGACAACTGCACTTGGGTTCGCAATGCAATAATTTATCCCGCATCAAGTTTGTAAACTTGTTTGAAACTTTTAATTTGCATCAAGTTTTTGGCGCATTGCCAACTTGATTTGAAGACCGAATTTCTGTGTAAAAATTTTGTATATATACTAACATACAAACTAGTGGGGAACCTCTCCTTTTTAATTGTTGTGCATACTAACTTGTGGGGAAACTCTCCCTAATTTCTCTGTAATATTTAATCATTAATGAAATAATCTTTTTCTTCTCTCTCTCTCTCAGCAAAAAGCAAAAAATCGACTTACCGATTCTTCGCTTTTCATATTTTAAATTTACTTTCTCAGTACTTTTTATTTTCTCGTATTTATTTTCTCATGTCATTTTGTTTGTTATTTATTTTTTATCTTTTTTTTTTTGTTTACTAACTTACTAACTCTCTTACTAACTATCTAACTTTTTACTTTATCACCATCTAACTTTTTACTTTTTCTCGCTTCTAACATTTTAATTTATCTATACTAACTTTTTAATTTTTATGCTTATTAACTTATTTGGTGGTTAGTTTATACCACACCTTTGTTAATATTTATTTACTAAGTGTTAATATATATTTGGTGGTTGGTTTATACCACACCTTTATTAATATTTAATGGACGGTTTATACTGCTAGCTTGTATATTTTATTTTATACTGTAAGTTACTTGTTTATGCTTAATTGGTATCGTGATTTAAATTCTAATCGTTTGGTTAGAGTTAATCCAGGTACTTTACATATTGATTTGTTTGAATCACAATCACACACATTAAGCACAATGGCTGAAAACGAAAGTGTGCATGATGAACATGAAAATCAACCGTTGTGAACTATGCTTGAGTATTTGCAACCATCTCGAAATTCTAGTCCATCATGTTTTATCTTTTCACTCAATGTCAACAATTTTAGATTCAAGTCAGATATGATTTCTTTACTTCCTAATTTTCACGGTTTTGAATCTGAAAGCTCATATTTACATTTAAAAGAATTTGAGGAAGTATGTACTGCTTTTCATGATCAAACTTGCACTGAAGAGGTTATTAAGCTTAAATTGTTTTCTTTTTCTTTGAAAGATAAAGCAAAAACTTGGCTTAATACTTTGAAACCAAGATCAATTGGCACATGGCAAGAAATGCAAGGTGAGTTTTTGAAGAAATTTTTTCCAACACATAAAACCAATGCTTTGAAAAGACAAATCCAATTTTTTTTTTTCAAAATTCCAATGAAGTATATTTTCAAAGTTGGGAACGTTTTAAAGATTTGTTGAGTTCTTGCCCACTTCATGGTTTTGAAAAATGGCGCACTATAAGCTTCTTTTATGAAGGGTTAACACCTGAAACCAAGCAATTTGTGGAAACAATGTGTAATGGTGAATTTCTTGATAAAGAACCCGAAGAAGCTTTAGACTATTTAAACCATTTGGCTGAAAATTCTCAATCTTGGCATAGTACTAATCCTTCTAAAAATTCAATTAGATATAACATTGTAAATACTAGTAAAGGAAAATATCATCTTAGTCAAGAAGAAGATCTAAATGCTAGGTTTGCTAGTCTGGCTAGAAAGGTTGAAGCCATGGAATCCGAGAAAGTAAAAGAAATCAAATATATGCAAAATGAAGAAATTTGTGGCATTTGTGATGAATTAGGACACTCAACAAATGAATGTCCAAAAATTCTTGTTCTTAAAGAAGTTGTGCATGAGCAAGTAAATGCAATGAATAATTTTAAAAAGCCATTCACTTCTTCTTTTTCAGATACATACAATCCGGGATGGAGAAATCACTCGAATTTCAGTTGGAGGAACAACAACCAAGCACAATTCATGCAACCACCACCTCCTCAGGCACAACAAGATTCTCAAAATTTTCAAAGATATGCACCCTATGTCCCACCATATAGGAAAAACCTTGAAGAAACATTGCATGCATTCATGGAAAACAAGAGACCATTAATAACCAAAACACTCAAGCCATGATTGACATAAAAGACACTCTTGCTAAACTTTCTTCTGCACTTGCCATTCATGAGAAAGGAAAGTTTCCCTCTCAACCTCAACCAAATCCCAAGGGTCAGTTTAGCCTAAATAAGGGTTGTTCAGAAAGTCAAAAAATAGATCAAGTCAACTCAGTGATAACTCTTAGGAGTGGAAAGATTATTGAAAAATAAATTCCTGAACTTTTTGAGAAAGATGATGAGTCAATTCCCAAAGATGAAGAAGGGGTTGATAAGCCACCTAGTCAAAAAGAGACCAAACCCTCTCTTTCACCCCCATTTCCTCAAGCATTAAACAATTCAAGTAAAGTGAATCATAACAGTGACATTTTTGAAATTTTTAAACAAGTGAAGGTCAATATTCCTCTGTTAGATGCTATCAAATAGATTCCTTATTATGCCAAATTTTTGAAAGACTTGTGCATTGTTAAAAGGAAACATAATGTGAAAAAGAATGCATTTTTGACTGAACAGGTAAGCTCCATTATTCAAAATAATAATAAGTTGAAATATAAAGACCCTGGTTGTCCTACAGTTTCATGCATTATTGGTGAACATAAAATTGAACAAGCTTTACTTGATCTTGGTGCTAGTGTTAATTTGCTTCCATATTCAGTTTATTAGCAACTCAACTTGGGTAAGTTAAAACCAACTTCTGTAACTCTTCTACTTGCTGATAGATCAATTAAAATCCCTAAAGGAATAGTAGAAGATGTGTTGGTTCAAGTTAATAAATTTATATATCCTGTGAATTTTATTATCTTAGAAACTGAACCTATGGTTGATAGTTCTAAGTCAGTTTCTGTTATTCTAGGTCGCCCATTTTTAGCAACATCTAATGCTTTGATAAATTACAGAAATGGAGTGGTGAAGCTAACATTTGGAAATATGACACTAGAGCTTAATGTTTTCAACATGTGCAAGCAACCACATGAAGTTTATGATGACAATGAAGAGATTGAAGGGATTGAGGCCATTATAGATGATCATCTTCAAACCAGGAGTTCTTCTGACCCATTAGAAATTTGTTTAATTAATTCATTGGATTCATCTACACAATTAGATGATGATGTTTCTAAAATATGCTCTTTGCTTGACTGTACACAGGAAATGGAATATAAAGGAAGGAAGCCAAGATTCGAAGAGCTAAAACCCATGAATGATGATACCCATGAAGAAATACCCATACTGGAACTAAAGCCATTACCTGCCGAGTTAAAGTACACATTTTTGGGAGAAGAACAAAACTTTCCAGTGGTAAGTTCCTCATCCCTAACCAAAGAACAAGAAAATATGTTGATAGAAGTACTTAAAAGGCATAAAAGTGCAATTGGATGGACATTAAAGGACATAAAGAGCATTAATCTATTAATTTGTACACATAGAATACATTTAGAGGATAATGTTAAAACATCTCAATAACCTTAAAGAAGATTAAATCTACACATGAAAGAGGTAGTTAGAGCTGAAGTTCTTAAGTTACTTGATGTTAGAATTATCTATCCTATCTTTGATAGCCAGTGGGCAAGTCCTACACAAGTTGTGCCTAAGAAATCTAGAATAACAGTGGTTGAAAATGAAAATAGAGAATTAATACCTACCCGAGTTTCATCTAATTGGCGTATGTGTATTGATTTCAGAAAATTGAATGTAGCCATTAGGAAAGATCATTTTCCTCTGCCATTTCTTGATCAGATTCTGGAAAGAGTAGCAGGACATCCCTACTATTATTTTCTTGATGGTTATTCAGGGTATAATCAAATACCAATTGTATTAGAGGATCAAGAAAAGACCACTTTTACATGCCCCTTTGACACTTTTGCATATAGAAAAATGCCTTTTGGTCTTTGTAATGCTCCGGTAACTTTTCAAAGATGCATGTTAAGTATTTTCAGTGACATGATTGAGCATTATTTAGAGATTTTCATGGATGATCTGACAGTTTTTGGAAATTCTTTTGAAAATTGTCTTGATAATTTGAAAAAAGTTCTTCAAAGATGCGAAGAAAAAGGATTTGTGTTAAATTGGGAAAAATGTCATTACATGGTTACCTCAGGAATAGTGTTAGGTCATGTGATATCTTCTAAAGGAATTGAAGTTGATCAGGCCAAAGTTGAATTAATTGCTCATTTGCCTTCCCCAAAAACAGTCAGAGAAATTCGTTTTTTTTAGGACATGCATGATTTTACAGAAGATTCGTAAAGGACTTTAGTGCAATATCTAGACTATTATGTAATCTTTTAACAAAAGATGCACTATTTGATTGGACCCAAGATTATCAGAAATCTTTTGAAAAATTAATCGGTCTTTTGACTTCTGCTCCTATCATGCAATCTCCTGACTGGTCTTTGCCTTTTGAGTTGATGTGTGATGCTAGTGATTTTGCTGTTGGTGCTGTTTTAGGACAGAGAAAGGAAGGTAAGCCTCATGTAATTTATTACGCAAGTCAAACTTTGAATAATGCACAAATGAATTACACCACTACTGAAAAAGAACTACTTGCTGTAATTTTTGCATTGGACAAATTTCGAGCTTATTTAATTGGTTCTTCCACTGTTATTTTTACCGATCATGTTGCTATTAGATATTTAATGTTTAATCAGGATGCTAAACCTAGGTTGATACGGTGGATCTTGTTGCTTCAAGAATTCAACATCACAATAAAAGACAAGAAAGGAGCTGAAAATATTGTTGCAGATCATTTGTCCAGACTTACAACAGGCTCATCTTTTGATAGTACACCTATCAATGATTCTTTTCCCAATGAATTTTTATTTTTTGTCAATTCCATGCCTTAGTTTGCTAACATTGTCAATTTTCTTTCCAATCCTTATTATGAGTAGAATTTATTTTAAGTTTGTTTCTTTCTTTTTGCAGTTCCCGGTTAAATGGCGGATAATGGTACTCCGTGACTCTCAAGTCGGTTTGTTTTTCAGTTTCCCATAATAACTGATTCATTCTCCTTCAAAATGGATGTCATTCTCTCAAATCTAAAAAAGTATTTCCCTTCTGTTCCTAAAAAGGCTCTAACCAAAATCTACAAAGCTAGGTGTGAAAGACTGAGACTATTAATGTACAAGGGCATCCCAGAAGATATACGCTGGATAATCGAAGCAAAGGTTCATTTAGCTGGTGAATCTTCAGATTCATTTGTCTCATACATGTCTGGTCTCGGTAGAAGTTCATTTTCAAAAAGGAGAAGAGCAAAAAGAATGAAAGTTTGTTATAAGTATGCATGATGGATTTACAACACTCGATGTCGCTCTTTGGGGATAGTTTCCGTAAATCGAGAAGATAAAATATTCTTCATTAAGAATGGACTGAGTAAGGAGTCATTAGATAATATCTTATTGACTCTTAAGACGCATTCTTGTGGAGTTGTGCAGCGTGAACTTCTTAGTTTATGGAATCTCTTCAAGGACGAGCAAGAGCGTTATAGTCTTGGGAATCTGACTCAAAAAGACCCTATTTGCCAATTTATAAGAAAATTAGATGGGAAGCTTATCCTCGACTCATAGAAGGCGTTTAAGTCGTTTCTAGACGTGAAACTAGAGGAAGATGTAAGTCACAATCACAACAACATGTATATATTATCTTATACATCTTCAAAAAAAAAAAGATAAAAAAAGAAGAAAAAGAAGAAAAAATGAAAAAAATGAAAAAGAAAAAAAAAAGAGGGCAAAACTTCGGTTGTACTTGGTCTTTAAATAGATTAGGAGTCCTTGCCAGCGGCAGCCCCATCATTGACTCGGGTGGACCATCGCACGTCGGTCCGTAAATAAGAAAAAAGCATCCCGTGTTTGCATTCTTGCATGACAATGCCTCTGAGTTGGATCCTGTGATTTAATGCCATGAGCTCTTCAACGACCTCTCACTGGCTATGGTCACTGGTCATCGTATTCAGATTTTCTCTCTTTAACTAGAGGGACGATGCATAGGCTGAGATATCTCACAAGCGGGAGGGAGAAGAATGCCCAGATTGGCTGAGTCGTCTTGGTATTACTGCACTCATGACGCGCAGTATAAAGATCTGCCATGAAACCTGTACATAAATGTGTGTAATCATTTGTTATTGTTATTTTATCTTTGTATGATTTTGTTGAATTTTGATTTTGTACAGACGATCCTTTGGATGGGATCCTTCCGGGGTTTTTAGACTTCTTTATCCTGATGGTTTTCTTGAAGTAAAAAAAACAAAAAAATAAAAAAATAAAAATAAAATAATAATAATTTTGTTTCTTAATTTCAAACTTTTCTGACAACAGCCAACCTACTCATATAGGTGCTATCATTACTTTTTCTATTCTCTTCCCTATTTAAACACTACATTTCCTTCAACTCAAAATCATTCAAAGGGAGTGTGAGTGTAAAATGGAGGGAGCTTCTTCTTTTTCTGTTCGTAGACTTACTAATATCTGTGTATTTTGTGGGTCAACTTATGGGAAGAGTTTAGAGTATGTAGACGCAAAGAATCACTCTTGGTTGAACACTTGCTGTGAGGAAAATTCATTTAGTATATGAGGGAGATAGCATTGGGCTAATGAAGGCTGTATCACTTGCTGCACATTTAGGAGGCAGTCAGGTTTTAGGTATCATTCTTAGACCTTTAGCTCGACATGAATATTACTGAAAAAACAATTGGGGAGGAGCTTCAAGTATCATCTATGGATGAACGAATAAGGACAATGCTTGCAAACTCTGATGCATTCATAGCCTTACTGGGTGGTTTTGGTACTTTGGAAGAAATTTTTCAAATTGTCTCTTGGGCCCCGAACATCCACCATAAACCCATAGGTTTGTGAATGTTAATAATTTCTTTGATCTTTTGTTATATTTTCTTAACCATGCTATGGAACAGAAATTCATCACACTTTCGGTAAGACGACTCCTTATTTTTGCTTCCACTGTTGATGAGTTGATTGATAAATTAGAAGCTTTTGTTTATGAATCTGATCCAAGAATGTCATATAGATTGGTCAAGGCAAAGCGTGAAAGGAACAAGAGTGTGATTTGGCACTTCATCTATAACTTTCCTTTATCTTTAGTTTTATTTATCATACTTTGTTTCTGTTTAAATTTGTGTGAGATTTCTCTTTTCAGTAATTACAGCAGGTACTATCTTCTATCCTTTACCTATCTATCTTTGACATTGAGGACAATGTTATGATCTGGTTGAGGAGAATGATAGTTGTGTAAAACAAAAAACAAAAAAAAATAGGAAGTGTGTGTATTAATATGTTTGCTGTATTTATATATTTATTAGTAACTTACTAAACTAGTTAAGGATGGCAGAGTAAGGAGTAAATTTTGCTGTGAAAGTAATTTTACTCTTGAGACGCATCTAGATTGGGGTAGACAACTAATTTATGTGGAAGTAGCAATTCAAATTCAGGGAAATTTGCATGAATGAGTAAATTGTCTTCATTCTTAAAATTCACATGCTTGGTTACGGATGTTGATTTGATGGACTGAGAATGATAGAATTATGCCTTGTGAAATTTTGAATCTATTGATGAATGGATTGAACATTTGTACCATTATCTTCTTTCTTGTGTGAATTTCACTCATGGAATTGTTATTCTAGAACTTGCTTTTATTCTTTTTTAGACTACATTTTCATATGCATACATAAATATGATTGAGGCATTTTTCTTGAAATAGCTACTTTAATCAAATAGCCAGCCTTACTTAGCAGTATATTGTCTCAATATGATATCAACACTCTTATGACTTCTTGAAAATTCTCTGATTCCTGCCAATGTAAAGCATTGGAAATGACCTATTTCCCCTTGCTTAGCCCCTTTGAGCTTATTTGACCATTCTTTGTTTCGAACTCATTTTGTACCTAAAAAAAAACTGTTCTTACTTAGCCTTAGGGAATAAGAGAACATTAGCTTTGTCATTGAATGAGTTCTTAAACAAGTGTGGGGGTGTGTGTGCAGAATGGTTAAAATAATGTATATATGATGTTCTTTTTGTAACAAAAAAAAGTTAAAAAAAAATCAAAAATCAAAAATCAAAAATAAAAAATAAAAAAAAATGTAAAAAGAAAAAAGAGGGTCAACAAGGCAATAAAGGAAAGGAAAAGAATATGTAAAAAGAATTTGTATTAGGTGGAGTTGGGATGAACTTTCATACTTGTTAATTGAACTCAGCTTTCATGTTCTTTTATTCTCTTAAGTATTTAACTTGTCATTTCTATATTACCTTCTCCTTTACCTTGACCCCATTACAACCTTGAATAAAGTCCTTATGATTTGTGTATGCATGTGTTCTGAGTAGTGGAGAAGTAGAAGATAAGCAAGCTTATAGTAGTGCAATTTTCATGAGTTGAATTGAGTGAAATACCTACCTTTTAAACACTTGAGGAATTGAAAGTGAATCTTGTGAAAATCTATCATTCTTGACTCATGTTTTTCAATTGAAATATCCTTGCTTGTTGATTTGAGATGTGAAGATATGTTACCTCATGAATGTTTTGATTACTTGAATGATTGGTTGCTCTTCATTTTTAAATATTATTAGAAATTGAGTCTTTGGAGTGTTTAACTTTTGAGTCTGTTTCGTTTTTTTTTTAGTCTTGTGTGTTTTGCCCAAGAGTGCAAAAAGTTAAGTGTGAGAGAATTTGATGATCACATATTTGATACATTAATAAGCCTTCATTTTTAGTTCTTTACGCTCTTTATGCACTTAATTGATTAAGTTTGGTTATGTTTTGTAAGTTTGGACTCAAATTGGACTTAATTTAATTTTTCAGCATAATTTACGTCTTACGTTGTTTCTGTATTTGGGCTATATCTTGGGATGTAGGTGGTCAAATGAGATGAATTGGATGGCATTTTAAAGATAAGAGAGAGCTCTATAACTTTCATGAAGACCTTAAAGGCCTAATCACACGAATAGAGAATTCAAATTGAGGTTGAAGCAAGAACTAGAGTGCTGTTCCTGACACCTTGATCTATGTATATTGTCCATGCCATATTTCGAGCTATAGGTTGTAAAATGGGCTGAAATTTTGATGCTGAATAGTGGAGACTTATATCTACAACTTTTATGTTGAACACTTTTCCAGAATCTGAGGTCTAATGGGTGATATTGGGCTTGCAAGTCGGAACAGAGGAGCTGTGACTGGGCCTGAGCAGTGTACAATAATTCAAACGTATCTAGAGTTATAGAAATGATATTGGACTCAAACTAAAGTCATTTGAAAGTCAAGATCAATCCCTACAACTTTTATGAAGATCATATTTGCTTATTCTGATGCATTCAATGACTTCAGAGCTAAATGATTTCGGAGATAAGGAATCTCCATAATTTTTCACTCACCAAAAGTCATTTGGCATTTTTCAATCATTTTTCACTCATCCACTCACTAATGACTCAGCCCCCTTGTCATTTTGTATCTCTAATCCTCTATAAAAGGAGGTCTTGGCAGATCATTGAAGGTGTTAGGTGTTAGGTACCAAAATAATGCTAGTTTGTTACTAGATTTTCTTGTAGTAATTTTCCTTTGTTCTAAATTGAAGTCATGTTCTTCTTTTTCTTTTTCTCTCTTTCTTTCTCCTTATCTATGAGTAACTAAGTTTCATTTTGTTTGGGTGAAAGAGTGAAGCTCTTGGTAATGAAATAAGGTTAGATTAATTTCTCTCTTGTGCTTAAATGATATATTTTCAAGTGATCATTATACATATTGTATTTTGTTTCCAATCAATTTAGAAACCCTTCTTGTAAAGTGATGTTCTTGATTTGTTGTAGACAAGAGATTGACACAATGAATGCTTTAACCCATTTACAAGTGATGGTGTTAGAAACTCTCCTTATAAAGTGGAGTTCTTGATTTGTTGTAAACAAAATATTGGCACAATGAATGCTTTAACCAATTTATAAGTGGTGGTAATATTTTTAAGAAACATAATATAATTACGTATATTATTTTAATTTAATATTGTATTTTTCGATTGGAACTTCCATGTTGCGAGGATTCTAATTGAGTTATAAAAGGAATTAATCTTATCTTTATTTTATTTACCAATAGTGAATCTTTTTACCCAAGTAAATAATTTTAATCATAATAACAAAATATTTACTTCACCTTAATCTTCAACAATTCCTTGTGAATCGACCTCGGACTCACAAAAAAATTTATTACTTGAGACAACCTGCACTTGAGTTTGCAAATATGACAATTAAAAAAATATGCATCAATATACAAGGAAATACTCATATTCTTAGTCATTCTAGTGCTACAATTGTTCCATTGATATTGACGCAAGAGCAATTACAGTGGGATATAAATAATAACTCTTCCTTGTCAAGATTGTTTTAAGGGTTTCTTTAATGACTTTTTCACTAACACATTTTTAAAATAATCTTAAAACTCTTTATATATTTTAATATGTCGTAAATTTTAGAATGAATAGATTTGAAAACTTTTAGCAGTAAAGTACAACCAAGCGAGGCTAAGAGCCTCCAGACCAGAAAAACTTTAATAAGGACAGGAAAGAATAAATAAACTTTGATTAATTAAATGTTGTTTCCACCACAAATTTCATAACACATTTTGACATACATGAGTAAGAAAACTCCAAATTAGAAACCGCATCAACTATTCATTTTGTCTGGACACGGGACAAGTGGAACCACTATTTCTACAGAGTGTATCAGTAAAACAAATAAATAAACTTGTAATTTTTTTTTCTTCTGTTCTTCCTCACGATCAGGTGCACTTTGTGCCTAGCCTATTTACATAATGCATATAACAAGAGCTAATGCCTTGATGAAGTGAACCACTAAAGAGCATTTAAGTGTTGATCATTGCCTTCTTTGCATGTGTATAAAAAGTTTACCTTTATGCCACAGACATAGAAGATGGTATGTTTCTGATAGGTGATAGCACTTTTTCAGTTGTTTTTGCTATTGCTTGATCTTAAACTCTATTTATTCTTGTTTATGATTAATTCTCTGTGGGCGTTGAAAATATATAAATCTTTGTGCTGTGTGATCAAAGGGATGCTTTTCAAGGACCACTCCAATCTCTACCAAGTGCTTTGCCGGGCCACACGATCTGTTGAAAATTGAGATATTTTCACTGTTCAACACATTATCGGCAAGTCCAAGAAAGAAGTTTCAGTTTTCTGTGGATATGGAGAAGTTAAAAATGAAAGACCTTCACTTTACTCTAACGGAGAAGAAAGTGAAGGAATGAAAGGGAAAAAAAAAACGCACGAGAAAGGAGATTAAATTTCACAATAGTTTAATTTTTATTTGAGTTGGTTATTGTCATTTCTCTAAAAAAAATTAATTTAATAAAAATGAGTCCCACCACTTATAGTTAGATCTGCTTAAGATTTTTTTTTTTTAAATTTTTAACTTGCTAAATGTATACCACATACATGCATATATGATGTAGAGGGTCCTGGCCTACATAAGGAGCCAGTGTTTACTTTTTCTTTTGATAGAATGAGCTAGTGTTTACTAATTAATAGAATCCTGGAAAGTATACTGTGGCTTCCACTGTCTCTCTATATAAAGGTAAAATGCAGATAAGCACTAAAGCACAGCCAAAAGCGGAAGGTCTAATTGGCAAGACATCCTGATTGACCTAACATAATTTGTAAAAAAAACTGTAACTCATGCACTCATTTCACATTTTTCATTTACCCAATTATTTTATCAGAAAAAACGGAAGAGAGAGAAATTTTCTTTACTCTTTCCTCCTTTTTATTTCATAAAATATAAATATAAAAGAACAGTGCACAAATTTCAGCGTCATAATAACATTAGAAATGAGTATATCAAAAATGTGTTTTAAATGCCTCTCTATTATATTTGTATGAGATATCGTGGCACATGTAAATATAGTTCACAATTCTCATATATTATATAAATAACTTTTTACTGTATATCGTATTTTAACGTGAGTGAAATGTTATATAAGTGTTTAAATAAAGAAACTCTTTGTATCAATAAAAACACGCAAGCCTCCATTAGTAGCATGTATGGATGCAAATCCTCTGTAGTTGTGAAAGAAACTATACAAGTGTAGTTATTAATCTAACTGTTCAAGCGTTTTGAATTATATTTGTTATTTATATTTTGCATTATCACAAACCAATTCCATGGTTAAGATCACCTGCTTTTTGAATTATATATATTTTTATATATTTTAAATTATCGCAAACTAATTTTCATGGTTAAGATCACCTGCTTTTTGAATTATATTTTTTATTTATATTTTACATTATCACAAACTAATTTTCATGACTAAATGTTGGAAAAGGAATGAGTGTGTACACAACGAAAACAACAACACACAAATGGACAATAAAACCTTTTTTGCTTGAAAGAATTTGTGAAAAGTAAAATATATAGCCAACCAAAATATCAACCAAAAGATATATTTAAAAATGCACAAAAATAAATAGATAAAGAGAACATACACAATTTTAATGTAAAAAACATCATTAATATGAGAGATAAAAACCATGGGACCTAGTTCAGAAAAATCTCCTCTATAACAAATCAATGAGTACAGTAAAGTGTCTCTCAACAAATAAAGATATCACAACAACCCCTAGTCATTACCAACAAAGTGGAAATCAACAAAACAACAAAGTTTAAAACTCACAAAGGGATACAAACAACACAACAAGTAGAGATAGAAAAATAAAATTTTGACCGTACAAGTAGAAGTTTACGGTGCAAGGAACAACTTATTGAAAAGTCATCCAAATCGGACCACAAATGACCATCTGATTTGAACACACAAGATCAGCTCTCAAAACTTTTTTTTTCTCCTCTCTGATGATGGCACACTGTTTTTCTCTTCAACCACCGAAAAGAAGATGTGCTAATGTTTTAAAAACCTATTTATTTTTTAACTTTATGGCATGGGCCCACTTAGTTGGACCCATACAACAAACTCCCCCTCCAACTCAAGTGGAGACAAATGCCAAACCACAACCAAACGACAATCTTCAAACTTCTCTCTTGGTAGAGTCTTTGTCAACATATCTGAACCGTTATTATCAGTATGAATCTTCTCAAATTTCAACAACCTAGAGTCCAGAACATCATGTATCCAATAATATCTCACATCAATATGTTTAGGTCTACCATGGAATGTATGATTCTTACCAAGATGGATAGCACTCTGACTATCGCAAAACAAAACATACCTCTGCTGAGTAAAACCAAGTTCATGCACAAAATTCTTCATCCAAAGTAACTCCTTACAAGCCTCGGTAATAGCAATGAATTCAACCTCGGTAGTAGACAATGTAACACACTTTGGCAACCTAGATTGCCAAGCCACAACCCCCTACATAGGTAATCAAATAGCCAGAAGTAGACTTTCTAAAGTCAACATCCCCTGCCAAGTCTGAATATGTATAACCACAAAGAACAGTTTTCCTAATTCCAAAACAGAGCTTCAAATTAGGAGTGCCCCGGAGATATCTCAATATCCACTTCACAGCTTTCCAATGCTCTCTACCAGGATTGGAAAGAAAATGACTAACCACACCAATTGCATGAGATATATCAATCCTTATGCAAACCATTGCATACATCAAAATAATACTACAGATGCATAAGGAACACACTGCATGTCTTCTTTCTCTTCATCACTAGAAGGAGCTTGTCTAGTGCTAAGCCTAAAATGTAAAGCAAGAGGTGTGCTTACAACTTTAGCTTTATTCATGTGAAAACGTTGAAACACTTTCTCAATGTCCTTTTTATGAGATAACCATAACTTCTTGGCCACTCTATCACGAGTAATTTACATGCCAAGAATCTATCTTACTGGTCCTAAGTCTTTCATTGCAAAAGACTTACTAAGCTCCTTTTTCAACTTGTCAATTCTAGAAGAATTATGATCAACAATCAACATATCATCAACATAGAGCAATAAAATGAATTCATTATCAGAAATTTTTTGCATAAACACACAATGATCAGAAGTAGTCTTCTTGAATCTCTGCTTAATCATAACATACTCAAACTTCTTGTACCATTGCCTTGGGGCTTGTTTCAAGCCATGTAAACTTTTCTTCAACCTGTAGACATAATTTTATTTACTCTTCACCACAAAACCCTCAGGTTGCTCTATGTAAATCTCATCCTCCAAATCACCATGAAGGAAAATAGCTTTCACATCCATCTGCTCAACCTCTAAATCAAAATTGGTTGCCAAACCAAGAACAACTTGGATGGAAGATATTTTAACAATCGGTGAGAAGATCTCCTCAAAATCAATCCCTTTTTTCTGATGGTAGCCTTTGACAACTAATCTAGCTTTGTATCTCGAAGTGAAAGTATTCCTATCATTCTTCAACTTGTAAACCCACAAATTTCCAAAGCTTTCTCGTCCTTAGGCAACTTGACCAGCTCAAAAGTATGGTTGTCAAGCAAAGATCTCATCTCATCATTCATTACTGCAACCCATTCTGCTTTCTGCCCACTCTCTATAGCCTCTTCGTAGCACTCAAGTTCTCCCTCGTCAATGAGAAGCACATATTCATCAGATGAATAACAGGTAGAGGGAATAAAATGTCTAGAAGACCTCCTAATAACAGGTTCATCAACAACCTCACGAGTAAGAGCATCTACCTTATCAGCAACATTATCAACACCATCCTTAACCTGATCACCATGAATATGATTATGCATATAATCATGATTGCTAAAGTCAGCTACATTAGGCATATGAGGTTCAGGAACTAGATCAATATCAACCAAACCATCACTACTCAGAGACTCTGACTTCTTTGCCTTATCAATATCTTCAATGTTCTGATCCTCTATGAAAATATCATCACGATTTCTAACAAGCTTCTTCTCAATTGGATCATACAACCTATAGCCAAACTCATCATGACCATAGCCAATGAAGATGCATTGCCTAGTCTTGACATCTAACTTGGACTTCTCATCTTTAGGTACATGTACAAATGCTCTACACCTAAAGACATATAAGTGGTCATAAGAATCATCCTTTTCATTCCACATCTTGTCAGGAACATCAGCTTGCAAAGTAATAGTAATAGATAAATTAATAGCATGTGTAGCAGTATACAAAGCCTTACCCCAAAAAGACCCAAGTAACTTTGCTTTAGAAAGCAAACATCTAACTTTCTCCATCAATGTTCTATTTATCTTTTTTGCCAGGCCATTAAGCTGAGAAGTCTTAGAGGGCGTCTTCTAGTATCTAATACTTTGCTATCTGCAGTACTCATCAAATGGTCCACAATATTCACTACCATTATCAGTGCGAACATAGTTTAGTTTCTTTCCTATTTCTCTCTAAACAGAAGCCTAAATCTGCTTAAAGACACCAAGCACCTGGTCCTTAGTCTTCAAGGTATAAACCTAAAGTTTCCATGAATGATCATTAATGAAAGTCACAAAGTAAAGTGCACCACCAAATGTTCTAGTCCTCCTTGGACCACAAAGATTTGAATGTACCAACTCAAGCACCTTTGATTTTTTAAAAGGAGGATGACCCTTGAAAGAGACTCTATTCTACTTTCTAGCCAAACAATGAACACATTTTTCTAATCTTTCACCATTCAAACCTGAAAGTAGATTCCTTTTGGCCAAAGTATCAAGTCTCTTCTCACTAATGTGGCTAAGTCTGGCTAAGTCTCTTGTGTCATAACTTTGACTAGTTATCACACTCAATTATATTAACAACATCAACAGAAACTAAAGCCTTGGTCCAGTACAAACCTGGACACCTCTTTCCATGTGCCACAACTAAAGAACCGTTAGAGAGTTTCTACTGTACACTGCCAAAGATACTAAAATAGCCATCATCATTAAGAACACTAGCAGAAATCGAATGCAAACGGATGTCTGGTGCGTGTCTAACATTCTTCAAAATCAACTTTGTCCTCCTATTACTGGTTTCCAAACAAACATTGCCAATGCTAATCACCTTTGACATAACATCATTACCCATCTTCAAAACTCCATAATCACCAGGGTTATAAGATGTGAAGAAATCTTTCCTATATGTCACATGAAAACATGCACCACTGTCAACAACCCAGCTGGTCTCATCACAAGCAACATTAATCAATTTCTCATCATATATAGATAATCACAAGATCTCCTCTAGTAGTGGTGGCAACACGATCATCATTGTCATTAACCTTCTTTTGTTGCTTGCCTTTGTTACCGCTGTTCTCCTTCTTGTTCTCCCTTTTCCATTGGTAGCAAAAACTTTGGACATGCCCTTTTTCACCACAATAGTGACACTCAAGGTTTTTGTATTTAGACTTTGATTTGCTTCTACTCTTGCTTTCGCCTCTATTGCCTTGTCCCTGATCTCTCTCACTACTTCTTCCCCCTATTTTCAGTAACCAAAACCTCTGGTTGTGAAGAGGATGTCTATTGAGTTCGTCATCTGAATTCCTCACTCAAAACAACAGTCTTTACATAATTCATGATCACAACACCTCCAAGAGTAGAACTAGTCAAAGTGACTCTAAGATTTTCCCAAGAATCAGGTATAGTATTAAGCAACCAAAGTCTCAAATTTTCATCTTCAAACTTCACACCAATGCCAAACAACTAGTCAATACATCCCTGAAAATCACTCAAGTGATCAGAAATAGAACTACCATCCTTGTAATTTAAGATCATAGCATGCTTCAACAAAAACAATTATTGTTCCCAAATTTAGAGGCATGCAAGGTCTCAAGCTTCTCCCACAAAGTTCTGGCATGTGAATCATTAGCAATATGATTCAAAATGTTATCATCTACCCATTACCAAATAAAGCCACAAATAATCTCATGCTCAAAAGCCCAATCTTCATAAGATTTAGCTTTAGGTTTTTCATTAGCAAACACCGGTAAATGTAGTTTTTTCACAAATAATAAAAATTTCATATTTCTTTTCCACTTGTGGTAATTTGTGTCATTCAAACTAATCATTTTACTGTAATTAAGCTCAATCATTCAATCAAGCAAACAAAGTAAGTAAATAACTCGGATACTAGCTGTTGAGAAAGGAAGAAGTGTGTACATAACGGAAGCAATAATACACAAATGGATAATAAAACCTTTCTTGCTTGAAAGAACTTGTGAGGAGCAAAATATACAGCCAACCAAAATATTCACCAAAAGATATATCCAAAATTGTACAAAAATAAATAGATAAAGAGAACACATACAAACTTAACGTGGAAAACCTCCTCAATATGAGAGGTAAAAACCACGGGACATAATCTAGAAAAATTTCTACTATAACAAATCAATGAGTACAACAAAGTATTTCTCAATAAACAAAGATATAAAACAGTCCCTATTCACTACCAACAAAGTGAAAATCAATAAATTAACAAAGCTAAAAACTTATAAAGGGGTACAAATAACCTAACAAGTAGAGATGGAGAAATAAAATTCTAACCCTACAAGTAAAAGCTCAGGGTGTAAGAAATAACTTACTGAAAAATCATCCAAATCAAAACATAAATGATCACATGATTTAAACACACAATATCAGCTCTTAAAACTTTTTTTTTCTTTCCTCTCTGACGACGGCGCATTGTTTTTCTCTTCAACCGAAAAGAAGATGTGCTAATGTTTTAAAAAAACTTATTTTTTTTAACTTTATGACATGCACCCACTTAGTTGAACCACACAACACTAAGATCAAACGATCTGTTTCCAGTATGTAATCAGTGACGTGTAGAACAAGCACTATTTGGAATCTGAATATTCATTCAGTCCCCATATAAATACCCCATTGCTGAGCTATACTTTCCACAACTTCATCTTTCTTTATTTCCTTCCATTTCAAACCTCACGTTGCAGCACAATCATGAAGATGAAGGGCATGTGGAATGTTTTGCAAGGGTTGAAACCAGCCGTGCTAATGGTGTTTGTGCAGATTTCATATGCTGCGGTCAATGTGATCTACAAGCTCGCCATAAATGATGGAATGAGCATGAGGGTAGCTACTGCCTACCGCCTCGCTCTTGCATCGGCTTTCACTATCCCCCTTGCTCTTATCTTTGACAGGTCGATGATTGCCTTACAGCTTCTTTTGCTTCCACACTTAATATTAATTATTACAAACAGGACTTTGGTTCGGGAAATAATTTTTCATTCATGTGAATTTTTACAATGAAATATTAGATTTATATATACAATGACTATATTTAGTGAGAAGAGTTTTATTGTGAGAGAGTTAATAGTAAATTTTGAATCATATAATTATATATAAATGATCAAAATTAAAAATTATTTAAAAATTATGTAATTATTTAAAAAAATTACATATATTTATGTTTTAATTTTAATTATTTATGTAAAATTTAATAATAAAAATTTTATCTTATCTCACTACACACTTTAACTAAATGGATATATTATATCTATATTAATATATATATATATATATATATATATATATATATATATATATGAACCAGTCTTCTTTGGCTTTTAAAAGTGAATGATCCCCTCGCTCTTAACGATTATGTGACCACAATAGCAAGAGGAGCTCCCTCTAGCTTATTAAGCAAGTGCTACAAACCTTTGAAACTAGAGTAACGGTACCCAGGGACATAAAATGCTAGGTTGTGAGAAAGTAAATCGGTAAAAAGGTTTAGCATGTGAATCAGAACAGGAAGAATACGATATGGTCGCAATTGAGTTCGTAACTGCAGTTATTGAGTCTGGTGTGGCACTTGAGGAAGGAGGAAGAATCCACTCTCTGTCACAGCATAGTGTTCGAATCGTTTTACTCATCATCAACCAAAAGAAATCATCAATAGTATCAATGGAGGATTAGGATCTTTTTTAGTACAGTAAAAGAGAAAAAGACAAAAAAAAAAAATTGTAAGTCCTACAAATTTTTAAATGGAAGAAGCTGTATCCCGGATCATCCAAGCCCGGATCTGATCGGCCGATAAGAAAAAAGGGAAACAGGGCTGGTGGACCCCAGTCAAGTAATGGATCCTACTATTCTTTTTACAACTATCCGAGTCATCCGTGATCAAAATTCTCCTGGCCATGTAGCATATCTCTTTTTAAATATAGGACCACTTGCTTTCTCTCTCTTATTGCACCAGAAAACTTCACTGCAGTGAGTCTTGATCTAATGACGAACCATGGTTGATAAAGATTGATGACGGTCAGAGTCATTTCTAATAATATTTTGGCCAACTAAACGTCGTAAATATTATTTTTAGAAATAGTATTCCGAGAATTGTATTTGAAAAAAAATAATAATTAAAACCAAATGTATAAGCTAGAAACAAATATTGTAGCTTCTTTGAACATGAGACTTGCCCAATAGGTTAACTAGGCCAAACTGGTTTTGCTTTTTTCTGCTATACAGGAAGAAGAGACCAAATATTACTTGGAGAGTGCTTTTTATGGCATTTCTTTGTGGTTTGTTCGGGTATGTTACGTAAATTCCTTACCTTTTTTGCACTATCGTGAGTGTTTTCAGGCATCTACGTTGTCAATGGTAATAAGGTAATTAATGAACAATACTGATATGGTTATGTGATGTTCCAGGGGAAGTTTATTTCTAAACCTTTACTTCGAGGGCCTGGCTTTGATGCCATCAACGTTTATGTCGGCCATGTTCAACCTTATTCCAGCCATAACCTTCATCATGGCCATGTCCTCCGGGTACTTATTACTCACACTGTACTTTAGTTATCGTTTTATTATTATTATTTTTTTCTGATGCCTTCATTATTTTTTAAAATCTTAATGAATGTAAAATTACTATATACTTTAGTCCTCTAAAGATACAAAATTTTTTACTTCAGTTTTATGAATAATTCCTTGAATGTTTTTAATTAATTCATTTTAATTTGTTTGTCTGTGTATTTTTATGCGCCTTTGGTATAGGTTGCATACACCTTAAATATGTAAGACAGAATCAAATTAAAATGAATTAACATATCCAAAACTCAATTAATAAAATAAAGTTTTTTAAAATAAAATTAAGAACTTTAAGAATGAAAATTAGTTTTTTTATTAATTATTTATTTTAGTAAATTATACTCCCTTTTTAAATTTTTAAATATGATATTAAAGTCAAATTTTTTTGACCGTATTTTGAAAAATTAGTCTTTACCTATATGTATGGAGAAGATATTTTAAGAAAAAAAAAATCAATTTTTACCTAAAATTTAAACTCTATCCTACTTGAGTATATTGATTAACTTCTATCCTAGTTAACAGAATATTCTTGTTAACTTTAAAACTAACCGTAGTTAACACTAAAGTATAAATATGGAGTGACATACCTTTTGCCTCAAAGCATGGTCGTTTCTCCACAATTAATTATTTGATTTTCTCTCGATAGCTAAGACTTTAAATTTGATTTCAATCTTCTATCATTGGGTGTGGTTTTTTTTTTTTTCAATTCCAATATCAATATTTTTTTTTATTTGGAATTTTCAAATTCTATCATCATGATGTTTATGTGGTTAAATATTTTTTCATTGAGAAATTGTTAACAGACTTAGAATGAGGTTAGTTAATCGGTGAAATGGGCTGAAACCAAAATTTTAGGCAAACATGAGTTTAATGCCATATAAATTAAAAAAAAAAATGTTGAATGCAATTTATCCTATTATATATGTAACAACTTTCTTTCGATTTGCTTCAACAAAACTACGCTTAGTCAGGTCACATTAGAAGAGTATATATATAGTGAGAATACTAGCTATTTCCACAAATTTGATTCATTTCAAATTTTCATGAAATTAATTCTGATTCGATCACATGAGTAAATGATGGTAAATAGTAAAAAATAAAGTTTCTTTTGGCATTCCCAATTTATAAAGCATTTACTTAACATAAAATTATACTACTAGTGAAAATTTATATAATATATAAAGAAAGAATGTAGTTGTGAAATGTTACATGAACATGTCGCGGAAACAATAACATGTATAAAGTATAATTAAAAATATTAAATTTTTAATAATAATAAATTATGAAATAAATTTAAATTTGCACCATTTTTATCTCATCAATTTTTATATTTTACTTATTATTTATTTTATCCATTAAATGAACTTATCCCATACATGTATTCGACATGCACGTGTATTGCATTAGATGTGTGAACGTGACATATACGTGCCACGGCCCACGGGTGTTAATCTAGTTAAAGTTAATTCTGGCACCCCCAATATATAATAATTTAACTTAATTTACATTTTATTTTCTGTAGTTTCGAAAAATTAAATTTGGGAGCAGCAGCAGGAAAGGCCAAGGTGTTAGGAACAATAATTGGACTTAGCGGGGCAATGCTTTTGACCTTTTTCAAAGGGGTAGAAATTGATATTTGGTCTTCCCACATCAACCTTTTGCATCCACATCAGAACCAAAATGGGCATATGACACCACAACATAATGGCTTTGGCAGTAAACTGTTGGGTGTTCCATGTGCCATAACAAGCTGCTGCTCTTTTTCTCTGTGGCTCATCATTCAGGTTAGCTTATTTCTTATGATCAAACAGAACACACTTGTTCACCAACTTCTTTAGATTCTTGTCATTTTATATATCAATATCATTATGTGAAGATGTCGTTTGAATTGTGTTGCCTGTTGTCGTCCATCACTTTACACGGCACAGGCTAAGATGAATGAAGAATATCCATGCCCTCTCTCAAGCTCAGCTTTAATGTCCACAATGGGAGCAATACAGGCCATTGTTTTTGCTCTTTGTGTTGACAGGGATTGGTGCCAATGGAAGCTGGGTTGCAATATCAGGCTTCTAACTGTGGCTTATTCGGTATGCTTGTAATTTACTACACCACCGTAGTTGAGACTTTCGTATTATATATATATATATGAAATGTTAAGAATAAAATATAAATGTATATGATTTTTTTAAGTGGTTATATGATCTTTAAGTAAATTTTAATTTTGATAATTTATGTATGATTGTATGGTCAAGATTTACTCCTATCATTTTTTCATAATAAAAGTCTCATTTTACTAGATGTACCTCATATAAGAAGCATATTTGGTGAGATGAATATATATTTATGCATATGAATTATGAATGATAAAAGGAAGTTGCTTAATGTGAGTAAATGACTAAATGTTATTGCAGGGAATTGTGGCCTCTGGAATAGTGATTATTGTTATTACCTGGTGCGTACGGATGAGAGGCCCTCTATATGCGTCTGTTTTCAACCCTCTACAGCTTGTGCTTGTGGCTGTCGCTGCTTATTTGATGTTGGATGAGAAGTTATATTTAGGAAGGTATACTCTTATAATCTCATTTCACCTAAACATGTATGTACCTATTCATGTTTTTTTTTTTCTTTTTTAGGCCTTTTATATTCATGATTTGATTTGATTTAGTTTGGTTGAAAATATATATAGTGTGCTTGGAGCAGTGTTGATTGTGTGTGGCCTATACGCGGTGCTATGGGGTAAGAGCAAAGAAATGAAGAAGATTCAATTAGTGCCATTAGAAATCACCAGAGAGTTCCAAGCTGTTGAGGTTGTTGTTATGTCCACGCCAATAGATCATGATAAAAATGACCACAGCTACCAGAGCCAAACTAGTACTATCGGGAATATTGCAAATGATCATGACTATTTATTAAAAAATGGACGAGAAGAACATGATATTCTCAGTAAGGGGAACAAAGAAGAGTTACCTTCCTAAGATGGTATCAATACTCTATTAGGTGTTGAGGACATAGATGATATTAATAATATTTTTTGTAAATTCCAATTAGAAACGGAATACTGTACATTAAAGGTGTACATTAAAGGTGGTTCTGCCATCCTCCTAACCTGTTCTTGACTCTTTTAACAATGAAATTAAAGGTGTCTTTTTTTTAGACCTATTAATAGTTGAAGGTAAGCCCAAGCATTTGTCCTCAGCTCCAATGTTCCTCTCATTCAAAGCACTAGCAAGAGAAAATCTCAGTCTGTGAGGTGTATTTTTTGAAAAAAATATAGCTGATTTTTCAAGATTGACTTTTTGTCCATTGATACTTTCGTAATTTGATAGTAATTCCCCAATCATCTGAATAATGAATATGCCTGACATCTGCTTTGCAAAAAAGAAAGAAATCATTAGCAAAAAATATAGAAGTCACAACAGGGCTTCTTCTACTAATTTTGACACCTGTAAAATTTTGATAAATTTATATCTTATGTAGAAGAAAGGTTAACCCCTTAGAACATAGTAAGAACAGATACTATTAAAGTGACTTGCCTTTTTCAAAAAAATGTGTGCTGATGCAAATTCGGTGGAAGTTTGTCATTTTCTCAACAATTGAAGAAATTTGGCGGTATTACTTTCAGTGGGAAATTGAAAGTTGAGAAGATTGCATTTATTGCAATCTTTGGAAATATCTATAAATAGAGATCAAAGCTCTATCCGAAAAATAGCAAGCAAAAGCAAAAGAAGCACAAGCAAAATACGAGAGCTTCTTTTGTAGTGAGAGTGAGAAAATAGAGTGTGAAAAAATTTTAAGAGTATAGTGTATGAACATACACTTAGAATTTTTGGATTCATTCTGTAGTCTTTGTAATACTACAAATTGTAGTAAGAGATGATATGAGAAATATTATATTTTGTACCTCTTGTGTGAGAGAGTGTAGATAGAATATTATAATTATCTTTAATATAGTGAAATATTTTTTAGAATTTGTCCCGTGATTTTTCCCTCGGTGTACAAGGGGGTTTTGTATGTTAAAATTTAATGTGTAGCTCTTGATCTAATTTACTGGTACATATACTATTAACTAGTGGGTCCCATTATAAAAATACTATTCACCTGCTTTACAAATTTTATCAGTTCTTCTTCATAGACTTGAGTACGCTTCCGCTCATATCCATAAAGTGTTCAAGACATTTGGGGTGTATCTAACTTTGATTTCCTAACAAGTGGTATTGATTTCCTAACAAGTAGTATTAGAGGCGCTTGATCAAATTTTAGGTCAAAGATGTCATTGTCAAAATTTGATGTGGAGAAGTTCGATGGATCCAACGACTTCAGTCTCTAGAAGTTAAAGCTGCAAGCATTGCTAGATCAACAAGGCTTGTCAAAGGCATTGGAGAGGTTATGAATGAGAAGAGAGCAAGTTGCCAAAAACATTGTTTTCTTGAGGAAACGATAAAAAGGAGGAGATAATGGCTAAAGCACATAGCATAATATAGTTGAGTCGACGACAATGTCTTTGCTATAGAGGTTATGAATGAGAAGACTACGGATGGATAATCCCGGTGAAAGCTTTAGAAGAAAATCGTACTCTATAAAAACTTTGTAACTTTACTTGAGGAAACGATTTTTACACATTCAAACTCTCGGGAGAAAAATCAATTCGAGATCATATTGACAACTTCATAGTCGAGATCATATTGACAACTTCAATTGGATGATCAGAACTTTTTGTAAAAAAATTGCGAGTGGAAATTATAGTCAAAGATATTGATCAAGCTATGATCGTATTGATTTCATTACCTCTGGATGATGTCCTATGATAATTTCGTGATACTATAATGTAGGGTAGGTCCACCATCTCCTAGTCAAAAGCAAGTTCTCTAGAAGGAGGCGTTGATGACAAAGGAAAACTACATCTATCTATTGGCCGGGGAGCATCGTGTAGTGGCGATCCGGCATATAAGGAGAAGGGAATGACAATCTTACTGCGTAGGGTTGCGATAATCCTTTCTGAGATGGATTGTTCGTGACGAGAGGGCATAGTCAAGAAAGAGGATCGGTAAGCAAAAGCAAAGGAAGATCAAAGTCCAAAAACCACAAGTCCTTAAAGTGTTTTCATTGTCACCAACCAAGGCATATCCGAAAAAATTGCCTTAAGAGAAAGGAGAAACTAGGTTATACATGATGACAAAAGAATTGTATGCTTTAACACAAAGAGTTATACATTTATGAATCTTGATGCCAACATAACAATTACAAGTTCGATGATAGTCATGTTGAATCTGTCCTAAACAAGTTTCTATTATAAGTGACTTAGGCAATGATTGTGGATCCTAGATTCAAGTCAGACGCATCTTTTCACATGACACCTAATAAGAACTTTTTTTCTTTGTATCAAAAATAGCGAGAAGATCTTTCCAAATGTTTGATTGGAAGACAACAAGGTAATTCTTAAAGTTGTAGGTGAAGGAGAGGTACAAATCAAATTGGATGATGGTACTCAAAGACATTTCAAGCATGACATGTACCGGATAAGAAATGGGCAAGAACTTGATCTCTTTGAGTGCCCTAGACAACTAAAATGGGAACAAGTTCTCTAGAGAGGTGGTTTTATGAAGGTGACCAAAGACTTGATGGTGGTGATGAAAGGAAAACTACAAGTGCGGAAAGCTTGATCGATTACATATTCTTTGGCCAGGAGCACGGTAGTCATTTCTAAACACCTCCAACGGCTCTAAAACTCATTGGGCTATAAATAAAAGTGTTTGGGCATCAAAAACAAGTTGGGCTATAAATAAAAGTGCATCAAAAAACAAGTAGAACATTCTGAAAATTACCCTTGAACATTGAAAACGAAATTCATCATCTTTTTCTCCAAATTCTTTGTTCTATCCTCTAAAAGATCGATAAAGGTGTTACACTCTTGTGACATATACATCTACTTGGTCATATAAGTTTCTATTCTTTCTCTTCATCTTGAAATCATGACAATACTTATCCTCAAGAGAGAAAAGGGTGAGGTATCCTTAGAGGGTTGTCCCAAAGGCATAAAAGGTCATCAAGCACCCGTGAAGCTTGAATCTCAATTTGCTCTTGTATGTACAAAGGTTTTTCTAACACCCGTAAAGTCTAGAAGATAGTGAAAAAATTATGTATTTAGAAAGTAAAAATGAGTGAAGTCTCTCTTCCCTACACTTTTAAATTTAGCAAAAATATACCTATTGCATATCTTGAAAGGCATTCTAGAGTATGTCCACTCTAATGTTTGGGGTCTAGCCCATTTTTAGCTCATAATTTGTCAAAGGGTAGTACTCGTTATTTTCTTACTCTAATAGATGATGACTATTCCAGGAAGGTCTGCGTTTATTTCCTGAAGCAAAAAGATGAAGTGTTTGGAAATTCAAGCAATGGAAGGCCATGGTTGAAAAGCAAACCAAAAAATTAGTCAAGTGACTGAGAACCGACAATGGCGGTGAATTCTATAGTAAATGATTTGAGGAGTTCTGCAGGAATGCATGTATAGTAAGACACCATACTGTACGTGGAACACCACAATAGAATGGAGTTAGAATGGATGAGTAGAACACTCTTGGAGTGTGTACGATGCATGCAGATTAATACTAAACTTCCCAAATCATTTTGGGCTGAGGCAGTCAATACAATAGTATACTTGATAAACAGATCTCCATCAACTGTAATTGATCTAAAGATTCCACAAGAGGTATGGTCCGGTTGACCTACAAACTATTCTGATTTGAAGATATTTGATTGTCCTACGTATGCCCATGTGAATTATGGTAAACTTGAGGCAAGGGCAAGAATGTGTATATTTCTGGGGTATGCATGAGGGGTGAAGAGCTACAAATTATGGTGTACAAAAAAGGCAAGCTCACCTAAGATCATTGTTAACAGAGATGTCACATTTGACAAGGTGGCAATGGTGAATCAGAAGCGGGAATCTGAAGTAGATCAAGCAAAGACAGATCATGGTGTGTGGAAATAAGTTTGCTTCAAATAGTTTAATATGTTAAGTTTTGATGATGACAAATACAAGACAAAAAGAATGATGCTTATGCTTGATAGATGTGCTTTATAGATGACAAATGCATCACAAAAGAATATTGATCATGTTACATAGATGTGCTTCATGTGATATATTGTATCATACATAATTATGTACCTTATCTAGTTATATTTCACTTAATAATCATGCAATGAGATATATGTAACATTCTTCATATAATATATCCAACAATGCTTTATATGAGATATAATGAATTAATATTGAATTTGACTCTATTTAAATGAAAATGTGAAAAATATTTTTTGTTGCATCCTACATAGAGCATATCTATTAGTAATTGATAAATGTCTTATTTAGATATGTCTATAAAAGTCTTATATGCATGTTAGACTAACTAGAGTTATAAATTTATGAATCATGCATATAAATATATTGAATTATGAATTTGAACTAACTATGTTTGCTTAAGTGAGTAATACTTTGTAGGATAGTCTAAGTATCAAGAGTGAACATTGTAACAAGAAAGTAAAAGATCACAAACTATGCTCAACTCAAGAACAATGAGAATGAAAAGATGTTTCAAGCATTTATAAATTTTGAAGAGAAGATTTTCTTTGGAAGCTTAGATTACATCAAGAATTGATGGTGACAAAAGATCTAGTCCAACATTTTCAAGAATAACATATAGGACTTTGATCTTGAGTAAAGGTAAATAAAATTCACATTAAGCTCAAAATACATTTTAACATCTTTAAAAGTGTTTCTTACATTCTAAAATGCCCAACAAACCATTTTTGGAAAGCTAGTTTTGATGGTAATTCAAATCTATGAAAAATAGTCAAGTTTGTGTTTTGTAAAACTGACGTTTGGTTACTCTTTTATCATATCTTTCAAAATACTTTGACTTTTGTTTTGAAATTATTTCATATGAAAATAGACTTAAAGATCTTTCCAATGAGTGGTTATTCACTTAAAATGAATAAGAAACGAAGAAGTTATGACAATTTAAAATCAGTTTTCAAAACCAGAGTAATTTATTCGAATAAGGGATGTGTTATTCGAATAACACACCCCTAAAAACTTCCCAGAACATGTTTTTAAAGGTTTATTCAAATAACAAATGTGTTATTCAAATAATACAACCCAGAAAACGTTCCAGAACGTGTTTTTGAATATTTATTCAAATAACCAAAGTGTTATTCGAATAACTAAAGTCTTATTCAAATAACAAGTTCCAGAAAACACTTCCCGGTGTGCTATAAATGGATTTATTCGAATAACAAATGTGTTATTCAAATAACAAATGTGTTATTCAAATAACATGATATTTATTCGAATAACAATGTTCTTATTCGAATAAAACATGTCTAGAAACGTTCTCAACGGTCATAAAACGGCTAGTTTTCATAAAGAATTCATTTCCAAACTTTACCCAATGACTCTAAATATTAATGGACTATTGATGCGTGAAATTCGCAAGTATACGATTTCGTCGTCAAGTAATAAAAGATCGACTCCACAGGGACTGTGTCTATGAATACCAATTAATTAATTAATTAATTAATTAAATTAAACAAAGGGGATAAAATTGTTGAGAGATAAGAATGTAGTAACTAAGAAATTAAATAAATAATATTAGAGTGCAAAATTGAGAAAAAAAATAGTAAGTTGTTAAGAAAGGTATTCAAATTTAAGAAAGCTTCCGGGATTGAGGGTAACCATAATGATACAAGACAAATCCTAATTGACAACCCTTTTATTAAAATTGAAATTCAATTGAAGGTGAATTACTCTAAATTAGTTAATGTTCTTTCTCAAGATATAAGAACCGTGCCCAATTAAACCAATTCCTACTCTCATGGTAATTGAATTTAAATTGAGCTCATTACGCTTTATGGTAATTCATTAAATCCTCAAAAGGCTAAACCTACTCTCATGATTTAGACATTAAGCTCAATTCTTATGATTCTGATATTTAGATTCACCTCTTAGTACATCTCTAGATATCCATGAGATACAAATATGTAGCCAGCAAATTCACATGAATGAGCGCAATAAGAATTGAATCAAAGAACATTCAAGATTAATAAAAGGAGTAACCAAATCAATTAATCATCATCAATGTATCAAAGGATATTGCACAATCCTAGAGACAAAAGAAACTACTCAGACATGGAGAAGAAGAAACAAGAAATCAAATTCAAGAACATCTAAACCCGTAATCAAAGAGAGAAGAAATGAGAAAGATGAAGATCAAGAGCCTCAAAGTGTGCCTCCTCCAAACCAAATTGGAACCCTGATATTACATTCAGAGCATTTATTTATACCCTTAGGGTTTCAACTGGTCCCAGCCTATCAAAAGAAATAAAAATGAAAATTAAAAACTGACTCGGACTGTGATCCACGGCCGTGAAAAATTCCACGAGCTGACCATGGATCTTGCTGGCTGAATTCCACGGCCGTGGGAAATTCCACGGCCAGGCCGTGGAATTCTCTGGAAAATCATTTTTGCTTCTTCACGTAGTTGTTCGATCTATGGCCATGGGAAATTCCATGGGCAGGTCGTGGAACTCTCTGGAATGAGTCTCTTTTCCCAATTTGCTATCTATAAAGCTCCAACTTCAATTATGTAAGCTTTCCATCTATTTCAAGGCCAATTGAGCACCAATCTTGCACAACAACACTACAAATACCGCAGTTATCCGATCTAAAGGAAAAATAAATAAAAAGAGAAACTAAAATACCTAAAATGCCTAAAAATACATGCAAAATAAGAACAGAATATGATGTTGGTTCACACACATTAAATCCTTCCAAGCTTAAGATTTTGCTTGTCCCCAAGCAATAACTAATGCCAAACCAAGAAGTAGGATCAAGAGACAATAATGAATGAGGAACCCGAGAAAATATCTAACCAAGCAATAGGCAAAGGCAAACTAAGAATTAGAGAGGTAATCAAATCAAGTCCAACTAGAGGCTAAAGTTCTCAGAAATCATGCTCCTCACTAAATTAGGTTCACTCTACTAACCACACTCAAAGTGTTTAAGGGTGAAGACAATGCGCTCAAGATTCCTCAAAGAAAAAGCATTTCCATAAGCTTAATAAGAAACCAAATTTTCACTAATAATCAGCATGCATGCAAAAATCAAAAGGTCTTTCAAGGGTTGTAATGGGGCCATGGAAATAATGTTAGGTAGGGTAAAGAAAGGAAGATATGCATAAAGGGGTCACAAAATTTTCAATAAGTACAAAAAATCTACTAGAACATAAATGAAGCAAAAACCATTTTTCAATCAAGAGAATAACTCCACATTTCTAAGCATATTTTCCTTTCTTTTCCTTCTTCTCTTTCTCTTCTTTTTCAAGCTTTTATCTCATGATTTTCTTTTATTTACTTTTTTTTCCTTTCCCTTTATTTTTTTTCTTTTCTTTTTTCATTTGAGAAAGAGAAGGGTAAAAAACATATGATTCCCAACATAACTTTACACAACTTTCAAACCCAATTTATTTCATTTAATATTCTAAATGATTACTGACAATATATCATCATAGGCATCAAGAAAAACAATTATGTAATAGGCTTAAAATGGGCAACTAGTGGATGAAAGTGTGATAATTATTTCAGAAGGCTAGAAAAATACCTAAGATGCCTTAATCATATTCAAGCATGCAAACAAAAATTTTGCCTCAAAATGGTTTCAAATCAAGTTCTAGAGCACAAAATCAATGAGGAATTATCACTCAACGCAAAGAATGGGAGCAAAAATCATATAGTGCATAAATCCCATATAGGCTCAAAACTCACATTTAGAGGTTCAAAAATAAATGAAAAGCACAAATTCAGATAATATATGCTAATTATCAACTATCAAGAAATTACCTCCACTGTCAATTAAAACAATGCCTATTGCCTACCACAAGAATCAACAAATTGGGTTCCAAATCAATATCATCTCAAAATCCTCAAAAGAGAAGGGCACAAAGTTCAACCAAAAAGCCGAGAGATATGATAGTGTGAAAATGTAACATGAAGATGCAATGCAAAATGAGACATGAAAATATATGAAACTAATGATCTAAAATGAAAATGAAAATGAAAATACCCCCAAGCTTAGAACTTATATTGTCCCCAATGTAAAAATTTAAAACTAGAGAAGGGATAAAATAAAAGAAATCACTATGGTAGTGGAAAAGGGTGTTGACTCAGATGCCAACTATGGATGGCTTGAACCATGCTCACCATGCTCTGATCTATGCCTTCCAAGGCCTGCAGGTGGCCATCAGTAATAAAGATCAAACCAGCAATCTAACACATAAAATCAAAAGAAAAAGAAAAAATTAAAAGGGAAAAAAAAGAAACTTGGGTTACCTCCTAATAAGTGTTTGTTTAAAGTTATTAGCTCGACTTTGGTCTGATTTATGTGCTTAGGTGATGTCAATGGAGTAGTACTCAGTCCCCACTCCTTCAAAGTGTTTCACACTCTGACCATTTATCATGAAAGGCTCATGGCCTTCATTCTTTACCTCAAGCACACCGTAGAATAAAACTCAAACAATCTCATATGGTCCTGACTATTTCGACCATAACTTACTAAGACAGAAACGTAGAAGCGAGTTATTGACAAGAACTTTATCCCCGAGTTTAAATTTATGCTTTTCAACACACCTGTCTTTCTGCTTCTTAGGTCCTTTCTTGCAGAGTTTAGACTTCTCAAATTTTGTGGTACCCTTGGGCAAGGTCTTTTCTAGTATAGCATCAACCATTGATTCCTACACACCTAAAAGCTCAACACTATTCACAACATTAGTAGCATCTATGCGATTACATGATTTTAAGGAATTAGAATTATTTTCAAATTTAAAAAAAAAATCAAAAACTACTTCCTCATCATTCAATCGCAAAGTTAATTTCCCTTCATGGACATCAATGATCGCCCTTCCAGTGGCAATGAATGGATGCCCAAGTATGATCGGCATTTCAGCATCGGCTTCCATGTCAAGCACAATAAAATCCACCGGCATGTAAAACTTACCCACTCTAATAGGAACATCCTCCAAGATGCCTACGGGGTATTTAATAGACTGATCTGCCAATTAAAGGGAGATAGTTGTGGGTTTTAGTTCACTCACCTCTAACTTCTTGCACACAGAAAGGAGCATAAGACTAACACTAGCCCCCAAATCACACAGAGCTTTATGAAATTTTGTGTTGCTAACCAAATAAGGAATAAAGAAGCTACTTGGATCTTTTAGCTTATGAGGCAATTTATTTTGAATTAAAGCACTACATTCCTCAGTTAAAGCTACTGTCTCATATTCCTCTAGCTTTCTCTTATTAGACAAAATATCTTTAAGAAATTTATCATAGGTAGGCATTTGTTCAACGCCTCAGTGAAGGGTACATTAATGTACAATTTCTTAATGACCTCTACGAACTTCCCAAATTTCCTATCTAACTTGGCCTTAGCCAATCTTTGAGGGAAGGGCACTGGGGGTTGGTATGCTTCAGGGGATACATACTTAGACATCTTCTTATTAGTTTCCTCATCTTCTAAGGGTTGTGTCTTAGTCTTTTTTTCCTCATTCCCCTCACCTTTGTCACTCTCCCCTTTACCCTTGGGATCTTCTAATTTCTTGTCACTTCTTAAACTCAAAGCCTTATAGTATTCATTACCTGGATTTATTTCAGGTTGACTAGGAAACTTACCCTGTTACCTTTGTGAAGTGCTTACTTGGTGGGCAATCTGAGTTTCCAACATCTTATTATGAATGGCCAAATTGTCAACTTTAGCTAACAACTCTCTAATGGCCTTAGTCACAACTTGTCCATGTTGTTTAAACTCCTCATTTTGCTTAGATTGACTCTCAACAAAATTCTCAAGAAGAGACTCAAGTCTAGATTTTTGTACCTGTTGGAGTTTAGAAGAGGGTTTAGCATTATCTTGCTCGGCCTGGTATTGACTATTCTGGTAGGAAAAGGTAGGATGTGACCTCCAACCGGGGTTGTAAGTTTGAGAATATGGATCATTCCTCCCTTTTTGGTTGAAGCTATGAAAATTGTGACATGATTCCACTTGCTCCACCGGTGCACCTTGTGAGGAGCCAATCCCAACTTGGCATTCGGCACCCATGTGTCCTTATGCTCCACAAATCTCACAAAAAATGTTAGAAGCACCTATGACATTAACATGAGCTTTCTCAAGCGTGTCAAAACATTTATTCAAAGAATCAAATTTTGACATAATTAAATTAACACTATCTACCTCAAACTTACCTCCCGAGAGTTTTCTCGAATTATGACCTCTTTCATTTGCCCATTGGTGATGATTTGCAATAACACTCTCAATGATCTCACAGGCTTCTGTTAGCCTTCTATTCATCAAAGCGCCACCAGCTGCTGAGTCAAGAGACACCTTCGAAGAATATTCTAGACCATTATAGAAGGTGTTAACGATTAACCATTTTTCTAACCCATGATATGGGCAGGCTTCCAGCAAAGCCTTATATTTATCCCAAGCTTCCGACAATGACTCTTCATTTTTCTGAACAAAGCTTGTGATTTAGGTCTTAAGATGAGCATTCTTGGAAGGTGGGAAGAATTTGTCCAAGAAAGCTTGCTCCAATTGGTCCCAAGTAATGATTGTCTTAGCGGGAACAGACTTCAACCAAGCTTTAGCTCTATCTCTCAAAGATAATGGAAATAGGCGAAGACGAATAGCATCAACAGAGGCGCCTTCAATCGTAAGGGTCTCACAGAACACCAAGAATATATCTACGTGATCATTCGGGTCCTCTGATGGAAATCCTCCAAACTGGTTCTGCCTTATCATAGAAAGTAAGGCAGGAAGTATAGTGAAGTGCCTAGCTTCAATGTCTGGCCGAGCAATTCCAGATCGCAAACCTCGAGCATTAGGGGTTGCATACTCTTTTAGTGGTTTATTATCCTGAGGTTCAGCCATGACAAGTGTTGGTTCAAGTATTTCTCTCGCTCTTTGCCCTTGTTGTCTTCTCCTTTAACGAAAAGTTCTTTCAATTTCAGGATCTACTTCAATAAGAGTCCTGGAACGTCTAGTATTTTGCATAAACAAGAGAAATTACCTGCGGAGAGTCAAAGAAAATAAGAACGTAAGAATATGATAAAAAGAAAAAGGTTTAAAATAATTAAATTAAAAATTAAATTGATATTCAAGAAAAACATAGTCCCCAAACAACAAGACACCAAAAACTTGATACATGAAATCCGCAAGTGTATGGTTTCATCGTCAAGTAATAAAAGATCGAATCTACAGGGACTATGTCTATGAATACTAATTAATTAAATAATTCAATTAAATTAAACAAATGGAATAAAATTGTTGAGAGATAAGAATGTAGTAACTAAGTAATTAAATAAATAATATTAGAGTACAAAATTGAGAACAAAAATAGTAAGTTGTTACGAAAGGTATTCAAATTTAAGAAAGCTTATAGGATTGGGGGTAACCACAATGATCCAAGACAAATCCTAATTGACAACTCTTTTATTAAAATTGAAATTCAATTGAAGGTGAATTACCCTAAATTAGTTAATATTCTTTCTCAAGAGACAAGAATTGTGCCTAATTAAACTAATTCCTACTCTCGTAGTAATTGAATTTAAATTGAACTCATTACGCTTTATGGTAATTCATTAAATCCTCGAAAGACTAAACCTACTCTCATGATTTAGACCTTAAGTTCAATTCTTATGGTTCCAACACCTAGGTTCACCTCTCAGTACATCCCTAGATATCTATGAGATGCAAATATGTGGCTAGTAAATTCACATGAATAAGCGCAATAAAGATTGAATCAAAGAACATTCAAGATTAATAAAAGGGGTGACCAAATCAATTAATCATCATCAATGTATCAAAGGACATTGCCCAATCCTAGAGATAAAAGAAACTACTCAGACATGGAGAAAAAGAAACAAGAAATCAAATTCAAGAACATCTAAACCCGTAATCAAAGAGAGAAGAGAGGAGAAAGATGAAGATCAAGAGCCTCCAAATGTGCTTCCTCCAAACTAAATTGGAACCCCGATATTACATTCAGAGCATCTATTTATACCTTTAGGGTTTCAACTGGTCCCAGCCCATCAAAAGAAACAAAAACGAAACTTAAAAACTGACTCGGACTGCGATCCACGACCGTGGAAAATTCCACGGGCTAGCCGTGGATCTTGCTTGCTGAATTCCACCGCCGTGGGAAATTCCACGGCTAGGCCGTGGAATTCTCTGAAAAATCACTTTTACTTCTTCACGCAGGTGCTCAATCCATGGCCGTGGGAAATTCCACGGGCAGGCCGTGGAACTCTCTGGAATGAGTCTTTTTTCCTAATTTGCTATCCGTAAAGCTCCAACTTTAATCATGCAAGCTTTTCATCTATTTCAAGGCCAATTAAGCACCAATCCTGCACAATAACACCACAAACACCGCAGTTATTTGAACTAAAAGAAAAATAAATAAAAAAAAAAACTAAAATGCCTAAAATACCTAAAAATGCATGCAAAACAAGAATAAAATATAATGTTGTTTCACACACATCAGCTATAAATATAAGTGTTTGGGCATCAAAGAAATGTTGGAGAACAATATGAAAATCACTCTTGAGCATTAAATTCATTTTTCACTATCTATTTCTCTAAAACTCTGTTTTGAGCTAAGCTATAAGTGTGTGAATCCTTGATACCCATAGTGCTTCAATTTGTATTATCTACTCTTTGAGAGAGTTTCTATCATTTACATCTTTGTATAACCTGTAAAGAGAGGGTGATGTATCTTTCTAGAGAAAAGGGTGAGGTATCCCCTGAGGGTGAGACATCCCTCAAAAGTTGTAAAGGGTGAGATATCCCTATTTGAGGGTCAAGTACAAGGGTGATGCATCCCAATGTGTGTTGAGTCCTCTCAATTGTAAAGGTCGTCAAGCACCTGTTGAAGCTTGAAGACATAGTGAAAAATATCGGGTGGTTCACTTGAGGAATGGACGTAGGCCACACGTGGTTGATGGCTGAATCAGGATAAATCTTAGTGTTTGCTATTCTCAACTCTATCTCCTTTACATTTGTGCTTTAATTATATATATGCTTGAGTTGAATTTAATATCTACCTTATTTGCTTAATTTATCCTATAATCCAAGTGGTATTTATGAAATCTCTAATAGTTGCACATTTGTTAAACTTATTTCGCTGCATTTATTAATTGAATTATTCAAAATGCATAATTTGTTAAAGTTGCTTTAGAATTTGTAATCACCCAATTCACCCCCCTCTTGGGTGATGATTGTCATAGCTAGCAAGTGGTATTAGAGATTCGTGCTCTGGTGAAAGCTTAACCGCTTGGAGTTAAAGATCCTTGTTTGTTTGGCAACCATTAAAAGCTTTTCAAAATGAATGGTTTTAAAATTAATAAACTACCATTCTTTGATGGTGTGAATTTCATTTATTGGAAAGCTAGAATGGAAATTTATATGCAATCTATTGATATTGATTTATGGGATATTGTGCTTAATGGATTTACTTACAAATCAAAACAACCTTGGAATGACTATGATAAGAAATATTTTTCCTTGAACATTAGAGCAATGCAAATATTGAGAAGTGGTTTAAATGATGATGCTTATGCTAAAATTAAGAGTTGCTCTAGTGCTAAAGATATATGGGATACTCTTGATGATATCTATCTTGCTAATAATGATTTTTTGCATAAAGTTGTACATAGAGAGCAAGAAGAGCAAAAGCCATTGAAGAAATCTTGTTGTGAAAAATATCCTCAAAATGATGCTCAATTTGAAGAGGTGGCAAAGCAAAACCAATTAGTATATACTCTTGAACCTTTGATGCACAATAATGAGGAAGATGGTGATTCTCTTGAAGAGTCATTGGTACAAGAAATTGAGACAACCTCTTACTTGACTCCAAAGAACCTTGAGGTAAATAATGCTTATCTTGATTATGGTCCTTCCTATGATGAACTAAAATGTGCATATGATGAATTATATGATGACTTGTTGCTTTTAGAAAAGAAAAACTCATCTTATTTTAAAAATATTTCCTCAATTTAAAATGAAATTAGGACTTTGAAAAATGAATATGCTTTTCTTGAAGAGGAAATGCCTTTGAAATTTGAAACCTCAACTTCTTGTAAAAAGTGCACTGATTTAGAAAATCAAGTTGAGGACTTATCTTTCAAATTTGCCAAAGCAAATGATTCTAATAGTCTACAATCCATGAGTGTTAATAAGAATGAAATTGATATTATTTCATATGGAAATTCAAGTAAGGCTTGTGGCAAAAATAACATAAAATGTAATAGCAACCAATGGCTCGAGTTTTTCAAAAATGATCTTCAAAGGACTAAGCCATCATTAAATTCACTTATTTGTAATTTTTGTGGTCATCTAGGACATATTTCTCATTTATGCAATTATAGAAGAAATGCTTATATGAGAAATAATATGATATAGGTTTCTAAAAATCCTAGATGCCCTAGTACTAACATTGAAGGATCCAAGATGAAGTAGGTACCAAAATTTCCTCTTACTGTTTCAATTATGCAAAAAATTTATCAAAAGCATGGACAAATTGGTCAAAAGAAAGAGGAATCTTCAAGGAGGATGCTTCCAAAGCCCAATGGTAGAAGTTTTGATCAAAGAAGGAAGATGACTTCAATCAAAGCTTCTCAAGTACAAAATGTGAAACTTACAAAGTTCAAAACACTAAAAGAGAAACAATGGGTAAGAAAAAGAGTTTCCTTGATTACCAAGGCCAAGGTATCAAATGTTTTTACCTCTTATACACATTCACATATAAAGTCAATGAATTTGAGGTATATTCCTTGTAGGCCTTAAGTGATTGATAGAATCATGTGCTCTTGGTAAAATTTGAATATTATGTTTAGCACATGATTATGTTCATTCTTATTGTACCACAACTCATTAATTTGTTATTTACATTTTGGTACATAAGGTTTTACAATGTTTAGGTATGCTTGCTATATTTTGAATTGTCTATACATCATGAAAGTAAGCATGCTATTGGTTATATGCGTAATGGTAATTGTTTATTTAATTTGTTGTGCTCAATTTACATACTATGAAAGCATGATCTTTTAGTTAATTTAAAATGGCTTTGTAAGAATTAGAATTTTGAGATCATATACACTACAAGAAATTAGGAAAACAGCGAGGGAAATTTCCCTCGCTAATCCCTCTCTAATCCCTCGCTGATATTATCAGCGAGGGATTAGAGAGGGAAAGTTTCCTCGCTTTTTTTTCCTCGCTAATTAGCGTGGGAAAGTATTCCCTCTCTAATCCGTCTCTAGAAAATTTATTTCCCTCGCTAATCCCTCTCTAATCCCTCGCTAATATTCCCTCGCAAAATCGCGATGGAATTTCCCTTGCTATTCGTTTGCTAAATTATTTACTAATTTTGTCAATTTCCCTCGCTATTCCCTCGTTATTCCCTCTCTATTAATTCCGTCTCTATTCCCTCGCTAATCCCTCTCTAAATTCCCTCGCCAATCCCTCGCTAATGGTCTATAGAATTCAGTCGCTATTTCCTCGCTAATTCCTCGCTAAATTTTCCCTCGCCATTTCCTTGCTAATCCCTCGCTAAATTAACCCTCGCCATTTCCTCGCTAATCCCTCACTAATTTTTTACTCGATATTCTCTCGCTAATCCCTCGCTATTTACAATGTGAGTTTTCTGTCGCTAATCCCTCGCTAATTAGCTAAATTTTTTTAATAACCTTGTTTATATATATAACTTTCCCTAAAACCTGCATATCAAACCACAATCCAACAAACAGAAATCCAAGAAACAACAATCCAATAATTATAAAATGCTACAACAAAAAACTTATACAAAATAATCCAATAATATAGTTAAAAGTTATTATACAAATAATCAATCAATATAGTTGAAAGTTATACAAATGTAACAATAAGAATAAAAAAAGCAATCAGTCTAAATTTTCTTCGTCTTCCTCTCGACCCTCCCTGCCTAAATCTTGTGATGGTGGTTGTGGAGCAACATTTGTTGATCTGATCATAGATAGAAACGATTGGAAGGGCGCCAACATAGGGACAAGTTGACTCTAGACAAACGAAGTCATCGCTGCAATCACTACTGTGTTTACAGCTTCAGATATGTCTTGTGTCAACGGTGTAGAGTGGGAAAGACCTGCAACCGAGGAGGATGAAGTTAGCCTGGTGTTATTACCAATGTGCAAGCTGTTACCTATGCCATGCACACGTCCCTTCTTATTGGGACCCGCCGCATCCAACCAGACCTCTGGGTCAACCATAGGGTGAGAGGAAGAGTTTTCTCCATATTTTTCTGTCATTGCAGTGTCATATGACTCTAAAATTAATAAAACAAGAAAAATATTAACAAAAAAATGAACAATCTAAAATATATATGACTGGTGAATAGGAATAAGACACTTACAATAAAATTCCTCGGCGCTCAAAAACATAGCTTAGTCTTTCTTCTTATGAACTTTTGCATACGATCTCTGTAAGAAACCCGATGCTTTAACTCGCCTCCCGTAATCGCATATGGAAGAATATTATATAATAAAAATATATCAAAAGTAAGGTAATCCCTCTAAAATACTATGTCATACTCAAGATAGGCAAATAACTCAAGTAATTACAACATGTTCATACACGATGCTTATCATTAAAACTTTAAATGAGGAAGGTATATTACCATCTTGCTCTTGTGTTGACCAAAGCTTATCGACCCGCTTTGTATGCTTCAAGGCATCGAGCATGGTACTACTCTGTTCCTTCGGGCAGTGCAGGTCCTCGTCATCCATTTATCTCGTCACCAAATGTCGACTGGCCATCCCACACTTCCGTCCTCATTCCTCGGGCCCATGGCCCTTAATATCGCTAAGTTGTTTGAATTTGCTGCTCAAAGGCCTTATCTCGTGCTTTGTTTAAATGGTCCGGATAACGGTCTAAGATAGTCCGTTCCCGTACGCTTCTCGCCATGGATCGGCATCGGATGTGAACCGATGCTTAGCCTACACAAAGGATAAGTATGTATATTTATTTTTCAATAAACGTATAATATATAATTCTATAGAAACACAATTACTTACTATGAAGTCAGTAAATAGTATTTCCTTCATCTCAATAACCTCAACGTACTAGCCGGTAACGCTTCCGTGTCATGACATTGTACATAATGTCACGTGTCACCCTCGACGGTAGAAACCTCCTCCTGTAAGTACAATAAGATAATGTTAGTTATCTGAAAGTAAATACATGTAATAAAAGATAATATGTCACTAGTACTTACGGTTCAGGAACAGGCGCCACATATATAAGTTCCCTAATATCTGTTTTACGCATTGGATTCTCCACATGAAGGCACCACATTCGGGCCGCTAGTGGGTGGGTCAGCAGGGCGTGGCATAGAAATCACTGGGTCAGTAAGGGGTGGGACAGAAGCTGATGCGCCTCTAACGGTCAATGGACTAGACGCTGGTAGGCCTGCACTAGTCGATGGGCCAGTAGCTGAAGTTGCACCTAATATAATTATATATAAAAAAACACGTATATATTATATTTATATAAATCACGAGTTAATAATAATTAAAAAGATTATCCTACAGGTATACCTAGAGAGAGTGAGAATCTTTCTTGGTGGAGAATCATAGGTAGATGCACCATTACGGCCTTCCCACGATTGCGTCCGGCACCTCTACCTCGAATGGTCATGATGGATATCTGCATAAAGAAACATAATGAAACATGACGAGTTAAGAAACTATATGTCAATAAAAACCTCAAAATATAATAATGATATTCATTAAATACCATTAACGAAAATTATTGAACAAGCTTCAATTTTAACCACTTGAGTCTTGAAAGCAACAGATTCCTCATCTTCCTCTGAGAATTCATTAATTTCATTATTTTCGTTGTCATCAATGAACTCATCATCAACCGATTGTCAATTGGATAATGTATATCACGTATGTTAACTTCTTCCATTTGGGCATGTGCATCAAACAAGGAGACTATTTCATCATCTATCACAGATTGTGTGTTCCAATGGATCCATCATCTTGGTAATAATCATGGCGCTTAAGTCATTCAATTCATCACCTTCCTTATTCAATGTCTCAAGTACAAAGAGTTTTGCTCGACCTTGCACTGCCCACCATTCACCACTAGCTCTATTCCCACTTTGTGGGTATCTTGTATAGTACACTTGTTGTGCTTGTTCGGCTAAGACGAATGGCTCATTTAGTGAAGTCTTGATTTATGCTTGATGTCAACAAAACCATATCTCTCATCAACATTGACTCCATTTATCGGGTCAAACCAATGACATTGTAAAAGAAATACTTTGTTCTCGATTTCCTACATATGACAAGGTTCAATATATCTTCAATGATGCCATAATAGTCGAAGTCATTCTCACCATATATACTACCTCTAACACATACGCCACTATTCATGGTAGCTTTATTTTGTCCATACACCTTGGTATGAAATCTATACCCATTAACTATTAAGTCACAAGTGAAGTCACGGACTTGGATGGACCGTAACTTATCCCTCGTATCATTTGATCCTCGACTTGACCTATATTAACATGTATCATTACATAGACGGTAGATAGTTGTAACATCTAGCATAATGCACATTGAGTTTAATATGATTGATCACTATTATGGATAAAAAGGACTCACTAGATGTTTTAGCCACCTACTCAAACCTTATCCCGAGCTTCCAAAATTTGATCATCGCTTATATTGGGATCTGTATCCCTTAACGAATCCTCGAATTGTCTAATCAATACAATAATTAATATTTAGCATAAATTTAGCACATTAATAACAAATTCATTAAATAGAGAGTAAACTTACTGGAGATAAGGTTCTACTTCTCCACAATTTACAAGCACATATGTCTCAAAGAATCTGAAGTTCCACATCCGTCAAGAATCTATTTCGACCTCTCCCGATAGGACGACATGGATGCTTAAAAACAGATAATCATTCATTAATTGTTTCTTCCCCACCGTCGTCATTCCGAGGAACTTGAGTGCGCCTTCTGTAGGTGGGGATCGAAATACATGGAAGCAAAATTGGAAATTTCTTCTAAAATATACGCTTCACAAATAGATCCTTCAACTTTCGCCTTATTTTGGACCTTTCTTTTCAAGTACAATTGACACCTCTCAAAGGGGTACATCCACCTGTAATGCATTCCTCCAACTTTAGCTTCATAAGGGAGATGCACGACTAGATGTTCCATCACGTCAAAGAATGCTGGAGGGAAAATCTTCTCTAACTTGCAAATTGTTTCAATGATAGAAAGCTCTACATTCTCCATGGTAGAAGCACGAATTTCAGTTACGCAAACTTCTTTAAAGAACAAGCTTAGTTCTGTTAACGGTCCCCATATAGGCTTTGGCAAGATATCACGAAATGCCAGAGGAATTAACCTTTGCATAAAAACATGACAATCGTGACTTTTCATTCCATATATCTTCCCGCCGTCTACATTGATGCAACGTGCGATATTCGACGCATACCCATCGAGAAATTTTAACTGTTTTATCCACTCACACACCATCCTTCTTTTTGGCATCCAAGACATACGTCGCTTTGGTTTTTTACACTTGCCATTGTCAATTATTAGCTCCAAGGTAGGACGTTTGCATATTATCTTCAAATCTTCTCTTGCATTTGCATTGTCTTTTGTCTTGCCCTTTATGTCCATGACAGTGTTGAAGATATTATCAAACACGTTCTTCTCAACATGCATAACATCTAAATTATGTCGTATTAGATTAGTCGACCAATAAGGCAATTCCCAGAATATGCTCTTCTTCACCCAATTGTGGTGTATACCAAAGCCATCTTGTTTTTCTTTACCTGAATTCAAGCTGAAAATAATTTCCTTAAGTTGAGTCACTCTATTCAAGACATCTGTCCCACTCAAATGTAGGTGGATTCGATTTTTCCACTGTTGATCTCTTAAAAGAGTTTCGATCACGGCAAAATGGATGATCAAATGGCAAAATTTGGCGATGACAATCAAACCAACAACATTTCCTACCGTGCTTCAACACAAATGACTTACTGTGATTCATACAAAGCGGACAAGAAAGTTTTCCATGAGTGCTCCACCCAGATAGCATTCCATAGGCTGGAAAGTCACTTATTGTCCACAACAAAGTCACTTTCATATCGAAATTTTGCTTCTTCCAAGCATCATAAGTTTGCACCCCATCATCCCACAATATCTTCAGATTGTCAATTAGGGGTCTAAGATAGACATCCAAACTTTTACCAGGTGACTTTGGTCCAGGAATCACAAGAGTGAGGAATATGTATTCCCTTCTCATACACATACTTGGAGGTAGATTGTACGGTGTGACAAAAATAGGCCAACATGAATATGGTGTGGCTGAATTGCTGAATGGATTAAAACCGTCTGTACACGTGATTTTAACATTTCGAAATCTAGGGCAAATGTAGGATGGGTAGCATCAAATCGTTTCCAAGCCTCATTTTGGATGCCCGATCAATGATTCATCTTGACGCACTCCATCCGCATGCCAAGTCATATCTTTTTGACATAAACGGACGTTGGAGTCTTGGCATAATAGGAAAATATCGCAACACCGAATGCGACACATCCTTCTCATTCGATGAACGTCCCGCCTTCGGTTTGAATCGTGGTGTCCACATACTAAGCAAGCGAGTAGAGTCTCTTGTCACCGTATTCTTTGTAATACAACATACACCGATTAAGACACGCATCTATCTTCTCATATCCTAATCCCACTCACGAACCATTCTCTTCGATTTGTAGAAGTTTGGTAACCTTTCATGCTCGGAAGCATGCTCTTAATTATGACAATCATTCTATCATAACAACTCTCACTCATGTTAAACTCCGACTTCAAGTTCAAAAGTTGAGTTACAGCTAACAATTTCGTGTGCTTATAGCAACCATCCTATAAAAGTTTATCAGCGTCTCTTAGCAAGTCATAAAACTTCGCATTTTGGATCCTCTTCTAAATCTTGAGCCTCTGGATTTAATCTATCACCTGCGGCATCCATAACCATATCCACGTATGGATTCCTAGGCTCCACGTTATCATCATGGGTAATGGATGTTGAGCCGCTATCTCCCCATATGTCCTCACCATGAATGGTCCAATTTACATAACCATCCACAAATTCGTACTTATACAGATGTTGTTCTACTCCAAATACCTCCCTCCAAGCACGATTCTTACATCTAGCACATGGACAAAGGATGCGATTTAATACATCACTAACTGTCGGGTCTCCTTGAGCAACCCTAATGAAATCATCAACTCCATCCTTGAATTCTTCACTTACATAGCCGGTAGGATCATTTCTTCGTAACATCCAACTTCGATCCAGTCTCATGATTGCTGAAATTGGTTTAGCACATTAATACAAATCCTTATATCAATTGATCCTTCTTAACATGGTATGGCCCTATCCCATTCGATAAGAAACTTTTTCAACACTTGGTTAATAGTTATTCTTAAATCTCATATTTTATACTTGATGAAATTTTCATTTCCCGTTGGTCTCTACGTGCATGACTATAATGCAGTGAGATCTACCGCGTTAAGTATACACCCAGAGAACAAAAGGAAATGTAGCAGACCGAAATATCAACAAGTATAAGATATGAGATTTAAATAATAACTATTAACCAAGTGAAGGAAAAATTTCTTACCAAATTGTCCAACTTGGACAATTCAAGATTCAATACAATGAAGCGAAGATTTAACAATAAGTATGTGTGCTCATTCATATTGAATCTCAAACGGGAAACTAAGGTTTTGCTCAAATCTTCACTCGAATAAGAAAATAAAACTTTAAGCATATGTTAAAGCACAATCAAAAGTTAAATCAAACCAATATTCTTAACACATAATTCTTTAGAAATTCATAACTTTTATTTCCAACATCCAAGATTTGATGTCATATTTAGATAGTCCTAAATGTACCTCATAGGAGAGAAAAACATAAATAAAATCTAAGTTTTCACTGGCCACAATGATTGTTGCTATGCGGCCCATAGACAACATTAATGAATATGTTAGGAACACTACTTTGCTAGAGCTTTCGGTGTTGTTGCCTCTTTCTTCTATACCCTGCACTCTTACCATTCTTGAAGGTTGTTTATAAGAGTAAGAAATCATGGCAAGCTCGGCACACCGATTAAGATTGTGCAACAGAAGAAGGTGAAGCGAATGTGTAAGGAATTAGAAGCCCTATACGCTAGTTGCTATACTATGGAAGTCATGATCATTCTGATTCGTGAATTTCAGTCGCCTGATGAAGAAATGAACCAAGTTGTTCTGAATGTGGTGACGCGGTGTGTAACACCCTCAGTATCATGTTAGGCTAGTAAGCGGGTTACAAAGGTATTCTCATACTTGCTTAATATGTCAGTTCAGTTTTGTGACAAATTGAATTAGTTTAGGCACTTAGTTGCGACACAGAAGTTGAAAAGTAGCTTAAAATGACTTAGGAAATAGCTTTAAAGGCTAAGTTGAGAGAAACAAGTATAGAGAAATTATTTTTAGGTCACAAATGAGTTAATTAAGATACAGTTAAAATTTGAGAAGAATCAGAGTCAGTTAGGTATTTTTAAGTATACTGGTTATGTATTTTAATACTGATTTACTAGTAGCAGATATGAAAAATGAGAATAAATGTGAACCAGCAATCCTAACATTGGAACTTAAGTTTTGATTTTCCCCTTAACCCACAACCCCCAGCAGAAAACAAAACAAAAGAATAGAAAAGAACAGAAACAGAGAAACAAATGGGAGAAAGAGAGAAAGGAGAAGAAAGGAAGGGAAGAGGAAAAGAAGAAGAGCAATGCTCCAAGGTTAGTCATCACCTAAAGGTAGGAGATTTCTATTCTTTTTCCCTCTTTATTCTTTTGAATGGGGTTAGAGATTTTAATGGAAAACTGGATTTTGAGAGCAAAATGCTAGTCTTAACTTGATTCTTGCTTCAAGAATTAAGTTAGGATAATTTTAGTCTAATAAGTATTAGATAGCCATTTATAGTGCAAACCAACCATTTTGGTTCATGAGAGAATCTTAGAAAAGGATTGGAGAAAAATGAGAATTAGGTTGTGATTAATTGACTTTGATCATAATCTAAGTTTAATGAGTTAGATACTAGTTAGTTGATGGATTGGAGCCCTTAGAATCCATAGTTTCCTTTTTAATGGTTAGTTGGAAAAAAGTAGGATTTTAGTTGGAAGTTTGAATTTAAATCCATCATTGATGAGTTGAATTAGTGTTTAATGATCCTAACGTGATTAGAGACCATGATTAGGTTTGGAAAACACTTAGAATCCATGATTTGAGGATTAGAACTTGGTTAGAAACCAAGATTATGCAATACCCGAATTTGCAGAATCAGGATAGCACCCGAACATCCTGTGGTGTTTGTCGCATAACTTGAGCTACAGAAATCGAAATGACATGATTTTGGTGTCATTTTAAAGCTAAGACACAGGGCTACGTGTGGTAAGAATTTTAGAATTTTACACCAAGCCAAACAGTGCCAGTATCGGTTTGAATCAGAGTTAGATTCTGCAGAAAATGTAATCTGGCAGCCAGTAAACCAGATTGCATAACTTCCTGCTCCGGTGTCCGTTTTGCGTGAACCCAGTGGCATTCTGAAGGTAACATGTAAGGCTTCTTGGCTGGAAAATTTCAAAATTTTCCTGTGCGTAGTTTGTTCCCATTTGCAGTTTAAAGTCAGCGTAGAAACGGGTGAATCACTGAATTCCCTATTTTTGCTTCTGCAAAATGTCGCATAAGTTTAGATACGCTTATCCAAATGAGGTGAGGTTTGCGCCATTGGAAAGATAGGGGAGAGAGCTATCTTCCCATAAAATTTCAGAATCTAGAGTTGGTTTCCTACAGGTTAAACCTAGAGTTGGTTCCCTACGGGTTGAACCTAGAGTTGGTTCCCTAAAATTATAGATTCCATCCAGTTTAACGTTGTGGCATTCAGAATCTCAGTATCCATATTAAAGCCTTGAAGAGCATAAGGCGAAAACAAAACTGACCAGCAAGGATTCCCATGTTTTTATGAAAGCTAGCAAAGAGAATGAGAAATCGATAAACAACATTTAAACCAAACTCAGCTTAGAACAAGTACGATATTATTGTATTTAGAATACTTATGAAAGTAAGTTACTAAAAACTCAGCAAAAAGATAAAGGCCACATTTGACAGCATTCAAACAAACAGAGCTATTTTGGTTAGAATTGAGAAACAACTAGTATGGAGCTCAAAATGGATATAGTAGTGAGTCAAAGCACATTACCTACAAATGTTTTGGTGAAGCTTATCTTGGAGATCGATAAAGCTGTTGTATCTTGCTTTATCAAAAGTTAAACCTATCAATACGGCACACACAACATATGGACGAATCAGGGATGTCTACAATAATGATTAAAAAGACAAAAAGAAACATCTCATTAATGAGTGCACATTGGCAGTTAAAATCCGGAGTATGTATAATGTCACTATCACAAGCATCATAATAACATGACCACGTCACAAGTAGAACTTTGCAGGCATAGGTATTATACAAGAAGAGATAAAATTAAGCCAAACCACCAATATGTTATGCATTACTCGGATAAACAAAACATAGTATATATAGACATGCTTCATGCACGCACAAGAAAAGTCAGCAGCATAGAAGCAGTTGTGTAGATTCTTAAACATTTGGGCAATTAAAGAGTTAAGACAAAAGCTATCTCGTTTTGAACTGAAAGAGTTCAGGAAAGTTTGTTGGGAATACTCAACATCAGAACATAATCAAGGAACCCTGAGATTTTCGTTTCAACTCTGGTACCATTTTCAAGGTCTCAATACAGAGTAGGAAAACCCAAATGCAAATATCATAAAATAGATTATTTAGAGGTAAGACCGAATGTTAAGTAACAAATCAGTTTTCTATACAAAGACATCTAATGCAGAGGATGAAAATGAGAATTTCCATTCCGTGGTGAGCAAAATATGGAAACTGAAATGAACATAGCATAGCATAGTACAATACCAAACGTTGAAGTATCTGAGAACAATTTTAGGCATGAACATCAAGTTTCCAACTCTTATTCTTTGACACATTTTCCTCAGCTACTAGATAGTGTTTGTGGTACTAAATAGTATAATCTAAATCCTAAACTTGGTGCTTCGGACGCAAAGCAAAATCCACATTTGAACCGACCCAAAACAAACATGCGGAAGGACAAAGAGAATAAAAACAGAGCACATTTTAAAGAAGAGGAACAAAAAAAGTAAAACCCTAAATTGTAAAGTAATATCAAAATATACAATAATGTTATACACAGATTTATGCTCTTTATGCTCACTCATAGAATGACTAACAATATTCATAAACACTGTCTCTATGTCAAGCCATGGGCATCAACGCAAGATTCAAACAGAGGAGGAGAAAACACAGTCAATATTGAAAGAAAAAGACGGAGAAATTATAGGGAGAGGAGAGATGGGGTGCAAGCGGGATGAACAAAAAATTTCATTACGAACACCCTGGGGAACCCATAAACACTGCATCTGGTGAATAGGAAAAGAAGCAACAACTGATTTTGCAAGACAAATTCTCCCAGCCTTGTTAAGTAACTTACCCATCAACCCCAATATGCGAATTGATGTACAGATTACGAGAGAGAGAAGAAGAAAAGGGAGAGCGGGGCATACACGAGAGGCTGCGGTTCTTTAGTAGAGTGCGGCCGAGAGGAGAGCAAGCACACGAGGGGGTTGGGTCAAGAAGGAGGCAACGAGAGTGAGAGGGGGAGCGCAAGTAAGAGGGAATATGAAAGTGAGAGGGCTCTGCTATGTGGGGGTTTGCTTTGCCACGAGGGCTAGAGACTGAGAGGGAGAGGGAGAGCACCGAGAGAGAGTGAGAGGGAAAAAGAAAGTGAGGGTCAGAGAGTGAGCGGGAGGGTGAGGAATAAGTAAAAATTTAGCGAGGGGAACTTCTCCTCGCAATCATCTCACTAATTTTAGCGAGGGAAATTATCCCTCATAATTCCCTCGCTAATTTTAGCAAGGAAAAATTTTCCTCGCCATTCCCTCGCTAAATTTAACGAGGGAAAATATTCCTCGCAATTCCCTCGCTGTTCCATCGCTAAATTTAACGAGGGAAAATATTCCTCGCAATTCCCTCGCTATTAACTCGCCTAATTTCCCCTCGTTATTTTTCAATTTCAAACTGAGGGCTAAAATATCCCTCTCTAATCCTCGTAATTCCCTCGCTAATTAGCGAGGGATTAGCGAGGCAAATTTTTCATCGCAGAATTCCCTCGCTAAAACGCGAATTTCTTGTAGTGATATTTATGTTCTCACTTGGCATTGTCTCATTGCTGACAAAACGAGTTTTACATGGTTTATTCGAATAAAAGTAATTTTATTCGAATAAAAAAAGTCAGTGAAAACAAATACTGAGATCAATCAAGCTTTATTTGAATAAAACTTCTCTTATTTGAATAACAACAAAGATTTATTCGAATAAGGATACTTTTATTCGAATAACAAAAGTCAGAGAAGCCAAGAATTTCAACTGATCAGGATTTATTCAAATAAACCTTCTCTTATTCGAATAACAACCAAGATTTATTCGAATAAGAATCCTTTTATTCAAAATAACAAAAGTCAAAGAAGCCAAGTTTTTCAACTGATCAGGCTTTATATTTATTTGAATAAAACACATATTAAATGAAAGTTTGTTTATGCTTTTCCCCTTCATTTCTCAAGAATTTGTTATACATGTTAAATTCTTTTTTATTGGACTGAAATTGCAAATGCTAACTAAATATAATTGGCTATTCTTTTGATGAATATATATACTTGGCTAAATTGATCAATGAAATAAAATATCTTTTATCCTTGTGAACTCATTTGTTGTTTTACCTTACTAGTTTGAATGCTTATTTACTTATGAGTTTGGCATGATGAATAACCTCTATGAATCCAAAATTAGTGAATACCAAAAAAAGTACTTTGAATTGTGTTGTAGGGTGACTATTAGCTCAAGCATGCATTGAAGTGAAATACAACTACGCTACTTGAGGTTGAAAAATTTGAAATGGTCCAAGTTCTCTAAGAGTAATGAAAACATAAAAGGATGACATGGAGAACCATAACATTCTCAAGGAGCCTTGAGGCATGGAAGTTGGAGTCACCTACAAAAACTCAAATAGTACGCTTTTGGTGACATCAATCTTTTATCCTTACTTATGCTTTAGTTTGCATATCATGTGATATTTGAATAAGTAGAAAATTACTTTATGCCTTAACATGTTTTAAGATGTATTTTTTCTAGCATAATTTCATGTAAACATCTTTGAACTTGGCTTTTTGGATCAATCATGCATCTAAACTCTTAATGCACAATTCTATCTTATTGCACAAAGTCACATTTTTTTTTTTGCATAATTTGATTTCTTTGCTTGCTGCATTATGAGCATTTTTACTGTATAACTTCATTTGTTGTACCATTTGATGTTTGCTGCATAATTCTCTTTTGTTACACAATTTGTCATTTAAGTTTTTGGATCTGTTTTGTCTTGAACCTGCCTTTGAATGTTAATTATTGTTACATTGAAGTATATATTGAAATGAATCACAAATTTACAATTCCATGATTTTCAATTCTTTCATTACAATAAGGGAATTCCTTTTATTCTTGCTTAGTATGTGTGCGTACTAAAATTCCTTACATGATATTACATGCTTAACATGATCATTATTTGCCCCAAATTATTTATTTATTCTTTGATGATGATCAAGCTTTTCTTGATAAACTTGAATCTTACTTTGAAAATGCTTAAACTATGCTTTTGGATTCAAGTGCATATATGCTTCATGCATTCTTGTTAGAGCTAACATTGCATGGTTGATAGTGTGATACATGCTTTACATTATATATCAACCTAAATTATGCTTGTAAATGAGATTAAATGATGTTTGATGCTAACCTATGTTTTAGAGAACTTTTGAAGTTAGCTTTGCAAGTCTCTTTATGTGTTTCAAGTATAGCCATCAAATATTAAAGTGTCAAGCATATGTGGATAAATGAGAATACTCAATGGAATAAAGCCCAAACTTAAAGGACTAATAAATGAAGAACATTCTAAAGGAATATCACTCTCTATCTAACTCAATAAGTATCGCTATCCCTAAACTATTGTGGTATTCTATATGCTATAGATTGTATGATATTTGTTGATAAATTGATCTTAAATGATTAGATGCTTTCTTTATATGAGAAGTATGCTTAGCATTGACAAAGTGCTTAATTGGATATTAACTTTCTAATTTTTGTCATTGCATATAGGGTGAATGTTATTAGTTCTATACATGCTTTGATCCCTATAGCATATTTCATCACGATGAATGTTTGATATATATGATTCTCTTGATCCATGGTCTCTTAGTGGTATAGCACCCATGAGAATCATGCTTTTGTTTTTGAAAAGAGTTTATGCTTTGTTTAAAAATATATATATTTTAAAGCAAAATCCTTTATCATATTTGAAAGAAGCTTTTCAAATTCCATATCCTTGAAAATCTTTTGAACTTGTCTTATGAACTTGAAAGTATTTTCACCTCCTAATTGTCTTAAAAATTTGGAAATCATTGGATATGTGTTATAAATGTAGTATTCTCTACATTTGCTTTGAAAAGTCTTATTAAATCTTAAGAGAATACTTAAGAAAGTTTCCAAACAAATCTTTTGAAATACTCTATAGAGCTCAACTTAATACTTCAAAAGATAAGCTTTGTTCTTCAAAGTGATTTATTTTCTTAAGGCTCTTGTTCAATGACAAAGATAGAATATGTACTTTCAAATGTTTCTTTGACTTCGGTTTGATTACTCTCAAGAAATATGTGATTTTAATATAAAATCTCCCTACCATTCTAAAATAATTTTGAAAATGTAATGCGTTCTTATAAAATTCTTTTTGAAAAGGGGAGAAGTTTCAAAATGATTTTGATTGATGGATTAAGATTATGTACCTTTTGCCTTACTTTACTTTATGGTAATGTGCTTACATGGTCTTTGCATATATATTTCTCTTTATCTATCTTATACTTCAATAAGGGAGAGCTTATATTCTTTTCTTATAACTCCTTATAATTATTTGTTGATTTGAAATGATTGTTTATCTTTTTTATCTTACATATTTTTCTTCCATGTTCTTGTTAACTAAAAATATATGCATGACTATGTTAAACTATTATGTTTTACATTTTGATAATATGCATATTTTGAGGGGGAGCCTAACTCTTAAATTATTGTTTATATCTCTTGGCTTACTTTCTTGTTTGATATGAAGTGTTTTATTGTTAGTACTATCAACATGTCAATGAAAATCATATCTTATTCTTTTTCTCTCTAATGAAAGAAGGTAAACATTCTTAAACTTCATATCTTTTGATTCTTTCATTGAGAAATGCTTGATATGTGACAAGTTATATGATCTTTCATTTGAAAACCTTAATTCCATGATGTTACACGAATATTTTGTAACTCCTAATAAGTGACATCAAGTGGTACGTATTTATCATGTGGTATGCAAGATATTATAAACTAGACATAATTTCTTAAGCTTGTTACTATCATGTGCTAAATGTTGATGTACCAAAATATGACAAGTTTTGCATGAATAATCTCTTATATATTGAAAACATGCTTGTTTCTTCTCTCTTTTCTTGAATCATGTGTAGAATCAAATAAAGGAAAGATAGTTATGATTTAAATAACTTGAAGAAGTTTCTGAATTTTGATAATCCTACTCTTTTTGACAACATGAGTTTTATCTATGAGGGGAGAGAAAATATTACCTTTCCTTCCTATGCCTTTTTGTTGATGTCAAATAGAGGGAGTGAAAATTAGAAAGAAAAATATATTTTTGCGCTTATTTTTTATATGCTTACATGAATATCTATTCTTCTATATTGCTAAACATATTTTTCTTTGATGATTTGTCATCATAAAAAAGGGAGAGATTGTGGAAATAAGTTTGCCCCAAATAATTTAATATGTTAAGTTTTGATGATTACATATACAAGACAAAAAGAATGATGCTTATGCTTGATAGATGTGCTTTAGAGATGACAAATGCATCACAAAAGAATATTGATCATGTTACATAGATGTACTTAATGTGATATATAGTATCATGCATAATTATGTACCTTATCTAATTATTTTTCACTTAATAATCACGCAATGAGATATATGTAACATTCTTCATATAATATATTCAATAATGCTTTATATGAGTTATAATAAATTAATATTGAATTTGACCCTATTTAAATGAAAATGTGAAAAGTATTTTTTGTTGCATCCTACATAGAGCATATCTATTAGTAATTGATAAATGTCTTATTTGGATATGTCTATAAAAGTCTTATATGCATGTTAGACTAAGTAGAGTTATAAATTTATGAATCATGCATATAAAAAGATTGAATTATGAATTTAGACTAACTATGTTTGCTTAAGTGAGTAATACTTTGTAGGATAGTCCAAGTACTAAGAGTGAACATTGTAACAAGAAAGCAAAAGATCACAACTATGCTTAACTCAAGAACAATGAGAATGAAAAGATGTTCCAAGCATTTGCAAGTTTTGAAGAGAAGATTTACTTTGGAAGCTTAGATTACATCAAGAATTGATGGTGGCAAAAGATCTAGTCCAACATCTTCAAGAATAGCATATAGGACTTAGATCCTGTGTAAAGGTAAATGAGATTTACACTAAGTTCAAAATACATTTTAACATCTTTAAAAGTGTTTCTTATATTCTAAAATGCCCAACAAATCATTTTTGGAAAGCTAGTTTTGATGGTAATTCAAATCTATGAAAAATAGTCAAGTTTGTGTTTTGTAAAATTGACATTTGGTTACTCTTTCGATCATATCTTTCAAATTAATTTGATTTTTGTTCTGAAACTTATTTCATATAAAAATAGATTCAAAGATCTTTCCAATGAATGGTCATTCGCTTAAAACGGATAAGAAACGAAGAAGTTATGACCATTTAAAGTCAGTTTTTGAAACTAGAGTGATTTATTCGAATAAGGGATGTGTTAATCGATTAACACACCCCTGAAAACTTCCCAGAACGTGTTTTTAAAGGTTTATTCGAATAACAATTGTGATATTCGAATAACACAACCCAGAAAATATTCCAGAACGTGTTTTTGAATATTTATTCGAATAACCAAAGTTTTATTCGAATAACAAGTTCTAGAAAATACTTCCTAGTGTGCTATAAGTGGATTTATTCGAATAACAGATATGTTTTTCGAATAACACAATATTTATTTGAATAACAGTGTCTTTATTCGAATAAAACATGTCCAGAAACGTTCCCAATGGTCATAAAATGGCTAGTTTTCATAAAGAATTCATTTCCAAACTTTACTCAACAACTCTAAATATTAATGGGCTATAAATTTAAGTGTTTGGGCATTAAAGAAATATTGGAGAACAATATAAAAATCACTCTTGAGCATTAAATTCATTTTTCACTATCTATTTCTCTAAAACTCTGTTTTGAGCTATAAGAGTGTGAATCCTTGATACCCATAAGGCTTCAATTTGTATTATCTACTCTTTGAGAGGGTTTCTATTATTTACATCTTTGTATAACCTGTAAAGAGAGGGTGAGGTATCCCTCTAGAGAAAAAGGTGAGTTATCCCTTGAGGGCGAGGCATCCCTCAAAAGTTGTAAAGGGTGAGGTATCCCTATTTGAGGCTCAAGCACAAGGGTGAGGCATCCCAATGTGTGTTGAATCATCTCAATTGTAAATGTTGTCAAGCACCTATTGAAACTTGAAGACATAGTGAAAAATCTCGGGTGGTTCACTTGAGGACTGGACGTAGGCCACAAGTGGTTGGTGACTGAACTAGGATAAATCTTAGTGTTTGCTATTCTCAACTCTATCTCTTTTACATTTGTGCTTTAATTATATATATGCTTGAGTTGAATATTTTGTACCTCTTGTGTGTGATACTACAAATTGTAGTAAGAGAGGGTCTCATTGGGAAACACTATATTTTGTACCTCTTGTGTGTGATAGTGTAGATAGAATATTATAATTATCCTTGATATAGTGAAATGTTTTTCGGAGTTTGTCCCGTAGTTTTTGCCTTAGTGTACAAGGGAGTTTTCCATGTTAAAATTTGGTGTGCAATTCTTCATCTATTTTGTTGATACAAATAGTACTGACTAGTGAGTCCCATTATAAAAATACTATTCACGTGCTTTAAAAATTTTATCAATTTTTTTTCACAGATCTGAGTGCGTTTTCGCTCATATCCATAAAGTGTTCAAGATACTTGAGGTGTATCGAACTCTGATTTCCTATCAGATACGAAGATAAAGGATCTCCTTGGTAGAGTCCTCTGTATGGCTTGAAATAGCCAAAGTGTTTCTCCACTCATTGATATAGAGTAAGCGACACGGCTTACACATTGCATAATCAGCTTCACAAAATGATCTGCAAACCCAAGAGCCAACATGATCTTTTCTATATGACACCATTCAATCCTGTCATAAACTTTGTTCATATCGAGCTGGAGGGCTAGCTCATGTAACAAACCGGAATTTTTTATTTTTAAATGATGCATTAATTCCATGAGCAATTAGTATATTATTAGAAATCAGTCGTCCTTTGATGAAGGCACATTGGTTTTTAGAGATAATCTTATTTATAATACACTGAAACCAGAACTTTTGAAAAGATTTTATAAGAATTATGCATAAGTTGATTGGTCTCACCTGAGACAACTCCTGAGCATTATGTGTCTTTAGAATCAAAACAATGATATTATGGTTTATATTGTGAAGCATGGTTTTAAAATGCGGACCGCATACCCGATCACGGCCGCATTATAATGCGGTCAAAACAATGATATCACAAAAAAATTTCGTTTATATCAAGCCGCATCACGTGAAGCAACCGCATCGACAAAGACATTATTTTTGTACAAGTTTTAAAAAAATTTCTACTGCTCCAGCATCATCAGCATGTGCCCGATAATCGCGATCGCAGCGCAATTTAAAACCATGTTGTGAAGCAATTTTGTACTTCTTAAAAAAATTTCTACAGGATATAAGCACCCATAATATCCCAGTAAGAACAATCTTGTGAAGCCGTTATCTCATGGGGCACTGTCAGGTTCAATATCAAAACCAGCTTTTTTCACTTCAGAAATCAATGGAGGTCTCATTAACCACCTATTCATCCTGTAAGTAACTTTCTGTGGCATGAGCTTGCTCAATATTGTTAGGGCCAAAAGATTGAAGCAAATCTATAAAGTAGTTAATTGCAACATTAGCCACTGCTTCCCTTCCTTCGTGCTATATTCCTTTAGAGTCACAAATCCTGGAAATTAAATTTATACTCCTTCAATGCATGACTCTAGCATGAAAAAATGCAGTGTTCTTGTCTCCTTTTAACCACCTAATTCTTGATTTCTATTTCAAGTAGATTTCCTCATGCCTCACAGCCTCTTCTAGATGGCTTTCTGACTCTATGACTCTGTCTATCAAAATATCCCCCATTATTATTTAAATGGTTCAGTTCCAATTCAATCTATTTGATCCTGGTGGAGGGGTTTATGTTTTGGTTCCTACTCCACTCCACCAGAGCATGTCTAACTGCCTTCAATTTGGAGAACACTTGAAACCGAGGAGTTCCTCGAATTTGTTTTTCCCAATTGGATTTTATAACCTCCCTTAAACTGCTTTCACCAATCCACCTAGTATCAAACTTGAATAGTCTTCTGGGCTATGAAAGGTTGTCCTCATGCAAGATGATAGGCCTATGGTCACTGCCTACTGCATGCAAATGTGAAACTCTTGAGATCTGGAAAGCATTCAAACCAAATATTATTCGCAAGAAAACGATCTAAAACCTTATGAATATTGTTGTTAGCAACTATTCGATTACTCCATGTGAATAGATAGCCTTGGGTCAGAAATTCAAGTAAACCCCAAGAATATATGAAATGGTGAAAGTCATCCCCCATTGAGGGAGAGAATACAGCTCCACCCAACTTTTTCTCTGGCCGAAGACTTTAGTTAAAATCACCACCTACCAGCACCGGGCCTGAACAATGTTGGATTATAGCGAATAATCGATCGAATTTGGAGAGGCGCCAAAATTTCTCATAATGAGTGTGCACTCCTACGAAATGCCATTGTGACTGGGTGTGGATAAAGCTACTCATAATATGTATGTAAAAATCATCATGAGATTTAACTGAAGCATTGGCAATACTTCTCCAAGCCATAAAAATACCCCCCGCTGTGGCACACGGATCCACCAAGAAGAAATGATCATACCCACGAGAAACCACCATTTTCTTCAATCTATTACTGAGGTTTGTAACTTCACATATGAAAACAATATCAGGGGAGTATTGAAAGCAGAGACTCTTGAATTGATGTGAGGTCAGTGAATTTCCCAATCCTTGACAATTCCATACCATTATCTTCATTACCAAGTGGGGAGGACACTATCATTGAAACTATTATTATTAGCCATTTACTAATAATTTACTAAACTGGATACTTCTTTCTCTCGGGTCTCCTGCTCTGCTAGGGTTCTGAGTGCACAAATAAGAAAGAAATATGTAACAATCAAGTTTAAGAACCTTTACGATTAGTAAATAATATTTAGATCTTATGTAAAGATAAAAATGGATCACACTAGGCTTATAATCTATTTTTTATATGTCCAAACTAACACTTAATGAAAAATCATGTTTTTGAGTTGCTATAAATGTTTTGAAAATTAAGCAAAATGAGTTTAAATTGTTTGAAAATGTTTTGGAAACCTTGGGTGACAATGGCTTCACATGGCTTCTTGTTCTTATAAGAGTGTGTTTGGTAAACTTTTTTACTGTACAATTTTTTTTTTTATAAGTTGTTTACACAATATTATAAGATGTTTGATAAAATTAATTTTAACTTTTATGTACGAAATTCAATGTATTATAAAAAATTTTAAAGTTAATTTTCATAATACTTGAAAATTGAAGTTTATTATTTTAGTTTATAGATTATTTTTATACTTTGATATATAAATATCATTTTGTCCTCGATTAAATAATTTTTTAATTATTTTATACCTATTTTAATAATTTAATGTATAAAAGTGATTTTTTTTATATTATCTAAATAAATCATATTAACTTAAAATTATTTTTCAGCTAATGTATCTAAACATAAAAAAAATCAATTATAATCGATTATAACAAAAAAATTTATACAATAATTAATTATTAAACATAATCAAGTTTTTATAATTTTTTTAAATACACACTAAATCTAGAAGTCAAATAATCGATTAAGCCCTTGACATAATGAATTATTTGAGCTTGACAGGATGCTATAAAATTGGTTTCCTCGTAAATAATCAATTGGGGGCAACCCATAATGGATTGTTAATATCTCAAAAAGCCATGTCTTTAAATCAAACAGACAATAATTAATTATAGGTGTACCGTAATCGATTATAGATGTATCATAATTGACTATTGAGCCTTAACAAAAAGCCATCAACTTCGTTTATAATTGAAATAATTGATTATGATAAGTTAATAATCAATTATTAGATTTTTTATCAAATTCATGCCAAGTTTTAAATATCAATAATCCATTATGGGAAGTGTATAATCAATTATTGAAGGCTTTTCAGAAAAATTAAATTTATTGAAATTCGATTATTCTTTTCATCTTAAAATTATTGTAAGAGGGTAATGTATCACTTGAAAAGGTAAAAAATGTGAGGTATCTCTTGTTTTATGACTCAAATATAAAGGGTGAAGTATTCTAAGGATATAGTGTGTGCTCTTTGATGTAAATGTAGCAAATATCTGTTGAAACTTAAAAATTAGTTAAAAATCTCGAGTAAATCATTTGAGGACTAGACGTATAGGTCACAGTGAGTAGTTGAATCACTATAAATTTGGTGTTTACATTCTCTCTATCCCATCTCTTTTACATTTAAGTACTTTACAACTTTATGCTTTCTTAATTAATTTAATTCTTTTGTTATTATTTGTGTGAGAAGTCTTTATCCTTATCTATCTACTCAATTCTAAAAATTAATAACTTCAACAAAGATTAATATACAAGTGCTTTTGAAAAAGTTTGTGAAATACTACCCTAAACTAAATAGCTTTATTATTAAATTAGAGTTTAATTTTAATATTAAATTTTTAATATCATCAACTAATTAGACATTACTATATATGTGACTTTTAAGGTAGTCATTATAAGTGTCAAATATTTTTAATGATATGGTAAATATAATTGAATGATAGTATAAAAAACTTTTGAATTGACAGTGCATTTAAATTAAATCCTTTAAATTATCAAACTTTATTCCTTTTTTTTAAGTACATTATCATATATAAAAGAAGTTGGAGCATTCACACACATATACCATGGGTAAACACGGCTCGCTCTGGGATTTCAACCCATTCGTGCCAAGAGGAAAACAGTATGGCCTTCCGCCCACAAAGTCTACCCAATGATCAAAAACACATCCTTTCCCCGAGAGAAGTAGTCGCTTCCATGCATTGCACCACCCTATATGGGTATTTCTCTTTAACGGTAGTGACTTTTGAGGGTTTTTTTTGGTTTTTTAGTAGCTAAATATAATTTAACTTCGATAACCTAAGAAAACCTCTAAAAAGAAAATTAGTAAAATATGATATTACTATAAGTTATGCTATTGTAATGAAAATAAAAATAAAAATCCAAGTTATATTCTTTAGAAAGGCATATTAGATATTTGTTTATGTATTTCCAAATAAAAGTATAGGCCGTTATTTTTTCTTTTACAATTAATGACCATATTTTATTTTGAAACGATTTTAGTTATATTTAGACAAAATTAATAATTTAAATTTGATATTTAAGTTGTGAAAATTTCCTTGATACAAAACTCACTACTAATTAATAATTAATATCAATCTCAATCAATTTTAAATATATCATGTTAACATTAACTGAAATCTAAATATTATTTTATAATGTTGCAAAGTATTTCTTGACTGCGAAAAAATATTTTATAGAATTTGAAATAATGTAATTTTATACAAGTTTGTTAATTTCTTTATATAAAAAATGAAGCTAACTGTTAGTAATTTCAACATAGCTCCAATTCTTAAAATGCCTTAAAGGAATTTGCACTTGATGGTATAAAAAGGGTTCTAGTTTGTCTCTGGTTTAAGAAAATATAATTTTTTTAACTAAATTTGTATCTTTCCAAAAAATCTAATGTAAAATTATTTATTTTAAAAATCGAATAAAAACATAGTTATAAATTCGCAGGGAATTCATTGTATCCTATAGGCAATTAGCTGTTCTTCATTGTATTTTGCAGAAAATTCGTTGTTGACCTTTTGCATCCAGTATTTCAAAATTGGTGGGACGAATTAAATCTAAAGAAAAGTGTTTCAACATATCTTGAAGAGTTGCACATATATTCCATCACAGTTTGTGATTTTTGCAAGTTTGAAGTGCTATACCAAGAATTCATCTTTGTGCCATTCAAAGCCGTCACAAGACATCATCTCCAACAATCTTTAGGCTTAATTACTTCTCTTGTTCTGCATAAAGTGGTTTCACTAAGGGAGATGACTTCAAATTTTGTAAAGTTGGAAATGTTTGATGAAGGGCACTTTCTAAGGTGGCAAAAGAATATGCATTTTCTTTTTACCACTTTAAAAGTGCTTTATGTTTTGACTACTCCAAATAAGAAAGTGAAGAAGAAACTGCAACAAGAATTTTACAAATTAGCTACGGAAAAATCTGTAGCTAATTAATCCGTAGCAATTATTCATAGCAATTCCGTAGCTATTCCCTAGCAATTATCCATAGCAATTTCGTAGCTAATCTGTAGCAATGTCGTAGCTAATCCGTAGTAATTCTGTAGCTATTCCCTAGCTAATCAAAATTAATTTTATATTAATAATTGATATATTTTAAAATTATACCTGTATAAATATTTCAATCCAAATAGAAAAACCCAGCAAATAAGTTGTACAAAGCAACAAAATACCATAATTGCATTAGTAAGATTAAAACATGTTCTACAAAGAAATGATAACTAATCAATAAGTCTAAGTTAATACAAATAGTTCTAAACAAATTAGCCCTATAATCAACAAACACAACTAATCAATCCAAGTTAACCCTATGATCATCAACTTCATGATCATCCCCAACTGCATCACTTTGTGATGGTGTCTGTGGCACACTACTTCTTGCTTGAAGTTCTTCAAGCGCTGAGTGACATATTCTCCATTTTTCCTCTTATGCACACTTTCATACAAATCTCTGAAAGGGACTGGACGATTCAGCTCTACCTCCTGTAATTAACATCTATTAGAATATAAAATTCTAAAATCTTTACTACAAGAAACCTTGTGTCTTATTTATAAAATGAGACCAATCTCATACAATTTAGATTCATACAGCCAAAAATATAACACAACATATAAGCTGGTAAAATATTAACTCACTTGTACTATAATTATACAATAGTATAAGATAGAATTATTAGAATATTGCAACAAACACATAAGAGATTCTATATTACCATATTCTTCTTATGTTGACCGAAGCTTATTGAGCTTGCACTGTGTAGCATAGCATCAAAGTAAAAAATTTCCTTTATAAAATAGTATAAATAAGTACTAATGTATTTATTTTATTTTCCTTTTCTAATTCATGCATATAATCCATTGCAAAATACAAAATAATTATTTTTCTCTTAAAACCACACCTTTCCTAGTGATGGTTGGATTCGATTCCATGTACATTGCTACAAAGAAATTTATCAACTAACTAGTCACAAAATCAAAATTCATTATTTAAGTAGACGTCAGAATACTTTACTAGAAATTCAAAAATCATTACTTAACTAGACATCAGAATTCTTTGCTACAGGATTGAAAAAAATATAATTATCTAAATCAATATTTTGGTTGATTTTAGTCATTATAAGGATATTTTAGGGAAATTAAATAAATAAAATAAAAAATAAAAATGCTTATTTTCTATATACTTCTATTGGCATCTTCCAAAATGGTCTATTGTCATCTTTCAAAAAGGTTTTCTCTGAATGTGTTGGCTGAAAAAGAAACTAAAATATACCATCAAGAACAAAAAGTTCTATTTCTTGCATCAAGATCAAGTTTTGTCTGCCTCCAAAGAAAGTAAAAAGCTTCGTCCACAAGTGATAATATCAGTCACTACTATTTCTCAAGTCTACCCCTACGGCAACTATAAAAGGAAGTAATGAATTGATAAATTCTACAACTAAGAGTTAACATCTTGTTCTTGTTACATTACAGTCTTACTCTCTTTGTTCTTGTTCCCTTCATGTGTAACAAATCTAGTGAAGAGACAATAATAATGGATGACTCCAGTAATCCCTTATTCTCCAAATATCTATTATTTGATCCAAAATGGTCTTCTCTGAATATGTTGGCTAAAGAAGCAACTAAAATATACCATCAAAAACAAAAAAGTTCTATTTCTTGCATCAAGATCAAGTTTCATTTACCTCAAAAGAAAATAGTGAAAAACGATGCTAATGATGTCTTAAAAGAATATGGTTTCCCCTTCAACTTGAATCAAGCCCCTCTCTTATAATTAAGAGAAGTGTGATTTATTATCATATTATAGTTTTAATAACATGATTAAAATTTCAAACGTTGGCAATAGTCTTTTTTTCTCCAAAATTGATAGAACAAGCCTAATCCCTTCAAAATGATAAACTATAAATGCTCATATCTAAAGTTAAAAAGAAAAGAATAATTAGTTTTTTTTCTTAGCTACAGCGATAGTTACCTACACATTCATTTAGATATTCACATCGGTACAAGGTATATCATTTCTTAAAATATAGGTAAGGTCTATATCATTTCTTAAAAATACAAGATAAATAAGCCAAAGGAAGAATTTGTTTGCCTCCCTTCAACACAAACTTTTGAAAGGGGAAAAAATTGAGACTATAAATTTTCATACTTCAATGCCCAATTCATATTGTAACATCAAGATATTGGTTGCCATTGCAGTTCAAATTCTATTTGATAACACAAATAGTTAATCACATATATCCATGTATCTGGAATCAAGATTTGGTGATATCATATGGACTCTTGGGTGGACACTAGATACTGGTAATAGAAAGATTAGAAGGATATCCACTATTTTTCTTGTAGTAATCTTTTCTTAGATTCAAATTTCGTAATAAAGCTCACTTATGGACATACAACTCTATATATCAAAAAATGCCCCAGTTCACCTTTTGCCCCTATTCCTGCAATGGCATAAAGTTTTAATACAAGCCTCATTTGAAAAAGTTGCAGGGACTCCCTTGTTTTTTCAAAACAAAGGAAGGGTTCTGAGGGCGTGAAAATTTTCTCAAAGGAAGAGGCCATGCATAAATAGCCTTTCCTTACAGAAGACTTATCATATAGATCTTAACCCATCAATGGGGATTGGTGTATGCATACAGTTAACTAGAACTGGAACGTATTTAAAATTGAGGACAACCTCAATTAACAGTCCGACCTTCTGGTTGAGACAGAAAAGCCTTTCCTATTACTCTAAGGCATTACTGCTTATTATATTAAGAAAGAAGTAGAGGGGTATATCAGACTTTACGTGCTTAAAGAAATTCATTTGAAGAATATCAATAAAATCACGAAACTTAACCACAACACAATATAGTGTTTTAAATTTTCAAGAGAGGAAAAAGAAAACTTATAGCATTGGCAAAAGGATCATAAGCATCTTGAACAAGGTATGCCAATGCTATACCATAGTCAACTATAGTTCCTCGGTTGTCAGCTATTGCAAATACAACTGGATCAATTGAAAGGAGTTGTCCATTGCAGCAATGCTCTAGAGATTTAAGTTGTAATGAGCCCTAAAATTTGATCAAGGAAGTAGTCAAATACAAGGCAATATATCTCATAGAACTCTTGGGGACTTCACTGCTATCAGAACAACCTCTTGGTCAAGCTCTTCTGTGTCATCTCCAAGAGCTTCACTGCTACCATCTCCTGAGCCTTCGTGGGTGCTTAGAATTGGAAGCTCTTCTTAGGGACTAGTTAGGGTTTTGGTTATGCTTATGCTTGTTCTTTATTGGCAAGCTTTAGTTCAAGAGTTCTTTCGGAGATAGAGCTAAAGTTGTTTTGCATTCTATGTGTTGTATTGATGTATTAGATTTATGTAATAATATGAGAAACTTAGAGTTATGCTTAGCAATTTTGAAGTTCTCATTTTGGCATTTTGATATCTCAAAAGCTTAAACTGATAATAGCAGGCCTATGAATGGTTGGTTTTTATTTCCAATAAGAAAAGAAACTATAATGTTGAGAAGACATTTTATGAGAGTCCAATTGTAGCTCATGATCTGTTCTAACAACACAAGAGAATCCAGAAAAACGAAATTACTTGGATTTCCATATAACATTTTTAGTTTAGTTTAGTACATCTTATCTGAATGTCCATGGCATGAAGGTATAACTACTAATGATACATCTTACTTTAGCTTCTAAGCAACCACAATTGCTTATAACTTCCTTTATTCCTATAAAATCTCTAACTACTGGCTAGGAGCATCCAAAGCTATTAGTTTGTTGTGTCACTTGCTTCCTTTTAGCTAAAATATCCACTACTTAGTTGCCTTTTTGTGTATGAAGATAAATGGATGGCATTTGGACCCTTCGCTCCCAAGATTTAGTTGATTTGGCGAAAAGGTTGAAACTAAGAAGTAATATCTTTGATAAAGAATTTTCTTTTTGTGTTTATATTTTTTATAAAATTTCTAAGTACCAAACTTGTTGGAAAGTCCTATATAAGCTCTACAATAGTATATTGTGATGGTAATCTATTATTTATTTTAATAACAGACAGACTAGAGTTTCTATGCCTTTTGAACTTAGATGCATACTAGAACATGCTAACATAAAAAGAATTAAATAGTTCTGCAGGACATGCTAACATAAACTCACATATGAACTAGAAATGTTATTTTCACACCAAAAAAATAAAATCATAATGGCATTTTAAAACAAAGACTTAGATCCATCCCATGAGAAATACTTCATTGTCTTCCACTTTGCACAAACAATTTCCAAAGTACGAACAACAAATAGAAATTAAGCAAAAATGCCAACGTTTTGAGTAAAAACTAGTCTCCCACTAAACCTAAGATCAATAATCGATTCTTAATGCAACAATGGACAATAGAATCACAGAAAAGCAATTACTTCTAAGAACTAGATCGAAAATCCAAAATCCAATGTTTACATGTTTGTTGTAGATATTGAAGTAGATGTTGAAGAGGTACTAGAGGCCGAACAAGGCATCGAGCTCAAGGGTCTTGAACAGGGTGCCAGAGGGGGTGGCGGTGTTGTCACCGGCGCCGTGTCGGGGATGGAGGCAGCCTTGGGCTGGAAGGGATCAGAGGAAGGAGGGAGTGAAGTGCGGGGCCTGAATTTGAATAAGGAGGAAGAATGGAAGGACCAGGATCGGTGAGTGAAGGAAAAGGAAGCGCCATTGGAAGTGACAGTTTCGATGGGTTTGGAAGATGAGGTAGAGAAATGAATTGAATCGAAGTGAAGTGAGTGTTTGAAAGGGGTGTGATGAACATGCAAAAATTCATATTTTTACAGTTCAAAATCTTGGGTTTTCATCCTCTTTTAATATTTTTTATTTAGTTTTGTTCTTAAGTTTTATTATAATTTTTTATTATTTTAATTGTGTTCTTATTACGTGTTTTTATGTAATTTTTTGTAGGTAATTGCATATGGAGAAGATTGGATATTTAAAGAAGTAGAAAAAAAGAAAAAAAATAAATTTAGAAGCCCAGTACTCCTTGAGCGCAGATGGATTCTTGATTAGTGGGCTAGTGCCTAAGCGCTGAAAGCTGAGCACCTGAGCACTGAACGCGTATACAGTAGCATGAATTCTTTATTTAAAGAGAAGTTTTTCCAAACAATTAGACATTTTTTACACACTCTTATACATTTGGATCAACAGAACTCAGCAGTCGTTAAACGGCACAAACCCTAATGTGGTGTGGGTGCAATAGGCTTGAAGATTAAGAATTTTCTTCATCATTTCCACCTTTCTACAATGAAATTTATCATATTCTTTCCTTTGTGTTCTTCTTTTTCCATGTGTAACTACTTTTCCCTTGTTAGAAGGATGATGAATTTTGTTCTTGGATGATGTAACTTCTTTTATGGGTTTAGTTTATATTTCTATTTTATGATTTACGTGTTTATCTCTATTCTTAATGCTTTTCTAAACCTAATCAATTTGGGAATGATCTTTTGGGTTGATGTATGATTTGAAAAAATTTGTATGAACCTAGAACATGTGATAAACACCATAATTTCTGCAATCGCTAGGAATAGACGTTGTGAGTTATGTGGTCTTTCTTTTAATTCCTTTGTTCTTGATAATGCCTTTTTATTTGGGGTTAGACTAAGGGATTAGTTAATTCCAAACAATGTAAGAGAATTAATATACCAAGAGATTGTATATTAATTAATTTTAAAAATTGACCATAAATTATTGAAATAGAACATAATTAAACCAATTTTTGAATGTGCATTTAAAGAGTTCAAGTGAAGTCTGAACCTTAATGGTTTAACATCATTATTTTTCACCCTTTGATTTATTATTTTGTTTACTTATATTTCTTTTTAATTGAATTTGCAACAACTCTCTTCTCGATAGCTTAAATAGTGTCAATTTGGCGAACTTAGTAATTGATAACATAATCCTCATGGGAACAATACTTTACTAACGCTTTATTACTTTTGTCGATTTGGTGCACTTACCGATATCCACAACAAGTTTTTGGTGCCGTTACCAGAGATTATTGTTATTAATATTAAATATTAGTTGAAGAGATACTAATTTAAGCATTTATTTTCTTTATTTAATTTTATTTTTAATTTGTTTATTTTAATTTTTAATTTTTTGCTTTAAATTTTCTTTTATTTATAGATGATTATTTTTCTTATTTACTTTTTTTATTTAATTAATTTTATTTTTAATTTGTTTCTTTTTATTTTTGTTTTCTTTGTTTATTTTTTTAGTCATTTATTTATTTTTATTTTAAATTTCTTTTCTTTACTTCACTCTAGTTTGCTTGTTTTTTTTTATTTATTCAAGGTTCTGTGGAGTCAGAAGAATTACTTGTTGATCTAGAGATAGAGAGAACAGCTAGAGCAAATAGGAAAATAACTAGAGAAATGAGGAAACTTGAAGAAGCAGAAGAAAATATGGCGGAAGTAGCTGTAACTACAGAATGAAGACGCATTATGGATGACTATGCAATTCCATCTACTGAGAATGTTTCAACCAGTATTGTGCGCCCTGCTATTTAGGCTAATAATTTTGAAATTAAATCGACTCTTCTATAATTGGTGCAACAGAATCAGTTTGGGGGAGGTCAAGCAGAAGATCCCAATTTGCACATTACCAATTTCTTGCAGCTCTGTGATGCTATCAAGTATAATGGAGCTAGTGATGATGCAATACGGTTACGACTTTTTTCATTTTCTTTTAGAGATAAAGCCAAGAGTTAGCTACAAGCCTAGTCTCAAGGAAGCATCTCCACTTGGGATGATCTGGTCAGTAAGTTCCTTACTCGATATTTCCCTCCTTCAATGTTTGTGAAGATAAGGAGTAAGATCGCTTGCTTCACTTAAAATCAAGGAGAATCTCTCTATGAAGCATGAGAAAGATTCAAGGAACTATTAAGGAAATGTCCTTATCATGCTTTTGAAATTTGGTAGCAGGTGCAAATCTTTTATAATGATTTGAATCATTCCACAAAACTTATGATGGATGCATCTACAGGTAGATCTTTGAATACAAAAACTCCAAAGGAAGCCCAAATATTATTTGAGACAATGGCCACTTATGAGTATCAGGTTCCTAGTGGAAGAGCTACAGTCAAATAGGGAATGTTGGAACTTAGTGTTGTCGATACTATACTTAAACATAATTAGACTATGATGTAACACATTGTTAACCTTACTAAGCAAGTTGGTAATTTATAAGTAAATGCAGTTAATCATCAAGGTTTGACTTGTGATTTTTGTGGAGGCAACCATGTCAATGGTCAATGTGAGGCAAGGAATTTAGGTGTCAACATTCTAGAGCAGGTAAACTATATAGGAAATCCTTTAAGGTCATAAGGTAATCCTTATTCTAGTACTTACAATCCAGGCTGGAGGAATCATTCCAATTTCTCTTGGAAGAATCAAGCTGTACCATTGAATGCTCAGCCCGAACAGAAGTCTCCTCTTGAGATTGCAATGGAGAAACTTTCTCTGCAGATCTCTGTTTTTGTGCAACAAACTTCAACTTTTATAGAAGAATCGAGGACCAATTTCAAGAATTATGAGGCCGCTATTAGAAGTCTTGAGAATCAAATGGGGCAAATGGCAAATCAGCTTTAAGAAAGACTTCTAGGTAGTTTGCTAAGTGGTACTATAGTGAACCCAAAGGATCAATGTCATGCAATCACTTTGAGAAGTGACAAGACTTTAAAAGAAGATAAGAATGAAACATCTGGTTTTATAGAAAATCAGAGTAAAAGTACTGAAGTTCTGATTGAAGAGATTTTGTCTTAGGATGATAGTAAAGAGGTTGAAGTTAAGGAGGAACAACCGAGAGTGCAGAGAAAAAAGAAAGATTTAAAGTTGAAGAAAATAGTTGTTCCTTCACTCTATGCTAAAATTCTATACCCTCAAAGATTTAGGAAGGAGATTCAAGAAAAATAGTTTTCCAAGTTCTTAGAAGTTTTCAAGAAATTACAGATAAACATCTCTTTTACTGAAGCACTTGAGCAGATACCCTCATATACTAAATTCATGAAGGACTTGTCAAAGAAAAGGAAGCTAAAAGAAGATGAAACTGTGGCACTTACTGAAGAGTGTAGTGCTATAATTCAGAGGAAACTACTACCTAAATTTAAAGATCCAGGTAGTTTCACTATTCCTTACACCATTGGAAAGCTGATTGTTGAGAAAACTCTATGTGACTTAGGAGCTAACATTAATTTGATGCCATTGTCTATCTTGCGCAAGCTGAGAATTAATAAAGTTAAGCCTACAATGGTTTCTCTTCAATTAGCAGATCCATCAGTCAGACATCCATACGGTATTGTGAAAAATTTGCTAGTGAATGTTGATAAATTTATTTTTCCAATTGACTTTGTAATCTTGGATATAGACGAGGATGCTGATATCCCGTTAATTCTGGGGAGACCATTCTTGAAAACATCAGGAGCGTTGATTGATGTCCCTAGAGGAGAGCTTATTTTGAGGGTGGATGATGATCAAGTGACTATAAATGTTTTTAATAAGTCTACCCCGACATCAGATCTTTATGCCCCTATTAATTGCATTTAAAGTAAATTTCAAAAGGGGTTGGATGGTAAGAACTCTTCTTCGTACATCATTGTTGACTCTCCCAGTTCCAAGGTTATTGATGAAAAGGAGAAAGGTCTTTTTTTTTTTTAAGATTGCTGGAATAGGAAAAGATCTTCCGATTTCCACTGATTCATTGCAGATAGGTCCATTGAAATCTGATTTGCAATTTGTTGAAAAATTGAGACCTCTATGGCCTAATGAGATTTTCCATGCTAAGGTGTATTCAGAACAACCTGGTTCAAGTCAAGTTCCAACCACTTGTGGGGATTCCAAAGGCAGAGACAGAGTATGGAGGCAAAGAACTAATAAGAGAAAAATGTCATCTTACTTCTCTTGCTTCAAGCCACCATGATTAATTGAGAAAAGGCAACGTCGAGCTAATGACGTTAAACAAGCACTTTTTGGGAGGCAATCCTAATTTTCTCTATTTTTCTCTTTTAATTTTATTGTTGTTTTTATTTTGTTATTTTTTTATTTTTCTACTTTTGTTTTGAAGGTAATATTGAGTCAGCTTAAGTGTCTCCTTGAGTTCGGAGCCTTTATAGGGGGATGTATATAGTTATCGACTGCCAAAAAGAGTTTTTCTTTTCCTTTCTTGCATTTATTTCATTTATTTATTTATTATTTTTTATTTTATTTTGTTTCCATCACCCTATTGTATTTTGAGTAGTAAATTATGCATGCCGGTGTGTTGAATTGAATATCCAATGATTGCTTGAATTGTGGATTGATCTGATTTCTTAGGATAGTACATGAGAATCCATGAGTTGCATTTATCTCTATTGTTTCAATTGTGTATGGATGTTCTTCTCATCTTTATGTTTGATAGACCTTGAAATTTAATTGCATGTCAAGCTCAGAGAAAGTTTATGGGAATGCATGTGTGTGGATGATTTGCATCTAGAAGTTGTTTGATTTTCTCTTGAGGCGAAATCCTAGGCAATGTATGATTAAAAAAATGATAAGGGCTTTTTTTGGACCGTTTGAGCTTTTTCAAGCTAACCTGTGACACAGTATATCATTAGGTCCCTTTTGCAGTCTCGTTATTCTTTGCCCTTTATTTTTTTTCTTTTCCCCACATTTTTCTTTTCCCATACCCACATAAAAAAAATTCTTCTCTTACATAACTTTTATTGAGTACATATCTTGTATTATTTTATTATTCAAGTCTTTGTTATTTTTATGCATAAAGTTTTACAGAGCTGAAAAAGAAAGAGAAAGTTCACCCAAAGTATTGCAAAGAAATAAGTTTGAGGGTGGAGATTGTTGAAAAAGAAAAGAAAAAAAAGAAAAAAAAGTGAATGATGTGTTGTTTCTTATGCTTTGTTTTGCACTTGTCTTATATTATGTGACTTGAATCTTGAAATTTGCATGATTTTGTATCTCAACCTTTGCTTTTGTTATCCTTCCCTTTCTTTCTTAACTCATACCATTGGCCTTACATTACAAGCTTTATAAAGTCCATTTTGATCCTTGATTATGCGTTGTTTACATTAGTGGAGAGAGAGATGAAAAATAACTTTATGGATGTGGATTTAATGTGCATTTGTAGTTTTATAAACTTATCTGAGCTTGTACTTTATGAGGAGATTGTGTATTTCATTCATGTTTTTGAGAAGTCATTTATGCATAAGAGTTGCATGTGAGAGATAATGTGGCAATTGAATTGTTCATGTGTGACACTTTAAAATTAGATTGTGAAGCAGTTTCTGAGGATATGAATGATTTTTAATACCCGTCGGTATCATGTTTGAGTCTGTGTGTTTTGATTTGTTATTTGTTTAGTCTTTTTGTGTTGTTTTTGTTTTTCTTTTTACTTGAGAACAAGCAAAAGCTTAAGTTTAGGAGAGTGATGAACATTCAAAAATTCATATTTTTACACTTCAAAATCTTGGGTTTTCGTTCTCTTTTAATATTTTTGATTTAGTTTTGTTCTTGAGTTTTATTATTATTATTTATTATTTTAATTATGTTCTTATTACGCGTTTTTATGTATTTTTTGTAAGTAATTGCATATAGAGAAGATTGAATATTTAAAGCAGAAAAAAGAAGAAAATTAATTCAGAAGCCCAGCGCTCCTTGAGCGCGCGTTTTGGGCAGATGGATTCCTGAATAGTGGGTCAGCGCCTAAGCGCTGAAAGCTGAGCGCCTGAGCGCTGAATGCATACACAACAGCGTGAATTCTTAATTTAAAGAGAAGTTTCACCAAATAATTAGATACTTTTTACACTCTTATACATTTGGATAGAATGCAGCAGCCGTCAAGAGGCACAAATCCTAATTTTCATGTGTAACTAATTTTTCCTTGTTAGGGAGATGATGAATTTTGTTCTTGGATGATGTAACTTCTTTTATGGGTTTAATTTATGTTTCTATTTCATGATTTACATGTTTATCTCCATTCTTAATGCTTTTCTAAACTTGATCAATTTGGGAATGATCTTTTGGGTTAATGTATGATTTGAAAAAATTTGCATAAACCTAGAACATGTGATAAACACCATAATTTATGCAATCGCTAGGAATAGGCATTGTGGGTTATGTGGTCTTTCTTTTAATTCCTTTGTTCTTAATAATGCCTTTCTATTTGGGGTTAGACTAAAGGGTTAGTTAATTCTAAATAGTGTAAGAGGATTAGTATACTAAGAGATTGTGTATTAATTAATTTTAGAAATTGACTATAAATCATTGAAATAAAACATAATTAAATCAATTTTTGAATGTGCATTTAAAGAGTTCGAGTGAAGTCTGAACCCTAACGCTTTAATATCATTGTTTTTCACCCTTTGATTTAATGTTTTGTTTACTTATATTTCTTTTTAATTGAATTTGCAACAACCCTCTTCTCAATAGCTTGAATAGTGTCAATTTGGCAAACTTAGTACTTGATAACATAATCCTCGTGGAAACGATACTTTACTCACTCTTTATTAGTTTTGTCGATTTGATGCACTTACCGATATCCACAATAGGGTGCGAGGTTTTGTGGTTGTGGAGAGGGAGGGAAGGGCGGGAGAGAGTGAAAGTCGCGCTCTGCATTTTCAAGATCTGAATATGAAAATAGAACAGAAGAGAAAAGAAGAGCATGATTGGTTCATGTAGGTTCGGTGAGGTTCAGAAGAAAAAGGCAGAGAGATTTGAGAGAGGGAGAAAGAATGAGAGGGAGGAAAGGAAGAATGAGGGAATTGAGATTTGGGAAATTTTACTCTGGAGTGCGTAACATATTAAAGAGAGTCAAGTTTTTTTATGCAATTGAAATTTAGCTACGAAAAAATTTGATAGCTAATTAGTTATGGCTTAGCTATGGATTAGTTGTGAAATAAATTTTATTAGTTAAATTTCGTAGCTAAATTGTAGCAATTCCATAGCTATTTATTTGATAAAAGTTTTCTCTTTATGATTCAAAATTTAGCTAGGGAATTTTATTTCATAGCTAAATTTCATAGCTAAACCGTAGCTAATCTACAACTATTTGTTTGATAAAATTTTTAACTTTCTGTATTCAAAATTTAGCTATGAAAATTTAATCCATAGCTAATTAGCTACGGATTAGCTACCAGAAATTTTCATAGCAAAATTTGGTAGCTAATTTGTAAAATTCTTGTAGTGAGTTGTGGGAGTGACGCGTAAAAGGCTCAAATGGGACAATGATACATATGCAATGGTCACATTCTCAATGACATATCTGATGCATTGTTCAATGCTTACCAAAACATGGGAAGTGCAAAGGAACTTTGGGAGAAGTTGAAAAAAAGATACATGAAAAAAGATGCAAAAAGCAAGAAATTCCTAGTTAGCTATTTTAATAGCTTTAAAATGGTTGATGGTATATCTGTCATAGAATAAATGCATGAAATAGAAAGAATTTTGAATAACTTCAAGTAACATAACATGCATATGGAAGAAGAGTATCGTAGACAACAAAATATACTAAAGAACAATATACTAATGAGAAAGTTCATGTGATGAAGGAAGGAAAGTCCAACAAGAACTCAAATAAAAGGCCTCAAGATACTTAATAAGTTTAGGTTAAAGTCTATATTTGAGGATGACAAGTTTATTTTATCTAAAGGTAGGATGTTTGTGGGAAAGGGTTATCATAATGAGAACATGTTTAAGTTGAATACTATTAATAATAATAATGTTGTTTCTATTTATATTGCCGAGTCTTTAGATTTATGATATAATTGTTCAGGACATGTTACTTATAGACAATTAGATGATATGAAGAAATTTGATTTAGTTCAAAAAGTAAGAAGAAACTAAGAAACATGTGTAGCTTGCGTGCTAACAAAGACAACTAGGCTTCCATTTTGAAGAGTAAAAAGAAATTCTAAGTTGTTAGACTTAGAGCATGTTTGGTAGAGCTTTGATTAGCTTTTTTCAAAAAAATTTAGAAAAAGAACTATTTCAACATTATTATAACATGTTTGACAAAATTAGTTGCACCTTTTATACGAAATTCAATGCATTATAAAAGTTTTTTTTCATAATGCTAAAGATTGAAGTTTAAGATTTTAACTTATAGATTATTCCTTACACTTTAAGATGTAAATATCATTTTATTCTCAATCAAATAATTTTTTTAATCATTCTATACCAATTATGGTAATTTAATGCATAAAAATAATTTTTTTATACTATCCAAACGAAACAAATTAACTTAAAATCGCTTTTCACTAACATATCCAAACATAAAACTAATTCAATTATAATTGATTATAACAAAAAGCTTTTATACAATAATCAATTATTGAAATAATCAAGTTTTCACAGTTATCTCAAACACACACTTAATACATTATGTATATGTAATTTACATGATTGAACTACTATTGGTGGCAAGAAATATTTTGTAACCTTCATAGATGATTGCACTAAGTTCTATTATATATATTTAATCATTCAAAAATAAAGTGTTAGATAAGTTTAAGATTTTAACCTTGACCATACAATTATATATGGATAGTCAAGATTAAATGTTACTTAAATGTCACGTGACTACTTAAAAAAAGTCATATGTTTTTATATTTTAATTTTGATCATTTATATAAAATTCAATAATCAAGATTTACTTATCTCACCTCTTATAATAAGCACTTTTTTCATTATATACACTTCATATATATATTAGGGACATATCTAGTGAGAGAAGTTTTTATTGTGAGAGGGTGAGAGGAGTAAATATTGATCATACAACCATACATGGATGATCAAGATTAAAAGTTACTTGAAGGTCATGTGACCAATTAAAAAAGTCATATGCATTTATGTTATAATCTTGACTATTCTTGTAAGATCTAATGGTCAAGATTCATTCCTCTCACATCTCACAATAAACACTCATCTCACCTGATACACATTCTATATATACAATCATTGTTCTAAGCTTTTCAATAGGCCAGGCACAAAACGCAGACCAGGAACAAGAAACACAACTTTTCAAAATCAGTCGAATTTGAAAAATCATATGTCAAATGACAAAAAGAATATAAATTATAGAAAAGAAAAGTCTATTATAAATATAACTACGTCATGTCATAAATCACTTAGATTTTCTTAGGGAAAAGAGAGGATCAACTGTAAACAAAAAAAAAATCAACCTTTCCTTCTTTCATTGTCATTGTCACTTTCTTCTTCTCCTTCTATGGCTTTGCACATGAATGATCATGTTCATATCCCCTTATTCCTCACATCAATACTATCTATCTCCTTCTTTAATAATATTTTTTGTAAATCCTAATTTGACATGGAATATTGTACATTTATGTGAGTATGATCAGATACTACCATATACTATATATAAAATTAAAATAAAATGTATCATATATAAATATGAGTGAAGTATCATTTAAGTATCGTATTTCAAATATTCAAATAACATAACTCTAAACAATATAAGGTATGTGGACGTGTTTTCCATACACTCATCAGGGGTGGGTGTATATCCTGATGGCTACGTAGGGGTGGGTGTATATCCTGATGGCTACGTAGGGGCGGTGTATATCCTGATGGGTGTATATGCATATACACTCACCAATTTACAACCTATAACTTGTTTCCATGGGTTATTTTGATTTATTTTATTAATTTGTCATATTTGTATTTAAACTATACTTATTGTCATATTTGCATTTAAGCCATGTAATATTAAAATATTTTAATATTAAAATGTTAAATATTAAAGTATTTTAATATTATATATTTTAAAATATTATATATTAGATATTTAATATGTTATATTCTCTTTGATAGGTATATTTTTGTTATTATTTTAATATCTTGATATAAGCACTTCAATACATTTGATGATGACAATGAAAAGTATTTATAACACGGATAGGATAAGTTTGACTAGATTTGAACTGAACTTGATAGGTTGATCAGGCCATCTACTTGTACCGAACATGACTCGATCATAGCCCAAAAGTAACTGGCCTAACTTGATATGCATATATAATATATAAATTTGAACATTAGGCATAATTAAGTCTTAAATTTATATAAGCAAGAAACCAAAAGTAAGGTATATTTTATAATATATGTTTTAAAATAAATAATATCAATACAAATATATTATCATATTGTGCAAAAGTTATTGTGATTGACATGGACAAGATGCAAATGGTTTTGATGTCGACAAACAAGAAAGCAATAGGAACACAATGATCAAGTCACAAGGAACTCAAGCTTAGCATGTAGGTTATAGATCTAGTGTAAAGGTATATTAAAGATTCACCTCAAGCTCAAATGGCTTCCTTAAAATGTATTTGCAAAATGGTTTTTCAAGTTAAGATCAAAAAGGTTTTATGCAACAACTCTTTCAAATCTAATATCCTAAGCCTTTTTTGGATACTTACCAACCTCTTGATAAACATTAGGAGCCAAAATTTCAAGGCCCCTAACTGATTAGGACCAGCTCCTAACCGGTTAGTTAGTTCAAACAAAAGCTTTGCCTCGTTTTTTATAACATGCCTAACCGATTAGGCAAAGTAGCTAATCGGTTATTTAATAACTCAGAGGCCAAAATATGTTTGTCCTAACCGATTAGGTGAGAGACCTAACCGGTTAGTCTCACTTCCAGAAGCTAAAAATGTTTTGTCCTAACCGATTAGGTAGAAGACCTAACCAGTTATTCATAAACTCAGAAACCATTTTAATCTTGTCCTAACCGATTAGGTAGATGGCCTAACCGGTTATTCTATAACTCAGAAGCCAAAAACGTTTTGTCCTAACCGATTAGGTAGAAGACCTAACCGGTTATTCCTCAACTCAGAAACTATCCTAACCATGTCCTAACCGATTAGCCTCGCAGTCTAACCTAAGCTTAGCATCCTTCCCAGAACTCATTTTTGGTGTCCTAACTGATTAGGACACATTCCTAACCGATTAGTTATTAAACCAGAACAAATCTATTCAAGCCTAAATGAGCCCCTAACCAGTTAGGATACTTGGCTAACCAGTTAGCCTATGTTCTGATGAAATAAGAAGAAGCCCGTAACAGCTATATTAATGAGCATTAATTGCTCACAACCACTTCAAACAGCACTAAATGACACTTACCTATATATTTGGATGTTGGGCTTCGTTGGAAGGTTAGAAAAACTGAGTCTATCATTCTGGAAAATTACTATTGAGCTTTAAACAAGTTTTTCTCATCATTCTACAAAATCCTCTGGTTTGAGCTTGAATTTGTGTGAATCTCAAATACCATAGTTCTTCAATTTGTAATACTTGCTCTAGAGAGAGTTTCTTCCATTTAAATCTTATACAATCTGTTTAGAGAGGGTGAGGTATCCCTCAAGTATTGTAAGGGTGAGGTATCCCTTGGAAAATAGAGGCTCAAGCATTAGGGTGAGGTATCCCATAGTGTTGAGTGCTCAAGGTTGTAGTGGTTGTCAAGCACCCATTGAAACTTGAAGATATAGTGGAAAATCTCAAGTTGTTGCTTGGGGACTGGACGTAGATCACAAGTGGATTGGTGATCGAACCAGGATAAATCGCTGTGTTTGTTCTCTCTAAACCCTTCTCTTTACATTAAGCACTATTTCATTAAATAGCTTGAATATTGTTCTTCTTGATTATTGCATTTATAAGTAAAAGTATTTATTTCATATATCCAATCAGTTCTAATCATCAAATAGCTTCAACGAAATTTGTTTATCAAACGATTTGCGAAAGATTTACGAACTTGTCTTACATACTCAATTCACTCTCCTCTTGAGTATTGAGGCCACTTGGTAACAGTTATTAATTGAAATCAATAGTCTTATTATTTATAACTAATTGTTATATATATGTATGTGTGTGTGTGTGTTTAAATAATGTGTGGCACCAGGTTGGGTTGGGATGACCTGAGGTACAACTTAACCCGAGACAAAATATATCGGGTCTAATTTCTCGAACCAAAACCTGTCCCAATTAACTTCAGGCCAAGACGAGTTATTAGGACGAGTTGGGTCTTGAACACCCCTAATTAAATTAGTGAGAATGCGGGGAAATAATATAACCACCCATTAGGAGTAAACTTTCAAACCTACAAATTACGTGGACTACGATTTGTAATTTCACACAAAATCCCAAACTTATTACCTGTTCTCCTGATAACTAGTATTGCTAAATTGACAAATGTATTAAGTTACATAAGTAATAAAGTGATGAGTTAAAAATATTGTTCCATGGAGATAATTCTAATTTTGTATTAAATACTAACCAATCACTCCTTAATCCTTATCCAAGCAACACAATAATTAAAAAACCAAATTAACAAAGAGAGTAAGACAAATTACAAATAAAAACAAACAAACAAATAAACACTAGGTAAAAGATTGAGAAAACAAAGAATTAAGGGTCTACGGGTCCATTATCCCTTACTACTTCATTTGAATTCAAGCAACATCCATTACAAAATATCAATGAATTGGTATTGTTAATCAAGGCACTCAATTATTTATAAGTCGATCCCTAGGTTAAATAAACATGCTTCATTTGTCTAAAAACCATATTCCTATGTGAATTAGTCCAAGATCCACTCATTAAGACTAAGTCTCAAACAATGACTTTGCATCACTAAGAGGTATCTTCCTATCTTAGTAGCGAATCACTTCACCATACAATTAGATGAAAATGAACATACATTATCCAAGTCCAAGGTCAAACACCTAATTCTATATTCCTAGTTCCTTAGGATTCCAATATCAAATACTTAGTGGCCAATCAAATGCAAGAATTAAGAAAAGAGATAGATAAACAAAACCATTTCATTAATAAAGAACAAGAAGAATTACAATAGATCCAAATTACATACCAAGTTCACATGGAACTCTCGAAGAGGATAGAACCTCGTCATATTCAAATCCATACAAACTAAATCAAGAAACGTGAAGATAAGCAGGAAAATCAAGAGAAAAAGGGAAGAATGAACTAGATTGTGATCTTGAAGTACTTTGATCTTCAACCCACTCTTGATCTCCTCCAAATCCCAAGTTTCTCTCTCTATAAATCTCCCCCAAAATTAGAGTTTCTCTTTAAAACTAAGAAAAACTAGAAAAATGGCAAAAAAAAAAACACCTAAAAAATCATACCAAATGCTATTTAAATGAACAAGGACTTGTTCCACGCCTAACCGTGGTCCTGTTGGGCATAACAGCTAAAAAATTTGAGGGCTTCATGCTTAGGCATGATTTTTCCACGCCTAGGTGTGATCTTGATATCTTTGCCTTGCTTCCATGCTTTTTTGACCCTCCAAACCTAAGAATTAGACTTTGGTCTCTTCATTGAAGTTATAGATCTTTGTCTTAGCTTTTGAATGCCTCTAGAATCATCCCAAAATAAGGTATATAGCTCTAGTTTTGATCACAACACTACCTCAGGGTCAAGATGCATGTTCACCGATTTGGCCCAAACTTTCATTAAACTTTACATAGTCAACATAGTGGAATCAAGGAAAGTGGTCAACATGAAGGTTGTAGAAATTTCTCTTAACTTTCTAATGACTTTAATCTTATTCCATTTGAAGGTATACATCTTCAAATCCAGTTCATTTAATCTAGAAAGGTTGGTATGACACTAAGCTTAACTTCCACATCTTCTTGGCTTGGCTTGATTTCCTTCATTCTTAGCAAACCTTTGGGTAATGAAATTACATTCCAAAATCAAAATACACCCCAATAAGACTCTAGTTATGAATGATACATAACTAAATAAATTTAACTCTAAATCAAGCCTAATCAACACTAAAGTACATGAAATTCAAGGTATTCAAATAAACTCACAAATTTTGTCAATTTCTAAAGAAATTAAGGACTTAACATACATTTAAGCACAAAAATAGGACATAATAACTCTATTTCATAGAGTTATCACACCCAAGCCTAAGATTTTGCTAGTCCTCGACCAAAATAAAGTCAAGCAAGGAATCCACAGTAAGTTCATAAGAGAGTAGGTGTTACAATCACTCAAACAAATTTGAAACTCAATAATACCAAGGTTCAAAAGTCTTCCACATCCTCAAGGATCAATCCATGACTTCAATTGAAAGTAACTCACATATAAAACCCTACACTATAAAAAAACATGTAAATTACGACAATTTTAATATGATAATTCTAAAAAATTGCCATAATATGTAGTATAATACTGATGTATGTGAAATAATATCATATTTTGTTCTTATTTTGCATGTATTTTTAGGCATTTTTAAGTATTTTAGTTCCTCTTTTTACTTGTTTTTCCTTTAATTTGGATAAATGCAGTGTTTGTGGTATTGTTATGCAAGATTGATGCTAGATTGGCTTAGAAATGGGTGGAAAGTTTACATGGTTGAAGTTGGAGCTTTACGGATAACAAACAGGGGTAAAAAGCTCAATCCAGAGAGATCCACGACCTGCCTGTGAAATTCCCCACGGCCATGGATCGAGCAACAGCTTGAAGAAGTAAAAGAGAAACTCCAGAGAATTCTATGGCTAGCCCGTGGAATGTTCCACGGCCGTGGAATTTAAGCTTATGCAGAATTGTCCTGTGGCAGAGAGATCCACGGCCAGCCCGTGGAATTTCCCACTGTCGTAGATCATTGTACGAGTCAGATTTTAAGTTTTGTTTTTATTTCTTTTTATGGGCTTGGACTAGTTGAAACCCTAGAGATATAAATAGATGCTCTGAATGTAATATTGGGGTACGAATTTCTGTTTGAAGGAGGTACGTTTGGAGGCTCTAGATCTTCATCTTCCTCTTTTCTTCTCCCTTTGCTACAGGTTTGGATGTTCTTGAATATGTTTTCTTATTTCTTTTTCTCCATGTCTGGGTAGTTTCTTTTCGTTTCTAGGATTGGGCAATGCCCTTTGATACATTGATGATGATTAATTGACTTGATTTACCCCTTTTTATTAATTTTGAATGTTTTTTTATTTAATCCTTATTGCGCTTATTTATATGAATTTACTGGCCACATATTTGCATCTTATATATCTAGGGACGTACTGATAGGTGAACTTAGGTGTTGGAACCATAAGAATTAAACTTAAGGTCTAAATCACGATAGTAGGTTTAGCTTTTCAAGGATTTAATGAATTACCATAAAGTGTAATGGGTTCAATTTAAATTCAATTACCACGAGAGTAGGAATTGGTTTAATTGGGCACAATTCTTGTCTCTTGAGAAAGAACATTAACTAATTTAGGGTAATTCACCTTCAATTGAATTTCAATTTTAATAAAAGGGTTGTCAATTAGGATTTGTCTTGTATCATTATGGTTACCCTAATCTTGGAAGCTTTCTTAAATCTGAAAACCTTTTCTTAACAACTTGCTATTTTTGTTCTCAATTTTGCACTCTAATATTTATTTATTTAATTGCTTGATTACTACATTCTTATCTCTCAACAATTTTATTCCCTTTTGTTTAATTTAATTGAATTAATTAATTAATTAATTAGTATTCATAGACACACATCCTGTAGATTCGATCTTTTTATTACTTGACGACGAATCGTACACTTGTGAATTTCACACATCAAATACATCAGTTATACATCTGTCATACTTTACAAGTAAAAAATGACAATTAAATGTATAAAATGACAGTTTCAATCGCCATTATTTTCATTTTAAATTTTAATTAAAATATTTTAATGAATCCTAAATTTTCACATTCCCTTTAGTAACCAAAAACTCCAATTTCATATTCCCTCTCACTCTCTCACCCTCTTTCTCTCTCTCTTTGCCCTTTCCCTCTCACTCTCTCGCCTCTCTCTCTCGCTTCGCTGCATAACTTTCTCCCCAAACCCAACATAACTTTTCTCCCCAAACTGCTCCACCTTTTTCACCATTAAAAACCCACACAGCAGAACCCTTTACCATTTGAAACCACCAAACACCAAAACCCTTCACCTCTTTGTTCTGCCTCCATCTTGACTCGAACCTAGGACCTTTGTTGCAAGTCCAAATTTGTGATGCACCACGCGCAACCGTGACCCAAAGCCAAAGCCTCTGCCCAACCATCATGAAACTCGTGCCACCATCACGCCTCCACCTAGATCAAGCCCACACGAGCCTTTGCATTTGTTCCACGTCACCTGCGCACGTACCATGTCCCATTATTAAAGCTGGTGAAGGTGGATGTTTGTTTGATATGTGGTGAAATTCTAATTGATTTTGCTAGTGGGTTTAATTTGCCAATATTTGTGTAGGGATTTTAGGACTGAAATGACTGAACTTTTGTTTCACTCTTAACTTTAATCTTGGATGTTCAAATGCCCACTACCTATTTGACATTTGGCATGAACTACAGAACCAATTCTAAATGTGCCTTGAACCTTTTTGTTCTTCCTCTTGATCAGTTATCAATCATAAGGATATATGAGTGGTGTTGGTTTTAGTTTGTAGTACCATTTTCTCTACAAGAATTGTTGTCGGTTGGTGAGTTAAATATTGCTAATATGCTTCTTAATATTGCTAACTTGCTAATATTTTTCTATTTTCTCTTTCTCTTTCAGTGTTAATAGGTAAACTTTGTAGGAAGAGATTTCACTTATGTAGGGTTTTTTTTCATTTTTTTAAAAGTTTATCTTGTCTTTCATTTATTTTTAACAAATGGATGTGCTAGTGTTGTGGTAAATGGAGACGTTGTTGTTCAGGGTTCATAATTTTCTTTAAAGGATGTTGAGGTTGTGGTTGCTTAGATAGATCTAGATGTGGTACGTGTTGCATGAGTTTCCATATATCAATGCATGTAAGGGCATTTTAACTATCAATGATAGATGTTGGATTTGGTTCCTTTACTCATTTGTTTATTGGTAGGTTGCAAGCCTTAGAGGATCTATAAGTAGTTTTCAAGAGCAAGAAAGTTGTAAAACGAAGGTTCCTTCAGTGGAAGTACCATACAGTCTCTGTCTGCCTTTTAACCCTAAAATGTGCCTTTTTGTTCCACTTAAGGTTAGTTTATTGTCATTTTGAGTTATAACTTTCTAATTGCTAAAAATAATTAGCTTTATTGGTGCTCATTAATTGATGACATCTTGAATTCTTCTTTCACTTAAAGAGTATCTGGAACCTAGTTATTTTTTAATGCTAAATTCTAGATCCTTCAATGATAATGTCTCAACATTACTGCTGCAATCACTCAGCTAGTCAAGTTGTTAAATTGAACATGATTTATGCATTACAGATCAAGTATTACTCTCTTGAGGACAAAATAGCATTTGGACTTGGTTGCAAGTTATGGGACAACTTCAGAAGAAGTGGAGCATTTGGTTTTCTACTTTTTTTTTCTAATTGAGCAGATAGTTCCTCTGTTGCTACAATTGTTAGGTGCATGTGCTAGCTGGTTTTGAATGGTGAGTTCAAATGTGATGACAAGTGCTGTTAGATTTTGGTATAGTGATTCAAGTGCTGAGCTCAACAAAATAATAAAATTTTAGTTCTACCGATAATTTATAGTACAAGGCAACGAACTGAGTCATCTCTTGAGAATCAAGATACCAATAAAACCAAATCAAGATCACACAGGGGGGATTGTGTATGCAGAATGTAAACATAATAATCAAATATAAGAAAAAAATTAAATTGCAAAGTAAACAATCTAAGAAATCATCAGAGAAATCTAGTTGGCTTGTCATCGATCACTAAACATGCATCTTGATTGAATTAATTGGTTAATCTATGATTGACTGAAATCTCTGCATCAAACATATAGAATTCAACACTAGATAATCACCTAGAATTTAACTAACAAACAATTCATAAATCCGCAATCACTAGAATCATGCAACTTATGTTAGTTTAACAATCATAATTCAATTAACCCATTAACAAATCAGTCAACCTAACCTTCTTCAATTTATGTCACTAGACCACAATTAATCAATCATAATTTCATCATAAAACTTAATTAGGATTAAGGATTCAATTAAATCACATCACACAACAAAAATATCTAATTATGTAATTCAAAATCCAAATCAAGAGAAGAAGAAGATAATTAATTCAATTCAAAATCGAAATTAGGAACAAAATCTCAAAGCTAAACCAGAATTTCCTCAAGATCCTTGGATTGATCATAGATAATTAGCTCTCCTTGGCTACCACTCATAGTTTGCAAAATAAAAGAGAAAACTCTAGGTAGAAGAATCAAGTAAAAATGGCTTGGCTTTCTATCTATCTCGAGTTCCCTATTTATACAAAAATAACTGGCCTAAAAATTAATAATCCTAATTTGCCCATAGGTTAAAGTTAATTTTTGGCCTCTTAGTTTTTCTTGACCACCGAAATCACTTCAATTGGGCTTAAGATGAGAGAGTTATGCCCAATTCACTCTTAACAGGTCTTTGATCCCGTCATCCGACTTCACAGGGGTGAAACGCCATTAAAATATTATAGTTTCAATTCATGGTCTTCATAATAATTGAATATCTATGTCTTAACTTTCGAATGCTACCAGTTTTAGGTCCATATCACACTACAGCATGAATTATGGATCAGTTAGTGCACACTGCTCGAGTTACACTACAGAACCTAAGTCTGACTTCCAAGCCTAATTTGGTCCACTAGATATCCGATTCAGCTCTACAGCTCTGCTTGAAAGTTGTAGAGCTCGCTCTTATATTCTCCACAAGGTAAGATATATAATGTTTAGATATCTAGAACTCAAGATATGACTGAAATACAGAAATAACGTAAAATTTTAATAATGCTTAAAAAATTAATAAAATCCAATTTGAGCCCAAACTTATAAAATGTGGCCAAAACTAATAAATTAAACATATAAAAGGTCCAAAAGACTAAATATGAGGGTTAGTTAATGTATGAAAATCGTGTATATCAAATTCTCCCACACTTAACTTTTGCACGTCCCAGTCAAACTAAAGATTCAAACTAAGAGACAAGAAACACAAAAACTCAAAAACCAAAATTCAAAGAGATTTATTTTCTAATGACCTTCAAGAATGTAAAAGCTTACAAGTAAGGATAGAAACCAAGAAGTTTAAGGGATCAAAACATTCGTGAAGTGACATTTTTTTACATCTCAAATCAATAAGTAGGGTAATTTCAATTGAATAAACCAAAAATGATAGATTCTCACAAGATATACTCTCACTCCCTCAAGTGTTTAGTGTTAGAAATGTCTAGAAGGTAAGTGTTTCACTCAACTCAACTCATGAAAATTTACACTACAGAATGCATACACATGCATACACTTGCTTGTCTTCTTCTTCTCTACTATTCTATACGCATGCATACACAAATCAAGAGAGTTTTATTCAAGGTTGTAATGGGGTCAAGGTAAGGAAAGGAAATAATATGAATATGACAAGCTAAATACCCAACAGAATAAAAGAACATTGGGGAGGAACTCAAATGACAAGTATGAAATTTTACCCCTAATTCCATATAATGCGCATTCTCTTTGCATATTCCTTTCTTTTTTTTTATCTCTTTTCTTTCATAACCTTCTTGCATTTATTCTTTTTTTTTTGCATAATAATTTAGCAAAACATTTTCACACCCCTATACTTAAACCTTGCTTGTCCTCAAGCAAGACCAAACAACAATAACAATATAAGATTCTCCCACACTTGTTCATGAGCTTATCCAAGGATAAGGCTAATGCTGTCCTATTCCCTAAGGTAAAGAGACAACATGGTTTTTCACTAAGGGTATGTAATGAGTTAAGAACAAAAAAGAATATGAAAATAAGCACAAGGGGTTAATTAAGGGGAAATATATAATGTTGGCTATTTGGCTAAAGTAGTTAATGCAAGAAAAGAATGCCTCAATCATATTCATGCATGCATGTGAAAATGTAGTCTAAAAAAGAATCAAAGCAAGTTCTAGAGTGATCAAAATCTATGAGTGAAAATCACACAAAAAGGAAGATAATGACACAAGTACTTAATTCATTCATCAATAAGCTTGAATTCTCACAAGGTATAAGTCTATCAAACTTAATTTACTAATTCAATTTCCATTACCATACAAGTCAAGTGCAAGATGAAAGACAATTCATTCACTTATATCATGAACCTCTAAGCCTCAATTTGTCCAAACTCAGCTTCCACATATCTTAATAGTCATAGGAAAGCAATTAAAAACTAGAAAGAAGAAGCATAGATTTTTTTTTTCAAAAACATCAAAATTGAATTTAAAAACAAAACAAAAATAGAATTGAAAAATAGAAAAATAGAAAATAGAATTGACAGAAAAATAAATAGACCAAAAAATAGAAAACTAAATTAAAAATAGAAAAATTGAAACAGAAAATAAACAAGTAAGGAAAGGAAACTCCCTCTTTCATGTTGGATACGTAGCATCAAGCAAGGCCACCTCCTCCATGGTATGATCTTGGAAATCATCATAAAAGTGCTTGAATCTATGCCCATTAGCCTTGAAGCTCTTCTTTGTAGTCACATCTTGAAGCTCAACTTGCAGTTGTAAAAGTTGCTTATTTGGGAAGGAGTCATGGATGGCCAGAGGCTCTGAAGCTCTCTCAATTCTGCTTAAATGATCAGCCACTAAGTTTTCTGCTCCACTGTTATCCCAAATTTCAATATCAAACTCTTAGAGTAGCAGCATCCACCTAATTAATCGTGGTTTTGATTCGGGTTTCTTCAGAAGAAACTTCAATGCTGCATGATAAAAAAACACAACTACTTTAGAACTAAGCAGATATGGTCTAAATTTGTCTAAAACAAATACAATTGCTAAGAGTTCTTTTTTTGTATTTGTGTAGTTGGCTTAAGTACCAACCAAAGTTCTAGAGGTATAATAGATCACATGAGGATCCTTCCCTACTTTTTATGCCAGGACAACTCCCACTGCATAATTGGAGGCATCGCACATAAGCTTAAATGGAAGTGTTCAGTCAGGGGGTTGGATGATGGGAATGCTAATCAATGCCTTCTTCAAATGATCAAAAGCTTCATGGTATTTCTAGTCAAAGACGAATTCTACATCTTTTTGTAGAAAATTAAATAGTAGAAGGGTGATCTTGCTAAAATCTCAGATGAAGCACCTGTAAAAACTTACATGTCTCAAAAAAGAACACACCTCCCGCATGTATGTGGGATAAGATAAATAGGTAATGACATCTATTTTAGCAGGATCTACTTCAATGCTCTTACTGGAGACTACATGACCTAAAACTATATCCTTATCTACCATGAAATGATATTTTTTAAAATTTAAAATAAGGTTAGTTTCAATGCATCTATGCAATACCTTAGTTAGACTATCCAAACAAGAATAAAAAGAAGAGCCATAAATAGAAAATCATCCATGAATGCCTCTATGCACTATTCTAAAATGTCTGAAAAGATGCTCACCATACACCATTGGAAGGTGCCTAGGGCATTGTAGAGGACAAAAGGGATCCGTCTATAAGCGAAGGTGCCGAAGGGATAGATAAGTGTGGTCGTCTCTTGATCTTCAGGTGCAATGTGGATCTAGAAGTATCTAGTGTAACAGTCCACGAAGTAATAGCGTGACTTGTTAGCTAACTGCTCCAACATTTGGTCAATAAATAGAAGAGGGTAATGATTTTCTAAGTAGCTTGATTAAGCCTTCTGTAATCAATGCAGACTCTCCATCTATTATGTATTCTGGTAGGAATAAGCTCATTCTTCTGATTGGCTACAACAATCATTCCAGATTTCTTGGGGATAACTTGCACTAGGCTCACCCATTGACTGTCAGAGATGGGATATATAATGCCAACCTGCAGTAGCTTGGTCACCTTTTTTTTCACTACATCTAAAATTAGAGGACTCAGTCTCCTCTGGGGCTGCCTCACTGGTTTAGCTCCATCCTCAAGTAAAATTCTATGCATGCATATGGAAGGGCTAATGCCAGGAATATCCACCAATGTCCATCTGATGGCTTTCTTATTCTCCCTCAAAACCTGTAGCAATCTCACCTCCTATTCAGCAGTGAGGTTTCTGGATACAATCACCGGAAGCTGCTCATTATTTGCCAAATATGCATATTTTAGGTGCTAGGGTAATGGCTTCAGCTCCAACTATGGTGGCTGCACTATAAAGGGAAGTAATCTAGGGGACTACAATGATTCTACTTCTGCTTCTTGAACCTCTGCATATATATCACCTGTTGCACAATTTGCTAACATAGGAACAGACTCATCATATCCTAAAAATATAGAAATTTTAAAACACACAGAACATAACTTATCACCATCACAATAAGCATACAAATCACTGCACATAGAATCATCAATTAGCAATCTCAGGAAACTCCCCACACAAGTCAGCATATGAATTATTAACCAAATCATCAATTAAATCAACATAAAAGACAAAATATTCTTCCATGGGGTGTTTCATAGCATCAAGAATGTTAAACTTCATAATAGAATCTCCAAACTCCATGGAAAGAACTCCTACATACACATTAATCTTTGTCCGTTCTATTTTGAGGAAAGGTCTCCCTAGAATGAGTGGAGCCTTGCTGGAGGGTGACTCCCCCTTCATCTCTAGAATGTAGAAATCTATGAGAAAAATCAGCTCATTCACCCAGACAAGCACATCCTCCACCAAACCAGCTGAGTAAGCATTACTCCTATTAGCTAGTTGGATCACCACACTTGTAGCTTGCAAAGGACCAAGTTCAAGGGAATTAAAAATAGACATAGGCATTACGTTAATAGAAGCACCTAAGTCTAGTATGACATGCTCAAAAATATGATTTCCTATTATGCAAGGAATTGTAAAAGTCCTAAGATCATTGCACTTCTCTGGCATAGGCTGGATGAAGGCTAAAACATTCTGCCCCATGTTGATTCTCCCATTGTCCTTTAGCTGCCTCTTTTTTGTACATAGTTCCTTCAAGAACTTGACGTACTTTTGTATCATCTTGATCGCTTCCAACAACAGAATATTGGCATCCACTTTCCTAAAAATCTTAAGGAGCTCTCTATCCTTCTTAGCCTTATGTATCCTTTTGGTCTCAATAGCTCTCTGTGGAAAGGGAAGAGCCATTACAAGTTGTTGCTGCTTATCGACAACAACTAATTTCTTCTTACCCTCAGATTTTTGGGCTGGTTCATCAGAAATTATTTCTTCTGCTGGTTGATGCTTGTTGGCTGGTTAAAGTTCAGGTGATGCTTCTATATATTTTTCAAACCTTAGCATAATGGTACTCATATTCCCTTTTGGATTGGGAATTATTTGGGAAGGGACTTGTCCAGAACCTTGGGCCTGCAACTGACTCAATGTAGAGGCCAATTATCCAATTTGAGTTTCTAAATTTTGTATGGCGGCCTCTGTCCTCTGCTGGAACTGAATGTTATTTGTGGTCATCTACTTCACCAAATCCTCAAATGAAAGCTCAGATTTTGTGGCTGATGGACTTGGTTGTTGCATAGGCTATTGGAATTGCCTACTTGGTCTAGCTTGAGGTTAAAACTGCTGCTGTCTCATTGGCTGTTGGAAGGGCTACCTGTACTATAATGATTGCTGCTGTTGGGAGGTTGCATTATCATATCTTAGATTTGGATGGTCTCTCTAGCCAAAGTTGTATGTGTTAGAGAATGGATCGTATTTAGGCTGCTACTAATATTTTGGTTTACCAGGAAAGACACCTGTTGTAGCAATAGATTGATTTGGAAAAATAGAACTACCATCCTGAAATATAGGGCATGCATCTGCAGGATATGAAGGACAAGAACAAATGCCACACACTTTTGCAGGACCCTGCATAAGTAATTGTTGTCCCAGTGCCAACTGTCTCACCAAGGAAATTAGCTCATCAAGTCTATGCTCCATTCTCTGTTGATCAGCAATAGAAACTTAGACTTTATTGACTTCTCTGGTTTGAGTTATCATTCCAGTAACAAACTGCTAGGAATCAGCAACCATGTTTGTAATCAAGTCTCTGACAACAACTAGATTTTTATCAACCAATGCACCTCCACTGGCAGCATCCATCATGTTTCTGTCCATTGACAGCAAGCCATCATAAAAGTACTAGATCAATAGCTAATCACTAATCTAGCAATATGGGCAGCTTGCGCATAATTTCTTGAATCTCTCCCATTATTCATATAAAGTCTTACCACTAATCTGTCTGATCCCACATATATCCTTTTTTATTGAAGCAGCTCTTGAGACAGGGAAAAATTTCTCTAGAAACAGTCTTTTCATGTCATTTCAACTTGTTATGGCACTTGGTTGCAAGTAATATAATCAATCCTTGGCTACATCATCTAATGAAAAGGTAAAGATTCTCAACTTGAAGTGTTCCTCTGCAATTCCTTGTGGTTTCATGGTGGAGCAGACCACATAGAACTCCTTTAAGTACTTGTGAGGGTCCTCTCCTACAAGGCCATGGAACTTAGGCAGCAAGTGAATTAAATCATATTTAACTTACAAATAAGCATTCAAATCAGTATATTGAATGCACAATGCTTGATTGTTCATATCAGGTGCAAATAGTTCCTTTAAGGTCCTATTTTGCATGTTTTCAGCAGTATTATCAGCCATAGTTGTAAAATTACTTAAGCTTTCAAGTTCACTTGCAGATTCTATGTCAAAATCAAGTTCAGATGTAATTTTTTTTACTAAATCTACGAGCTCTAATTAATGTATGCAAGATCCTATCAATATCAGAAACATCAATTAAAGAACTAGTTTAAGACCTATTCATGCATCAGATAGCACTATAGGGACTCAAAATTGACTCAAAACACAAAAAACACAAAGCAATGGTAAAAATTACACAAAAACTTAACAAAAAACTATATCTAAAGATTTTTAAAAATTATGGGATCACCACAGGATGAAAACTACACAAAAATGAAACAAAAAAGTGTAATAAAAAATATTAAAAAATTGAAAAAGTAGTCTAAATGATGAAATTTGGACAAAATATGAGTGACCTTGTTACAAGTAATAAGCTTTTCTTAAAATATCATTTTCCTTTAACTGACAAAGCTTCAAGTCATTCTAAACACAAAATTCTGTATAGAATTCAGAAATTGACCAAATCACTAGTCTTTGCCTGAAAACCACAAAAATAAAGAAGAAAAGGGGTTAGTGGGTTAGTTAAAGTTTTGAAATGATTAATTAGAACCTAAAGATCCTCAAAAATGGCACCAAATTTGATTCAAGTGCCGAGCTCAACCAAATAATAAATTTTTAGTTCTACACATAATATGTAGTACAAGGTAGCGAACCGAGTTGTCTTTTGAGAATCAAGATACCAATCAAATTAAATCAAAATCACATAGGGAGGATTGTGTATACAGAATGTAAACGTAATAATTAAATATATGAAAAAAATCAAATTGCAAAGCAATCAATCCATGAAATCGTCAGAAATCTAGTTAGCTTGTCATTGACACTAACCATGCATCTTGATTGAATTAATTGGTTAATCTATTATTGACCAAAATATTTGCATCAAACACATAGAATTCAACATTAGATAATCACCTGGAATTTAACTAATAAATAATTCATAAATCCACAATCGCTAGAATCATACAACCTATGTTAGTTTAACAACCATAATTCAATTAACCCAGATTAACAAATCTGCCAACCTAACTTTCTTCAATTCATATGACTAGACCACAATTTATAAATCATAATTTAATCACAAATATTAATTAGGATTAAGAATTCAATCAAATCATATCACACAACAGAAATATCTAATCATGTAATTTGAAATCCAAATCAAGAGAAGAAGAAGATAATTAATTCAATTCAAAATCAAAATTAGGAACAAAATCTCAAAGCCAAACAAGAATTTTCTCAAGATCTTTGGATTGATCTTAGATAATTAGCTCTCCATGGCTAGCACACATGGTTTGCAATAGAAAAGAGAAAACTCTAGGTAGAAGAATCAAGTAAAAATGGCTTGGCTTTCTATCTATCTCAGGTTCCCTATTTATACAAAAATAACTCACCTAAAAATTAAGAATCCTAATTTGCCCCTAGGATAAAGTTAATTTTTGGCCTCATAGTTTTCCTTGGCCACCGAAATCACTTCAATTGGGCTTAAGATGAGAGAGTTATACCCAATTCACTCATTACAGGTCTTTGATCCCGTCATTTGACTTCAGAGGGGTGAAATGCCATCAAAATATTGTAGTTTCAAATTATAGTTTTTATAAGAATTGAATATCTATATCTTAACTTTCAAATGGCACCAGTTTCAAGTCCATATCACACCTACATCCTGAATTATAAACCAATAAGTGCACACTACTCGAGTTACGTGACAGAACTCGAGTTCTGACTTCCAAGCCCAATTTGGTCCATAGATATCCAATTCAACTCTGGGGATCTTCATGAAAGTTTTAGAGCTCTCTCTTATCTTTCCTACAAGATACAATATATAGTGTTTAGATATCTAGAACTAAAGATATGGCCGAAATATAGAAACAGTGTAAAATTTTAATAATGCTGAAAAAATCAATAAATTCCAATTTGAGTCCAAAATTATAAAATGAGGCCAAAACTAATCAATTAAGCATATAAGAGGTCTAAGTGACTAAATATGAGAGTTAATTAATGCATAAAAATTGTGTTTGTCATATACCTTTATAGTTTCTATTTCCACTCAACTTGTGACAGTATTTAAATGCTACATTATTGTGTATACCATCATAGGGCTGCTTATTTAGGAATAAACAAATGATTCAAATGACCACTATTCTAACTTCTAGTAAGTATCAGCTGTAAAAAGATCTCTAAGAAGGGTAGTTAAGAGGTCATATATAATTGACTGACAACTGAATTAGTTGGAGAAGTAGGCTTGAATCTTCATATTTCCTTTCTTGGAAGTCCTGCAAAATTGCTTGATTATAGAACATAGTGTCTTTTTATTAGTTTGGAGTGCTCAACTTCTTGCAAAGAAACTAAACTGTCAAATCATATGATCAATAGTAAAATTGAGTTAGGTTATTGGCCTTTTTTTCATTTTCTATTTCATTGTTTTTAAATGTGGCAAATGTGGAATTAACAGCTATGTTTTACCTTACAAATCCAAATCTTGTAGTTCAAATATCATTGTTCAGTGATTCATATTTGTCTGCAAAAATCTCAAATAGGGATGAACAAGTTAAAGCTAATGCAATACGAATATGAAACTATAAAGATAGGCAGTATCCTACAGACAACAGAGAAATTTCTAAACGAATATTCTATACTGTGTTTATGGGATCTGAAAATAGGTAAGTGATAAATTTGATGTTTTAGTGTTTTACAATCTTTGGTTATCTTTCTCTAAGTTTCTATCTGCTATTTTCCATAGATACTCCATCAACATTTTTGTAAAGAGTGGTCTCCCTTATTTATGGTTTTGATACTATTTTCTTCTATACCATTTTATTTTAAACACCCTCAATTAAATTTATCTAATAGTGGCATTGAGCAAAGCTAATTGTTTTTGTCGTTGAAATAAATTAATGGTATTGTCGATGTTAGACCAGTATGCTTATAAATTTCCTTTTCCAAAACCCGTATCTTAAAATGTTTGTGGTTTTGGTGAACCTAGATACATGATCTTGTGCTAATATTTATTAAATCCTATGTGGTCTTAATAGTGAATTTCCTAAGCATCTGTATTTCATATTTTCAACTATGCCAAGTAGACAAGTTAAGCTCACAAAGGTACGGTCTTTAGTAGACATATCTCATTTTACATCTAATTGAATTAGAATAAAGTTCAAAGAATGACATACATAGTCTATGTGTCATATGAAACTTGTGCTAATTAGCTCTGCATATTTTAAGTGGAAAAATAATCACCTTAATTTTCTTTTCTTTTTCTTTTTCTTTTATCTTTGACATGAGATTTTTATCTATGTAGGCTAGCCCTTATTTTAAAGAGGGTGAATCTTTGTCTTCATATTTATCTTACATTATCCCTTCAATTAGCTTTGATGGATCCAAGACAAACAAGCATCAACATGATCTTAAACTAATTCAATCAACTTCTGTTGGATATAATTTTGAGAAATTTTAGCATCAGGATGGTTTGTTGGATAAATGTGTCAATTGTAGTCCCAAGTGTAATTGCATGGATTTAGTGAAAGATGGAATTATTGATGAAGATTAAACCTTTGGAATGAGTAGTAGTAGTTCTGAAGTTTTCAAAGAAGAAAATGGGTGGCAAACTCCAAATACTTTAAAGAGGTCTTCACTCAATCTTACTGATGACTCTACTTTTATCTCTCCTAGATTGTTTGAGTTTTTGAACAACATATTTTGTTTGTATCTTATAGATTGGACTTGTTGAATTTGACAATTTTCCATATGGAGTTGTGTTTAGATTTTAGTTTACTAGATGTGTTATTCTTGGGCTTGGGAGGTAGTGTGTCAGGATCCCTTCTTAGATTAAACCCTTTGAATCTTGACTATTAGAACAAATGAAAGTAATGCACTAACTAATGAATTTATCATTCTTGTGTTATCTTTCATGTTAGAAAAGGAAAAATGTTAATCACTTAATTGTCCTTGAATTTTTTTTGTATTTAGTAGAACACTATTTTTTTTCTCTTTTAATTTCATTTTATTCTTCTTTTTGCTTTGATTGCTAATATAGGAGGGTGCTTAGAGTGTGAAGCTAAGCTGATTAAATTGTAAAATAAGGTTGATGCCATATAATTCGGTTACTTTCAACAATTGCAGATGCTTGATGAAATCAATGGGTGGTTTTTTTTGTTGGTTTTAAGTGAATTATGATAGTTCTAAACCCTTGTTTTATGCAAAAGCTAAATTGGGTGATCTTTTTGGGTTGATTTTAGGTGAATTATGGCAGTTTAAACCACCATTTTATGCAAAAACTAAACAATTGCTTTAAACATGATAAAATTGTGGCAGTTAAAAGGAAAATACTGTATTATACTAAATGGCAGACATAATTACGTCAGTTTTGAAATCATCATTGAGGTGAAAAATGACAGTTATAACTATCGTAATATGTAATAAATAACTGTCATTTTAAACCTTTTTTTGTAGTGCTAGTGCACATGCTTTCACTCTAAAATCGGTTCCATGTATGCATGGCAATCCAATATCACATATGCACAATCCTTTCCTAATCATAGTATACATATGCAAATAAGATTATAAACATGCATTTACAAATCAGTTTATGCACCAAAGATTGCTATCCTTTCTCTTCACTTAGCATAAGTAACACTACTTCAAGAATCATTTGTACTTGCACACCCTTCACTATTTTTCATTTCATTTTTTTCAAATTTTCTTTGATGGAGGAATGGGTTGTAGACGATTTGAGCTAATGATTGTGCACCTCCTCCACATGTCACTAACTCTTATAAAAGGTTTTAGAATTGTGACCATGCACCATGTCACTAGCCATCTCTCATTCTTTATACACCATTTTTCATTTCTTTTGTGTGGTCATGCCTTGATTCAGCTTATTTTTAACTTAATGATTTCCTAGAAGATGTTACCAAAGATATGATGTCAAGATAGATTCAAGTAACACTAAGGATGTATGTGACACCCCGGGACTGCCTGCAAGATTAACGAGTATCTCCACAAGCCAACACGAATTTTTTCAAATTTTTTCAACGTGCTTTGTCCTCACTCACATGCATCTTAGGAAACTTCTCAAGAGGTCACCCATCTCACAATTGCTCCAGGTCAAGCACGCTTAACCTTGGAGTTCTTATGTTCTAGGCTCCCGAAAAGAAGTTGCAACTTGTTAATATAGCAACGCTAAATCAATTCCTTTAAGTCATCCTCAACTATGCAATCCCATACCTGCACAGTCTCTGAATCCCTCTCATTCCGGTACGTATTCAATTCATTCATGCGACCCTTCACCTAGAAGCCTGCAAGAAGCTGCTCCTTGTTCGTGCTTCATTGCAGGATTGACGAGTGTCTACACAAACCAACACGGGTCTTTTCAATGTGCTTTGTCCTTACTCACATGCATCCTAGGAAACTTCCTAGGAGGTCACCCATCCCACAATTGCTCAAGGTCAAGCACGCTTTACCATGGAATTCTTATGTTCTAGGCTCCCGAAAAGAAGTTACAACTTGGTGATATGGTTACGTCAAATCAATTCATTTAAGTCATCCTCAACTATGCAATCCCATACCTACACAATCTCTGAATCCCTCTCATTTCGATGCGTATTCAGTTCATTCATGTAACACTTCGCCTAGAAGCCTGCCAGAAGCCGCTCCTTGTCTGTGCTTCATTGCATCGGCGATCACTTCCCGCCCTTCTCGGTCCTGGGATACACATGCAACATGGAATAGATTATTGATACACCTATAATCGATTATTGCCTGTTTGAATTAAAGACATGTCTATATGAGATATTAATAATTAATCATGGGTTACCCCAGCCCACATCGATTATTTGCGAGGAAACCAATTTTATAACATTCTGCCAAGTTCAAATAATCAATTATGCTAAGGGTCTAAATGATTATTTGGCTTCCAAATTTATAAAAACAAGAAGCCATGTGACGCCATTGTCACTCAAGGTTTCCAAAACATTTTCAAGCAATTTAAACTCATTTTGCTTAGTTTTCAAAACATTTATAACAACTCAAAAAATAATTTTCATGGCTTTTTTACTAAACTGTCACTGTTGGTAAAACTATTTACTAAATTGTCATTTTTTTAACTATTTATCAAATTGCCATTTTTTTAAACTATTTATCAAAAAGCCACTCTTTTGAAACTATATACCAAAATGTCACTCTTTTGTCCTACGTGACTTTTTTTAATATTATCTGGCCAACCAGGATGTGCCACGTAGGCTGGCACATCCACGTCCTGGTTGGCCTTGGCAAGGAAAACGCTATCCTTGTTGGCGTAACCATTGAATTATACATAAAATTTAAGTTTAAATTTTTATAAATTATTTAAATTACTTAATAAAATTTTGTAAACATTTATTAATGAGTCCATACTAATTACGGAGGTAAAATATAAAATTAAAAAAGTGACAAATTTAATATGTTGGTAATATTTAATATTGTTTTAGTTATTATGAGGATTTATTAATTACATAACACATATGCTTCTTTTTTGTTATTTTTTAAAAATTTATTGTTTCAATTTATTTTTCATTTTAAAAAATAAATGAGGTATTAATTATTTTTTTAATTTTGTCTTTATTTATGATTTTTAATATTTTAAAAATAATCTAATCAAATATACGTGCACATATCTTATTATTGAAGTTATTGAATATATTTATTTATTTTTACACACAAATATTTTAAACAACATATAAAAAAAATTAAATGGTATATCTTCTAGAAGAGACGTATCACTTATAGGTTATATTTGGTTAATATAATCCTTAAAACAAACTTCAATGACTTTCTTTTTATTATTAGTTAAATCATAAGAAAAATTAGTATTGATGATATGGGCATTAAATGCTTCCTTAAAAAGCCTATTATTAATCATATTAATTGAATTACTCTTGCATTAATTCAAATAAATAAATGAAATTTTTTGAGTAGGATTCAGATGATAGTGAGTAGGATTCGGATCCCAATAATCCCCCTCCTAAATTTTTAGTAATTCGAATTAGTAAAAATTTCGACAAAGTTTCTCCTAAATGTTGGACCTCCCCAAAAGCCCATGATCCTGTTTAATGCAATCAGTTACCAAAATCTTTAATAAAATCTAAAATAGTGCGAAAAACATATATAGTCTAATCTAATAAGGGTACCAAACTCACAAAAAGATATTATCAATAGTCTTTTACACAAAATCACTAAATATAATTGCATGTCAATGTCAATGAGATGGGCCCGTATCAGAATGCGGTGGCCTGTGAGATGGTTCGGAAGAGGGACCTGACTGTGATGGGTATGGTGGGTAACATGGTGGTGGGTAAGGATATGGTGGGTAACCCTGTGGTGGGTAAGGATATGAGGGGTAACTCGGTGGCGAGTATGGATACGGTGGGTAAGGGTATGGTGGGTAATATGCAGGTGGTGGCTGAGTAGGGGGTATGTAGCAGTGGTAGGAGGCTAAGTGGGGGGGTATGTAGCAGCAGTAGGAGGCTGAGTCGTATGCTGGCTAGTAGAGCTGGAGTCCTCGGGATATCGAAGTTGTGTCCGAGTGCTCGCCAATCCTCTCCTCCGTCTACGCCGCATTCCCTGTTGGCTAGACTCCTCGGGCGGCCCTGAAATGTCGTCTGCTACTGGAGCTGGACGCAGTTGTTCCATTGTAATGCGGTCATGCTCCCGCAATGAGTATAGGATCTGTGTAGCAGCCTCTCGAGCGACAGTGTCAGTAGTTGAACTGAGCAAATACTCTGCAATGTTCGCCTAATAAACAGATATAATTTATGTCATTATATTGAATACAAAATACATATAGTCACTAACGAATTAGTAAAGAGCTTACCGCATTCCCAATATATGCACTAGTGGAAGCAATCCAGCATCTGGTAATTCTTTTATACCAACGCATGTACTCAGAACGTGAACTGAGGGGTGCGACCAATGAGACTCCCCTAACAAGCTTCTCTCTACGACTATCTCAAGTGGCTATATAAACAGCACGTGTAGCTGGTCAATCCTCATCATGCCTACCTACCAATGTAACCGAGTGCAATCTGTCTGGATGGAGCGGTCTCCGTGGAATGGGCTGGTCAAGACCAAACTGGCGCATGACGCGGTCTGGCTGGTGCCACTCAATAATGTGGAAACATATGAGAGGGACCACTGCCAGTGCTATGTCTCTACCAGCCACACAAAAAGGTGGCAATGTTGCCACCTGCTCATCCGTGTATGGTTGCCATATAAACTGAAAAAAATAAGATGCACAAAACATTAAGACGGCATATGCATAAGTAAATATCTCAAAGAAATGTAAACAAAGACATACCTCATCGTTCTTCAACTGATCGAAGAACTGACGATAATATGTATGGACACCAATCACAGTATCACTCAATACTTTATACTTGCGCCACCTATTTGATAAATGAAAGAATTACAAACGTAAGTTAAAATATTAACAAAGTATGTCAAGGAAGTAATGTAAAAATACGAAATGAAATAGAAACTTACCCCCATCCTAAGGGACATAATTGACCACGATCAGCATCGTAAAACACATCAGGCTCAACATGGTTAGCTAGTGAAGGGGCAAGCTGGGGGAATCTGTATCATGCCCAATACTGTAATAAGATGCATGCCCCTCCGATCTCGCGTGCGTCATAGTCCATAACTTTACAAAGCTATCTATACAAGTAAGCCACAACTGCAGACCCCCAGCTATACGTCCCGACAACAGCAAAGTCCTCCAACAATGGGAGGAACATCAAGTGCACGAGCTTACCAGAATAATCGAGGCATAAGAAACCCCTAAGCAAGTGAAGTATGTAATGTCATGCACGCTGTTGCACGTACTCATCATCATTGTCCTCAATGACTGCAGTAACACTCGACTGCCACAGGTATGTCATGTAAATGCGTGCCCCAGCTATGAGCGAGGGAGTCTCATCAATCCCTAACAACTGAGCACATAAACTGAGCTAATCATCCCTATGCGTAATGCCAGTGACTGCAGCACCATCAATGGGAAGACCCGATATCATTCCAATACCCTCCAACGTAATGGTGCATTCTCTGGTAGGCATGTGAAATGTATGCATCTCTGGGCGCCATCTCTCAACTAACGCAGAGATCAGGGAGTGATCAATGCTGCAATAGCTCATGTGGGCAACTCCCAAGAAACCAGCCTACTGTAGATACGGAATAATCGAAGCAGGGGGGTCCATATGTTTCGTCTTCTGAGCACATCTAACACGCAAGTGTTGATCCTCATGTCCTTGCCATACATGCTGGGAAACATGGTACTCCTGCAACTCTAAAATCGAGCCGTCCTCTGGTCCGGAGTTTACACGAAATGCCATCTGTCAGCTGTATACCAAATAATAACAACAATTAGTAGGATTCTATGATTACTATAATAAAATATCATATAACCATATGATAACTATACAAAAATAAAATATGGAAGAAATGAAGATAACACTGAGAATCAACTAACATATATAGGAGAATAGTATCCGAATACAACTGCATAGATTAGTGATACAAAATAATACAACTCCTAAATACACATGATTACTAATACAAGATTCTGAAAAATGAAAATAGGTCCTAAATCAACTAGACGGCCCCCGTTAATGGCCCTACTCCATCATCCCTCAAGGAACTCGATCCACTGACACGACAAGTGCGAGAATTATGTCCAGGTTGATGGCATCTTGTACACGTCTGTCCTGGCCTTGCTTCGCACCAATCCATCTCATTCCTGAGTCGGGTTGATTTTAGTCGACCTTTGGATCTAAGCAATGCACGTGGTGGCACCAAAGTGGTGTCGGGAGCTGCAGGCCACCATGGTTCAGCCCGGACCAGTTCAAAGTCAAACTCATAGGCTCTATAAATGTTTTCCATCCTGTAAACCCTATGAACAAGTTGGAATGGGTCAACTGCCACTGAAGCACACGTAGCAATCGCATGCGAGCATGGATAATGCAATGCTTGAAACACCCCACAGTCACACCGCCTTTCTTCCAGGTTCAAAGTATAAGAAAGTCCACCTTGTTGTGTTACAGGATTAAAAGGCTCTTCAACCATGAACCTTGTGTTCTCTCTATTGTACCGGGGAACTTGGTGTGAATTGACCTTTGCCAGGTTGACTCTCCAGTGCTTCAATAAGTCATCACTCCAGACCTGCCCAGATGTCATCAATTTCAAATTTGCCTCATCCTTTCGGTTGACAAAGTATTCTACTAACTTCGTATATGTCAATTGAACTAATGCAGTTATAGGTAGATTTCTGCTACCCTTCAACACTCCGTTAATGTACTCTGACAAATTAGTAGTCATATGACCGAATCTGTGGCCACCATCATATGCCAAACTCTATTTTTCTTTTGAAATTCCGTTAATCTAATTTGCCATCTCCATTGTGACTTTAAGCTTCTCTAACCTAGCATCAAACTTTAATGCGACTGGTCCATACCCTAATACAATAAATGAATTGGTTAGTATTAGAACCTAACTATTATTATCGACAAAATTATAATACAAATAGAAAATGTAAAGTACCTGTGTTAATCAAAAATCTTTTCAACTCCTTGTTCTGAAATTTGGAGTTAAAATTGGAACCAATATGTCATATGCAGAAGACATGATATGCATTCGGAGACTGCCATCCAAGATTTTCATTTGCCACTGATTGTAAGATGCCTCGATGTCGATCAGAGATCAAACACAAGTCCTATTATTAGGTGACATGCAATCTCAGGTGAGCTAAGAATCAACTCCAAGCATCCTTGGTCTCCCCCTCCACAATGGCAAATGCAATAGGCAGAGGTTTTCTGTCTCCATCTTGAGTTATTGCAATCAACAACTTATGACGGTACTTGCCGTACAAATGAGTGGCATCAATCTGAACGATGGGCTTACAATATCGGAAGCCAGACCACACATGGTCTAAATGTCCAGAATAATCGACAAAAGACTCTTTTTGAACGATCGAGTCGGTTATTCACAAAACATTCCTCGTCTTGCAACCCCACCACTGTGCCTTCCATGTCTCTCTTCATGGCTGCTAGCCATCTAGGCAATACCTCATAAGATTTTTCCCAATCTCCAAACACATTCACAATAGCCATTTGTTCTGCCTTCTAAGCCTTTCGATATAAAACTTGGTAACCAAATTGGCTTCGAATCCGTTCAATAATTAAGGATACGGGTGCATCAGGTTTTGTTCTGACTAACTCCAAAATGTAAGAGTAGATCAAACGAGAGTCCAACTTCTGGTGATCTAATGACATAGATGGGTTTACACAACTATGAGGTCCATTATATTTTGTAATCTGCCAAATATTCGACCTCTTGCTTTGTATGGCTCTAAGTCTCTAACTGCAACCTTCGTCAAAACTAGGGCACTTGGCAGCCAGTCTTCGTGAATCAGAGTCTTCAATCTTGTATTCTTGATGCCTGTGAATGGAATATTGTTTGAGAGCTAACTTCACGGAATCTTTTGATGGAAATTGTAAGCCAACATAGAATTCATGAGTCATGCTCTAAGTCCCACGACTGTCTAATTCAGGCAAGTTATCAGGATTACTCAATGCATCCCAGTTAATTTGAGAAAACTGAGGACATGGTGGCACAAACACGGATTCAAGTCCTCGAGGCATAAATATGGATTGAGGAGCAACTGCCAATGGAACTTATAAATTTTCTTCGGCATCAAAGTTTTCTGCCTCTATGTCGGTGTCTGAATCCTCGCCCTCAGCTACTTGTTCTTCGTCTTCACTTGACTCCCATACTGCATCTCTGACAAGTGAGTTATCAGATTCAACCATTGCACCACCAATAACGATCATATTGCATGACTCAACTTGATTAGAAGGACCAATTTGAGCTTTGATTTCGCCAGGAGCCTCAACATGCTCTTCCTGCTCACTTGTTTCTACCTCCACATACAACTCCATCGACGCCATGTTCGGAGTTTGACAGAAGAAATCTATCATGTACTTTATATTATCATCGTCTTCTATTGGAAGCCCTACTCATCTCCACGGATTGAAGCATTGCGGACATTGATAGACAACTTTTGACACATGTTGGTTTGCTTGAAGCCTCAACTTTGAATGGATCTTAGTTTTCAACCCATCCAAAGTCATATTGGCTGTGATCACAATAGGCCTAGGAGGAGGACCTCGATACATGACACCCTCTTCACCATCATACATTGTCTCATTGAAGTAAATGTGCATATTTAGCGCTTTGTCATGTTAACTCCAATTAAACAATAACGATTCAACACATTTATTTAATATATTAAAAATCAATTACAATATTAATTGGACATATAATAATGTATAAATATTTATAACAATGTATAATAATGTATTACATATATTTATTCAATATATTAACAATCAATTATAATATTCAATATAGTTATTTATATAAAAAAAACTTTCTAAACTCGATTATTTTGAATTAAGCTACATTTATTAATGTAAATCATGTCAAGTACTTAAGAAAAGATATATATCCTACTTGATTACCTACAAAATAATGATCCATACAATTTAGACTACATATCATACAACTTCATTATTCATTAGTCAATAAAAATATTAAAGAATAATAATATTAAATTACAATTAACACTAACCTAGTAAAAATCCAATTAACAAATAATAAATAAACTATTTAACTATTGAAAGAGGTACTTACAGTGTTAAGGAATACAATCTAAATTTGATCACAAATAATGATTCAGGCACCACTTCTAGTAAGAATTGAGTTCGTTGAGAGAGTTCAGAGAGAAGAAATTTGTAGAGAGATAGTGAGAATTTAGAAAATGGTTTGAATGTCACGGAAGGGGGAGGGGGTGTGTGATATATACTAGGGTTACGCCACCCTTGTTGGCTTATTGTGCTTGGTTGCGCCAACAATGGTGGCTCTTTTAGTGATCTAGCCAACCAGGATGCGCCACGTAGGCTGGCGCATCCACGTAGGTTGCGCCAAGCGTGTTGGCGCAACCTACGTGGATGCGCCAGCCTACGTGGCGCATCCTTGTTAGTCAGATAATATTAAAAAAAGCCACGTAGGACAAAAGGGTAGTATTTTGGTATATAATTTCAAAAAAGTGACATTTTGATAAATAATTTTAAAAAAATGGTAATTTAATAAATAATTAAAAAAAAGAGTAATTTAATAAATAGTTTTACCAACAGTGACAGTTTAGTAAAAAAACCTAATTTTCATTAAGTGTTAGTTTGGACATATAAAAAATAAGTTAAGAGCAATAGTGTGATCCATTTTTACTTTTATACAAGATTTAAGTCTTATTTACTAATCATGAAGGTTCTTGGATCATTACACATTTCTTCATTATTTGTTATCATCAAAATCATTACCATTAGTCATTTACAAATAAGTTACTAAACTGGATACTTCTGTCTCTCGGGTCTCCTGCTCTGCTAGGGTTCTGAGTGTACAATTTTTTTTGTCTTAATACAGTATGATCGTCCTCTTTTATTTTCCCTTTTTGGGCTGTTTCTAGATCGGTAGATTCTAGAGTGTCTTCCCCACTTGGTAATGAAGATAATGGTATGGAATTGTCAAGGAATGGGAAATTCACTGACCTCACATTAATCGCTATAATTCTCAGGCGCGATGCTGGTAGGAGGTGATTTTAACTCAATTCTTCGTCCAGAGGAGAAGTTGGGTGGAGCTGTATTCTCTCCCTCAATGGGGTATGACCTTCACCATTTCATATATTCTTGGGGTTTACTTGAATTTCCGACCCAAGGCTATCTATTCACATAGAGTAACCGAAGAGTTGCAAACATCAATATTCATAAGGTTTTAGATCGTTTTCTTGCGAATAATAGTTGGCTTGAATGCTTTCCAAATCTCAGAGTTTCACATTTGCATGCAGTAGGCATTGACCATAGGCCTATCATCTTGCATGAGGACAACCTTTCAAAGCCCAGAAGAATGTTCAAGTTTGATACGAGGTGGATTGGTGAGAGCAGTTTAAGGGAGGTTATAAAATCCAATTGGGAAAAACAAATTCGAGGAACTCCTCAGTTTCAAGAACCAAAACATAAACTCCTCCACCAGGATAGATTGAATTTGAATTGGCCCATATAAATAATAATGGGAGGATATTTTGATAGACAGAGTCATAAGAGTTAGGAAGCCATCTAGAAGAGGCTGTGAGGCATGAGGAAATCTACATGATGGACCTCCACTTCGGTAATTGAGAGGTAACCGCTCAGAACGGCGAATTTTTGCACGCACGTGTACAATGAACTGCGAGGTTTCTTTGGCTTTGAGGGGGATTTGGATTCTGGTTCTTGCTGGGTTGAAGTGTCAGTGAGTTGTAAGGAACCAAGAAACCGTGTTATGTCTTCTTTTGCAAGAACTGATAGGGATTGGGGAACACTGAATTAGAAGGCCTTCCTATGGGGTTCTTCAAACTTTTGTTGGGGTTCAAAATTGGTAAAAGTAGGACAAAAAGTATAATTACTGCCAAAAGTTATAATATCAGGCCAAAATCGGTCTGTATCGAAACTTCGTTGACACTAGTGAATATAGTATGGAGTAATTCTTAAAAAGACACATTTTATTATAAGTATTTAAACTATTATTTAATATATATAATGTAGTGAGAATTATTATAAAATTATATTAATATTTAATAATAATTTTATACATATCAAATAATAATTTAAATATTTGAAAAATAATATAATAAACCGTAATCACCTAAAAATTTCTCATACAGTAAAACGACCCTGTAGGCATTGGTCACAAACCGTCATGGGCTTGGTGTAGCATTTTACAAGGCAAGGATATTCTAAAAACAAGGAATAAGATGGTCTATTATTGGCAGTGATTGTACACGTGAAATTTATGGAGAGCCATGCCTACCTTTGGAACCTTACTTTCAGCTGTTGTACCACGTACAAGTCCGAATCAGCCAAGTAGTTTGTTCCCTTTTTGATAGAAGATTGAAGATGTGTAAACCTGAAGAAAACAATAAATTCTTTCCGGAATCAATGGCTGAAGTTATCAAAGTATGGAAATTAAAGCTGGAGAGGATCGATTAGTTTGGCATTTCCATTCTTCTGGCAAAAATACAGTGAGGTCTGGTATAGAATAACAATGGACTATATCCTTGGTAATGATAATTCACTAGACACCACGCCTTAATATTCAGCAGGGAGTTTGGAAGACAATTTGGTACTTTATTTTTTTCAAGTTTTTTAGAGTATCTCCAACCTTCCAGGAGAGAGATAAGCTTTTTGAGTTATGGTCAAAAGTGAAATTTCTCCTAATAACATTATTTTTATATATATAAATTTTAAAATCAAATCTAAAATCACATATTTAAAAGACCGAAACACCTTCTATTTTAATTAACCAACACACTTTGTTACAATTTCGTATTTAGAAGCGACTCCAAAGATCAAGTTTTTTTGGTGGTGACTGTTACATAACGCCCTAGCTTTTAAGGCCAATTTATGCCACAGAAGTATATATATCTCTCCCTTCGAATAAGTGCCCATTTTGCAATCTACATCAAGAAGAGCTGGACCACTTATTTAAGAATTACTCCTCTACGAAAGCTGTCTGGGATTTGTCTCCGATGGGACATGCTACTAAGATTCCGTCATTTCCAACTTTTCAATCTTGGTGGAGTGCCATCTCTCTTAATCCTCGGCTTTGCCCACAGAATCAAGCTTTGTTAGAATTGGATGCTTGGACATTATGGATAATATGGAAAAGTTGCAATAATAGAGTCTTTCAATCAAAGTTTTGGTCCCCGTTGGACATCATTTCAGTGGCAAATTTGAGATGGGCGGAATCTATAGTTTTATCAGACAAATAATTCATCTTGTTTTTGCTTGTTATCCTCTTCTTAGTGGAAGTGACACTGGGTTGATTTCCTATACTGTCATATTTGGAGTGTTGTATCTCCTTTCATTACTCAGTAATGGAAATTTTCTTTCTTGTGAAAAAAAGGGTAATTTAAATTTGTAACTCGAAGAGTTGGCCTGACGGAGGTGGTCAAATATTATGATTTTCACAGATTGGCTTATTTGATTGTTTACTCAGTATTGTCTTCAATTTCCATCCCTTTCAGCATTAGCTTTTAGAAGCGTAATGAAATATACTAGCGAAGACAAGACAAAAGAATTAGATTTTGAGCATTGGAATTTCTAGGAAGTTATGAAACAGAAGAAGGCCAACTAGACAAGCACAGCGTTTATAGAATCAATTAAAGTCTCTTAGTTGGGTATGTATCTTCCAATATCTTTCTACGTCATAAAGCTCGAGTAGACAAGCACAGCAAAATTAAATATACATTTTAGGACGACACTTATTCCCCTTATTGTGAATACCATGTTCTTTCACGTCCATATTTTGACAACTAGTGATGATCATTAGCAACATTCCCGGTAGCATTGGTTTGGCTGTGGTTGCTATGATCACATTTATCATCATCTACTGGCGTGGAAATAACAGCAAGCTCAACAGCTTCGAATTCTGTGGTGATTTCTGATGGTGCTAACTGAGTATTCTTCTTCATTTCCTTGCTCTTTCCCCATAGCACCGCGTATAAGCCACACACAATCAGCACAGATCGAAGCACACTATCAATGTACAAAATAAAACAAAATAAAATCAAATCATGAATATATACATACATATTTAGGTGAATAAAGATTTAATGTATACCTTCCTAAGTATAAGTTCTCATTCAACATCAAAGAAGCAGCAACAGCCACAAGGACAAGCTGTAGAGGATTGAAAACAGACGCAAACACAGGGTCTCTCATTCGTATGCACCATGCAATGACAATAATCATTATTCCAGAGGGTACAATTCCCTGCAAGAACTTCAATTCACATATAAACCAACTTCAATTCTGATCATGACTAGAGTTTTGAGCCCAATAAGGTGAAGCCTAATGTCTCATGAGACAAAGATTCCGTTTATCTTACAAATGGAATGTCCCTCCCAGAGAGACCAATTATAAGTCAATATATAGATCAAGGAAGGTACTGAAAAGTTTCGCATTACTACTTAATATGATCAATTTACCATTACTTACTATTTGGTCTCAAGACACTTTCATTCATATAAATATCTCACAGTAACTTTATGGTAAATATCTTTTCTCCTCACTCTATCAATTTGTGTCTTAACTTACTTAACTTACTTGAGTGTTAGAGTGTCTTTTAAGTACTTAATCTCCGTACTACAACACCTAAAGGAAGTTATTACAGTGAGAATATTATGTCTTAGAGCTTACAGTCACCTCTTGCACTAGGACAGAAAAAATTGTTGTAGATATTAATGGGAGACAACGTAGAAAGTCACGATCAAAGAATAGCCCGAGGCGTGTGAGAAGATACTGTCCTCAAGGATTTTATCGCACGGGTGTGCGAATCCCCCAAGATTCAAAAAATTAATTAAATATGTCACAAAAGATTCGGGCCTCTTGATATCACACGCAGGGGGGGCAAATCGATGATTTGACTAGTATGAGCCTCCAGATTATATTATCAGTACAGACCACCTCATTTGTTTCTTACAAAGCCCAAAACACATATTGATATATAAACTCTTTAAAACTTTAAAGGTTGAGCAATGTGGGACATAGACTTTTGAAATATCAAAGCTAAAACAACAACAAAAATTCCATCTACCATTAATAATTCGTATATACACATGTCGTTTACTAGTCCCAATAAGGTGATTTAGTATTAGGAGCATACCGAATAAGCAACAGCAAGAAGCCTGATATTCCAACCCAGCTTCCATTGGCTCCAATCTCTCTCAACACAAGGAGCAAAAACAATGGCTTGCATTGCACCCATTGTAGACATCAAAGCTGTGCTTGAGTAATGGCTTGGGTATTCTTCACTCATCTTAGCCTGCGCCGTGTAAAGTGAACGGTGACAACAGGCAACACAAGTCAAACAACATCTTCACACATAATAATATTGATATATAAAATGATTAGAATCTAAAGAAATTGGTGAAAAAGTGTTCTATACTTGTTTCATAATTAAGAAATAAGCTGACCTGAATGATGAGCCACAAAGAGAAAGAGCTGTAGCTTGTTATGGCACATATGACACCCAACAGTTTACTACCAGAGCATGCATTGGTGCCATATGCCCATTTCGGTTCTGATGTGGATGCAAAAGGTTGACGTGGGAAGACCAAAATCAATCTCTACCCCTTTGAAAAAGGTCAACAGCATTGCCCCACCAATTCCAATTATAGTTCCTAATACCTTGGCCTTTCCTGCTGCTGTTCCCAAATTTAATTTTTCGAGACTATAGCATAACAAAAGTATTATATATTAGGAGTGCCTAAAGTATCTTTAATTTCCACTAATTATTCATTTAATATTAAATAAAAATCTTATAGATTGTCTGTGCCAAAATTTTCTAAAATAATGAAGGGTTCCAAAGCGAAGATAAAGCGTAGTGCAGGGAGGTGAGAGTACCCGCAGGATATTGCCAATCATATGAGTTTTTTTTTAACAAAAATGATATTTATATATTAAAATTCTTACATCACTTTTTACATTTTACTTGTTTAGAGCAATAAAAATAAAGAAATTGTGTGTTGTAAAATATGTTTTTTATTTTATTTTCTAAAAATAAAATAATATAAGAATGATATAGAATTTTTAATGTGCAAATATCGTTATTTTTTCTAATGAATTACCCCATACCATTGGAAGGTATAAGTGCCCAAAAACAGTTATGGTATTGGGGTAAAGGGTTAAGAATTTAGGAAATATACCCAAATAATCCACAAAGAATTGCCAAGAAAAGCACCTTCCAAGTCATCTTTGGTCTCTTCTTCCTGTATAGCAGAAAAGAGGCAAAACCATTTTGGTCAAGTTAATTTATTGCCCAAATTTCAGGTTCAAAAAATCTATAATATGTGAATACTCAAATAATATTTTAACCAAAAAAGAATCTATAATATTTGTTTATCCTCCTTGATGTTCAAAGTAATGATAATTGTAGAAGCAAAAGAATGAAGCTGGAAAGTAATCATTGACCTATCAAAAATAAGAGCAAGAGGAACAGTGGAAGCCGATGGAAGAGACAGGCGGTAGGCAGTAGCTACCCTCATGTTCATTCCATCATTTATGGCTAGAGCACATTGACCGCAGCAAATGCAAACTGTACCACCACCATTAGCACAGTGGGTTTCGACTCTTGCAATCTATTCCATATCCCCTTCATCTTCACGATTGTGCTGCGAATGGGATGTTTGAGACTCAAAGGAAAAATAGATAGCAAGATGAAGTGGTGCAAAGTGTAGCCCTGCAAGGGGGTATTTATATGGGAAATGAAACAATTCTTGTTCTCCTCATCACTGTCTTACGAAATACGAGTCCGGTATACATTCAAATGTCTTAAATACTTTAGAATGTTAGCGGAAGCATACTTATTCACACGGACTGATCTACATGCAAATGAGTGGGTACGTATGTTCCCACTCTATTTTAAATTTTTTTTTTATTTTATATATGTATATATTTTTTTATTTTTGTAATTTTTATTCTCATGCTCTCACTTTTAATTATATTATTTTTATTGAATAATTGTTTAGTTACATATATAGAGAGAGAAATGTTTGATAATAATGATAATAAAAAATCATTCAATATTTTTAAAATATGAAATTATGAATGAAATAATTACAAATTGATCTTTCATAATTTTATATTAATATATTTTTTAATATATAAATATAATTATTAAATTTTTTATGCTTCTGTATTAATAATATTATTTTTGTCTCCATTATCTAAAATTTTTGGATCCATTGCTCATTCATGAGCGGAAATTTTGAGAACAAGCTGTGTCAGTCTTATGAAGCCTCTTCATTGCTGTTGTGGAGTATCCTAATAGCAGAAGGCTCTATCAGCATCTAACTATCTTCACTGTTCTTGTCTCCTTGAGCTTTTCTGGCCTAGGTAGAAAAGTGAAAGACACATTAGACCCAAGCAAGACACTGTAATTAATTCTACAAATTAACACTAGCTTCTTAAGTAGGACGCTTTCTTAATGGGAGAAATTCTTATATAAACACGTAATATTTAAGTTAGGTACACTTAATCAATCATAGTGACAAAGATAATGTACATTTGAGAAAATTTAGTATGATTTTTTATTAAGTATATTCAAGTGAAATGTAAATAATCATTAATGAAAATTATAAAATATCGATAACTTTTCATAGTGGGTGTAGGAGTTGGACTCCAAATATTTGAATGCATAAGATCAAATAGAGAAATAAAAATGAAAGTACTTTTATTAAAAGATAAAATAAGTTATTTAGTTGTTTGACAAAAGGTACAATGCAAAAAATTTTCTTTAACAAACCCAAAAAATCCTGAGAAATGAGAGGGTGAAGTATCTTGAAGGTATTTTGGATGCTCTTTGATGTAAAGGTTGCAAGTACTTGTTGAAATTTAAAAATTAATGAAAAATCTTAGATAAATCATTTGAGAATTAGACGTAGGTCATAAAGAGTGACTGAACCAGTATAAATTTGGTGTTTGCACTCTTTCTACCTTATCTCTTTTATATTTGAGTACTTTACAACTTTATGCTTTTTTGATTATTTTGATTCGTGGTTGTTATTTGTGTGAGAAATCCTCATCCTCGTTTATATACTCAATTTTGAAAATTAATAGATTCAACAAAGATTAATACACAAGTGCTTATGAAAAAATTTGCGAAAATATTTTACAAACTCAATTCATTCTCTCTTAAATTTGAAGCTACTTGGTAACATTATTCACCATTAGTTAGGCTATCGATATTTTCAAACAAATTTAATTTATTCGCTCTTAATTTAGTTGAATAAAATCATTACTTCCAAAGTCAAAAGAAGTTTAGTTTCTTATACTACCCTTAACTAAGTAGTTTTATTTTTAAATTATAGTTTAATTTCAATGTTAAGTGTTTAATACCATCAACTAATTAGACATTATATCATATACGTGACTTTTGAAGTATTTATTATAAGTATCAAATATTTTCAATGATGTGATAATATATAATTAAATGATAGTATAAAAAAATTTACACTGACAGTGTGTTTAAGTTAAATCCTTTAAATTATCAAACTTCATTCCTAATTTTTTTTGGGTACATTATCATATATATAAAAGAAGTTGGAGCATTCACAAACATATACCATGGGTGAACACGACTCACTCTGGGATCCCAACCTTGTCTGGGCCAAGAGGAAAACGGTATGACCTTCTTCCCACAAAGTCCACCCAAAGATCAAACACAAGTCCTCTCCCCAAAAGAAGTAACTTGCTTCCATTGCGCCACCCTATATGGGTATTTCTCTTTTAAGGTTTTGGCTTTTGAGTATTTTTTTTTTTGTTTTTTAGTAGCTAAATATAATTTAACTTCAATAATCTAAGAAAACCTCTAAATGAAAATTAGTAAAATATGATAGTACTATAATTTATGCTATTGTAATGAAAATAAAAATAAAAATCCAAAGTTTTATTTTTTAGAAACGTATATTAGATTTTTTTTTGTATTTCCAAATAAAAGTATAGCCCGTTATTTTTTCTTTTTACAATTTATGATCATATTTTATTTTGAAACGATTTTAGTTATATTTAGAGAAAATTAATAAGTTAAATTTGATACTTTAGTTGTGAAAATTTCCTTGGTACAAAAGTTATTACTAATTAATAATTAATATCAATCTCAATCAATTTTAAATATATCATGTTAACATTAATTGAAATCTAAATATTATTTTATAATGTTGCAAAGTATTTCTTGATTACTAAAAAATATTTTATAGAATTTGTAATAATTTAATTTTATACAAGTTTGTTAATTTCTTTATATAAATAATGAAGCTAACTGTTAGTAATTTCAACATACCTTCAATACTTAAAATGCCTTAAAGGAATTTGCACTTGATGGTATAAATTAAAAAGGGTTCTAGTTTGTCTCTGTTTTTCTTTTAAAATATAATTTTTAAACGGAATTTGTATCTTTCGAAAAGATCTAATGTAAAATTGTGTATTTTAAAAATCGAATAAAAATCATAGTTTTAAAATTCGGACCGATGATTAACTAGGCTAAAGTATTGGATTAATGAGTTATTAGTTCAACCGATGAGTCATCCCTAAAATCGTACAAAAATAAATAAATATACAAATATTAGTATAAATAAAAAAAATTGCATAGAAATTATGTACATAAATGCTTGAATTTGGGCTATATATGAATCAGTATAAGGCTTTTAATTTTGTTAGGCTAAGATTCAACTTTTGAAGAGCCCAAAAACCTAACCCATTTAGAACCCTAGTAGTTTGTATTTTCTTTACCCTTCCTCTTAAGCTGCCACAGAGAGACAGCAACAAACACATAGGATGGCGCGGCAGTTGGGTGAAGATACAACAGCCAGCGGAGTAGCAGCCTATGGTGAATAGATCTATGTTGTTGCTACAAAATCTCTGTTTTTTCTCACTTCTCAACCTTGCCTGCCTCTGATTCCTGTAACATCTTTCCTATACTATTGAGTGCATTTCTAGAAAAACCCAGAACAATGTCGATTTTTAGGCTAATCATCAATGATCACTCACCATCGCTGGTTCACCGAGGATTCAACGTCCAAATCGACAAGGCCTTGGGTTTCCTTCCATCTTTTTTATTTGTTTTTTTTTTAGATTTGAAAACTCGACAACCGGCGAGTTACCAAGTCATTAAAGACTCGTCCAGTTCAACCCAATTTTTACCAGGTTGAATGCATATTCGATTTGAAAGCTAACTCGGACCGATTAACTGTCCAGTTCACCGGTCCAACGGGTTGATCTGGTTCAAGTTTAATAACATTGATAAAAACCTTTATAATAAAAAATAAGTATCTTTTACACACTAGTCCTGTCATTTGTTCAACTAAAATGTATCCAATTTTATCTAATTTGATCACTCACAAAATCATTTTATATGTCATGGGAATGATACAGTTATATACAGAATAATTTGACATCTTTCTCACGTTAACATATGATATAAATATAGTATACGTATTCTAATATACATACAACATTTCTCATTACACACACAAAAGGAGGGAGTTGACATCATGAAGGAACTTGACACAGTAAAACGGAGTTTACATTAAGAGAAGAGTCAACATAAATTTGGATCCACGTTGATCAAAGCAGAAGCCGCCTACCATGAGGAATCTCAATAAATCGTCTAAAATTGCATGTAATCGTTGAAGACACATTGTAAGAGAGGAATCGTGGAAGTTAATCTTGAGAAGGAAAATAGTGTATACTACACTTATAATTATATTGTCTCGAGATTTATAAAAACTATTATTGCCATATTTATTAATTTTTGTGTGCACTTTTGTAATGATATGATATATTATTGAAGACTTTAGTAGTCGGATTTCATTTTATTATATTGAGATATTTTGTTGAATCTCAATTAGGACCATTTTGTAGGGAATTATATATTGATTACACTTTTGACATGTAATTTTATTGTGTTTTTACTTTGAACCACATTTCACATTTTAACATGTTAAAGGATTATAAATATCTTGTATGTATGATATCGGTACTCTTACTAAGTATGATTTTTTGCATTGTACAGATATTTGTAATTCTATTTTGGATCGATGGTTGGAAGTGCTTACTCATAGTTGACATTTTTGTGGTCACATTAATCCAGAGTGCTATTTTATTTAAAATAAGTGCTTATGTTGTCTAAGTGGAAGATTGTTAGATTTTTTTAATGTGTTGACTAGTATAGCCACTAATTTTTTTAAAATCTAGATTAATTAATTGTCAAATATTGTGAAACATTTATAATTATTTAGTCTATTTGTAATCTATTTTGTTATTGGACTCTTATAAACACTTAAATTCATGTGTACAATGTTATTTTGAATTTGTGAACCTTGTGTATATATTTTCTATTATGGGTAGGTTAACCTATATTATAAACACAAGAAAAAGTTACTATTGTCATCATGTATGTATTGTGATTATTCCATTTAGGTCATAAGATTTTTGCGAATGTAGAGAATGAAAATAGTTTTTCTCTTAAATAATGATAATGATTTTCAAATATCTTTCTCTTATGATATTTCTTAAAAATGTGTTCTTTCCCTTAATGTAAGGTAATTTGAAGGTTTTAAAAATTAAATTATTAATTTTTTTAAAATTAAAGAATAAAGTGCATGTGCATGTAATTTTAAAGATTAAAGTGCTGGTATACTCTACTTTTGTGTAATGCCATATTCAATAGTTTCGATAAATTAAATTTGGGAGCAGCTGCAAGAAAGGCCAAGGTGTTAGGAACTATAATTGGAATTGGTGGGGCAATGCTGTTAACCTTTTACAGAGGGTAAGTAATTGATATTTATAATCGATACGGCAGGTCGGATTGGAAAATTAATGACCTGATTTTTTGATTGGTTTGGTTTTTGTATATTACAGGTTATAGTAACAAATCGGTCATACTCGATTAAATTTGAGTGATTCGTACAGATTGAGTTGACAAGATTTTTAAATATATAAAACTTTAAAATAATTGCTTATAGGATTTAACTTGATGCGTAAAAAAAATTTGTGATTAATTATATTATGTCATTAGTCTATGTATTTTTATTTAGTTATGTTGTTAGTTTTTAACATATTATTATTTAATTAATTTAATTTTTAAACATAATGATAGACTATTATTATTATTATTATTATTAGTTTAGTTATATTATATTATTTTTTTCATATGAAATATTTTTCATATAATTTATTTTATTATATTATTTTTACATATAATATTTTTTATATAATATATTTTTTATTTAGTATCATTTTAAAATTGTTTTATCGAAATTTTTTAATTTTATCACTTGACTCGTTATCAAATTATTGACATAATAATTTTTAAATTATTTTTTAATATTATTTTTTATATTTAATTAATAATATATAAATTTATAATTAATTATATATATTAATTGATTAATGAATAAATTTAAATTTAAATTATAAATTATAAATTTATTTATTAATTAATTAATATATGTAATTAATTATGAATTTATATATTATTAATTAAATATAAAAAATAATATTAAAAAATAAGATGATTAGTTTTTGAATGACATAGTGAACTATTGTCAGACGACTGACATGGTATGTCAACCGAGTCGGCCTCTAGTCACTGCAATGATTTGTCGATTTCGCATCTACCTTTTACGTCACATCAGAACCAAAATGCGCACGTGACGCCACTACTTGCCGACTCTACCACTGAATTGTTGGCCGTTCTATGTGCCATAGCATGTTGCTTCTCTTTCTCTTTAGTGGATTATCATTCCGCTGAACTTATTTTAAGTGATAACCAAGTAGCATACTTGTTCCCCAACTTCTTTAGCTTCTCGTATATTATTATTATTATTATTTTATCTGAAGCTGTCATTTGACTTACGTTGCATCTGGCCGTTGTTCACTTTACATGGCACAGACTAAGATGATGGAAACTGGGTTGGAATATCAGGCTCACAACTGTGGCTTATGGAAAATTATCTATCTTACATTTTTTAAATGTGTAGTATTATTTATATTTTTTAAGAAATATGATTGAGTAAAAAAAAAGTGATAAAAAAAGATATGTATAATAAATTATATTAAATAGAGTATAAAAAAGATGTATATAATATTTAATGTAAGAATATAAGAGGTGATGACTTATTTAGTGTGCTTGTAGTTAATTAAGTAACTTTTATATTCTTATATCAAATAGTGTATGTATACATTTTTTTTTATATTTTATCTAATATTATTTATTATATATATATTTTTATTTTCTCTCACTCAATCACATCTTTTAAAAAAAATGTGAATAATACTAACACCTTTTTTTAGAGGTATAAAATGATAATTTTCCTTAATTAAAACACCGTGTTTGTGATTTGTGAACGAATATAATTAAGAATTATGAATGATAAAGGAATTGAAGATGGTACATGTGAGTTAATTTGTTATTGAAGGGAGTTTGTGCGCTCTGGAAAAGTGGTGATTATGGTGCATACGGATGAGAGGTCCTCTATTTGTGTCTGTTTTCAACCCTCTAATGCTTGTGCTTGTGGCTGTTGCCGATTCTTTTTGTTCCATGGGAACTTATATTTAGGAGGGTATACACTAAATCTTAATTCACCTAAATATGAATGTACATATTCATTATTTTTTTTTGCTGGCTTTCGTATTAATGATTTGATTTGATTTAGTTTAATTTTCATATATAGTCTGCTTGAAGCACTGTTGATTGTTTGTGGCCTATACATGGTGCAATGGGGTAATGATAGATAGCTCATGATAAATACTACCGTAGGCCGTAGCAGTCACAGCCAAACCAGCACTAGCTTCCAGGAATTTTTTTAATGATCATGACAATTTGTCAAAAACATGGACTGGCCGGAAGAACATGGTATTCACAACAATGGCAAAGATTTAAGTAGTGGCTTCCTAAGATAGTAGAAAATTTCTATTAAGTGCTGAGGATGTAGATGTTAGGGAAAACTCTAATCTATCCCTCCAACTTTGAATAATATGACTTTGGTCTTCAAACTTCAAAACCGTGTAATATAATCTCTAAACTTGTTAAAATGGTCGTATTCATCCTTCCATTTTTTCATCAAATTCTAATGATTAAAATAACATTTTTAAGGTTTTAGAACTAAAGTGTACATGCCACTAAGTAGGAGGAGATAAATTAAACTTTTCTTATACAAAAATTTGGTATAAAAAATAATCATATAATTTCAGTGTGACAATTTTTATTAGAGTTTGAAAAAAATCAAACAAAAAGACTAAAACGTAAAAATTAAAAAGTTTAAGAATTATGTTATACGATTTTAGTTGAAGAGGACAAATTAGACTTTTTCCGGCAGATACCTTGTCCTTTTCGGGTTGCCATTGCCTGTGTCATGGTTTCTTCAATTATGTTATCCCGTCAATTAATGAGCTAAAGATTTAAATTGTAAAACAAGTTTAACAGCCACGTATTTTCTTTGGAGCTTTTGACATCACTCAATAGATTACCAGCCTATTGGTTTTGACATTTTATATCACCACAAACAATCGTTTGCTGAAAGGAAATCAATATTTCTTTTGATAAACGTGCATTAAAAAACATGATTTTTCACTGTCACGATGAGAAAAATCTCATCCAAATAGGCTGTAAGTATTTTACCTTGAGATATATATTGATGACATTCGTATTTTTGTATAATTAAACCAATTTACACCTTGTTTTCAACTAGTCACAGTTGTTGGCTAGTTCCTTTATCTACTGATCAACATAAAATATTAGGTATCAAGTAAAAAAAAAAAAACATAAATTGTTTGGTACAGCAAAGGAAATTTTCAACTTTATGGCTATATATTTTGCAAACTGCTATACACCCTACAATATGCCTTTATTTTTTTTTAAAATAAACAATATGCCTTTATTTTGTGATCTTAGTTGCAGATCTTATCACAATTTTTTGTTTACTTTTAATCCATAAGGTAAATAGATCTTAGGAGGAGACTATTGGAACTTTAGAGATGCCTCAGATAAGGACAAGTTGAAATCAATAGCGGGATTTTTTTTTTTTAAGCTTTATATGGTGGGACATCTTTTATTATATTGTTAGAATATGCACATTTTACTCAAGTATAGTAAGGGTGAAGAGAGAGAAAGGTAGACGTTCTAAGTTCATTTTCCTTATAAAATAAGAAAATAATATGCACAATGTCAATAATAGCTAATCTCTTATTAAATTATTAATAATAAAAGCTTTTATACGCAGGCATGAATTTAGTTTAAACTTAAGTCATGCGCGAAAATTTCTTTCAAAAACTTAGTACACCTAAGCTAATAAATTATTAACACAATATTAACTAATAGTTAGTTATTATAATTAATCAATAGTTAATTATTAACTAATAATGTCTCAATAAATTGTTGATGGAATGCACCAAACTTGCTGGATGTAATTGGCTGAATTTGATTTTTGTATCTGTGAATATGTGCAATGTGTCTTATTCTAGGGATTCGAGGAACCTATTTATTTTCATATTTCAAAAAAAAAAAGCTACAAAGTTTTTTGTTAGGAAAATTTGAGAATTTCTAATCAATTTATTACAGTCAAATTTCAATTAAAAATTGGATGTAGGCTTCTTATAGTGTGCTTCTGTTATGATTGGTAAAAGCAAATGAATCATACGTTAAAACATATTTATATTTACTAAGCAAGGATAGACAGATTCACCAGTTAGAAATGAAAGCAACACAAAATTTTTTTAAAGAGTAAGGAAGCCAGAATCAAGCTCCACTTTATTTGGAGCATCAGGTCGAAAGGGATTTGAAAGTGACACATAGAAAGGGGAAAATATGAAATCTTTACCTATCAACTTAATTATTCTCTATCCCGAAAGTGCTTAATTCCTACACTCAAACAAAATATTCCACATCACACCTGCAAGACAATCCAATTAGCAAACTTATTATTGTTTGGTAGAAAAAGGAACTTCGTTACAAACAAATGAAGTCATATGTGAGTATTTTGTTTAGCCCAAATTGTGATAAGTATTGTTAATGAACCTATTGTTGTTAAAGCATTACTCATATATGAGTTTAGTTTAATAAGTTATGTATATGAGTTTGTCATAGTAAGTAGGTTTAACCCATTTTAGTTATTCCATATATATAGGGAGAGACTCCTATTTTTAGTCATTCTAGTGCATGCAGTTGTCCCATTGATACTGACGTGTGAACGACTACTGTGAGATAGGAATAATATCTCTCTCTCATTAACATTGTTTTAAGGATTTTAACAATGACTTCCTCATCAACACATTTTCAAGGTAATCCTAAAACTTTTTTATATATTTCGATATGTCATAAATTTTGAGATTAATAAATAAAAAAAATTAGTAATTGCTATCAGAGACATATTTTAATCCTAAATATGATTATCAATTTTTATTTTACCTAAAAATCGTAAGAGGTTTAAAATTGAATAAACCTGAAATCCTAACGTATGTGATGTTTAATGCAAATCTTTTTTGAGATCAATTTGAAAAATAAAATTAGGGTTTTTGTATATCGAGTTATCCTGAGTCTAAAACTCTGTATATTATATTATAATATTGTGAATTCACAAAGAATTTTACTCAAACCCATGAAACCCTAGAATGTTTAAATTTTATGATCCTTTTTTCTTTTGAAGATCAATTCAAGAAATTGATTTAAGGTCACATTTTTTTGAATCTAACAATGTTAAGATTGTGAATTTTTGTTGAGAAAACAATGAGAATTTCACAAAAACTCACAAAACCCCTTTCGGTATAGCTAAAAAAAACCCAGAACTTTTTTGTAATAATTTTAAAAATTGGTATAGGGGAATTGTAGATCATGATTTGATAAATTCATAGACTCCATAATCACTAAAAATTATGAAGAGATGAAGTCAAAATTGCACGTGACCCGTTTGGCTATGAACTGGGTCGCGCAACCCGAATTACAAAATCTGGGTGAGGAAGATGAAACCAGTCACACCCTATACCCAGAAACGCAGTAGGTGCATGGGAGCACGTGACAATTGCAAAAAATTACTTTTTCATTACTATTTTTTGGGTTGTCCACGTGCCCTTTTCTATTTTTTAGTGAATTTTATTTTATTTTTTTATGCTTATTTATTATTTATTCCAAAATTTCTAGAGATTAAAATTGTTAAAAATATATGGTACTATTTTCTTTTACCTCTGGAAATTTTTGTGTATTATTGTGATGTTTCTAGGAATGATATATATTGTGCACTCTCAGAGTTGATGTTGTTTGATCACTGAAATAATTTTCGGTGTTATTTTATACATAAATTAATATGTAATGTTTTAAAAACCATTTATTTTGTTGTTACTTATGCAATTTGATTCTGAGAGTTGTTGTTTAAAGTATTGTGATACTGTTTTGGGATACATTGCATGATTGTGAGCTCACATTCGTGGGACCAATTATGTTGATGTGTCATTTTGTTGATATTTTGTCAATAATGTTGCATTAGAGATTGTGTTGATGATGCACTTACTCTATCAATTTGTTCACATTAATACGATTCCTGATGATTTGTGAAAGACATTAAGGTTGTGCCCTTAGAATTCTCAATATCCTCTCGGTACTAGCTTTAGGGACATGATTTTGATGTCCGTGAAAGTCTACTCATGTGTTGTAATTTTGAACCTTTGGGCGAGATTGCAATTGCATGGGGAAACTCCATTATTTGCTCAAATATTGTACATGTTGATATGCTTGACAAAATTTCCTTTAATATATCATTCTTTCAGCTTTATCAATGCAAATAAATGCTTTAATGAAATTGAATGAGACTAATTATGAGGACTGGGTGGATTCTGGGAAATTGTTCCTTGTTGTCTCTAATGTTGATGTTGCTCTCTTTGAGGATGAATCTCATAGACCCACAAATGCATCTTCCGCTGTAGATAAGAAGAAGTATGAAATGTGGGTTCAATCCAATAAAGTCTATTTGATAACCATGAAATACAACATAGATAAGACCATTAAAGAGAGCATTCTTGAAACAAATAATGCTAAGGAGTTTCTCAAATCTATTGGTGAGAAATTCAAGAAATTTGATAAAATTGAAAAGACCTACTACTTCTCTTTGTTGACAAAAACTACATATAATGGTATGAGTGGTGTTCGTGAACACATTTTAATTGAAGATTGTAAACTGGTACAACAAGTTGAGATCCATGAAAGTGGAGTTGGGAGAGGACTTTTTGGTCTGGCAGGTGTTTGAGACTCTTCCAGCTAGTTTTAATGTTCTAAGAACCACTTACAAGACTCAAAAAGAGGAATAGACTGTAGATGAGCTTATATCTGTTCTTACTCAAGAGGAGCAGACCATGAAGAAGGGCAAAACTTATAGTGTTCTTTGCTTCCCACAAGAATGGTGACAAGAAGAAGAAATTTTCTAAAGAGAATAATAATAAGTCCTAGTTTAAGAAAAATAAGGGGAATGATAAGCCTGGAAATCCTTCTGGGTCACCTTCTGGTCTTGGTGAGTCTTCTGGTGTTAAACCCAAATATCAATTTAATGAAAATTGTAAGTTCTGTGATATATATGGGCATAAGAAGTCTGATTGTTTGAAGTGTAAGAGTTGGCTTGAGAAAAAGAAATGTAACCCTTGGTTTTAGTGTATTTTGAATCAAATCTAGTTGATGTTCTTTCAAATACTTACTGGTTAAATACTAGTGCAACTATTCAATGTATAAACTCATTACAAGAATTCAAAAGCAGGAAGAGACCAAGTGAATGGGAGTTGATGGTCACAGTAGGAAATGGAGCTAAAGTCAATTAGAACATATAAAACACTACAAGAAATTTACGATCTGGTGACGAAATTTTACGAGGGAAAATTTCCCTCACTGATCCCTCGTTGATTAGTAAGGGATCAGCAAGGGAAGTCTGAGCCCTCGCTAAATTTTAAAAATAAAATCTGGGGTAAAATGACGAATTAATAGCGAGGGAATTGAGAGGAAAAATATCCCTCGCCAAAATTAGTGAGAGAATTATGAGGGATATTTTCCTTCACTAAGGTTATCGAGGGAATTGCGAGGAATAATTTCCCTTACTGAAAGCATAGTTATAACTTAGTCAAATTAGCGAGGGAATTGAGAGGGATAGTTTCCCTCGCTAACTGACAAAAATTTAGCAAAGGAAATTCTGTTGCAAATCCCTCGCAAAACTTAATAAACCTAATTACAGAATTCTAAATCCCTCACAGTCGCGCTCTTCCTCTCACTCTCACCCTCTCTCTGTTGTGCTCTCCTTCTCCTTCTCCCTCTCATTCTCAATCTCCCTCACCCTCACCCTCACATTCTTTCTCTCTTGTGCTCTCACTCTCACTCTCACTCTCACTTTCATTCTCTCTCACTCAAAGCCGCAACCTCTATTCTCTACTTAGCCTCTGCCTCCGCCCAAAGCCGTTAAACTGCGCCACCGTCACGCCACTACCACTCGGTCCACTCTTCTCTCTTCTACCATGCCGTGCTTTCCGCGTAATCGGTATTATTTTCTTCAAATTGAATTTGAATTTTGTTTTTCTCTCTCTTTTCTTTCAATGCTTCGTATCGATTAGATTTTTTTTTTAAATTTAGGATTACAATTTGTAATTACTTTTCGTGTTAATTGATCAGTTTAATAAGTTTTAAAATCCTTTATTATTATTATTATTATTTGGATGCTATCGTTGATGAGGTGTTTTAGTTTGTTTAAGAAGCTAATTTTGAACAACCCATTTGAATTTAGGGCATGCTATGAAATAAGTGAACTTTGATATGAACTCTAAAATTGAAGAGGGGTAATCTGTGTGATTTTTGTTAAAATTCTGCTTTCTGTGCTCATTTCATATCTACTATCAAGTTATTGGTAACTGGGTTGGACTTAACTTTGCCTTGTGTGCATTTGACTAGTGGGAGTGCTTTGATTTGATTGGTTTCTTCATGCTATGAATTTCTAAGTGGTGATTTGTGATTCTAATATTAGCTTTCTAGTTATGTTCTGACACTTGTGTCTGTTCATATAAGAGTGGTAGCTAGTCAAACATGTTAAATGGGGAGGGTGCACTCCTTGCATCTTAGCAACAATGTGATCAGGATTCAGGAAGGAAGGGGTCTAATAAGTGCCATTTCCAGCAACCATTAGCATCCACCATTTCATATACTTTGGAGTCCAAATTACCTAGAACAGGGCAGTGTACGAAGTCTGCTAGCCTTAACCCATCTTCCACCCAAAAATCCACCTCTCTACCATTTCCCACATTCCACAATTCCACATGTTTGAGTTTCTCCCAACGCCGAGTTATATCCTTCCAAAACTTGGAATCAGAAGGCTTAGAATTGACTGTAAATCTGAAATCAACGCCCCTACCATATTTTCCTTTCAGCACATCCACCTATGGGGCTTGGATATCAATTTTTAATTTCTAGCTCCATTTCATCATACACGCTTCATTCATAATCTCTAGTGTAGTAGTGTTTTTATGTTGAGACCTCCACTCAGCTTTAGTCTGCAGATTTTGTTTCAAGAAACTAGATGACATTTCTTAAATTCCTCTCCATGCCCCTATATAAAATTTCTTTGCATTCTCTCTTATCTCTGATAGTAGCTTTTGGTAGATTAGTGCTCATCATGGTATAAATTGGGAGGGTACTGATGACTGAATTGGCGAGAGTAATTCTGCTAACTAAAGAGAGCTGTGAAGCCTTCCAAGAAACCACAAGATATTTATGGAAACTAATTGAATACAATGCATTACAATTTGTGTCAAATTTTAGGGAGGGCCAATCTCTATGAGCACTCTCTCCACAAAGCTATGAATCAAGTTATTTTTCAGTTGTCAGAATTGTATCTCTGTTCTATAATGTTTTTTGCTTTCTTGATATATTAGTTGAAGTCCAATTGTACTTTGTCAAATTAGGAGGGTCTCTACCATACAGTGCCTTGAACGGTGTCATTCCCAAACTAGTGAAATGAGGGGTTGTACCAATATTTTGCCCAATGTAGTGTTTTATACCAAGTTTTAGGATTCTGGAAAGTGAAGCACCTCAAGTACATTTATTTATTTTGTCTGAGGCTCTGACCATGCTGTCAACAAGGATTAGTGCATAGTGCATAATGCTTAAAGCTCTTAAGGCAATTTGTGTTTTATTTTATTTATTTATTTATTTATTTTTCATAAAATCTCTTTAATTCTTTATAACATGTTTGACAATATTAGTTTAAGTGTGTAGAATCATTTTAACAATAAATAAAAAAGTGTGCATAATCCTCTTTTATTTTAGGATTATGGATGCTTGTGATCAAATAGGGAGGTGTTTTTCTCTAACAGTATGTACATAATATAATTTCTGATATCTGTAATGTAATTATAAGATGACTAAGAATTCAGCATGGTATAGTTAATATTGTAATGCAGTCTCAGGGTTCCTATATTTGAACCTTAGCCATGGTTACTATTAAGGTTCAGTGAGCAGAGAAAGTGATAGAAACTGAAGGAAAATGTGAGAAAGTAGAGAGAGAGAGATATGAGAGAAGAGAGAGAAAGTGAATCTGAGTAAACTACATTAACCACAGAACCTAACTTAGGGCCTGGTACTTATAGAAGAGAGTCTAGAGTATGTTTTAGAACTCTATTAGCAGTAACTGGCTAACTAATTTGCGAGATTGTCATCTTTAACAACTAACAGTAAATAACTTAACTAACAATTATACAAGCATACAAAATTCAGGTAAATTTTGGCTTTCTTAATTTGAAATTTACTAATAAATACTGGTTGGTAGATGTATTGAAGTCAAATGTTCTGTCTTTCTGATTTGTATGTGTTGGTGTAGCTTCTGATAGTGACAGTTCCTCAGCATCTGGATCTGAGCCAGGGTCGCAAGGGACTTGATTATACTCTGTCAAGTAGAGTTACAGCCTCTGACATTTTATATTACTTTATGCTCTGTGACTGCTTATGGAAAAATGTATCTAGAAATCACAATTATATATACTGGTTACTCTTCAGAAAATTGTACAAGTTGGGCATAAATTTATATAGCATAAATTAAGGTACGAATTATATAGCTAATTTGATTTATGTCATAATAGTGACTAGGTCTTTGTCCCTTTAAGCACCTTTTCTGTGAAAGCTCATCTGCCTTCAAACAATTAGGTGGCTTTCAAGTATTGTCTCCTCTTTCTTATGTTGAGTTTAATTAATTTCAATAGTTTAATTTCACAATATTCTTTTGAGTTTAAATTGGACTTGGAATGATTCGCCCACAAAATAAGTTAAATAGACTTTCTTTATATGTGTCAATGAGATGGGAAGAAGATGAGAAGAAAAGGCTAAGAGAACTTGATAGAAACCCGTTAAGCATTACATTAGCATCATCACTGGTCTGCTCTTGGAAGGCATAAAGAATACCATCAATCAGAATATCTTCCAACCGGGCATCTATATCAGATGCTCCTAAGTTAGTGACCATCTTTTCAATAGTTTCCATAACCATTCGCCTGTAAGGTTCACTATCATCTTTAAGTTCCTCAATAATTCTCCCGATAATATCGGCAATGCCAACTTTGTTTACTCTCTCTACAGTAGGAAATGAGCACGTTGCTTATAGTTTCTTCGATCCAAAGCCATCTTCCTAACCCAGACGTTCTTGAAAAAGTCAGGGAGAATATCGTTTCTAATATAATCAGTTTTCACACCCTCAGTGCTTACACACCGCTTCACCACTTTCAGAATAATTTTATTCATTTCTTCATCAGGAGACTAAAATTCATGAATCAGAATGATCATGACTTCCTTAGTATAGTAACTGGCATATAGGGCTTTCAATTCCTTACACATTGCTTCACCTTCTCAATATGTTGCACAATCTTAATCCCAGTGTGCTGAGCTTGCCATGATTTCTTACTCTGACAAACAATCTTCAATAAGGGTAAGAGTGCAGGTATACCAAGAGTAGAGGCAATAACACTGAAAGCTCTAACAATAGTGTTCCTAACATATTCATCAATGTTGTCTATGTCAGGCCGTATAGCAGCAATCATTTTGGCCAGTGAAAACTTAGATTTTCTTTATGCTTTTCTCTCCTATCCCAGTACATTTAGGACTATCTAAATATGACATCAAATCTTAGATGTTGAAAATAAAAGTTATGAATTTCTAACGAATTATGTGTTAAGAATATTAGTTTGATTTAACTGTTAATTGTGCTTTAACATATGCTTAAAGTTTTATTTTCTTATTCAAGTAAAAATTTGAGCAAAACCTTAGTTTTCTGTTTGGGATTCTATATTAATGAGCACGCATACCTTTTCAAGGTACTGCTCATTGTATTGAATATTGAATTGTCCAAGTGAGACAGTTTGGTAAGAAATTTTTTCTTCACTTGGTTAATAGTTATTATTTAAATCTCATATGTTATACTTGTTGAAATTTCGGTCTGCAATATTTCATTTTGTTCTCTGGGTGTATACTTAAACACAGTAGATCTCACTGTGTTCAAGTCATGCACTTGGAGACCAATAGAAAATGCTGCCGAAATTTTGTCAAGTATAAAATATGAGATTTAAGAAATAACTATTAATCAAGTGTTGAAAATGTTTCTTATCGAATGGGATAGGGTCATACCATGTTAAGAAAGAGATAGAGATATAAGGATTGTGTTAATGTGCTAAATCAATTTCAGCAATCATGAGACCCGATCGAGTTAGATGTTACGAAGAAATGATCCTACTGGCTATGTAAGTGAAGAATTCAAGGATGGAGTTGATGATTTCATTAGGTTGCTCAAGGAGACTTGATAGTTACTGATGCATTAAATCGCATCCTTTGTCCATGTACTAGATGTAAGAATCATGCTTGGAGGAAGGTATTTGGGGGTAGAACAACATCTGTATAAGTACGGATTTATGGATGGTTATATAAATTGGACCATTCATGGTGGGGACAGATGGGGATAGTGGCTCAACATCCATTGTCCATGATGATGAAGTGGAGCCTAGGAATCCATACGTGGATTTGGTTATGGATGTCGCAGGTGATAGATTAAATCTAGAAGCTCAAGATTTAGAAGAGGATCCAAATCCGTCAGCTGCGAAGTTTTATGACTTGCTAAGAGACGCTGACGAACCTTTATAGGATGATTGCCATAAGCACATGAAATTGTCAGTTGTAACTCAACTTTTGAACTTGAAGTCGGAGTTTAACACGAGTGAGAGTTGTTATGATAGAATGGTTGTCATAATTAAGAGCATGCTTCCAAAGCCTGAAAGGTTACTTGAAAACTTCTACAAATCGAAGAGAATGGTTCGTGAGTTGGGATTAGGATATGAGAAGATAGATGCGTGTCATAATCAGTGCATGTTGTATTACAAAGAACACAATGACAAGAGACTCTACTCAATTTGCTTAGTATGTGGACACCCACGATTCAAACCGAAGGTGGGATGTTCATCGAATGAGAAAGATATACCGCACTCAATGTTGTAATATTTTCCCATTATGCCAAGACTCCAATGTCTGTTTATGTCCAAAAACACTGCACAATATATGAGTTGGCATGCGGATAGAGTGCGTCAAGATGAATTAGTGATTAAGCATCCAACTGATGCTGAGACTTGGAAACGATTTAACGCTACCCATTCAACATTTGCACTAGACGCTCGAAATGTTAGGCTTGGCCTGTGTACAGATAGTATTAATCCATTCAGCGGTTCAGCCACACCATATTGATGTTGGCCTATTTTTGTCACACTGTACAATCTACCTCCAAGTATGTATATGAGAAGGGAATACATATTCTTTACTCTTGTGATTCCTGGACCAAAGTCAGCAGGTAAAAGTTTAGATGTCTATCTTAGACCCCTAATTGATGATCTGAAGATATTGTGGGATGATGGGGTGCAAACTTATGATGCTTGGAAGAAGTAAACTTTTGATATGAAAGTGGCTTTGTTGTGGACAATAAGTGACTTCCAGCCTATGGAATGCTGTCTGGGTGGAGCACTCATGGAAAAATTTCTTGTCCGCTTTGTATGAATCACAATAAGTCATCTGTGTTGAAGCACAGTAGGAAATGCTACTAGTTTGATTGTCATCACCAATTTTTGCCTTTTGATCATCCATTTCACCATGATCGAAATTCTTTTAAGAAATCAACAGTGGAAAAATCTAATCCACCGCAACAACTGAGTGAGACAGATGTCTTATAGAGTGACTCAACTTAAGGAAGTCATTTTTGGCTTGAATTCAAGTAAACAAAAACAAGATGACTTTGATATACATCACAATTGGGTAAAGAAGAGCATATTCTGGGAATTGCCTTATTGGTCCACTAATATAATATGACATAATTTAGATGTTATGTATGTCGAGAAGAATGTGTTTGACAATATCTTCAGCACTATCATGGACATAAAGGACAAGACAAAAGACAATGCAAATGGAAGAGAAGATTTGAAGATAATATGCAAACGTTCTACCTTGGAGTTAATAGTTGAGAATGACAAGTGTAAAAAACCAAAGGCGACGTATATCTTGGATGCTAATCAAAGAAGGATGGTGTGTGAATGGATAAAACAGTTGAAATTTCCTAATAGGTATGCATCGAATATTGCACGTTGCATTAATGTAGACGGCGGGAAGATATTTGGAATGAAAAGCCACAATTGTCATGTTTTTATGCAAAGGTTAATTCCTCTGGCATTTCGTGATATCTTGCCAAAACCTATATGGGGATCGTTAACAGAACTAAGCTTGTTCTTTAAAGAAGTTTGTGCAACTGAAATTCGTGCTTCCACCATGAAGAATGCAAAGCTTTCTATCATTGAAACAATTTACAAGTTAAAGAAGATTTTCCCTCCAGCATTCTTTGACGTGATGGAACATCTTGTCATGCATCTCCCTTATGAAGCTAAGGTTGGAGGACTAGTGCATTACAGGTGGATGTAACCCTTTTAGAGGTGTATGCTGTACTTGAATAGAAAGGTCCGAAATAAGGCGAAAGTTAAAGGATCTATTTATGAAGCGTATATTTTAGAAGAAATTTCTAATTTTGCTTCCATGTATTTTGATCCCCACCTATAGACCAAGTGCACTCATGTTCCTCAGAATGATGACAGTGGGGAAGATACAATTAATGAATGGTTATCTATTTTTAAACATTCATGTCGTCCTATCGGGAGAGGTTGAAATAGATTCTTGACGGATGTGGAACTTTAGATTGTTGAGACATATGTGCTTATAAATTATGGAGAAGTAGAACTTTATCACCAGTAAGTCTACTCTCTATCTAATGAATTTATTATTTTTCACTAAATTTATGCTAAATATTAATTATTGTATTAATTAGACAATTCGAGGATTCGTTAAGGGAAACAGATCCCAATATCACTGATGATCAAATATTGGAAGCTCGAGATAAGGACTTCAGTAGGTGACTAAAACATCTAGTGAGTCCTTTTATACATAATCACATCTATTATATTAAATTCAATGTTCATTATGCTAGATGTTACAACTATCTACCGTCTATGTAATGATACAGGTTAATATAGGTCAAGTTGAGGATCAAATGATACGAGAGATAAGTTATGGTTCATCCAAGTTTGTGACTTCTTACTGTGGCTTAATAGTTAATGGGTATAGATTTCATACTAAGGTGTACGGACAAAATAAAGCTACCATAAATAGTGGCGTATGTGTTAGAAGTAGTATATATGGTAAGAATGACTTCGACTATTATGGCATCATTGAAGATATATTGGAATTGTCATATGTAGGAAATCAGAATAGAGTATTTCTTTTACAATGTCATTGGTTTGACCCGATAAATGGAGTCAATATTGATGAGAGATAATGATTAGTTTACATCAAGCACAAATCAAGACTTCACTCAAATGAGCCATTCGTCTTAGCTGAACAAGCACAACAAGTGTACTATACAAGATACCCACAAAGCGGGAATAGAACTAATGGTGAATGGTGGGCAGCTTGCAAGGTCAGAGCAAAACTCTTCGTGGCTGAGACATTGAATGACAAATGTGATGAATTGAATGACCCAGTTGCTACTGATTATTATTAAGATGATAGATCCCTTGGAACACACAATATTGTCATAGATGATAAAGCAGTTTCCTTATTTGATGCACATGCCCAAATGGAAGAAGAAAACATAAATGATATACATTATCCAATAGACGTTCTGGTTGATGATGAGTTCATTGATGACAATGAAAATAATGAAATAATGAATTCTCAGATGAAGATGAGGAATCTTTTGCTTCAGACTCAAGTAGTTAAAATTAAGTCTTGTTTAATAAATTTTGTTAATGGTATTTACACCAAAATATCATTATTATATTTTGAGGTTTTTATTGACATATAGTTTCTTAACTCGTCATGTTTCATTATGTTTCCTTATGAAGATATTCATCATGACCGTTCAAGGTAGAGGTGCTGGACGCGGTCATAGTAGAAGCCGTAATGTTTCATCTGGCCATGATTCTCTACCACTACAGCATTCTTAGCCCTCTCCAGGTATACCTGTAGGATAATTTTTTTAATTATTGTTAACTCGTGATTTATATAAATGTAATATATATGTATTTTTTTATTTATCTATAATTATGTTAGGTGTAACTTCAGCTACTAGCCCATCGACCAATGTAGGCCTACTAGCGTCTAGTCCATTGATGAATAGAGGCGCATCAGCTTCTGTCCCACCTCTTATTGACGCATCACTTTCTATGCCACCCTCTGCTGACCCACCCACTAACGACCCAAATGTGGTGCCTTCATGTGGAGAATCCAATGTAGAAACAGATAGCAAGGAACTTATATATGTGGCGCCTATCCCTGAACCGTAAGTAATAGTGATTATCATCTTTTATTACATGTATTTACTTTTAGATTACCAACATTATCTTCTTGTCGTTACAGGAGGAGGTTTTTCCCACCGAGAGTGACACGTGACATTATGTACAATGTCATAACAAGGATGCATGTTCCGGCTAGTACGTGGCGAGGTTATCCGGCTGAGATGAAGGAAATACTATTTAACGACTTCATGGTAAGTAATTGTGTTTATAGAATTATATATTATACGTTTATCATAAAATAAATATACTTATATATCATTTATGTAGGCTAAGCATCGGTTCACATCTGATACTGATCACGGTATAGCGAGAAGTATCTGGGAACAAACTATCATGGACCGTTATGCAAACCATTTGAACAAAGCACGAGATAAGGCCTTTGAGAAGGCAAATTCAAACAACTTGACTGATGTTAAGGGCTATGGACCTAGAGGAATGAGGACAAAAGTGTGGGATGACTTGGTCGACATTTGGCTAACAGATAAGTGGATGATGAGTTCTACAGCTGCCCGAAGGAACAGGGCAGCCATGCTTGATGCTTTGAAGCATACAGGAGAGTCGATAAGCTTTGGTCAACACAAGAACAAGATGGTAATATAACTAACTTCCTCATTTAAAGTTTTGATGGTAATCTATTTATTAATCTGAAATTTTCTGAGTTTTATTTTATTTTATTAATCTGTTTATTAATATGTTGTAATTACTTGAGTTATTTGCCTATGTTGAGTATGACATAGTATTTTAGAGGGATTGCCTTACTTTTGATATGTGTTTATTATATAATATTCTTCTATATGGGATTACAGGAGGCAGAGTTAAAGCATCTGATTTCTTACAGAGATCTCTAGGCTAAAGTTCATAAGAAGAAAGATGGAAGCTATGTTTCTGAGCGCTCGAGGAATTTTATTGTAGGTGTCTTTAAAATTCAAAAGTCATATATATTTTAAGTTATTTATTTTTTTGTTAATATTTTTCTTGTTTTGTTATTTTTAGGAGTCATATGACACCGCGATGACAAAAAAATATGGAGAAAACTCTTCCTTTCACCCTATGGTTGACCCGGAGGTCTGGTTGGATGCGGCGGGTCCTAACAAGAAGGGACGTGTGCATGACATAGGTAACAACTTGCACATTGGTAATAACATTATGCAAGCTTCATCCTCCTCGGTTGTGGGCCCTTCCCGCTCTACACCATTGACACAGGATATATCTGAAGCTATAAATACAGCAATGGCAACAATGATGACTTCTTTTGTCCAGACTCAACTTGTCCCTATGTTAGCACCTTTCTAATCGTTCCTATCTACGTTCGGATCAGCAAATGTTGCTCCATAAGCACCATCACAAGGTTTATTGGGGAGGGTCGAGAAGAAGAGGAAGACGAAGACGAAGCCAACTTAGATTGATTGTCATTTTTTATTCTTCTTGTCTATATTTGTATAATAACTTTTAACTATATTGGATTGATTATTTGTATAATAACTTTTAACTATATTATTGGATTATTTGTACAAGTTTTTTTGTTGTAGCAGTTTACAATTATTGGATTGTTTGCTGTTGCTGTTGTTGGATTTCTGTTTGCTGGATTGTTTGTTGCGGTTTGATATGCAGGTTTTGGGAAAGTAATAATATCTATAGGTTATAAAAAAATATGATTACCGAGGGATTAGCGACGGAATAGCGAAATCACATAGGTAATTAGCGAGAGAATAACGACGCAATAGCGAGGTAATCCACATCTAGTAGCGAGGGAATAGCAAAGGAATAGCGAGAGAATCCCTTAGCGAGGGAATAGCGAGGGAATAGCGAGGGAATCACATAGGTAGTTAGTGAAAGAATAACGAGGGAATCACACAAGTAGTTAGAGAAGGATTAGTGATGGATTAGTGAGAACATGTTAGCGATGGAATAGTGACAAAATAGTGAGGGAATATGGTTGAAATATACAGCGACGGAATAGCGATGGCATTTCCCTCGCTATTTTGCAAGAGAATGATGGCTTATATTTGTCACATATTAGCGATGGATTAGCAAGGGAAATAAATTTTCTAGCGATGTATTAGCGAGGGAATGCGTTCCCTCGCTAATTAGCGATGAAAAAAAAAGTGACTAATTTATCCCTCCCTAGTCCGTCGCTAATCTCTCGCAAACTTTTTTTGCGACGGGTTAGCGACGGAATAGCGAGGGAAATTTCCCTCGCTAATTTGCTGAATTCTTGTAGTGGAAGTGATTTCTTTAAAGTTATGTACTGGATATGTTTTAGTTTTGAAAGATACATTTTATATGTCTTTTATGGGGAGAAATTTGGTTTTAGTTTCTCTTTTGGATAGTTATGGCTACTTTTTCCATTTTAGTAATGAAAATGTTTCTTTATATTATGATTATGCTCTTGTTAGTTCTGGAGTCTTCTCTAATGGTCTATACATGTTGGATGTTGATTCCTTTTCTTTTAATTAAAGATATTCAGATATCAATAATGTTGTTGGGAACAAGCGTGGTAGAGTTGCTGAAAACTCTTCTATGTTGTGGTACAAATGTTGTAGGACATGTATCTAGGAAGGAAATGGTGAGGTAGATAAAGCATAATATTTCTCATGATCTAAACTTCTCTGATTGTGATACCTATGTTGATTACATAAAAGGAAAACTTATAGCTGGAGGCAGAAGGAGTGGGGTTACTAGGAGTGAAGGAACACTACAGTTAATTCATACATATATTTGTGAGCTAATTACTCTTATTTCTATGAGCGATTTTGTTACCAAGTGGCTTTCAGTACTCAAGAGGGGGGATGAATTGAGTATAAAACTTTTTCGCAAAACCTCTTTTAATTAAAACGAATATCAAAAGCTTAATAAATAAATGCACAGAGGGAATGAAAAGAAGAAAAGAAACAATAAAGAACAGTGAAAAATAAATGCGCAGTAAAGTAAATTGCATAAAATAAAGAGATTAGGGAAAAGAGAAGCAGACACAGTATTTATCCTGGTTCGACCACTAACCCACTTGTGGTCTACGTCTAGTCCTCGAAAGCTGAGATTTTTCACTAAGTATACAAGCTTCAATAGGTGCTTGCTACCGTTACAAAATAGAGCACTTTTCACACATAGGGACACTCTACCCTTGTGCTAAAGTCTCACTGTAGGATACCTCACCCTTATACAAACCTTGAGGGATACCTCACCTCGATACAAAATATCGAGAAAATAGATGAAGAGAAACTCTCACTCAGAGTAAGTAATACAAATTGAAGCACTATAGAGCTCTCTAACAATATCTCAGAATTTTACCAAAAGAGCACAGAGAGAAAGAGAGAAATTATGCAAACAGCCAGAAAAATAAATTCAAGGATTGGTGTGTGTCAGCCGTGAGGGAAGGTCTCTATTTATAGAGCCTTTAATCAGAAAATTTCACTGGGGAAATTGAGTGCATAATAAATGCAAAATCCGTTTGCGTATCAATTTCAAAAAACAGAAGCTGAAACTCGTGGGTTATTCGAATACATTATTGTGGTATTTGAATACCACTAATATCAATATATAAAAAATAGTTTAAGCTTGGGTTATTCGAATGCCGTTATGAGGTATTCGAATACCTCTGATATCAGTATATAAAAAACAGATCAGACCCACGTTATTCGAATACCAAACCAAGGTATTCGAATGCCTTTAGCTGAAAACACGTTTGTAAAAGCCTTTTAGAAGGTTGTATTCGAATGCCTCATATGGTATTCGAATACCTCTAAAAAACACGTTGTATTCGAATGCCTCAAATGAGTATTCGAATACTTTTATTAAAAAACACGTTTGTAGAAGCTTTTTCAGAAGATTGTATTCGAATGACTTTAAAAGCATTCGAATGCCTCTGTTAAAAACATGAAAAACGCTTCTATGAACAAGATTAGAAAAACCACAATCTCTTTGATTATCAAAGGCTTATTAGAACTTTAATTTGGTTTGTAGAAAAATAAGTTCTTAGATCTTTTTGAGTTAAACACTGAGATATTCTATGAGAGCTCTGTACAAGAGAGATCCTAAGTCCTAAAGCTAAACTTAAACAACTTGGACTTGATCTTCTCATCATCTCATCATCTCCATATTTGTTATCATCAAAACTCATCATCAATGTTGCATGGTAATCACATTTCCCCCCTTTTTGATGATGACAAACTAACATTGAGAAAAGCATTAGTTCGTATAGGTAATAACAAAACAAGCATATTATTCTCCCCCTTACTTTTGGAATCCAAAAGCCAGTGTTAATCCTGTCTTTTCTCAAATAAGTTTGATTATTTTTCTCCCCCTTTTGACATGATCAAAAAGGATACATTCAACCAATAAAGCATAGTGATATATATGAGATAATCAAAAAGCGATTATAATTGACAAAGACAATACTCATTGCATTAAATGAAAGTGGTCAAGCACATATACAAAAGTAATTAAAGGGCAATCAATACAATAAACAGCTAAAAACAGAACATAGGCAACTGATCCTAAGACTAAACATGCTCTAGAAGTAGGCATCAGGTGGTGCAGGAGGAGAGGCAGGGTCGTTGCCAGACAGCAAGCTCGAAGGGCCGCCTGTTCACGCTCAACACCAGCGATTCTGTCAAACAGAATAGTGAAGGTGTTCTCCATGTAGGTTCTGTTATCCAACAGGGTAGCCAGAATTTGCTCATTCGTGACAGGAGCAGGAATATCAGCAGCAGCAGGAGCAGCAGGGGCATCAGGGTTGTTGTCTTCATCATCAACTTCCACTGTGAACACCCAGCCTTTATCGGTCTTGATCATCTTCATTTTGTTAAGGGTAAAAGAACCAAAGACATGATGATGGGTTAGCGGGGTCGCGCGCTCGATTTCCAGAATGTGTGGATACTTGCCTAAGAAGGCAGTGATGATTACACCGTAGGGAAGTTCACACCGCTCTTTACCTCTTGCCCTCATCATGTGCTTCATAAAGAAGACGGGCCAGTTGATCTGATGGCCTTGCTTTAGAATCCATAGCATAAACACGTCATCTTCACTCATGTAGGCGTAGTTTCCACCTCTAGGAGCGAGGATATGGGCATAAGCATAGTGGAGGAGCCTGTCCTGGCTCTTCATCATGCCCCCTTTGACTCCTTTTTGAGTCGAAGGTAAAGCCAACCCAGGGCGAAGAACATCTTCAATTGCTTAGTTCTTGTCGAAGAGTTGGAGGAGTGAATCTTCATCAGCAAAGTGGCCAGTGGACGGTAAGCCAAACATCTGAACCCAATCGCCGGGTGTGATCACGATGTTTTGATCGCAGACACTGGAGTGTAGCTCTTGACCTTCAATCTTCAGATTGCAGTAGAACATTTTGACTAGGTCGGGATACAAAGCAGCAGAGAAAGAGTAGAAGTGAAGTACGCCTTGGTGGTTTAGCCGGTTTAGAAAGTCAAAGCCACCTTCTCTTTCGAAGAACCCCAAGTCGAGGTACTTAGGATGCACCAAGTTGCGCTCTCGAAAGTGTGTAACGAAGCGCCCGAGCTGTTGCTCATTGGAGGAAAGCCTGCGAAGGTCCAACGGGTTGTTGCATGGAGCCGTCATGAGGCCATGGAGGAGAGGATAAGAGGAAGGGTGGAGACCGTGAGAAAGGGAAGTTTTTGGAGGAGGGAAAACCAAGAGTTTTTGAAAGTGGAGATAGAAAAGAAAAGGATATTCGGATACGCAGGAAAACGGGGTTATTTAAAGGAAAAAGGGAGGTATTCGAATAGGAAAGCTCAAAAGACGCAGCCTCCAGACAGAGGGTATTCGAATACCACACCAGGTATTCGAATAGATTACCAGAATAGGCTTGGCTGCCAAACGAAGGTATTCGAATGCTTTTAAAGGTATTCGAATGCCTTAAACAAAAAGAACGAAGGTTTTCTCATATAACAGTAAGGGTATTCAAATACCATATGGAGGTATTCGAATAACTAAATAAGAAAAGCACTTATAAATGTCCAGAAAATGCAATTTTTGAAAGATAAACGCATACCTGTTGATGAAGTACCTACAAAAAAGATTTTGGGATAACTCCGACGCTCAAGTCAGTAAAATTTCAAGAAGGATTAAACATAAATTTAAGCAAATAACAAGCATTTAAATGTTGGATTGATCAATTATGCCCAATTCTCCTCTTATATAATAAAATGCTTCTTTTGCTAGGGGTTTAGTGAAGATATCTGCAAGTTGCTTAGATGTTTCAACGAATTCAAGAATGCAATCCCCTTTTTTGTACGTGATCTCTGATAAAGTGGTGTCTTATCTCTATATGCTTTATTCTAGAATGCAGTATGGGATTCTTAGAGATATTTATTGCACTAGTGTTATCACATCTTATCGGGATGTGATCAAGCTGAAGACCATAGTCTAAGAGTTGTTGCTTCATCCAAAGGATTTGAGCGCAACAACTCCCGGTTGCAACATATTCAGCCTCAGCGGTAGACAAAGCCACACTATTTTGTTTCTTACTATGCCAAGAAACTAAAGAACTACCAAGCAAGTGGCATGTCCCACTAGTACTCTTTCTGTCTAATTTGCACCCAGCAAAGTCAGAGTCAGAATAGCCTATTAGGCTACAAGAGGCACCCTTAGGGTATCATAAGCCCATTTGTGAAGTGCCTACTAGGTATTTCATTATTCGTTTAACGGCACTTAAGTGAGATTCCTTAGGGTTTGCCTGATATCTAGCACACATGCATACACTAAACATTATATCTGGCCTACTAGTAGTAAGATAAAGGAGAGAACTAATCATACCTCTATATTTTGTTATTTCTACTGATTTACCTCCTTTATCTTTGTCCAAGTAGCAAGACGTGCCCATCGGAGTGACCATTTGTTTAGCGTTTTCCATTTCGAATCTCTTGAGCAATTCCTTGTAGTATTTTGTTTGACTTATGAAAGTCCATTCGTTTGTTTGTTTGATTTGAAGTCCGAGGAAGAAATTTAATTCTCCCATCATTGACATTTCAAATTCATTCTGCATTGACTTAGCAAATTCTTTGCAAAGGGATTCATTAGTAGCACCGAAAATAATATCATCCATATATATTTGTACAAGAAGAATGTCATGCTTTTTATTTTTAATAAAAAGAGTAGTATCTACTTTTCCTCTTGAAAAACCATTTTCTAAAAGAAATTTACTCAACCTTTCATACCAAGCTCTAGGAGCTTGCTTTAAACCATATAAAGCCTTTTTAAGTTTAAAAACATGGTTGGGCAGTTCATGATTTTCAAAACCTGGAGGTTGTTCAACGTATACCTCCTCTTGAATAAAACCATTTAGAAAAGCACTTTTGACATCCATTTGATATAATTTGAAATCCATGATGCAAGCATAAGCAAGTAACATTCTAATAGCTTCTAGTCTAGCTACAGGTGCATAGGTTTCTTCATAATCTATACCTTATTCTTAATTATATCCTTTAGCAACCAATCTAGCTTTGTTTCTAGTTATTAACCCATTTTCATCAAGTTTGTTTCTAAAAACCCATTTAGTGCCAATTATGGGGTGATTATTAGGTCTAGCGACTAATTCCCAAACTTGATTTCTTTCAAATTGATTTAATTCCTCATGCATAGCTAAGATCCAATGTTCATCATCAAAAGCTTCAATTAAATCCTTAGGTTCAATTTGAGAAACAAATGCTATATGATTACAAGTATTTCTAATAGAGTTACGAGTACTTACACCTTTAGATACATCACCGATAATCTGATCAAGGGAGTGATATTTTGAAGTTCGCCATTCTTTGGGAAGTTCAAAAGCTTGCGAATCTTCTTGTCTTTGTTTATCCTCTTTCTCCTTGATTTCCTTTTCTTTACTGTCCAAATATGTTTCCGCCAGGATTTCTGCAACATCATCAAAGACAAGATCCTTTCTCGATCCATTTGGGTCAGTTTAATCAAATGTAACATGTATAGATTCTTCAATAATCATAGTTCTTTTATTGTAAATGCGAAAAGCTTTACTATGGTCTGAATAGCCAAGAAATATACCTTCATCAGACTTAGCATCAAACTTGCCTAAATTATCTTTTCCATTGTTTAAAACAAAACATTTGCAACTAAAAACATGAAAGTGTGAGACATTTGGCTTTCTTCCCTTATACAACTCATATGGGGTTTTCTTTAAAATAGGCCTTATAAGGGCCCGGTTCATTACATAACAAGCTGTACTTACAGCATCTGCCCAAAAGTATTTAGGAAGAGCAGCCTCATTAAGCATAGTTTACGCCATTTCTTCTAAAGAACGGTTTTTCCTTTCTACAACTCCGTTTTGTTGCGGAGTTCTAGGGGCAGAGAAATTATGATTAATGCCATGTTCATCACAGTAATTTTCAAAAACATTGTTTTCAAATTCGCCACCGTGATCACTTCTTATAGAAGATATTTGAAAACATTTTTCATTTTGAATAACTTTGGCAGGTCTTTTAAAAGTTAGAAATGCATCATTTTTATTTGCAAGAAATAAAGTCCATGTAAACCTAGAAAAATCATCCACAATCACTAAAGCATAGTAATTTCCACCAAAGCTCATAGTTCTAGAAGGTCTAAATAGATCCATGTGCAAAAGTTGTAAAGGTCTAGAAGTTGAAACTATATTTTTTGCTTTAAATGAGATCTTTATTTGTTTACCCTTTTGACATGCATAACATAATTTATCTTTTATGAAATTAAGCTTGGGTAGTCCAATTACTAGCTCTTTAGAGACTAACTTCTTTAAGTGATCCATGTGAATGTGTGCAATTCTCCTATGCCATAACCATGAATCATCATTCTTACTTAAAAGGCATTTCGCATCATTTGAAGATATATCATCAAGACTAATCATATAGATGTTGTTTACTCTATGACCAATGAAATTAACATGCTTGTCATTTTTATCTTCAATTATGCAACAGTTTGAATCAAATATAACTTTATTTCCTTTATCACATAATTGACTAATACTAAGCAAGTTATGTTTCAAATCCTCAACAAGCAGCACATTTTCAATAGAGGAGTTAGGGTTCTTACCGACTTTTTCAATTCCAAGAATTTTACCCTTGTTGTTATCGCCATAAGTGACATGTCCATGATTCTTGGGAATAAGCATGGTGAATTTTGAGTCGTCTCCGGTCATGTGTTTGGAGCAGCCGCTATCAAGATACCAATTTGAACTCCTGGCTTTCAAGCACACCTACAACACAAGTTTAGTTTTTAACTTTTGGTACCCAAACTTTCTTGGGTCCTTGTGTGTTAGTTTTGGGTATAGTACCCTTGGGAACCCAAACCATTTTTGTTCTAACTTTTGTATTTATATTTTTCCTTGCATTACATGTTGAAGCACTATATCCTTTTCTTCCATAATAAAAACATTTTATAAAAGGACTACTTGAAACACTAGAATGCACAAAGAAATTTTTATAGAGTTTTTGTTGATTTTTCGGGTTATAACCTATCCCGGCTTTTTGAAAAATCACTCTTTGTCTTCCTAATAAAATATTTAAGTTATCCCTTCCAAAGGTGAATTTAGAAAGAGTGTTCTTTAGGTCTTCGTTTTCTTTTTCAAGTATATGACATGAAGAACAAGATGAAGAAGTAGAAGTATGTGAAGAATAATTTGTGCATGCATCAATGATTCCTAAAGTTTCGTTTTCAATTTTCAATTCTTCTATTTCTTTGTTTAAAACAAGAATTTGATTTTCTAAAGAAGAAATTATTCTCTTAGATGAAGAAATAATTTTTGTGAGTTTTAAAGATTCTTCATGTAGTTCCTCAAAAGCATCTTGTAACTCATCGTAATAGGGTAATAAAGTAGTATTAGAACTTACCTCGTTTTCACTTTCTTCTTCATCTCTTTTTGCCATGAGACACAGTTGAGCTTCTTCACTATCTGAGCTATCAGTTGAGTCCATGTCATTTTCATCCCACGCTATGTAGGCTTTTCTTCCTTTTCTTTCCTTGAAGGGCTTCTTTTCAAATTTCTCCTTCTTCTTTTGATAAACTAGGCACTCCATTTTCATGTGACCAGGTTTGCCACATTCATAGCAGGTTGGAGTCGATGAAGCTCCTTCGCCTTTGAAGTGTGTCTTTTTAGGAGGGAAGGGAGGTCTTCTTTGCGTTCCCTTTTTCCTGAGAAATTTACCAAACTTTTTAATTAGTAAACTTAGATTTTCTTCACTTACCTCGATGTTCTCTGAACTTTCTTCATTTTCTTCATCATCATTGTCGAATGTTGATGAAGTGGCTTTGAGCGTTATTCCCTTTTTCTTTTTATCGTTCTCTTTGCTTTGGCTTAGTCTGCTTAGTTCCAATTCGTGCTCATGAAGTTTTCCAAAGAGGGTAGCTAAAGTCATTGTGGACAAATCTCTTGATTATGATATTGCTGTCACTTTGGGTTGCCAAATCCTGCTAAGACATCTCAAAACTTTGTTAATCAAATCTTCGTTAGAAAAACTTTTGCCTAAAGATGCAAGATGATTAACTATGTGGGTGAACCTCTTTTGCATTTCCTGAATGCTTTCTCCTTGGTTCATTCTGAATAATTCATATTCACGAGTTAGAGAATTTATTCTCGATCTCTTAACTTCACTAGTACCCTCATGGGTAACTTGCAAAGTATCCCACATTTCTTTAGCAGCTTTACAATTTGAAATTCTAAAAACTCATCATATCCCAAAGCAAGAGTAGTAATAATATTTTTGGCTTTTAAATTAAATTGAACTTTTTTTTTGTCTTCATCAGACCATTTATTTCGTGGTGTTTCGGTCCTTACACCATCGACCTCATGTGTGGGTATAAAAGTGCCATTTTCGACAGCATCCCATACATCTAGATCAATAGCTTCGATGAAGATTTTCATTCTTTCCTTCCAATATGCATAACCATCCCCATTGAAAAAGGGTGGTCGGTTTATGGAAGATCCTTCTGAAAAACCGTTTGAGGAAGCCATGTTCTCTTGAAGCTGCTAAGCTCTTTATACAAGAGTCTAGCTCTGATACCACTTGTTACCAAGTGGCTTCCAGTACTCAAGAGGGGGGTGAATTGAGTATAAAACTTTTTCGCAAAACCTCTTTTAATTAAAACGAATATCAAAAGCTTAATAAATAAATGCACAGAAGGAATGAGAAGAAGAAAAGAAACAATAAAGAGCAAAAAAATAAATGTGTAGTAAAGTAAATTGCATAAAATAAAGAGATTAGGGAAAAAGAAGCGCACACGATTTATCCCGGTTCGACCACTAATCCACTTGTGGTCTACGTCCAGTCCTCGAAATCTGAGATTTTTCACTAAGTATACAAGCTTCAATAGGTGCTTGCTACCGTTACAAAATAGAGCACTTTTCACACACAGGGACACTCTACCCTTGTGCTAAAGTCTCAGCCTGTAGGGATACCTCACCCTTATACAAACCTTGAGGGATACCTCACCCTCGATACAAAATATCAGAAAATAGATGAAGAGAAACTCTCACTCAGAGTAAGTAATACAAATTGAAGCACTATAGAGCTCTCTAACAATATCTCAGAATTTTACCAAAAGAGCACAGAGAGAAAGAGAGAAATTATGCAAACAGCCAGAAAAATAAATTCAAGGATTGGTGTGTATCAGCCGTGAGGGAAGGTCTCTATTTATAGAGCCTTTAATCAGAAAATTTCACTGGGGAAATTGAGTGCATAATAAATGCAAAATCTGTTTGCGTATCAATTTCAAAAAACAGAAGTTGAAACTCGTGGGTTATTCGAATACATTATTGTGGTATTCGAATACCACTGATATCAATATATAAAAAACAGTTTAAGCTTGGGCTATTCGAATGCCGTTATGAGGTATTCGAATACCTCTGATATCGATATATAAAAAATGTAGATCGACCCACGTTATTCGAATACCAAACCAAGGTATTCGAATGCCTTTAGCTGAAAACACGTTTGTAAAAGCCTTTTAGAATGTTGTATTCGAATGCCTCATATGGTATTCGAATACCTCTAAAAAACACGTTGTATTCGAATGCCTCAAATGAGTATTCGAATACCTTTATTAAAAAACACGTTTGTAGAAGCTTTTTCAGAAGATTGTATTCGAATGACTTTAAAAGCATTCGAATGCCTCTGTTAAAAACATGAAAAATGCTTCTATGAACAAGATTAGAAAAATCACAATCTCTTTGATTATCAAAGGCTTATTAGAACTTTAATTTGGTTTGTAGAAAAACAAGTTCTTAGATCTTTTTGAGTTAAACACTGAGATATTCTATGAGAGCTCTGTACAAGAGAGATCCTAAGTTCTAAAGCTAAACTTGAACAACTTGGACTTGATCTTCTCATCATCTCATCATCTCCATATTTGTAATCATCAAGACTCATCATCAATGTTGCATGGTAATCACAGATTTTAGGTACTTTAGCCCCTTTATTACTAATTTCTCTAGATATAGGTGGATTGATTTGCTGTGTAAGAAATTTGACTCTTTATATGCCTTTAAAGCATTCAAAGCTATTGTTGAATTGAAATTTAGTAAGTAGATCAAATATGTATGGTCTGATAAGGGTGGTTAGTATTATGGCAAGTATGATGAAATTAGTAGAAATCCTAGACCTTTTGATAGGTTCTAACAAGACTGTGATATTGAGGCATAGTACACCATGTTTGGCACTCCATAACAAAACGGAGTTGCAGAAAGGCAAAACCAGTACTTTTATGGATATAGTGAAATGTAGTATGCTTAGTCATTCTACCTTTCCAGAATTCTTGTGGGGACATGCCTTGAAGACTACTACTTATATATGAATCATGTGCCAAGTAAATATGTTTCAAAGATTTTATATGAGCTTATGACAAGCAAACAACCTACCTTGAGGCATTTCTGTGTTTGGGGTTGTAGGGCATAAGTGAGGCCTTATAACCCACATTTAAAGAAGCTTGATCCCAAAACCATTAGTGGTTTCTTCATTGATTATTGTATTGGGTCAAGGGGTTCTAGGTGTTACCAAGTGGCTTCCAGTACTCAAGAGGGGGGGTGAATTGAGTATAAAAACTTTTTTGCAAAACCTCTTTTTAATTAAAACTAATATCAAAAGCTTAATAAATAAATACACAGAAAGAATGAGAAGAAGAGAATAAACAATAAAGAGCAGCGTAAAAAGAATGTGCAATAAAATAAATTACTTAAAATAAAGAGATTAGGGAAAAGAGAAGCGAGCACGATATTTATCCCGGTTCGACCACTAACCCACTTGTGATCTACGTCCAGGTCCTCGAAAAGCCGAGATTTTTCACTAAGTATACAAGCTTCAATAGGTGCTTGCTACAGTTACAAAATAGAGCACTTTTCACACACAGGGACACTATACCCTTGTGCTAAAGTCTCAGCCTGCAGGATACCTCACCCTTATACAAACCTTGAGGCATACCTCACCCTCGATCTGATTATCGAAAAATAGAGATGAAGAGAAACTCTCAAACAGAGTATGTAATACAAGTTGAAGTGCTAATAGAGCTCTCACGTAAATATCTCAAAGTTTTTAAGCAAGAAGAGCGTAGAAAATAGTTTTCACAAAGACAGAGTAATCGAAAAATAGTTCGAAATAAGGGTAATGGAAAACGTGACCCAGGCTTGCTATTTATAGGGAAAATTAGGTTAAACAACCGTTGGGTACAATTAATGGCAATTAAAAATTCTTGTCTGTTTCCATTTACGTAAACACAGTTCGTGTTTATTCGAATAAAGCAACAGCTTATTCGAATAAAATGCATCATGTAAAACTTATTTGAAAAGGGTTATTCGAATAACCATCCTGTTATTCGAATAACTCTGTTAAAACCAGAATTCAAAACCAAAGGTTATTCGAATAGCAACTTGGTTATTCGAATAACGTATTTAAAAGGAAGTTCAGATAGAAACCTTTATTCGAATAACAGATGAGTTATTCGAATAACTCATTTAAAAACTTGTTTCTGAAAAACTTAGTTATTTGAATAAACGAATGTTTATTCGAATAGCCACTTTAAAAACCAGATTCTCGTGAAGACATTTATTCGAATAGGCAATGTTTTATTCGAATAAATCAAGCCAAAAACTGTTTTGAAAAAGAGATGATTCAAAGATACTGAGTTTGTTTCAAAACAGATTTTTTATCTTTTCTTTCAAAAACAAAGAGATATTAATGTGAGCTCCGTACAATAGATCCTAAGTCCTAATACTAATCACATATAAACTTGGACTTGGTCTATTACTCATCTTCATTTAATCTTCTCGTTTGTTATCATCAAAACAAATCTTCAATGGTAAACATCCAAACACATTCTCCCCCTTTTTGATGATGACAAACTAACAAAGAGACTATCAAAGAGAAAAGCATTAGTGTATATAATTGGAATTCACAAAAGGTATAAAAGCTTACTCCCCTTCTTTAAATAAGAGGTAATATATATATATCAGATAAGTGCGCAGCTTCCCCTTTCAATTGGAATCCAATCCTATTTAAAGTTACCTGTCTTTTCTCAAATAAAGTCAAGTCTCAAATAAAGTCAAGTGATTAAATGTATTAAATATTTCTCCCCCTTTTGTCATGAGCAAAAAGGAGGGGAAGTCCCAGAAACATATAGCAAAGTGTAGAAAAGGAAACAGGCTCAAATCAATAGATCAACAGTAATTTATTTATTCATGCATTAATAAAATGAGATTCAAGTACATAAGCCATAAATAAAATTACATAGAGCCAAACACAAATAGCCTAAGAACCAAAAAAAACTAAAAGTAAGCATCCGGAGGTGGTGGTGAAGAGACTGGTGCAGGAGCAGGTGAAGCAGATCGAAGAGCCGCAACCTCACGTTCAACACCTTCTATTCTGTCAAATAGAATAGAGAAGGTATGTTCCATGTAAGCACGGTTGTCTTGCAAGGTGGCCATGATCTGTTCCAGAGTGACAGGAGCAGGTGCAGCAGCAGGGACATCAGCCAGGGGCGCAGGGGGCATCGGCGGGTCAAGCTCGTCCTCGAACCTCATCTGGGTACACCCAACCTTCATCAGTTTGAATCATCTTCATCTTCCGTAAGGTGTGAGCGCCAAAGACATTGTGATGAGTCGAGCAATGGCCCGCTCGCCTCCAAGACTCGAGGATACTTGCTCAAGCAAGGTAGTGACGATGATGCCATAAGGTAGGTCCGATTTGTCCTTGCCCTTGGCCCGCATCATGTGCCTCATGATGAACACGGGCCGCTTGACCTCGATGGCCATTTTTCGAAACCATAGCATGAAGACGTCCTCTTCACCGAGATAGGCGTAGTTTCCACTTCAGGGGCCGAATGTGAGCATAGGCGTAATGCGAAGCCTATCTTGGCTTTTCAAAGATTCCACCCTTGAGACCTTTATCGGGAAGGGCCGGGCCAGGCTTCAAAAGGTCTTCAACGCTTGAAGTTTGTTGAAGTCTTCAAGGAATGGCGTGTCATCCTCTTCAACAAGGGCGCCGAGAACTGCACCGAACAGAGTTGACCAATCCAAGTGGTGTGATCACTATGTTCTGATCACATACCTCAGAAAGGAGATTCTGGCCGTCGAAAGCCAGATTGCAGAAGAACATCCTCACCAAGGCTGGATAGATGGTGGCCCGAGGAGAACAAAGCTGAAGAACACCCTGGTTTTACAAAGCGGGGTCGTAGGAAATCGAAGCCGCGGTCTTTCTTTGGAAAAAGGAAAGATCCGGATACTTGGGTTGAACCAAGTTTCGCTCCCGAAGTGAGAGATGAAGCGTGCACGGTGCTCTTCATTGGAGGAGAGCCTTCGAAGGTCAAGCGGGTTGGTGCACTGGAGCATTCTTCGTGCGAGGACGTTTGGCTTTGGAGGAGGAAGCCATGAGAGAGAGAGAGAGAAGCAGAAAGTGAAAGGTTGGAGAGGGAGGAGTGAAGAGTCGAGAAGAGTAGAGAAAAGGAGGGTGAAAGGCTTTGGGCGCGCGCAGGGTTTATTCGAATAAACCTTGCAGGAAAGGTGAACAGACAGGTGCGAAGGAAACTGAAGAGGTGTGGCAGCTAGGGTTTATTCGAATAAGAGATGTTCTATTCGAATAAAACGACTGGGAAAGCCAAGCGTTTTGGCTAGCTGAAAGGGTTTATTCGAATAACTATGGAGTTATTCGAATAAGCAGAGACCAATCAGTCAACACTGATAGAACAAGGGTTCAGGTTATTCGAATAACCTGAGGTCTATTCGAATAGACCGAGACCAAGACCAGAAACTGATAAAAACAGGACGCTGGTTATTCGAATAAAAAGGGGTTTATTCGAATAAGCAGAGAACAGAAAGAAACACTGCGAAACAAAGGTTTATGGTTATTCGAATAGAGAAGATTTTATTCGAATAAGCAGAGATAAAAAACATCTCAGGTTAAGGTAGGGGTATCAGTTTATTCGAATAAGTTGAAGTTTATTCGAATAAGGCTGATGTTCAAACACATAAAATAGCTATCAGTGAAGGATTTTATTCTAATAAGGCCTTGCCTATTCGAATAAAGCTAACACAGAGGCATGTACGTATATGAAATTTAAAGGCATACAAACATGATAATGATCAGCAATGAATAATCAAATAAGCAATTCAAATATTTGATTGATCAATTATGCCCAATTCTCCTCGAATATAAAAGAATGCTTCTTTTGCTAAGGGTTTAGTAAAGATATCTGCAAGTTGCTTAGATGTTTCAACAAACTCAAGAATGCAGTCTCCTTTTTGTATATGATCTCTGATAAAGTGATGCCTTATCTCTATATGCTTTGTTCTTGAATGCAGTATGGGATTTTTAGAGATATTTATTGCACTAGTGTTATCACACCTTATCGGGATGTGATCAAGCTGAAAACCGTAGTCTAAGAGCTGTTGCTTCATCCATAGGATTTGAGCACAACAACTCCCGGCTGCAATATATTCAGCCTCAGCGGTAGACAAAGCCACACTATTTTGTTTCTTACTATGCCAAGAAACTAAAGAACTACCAAGCAAGTGGCAAGTCCCACTAGTACTTTTTCTCGTCTAATTTGCATCCAAAGAAAATCAGAGTCGAAATAGCCTATTAGGCTACAAGAGGCACCTTTAGGGTACCATAAGCCCATTTGTGAAATACCTAGTAGGTATTTCATTATACGTTTGACAAAGACTTAAGTGAGATTCCTTAGGGTTTGCCTCGATATCTAGCACACATGCATACACTAAACATTATATCCGGCCTACTAGCAATAAGATAAAGGAGAGATCCAATCATACCTCTATATTTCGTTATTTCTACTGATTTACCTCCTTCATCTTTGTCCAAGTAGCAAGATGTGCCCATCGGAATGGCCATATGTTTAGCGTTTTCCATTTCAAATCTCTTCAGTAATTCCTTGCAGTATTTTGTTTGACTTATGAAAGTCCCTTCATTTGTTTGTTTGATTTGAAGTCCAAGGAAGAAATTTAATTCTCCCATCATTGACATTTCAAATTCATTCTGCATTGACTTAGCAAATTCTTTGCAAAGGGATTCATTAGTAGCACCGAAAATAATATCATCCACATATACTTGCACAAGAAGAATGTCATGCTTTTTATTTTTAATAAAAAGAGTAGTATCGACTTTTCCTCTCGAAAAATCATTTTCTAAAAGAAACTTGCTCAACCTTTCATACCAAGCTCTAGGAGCTTGCTTTAAACCATATAAAGCCTTTTTAAGTTTAAAAACATGGTTGGGTAGTTCATGATTTTCAAAACCTGGAGGTTGTTCAACGTATACCTCCTCTTGAATAAAACCATTCAGAAAAGCGCTCTTGACATCCATTTAATATAATTTGAAATCCATGATGCAAGCATAAGCAAGTAATATTCTAATAGCTTCTAGTCTAGCTACAGGTGCATAGGTTTCTTCATAATCTATCCCTTCTTCTTGATTATACCCTTTAGCAACCAATCTAGCTTTGTTCTAGTTATTAATCCATTTTCATCAAGTTTGTTTTTGAAAACCCATTTAGTTCCAATTATAGGGTGATTATTAGGTCTAGCAACTAATTCCCAAACTTGATTTCTTTCAAACTGATTTAATTCCTCATGCATAGCTAGGATCCAATGTTCATCATCAAAAGCTTCAATTAAATCCTTAGGTTCAATTTGAGAAACAAAAGCTAAATGATTACAAGTATTTCTAAGGGAGTTACGAGTACTTACACCTTTAGAAACATCACCGATAATTTGATCAAGGGAGTGATATTTTGAAGTTCGCCATTCTTTGGGAAGTTCCAAAGCTTGCGAACCCTCTTGTCTTAGTTCATCCTCTTTTTCCTTAATTTCCTTTTCTTTACTGTCCAGGTGTGTTTCCGCCAAGATTTCTGCAACATCATCAACAACAAGATCCTTTCTCGATCCACTTTGGTCAGTTTCATCAAATGTAACATGTATAGATTCTTCAATAGTCATAGTTCTTTTATTGTAAATGCGAAAAGCTTTACTATGATTTGAGTAGCCAAGAAATATACCTTCATCAGACTTAGCATCAAACTTGCCTAAATTATCTTTTCCATTATTTAAAACAAAACATTTGCAACCAAAAACATGAAAGTGTGAGACATTAGGCTTTCTTCCCTTATACAACTCATATGGGTTTTCTTTAAAATAGGCCTTATAAGGGTCCGGTTCATTACATAACAAGCTGTACTTACAGCATCTGCCCAAAAGTATTTAGGAAGAGCAGCCTCATTAAGCATAGTTTACGCCATTTCTTCTAAAGAACGGTTTTTCCTTTCTACAACTCCGTTTTGTTGCGGAGTTCTAGGGGCAGAGAAATTATGATTAATGCCATGTTCATCACAGTAATTTTCAAAAACATTGTTTTCAAATTCGCCACCGTGGTCAATTCTTATAGAGGATATTTGAAAACCTTTTTCATTTTGAATAACTTTGGCAAGTCTTTTAAAAGCTAGAAATGTATCATTTTTATTTGCAAGAAATAAAGTCCATGTAAACCTAGAAAAATCATCCACAATCACTAAAGCATAGTAATTCCCACCAAAGCTCATAGTTCTAGAAGGTCCAAATAGATCCATGTGCAAAAGTTGTAAAGGTCTAGTGGTAGAAACTATATTTTTTGCTTTAAAAGAGACCTTTATTTGTTTACCCTTTTGACATGCATCACATAATTTATCTTTTATAAAATTAAGCTTGGGCAGACCAATTACTAGCTCTTTAGAGACCAACTTCTTTAAGTGATCCATGTGAATGTGTGCAATTATCCTATGCCATAACCATGAATCATCATTCTTACTCAAAAGACATTTCGCATCATTTGAAGATATATCATCAAGACTAATCATATAGATGTTGTTTACTCTATGACCAATGAATTTAACATGCTTGTCATTTTTATCTTCAATTATGCAACAGTTTGAATCAAATATGACTTTATTTCCTTTATCGCATAATTGACTAATACTAAGTAAGTTGTGTTTCAAGCCTTCAACAAGCAAAGACATTTTCAATGGAAGAGTTAGGGTTCTTACCGACTTTGCCGATTCCAAGAATTTTACCCTTGTTATTATCGCCATAAGTGACGTGTCCATGATTCTTGGGAATAAGTGTGGTGAACTTTGAGTCATCCCCGGTCATGTGCTTGGAGCAGCCGCTATCAAGATACCAATTTGAACTCTTGGCTTTCAAGCACACCTACAACACAAGTTTAGTTTTTAACTTTTGGTACCCAAATTTTCTTGGGTCCTTGTGTGTCAGTTTTGGGTATAGTACCCTTGGGAACCCAAACCATTTTTGTTCCAACTTTTGTATTTATGTTTTTCCTTACATTGCATGTTGAAGCACTATGTCCTTTTCTTCCACAATAAAAACATTTAATAAAAGGGCTACTTGAAATACTAGAATGCACAAAGAAATTTTTATAGATTTTTTGTTGATTTTTCGGGTTATAACCTATCCCGGCTTTTTGAAAAACCACTCTTTGTCTTCCTAATAAAATATTTAAGTTATCCCTTCCAAAGTTGAATTTAGAAAGAGTGTTCTTTAGATCTTCGTTTTCTTTTTCAAGTGTATGACATGAAGAACAAGAAGAGGAAGTAGAAGCATGTGAAGAATGATTTGTGCATGCATCAATGATTCCTAAAGTTTCGTTTTCAATTTTCAATTCTTCTATTTCTTTATTTAAAACAAGAATTTGTTTTTCTAAAGAAGAAATTGTTTTCTTAGATGAAAAAATAATTTTTGTGAGTTTTAAAGATTCTTTATGTAATTCCTCAAAAGCATCTTGTAACTCATCGTAAGAAGGTAATAAAGTATTAGAACTTACCTCGTTTTCGCTTTCTTCTTCATCTCCTTTTGCCATGAGACACAATTGAGCTTCTTCGCTATCTGAACTGTCAGTTGAGTCCATGTCGTTTTCATCCCACGCTATGTAGGCTTTTCTTCCTTTTCTTTCCTTGAAGGGCTTCTTTTCAAATTTTTCTTTCTTCTTTTGATAAACTGGACACTCCATTTTCATGTGACCAGGTTTGCCACATTCATAGCAAGTTGGAGTCGATGAAGCTCCTTCGCCTTTGAAGTGTGTGTTTTTAGGAGGGAAGGGAGGTCTTCTTTGCGTTCCCTTTTTCCTGAGAAATTTACCAAACTTTTTAACTAACAAACTTAAATTTTCTTCACTTACCTCAACGTTTTCTGAGCCTTCTTCATTTTCTTCATCATCATTGTCGATTAATGAAGAGGTGGCTTTGAGTACTATTCCCTTTTTCTTTTTATCATTCTCTTCGCTTTGGCTTAATCTGCTCAACTCCAACTCGTGCTCGTGAAGTTTTCCAAAAAGGGTAGCTAGAGTCATTGTGGACAGATCCCTCGATTCGGATATAGCTGTCACTTTGGGTTGCCAAATCCTGCTAAGACATCTCAACACTTTGTTAATCAAATCTTCATTTGAAAAGCTTTTGCCTAAGGATGCAAGATGATTAACTATGTGGGTAAACCTCTTTTGCATTTCCTGAATGCTTTCTCCTTGGTTCATTCTGAATAGTTCATATTCACGAGTTAGAGAATTGATTCTCGACCTCTTAACTTCACTAGTACCCTCATGGGTAACTTGTAAAGTATCACACATTTCTTTAGCAGTTTTACAATTTGAAATTCTAAAAAACTCATCATATCCCAAGGCAGTAGTAATAATATTTTTGGCTTTTAAATTAAATTGCACTTTTCTTTTGTCTTCATCAGACCATTTATTTCGTGGTGTTTCGGTCCTTACACCATCGACCTCATGTGTGGGTATAAAAGCGCCGTTTTCGACAGCATCCCAAACATCTAGATCAATAGCTTCGATGAAGATTTTCATTCTTTCCTTCCAATATGCGTAACCATCCCAATTAAAAAAGGGTGGTCGATTTATGGAGGATCCTTCTGAAAAACCATTTGAAGAAGTCATATACTCTTGAAGCTGCTAAGCTCTTTATACAAGAGTCTAGCTCTGATACCACTTGTTACCAAGTGGCTTCCAGTACTCAAGAGGGGGGGTGAATTGAGTATAAAAACTTTTTTGCAAAACCTCTTTTTAATTAAAACAAATATCAAAAGCTTAATAAATAAATACACAGAAAGAATGAGAAGAAGAGAATAAACAATAAAGAAGCAACGTAAAAAGAATGTGCAATAAAATAAATTACTTAAAATAAAGAGATTAGGGAAAAGAGAAGCGAGTACACGGTATTTATCCTGGTTCGACCACTAACCCACTTGTGGTCTACGTCCAGTCCTCGAAAGCCGAAATTTTTCACTAAGTATACAAGCTTCAATAGGTGCTTGCTACCGTTACAAAATAGAGCACTTTTCACACGCAGGGACACTATACCCTTGTGCTAAAGTCTCAACCTGCAGGGATACCTCACCCTTATACAAACCTTGAGGGATACCTCGCCCTCGATACAGATTATCAGAAAATAGAGATGAAGAGAAACTCTCAAACAGAGTATGTAATACAAGTTGAAGTGCTAATAGAGCTCTCACAGAAATATCTCAAAGTTTTTAAGCAAGAAGAGCGTAGAAAATAGTTTTCACAAAGACAGAGTAATCAGAGAATAGTTCTAAATAAGGGTAATGGAAAACGTGACCCAGGCTTGCTATTTATAGGGAAAATTAGGTTAAACAGCCGTTGGGTACAATTAATGGCAATTAAAATTCTTGTCTGTTTCCATTTACGTAAACACGGTTCGTGTTTATTCGAATAAAGCAACAGCTTATTCGAATAAAACGCATCGTGTAAAACTTATTTGAAAAGGGTTATTCGAATAACCATCTTGTTATTCGAATAACTCTGTTAAAACAAATTCAAAAACCAAAGGTTATTCGAATAGCAACTTGGTTATTCGAATAACGTATTTAAAAGGAAGTTCGAAAAGAAACCTTTATTCGAATAATGATGAGTTATTCGAATAACTCATTTAAAAACTTGTTTGAAAAACTTAGTTATTCGAATAAACGAATGTTTATTCGAATAGCCACTTTAAAAACCAGATTCTCGTGAAGACATTTATTCGAATAGGCAATGTTTTATTCGAATAAATCAAGCCAAAAACTGTTTTGAAAAATAGATGATTCAAAGATACTGAGTTTGTTTCAAAACAGATTTTTTTATCTTTTCTTTCAAAAACAAAGAGATATTAATGTGAGCTCCGTACAATAGATCCTAAGTTCTAATACTAATCACATATAAACTTGGACTTGGTCTATTACTCATCTTCATTTAATCTTCTCGTTTGTTATCATCAAAACAAATCTTCAATGGTAAGCATCCAAACACACTAGGTTCTATTGTCCTTCTCATACTACTAGAGTTATTGAGTCTGATCAGACTATTTATTTTGAAGGGGACTTAAAGCATGTGGCGGAACTCAGGAGTTATGTATTGCTGATTTTAGAGAGGAGTATGTTGTCATTGCTATTCTTGTTGTACCCTTTCCACGGATAGTGTCATCTTATTTAATCCATAGTGATGATGTTGTTGATCCTATTGATAATTTCGATATCCCTCAACAAGTTGAAAATAATGTACAAAATCTAAATGTTGTTATGACTCCACTAAGAAGATCTAAGCGGGTTCTTATATCCACTGAGTTTACTAGATTCAGGGATTATGTTGTGTACCTACAAGAGTATGAGTTTAATTCAGTTAAGGATTTTTATCTTATTTCCTTTTAAGAGGTCATAGTTAGTCCTGATAATGCACAATGGTTAGTGGCTATAGAGGATGAGTTAGCTTCTATCAGAAAGAATAATGTTTGAGAATTAGTAGAGTTGCCTGCTGGTTGTAAAACTGTTAATTGCAAATGGGTTTTTAAGATCAAACATGATGCTAGAGGTGAAATTGAGAGGTATTAGGTCAAACTTATTGCTAAGGGATATAACCATAGGGAAGACATTGATTATAAATAGACTCTCTCATCAGTCTCCACTAAAGACTCTTTTTATGTTGTGATGACATTGATTGCTCATTTCGATTTGGAGTTTCATCAAATGGATGTTAAGGCCATATTCCTAAATGACAATTTGTATGAGGATGTGTATATGGATCGACGTGATAGTTTTATTAAAGATGGTAAAGATCATGTGGAATGTAAATCCATTTATGGATTGAAACTGCCTTCCAGGCAATGGTATTTGAAATTTGATTATATTTGTTAGCTCTCTTGGCTTTAAAGAAAATACTATTGACCAATGCATTTATCTAAAGTTTAGTGGGAGCAGATTCATCATTCTTGTTTTATATATTGATGATATATTGATGGCTAGTAATGATATTAATTTTATGAATGAAACTAAGTAGATGTTGACAACGCACTTTTATGTAAAAGATCTTGGTGATGTCTTTTTTGTATTAAGCATTGAGATTCACCGTGACAAATCTTTTGATATTTTTGGCTTGTCTCAAAAAGATTATATTGAAAGGCTTTTGAATAGATTTAATATGAAATCTTGTAATCCTTGTGCTGCACCTACTCAAAAGGGTGAAAGACTCTCTAATACTCAATGTCCTCAAAATAATAAAGATGTTGCTAAAATGGATAAGGTCTCATATGCCTTCACTATTGGCAACATTATATATGCTCAAGTTTGCTCATGTTGTGATATTAATTTCGTTGTTAGTGTACTTGGGAGATACTTGAGCAAACTTGGTGTGGCTTATTAGCAAGCTACAAAAACGAGTTATGAAATATCTACAGGGTACCAAAGATTATATGCTAACCTATAGGAGATTGTATCACCTTAAGGTGATAGGTTATTCTGATTCTAATTATGGTAGTTGTCCAGATGACTACAAGTTCATATCATGGTGTATGATCTTTATGCTGGTAGGAAGAGCTGTTTCTAGGAAAAGTGTTAAACAGATACTTGCAGCTACTTCCACTATGGCGGTAGAGTATATATCTTATTATGAGGCTACGCGTCAAGCGGTATGGTTGAAGAATTTGATTACTGAATTTCGTATTGTAGAGAGTATTTCCAGACTTCTTACTATCTATTGTGATAATTCTGTCGTAGTGTGTTTCTCTTAAATTAATAAAAACTCTTAGAACTCGAAGCTTTTTGATACAAAATACATATTTGTTAGAGAGAAGATTCAGGAGTTTTAGATTAGTGTCGAGCATATTCCTACAGAATTTATGGTTACAGACACTCTAACCAAAGGTTTAGTTGTTAAAATTTTTGTTGATCATGTAACCTGTATAAGTATAGCGAGGTCTTTTGATGTTTCGGTTAGTGAGAGTTTATTTTGTAATTTTGTTGTGAGCTCATTTTATTATTATGTCTTGAGATCGTAAACAACTAATTTGTTATTCTTATTGTTGCCATATAATATTGTTATTATTATTATCTGTGCAATTTTGTTTGTTTGTATTATGTTATGTTGTGAAGACATTTTGGACCTAGTCTCATTTTGTTATTGTGCTGAGATATTTGTTAAATTTCAAAAAGTATCTTGAGTGGATGTTTGGGGGCACGTTGTTGGGAAATGCACTTTGATCACATATTGACATGCAATTTTGATGTGCTTTCCCATTACCCATATATCACATTTTGTTGAGTCATCTAGATATGAATATTTTGCATGTATGATATCAATACTCCTTTGAATATAATTTTTTGCATTATTGAGATACTTGTAGTCTTATTTTGGACTAGTTGTTGATAGTGTTGACTCAATTTTGACATTCTGTTGTGGCAACATATTTTTTGATTAATCTGAAGAATTGTTTTCTTATTGAAATAATGTAATATGACTTATGTCGTCTAAGTGAGAGAATCTTAGAATTTTTTATTTTATGGACTAACATAAATTATATTTTAATTTTATAAAACTCAGATTAATTCGATGTCAAAATTATTAAAATATTTTGTTTAACTCAAATTGTAATCATTATTGTTAATTAGCCAGATGTCGTTAAAGCACTACTCATATGTGAGTTTTGTTTAATAAGTCTTGTATATAAGTTTTTCATAGTGGACAAGTTTAACTCATTTTAGTTATTATATATATATATATATATATATCACATATTTGATACATTAATAACCCTTCATTTTTAGTCATTTACACTCTTCATGCACTTAATTGATTGAGTTTGGTTATGTTTTGTAAGTTTGGACTCAAATTGGACTTAAATGAATTTTTCAGCATAATTTACATCTTACGTTGTTTCTGTATTTGAGCTATATCTTGGGATGTAGGTGGTCAAATGAGATGAATCTGATGGCATTTTAAAGATACGAGAGAGCTCTATAACTTTCATGAAGACCTCAAAGGTCCAATCACACGAATAGATAATTCAAATTGGGGTTGAAGTAAGAACTAGAGTGCTGTTCCTGACAGCTTGATCTATGTATACTGTTCATTCCATATTTCGAGCTATAAGTTGTAAAATAAGATGAAATTTTGTTACTGAATAGTTGAGACCTATTTCTACAACTTTTATGTTGAACACTTTTTCAGAATCTGAGGTCTAATGGGTAATATTGGGCTTGCAAGTCAGAATAGAGGAGCTGTGACTAGGCCTGAGTAGTGTACAGTAATTTGAACGTATCTAGAGTTATAGAAATGATATTGCACTCAAAATAAATCCATTTGAAAGTCAAGATCAATTCCTACAACTTTGATGAAGATCATATTTTCTTATTCTGACGCATTCAATGACTTCAGAGCTAAATGATTTCAGAGACAAGGAATCTCCATAATTTTCCACTCACCAAAAGTCATTTGGTATTTTCCAATCATTTTCCACTCATCCACTCACTAATGACTCAGCCCCCTTGTCATTTTGTATCTCTAATCCTCTATAAAAGGGGGTCTTGGCAGATTATTGAAGGTGTTAGGTGTTAGATACCAAAATAATACTAGTTTGTTACTAGATTTTCTTGTAGTAATTTTCCTTTGTTCTAAAATTGAAGTCATGTTCTTCTTTTTCTTCTTCTCTCTTTCTTTCTCCTTATCTATGAGTAACTAAGTTTCATTTTGCTTAGGTGAAAGAGTGAAGCTCTTGGTAATGAAATAAGGTTAGATTAATTTCTCTCTTGTGCTTAAATGATATATTTTCAAGTGGTCATTATACGTATTGTATTTTGTTTCCAATCAATTTAGAAACCCTCCTTGTAAAGTGGAGTTCTTGATTTGTTGTAGACAAGAGATTGACACAATGAACGCTTTAACCCATTTACAAGTGATGGTGTTAGAAACTCTTCTTATAAAGTGGAGTTCTTGATTTGTTGTAGATAAAATATTTGCACAATGAATGCTTTAACCCATTTATAAATGGTGGTAATATTTTTTGAAAATATAATATAATTACGTATATTATTTTAATTAGACTTTTAACGTTGTATTTTTCGATTGGAACCTCCATGTTGCCAGGATTTTAATTGAGTTATAAAAGAAATTAATTTTACCTTTACTTTATTTACCAAGAGTGGATCTTTTAACCCAAGTAAATAATTTTTACCGTAGTAACAAAATATTTACTTCACCTTAATTAATCTTCAATAATTCCCTGTGGATCGACCTCGGACTCCCGAGAAATTTATTACTTGAGATAGCCTGCACTTGGGTTCACAATGCAATAATTTATCCCGCATCAAGTTTGTAGACTTGTTTGAAATTTTTAATTTGCATCAAGTTTTTGGCGCCGTTGCCGGGGACTTGATTTGAAGACTGAATTTCTGGTGTAAAAATTTTGTATATATACTAACATACAAACTAGTGGGGGAACCTCTCCCTTTTTAATTGTTGTGCATACTAACTTGTGGGGGAAACTCTCCCTAATTTCTCTGTAATATTTAATCATTAATGAAATAATCTTTTTTCTTCTCTTCTCTCTCACTGGAGCAAAAAATCGGCTTACCGATTCTTCAGTTTTCATATTTTAAATTTACTTTCTGTACTTTATTTTCTGTATTTATTTTCTTTCATTTTGTTTGTTATTTATTTTTTATCTTTTTTTTTTTGTTTACTAACTTACTAACTCTCTTACTAACTATCTAACTTTTTACTTTATCGCTATCTAACTTTTTACTTTTTCTGCTTCTAACATTTTAATTTATCTGTATACTAACTTTTTAATTTTTATGCTTATTAACTTATTTGGTGGTTAGTTTATACCACACATTTGTTAATATTTATTTACTAAGTGTTAATATATATTTGGTGGTTGGTTTATACCACACCTTTATTAATATTTAATGGACGGTTTATACTGCTAGCTTGTACATTTTATTTTATACTGTAAGTTACTTGTTTATGCTTAATTGGTATCGTGATTTAAATTCTGATCGTTTGGTTAGAGTTAATCCAGGTACTTTACATATTGATTTGTTTGAATCACAATCACACACATTAAGCACAATGGCTGAAAACGAAAGTGTGCATGATGAACATGAAAATCAACCGTTGTGAACTATGCTTGAGTATTTGCAACCATCTCGAAATTCTAGTCCATCATGTTTTATCTTTTCACTCAATGTCAACAATTTTAGATTCAAGCCAGGTATGATTTCTTTACTTCCTAATTTTCATGGTTTTGAATCTGAAAGCTCATATTTACATTTAAAAGAATTTGAGGAAGTATGCACTGCTTTTCATGATCAAACTTGCACTGAAGAGGTTATTAAGCTTAAATTGTTTCCTTTTTCTTTGAAAGATAAAGCAAAAACTTGGCTTAACACTTTGAAACCAAGATCAATTGGCACATGGCAAGAAATGCAAGGTGAGTTTTTGAAGAAATTTTTTCCAACACATAAAACCAATGCTTTGAAAAGACAAATCCAATTTTTTTTTCAAAATTCCAATGAAGTATATTTTCAAAGTTGGGAACGTTTTAAAGATTTGTTGAATTCTTGCCCACTTCATGGTTTTGAAAAATGGCGCACTATAAGCTTCTTTTATGAAGGGTTAACACCTGAAACTAAGCAATTTGTGGAAACAATGTGTAATGGTGAATTTCTTGATAAAGAACCCGAAGAAGCTTTAGACTATTTAAACCATTTGGCTGAAAATTCTCAATCTTGGCATAGTACTAATCCTTCTAAAAATTCAATTAGATATAACCTTGCAAATGCTAGTAAAGGAAAATATCATCTTAGTCAAGAAGAAGATCTAAATGCTAGGTTTGCTAGTCTGGCTAGAAAGGTTGAAGCCATGGAATCCGAGAAAGTAAAAGAAATCAAATATATGCAAAATGAAGAAATTTGTGGCATTTGTGATGAATTAGGACACTCAACAAATGAATGTCCAAAAATTCTTGTTTTTAAAGAAGTTGTGCATGAGCAAGTAAATGCAATGAATAATTTTAAAAAGCCATTCACTTCTTCTTTTTCAGATACATACAATCAGGGATAGAAAAATCACTCGAATTTCAGTTGGAGGAACAACAACCAAGCACAATTCATGCAACCACCACTTCCTCAGGCACAATAAGATTCTCAAAATTCTCAAAGATATGCACCCTATGTCCCACCATATAGGAAAAACCTTGAAGGAACATTGCATGCATTCATGGAAAAACAAAAGGCCATCAATAACCAAAACACTCAAGCCATAATTGACATAAAAGACACTCTTGCTAAACTTTCTTCTGCACTTGCCATTCATGAGAAAGGAAAGTTTCCCTCTCAACCTCAACCAAATACCAAGGGTCAGTTTAGCCTAAATAAGGGTTGTTCAAAAAGTCAAAAAATAGATCAAGTCAACTCAGTGATAACTCTTAGGAGTGGAAAGATTATTGAAAAATAAATTCTTGAACTTTTTGAGAAAGATGATGAGTCAATTCCCAAAGATGAAGAAGGGGTTGATAAGCCACTTAGTCAAAAGGAGACCAAACCCTCTCTTTCACCCCCATTTCCTCAAGCATTAAACAATTCAAGTAAAGTGAATCATAACAGTGACATTTTTGAAATTTTTAAACAAGTGAAGGTCAATATTCCTCTGTTAGATGCTATCAAATAGATTCCTTATTATGCCAAAATTTTGAAAGACTTGTGCATTGTTAAAAGGAAACATAATGTGAAAAAGAATGCATTTTTGACTGAACAGGTAAGCTCCATTATTCAAAACAATAATAAGTTGAAATATAAAGACCCTGGTTGTCCTACAGTTTCATGCATTATTGGTGAACATAAAATTGAACAAGCTTTACTTGATCTTGGTGCTAGTGTTAATTTGCTTTCATATTCAGTTTATCAGCAACTCAACTTGGGTAAGTTAAAACCAACTTCTGTAACTCTTCTACTTGCTAATAGATCAATTAAAATCCCTAAAGGAATAGTAGAGGATGTGTTGGTTCAAGTTAATAAATTTATATATCCTGTGAATTTTATTGTCTTAGAAACTGAACCTATGGTTGATAGTTCTAAGTCAGTTTCTGTTATTCTAGGTCGCCCATTTTTAGCAACATCTAATACTTTGATAAATTACAGAAATGGAGTGGTGAAGCTAACATTTGGAAATATGACACTAGAACTTAATGTTTTCAACATGTGCAAGCAACCACATGAAGTTTATGATGACAATGAAGAGATTGAAGGGATTGAGGCCATTATAGATGATCATCTTCAAACCAGGAGTTCTTCTGACCCATTAGAAATTTGTTTAATTAATTCATTGGATTCATCTACACAATTAGATGATGATGTTTCTAAAATATGCTCTTTGCTTGACTGTACATAGGAAATGGAATATAAAGGAAGGAAGCCAAGATTCGAAGAGCTAAAACCCATGAATGATGATACCCATGAAGAAATACCCACACTGGAACTAAAGCCATTACCTGTCGGGTTAAAGTACACATTTTTGGGAGAAGAACAAAACTTTCCAGTGGTAAGTTCCTCATCCCTAACCAAAGAACAAGAAAGTATGTTGATAGAAGTACTTAAAAGGCATAAAAGTGCAATTGGATGGACATTAAAGGACATAAAGGACATTAATCTATTAATTTGTACACATAGAATACATTTAGAGGATAATGTTAAAACATCTCAATAACCTTAAAGAAGATTAAATCCACACATGAAAGAGGTAGTTAGAGCTGAAGTTCTTAAGTTACTTGATGTTAGAATTATCTATCCTATCTCTGATAGCTAGTGGGCAAGTCCTACACAAGTTGTGCCTAAGAAATCTGGAATAACAGTGGTTGAAAATGAAAATAGAAAATTAATACCTACCCGAGTTTCATCTAATTGGCGTATGTGTATTGATTTCAGAAAATTGAATGCAGCCATTAGGAAAGATCATTTTCCTCTGCCATTTCTTGATCAGATTCTGGAAAGAGTAGCAGGACATCCCTACTATTATTTTCTTGATGGTTATTCAGGGTATAATCAAATACCAATTGTATTAGAGGATCAAGAAAAGACCACTTTTACGTGTCCCTTTGACACTTTTGCATATAGAAAAATGCCTTTTGGTCTTTGTAATGCTCCGGTAACTTTTCAAAGATGCATGTTAAGTATTTTCAGTGACATGATTGAGCATTATTTAGAGGTTTTCATGGATGATCTGACAGTTTTTGGAAATTCTTTTGAAAATTGTCTTGATAATTTGAAAAAAGTTCTTCAAAGATGCGAAGAAAAAGGATTTGTGTTAAATTGGGAAAAATGTCATTACATGGTTACCTCAGGAATAGTGTTAGGTCATGTGATATCTTCTAAAGGAATTGAAGTTGATCAGGCCAAAGTTGAATTAATTGCTCATTTGCCTTCCCCAAAAACAGTCAGAGAAATTCGTTCTTTTTTAGGACATGCATGATTTTACAGAAGATTCGTAAAGGACTTTAGTGCAATATCTAGACTATTATGTAATCTTTTAACGAAAGATGCACTATTTGATTGGACCCAAGATTATCAGAAATCTTTTGAAAAATTAATCGGTCTTTTGACTTCTGCTCCTATCATGCAATCTCCTGACTGGTCTTTGCCTTTTGAGTTGATGTGTGATGCTAGTGATTTTGCTGTTGGTGCTGTTTTAGGACAGAGAAAGGAAGGTAAGCCTCATGTAATTTATTACGCAAGTCAAACTTTGAATAATGCACAAATGAATTACACCACTACTGAAAAAGAACTACTTGCTGTAATTTTTGCATTGGACAAATTTCGAGCTTATTTAATTGGTTCTTCCACTGTTATTTTTACCGATCATGCTGCTATTAGATATTTAATGTTTAAGCAGGATGCTAAACCTAGGTTGATACGGTGGATCTTGTTGCTTCAAGAATTCAACATCACAATAAAAGACAAGAAATGAGCCGAAAATATTGTTGCAGATCATTTGTCCAGACTTACAACAGGCTCATCTTTTGATAGTACACCTATCAATGATTCTTTTCCTGATGAATTTTTATTTTCTGTCAATTCCATGCCTTAGTTTGCTAACATTGTCAATTTTCTTTCCAATCCTTGTTATGAGTATAATTTATTTTAAGTTTGTTTCTTTCTTTTTGCAGTTCCAGGTTAAATGGCAGATAACGGTACTCCGTGACTCTCAAGTCGGTTTGTTTTTCAGTTTCCCATAATAACTGATTCCTTCTCCTTCAAAATGGATGTCATTCTCTCAAATCTAAGAAAGTATTTCCCTTCTGTTCCTAAAAAGGCTCTAACCAAAATCTACAAAGCTAGGTGTGAAAGACTGAGACTATTAATGTACAAGGGCATCCCAGAAGATATACGCTGGATAATCGAAGCAAAGGTTCATTTAGCTGGTGAATCTTCAGATTCGTTTGTCTCATACATGTCTGGTCTCAGTAGAAGTTCATTTTCAAAAAGGAGAAGAGCAAAAAGAATGAAAGTTTGTTATAAGTATGCATGATGGATTTGCAACACGCGATGTCGCTCTTTGGGGATAGTTTCCGTAAATCGAGAAGATAAAATATTCTTCATTAAGAATGGACTGAGTAAGGAGTCATTAGATAATATCTTATTGACTCTTAAGACGCATTCTTATGGAGTTGTGCAGCGTGAACTTCTTAGTTTATGGAATCTCTTCAAGGACGACCAAGAGCGTTATAGTCTTGGGAATCTGACTCAAAAAGACCCTGTTTGCCAATTTATAAGAAAATTAGATGGGAAGCTTATCCTCGACTCATAGAAGGCGTTTAAGCCATTTCTAGATGTGAAACTAGAGGAAGATGTGAGTCACAATCACAACAACATGTATATATTATCTTATACATCTTCAAAAAAAAAAAAGATAAAAAAAGAAGAAAAAGAAGAAAAAAATGAAAAAAAAAAAAAGAAAAAAAAAAAAAAAAAAAGAGGCAAAACTTCGGTTGTACTTGGTCTTTAAATAGATTAGGAGTCCCTGCCAGCGGCAGCCCCGTCATTGACTTGGGTGGACCATCACATGCCGGTCCGTAAATAAGAAAAAAGCATCCCGTGTTTGCATTCTCGCGTGACAATGCCTCTGAGCTGGATCCTGTGATTTAATGCCATGAGCTCTTCAACGACCTCTCACTGGCTATGGTCACTGGTCATCGTATTCAGATTTTCTCTCTTTAACTAGAGGGACGATGCATAGGCTGAGATATCTCACAAGCGGGAGGGAGAAGAATGCCCAGATTGGCTGAGCCGTCTTGGTATTACTGCACTCATGACGCGCAGTATAAAGATCTGCCATGAAACCTATACATAAATGTGTGTAATCATTTGTTATTATTATTTTATCTTTGTATGATTTTGTTGAATTTTGATTTTGGACAGACGATCCTTTGGATGGGATCCTTCCGGGGTTTCTAAACTTCTTTATCCTGATGGTTTTCTTGAAGTAAAAAAAACAAAAAAAAAAACAAAAAAAATTAATAATTTTGTTTCTTAATTTCAAACTTTTCTGACAACAGCCAACCTACTCATATAGGTGCTATCATTACTTTTTCTATTCTCTTCCCTATTTAAACACTACATTTCCTTCAACTCAAAATCATTCAAAGGGAGTGTGAGTGTAAAATGGAGGGAGCTTCTTCTTTTTCTGTTCGTAGACTTACTAATATCTGTGTATTTTGTGGGTCAACTTATGGGAAGAGTTTAGAGTATGTAGACGCAACAATCACTCTTGGTTGAACACTTGCTGTGAGGAAAATTCATTTAGTATATGAGGGAGATAACATTGGGCTAATGAAGGCTGTATCACTTGCTGCACATTTAGGAGGCAGTCAGGTTTTATGTATCATTCTTAGACCTTTAACTCGACAGAATATTATTGAAAAAATAATTGGGGAGGAGCTTCAAGTATCATCTATGGATGAACGAATAAGGACAATACTTGCAAACTCTGATGCATTCATAGCCTTACTGGGTGGTTTTGGTACTTTGGAAGAAATTTTTTCAAATTGTCTCTTGGGCCCAACTGAACATCCACCATAAACCCATAGGTCTGTTGAATGTTAATAATTTCTTTGATCTTTTGTTATATTTTCTTAACCATGCTATGGAACAAAAATTCATCACACTTTCGGCAAGACGACTCCTTATTTTTGCTTCCACTGTTGATGAGTTGATTGATAAATTAGAAGCTTTTGTTTATGAATCTCATCCAGTAACAGTTCATATAGATTGGTCAGAAGGCAGCAGCAAGGAACAAGAGTGTGATCTGGCACTTCATCTATAACTTTCCTTTATCTTTAGTTTTATTTATCATACTTTGTTTCTGTTTAAATTTGTGTGAGATTTCTCTTTTCAGTAATTACAGCAGGTACTATCTTCTATCCTTTACCTATCTATCTTTGACATTGAGGACAATGTTATGATCTGGTTGAGGAGAATGATAGTTGTGTAAAAAAAACAAAAAAAAAAATAGAAAGTGTGTGTATTAATATGTTTGCTGTATTTATATGTTTATTAGTAACTTACTAAACTAGTTAAGGATAGCAGAGTAAGGAGTAAATTTTGCTGTGGAAGTAATTTTACTCTTGAGACGCATCTAGATTGGGGTAGACAACTAATTTATGTGGAAGTAGCAATTCAAATTCAGGGAAATTTGCATGAATGAGTAAATTGTCTTCATTCTTAAAATTCACATGCTTGGTTACAGATGTTGAATTGATGGACTGAGAATGATAGAATTATGCCTTGTGAAATTTTAAATCTATTGATGAATGGATTGAACATTTGTACCATTATCTTCTTTCTTGTGTGAATTTCACTCATGGAATTGTTATTCTAGAACTTGCTTTTATTCTTTTTTAGACTACATTTTCATATGCATACATAAATATGATTGAGACATTTTTCTTGAAATAGCTACTTTAATCAAATAGCCAGCCTTACTTAGCAGTATATTGTCTCAATATGATATCAACACTCTTATGACTTCTTGGAAATTCTCTGATTCCTGCCAATGTAAAGCATTGGAAATGACCTATTTCCCTTTGCTTAACCCCTTTGAGCTTATTTGACCATTCTTTGTTTCGAACTCATTTTATGCCTAAAAAAAAAAACTGTTCTTACTTAGCCTTAGGGAATAAGAGAACATTAGCTTTGTCATTGAATGAGTTCTTAAACAAGTGTGGGGGTGTGTGTGCAGAATGGTTAAAATAATGTATATATGATGTTCTTTTTGTAATAAAAAAAAGTCAAAAAAAAAAAATCAAAAATCAAAAATCAAAAATCAAAAATCAAAAATCAAAAATAAAAAAATGTAAAAAGAAAAAAGAGGGTCAACAAGGCAATAAAGGAAAGGAAAAGAATATGTAAAGAGAATTTGTATTAGGTGGAGTTGGGATGAACTTTCATACTTGTTAATTGAACTCAGCTTTCATGTTCTTTTATTCTCTTTAGTATTTAACTTGTCATTTCTATATTACCTTCTCCTTTACCTTGACCCCATTACAACCTTGAATAAAATCCTCATGATTTGTGTGTGCATGTGTTCTGAGTAGTGGAGAAGTAGAAGATAAGCAAGCTTATAGTAGTGCAATTTTTCATGAGTTGAATTGAGTGAAATACCTACCTTTTAAACACTTGAGGAATTGAAAGTGAATCTTGTGAAAATCTATCATTCTTGACTCATGTTTTTCAATTGAAATATCCTTGCTTGTTGATTTGAGATGTGAAGATATGTTACCTCATGAATGTTTTGATTACTTGAATGATTGGTTGCTCTTCATTTTTAAATATTATTAGAAATTGAGTCTTTTGGAGTGTTTAACTTTTGAATCTGTTTCGTTTTTTTTTTAGTCTTGTGTGTTTTGCCCAAGAGTGCAAAAAGCTAAGTATGGGAGAATTTGATGATCACATATTTGATACATTAATAAGCCTTCATTTTTAGTCATTTACGCTCTTCATGTACTTAATTGATTGAGTTTGGTTATGTTTTGTAAGTTTGGACTCAAATTGGACTTAATTTAATTTTTCAGCATAATTTACGTCTTACATTGTTTCTGTATTTGGGCTATATCTTGGGATGTAGGTGGTCAAATGAGATGAATTGAATGACATTTTAAAGATAAGAGAGAGCTCTATAACTTTTATGAAGACCTTAAAGGCCCAATCACACGAATAGAGAATTCAAATTGAGGTTGAAGCAAGAACTAGAGTGCTGTTCCTGACAGCTTGATTTATGTATACTGTCCATGCCATATTTCGAGCTATAGGTTGTAAAATGGGCTGCAATTTTGATGCGGAATAGTGGAGACCTATATCTACAACTTTAATGTTGAACACTTTTCCAGAATCTGAGGTCTAATGGGTGATATTGGGCTTGCAAGTCAGAACAGAGGAGCTGTGACTGGGCCTGAGCAGTGTACAATAATTTGAACGTATCTAGAGTTATAGAAATGATATTGGACTCAAACTAAAGCCATTTGAAAGTCAAGATCAATCCCTACAACTTTTATGAAGATCATATTTGCTTATTCTGATGCATTCAATGACTTCAGAGCTAAATGATTTCGGAGATAAGGAATCTCCATAATTTTTCACTCACCAAAAGTCATTTGGCATTTTTCAATCATTTTTCACTCATCCACTCACTAATGACTCAGCCCCCTTGTCATTTTGTATCTCTAATCCTCTATAAAAGGAGGTCTTGGCAGATCATTGAAGGTGTTAGGTGTTAGGTACCAAAATAATGCTAGTTTGTTACTAGATTTTCTTGTAGTAATTTTCCTTTGTTCTAAATTGAAGTCATGTTCTTCTTTTTCTTTTTCTCTCTTTCTTTCTCCTTATCTATGAGTAACTAAGTTTCATTTTGTTTGGGTGAAAGAGTGAAGCTCTTGGTAATGAAATAAGGTTAGATTAATTTCTCTCTTGTGCTTAAATGATATATTTTCAAGTGGTCATTATACATATTGTATTTTGTTTCCAATCAATTTAGAAACCCTTCTTGTAAAGTGAAGTTCTTGATTTGTTGTAGACAAGAGATTGACACAATAAATGCTTTAACCCATTTACAAGTGATGGTGTTAGAAACTCTCCTTATAAAGTGGAGTTCTTGATTTGTTATAAATAAAATATTGGCACAATGAATGCTTTAACCCATTTATAAGTGGTGGTAATATTTTTAGGAAACATAATATAATTACGTATATTATTTTAAATGGACTTTTAATATTGTATTTTTCGATTGGAACTTCCATGTTGCGAGGATTCTAATTGAGTTATAAAAGAAATTAATCTTATCTTTATTTTATTTACCAATAGTGAATCTTTTTACCCAAGTAAATAATTTTAATCGTAGTAACAAAATATTTATTTCACCTTAATCTTCAACAATTCCTTGTGGATCGACCTCGGACTCACCGAAAAATTTATTACTTGAGACAACCTGCACTTAAGTTTACAAATACGACAATTAAAAAAAATGTGCATCAATATACAAGGAAATACTCATATTCTTAGTCATTCTAGTGCTACAATTGTTCCATTGATATTGACGCAAGAGCAATTACAATTATAAAAATAACTGCCTCAATTGTTTTAAGGGTTTCTTTAATGACTTTTTCACTAACACATTTTTAAAATAATCTTAAAACTCTTTATATATTTTAATATATTGTAAATTTTAGAATGAATAGATTTGAAAACTTTTAGCAGTAAAGTACAACCAAGCGAGGCTAAGAGCCTCCGACCAGATTTAATAAGGACAGAAAGAATAAATAAACTTTGAATAACTCTTTTTGTCTTTGTCAAATATGAAACTATTCATTGTTTTAAGGGTTTAAGTATTTTCTGTTAATACATTCGATGAAGTTTTTTAAGAATAACTAACACATTTTTAAAATAATCTTAAAATTCTTCCTATATAATTTTAATATAGGAATAAGTGTTAAATTTTAGAAATGAATAGATTTGAAAACTTTTAGCAGTAAAATGAGAAGTGAGAAATTAAATGGTTAATACGTTAAGAATAAGTGGTTAATCAAGCGCGGAAATGGCTTAAATGAGCCTCCAGACCAGAAAAACTTTAATAAGGACAGGAAAGAATAAATAAACTTTGATTAATTAAATGTTGTTTCCACCACAAATTTCATAACACATTTTGACATACATGAGTAAGAAAACTCCAAATTAGAAACCGCATCAACTATTCATTTTGTCTGGACACGGGACAAGTGGAACCACTATTTCTACAGAGTGTATCAGTAAAACAAATAAATAAACTTGTAATTTTTTTTTCTTCTGTTCTTCCTCACGATCAGGTGCACTTTGTGCCTAGCCTATTTACATAATGCATATAACAAGAGCTAATGCCTTGATGAAGTGAACCACTAAAGAGCATTTAAGTGTTGATCATTGCCTTCTTTGCATGTGTATAAAAAGTTTACCTTTATGCCACAGACATAGAAGATGGTATGTTTCTGATAGGTGATAGCACTTTTTCAGTTGTTTTTGCTATTGCTTGATCTTAAACTCTATTTATTCTTGTTTATGATTAATTCTCTGTGGGCGTTGAAAATATATAAATCTTTGTGCTGTGTGATCAAAGGGATGCTTTTCAAGGACCACTCCAATCTCTACCAAGTGCTTTGCCGGGCCACACGATCTGTTGAAAATTGAGATATTTTCACTGTTCAACACATTATCGGCAAGTCCAAGAAAGAAGTTTCAGTTTTCTGTGGATATGGAGAAGTTAAAAATGAAAGACCTTCACTTTACTCTAACGGAGAAGAAAGTGAAGGAATGAAAGGGAAAAAAAAAACGCACGAGAAAGGAGATTAAATTTCACAATAGTTTAATTTTTATTTGAGTTGGTTATTGTCATTTCTCTAAAAAAAATTAATTTAATAAAAATGAGTCCCACCACTTATAGTTAGATCTGCTTAAGATTTTTTTTTTTAAATTTTTAACTTGCTAAATGTATACCACATACATGCATATATGATGTAGAGGGTCCTGGCCTACATAATGAGCCAGTGTTTACTTTTTCTTTTGATAGAATGAGCTAGTGTTTACTAATTAATAGAATCCTGGAAAGTATACTGTGGCTTCCACTGTCTCTCTATATAAAGGTAAAATGCAGATAAGCACTAAAGCACAGCCAAAAGCGGAAGGTCTAATTGGCAAGACATCCTGATTGACCTAACATAATTTGTAAAAAAAACTGTAACTCATGCACTCATTTCACATTTTTCATTTACCCAATTATTTTATCAGAAAAAACGGAAGAGAGAGAAATTTTCTTTACTCTTTCCTCCTTTTTATTTCATAAAATATAAATATAAAAGAACAGTGCACAAATTTCAGCATCATAATAACATTAGAAATGAGTATATCAAAAATGTGTTTTGAATGCCTCTCTATTATATTTGTATGAGATATCGTGGCACGTGTAAATATAGTTCACAATTCTTATATATTATATAAATAACTTTTTACTGTATATCGTATTTTAACGTGAGTGAAATGTTATTTAAGTGTTTAAATAAAGAAACTCTTTGTATCAATAAAAACACGCAAGCCTCCATTAGTAGCATGTATGGATGCAAATCCTCTGTAGTTGTGAAAGAAACTATACAAGTGTAGTTATTAATCTAACTGTTCAAGCGTTTTGAATTATATTTTTTATTTATATTTTGCATTATCACAAACCAATTCCATGGTTAAGATCACCTGCTTTTTGAATTATATATATTTTTATATATTTTAAATTATCGCAAACCAATTTTCATGGTTAAGATCACCTGCTTTTTGAATTATATTTTTTATTTATATTTTACATTATCACAAACTAATTTTCATGACTAAATGTTGGAAAAGGAATGAGTGTGTACACAACGAAAACAACAACACACAAATGGACAATAAAACTTTTTTTGCTTGAAAGAATTTGTGAAAAGCAAAATATATAGCTAACCAAAATATCAACAAAAAGATATATTTAAAAATACACAAAAATAAATAGATAAAGAGAACATACACAATTTTAATGTAGAAAACATCATTAATGTGAGAGATAAAAACTATGGGACTTAGTTCAGAAAAATCCCCTCTATAATAAATCAATGAGTACAGCAAAGTGTCTCTCAACAAATAAAGATATCACAACAACCCCTAGTCATTACCAACAAAGTGAAAATCAACAAAACAACAAAGTTTAAAACTCACAAGGGGATACAAACAACATAACAAGTAGAGATAGAAAAATAAAATTTTGACCGTACAAGTAGAAGTTTACGGTGCAAGGAACAACTTACTGAAAAGTCATCCAAATCGGACCACAAATGACCATCTGATTTGAACACACAAGATCAGCTCTCAAAACTTTTTTTTTCTCTCCTCTCTGATGATGGCACACTGTTTTTCTCTTCAACCACCGAAAAGAAGATGTGCTAATGTTTTAAAAAACCTATTTATTTTTTTAACTTTATGGCATGGGCCCACTTGGTTGGACCCATACAACAAACTCCCCCTCCAACTCAAGTGGAGACAAATGCCAAACCACAACCAAACGACAATCTTCAAACTTCTCTCTTGGTAGAGTCTTTGTCAACATATCTGAACCATTATTATCAGTATGAATCTTCTCAAATTTCAACAACCTAGAGTCCAGAACATCATGTATCCAATAATATCTCACATCAATATGTTTAGGTCTACCATGGAATGTATGATTCTTACCAAGATGGATAGCACTCTGACTATCACAAAACAAAACATACCTCTGCTGAGTAAAACCAAGTTCATGCACAAAATTCTTCATCCAAAGTAACTCCTTACAAGCCTCGGTAATAGCAATGAATTCAACCTCGGTAGTAGACAATGTAACACACTTTGGCAACCTAGATTGCCAAGCCACAACCCCCTACATAGGTAATCAAATAGCTAGAAGTAGACTTTCTAAAGTCGACATCCCCTGCCAAGTCTGAATATGTATAACCACAAAGAACAGTTTTCCTAATTCCAAAACAGAGCTTCAAATTAGGAGTGCCCCGGAGATATCTCAATATCCACTTCACAGCTTTCCAATGCTCTCTACCAGGATTGGAAAGAAAATGACTAACCACACCAATTGCATGAGATATATCAATCCTTATGCAAACCATTGCATACATCAAAATTAATACTACAGATGCATAAGGAACACACTGCATGTCTTCTTTCTCTTCATCACTAGAAGGAGCTTGTCTAGTGCTAAGCCTAAAATGTAAAGTAAGAGGTGTGCTTACAACTTTAGCTTTATTCATGTGAAAACGTTGAAACACTTTCTCAATGTCCTTTTTATGAGATAACCATAACTTCTTGGCCACTCTATCACGAGTAATTTACATGCCAAGAATCTATCTTACTGGTCCTAAGTCTTTCATTGCAAAAGACTTACTAAGCTCCTTTTTCAACTTGTCAATTCTAGAAGAATTATGATCAACAATCAACATATCATCAACATAGAGCAATAAAATGAATTCATTATCAGAAATTTTTTGCATAAACACACAATGATCAGAAGTAGTCTTCTTGAATCTCTGCTTAATCATAACATACTCAAACTTCTTGTACCATTGCCTTGGGGCTTGTTTCAAGCCATGTAAACTTTTCTTCAACCTGTAGACATAATTTTATTTACTCTTCACCACAAAACCCTCAGGTTGCTCTATGTAAATCTCATCTTCCAAATCACCATGAAGGAAAATAGCTTTCACATCCATCTGCTCAACCTCTAAATCAAAATTGGTTGCCAAACCAAGAACAACTTGGATGGAAGACATTTTAACAATCGATGAGAAGATCTCCTCAAAATCAATCCCTTTTTTCTGATGGTAGCCTTTGACAACTAATCTAGCTTTGTATCTCGAAGTGAAAGTATTCCTATCATTCTTCAACTTGTAAACCCACAAATTTTCCAAAGCTTTCTCGTCTTTAGGCAACTTGACTAGCTCAAAAGTATAGTTGTCAAGCAAAGATCTCATCTCATCATTCATTACTGCAACCCATTCTGCTTTCTGCCCACTCTCTATAGCCTCTTCGTAGCACTCAAGTTCTCCCTCGTCAATGAGGAGCACATATTCATCAGATGAATAACAGGTAGAGGGAATAAAATGTCTAGAAAACCTCCTAATAACATGTTCATCAACAACCTCACGAGTAAGAGCATCTACCTTATCAGCAACATTATCAACACCATCCTTAACTTGATCACCATGAATATGATTATGCATATAATCATGATTGCTAAAGTCAGCTACATTAGGCATATGAGGTTCAGGAACTAGATCAATATCAACCAAACCATCACTACTCAGAGACTCTGACTTCTTTGCCTTATCAATATCTTCAATGTTCTGATCCTCTATGAAAATATCATCACGATTTCTAACAAGCTTCTTCTCAATTGGATCATACAACCTATAGCCAAACTCATCATGACCATAGCCAATGAAGATGCATTGCCTAGTCTTGACATCTAACTTGGACTTCTCATCTTTAGGTACATGTACAAATGCTCTACACCTAAAGACATATAAGTGGTCATAAGAATCATCCTTTTCATTCCACATCTTGTCAGGAACATCAGCTTGCAAAGTAATAGTAATAGATAAATTAATAGCATGTGTAGCAGTATACAAAGCCTTACCCCAAAAAGACCCAAGTAACTTTGCTTTAGAAAGCAAACATCTAACTTTCTCCATCAATGTTCTATTTATCTTTTTTGCCAGGCCATCAAGCTGAGAAGTCTTAGAGGGCGTCTTCTAGTATCTAATATTTTGCTATCTGCAGTACTCATCAAATGATCCACAATATTCACTACCATTATCAATATGAACATAGTTTAGTTTCTTTCCTATTTCTCTCTAAACAGAAGCCTAAAACTGCTTAAAGACACCAAGCACCTGGTCCTTAGTCTTCAAGGTATAAACCTAAAGTTTCCATGAATGATCATTAATGAAAGTCACAAAGTAAAGTGTACCACCAAATGTTCTAGTCCTCATTGGACCACAAAGATTTGAATGTACCAACTCAAGCACCTATGATTTTTTAAAAGGAGGATGACCCTTGAAAGAGACTCTATTCTACTTTCTAGCCAAACAATGAACACATTTTTCTAATCTTTCACCATTCAAACCTGAAAGTAGATTCCTTTTGGCCAAAGTATCAAGTCTCTTCTCACTAATGTGGCTAAGTCTGGCTAAGTCTCTTGTGTCATAACTTTGACTAGTTATCACACTCAATTATATTAACAACATCAATAGAAACTAAAGCCTTGGTCCAGTACAAATCTGGACACCTCTTTCCATGTGCCACAACTAAAGAACCATTAGAGAGTTTCTACTGTACACCGCCAAAGATACTAAAATAGCCATCATCATTAAGAACACTAGCAGAAATCGAATGCAAACGGATGTCTGGTGCGTGTCTAACATTCTTCAAAATCAACTTTGTCCTCCTATTACTGGTTTCCAAACAAACATTGCCAATGCTAATCACCTTTGACATAACATCATTACCCATCTTCAAAACTCCATAATCACCAGGGTTATAAGATGTGAAGAAATCTTTCCTATATGTCACATGAAAACATGCACCACTGTCAACAACCCAGCTGGTCTCATCACAAGCAACATTAATCAATTTCTCATCATATATAGATAATCACAAGATCTCCTCTAGTAGTGGTGGCAACACGATCATCATTGTCATTAACCTTCTTTTGTTGCTTGCCTTTGTTACCGCTGTTCTCCTTCTTGTTCTCCCTTTTCCATTGGTAGCAAAAACTTTGGACATGCCCTTTTTCACCACAATAGTGACACTCAAGGTTTTTGTATTTAGACTTTGATTTGCTTCTACTCTTGCTTTCGCCTCTATTGCCTTGTCCCTGATCTCTCTCACTACTTCTTCCCCCTATTTTCAGTAACCAAAACCTCTGGTTGTGAAGAGGATGTCTGTTGAGTTCGTCATCTGAATTCCTCACTCAAAACAACAGTCTTTACATAATTCATGATCACAACACCTCCAAGAGTAGAACTAGTCAAAGTGACTCTAAGATTTTCCCAAGAATCAGGTATAGTATTAAGCAACCAAAGTCTCAAATTTTCATCTTCAAACTTCACACCAATGCCAAACAACTAGTCAATACATCCCTGAAAATCACTCAAGTGATCAGAAATAGAACTACCATCCTTGTAATTCAAGTTCATAGCATGCTTCAACAAAAACAATTATTGTTCCCAAATTTAGAGGCATGCAAGGTTTCAAGCTTCTCCCACAAAGTTCTGGCATGTGAATCATTAGCAATATGATTCAAAATGTTATTATCTACCCATTACCAAATAAAGCCACAAATAATCTCATGCTCAAAAGCCCAATCTTCATAAGATTTAGCTTTAGGTTTTTCATTAGCAAACACCGGTAAATGTAGTTTTTTCACAAATAATAAAAATTTCATATTTCTTTTCCACTTGTGGTAATTTGTGTCATTCAAACTAATCATTTTACTGTAATTAAGCTCCATCATTCAATCAAGCAAACAAAGTAAGTAAATAACTCTGATACTAGCTGTTGAGAAAGGAAGGAGTGTGTACATAACGAAAGCAATAATACACAAATGGGTAATAAAACCTTTCTTGCTTGAAAGAACTTGTGAGGAGCAAAATATACAGCCACCCAAAATATTCATCAAAAGATATATCCAAAATTGTACAAAAATAAATAGATAAAGAGAACACACACAATTTTAACGTGGAAAACCTCCTCAATATGAGAGATAAAACCACGGGACATAATCTAAAAAAATCTCTACTATAACAAATCAATGAGTACAACAAAGTATTTCTCAATAAACAAAGATATAAAACAGCCCCTATTCACTACCAACAAAGTGAAAATCAATAAAGTAACAAAGCTAAAAACTTATAAAGGGGTACAAATAACCTAACAAGTAGAGATGGAGAAATAAAATTCTAACCCTACAAGTAAAAGCTCAGGGTGTAAGAAATAACTTACTGAAAAATCATCCAAATCAAAACACAAATGACCACTTGATTTAAACACACAATATCAGCTCTTAAAACTTTTTTTTTCTTTCCTCTCTGACGACGGCGCATTGTTTTTCTCTTCAACCGAAAAGAAGATGTGCTAATGTTTTAAAAAAACTTATTTTTTTTAACTTTATGACATGCACCCACTTAGTTGAACCACACAACACTAAGATCAAACGATCTGTTTCCAGTATGTAATCAGTGACGTGTAGAACAAGCACTATTTGGAATCTGAATATTCATTCAGTCCCCATATAAATACCCCATTGCTGAGCTATACTTTCCACAACTTCATCTTTCTTTATTTCCTTCCATTTCAAACCTCACGTTGCAGCACAATCATGAAGATGAAGGGCATGTGGAATGTTTTGCAAGGGTTGAAACCAGCCGTGCTAATGGTGTTTGTGCAGATTTCATATGCTGCGGTCAATGTGATCTACAAGCTCGCCATAAATGATGGAATGAGCATGAGGGTAGCTACTGCCTACCGCCTCGCTCTTGCATCGGCTTTCACTATCCCCCTTGCTCTTATCTTTGACAGGTCGATGATTGCCTTACAGCTTCTTTTGCTTCCACACTTAATATTAATTATTACAAACAGGACTTTGGTTCGGGAAATAATTTTTCATTCATGTGAATTTTTACAATGAAATATTAGATTTATATATACAATTACTATATTTAGTGAGAAGAGTTTTATTGTGAGAGAGTGAAGAATAAATCTTAATCATATAATTATATATGAATGATCAAGATTAAAAATTATTTAAAAATTATGTAATTATTTAAAAAAATTACATGTATTTATGTTTTAATTTTGATCATTTATGTAAAATTTAATAATCAAAATTTACTTATCTCACCTCTTACGATGGATACTTTTCTTATTAAATACTCTATATATATAAGAGAACCAGTCTTCTTTGGCTTTTAAAAGTGAATGATCCCCTCGCTCTTAACGATTATGTGACCGCAATAGCAAGAGGAGCTCCCTCTAGCTTATTAAGCAAGTGCTACAAACCTTTGAAACTAGAGTAACGGTATCCAGGGACATAAAATGCTAGGTTGTGAGAAAGTGAATCGGTAAAAAGGTTTAGCATGTGAATCAGAAAAGGAAGAATACGATATTGTCGCAATTGAGTTCGTAACTGCAGTTATTGAGTCTGGTGTGGCACTTGAGGAAGGAGGAAGAATCCACTCTCTGTCACAGCATAGTGTTCGAATCGTTTTACTCATCATCAACCAAAAGAAATCATCAATAGTATCAATGGAGGATTAGGATCTTTTTTAGTACAGTAAAAGAGAAAAAGACAAAAAAAAAATTGTAAGTCCTACAAATTTTTAAATGGAAGAAGCTGTGTCCCGGATCATCCAAGCCCGGATCTGATCGGCCGATAAGAAAAAAGGGAAACAGGGCTGGTGGACCCCAGTCAAGTAATGGATCCTACTATTCTTTTTACAACTATCCGAGTCATCCGTGATCAAAATTCTCCTGGCCATGTAGCATATCTCTTTTTAAATATAGGACCACTTGCTTTCTCTCTCTTATTGCACCAGAAAACTTCACTGCAGTGAGTCTTGATCTAATGACGAACCATGGTTGATAAAGATTGATGACGGTCAGAGTCATTTCTAATAATATTTTGGCCAACTAAACGTCGTAAATATTATTTTTAGAAATAGTATTCCGAGAATTGTATTTGAAAAAAAATAATAATTAAAACCAAATGTAGGGGTGAAACAAATATTGTAGCTTCTTTGAACATGAGACTTGCCCAATAGGTTAACTAGGCCAAACTGGTTTTGCTTTTTTCTGCTATACAGGAAGAAGAGACCAAATATTACTTGGAGAGTGCTTTTTATGGCATTTCTTTGTGGTTTGTTCGGGTATGTTACGTAAATTCCTTACCTTTTTTGCACTATCGTGAGTGTTTTCAGGCATCTACGTTGTCAATGGTAATAAGGTAATTAATGAACAATACTGATATGGTTATGTGATGTTCCAGGGGAAGTTTATTTCTAAACCTTTACTTCGAGGGCCTGGCTTTGATGCCATCAACGTTTATGTCGGCCATGTTCAACCTTATTCCAGCCATAACCTTCATCATGGCCATGTCCTCCGGGTACTTATTACTCACACTGTACTTTAGTTATCGTTTTTTTTTTTATTTTTTTTTCTGATGCCTTCATTATTTTTTAAAATCTTAATGAATGTAAAATTACTATATACTTTAGTCCTCTAAAGATACAAAATTTTTTACTTCAGTTTTATGAATAATTCCTTGAATGTTTTTAATTAATTCATTTTAATTTGTTTGTCTGTGTATTTTTATGCGCCTTTGGTATAGGTTGCATACACCTTAAATATGTAAGACAGAATCAAATTAAAATGAATTAACATATCCAAAACTCAATTAATAAAATAAAGTTTTTTTAAAATAAAATTAAGAACTTTAAGAATGAAAATTAGTTTTTTTATTAATTATTTATTTTAGTAAATTATACTCCCTTTTTAAATTTTTAAATATGATATTAAAGTCAAATTTTTCTTGACCGTATTTTGAAAAATTAGTCTCTTACCTATATGTATGGAGAAGATATTTTAAGAAAAAAAAAATCAATTTTTACCTAAAATTTAAACTCTATCCTACTTGAGTATATTGATTAACTTCTATCCTAGTTAACAGAATATTCTTGTTAACTTTAAAACTAACCGTAGTTAACACTAAAGTATAAATATGGAGTGACATACCTTTTGCCTCAAAGCATGGTCGTTTCTCCACAATTAATTATTTGATTTTCTCTCGATAGCTAAGACTTTAAATTTGATTTCAATCTTCTATCATTCGGTGTGGTTTTTTTTTTTCAATTCCAATATCAATATTTTTTTTTTATTTGGAATTTTCAAATTCTATCATCATGATGTTTATGTGGTTAAATATTTTTTCATTGAGAAATTGTTAACAGACTTAGAATGAGGTTAGTTAATCGGTGAAATGGGCTGAAACCAAAATTTTAGGCAAACATGAGTTTAATGCCATATAAATTAAAAAAAAAATGTTGAATGCAATTTATCCTATTATATATGTAACAACTTTCTTTCGATTTGCTTCAACAAAACTACGCTTAGTCAGGTCACATTAGAAGAGTATATATATAGTGAGAATACTAGCTATTTCCACAAATTTGATTCATTTCAAATTTTCATGAAATTAATTCTGATTCGATCACATGAGTAAATGATGGTAAATAGTAAAAAATAAAGTTTCTTTTGGCATTCCCAATTTATAAAGCATTTACTTAACATAAAATTATACTACTAGTGAAAATTTATATAATATATAAAGAAAGAATGTAGTTGTGAAATGTTACATGAACATGTCGCGGAAACAATAACATGTATAAAGTATAATTAAAAATATTAAATTTTTAATAATAATAAATTATGAAATAAATTTAAATTTGCACCATTTTTATCTCATCAATTTTTATATTTTACTTATTATTTATTTTATCCATTAAATGAACTTATCCCATACATGTATTCGACATGCACGTGTATTGCATTAGATGTGTGAACGTGACATATACGTGCCACGGGTGTTAATCTAGTTAAAGTTAATTCTGGCACCCCCAATATATAATAATTTAACTTAATTTACATTTTATTTTCTGTAGTTTCGAAAAATTAAATTTGGGAGCAGCAGCAGGAAAGGCCAAGGTGTTAGGAACAATAATTGGACTTAGCGGGGCAATGCTTTTGACCTTTTTCAAAGGGGTAGAAATTGATATTTGGTCTTCCCCCATCAACCTTTTGCATCCACATCAGAACCAAAATGGGCATATGACACGACAACATAATGGCTTTGGCAGTAAACTGTTGGGTGTTCCATGTGCCATAACAAGCTGCTGCTCTTTTTCTCTGTGGCTCATCATTCAGGTTAGCTTATTTCTTATGATCAAACAGAACACACTTGTTCACCAACTTCTTTAGATTCTTGTCATTTTATATATCAATATCATTATGTGAAGATGTCGTTTGAATTGTGTTGCCTGTTGTCGTCCATCACTTTACACGGCACAGGCTAAGATGAATGAAGAATATCCATGCCCTCTCTCAAGCTCAGCTTTAATGTCCACAATGGGAGCAATACAGGCCATTGTTTTTGCTCTTTGTGTTGACAGGGATTGGTGCCAATGGAAGCTGGGTTGCAATATCAGGCTTCTAACTGTGGCTTATTCGGTATGCTTGTAATTTACTACACCACCGTAGTTGAGACTTTCGTATTATATATATATATATATATATGAAATGTTAAGAATAAAATATAAATGTATATGATTTTTTTAAGTGATTATATGATCTTTAAGTAAATTTTAATCTTAACCATTTATGTATGATTGTATGGTCAAGATTTGTTCCTATCATTTTTTCATAATAAAAGTCTCATTTCACTAGATGTACCTCATATAAGAAGCATATTTGGTGAGATGAATATATATTTATGCATATGAATTATGAATGATAAAAGGAAGTTGCTTAATGTGAGTAAATGACTAAATGTTATTGCAGGGAATTGTGGCCTCTGGAATAGTGATTATTGTTATTACCTGGTGCGTACGGATGAGAGGCCCTCTATATGCGTCTGTTTTCAACCCTCTACAGCTTGTGCTTGTGGCTGTCGCTGCTTATTTGATGTTGGATGAGAAGTTATATTTAGGAAGGTATACTCTTATAATCTCATTTCACCTAAACATGTATGTACCTATTCATGTTTTCTTTTTCTTTTTTAGGCCTTTTATATTCATGATTTGATTTGATTTAGTTTGGTTGAAAATATATATAGTGTGCTTGGAGCAGTGTTGATTGTGTGTGGCCTATACGCGGTGCTATGGGGTAAGAGCAAAGAAATGAAGAAGATTCAATTAGTGCCATTAGAAATCACCAGAGAGTTCCAAGCTGTTGAGGTTGTTGTTATGTCCACGCCAATAGATCATGATAAAAATGACCACAGCTACCAGAGCCAAACTAGTACTATCGGGAATATTGCAAATGATCATGACTATTTATTAAAAAATGGACGAGAAGAACATGATATTCTCAGTAAGGGGAACAAAGAAGAGTTACCTTCCTAAGATGGTATCAATACTCTATTAGGTGTTGAGGACATAGATGATATTAATAATATTTTTTGTAAATTCCAATTAGAAACGGAATACTGTACATTAAAGGTGTACATTAAAGGTGGTTCTGCCATCCTCCTAACCTGTTCTTGACTCTTTTAACAATGAAATTAAAGGTGTCTTTTTTTTAGACCTATTAATAGTTGAAGGTAAGCCCAAGCATTTGTCCTCAGCTCCAATGTTCCTCTCCTTCAAAGCACTAGCAAGAGAAAATCTCAGTCTGTGAGGTGTATTTTTTGAAAAAAATATAGCTGATTTTTCAAGATTGACTTTTTGTCCATTGATACTTTCGTAATTTGATAGTAATTCCCCAATCATCTGAATATGCCTGACATCTGCTTTGCAAAAAAGAAAGAAATCATTAGCAAAAAATATAGAAGTCACAACAGGGCTTCTTCTACTAATTTTGACACCTGTAAAATTTTGATAAATTTATATCTTATGTAGAAGAAAGGTTAACCCCTTAGAACATAGTAAGAACAGATACTATTAAAGTGACTTGCCTTTTGTCAAAAAAATGTGTGCTGATGCAATTTCGGTGGAAGTTTGTCATTTTCTCAACAATTGAAGAAATTTGGCGGTATTACTTTCAGTGGGAAGTTGAAAGTTGAGAAGATTGCATTTATTGCAATCTTTGGAAATATCTATAAATAGAGATCAAAGCTCAATCCGAAAAATAGCAAGCAAAAGCAAAAGAAGCACAAGCAAAATACGAGAGCTTCTTTTGTAGTGAGAGTGAGAAATAGAGTGTGAAAAAATTTTAAGAGTGTAGTGTATAAACATACACTTAGAATTTTTGGATTCATTCTGTAGTCTTTGTAATACTACAAATTGTAGTAAGAGATGATATGAGAAATATTATATTTTGTACCTCTTGTGTGAGAGAGTGTAGATAGAATATTATAATTATCTTTAATATAGTGAAATATTTTTCTAATTTGTCCCGTGATTTTTCCCTCGGTGTACAAGGGGGTTTTGTATGTTAAAATTTAATGTGTAGCTCTTGATCTAATTTACTGGTACATATACTATTAACTAGTGGGTCCCATTATAAAAATACTATTCACCTGCTTTACAAATTTTATCAGTTCTTCTTCATAGACTTGTGTACGCTTCCGCTCATATCCATAAAGTGTTCAAGACATTTGGGGTGTATCTAACTTTGATTTCCTAACAAGTGGTATTGATTTCCTAACAAGTGGTATTAGAGCCACTTGATCAAATTTTAGGTCAAAGATGTCATTGTCAAAATTTGATGTGGAGAAGTTCGATGGATCCAACGACTTCAGTCTATGGAAGCTAAAGCTGTAAGCATTGCTAGATCAACAAGGCTTGTCAAAGGTGTTGGAGGGCGAGAGCAAGTTGCCAAAAACATTGTTTTCTGATAAAAAGGAGGAGATAATGGCTAAAGCACGTAGCATAATATAGTTGAGTCTGACAGACAATGTGCTGCGAGAGGTTATGAATGAGAAGACTACAGATGGACGCTGGAAAGCTTTAGAAGAAAAGTACTCTATAAAAACTTTGTAACTTTACTTGAGGAAACGATTTTTACACATTCAAACTCTCAGGAGAAAAATCAATTCGAGATCATATTGACAACTTCAATTGGATGATCACTGATGTAAAAGCGGCTGGAATTATAGTCAAAGATATTGATCAAGCTATGATCGTATTGATTTCATTACCTCTGTCCTATGATAATTTCTGTGATACTATAATGTAGGGTAGGTCCACCATCTCCGTCAAAACTGTCAAGGAGGCGTTGATGACAAAGGAGCATCAGAAACTGGCATCAGGATTCAGTGCTGATAATCCTACAGATGGATTGTTCGTGACGAGAGGGCGTAGTCAAGAAAGAGGATCGGTAAGCAAAAGCAAAGGAAGATCAAAGTCCAAAAACCACAAGTCCTTAAAGTGTTTTCATTGTCACCAACCAAGGCATATCCGAAAAAATTGCCTTAAGAGAAAGGAGAAACTAGGAAATGCTGCCAACATAACAATTACAAGTTCTTATGATAGTCATGTTGAATCTGTCCTGACAGTTTCTATTAGTGACTTAGGCAATGAGTGGATCCTAGATTCTGACACATCTTTTCACATGACACCTAATAAGAACTTTTTCTCTTCGTATCAAAAGCGAGAAGGAAATGTCTGATTGGAAGACAATAAGGTAATTGCTGTTGTAGGTGAAGGAGAGGTACAAATCAAATTGGATGATGGTACTGCAAAGACATTTCAAGCATGACATGTACCAGAGCTGGGCAAGAACTTGATCTCTTTGAGTGCCCTAGACAACTAAGGGAACAAGTTCTCTAGAGAGGGTGGTTTTATGAAGGTGACCAAAGACTTGATGGTGGTGATGAAAGGAAAACTACAAGGCGGGATCTATCTATTGTATCTAATATTTTATATGGGAGCACAGTTATACAGTGGCACTGTTATGCTCAACTCAAGGAGAATGAAAATGAAAAGATGTTCCAGACATTTTCAAGTTTTGGATCTTGTGTAGTACCGTGTAACGAGATATATGTACATCCTATATCCAATAAAAGATATGTCATCCGATGATGAATACACGGTTGTGACTATAGGATAGTCCAAGTACCAAGAGTAAGCATTGCAACAAGAAAGCAAAAGATCACAACTATGCTCAACTTCAAGGAGAATGAAAATGAAAAGATGTTCCAGCATTTTCAAGTTTTGAAGAGAAGATTTTCTTTGAAGCTTGGATTACATCAAGAAGTGATTCTAGGTGGTAAAAGATCTAGTCCAACATCTTCAAGCTTAGCTTATAGGACTTAGATCTTGTGTAAAGATAAAAGGAATCACACTAAGCTCAAACAAGTTTTAAACATATTTATAAGTGTTTCTAAAATGTTTAAATGCCCAACAAACTATTTTTGGAAAGCTAGTATTGTGGTCATATACTTACTCTTTGATCATAACTTTCAAAATACTTTGAGTTTTACTTTGAAACTTATCTCATTTGAAAATAGACTCAAAGATCTTTCCAATAACTAGTCATTTGCTATCCTCTAAAAGATCAAAGATCTTTCCAATGAGATGATGGTGTTACACGGTTGTGACACATACGGCTTGGTCATATAAGTGAGAAGGGAATGACAATACTTACTGGTAGAGGGTTGCTGAAAGGCATAAAGAACTGTAATCTCAATTTCTGTGAAAATTATGTATTTAGAAAGTAAAAATGAGTGAAGTTCAGTTTTGCAAAACATACCAGCAAAGGCATTCTAGAGTATGTCCACTCGGATGTTTGGGGTCTAGCCCCTGTTAGCTCATAGGGTAGTACTCGTTATTTTCTTACTCTAATAGATGACTATTCTAGGAAGGTCTGCGTTTATTTCCTGAAGCAAAAAGATGAAGTGTTTGGAAATTCAAGCAATGGAAGGCCATGGTTGAAAAGCAAACCAAAAAATTAGTCAAGTGACTGAGAACCGACAATGGCGGTGAATTCTATAGTAAATGATTTGAGGAGTTCTGCAGGAATGCATGTATAGTAAGACACCATATTGTATGTGGAACACCACAACAGAATGGAGTTAGAATGGATGAATAGAACACTCTTGGAGTGTGTACGATGCATGCAGATTAATACTAAACTTCCCAAATCATTTTGGGCTGAGGCAGTCAATACAATAGTATACTTGATAAACAGATCTCCATCAACTGCAATTGATCTAAAGATTCCACAAGAGGTATGGTCCGGTTGACCTACAAACTATTCTGATTTGAAGATATTTGATTGTCCTACGTATGCCCATGTGAATTATGGTAAACTTGAGGCGAGGGCAAGAATGTGTATATTTCTGGGGTATGCATGAGGGGTGAAGAGCTACAAATTATGGTGTACAAAAAAGGCAAGCTCACCTAAGATCATTGTTAACAGAGATGTCACATTTGACAAGGTGGCAATGGTGAATCAAAAGCGGGAATCTGAAGTAGATCAAGCAAAGACAGATCATGGTGTGTGGAAATAAGTTTGCTTCAAATAGTTTAATATGTTAAGTTTTGATGATGACAAATACAAGACAAAAAGAATGATGCTTATGCTTGATAGATGTGCTTTATAGATGACAAATGCATCACAAAAGAATATTGATCATGTTACATAGATGTGCTTCATATGATATATTGTATCATGCATAATTATGTACCTTATCTAGTTATATTTCACTTAATAATCATGCAATGAGATATATGTAACATTCTTCATATAATATATCCAACAATGCTTTATATGAGTTATAATGAATTAATATTGAATTTGACTCTATTTAAATGAAAATGTGAAAAATATTTTTTGTTGCATCCTACATAGAGCATATCTATTAGTAATTGATAAATGTCTTATTTAGATATGTCTATAAAAGTCTTATATGCATGTTAGACTAACTAGAGTTATAAATTTATGAATCATGCATATAAATATATTGAATTATGAATTTGAACTAACTATGTTTGCTTAAGTGAGCAATACTTTGTAGGATAGTCCAAGTATCAAGAGTGAACATTGTAACAATAAAGTAAAAGATCACAACTATGCTCAACTCAAGAACAATGAGAATGAAAAGATGTTCCAAGCATTTATAAATTTTGAAGAGAAGATTTTCTTTGGAAGCTTAGATTACATCAAGAATTGATAGTGACAAAAGATCTAGTCCAACATTTTCAAGAATAACATATAGGACTTTGATCTTGAGTAAAGGTAAATGGAATTCACACTAAGCTCAAAATACGTTTTAACATCTTTAAAAGTGTTTCTTACATTCTAAAATGCCCAACAAACCGTTTTTGGAAAGCTAGTTTTGATGGTAATTCAAATCTATAAAAAATAGTCAAGTTTGTGTTTTGTAAAACTGACCTTTGGTTACTCTTTTGATCATATCTTTCACAATACTTTGACTTTTGTTTTGAAATTATTTCATATGAAAATAGACTTAAAGATCTTTCCAATGAGTGGTTATTCACTTAAAATGAATAAGAAGCGAAGAAGTTATGACAATTTAAAGTCAGTTTTCAAAATCAGAGTAATTTATTCGAATAAAGGATGTGTTATTCGAATAACACACCCCTAAAAACTTCCCAAAACATGTTTTTAAAGGTTTATTCAAATAACAAATGTGTTATTCAAATAATACAACCCAGAAAATGTTCTAGAATGTGTTTTTGAATATTTATTCAAATAACCAAAGTGTTATTCGAATAACTAAAGTCTTATTCAAATAACAAGTTCCAGAAAACACTTCCCGGTGTGCTATAAGTGGATTTATTCGAATAACAAATGTGTTATTCAAATAACAAATGTGTTATTCAAATAACATGATATTTATTCGAATAACAATGTTCTTATTCGAATAAAACATGTCCAGAAACGTTCTCAACGGTCATAAAACGGCTAGTTTTCATAAAGAATTCATTTCCAAACTTTACCCAATGACTCTAAATATTAATGGACTATTGATGCGTGAAATCCGCAAGTATATGATTTCATCATCAAGTAATAAAAGATCGACGCCACAGGGACTGTGTCTATGAATACTAATTAATTAATTAATTAAATTAAACAAAGGGGATAAAATTGTTGAGAGATAAGAATGTAGTAACTAAGAAATTAAATAAATAATATTAGAGTGCAAAATTGAGAAAAAAAATAGTAAGTTGTTAAGAAAGGTATTCAAATTTAAGAAAGCTTCCGGGATTGAGGGTAACCATAATGATACAAGACAAATCCTAATTGACAACTCTTTTATTAAAATTGAAATTCAATTGAAGGTGAATTACCCTAAATTAGTTAATGTTCTTTCTCAAGATATAAGAACTGTGCCCAATTAAACCAATTCCTACTCTCATGGTAATTGAATTTAAATTGAGCTCATTACGCTTTATGGTAATTCATTAAATCCTCAAAAGGCTAAACCTACTCTCGTGATTTAGACCTTAAGTTCAATTATTATGATTCTGATACATAGATTCACCTTTTAGTACATCCCTAGATATCCATGAGATGCAAATATGTAGCCAGCAAATTCACATGAATAAGCGCAATAAGGATTGAATTAAAGAACATTCAAGATTAATAAAAGGGGTAACCAAATCAATTAATCATCATCAATGTATCAAAGGACATTGCCCAATCCTAGAGACAAAAGAAACTACTCAGACATGGAGAAGAAGAAACAAGAAATCAAATTCAAGAACATCTAAACCCGTAATTAAAGAGAGAAGAAATGAGAAAGAAGAAGATCAAGAGCCTCAAAGTGTGCCTCCTCCAAACCAAATTGGAACCCTGATATTACATTCAGAGCATTTATTTATACCCTTAGGGTTTCAACTGGTCCCAGCCTATCAAAAGAAATAAAAATGAAAATTAAAAATCGACTTTTCAGATCCACGGTCGTGAAAAATTCCACGAGCTGACCATGGATCTTGCTGGCTGAATTCCACGGCCGTGGGAAATTCCACGGCTAGGCCGTGGAATTCTCTGGAAAATCATTTTTGCTTCTTCACGTAGTTGTTCGATCTATGGCCATGGAAAATTCCACGGGCAGGTCGTGGAACTTTCTGGAATGAGTCTCTTTTCCCAATTTGCTATCTATAAAGCTCCAACTTCAATCATGTAAGCTTTCCATCTATTTCAAGGCCAATTGAGCACCAATCTTGCATAACAACACTACAAATACCGCAGTTATCCGAACTAAAGGAAAAATAAATAAAAAGAGAAACTAAAATGTCAAAAAATGCATGCAAAATAAGAACAGAATATGATGTTAGTTCATACACATTAAATCCTTCCAAGCTTAAGATTTTGCTTGTCCCCAAGCAATAACTAATGCCAAACCAAGAAGTAGGATCAAGAGACAATAATGAATGAGGAACCCGAGAAAATATCCAACTAAGCAATAGGCAAAGGCAAACTAAGAATTAGAGAGGTAATCAAATCAAGTCCAACTAGAGGCTAAAGTTCTCAGAAATCATGCTCCTCACTAAATTAGGTTCACTCTACTAACCACACTCAAAGTGTTTAAGGGTGAAGACAATGCGCTCAAGATTCCTCAAAGAAAAAGCATTTCTATAAGCTTAATAAGAAACCAAATTTTTACTAATAATCAGCATGCATGCAAAAATCAAAAGGTCTTTCAAAGGTTGTAATGGGGCCATGGGAATAATGTTAGGTAGGGTAAAAAAAGGAAGATATGCACAAAGGGGTAACAAAATTTTCAATAAGCACAAAAAATCTACTAGAACATAAATAGAGCAAAAACCATTTTTCAATCAAGAGAATAACTCCACATTTCTAAGCATATTTTCCTTTCTTTTCCTTCTTCTCTTTCTCTTCTTTTTCAAGCTTTTATCTCATGATTTTCTTTTATTTGCTTTTTTTTCCTTTCCCTTTATATTTTTTTCTTTTCTTTTTTCATTTGAGAAAGAGAAGGGTAAAAAACATATGATTCCCAACATAACTTTACACAACTTTCAAACCCAATTTACTTCATTTAATATTCTAAATGATTACTGACAATATATCATCATAGGCATCAAGAAAAACAATTATGCAATAGGCTTAAAATGAGCAACTAGTGGATGAAAGTGTGACAATTATTTCAGAAGGCTAGAAAAATACCTAAGATGCCTTAATCATATTCAAGCATGCAAACAAAAATTTCGCCTCAAAATGGTTTCAAATCAAGTTTTAGAGCACAAAATCAATGAGGAATTATCACTCAACGCAAAGAATGGGAGCAAAAATCATATAGTACATAAATCCCATATAGGCTCAAAACTCACATTTAGAGGTTCAAAAATAAATGAAAAGCATAAATTCAGAGAACATATGCTAATTATCAACTATCAAGAAATTACCTCCACTGTCAATTAAAACAATGCCTATTGCCTACCACAAGAATCAACAAATTGGGTTCCAAATCAATACCATCTCAAAATCCTCAAAAGAGAAGGGCACAAAGTTCAACCAAAAAGCCGAGAGATATGATAGTGTGAAAATGTAACATGAAGATGCAATGCAAAATGAGACATGAAAATATATGAAACTAATGATCTAAAATGAAAATGAAAATGAAAATGAAAATACCCCCCAAGCTTAGAACTTACATTGTCCCTAATGTAAAAATCTAAAACTAGAGAAGGGATAAAAGAAAAGAAATCACTATGGTAGTGGAAAAGGGTGTTGACTCAGATGCCAACTATGGATGGCTTGGACCATGCTCACCATGCTCTGATCTGTGCCCTCCAAGGCCTGCAGGTGGCCATCAGTAATAAAGATCAAACCAGCAATCTAACACATAAAATCAAAAGAAAAAGAAAAAATTAAAAGGGAAAAAAAAGAAACTTGGGTTACCTCCTAAGAAGTGCTTGTTTAAAGTTATTAGCTCGACTTTGGTCTGATTTATGTGCTTAGGTGATATCAACGGAGTAGTACTCAGTCCCCACTCCTTCAAAGTGTTTCACTCTCTGACCATTTATCATGAAAGGCTCATGGCCTTCTTTCTTTACCTCAAGTACACCGTAGAATAAATCTCAAACAATCTCATATGGTCCTGACTATTTCGACCATAACTTACTAAGACAGAAACGTAGAAGCGAGTTATTGACAAGAACTTTATCCTTGAGTTTAAATTTATGCTTTTCGACACACTTGTCTTTCTGCTTCTTAGGTCCTTTCTTGCAGAGTTTAGACTTCTCAAATTTTGTGGTACCCTTGGGCAAGGTCTTTTCTAGTATAGCATCAACCATTGATTCCTACACACCTAAAAGCACAACATTATTCACAACATTAGTAGCATCTATGCGATTACATGAATTTAAGGAATTAGAATTATTTTCAAATTTAAAAAAAATCAAAAACTACTTCCTCATCATTCAATCGCAAAGTTAATTTCCCTTCATGGACATCAATGATCGCCCTTCCAGTGGCAATGAATGGATGCCCAAGTATGATCGACTTTTCAACATCGGCTTCCATGTCAAGCACAATAAAATCCACCGGCATGTAAAACTTACCCACTCTAATAGGAACATTCTCCAAGATGCCTACGGGGTATTTAATAGACTGATCTGCCAATTAAAAGGAGATAGTTGTGGGTTTTAGTTCACTCGCCTCTAACTTCTTACACACAGAAAGGAGCATAAGACTAACACTAGCCCCCAAATCACACAGAGCTTTATGAAATTTTGTGTTGCTAACCAAATAAGGAATAAAGAAGCTACTTGGATCTTTTAGCTTATGAGGCAATTTATTTTGAATTAAAGCACTACATTCCTCAGTTAAAGCTACTGTCTCATATTCCTCTAGCTTTCTCTTATTAGACAAAATATCCTTAAGAAATTTATCATAGGTAGGCATTTGTTCAACGCCTCAGTGAAGGGTACATTAATGTACAATTTCTTAATGACCTCTAGGAACTTCCCAAATTTCCTATCTAACTTGGCCTTAGCCAATCTTTGAGGGAAGGGCACTGGGGGTTGGTATGCTTCAGGGGATACATACTTAGACATCTTCTCATTAGTTTCCTCATCTTCTAAGGGTTGTGTCTTAGTCTTTTTTTCCTCATTCCCCTCACCTTTGTCACTCTCCCCTTTACCCTTGGGATCTTCTAATTTCTTGTCACTTCTCAAACTCATAGTCTTATAGTATTCATTACCTGGATTTATTTCAGGTTGACCAGGAAACTTACCCTGTTACCTTTGTGAAGTGCCTACTTGTTAGGCAATCTGAGTTTCCAACATCTTATTATGAATGGCCAAATTGTCAACTTTAGCTGACAACTCTCTAATGGCCTTAGTCACAACTTGTCCATGTTGTTTAAATTCCTCATTTTGCTTAGATTGACTCTCAACAAAATTCTCAAGAAGAGACTCAAGTCTAGATTTTTGTACCTGTTGGAGTTTAGAAGAGGGTTTAGCATTATCTTGCCCGGCCTGGTATTGACTATTCTGGTAGGAAAAGGTAGGATGTGACCTCCAACCGGGGTTGTAAGTTTGAGAATATGGATCATTCCTCCCCTTTTGGTTGAAGCCATGAAAATTGTGACATGATTCCACTTGCTCCACCGGTGCACCTTGTGAGGAGCCAATCCCAACTTGGCATTCGGCACCCATGTGTCCCTATGCTCCACAAATCTCACAAAAAATGTTAGAAGCACCTATGACATTAACATGAGCTTTCTCAAGCGTGTCAAAACATTTATTCAAAGAATCAAATTTTGACATAATTAAATTAACACTGTCTACCTCAAACTTACCTCCCGAGAGTTTTCTCAAATTATGACCTCTTTCATTTGCCCATTGGTGATGATTTGCAATAACACTCTCAATGATCTCATAGGCTTCTATTAGCCTTCTATTCATCAAAGCTCCACCAGCTGCTGAGTCAAGAGACACATTCGAAGAATATTCTAGACCATTATAGAAGGTGTTGACGATTAACCATTTTTCTAACCCATGGTGTGGGCAGGCTTCCAGCAAAGCCTTATATTTATCCCAAGCTTCCGATAATGACTCTCCATTTTTTTGAACAAAGCTTGTGATTTGGGTCTTAAGATGAGCATTCTTGGAAGGTGGGAAGAATTTGTCCAAGAAAGCTTGCTCCAATTGGTCCCAAGTAATGATTGTCTTAGCGAGAATAGACTTCAACCAAGCTTTAGCTCTATCTCTCAAAGATAATGGAAATAGGCGAAGACGAATAGCATCAACAGAGACGCCTTCAATCTTAAGGGTCTCACAGAACACCAAGAATATATCTACGTGATCATTCGGGTCCTCTGATGGAAATCCTCCAAACTGGTTCTGCCTTATCATAGAAAGTAAGGCAGGAAGTATAGTGAAGTGCCTAGCTTCAATGTCTGGCCGAGCAATTCCAGATCGCAAACCTCGAGCATTAGGGGTTGCATACTCTTTTAGTGGTTTATTATCCTGAGGTTCAGCCATGACAAGTGTTGGTTCAAGTATTTCTCTCGCTCTTTGCCCTTGTTGTCTTCTCCTTTAACGAAAAGTTCTTTCAATTTCAGGATCTACTTCAATAAGAGTCCTGGAACGTCTAGTATTTTGCATAAACAAGAGAAATTACCTGCAGAGAGTCAAAGAAAATAAGAACGTAAGAATATGATAAAAAGAAAAAAGGTTTAAAATAATTAAATTAAAAATTAAATTGATATTCAAGAAAAACATAGTCCCCGACAACAGCACCAAAAACTTGATACATGAAATCCGCAAGTGTACGGTTTCATCGTCAAGTAATAAAAGATCAAATCTACAGGGACTATGTCTATGAATACTAATTAATTAAATAATTCAATTAAATTAAACAAATAGAATAAATTGTTGAGAGATAAGAATGTAGTAACTAAGTAATTAAATAAATAATATTAGAGTACAAAATTGAGAACAAAAATAGTAAGTTGTTAAGAAAGGTATTCAAATTTAAAAAAGCTTATAGGATTGGGGGTAACCACAATGATACAAGACAAATCCTAATTGACAATTCTTTTATTAAAATTAAAATTTAATTGAAGGTGAATTACCCTAAATTAGTTAATATTCTTTCTCAAGAGACAAGAATTATGCCCAATTAAACTAATTCCTACTCTCGTAGTAATTGAATTTAAATTGAACTCATTACGCTTTATGGTAATTCATTAAATCCTCGAAAGACTAAACCTACTCTCATGATTTAGACCTTAAGTTCAATTCTTATGGTTCCAACACCTAGGTTCACCTCTCAGTACATCCCTAGATATCTATGAGATGCAAATATGTGGCCAGTAAATTCACATGAATAAGCTCAATAAAGATTGAATCAAAGAACATTCAAGATTAATAAAAGGGGTGACCAAATCAATTAATCATCATCAATGTATCAAAGGACATTGTCCAATCCTAGAGATAAAAGAAACTACTCAGACATGGAGAAAAAGAAACAAAAAATCAAATTCAAGAACATTTAAACCCGTAATCAAAGAGAAAAGAGAGGAGAAAGATGAAGATCAAGAGCCTCCAAATGTGCTTCCTCCAAACTAAATTGGAACCCCGATATTACATTCAGAGCATCTATTTATACCTTTAGGGTTTCAACTGGTCCCAGCCCATCAAAAGAAACAAAAACGAAACTTAAAAACTGACTCGGACTGCGATCTACGGCCGTGGAAAATTCCACGGGCTAGTCGTGGATCTTGCTTGCTGAATTCCACCGCCGTGGGAAATTCCACGGCTAGGCCGTGGAATTCTATGAAAAATCACTTTTACTTCTTCACGCAGGTGCTCAATCCATGGCCGTGGGAAATTCCACGGGCAGGCCGTGGAACTCTCTGGAATGAGTCTTTTTTTCTAATTTGCTATCCGTAAAGCTCCAACTTTAATCATGTAAGCTTTTCATCCATTTCAAGGCCAATTGAGCACCAATCCTGCACAATAACACCACAAACACCGCAGTTATTTGAACTAAAAGAAAAATAAATAAAAAAAGAAACTAAAATGCCTAAAATACCTAAAAATGCATGCAAAACAAGAATAAAATATAATGTTGTTTCACACACATCAGCTATAAATATAAGTGTTTGGGCATCAAAGAAATGTTGGAGAACAATATGAAAATTACTCTTGAGCATTAAATTCATTTTTCACTATCTATTTCTCTAAAACTCTGTTTTGAGCTAAGCTATAAGTGTGTGAATCCTTGATACCCATAGTGCTTCAATTTGTATTATCTACTCTTTGAGAGAGTTCCTATCATTTACATCTTTGTATAACCTGTAAAGAGAGGGTGATGTATCTTTCTAGAGAAAAGGGTGAGGTATCCCCTGAGGGTGAGACATCCCTCAAAAGTTGTAAAGGGTGAGGTATCCCTATTTGAGGCTCAAGCACAAGGGTGAGGCATCCCAATGTGTGTTGAGTCCTCTCAATTGTAAAGGTCGTCAAGCACCTGTTGAAGCTTGAAGACATAGTGAAAAATATCGGGTGGTTCACTTGAGGAATGGACGTAGGCCACACGTGGTTGATGGCTGAATCAGGATAAATCTTAGTGTTTGCTATTCTCAACTCTATCTCCTTTACATTTGTGCTTTAATTATATATATGATTGAGTTGAATTTAATATCTAACTTATTTGCTTAATTTATCCTATAATCTAAGTGGTATTTATGAAATATCTAATAGTTGCACATTTGTTAAACTTATTTCGCTGTATTTATTAATTGAATTATTCAAAATACATAATTTGTCAAAGTTACTTTAGAATTTGTAATCACCCAATTCACCCCCCTCTTGGGTGATGGTTGTCATGGCTAACAAGTGGTATTAGAGCTTCGTGCTCTGGTGAAAGCTTAACCGCTTGGAGTTAAAGATCCTTGTTTGTTTGGTAACCATTAAAAGTTTTTCAAAATGAATGGTTTTAAAATTAATAAACTACCATTCTTTGATGGTGTGAATTTCATTTATTGGAAAGTTAGAATGGAAATTTATATGCAATCTATTGATATTGATTTGTGGTATATTGTGCTTAATGGATTTACTTACAAATCAAAATAACCTTGGAATGACTATGATAAGAAATATTTTTCCTTGAACATTAGAGCAATGCAAATATTGAGAAGTGGTTTAAATGATGATGCTTATGCTAAAATTAAGAGTTGCTCTAGTGCTAAAGATATATGGGATACTCTTGATGATATCTATCTTGCTAACAATGATTTTTTGCATAAAGTTTTACATAGAGAGCAAGAAGAGCAAAAGCCATTGAAGAAATCTTGTTGTGAAAAATATCCTCAAAATGATGCTCAATTTGAAGATGTGGCAAAGCAAAACCAATTGGTATATACTCTTGAAGCTTTGATGCACAATAATGAGGAAGATGGTGATTCCCTTGAAGAGTCATTGGTACAAGAAATTGAGACAACCTCTTACTTGACTCCAAAGAACCTTGAGGTAAATAATGCCTATCTTGATTATGGTCCTTCCTATGATGAACTAAAATGTGCATATGATGAATTATATGATGACTTGTTGCTTTTAGAAAAGAAAAACTCATCTTATTTGAAAAATATTTCCTCAATTTAAAATGAAATTGGAATTTTGAAAAATGAATATGTTTTTCTTGAAGAGGAAATGCCTTTGAAATTTGAAACCTCAACTTCTTGTAAAAAGTGCACTGATTTAAAAAATCAAGTTAAGGACTTATCTTTCAAATTTGCCAAAGCAAATGATTCTAATTGTCTACAATCCATGATTGTTAATAAGAATGAAATTGATATTATTTCATATGGAAATTCAAGTAAGGCTTGTGGAAAAAATAACATAAAATATAATAGCAACCAATGGCTCGAGTTTTTCAAAAATGATCTTCAAAGGACTAAGCCATCATTAAATTCACTTATTTGTAATTTTTGTGGTCATCTAGGACATATTTCTCATTTATGCAATTATAGAAGAAATTCTTATATGAGAAATAATATGATATGGGTTTCTAAAAATCCTAGATGCCCTAGTACTAACATTGAAGGATCTAAGATGAAGTAGGTACCAAAATTTTCTCTTACTGTTTCAATTATGCAAAAAATTTATCAAAAGCATGGACAAATTGGTCAAAAGAAAGAGGAATCATCAAGGAGGATGCTTCCAAAGCCCAATGGTAGAAGTTTTGATCAAAGAAGGAAGATGACTTCAATCAAAGCCTCTCAAGTACAAAATGTGAAACTTACAAAGTTCAAAACACTAAAAGAGAAACAATGGGTAAGAAAAAGAGTTTCCTTGATTACCAAGGCCAAGGTATCAAATGTTTTTACCTCTTATACATATTCACATACAAAGTCAATGAATTTGAGGTATATTCCTTGTAGGCCTTAAGTGATTAATAGAATCATGTGCTCTTGGTAAAATTTGAATATTATGTTTAGCACATGATTATGTTCATTCTTATTGTACCACAACTCATTAATTTGTTATTTACATTTTGGTACATAAGGTTTTACAATGTCTAGGTATGCTTGCTATATTTTGAATTGTCTATACATCATGAAAGTAAGCATGCTATTGGTTATATGCGTAATGGTAATTGTTTATTTAATTTGTTGTGCTCAATTTACATACTATGAAAGCATGATCTTTTAGTTAATTTAAAATGGCTTTGTAAGAATTAGAATTTTGAGATCATATATTTATGTTCTCACTTGGCATTGTCTCATTGCTGACAAAATGAGTTTTACATGGTTTATTCGAATAAAGGTAATTTTATTTGAATAACAAAAGTCAGTGAAAACAAATACTGAGATCAATCAAGCTTTATTTGAATAAAACTTCTCTTATTTGAATAACAACAAAGATTTATTCGAATAAGGATACTTTTATTCGAATAACAAAAGTCAGAGAAGCCAAGAATTTCAACTGATCAGGATTTATTCAAATAAACCTTCTCTTATTCGAATAACAACCAAGATTTATTCGAATAAGAATCCTTTTATTCGAAATAACAAAAGTCAAAGAAGCCAAGTTTTTCAACTAATCAGGCTTTATATTTATTCGAATAAAACACATATTAAATGAAAGTTTGTTTATGCTTTTCCCCTTCATTTCTCAAGAATTTGTTATACATGTTAAATTCTTTTTTATTGGACTGAAATTGCAAATGCTAACTAAATATAATTGGCTATTCTTTTGATGAATATATATACTTGGCTAAATTGATCAATAAAATAAAATATCTTTTGTCCTTGTGAACTCATTTGTTATTTTACCTTACTAGTTTGAATGCTTATTTGCTTATGAGTTTGGCATGATGAATAACCTTTATAGATCCAAAATTAGTGAATACCAAAAAAAGTACTTTAAAAATTGTGTTGTAAGGTGACTATTAGCTCAAGCATGCATTGAAGTGAAATACAACTACGCTACTTGAGGTTGAAAATTTTGAAATGGTCCAAGTTCTCTAAGAGTAATGAAAACATAAAAGGATGACATGGAAAACCATAACATTCTCAAGGAGCCTTGAGGTATGGAAGTTGGAGTCACCTACAAAAACTCAAATAGTACGCTTTTGGTGACATCAATCTTTTATCCTTACTTATGCTTTAGTTTGCATATCATGTGATATTTGAACAAGTAGAACATTACTTTATGCCTTAACATGTTTTAAGATGTGTTTTTTCTAGCATAATTTCATGTAAACATCTTTGAACTTGGCTTTTTGGATCAATCATGCATCTAAACTCTTAATGCACAATTTTCTCTTATTGCACAAAGTCACATTTTTTTTTTTGCATAATTTGATTTCTTTGCTTGCTGCATTATGAGCATTTTTACTGCATAACTTCATTTGTTGTACCATTTGATGTTTGCTGCATAATTCTCTTTTGCTACACAATTTGTCATTTAAGTTTTTGGATCTGTTTTGTCTTGAACCTGCCTTTGAATGTTAATTATTGTTACATTGAAGTATATATTGAAATGAATCACAAATTTACAATTTCATGATTTTTCAATTCTTTCATTACAATAAAGGAATTCCTTTTATTCTTGCTTAGTATGTGTGCGTACTAAAATTCCTTACATGATATTACATGCTTAACATGATCATTATTTGCCCCAAATTATTTATTTATTCTTTGATGATGATCAAGCTTTTCTTAAACTTGAATCTTGCTTTGAAAATGCTTAAACTATGCTTTTGGATTCAAGTGCATATATGCTTCATGCATTCTTGTTAGAGCTAACATTGCATGGTTGATAGTGTGATACATGCTTTACATTATATATCAACCTAAATTATGCTTGTAAATGAGATTAAATGATGTTTGATGCTAAACTATGTTTTAGAGAACTTTTGAAGTTAGCTTTGCAAGTCTCTCTATGTGTTTCAAGTATAGCTATCAAATATTAAAGTGTCAAGCATATGTGGATAAATGAGAATACTCAATGGAAGAAAGCCCAAACTCAAAGGACTAATAAATGAAGAACATTCTAAAGGAACATCACTCTCTATCTAACTCAATAAGTATCGCTATCCCTAAACTATTGTGGTATTCTATATGCTATAGATTGTATGATATTTGTTAATAAATTGATCTTAAATGATTAAATGATTTCTTTACATGAGAAGTATGCTTAGCATTGACAAAGTGCTTAATTGGATATTAACTTGCTAATTTTTGTTATTGCATATAGGATGAATGTTATTAGTTCTATATATGCTTTGATCCCTATAGCATATTTCATCATGATGAATGTTTGATATATATGATTCTCTTGATCCATGGTCTCTTAGTGGTATAGCACCCATGAGAATCATGCTTTTGTTTTTGAAAAGAGTTTATGCTTTGTTTAAAAATATATATATTTTAAAGCAAAATCCTTTATCATATTTGAAAGAAGCTTTTCAAATTCCATATCCTTGAAAATCTTTTGAACTTGTCTTATGAACTTGAAAGTATTTTCACCTCCTAATTGTCTTAAAAATTTGAAAATCATTGGATATGTGTTATAAATGTAGTATTCTCTACATTTGCTTTGAAAAGTCTTATTAAATCTTAAGAGAATGCTTAAGAAAGTTTCCAAACAAATCTTTTGAAATACTCTATAGAGCTCAACTTAATACTTCAAAAGATAAGCTTTGTTCTTCAAAGTGATTTATTTTCTTAAGGCTCTTGTTCAACGACAAAGATAGAATATGTACTTTCAAATGTTTCTTTGACTTCGGTTTGATTACTCTCAAGAAATATGTGATTTTAATATAAAATCTCCCTACCATTCTAAAATAATTTTGAAAATGTAATGTGTTCTTATAAAATTCTTTTTGAAAGAGGGAGAAGTTTCAAAATGATTTTGATTGATGGATTAAGAATATGTACCTTTTGCCTTACTTTACTTTATGGTAATGTGCTTACATGGTCTTTGCATATATATTTCTCTTTATCTATCTTATACTTCAATAAGGGAGAGCTTATATTCTTTTCTTATAACTCCTTATAATTATTTGTTGATTTGAAATGATTGTTTATCTTTTTTATCTTACATATTTTTCTTTCATGTTCTTGTTAACTAAAAATATATGCATGACTATGTTAAACTATTATGTTTTACATTTTGATAATATGCATATTTTGAGGGGGAGCCTAACTCTTAAATTATTATTTATATCTCTTGGCTTACTTTCTTGTTTGATATGAAGTGTTTTATTGTTAGTACTATCAACATGTCAATGAAAATCATATCTTATTCTTTTTCTCTCTAATGAAAGAAGGTAAACATTCTTAAACTTCATATCTTTTGATTCTTTCATTGAGAAATGCTTGATATGTGACAAGTTATATGATCTTTCATTTGAAAACCTTAATTCCATGATGTTACACGAATATTTTGTAACTCCTAATAAGTGACATCAAGTGGTACGTATTTATCATGTGGTATGCAAGATATTATAAACTAGACATAATTTCTTAAGCTTGTTACTATCATGTACTAAATGTTGATGTACCAAAATATGACAAGTTTTGCATGAATAATCTCTTATATCTTGAAAGCATGCTTGTTTCTTCTCTCTTTTCTTGAATCATGTGTAGAATTAAATAAAGGAAAGATAGTTATGATTTAAATAACTTGAAGAAGTTTCTGAATTTTGATAATCCTACTCTTTTTGACAACATGAGTTTTATCTATGAGGGGAGAGAAAATATTATCTTTCCTTCCTATGCCTTTTTGTTGATGTCAAATAGAGGGAGTGAAAATTAGAAAGAAAAATATATTTTTGCGCTTATTTTTTATATGCTTACATGAATATCTATTCTTCTATATTGCTAAACATATTTTTCTTTAATGATTTGTCATCATAAAAAAGGGAGAGATTGTGGAAATAAGTTTACCCCAAATAATTTAATATGTTAAGTTTTGATGATTACATATACAAGACAAAAAGAATGATGCTTATGCTTGATAGATGTGCTTTAGAGATGACAAATGCATCACAAAAGAATATTGATCATGTTACATAGATGTACTTAATGTGATATATAGTATCATGCATAATTATGTACCTTATCTAATTATATTTCACTTAATAATCACGCAATGAGATATATGTAACATTCTTCATATAATATATTCAATAATGCTTTATATGAGTTATAATGAATTAATATTGAATTTGACCCTATTTAAATGAAAATGTGAAAAGTATTTTTTGTTGCATCCTACATAGAGCATATCTATTAGTAATTGATAAATGTCTTATTTGGATATGTCTATAAAAGTCTTATATGTATGTTAGACTAAGTAGAGTTATAAATTTATGAATCATGCATATAAAAAGATTGAATTATAAATTTAGACTAACTATGTTTGCTTAAGTGAGTAATACTTTGTAGGATAGTCCAAGTACCAAGAGTGAACATTGTAACAAGAAAGTAAAAGATCACAACTATGCTCAACTCAAGAACAATGAGAATGAAAAGATGTTCCAAGCATTTACAAGTTTTGAAGAGAAGATTTACTTTGGAAGCTTAGATTACATCAAGAATTGATGGTGGCAAAAGATCTAGTCCAACATCTTCAAGAATAGCATATAGGACTTAGATCTTGTGTAAAGGTAAATGAGATTCACACTAAGTTCAAAATACATTTTAACATCTTTAAAAGTGTTTCTTATATTCTAAAATGCCTAACAAATCATTTTTGGAAAGCTAGTTTTGATGGTAATTCAAATCTATGAAAAATAGTCAAGTTTGTGTTTTGTAAAATTGACATTTAGTTACTCTTTTGATCATATCTTTCAAATTAATTTGATTTTTGTTCTGAAACTTATTTAATATAAAAATAGATTCAAAGATCTTTCCAATGAATGGTCATTCACTTAAAACGGATAAGAAACGAAGAAGTTATGACCATTTAAAGTCAGTTTTCGAAACTAGAGTGATTTATTCGAATAAGGGATGTGTTAATCGATTAACACACCCCTGAAAACTTCCCAGAACGTGTTTTTAAAGGTTTATTCGAATAACAATTGTGTTATTCGAATAACACAACCCAGAAAACATTCCAGAATGTGTTTTTGAATATTTATTCGAATAACCAAAGTTTTATTCAAATAACAAGTTCCAGAAAATACTTCCTGGTGTGCTATAAGTGGATTTATTCGAATAACAGATATGTTTTTCGAATAACACAATATTTATTTGAATAACAGTGTTCTTATTCGAATAAAACATGTCCAGAAACGTTCCCAATGGTCATAAAATGGCTAGTTTTCATAAAGAATTCATTTCCAAACTTTACCCAACAACTCTAAATATTAATGGGTTATAAATTTAAGTGTTTGGGCATTAAAGAAATATTGGAGAACAAAATAAAAATCACTCTTGAGCATTAAATTCATTTTTCACTATCTATTTCTCTAAAACTCTGTTTTGAGCTATAAGAGTGTGCATCCTTGATACCCATAGTGCTTCAATTTGTATTATCTACTCTTTGAGAGAGTTTCTATTATTTACATCTTTGTATAACCTGTAAAGAGAGGGTGAGGTATCCCTTTAGAGAAAAAGGTGAGTTATCCCTTGAGGGCGAGGCATCCCTCAAAAGTTGTAAAGGGTGAGGTATCCCTATTTGAGGCTTAAGCACAAGGATGAGACATCCCAATATGTGTTGAATCCTCTCAATTGTAAATGTTGTCAAGCACCTATTGAAACTTGAAGACATAGTGAAAACTCTCAGGTGGTTCACTTGAGGACTGGACGTAGGCCACAAGTGGTTGGTGACTGAATCAGGATAAATCTTAGTGTTTGCTATTCTCAACTCTATCTCTTTTACATTTGTGTTTTAATTATATATATGCTTGAGTTGAATTTAATATCTACCTTATTTTCTTTATTTATCCTATAATTCAAGTGGTATTTGTGAAATCTCTAATAGTGACACATTTGTTAAACTTATTCCGCTGCATTTATTAATTGAATTATTCAAAATGCATAATTTGTCAAAGTTGCTTTAGAATTTGTAATCACCCAATTCACCCCCTCTTAGGTGATGGTTGCCATGGCTAACATGGTGCTGAGAAACATGTGGAGTTGGAGATTGATACTAGGAAGATGAAGCAGGAAGAGAATATAAGTCAACCAAGTACTTCAGGTGTTGTTCAACTTGAAGTAGAACAAGATAAATCTGGAGACAGGGGTGCTGGTGAAGAAACCAGAGGGGCAGAGCCATACAGTATTGCTACTGGTAGAGAAAGGCGACAAATTCAGAAAGCTCGAAGATATTTGAATTCTGTTGCTTGTGCACTTGGCTCGTCATATGCAAATCCTATAGGCTTTGCATTGACTATGGCGGATAGTGTAGTAGGAGATGAACCATCTACCTACCATGATGCAGTAGATAGTAAGGAGTCAAAGGAATGACTAATAGCAATGAATAAGGAGATTGAATCTCTTCAAAAAAATCAAACGTGGGAGCTAGTGCAACTTCCAGAGGGAAAAAGAATAGTTGGCTGCAAATGGGTCTTCAAAAGAAGAGAATGAATCCCTAGCATTAAACCTCCAAGGTTCAAGGCAAGACTGGTAGCAAAGGATTATACTTAAAAAGGGGCATTGACTTCTATGAAGTATTATCTCTTGTGGTGAAGCATAGCTCTATTCGGATCCTATTAGCTATTGTAAGTAAGTTTCACTTGGAGCCGGAATAGCTTGATGTGAAGACAGCGTTCTTACATGGTGAGCTTGAGGAGCAAATCTACATGAGTTAACCAGAGGGGTTTGTAGTTCTTGAGAAAAAGGACCATGTTTGCCTGTTAAAAAAGTCATTATACGGCTTGAAGCAGTCCCCAAGGCAATGGTACAAGAGGTTTGATGCATTTATGATTGGTAATGGATACAACAAAAACCAATACGATAATTACATCTACTCTAAAATTCTTTCAGATGGTTCTCATATTTATCTGTTGTTGTATGGAGATGACATGCTAATTGCAGCTTGCAACAAGGCTGAAATTAGTATATTGAAAACTCAGTTGGGAAAAGAATTTGAGATAAAAGACTTAGGTGCAACAAAGAAGATTCTTAGTATGTAGATTCATAGGGAGAGGCATTGTGGCAGATTGTGCTTGTCACAACAAAATTACATTATGAAAGTCTTATAACGCTTCAATATAGATCAATCTAAACCAGTTGGTACTCCCGTAGGTGCGCATTTTAAGCTATTTTCAAAGGAATGTCCAAAAATTGAGGAGGAGGTGGAGCATATGATTCATATACCTTATTCTAGTGCAGTTGACAGTCTCATGTATGCCATAGTATACACAAGACTAGATCTTTCACATGTAGTAAGTGTGGTGAGCAGATTTATGAGCAAACCGGGAAAGGTGCACTGAGAAGTTGTAAAATGGATCATGCGGTACTTGATAGGTTCCACTGAGGTCTATTTGGTGTTTGATGGTCAGCAAACTCGTGGGGTCGAAGGCTATGTAGATTCTGATTATGGAGGAGATTTGGACAAAAGGAGGTTATTAACAAGCTATATCTTTACAGTCTTTGGATGTACTATTAGTTGGAAGGCGACATTGCAATCCATAATTGCATTGTCAACTACTAAAGCTGAGTATATGACATTGACTGAGATTGTGAAAGAGAGTATATGGGTACAAGGTCTTTTGGGTAGTTTTGAATTGAACAAAAAAAAAAACCAATCATACATTGTGATAGCCAAAGTGCTATTCATCTAGCAAAGAATCCAGTCTACCATGAAAGGACAAAGCATATTGATGTTAGACTTCATTTTGTTAGAGAAAGTATCAATAATGGTATGTTTGCCGTTCAGAAGATAGCCACAGCTAAGAATCCTGCAGACATGATGACGAAATCATTGTCGATTGATAACTTCAAGTATTGCTTGGACTTGGTCAATATTTGTAGAGATTGAAGACTCTTACAAAATGTAAGGCAAGGTGGAGAATTGTTAAAGTGGCTTGAATTTTGTCAAAAAATGTGTGCTAATGCACTTTCCGTGGAGGTTTGTCCTTTTCTCAACAATTGAAGAAATTTGGCAGTGTTACTTTCGGTGGGAGGTTGGAAGTTGAGAAGATTACATTTATTATAATCTTTGGCAATCTCTATAAATAAAGATCAAGGCTCCATCCGAAAAATACCAAGCAAAAGCAAAAGAAGCAGAAGCAAAATACGAGAGCTTCTTTTGTAGTGAGAGTGAGAAATAGAGAGTGTGAGAAAATTCTAAGAGTGTATTGTATGAGTATACACTGGAAATTTTTGGGTTTATTATCTAGTTTCTCTAATACTACAAATTGTAGTAAGAGAGGGTCTCATTGGGAAACACTATATTTTGTACCTCTTGTGTGTGATAGTGTAGATAGAATATTATAATTATCCTTGATATAGTGAAATGTTTTTCGGAGTTTGTCCCATAGTTTTTCCCTTAGTGTACAAGGGAGTTTTTCATGTTAAAATTTGGTGTGCAATTCTTCATCTATTTTGTTGATACAAATAGTACTGACTAGTGAGTCCCATTATAAAAGTACCATTCACGTGCTTTAAAAATTTTATCAGTTTTTTTTCACAGATCTGAGTGCGTTTTCGCTCATATCCATAAAGTGTTCAAGATACTTGAGATGTATCGAACTCTGATTTCCTATCAGATACGAAGATAAAGAATCTCCTTGGTAGAGTCCTCTGTATGGCTTGAAATAGCCAAAGTTTTTCTCCACCCATTGACATAGAGTAACTGACACGACTTACACATTGCATAATCAGCTTCACAAAATGATCTGCAAACCCAAGAGCCAACATGATCTTTTCTATATGACACCATTCAATCCTATCATAATCTTTGTTCATATCGAGCTTGAGGGCTAGCTCATGTAACAAACCAGAATTTTTTATTTTTAAAAGATGCATTAATTCCATGAGCAATTAGTATATTATTAGAAATCAGTCGTCCTTTGATGAAGGCACATTGGTTTTTAGAGATAATCTTATTTATAATACACTGAAACCAGAACTTTTGAAAAGATTTTATAAGAATTATGCATAAGTTGATTGGTCTCACCTGAGACAACTCCTGAGCATTATGTGTCTTTAGAATCAAAACAATGATATTATAGTTTATATTGTGAAGCAATTTTGTACTTCTTAAAAAAATTTCTACTGCTCTGTGGATATCAGCACCCATAATATCCCAGTAAGAACAATCTTGTGAAGCCGTTATCTCATGGGGCACTGTCAGGTTCAATATCAAAAGCAGCTTTTTTCACTTCAGAAATCAATGGAGGTCTCATTAACCACCTATTCATCCTGTAAGTAACTTTCTGTGGCATGAGCTTGCTCAATATTGTTAGGGCCAAAAGATTGGAGCAAATCTATAAAGTAGTTAATTGCAACATTAGCCACTGCTTCCCTTCCTTCGTGCTATATTCCTTGAGAGTCACAAATCCTGGAAATTAAATTTATACTCCTTCAATGCATGACTCTAGCATGAAAAAATGCAGTGTTCTTGTCTCCTTTTAACCACCTAATTCTTGATTTCTATTTCAAGTAGATTTCCTCATGCCTCACAGCCTCTTCTAGATGGCTTTCTGACTCTATGACTCTGTCTATCAAAATATCCCCCATTATTATTTAAATGGTTCAGTTCCAATTCAATCTATTTGATCCTGGTGGAGGGGTTTATGTTTTGGTTCCTACTCCACTCCACCAGAGCATGTCTAACTGCCTTCAATTTGGAGAACACTTGAAACCGAGGAGTTCCTCGAATTTGTTTTTCCCAATTGGATTTTATAACCTCCCTTAAACTGCTTTCACCAATCCACCTAGTATCAAACTTGAATATTCTTCTGGGCTATGAAAGGTTGTCCTCATGCAAGATGATAGGCCTATGGTCACTGCCTACTGCATGCAAATGTGAAACTCTTGAGATCTGGAAAGCATTCAAACCAAATATTATTCGCAAGAAAACGATCTAAAACCTTATGAATATTGTTGTTAGCAACTATTCGATTACTCCATGTGAATAGATAGCCTTGGGTCGGAAATTCAAGTAAACCCCAAGAATATATGAAATGGTGAAGGTCATCCCCCATTGAGGGAGAGAATACAGCTCCACCCAACTTTTTCTCTGGACGAAGACTTTAGTTAAAATCACCACCTACCAGCACCGGGCCTGAACAATGTTGGATTATAGCGAATAATCGATCGAATTTGGAGAGGCGCCAAAATTTCTCATAATGAGTGTGCACTCCTACGAAATGCCATTGTGACTGGGTGTGGATAAAGCTACTCATAATATGTATGTAAAAATCATCATGAGATTTAACTGAAGCATTGGCAATACTTCTCCAAGCCATAAAAATACCCCCCGCTGTGGCACACGGATCCACCAAGAAGAAATGATCATACCCACGAGAAACCACCATTTTCTTCAATCTATTACTGAGGTTTGTAACTTCACATATGAAAACAATATCAGGGGAGTATTGAAAGCAGAGACTCTTGAATTGATGTGAGGTCAGTGAATTTCCCATTCCTTGTCAATTCCATACCATTATCTTCATTACCAAGTGGGGAGGACACTATCATTGAAACTATTATTATTAGCCATTTACTAATAATTTACTAAACTGGATACTTCTTTCTCTCGGGTCTCCTGCTCTGCTAGGGTTCTGAGTGTACAAATAAGAAAGAAATATGTAACAATCAAGTTTAAGAACCTTTACGATTAGTAAATAATATTTAGATCTTGTGTAAAGATAAAAATGGATCACACTAGGCTTATAATCTATTTTTTATATGTCCAAACTAACACTTAATGAAAAATCATGTTGTTGAGTTGCTATAAATGTTTTGAAAACTAAGCAAAATGAGTTTAAATTGTTTGAAAATGTTTTGGAAACCTTGGGTGACAATAGCTTCACATGGCTTCTTGTTCTTATAAGAGTGTGTTTGGTAAACTTTTTTACTGTATAATTTTTTTTTTTATAAGTTGTTTACACAATATTATAAGATGTTTGATAAAATTAACTTTAACTTTTGTACGAAATTCAATGTATTATAAAAAAAATTTAAAATTAATTTTCATAATACTGAAGATTGAAGTTTATTATTCTAGTTTATAGATTATTCTTTATACTTTGATATATAAATATCATTTTGTCCTCGATTAAATAATTTTTTAATTATTTTATACCTATTTTAATAATTTAATGTATAAAAGTGATTTTTTTATATCATCTAAATGAATCATATTAACTTAAAATTATTTTTCAACTAATGTATCTAAACATAAAAAAGAATCAATTATAATCGATTATAACAAAAAAAATTTATACAATAATTAATTATTAAACATAATCAAGTTTTTATAATTTTTTTAAATACACACTAAATCTAGAAGTCAAATAATCGATTAAGCCCTTGACATAATGAATTATTTGAGCTTGACAGGATGCTATAAAATTGGTTTCCTCGTAAATAATCAATTGGGGCCAACCCATAATGGATTGTTAATATCTCAGAAAGCCATGTCTTTAAATCAAACAGACAATAATTAATTATAGGTGTACCGTAATCGATTATAGATGTATCATAATTGACTATTGAGCCTTAACAAAAAGCCATCAACTTCGTTTATAATTGAAATAATTGATTATGATAAGTTAATAATCAATTATTAGATCTTTTATCAAGTTCATGCCAAGTTTTAAATATCAATAATCCATTATGGGAAGTGTATAATCAATTAGGCTTTTCAGAAAAATTAAATTTATTGAAATTCGATTATTCTTTTCATCTTAAAATCATTGTAAGAGGGTAATGTATCACTTGAAAAGGTAAAAAATGTGAGGTATCTCTTGTTTTATGGCTCAAATATAAAAGGTGAAGTATTCTAAGGATATTGTGTGTGCTCTTTGATGTAAATGTAGCAAATATCTGTTGAAACTTAAAAATTAGTCGAAAATCTCGAATAAATCATTTGAGGACTAGACGTATAGGTCACAGTGAGTAGTTGAACCACTATAAATTTGGTGTTTACATTCTCTCTATCCCATCTCTTTTACATTTAAGTACTTTACAACTTTATGCTTTCTTGATTAATTTGATTCTTTTGTTATTATTTGTGTGAGAAGTCTTTATCCTTATCTATCTACTCAATTCTAAAAATTAATAACTTCAACAAAGATTAATATACAAGTGCTTTTGAAAAAGTTTGTGAAATACTACCCTAAACTAAATAGCTTTATTATTAAATTAGAGTTTAATTTTAATATTAAATTTTTAATATCATCAACTAATTAGACATTACTATATATGTGACTTTTAAGGTAGTCATTATAAGTGTCAAATATTTTTAATGATATGGTAAATATAATTGAATGATAGTATAAAAAACTTTTGAATTGACAGTGCATTTAAATTAAATCCTTTAAATTATCAAACTTTATTCCTTTTTTTTATGTACATTATCATATATAAAAGAAGTTGGAGCATTCACACACATATACCATGGGTAAACACGGCTCGCTCTGGGATTTCAACCCATTTGGGCCAAGAGGAAAACAGTATGGCCTTCCGCCCACAAAGTCTACCCATTGATCAAAAACACATCCTTTCCCCGAGAGAAGTAGTCGCTTCCATGCATTGCACCACCCTATATGGGTATTTCTCTTTTAAGGTAGTGACTTTTGAGGGTTTTTTTTGGTTTTTTAGTAGCTAAATATAATTTAACTTCGATAACCTAAGAAAACCTCTAAAAAGAAAATTAGTAAAATATGATATTACTATAAGTTATGCTATTGTAATGAAAATAAAAATAAAAATCCAAGTTATATTCTTTAGAAAGGCATATTAGATATTTGTTTATGTATTTCCAAATAAAAGTATAGGCCGTTATTTTTTCTTTTTACAATTAATGACCATATTTTATTTTGAAACGATTTTAGTTATATTTAGACAAAATTAATAATTTAAATTTGATATTTAAGTTGTGAAAATTTCCTTGATACAAAACTCACTACTAATTAATAATTAATATCAATCTCAATCAATTTTAAATATATCATGTTAACATTAACTGAAATCTAAATATTATTTTATAATGTTGCAAAGTATTTCTTGACTGCGAAAAAATATTTTATAGAATTTGAAATAATGTAATTTTATACAAGTTTGTTAATTTCTTTATATAAAAAATGAAGCTAACTGTTAGTAATTTCAACATAGCTCCAATTCTTAAAATGCCTTAAAGGAATTTGCACTTGATGGTATAAAAAGGGTTTTAGTTTGTCTCTGGTTTAAGAAAATATAATTTTTTAACTAAATTTGTATCTTTCCAAAAAATCTAATGTAAAATTATTTATTTTAAAAATCGAATAAAAACATAGTTATAAATTCGCAGGGAATTCATTGTATCCTATAGGCAATTAGCTGTTCTTCATTGTATTTTGCAGAAAATTCGTTGTTGACCTTTTGCATCCAGTATTTCAAAATTGGTGGGACGAATTAAATCTAAAGAAAAGTGTTTCAACATATCTTGAAGAGTTGCACATATATTCCATCACAGTTTGTGATTTTTGCAAGTTTGAAGTGCTATACCAAGAATTCATCTTTGTGCCATTCAAAGCCGTCACAAGACATCATCTCCAACAATCTTTAGGCTTAATTACTTCTCTTGTTCTGCATAAAGTGGTTTCACTAAGGGAGATGACTTCAAATTTTGTAAAGTTGGAAATGTTTGATGAAGGGCACTTTCTAAGGTGGCAAAAGAATATGCATTTTCTTTTTACCACTTTAAATGTGCTTTATGTTTTGACTACTCCAAATAAGAAAATGAAGAAGAAACCACAACAGGAATTTTACAAATTAGCTACGGAAAAATCCATAGCTAATTAATCCGTAGCAATTATCCATAGCAATTCCGTAGCTATTCCCTAGCAATTATCCATAGCAATTTCGTAGCTAATCTGTAGCAATGTCGTAGCTAATCCGTAGTAATTCGTAGCTATTCCCTAGCTAATCAAAATTAATTTTATATTAATAATTGATATATTTTAAAATTATACCTGTATAAATATTTCAATCCAAATAGAAAAACCCAACAAATAAGTTGTACAAAGCAACAAAATACCATAATTGCATTAGTAAGATTAAAACATGTTCTACAAAGAAATGATAACTAATCAATAAGTCTAAGTTAATACAAATAGTTCTAAACAAATTAGCCCTATAATCAACAAACACAACTAATCAATCCAAGTTAACCCTATGATCATCAACTTCATGATCATCCCAACCGCATCACTTTGTGATGGTGTCTGTGGCACACTACTTCTTGCTTGAAGTTCTTCAAGCGCTGAGTGACATATTCTCCATTTTTCCTCTTATGCACACTTTCATACAAATCTCTGAAAGGGACTGGACGATTCAGCTCTACCTCCTGTAATTAACATCCATTAGAATATAAAATTCTAAAATCTTTACTACAAGAAACCTTGTGTCTTATTTATAAAATGAGATCAATCTCATACAATTTAGATTCATACAGCCAAAAATATAACACAACGTATAAGCTACTAAAATATTAACTCACTTGTACTATAATTATACAATAGTATAAGATAGGATTATTAGAATATTGCAACAAACACATAAGAAATTCTATATTACCATATTCTTCTTATGTTGATCGAAGCTTATTGAGCTTGCAGTGTGTAGCATAGCATCAAAGTAAAAAATTTCCTTTATAAAATAGTATAAATAAGTACTAATGTATTTATTTTATTTTCCTTTTCTAATTCATGCATATAATCCATTGCAAAATACAAAATAATTATTTTTCTCTTAAAACCACACTTTTCCTAGTGATGGTTGGATTCGATTCCATGTACATTGCTACAAAGAAATTTATCAGCTAACTAGTCACAAAATCAAAATTCATTATTTAAGTAGACGTCAGAATACTTTACTAGAAATTCAAAAATCATTACTTAACTAGACATCAGAATTCTTTGCTACAGGATTGAAAAAAATATATAATTATCTAAATCAATATTTTGGTTGATTTTAGTCATTATAAGGATATTTTAGGGAAATTAAATAAATAAAATAAAAAAATAAAAATGCTTATTTTCTATATACTTCTATTGGCATCTTCCAAAATGGTCTATTGTCATCTTTCAAAAAGGTTTTCTCTGAATGTGTTGGCTGAAAAAGAAACTAAAATATACCATCAAGAACAAAAAAGTTCTATTTCTTGCATCAAGATCAAGTTTTGTCTGCCTCCAAAGAAAGTAAAAAGCTTCATCCACAAGTGATAATATCAGTCACTACTACTTCTCAAGTCTACCCCTACGGCAACTATAAAAGGAAGTAATGAATTGATAAATTCTACAACTAAGAGTTAACATCTTGTTCTTGTTACATTACAGTCTTACTCTCTTTGTTCTTGTTCCCTTCATGTGTAACAAATCTGGTGAAGAGACAATAATAATGGATGACTCCAGTAATCCCTTATTCTCCAAATATCTATTATTTGATCCAAAATGGTCTTCTCTGAATATGTTGGCTAAAGAAGCAACTAAAATATACCATCAAAAACAAAAAAGTTCTATTTCTTGCATCAAGATCAAGTTTCATTTACCTCAAAAGAAAATAGTGAAAAACGATGCTAATGATGTCTTAAAAGAATATGGTTTCCCCTTCAACTTGAATCAAGCCCCTCTCTTATAATTAAGAGAAGTGTGATTTATTATCATATTATAGTTTTAATAACATGATTAAAATTTCAAACGTTGGCAATAGTCTTTTTTTCTCCAAAATTGATAGAACAAGCCTAACCCCTTCAAAATGATAAACTATAAATGCTCATATCTAAAGTTAAAAAGAAAAGAATAATTAGTTTTTTTTCTTAGCTACAGCGATAGTTATCTACACATTCATTTAGATATTCACATCGGTACAAGGTATATCATTTCTTAAAATATAGGTAAGGTCTATATCATTTCTTAAAAATACAAGATAAATAAGCCAAAGGAAGAATTTGTTTGCCTCCCTTCAACACAAACTTTTGAAAGGGGAAAAAATTGAGACTATAAATTTTCATACTTCAGTGCCCAATTCATATTGTAACATCAAGATATTGGTTGCCATTGCAGTTCAAATTCTATTTGATAACACAAATAGTTAATCACATATATCCATGTATCTGGAATCAAGATTTGGTGATATCATATGGACTTTGGGTGGACACTAGATCCTGGTAATAGAAAGATTAGAAGGATGTCCACTATTTTTCTTGTAGTAATCTTTTCTTAGATTCAAATTCCATAATAAAGCTCACTTATGGACATACAACTCTATATATCAAAAAATGCCCCAGTTCACCTTTTGCCCCTATTCCTGCAATGGCATAAAGTTTTAATACAAGCCTCATTTGAAAAAGTTGCAGGGACTCCTTGTTTTTTCAAAACAAAGGAAGGGTTCTGAGGGCGTGAAAATTTTCTCAAAGGAAGAGGCCATGCATAAATAGCCTTTCCTTACAGAAGACTTATCATATAGATCTTAACCCATCAATGGGGATTGGTGTATGCATACAGTTAACTAGAACTGGAACGTATTTAAAATTGAGGACAACCTCAATTAACAGCCAACCTTCTGGTTGAGACAGAAAAGCCTTTCCTATTACTCTAAGGCATTACTGCTTATTATATTAAGAAAGAAGTAGAGGGGTATATCAGACTTTACGTGCTTAAAGAAATTCATTTGGAGAATATCAATAAAATCACGAATCTTAACCACAACACAACATAGTGTTTCAAATTTTCAAAAGAGGAAAAAGGAAACTTATAGCATTGACAAAAGGATCATAAGCATCTTGAACAAGGTATGCCAATGCTATACCACAATCAACTATAGTTCCTCGGTTGTCAGCTATTGCAAATACAACTGGATCAATTGAGAGGAGTTGTCCATTGACAGCAATGCTCTAGAGATTTAAGTTGTAATGAGCCCTAAAATTTGATCAAGGAAGTAGTCAAATACAAGGCAATATATCTCATAGAACTCTTGGGGACTTCACTGCTATCAGAACAACCTCTTGGTCAAGCTCTTCTGTGTCATCTCCAAGAGCTTCACTGCTACCATCTCCTGAGCCTTCGTGGGTGCTTAGAATTGGAAGCTCTTCTTAGGGACTAGTTAGGGTTTTGGTTATGCTTATGCTTGTTCTTTATTGGCAAGCTTCGGTTCAAGAGTTCTTTCGGAGATAGAGCTAAAGTTGTTTTGCATTCTATGTGTTGTATTGATGTATTAGATTTATGTAATAATATGAGAAACTTAGAGTTATGCTTAGCAATTTTGAAGTTCTCATTTTGGCATTTTGATATCTCAAAAGCTTAAACTGATAATAGCAGGCCTATGAATGGTTGGTTTTTATTTCCAATAAGAAAAGAAACTATAATGTTGAGAATACATTTTATGAGAGTCCAATTGTAACTCATGATCTGTTCTAACAACACAAGAGAATCCAGAAAAATGAAATTACTTGGATTTCCATATAACATTTTTAGTTTAGTTTAGTACATCTTATCTGAATGTCCATGGCATGAAGGTATAACTACTACTGATACATCTTACTTTAGCTTCTAAGCAACCACAATTGCTTATAACTTCCTTTATTCCTATAAAATCTCTAACTATTGGCTAGGAGCATCCAAAGCTATTAGTTTGTTGTGTCACTTGCTTCCTTTTAGCTAAAATATCCACTACTTAGTTGCCTTTTTGTGTATGAAGATAAATGGATGGCATTTGGACCCTTCGCTCCCAAGATTTAGTTGATTTGGCGAAAAGGTTGAAACTAAGAAGTAATATCTTTGATAAAGAATTTTCTTTTTGTGTTTATATTTTTTATAAAATTTCTAAGTACCAAACTTGTTGGAAAGTCCTATATAAGCTCTATAATAGTATATTGTGATGGTAATCTATTATTTATTTTAATAACAGACAGACTAGAGTTTCTATGCCTTTTGAACTTAGATGCATACTAGAACATGCTAACATAAAAAGGATTAAATAGTTCTGTAGGACATGCTAACATAAACTCACATATGAACTAGAAATGTTATTTTCACACCAAAAAAATAAAATCATAATGGCATTTTAAAACAAAGACTTAGATCCATCCCATGAGAAATACTTCATTGTCTTCCACTTTGCACAAACAATTTCCAAAGTACGAACAACAAATAGAAATTAAGCAAAAATGCCAACGTTTTGAGTAAAAACTAGTCTCCCACTAAACCTACGATCAATAATCGATTCTTAATGCAACAATGGACAATAGAATCACAGAAAAGCAATTACTTCTAAGAACTAGATCGAAAATCCAAAATCCAATGTTTACATGTTTGTTGTAGATATTGAAGTAGATGTTGAAGAGGTACTAGAGGCCGAACAAGGCATCGAGCTCAAGGGTCTTGAACAGGGTGCCAGAGGGGGTGGCGGTGTTGTCACTGGCGCTGTCGGGGATGGAGGCAGCCTTGGGCTGGAAGGGATCAGAGGAAGGAGGGAGTGAAGTGCGGGGCCTGAATTTGAATAAGGAGGAAGAATGGAAGGACCAGGATCGGTGAGTGAAGGAAAAGGAAGCGCCATTAGAAGTGACAGTTTCGCTGGGTTTGGAAGATGAGGTAGAGAAATGAATCGAATCGAAGCGAAGTGAGTGTTTGAAAGAGGTGTGATGAACATGCAAAAATTCATATTTTTACGGTTCAAAATCTTGGGTTTTCATCCTCTTTTAATATTTTTTATTTAGTTTTGTTCTTAAGTTTTATTATAATTTTTTATTATTTTAATTGTGTTCTTATTACGTGTTTTTATGTAATTTTTTGTAGGTAATTGCATATGGAGAAGATTGGATATTTAAAGAAGTAGAAAAAAAGAAAAAAAAATAAATTTAGAAGCCCAGCACTCCTTGAGCGCAGATGGATTCCTGATTAGTGGGCTAGCGCCTAAGCGCTGAAAGCTGAGCGCCTGAGCACTGAACGCGTATACAGTAGCATGAATTCGTTATTTAAAGAGAAGTTTTTCCAAACAATTAGACATTTTTTACACACTCTTATACATTTGGATCGACAGAACTCAGCAGTCGTTAAACGGCACAAACCCTAATGTGGTGTGGGCGCAATAGGCTTGAAGATTAAGAATTTTCTTCATCATTTCCACCTTTCTACAATGAAATTTGTCATATTCTTTCCTTTGTGTTCTTCTTTTTCCATGTGTAACTACTTTTCCCTTGTTAGAAGGATGATGAATTTTGTTCTTGGATGATGTAACTTCTTTTATGGGTTTAGTTTATATTTCTATTTTATGATTTACGTGTTTATCTCTATTCTTAATACTTTTCTAAACCTAATCAATTTGGGAATGATCTTTTGGGTTAATGTATTATTTGAAAAAATTTGCATGAACCTAGAACATGTGATAAACACCATAATTTCTGCAATCGCTAGGAATAGACGTTGTGAGTTATGTGGTCTTTCTTTTAATTCCTTTGTTCTTGATAATGCCTTTCTATTTGGGGTTAGACTAAGGGATTAGTTAATTCCAAACAGTGTAAGAGAATTAATATACCAAGAGATTGTATATTAATTAATTTTAAAAATTGACCATAAATTATTGAAATAGAACATAATTAAACCAATTTTTGAATGTGCATTTAAAGAGTTCAAGTGAAGTCTGAACCTTAATGGTTTAACATCATTATTTTTCACCCTTTGATTTATTATTTTGTTTACTTATATTTCTTTTTAATTGAATTTGCAACAACCCTCTTCTCGATAGCTTAAATAGTGTCAATTTGGCGAACTTAGTAATTGATAACATAATCCTCATGGGAACAATTCTTTACTAACTGATTATTACTTTTGTCGATTTGGTGCACTTACCGATATCCACAACAAGTTTTTGGTGCCGTTACCAGAGATTATTGTTATTAATATTAAATATTAGTTGAAGAGATACTAATTTAAGCATTTATTTTCTTTATTTAATTTTATTTTTAATTTGTTTATTTTAATTTTTAATTTTTTGCTTTAAATTTTCTTTTATTTATAGATGATTATTTTTCTTATTTACTTTTTTTATTTAATTAATTTTATTTTTAATTTGTTTCTTTTTATTTTTGTTTTCTTTGTTTATTTTTTTAGTCATTTATTTATTTTTATTTTAAATTTCTTTTCTTTACTTCACTCTAGTTTGCTTGTTTTTTATTTATTTATTCAAGGTTCTGTGGAGTCAGGAGAATTACTTGTTGATCTAGAGATAGAGAAAATAGTTAGAGCAAACAGGAAAATAACTAGAGAAATGAGGAAACTTGAAGAAGCAGAAGAAAATATGGCGGAAGTAGCTGTAACTACAGAATGAAGACGCATTATGGCTGACTATGCAATTCCATCTACTGAGAATGTTTCAACCAGTATTGTGCGCTCTGCTATTTAGGCTAATAATTTTGAAATTAAACCGGTTCTTCTACAATTGGTGCAACAGAATCAGTTTGGGGGAGATCAAGCAGAAGATCCCAATTTGCACATTACCAATTTCTTGCAGCTCTGTGATGCTATCAAGTATAATGGAGCTAGTGATGATGCCATACGATTACGACTTTTTTCATTTTCTTTTAGAGATAAAGCCAAGAGTTAGCTACAAGCCTAGCCTCAAGGAAGCATCTCCACTTGGGATGATCTGGTCAGTAAGTTCCTTACTCGATATTTTCCTCCTTCAATGTTTGTGAAGATAAGGAGTAAGATCGTTTGCTTCACTTAAAATCAAGGAGAATCTCTCTATGAAGCATGAGAAAGATTCAATGAACTATTAAGGAAATGTCCTTATCATGCTTTTGAAATTTGGTAGCAGGTGCAAATCTTTTATAATGATTTGAATCATTCCACAAAACTTATGATGGATGCATCTACAGGCGGATCTTTGAATACAAAAACTCCAGAGGAGGCCCAAACATTATTTGAGACAGTGGCCACTAATGAGTATCAGGTTCCTAGTGGAAGAGCTACAGTCAAACAGGGAATGTTGGAACTTAGTGTTGTTGATACTATACTTAAACATAATCAGACTATGATGTAACACATTGTTAACCTTACTAAGCAAGTTGGTAATTTATAAGTAAATGCAGTTAATCATCAAGATTTGACTTGTGATTTTTGTGGAGGCAACTATGTCAATGGTCAATGTGAGGCAAGGAATTTAGGTGTCAACATTCTAGAGCAGGTAAACTATATAGGAAATCCTTTAAGGTCATAAGGTAATCCTTATTCTAGTACTTACAATTCAGGCTAGAGGAATCATTCCAATTTCTCTTGGAAGAATCAAGCTGTACCATTGAATGCTCAGCCCGAACAGAAGTCTCCTCTTGAGATTGCAATAGAGAAACTTTCTCTGCAGATCTCTGTTTTTGTGCAACAAACTTCAACTTTTATGGAAGAATCGAGGACCAATTTCAAGAATTATGAGGCCGCTATTAGAAGTCTTGAGAATCAAATGGGCAAATGGCAAATCAGCTTTAAGAAAGACTTCTAGGTAGTTTACTAAGTGATACTATAGTGAACCCAAAGGATCAATGTCATGCAATCACTTTGAGAAGTGACAAGACTTTAAAAGAAGATAAGAATGAAACATCTGGTTTTATAGAAAATCAGAGTAAAAGTAATGAAGTTCTGATTGAAGAGATTTTGTCTTAGGATGATAGTAAAGAGGTTGAAGTTAAGGAGGAACAACCGAGAGTGCAGAGAAAAAAGAAAGATTTGAAGTTGAAGAAAATAGTCGATCCTTCACTCTATGCTAAAATTCTATACCCTCAAAGATTTAGGAAGGAGATTCAAGAAAAATAGTTTTCCAAGTTCTTAGAAGTTTTCAAGAAATTACAGATAAACATCTCTTTTACTGAAGCACTTGAGCAGATACCCTCATATACTAAATTCATGAAGGACTTGCTGTCAAAGAAAAGGAAGCTAAAAGAAGATGAAACTGTGGCACTTACTGAAGAGTGTAGTGCTATAATTCAGAGGAAACTGCTACCTAAATTTAAAGATCCAGGTAGTTTCACTATTCCTTACACCATTGGAAAGCTGATTGTTGAGAAAACTCTATGTGACTTAGGAGCTAACATTAATTTGATGCCATTGTCTATCTTGCGCAAGCTGGGAATTAATAAAGTTAAGCCTACAATGGTTTCTCTTCAATTAGTAGATCCATTAGTCAGACATCCATACGGTATTGTGAAAGATTTGCTAGTGAATGTTGATAAATTTATTTTTCCAATTGACTTTGTAATCTTGGATATAGACGAGGATGCTGATATCCCGTTAATTCTGGGGAGACCATTCTTGAAAACATCAGGAGCGTTGATTGATGTCCCTAGAGGAGAGCTTATTTTGAGGGTGGATGATGATCAAGTGACTATAAATGTTTTTAATAAGTCTACCCCGACATCAGATCTTTATGCCCCTATTAATTGCATTTAAAGTAAATTTCAAAAGGGGTTGGATGGTAAGAACTCTTCTTCGTACATCATTGTTGACTCTCCCAGTTCCAAGGTTATTGATGAAAAGGAGAAAGGTCTTCTTTTTTTTTTTAAGATTGCTGGAATAGGAAAAGATCTTCCGGTTTCCACTGATTCATTGCAGATAGGTCCATTGAAATCTGATTTGCAATTTGTTGAAAAATTGAGACCTCCATGGCCTAATGAGATTTTCCATGCTAAGGTGTATTCAGAACAACTTGGTTCAAGTCAAGTTCCTAACACTTGTGGGGATTCCAAAGGCAGTGATAGAGTATGGAGGCAAAGAACTAATAAGAGAAAAATGTCATCTTACTTCTCTTGCTTCAAGCCACCATGATTAATTGAGAAAAGGTAACGTCAAGCTAATGACGTTAAACAAGCGCTTTTTGGGAGGTAATCCTAATTTTCTCTTTTAATTTTATTGTTATTTTTATTTTGTTATTTTTTTATTTTTCTACTTTTGTTTTGAAGGTAATATTGAGTCGGCTTAAGTGTCTCCTTGAGTTCGGAGCCTTTATAGGGGGATGTATATAGTTATCGACTGCCAAAAAGAGTTTTTCTTTTCCTTTCTTGCATTTATTTCATTTATTTATTTATTATTTATTATTTTATTTTGTTTCCATCACCCTATTGTATTTTGAGTAGTAAATTATGCATGCCGGTGTGTTGAATTGAATATCCAATGATTGCTTGAATTGTGGATTGATCTGATTTCTTGGGATAGTACATGAGAATCTATGAGTTACATTTATCTCAATTATTTCAATTGTGTATGGATGTTCTTCCCATCTTTATGTTTGATAGACCTTGGAATTTAATTACATGTCAAGCTCAGAAAAAGTTTATGGGAATGCATGTGTGTGGATGATTTGCATCTAAAAGTTGTTTGATTCTCTCTTGAGGCGAAATCCTAGGCAATGTATGATTAAGAAAATGATAAGGGCTTTTTTGGGACCGTTTGAGCCTTTTCAAGCCAACCTGCGACACAGTATATCATTAGGTCCCTTTTGCAGCCTCGTTATTGTTTGCCCTTTATTTCTTTTCTTTTTCCCATACCCACGTAAAAAAAATAAATTCCTCTCTTACATAACTTTTGTTGAGTGTATATCTTGTATTATTTTATTATTCAAGTCTTTGTTATTTTTGTACATAAAATTTTGCAGAGCTGAAAAAAAAAAGAGAAAGTTCATCAAAAGTATTACAAAGAAATAAGTTTGGGGGTGGAGATTGTTGAAAAAGAAAAGAAAAAAAAGAAAAGAAAAAGTGAATGATGTGTTGTTTCTTATGCTTTATTTTGCACTTGTCTTATATTATGTGGCTTGAATTTTGAAATTTGCATGATTTTGTATCTCAACCTTTGCTTTCATTATCCTTTCCTTTCTTTCTTAACTCATACCATTGGTCTTACATTACAAGCTTTATAAAGTCCATTTTGATCATTGATTATGTGTTGTTTACATTAGTGGAGAGAAAGATGAAAAATAACTTTATGAATGTGGATTTAATGTGCATTTACAGTTTTATAAACCTATCTGAACTTGTACTTTATGAGGAGATTGTGTATTTCATTCATGTTTTTGAGAAGTCATTTATGCATAAGAGTTGCATGTGAGAGATAATGTGGCAATTGATTGTTCATGTGTGACACTTTAAAATTAGATTGTGAAGCAGTTTCTGAGGATATGAATGATTTTTAATACCCGTCGGTATCATGTTTGAGTCTGTGTGTTTTGATTTGTTATTTGTTTAGTCTTTTTGTGTTGTTTTTGATTTTCTTTTTACTTGAGAACAAGCAAAAGCTTAAGTTTAGGAGAGTGATGAACATTCAAAAATTCATATTTTTACACTTCAAAATCTTGGGTTTTCATTCTCTTTTAATATTTTTGATTTAGTTTTGTTCTTGAGTTTTATTATAATTTTTTATTATTTTAATTATGTTCTTATTACGCGTTTTTATGTATTTTTTGTAAGTAATTGTATATAGAGAAGATTGAATATTTAAAGCAGAAAAAAGAAGAAAATTAATTCAGAAGCCCAGCGCTCCTTGAGCGCGCGTTGTGGGCAGATAGATTCCTGAATAGTGGGTCAGCGCCTAAGCGCTGAAAGCTGAGCGCCTGAGCGCTGAATGCATACACAGCAGCGTGAATTCTTAATTTAAAGAGAAGTTTCACCAAATAATTAGATACTTTTTACACTCTTATACATTTGGACAAAATGCAGTAGCCGTCAAGAGGCACAAACCCTAATTTTCATGTGTAACTAATTTTTCCTTGTTAGGGAGATGATGAATTTTGTTCTTGGATGATGTAACTTCTTTTATGGGTTTAATTTATGTTTCTATTTCATGATTTACATGTTTATCTCCATTCTTAATGATTTTCTAAACTTGATCAATTTGGGAATGATCTTTTGGGTTAATGTATGATTTAGAAAAATTTGCATAAACCTAGAACATGTGATAAACACCATAATTTATGTAATCGCTAGGAATAGGCATTGTGGGTTATGTGGTCTTTCTTTTAATTTCTTTGTTCTTAATAATGCCTTTCTATTTGGGGTTAGACTAAAGGATTAGTTAATTCTAAATAGTGTAAGAGGATTAGTATACTAAGAGATTGTGTATTAATTAATTTTAGAAATTGACTATAAATCATTGAAATAAAACATAATTAAATCAATTTTTGAATGTGCATTTAAAGAGTTCGAGTGAAGTCTGAACCCTAACGCTTTAATATCATTGTTTTTCACCCTTTGATTTAATGTTTTGTTTACTTATATTTCTTTTTAATTGAATTTGCAACAACCCTCTTCTCAATAGCTTGAATAGTGTCAATTTGGCAAACTTAGTACTTGATAACATAATCCTCGTGGAAACGATACTTTACTCACTCTTTATTAGTTTTGTCGATTTGATGCACTTACCGATATCCACAATAGGGTGCGAGGTTTTGTGGTTGTGGAGAGGGAGGGAAGGGCGGGAGAGAGTGAAAGTCGCGCTCTGCATTTTCAAGATCTGAATATGAAAATAGAACAAGAGAAAAGAAGAGCATGATTGGTTCGTGTAGGTTCGGTGAGTTTCAGAAGAAAAAGGCAGAGGGATTTGAGAGAGGGAGAAAGAATGAGAGGAGGAAGGAAGAATGAGGGAATTGAGATTTGGGAAATTTTACTCTGGAGTGCGTAACATATTAAAGAGAGTCAAGTTTTTTTATGCAATTGAAATTTAGCTACGAAAAAATTTGATAGCTAATTAGTTATGGCTTAGCTATGGATTAGTTGTGAAATAAATTTTATTAGTTAAATTTCATAGTTAAATTGTAGCAATTCCGTAGCTATTTATTTGATAAAAGTTTTCTCTTTATGATTCGAAATTTAGCTAGGGAATTTTATTTCGTAGCTAAATTTCATAGCTAAACCGTAGCTAATCTGCAACTATTTGTTTGATAAAATTTTTAACTTTCTGTATTCAAAATTTAGCTATGAAAATTTAATCCATAGCTAATTAGCTACGGATTAGCTACTAGAAATTTTCGTAGCAAAATTTGGTAGCTAATTTGTAAAATTCTTGTAGTGAGTTGTGGGAGTGACGCGTAAAAGGCTCAAATGGGACAACGATACATATGCAATGGTCACATTCTCAATGACATATCTGATGCGTTGTTCAATGCTTACCAAAACATGGAAAGTGCAAAGGAACTTTGGGAGAAGTTGAAAAAAAGATACATGAAAAAAGATGCAAAAAGCAAGAAATTCCTAGTTAGCTATTTTAATAGCTTTAAAATGGTTGATGGTATATCTGTCATAGAATAAATGCATGAAATAGAAAGAATTTTGAATAACTTCAAGTAACATAACATGCATATGGAAGAAGAGTATCGTAGACAACAAAATATACTAAAGAACAATATACTAATGAGAAAGTTCATGTGATGAAGGAAGGAAAGTCCAACAAGAACTCAAATAAAAGGCCTTAAGATACTTAATTAGTTTAGGTTAAAGTCTATATTTGAGGATGACAAGTTTATTTTATCTAAAGGTAGGATGTTTGTGGGAAAGGGTTATCATAATGAGAACATGTTTAAGTTGAATACTATTAATAATAATAATGTTGTTTCTATTTATATTGCCGAGTCTTTAGATTTATGATATAATTGTTCAGGACATGTTACTTATAGACAATTAGATGATATGAAGAAATTTGATTTAGTTCAAAAAGTAAGAAGAAACTAAGAAACATGTGTAGCTTGCGTGCTAACAAAGACAACTAGGCTTCCATTTTGAAGAGTAAAAAGAAATTATAAGTTGTTAGACTTAGAGCATGTTTGGTAGAGCTTTGATTAGCTTTTTTCAAAAAAATTTAGAAAAAGAACTATTTCAACATTATTATAACATGTTTGACAAAATTAGTTGCACCTTTTATACGAAATTCAATGCATTATAAAAGTTTTTTTCATAATGCTAAAGATTGAAGTTTAAGATTTTAACTTATAGATTATTCCTTACACTTTAAGATGTAAATATCATTTTATTCTCAATCAAATAATTTTTTTAATCATTCTATACCAATTATGGTAATTTAATGCATAAAAATAATTTTTTTATATTATCCAAATGAAACAAATTAACTTAAAATCGCTTTTCACTAACATATCTAAACATAAAAATAAACTGATTCAATTATAATCGATTATAACAAAAAGTTTTATACAATAATCAATTATTGAAATAATCAAGTTTTCACAACTATCTCAAACACATACTTAATACATTATGTATATGTAATTTACATGATTGAACTACTATTGGTGGCAAGAAATATTTTGTAACCTTCATAGATGATTGCACTAAGTTCTATTATATATATTTAATCATTCAAAAAATGAAGTGTTAGATAAGTTTAAGATTTTAACCTTGACCATACAATTATATATGGATAGTCAAGATTAAATGTTACTTAAATGTCATGTGAATACTTAAAAAAAGTCATATGTATTTATATTTTAATTTTGATCATTTATATAAAATTCAATAATCAAGATTTACTTATCTCACCTCTTATAATAAACACTTTTTTATTATATACACTTCATATATATATTAGGGACATATCTAGTGAGAGAAGTTTTTATTGTGAGAGGGTGAGAGGAGTAAATATTGATCATACAACCATACATGGATGATCAAGATTAAAAGTTACTTGAAGGTCATGTGACCAATTAAAAAAGTCATATGCATTTATGTTATAATCTTGACTATTCTTGTAAGATCTAATGGTCAAGATTCATTCCTCTCACATCTCACAATAAACACTCATCTCACCTGATACACATTCTATATATACAATCATTGTTCTAAGTTTTTCAACAGGCCAGGCACAAAACGCAAACCAGGAACAAGAAACACAACTTTTCAAAATCAGTCGAATTTGAAAAATCATATGTCAAATGACAAAAAGAATATAAATTATAGAAAAGAAAAGTCTATTATAAATATAACTACGTCATGTCATAAATCACTTAGATTTTCTTAGGGAAAAGAGAGGATCAATTGTAAACAAAAAAAAAAATCAACCTTTCCTTCTTTTATTGTCATTGTCATTTTCTTCTTCTCCTTCTATGGCTTTGCACATGAATGATCATGTTCATATCCCCTTATTCCTCACATCAATACTATCTATCTCCTTCTTTAATAGTATTTTTTGTAAATCCTAATTTGACATGGAATATTGTACATTTATGTGAGTATGATCAGATACTACCATATACTATATATAAAATTAAAATAAAATGTATCATATATAAATATGAGTGAAGTATCATTTAAGTATCGTATTTCAAATATTCAAATAACATAACTCTAAACAATATAAGGTATGTGGACGTGTTTTCCATACACTCATCAGGGGTGGGTGTATATCCTGATGGCTACGTAGGGGTGGGTGTATATCCTGATGGCTACGTAGGGGCGAGTGTATATCCTAATGGGTGTATATGCATATACACTCACCAATTTACAACCTATAACTTGTTTCCATGGGTTATTTTGATTTATTTTATTAATTTGTCATATTTGTATTTAAACTATACTTATTGTCATATTTGCATTTAAGCCATGTAATATTAAAATATTTTAATATTAAAATGTTAAATATTAAAGTATTTTAATATTATATATTTTAAAATATTATATATTAGATATTTAATATGTTATATTCTCTTTGATAGGTATATTTTTGTTATTATTTTAATACTTGATATAAGCACTTCAATACATTTGATGATGACAATGAAAAGTATTTATAACACGGGATAGGATAAGTTTGACTAGATTTGAACTGAACTCGATAGGTTGATCGTGGCCATCTACTTGTACTCGAACATGACTCGATCATAGCCCAAAAGTAACCGGCCTAACTTGATATGCATATATAATATATAAATTTGAACATTAGGCATAATTAAGTCTTAAATTTATATAAGCAAGAAACCAAAAGTAAGGTATATTTTATAATATATGTTTTAAAATAAATAATATCAATATAAATATATTATCATATTGTACAAAAGTTATTATGATTGACATGGACAAGATGCAAATGGTTTTGATGTCGACAAACAAGAAAGCAATGGGAACACAATGATCAAGTCACAAGGAACTCAAGCTTAGCATGTAGGTTATAGATCTAGTGTAAAGGTATATTAAAGATTCACCTCAAGCTCAAATGGCTTCCTTAAAATGTATTTGCAAAATGGTTTTTCAAGTTAGGATCAAAAAGGTTTTATGCAACAACTCTTTCAAATCTAATATCCTAAGCCTTTTTTGGATACTTACCAGCCTCTTGATAAACATTAGGAGCCAAAATTTCAAGGCCCCTAACTGATTAGGACCAGCTCCTAACCGGTTAGTTAGTTCAAACAAAAGCTTTGCCTCGTTTTTTATAACATGCCTAACCGATTAGGCAAAGTAGCTAATCGGTTATTTAATAACTCAGAGGCCAAAATATGTTTGTCCTAACCGATTAGGTGAGAGACCTAACCGGTTAGTCTCACTTCCAGAAGCTAAAAATGTTTTGTCCTAACCGATTCGGTAGAAGACCTAACCAGTTATTCATAAACTCAGAAACCATTTTAATCTTGTCCTAACCGATTAGGTAGATGGCCTAACCGATTATTCTATAACTCAGAAGCCAAAAATGTTTTATCCTAACCGATTAGGTAGAAGACCTAACCGGTTATTCCTCAACTCAGAAACTATCCTAACCATGTCCTAACCGATTAGCCTGTGTCTAACCGGTTAGCATCCTTCCCAGAACTCATTTTTATGGTGTCCTAACCGATTAGGACACATTCCTAACCGATTAGTTATTAAACCAGAATAAAAATCTATTCAAGCCTAAATGAGCCCCTAACCGGTTAGGATACTTGGCTAACCGGTTAGCCTATGTTCTGATGAAATAAGAAGAAGCCCGTAATGGCTATATTAATGAGCATTAATTGCTCACAACCACTTCAAACAGCACTAAATGACACTTAACTATATATTTGGATGTTGGGCTTCGTTGGAAGGTTAGAAAAACTGAGTCTATCATTCTAGAAAATTACTATTGAGCTTTAAACAAGTTTTTCTCATCATTCTACAAAATTCTCTGGTTTGAGCTTGAATTTGTGTGAATCTCAAATACCATAGTTCTTCAATTTGTAATACTTGCTCTAGAGAGAGTTTCTTCCATTTAAATCTTATACAATCTGTTTAGAGAGGGTGAGGTATCCCTCAAGTATTGTAAGGGTGAGGTATCCCTTGAAAAATAGAGGCTCAAGCATTAGGGTGAGGTATCTCATAGTGTTGAGTGCTCAAGGTTGTAGTGGTTGTCAAGCACCCATTGAAACTTGAAGATATAGTGAAAAATCTCAAGTTGTTGCTTGGGGACTGGACGTAGATCACAAGTGGATTGGTGATCGAACCAGGATAAATCGCTGTGTTTGTTCTCTCTAAACCCTTCTCTTTACATTAGGCACTATTTCATTAAATAGCTTGAATATTATTCTTCTTGATTATTGCATTTATAAGTAAAAGTATTTATTTCATATATCCAATCAGTTCTAATCATCAAATAGCTTCAACGAAATTTGTTTATCAAATGATTTGCGAAAGATTTGCGAACTTGTCTTACATACTCAATTCACTCCCCTCTTGAGTATTGGGGCCACTTGGTAACAGTTATTAATTGAAATCAACAGTCTTATTATTTATAACTAATTGTTATATATATGTATGTGTGTGTGTGTGTGTTTAAATAATGTGTGGCACCAGGTTGGGTTGGGATGACCTAAGGTACAACTCAACCCGAGACAAAATATATCAGGTCTAATTTCTCGAACCAAAACCCGTCCCAATTAACTTCAGGCCAAGACGAGTTATTAGGACGAGTTGGGTCTTGAACACCCCTAATTAAATTAGTGAGAATGCGGGGAAATAATATAACCACCCATTAGGAGTAAATTTTCAAACCTACAAATTACATGGACTACGATTTGTAATTTCACACAAAATCCCAAACTTATTACCTGTTCTCCTGATAACTAGTATTGCTAAATTGACAAATGTATTAAGTTACATAAGTAATAAAGTGATGAGTTAAAATTATCATTCCATGGAGATAATTCTAATTTTGTATTAAATACTAACCAATCACTCCTTAATCCTTATCCAAGCAACACAATAATTAAAAAACCAAATTAACAAAGAGAGTAAGACAAATTACAAATAAAAATAAACAAACAAATAAACACTAGGTAAAAGATTGAGAAAGCAAAGAATTAAGGGTCTAAGGGTCCATTATCCCTTACTACTTCATTTGAATTCAAGCAACATCCATTACAAAATATCAATGAATTGGTATTGTTAATCAAGGCACTCAATTATTTATAAGTCGATCCCTAGGTTAAATAAACATGCTTCATTTGTCCAAAAACCATATTCCTATGTGAATTAGTCCAAGATCCACTCATTAAGACTAAGTCTCAAACAATGACTTTGCATCACTAAGAGGTATCTTCCTATCTTAGTAGCGAATCACTTCACCATACAATTAGATGAAAATGAACATACATTATCCAAGTCCAAGGTCAAACACCTAATTCTATATTCCTAGTTCCTTAGGATTCCAATATCAAATACTTGGTGGCCAATCAAATGCAAGAATTAAGAAAAGAGATAGATAAACAAAACCATTTCATTAATAAAGAACAAGAAGAATTACAATAGATCCAAATTACATACCAAGTTCACATAGAACTCTCGAAGAGGATAGAACCTCATCATATTCAAATCCATACAAACTAAATCAAGAGACGTGAAGATAAGCAAGAAAATCAAGAGAAAAAGGGAAGAATGAACTAGATTGTGATCTTGAAGTACTTTGATCTTCAACCCACTCTTGATCTCCTCCAAATCCCAAGTTTCTCTCTCTATAAATCTCCCCCAAAATTAGAGTTTCTCTTTAAAACTAAGAAAAACTAGAAAAATGGCAAAAAAAAACACCCTAAAAAATCATACCAAATGCTATTTAAATGAACAAGGACTTGTTCCACGCCTAACTGTGGTCCTGTTGGGCATAATAGCTAAAAAATCTGCGGGCTTCATGCTTAGGCATGATTCTTCCACGCCTAGGTGTGATCTTGATATCTTTGCCTTGCTTCCATGCTTTTTTGACCCTCCAAACCTAAGAATTAGACTTTGGTCTCTTCATTGAAGTTATAGATCTTTGTCTTAGCTTTTGAATGCCTCTAGAATCATCCCAAAATAAGGTATCTAGCTCTAGTTTTGATCACAACACTACCTCAGGGTCAAGATGCATGTTCACCAATTTGGCCCAAACTTTCATTAAACTTTATATAGTCAACATAGTGGAATCAAGGAAAGTGGTCAACATGAAGGTTGTAGAAATTTCTCTTAACTTTCCAATGACTTTAATCTTGTTCCATTTGAAGGTATACATCTTCAAATCCAGTTCATTTAGTCTAGAAAGATTGGTATGACACTAAGCTTAACTTCCACATCTTCTTGGCTTGGCTTGATTTCCTTCATTCTTAGCAAACCTTTGGGTAATGAAATTACATTCCAAAATCAAAATACACCCCAATAAGACTCTAGTTATGAATGATACATAACTAAATAAATTTAACTCTAAATCAAGCCTAATCAACACTAAAGTACATGAAATTCAAGGTATTCAAATAAACTCACAAATTTTGTCAATTTCTAAAGAAATTAAGGACTTAACATACATTTAAGCACAAAAATAGGACATAATAACTCTATTTCATAGAGTTATCACACCCAAGCCTAAGATTTTGCTAGTCCTCGACCAAAATAAAGTCAAGCAAGGAATCCACAGTAAGTTCATAAGAGAGTAGGTGTTACAATCACTCAAACAAATTTGAAACTCAATAATACCAAGGTTCAAAAGTCTTCCACATCCTCAATGATCAATTCATGACTTCAATTGAAAGCAACTCACATATAAAACCCTACACCATAAAAAAAACATGTAAATTACGATAATTTTAATATGATAGTTCTAAAAAATTTTCATAATATGTAGTATAATACTGATGTATGTGAAATAATATCATATTTTGTTCTTATTTTGCATGTATTTTTAGGCATTTTTAAGTATTTTAGTTCCTCTTTTTACTTGTTTTTCCTTTAGTTTGGATAAATGCAGTGTTTGTGGTGTTGTTATGCAAGATTGATGCTAGATTGGCTTAGAAATGGGTGGAAAATTTGCATAGTTGAAGTTGGAGCTTTACGGATAACAAACAGGGGTAAAAAGCTCAATCCAGAGAGATCCACGACCTGCCTGTGAAATTCCCCATGGTCATGGATCGAGCAACAGCTTGAAGAAGCAAAAGAGAAACTCCAGAGAATTCTACGGCTAGCCCGTGGAATGTTCCACGACCGTGGAATTTAAGCTTATGCAGAATTGTCCTGTGGCAGAGAGATCCACGGCCAGCCCGTGGAATTTCCCACTGCCGTGGATCATTGTATGAGTCAGATTTTAAGTTTTGTTTTTATTTCTTTTTATGGGCTTGGACTAGTTGAAACCCTAGAGATATAAATAGATGCTCTGAATGTAATATCGGGGTACGAATTTTTGTTTGAATGAGGCACGTTTGGAGGCTCTAGATCTTCATCTTCCTCCTTTCTTCTCCTTTTGCTACAAGTTTGGATGTTCTTGAATATGTTTTCTTATTTCTTTTTCTCCATGTCTGGGTAGTTTCTTTTCGTTTCTAGGATTGGGCAATGCCCTTTGATACATTGATGATGATTAATTGACTTGGTTTACCCCTTTTTATTAATTTTGAATTTTTTTTATTCAATCCTTATTGCGCTTTTTCATATGAATTTGTTGGCCACATATTTGCATCTTATATATCTAGGGACGTACTGATAGGTGAACTTAGGTGTTGGAACCATAAGAATTAAACTTAAGGTCTAAATCACGATAGTAGGTTTAGCCTTTCGAGGATTTAATGAATTACCATAAAGTGTAATGGGTTCAATTTAAATTCAATTACCATGAGAGTAGGAATTGGTTTAATTGGGCACAATTCTTGTCTCTTGAGAAAGAACATTAACTAATTTAGGGTAATTTACCTTCAATTGAATTTCAATTTTAATAAAAGGGTTGTCAATTAGGATTTGTCTTGTATCATTGTGGTTACCTCAATCCTGGAAGCTTTCTTAAATCTAAAAACCTTTTCTTAACAACTTGCTATTTTTGTTCTCAATTTTGTACTCTAATATTTATTTATTTAATTGCTTGATTACTACATTCTTATCTCTTAACAATTTTATTCTCTTTTGTTTAATTTAATTGAATTAATTAATTAATTAGTATTCATAGACACAATCCCTGTAGATTCGATCTTTTTATTACTTGACGACGAAATCGTACACTTGTGAATTTCACACATCAAATACATCAGTTATACATCTGTCATACTTTACAAGTAAAAAATGACAATTAAATGTATAAAATGACAGTTTCAATCGCCATTATTTTCATTTTAAATTTTAATTAAAATATTTTAATGAATCCTAAATTTTCACATTCCCTTTAGTAACCAAAAACTCCAATTTCATATTCCCTCTCACTCTCTCACCCTCTTTCTCTCTCTTTTGCCCTTTCCCTTTCACTCTCTCGCCCTCTCTCTGCTTTCGCAGCATAACTTTCTCCCCAAACCCAACATAACTTTTCTCCCCAAACTGCTCCACCTTTTTCACCATTAAAAACCCACACAGCAGAACCCTTTACCATTTGAAACCACCAAACACCAAAACCCCTTCACCTATTTGTTCTGCCTCCATCTTGACTCGATCTCAGGACCTTTGTTGCAAGTCCAAATTTGTGATGCACCACGCGCAACCGTGACCCAAAGCCAAAGCCTCTGCCCAACCGTCATGAAACTCGTGCCACCATCACGCCTCCACCTAGATCAAGCCCACACAAGCCTTTGCATTTGTTCCACGTCACCTGCGCACGTACCATGTCCCATTATTAAAGCTGGTGAAGGTGGATGTTTGTTTGATATGTGGTGAAATTCTAATTGATTTTGCTAGTGAGTTTAATTTGCCAATATTCGTGTAGGGATTTTAGGACTAAAATGACTGAACTTTTGTTTTAATCTTAACTTTAATCTTGGATGTTCAAATGCCCGCTACCTATTTGACATTTGGCATGAACTACAGAACCAATTCTAAATGTGCCTTGAACCTTTTTGTTCTTCCTCTTGATCAGTTATCAATCATAAGGATATGTGAGTGGTGTTGGTTTTAGTTTGTAGTACCATTTTCTCTACAAGAATTGTTGTCGGTTGGTGAGTTAAATATTGCTAATATGCTTCTTAATATTGCTAACTTGCTAATATTTTTCTATTTTCTCTTTTTCTTTCAATGTTAATAGGTAAACTTTGTAGGAAAAGATTTCACTTATGTAAGGTTTTTTTCATTTTTTTAAAATTTTATCTTGTCTTTCATTTATTTTTAACAAATGGATGTGCTAGTGTTGTGGTAAATGGAGACGTTGTTGTTTAGGGTTCATAATTTTCTTTAAAGGATGTTGAGGTTGTGGTTGCTTAGATAGATCTAGATGTGGTACTGTTGCATGAGTTTCCATATATCAATGCATGTAAGGGCATTTTAACTATCAATGATAGACGTTGGATTTGGTTCCTTTACTCATTTGTTTATTGGTAGGTTGCAAGCCTTAGAGAATCTATAAGTAGTTTTCAAGAGCAAGCAAGTTGTAAAACGAAGGTTCCTTCAGTGGAAGTACCATACAGTCTCTGTCTGCCTTTTAACCCTAAAATGTGCCTTTTTGTTCCACTTAAGGTTAGTTTATTGTCATTTTGAGTTATAACTTTCTGATTGCTAAAAATAATTAGCTTTATAGGTGCTCATTAATTGATGACATCTTGAATTCTTCTTTCACTTAAAGAGTATCTGGAACCTAGTTATTTTTTAATGCTAAATTCTAGATCCTTCAATGATAATGTCTCAACATTACTGCTGCAATCACTCAGCTAGTCAAGTTGTTAAATTGAACATGATTTATGTATTATAGATCAAGTATTACTCTCCTGAGGACAAAATAGCATTTGGACTTGGTTGCGAGTTATGGGACAACTTCAGAAGAAGTGGAGCATTTGGTTTTCTGCTTTTTTTTTTCTAATTGAGCAGATAGTTCCTCTGTTGCTACAATTGTTAGGTGCATGTGCTAGCTAGTTTTGAATGGTGAGTTCAAATGTGATGACAAGTGCTGTTAGATTTTGGTATAGTGATTCAAGTGCCGAGCTCAACCAAATAATAAAATTTTAGTTCTACCGATAATTTATAGTACAAGGCAACGAACCGAGTCATCTCTTGAGAATCAAGATACCAATAAAACCAAATCAAGATCACACAGGGGGGATTGTGTATGTAGAATGTAAACATAATAATCAAATATAAGAAAAAAAATTAAATTGCAAAGTAAACAATCCAAGAAATCATCAGAGAAATCTAGTTGGCTTGTCATCGATCACTAAACATGCATCTTGATTGAATTAATTGGTTAATCTATGATTGACTGAAATCTCTGCATCAAACATATAGAATTCAACACTAGATAATCACCTAGAATTTAACTAACAAACAATTCATAAATCTGCAATCACTAGAATCATGCAACTTATGTTAGTTTAACAATCATAATTCAATTAACCCAGATTAACAAATCAGTCAACCTAACCTTCTTCAATTCATGTCACTAGACCACAATTAATCAATCATAATTTCATCATAAATCTTAATTAGGATTAAGGATTCAATTAAATCACATCACACAACAAAAATATCTAATTATGTAATTCAAAATCCAAATCAAGAGAAGAAGAAGATAATTAATTCAATTCAAAATCGAAATTAGGAACAAAATCTCAAAGCTAAACCAGAATTTCCTCAAGATCCTTGGATTGATCATAGATAATTAGCTCTCCTTGGCTACCACTCATAGTTTGCAAAATAAAAGAGAAAACTCTAGGTAGAAGAATCAAGTAAAAATGGCTTGGCTTTCTATCTATCTCGAGTTCCCTATTTATACAAAAATAACTAACCTAAAAATTAATAATCCTAATTTGCCCATAGGTTAAAGTTAATTTTTGGCCTCTTAGTTTTTCTTGGCCACCGAAATCACTTCAATTGGGCTTAAGATGAGAGAGTTATGCCCAATTCACTCTTAACAGGTCTTTGATCCCGTCATCCGACTTCACAGGGGTGAAACGCCATTAAAATATTATAGTTTCAATTCATGGTCTTCATAATAATTGAATATCTATGTCTTAACTTTCGAATGCTACCAGTTTTAGGTCCATATCACACTACAGATGAATTATGGATCAGTTAGTGCACACTGCTCGAGTTACACTACAGAACCTAAGTCTGACTTCCAAGCCTAATTTGGTCCACTAGATATCCGATTCAGCTCTACAGCTCTGCTTGAAAGTTGTAGAGCTCGCTCTTATATTCTCCACAAGGTAAGATATATAATGTTTAGATATCTAGAACTCAAGATATGACCGAAATACAGAAATAACGTAAAATTTTTTTAATAATGCTTAAAAAATCAATAAAACCCAATTTGAGCCCAAACTTATAAAATGTGACCAAAACTAATAAATTAAGCATATAAGAGGTCCAAGAGACTAAATATGATGGTTAATTAATGTATGAAAATCGTGTTTATCAAATTCTCCCACACTTAACTTTTGCACGTCCCAGTCAAACTAAAGATTCAAACTAAGGGACAAGAAACACAAAAAATCAAAAACCAAAACTCAAAGAGATTCATTTTCTAATGACCTTCAAGAATGTAAAAGTTTACAAGTAAGGATAGAAACTAAGAAGTTTAAGGGATCAAAACATTCGTGAAGTGGCATTTCTTTACATCTCAAATCAATAAGCAAGGTAATTTCAATTGAAAAACATAAACCAAAAATGATAGATTCTCACAAGATATACTCTCATTCCCTCAAGTGTTTAGTGTTAGAAATGTCTAGAAGGTAAGTGTTTCACTCAACTCAACTCATGAAAATTTACACTACAGAATGCATACACATGCATACACTTGCTTGTCTTCTTCTTCTCCACTATTCTATACGCATGCATACACAAATCAAGAGAGTTTTATTCAAGGTTGTAATGGGGTCAAGGTAAGGAAAGGAAATAATATGAATATGACAAGCTAAATACCCAACAGAATAAAAGAACATTGGGGAGGAACTCAAATGACAAGCATGAAATTTTACCCCTAATTCCATATAATGCGCATTCTCTTTACATATTCTTTTTTTTTTATCTCTTTTCTTTCACAACCTTCTTGCATTTATTCCTTTTTTTTTTGCATAATAATTTAGCAAAACATTTTCACACCCCTATACTTAAACCTTGCTTGTCCTAAAGCAAGACCAAACAACAATAATAATATAAGATTCTCCCACACTTGTTCATGAGCTTATCCAAGGATAAGGCTAATGCTGTCCTATTCCCTAAGGTAAAGAGACAACATGGTTTTTCACTAAGGGTATGTAATGAGTTAAGAACGAAAAAGAATATGAAAATAAGCTCAAGGGGTTAATTAAGGGGAAATATGTAATGTTGGCTATTTGGCTAAAGTAGTTAATGCAAGAAAAGAATGCCTCAATCATATTCATGCATGCATGTGAAAATGTAGTCTAAAAAAGAATCAAAGCAAGTTCTAGAGTGATCAAAATCTATGAGTGAAAATCACACAAAAAGGAAGAGAATGACACAAGTACTTAGTTCATTCATCAATAAGCTTGAATTCTCATAAGATATAAGTCTATCAAACTTAATTTACTAATTCAATTTCCATTACCATACAAGTCAAGTGCAAGATGAAAGACAATTCATTCACTTATATCATGAACCTCTAAGCCTCAATTTGTCCAAACTCAACTTCCACATATCTTAATAGTCATAGGAAAGCAATTAAAAACTAGAAAGAAGAAGCATAGATTTTTTTTTTTTCAAAAACATCAAAATTGAATTTAAAAACAAAACAAAAATAGAATTGAAAAATAGAAAAATAGAAAATAGAATTGACAGAAAAATAAATAGACCAAAAAATAGAAAACTAAATTAAAAACAAAAAAATTGAAACAGAAAATAAACAAGTAAGGAAAGGAAACTCCTCTTTCATGTTGGATACGTAGCATCAAGCAAGGCCACCTCCGCCATGGTATGATCTTGGAAATCATCATAAAAGTGCTTGAGTCTATGCCCATTAGCCTTGAAGCTCTTCTTTGTAGTCATATCTTGAAGCTCAACTTGCAGTTGTAAAAGCTGCTCATTTGGGAAGGAGTCATGGATGGGCAGAGGCTCTGAAGCTCTCTCAATTCTGCTTAAATGATCAGCCACTAAGTTTTCTGCTCCACTGTTATCCCAAATTTCAATATCAAACTCTTAGAGTAGCAGTATCCACTTAATTAATCGTGGTTTTGATTCGGGTTTCTTCAGAAGAAACTTCAATGCTGCATGATCAAAAAACACAACTACTTTAGAACTAAGCAGATATGGTCTAAATTTGTCTAAAACAAATACAATTGCTAAGAGTTCTTTTTTTGTATTTGTGTAATTGGCTTAAGTACTAACCAAAGTTCTAGAGGTATAATAGATCACATGAGGATCCTTCCCTACTTTTTGTGCCAGGACAACTCCCACTGCATAATTGGAGGCATCACACATAAGCTTAAATGGAAGTGTTCAGTCAGGGGGTTGGATGATAGGAATGCTAATCAATGCCATCTTCAAATGATCAAAAGCTTCATGGTATTTCTGGTCAAAGACGAACTCTACATCTTTTTGTAGAAAATTAAATAGTAGAAGGGTGATCTTGCTAAAATCTCAGATGAAGCGCCTGTAAAAACTTGCATGTCTCAAAAAAGAACACACCTCCCACATGTATGTGGGATAAGATAAATAGGTAATGACATCTATATTAGCAGGATCTACTTCAATGCTTTTACTGGAGACTACATGACCTAAAACTATATCCTTCTCTACCATGAAATGACATTTTTTAAAATTTAAAACAAGGTTAGTTTCAATGCATCTATGCAATACCTTAGCCAGACTATCCAAACAAGAATAAAAAGAAGAGTCATAAACAGTAAAATCATCCATGAATACCTCTATGCACCATTCTAAAAAGTCTGAAAAGATGCTCTCCATACACCATTGGAAGGTGCCTAGGGCATTGCAGAGGCCAAAAGGCGTCCGTCTATAAGCGAAGGTGCCGAAAGGATAGATAGGTGTGGTCTTCTTTTGATCTTCAGGTGCAATGTGGATCTAGAAGTATCCACTGGAACCATCCACGAAGTAATAGTGTGACTTGTTAGCTAACTGCTCCAACATTTGGTCAATAAATAGAAGAGGGTAATGATCCTTTTGAGTAGCCTGATTAAGCCTTCTGTAATCAATGCAGACTCTCCATCTATTATGTACTCTGGTAAAAATAAGCTCATTCTTTTGATTGGCTACAACAATCATTCTAGATTTCTTAGGGACAACTTGCACCAGGCTCATCCATTGACTATCAGAGATGGGATACATAATGCCAACCTGCAGTAGCTTGGTCACCTCTTTTCTCACTACATCTAAAATTAGAGGACTCAGTCTCTCCTCTGGGGCTGCCTCACTGGTTTAGCTCTATCCTCAAGTAAAATTCTATGCATGCATGTGGAAGGGCTAATACCAGGAATATCCACCAATGTCTATCTGATGGCTTTCTAATTCTCTCTCAAAACCTGTAGCAATCTCACCTCTTATTCAACAGTGAGGTTTCTGGATACAATCACCGGAAGCTGCTCATTATTTGCCAAATATGCATATTTTAGGTGCTAGGGTAATGGCTTCAGCTCCAACTATGGTGGCTGCACTATAAAGGGAAGTAATCTAGGGGACTACAATGATTCTACTTCTGCTTCTTGAACCTCTGCATATATATTACCTGTTGCATAATTTGCTAACATAGGAACAGACTCATCATATCCTAAAAATATAGAAATTTTAAAGCACATAGAACATAACTTATCACCATCACAATAAGCATACAAATCACTGCACATAGAATCATCAATTAGCAATCTCAAGAAACTCCCCACACAAGTCAGCATATGAATTATTAACCAAATCATCAATTAAATCAACATAAAAGACAAAATATTCTTCCATGGGGTGTTTCATAGCATCAAGCATGTTAAACTTCATAATAGAATCTCCAAACTCCATGGAAAGAACACCTGCATACACATTAATCTTTGTCCGTTCTATTTTGAGGAAAGGTCTCCCTAGAATGAGTGGAGCCTTGCTGGAGGGTGACTCCCCCTTCATCTCTAGAATGTAGAAATCTATAAGAAAAATCAGCTCATTCACCCAGACAAGCACATCCTCCACCAAACCAGCTGAGTAAGCATTACTCCTATTAGCTGGTTGGATCACCACACTTGTAGCTTGCAAAGGACCAAGTTCAAGGGAATTAAAAATAGACATAGGCATTACGTTAATAGAAGCACCTAAGTCTAGTATGGCATGCTCAAAAATATGATTTCCTATTATGCAAGGAATTGTAAAAGTCCTGAGATCCTTGCACTTCTCTGGCATAGGCTGGATGAAAACTGAAACATTCTACCCCATGTTGATTCTCCCATTGTCCTTTAGCTGCCTCTTTTTTGTACATAGTTCCTTCAAGAACTTGACGTACTTTTGTATCATCTTGATCGCTTCCAACAACAGAATATTGGCATCCACTTTCCTAAAAATCTCAAGGAGCTCTCTATCCTTCTTAGCCTTATGTATCCTTTTGGTGTCAATGGCTCTCTGTGGAAAGGGAAGAGCCACTACAAGTTGTTGCTGCTCATCGACAACAACTAATTTCTTCTTACCCTCAGATTTTTGGGCTGGTTCATCAAATTATTTCTTCATTTGCTTGTTGGTGGTTAAAGTTCAGGTGATGCTTCTACATATTTTTTAAACCTTAGCATAATGGTACTCATATTCCCTTTTGGATTGGGAATTATTTGGGAAGGGACTTATCCAGAACCTTGGGCCTGCAACTGACTCAATGTAGAGGCCAATTATCCAATTTGAGTTTCTAAATTTTGTATGGCGGCCTCTGTCCTCTGCTGGAACTGAATGTTATTTGTGGTCATCTACTTCACCAAATCCTCAAATGAAAGCTCAGATTTTGTGGCTGATGGACTTGGTTGTTGCATAGGCTATTGGAATTGCCTACTTGGTCTAGCTTGAGGTTAAAACTGCTGCTGTCTCATTGGCTGTTGGAAGGGCTACCTGTACTACAATGATTGCTGCTGTTGGGAGGTTGCATTATCATATCTTAGATTTGGATGGTCTCTCTAGCCAAAGTTGTATGTGTTAGAGAATGGATCGTATTTAGGCTGCTACTAATATTTTGGTTTACCAGGAAAGACACCTGTTGTAGCAATAGATTGATTTGGAAAAATAGAACTACCATCCTGAAATATAGGGCATGCATCTGCAGGATATGAAGGACAAGAACAAATGCCACACACTTTTGCAGGACCCTGCATAAGTAATTGTTGTCCCAGTGCCAACTGTCTCACCAAGGAAATTAGCTCATCAAGTCTATGCTCCATTCTCTGTTGATCAGCAATAGAAACTTAGACTTTATTGACTTCTCTGGTTTGAGTTATCATTCCAGTAACAAACTGCTAGGAATCAGCAACCATGTTTGTAATCAAGTCTCTGACAACAACTAGATTTTTATCAACCAATGCACCTCCACTGGCAGCATCCATCATGTTTCTGTCCATTGACAGCAAGTCATCATAAAAGTACTAGATCAACAGCTAATCACTAATCTAGCAATGTGGGTAGCTTGCGCATAATTTCTTGAATCTCTCCTACTATTCATATAACGTATCACCACTAATCTGTCTGATTCCACATATATCCTTTTTGATTGAAGCAGCTCTTGAGGCAGGAAAAAATTTCTCTAGAAACAGTCTCTTCATGTCATTTCAACTTGTTATGGCAATTGGTTGCAAGTAGTATAATCAGTCCTTGGCTACATCATCTAATGAAAAGGGAAAGACTCTCAACTTGATGTGTTCCTCTGCAATTCCTTGTGGTTTCATGGTGGAGCAGACCACATGGAACTCCTTTAAGTGCTTGTGAGGGTCCTCTCCTACAAGGCCATAGAACTTAGGCAGCAAGTGAATTAAACCATATTTAACTTCAAAATAAGCATCCCAATCAGTATATTGAATGCACAATGCTTGATTGTTCATATCAGGTGCAAATAGTTCCTTTAAGGTCCTATTTTGCATGTTTTCAGCAGTATTATCAGCCATAGTTGCAAAATTACTTAAGCTTTCAAGTTCACTTGCAGATTCTATGTCAAAATCAAGTTCAGATGTAATTTTTTTCACTAAATCTACGAGCTCTAATTAATGTATGCAAGATCCTATCAATATCAAAAACATCAATTAAAGAACTAGTTTAAGACCTATTCATGCATCAGATAACACTATAGGGACTCAAAATTGACTCAAAACACAAAAAACACAAAGCAATGGTAAAAATTACACAAAAACTTAACAAAAAACTATATCTAAAGATTTTTAAAAATTATGGGATCACCACAGGATGAAAACTACACAAAAATGAAACAAAAAAGTGTAATAAAAATATTAAAAAATTGAAAAAGTAGTCTAAATGATGAAATTTGGACAAAATATGAGTGACCTTGTTACAAGTAATAAGCTTTTCTTAAAATATCATTTTCCTTTAACTGACAAAGCTTCAAGTCATTCTAAACACAAAATTCTGTATAGAATTCAGGAAATTGACCTGAAATCACTAGTCTTTGCCTGAAAACCACAAAAATAAAGAAGAAAAGGGGTTAGTGGGTTAGTTAAAGTTTTGAAATGATTAATTAGAACCTAAAGATCCTCGAAAATGGCACCAAATTTGATTCAAGTGCCGAGCTCAACCAAATAATAAATTTTTAGTTCTACAGATAACATGTAGTACAAGACAGCGAATCGAGTTGTCTTTTGAGAATCAAGATACTAATCAAATTAAATCAAAATCACATAGGGAGGATTATGTATACAGAATGTAAACGTAATAATTAAATATATGAAAAAAATCAAATTGCAAAGCAATCAATCCATGAAATCGTCAGAAATCTAGTTAGCTTGTCATTGACACTAACCATGCATCTTGATTGAATTAATTGGTTAATCTATTATTGACCAAAATCTTTGCATCAAACACATAGAATTCAACATTAGATAATCACCTGAAATTTAACTAATAAATAATTCATAAATCCGCAATCGCTAGAATCATACAGCCTATGTTAGTTTAACAACCAAAATTCAATTAACCCAGATTAACAAATCTGCCAACCTAACTTTCTTCAATTCATATGACTAGACCACAATTTATAAATCATAATTTAATCACAAATATTAATTAAGATTAAGAATTCAATCAAATCATATCACACAACAGAAATATCTAATCATGTAATTTGAAAATCAAATCAAGAGAAGAAGAAGATAATTAATTCAATTCAAAATCAAAATTAGGAACAAAATCTCAAAGCCAAACAAGAATTTTCTCAAGATCTTTGGATTGATCTTAGATAATTAGCTCTCCATGGCTAGCACACACGGTTTGCAATAGAAAAGAGAAAACTCTAGGTAGAAGAATCAAGTAAAAATGACTTGGCTTTCTATCTATCTCAGGTTCCCTATTTATACAAAAATAACTCACCTAAAAATTAAGAATCCTAATTTGCCCCTAGGATAAAGTTAATTTTTGGCCTCATAGTTTTCCTTGGCCACTGAAATCACTTCAATTGGGCTTAAGATGAGAGAGTTATACCCAATTCACTCATTACAGGTCTTTGATCCCGTCATTTGACTTCAGAGGGGTGAAACGCCATCAAAATGTTGTAGTTTCAAATTATAGTTTTTATAAGAATTGAATATCTATATCTTAACTTTCGAATGCCACCAGTTTCAAGTCCATATTACACCTACATCCTGAATTATAAACCAATAAGTGCACACTACTCGAGTTACGTGACAGAACTCGAGTTCTGACTTCCAAGCCCAATTTGGTCCATAGATATCCAATTCAGCTCTGGGGATTTTCATGAAAGTTGTAGAGCTCTCTCTTATCTTTCCTACAAGATACAATATATAATGTTTAGATATCTAGAACTGAAGATATGGCCGAAATATAGAAACAGTGTAAAATTTTAATAATGCTGAAAAAATCAATAAAGTCCAATTTGAGTCCAAAATTATAAAATGAGGCCAAAACTAATCAATTAAGCATATAAGAGGTCCAAGTGACTAAATATGAGAGTTAATTAATACATAAAAATTGTGTTTGTCATATACCTTTATAGTTTCTATTTCCACTCAACTTGTGACAGTATTTAAATGCTACATTATTGTGTATACCATCATAGGGCTGCTTATTTAGGAATAAACAAACGATTCAAATGACCACTATTCTAACTTCTAGTAAGTATCAGCTGTAAAAAGATCTCTAAGAAGGGTAGTTAAGAGGTCATATATAATTGACTGACAATTGAATTAGTTGGAGAAGTGGGCTTGAATCTTTATATTTCCTTTCTTGGAAGTCCTGCAAAATTGCTTGATTATAGAACATAGTGTCTTTTTATTAGTTTGGAGTGCTCAACTTCTTGCAAAGAAACTAAACTGTCAAATCATATGATCAATAGTAAAATTGAGTTGGGTTATTGGCCTTTTTTTCATTTTCTATTTCATTATTTTTAAATGTGGCAGATGTGGAATTAACAGCTATGTTTTACCTTACAAATCTAAATCTTGTAGTTCAAATATCATTGTTCAGTGATTCATATTTGTCTACAGAAATCTCAAATAAGGATGAACAAGTTAAAGCTAATGCAATACGAATAGGAAACTATAAAGATAGGCAGTATCCTACAGACAACAGAGAAATTTCTAAATGAATATTCTATACTGTGTTTATGGGATCTGAAAATAGGTAAGTGATAAATTTGATGTTTTAGTGTTTTACAATCTTTGGTTATCTTTCTCTAAGTTTCTATCTGCTATTTTCCATAGATACTCCATCAACATTTTTGTAAAGAGTGGTCTCCCTTGTTTATAGTTTTGATACTATTTTCTTCTATACCATTTTATTTTAAACACCCTAAATTAAATTTATCTAATAGTGGCATTGAGCAAAGCTAATTGTTTTTGTCGTTGAAATAAATTAATGGTACTGTCGATGTTAGACCAGTATGCTTATAAATTTTCTTTTCCAAAACCCGTATCTTAAAATGTTTGTGGTTTTGGTGAACCTAGATACATGATCTTGTGCTAATATTTATTAAATCCTATGTGATCTTAATAGTGAATTTCCTAAGCATCTGTATTTCATATTTTCAACTATGCCAAGTAGACAAGTTAAGCTCACAAAGGCACGGTCTTTAGTAGACACATCTCATTTTACATCTAATTGAATTAGAATAAAGTTCAAAGAATGACATACATAGTCTATGTGTCATATGAAACTTGTGCTAATTAGCTCTGCATATTTTAAGTGGAAAAATAATCACCTTAATTTTCCTTTCTTTTTCTTTTTCTTTTATCTTTGACATGAGATTTTTATCTATGTAGGCTAGCCCTTATTTTAAAGAGGGTGAATCTTTGTCTTCATATTTATCTTACATTATCCCTTCAATTAGCTTTGATGGATCCAAGACAAACAAGCATCAACATGATCTTAAACCAATTCAATCAACTTCTGTTGGATATAATTTTGAGAAATTTTAGCATCAGGATGGTCTGTTGGATAAATGTGTCAATTGTAGTCCCAAGTGTAATAGCATGGATTTAGTGAAAGATGGAATTATTGATAAAGATTAAACCTTTGGAATGAGCAGTAGTAGTTCTGAAGTTTTCAAAGAAGAAAATGGGTGGCAAACTCCAAATACTTTAAAGAGATCTTCACTCAATCTTACTGATGACTCTACTTTTATCTCTCCTAGATTGTTTGAGTTTTTGAACAACATATTTTGTTTGTATCTTATAGATTGGACTTGTTGAATTTGACAATTTTCCATATGGAGTTGTGTTTAGATTTTAGTTTACTAGATGTGTTATTCTTGGGCTTGAGAGGTAGTGTGTCAGGATCCCTTCTTAGACTAAACCCTTTGAATCTTGACTATTAGAACAAATGAAAGTAATGCACTAACTGATGAATTTATCATTCTTATGTTATCTTTCATGTTAGAAAAGGAAAAATGTTAATCACTTAATTGTCCTTGAATTTTTTTTGTATTTAGTAGAACACTATTTTTTTTCTCTTTTAATTTCATTTTATTCTTCTTTTTGCTTTGATTGCTAATATAGGAGGGTGCTTAGAGTGTGAAGCTAAGCTGATTAAATTGTAAAATAAGGTTGATGCCATATAATTCGGTTACTTTCAACAATTGCAGATGCTTGATGAAATCAGTGGGTGGTTTTTTTTGTTGGTTTTAGGTGAATTATGATAGTTCTAAACCCTTGTTTTATGCAAAAGCTAAATTGGGTGATCTTTTTGGGTTGATTTTAGGTGAATTATGGCAGTTTAAACCACCGTTTTATGCAAAAACTAAATCATTGCTTTAAACATGATAAAATTGTGGCGGTTAATGGGAAACTACCGTATTATATCAAATGGCAGAGGTAATTACATTAGTTTTGGAAACTGTCATTGAGGTGAAAAATGACAGTTATAACTATCGTAATATGTAATAAATAACTGTCATTTTAAACCTTTTTTTGTAGTGCTAGTGCACATGCTTTCACTCTAAAATCGGTTCCATGTATGCATGGCAATCCAATATCACATATGCACAATCCTTTACTCATCATAGTATACATATGCAAATAAGATTATAAACATGCATTTACAAATCAATTTATGCACCAAAGATTGCTATCCTTTCTCTTCACTTAGCATAGGTAACACTACTTCAAGAATCATTTGTACTTGCACACCCTTCACTATTTTTCATTTCATTTTTTTCAAATTTTCTTTGATGGAGGAATGGGTTGTATACAATTTGAGCTAATGATTGTGCACCTCCTCCACATGTCACTAACTCTTATAAAAGGTTTTAGAATTGTGACCATGCACCTCTTTCACACATCACAACCCTTTACCCCCTGCTAGCCATCTCTCATTCTTTATACACCATTTTTCATTTTTTTTTGTGGTCATACCTTGATTCAGCTTATTTTTAACTTAATGATTTCCTTAGAAGATGTTACCAAAGATATGATGTCAAGATAGATTCAAGTAACACTAAGGATGTATGTGACACCCCGGGACTGCCTGTAAGATTAATGAGTGTCTCCACAAGCCAACACGAATTTTTTCAAATTTTTTCAGCGTGCTTTGTCCTCACTCACATGCATCTTAGGAAACTTCTCAGGGGGTCGCCCATTTCACAATTGCTCCAGGTCAAGCACGCTTAACCATGGAGTTCTTATGTTCTAGGCTCCCGAAAAGAAGTTGCAACTTGTTAATATGGCAACGCTAAATCAATTCCTTTAAGTCATCCTCAACTATGCAATCCCATACCTGCATAGTCTCTGAATCCCTCTCATTCCGGTACGTATTCAGTTCATTCATGCGACCCTTCACCTAGAAGCCTGCAAGAAGCTGCTCCTTGTCCGTGCTTCATTGCAGGATTGACGAGTGTCTACACAAACCAACACGGGTCTTTTTAATGTGCTTTGTCCTTACTCACATGCATCCTAGGAAACTTCCCAGGAGGTCACCCATCCCACAATTGCTCAAGGTCAAGCACGCTTTACCATGGAATTCTTATGTTCTAGGCTCCCGAAAAGAAATTGTAACTTGGTGATATGGTTACGTCAAATCAATTCATTTAAGTCATCCTCAACTATGCAGTCCCATACCTACACAGTCTCTGAATCCCTCTCATTTCGATGCGTATTCAGTTCATTCATGTAACACTTCGCCTAGAAGCCTGCTAGAAGCCACTCCTTGTCTGTGCTTCATTGCATCGACGATCACTTCCCGCCCTCGTCGGTCCTGGTATACACATGCAACATGGAATAGATTATTGATACACCTATAATCGATTATTGCCTGTTTGAATTAAAGACATGTCTATATGAGATATTAATAATTAATCAAGGGTTACCCCAGCCCACATCGATTATTTGCGAGGAAACCAATTTTATAGCATTCTGCCAAGTTCAAATAATCAATTATGCTAAGGGTCTAAATGATTATTTGGCTTCCAAATTTATAAAAACAAGAAGCCATGTGACGCCATTGTCACTCAAGGTTTCCAAAACATTTTCAAGCAATTTAAACTCATTTTGCTTAGTTTTCAAAACATTTATAACAACTCAAAAAATAATTTTCATGGCTTTTTTACTAAACTGCCACTGTTGGTAAAATTATTTACTAAATTGTCATTTTTTTAACTATTTATCAAATTGCCATTTTTTTAAACTATTTATCAAAATGTCACTCTTTTGAAACTATATACCAAAATGCCACCCTTTTTGTCCTACGTGACTTTTTTAATATTATTATTCGGCCAACCAGGATGCCCACATAGGCAATCAAGCACATCCACGTAGGTTGCGCCAAAACGCTGGCACAACCTACGTGGCGCATCCTGGTTGGCCTTGGCAAGGAAAACGCCATCCTTGTTGGCGTAACCATTGAATTATACATAAAATTTAAATTTAAATTTTTATAAATTATTTAAATTACTTAATAAAATTTTGTAAACATTTATTAATGAGTCCATACTAATTACGGAGGTAAAATATAAAATTAAAAAAGTGACAAATTTAATATGTTTGGTAATATTTAATATTGTTTTAGTTATTATGAGGATTTATTAATTACATAACACATATGCTTCTTTTTTTATTTTTTAAAAATTTATTGTTTCAATTTATTTTTTTTTAAAAAATAAATGAGGTATTAATTATTTTTTTTTTTGTCTTTATTTATGATTTTTAATATTTTAAAAATAATCTAATCAAATATACGTATATCTTATTATTGAAGTTATTGAATATATTTATTTATTTTTACACACAAATATTTTAAACAACATATAAAAAAATTAAATGGTATATTCTCTAGAAGAGACGTATCACTTATAAGTTATATTTGATTAATATAATCCGTAAAACAAACTTCAATGACTTTCTTTTTATTATTAGTCAAATCATAAGAAAAGTTAGTATTGATGATATGGGCATTAAATGCTTCCTTAAAAAGCCTATTATTAATCATATTAATTGAATTACTCTTGCATTAATTCAAATAAATAAATGAAATTTTTTTAGTAGGATTCAAATGATAGTGAGTAGGATTCGGATCCCAATAATCCCCCTCCCAAATTTTTAGTAATTCGAATTAGTAAAAATTTTGATAAAGTTTCTTCTAAATGTTGGACCTCCCCAAAAGCCCATGATCCTGTTTAATGCAATCAGTTACCAAAATCTTTAATAAAATCTAAAATAGTGCGAAAAACATATATAGTCTAATCTAATAAGGGTACTAAACTCACAAAAAGATATTATCAATAGTTTTTTACACAAAATCACTAAATATAATTGCATGTCAATATCAATGAGATGGGCCCGCATCAGAATGCGGTGGCCTGTGAGATGGTTCGGAAGAGGGACCTGGCTGTGATGGGTATGGTGGGTAACCATGCGCCCCATAGCTACGCTAAATCCCTCCTTTAAGTCTCGATGCTATTCAGTCTACATGGTGGTGGGTAAGGATATGGTGGGTAACCTGTGGTGGGTAAGGATATGAGGGGTAACTCGGTGGCGAGTATGGATACGGTGGGTAAGGGTATGGTGGGTATGGTGGGTAATATGCAGTGGTGGGCCGAGTAGGGGTACGTAGCAGTGGGAGGAGGCTAAGTGGGGGGTATGTAGCAGCGGTAGGAGGCTGAGTCGTATCATTGTTTCAATTTATTTTTCATTTTAAAAATAAATGAGGTATTAATTATTTTCTTTAATTTTGTCTTTATTTATGCTAGTAGAGTGGAGTCCTCGGGATGTCGAAGTTGTGTCCGAGTGCTCGTCAATCCTCTCCTCCGTCTACGCCGCGTTCCCTGTTGGCTGGACTCCTCGGGCGGCCCTGAAATGTCGTCTGCTACTGGAGCTGGACGCAGCTGTTCCATCGTAATGCGGTCATGCTCCCGCAATGAGTGTAGGATCTGTGTAGCAACCTTTCGAGCGACAGTGTCAGTAGTTGAACTGAGCAAATACTCTGCAATGTCCGCCTAATAAATAGATATAATTTATGTCATTATATTGAATACAAAATACATATAGTCACTAACGAATTAGTAAAGAGCTTACTGCATTCCCAATAGATGCGCTAGTGGAAGCAATCCAGCATCTGGTAATTCTTTTATACCAACGCATGTACTCAGAACGCGAACTGAGGGGTGCGACCAATGAGACTTCCCTAACAAGCTTCTCTCTACGACTATCCCAGGTGGCTATATAAACAGCATGTGTAGCTGGTCAATCCTCATCATGCCTACCTGCCAATGTAACCGAGTGCAATCTGTCTAGCTGGAGCGGTCTCCGTGGAATGGGCTGGTCAAGACCAAACTGGCACATGACGCGGTCTGGCTGGTGCCACTCAACAATGTGGAAACATATGAGAGGGACCACTGTCAGTGCTATGTCTCTACCAGCCACACAAAAAGGTGGCAATGTTGCCACCTGCTCATCCGTGTATGGTTGCCATATAAACTGAAAAAAATGAGATGCACAAAACATTAAGACGGCATATGCATAAGTAAATATCTCAAAGAAATGTAAACGAAGACATACCTCATCGTTCTTCAACTGATCGAAGAACTGATGATAATATGTAAGGACACCAATCACAGTATCACTCAATACTTTATGCTTGCGCCACCTATTTGGTAAATGAAAGAATTACGTAAGTTAAAATATTAACAAAGTATGTCAAGAAAGTAATGTAAAAATACGAAATGAAATAGAAACTTACTCCCATCCTAAGGGACGTAATTGACCACGATCAGCATCGTAAAACACATCAGGCTCAACATGGTTAGCTAGTGAAGGGGCAAGCCGGGGAAATCTGTACCATGCCCAATACTGTAATAAGATGCATGCCCCTCCGATCTCGCGTGTGTCATAGTCCATAACTTTACAAAGCTATCTATACAGGTACGCCAAAACTGCAGACCCCCAGCTATACGTCTCGATAACAGTAAAGTCCTCCAACAATAGGAGGAACATCAAGTGCACGAGCTTACCAGAATAATCGGGGCATAAGAAACCCCCAAGCAAGCGAAGTATGTAATGTCGTGCACGCTGTTGCACGTACTCATCATCATCGTCCTCAATGACTGCAGTAATACTCGACTGCCACAAGTATGTCATGTCAATGCGTGCCCCAGCTATGAGCGAGAGAGTCTCATCAATCCCTAACAACTGAGCACACAAACTGAGCTAATCATCCCTATGCGTAATGCCAGTGACTGCAGCACCATCAATGGGAAGACCCGATATCATTCCAATACCCTCCAATGTAATGGTGCACTCTCCGGTAGGCATGTGAAATGTATGTGTCTCTGGGCGCCATCTCTCAACCAACGCAGAGATCAGGGAGTGATCAATGCTGCAATAGCTCATGTGGGCAACTCCCAAGAAACCAGCCTGCTGTAGATACAGAATAATCAGAGCAGGGGGGTCCATATGTTTCTTCTTCTGAGCACGTCTAACACGCAAGTGTTGATCCTCATGTCCCTGCGATACATGCTGGGAAACATGGTACTCCTGCAACTCTAAAATCGAGTCGTCCTCTGGTCCGGAGTTTACACGAAATGCCATCTGTCAGCTGTATGCCAAATAATAACAACAATTAGTAGGATTCTATGATTACTATAATAAAATATCATACAACCATATGATAACTATACAAAAATAAAATATGGAAGAAATGAAGATAACACTGAGAATCAACTAACATATATAGGAGAATAGTATCCGAATACAACTGTATAGATTAGTGATACAAAATAATACAACTCCTAAATACACATGATTACTAATACAAGATTCTGAAAAATGAAAATAGGTCCTAAATCAACTAGACGGCCCCCGTTGATGGCCCCACTCCATCATCCCTCAAGGAACTCGATCCACTGACACGACAAGTGCGAGAATTATGTCCAGGTTGATGGCATCTTGTACACGTCTGTCCTGGCCTTGCTTCGTGCCAATCCATCTCATTCCTGAGTCGGGTTGATTTTGGTCGACCTTTGGATCTAAGCAATGCACGTGGTGGCACCAAAGTGGTGTCGGGAGCTGCAGGCCACCATGGTTCAGCCCGGACCAGTTCAAAGTCAAACTCATAGGCTCTATAAATGTTTTCCATCCTGTAAACCCTATGAACAAGTTGGAATGGGTCAACTGCCACTGAAGCACATGCAGCAATCGCATGCGAGTATGGATAATGCAATGCTTGAAACACCCCACAGTCACACCGCCTTTCTTCCAGGTTCAAAGTATAAGAAAGTCCACCTTGTTGTGTTACATGATTAAAAGGCTCTTCAACCATGAACCTTGTGTTCTCTCTATTGTACCGGCGAACTTGGTGTGAACTGATCTTTGCCAGGTTGATTCTCCAGTGCTTCAATAAGTCATCACTCCAGACTTGCCCAGATGTCATCAATTTCAAATTTGCCTCATCCTTTCGGTTGACAAAGTATTCTACTAACTTCGTATATGTCAATTGAACTAATGCAGTTATAGGTAGATTTCTGCTACCCTTCAACACTCCGTTAATGCACTCTGACAAATTAGTAGTCATATGACCGAATCTGTGGCCACCATCATATGCCAAACTCTATTTTTCTTTTGAAATTTCGTTAATCTAATTTGCCATCTCCGTTGTGACTTTAAGCTTCTCTAACCTAGCATCAAACTTTAATGCGACTGGTTCATACCCTGATACAACAAATGAATTGGTTAGTATTAGAACCTAACTATTATTATCGATAAAATTATAATACAAATAGAAAATGTAAAGTACCTGTGTTAATCAAAAATCTTTTCAACTCCTTGTTCTGAAATTTGGAGTTAAAATTGGAACCAATATGTCATATGCAGAAGACATGATATGCATTCGGAGATTGCCATCCAAGATTTTCATTTGCCACTGATTGTAAGATGCCTCGATGTCGATCAGAGATCAAACACAAGCCCTATTGTTGGGTGACATGCAATCTCAGGTGAGCTAAGAACCAACTCCAAGCATCCTTGGTCTCCCCCTCCACAATGGCAAATGCAATAGGTAGAGGTTTTCTGTTTCCATCTTGAGTTATTGCAATCAACAACTTATGACGGTACTTGCCATACAAATGAGTGGCATCAATCTGAACGATGGGCTTACAATATCGGAAGCCAGCCACACATGGTCTAAATGTCCAGAATAATCGATAAAAGACTCTTTTTGAACGATCGAGTCGGTTATTCACAAAACATTCCTCGTCTTGCAACCCCACCACTGTGCCTTCCATGTCTCTCTTCGTGGCTGCTAGCCATCTGGACAACACCTCATAAGATTTTTCCCAATCCCCAAACACATTCACAATAGCCATTTGTTCTGCCTTCCAAGCCTTTCGATATAAAACTTGGTAACCAAATTAGCTTCGAATCCGTTCAATAATTAAGGATACGGGTGCATCAGGTTTTGTTCTGACTAACTCCAAAATGTAAGAGTAGATCAAATGAGAGTCCAACTTCCGGTGATCTAATGACATAGATGGGTTTACACAACTATGAGGTCTATTATATTTTGTAATCTGCCACACATTCGACCTCTTGCTTTGTATGGCTCTAAGTCTCTAACTACAACCTTCGTCAAAACTAGGGCACTTGGTAGTCAATCTTCGTGAATCAGAGTCTTCAATCTTGTACTCTTGATGCCTGTGAATGGAATATTGCTTGAGAGCTAACTTCACGGAATCTTTTGATGGAAATTGCAAGCCAACATAGAATTCATCAGTCATACTTCAAGTCCCACGACTGTCTAATTCAGGCAAGTTATCAGGATTACTCAACGTATCCCAGTTAATTTGAGAAAACTGAGGACATGGTGGCACAAATACGGATTCAAGTCCTTGAGGCATAAATATGGATTGAGGAGCAACCGCCAATGGAACTTGTAAATTTTCTTCGGCATCAAAGTTTTCTGCCTCTATGTCGGTGTCTGAATCGTCGCCCTCAGCTACTTGTTCTTCGTCTTCACTTGACTCCCATACTGCATCTCTGACAAGTGAGTTATCAGGTTCAACCATTGCACCACCAATAACGATCATATTGCATGACTCAACTTGATTAGAAGGACCAATTTGAGCTTTGATTTCACCAGGAGCCTCAACATGCTCTTCCTGCCCACTTGTTTCTACTTCCACATACAACTCCATCGACGCCATGTTCGGAGTTTGACAGAAGGAATCTATCATGTACTTTACATTATCATCGTCTTCTATTGGAAGCCCTACTCATCTCCACGGATTGAAGCATTGCGGACACTGATAGATAACTTTTGACACATGTTGGTTTGCTTGAAACCTCAACTTTGAATGGATCTTTTTCAACCCATCCAAAGTCATATTGGCTGTGATCACAATAGGCCTAGGAGGAGGACCTCGATACATGACACCCTCTTCACCATCATACATTGTCTCATTGAAGTAAATGTGCATATTTAGCAGTTTTGTCATGTTAACTCCAATTCTAAACAATAACGATTCAACACATTTATTTAATATATTAAAAATCAATTACAATATTAATTGACATATAATAATGTATAAATATTTATAACAATGTATAATAATGTATTACATATATTTATTCAATATATTAACAATCAATTATAATATTCAATATAGTTATTTATATAAAAAAAACTTTCTAAACTCGATTATTTTGAATTAAGCTACATTTATTAATGTAAATCATGTCAAGTACTTAAGAAAAGATATATATCCTACTTGATTACCTACAAAATAATGATCCATACAATTTAGACTACATATCATACAACTTCATTATTCATTAGTCAATAAAAATATTAAAGAATAATAATATTAAATTACAATTAACACTAACCTAGTAAAAATCTAATCAACAAATAATAAATAAACTATTTAACTATTGAAAGAGATACTTACAGTGTTAAGAAATACAATCTAAATTTGATCACAAATAATGATTCAGACACTACTTCTAGTAAGAATTGAGTTCGTTGAGAGAGTTCAGAGAGAAGAAATTTGTAGAGAGATAGTGAGAATTTAGAAAATGGTTTGAATGTCACGGAAGGGGGAGGGGGTGTGTGATATATACTAGGGTTACACCACCCTTGTTGGCTTATTGTGCTTGGTTGCGCCAACAATGGTGGCTCTTTTAGTGATCTAGCCAACCAGGATGCGCCACGTAGTGGCGCATCCACGTAGGTTGCGCCAAGCGTGTTGGCGCAACCTACGTGGATGCGCCAGCCTACGTGGCGCATCCTGGTTGGCCAGATAATATTAAAAAAAGCCACGTAGGATAAAAGGGTGGTATTTTGATATATAGTTTCAAAAAAGTGATAGTTTGATAAATAATTTTAAAAAATGGTAATTTAATAAATAATTAAAAAAAGAGTAATTTAGTAAATAGTTTTACCAACAATGACAGTTTAGTAAAAAAACCTAATTTTCATTAAGTGTTAGTTTGGACATATAAAAAATAAGTTAAGAGCAATAGTGTGATCCATTTTTACTTTTATACAAGATTTAAGTCTTATTTACTAATCATGAAGGTTCTTGGATCATTACACATTTCTTCATTATTTGTTATCATCAAAATCATTACCATTAGTCATTTACAAATAAGTTACTAAACTAGATACTTCTGTCTCTCGGGTCTCCTGCTCTGCTAGGGTTCTGAGTGTACAATTTTTTTTGTCTTAATACAGTATGATCGTCCTCTTTTATTTTCCCTTTTTGGGCTGTTTCTAGATCGGTAGATTCTAGAGTGTCTTCCCCACTTGGTAATGAAGATAATGGTATGGAATTGTCAAGGAATGGGAAATTCACTGACCTCACATTAATCGCTATAATTCTCAGGCGCGATGCTGGTAGGAGGTGATTTTAACTCAATTCTTCGTCCAGAGGAGAAGTTGGGTGGAGCTGTATTCTCTCCCTCAATGGGGTATGACCTTCACCATTTCATATATTCTTGGGGTTTACTTGAATTTCCGACCCAAGGCTATCTATTCACATAGAGTAACCGAAGAGTTGCTAACAACAATATTCATAAGGTTTTAGATCGTTGTCTTGCGAATAATAGTTGGCTTGAATGCTTTCCAAATCTCAGAGTTTCACATTTGCATGCAGTAGGCATTGACCATAGGCCTATCATCTTGCATGAGGACAACCTTTCAAAGCCCAGAAGAATGTTCAAGTTTGATACGAGGTGGATTGGTGAGAGCAGTTTAAGGGAGGTTATAAAATCCAATTGGGAAAAACAAATTCGGGGAACTCCTCAGTTTCAAGAACCAAAACATAAACTCCTCCACCAGGATAGATTGAATTTGAATTGGCCCACATAAATAATAATGGGGGGATATTTTGATAGACAGAGTCATAAGAGTTAGGAAGCCATCTAGAAGAGGCTGTGAGGCATGAGGAAATCTACATGATGGACCTCCACTGCGGTAATTGAGAGGTAACCACTCGGAACGGCGACCTTTTGCACGCACGTGTACGATGAACTGCGAGGTTTCTTTGGCTTTGAGGGGGATTTGGATTCTGGTTCTTGCTGGGTTGAAGTGTCAGTGAGTTGTAAGGAACCAAGAAACCGTGTTATGTCTTCTTTTGCAAGAACTGATAGGGATTGGGGAACACTGAATTAGAAGGCCTTCCTATGGGGTTCTTCAAACTTTTGTTGGGGTTCAAAATTGGTAAAAGTAGGACAAAAAGTATAATTACTGCCAAAAGTTATAATATCAGGCCAAAATCGGTCGGTATCGAAACTTCGTTGACACTAGTGAATATAGTATGGAGTAATTCTTAAAAAGACACATTTTATTATAAGTATTTAAATTATTATTTAATATATATAATGTAGTGAGAATTATTATAAAATTATATTAATATTTAATAATAATTTTATACATATCAAATAATAATTTAAATATTTAAAAAATAATATAATAAACCGTAATCACCTAAAAATTTCTCATACAGTAAAACGACCCTGTAGGCATTGGTCACAAACCGTCATGGGCTTGGTGTAGCATTTTACAAGGCAAGGATATTCTAAAAACAAGGAATAAGATGGTCTATTATTGGCAGTGATTGTACACGTGAAATTTATGGAGAGCCATGCCTACCTTTGGAACCTTACTTTCAGCTGTTGTACCACGTACAAGTCCGAATCAGCCAAGTAGTTTGTTCCCTTTTTGATAGAAGATTGAAGATGTGTAAACCTGAAGAAAACAATAAATTCTTTCCGGAATCAATGGCTGAAGTTATCAAAAGTATGGAAATTAAAGCTGGAGAGGATCGATTAGTTTGGCATTTCCATTCTTCTGGCAAAAATACAGTGAGGTCTGGTATAGAATAACAATTGACTATATCCTTGGTAACGATAATTCACTAGACACCACGCCTTAATATTCAGCAGGGAGTTTGGAAGACAATGTGGTACTTTATTTTTTTCAAGTTTTTTAGAGTATCTCCAACCTTCCAGGAGAGAGATAAACTTTTTGAGTTATGGTCAAAAGTGAAATTTCTCCTAATAATATTATTTTTATATATATAAATTTTAAAATTAAATCTAAAATCACATATTTAAAAGACTGAAACACTTTCTATTTTAATTAACCAACACACTTTGTTACAATTTCGTATCTAGAAGCGACTCCAAAGATCAAGTTTTTTTGGTGGTGACTGTTACATAACGCCCTAGCTTTTAAGGCCAATTTATGCCACAGAAGTATATATATCTCTCCCTTCGAATAAGTGCCCATTTTGCAATCTACATCAAGAAGAGCTGGACCACTTATTTAAGAATTACTCCTCTACGAAAGCTGTCTGGGATTTGTCTCCGATGGGACATGCTACTAAGATTCCGTCATTTCCAACTTTTCAATCTTGGTGGAGTGCCATCTCTCTTAATCCTCGGCTTTGCCCACAGAATCAAGCTTTGTTAGAATTGGATGCTTGGACATTATGGATAATATGGAAAAGTTGCAATGATAGAGTCTTTCAATCAAAGTTTTGGTCCCCGTTGGACATCATTTCAGTGGCAAATTTGAGATGGGCGGAATCTATAGTTTTATCAGACAAATAATTCATCTTGTTTTTGCTTGTTATCCTCTTCTTAGTGGAAGTGACACTGGGTTGATTTCCTATACTGTCATATTTGGAGTGTTGTATCTCCTTTCATTACTCAGTAATGGAAATTTTCTTTCTTGTGAAAAAAAAGGGTAATTTAAATTTGTAACTCGAAGAGTTGGCCTGACGGAGGTGGTCAAATATTATGATTTTCACAGATTGGCTTATTTGATTGTTTACTCAGTATTGTCTTCAATTTCCATCCCTTTCAGCATTAGCTTTTAGAAGCGTAATGAAATATACTAGCGAAGACAAGACAAAAGAATTAGATTTTGAGCATTGGAATTTCTAGGAAGTTATGAAACAAAAGAAGGCCAACTAGACAAGCACAGCGTTTATAGAATCAATTAAAGTCTCTTAGTTGGGTATGTATCTTCCAATATCTTTCTACGTCATAAAGCTCGAGTAGACAAGCACAGCAAAATTAAATATACATTTTAGGACGACACTTATTCCCCTTATTGTGAATACCATGTTCTTTCACGTCCATATTTTGACAACTAGTGATGATCATTAGCAACATTCCCGGTAGCATTGGTTTGGCTGTGGTTGCTATGATCACATTTATCATCATCTACTGGCGTGGAAATAACAGCAAGCTCAACAGCTTCGGATTCTGTGGTGATTTCTGATGGTGCTAACTGAGTATTCTTCTTCATTTCCTTGCTCTTTCCCCATAGCACCGCGTATAAGCCACACACAATCAGCACAGATCCAAGCACACTATAAATGTACAAAATAAAACAAAATCAAATCAAATCATGAATATATACATACATATTTAGGTGAAAAAAGATTTAATGTATACCTTCCTAAGTATAAGTTCTCATTCAACATCAAAGAAGCAGCAACAGCCACAAGGACAAGCTGTAGAGGATTGAAAACAGACGCAAACACAGGGCCTCTCATTCGTATGCACCATGCAATGACAATAATCATTATTCCAGAGGGTACAATTCCCTGCAAGAACTTCAATTCACATATAAACCAACTTCAATTCTGATCATGACTAGAGTTTTGAGCCCAATAAGGTCAAGCCTAATGTCTCATGAGACAAAGATTCCATTCATCTTACAAATGGAATGTCCCTCCCAGAGAGACCAATTATAAGTCAATATATAGATCAAGGAAGGTACTGAAAAGTTTCGCATTACTACTTAATATGATCAATTTACCATTACCTACTATTTGGTCTCAAGACACTTTCATTCGTATAAATATCTCACAGTAACTTTATGGTAAATATCTTTTCTCCTCACTCTATCAATTTGTGTCTTAACTTACTTGAGTGTTAAAGTGTCTTTTAAGTACTTAATCTCCCTACTACAACACCTAAAGGAAGTTATTACAGTGAGAATATTATGTCTTAGAGCTTACAGTCACCTCTTGCACTAGGACAGAAAAAATTCCATCTACCATTAATAATTCGTATATACACATGTCGTTTACTAGTCACAATAAGGTGATTTAGTATTAGGAGCATACCGAATAAGCAACAGCAAGAAGCCTGATATTCCAACCCAGCTTCCATTGGCTCCAATCTCTCTCAACACAAGGAGCAAAAACAATGGCTTGCATTGCACCCATTGTAGACATCAAAGCTGTGCTTGAGTAATGGCTTGGGTATTCTTCACTCATCTTAGCCTGCGCCGTGTAAAGTGAACGGTGACAACAGGCAACACAAGTCAAACAACATCTTCACACATAATAATATTGATATATAAAATGATTAGAATCTAAAGAAATTGGTGAAAAAGTGTTCTATACTTGTTTCATAATTAAGAAATAAGCTGACCTGAATGATGAGCCACAAAGAGAAAGAGCTGTAGCTTGTTATGGCACATATGACACCCAACAGTTTACTACCAGAGCCAGCATGCATTGGTGCCATATGCCCATTTCGGTTCTGATGTGGATGCAAAAGGTTGACGTGGGAAGACCAAAATCAATCTCTACCCCTTTGAAAAAGGTCAACAGCATTGCCCCACCAATTCCAATTATAGTTCCTAATACCTTGGCCTTTCCTGCTGCTGTTCCCAAATTTAATTTTTCGAGACTATAGCATAACAAAAGTATTATATATTAGGAGTGCCTAAAGTATCTTTAATTTCCACTAATTATTCATTTAATATTAAATAAAAATCTTATAGATTGTCTGTGCCAAAATTTTCTAAAATAATGAAGGGTTCCAAAGCGAAGATAAAGCGTAGTGCAGGGAGGTGAGAGTACCCGCAGGATATTGCCAATCATATGAGTTTTTTTTAACAAAAATGATATTTATATATTAAAATTCTTACATCATTTTTTACATTTTACTTGTTTAGAGCAATAAAAATAAAGAAATTGTGTGTTGTAAAATATGTTTTTTATTTTATTTTCTAAAAATAAAATAATATAAGAATGATATAGAATTTTTAATGTGCAAATATCGTTATTTTTTCTAATGAATTACCCCATACCATTGGAAGGTATAAGTGCCCAAAAACAGTTTTGGTATCGGGGTAAAAGGTTAAGAATTTAGGAAATATACCCAAATAATCCACAAAGAATTGCCAAGAAAAGCACCTTCCAAGTCATCTTTGGTCTCTTCTTCCTGTATAGCAGAAAAGAGGCAAAACCATTTTGGTCAAGTTAATTTATTGCCCAAATTTCAGGTTCAAAAAATCTATAATATGTGAATACTCAAATAATATTTTAACCAAAAAAGAATCTATAATATTTGTTTATCCTCCTTGATGTTCAAAGTAATGATAATTGTAGAAGCAAAAGAATGAAGCTGGAAAGTAATCATTGACCTATCAAAAATAAGAGCAAGAGGAACAGTGGAAGCCGATGGAAGAGACAGGCGGTAGGCAGTAGCTACCCTCATGTTCATTCCATCATTCATGGCTAGAGCACATTGACCGCAGCAAATGCAAACTGTACCACCACCATTAGCACAGTGGGTTTCGACTCTTGCAATCTATTCCATATCCCCTTCATCTTCACGATTGTGCTGCGAATGGGGTGTTTGAGACTCAAAGGAAAAATAGATAGCAAGATGAAGTGGTGCAAAGTGTAGCCCTGCAAGGGGGTATTTATATGGGAAATGAAACAATTCTTGTTCTCCTCATCACTGTCTTACGAAATACGAGTCCGGTATACACTCAAATGTCTTAAATACTTTAGAATGTTAGCGGAAGCATACTTATTCACATGGACGGATCTACATACATGCAAATAAGTGGGTACGTATGTCCTTACTCTATTTTAAATTTTTTTTATTTTATATATGTATATATTTTTTATTTTTGTAATTTTTATTCTCATGCTCTCACTTTTAATTATATTATTTTTATTGAATAATTGTTTAGTTACATATATAGAGAGAGAAATGTTTGATAATAATGATAATAAAAAATCATTCAATATTTTTAAAATATGAAAATATGAATGAAATAATTACAAATTGATCTTTCATAATTTTATATTAATATATTTTTTAATATATAAATATAATTATTAAATTTTTTTATGCTTCTGTATTAATAATATTATTTTTGTCTCCATTATCTAAAATTTTTGGATCCATTGCTCATTCATGAGCGGAAATTTTGAGAACAAGCTGTGTCAGTCTTGTGAAGCCTCTTCATTGCTGTTGTGGAGTATCCTAATAGCAGAAGGCTCCATCAGCATCTATCTATCTTCACTGTTCTTGTCTCCTTGAGCTTTTCTGACCTAGGTAGAAAAGTGAAAGACACATTAGACCCAAGCAAGACACTAATTAATTCTACAAATTAACACTAGCTTCTTAAGTAGGACGCTTTCTTAATGGGAGAAATTCTTATATAAACACGTAATATTTAAGTTAGGTACATTTGACCAATCATAATGACAAAGATAATGTACATTTGAGAAATTTTAGTATGATTTTTTATTAAGTATATTCAAGTGAAACGTGAATAATCATTAATGAAAATCATAAAATATCGATAACTTTCCATAGTGGGTGTAGGAGTTGGACTCCAAATATTTGAATGCATAAGATCAAATAGAGAAACAAAAATGAAAGTACTTTTATTAAAAAATAAAATAAGTTATTTAGTTGTTTGACAAAAGGTACAATGCAAAAAAATTTCTTTAACAAACCCAAAAAATCCTGAGAAATGAGAGGGTGAAGTATCTTGAAGGTATTTTGGATGCTCTTTGATGTAAAGGTTGCAAGTACATGTTGAAATTTAAAAATTAATGAAAAATCTTGGATAAATCATTTGAGAATTAGACGTAGGTCATAAAGAGTGACTGAACCAGTATAAATTTAGTGTTTGTACTCTTTCTACCTTATCTCTTTTATATTTGAGTACTTTACAACTTTATGCTTTTTTGATTATTTTGATTCGTGGTTGTTATTTGTGTGAGAAGTCCTCATCCTTGTTTATATACTCAATTTTGAAAATTAATAGATTCAACAAAGATTAATACACAAGTGCTTATGAAAAAATTTGTGAAAATATTTTACAAACTCAATTCATTCTCTCTTGAGTTTGAAGCCACTTGATAACATTATTCACCATTAGTTAGGCTATCGATATTTTCAAACAAATTTAATTTATTCGCTCTTAATTTAGTTGAATAAAATCATTACTTCCAAAGTCAAAAGAAGTTTAGTTTCTTATACTACCCTTAACTAAGTAGTTTTATTTTTAAATTATAGTTTAATTTCAATGTTAAGTGTTTAATACCATCAACTAATTAGACATTATATCATATACGTGACTTTTGAAGTATTTATTATAAGTATCAAATATTTTCAATGATGTGATAATATATAATTAAATGATAGTATAAAAAGATTTTACACTGACAGTGTGTTTAAGTTAAATCCTTTAAATTATCAAACTTCATTCCTAATTTTTTTTGGGTACATTATCATATATATAAAAGAAGTTGGAGCATTCACAAACACATACCATGGGTGAACACGACTCACTCTGGGATCCCAACCCTGTCTGGGCCAAGAGGAAAACGGTATGACCTTCTTCCCACAAAGTCCACCCAAAGATCAAACACAAGTCCTCTCCCCAAAAGAAGTAACTTGCTTCCATTACGCCACCCTATATGGGTATTTCTCTTTTAAGGTTTTGGCTTTTGAGTATTTTTTTTTTGTTTTTTAGTAGCTAAATATAATTTAACTTCAATAATCTAAGAAAACCTCTAAATGAAAATTAGTAAAATATGATAGTACTATAATTTATGCTATTGTAATGAAAATAAAAATAAAAATCCAAAGTTTTATTTTTTAGAAACGTATATTAGATTTTTTTTTTTTGTATTTCCAAATAAAAGTATAGCCCGTTATTTTTTCTTTTTACAATTTATGATCATATTTTATTTTGAAACGATTTTAGTTATATTTAGAGAAAATTAATAAGTTAAATTTGATACTTTAGTTGTGAAAATTTCCTTGGTACAAAAGTTATTACTAATTAATAATTAATATCAATCTCAATCAATTTTAAATATATCATGTTAACATTAATTGAAATCTAAATATTATTTTATAATGTTGCAAAGTATTTCTTGATTACTAAAAAATATTTTATAGAATTTGTAATAATTTAATTTTATACAAGTTTGTTAATTTCTTTATATAAATAATGAAGCTAACTGTTAGTAATTTCAACATACCTTCAATACTTAAAATGCCTTAAAGGAATTTGCACTTGATGGTATAAATTAAAAAGGGTTCTAGTTTGTCTCTGTTTTTTTTTTTTTAAATATAATTTTTAAACGGAATTTGTATCTTTTGAAAAGATCTAATGTAAAATTGTGTATTTTAAAAATCGAATAAAAATCATAATTTTAAAATTCGGACCGGTCATTGACTAGGCTAAAGTACTGGATTAATGAGTTATTAGTTCAACCGATGAGTCATCCCTAAAATCGTACAAAAATAAATAAATATACAAATATTAGTATAAATAAAAAAAATTGCATAGAAATTACGTACATAAATGCTTGAATTTGGGCTATATATGAATCAGTATAAGGCTTTTAATTTTATTAGGCTAAGATTCAACTTTTAAAGAGCCCAAAAACCTAACCCATTTAGAACGCTAGTAGTTTGTATTTTCTCTACCCTTCCTCTTAAGCTGCCACAGAGAGACAGCAACAAACACATAGGATGGCGCGGCAGTTGGGTGAAGATACAACAGCCAGCGGAGTAGCAGCCTATGGTGAATAGATCTATGTTTTTGCTACAAAATCTCTGTTTTTTGTCACTTCTCAACCTTGCCTGCGTCTGATTCCTGTAACATCTTTCCTATACTATTGAGTGCATTTCTAGAAAAACCCAGAACATTGTCGATTTTTAGGCTAATCATCAATGATCACTCACCATCGCTGGTTCACCGAGGATTCAACGTCCAAATCGACAAGGGTTGGGTTTCCTTCCATCTTTTTTTTTTGTTTTTTTTTAAGATTTGAAAACTCGACAACCGGCGAGTTACCAAGTCGTTAAAGACTCGTCCAGTTCAACCCAATTTTTACCAGGTTGAATGCATATTCGATTTGAAAGCTAACTCGGACCGATTAACTGTCCAGTTCACCGGTCCAACCGGTTGATCTGGTTCAAGTTTAATAACATTGATAAAAACCTTTATAATAAAAAATAAATATCTTTTACACACTAGTCCTGTCATTTGTTCAACTAAAATGTATTCAATTTTATCTAACTTGATTACTCACAAAATTATTTTATATGTCATGAAAATGTTACAGTTAATGATTTAACATTTCTCTCACGTTAACATATGATATAAATATAATGTAAGTATTCTAATATACATAAAATATTTCTCATTACACACACAAAAGAAGGGAGTTGACATCATGAAGGAACTTGGCACAGTAAAAAGGACTTTACATTAAGAGAAGAGTCAACATAAATTTGGATCCACGTTGATCAAAGCAGAAGCCGCCTACCATGAGGAATCTCAATAAATCGTCTAAAACTGCATGTAATCATTGAAGGCACATTGTAAGAGAGGAATCGTGGAAGTTAATCTTGAGAAAGAAAATAGTGTATACTACACTTATAATTATATTGTCTCGAGATTTATAAAAACTATTATTGCCATATGTTATTAATTTTTGTGTGCGTTTTTGTGATGATATAACATATTATTGAAGACTTTAGTAGTAGATCTCATTTTATTATATTGAGATATTTTGTTGAATCTCAACTAAAACTATTTTGTAAGGAATTATATACTGATCACACTTTTGACATGCAATTTTATTGTATTTTTACTTTGAACCACATTTCACATTTTAACATGTTAAAGGATTATAAATATCTTATATGTATGATATCAGTACTCTTATTAAGTATGATTTTCTACATTGTACAGATATTTGTAATTCCATTTTGGATTGATGGTTGGAAGTGTTTACTCATAGTTGGCATTTTTGTGATCACATTAATCCAGAGTGCTATTTTATTTAAAATAAGTGCTTATGTTGTTTAAGTGGAAGATTGTTAGATTTTTTTTAATGTGTAGACTAGTATAGCCACTAATTTTTTAAAACTTAGATTAATTAAATGTCAAATATTGTGAAACATTTATTATTTAGTCTATTTTTTATCAATTTTGTTATTAGACTCTTATAAACACTTAAATTCATGTATATAATGTTATTTTGAATTTGTGAACCTTGTGTATATATTTTCTATTATGGGTAGGTTAACCTATATTATAAATACAATGAGAAATTATTATTGTCATCATATATATATTATGATTATTCCATTTAGGTCATAAGATTTTTACGAATGTAGAGAATAAAAATAGTTTTTCTCTTAAATAATGATAATGATTTTCGAATATCTCTTATGATATTTCTTAAAAATGTGTTCTTTCCTTTAATGTAAGGTAATTTGAAGGTTTTAAAAATTAAATTATTAATTTTTTAAAATTAAAGAATAAAGTGCATGTGCATGCAATCTTAAAGATTAAAGTGCTGGTATACTCTACTTTTGTGTAATGCCATATTCAATAGTTTCGATAAATTAAATTTGGGAGCAGCTGCAAGAAAGGCCAAGGTGTTAGGAACTATAATTGGAATTGGTGGGGCAATGCTGTTAACCTTTTACAAAGGGTTAGTAATTGATATTTGTCCCGTAGTTGTATAATCGATACGGCAGGTCGGATTGGAAAATTAATGACCTGATTTTTTGATTGGTTTGGTTTTTGTATATTACAGGTTATAGTAACAAATCGGTCATACTCGATTAAATTTGAGTGATTCGTACAGATTGAGTTGACTAGATTTTTAAATATATAAAACTTTAAAATAATTGCTTATAAGATTTAACTTGATGCATAAAAAAAATTTGTGATTAATTATATTATGTCATTAGTCTATGTATTTTTATTTAGTTATGTTGTTAGTTTTTAACATATTATTATTTAATTAATTTAATTTTTAAACATAATGATAGACTATTATTATTATTATTAATTTGGTTATATTATATTATATTTTTTCATATGAAATATTTTTCATAAAATTTATTTTATTATATTATTTTTACTTATAATATTTTTATAATAATATATTTTTTATTTAGTATGATTTTAAAATTATTTTATCTAATTTTTTAATTTTATCACTTGACTTGTTATGAAATTATTGACATAATAATTTTTATATTATTTTTTATATTTAATTAATAATATATAAATTTATAATTAATTATATATATATTAATTAATAAATAAATTTAAGTTTAATTATAAATTATAAATTATAAATTAATTAATTAATTAATTAATTAATAATATAATTAATTAATTAATTTATAATTTATAAATTAAATATAAAAATATTATTAAAAAATAAGATGATTATTTTTTAATGACATAGTGAACTATTGTCAGACGACTGACATGGTATGTCAACCGAGTCGGCCTCTAGTCACTGCAATGATTTGTCCATTTCGCATCCACCTTTTACGTCCCATCAGAACCAAAATGCGCACGTGACGCCACTACTTGCCGACTCTACCACTGAATTGTTGGCCGTTCTATGTGCCATATCACTTTACATGGCACAGACTAAGATGATGGAAACTGAGTTGGAATATAGGCTCACAAATGTGGCTTATGAAAAATTATCATTTTATATTTTTAAAAAATAGTGTTAGTATTATGCATATTCTTTTTAAGAAATATAATTGAATAAAATAAAATAATAAAAAAAATATGTATAATAAATGATATTAAATAAAGTATAAAAAGAGATATATATACTTATTTGATGTAAAAATATAAGAATTGATACTTATTCGGTATGCTTGTAGTTAATTAAGTAACTTTTATATTTTTACATTAAATAGTATCACACTTTTTTTACACATTATCTAATATTATTCATTATACATATTTTTTTATTATTTTTTTTTTCACTCAATCACATCTTTTAAAAGAGTGTGAATAATATTAATATTTTTTTAGAGGTATAAGATGATAAATTTCTTTAATTAAAGCACCGTGGTTGTGATTTGTGAACGAATATAATTAAGAATTATGAATGATAAAGGAATTGAAGTTGGTACATGTGAGTTAATTTGTTATTGAAGGGAGTTTGTGCGCTCTGGAAAAGTGGTGATTGTCATTGAATGTTGCATACGGATGAGAGGTCCTCTATTTGTGTCTGTTTTCAACCCTCTAATGCTTGTGCTTGTGGCTGTTGCCGATTCTTTTTGTTCCATGAGAACTTATATTTAGGAGGGTATACACTAAATCTTAATTCACCTAAATATGAATGTACATATTCATGATTTTTTTTTTTGCTGGCCTTCGTATTAATGATTTGATTTGATTTAGTTTAATTTTCATATATAGTCTGCTTGAAGCACTGTTGATTGTTTGTGGCCTATACATGGTGCAATGGGGTAATGATAGATAGCTCATGATAAATACTACCGTAGGCCGTAGCAGTCACAGCCAAACCAGCACTAGCTTCCAGGAATTTTTTTAATGGTCATGACAATTTGTCAAAAACATGGACTGGCCGGAAGAACATGGTATTCACAACAATGGCAAAGATTTAAGTAGTGGCTTCCTAAGATAGTAGAAAATTTCTATTAAGTGCTGAGGATGTAGATGTTAGGGAAAACTCTAATTTATCCCTCCAACTTTGAATAATATGACTTTGGTGTTCAAACTTCAAAACCGTGTAATATAATCTCTAAACTTGTTAAAATGGTCGTATTCATCCTTCCATTTTTTCATCAAATTCTAATGGTTAAAATAACATTTTTAAGGTTTTAGAACTAAAGTGTACATGACACTAAGTAGGAGGAGATAAATTAAACTTTTCTTATACAAAAATTTAATATAAAAAATAATCATATAATTTCAGTGTGACAATTTTTATTAGAGTTTGAAAAAAATCAAACAAAAAGACTAAAACGTAAAAATTAACATGTTTAAAAATTATGTTATACGATTTTAGTTGAAGAGGATAAATTAGACTTTTTCCGGCAGATACCTTGTCCTTTTCGGGTTGCCATTGCCTGTCTCATGGTTTCTTCAATTATGTTATCCCGTCAGTTAATGAGCTAAAGATTTAAATTGTAAAACAAGTTTAACAGCCGCGTATTTTCTTTGGAGCTTTTGACATCACTCAATAGATTACCAGCCTGTTGGTTTTGACATTTTATATCACCACAAACAATCGTTTGCTGAAAGGAAATCACTATTTCTTTTGATAAACGTGCATTAAAAAACATGATTTTTCACTGTCACGATGAGAAAAATCTCATCCAAATAGGCTGTAAGTATTTTACCTTAAGATATATATTGATGACATTCGTATTTTTGTATAATTAAACCAATTTAGACCTTGTTTTCAACTAGTCACAGATGTTGGCTAGTTCCTTTATCTACTGATAAACATAAAATATTAGGTATCAAGTAAAAAAAAAAAACATAAATTGTTGGGTACAGCAAAGGAATTTTTCAACTTTATGGCTATATATTATGCAAACTGCTATAGACCCTACAATATGCCTTTATTTTTTTTAAATAAACAATATGCCTTTATTTTGTGATGTTAGTTGCAGATCTTATCACACATTTTTGTTTACTTTTAATATATAAGGTGGATAGATCTTAGGAGGTGACTATTGGAACTTTAGAGATGCCTCAGATAAGGACAAGTTGAAATCTAGCGGGATTTTCTTTTTCTTTTTTAGCTTTATATGGTGGGACATCTTTTATTATATTGTTAGAATATGCACATTTTACTCAAGTATAGTAAGGGTGAAGAGAGATAAAGGTAGACGTTTTTAGTTCATTTTCCTTATAAAATAAGAAAATAATATGCACAATGTCAATAATAGCTAATCTCTTATTAAATTATTAATAATAAAAGCTTTTATATGCAGGCATGAATTTAATTTAAACTTAACTCATGCGCGAAAATTTCTTTCAAAAACTTAGTGCACCTAAACTAATAAATTATTAACATAATATTAATTAATAGTTAATTATTATAATTAATCAATAATTAATTATTAACTAATAATGTCTCAATAAATTATTGATGGAATGCACCAAACTTGCTGGATGTAATAAAAGGTCAATTAGAGGAGTCATCTTCTTTGGCTGAATTTGATTTTTGAATCTGTGAATATGTGCAATGTGTCTTATTCTAGGGATTCGAGGAACCTATTTATTTTCATATTTCAAAAAAAAAAAGCTACAATGTTTTCTTAGGAAATTTTGAGAATTTCTAATCAATTTATTACAGTCAAATTTCAATTAAAAATTGGATGTAGGCTTCTTATAGTGTGCTTCTGTTATGATTGGTAAAAGCAAATGAATCATCCGTTAAAACATATTGAAATTTACTAAGCAAGGATAGACAGATTCACCAGTTAGAAATGAAAGCAATACAAAAATTTCATAGAGTTTAAAGCGTAAGGAAGCCAGAATCAAGCTCCACTTTATTTGGAACATCAGCTCGAAAGGGATTTGAAAGTGACACATAGAAAGGGCAAAATATGAAATCTTTACCTATCAACTTAATTATTCTCTATCCCGAAAGTGCTTAATTCCTACACTCAAACAAAATATTCCACATCACACCTGCAAAACAATCCAATTAGCAAACTTATTATTGTTCGGTAGAAAAAGGAAATTCGTTACAAACAAATGAAGTAAATGTTACAATTTTTTTTATCTACTAGCATAAATCATATTATAATTTTATAAAATTTAGATTAATTAAATATCAAAATTATTAAAATATTTTATTTAGCTCAAATTATGATAAATATTGTTAATGAATCTGTTGTTGTTAAAGTACTATTTATATATGAGTTTTATTTAATAAGTCTTGTATATGAGTTTGTCATAATAAGTATATTTAACTTATTTTAGTTATTCTATATATACAGGGAGAGACTCACATTTCTAATCACTCTAATGCATACAGTTGTCCTATTGATACTGACGCGTGAACGACTACTGTAGGATATGAATAATATTTCTCTCTCATCAAGATTGTTTTAAGGGTTTCAACAATGACTTCCTCATTGACACATTTTCAAGATAATCCTAAAATTCTTTATATATTTTGATATGTCATAAATTTTGAGATTAATAGATCCAATTTTTTTTTGCAATTGCTATCAGAGACATATTTTAATCCTAATTATGATTATCAATTTTTATTTTACCTAAAAATCATATGAGGTTTAAAATTGAAAAAACTTGAAATCCCAACGTATGTGATGTTTAATGACAAGTCATTGCTTAACCTATTTTAGTTATTCTATATTTTTAATCACTCTAGTGCATACAGTTACCTTATTGATACTGATGCATGAACGACTACTGTGGGATAAGAATAATATCTCTCCATCGTCAAGATTGTTTTAAGGGTTTCAACAATGACTTCCTCATCTACGTATTTTCAAGATAATCCTAAAATTCTTTATATATTTTAATATGTCATAAATTTTGGGATTAATAGATCCAAAAATTTTTAGCAATTGCTATAAGAGACATGTTTTAATCCTAATTATGATTATCAATTTTTATTTTACCTAAAAATCGTATGTGGTTTAAAATTGAAGAAACTTGAAATCCTAACGTATGTGATGCTTAATGCAAATCATTTTTGAGATCAATTTCAAAAATAAAATTAGTGTTTTTGTATAGCGGGTTATCCTGAATCTAAAATCATGTATATTGCATTATAATGTTATGAATTCACAAAAAAATTTGCTCAAACCCAAGAAATCCTAGAATGTTTAAATTTTATGATTCCTTTTTCTTTTGAAGATCAATTCAAGAAATTGATTTAAGGTTATTGTAGATCACATTTTTCTGAATCTAACAACGTCAAGATCGTGAATTTTTGTTAAGAAAACAATGAGATTTTCATAAAAACTCACAAAACCCCTTTCGATATAGCTAATAAAAACCCAGAACTTGTTTGCAATAATTTTAAAAATTGGTATATGGGTTTTGTAGATCATGATTCGACGAATTCATAGACTCCAGAATCACTAAAAATTATGAAGAGATGAAGTCAAAATCGCACGCGACCCATTTGGCTATGAACCGGGTTGCGCAACCCAGATTGCAGAATCTGGGTGAGGCGATGAAACCAGTCACGCCCCATGCCCAGTTGCGCACTAGGTGCATGGGAGCGCATGACAACTGCAAAAAAATTACTTTTTTAATTTTGTTCTTTAGGTTGTCCACGTGCCCTTTTCTATTTTTTAGTGAATTTTATTTTATTTTTTATGCCTATTTATTATTTATTCCAAAATTTCTAAAGATTAAAATTGTTAAAAATATATGGTACTATCCTCTTTTGCCTTTGAAATTTTTTGTGTATTATTGTGATATTTTTAGGCATGATATATATTGTGCACTCTCAGGGTTGATGTTGTTTGGTCACTGAAATAATTTTTGGTGTCATTTTGTACATAAATTAATATGTAATGTTTTGAAAACTATTTATTTTGTTGTTACTTATGCAATTTGATTCTGAGAGTTGTTGTTTAAAGTATTTTGGTACTATTTTGGGACACTTTGCATGATTGTGAGCTCATATTCGTGAGACCAATTATGTTGATGTGTCATTTTATTGATATTTTGTCAATAATGTTGCATTAGAGATTATATTGATGATGCACTTACTCTATTGATTTGTTCTCATTAATACGATTCCTGATGATTTGTGAAAGACATTAAGGTTGTGCCCTTAGAGTTCTCAGTGTCCTCTCCATACTAGCTTTAGGGACATGATTTTGATGTCCGTGAAAGTCTACTCATGTGCTGTAATTTGGAACCCTTGGGCGAGATTGCAATTGCATGGGAAAACTCCATTATGGTTATTTGCTCAAATATTGTACATGTTGATATGCTTGACAAAATATCCCTTTAATATATCATTCTTTCAGCTTTATTAATGTAAATGAATGCTTTAACAAAATTGAATGAGACTAATTATGAGGATTGAGTGGATTCTGAAAAATTATTCCTTACTGTCTCTAATGTTGATGTTGCTCTCTTTGAGGATGAATCTCAAAGACCCACAAATGCATCTTCCACGGTAGATAAAATGAAGCATAAAATGTGGGTCTAATCCAATAAAGTCTATTTGATGACCATAAAATATAACATAGATAAGACCATTAAAGAGAGTATTCTTGAAACAAATAATGCTATGGAGTTTCTCAAATCTATTGGTGAGAAATTCAAGAAGTTTGATAAAATTGAAAAGACCTACTACTTTTCTTTGTTGACAAAAACTACATATAATGGTGTGAGTGATGTTTGTGAACACGTTTTGAAGCTTGTGAACTAGTAAAATGAGTTGAGGTCCATGAAAGTGGAGTTGGGAGAGGACTTTCTGGTCTGATAGGTGCTTGAGACTCTTCCGACTAGTTTTGATGTTCTGAGAATCACTTACAACACTCAAAAAGAGGAATGGACTGTTGATGAGTTTATATATGTTCTTACTCAAGAGGAGCAGACCATGAAGAAAGGCAAAACTTATAGTGTTCAGTTTGCTTTCCACAAGAATAGTGACAAGAAGAAGATATTTGTTAAAGAGAATAACAATAAGTCCCAGTTTAAGAAAAGGGGGAATGATAAGCCTAGAAATCCTTCTAGGTCACCTTCTGGTCTTAGTGAGTCTTCTGGTGTTAAGTCCAAATATCAATTTAATGGAAATTGTAAGTTCTATGATATACATGGGCATAAGAAGTCTGATTGTTTGAAGTTTAAGAGTTGACTTGAGAAAAAGAAATGTAACCCATTGTTCGCTCTTTGCTTACTGCAAGTGCACGGGTCACACTTGTAGTTTAGCTAGGAGTCAGATATCGTTTCCACGAGGAAAAAACGTTAAATTAAGTGCTAAGTATAAACCAATAATTCAAGTACTTCTATTCAAGGACTTATAAATTGGAGTATTCATGTATTTGTTAATTATAAGAACTTAAAAACTATTAGATTAATGTGAGAGTTGATATTTCAAGAATAGGGATTCCTTTTTCACTTCCTATGTCAATTGTTAACAAGTAATCCTTACGAGTAATATAAATGAAATGGCTAGGTTAGCTTGGGAAGCACAATTAGTTAAAAGCCTATGTCTAGGTCAATTAACCCCGCTTTCATTACCTAATTCACTATGTTTCCATGAGAACTAGAGTAAATCCACTCATTAAGATCTATTCCCAACTAATTACTATGCATGGTCAATAGGTATATTCCTATCCTATTAACGAATCATTGCATCCAACCCAATTGAATGAAATAGAACATGCATCAGTCATACACATGATCTTAAACCCAAATTCCTATGTCTAGGTTCATTAGATTTAAACAAATCAATTGAAAGTTGATCAGACTATCAAAGCATTAAGCACTATATAACTGAACAAAAGCCAAATCATATATATAACTCAAAGGATTACAAGATTAATCAATATCCATAGGAAGATCCAAAGAAAAACCCTATAACAGCCTAGCCAGCCATGACAAATGAAAATACAACAAGAATAATCATAGTCATGGAGATAGAGATAGGAAAGGAGAAGAAAAAAGAAGAACAAAGCTTAGGAAGATGATCCTTCAAGCTTCAATCCTCCACCAAGGTGAAGAAGGCTTCCAATCTTGGCTATTTCTGCTTCTTTTCTATCCAAAAACTCGTAACCCTAGCAGTTGTAATCTATTTCTAATTATTCCTCCTAGAAAATGGGTACAAACGTATATATAGGCTGAATAAAACAGTGTCACGCCGCGGCGTCCAACATGTCACGTCGCGGCGCGTATACAATTAGGTCACTGGCTCCTGAGGCGCCCACTTTTCAACGTTGCGGTGCTCCAGCCTCGGGTTTTATGTACTGAAGCAGGGGAACGCCGCGGCGCCACCAATCCATGTTGCGGCGTTGGGTGCTGATCTTCACTTTTAACCTTCGTTTAGGCTTCCTGGTCCAAAGCTACTTCAATTTCTTCATTTTCATTCTTCATTTGAGACCTGCCTATAACAAAGAAAGTATCAATTCATTAAATCATGCAAATGTACTCAATTTGATCATAGTTTTGAAAGTATTTGCTCAGGATCACAGTGGAAGCCATCAGAATGAAATCAGATATAAATGATGCTAAAACCTTCCATTACTGCTTACGAACAAGGACTAATCACGTCATAAAGCATAGATATAGGGCATAAATAACTACACTCTATGAAGTTATCACACCCCAAACCTAGATTTTTGCTAGTTCTCGAGTAAAACAAAGTACATTCACAAAGATCAACATAACAACCTATTTTCAGCCACTCTTTAACATTCCAATTTCACTTAACTCAAGCTAGTATATGATGATTGCATAAACCTCAAAGAATACATATACCTCAGAATCAGTGTCACACATACACAATCCTCATCATGCTAACATTCATAGCTTCCTTTCATATAAGATATTCTTCCCAAAATCATGCAAGAAAAACCTCTTCTATTTAATTCAAATTCACCCAGATGAGGTTATGAACATACACATGAACATAATTCACAAAATCTACAAAATTGTAATATAACTCTCTCTCCACTAATGTAAATCATGCAAGATTGAGGATCAAAAGGGTCTTTATTAGCTTATAATGTCAGGCCAAGGGTAATGGGTAATAGAATAAAATGATAGGATTAAACACAAATATTGAGAAACATAAATATGATATTCCAATTCATGATCCAATAATGATATTAGTAGGGTATTTAACAATGAGATCAGAAAACTTGCCAGAACCACTTTGATGCTTTTCGACTTTACTTCACTTTTGCTTTCGCTTTTCTTTTTCATTCATTTGTTTTTTTCTTTCTTTTTCTTTCTTTTCTTTTCTTTTCTTTTCTTTTACAAAGCAATAAATTTTTTCTTCTTCTTTAACTGCATCTGGTTCCTTCAAGCTTATTTTGTACTGAATATTCATACCCCTAATCAAAAGACTCACTTCAAGAAATAACATATATAATGCACTCAACAAACAAAGAAGATAGGAAGAAAATGCAATGTTTTCATATGCATTAGAACGGTTAAAAGGTTAACGATCACAATGGTTATGAAAAACAACAAGGCCAAACAGTATAAGGCTTCAAAATAGGACCTAAGGATATCATCATATCAGGTAAGCTTGAAAAGGCTCAATCGGTCCAAACAATGCTCTAATCATTTCCTCAGTCATGCACAACCTAGAATTTTGCCTCAAGAGAGTTGCCAAACAATTTCTAGGATAATCAAAATTTTCACATGTATCATTCATAAACTTTCTCTAGGCAAACATTCTTATCCTTTCCAAAGTTCAAAAAGAATGTAATTGGGAAACTCACCATGCATAAAAAGAAACTAGAATGCTTCAGCATGCGCCAAAGATTGCATATGGATTCACAGAAAAATGAAGGTCAATTTGCATCCACATCTATCATTGGACAATCATACACACTAGCTTTTGAGCAACATGATGTTCTTCACATTTTCAACATTATACAACATGTTTTCAAACCAAATAACTCACAATGTGAAAGGGAACGATAATTGTAACTTGAATGGATTTTTCATCAAATTTTTCAAGATAACTGCTTCTATAGTTAATATTTAAGCTAAAATACTAAAACACATACATACACTTCAAAAAGAAATATAAAACTAACATACATGCATAAAACCAAAACACCAAAACATATGCACATAAGCATAATAATCTGTAAATATAATACTATTGTATATTTAGTCAAAACATAAAGTTAAAGACACCCCCCAAACCTGAAGGAAACAATGTCCTCACTATATAAAAGATAAATACATATATATCAAAAAAGAAATACAATGAAAGAAACAATGCCCTGAATGCACAACTAAAAGGATGGACCATCACTGTCAGGGCCCTCTGCAGCAGAACCATCACCGTCCTCATCCTCGTCCTCGTCCTCATCCTCGTCCTCATCACTATCAGGGACCTCTGCAGCAGGTGCGCGAGAAGGACCAGTGTGGGAGGGAGCAGCTACCGATGTGGGTGGGAAGGAAGGAACTGGATAGTCAGCCAACGGCAGCCCAAGACGCTCTGCCATCGACCGCTGCGTCTGCATCTACATCTGGTACACTAACATAGCCTCTATTTGGGCACGCCAATCGGTATCATCAGTAGGTGCGACCTGGGATGGAGCTACTGCCTCAGGTGCTGGAGCTGGTGCTGGTCGAGGCTCTCCACGAGCCTGCCGCTGCTGTGTTGGCGCTGCAACGGGAGTTGCCCCCACTCTCTCAATAAAAGTGTCGTTCAGCGGCTGCCGAACATATGTAAGCTCCTCATGAGGTCCCCAGCAGACCTGATGTCGGCTACATAATGACTGAATGAGAAAGGGGAATAATAGGCTCCTATACTCTCGAGCAGACCTCGGAATCTGATGGAAGATGAGCGTAGCAACATAAATAGAGCAACCCTCCATGATGGCATAAATCAGTATGGCACGATCTCTGGTAACCTCTGAGAGGTTAGCTGATGGTAGGATGCGCGTACTAATAAAATGGTACCACGCCCGGTGTCGCGACCGGAGATCGCGGCGAAGAATAGCAACTCGAGAGATTTTAAAATATAAAAATAAGAAAATGGAGTCGCCACCAATTTTATTTAAATTAGGAAAAAATGGAAAACCTTTCTTTGAAAATGGTCTTTGGAACTAGATTGGATTCGGGAGTCGGTTATGGATAGGGAAGGGTGGAAACTTAATCCCACAGCACCCCTAACACATCCGTTCTAAAACGGTACCTTAAGTTAATTGTGCAAATTCTTAACAATCTTTGAAAATATTTATTTTATCCCTTTTGCAAAACATTGTAACTATTTATAAAAAGGAAACCACAAAATTATGAAAATTTAACTTTGGCTTGACAGAAATGAAATTCTGCTCCTACGTATCCCCTGGTGCAATGGGGAACTCAAAGTTACGTAGTTCTTTATAAAATAAGTATGGGTTAATTGATTTTAATAAAAAAAAATTGAAAGCGAATCCATTCTTGCACAGGATTCAAGTTAGCACTAGGCTACTCAATAAACTCTTATGATCCAAAAGATAATGAAGATAGAATTCGCTATTCAATCATCATCATTGGTCATTGCATGGATTAAAAGATTTTTTTATTTACCATTTTTATATTCTTTTACCCTTCTTTTTTTTTTTTACCAAAAGTGTGTCATTATTGCCTTAATATGAAATGGACAGCAGCCCTCGTGATTCAAACTCAAACCCCAAAAGACAATTAACAATTCAATTTAAAGGAAAAAGAGTTTGGAGACTTAGGTAGCAATAACAGAGCACACACCAGAGGACGTTTGGGGAGGGGTTTGGACCCTGAGGTTCGATGGTCGGTTTAAGGAGATGAGATGGTTCTGTTTTGGGGTTCGACAGTCAGTTGGAGGTGAAGATGGGATGGTTCTATTTTGGGGTCTGACGGTCGGTTGGAGGATATGATGGTTTGTGAAGTTGGTCAGTGAAGGTCGCAATAGTGTGGTTCGACGGTCGGTAAAGGGGGTATGATGGTGTTTGGGAAGTTGGTTGAAGGTCATAGTGGTGTGGTTCGACGGTCGGTGGGGAGGATGTGATGGTTTGTGAAGTTGGTCGATGAAAGTCGCAATAGTGTAGTTCGACGGTCGGTAAAGGATGTGATGGAGTTTGGGTCACGGTTGGGGTTCAACGGTCAGGTATAGGTTGGGTTTGAGAGGTGATTTCACGTAATGGATGATTGAAGGATGGTGGTGTGGGTTCACGGTAATAGTGAGGGGATGGTGAAGGTTGATATATGGGATTCGACGGTCGGTGGAGAGGGTATGAGGGCGTTTGGAGGTTACGGTGATGGATTTATGGTGTCGGTTTGGAGTTTTGGAAGTTTGGAGGGGTACGGTGGTGATGGAGGTAGGTGATCTGGTTTGTGGTTCGACAGTCGGTTTAAGGATCTGGTTTGTGGGGTCCGACGGCCGGTTGAAGGATCTGATGGAGTTTTAGGGAGATTGGGGGCTGACAACGGTAGAGAGAGGATGTGATGGAGTTTGGTTCATGATTTAAGGGGATTCGACGGTCGGTGGGAGAGGGTATGATGGTTTCACGGTTGCATGGTGGTTGATTGAAAAAGATGGTGATGGAGTTTGGTGCGATCCGACGGTTGGTGGAGAGGATGTGAGGGCTGTTTGGATGTAGATATTGAAGGTGGTGGTTACGATTTTTTGGAGGTGAAGATGAGTTCTTTGGTGGATTGAGAAATGTGTTGCAAAAGGAGAGGAGTGCCAGTGTGTATATGGTGCTCACGGCTAAAAAAAAAAATGAATAGGAAAAGAAGATGGGCAACATAACTAACCAGCCAGGATCAAAGCATGCATTTGAACAGTACATATTTACTCACAACAGTGCAAGGATAGTGGTAAGGAAGGGCTTACCTCTTCTGTGCTACCAATAGCAAACTTAACTCAAAAAAAGAATAAAAAATCCCTTTCGTTCCCAGAAGCCTCCCCAGTATTTCTACCTCTTTTTTTTAGCTACCACCAGAGATCAGCTCAAAATCATCAATCTTCTTTCCTTTGCTGAAGAAACTCTCTTCCCCCTTTTCACCTTCTCTGCTCTTCTCTGATTTTGTTAAGCTTTTCTCTCCTTATGGCTCTGATGATGGTAGAGCAGCTGCCGGTGTAATGGTGATTATGGAGGGTTAGGATTTAGTTGGTTTTGGGAAGATGAAAGAGGGTGGTCGAGTGAGAGAAAAGAAAAAAATGTCTCTGTTCCCTTTCCAGCAAAACTCCTCAGTTTTTTATATCCATTTTCTCCCTTCTCTCCTGTTTTCGCTTCTGCCTATCCCTCTTTTTCTTCTTTTTTTTTTAGCTCCCTCTCTCCATCCCTTTTTCTGTTATGCAGCAGTGTGTATATGAGTGGGTGGGTGTGTGCAGCAGTGTCACGTGAGGACGTGATTGTCGTGGTGTGTGCTACGTGCAGGTGAGGATGTGGTGCAGCAAGGTGTGTTGTGTGAAAATGTAGAAATGGGAGTGAGTAGGGTTAAAGCTGCACTGTTCCCCCTGTAATAGTGTGTGCTGTGTGAAAACGTAAAAGTGAGTGGAGAGCAAAGGAGCTTGTCTCCTCTGTACACATTGTGTGTTGCAGTGTATGGTCAAAAATAGAGAAGAAAACAAAGATTAAGATACTAACTTTACCAAAGAGGGAAACAACAAAAGCAGCATATCTTTTTTCATATATTATTATTATTATTTTTTGTTTCTCTCTTTTTTTTTATGTGGGCTTATACCTTTGGGTTAGAAGAATGGGCCAAGAAAGTGGACAACAATTTTTGATTGTTTTTATTTTTTTGATTTTTCTCTTTTTGTTCTTTTTTTTTAAGAGGAAAATAAATTAAATTAAAAAGGAGTCCGGTCAAAATATGGTGTTCACAGTTGCCCATCTTTTCTTATTTCTTATTAGAGAATATGAATAACCACAGTTTTTCATATTTTCGTAATAAGAAATGAGTAAAGATATGAACTCATACTTTGTCCGGACATGCATAAAAGGATAAATGCAAAACAAAGTAAGAACAATGAAAAGAATTTAAAATGCATGGAGCCGATGCCCTCAACAGAAATTAAAATGCATGGAATGCAAGGAGCCGATGCGCTCAAAAGAATTAACGAAAATTAAAATGCATGGAGCCGATGCGCTCAAAAGAATAGACAGAAATTAAATGCATGGAATGCATGGAGCCGATGCGCTCAAAAAGAATTATGGAGCCGATAAAAGAATTAAAAATTAAAATGCATGGAGCCGCTCAAAAGAATAGACCAAATTAAATGCATGCTCAACCGAAAAGTAAAAAAATGCAAAATGGAGCCGATGCGCTCAAAAGAATTAACGAAAATTAAAATGCATGGAGCCGATGCGCTCAAAAGAATAGACAGAAATTAAATGCATGGAATGCATGGAGCCGATGCGCTCAAAAGAATTAACGAAAATTAAAATGCATGGAGCCGATGCGCTCAAAAGAATTAACGGAAATTAAAATGCATGGAGCCGATGCGCTTTTAAAAGAATGGAGTCGATGTGCTCAATTAAATGCAAGGAATGCATGGAGCTGATGCGCTCAAAAGAATTAACGAAAATTAAAATGCATGGAGCCGATGCGCTCAAAAGTATAGAATGCATGAAAAAGACTCTTTTGCTCTTAAAATACATGGAATGCATGGAGCCGATCCGCTCAAAAGAATTAACGAAAATTAAAAATGCACATGGAGCCGATCTTTCGCTCAATAGAAATTAAAAATGCATGGAGCCGATGCGCTCAAGATCTTTTAAAGTTTTGAAATGCATGGAGCCGAATCAAATTGCTAACCAAAAGAATTGAGACATAATTAAAAGTGCATGGAGCCATTGAATGCGCTCAATTGCTTTGGTGAAATACATTAAAATGCATGGTGGGCAAAGGATAAGAAAAATTTGCCCCAGTCCTTATTTCTCATTCAATTTAAAGACAAACTCAACTATTGCCTCTATGAGGTTACTCTTCAACACATTTTCTCCCAAAAACAAAGATTTAAAAAAGACAAGATAGCTCGATCAAAAAGATTTTTTGCCTTTTTCTAGGAGTTTTTTTTTTTTGTTTTATTAAAGGACCTTTGAACCAGGCATAGAATCTCTTGACAACATTTTTACTGCCTTGGAAAACTTAAACCAATCAAAATCCTTGTTTACATGCTTTTGCTCGTTGGACTTCTTCGATAACCTCGATCTTTCCTCTCTTTGCTTCTTCTTCTTTCTTCTTCTTATAATTGCTTCTATTTTTTTACTTTTTCTTGATTCCCTTTTCTCCCTTGGCCACGAAATCCAATATACCAAAGAAAAAGCGTTGCCCGATCTTGATCGTATTTAGAGCTACTAAGATCTTATAGTCCAAGTCAATCATTGAAGGATTGTTGTAGAATTGTCAAATCAAATTGTTAACCATAAATTTATCCTATTTGAGACATAACTTAATAAGTAAGCATGCATTCATGAATGGATAGAAATCTCTTGAATGAACAAACTTCTTTTTATTGCTTTGGTGATCGATCATACATGAACTTTTAGTAAGACACATGCCCCATATTGAAAAGGCCATGATGAAAATGGAGGTGCTCGAGCATATATCCGCACTTCGACACTTTCGCACATATTCCATGCAAGGAGGACCAACAATTACAATTTTCCGTGCCATCATGCCATTGGCATGAGTTCCACAAATCCCTTCATGGACTTCAGGATCTCTATTCTTCATGAAAAATTTGCCTTCCACGAGCATCCACGTAGCATCTAAGCAAAGTGCCATCATGGTTTCCTTATTCTCTCCTCAAACTTCTCGATTATTCAAGAAAAGGCCATTGCCGGATGACGAATGCTTCTTCTTGTTCACCTCACTTGCCCCGGTTGGGTATTCTCGATGTTGAATATACTGCTTGATGTCATGGTACCATGGCTTACCATCCGCTCATCCTCCACATTAGCACAATATGCAGGCTCACTGTGCATCTTTACTTGGATAGGTTGAACATTATTGTGAACATCCAATTTGGTCATTACAGCTAAAGTGGCCAAGGCATCTGCGAACTGGTTTTTATCTCGAGTCAAATGGGATAAGGTCACCTCCTCAAACTTCTCGATCAGCTAGGTCAAATACTTTTGATAAGGCACTAACTTCGGGTCTTTGGTTTGCCATTCACCGTTCACCTGATAAATGATGAGTGCTGAATCTCCAAATACATTTAGTTGTTTGATCCCCAAGTCAATTGCAACTTGTAAACCATTAGCACAGGCCTCATATTCTGTAACATTATTGGTGCATTCAAAATCAAGCTTGATAGCTTGCTTTCCAAAACCACGGCTCCTATGCCACTCCTACTCCATCAAAATACATCTTCCAATTGGACTCATCCTTTTTCTTCTTCTCCTTCTACCGTTTCTCCATCGGCCCTATAACTTTTCAAAATGATATTGCCTTCCTTTGACGAGATAGTATGACTGCCATTTTGAAACCCTTAATGAAACATGAGGGCTTTCAAATATATACTTCGGGGGTCCATTCGGAGATCAACCAAGTGGTGTAATACAACATGTTAAACACATTTTTCTCCTTCAGTTGAACTTCAAAAATTGCTGCTCCCTTTTCTCCGACTCATCATGTTGCCCCATTGAGGTTGCCAATTGATGCGGTTAAGTACAATTGCCCGACCAGGTGTAGGTGGTACCAAAACAGGAGAATTCACTAGATAAATTTATTTTGTCAAAAGCTCCTTGAATTCCTCATCCCATTTTCCTGGTCCGGTGTTTCTTCAACGCCCCGGCTCAAAGTATTGGTCAAGTTGGCGATGAATCGAGCAATGTAGCCGCTTCTCTTAGGAACTCCGTATTGCTTTCACTTTATCTGTCCACCTTTATTCCTTCTCTACTAATAATGAACCCGAGTAGCTTTCCCATGGATGCTCCAAAAACACATTTAGCAGGGTTCAACCTTAGTTTGTACTTTCTGAGTCTTTCAAACAGCTTACGCAAAACTGCCACATGACTTTCTCCTTCTCTAGACTTGGCAACTATACCATCCACGTATACTTCAATTTCCTTGTGCATCATGTCGTGGAACAATGCAACCATAGCGCGTTAGTAAGTAGCCCCAGCATTCTTTAATCCAAACGGCATCACTGTGTAACAAAATGTCCCCCAAGGAGTGTTGAAAGTGGTTTTTTCTTTGTCATTGACATTCATGGGGATTTGATTGTACCCTGAGTATCCGTCAATGAATGAAAACATGTGGTTCTTAGCAGCGTTATCAACCAACACATCGATATGAGGGAGTGGGAAATTATCCTTCGGACCAAATACTTATTCGGATCCCCGTAGTCCACACACATTCGGACTTTCCCATCCTTCTTAGGCACGGGCACAACATTGGCTACCCATTCGGGTGTCTTGACACTTCTACAAATCCTTCTATCTAGTCCGCTTAGTCACCTCTTCCTTAATCTTCGAGGGACATATCAGGATGCATCCTCCTTAACTTCTGCTTTTTTACCTCAACATCTGGATATAGTGGGATTTTATGAGATGCTATCTCCGGATCTAATCCAAGCATATCCCGATAAGACCAAGCAAAGACATCCATATACTCTTTGAAGAGTGCAATCATTTCTTCACATTCAGGATTTTTCACCATTTTCAACTCCTTTTTCTCTTCTTCTGTCCTCATGTTAATCACCTCGGCTTCCTCACCATTCAAGTCAAATTCCTTCTCGGAATACTCTAGTAATTTTTCAAAACTTTCGATGACTTCTCCCTCTTCATCAGATCCAGGGTCTTCTTCCTCAAACATCGCATGGGAAACAATTGATGAGTTTTCAAGGTCCCTTTTGTGAGGCGAACTTTCTATGAGACTCAGATCCCTAGAAGGTAATTTTCGTGGAGTTGGAAAAGCAAAATAGAGCGGGAATGATAAAAGGAAGAAAAAAACAAAATATTATACGAAAGAAAAAAAATGATAAATGCAAGTGGACAAGTTAAAGTGCAACGAGGAGGAATGTTGAATAATCATGCAAATTCATTAAGTTGATGTCTCAAACAGCACAAACATAAGCTCAAAACACAGCCAATCTTAAACATCAGCTTAGCACAAATATGACCAAACAATTACTTAGAAACAATCACATCAATCACTGGTTCGGACTTCCAGTTCTTTAGTGGCTCCTCATCAGCAGAGGGACGGATTGCCTTGCTCTCTTCTAGGCCTTCTTCATGCAACGCATTAACTGTGGGATGGCATTGGGAGCGAATGACTTCTCCAGACATGATTACCTCGGCTGGTGCTGGGAATGTTTCCCTTAGGTGAGGAATATGCTTCATCTTGTCCTTGTCATTTTTCTTTCCGAGGGTAATGCTCCTTGTTCTCTCTTCCTGGGATACTTCATACCCTAACCCAAACTTGTCCCACTTTTCCCGGAAGGACACCGGTGACCGTGTACCTTGCAATCTTGAGCCCAAGCCTTTTCCTTCTTCATATCCACTGCTTGCCATAATCTGGGCCACCACTTGATCCACACTTTGCATCAGGGATTCATCCTTACCAACTCTAGTCTCAACTATTTCAAAACTATGCCACAAATTCTCTTCATCTTTCTCTGCACTTTCCACATACGGCACTGAAACTGGTTTTGACAACATAATCTCTTCCTCTCCATGTATGGTAATGACTGACCCATTTTCAATGTATTTAACTCTCTGATGCAGGGTAGAGGGAACAACACTAGCAGCATGGATCCATGGTCTCCCCTCAATAGTCATTACTTGGAACAACACTTGAAAGTTACTTGGACCAATCTCCAGCGGTAACATCACTTCTCCCAAGATGCCTTTCTTATTCCCATCAAAGGCTCGTACCACCATTTTTCGGGGTGACAGTTCATCCTTACTTATTGATAATGAAGTCAGAGTTGACATAGGTATGATGTTCAGTGCAGACCCCTTGTCTATCAACACCTTTGCAACTATATACCCTTTGCATTTGAGGGTTATATGCAAAGCCCGTGGATTTCTTTCATATCGAGAAATGATCTCTCCCTCAGTAAAAGTGATCACGTTGACACGTTTCACCGGGTCCACCATATTGACAATACTTTCGGGGGTAACATCAGGCTTAACATAGGCTTCGTTCAGAATTCTCAGTAACACCTTCCGGTGTATTTTAGATGTCAAGACGAGTGACAAAAGAGATATTCGGGCTGGAGTCTTCTTCAACTGCTCCACCACATCATACTCGCTTTGCTTCATTATCTTTAAGAACTCTTCTTCTTCTTTCTTCCTCTTCTCCTCTTCTTTTGCAGTTTCTTCCCCACTCACCTCTTTGACTATTTTTCCTTTTTCTATTTTTCCGGGCTATAACATCGTCCACTCCTCGTAATTCCTCCTACCCCGACTATGTTAGTCACTGGGTCTCCCTCTTGATGTATTTCTGCCACTCGGGCATTCGAAGTCCCTTCCCCAACTCCCTTTATCTCCACCCTTGTTTCATAGCTCCAGGGCACTGCGCGGGTGTCATTACAAGCAAATGGTGTTAGCTTCTTGATCGTTAATACTACTTTCCCTGACGCTGAAGCTTGGTTGAGGGGTGGTACCTTAAGTACAAATCGTTCAATCACATGGACCTCTTCAGAGGAAGTTACCCCTGGTCTTGCTTGTATTACTCCCAATGTGAGCAACCTCTGGACTCGATCCTTAAAGTCCCAACAGTTCTCAATATCGTGTCCTATTACCCCACAGTGGTAAACGCACCTGGACTCTTCATTATGCTTCTCTTCTTCTTTCACCGATGAAGCTGGTGAATTGATAACATAACCCGCCATCTTCAATCCCTCAAATATTCGAATCATCGGCGTATGCAGGTTCATGACTTCTTTTATTAGAAGTCCTTCCATCTCTACGGCATTTGCCTCATTCCTTCCCCCATGATTAGGGATTGGGTTGTTGACGATACTGGGTCCAGCCTCTTCTTGAATATCAAGCTTCCCATAAGCAATAAGCTTCCTTCTCATAGCTTGAAAGCCTCACAATCTTCAATTGAATGTCCTGGGATATCCATGTGATATTTGCAAGTCAAATTCGGGTTATACCACACTGGGAACAGTGGTTCTAAAGGACGTACAGGATTTCCCGAAATGAGGTGGGTGTCGAACAACTTTTGGAATAGGTCCGCATTTGAAATGGACAGCCTTGGGAAAGGGGGTAGGTTTTGAGGATGAAAGCGACCTTGACTCTGGAAGTTTGGCCGAGGTTGCGGATGATTTGGGTAGGTTTGTGGAGGTGCAGGTGGGTATCGGGTATAGGTTGGGCGAGCTGGCATATATGGTTGTGGTGTGGGGACATTATTGATTTGGAATTGCGAGTTGGGGTGATGTTTGCGGCAGGCATAGCTTGGTGGGGTGGGTAATAAGGAAGTGTAGGTGTTTGATATGGAAGGTGAGGGTTAAGGTTATATGGTAGTTGGCGGCTTGAGTTTTATGGGGAATATTGAGGTCTGAAGGTCTGCTGGCGTTGGACATAATTCACGTCGGATTCCTTCTTTTTCAGCTGGAATCCCTTCTTGAAGGCAGCATTCTCCGTATTGCTGACTGGTAACTTCCCAGCTTTGGCCATAGTCTCTATCCTTTCTCCTGCCATTATCAAGTCTGCAAAATCCTTATAGGCTGCCCCGACCATTGCCCCGATAAAAGGATTTCCCAAGGTTCCCAGGAAATATAAACACATCTCAGATAGTGTTAATGGGGGCTGAACTTGAGCTGCCAAGGCTCTCCACCTCTGTGCGTATTGTCTGAAAGGTTCATCGCTTCCTTTATGCATCGAGCTCAATTATTCCCGAGTCAGAGTTGCGTCCAGATTAAACTTGTACTGGTCCATGAATAGGTCAGCCAATTCTGTCCAACGAGAAATCTTAGAGTGGTTTAATTGAAGATACCACTCTAAAGCAGGACCTGTGAGACTCTCGTGGAAAAAGCTAATAAGGAACTTATCGTCCTTGGACCAAACCGCCATCTTGGTTCCATAACTAATCAAATGAAACCGAGGGTTGCCACTTCCATCATACTTGGCAAAATCGGGAATCTTGAAGTCTTTAGGGATTACGACATTTGTGGTAGGACACAGTTCTTCTATTCTCAGAGGCCCATAAGCACTAGGGCCCTTGATTGCCTTGATCTGTTCCTCCATTTTCTCCATCCACTCTTCCCTCATTCTGTCTTTCTCAGTCATGATGTGGCTATTCCTAGAGTGAGGTATTGTTGCTTGCCCGGTAATGGACATATGAGGTTGTTCCCAGGTAGGGCCAGCATAACCAGGAACTTCATTATGGGCCCCTTCCAAAGTGCGATACCCCTCCCCAATAGGCATGACAACCGGTGTCGTTTGAGGTGGTTGCTCATGGATCCCCACAGTGATGCCTGAGGTAATAGCCGGGAAGGTCGGGGCGGTCATTGATGGCACATTTACATATGCTTCAACCCCATTTGTACATCTATTCCCGCTGATTAAATGAAGAGACTCCCTCATGTCTTGCAATATTGCTTCCAACCGTACTTGGGCTTCTAACACCTCATTTATCCTCCCTGTCATTTCATCGACTTCTCTGCTCAAATTTCTCCCCGCCTCAGGATTATTAGTAGCCATTCTGGTCCGAGATCTGGTATTGTGAACTCGGGTTTGATTAGTATCTTCCTTCCTAGGCCGCGCAATGATTCCTGAATCAAATTGATTTATTAAAACAAAATAACATTAAACAAAGAAAAGGAAAGAAGAAGTTAGCGCTATTGTGAGGATGCTTGGTGATTGTGGAAAGATCTGCACGGACATTCAATAGCAATGCAGGATCCCAAATTCTGCACTTCGGGTTCAGCATCCCTTAGGCAAGAATATGATTGACAGCGATCCCAAGGGAGTATTCTCTCCTCAATGGGTGCTATCTTCTTGGATATTCACATGCAATGCAGTTATCCCTTCACTGAATACTAGGCTTCCTATACTTTCGCTGAAGGACGAATCGTCTCAGGTCGAGAGTACAATTGACAGCCTATTCAAGAGGGCATTCACCCTTCACTGAATAATGTCCAGGTGAAAAATAATAAAATCAATGTTTAGAACAAAACACCGCAATTGATCATTCATATTCATTTCATAATTCAATCAGTACAAGGTCTCAAACTCCTCAAAAGGTAACATAAACAACATTACATTAACAACTTTGTTTGTTTCTTCCTAAGACCTTTAGCAAGACCTCGACAATATTTCATGAACTCAGCTATTTTTTGTGGTAGCCATAACAATGGATTCAGTCAAATCTGAAGGTCTGCCTCTTCAAAATGATCAACCAGTTGTGCAGCATGATATTGCACACTGTCAGACATGCTCTCATATTTCTTCTTCCATTCTTCTTTTTCAGCCCTTTGATCTTGTGCTACTGATTGCCACATTTCTGCCCATTCTTTTTTCTGCCTCACTAGTCTTTGGGCCTCGAGTCTCCACTGCTCATGGTCTCGCCCCAACTCTTGAATTTGCAGCTTCAAATGCTCATTCTCTAGGTTTGCTTCCATGAGTACATCATGATATTTAGTAGCTAATGCCCGTCCTTGGTCAGAGCGGCACTTTGCTTCAGTCAGAGCTTCTTGTAAGGCTTGCATTCTACGATCTTGTACCCTAGCATTCGCCTCCAACTTTCCTTTCTCTTGCAAAACCAACACCATTGTCTCTTCCTGAGCGCTTATCTTTGCTCGCAATTCACGAACTTCTGTTGTGGTCTTTTCAAATTCTATCTCCTTTCCTTTCCTTGCCCTTTTTACTCTGCTTGGGGTCTTAGCCATATCTGCGCATGTGTCTTTTAAATATTTAACTTCATCAGCTAGCTTCTGGCATCGACTCTGGTGGATGACTACTTTTAACTCAGCGACTTCCTTTTCTTGTTCCAAGACTTTCATCTGTGCTTTCAATCTTTCCATCTCGGTGGCCATTTGAGGTATGATCTGAGGATGACCTTTATCCTCTGAAACTGTCTGAGGTATACTATTCTGCACCCTTCTTACCTCTCTCCATTGCAAGTATTCAGGGGTACAGACTACCACATGCTTCTCCAATTCCTTTGTTCCTGCCATATGAATATTCTTCCAAGCATCTCTAATCTCTTTTTCTCGCTTAGTAGTGCTTCCGTCTTGCTGGTATAAGAAGTTGAACCCTTCAAGTTACTTTTTGTTGGGCATATATTGATTCCATCAGAGTTGTCTAAGCACAAGGATTGGCGCGTATGATACACCACCTCTAGGGCTCATCAAAGGAACATTAGGGAAGTCACCACAGCTGAAAACTATCTCTTCTCCATGATACCACGGGCATACCCATTTGAAAGCATTTGGCCCCATCCTCATGAACTCATTTTTCCATTCATAAGCTTTTTGTTGCTTCACTGGTATGTGACCAAAATTCCTTAACGGGTCAGGTAGGAGTCCCAAGCGATTGTGCACATCCATGTATGTTATGATCCAAACATACAACAAGTGTGTACAACATCGAATCTTTCCACCACCCTTTTGATGACAGATTTCCATTGTCAAGGAAGTATCAGCAAGAATAGCAGGGACTGGATTTGCTTTATGCCTCTCAAACTTGAAGAATACATCCATTGCTGCTTGATCTACCATATCTGAGGTAAATGGGAATAACACTAACCCAAAGATGGTTAAGGCCAGTGTTTTGTTGAAGAAATCCCACTTTCCTTGTTGCGCTAGATACTGAAGATGTGCTTCGAGGTAGCTTTTCTTCAAGCCTTCTGTTCCTCCCCTTTTTTCCATGCCCAATTGACTTGTTTGAGCCCCTATCAGTTCTGCTATCTTCCCTACTGATACATAATACCCTCCGTAAAGATAAACATTTGGGTGCTTGCTCATTGGGAGTCTTAACATGATAGCCTACTCTTCAATGGTCGGTGCAATATCTAGGTCAAGCAACTCGAAACATTTCAGCGACTGGTTCCAAAATTGAGCTAGGCCACTCAAAACAGGCTCTTTAACTGTGATGTGCAATAAATCCAGGATCTGCCCATAACTACTCGAAAACTCTGATCGAGCTTCAGGAGTCATCTGTTAAGTAATGTCTCTCACATGCCTCAGATCACTGCCATTAACTGCAATCTTCATGTTCCTCTTGTGGTCAACTGCATTGCTTGTGTTTTGCCCATGACACATTTCTTCCATCCTTTGCTATTGATAAGTACCAATCTTTCCACTTTACCAAGCAAACTCACCCTACAATACTAAAAAAAGTGTAAGCATGCCAGAAAAAGAATGGTGCTTTCTAAGGGTACCTCTTATCGAGGTAACTCTAGAGAATGTATCCTAACAATCTACATGGAGAAACCCTTATAGGGTTGTAAACCCAAAGGATAATGCATGACATGCAAATACATTTTTTTTAAAAGGGTTATGACAATGCAAGATGAGATATCCCCTCTCTTTTTTTTTCTTATGCAATGAATGCCATGAGGATGTGATCTGTTAATAATTTCAGCTCTTGAATGTTCTTTGTTTAATCTAATTGGATTCTAAATGTGTTTAATTGCTGACATTTAGTCAAGTTTCTGATTTAGAGTTGTCTCTGGATGTTTATTGTGAAACTTTGCTTAAATGAGATTATAGACACTCATAAACATATTGTGATTTTCAGGAGATCTATGAGTGATGGATTCCATTGGTATTGAGCTGTTGAGAAGAGAGTTAAGAGACTTAAGGGAATCAATATCAACCTCTAGAAGCAAAGGAAGAAGAGCATTCATGAAGAATCAATGCTGAACTCGAAGAAAGTGATTAACACGGCCCGTGTCAATTGACACGGGGTAGGCCGTGTGTCATTCTGACTTTGAAGACTGGAAAGTTTTGATTAACACGGCCCGTGTCAATTGACACGGGGTAGGCCGTGTTCCCTTCTGACCTTGGAATAGCTGAAAAATTAGCTCCAGAATCAGGACACGGGTTGGGCTCCAGTGTATAAGGACACGGCCCGTGTCGTCGCACCAGGAAGTTAATTTCGTGCTTTAATGTTAAATTAGGTTCCCAAACCTATAAATAGGGTGACTTAGAGCCCTTTAAGGTATTCTGGCGTAGAAAGACGTGAAGGAAACTAAGAGAAACACAAAGACCAAGAAGGGGAAGGATTCGATCGAGGATTGGAGACTCGATTCGAGCGATCAAAGATCAATCACTCTCAAGCCTTGGAAACTAGTTTGATCTTTAGTTTTTCTTTTCTTCTTTTGTTCTCCGAACAATGTTTTCTTTTAATTCTTCTTCTGTTTTTGAATTTGCCATGTGTGGCTAAACTTCTTGATTGGTTAAGGGAGGATGAAACTCTAGTTTTGATTATGTGAATCTTGCATACCTCTTTATATCAATACAATTATGTTTTTATTCATATGTTTCTGTTCATAAATCAATATAAAGGTTTTGTATATTCTTGCCAAACTTCGAATGTGGTAAAACTAGGATTGCTATGCGCGGTTGCGGTGGTATGACTAGTGAGACATATGATCTAAGTAATTTAATCCCTGTGTGATTAGATCTTAGTGTGATTGGTTTTCTAATTCTTAATGCAATCATTAGGTAGGTGTAAGAGCGGTTGCTTTACAAATAACTAATGGTTAGGATTTGATTTGAGCGGTTCTTTGAATTAAGCGAAACTTAAGGAAGACATGAGATTTATCTCGCAATTGCATAAGAACATAATTGATCAAGTTGGTATAAAGGGTATGTAAGTTAGCATAATCATATAAATCTAGTGGTGGATTCCATCTCTTAACCAATATCTTTAACTTGATAATTCAATTTGTGTTTACTGTTTTGGTTTAAGTTTAATTTCTCTTTTTAGTTTTAATCAACAAAACCCCCTTTTACTTTTACTATTTATTTTTCATCAGAGTTTAATTTAGGAATTGGATTGATAGTGTTAATTGAATTGGTTCTCTGTGGATCGACCCTTGCTTACTACAACTGGTTGCAAGGTTTTTTTATATTTTTGGTGGAACTTGGCAACTGTTTTTAATATTAATTTTCAATCGCATTCCACACCACACCAAATTTTGGCGCCGTTGCCGGGGAACTGATCTTCTAATTGCGCTATTAATTTGTTTCCTATTTTTCTCTCTGTTTTTGTTTTAATTTTAATAGTTTATTTGTTCTTTTCAACTATCTTGCAGGTGTTCATGTCCGGTGAAGAGGTGAACGAGCAATTGAGGAATCTGAGGCATTACTTTGAACAAATCACTCGCAATTCACACTGTGACGTTGAAGCCGCCCGTCACGTAGATCTTTCCAACTCTGCGGCATCCGAGATATCCGAGCACTTTGAAGAAGTGATGGCGAGAAAATACATTAAGGATGTTGGGTGCTCCGGACTTAGACCAACAACCTTTGTGCATAGAAATTCACGAGAATGAAGAGGCATTTGAATTGAAATCGGACTGATTCATCTGTTACCATCTTTCAATGGACTAGCCGGAGAGGACCCTAACAAGCATCTGAAGGAAATTCATGTTGTATGTTCTAGCATGAAGCCCACGGGAATTTCAGTTGAGCAAGTCAAGCTGAGAGCTTTTCCGTTTTCCCTAAAGGACTCTGCAAAGGAGTGGTTGTACTACTTGCCACCCGGTCGGTCGGACATGACAGGATATGGCTCGAGCTTTCCTAGACAGATACTTCCCTGCATCAAAGGCCGCAACAATCAGAAAAGAAATTTGCGGGATCCAACAAAGACATGGGGAATCACTTCATGAGTACTGGGAAAGATTCAAGAGATTGTGTGCTAGCTGCCCTCAGCACCAAATTAGTGAACAACTTCGATACGGATTTCTATGAAAGTTTGCTAGGAATGGACCGTAACATGATTGATGCTGCCAAAGTGGAGGAGCCTTAGTTGATAAAACTCCTCGAGAAGCCAGAAATCTGATATCTAGAATGGCTGCGAACACTCAACAATTCTTTACTCGGAATGATACAGGAGTGAGAGCAGTTAAAGAGGCTGACACTACTAGTCTGCAGAACCAAATGACACATTTGACTGCCATGATTCAGAAGCTGATGGACACTGGGAAAGCACCAGTACAGGCATGTGGAATTTGTTGCTCTTCAGGACATCCCACTGATATGTGTCCCACTTTACAAGAAGACACAAATGAAGAGGCCAAGGCAGTGGGGGGATTTTCTGCTCCATCCAAGAATTACAACCCCTACTCTAACACATATAATCCGGGGTGGAAAGATCATCCCAACTTTAGCTATGCAAAGCAGCCTCAAGCTCAGCGCAACCCCAAGCCTATGGTCCTCTAGGGTTTCAAAGAAAAAGGCAAGCACCTTTTCCTCCAAGGCAACCACAAGTTCAGGCCCCTAGGCAACCTGAACCTTCATTGGAGGATCTAGTGAGGCAAATGACCACTAGCAATATTCAGTTTCAGCAAGAAACAAGGGCCACTATCAGTACTTTGCAGAATCAAGTGGGACAGTTAGCTACTTGAGATCAACAAGGTGCGAGTCGGATTTCGGGAAACTTCCTCACAAATGCCGGAGGTGAACCCAAGAGAAAATGCTAGTCTTGTCACCTTGCGAAGTGGGAAGACACTTGAAGGACCCACATCTTCCCCATCCTTGAAAATAAAGCTCAAAATTCTAAGGAGGTAGATGAGGAGGAGCTCAATTCTAAGACCCCTAAGGTAAGTGTTTCTGACCCATGTCCTAAATATGTCACTAAGGCCCCTTTTCCGAAGCAGGTTGGTTAAAAATAAAAAAGAGAAGCGGAAAAAGAAATCTTAGAGACTTTTAGGAAAGTTGAAGTTAACATTCCTCTGTTAGATGCCATAAAGCAAGTGCCTAGATATGCTAAATTCTTAAAGGAGTTATGCACTAACAAAAGGAAGTTGAAAGGTAATGAACGAGTCCAAGTGGGAGCAAATATTTCAGATTGTTTTTAATAGGAAACTCCCAACTAAATGTAAAGATCTGGCACATTTACTATACCATGCACTATCGGTAATGCCAGTTTGAGAGGGCCATGCTAGACTTAGGTGCATCCATTAATGTTATGTCCTTTTCTATTTATGCATCTTTACATCTAGGACCTTTAGAACCTACTTGGAGTTATCATTCAACCGGCGAGACAGTGTCTAATGCATACCCTAAGGGGTGGTTGAGGATGTTTTGGTGCGAGTCAATGAACTTGTGTTTCCGGCAGATTTTTATGTGCTTGGATATGGAGGAGGACAAATCTCCCAACTCTGCCCCATTCTGTTGGGGAGACCTTTCCTCAAGACTGCCCGAACTAAAATTGATGTGGATTCGAGAACATTGACTATGGAATTTGATGGAGAGTTGATTAGATTCAACATCTTTGAAGCCATGAGATACCCGAGTGATGTTCACTCTGCTTGTGTTATTGACTCTTTTGATATCTTGGAATCTTTAATTTTTACTGTTCTTGAGTCGATCAATTTGATGTCCTTGATACGCTTATGACTCGCAGATTTAGATTTTCGTGGATTCAACGAAGGATGACCAAGGAGAACCATGGAGCGAAGAGGTTAATGAAGTGGTGGCAGCCTTACATACAGTCTCTTCCACCTCAGAAGGGCATGAGGTATCATATGTTGAATTACCTTTTACTACTGATGTACCTAAACCTTCTGTTGTGCAGGCACCAGAGCTGGAATTGAAGGAGCTGCCCTCCCATTTGAAATACATTTTTCTGGGTGAGAAGGAGACACTCCCGGTAATAATTGCTAAATCTATCACCAAGGAGCAATAGGAGAGCTTGATTTCTGTGTTGAAAGAACACAAGACAGCCATTGGGTGGACTATTGCGGACATCAGAGGTATTAGCCCCTCCATTTGCATGCATCGAATCTTAATGGAGGAGGGGGCTAAACCAGTAAGAGAACCACAGAGGAGGTTGAATCCCCCGATGATGGATGTTGTGAAGAAGGAGATACTGAAGCTCTTAAGTGTGGGGGTTATCTACCCCATTTCTGACAGCAAGTGGGTAAGCCCAGTCCAGGTAGTACCAAAGAAATCGGCATTACCGTGGTAAGAAATGCTTTGAGAATAAGCTTATTCCCACTAGATTACGACAGGGGTGGCGTGTTTGTATAGACTATAGAAAATTGAATGTCGCACTTGAGAAAAGACCACTTTCCTTTACCTTTTATTGATCAAATGTTAGAAAGATTAGTGGTCATTCTCATTATTGTTTCTTAGATGGATTTTTAGGTTATAACCAGATTGCTATTGCTCGGAAGATCGGGACAAGACCACTTTCACTTGTCCTTTTGGCACCTTTGCTTATAGGCGAATGCCTTTTGACTGTGCAATGCACCGGGACTTTTCAGAGATGTATGGTGAGTCTTTTTTCTGATTACATAGAGAATATCATTGAGGTCTTCATGGATGACTTTAGTGTATTTGGGAATGGCTTTGAGAAATGTTTGGACCATTTGACTTTGGTTTTGAAGAGATGCATTGACACAAACCTTGTTTTAAATTGGGAAAAATGTCATTTCATGGTAGAAGAAGGTATTGTATTAGGTCATGTAATCTCTGCTAGGGGCATTGAAGTTGATAAAGCTAAGGTAGAGCTTGTACGTTCATTACCCCCACCCACTAGTGTGCGGGATATTCGTTCTTTTCTTGGTCATGCAGGTTTCTATCGGCGCTTCATCAAGGATTTCTCCAAGATATCGAAGATTCCTCCTGCACACTTCTCCAAAAAGATGTTCCATTTCAGTTTAATGAGAAGTGTATGAAGGCTTTCCTCACCCTTAAGGAGTTGATGACTGAGGCACCTATCATTAGGCCGCCAAATTGGGAGCTTCCATTCGAATTAATGTGTGATGCGAGTGACTTTGCGGTAGGGGCTGTCTTAGGACAGCGAGTTGATAGGGTTCCTTATGCTATTTACTATGCATCAAGGACCCTAAATGATGCTCAACTGAATTACTCTACAACTGAGAAAGAACTTCTTGCTGTTGTTTTTGCTTTAGAGAAATTTTGATCATATTTAATTGGCTCTAAAGTAATTGTTTTTTCTGATCATGCAGCATTGAAGTACCTACTGGCAAAGAAAGAAGCGAAGCCACGATTGCTCCGATGGATTCTGTTGCTCCAAGAGTTTGACTTGGAAATTAAAGACAAAAAGGGGAGCGAAAACTTGGTGGCAGACCATTTGAGCAGGTTGGTGACTGAAGAGGAGGACATACCTATACCGAGAGCTTTCCTGGATGAGCATTTAATGGCTATCGCTACCACTATTCCGTGGTATGCGATATTGCCAATTACTTGGTCACCAAAGACTTTCCGTGAGCTTGAACAAAGCACAGCGAGATAAGCTGAGGAGTGATTGCAAGTACTACATTTGGGATGATCCTTACCTTTGGAAGCATTGCGTGGATCAAGTGATTCGGAGATGTATCCCGGATTCAGAGACTCACTCCGTTCTATCTTTTTGCCATACTTATGCCTGTGGAGGACATTTCGGCATAAAGAGGACAGCCAACAAAGTGCTTGACAGTGGTTTCTACTGGCCTACCATATTTAAAGATGCTTATGATTTCTGTAAGTCATGTGACCGCTGTCAGAGAACAGGTAATATTGGTCCACGAAATCAAATGCCTCAAACTCCCATAATCTTTGTGGAAGTTTTTGATGTTTGGGGCATTGACTTCATGGGACCGTTTCCTCCTTCTTTTGGTTTCTCCTATATTCTTTTAGCTGTGGATTATGTTTCCAAATGGGTGGAAGCTAAAGCCACTAAATCTGATGATTCTAAGACTGTTGTGGATTTTGTGAAGTCCTTTATCTTTTCCAGGTTTGGTACTCCCAGAGTCATCATTAGTGACCAAGGGACACATTTTTGCAACATGAATCTTTGAATCCCTTTTGAAGAAATATGGTGTGGTGCACCTGGACCTCTACTCCTTACCATCCTCGACGAATGGCCAAACCGAGGTATCCAATAGGAGATCAAGTCCATCCTTGAAAAAACTGCGAATCCCATGCGCAAGGATTGGAGTACTAGACTTGCTGATGCCTTATGGGCTTATCGGACGGCATACAAGACCCCTATTGGTATGTCCCCATTCCGATTGGTTTATGGGAAGCCTGTCACTTGCCAGTGGAGCTAGAACATCGGTCTTACTGGGCTATCAAGCAAGTTAACTTGAACTTGGAAGGTCTTTGGCAAGCGAGAAAACTCCAAATTCGGGAGTTAGAAGAATTGAGGAATGAGGCCTTTGAGAGTGCCCTCATTTATAAGGCCAAAGCCAAAGCATTTCATGACAAATGATTTCGAGGAAAAGTTTCCACCAAGGCCAAAAAGTGTTGCTATACCAATCCAGACTCAAATTATTTCCAGGTAAGTTACGTTCTAAATGGATTGCCCATTTGTAGTAACAACTGCTTTTTTTCTTCGGTGCAGTGGAAATCATGAACGAAGCCTCCGGCAAGGCATTCAAGGTTAATGGGCACCGTCTCAAGCCTTACCATGAACTTCCGGAGAATGCAGAGGTTGAAAACATGCATCTTCTCTATCCATCTTATGAAGAATCCTGAGGAGCACCACAATGTCTGGCTGAAGACAATAAACCAAGCGCTTATTGGGAGGCAACCCAATCAGATTTGCTTTCTTTTTCCTTTCTCTTTTACATTGTTTAGTTTCTTAGTTTAGCCTATTTTTAAGTGTTTCTTGCTTGATATCTGTTTCCTTGCTGATATTTGTGTTTGGATTTGCTCAGTTTTTAGTTTGATTACTTAAGTTCATGGTTTGTTGAGTGTATGTAGTCCTGAGGAAAAGTTTAGAGCGCATCGTGTAAGTCAGCCATCCACACGGGGTGGGCCGTGTCATATGACACGGCCGTGTCCACATGACACAGAACCCCATTCTGCGAGAAATCTACACGGGGAGGGCCGTGTCATATGACACGGCCCGTGTTTTCGAGGATAGGATTTTTGTGAAGATTCCAGAGAGGTACACGGGTATGGCCGTGTCATATGACACGGCCCGTGTGTCCTGACCATCAGAACCCCTGTTTTCCGAGAAGTACACGGGGTGGGCCGTGTGATTTGACACGGCCCGTGTTGTATTGCGCAGCTTATTACTCGAACAGTAGTACACGGGTTGGGCCGTGTCATATGACACGGCCCGTGTACTCGTACATTAGCGCCTCACTTAAACCCTAATTTAGGGTTTTCTCCCCCAATTTCCTCTCTCTTCTCTCTTCCCCTCTGTGACCACCACCACCGTCTCCCCTTCAATTTTTCTTACCCATCACCAACCACCACCATTTTCCTCCCTTCTTCACCATTTTTCTTCATTACCACCTCTTCCCACACACATTCTCCCTCTCCACCGTATTCCATCATTCTCCCTCCACCATTACCTTCAATAGCCTCCAATCTCCACCGTCCATCATTCCATCATCTCCCCTCCATCTTTCCTCCCCTCTTTCCACGCGCGTTTCTCTCTCTACTCTCCCTAATTTTTCTGATTTCACCCTCTACCCACCACCACATTCTCTCCTTTCTTCTATTTCTTCTCTTGATGGGTCCTAAAAAGCGTGTCAAGACCACTGTGCGTCATGTTCGCTTCATCCCCATCGTGCTTTGGCTCTAGACGTGCTCGGTCTCCATCACCCCCTCGGTGCCGCCAACCCCATCGACGAAAGGTAGTGGTTCCCACTCGCTTTTTAGACGTAGATACCCTTAGGGCTATAGGGTTATATGATGAGGTGTTTGCTCATAGGGAAGAATTGGTTGGGTTGATTTTGCATTGTTACGAAGCTTTACTTTTGCTTTGCATTGACTAGGGAGTTTGTTTCTAGTTTTAATCGTAAGCTTTACCCTCTGTCTGATCAAACTAGATGGCACTGGGAAATCACCTTTAGGTTGCTAGGTAACTCTCATTCCATTGATATTCATATGTTTCGAGTTATTTTTGGTTTTCCTGAGGGGGAAAATATGTTACCCCGTGATTTTAATGCTGATCATGTGTGGTCTGCCCTCACTGTGCCTGAGTCTGATAACTATGATCCTAAGATGTCTAAAGCCTCTCAGCTTAGGTCCCCTGCCCATCGCTATATTCAGAAATGGTTAGCTAATACTCTGTGTGATCGGGGGGAGAGTCAAGGGACGATGAGCCGTTCTGAGTTATTTTTCTTACATTGTATGATTGAGGGAGTGCCTGTTAATGAGGGGTATTGGCTCTGTAATCAGTTTCATCATGTCGGGACCACTTTAGCTGGTCGTATTGTGTTAGGAGGGTATGTAACTACTATTGCTGATCACTTTGAGTATTTGGATTTGGTGGAAGAGGAACCGGTTCAGGGTCCCAGTGCTATTGATGGGGCCATTTTGGTGACTATGAAGCTCTGCACTCGTCTAAATGGTGCTCTCGTCTTGCTTGGCGCTGATGGAGCTGCCTTAACTAGAGTTGATCCGGACCCTGAGCCACATGAGGATACTGCTGTCTCTCCTCCCCTTGTGTTTGCTGGTGATGCGGGCCCTTCCACTCAGCCTGGCGCAGCTTCTTATGATGTTATCTTGGCCCGTATTGATTGCTTGGAGCTGGACCATGCTGCTCGCTTTCAGCGCTTAGAGGATCATTTTCAGGCTATGGAGGTCGCACGTGATCAGAGAATGGATGCCATTGATGGCAAGCTTGACCTTTTGCTTCAGCATTTTTCATCTCCCCCTCCCCCTTCCTGATGTATTTTCATTTTCTTTTGAGGCTGTGTCCTTCATTTTGATGGTTTATTGTACATTGTTCTGATTACTATTGTTACTCTTTTGTATTGAACTGAGTTTCATGATGCAATACTTCATTTCTTCGCATATACTTTGTTTATTTACTTGGATTCATTTTCTCTGTTGTGTATGCTTTGACATTGAGGACACTGTCTGTTTTAAGTGTGGGGGGGAAGTTGGGTTTGAGCCTCATTGCACATCCTGATCTTAATGGCATATCTGGTGGTGCATGTTTTTTCTAACTGGTTTTTAGAGTATATTGAGCAATGAGCAAGTGATTGATTTTTAATTGGACAGGTTTTTAAGCCTAAAGGAGTTGACTTTCTTCCTTCTAAATTTGCACTAAGAGGTTTTGAAAATTGAAAAGGTTTTGAGAATTTGATAAAATTTGAACCTAGTGAGTTTTTGGGCCTAAATATGAATGACTAATTTTAAGTCACTGTTCTTTGTCGTGTGATTCCACTTGTGATTATATGTTTTTCGAACTTGATTTGACTCTCTTTAAAGTTGCAAATGATCACTTTGTACATTTTTGAGATGATAAAGGCATTTCTTTCTTTCACCACCGGCCAAATAGCTAGCCTTGTACTTTGATCCATTGTTTCACCCCTTTGAGCCCGAATTATATCCTTTCTTTTTTATTATAGCTCAATACAAGCCTAATAGTGAAAAACCATTGCTACCCTACCTTAGGGAGTAGAAGAGCTTAATAATTATGTTGGGAATTGTGTTTGAATAAGTGTGGGGGATTACATTGTTTTAATTATGTTTTTATTCGAAAAAAAAAAGAAGAAAAAAAAAAAAAGGAGGAGTAAAAAAAAAAAAAAAGATTGATAAGTTGGTTGATAAATGGAGAAAGTCATGTAAAAGATGAAGATGGATTGAAAAGTGTTGGGGTAATTGTGCAAAAGTGTTTGGTTTTTATTCCCTTGGCTCTTTATTTCCGATGGTCTAACTTGTGTTTATCCTTGATATATCTTACCTTGACCTTGACCCCATTACAACCCGATTAAAGACCTTTTGATCTTTGTGTGCATGTGATTTAGGTGGTGGAGAAGTAGAGGCTTGTCAAGCCTATGGTAAGGCATGTTTTCATGAGTTGGTTGAGAGTAAATACAAGCCAAAATACTTGAGTGAAAGGGAGTACATCCGTGAGGATTTATTATGTTGGCTTAACCGATTTTGGATGACTGACTTCATTGATCTGGATTGTTGAGAGAGGAATTCCTTCGAATGCTTAGATTCCTTGAAAGAACCGATGTGTAAGATTTTTGCTCATTGTTCAATACTTTTGTTACTTTTTGGGAAGCATGTGCTTGGTTTTATGTTTTTGCCCAGAGTGCAAAAGGTTAAGTGTGGGGTATTTGATCTGTTAATAATTTCACTCTTGAATGTTCTTTGTTTGATCTAATTGGATTCCAAATGTGTTTAATTGCGACATTTAGTTAAGTTTCTATTTAGAGTTGTCTTTGGATGTTTATTGTGAAACTTTGCTTAAATGAGATTATAGACACTCATAAACATATTGTGATTTTCGGGAGATCTATGAGTGATGGATTCCATTGGTATTGAGTTTGTTGAGAAGAGAGTTAAGAGACTTAAGGGAATCAATATCAACCTCTAGAAGCAAAGGAAGAAGAGCATTCATGAAGAATCAATGCTGAACTCGAAGAAAGTGATTAACACGGCCCGTGTGAAATAACACGGGGTAGGCCGTGTCATTCTGACATTTGAAGACCGGAAAGTTTTGATCAACACGGCCCGTGTCATTGACACGGGGTAGGCCGACTTTGACTTCACGAGGAAGGATGATTTGAAGCCTTGACCGAGAACACGGCCCGTGTCAATTGACACGGGGTAGGCCGTGTTCCTTTCTCGACCTTGGAATAGCTGAAAAATTAGCTCCGAATCGACACGGGTTGGGCCGTGTATAATGACACGGCCCGTGTCGTCGCACTGAGGAAGTTAATTTCGTGCTTTAATGTTAAATTAGGTTCCCAAACCTATAAATAGTGGTGACTTAGAGCCCTTTAAGGTATTCTCGGACGTAGAGAGACGTGAAGGAAACTAAGAGAAACACAAAGACCAAGAAGGGGAAGGATTCGATCGAGGATTGGAGACTCGGATTCGAGCGATCAAAGATCAATCACTCTCAAGCCTTGGAAACTAGTTTGATCTTTAGTTTTTCTTTTCTTCTTTTGTTCTGGAACAATGTTTTCTTTTAATTCTTCTTCTTTTTTGAATTTGCCATGTGTGGCTAAACTTCTTGATTGGTTAAGGGAGGATGAAACTCTAGTTTTGATTATGTGAATCTTGCATACCTCTTTATATCAATACAATTATGTTTTTATTCATATGTTTCTGTTCATAAATCAATATAAAGGTTTTTATATTCTTGCCAAACTTCGAATGTGGTAAAACTAGGATTGCTATGCGCGGTTGCGGTGGTATGACTAGTGAGACATATGATCTAAGTAATTTAATCCCGGTGTGTGATTAGACCTTAGTGTGATTGGTTTTCTAATTCTTAATGCAATCATTAGGTAGGTGTAAGAGCGGTTGCTTTACAAATAACTAATGGTTAGGATTTGATTTGAGCGGTTGCTGAATTAAGCGAAACTTAAGGAAGACATGAGATTTATCTCGCAATTGCATAAGAACATAATTGATCATGTTGGTATAAAGGGTATGTAAGTTAGCATAATCATATAAATCTAGTGGTGGATTCCATCTCTTAACCAATATCTTTAACTTGATAATTCAATTTGTGTTTACTGTTTTGGTTTAAGTTTAATTTCTCTTTTTAGTTTTAATCAACAAAACCCCCTTTTACTTTTACTATTTATTTTTCATCAGAGTTTAATTTAGGAATTGGATTGATAGTGTTAATTGAATTGGTTCTCTGTGGATCGACCCTTGCTTACTACAACTGGTTGCAAGGTTTTTTTATATTTTTGGTGGAACTTGGCAACTGTTTTTAATATTAATTTTCAATCGCATTCCACACCACACCAAATTTTGGCGCCGTTGCCGGGGAACTAATTTTTTAATTGCGCTATTAATTTGTTTCCTATTTTTCTCTCTGTTTTTGTTTTAATTTTAATAGTTTATTTGTTCTTTTCAACTATCTTGCAGTGTGTTCATGTCCTATGAAGAGGTGAACGAGCAATTGAGGAATCGAGGCATTACTTTGAACAAATCACCGCAATTCACACTGCGACGTTGAAGTTGCCCGTCACGTAGATCTTTCCACTCTGCGGCATCTGAGATATCCGAGCCACTTTGAAGAAGTGATGGCGAGAAAATACATTAAGGATGTTGGGTGCTCCGACTTAGACCAACAACCTTTGTGCATAGAAATTCCGAGAATGAAGAGGCATTTGAATTGAAATCTGGTGATTCATCTGTTGCCATCTTTCAATGGACTAGCCGGAGAGGACCCTAACAAGCATCCGAAGGAAATTCATGTTGTATGTTCTAGCATGAAGCCCACGGGAATTTCGGTTGAGCAAGTCAAGTGAGAGCTTTTCCGTTTTCCCTAAAGGACTCGCAAAGGAGTGGTTGTACTACTTGCCACCCGGATCGATCGGACATGGCGGGATATGGCTCGAGCTTTCCTAGACAGATACTTCCACTGCATCAAAGGCCGCAACAATCGAAAAAAGAAATTTGCGGGATCCAACAAAGACATGGGGAATCACTTCATGAGTCTTGGGGAAAGATTCAAGAGATTGTGTGCTAGGCGCCTCGGACCAAATTAGTGAACAACTTCGATACAAGATTTCTATGAAGGTTTGCTAGGAATGGACCGTAACATGATTGATGCTTTGCCGGTGGAGGAGCCTTAGTTGATAAAACTCCTCGAGAAGCCGAAATCTATATCTAGAATGGTGCGAACACTCAACAATTCTTTACTCGGAATGATACGAGGAGTGAGAGCAGTTAAAGAGGCTGACACTACTAGTCTGCAGAACCAAATGACACAGTTGACTGCCATGATTCAGAAGCTGATGGACACTGGGAAAGCACCAGTACAGGCATGTGGAATTTGTTGCTCTTCAGGACATCCCACTGATATGTGTCCCACTTTACAAGAAGACACAAATGAAGAAGCCAAGGCAGTGGGGGGATTTTCTGCTCCATCCAAGAATTACAACCCCTACTCTAACACATATAATCCGGGGTGGAGAGATCATCCCAACTTTAGCTATGCAAAGCACCTCAAGCTCAAGCGCAACCCCAAGCCTATGGTCCTCCGTGGGTTTCAAAGCAAAGGCAAGCACCTTTTCCTCCAAGGCAACCACAAGTTCGGGCCCCTAGGCAACCCGAACCTTCATTGGAAGATCTAGTGAGGCAAAAATGACCACTAGCAATATTCGGTTTCAAAGAAGAAACAAGGGCCACTATCGCACTTTGCGAACCAAGTGGGACAGGTTAGCTACGAGATCAACAAGGTGCGAGTCGATTTCGGGGAAACTTCCTCGCGACGAGAGGTGAACCCAAGAGAAAATGCTAGTCTTTGTCACCTTGCGAAGTGGGAAGACACTTGAAGGACCCACATCTTCCCAGTCACCGAAAATAAAGCTCAAAATTCTAAGGAGGTAGATGAGGAGGGCTCAATTCTAAGACCCCTAAGGTAAGTGTTTCGACCCATGTCCTAAATATGTCACTAAGGCCCCTTTTCCGAAAGCGGTTGGTTAAAAATAAAAAAGAGAAGCGGATAAAGAAATCTTAGAGACTTTTAGGAAAGTTGAAGTTAACATTCCTCCGTTAGATGCCATAAAGCAAGTGCCTAGATATGCTAAATTCTTAAAGAGTTAGTTGCACTAACAAAAGGAAGTTGAAAGGTAATGAACGAGTCCAAGTGGGAGCAAATGTTTCAAATTGTTTTTAATAGGAAACTCCCAACTAAATGTAAAGATCCCGGCACATTTACTATACCATGCACTATCGGTAATGCCAGTTTGAGAGGGCCATGCTAGACTTAGGTGCATCCATTAATGTTATGCCCTTTTCTATTTATGCATCTTTACATCTAGGACCTTTAGAACCTCTTGGAGTTATCATTCAACCGCGCGAGACGTGTCTAATGCATACCCTAAGGGGGTGGTTGAGGATGTTTTGGTGCGGTCAATGAACTTGTGTTTCCGGCAGATTTTTATGTGCTTTGGATATGGAGGAGGACAAATCTCCCAACTCGCCCCATTCATTGGGGAGGCCTTTCCTCAAGACTGCCCGAACTAAAATTGATGTGCATTCGGGAACATTGACTATGGAATTTGATGGAGAGTTGATTAGATTCAACATCTTTGAAGCCATGAGATACCCGAGTGATGTGCACTCTGCTTGTGTTATTGACTCTTTTTTTGATATCTTGGAATCTTTAATTTTTACTGTTCTTGAGTCGATCAATTTGATGTCCTTGATACGCTTATGACTCGCAGCTTTAGATTTTCGAGGATTCAACGAAGGATGACCAAGGAGAACCATGGAGCGAAGAGGTTAATGAAGTGGTGGCAGCCTTACATACGATCTCTCTTCCACCTCGTAAGGGCATGAGGTATCATATGTTGAATTACCTTTTACTACTGATGTACCTAAACCTTCTGTTGTGCAGGCACCGGAGTGGAATTGAAGGAGCTGCCCTCCCATTTGAAATACATTTTTCTGGGTGAGAAGGAGACACTCCCGGTAATAATTGCTAAATCTCTCACCAAGGAGCAAGAGGAGAGCTTGATTTCTGTGTTGAAAGAACACAAGACAGCCATTGGGTGGACTATTGCGGACATCAGAGGTATTAGCCCCTCCATTTGCATGCATCGAATCTTAATGGAGGAGGGGGCTAAACCAGTAAGAGAACCACAGAGGAGGTTGAATCCCCCGATGATGGATGTTGTGAAAAAGGAGATACTGAAGCTCTTAAGTGTGGGGGTTATCTACCCCATTTCTGACAGCAAGTGGGTAAGCCCAGTCCAGGTAGTACCAAAGAAATCTGGCATTACCGTGGTAAGAAATGCTGAGAATGAGCTTATTCCCACTAGATTACGAGCATGTGGCGTGTTTGTATAGACTATAGAAAATTGAATGTCGCCACCGAAAAGACCACTTTCCTTTACCTTTTATTGATCAAATGTTAGAAAGATTAGTGGTCATTCTCATTATTGTTTCTTAGATGGATTTTCGGTTATAACCAGATTGCTATTGCTCGGAAGATCGGACAAGACCACTTTCACTTGTCCTTTTGGCACCTTTGCTTATAGGCGAATGCCTTTTGGACCGTGCAATGCACCAGGGACTTTTCAGAGATGTATGGTGAGTCTTTTTTCTGATTACATAGAGAATATCATTGAGGTCTTCATGGATGACTTTAGTGTATTTGGGAATGGCTTTGAGAAATGTTTGGACCATTTGACTTTGGTTTTGAAGAGATGCATTGACACAAACCTTGTTTTAAATTGGGAAAAATGTCATTTCATGGTAGAAGAAGGTATTGTATTAGGTCATGTAATCTCTGCTAGGGGCATTGAAGTTGATAAAGCTAAGGTAGAGCTTGTACGTTCATTACCCCCACCCACTAGTGTGCGGGATATTCGTTCTTTTCTTGGTCATGCAGTTTCTATCGGCGCTTCATCAAGGATTTCTCCAAGATATCAAGACACCTCCTCACACACTTCTCCAAAAAGATGTTCCATTTCGGTTTAATGAGAAGTGTATGAAGGCTTTCCTCACCCTTAAGGAGTTGATGACCGAGGCACCTATCATTAGGCCGCCAAATTGGGAGCTTCCATTCGAATTAATGTGTGATGCGAGTGACTTTGCGGTAGGGGTCATCTTAGGACAATGCGAGTTGATAGGGTTCCTTATGCTATTTACTATGCATCAAGGACCCTAAATGATGCTCAATCGAATTACTCTACAACCGAGAAAGAACTTCTTGCCGTTGTTTTTGCTTTAGAGAAATTTAGATCATATTTAATTGGCTCTAAAGTAATTATTTTTTCCGATCATGCAAAGCATTGAAGTACTTACGGCAAAGAAAGAAGCAAAGCCACGATTGCTCGATGGATTCTGTTGCTCCAAGAGTTTGACTTGGAAATTAAAGACAAAAAGGGAGCGAAAACTTGGTGGCGGACCATTTGAGCAGGTTGGTGATCAAGAGGAGGACATACCTATACCGAGAGCTTTCCTGATGAGCATTTAATGGCTATCGCTACCACTATTCCGTGGTATGCTTTGATATTGCCAATTACTTGGTCACCAAAGACTTTCCTAAGAGCTTGAACAAAGCACAAATGAGATAAGGCGAGGAGTGATTGCAAGTATTACATTTGGGATGATCCTTACCTTTGGAAGCATTGCGTGGATCAAGTGATTCGAGATGTATCCCGGATTCAGAGACTCACTCCGTTCTATCTTTTTGCCATACTTATGCCTGTGGAGGACATTTCGGCATAAAGAGGACAGCCAACAAAGTGCTTGACAGTGGTTTCTACTGGCCTACCATCTTTAAAGATGCTTATGATTTCTGTAAGTCATGTGACCGCTGTCAGAGAACAGGTAATATTGGTCCACGAAATCAAATGCCTCAAACTCCCATAATCTTTGTGGAAGTTTTTGATGTTTGGGGCATTGACTTCATGGGACCGTTTCCTCCTTCTTTTGGTTTCTCCTATATTCTTTTAGCTGTGGATTATGTTTCCAAATGGGTGGAAGCTAAAGCCACTAAATCGATGATTCTAAGACTGTTGTGGATTTTGTGAAGTCCTTTATCTTTTCCAGGTTTGGTACTCCCGAGCCATCATTAGTGACCAAGGGACACATTTTTGCAACATGTAATCTTTGAATCCCTTTTGAAGAAATATGGTGTGGTGCACCGACCTCTACTCCTTACCATCCTCGACGAATGGCCAAACCGAGGTATCCAATAGGGAGATCAAGTCCATCCTTGAAAAAGCCGTGAATCCCACGCGCAAGGATTGGAGTACTAGACTTGCGATGCCTTGTGGGCTTATCTGGACGGCATACAAGACCCCTATTGGTATGTCCCCATTCCGATTGGTTTATGGGAAGCCCCATCACTTGCCGGTGGAGCTAGAACATCGGTCTTATCGGGCTATCAAGCAAGTTAACTTGAACTTGGAAGGTCTTGGCAAGCGAGAAAACTCCAAATTCGGAGTTAGAAGAATTGAGGAATGAGGCCTTTGAGAGTGCCCTCATTTATAAGGCCAAAGCCAAAGCATTTCATGACCAAATGATTTCGAGGAAAAGTTTCCACCAAGGCCAAAAAGTGTTGCTATACCAATCCAGACTCAAATTATTTCCAGGTAAGTTACGTTCTAAATGGATTGGCCCATTTGTAGTAACAACTGTTTTTTCTTCTGGTGCAGTGGAGATCATGAACGAGGCCTCTGGCAAGGCATTCAAGGTTAATGGGCACCGTCTCAAGCCTTACCATGAACTTCCGGAGAATGCAGAGGTTGAAAACATGCATCTTCTCCATCCATCTTATGAAGAATCCTGAGGAGCACCACAATGTCTGGTGAGGACAATAAACCAAGCGCTTATTGGGAGGCAACCCAATCAGATTTGCTTTCTTTTTCCTTTCTCTTTTACATTGTTTAGTTTCTTAGTTTAGCCTATTTTTAAGTGTTTCTTGCTTGATATCTGTTTCCTTGCTGATATTTGTGTTTGGATTTGCTCAGTTTTTAGTTTGATTACTTAAGTTCATGGTTTGTTGAGTGTATGTAGTCCTGAGGAAAAGTTTAGAGCGCATCGTGTAAGTCAGCCATCCACACGGGGTGGGCCGTGTCATATGACACGGCCCGTGTCCACATGACAGCAACCCCATTACTGCAGAAATCTACACGGGGAGGGCCGTGTCATATGACACGGCCCGTGTTTTCGAGGATAGGATTTTTGTGAAGATTCCAGAGAGGTACACGGGGATGGCCGTGTCATATGACACGGCCCGTGTTGTCCTGACCATCAGAACCCCTGTTTTCCAGAGAAGTACACGGGGTGGGCCGTGTCATATGACACGGCCCGTGTTGTATTGCGCAGCTTATTACTCAGACAGCAGTAGTACACGGGTGGGCCGTGTCATATGACACGGCCCGTGTACTCGTACCAGCCTCACTTAAACCCTAATTTAGGGTTTTCTCCCCCAATTTCCTCTTCTCTTCTTCCCTCTCTGCAGCCCACCACCATCTCCCCTTCAATCTTTTCTTACCCACCACCAACCACCACCATTTTCCTCCCTTCTTCACCATTTTTCTTCATTACCACCTCTTCCCCACCACCTCCATTTTCCCCTCACGCATTTCTCATTGTTCCTCCTCTTCCACCGTTTCTTTTTTCTTCTTACCACCTCTTCCCTTCCACTCCACATTACCTTCAATAGCCTCCCCGTCTCCACCGTATTCCATCATTCTCCCCGATATCCATCATTCTCCCCCGTTTTCCATCATTATCATCTCCCCCCTCTTTCCACGCGTTTTCTCTCTCTACTCTCCCTAATTTTTCTGATTTCACCCTCCACCACCACATTCTCTCCTTTCTTCTATTTCTTCTCTTGATGGGTCCTAAAAAGCGTGTCAAGACCACTGCTGCGTCCATGTTCGCTTCATCCCCATCGTGCTTTGCTCTAGACGTGCTCGGTCTCCATCACCCCCTCGGTGCCGGTCAACCCCATCGACAGAAAGGTAGTGGTTCCCACTCGCTTTTTAGACATAGATACCCTTAGGGCTATAGGGTTATATGATGAGGTGTTTGCTCATTAGGGAAGAATTGGTTGGGTTGATTTTGCATTGTTACAGAAGCCTACTTTTGCTGCATTGACTAGGGAGTTTGTTTCTAGTTTTAATCGTAAGCTTTACCCTCTGTCTGATCAAACTAGATGGCCTGGGGAAATCACCTTTAGGTTGCTAGGTAACTCTCATTCCATTGATATTCATATGTTTCGAGTTATTTTTGGTTTTCCTGAGGGGGAAAATATGTTACCCCGTGATTTTAATGCTGATCATGTGTGGTCTGCCCTCACTGTGCCTGAGTCTGATAACTATGATCCTAAGATGTCTAAAGCCTCTCAGCTTAGGTCCCCTGCCCATCGCTATATTCAGAAATGGTTAGCTAATACTCTGTGTGGTCGGGGGGAGAGTCAAGGGACGATTAGCCGTTCTGAGTTGTTTTTCTTACATTGTATGATTGAGGGAGTGCCTGTTAATGGGGGTATTGGCTCTGTAATCAGTTTCATCATGTCGGGACCACTTTAGCGGTCGTATTGTGTTAGGAGGGTATGTAACTACTATTGCTGATCACTTTGAGTATTTGGATTTGGTGGAAGAGGCACCTGTTCGGTGGTCCCAGTGCTATTGATGGGGCCATTTTGGTGGCTATGAAGCTCGCACTCGTCTAAATGGTGCTCTCGTCTTGCTTGGCGCCGATGGAGCCGCCTTGCCTAGAGTTGATCCGGACCCCGAGCCACATGAGGATATTGCTTGTCTCTCCTCCCCCGTGTTTGCTGGGTGATGCGGGCCCTTCCACTCACCGGCGCCGCTTCTTATGATGTTATCTTGGCCCGTATTGATTGCTTGGAGCCGGACCATGCTTGCTCGCTTTCGCCGCTTAGAGGATCGTTTTCGGCTATGGAGGTCGCACGTGATCGAGAGAATGGATGCCATTGATGGCAAGCTTGACCTTTTGCTTCAAAGATTTTTCATCTCCCCTCCCCTTCCCGATGTATTTTCATTTTCTTTTGAGGTTTGTGTCCTTCATTTTGATGGTTTATTGTACATTGTTCTATTACTATTGTTACTCTTTTGTATTGAATTGAGTTTCATGATGCAATACTTCATTTCTTCGCATATACTTTGTTTATTTACTTGGATTCATTTTCTCTGTTGTGTATGCTTTGACATTGAGGACACTGTCTGCTTTTAAGTGTGGGGGGAAGTTGGGTTTGAACCTCATTGCACATCCTGATCTTAATGGCATATCTGGTGCATGTTTTTTCTAACTGGTTTTTAGAGTATATTGAGCAATGAGCAAGTGATTGATTTTTAATTGACAGGTTTTTAAGCCTAAAGGAGTTGACTTTCTTGCTTCTAAATTTGCACTAAGAGGTTTTGAAAATTGAAAGGGTTTTGAGAATTTGATAAAATTTGAACCTAGTGAGTTTTTGGGCCTAAATATGAATGACTAATTTTAAGTCACTTCTTTCTTTGTCGTGTGATTCCACTTGTGATTATATGTTTTTCGAACTTGATTTGACTCTCTTTAAAGTTGCAAATGATCACTTTATACATTTTTGAGATGATAAAGGCATTTCTTTCTTTCACCACGGCCAAATAGCTAGCCTTGTACTTTGATCCATTGTTTCACCCTTTGAGCCTGAATTATATCCTTTCTTTTTTATTATAGCTCAATACAAGCCTAATAGTGAAAAACCATTGCTACCCTACCTTAGGGAGTAGAAGAACTTAATAATTATGTTGGGAATTGTGTTTGAATAAGTGTGGGGGATTACATTGTTTTAATTATGTTTTTATTCGATAAAAAAAAAAAAAAAAAAAAAAGGAAAAGGAAAAAAAAAAAAAATTGATAAGTTGGTTGATAAATGGAGAAAGTCATGTAAAAGATGAAGATGGATTGAAAAGTGTTGGGGTAATTGTGCAAAAGTGTTTGGTTTTTATTCCCTTGGCTCTTTATTTCCGATGGTCTAACTTGTTTATCCTTGATATATCTTACCTTGATCTTGACCCCATTACAACCCGATTAAAGACCTTTTGATCTTTGTGTGCATGTGATTTAGGTGGTGGAGAAGTAGAGGCTTGTCAAGCCTATGGTAAGGCATGTTTTCATGAGTTGGTTGAGAGTAAATACAAGCCAAAATACTTGAGTGAAAGGGAGTACATCCGTGAGGATTTATTATGTTGGCTTAACCCGATTTTGGATAGACTGACTTGTGATCTGGATTGTTGAGAGAGGAATTCTGAATGCTTAGATTCCTTGAAAGAACCGATGTGTATAGATTTTTGCTCATTTCAATAATACTTTTGTTACTTTTTGGGAAGCATGTGCTTGGTTTTATGTTTTTGCCCGAGTGCAAAAAGGTTAAGTGTGGGGGTATTTGATCCGTTAATAATTTCACTCTTGAATGTTCTTTGTTTGATCTAATTGGATTCCAAATGTGTTTAATTGTTGACATTTAGTTAAGTTTCGATTTAGAGTTGTCTTTGGATGTTTATTGTGAAACTTTGCTTAAATGAGATTATAGACACTCATAAACATATTGTGATTTTCAGGAGATCTATGAGTGATGGATTCCATTGGTATTGAGCTGTTGAGAAGAGAGTTAAGAGACTTAAGGGAATCAATATCAACCTCTAGAAGCAAAGGAAGAAGAGCATTCATGAAGAATCAATGCTGAACTCGAAGAAAGTGATTAACACGGCCCGTGTCAATTGACACGGGGTAGGCCGTGTGTCATTCTGACTTTGAAGACTGGAAAGTTTTGATCAACACGGCCGTGTCAATTGACGGTAGGCCGTGTACGCCTCGACTTCACGAGGAAGGATGATTTGAAGCCTTGACCGAGAACACGGCCCGTGTCAATTGACACGGGTAGGCCGTGTTCCTTTCTGACCTTGGAATAGCTGAAAAATTAGCTCCAGAATCGACACGGGTTGGGCCGTGTATAAGGACACGGCCCGTGTCGTCGCACCAGGAAGTTAATTTCGTGCTTTAATGTTAAATTAGGTTCCCAAACCTATAAATAGGGTGACTTAGAGCCCTTTAAGGTATTCTGGACGTAGAGAGACGTGAAGGAAACTAAGAGAAACACAAAGACCAAGAAGGGGAAGGATTCGATCGAGGATTGGAGACTCGGATTCGAGCGATCAAAGATCAATCACTCTCAAGCCTTGGAAACTAGTTTGATCTTTAGTTTTTCTTTTCTTCTTTTGTTCTGAACAATGTTTTCTTTTAATTCTTCTTCTGTTTTTGAATTTGCCATGTGTGGCTAAACTTCTTGATTGGTTAAGGGAGGATGAAACTCTAGTTTTGATTATGTGAATCTTGCATACCTCTTTATATCAATACAATTATGTTTTTATTCATATGTTTCTGTTCATAAATCAATATAAAGGTTTTTATATTCTTGCCAAACTTCGAATGTGGTAAAACTAGGATTGCTATGCGCGGATTGCGGTGGTATGACTAGTGAGACATATGATCTAAGTAATTTAATCCCGGTGTGTGATTAGATCTTAGTGTGATTGGTTTTCTAATTCTTAATGCAATCATTAGGTAGGTGTAAGAGCGGTTGCTTTACAAATAACTAATGGTTAGGATTTGATTTGAGCGGTTGCTGAATTAAGCGAAACTTAAGGAAGACATGAGATTTATCTCGCAATTGCATAAGAACATAATTGATCATGTTGGTATAAAGGGTATGTAAGTTAGCATAATCATATAAATCTAGTGGTGGATTCTATCTCTTAACCAATATCTTTAACTTGATAATTCAATTTGTGTTTACTGTTTTGGTTTAAGTTTAATTTCTCTTTTTAGTTTTAATCAACAAAACCCCCTTTTACTTTTACTATTTATTTTTCATCAGAGTTTAATTTAGGAATTGGATTGATAGTGTTAATTGAATTGGTTCTCTGTGGATCGACCCTTGCTTACTACAACCTGGTTGCAAAGTTTTTTATATTTTTGGTGGAACTTGGCAACTATTTTTAATATTAATTTTTAATCGCATTCCACACCACACCAAATTTTGGCGCCGTTCTGTGGAACCGATCTTCTAATTGCGCTATTAATTTGTTTCCTATTTTTCTCTCTGTTTTTGTTTTAATTTTAATAGTTTATTTGTTCTCTCCGAGCCGCTGAAGAAGTGATGGCAAAAAATACATTAAGGATGTTGGGTGCTCCGGACTTAGACCAACAACCTTTGTGCATAGAAATTCCTGAGAATGAAGAGGCATTTGAATTGAAATCTGGACTGATTCATCTGTTGCCATCTTTCAATGGACTAGCCGGAGAGGACCCTAACAAGCATCTGAAGGAAATTCATGTTGTATGTTCTAGCATGAAGCCCGCGGGAATTTCAGTTGAGCAAGTCAAGCTGAGAGCTTTTCCGTTTTCCCTAAAGGACTCTGCAAAGGAGTGGTTGTACTACTTGCCACCCGGGTCGATTCAGACATGGCAGGATATGGCTCGAGCTTTCCTAGACAGATACTTCCTCACGCATCAAAGGCCGCAACAATCAGAAAAGAAATTTGCGGGATCCAACAAAGACATGGGGAATCACTTCATGAGTACTGGGAAAGATTCAAGAGATTGTGTGCTAGCTGCCCTCAGCACCAAATTAGTGAACAACTTCTGATACAGTATTTCTATGAAGGTTTGCTAGGAATGGACCGTAACATGATTGATGCTGCCAGTGGAGGAGCCTTAGTTGATAAAACTCCTCGAGAAGCCAGAAATCTAATATCTAGAATGGCTGCGAACACTCAACAATTCTTTACTCGGAATGATACAGGAGTGAGAGCAGTTAAAGAGGCTGACACTACTAGTCTGCAGAACCAAATGACACATTTGATTGCCATGATTCGAAGCTGATGGACACCGGGAAAGCACCAAGTACAGGCATGTGGAATTTGTTGCTCTTCGAGACATCCCACGATATGTGTCCCACTTTACAAGAAGACACAAATGAAGAGGCCAAGGCAGTGGGGGGATTTTCTGCTCCATCCAAGAATTACAACCCCTACTCTAACACATATAATTCGGGGTGGAGAGATCATCCCAACTTTAGCTATGCAAAGCAGCCTCAAGCTCAAGCGCAACCCCAAGCCTATGATCCTCTAGGGTTTCAGCAAAGGCAAGCACCTTTTCCTCCAAGGCAACCACAAGTTCAGGCCCCTAGGCAACCTGAACCTTCATTGGAGGATCTAGTGAGGCAAATGACCACTAGCAATATTCAGTTTCAGCAAGAAACAAGGGCCACTATCAGTACTTTGCAGAACCAAGTGGGACAGTTAGCTACTGAGATCAACAAGGTGCAGAGTCAGATTTCAGGGAAACTTCCCTCGCAGCCAGAGGTGAACCCAAGAGAAAATGCTAGTGCTGTCACCTTGCGAAGTGGGAAGACACTTGAAGGAAAATGGAGTCGCCACCAATTTTATTTAAATTAGGAAAAAATAGAAAACCTTTCTTTGAAAATGGTCTTTGGAACTAGATTGGATTTGGGAGTCGGTTATGAATAGGGAAGAGTGAAAACTTAATCCCACAGCACCCCTAACACACCCGTTCTAAAATGGTACCTTAAGTTAATTGTGCAAATTTTTAACAATCTTTGAAAATATTTATTTTATCCATTTTGCAAAACATTGTAACTATTTATAAAAAGGAAACCACAAAATTATGAAAATTTAACTTTGGCTTGACAGAAATGAAATTCTGCTCCTACGTATCCCCTGGTGCAATGGGGAACTCAAAGTTACGTAGTTCTTTATAAAATAAGTATGGGTTAATTGATTTTAATAAAAAAAAATTTGAAAGCGAATCCATTCTTGCACAGGATTCAAGTTAGCACTAGGCTACTCAATAAACCCTTATGATCCAAAAGATAATAAAGATAGCATTCGCTATTCAATCATCATCATTGGTCATTGCATGGATTAAAAAATTTTTTTTATTTACCATTTTTATATTCTTTTACCCTTCTTCTTTTTTTTACCAAAAGTGTGTCATTATTGCCTTAATATGAAATGGGCAGCAGCCCTCGTGATTCAAAATCAAATCTCAAAAGACAGTCAACAATTCAATTTAAAGGAAAAAGAGTTTGGAGACTTGGGTAGCAATAACAGAGCACACACCAGGGGACGTTTGGGGAGGGGTTTGGACCTTGAGGTTCGACGGTCGATTTAAGGAGATGGGATGGTTCTGTTTTGGGGTTCGACATTCAGTTAGAGGTGAAGACGGGATGGTTCTATTTTGGGGTCCGACGATCGGTTGGAGGATATGATGGTTTGTGAAGTTGGTCGGTGAAGGTCGCAATAGTGTGGTTCGACAGTCGGTAAAGGGGGTATGATGGTGTTTGGGAAGTTGGTTAAAGGTCATAGTGGTGTGGTTCGATGGTCGGTGGGGAGGATGTGATGGTTTGTGAAGTTGGTCGGTGAAGGTCGCAATACTGTAGTTCGACGGTCGGTAAAGGATGTGATGGAGTTTGGGTCACAGTTGGGGTTCAACGGTCAGGTATAGGTTGGGTTTGAGAGGTGATTTCACGTAATGGATGATTGAAGGATGGTGGTGTGGGTTCACAGTAATAGTGAGAGGATGGTGAAGGTTGATATATGGGGATTCGACGGTCGGTGGAGAGGGTATGAGGGCTGTTTGGAGGTTATAGGTGATGGATTTGTGGTGTCGGTTTGGAGTTTTGGAAGTTTGGAGGGGTACGGTGGTGATGGAGGTAGGTGATCTGGTTTGTGGTTCGACAGTCGGTTTAAGGATCTGGTTTGTGGGGTCCGACGGTCGGTTGAAGGATCTGATGGAGTTTTAGGGAGATTGGGGGCTGACGGTCGGTAGAGAGGATGTGATGGAGTTTGGTTCATGATTTAAGGGGATTCGACGGTCGGTGGGAGAGGGTATGATGGTTTCACGGTTGCATGGTGGTTGATTGAAAAAGATGGTGATGGAGTTTGGTGTGATCCGACGGTCGGTGGAGAGGATGTGAGGGCTGTTTGGATGTGGATATTGAAGGTGGTGGTTACGGTTTTCTGGAGGTGAAGATGAGTTCTTTGGTGGTTTGAGAAATGTGTTGCAAAAGGAGAGGAGTGCCAGTGTGTATATGGTGCTCATGACTAAAAAAAAATGAATAGGAAAAGAAGATGGGCAACATAACTAACCAGCCAGGATCAAAGCATGCATTTGAACACTACATATTTACTCACAACAAGTGCAAGGATAGTGGTAAGGAAGGGCTTACCTCTTCTGTGCTACCAATAGCAAACTTAACTCAAAAAAGAATCAAAAATCCCTTTCGTTCCCAGAAGCCTCCCAAGATTACTTTTTTTTTTTTAGCTACCACCGAGATCACTCAAAATCATCAATCTTCTTTCCTTTGCTGAAGAAACTCTCTTCCCCCTTTTCACTTTCTCTGCTCTTCTCTGATTTTGTTAAGCTTTCCTCTCCTTATGCCTCTGATGATGGTAGAGCAGCTGCCGGTGTAATGGTGATTATGGAGGGTTAGGATTTGGTTGGTTTTGGGAAGATGAAAGAGGGTGGTCGAGTAAGAGAAAAGAAAAAAATGTCTCCGTCCCTTTTCCAGCAAAACTCCTCAGTTTTTTATATCCCTTTTCTCCCTTCTCTCCTGTTTTCGCTTCTGTCTATCCCTCTTTTTCTTCTTTTTTTTAGCTCCCTCTCTCCATCCCTTTTTCTGTTATGCAGCAGTGTGTATATGAGTGGGTGGGTGTGTGCAGCAGTGTCAGGTGAGGACGTGATTGCCGTGGTGTGTGCTACGTGCAGGTGAGGATGTGGTGCAGCAGGGTGTGCTGTGTGAAAATGTAGAAGTGGGAGTGAGTGGGGTTAAAGCTGCATTGTTCCCCCTGTAATAGTGTGTGCTGCGTGAAAACGTAAAAGTGAGTGGAGAGCAAAGGAGCTTGTCTCCTCTGTACACATTGTGTGCTGCAGTGTATGGTCAAAAATAGAGAAGAAAACAAAGATTAAGATACTAACTTTACCAAAGAGGGAAACAACAAAAGCAACATATCTTTTTTCATATTTTATTATTATTATTTTTTGTTTCTCTCTCTTTTTTTTATGTGGGCTTATACCTTTGGGTTAGAAGAATGGGCCAAGAAAGTGGACAACAATTTTTGATTTTTTTGATTTTTTTTGATTTTCTCTTTTTGTTCTTTTTTTTTTGAAGAGGAAAATAAATTAAATTAAAAAGGAGTCTGGTCAAAATATGGTGTTCACACCTGGGCCTCTGGGGTCAAGTGAGTGTGCGCAAAGTACCGAGGCCTGTTAGTCTGGATGCTCATAGTCCATATCACAAGCTGAGACTCAGCCAAACATATCCGAGTTGTGACCACGTTAACATCAATACCTTCCACCGGCTCCCAGCGACAAAATTTAGTATAATCACATATCTTTGGGGATGGAGGAAGTCCCAGTGCAGCACGAATAGCCGATGGAGAGAATGAGACCACACGCCCCCGAACTCGAACTGTAGTGGCCCCCTCACCTAGAAAAGCTGCATTCGCGTAAAACTCGCGAATGACATGTAACACGACTGAGGACTTCGGATGCTGGGCAAATGTACTCCAGTTAAGGTGGTTTAAGTGCCTCTCCAGCTCCGGATGTAAAGTGCGGAAAAATGCAAAGCCGCGCTCTAGAATGAGCGGTCGGGTGATGAGAGTCGAGTATCGCTCGGCAGCCTCGGCTAAGATAAATCTCCTCCGGTCAAAATCAGCAGGAAAGGGAGAAGGCTCCCTTGGCTGCCGGCTGGATGAGCCACGATGCATAACTCGCCCTCTCTTTGGAGCCATAACCTGAAAAAGAATTGTCAAAAATCAGATTGGATAATAAAAAGCATTGAACATATTGAAAGATGAACAATTCTGCCAAATTTTGAGACTCAGCGCCGCGACATGCCATTACAGGGCCGTGACACTCAAAATTCAATGCAGCGCCGCGACATTCAAACTTACGTCACGACACTCAACCTATTTACACTCACGCCGCGACATTCAATTTAACGCCGCGGCGCGTAACCCTAAATTTTCCAGGTGCGCAGGCCTCAGTGTGTCCAATCCAACCCAGCATGCAATTCTAGCATTATTTAACACTAAAACTAAATAAATTCTAAGAATAACTAACTAACTAAAGCTATTTAACGGATTAATAAACAAAACTAAAAACAGAGACCATAATAAACGAACCAAATAGGAAAATTAAACTAATAATTGACAAAAAACTAAAAATAAATAGATACATACCTTACTGGAGGCAAATGTAAACTGAAAAGTGGATGAAAACGCAAAGAGAAGTAGAAAACTTGAAAGAAAGAGAATAGAGAAAAGGAAAGTGGGAGAAAAAGGTTGTGGAATGAGGAGAACCAAGCGTCTCTGCGTTAAAACCATCACCGCCCACGCGCGCCGCGGCGTGAATTAATTCCCTCCTAATTTAATTATTTAAATTATTACTATTTACTAATTACTATTTATTTATTTATTTTTTTTAACAGCGCACATAACGCCGCGACATAAGAGTCTGCCAAGTCGCGACGCTGTGCTCACGGGAATCTAGCCCAACTCAACTTCACGCCGCGGCGCGTTAAGGTTCACGTCGCGGCGCTATCAGCCTAGCTGCATAATTCTACAGCAAAATGAATTTTGCCCAGACTTAAGGCCAAAATTGGTCTCCAACACCTGTAAAACTTGTCCAAAATATTTATTTACAAATTAGACCACAAAAATGTCGAAAATGTTAAATCTACTCATTATAATAACTATTTATTTTTTTTAAATTCATGAAAAATTTTTCTATGAAAAAAATGATTATTATATTATAAAAATATTATTGTATGAATATTTTTATTAATTTTAATTTTGTAAATAATTTTTTAATATTTTAAATCATATATTTAAATAATAAAATTATAATTAAATTTAAAATTATAATTTTTATCTTAATTCTTTAACAATCTTAAATATAAAATTTAAGTTATTCTTAATTCTAATTATGAAAAATTAAAATTAAAATTAAAATTTTATATTTTAATTTCAATTTCACTATCTAAACCGACCTTAAGAGTAAATTAACGATAAAGAATATACCAACAGAAAAATAATGATGAAAAACCTAATAACAGTTTGACGCAACTATTAAGGACAGATCACGTCAATTGAATTAATAATGCTTCGAGTCTTGTCAAGGTCTGTTGTTAATAAGTTATATGTGAGTATCCTATAAACGCTACGCTGGCTTGGGGTTTGCCTTGGTCTTGGGATGGAATAATTATCTTAATCTCAAATTATTTTCAACCAAAAAAGAAATTAATGATAAAGAATTTAGAAAGTTTATATATGAGGTGATAAGTTTTAAACCTCTATATTATTATTTTATTAAAAAGATTAAATAGGATAACTTTATTTGTAATATTCTCAGATACTCTTCGAATAAAATATTTTTCTTGCTTTGAATTATTAAATAAATGTCACGTCAAATTTATAGATTATTCTTATCTCTCACTTAAACTATATTTTTCTTAAAAAATATCTTACTTCATGAGCACTTAAGAATTTATCTACTTATCCTACGACAGTGATACATTAAACAGTGATGTTGAAACTCTATGTTTTTTCCTTTTTTTCTTTTGGTTACGAACTACGTGTTTTATATGGTGAGACCGTGAAAATAGTCCTCCCAACAATGTCTTCAAGAGGGGTGTCTTGATCTTGTTTACCTACTAAACATACTGTAATTTCAATTTGGAGCATCCATCTAACCTCCCCCGAATGTAATCACTTCACATTCCATATTCGTTTACTTCAAACTAGTAAGTGGGCTCGTGCAAGAGCAGACTAAGATAATTACCACTGAGTTGAAAATATTTAAATACCACAACCATTGTATTTGAATGAGATGATTATTAGCTATTTACTGTCTTCACAAAAATTGAATACAATGGCATGATATTCAAATACTCTCGATGCTAATTGGAAATGATTTACTACTGTCTTCAAAATATTCGAATACCACATTACTATATTTGAATATTATATTTCAAGAAGCATACTAAAATAGTAAACTATATACTTATAACAATCCTAATCCACATTAAGTATCCAAAAAATAGTTACGTCATATGTAACTTAGGCAAAACAGCAGGACTCAAGGTACACCCAAATAACTTTAATCATCTTAACAACAATCATTTGAACTATCTAAATTGATAAAGAAGGTGAAATCTATTAGAATCCTTCACAAAATAAAAAATAGAGTAGATTAGTGAAGAAAGTGAACTAAATGTGTTAAGATATGCATACTCTTCTTGAAATGTTTCATTACAATAGATGGAATATTATAGTTATGTAGCTCTGCTTGCCTTTAAAAGACATCAAATTTCAACACAAGTTAAATCTCATATAAAGAAAGACACTATCATATTATGAAACATGCACAAGCTAATCTTTACACACCTTTATTTGAAATGATTGGATGTAATAGTCAATTTCGAATGTCAGGAATAATAAGTAAGAAGAGTTTGGGTGTCGTAGTTAAAGTGGAATAGAAGAAATAAAAAGCTAGAGAATATTGGGTGTAGTAGTTAAATAATAGAGGACATGAAAAACAAGAAGAGATTAGGTGCAGTAATCAAATAACAAGAGAAGTATATGCTTTGAGTATAATATTCAATGGTCTCACGTGATAGACAAGAGATTTCAATTTTTTTCATCAAATATAGCAAACACATATCTCTCATACAGCAAAATCCTCTAATAATAAACTTTGGACTAAACACTAAAACAGAAAACTTTGGACTTACAAGAGAGATAGTAAACAATGGTTTCACAAACTTGGTTTTTACCAACCCACAAATCGGATTTGGAATAATCTTGGTCAACAACATGCTTACATCACTATTTTATAATATATAGCAAAAATGAAATAAGCTTATGAATATAAGTTGAAAAATATAAATTGAAAAAGTTGAAAATGCATTGAGCTTATGGATAATTGAAAAAGCAATAAACTTCTTAATCCATAAAAAGTTATCAACTTTTATGATTCGAAAAATTTTCTAATTCAAATATATAAAAGGTATACTCGAATAATTTATGCCGATAGCAAAATGTTTATAATGACAATTCTAATATTAGAATAAATTTAATCCTATTCAAATATTACGAAAGTTATAATCATTGATTAGGTATAATAGTCGAATACCATCAGAATATATTAGAATATTCTGTAAACCTATTATGCTAACTTAATAATAAAATATTGTAAACCTATTATGTCTCACCAATTTTGAGACAATTCTTTCAATTGCCAAAAATAATGATTTACAAACTATATATAGCGAGTCTATATATAGTGAGTTTATTTAGTTAAAAATAATAATAAAAAAGAAAATCATTGAAATGATGAAAAAAAGTAAAATACCTAACTTGCAAACCAAAACCACATTCAAGAAATCAGAAACCACAGTGTTCATAAACCACAAACCAGATTTAGCTCAGGTACAACCAGAGAGCAAATATGAATTGAAACATAGCACACTCTAAAGAAAAACTCTCAAGCAAAACTCTCTTAATTTAGAATAATGAAGTGGATTTTGTATCTAGCTTGGCAGATATCGTTTTCCCAAAGAAATGCAAATCTGATGTTCACGTTCTTTTGAAAACCAGCACCCACTAATCATTTAAAGAAAAACAAGTGACAAACTAATTGTAACAATTGGAATTTTCTTTCTTTCTTTCATATAACCATATCTCAATCATCAATTCCCAACTATTTTCAACTACTCAATATGCCCCATATTTGACAACAGCAGAAAGACACATCTAGATTGTGGTGTGCAAGTTAACATGAGGTTTTTTTACTAAATTGTCACTGTTGGTAAAATTATTAACCAAATTGCTAATTTTTTTAATTATTTATCAAATTGTCCTTTTTTTAACTATTTATCAAAATACCACTCTTTTAAAACTATATATCAAAATACCATCCTTTTGTCCTACGTGGCTTTTTTTAATATTATCTGGCCAATTAGGATGCGCCACGTAGGCTGGCGCATCCACGTAGGTTGCGCCATCACGCTTGACTCAAGCTACATGGATGCGCTAGTCTACGTGGCGCATCCTGGTTGGACTTAGCACTAAAAACGCCACCCTTGTTGGCGTTTTCCTTGCATATACATAAAAATTAAATTTAAATTTTTATAAATTATTTAAACTACTTAATAAAATTTTGTAAGCATTTATTAATGACTCTATACTAATTACGGAGGTAAAATATAAAATATAAAATTAAAAAGTGACAAATTTAATATGTTGGTAATATTTAATATTGTTTTAGTTATTATGAGGATTTATTAATTACATAACACATATGGTTTTTTTTTTGTTATTTTTTAAAAATTTATTTTTTCAATTTATTTTTCATTTTAAAAAATAAATGAGGTATTAATTATTTTCTTTTAATTTTGTCTTTATTTATGATTTTTAATATTTAAAAAATAATCTAATCAAATGTACGTACATATCTTATTATTGTAGTTATTGAATATATTTATTTATTTTGACACAAATATTTTAAACAACATATAAAAAAAACTGAATGGCATATGCTGTAGAAGAGACGTATCATTTATATGTTATATTTGGTTAATAGAATCCTTAAAACAAATTTCAATGACTTGTCTTTTATTATATGAGCATTAAATGCTTCCTAAAAAAGTCTATTATTGGTCATATCAATTGAATTACTCTTGCATTAATTTTAATAAATAAATAAAATTTTTTGAGTAGGATTCGGACGATAATGAGTAGAATTCGGATCCCAATAATCCCCCTCCCAAGTTGTTAGTAATTTGAATTAGTAAAAATTTCGACAGAGTTTTCCCTAAATGTTAGACCTCCCCAAAAGCCAATTATCCTGTTTAATGCAACTAGTTACCAAAATCTTTAATAAAATCTACAACTGTGCAAAAAACATATATAGTCTACAGCATGTCAATGTCAATGAGATGGGTCCGCATCAGAATGCGGTGGCCTATGAGATGGTTCGGAAGAGGGACCTGGCTGTGATGGGTATGGTGCGTAACTTGGTGGTGGGTAAGGATATGATGGGTAACCCTGTGGTGGGTAAGGATATGAGGGGTAACTCGGTGGCGGATATGGATACGGTGGGTAAGGATATGGTGGGTATGGTGGGTAATAGGCGGTGGTGGTGCGAGTAGGGGGTATGTAGCGGTGGTAGGAGGCGAGTGGGTGGGTATGTAGCAGCGGTAGACGGCTGAGTCGTATATTGGGTAGTAGAGTGGACTCCTCGGGATGTCGAAGTCGTGTCCGAGTGCTCGCCAATCCTCTCCTCCGTGTACGCCGCGTTCCCTGTTGGCTGGACTCCTCGGGCGGCCCTGAAATGTCGTCTGCTGCTGGAGCTGGACGCAGCTGTTCCATCGTAATGCGGTCATGCTCCCGCAACGAGTGGAGGATCTGTGTAGCAGCCTCTCGAGCGACAGTTGTCGATGGAGTTGAACTCAGCAAATACTCTGCAATGTCCGCCTAATAAACAGATATAATTTATGTCATTATACTGAATACAAGATACATATAGTCACTAACGAATTGGTAAAGACCTTACCGCATTCCCAATAGATGCGCTAGTAGGAGTAATCCAGCGTCTGGTAATTCTTTTATACCAACGCATGTACTCAGAACTCGAACTGAAGGGTGCGACCAATAGGACTCCCCTAACAAGCTTCTCCCTATGACTATCCCAGGTGGCTATATAAACAGCATGTGTAGCTGGCCAATCCTCATCATGCCTACTTGCCAATGTAACCGAGTGCAATTTGTCTGGCTGGAGCAGTCTCCGTGGAATGGGCTGGTCAAGACTAAACTGGCGCATGACGCGATCTGGCTGGTGCCACTCGACAATATGGAAACATATGAGAGGGACCACTGCCAGCGCTATGTCCCTAGCAGCCACACAAAAAGGTGGCAATGTTGCCACCTGCTTATCCGTGTATGGTTACCATATAAACTGAAAAAATGAGATGCACAAAACATTAAGACGGCATATGCATAAGTAAATATCTCAAAGGAATATAAACGAAGACATACCTCATCGTTCTTCAACTGATCAAAGAACTGATGATAATATGAAAGGACACCAATCACAGTATCACTCAATACTTTATGCTTGCACCACCTATTTGGTAAATGAAAGTATTGCAAACGTAAGTTATAATATTAACAAAGTATGTCAAGGAAGTAATGTAAAAATACGAAATGAAATAGAAACTTACTCCCATCCTAAGGGACGTAATTCACCACGATCAGCATCGTAAAACATATCAGGCTCAGCATGGTCAGCTAGTGAAGGGGCAAGTTTGGGGAATCTGTACCATGCCCAGTACTGCAATAAGATGCATACCCCTCCGATCTCGCGTGCGTCATAGTCCGTAGCTTTACAAAGCTCTCTATACAGGTACGATAAAACTGCGACCCCGCCTATACGTCCCAAGAACAAAGAAAGTCCTCCAACAATGGGAGGAACATCAAATGCACGAGCTTACCCGAATGATCGGGGCATAAAAACCCCAAGCAAGCGAAGTATGTAATGTCGTGCACGCTGTTGCACGTACTCATCATCATCGTCCTCAAGGACTGCAGTAACACTCGGCTGCCACAGGTATGTCATGTCAATGCGTGCCCCAGCTATGAGCGAGGGAGTCTCATCAATCCCTAACAACTGAGCACACAAACTGAGCCAATCAACCCTATGCGTAACGCCAGTGACTGTAGCGCCATCAATGAGAAGACCCGATATCATTCCGATATCCTCCAACGTAATGGTGCACTCCCCAGTAGGCATGTGAAATGTATGCGTCTCTGGGTGCTATCTCTCAACCAACGCAGAGATTAGAGAGTGGTCAATGCTGCAATAGCCCATGTGGGCAACTCCCAAGAAACCAACCTGCTGTAGATATGGAATAATCTGAGCGGGGGGTCCATATGTTTCATCTTCTGAGCACGTCTAACCCGCAGGTGTCGGTCCTCATGTCCCTGCCATACATGCTGGGAAACATGGTACTCCTGCAACTTCAAAAATCGAGCCGTCCTCTGGTCTGGGGTTTACACGGAATGCCATTTGTCAGCTGTATGCCAAATAATAACAACAATTAGTAGGATTCTATGATTACTATAATAAAATATGATATAACCATATGATAACTACATAAAAATATAATATGAAAGAAATGAAGATAACACTGAGAATCAACTAACATATATAGGAGAATAGTACTCTTGTATAACTGCATAGATTAGTGATACAAAACAATACAACTCCTAAATACACATGATTGCTAATACAAGGTTCTGAAAAATGAAAATAGGTCCTAAATCAACTACACGGCCCCAGTTGATGGCCCCACTTCATCATCCCTCAAGGAACTCGATCCACTGACACGACAAGTGCGAGAATTATGTCCAGGTTGATGGCATCTTGTACATGTCTGTCCTAGCCCTGCTTCGCGCCAATCCATCTCATTCCTAAGTCGGGTTGATTTTGGTCGACCTTTGGATCTAAGCAATGCACGTGGTGGCACCAAAGTGGTGTTGGGAGCTGCAGGCCACCATGGTTCAGCCCGGACCGGTTCAAAGTCAAACTCATAGGCTCTATAAATGCTTTAAATCCTGTAAACCCTATGAACAAGTTGGAATGGGTCAACTGCCACTGAAGCACACGCAGCAATCGCATGCAAGCATGGATAATGCAATACTTGAAACACCCCACAGTCACACCGCCTTTCTTCCAGGTTCAAAGTATAAGAAAGTCTACCCTGTTGTGTTACAGGATTAAAAGCCTCTTCAACCATGGACCTTGTGTTCTCTCTATTGTACCGGCGAACTTGGTGTGAACTGGCCTTTGCCAGGTTGACTCTCAGTGCTTCAATAAGTCATCACTCCAGACCTGGTTAAATTAATGTGAACAAGAATATCAAACCATAAATAGATGCACGTGTGCATTTAATTTATGGATAGTACTAAGCAAATTTGTAAGCATTTAATGTGAACAACAATTTGTTTGTGGTTGTACTTAATATTGTAAAACAATGTCAAACCTGGTTAAATGTTATCAATTTTGAATTTGCCTCTTCCTTTTGGTTGACAAAGTATTCTACTAACTTCGTATATGTCAATTGAACCAACGCAGTTATAGGTAGATTTCTGCTACCCTTCAACACTTCGTTAATGCACTCTGACAAATTAGTAGTCATATGACCGAATCTGCGGCCACCATCATATGCCAAACTCCATTTTTTTTTTGGAATTCCGTTAATCCAATTTGCCATCTCCGTTGTAACTTTAAGCTTCTCTAGCCTAGCATCAAACTTTATTACGATTGGTTCATACCCTGATACAAGCATTAAATTGGGTTAGTATTAGAACCTAACTATTATTATCGAAAAAATTAGAATACAAATAGAAAATGTAAAGTACCTGTGTTAATCAAAAATATTTTCAACTTCTTGTTCTGAAATTTGGAGTTAAAATTTGAACTAATATGCCGTATGCAGAAGACATGATATGCATTCGGAGGCTGCCATCCAAGATTTTCATTTGCCACTGATTGTAAGATGCCTCGATGTCGATCAGAGATCAAACACAAGCCCTCTTGTTGGGTGACATGCAATCTCAGGTGGGCTAAGAACCAACTCCAAGCACCCTTGGTCTCCCCCTCCACAATGGCAAATGCAATACGTAGAGGTTTTCTGTCTCTATCTTGAGTTGTTGCAATCAACAACTTATGACGGTACTTGCCATACAAATGGGTGGCATCAATCTGAATGATGAGCTTACAATATCGGAAGCCAGCCACACATGGTCTAAATGTCCAGAATAATCGACAAAAGACTCTTTTTGAACGATCGAGTCGGTTATTCACAAAACATTCCTCGTCTTGTAACTCCACCACTGTGCCTTCCATGTCTCTCTTCATGGCTGCTAGCCATCTGGGCAACACCTCATAAGATTTGTCCCAATCCCCAAACATATTCACAATAGCCATTTGTTTTGCCTTCCAAGCCTTTCGATATGAAACTTGGTAACCAAATTGGCTTCGAATCCGTTCAATAATTAAGGATACGGGTGCATCGGATTTTGTTCTGACTAACTCCAAAATGCAAGAGCAGATCAAACGAGAGTCCAACTTCCGGTGATCTAATGACATAGATGAGTTTACGCAACTATGAGGTCCATTATATTTTGTAATCTGCCATGTATTCAACCTCTTGCTTTGTATGACTCTAAGTCTCCAACTACAACCTTCGTCAAAACTAGGGCACTTGGCAGTCAGTCTTCGTGAATCAGAGTCTTCAATCTTGTACTCTTGATGCCTGTGAATGGAATATTGTTTGAGAGCTAACTTTACGGAATCTTTTGATGGAAATTACAAGCCAACATAGAATTCATCACCTATGCTCCAAGTCCCACGACTGTCTAATTCAGGCAAGTTATCAGGATTATTCAACGCATCCCAGTTAATTTGAGAAAACTGAGGGCATGGTGGTACAAACACGGATTCAGGTCCACGAGGCATAAATATGGATTGAGGAGCAACCGCCAATGGAACCTATAAATTTTCTTCGGCATCAAAGTTTTCTGCCTCTATGTCGGTGTCCGAATCGTCGCCCTCAGCTACTTGTGCTTCGTCTTCACTTGAGTCCCATACTGCATCTCTGACAAGTGGGTTATCAGGTTCAACCATTGCACCACCAATAACGATCATATTGCATGACTCAACTTGATTAGAAGGACCAACTTGAGCTTCGATTTCACCAGGAGCTTCAACATGCTCTTCCTGCCCACTTGTTTCTACCTCCACATACAACTCCATCGACGCCATGTTCGGAATTTGACAGAAGGAATCTATCATGTACTTTACATCATCATCGTCTTCTATTGGAAGCCCTACCCATCTCCACGGATTGAAGCATTGCGGACACCGATAGACAACTTTTGACAAATGTTGGTTTCCTTGAAACCTCAACTTTGAATGGATCTTAGTTTTCAACCCATCCAAAGTCATATCGGCTGTGATCACAATAGACCTAGGAGGAGGACCTCGATACATGACACCCTCTTCACCATCATACATTGTCCCATTGAAGTAAATGTGCACATTTAGCGATTTTGTCATGTTAACTCCAATTCTGAACAATAACAATTCAACACATTTATTTAATATATTAAAGCCATTAATTACAATATTAAATGGACATATAATAATGTATAAATATTTATAACAATGTATAATAATGTATTACATATATTTATTCAATATATTAATAATCAATTATAATATTCAATATAGTTATTTATGTAAAAAAAAAAAATTTTAAACTCGATTATTTTGACAACTACTTCATAAATTAGTCAAGTACTAAATATTAAAAGATATATATCCTAAACCCTAATATAAACAACATTTCTTAATGTAAATCATGTCAAGTTCTTAAGAAAAGATATATATCATACTTGATCACCTACAAAATAATGATCCATACAATTTAGACTACATATCATATAATTTCATTATTCATTAGTCAATAAAAATATTAAAGTATAATAATATCAAATTACAATTAACACTAACTTAGTAAAAAATCAATCAACAAATAATAAATAAACTATTTAACTATTGAAAGAGGTATTTACAGTGTGAATGAATATAATTTAAATTCACTGATCACAAATAATGATCCAGACATCACTTCTAGTAAGAATTGAGTTCATTGAGAGAGTTCAGAGCGTTTAGAGAGAAGAAATTTTTAGAGAGATAGTGAGAATTTAGGAAATGATTTGAATGTTACGAACGGAGGAAGAGATTTGGTGATATATACTAGGGTTACGCCACCATTGTTGGCTTATTGTGCTTGAAAGTGCCAACAAGGGTGGCGTTTTTAGTGCCAAGTCCAACCAGGATGCGCCACGTAGGCTGACACATCTACGTAGGTTGCGCCAAGCGTGATGGCGCAACTTACGTGGTGCATCCTGATTGACCAGATAATATTAAAAAAGTCACGTAAGACAAAAAGATGATATTTTGGTATATAATTTTAAAAGAGTGATATTTTAGTAAATAGTTAAAAAAAAGGTAATTTAGTAAATAATTAAAAATAATAATAATTTGATAAATAATTTTATCAACAGTGGCAGTTTAGTAAAAAACCCGTGGATTGTCATTCCGCTGAACTTAGTAAAACACCTCCTTCCGGATTCGTGGATTGTCATTCCGCTGAACTTATTTTAAGTGATAACCAAGTAGCATACTTGTTCCCCAACTTCTTTAGCTTCTCGTATATTATTATTATTATTATTATTTTATGTGAAGCTGTCATTTGACTTGCGTTGCATCTCGTTGTTGATCACTTTACATGGCACAGACTAAGATGATGGAAACTGGGTTGGAATATAGGCTCACAAATGTGGCTTATGAAAAATTATCATTTTATATTTTTAAAAAATAGTGTTACTATTATCCATATTCTTTTTAAGAAATGTAATTGAATAAAATAAAATAATAAAAAAATATATATAATAAATAATATTAAATAAAATATAAAAAAATATATATACTATTTAATGTAAGAATATAAGAATTAGTAACTTATTCGGTATGCTTGTAGTTAATTAAGTAATTTTTATATTTTTACATCAAATAGTATACACATTTTTTTTTCACACATTATCTAATATCATTCATTATATATATTTTTTATTATTTTTTTCACTCAATCACATCTTTTAAAAAGAGTGTGAATAATATTAATACTTTTTTTTAGAGGTATAAGATGATAATTTTCCTTAATTAAAGCACCGTGGTTGTGATTTGTGAACGAATATAATTAAGAATTATGAATGATAAAGGAATTGAAGTTGGTACATGTGAGTTAATTTGTTATTGAAGGGAGTTTGTGCGCTCTGGAAAAGTGGTGATTGTCATTGCATGTTGCATACGGATGAGAGGTCCTCTATTTGTGTCTGTTTTCAACCCTCTAATGCTTGTGCTTGTGGCTGTTGCCGATTCTTTTTGTTCCATGAGAACTTATATTTAGGAGGGTATACACTAAATCTTAATTCACCTAAATATGAATGTACATATTCATGATTTTTTTTTTGCTGGCCTTCGTATTAATGATTTGATTTGATTTAGTTTAATTTTCATATATAGTCTGCTTGAAGCACTGTTGATTGTTTGTGGCCTATACATGGTGCAATGGGGTAATGATAGATAGCTCATGATAAATACTACCGTAGGCCGTAGCAGTCACAGCCAAACCAGCACTAGCTTCCAGGAATTTTTTTAATGGTCATGACAATTTGTCAAAAACATGGACTGGCCGGAAGAACATGGTATTCACAACAATGGCAAAGATTTAAGTAGTGGCTTCCTAAGATAGTAGAAAATTTCTATTAAGTGCTGAGGATGTAGATGTTAGGGAAAACTCTAATTTATCCCTCCAACTTTGAATAATATGACTTTGGTGTTCAAACTTCAAAACCGTGTAATATAATCTCTAAACTTGTTAAAATGGTCGTATTCATCCTTCCATTTTTTCATCAAATTCTAATGGTTAAAATAACATTTTTAAGGTTTTAGAACTAAAGTGTACATGACACTAAGTAGGAGGAGATAAATTAAACTTTTCTTATACAAAAATTTAATATAAAACATAATCATATAATTTCAGTGTGACAATTTTTATTAGAGTTTGAAAAAAATCAAACAAAAAGACTAAAACGTAAAAATTAAAAAGTTTAAGAATTATGTTATACGATTTTAGTTGAAGAGGATAAATTAGACTTTTTCCGGCAGATACCTTGTCCTTTTCGGGTTGCCATTGCCTGTGTCATGGTTTCTTCAATTATGTTATCCCGTCAGTTAATGAGCTAAGGATTTAAATTGTAAAACAAGTTTAACAGCCGCGTATTTTCTTTGGAGCTTTTGACATCACTCAATAGATTACCAGCCTATTGGTTTTGACATTTTATATCACCACAAACAATCGTTTGCTGAAAGGAAATCAATATTTCTTTTGATAAACGTGCATTAAAAAACATGATTTTTCACTGTCACGATGAGAAAAATCTCATCCAAATAGGCTGTAAGTATTTTACCTTAAGATATATATTGATGACATTCGTATTTTTGTATAATTAAACCAATTTAGACCTTGTTTTCAACTAGTCACAGATGTTGGCTAGTTCCTTTATCTACTGATAAACATAAAATATTAGGTATCAAGTAAAAAAAAAAACATAAATTGTTGGGTACAGCAAAGGAATTTTTCAACTTTATGGCTATATATTATGCAAACTGCTATAGACCCTACAATATGCCTTTATTTTTTTAAAATAAACAATATGCCTTTATTTTGTGATGTAAGTTGCGGATCTTATCACACATTTTTGTTTACTTTTAATATATAAGGTGGATAGATCTTAGGAGGTGACTATTGGAACTTTAGAGATGCCTCAGATAAGGACAAGTTGAAATCTAGCGGGATTTTCTTTTTCTTTTTTAGCTTTATATGGTGGGACATCTTTTATTATATTGTTAGAATATGCACATTTTACTCAAGTATAGTAAGGGTGAAGAGAGAAAAAGGTGGACGTTTTTAGTTCATTTTCCTTATAAAATAAGAAAATAATATGCACAATGTCAATAATAGCTAATCTCTTATTAAATTATTAATAATAAAAGCTTTTATATGCAGGCATGAATTTAATTTAAACTTAACTCATGCGCGAAAATTTCTTTCAAAAACTTAGTGCACCTAAACTAATAAATTATTAACATAATATTAATTAATAGTTAATTATTATAATTAATCAATAATTAATTATTAACTAATAATGTCTCAATAAATTATTGATGGAATGCACCAAACTTGCTGGACGTAATAAAAGGTCAATTAGAGGAGTCATCTTCTTTGGCTGAATTTGATTTTTGAATCTGTGAATATGTGCAATGTGTCTTATTCTAGGGATTCGAGGAACCTATTTATTTTCATATTTCAAAAAAAAAAGCTACAATGTTTTCTTAGGAAATTTTGAGAATTTCTAATCAATTTATTACAGTCAAATTTCAATTAAAAATCTGATGTAGGCTTCTTATAGTGTGCTTCTGTTATGATTGGTAAAAGCAAATGAATCATCCGTTAAAACATATTGGAATTTACTAAGCAAGGATAGACAGATTCACCAGTTAGAAATGAAAGCAATACAAAAATTTCATAGTGTTTAAAGCGTCAGGAAGCCAGAATCAAGCTCCACTTTATTTGAGCATCAGCTCGAAAGGGATTTGAAAGTGACACATATAAAGGGAAAAATATGAAATCTTTACCTATCAACTTAATTATTCTCTATCCCGAAAGTGCTTAATTCCTACACTCAAACAAAATATTCCACATCACACCTGCAAAACAATCCAATTAGCAAACTTATTATTGTTCGGTAGAAAAAGGAAATTCGTTACAAACAAATGAAGTAAATGTTACAATTTTTTTTATGGACTAGCATAAATTATATTATAATTTTATAAAATTTAGATTAATTAAATATCAAAATTATTAGAGTATTTTATTTAGCTCAAATTATGATAAATATTGTTAATGGACCTGTTGTTGTTAAAGTACTATTTATATATGAATTTTATTTAATAAGTCTTGTATATGAGTTTATCATAATGAGTATAAGTCTTGTATATGAGTTTGTCATAATGAGTAGGTTTAACCTATTTTAGTTATTCTATATATACAGGGAGAAACTCATATTTCTAATCACTCTAGTGCATACAGTTGTCCTATTGATACTGAGGTGTGAACGACTACTGTAGGATAGGAATAATATATCTCTCTCTCATCAAGATTGTTTTAAGGGTTTCAACAATGACTTCCTCATTCACACATTTTCAAGATAATCCTAAAATTCTTTATATATTTTGATATGTCATAAATTTTGAGATTAATAGATCCAATTTTTTTTTGCAATTGCTATCAGAGACATGTTTTAATTCTAATTATGATTATCAATTTTTATTTTACCTAAAAATCATATGAGGTTTAAAATTGAAAAAACTTGAAATCCCAACATATGTGATGTTTAATGACAAGTCATTGCTTAACCTATTTTAGTTATTCTATATATACAGAGAGAGACTCATATTTCTAATCACTCTAGTGCATACAGTTGCCTTATTGATACTGACGCATGAACGACTACTGTGGGATAGGAATAATATCTCTCCCTCGTCAAGATTGTTTTAAGGGTTTCAACAATAACTTCCTCATCTACGTATTTTCAAGATAATCCTAAAATTTTTTATATATTTTGATATGTCATAAATTTTGGGATTAATAGATCCGAAAAATTTTAGCAATTGGTATCAGAGACATGTTTTAATCCTAATTATGATTATCAATTTTTATTTTACCTAAAAATCCTATATGGTTTAAAATTGAAGAAACTTGAAATCCTAACGTATGTGATACTTAATGCAAATCATTTTTGAGATCAATTTTAAAAATAAAATTAGTGTTTTTGTATAGCGGGTTATCCTGAATCTAAAATCATGTATATTGCATTATAATGTTATGAATTCACAAAAAAATTTGCTCAAACCCAAGAAATCCTAGAATGTTTAAATTTTATGATTCCTTTTTCTTTTGAAGATCAATTCAAGAAATTGATTTAAGGTTATTGTAGATCACATTTTTCTGAATCTAACAACGTCAAGATCGTGAATTTTTGTTAAGAAAACAATGAGATTTTCATAAAAACTCACAAAACCCCTTTTGGTATAGCTAATAAAAACCCAGAACTTGTTTGCAATAATTTTAAAAATTGGTATATGGGTTTTGTAGATCATGATTCGACGAATTCATAGACTCCAGAATCACTAAAAATTATGAAGAGATGAAGTCAAAATCGCACGCGACCCATTTGGCTATGACGGGGTTGCGGAACCCAGATTACAGAATCTGGGTGAGGCGATGAAACCAGTCACGCCCCATGCCCAGTTGCGCACTAGGTGCATGGGAGCGCATGACAACTGCGAAAAAATTACTTTTTCAATTTTGTTCTTTAGGTTGTCCACGTGCCCTTTTCTATTTTTTTAGTGAATTTTATTTTATTTTTTATGGCTATTTATTATTTATTCCAAAATTTCTAAAGATTAAAATTGTTAAAAATATATGGTACTATCCTCTTTTGCCTTTGAAAATTTTTGTGTACTATTGTGATATTTTTAGGCATGATATATATTGTGCACTCTCAGGGTTGATGTTGTTTGGTCACTGAAATAATTTTTGGTATCATTTTGTACATAAATTAAAATGTAATGTTTTGAAAACTATTTATTTTGTTGTTACTTATGCAATTTGATTATGAAAGTTGTTGTTTAAAGTATTTTGGTACTATTTTGGGACACTTTGCATGATTGTGAGCTCACATTCGTGGGACCAATTATGTTGATGTGTCATTTTGTTGATATTTTGTCAACAATATTGCATTAGAGATTGTATTGATGATGCACTTACGCTATCGATTTGTTCTCATTAATACGATTCCTGATGATTTGTGAAAGACATTAAGATTTTGCCTTTAGAGTTCTCAGTGTCCTCTCCGTACTAGCTTTAGGGACATGATTTTGATGTCCGTGAAAGTCTACTCATGTGTTGTAATTTAGAACCCTTGGGCGAGATTGCAATTGCATGGGGAAGCTTCATTATGGTTATTTGCTCAAATATTGTACATGTTGATATGCTTGACAAAATATCCCTTTAATATATCATTCTTTCAGCTTTATCAATGTAAATGAATGCTTTAACAAAATTGAATGAGACTAATTATGAGGATTGAGTGGATTCTGGAAAATTGTTCCTTACTGTCTCTAATGTTGATGTTGCTCTCTTTGAGGATGAATCTCAAAGACCCACAAATGCATCTTCCGCTGCAAATAAGAAGAAGCATGAAATGTGGGTCCAATCCAATAAAGTCTGTTTGATGGCCATAAAATATAACATAGATAAGACCATTAAAGAGAGTATTCTTGAAACAAATAATGCTATGGAGTTTCTCAAATCTATTGGTGAGAAATTCAAGAAGTTTGATAAAATTGAAAAGACCTACTACTTTTCTTTGTTGACAAAAACTACATATAATGGTGTGAGTGATGTTCGTGAACACGTTTTGAAGCTTGTGAACTAGTAAAATGAGTTGAGGTCCATGAAAGTGGAGTTGGGAGAGGACTTTCTGGTCTGATAGGTGCTTGAGACTCTTTCGACTAGTTTTGATGTTCTGAGAACCACTTACAACACTCAAAAAGAGGAATGGACTGTTAATGAGTTTATATATGTTCTTACTCAAGAGGAGCAGACCATGAAGAAGGGCAAAACTTATAGTGTTCAGTTTGCTTTCCACAAGAATAGTGACAAGAAGAAGAAATTTGCTAAAGAGAATAACAATAAGTCCCAGTTTAAGAAAAAGGGGGAATGATAAGCCTGGAAATCCTTCTAGGTCACCTTCTGGTCTTAGTGAGTCTTCTGGTGTTAAGCCCAAATATCAATTTAATGGAAATTGTAAGTTCTATGATATACATGGGCATAAGAAGTCTGATTGTTTGAAGTTTAAGAGTTGACTTGAGAAAAAGAAATGTAACCCATTGTTCGCTCTTTGCTTACCGCAAGTGCACGGGTCGCACTTGTAGTTTAGCTAGGAGTCAGATATCGTTCTCACGAGAAAAAAATGTTAAATTAAGTGCTAAGTATAAACCAATAATTCAAGTACTTCTGTTCAAGGACTTATAAATTGGAGTATTCATGTATTTGTTAATTATAAGAACTTAAAAACTATTAGATTAATGTGAGAGTTGATATTTCAATAATAGGGATTCCTTTTTCACTTCCTATGTCAATTGTTAACAAGTAATCCTTACGAGCAATATAAATGAAATTGCTAGGTTAGCTTGGGAAGCACAATTAGTTAAAAGCCTATGTTTAGGTCAATTAACCCCGCTTCCATTACCTAATTCACTATGTTTCCATGAGAACTAGAGTAAATCCACTCATTAAGATCTATTCCCAACTAATTACTATGCATGATCAATAGGTATATTCCTATCCTATTAACGAATCATTGCATCCAACCCAATTGAATGAAATAGAACATGCATCAGTCATACACATGATCTTAAACCCAAATTTCTATGTCTAGGTTCATTAGATTGAAACAAATCAATTGAAAGTTGATCAGACTATCAAAGCATTAAGCACTATATAACTGAACAAAAGTCAAATCATGTATATAACTTAAAGGATTACAAAATGAATCAATATCCATAGGAAGATCCAAAGAAAAACCCTATAACAGCCTAACCAGCCATGACAAACAAAAATACAACAAGAATAATCATAGTCATGGAGATAGAGATAAGAAAGGAGAAGAAAAAGGAAGAACAAAGCTTAAGGAGATGATCCTTCAAGCTTCAATCCTCCACCAAGGTGAAGAAGGCTTCCAATCTTGGCTATTTCTGCTTCTTTTCTATCCAAAAACTCGTAACCTTAGCAGCTGTAATCTATTTCTAATTATTCCTCCTAGAAAATGGGTACAAACGTATATATAGGCTGAATAAAATAGTGTCATGCTGCGGTGTCCAACATGTCACGTCGCGGCGCGCATACAATTAGGTCACTGGCGCCCGAGGCGCCCACTTTTCAACATTGCGGCGCTCCAGCCTTGGGTTTTATGTACTGAAGCAGGGGAGCGCCGCGGCGCCACCAATCCATGTTGCGGCGTTGGGTGCTGATCTTCACTTTTAATCTTCTTTTAGGCTTCCTGGTCCAAAGCTACTTCAATTTCTTCATTTCCATTCTTCATTTGAGACCTGCCTATAACAAAGAAAGTATCAATTCATTAAATCATGCAAATGTACTCAATTTGATCATAGTTTTGAAAGTATTTGCTCAGGATCACAATGGAAGCCATCAAGAATGAAATCAGATATAAATGATGCTAAAACCTTCCATTACTGCTTACGAACAAGGACTAATCATGTCATAAAGCATAGATATAGGGCATAAATAACTACACTCTATGCAGTTATCACACCCCCAAACCTAGATTTTTGCTAGTTCTCGAGCAAAACAAAGTACATTCACAAAGATCAACATAAGAACCTATTTTCAGCCATTTTTTAACATTCCACTTTCACTTAACTCAAGCTAGTATATGATGATTGCATAAACCTCAAAGAATACATATACCTCAGAATCAGTGTCACACATACACAATCCTCATCATGCTAACATTCATAGCTTCCTTTCATACAAGATATTCTTCCCAAAATCATGCAAGAAAAACCTCTTCCATTCAATTCAAATTCACCCAGATGAGGTTATGAACATACACATGAAATAATTCACAAAATCCACAAAATTGTAATACAACTCTCTCTCCACTAATGTAAATCATGCAAGATTGAGGATCAAAAGGGTCTTTATTAGCTTATAATGTCAGGCCAAGGGTAATGGGTAACAGAATAAAAGGATAGGATTAAACACAAACACTGAGAAACATAAATACGATATTCCAATTCATGAGCCAATAATGATATTAGCAGGGTATTTAACAATGAGATCAGAAAACTTGCCAGAACCATTTTGATGCTTTTCGACTTTCCTTCACTTTTGCTTTCGCTTTTCTTTTTCATTCATTTGTTTTTTTTCTTTCTTTTTCTTTCTTTTCTTTTGCAAAGCAATAAATTTTTTTTTCTTCTTCTTTAACTGCATCTGGTTCCTTCAGGCTTATTTTGTACTGAATATTCATACCCCTAATCATAAGACTCACTTCAAGAAATAACATATATAATGCACTCAACAAACAAAGAAGGTAGGAAGAAAATGCAATATTTTCACATGCATTAGAACGGTTAACAGGTTAACGATCACAATGGTTATGAAAAACAACAAGGCCAAACAGTATAAGGCTTCAAAATAGGACCTAAGGATATCTTCATATCAGGTAAGCTTGAAAAGGCTCAATCGATCCAAACAATGCCTTAATCATTTCCTCAATCATGCACAACCTAGGATTTCGCCTCAAGAGAGTTGCCAAACAATTTGTAGGATAATCAAATTTTTCACATATATCATTCATAAACTTTCTCTAGGCAAACATTCTTATCCTTTCCAAAGTTCAAAAAGCATGCAATTGGGAAACTCACTATGCATAAAAAGAAACTAGAATGCTTCAGCATACGCCAAAGATTACATATGGATTCATAGAAAAATGAAGGTCAATTTGCATCCACATCTATCATTGGACAATCATACACACTAGCTTTTGAGCAACATGATGTTCTTCACATTTTCAACATTATACAACATGTTTTCAAACAAAATAACTCACAATGTGAAAGGGAACGACAATTGTATCTTGAATGAATTTTTCATCAAATTTTTCAAGATAACTGCTCCTATAGTTAATATTTAAGCTAAAATACTAAAATACATACATACACTTCAAAAAGAAATATAAAACTAACAAACATGCATAAAACCAAAACACCAAAACATATGCACATAAACATAATAATCTGTAAATATAATACTATTGCATATTTAGTCAAAACATAAAGTTAAAGACACTCCCCCAAACCTGAGGGAAATAGTGTCCTCACTGTACAAAAGATAGATACATATATATCAAAAAAGAAATACAATGAAAGAAACAATGCCCTGAATGCACAACAAAAATGATGGATCATCACTGTTAGGGCCCTCTGCAGCAGAACCATCACCGTCCTCGTTCTTATCACTATCAGGGACCTCTGCAGTAGGTGCGCGAGAAGGACCAGCATGGGAGGGAGCAGCTACCGATGTGGGTGGGAAGGAAGGAACTGGATAGTCAGCCAGCAGCAGCCCAAGACGCTCCGCCATCCACCGCTGCGTCTGCATCTGGTACACTAACATAGCCTCTATCTGGACACGCCAATCAGTATCATCAGTAGGTGCGGCCTAGGATAGAGCTACTGCTCAGGTGCTGGAGCTGGTGTTGGTCGAGGCTCTCCACAAGCCTGTCGCTGCCGTGCTGGCGTTGCAACAGGAGCTGCCCCTACTTTCTCAATAAAAGTGTCGTTCAGCGGCGGTCGAACGTCTGTAAGCTCCTCATAAGGTCCCTAGCAGACCTGATGTCGGCTGCATAATGAGTGAATGAGAAAGGGGAAGAATAGACTCCTATACTCCAGAGCAGACCTCAGAATCTGATGGAAGATGAGCGCGGCAACATAAATAGAGCGACCCTCTATGATGGCATAAATCAGTATGGCACAATCTCTGGTAACCTCTGAAAGGTTAGTTGATGGCATGATGCACGTACTAATAAAATGGTACCACGCCCGGGCCTCTGGGGTCAGATGAGTGTACGCAAAGTACCGAGGCCTGTTAGTCTAGATGCTCATAGTCCACATCATAAGCTGAGACTCAGCCAAGCATATCCGAGTTGTGACCACGTTAACATCAATACCTTCTACCGGCTCCCAGCGACAAAATTCAGTATAATCATAAATCTCTGGGGGTGGAGGAAGTCCCAGTGCAGCATGAATAGCCGATGGAGAGAATGAGACCACACGCCCCCGAACTTTAACTGCTGTGGCCCCCTCACCTAGAAAAGCTGCATTCGCGTAAAACTCGCGAACGACAGGTAACACGACTGAGGACTTCGAATACTGGGCAAATGTACTCCAGTTAAGGTGGTTTAAGCGCCTCTCCAGCTCTGGATGTAAAGTGCGGGAAAATGCAAAGCCGTGCTCTAGAATGAGCGGTCAGGTGATGAGAGTCGAGTACCGCTCGGCAGCCTCGGTTGAGATAAATCTCCTCTGGTCAAAATCAACAGGAGGGGGAGAAGGCTCCCTTGGCTGCCAGCTGGATGAGCCACGATGCATAACTCGCCCTCTCTTTGGAGCCATAACCTGAAAAAGAATTGTCAAAAATCAGATTGGATAATAAAAAGCATTGAACATATTGAAAGAAGAACAATTCTGCCCAATTTTGAGACTCAGCGCCGCGACATGCCATTACAGCGCCGCGACGCTCAAAATTCAACGCAGCGCCGCGACATTCAAACTCACGTCGTGACACTCAACCTATTCATACTCACGCCGCGGCATTCAACTTAACGCCGCGGCGCGCAACCCTAAATTTTCCAGGTGCGCAGGCCTCAGTGTGTCCAATCCAACCCAACATGCAATTCTAGCATTATTTAACACTAAAACTAAATAAAATCTAAGAATAACTAACTAACTAAAGCTATTTAACGGATTAATAAACAAAACTAAGAACAGAGACCATAACAACCAAACAAAACAGGAAAATTAAACTAATAATTGACAAAAAACTAAAAATAAATAGATACATACCTTACTGGAGGCAAATGTAGACTGAAAAGGGGATGAAAACGCAGAGAGAAGTAGAAAACTTGAAAGAGAGAGAAGAGAGAAAAGGAAAGTGAGAGAAAAAGGTTGTGTAATGAGGAGAACCAAGCGTCTCTGCGTTAAAACCATCACCGCCCACGCGCGCCGCGACATGAAACAATACACGCCGCGGCATGAATTAATTCCCTCCTAATTTAATTATTTAAATTATTACTATTTACTAATTACTATTTATTTATTTATTTTAACAATGCACATAACGTCGCGACATGAGGGTCTGCCAAGTCGCGGCACTGTGCTCACGGGAATCTAGCCCAACTCAACTTCACGCCGCGGCGCGTTAAGGTTCACGCCATGGCGCTATCAGCCTAGCTGCATAATTCTACAGCAAAATGAATTCTGCCCAGACTTAAGGCCAAAATTGGTCTCCAACACCTGCAAAACTTGTCCAAAGTATTTATTTACAAATTGGACCACAAAAACATGCCGAAAAATGTTAAATCTACTTATTAAGCTATTTAAAAACTTAAAGGTAAAGAAACAAACCCTTGGGTTCCCTCCCAAGAAGGGCCTAATTTATAGTCCTGGTAGGACTTTGGTGAATTCAAGCTGGAGTTGATAATGTGAGGGAGGACTTCTCCCTGTCAATTTCTCCTCCAAAATAAGGTTTTAGGCGCTGGCCGTTAACCTTAAAGCTTGTTGATCCATCCAGTGGGACTACTTCCACTGCTCCATGGGGAAACACCTTTATCACCACAAAGAGTCCCGACCACCTTGATTTAAGCTTTCCAGGGAAGAGCTTAAGCCTGGAATTATAAAGGAGAACTTGCTGGCCTTCAGTAAATCCTTTCTGGACTATTTTCTTGTCATGCCAATATTTGACCTTCTCTTTGTATACTTTTGCATTCTCATAGACTTGTAGCCTAAATTAGTCTAGCTCATTGAGTTGCAAAAGTCTATTCTCACCGGCAGCTTGTAAATTGAAGTTGAGCCACTTTATTGCCCAATAAGCACTATGCTTAAGCTCAACTGGTAGGTGGCATGCTTTCCCAAACACCATCTTATACGGAGACATCCCAATGGGGCCCTTATAAGCAGTCCTATAAGCCTACAGTGCGTCATCTAACTTCCTTGACCAATCCTTTCTAGTTGGACACACTGTCTTCTCTAAGATCCACTTTATTTCGCGGTTAGAGACTTCTGCTTGCCCACTTGTCTGTGGGTGATAGGCAGTGGCGACCCGATGCTTCACACCATACTTGGCTAAGAGGGCTTCAAAGTACTTGTTACAAAAATGTGACCCTCCGTCACTGATGATGGCCCTAAGTATTCCAAACCTGGTGAAGATTTGCTTCTTCATAAAGCCAATTACTACCTTTGAATCATTGGTAGGAAATGCGCATGCCTCCACCTATTTGGACACGTAGTCCATAACCACAAGTATGTATTGATTCCCAAAGGAGGGAATAAAGGAGCCCATGAAGTCAATGCCCCATACATTAAAGATCTCAACTTCAAAAATGAAGTTAAGAGGTATCTCATTTCTTCTGGAAATGTTTCCAGACTTCTGGCACCGATCACATCATTGCACATGCGAATTTGCATCCCTAAATATCGTTGGCCAATAAAAGCCAGATTGGAGCACCTTCACTGTCGTCCTAGCACACCTGTAATGTCCACTATATGGAGAAGCGTGACATTCGTTCAGGATTTGCTCCACTTCCTCCATGGGTACATATCTCCTCAACATCTGGTCAGAGCACCGCTTAAACAAAAATAGCTCATCCCAAATGTAGTGCCTGACATCGTACAAGAATTTCTTCTTCTGATGAGAGGTTAAATCAAGTGGCAGCACACCACTTACAATATAATTCACCATGTCTGCATACCATGGACATGATTTAGTGATGGCTACAAACAGCTGCTCATCCAAAAATGTTTCCCTGATTATGATCGGTTCAACTTGAGTTTCTTCATTCTCAAGTCTCGAAAGGTGGTCTGCCACTTGATTTTCCACACCCTTCTTATCCCTAATCTCTAGATTAAACTCTTGTAGAAGCAAAACCCATCTAATCAATCGAGGTTTTGCATCTTTCTTGCTTACCAAATACTTTATGATAGAGTGATCTGTATACACTATCACTTTGGTCCCTACTAAATAAGCTCTGAACTTGTCAAACACAAACACAACTGCCAGTAGTCTTTCTCTGTTATGTGTAATTTAGTTGGGCATCGTTAAGTGTCTTGCTCATATAATATATGGAGCAGAACACCTTATCCCTTCTCTATCCCAACACTGCACCCACAGCATAATCGCTGGCGTCGCACATAAGCTCAAAAGGTAGTTGCCAATCTGGAGTAATAATTACTAGTGCTGAGACCAGTCTCTTCTTCAGCTCCTCAAATGCAACCTAGCATGAATCATCAAAGGTAAACTAGATGTTTTTCTCCAGAAGGTTGCAAAGAGGCTTGGCTATCTTTGAAAAATCCTTAATGAACCTCCGATAGAAACCTGCATGGCCAAGAAAACTACGGATTCCTTTCACTGCATTAGGCGGAGGAAGCTTATCTATTACCTCAATCTTTGCCTTATCCACCTCCATCCCTCTAATAGAAACCTTATGGCCAAGGACTATTCCTTCTTGGACTATAAAGTGGCATTTTTCCCAGTTCAGGATGAGGTTGGTTTCTTCACACCTCTTCAGCACGGATGATAAAGTTTGCAAACAGCTATTGTAATTATCCCCAAACACTGAAAAGTCATCCATAAACACTTCCAAACCATGCTCTATCATGTCTGCAAAAATGGCCATCATGCAACGTTGAAAGGTTGCAGGAGCATTGCATAACCCGAACGGCATCCTACGAAACGTAAATGTACCATAGGGACAAGTAAAAGTTGTCTTCTCTTGGTCCTCAGGCACTATGGCAATTTGGTTATATCCAGAATAACCATCCAAGAAGCAGTAATAAGCCTTTCCTGCTAGCCTATCCAACATCTAGTCTATGAATGGAAGCGAAAAATGGTCCTTCCGAGTGGCCTTGTTCAGCTTGCGGTAGTCTATGCATACCCTCAAACCTGTGACTTTACGAGAGGGAATCAACTCATTGTTTTCATTGGTGACTACCGTTATGCCACCTTTCTTGGGAACGCATTGAATCGGTGAGACCCAAGGGCTATCAGAAATAGGATATATTATGCCTGCATCCAGTCACTTGATCATTTCCTTCCTCACCACTTCTTTCATAATCGGATTGAGCCTCCTTTGATGTTCCACAACTCTATTTTGATTATCCTCTAACAGGATCTTGTGCATACAAATAGAAGGGATAATGCCTTGTATATCGACAATAGTCCATCTAATAATATGTTTATATTACCTCAGCACAAGGAAAAGTTTATCCGTTTGATCGTCTAAAAGGGATGATAATATAATTACCGAAAGAGTGGAGGTTGCTCCTAAATATGCATACTGCAAATGATTGGGCTGAGGTTTCAATTCAAGCCTCGGAGGTTCCTCAATGGAAGGCTTAGATGCCTCCTTACTTGCTTCGAACTCCAAGGTTTCAAACCTGGGTGGCTAATATTTCCTAGGGATTGCCTCTAGGTGCTTAATAAAATCTGACACATCGTCCCTAAGCTCTTCATCATTACCAGTTGATGAAGTCAATGCCACAGCAAGGGAGTCTTCTTGGATATTGGCTTGGAATGAGTCATTAATGATGTTATCCAATATCCCAACATAAGAACACTCTTCCTGATCTTAAGGAAACTTAATTGTTTTGAATATATTGGAGGTTACCTCTTGATCTTGAACTCTCATTGTTAGTTCACCTTTTTGTACATCAATGAGCATTCTCCCTGTGGCTAGAAATGGCCTACCTAGGATCAATAGGACCCTTTGATCTTCTTCCATATCTAGAATCACAAAGTCCGCAGGGAATATGAATTTGTCCACTTTAACCAGGACATCTTCCATAATTCTCCTTGGATACGTATAAGAACGATCGGCGAGCTGGAAGGTTACGGATGTGGGCTTGCATTCCCCCAAACCTAACCTTTGGAATATGGATAGAGGCATGAGATTAATGCTTGCCCCCATATCACATAATGCTTGGCCTAGGAAATTCTCTCCTATGGCACATGGGATAGTAAAGCTTCCCGGATCCTTCAGCTTTGGGGGAAGGTTCTGTTGCAAAATGGCACTGCATTCCTCAGATAGTGCCACTGTTTTAAACTCACCTAGCTGATATTTCTTAGACTATATATCCTTCATGAATTTAACATAGCTGGGCATCCATTCCAAAGCTTCAGCAAAAGGGATGTTGATATGCAATTTCTTGAAAACTTCCAAGAATTTCTTAAACTGCTCATCCATCTTATGCTTGATTTGCCTACTAGGAAAAGGTAGAGGATGCACATAAGGTCTATTCTCCACTTTCTTGCCCTTGGGCTTCCTTTGGACTATACCTTCATCCTTTTCATTTTCCTCAGCTTTCTTGTCATCCACCTCCTTGTGGTCTATTTCGCCTTGGTCTTGCTTCTCGGCTACTTCATCTTCCAACAATCTAGTCTTTGGATTACCCACAATGTCTTTGCCACTCATCAGTGATATGACCTTACAGTCCTCATTCGAGGCACCCTTTGGATTATTCACTGTGTTGCTTGGGAAGGTGCCTGGGGGTCTGTTGTTGATCGCATTCGCCAGCTGTCCCACTTGTGTTTCTAATGCTCACATCGAAGCCGTTTGGCTTTGAATAATGGAATCATTCTTTGCTAAGTGAGTATCTGTCCTTGCCATGTGGGAGTCGGTCTTAGTGATGAAAGCATCATTCTTGGCCATCAGCTGTATGAATATATCCTCCAAAGCAGGCTTCCTTTCTTGCATTGGTTGTCTCTGTTGAGCTGGGAACCTAGGAGGGTTATATTGACGTTCATTTCTAGGAGTATTGGAGGAGGAAGAGGGTCCTTGGTTGTCCCTCCAAGAGAAATTGGGATGGTTCCTCCATCCTGGATTGTACTGATTTGCATAAGGGTTATTCTGGGGTGGCAGATAGTTGCTAATATATTGAGCAGATTCTGAAACAAAAGTGCATCTATCGGTTACATGATTGTCCCCGCATCGATCACATAGAACAAAAGGGCTTTGATGTGGGCTTGCCCCCAAACTATCCAATTTATTAGCAATTAATGTCACCTGAGTGGAAAGTGATGTGATGGCATCAACATCATGCACTCCTGCTGCTCTTCTTGGGGTACTTCTTGGAGACTGCCATTGATAGCTATTGGCCGCCAATTCCTCCAAAAGCTCAAATGCATCATCAAAAGATTTACCCAACAAAGAACCACCAGCTGCAGCATCTACTATTGGATGGTGATGATGTAACAAACCCTTGTGGAAAGATTAAATCTGGTGCCAAGGAGGTATCTCATGATGTGGGCCTCTTCTTAGAAGATCTTTATATCTCTCCTAAGCTTCATGTAGGGATTGGGATTTAGTCTGGCTGAATGAGGTAATATCATTCACCATTTCTGCAGTCTTAGCAGGGGGGAAATATTTGTTCAAGAACTTGGTACACACCTCCGCCCAAGTTGTAATGGATCATGCTGGAAGAGAATGTAACTAACTTTTGGCTCTATCTCTTAGTGAGAAAGGGAAGAGCCATAAGCGAATGGCATCTCAGAAACGCCATTATGCTTGAACGTGTCACAAATCTCCAGAAAGTTTGAGAGATGCGCATTTGGGTCTTCTTTGGATAAGCTGCCAAACTGTACAGAAGTTTGAATCATTTGGATTATGGCCGGCTTTATCTCAAAAGTATTTGCCTGAATGGTAGGATGTCTGATGCTGGATTGTAAATTATCCATTTGAGGAGTAGCAAACTCTTTCAATGGTCTGGAGTGACTATCGTCCTCCAACTGAAGTATGGTGTTATCTTCTGCCATCTTTTAATGAATTACTGGAAACAATCAAGATTAAGAAAAAAAATTAAATCAATATGGACAAAAGAAACTTGAACTAGAGATACTTAAATTCGTTGTTTATATCAGCTAATCTAAATTTAAATCGTTTCTTTCCCCGGCAACGGCGCCAAAAACTTGTTCGCTCTTTGCTTACCGCAAGTGCACGGGTCGCACTTGTAGTTTAGCTAGGAGTCAGATATCGTTCCCACGAGAAAAAAAACGTTAAATTAAGTGCTACGTATAAACCAATAATTCAAGTACTTCTATTCAAGGACTTATAAATTGGAGTATTCATGTATTTGTTAATTATAAGAACTTAAAAACTATTAGATTAATGTGAGAGTTGATATTTCAAGAATAAGGATTCCTTTTTCACTTCCTATGCCAATTGTTAACAAGTAATCCTTACGAGCAATATAAATGAAATGGCTAGGTTAGCTTAGGAAGCACAATTAGTTAAAAGCCTATGTTTAGGTCAATTAACCCCGCTTTCATTACCTAATTCACTATGTTTCCATGAGAACTAGAGTAAATCCACTCATTAAGATTTATTCCCAGCTAATTACTATGCATGGTCAATAGGTATATTCCTATCCTATTAACGAATCATTGCATCTAACCCAATTGAATGAAATAGAACATGCATCAGTTATACACATGATCTTAAACCTAAATTCCTATGTCTAGGTTCATTAGATTTAAAAAATCAATTGAAAGTTAATCAGACTATCAAAGCATTAAGCACTATATAACTGAACAAAAGCCAAATCATGTATATAACTCAAAGGATTACAAAATGAATCAATATCCATAGGAAGATCCAAAGAAAAACCCTATAACAGCCTAGCCAGCCATGACAAACAAAAATACAACAAGAATAATCATAGTCATGGAGATAGAGATAAGAAAGGAGAAGAAAAAGGAAGAACAAAGCTTAGGGAGATGATCCTTCAAGCTTCAATCCTCCACCAAGGTGAAGAAGGCTTCCAATCTTGGCTATTTCTGCTTCTTTTCTATCCAAAAACTCATAACCCTAGCAGCTGTAATCTATTTCTAATTATTCCTTCTAGAAAATGGGTACAAACGTATATATAGGCTGAATAAAATAGTGTCACGCCGCGGCGTCCAACATGTCACGTCGCGACGCGCATACAATTAGGTCACTGGCGTCTGAGGCGCCCACTTTTCAACGTTGCGGTGCTCCAACCTCGGGTTTTATGTACTGAAGCAGGGGAGCACCGCGGCGCCACCAATCCATGTCGCGGCGTCGGGTGCTGATCTTCACTTTTAACCTTCTTTTAGGCTTCTTGGTCCAAAGATACTTCAATTTTTTCATTTCCATTCTTCATTTGAGACCTACCTATAACAAAGAAAGTATCAATTCATTAAATCATGCAAATGTACTCAATTTGATCATAGTTTTGAAAGTATTTGCTTAGGATCACAGTGGAAGCCATCAGAATGAAATCAGATATAAATGATGTTAAAACCTTCCATTACTGCTTACGAACAAGGACTAATCATGCCATAAAGCACAGATATAGGGCACAAATAACTACACTCTATGCAGTTATCACCCATTGACTTTAGTGTGTTTTGAATCAAATCTAGTTGATGTTCTTTCAAATACCTGCTAGTTAAATACTAGTGTAACTATTCATGTTACAAACTCAATACAAGAATTCAAAAGCAAGAAGAGACCAAGTAAAAGGGAGTTGATGATCACAGTAGGAAATAGAGCTAAAGTCAAAGTAGAACCTATAGAAGTGATTTCTTAAAGTTATGTACTGGATATGTTTAGTTTTGAAAAATATATTTTATATGTCTTTTATGGGGAAGAACTTGGTTTTAGTTTCTCTTTTGAATAGTTATGGCTACTCTGTCTATTTTAGTAATAAAAATGTTTCTTTATATTATGATTATGCTCTTGTTGGTATTAGAGTCTTCTCTAATGATCTATATATGTTAGATATTGATTCCTTTTCTGTTAATTAACGACATTCAAATATTAATAATGTTGTTGGGAACAAGCATGATAGAGTTGCTGAAAACTCTTCTATGTTGTGGTACAAATGTTTTAGGACACATCTAGGAAGGAAATGGAGAGGCAGATCAAGGAGAATATTTCTCATGATCTAAACTTTTATGATTTTGATACCTATGTTAATTGCATAAAAGGAAAACTTATAGTTGGAGTCAAAAGGAATGAGGTAACTAAGAGTGAAGAAATACTATAGTTAATTCATACAGATATTTGTGAGCCTATTACTCTTATTGCTATAAGCGATTTTAGGAACTTTATCCCCTTTATTGCTAATTTCTCTAGATATAGGTGGATTGTTTTGCTGTGTGAGAAATCTGACTCTTTAGATGCCTTTAAAGCATTCAAAACTATTGTTGAATTGAAATTTAGTAAGTGATGTTCACATATTTGATGCATTAATAAGCCTTCATTTTTAGTCATTTACACTCTCCATACACTTAATAAATTAAGTTTGGTTATATTTTGTATGTTTTGAACTCAAAATGGATTTAATTGAATTTTTCAGCATTATTTACGTCTTACACTAATCCTGTATTTGGGTCATATCTTGGGATGTAGGTGGATGTTTAAGGTGAATCTTATGTCATTTTAAAGATAATAGAGAGCTCTACAATCTTCATGAAGACATCAAAGACTCAATCACACGTTTGGATGGCTCAAATTGGCATTGAATCAAGAACTAAAGTGTTGCTCCTGGCAGAATGACCTTTGTGTACTGTTCATTACACTGCTCGTAGTGAAAGTTGTAGAATAGGCTGAAATTTTGATGGGTGATAGTTAAGACTCAAATCTACAACTTTCATGTTGAACACTCTTCCCGATTCAGACTCCTTGGAGGTGATATTGGGCTTGGAAGTCAGAACAGAGGAGCTGCGATAGTGTGCAGTAATTTGAACATATCTGGAGCTATAGAAATGATATTAGACTCAAACTAAATCCATTTAAAAGCTAAGATCCAGACCTACAATCTTCATGAAGACCACTTAGCTCAAAAATGACGAATGCAATGATTTCAGAGATGCATGATTTCGGAGACAAAGAATCTCTAGAATTTTCTACTCACCAAAAGTTATTCAACATTTTCCACTACTCCACCTACTCCACCAACCACCATGACTCAGCCCCCTTTGACATTTTGTATCTCTAACCCTCTATAAAAGGGAGGCTATGCAGATCATTGTGACATGTAGAGCTTCTATGTAGAAGTGTTGTTATAATTAAAATGTTAGTTTTTGATTTTGAAGATTTCTCTTCTTCTTTTTCTCTCCTTCTCTCTCTTTGTTATTTTTCATGGTTCTTGAAGGTTGTCCAATGGTGATGGTTATGGAGAACTAAACTTCTTTAATCAATCCAAGAGATTGACAGTCTTGATGATTAATCTTGAGATTTTGTTTTAATTGTTATATATTCATCTATTAATCAAGTTTTTCTTTCTCTTCTTCTCTTGTTTAAATTCTGATTTAATGCTTAATTTGATTGGAATTTGCATATATTAATTGCGTAATTGTCATATGCCAAGAGATGAATTCAGAGGTTAAATAATTTATTAAAGGTGTTTGATGAAATATTTAGCTTGGTTGGATCTTGTTTAAGTTAATTTAGGTTTTGGATGGATGCTTAATTTGTCTAACCTTAATTAATTGAATTCTAGAAGCATTTCTAGTATAAGATTCATAGATCATTGATAGGCGTCTTAATGTGATCTAAGACCAAGGATTTGGTTGATAGTTGAATAGATCTATAAAGATCAAGGATGGATTAAAATCAAGATTGGTTAATTCTCTTGGATTGGTTATTTTCCTAATTTTGTTTACTCATTTTAATTGCTCTTTGTTGTTTAATCTTACAAAATTTCCCCCCTGTTCATTAATCTCTTAATCTGACTTCATAATTAGAATGATCTATGGGCTCGACCCGGTGTTACCTTATGCTACAAGTAGTTTTGGTAAATCGGTTATAAATTGATTTAAATTTGGTAGTCTCGACAAGTGTCAGTAAGTAGATCAAATATGTAAGGTCTGATAAGGGTAGTGAGTATTATGGCAAGTATGATGAAACTGATAGATATCCTAGACCTTTTGCTAGGTTCTTATAAGACTGTGATACTGAGGTATATTACACTATGCTTGGAACTCCGCAACAAAACGAAGTTGCAGAAAGGCGAAACCAGTACTCTATGAATATGGTGAGATGTATGCTTAGTCATTCTACCCTTCTAGAATTCTTGTGGGGAAATGCCTTGAAAACTACTACTTATATATGAATCATGTGTCAAGTAAATCTGTGCCGAAGACTTCATATGAGCTTATGACAAGCAAACAACCTACCGTGAGGCATTTTCGTGTTTTGGGTTGTAGGACAAAGGTGAGGCCTTATAACTCACATTTAAAGAAGCTTGATCCCAAAACCATTAGTGGTTTCTTCATTGGTTATTGTATTGACTCAATGGATTCTAGGTTCTATTGTCATTCTCATACTACTAGAGTTATTGAATCTGATCAGACTGTTTATTTTGAAGGGAACTTAGAGCATATGGTGGAACTCAAGAGCTGTGTATTGTTGATTTTAGAGAGGAGCATGTTGTCATTGCTATTCTTGTTGTACCCTTTCCAGGGATAGTGTCATCTTATTTGATCCATAATGATGATGTTGTTGATCCTATTGATGATGTCGATATTCCTCAACAAGTCAAAAATAATGTACAGAATCTAAATATTGTTATGACTCCACTAAGAAGATCTAAGCGAGTTCTTATATCCACTTAGCTTACTAGATTCAGAGATTATGTTGTGTACCTGCAAGAGCATGGGTTTAATTCAGTTGAGAATTCTTCTTATTTCCTTTTAAGAGCTCATGGTTATAGTCTTGATAGTGCACAATGATTAGTGGCTATAGAGGATGAGTTGACTTCTATGAAAAAGAATAATGTTTAAGAATTAGTGGAGTTGCCTACTGGTTGTAAAACTGTTAGTTGCAAATGAGTCTTTAAGATCAAACATGACGCTAGAGGTGAAATTGAGAGGTATAAGGTCAAACTTATTGCTAAGGGATATAACCAGAGGGAAGACATTGATTATAGGGAGACTTTCTCACCAGTCTCCACTAAAGACTCTTTTCGTATTATGATGGCATTGATTGCTCATTTTGATTTGGAGCTTCATCAAATGGATGTTAAGACCGCCTTCCTAAATGACAATTTGTATAAGGATGTGTATATGGATCAACGTGATAGTTTTATTGAAGATGGTAAAGATCATACGGAATGTAAATTAAAAAGATCCATTTATGGATTGAAACTGGCTTCCAAGAAATGGTACTTGAAATTTGATTATATTGTTACCTCTCTTAGCTTTAAAGAAAATACTATTGACCAATGTATTTATCTAAAGTTTAGTGGAAGCAGATTCATCATTCTTATTTTATATATCGAAGATATATTGGTGGCTAGTAATGATATTGATTTTCTGAATGAAACTAAGTAGATGTTGACAACGTGCTTTGATATAAAAGATCTTGGTGATATCTTTTTTGTATTGGACATTGAGATTCACCGTGACAAATCTCTTGGTATTTTTGGATTGTCTCAAAAAGCTTATATTGAAAAGATTTTGAATAGATTTAATATGAAATCTTGTAATCCTTGTGCTGCACCTACTCAAAAGGGTGAAAGACTCTCTAATACCCAGTGTCCTCAAAATAACAAATATGTTGCTAAAATGGATAAGGTCTCATATGCTTTCGCCATTGGCAGCATTATATATGCTCAAGTTTGTACATGTCTTGATATTGCTTTCGTTGTTAGTATACTTGGGAGATACTTGAGCAAACCTATTGTGGCTCATTAGTAAGCTATAAAATGAGTTATGAAGTATTTACAAGGTACCAAAGATTATATGCTAACCTATAGTAGATTGGATCACCTTAAGGTGATAGGTTATTCTGATTCTAATTATGGTGGTTGTCCAGATGACAACAAGTTCACATCATGGTGTATCTTTATGCTGGCAGGAGGAGCTATTTCTAGGAAAAGTGTTAAAGAAACACTTGCAGCTACTTCCACTATGGAGGTAGAGTATATATCTTGTTATGAGGCTACGCGTCAAGTGGTAAGGTTTAAGAATTTGATTACTAAATTTCGTATTGTGGAGAGTATTTCCAGGCTTCTTACTATCTATTGTGATAATTCTGTTGTATTATGTTTCTATCAAATTAATAAAAACTCTAAGCACTCGAAGCATTTTGATATAAAATACATGTTTGTTAGAGAGAAGATTCAGGAGTTTTAGACTAGTGTCGAGCATATTCTTATAAAATTTATGGTTGCAGACCCTCTAATCAAAGGTTTAGTTGTTAAAATTTTTGTTGGTCATGTAACCTGCATGAGTATAATGAGGTCTGTTGATGTTTTGGGTTAGTGAGAGTTTATTTTGTAATTTTATTGTGACCTCATTTTATTATTATGTCTTGAGACCTTAAACAACTATGTTGTTATTATTATTGTTGCCATATAATATTGTTATTATTATTATTTGTGCAATTTTGTTTGTTTGTATTATGTTATGTTGTGGAGACATTTTGGACCTAGTCTCATTTTGTTATTGTGCTGAGATATTTGTTAAATTTCAAAAAGTATCTTGAGTGGATGTTTGGGGGCACGTTGTTGGGAAATGCACTTTAATCACATATTGACATGCAATTTTGATGTGTTTTCTCATTACTCATATATAACATTTTGTTGGGTCCTCCGAATATGAGTATTTTGCATGTATGATATCAGTACTCCTTTGAGTATGATTTTCTTCATTGTTGAGATGCTTGTAGTCTTATTTTGGACTAGTTATTGATAGTGTTGACTCGATTTTGACATCATGTTGTGGCCACTTATTTTTTGATTAATCTGAAGAATTATTTTCTTATTGAAATAATGTAATATGATTTATGTCGTCTATGAGAGAATGTTAGAATTTTTTATTTTATGGATTAGCATAAATCATATTATAATTTTATAAAACTCAGATTAATTGGATGCCAAAATTATTAAAATATTTTGTTTAACCAAAATTGTGATCATTATTGTTAATAAACTTGTTGTTGTTAAAATACTATTCATATGTGAGTTTAGTTTAATAGGTCTTGTATATGAGTTTATCATAGTGGGTAAGTTTAACTCATTTTATTATTATTATTATTATTATATATATATTATATATATATATATATAATAAATAAAATGAGCAATTAACATAGTAATATATAAAAATAAATATTTTTATTTATCTCATAGTAATATTTATTTTATATATATATATATTATTAGTTTAATATGCTCTTATTCTTAACTACTCTAGTATGTACAATTGCTCCATTGATAGTGACGCATGAGTAATTACTGTAGGATAAAAATAATATCTCTTCCTCATCAAGATTGTTTTAAGGGTTTTTACAATGACCTTTTCACTAACATATTTTTAAGATAACCCTAAATTTTTTTTATATATTTTGATATATCATAAATTTTAGAATTAATAGATTTAAAAAATTTTAACAGTAAAATACAACCAAGCGAGGCTAAGAGCCTCCAGACCAGAAAAACTTTAAAAAGGAGAGGAAAGAATAAATAAACTTTGATTAATTAAATGTTGTTTCCATCACAAATTTCATAACACATTTTGGCATATATGAGTAAGAAAACTCCAAATTAGAAACCGCATCAACTATTCATTTTGTCTGGACACGGGACAAGTGGAACCACTATTTCTACACATTGTATCAGTAAAACAAATAGATAAACTTGTAATTTTTTTTCTTCTGTTCTTCCTCACGCTCAGGTGCACTTTGTGCCTAGCGTATTTACATAATGCATATAACAAGAGCTAATGTCTCGATGAAGTAAACCACTAAAGAGCATTTACGTGTTGATCATTGCATTCATTTCCATGTCTTTCATTAAATAACTTATGAAAATAATCTTTTCATCGATCATTGATGTCTTATTCCATAACCAAGACTTTACCCTCTTCATCTTTAATACATTTCACTTTATCTAAGTCTCTTGTCTTCCTTTTCTTACTTTTAACAAGCATGTAAATATTCATTTCTTCATCTTTGGTGTCCAAAGATTAATATAGTTCATTGAACGCTTTAACTTTCGCCTCGCTCACCACCTTCTTAATATCTTTTTTAGTTGTCTTATATTTTTTTTTCTAATTTTTATCATTTTTACATACGTGCCAACTTTTATAATATTTTTTTTTAACTTTAACCTTATCTTGTATACTTGCATCCCACCACTAAGATTCTTTATCACCATTTTAGTTATTATACATATACAGAGAGAGATCTCTATTCTTAGTCACTCTAATGCGTACAATTGCTCTATTGATACTAACGCATGAATGATTACTATGAGATAGGAATAATATCTCTTCTTCCTCAAGATTGTTTTAAGGGTTTCTACAATGATTTCTTTATCAACACCTTTTCAAAATGATCTTAAAACTTTTTATATATTTAATATATCAGAAATTTTAGAATTAATAAATTTGAAAAATTTTAGCAGTAAAGTACAACCAAGGGAGACCAAGAGCCTCCAGACCAGAAAAACTTTAAAAAGGAGAGTGTTTTGGACCGTGATCTGGGATTCCGCTCCATGGGATCAACCCGGCATGCACACTACCGGACTCTCCTAGCTGGCATAGAGGAAGACTCACGACGTATTCCGGACCACGGATTACAGTCCTAAAGTGGCGTTGGGATACGACATCGCGGCTGATAGATTCATACATGATCAATTCCTAAATATCCGCAACTATCGATCAACAACTTACGATCTTATAGGATTTATAGATATCCCTGATGACTAGATACTTTCCTTATATTAATCCCGGATTTATAGGGATGTATCCTATAACAATGGAAAGGTGATCATCATCAGGATACTAATCTTAAATTGCTTGCATTCAATAAGAATCCCATTAGGATTCTATATACGCTCTATAAATACAAGGTTAAGTCATATTAGTAAGGTAACTCTGAATCCAATCTCGAAAACCTTCTTGTGCATTGCCTGACTTGAGCGTTGGAGTCCCTTTGTAGGTACCCACCCCCCTGTGCTACACGCTCAGCTGCCACTCAAAGGAGGAACCACCGTAACGTGCCTATCTCAGGTACTCCTCTGAATCCGATTCAGAACATTGGCGCCGACTGTGGGGAACCATAAAATCCTAATCCCACCCAATCATGGTGAATAAGAGGCAAAACTCGAGAAGAGACGCTGCTCAAACCTCTGTTAATCAGAGACAAGACCTTGACATCCAACGTCCACCACCACCACTGCCTCCACTTATGGCTCAAACCTCCGCTGTGAGAAATCAGGCACTCGGATCAAGAAGCCGACGTGATGGGCACTCTACCTCCTTTTCTGAGGAGTCTCCTAACCTATCACGCAAGATTTCTGTCAGGGATAGACTTGAATTCCCAGCCTAGAGAGGTGGCCAGAGCTTTCAAGAGCGCAGGATTCTTGTACACTAACGCTTGGGAAACCCGAACAATGAGTTCGATGATCACGCATCCCGCTCTGAACGCACACATCAATCTCGGGTTCCCAACACCAATTTCAAGATATGTTGCAGCAACATATAGACTTGCTCAATGACCAATTCCAAAGGCTGGAAGACATGCAGCGCGCCATGCATGAAAACCAACCAAAGCCACGCCGCCGTGATAGACAGACCGACGTGGAAAATAATAGAAGAAGGGCCCACGACGATGAAAGAATTCTCAATACTGGGGACAATAACTGAAATCGAGGGACTATGAAACAACCCTTCTCCGACCAACTCATGGAGTTCCAGGTTCCGAGGAATTTCAAGTTTCCTCCAAACCTTGAAATTTACGATGGAAGCATAGACCCCCAGGAACACATAAATGCCTACGAGCAGTCCCTATGTTTCTATGGCGGATCCATGGAATTGTTGTGCCGAGCCTTCCTTCTCTCCCTCAAAAAGAGGGCCCTCAAATGGTTTACCAGCCAACCACGGGGGACCATCGTGGATTGGTCGGACCTCAAACAGCATTTTCTGCTGCAGTACACCACGAGCAAAGAACAACCGAAATCCATCGAATCCCTGACTAAGATCTTCCAGGCAAAGGACGAGAGTCTCCGGGATTACGTTAGGCGCTTTATGGCTGCCTGCACCAATGTAGAAAATTTTGAAGACTTAATAGCCTTGCATTACGCCAGGAGCGGCCTCCGGATAGGCTCAGAATTCTTCAAGTCCCTGGCAAAAAAGAAACCGGACAATCTGACTGACTTTCAGAAATGATCCGAGAAGTATGTCTACTTGGAGGAGGCAACAGAAGACCATAGGAGGTGGGACAAAGGTGAGCCTTCTCACCAAAAGCCCAACCAAAATTCCTCAAGGTCGCGACCCCCAAAGGGTAGCCCTCCATGGAGAAACTATTCTGACTACACTCCTTTGAACACGCCTCAGGAAACAATCTTGAGGGAGGTGATGAACACGGAGTTTCAGAACATCCGGAGACCGCCTCCTATTAAGAAACACAAGCAGAAGGATCACTCCAAACATTGCATATGGCATAAAGCTTATGGCCACGATACAGAGGATTGCGACCAGTTACGCGATGCCATTGAATTCCTAATCATGGACAGACTTCTGCAGCAGTATATCCTTCGTGTACAAAACAACGAAGGGGACAATAGACGCAGAGACAGCAGACGTACCCCGTGTCGAAGTCCGTCCCCTCCGCGTAGAAGAAGGACAAGAAGTCCTAGGAGAAGATCTCGGACTCCGCCTCGACGAGATAACAGCGATCGACAGGGTCGAGCCAGGAATACTCCCCCCACTGATAACGACGACCACCGAGTCGAGCCCAACAGGACGATCCATACTATTGCCGGTGGCTTTGCCAGAGGGGGATCCTCCAATGGAGCTCGAAAGAAAGCCCTTAGAATTGCAGTTTTTAGCGTGGTCCACTCAAAATTAAGAACACAAGCAGAGAATAGAAATGCGCCTCTCATCACCTTCTCAGATGAGGACTACGGCAGAATAATCCAGGATCACGACGACCCACTCGTCATCTCCGGGGTAATTTCCAATGTTGAGGTCTGTCGAATTTTCGTCGATCAAGGGAGTTCAGCCGACATTATGTTCTTAGATCTTTATCAGAAGTTGGAGCTCCCACAATTCGACTTGACTCCCCATGTTGGAGAATTAATGGGTTTCACTGGTGAGAAGATCACCATAGTCGGATATTACGAAACCCACCTGACCCTCAGATCATCTACACTAATCAGGACTGTCAAGGTAAAGTTCCTGGTCGTGGACTGCCCCTCGGCTTATAACATTATCCTGGGCCGTCCTTATCTCAACGCACTTGGAGCGGTGGTATCCACCACCCACCTCGTAATGAAGTTCCTCAACAAGAACAATGACATCGTCACTGTAAAAGGCGACCAAATTGCAGCCAGAAAATGCTATAATGAGAGCTTGAAGATTTGTAAAGTGCCCCGGAGGTCGAGCCCCGTCGTATCCACCCTGGCTCTCGACCAGGTCAACATTTTAATGACAGAATTGGACGTTAGAGAAGAAATTCGGGGTACTCTTCCCCAACCCGAAGGTGAACTGGAGTCTCTTCAGATTGGGACCAACCCAGAACAGGTCACCAAGATCGGAGCTCGTCTAGATGAAAAAGAAAGACAACAACTGTCGGAACTCTTGTTGAAAAACAAAGACCTTTTCGCTTGGACTTCCTCCGATATGCCCGGACTCGACCCCAGCTTCATTTGCCACCGATTATCGATTAAAGAAGGTACCAAGTCGATCGCACAAAAGAAGAGGAAGGTCGGACCCGAGAAGCAGCAAGTCGTCGAGGACCAAGTTAAAGAGCTACTAAATGGCAACTTCATCAGAGAAATCTCATATACCACGTGGCTTTCCAACGTGGTTCTGGTAAAGAAGTCCAATGGAAAATGGAGGATGTGTATAGACTATACTGACCTAAATAAAGCCTGCCCCAAGGACCCATACCCACTCCCTAATGTGGACAAGTTAGTGGATGGCTCCTCGGGGTTTAGATAGCTCTCATTCATGGACGCATATTCTGGGTACAACCAGATTCCCATGTACGCTAGGGATGAGGATAAGACCGCTTTCATTACCGACAGGGCGAGCTACTACTACAGGGTCATGCCCTTCGGCCTAAAGAATGCAGGAGCCACCTACCAGAGGATGATGAATAAGGTTTTTGAAAACCAAGTGGAAAAGATGCTAGAAGTCTATATAGATGATATGATAGTAAAGACCCCACACATCGGATCACACACGGCGGACCTCGGGGAAGTATTTGCACAACTCCAAAAGTACAACATGAGGTTGAACCCAGAGAAGTGCGCTTTCGAGGTCCAGGCCGGTAAATTTTTGGGGTTCATGCTAACTCATAGAGGAATCGAAGCCAATCCGGATAAATATCAGGTCGTCCTCAACATGAGAAGTCCCGGGAACATCAAAGAGGTACAACAGCTCACGGGGCGGATAGCGACCCTCACAAGATTTTTAGCTAAAGCCACTCACAAATCTCTCCCCCTGTTCAAATTGCTCAAGAAGGGAAAAAGTTTTGAATGGACCCAAGAGTGTAAGGACGCCTTCACATCATTGAAAAACCTCTTGTCCTCCCCTCCAATCTTGATAAGGCCGGACACCGAGGAGACACTCTACTTGTACCTATCCGTCCACGACGAGGCCGTAAGCTCAGTCTTGATCAGAGAAACCGACGAGGGACAGAAGCCTGTCTACTTCGTAAGTAAGGTCCTCCAGGGCCCTGAGCTTCGATACCAAAAGGTTGAGAAAGTTGCCTTTGCGCTCATTATCACCGCAAGAAGACTTCGACAATACTTCCAATGCCACCCAGTGGTGGTAAGAACAGACCAACCTATCCGACAGGTGCTACACAAACCAGATTTGGCCGGTCGAATGATTGCATGGTCGATTGAACTCTCAGAGTTTGGAATCACATATGAACCACGACTTGCAATAAAAGCCCAAGCGTTGTCCGACTTCCTAGCAGAACTCACAACAGACAACGGTGACCCCAAGAAAGCCTTCTGGACCATTTTTGCCGATGGATCGTCGAACCCCAAAGGAAGCGGGGCTGGAGTGATTGTCGAAAATTCGGAGGGTTTGACCTTGGAGCACTCCCTAAAGTTTGAATTCCCAACTTCAAACAATCAGGCCGAGTATGAGGCCTGCATCGCCGGTTTGCTAATGGCAAAGGATCTGGAGGCAACACGGATCACACTTTGCAGTGATTCCCAGCTAGTAACCTCCCAAATCCGAGGTGACTATCAAGCTAAAGAACCCCTCCTGCAGAAATACTTGAACAAGGTCCTGGAACTTTTGAAAGGTTTTGAAGAGGTCAAGATAGAGCACATCCCAAGAGAACAGAACTCCAGAGCAGACCTTCTGTCTAAACTGGCCAGCACTAAGAGCCCCGGCAACAACCGGTCGGTAATCCAGGAAACTCTCTCCCAACCCTCCATCACGGATCATTGTGTATCCCAAGTGGAGGACCATCAGCCATCTTGGATCACCCCTATACTGGGCTATCTGCAGCATGGAAAGTTACCATCGGACCCGAAATAGGCTTCCAGATTGGTAAAGACGTCAGTCAGATACACCATTTACCACGGCTGCCTAAACCGACGTGGTTTTTCCTCCCCTGTTTTAAAGTGCTTAACTCCAAAGGAAGCAGAGTACGCCCTAGCTGAAGTCCATGAAGGAAGCTGTGGTCATCACCTAGGAGGCAAAGCCTTAGCCCAAAAAGTATTAAGGGCAGGATTCTATTAGCCGACAATGGAAGCTGACTCTCAAGCACATGTTCAAATTTGTAAAAAGTGTCAGCGCCATGCAGATCACTTTCAAGCCCCTTCTGAAGAGCTATTCACGACGTCGGTTCCTTGGCCCTTTTATAGGTGAGGTATGGACATTTTGGGTTTATTCCCCCAGGCCCCAGGGCAGTTTAAATACTTGGTGGTAGCAGTAGACTATTTTACTAAGTGGATCGAGGCCGAACCTCTGATCACTATCACCTCGGCACAAATTCAGAAGTTTACTTGGCGTCATATTATCACCAGGTTCGGCATACCGGAATCTGTCGTCACAGATAACGATACCCAGTTTAAAGACAAAGCTTTTGAAGAGCTAGTAGCCGGATTAAAAATAAAGCACCATTGCAGCTCCATCGAGAACTCCAGGACAAATGGACAAGCTGAGGCCGCCAATAAAATCATCGTGCGAGGCTTAAAAACGAGGTTAGACGAAGCCAAAGGGAACTGGGTTGAGCAACTTGACCATGTTCTCTGGGCATACCGGACCACTCCCCATTCCACGACAGGAGAGACCTCTTTTAAGTTGACCTATGGCTGCGAGGCCATGATCCTGATGGAGATAGGGGAACCCAGCTGGCGCTACCAACAGTTCTCATCCAACAGCAACCCTAGTCTAATCAGAGGAGACCTGAACTTGCTCGAAGAAAGAAGAAACGTAGCTCACATAAGGGATGCCGCCTTCAAGCAGAAGACAACGGCCAGGTACAACAAGAAAGTGGTCCCAAGGAAATTCCAGCCCGGCGATCTATTGCTCAGGAGAGCCGACATAGGAGGGAAAAATGCCTCCCAAGGGAAACTAGCCCCTAACTGGGAAGGCCCCTACCGTGTCATCACTAGTACGGGTAAGGGAGCCTATACCCTGGAAATTTTATCCGGAACCCCGGTCAAGAATTACTGGAATGCGATAAACTGAGAAAATACTATAGCTAAATGCCCGTAGTGGCTTAGCCCTCTAGTAAAGTTAACTTTAATCCATTCTCGTTTTGAATAAATACGTTATGTATGGACTTTCGTCCTCCCAATATCATCAATAAAGTTGCTATTCAGATATCAAGGTTGGTTGAACGCGCTGTTCCAACTCCTAAAATGTCAAATTAATAGGAGACAGTACGGATCATATGTACACACTCCTCCTTTATACCTAAGCCAAAAAGGGGTCCCAAAATCTATACGATTATTGGGGTACCTACTCCGGGTAAGGTTAAACAATGTTGATGCCTTAGGTAAAAAGGTTTATGTATAAAATGCCCTAAGCTAAGCGTTACTCTTACCTATGTTAGCAATTCCAAACGCTTCCCATAGCAAGCACTGGAATATGGATTAAGGTTTTACTTTGCCTAAGTCTAAAATTTCTTGACATTTGATTATTATAAGCATTAGATTACAGACTAAGGCGTTATTTCTACCTAAGTCAAGTGGAATGCCATTCACTCGACGGTATGAGTGAAGGATCCTAGACCATGGTTTTCTACGACAAACAGTTTTCTAAGTCCATTACAATGACTATAAAAATGGGCGTTGGACCCAAGTCGGACCATGAAAAACAAGAATGAATGGTTAAACAAAGTAATTAATTATAAAACCCCAAACACGGGGTAATTGTCCATACAAGCAACAAAACCCCACACAGGGGGCAGAAAATAGGAAATGAAAAAAGCAAGAAGAGCTTAAACGTCAGCCTCTTCCCCTTCTGGGATTTGAATAACCTCCAGGTTGCCACCAAGAGCTTTCACGGCTAACTTCGCAACAACTACAAGTTGGCCATTATGAAAGATTTTATCCGGGGTAACACCCTCCAGGTTAAGGCTGACCCCGGGATTAAAATGCTGGATTTACGCCACAGCATTTTAGAATTGCTCTCCTCTGACCTTTCCAGCTACCCCGTCTAGCTCCTCCACATCCTTTTCGAGCTCTGCCACCTCGGCCCTCAGTGCGCCAATGATTCTGTCAGCTTCAAGGTTCTCGGTCTTCCTGGTAGCCTCAGAGTCTGCCAACGCCTTCTCCAGTTCGAAGACCCTCTTTTCCAATTCGACGGCCCTTGCCCTACTATCCTTGTCGGCTTTTAAAGACGCGGTCAACTTCTGGTTGATTTCCTCCTTTTCATTCTTCAAAGTCTTTAGCTCTTTTGACGCTTGCCGATCAGCGTTCTCGATAGTCTCCTCCATGAAACGGATCTCGGCCGCTGCCCGGAGAGCTTGCCTCTAAAGTGCGGCTAAGGTTTGGGCCAGACCTTGCTCGGCAATATGCTGCCTCACCTCGCCACCCAAAAATCTCCCAGATATGAAAGGGCCGGGATCAGAGTGCCCTATGATGATTGGCAAGAAGTCTGCCCTATCCCTTTCTCCACCCTCCGACGATCTTTCATCGTGCTCAGAAGGCTCTTCGACAGCCTGCCTTTTTCTCCTTTTAAAATTGTGGGTCGGGGATCCCGACTGATTTTGCTCTCCGACGACAACATCACGGTCAGAGGAGTCCGAAATGGCTGTGGAGGAAGAAGCCGCGGTCTTCTCCCCCTTCCTCCGGTTCCTTGAAGATTGCAGAGTAACCATAGAAGACCCAGAAGTCATGTTGCTAACTGAAAAGAAACAGAAACAAACATAGTCAGCACATCATGAAACATTGATATATGAAGACAGAGCAAACACCTAGGGATACTAGGGGTAAAAATGCCCTAATTCCTACCTAATAAAGCGTAAAGAAGATCATCACCAGGGATATAAAGAACATCTCTAATATTGATGTTCCTATGCTTCTCAGCATATCGGGTTATGAACCTCGCGGTCCTAAGCTCCTCGGGGTCAAGATCTTCATCCTCTTTTTCAATCAAGTCGATGGGCGCGTCCCAAAGACCTCTCAAGTCCAATAAAGAGGAAATTCTGGCTCCCCATCCGGCTTGAGGAAGAATGGTTGACATCCCTCCTTGGCTTTTATCTTGAAAAATGCAGTCTTAAACCCTTTGAAACTTTCTTCGAAAACGTCGAAGGACTTGCGACCAAGCCGAGATCGGATGACAAGCCAACTCGTTTGCCTTACCATCCCCTGGGTGTTTATTCTTGTATAAAAATAAAAAAAGGTGTTCGCCGAGCACTTAAGGCTCATTAACCGACAAAATCTCTCAAACGAGATGATGTAGCCCCAACCGTTAGGATGGATCTGCGAAGGGGCCACTTGGAGAGTACGGAGAACGGCCATTTGGAAGTCAGAAAACGGCATCCTAAGCCCCAACTTGAGAAAAAGTGGCTCATACAGGAACATGAAATGTGAACCCTCTTCTCGACAGGAGCACACTCTCTCACTCCAGTTCGGACAGACAACTTCGAATTCGTCGTCTTGAGCTTTGTTCACGGTTAACTCCAAGGCAAATAGGGATTCCCGGAGTATGGCTTCGCTTGAAAACTTGGACTAACGATCCCATACGTCGTCCACCACCCAGGGGCATACCAGCTCGGGACCCCGCCGAACTCGAACCAGCTCGTCCTCTGCTGGATCACGGACGTCGTGAAGTGGTTGCTGGACCCTAACCTTTTTTCCTTTGGCTATGGAAATCCTGAGAACATCCAAAGAAGTCGGTAAGCAACTGTCAGAATCAATAGTTTCATAGATTCAGACACAGGGAGAGTGAAGTAATCCAAACCTCCCCTACCGACCTCCTGTCCCACCAGAAACAAAACATTCAGGGGAACTCCTCCACCGCGCATGGCGCGGCGAAGATGGTGTTTCAGGGAGGCGACGAATTCCACCTAAATCTCTAAGTTCTATTTGAAGGAAAGCAAAACTAGAAATGCGAAGCCACTCTACTCTTTAAAAAGTAAGTAACATACTCAAAGCGCAAATAACAAGAAGGTTGAAAGAGAGCTACTTACTATGTAAAGGCAGAGTACTTGAACAGTGGAGAAGCTGTGCCAGAACAATGGAAAAGCTGCAAATGGCTGAAGAGCACCCAAAAGAATGTTAAGCTCTCGACGCACGTTGTTTTCAGGGAAGGAGGCCAAAAATGGTAAAGTGAGGAGACGAACATTTGACTCTTATTTATAAAGGGTTGAATGGTTAAGGGACATTTCTGTCCTCTCTGACGTAAGTTCAAAAGGTGATCATCATGGCTTGCGGAGCTCTAGGCACGTCCCTCCAATGAAATCGCAACACGTGGCCCACACAGCTGTAATAGCAGTTGAAAGGATGGTTACGCAGTAATCCAAGGCGTCATACAATTGTTGGATGAGAACCAGGGTTTGTACCACGGATTCCACCTTCAACTCACTATTAACATCACGGACTACGTGCTAACACCAAGGTGCATTCGTTGTGGCGATTATGCCGGGTTGGCGTCGGACCTAACCCGGCAATGTCTTTACTTAGTTATACCGGGATAAGCGTTGGACTCATCCCAGCAGCGTTACCTCGGTGGAAAAATATATATAATAAAAGTACAAGACATATACAGAGAAGGTAAAGTCTATTGAATCATCTTCATTCCATACATCATCATACATCCGAAAAAGAGGAAAAAGAAAATATTGAGACATGGAATGTATAAGGACATCCCAGGAAAGGGGGCAAACATCTCCGGCTGCTTGAATCATACCCCGTCCACATCTCCAAACCTCGATCTCTTGAAAAAGTGGTTTGGCTTTGAAGAACATTGGCAAACCGGGATCATAATCCTGGAGAAAATGCCAAAGTTCCTTGCACTGCCTCTCCGCGATGCAACTAAAGACCGAGATCTTTTTTCGCTCGTTGGAAGGGGTACGACCTCTCTAGCTGAAGAATCCTCCGCCGTTGTCTACCATTCTAAGTTGCCTCAAGTCACGGAGCAGCTACAGCGGCCTTTCCACCCCGGAACAGAGTGAAGCCACTCCGGAGTAGAAATCCATCGCTCGCTCGTTCTTCTTCCACCTTCTCGACGGATAACGGCAGAAGTGGATACGCGTTGCTTCCTTGAAAGCAAGTCAAAGAAAGCAGACCACCCCAGGTTGCTCCAAGAGGGTCCTCGCTTCCTTTGTCCCAGCATCCTTGCATATCCAGCCATTACTACGAAGAAGAACGGCCAGGTGCTTTCAAGTAGCCCGCCAAGAAGAAGGAGAGAGGAACAGTGTGCTCCGTCGGGTCCCTATGCAACAGTAGACGAAGGCATTGTCTCATCCTGGCAACACGTTGGATCAGACACCGCCGTGTACGCCAGGAGAGAAAGGCTCCCGCCTCCCTAAATGCATAATAACCCAGTTTTACGCTAAGAAAGAAAGGCCCCTGTCGAAAAGAAAAAATGTTCGGGGAAGATCAAACCTCTTCAAGAACTTTGGAAAAAATAAAAGTATAATCTCTGCAGATGATGAAGCTCTCTTCACACAAGAAGGAAATGAAGAAAGAACTACATTCATTCGCCTGGGGGAAATCATCTCTGTTCGACAATGAAAAAGGAGGGAATGCAAACTCACGGAGAAGTATTCAATACTTATAGCATGCATGAGGGATTCTGATTGGTTCCGTAAAAGGTGACCTGATCCCATGAAGTCAGCCAAAATAATGCTTTTGATCTCTGGTTGGTCACAAAGATAGGGAGCAGTTGGAAAAAATTCATATGAAACTGACTTTTTCTTTAAAGAATCACTACTTCCCAATAAAGTCCAAGCATCAGTTTCCCAGAGAATCGCAGACTGTTACCACCAGAGATCACGATCGGGATTTACGTTGAATATGTCCCCAGGAATCCTTAATACTCATGCTTGGGGGCAGCGATCTTTGCTCATAACTGAATAGGACGAGAATGTCGGTAATGACCCGGGGTCTAGCACCTATCAGTTGAACTACCATGTTGGCCATGTGATGGTTGATCTTTTCTAAACTTGACTCTAGTCTGTCTCATCCAAGAGCCAAGCTGGGGGCAACTGTTCTGGACCGTGATCCGGGATCCCGCTCCATGGGATCAACCCGGCATGCACACTACCGGACTCTCCTAGCTGGCATAGAGGAAGACTCATAACGTATTTCGGACCACGGATTACGGTCCTAAAGTGGCGTTGGGATACGACATCGCGGCTGATAGATTCATACAGGATCAATTCCTAAATATCCGCAATTGTCGATCAACAACTTACGATCTTATAGGATTTATAGATATCCTTGATGGCTAGATACTTTCCTTATATTAATCTCGGATTTATAGGGATGTATCCTATAACAATGGAAAGGTGATCATCATCAGGATACTAATCCTAAATTGCCTGCATTCAATAAGAATCCCATTAGAATTCTATATACGCTCTATAAATACAAGGTTAAGTCATATTAGTAAGGTAACTTTGAATCCAATCTCGAAAACCTTCTTGTGCACTGCCTGACTTGAGCGTTGGAGTCCCTTTGCAGGTATCCACCCCCCTATGCTACACGCTCAGCTGCCGCTCAAAAGAGGAACCACCGTAACGTGCCTATCTCAGGTACTCCTCTGAATCCAATTCAGAACAGAGAGGAAAGAATAAATAAACTTTGATTAATTAAATGTTGTTTCCACCACAACCTTCATAACACATTTTGACATATATGAGTAAGAAAACTCCAAATTAGAAACCGGATCAACTATTCATTTTGTCTGGACACGGGACAAGTGGGACGACTATTTCTACACATTGTATCAGTAAAACAAATAAATAAACTTGTAATTTTTTTTTCTTCTGTTCTTCCTCAGGCTCAGGCGCACTTTGTGCCTAGCCTATTTACATAATGCATATAACAAGAGCTAATGTCTTGATGAAGTGAACCACTAAAGAGCATTTAAGTGTTGATCATTGCCTTCCTTTTATGTGTATAAAAAGTTTACCTTTATGCCATAGACATAGACGATGGTATGTTTCTGATAGGTGATAGCTTTTTTTCAGTTGTTTTTGCTATTGCTTGATCTTAAACTCTATTTATTCTTGTTTATGTTTAATTCTCTGTGGGCGTTGAAAATATATATAAATCTTTGTGCTGTGTGACCAAAGGGATGCTTTTCAAGGACCACTCCAATCTCTACTAAGTGCTTTGCTGGGCCACACGATCTGTTGAAAATTGAGATCTTCTCACTGTTCAACACATTATCGGCAAGTCCAAGAAAGAAGTTTCAGTTTTCTGTGGATATGGAGAAGTTAAAAATGAAAGACCTTCACTTTACTCTAACGAAGAAGAAAGTGAAGGAATGAAAGGAAAAAAAAAAAAAACGCACGAGAAAGGAGATTAAATTTCACTATAATTTAATTTTTATTTGAGTTGGTTATTGTCATTTCTCTAAAAAAAATTAATTTAATAAAAATGAGTCCCACCACTTATAGTTAGATCTGCTTAAGATTTTTTTATTTTATTTTTCATTTGCTAAATGTATACCACATACATGCATATATGATGTAGAGGGTCCTGGCCTACATAATGAGCCAGTGTTTACTTTTTCTTTTGATAGAATGAGCTAGTGTTTACTAATTAATAGAATCCTGGAAAGTATAATATGGCTTCCACTGTCTCTCTATATAAAGGTAAAATGCAGATAAGCACTAAAGCACAGCCAAAAGCTGAAGGTCTAATTGGCAAGCCATCCTGATTGACCTAACATAATTTGTTAAAAAAACTGTAACTCATGCACTCATTTCACATTTTTCATTTACCCAATTATTTTATAGGAAAAAACGGAAGAGAGAGAAATTTTCTTTTCTCTTTCCTCCTTTTTATTTCATAAAATATAAATATAAAAGAACAGTGCACAAATTTCAGCATCATAATAACATTAGAAATGAGTATATCAAAAATGTGTTTTGAATGCCTCTCTATTATATTTGTATGAGATATCGTGGCATATGTAAATATAGTTCACAATTCTCATATATTATATAAATAACTTTTTACTGTATATCGTATTTTAACGTGAGTGAAATGTCATATAAGTGTTTAAATAAAGAAACTCTCTGTATCAATAAAAACATGCAAGCCTCCATTAGTAGCATGTATGGATGTAAATCCTCTGTAGTTGTGAAAGAAACTATACAAGTGCAGCTCTTAATCTAACCGTTCAAGCGTTTTGAATTATATTTTTTATTTATATTTTACATTATCACAAACTAATTTCCATGGTTAAGATCACCTGCTTTTTGAATTATATATATTTTTATATATTTTAAATTATGACAAACTAATTTTCATAGTTAAGATCACCTGCTTTTTGAATTATATTTTTTATTTATATTTTACATTATCACAAACTAATTTTCATGACTAAATGTTGGAAAAGAAATGGGTGTGTACACAACGGAAACAACAACACACAAATGGACAATAAAACTTTTTCCGCTTGAAAGAATCTGTGAAGAGTAAAATATACAGCCAACCAAAATATCCACCAAAAGATATAGTTAAAAATACATAAAAATAATTAGACAAAGAGAACACACATAATTTTAACGTAAAAAACCTCCTCAATGTGAGAGGTAAAAACCATGAGACTTAGTTCAGAAAAATATTCACTATGACAAATCAATGAGTACAGCAAAGTGTCTTCCAACAAATGAAGATATCACAACTGCTCCTAGTCACTATCAACAAAGTAGAAATTAACAAAACAACAAAGTTTAAAACCCACAAAGGGGTACAAATAGCACAACAAGTAGAGATAGAGAAATAAAATTCTGACCGTACAAGTAGAAGTTTACAGTGCAAGGAACAACTTACTGAAAAGTCATTCAGATCGGACCACAAATGACCACCTGATTTGAACACACAAGATCAGCTCTCAAAACTTTTTTTCTCTCCTCTCTGACGATGGCGCACTATTTTTCTCTTCAACCACTGAAAAGAAGATGTGCTAATGTTTTAAAAACCTATTTATTTTTTAACTTTATGGCATATGGGCCCACTTTGTTGGACCCATACAACAAACTCCCCCTCCAACTCAAGTGGAGACAAATGCCAAACCACAACCAAACGACAATCTTCAAACTTCCCCTTTAGTAGAGTCTTTGTCAACATATTTGAACCGTTATCATCAGTAATCTTCTCAAACTCCAACAACTTAGAGTCCAGAACATCATGTATCCAATGATATCTCACATCAATATGCTTAGGTCTACCATAGAATGTATGATTCTTGCCAAGATGGATAGCACTCTAACTATCGCAAAACAAAACATACCTCTGCTGAGTAAAACCAAGTTCATGCACAGAATTCTTCATCCAAAGTAACTCCTTACAAGCCTCGGTAATAGCAATGAATTCAACCTCGTTAATAGACAATGCAACACACTTTGGCAACCTAGATTGCTAAGCCATAACCCCCTACGGGCCCTACATAGGTAATCAAATAGTCAGAAGTAGACTTTCTAGAGTCAACATTCCCTACCAAGTCTGAATATGTATAACCATAAAGAAGAGTTTTCCCAATTCCAAAACAGAGCTTCAAACTAGGAGTGCCCTGGAAATATCTCAATATTTACTTCACAGCTTTCCAATGCTCTCTACCAGGATTGGAAAGAAAACGACTAATCACACCAACTGCATGAGATATATCAGGCCTTGTGCAAACCATTGCATACATCAAACTTCATACTGCAAATGCATAAGGAACACACTACATGTCTTCATTCTCTTCATCACTAGAAGAAGCTTGTCTAGTGCTAAGCTTAAAATGTAAAGCAAGAAGTGTGCTTACAACTTTAGCTTTATTCATGTGAAACCGTTGAAGCACTTTCTCAATGTACTTGTCCTGAGATAACCATAACTTCTTGGCCACTCTATCACGAGTAATTTACATGCCAAGAATCTATCTCGCTAGTCCTAAGTCTTTCATTGCAAAAGACTTACTAAGCTCTTTTTTCAACTTGTCAATTCTAGAAGAATTATGACCAATAATCAACATATCATCAACATAAAGCAATAAAATGATGAATTCATTATCAAAAAATTTCTGCATAAACATACAATGATCAAAAGTAGTCTTCTTGAATCTCTGCTTAATCATAACAGACTCAAACTTCTTGTACCATTACCTTGGGGCTTGCTTCAAGCCATACAAACTTTTCTTCAACCTGTAGACATAATTTTCTTTACTCTTCACCACAAAACCCTCAGGTTGCTCCATGTAAATCTCCTCCTCCAAATCACCATGAAGGAAAACAACTTTCACATCCATCTGCTCAACCTCTAAATCAAAATTGGCTGCCAAACCAAGAATAACTTGGATGGAAGACATTTTAACAACCGGTGAGAAGATCTCCTCAAAATCAATCCTTTTTTTTATGGTAACATTTGACAACTAATCTAGCTTTGTATCTCAAAGTGGAAGTATTCCTATCATTCTTCAACTTGTAAACCCACAAATTTTCCAAAGCTTTCTCGTCCTTAGGCAACTTGATCAGCTCAAAAGTATGGTTGTCAAGCAAAGATCTCATCTCATTATTCATTGCTGCAACCCATTCTGCTTTCTACCCACTCTCTATAGCCTCTTCGTAGCACTCAAGTTCTCCCTCGTTAGTGAGGAGCACATATTCATCAGATGAATTATAGGTAGAGTGAATAAAATGTCTACAAGATCTCTTAAGTGAAATAACAGGTTCATCAATAACCTCACGAGCAGGAGCATCTACCTCATCAGTAATATTATCAACAGCATCCTCAACCTGATCACCATGAATGATTATGCGTATAATCATGATTACCAAAGTCAACTACATTAGGCATATGAGGCTCAGGAACTAGATCAATATCAACCAAACTATCACTACTCAGAGACTCTGACTTCTTTGCCTTATCAATATCTTCAATGTTCTGATCCTCCATGAAAATAACATCACGATTTCTAACAAGCTTATTCTCAACTGGATTATACAACCTATAGTCAAACTCATCATGACCATAGCCAATGAAGATGCACTGCCTAGTCTTGACATCCAACTTGGACCTCTCATCTTTGGGCACATGTACAAATGCTCTACACCTAAAGACATATAAGTGGTCATAAGAAACATCCTTTTCATTCCACATCTTGTCAGGAACATCAGCTTGCAAAGTAATAGTAATAGATAAATTAATAACATATGCAGTAGTATACAAAGCCTCACCCCAAAAAGATCTAAGTAACTTTGATTCAAAAAACAAACATCTAACTTTCTCCATCAATGTTCTATTCATCCTTTCTGCCAAGCCATTAAGTTGAGGAGTCTTAGAGGGCATCTTCTGGTATCTGCAGTGCTCATCTAATGGTCCACAATATTCACTTCCATTATCAATGCGAACATATTTCAGTTTCTTTTATGTTCTCTCTCAACAGAAGCCTAAAACTGCTTAAAGACACCGAGCACCTGGTCCTTAGTTTCAAGGTATAAACCCAAAGTTTCCATGAATGATCATTAATGAAAGTTACAAAGTAAAGCGCACCACCAAATGTTCTAGTCCTCATTGGACCACAAAGATCTGAATGTACCAACTCAAGCACCTTTGATTTCTTAAAAGGAGGATGACCCTTGAAAGAGACTCTATTATGCTTAATTTCCAGCCAAACAATGAGCACATTTTTCTAATCTTGCACCCTTCAAACCTGAAAGTAGATTCCTTTTAGCCAAAGTATCAAGTCCCTTCTCACTAATGTGGCTAAGTCTGGCTAAGTCTCTTGTGTTATAACTTTGACTGGTTATCACACTCAACTATATTAACAACATCAACAGAAACTAAAGCCTTGGTCCAGTACAAACCTAGACACCTCTTTCCATGTGCCACAACCAAAGAACCGTTAGAGAGTTTCTACTGTACACCACCAAAGATACTAAAATAGCCATCATCATTAAGAACACTAGCAGAAATCAGATGCAAACAGATGTCTGGTGCGTGTTTGACATTCTTCAAAATCAACTTTGTCCTCCTATTACTGGTTTCCAAACAAACATTGTTAATGCCAATCACCTTTGACATACCATCATTACCCATCTTCTAAACTCCATAATCACCAGGAGTATAAGATGTGAAGAAGTCCTTCCTATATGTCACATGAAAACATGCACCACTGTCAACAACCCAGCTGGTCTCATCACAAGCAACATTAATCAAATTATCATTATAGATAATCACAAGATCTCTCCTCCAATAATGGTGGCAACACGATCATCATTGTCATTATCCTTCTTTTGTTGCTTGCCTTTGTTACCGTTGTTCTCCTTCTTGTTCTCCTTTTTCCATTGGTAGCAAAAACTTTAGACATGCCCTTTTTCACCACAATAATGACACTCAAGGTTTTTGTATTTAGACTCTGATTTGCTTCTACTCTTGCTTTCGCCTCTATTGTCTTGTTCTTGATCTCTCTCACTGCTTCTTCCCCTGTTTTCAGTAACCAAAATCTCTGGTTGTGAAGAGGATGTCTGTTGAGTTCGTCATCTGACTTCTTCACTCAAAACAACAATCTTTACATAATTCATGATCACAACACCTCTAGGAGCAGAACTAGTCAAAGTGACTCTAAGATTTTTTCAAGAATTAGGTAGAGTATTAAGCAACTAAAGTTTTAAATTTTCATCTTCAAATTTCACACCAATGCCGGAAAACTAGTCAAAACATCCCTGAAAATTACTCAAGTGATCAGAGATAGAACTACCATCCTTGTAAGTCAAGTTCATAGCGTGCTTCAACAAAAATAATTATTGTTCCAAAATTTAGAGGCATGCAAGGTTTCAAGCTTCTCCCATAAAGTTCTGATATGTGAATCATTAGCAATATGATTCAAAACGTTATCATCTACCCATTGCCGAATAAAGCCACAAATTATCTCATGCTCAAAAGCCCAATCTTCATAAGATTTAGCCTTAGGTTTTTTACTATCAAATACCGGTAAATGTAATTTTTTCACAAATAATAAATTTTTCATATTTCTTTTCCACTTGTAGCAATTAATGTCATTCAAACTAATCATTCTACTGTAATTAAGTTTCATCATTCAATCAAGCAAACAAAGTAAGTAAATAACTCTGATACTAGCTGCTGGGAAAGGAAGAAGTGTGTACATAACGGAAGCAACAACACACAAATGGGTAATAAAACCTTTCCCGCTTGAAAGAACCTGTGAGGAGCAAAATATACAGCCAACTAAAATATCCACCAAAAGATATATCAAAAAATGCATAAAAATAAATAGATAAAGAGAATACACACAATTTTAACGTGAAAAATTCCCTCAATGTGAGAGGTAAAAATCACGGGATATAATTTAAAAAAATCTTCACTATAATAAATCAATGAGTACAATAAAGTGTCTCTCAATAAATAAAGATATCACAACAGTCCCTATTCACTACTAACAAAGTGGAAATAAATAAAGCAACAAAGTTTAAAACTCACAAAGGGGTACAAGCAACTCAACAAATAAAGATAGAGAAATAAAATTCTGACCGTACAAGTAGAAACTCACGGTGTAAGAAATAACTTACTGAAAAATCATCCAAATCAAAGCACAAATGACCACCTGATTTGAACACACAATATCACCTCTCAAAACTCTTTTTTTCTCTCCTCTCTAACGACGGCGCAGTGTTTTTCTCTTCAACCGAAAAGAAGATGTGCTAATGTTTTAAAAAACTTATTTTTTTTTTTTAACTTTATGACATGCACCCACTTAGTTGAACCACACAACACTAAGATCAAACGATCTGTTTCCAGTATGTAATCAGTGACGTGTAGAACAAGCACTATTTGGAATCTGAATATTCATTCAGTCCCTATATAAATACCCCATTGCTGAGCTATACTTTCCACAACTTCATCTTTCTTTATTTCCTTCCATTTCAAACCTCACGTTGCAGCACAATCATGAAGATGAAGGGCATGTGGACTGTATTGCAAGGGTTGAAACCAGCCGTGCTAATGGTGTTTGTGCAGATTGCATATACTGCGGTCAATGTGATCTACAAGCTCGCCATAAATGATGGAATGAGCATGAGGGTAGCTACTGCCTACCGCCTCGCTCTTGCATCGGCTTTCACTATCCCCCTTGCTCTTATCTTTGACAGGTCGATGATTGCCTTACAGCTTCTTTTGCTTCCACACTTAATATTAATTATTACAAACGGGACTTTGGTTCGGGACATAATTTTTCATTCATGTGAATTTTTACAATGAAATATTAGATTTATATATATAAGTGACATATGTAATGAGAAGAGTTTTATTGTGAGAGGGTTAGGAGTAAATTTTGATTACGTAATTATACATGAATGATCAAGATTAAAAGTTATTTAAAAATTATGTGATCATTTAAAAAAATCACATATATTTATGTTTTAATTTTGATCATTCATGTAAAATTTAATAGTCAAAATTCACTTATCTCACCTCTTATCATAAACCATTTTCTAATTAAATACGTTTTATATATAAATATATATATGAGAACCAGTCTTCTTTGGCTTTTAAAAGTGAATGATCCCCTCGCTCTTAACGATTATGTGACCGCAATAGCAAGAGGAGCTCCCTCTAGCTTATTAAGCAAGTGCTACAAACCTTTGAAACTAGAGTAAAGGTACCCAGGGACATAAAATGCTAGGTTGTGAGAAGGTGAATAGGTAAAAAGGTTTAGCATGTGAATCAGAAAAGGAAGAATACGATATTGTCGCAATTGAGTTCGTAACTGCAGTTATTGAGTCTGGTGTGGGACTTGAGGAAGGAGGAAGAATCCACTCTCTGTCACAGCATAGTGTTCGAATCGTTTTACTCATCATCAACCAAAAGAAATCATCAATAGTAATAATGGAGGATTAGGATCTTTTTTAGTACAGTAAAAGAGAAAAAGACAAAAAAAAATTGTAAGTCCTACAAATTTTTAAATGGAAGAAGCTGGGGCCCGGATCATCCAAGCCCGGATCTCATCGGCCGATAAGAAAAAGAGCAACAGGGCTGGTGGACCCCAGTCAAGTAATGGGCCCTACTATTCTTTTTACAACTATCCGAGTCATCCGTGATCAAAATTCTCCTGGCCATGTAGCATATCTCTTTTTAAATATAGGACCACTTGCTTTCTCTCTCTTACTGTACCAGAAAACTTCACTGCAGTGAGTCTTGATCTAATGACGAACCATGATTGATAAAGATTGATGACGGTCAGAGTCATTTCTAAAAATATTTTGGCCAATTAAACTTTGTAAATATTATTTTTAGAAATAGTATTCCGGGAATTGTATTTGAAAAAAATCAAAATTAAAACCAAATGTATAAGCTAGGGGTGAAACAAATATTGTAGCTTCTTTGAACATGAGACTTGCCCAATAGGTTAACTAGGCCAAACTGGTTTTGCTTTTTTCTGCTATACAGGAAGAAGAGACCAAATATTACTTGGAGAGTGCTTTTTATGGCATTTCTTTGTGGATTATTCGGGTATGTTGCGTAAATTCTTTACCTTTTTTGCACTATATATCGTGAGTGTTTTCAGGCATCTACGTTGTCAATGGTAATAAGATAATTAATGAACAATACTGATATGGTTATGTGATGTTCCAGGGGAAGTTTATTTCTAAACCTTTACTTCGAGGGCCTGGCTTTGATGCCATCAACGTTTATGTCGGCCATGCTCAACCTTATTCCAGCCATCACCTTCATCATCGCCATATCCTCCGGGTACTTAGCACTCACATTGTACTTTAATTATCTTTTTTTTTTTCTGATGCCTTCATTATTTTTTAAAATCTTAATGAATGCAAGATTACTGTATATTTTAGTTCTCTAAAGATACATAATTTTTTTTTTCAGTTTTATGAATAATTCCTTGAATGTTTTAAATTAATTCATTGCAATTTGTTTTTCTGTGCATTTTTATGCGCCTTTCGTATAGGTTGCATACACCTTAAATATGTAAGACAGAATCAAATTAAAATGAATTAACATATCCAAAACTCAATTAATAAAATAAAGTTTAAAAAAAAATAAAATTAAGAACTTTAAGAATGAAAATTAGTTTTTTTATTAATTATTTATTTTAGTAAATTATACCCCTTTTTAAATTTTTAAATATGATATTAAAGTCAAATTTTTTCTGGTCATATTTTAAAAAATTAATCTCTTACCTATCATGTATGGAAAAAATATTTTGAGAAAAAAAATCAAATTTTGCCTGAAATTTAAACTCTATCCTACTTGCGTATATTGATTAACTTCTATCCTAGTTAACAGAATATTCTTGTTAAATTTAAAACTAACCGTAGTTAACACTAAAGTATAAATATGGAGTGACATACCTTTTGCCTCAAAGCATGGTCGTTTCTCCACAATTAATTATTTGATTTTCTCTCGATAGCTAAGACTTTAAATTTGATTTCAATCTTCTATCATTCGGTGTGTTTTTTTTTTTCAATTCCAATATCAATATTTTTTTATTTGGAATTTTCAAATTCTATCATCATGATGTTTATGTGGTTAAATATTTTTTCATTGAGAAATTTTTAACAGAGTTAGAATGAGGTTAGTTAATCGGTGAAATGGGCTGAAGCCAAAATTTTAGGCAAACATGAGTTTAACGCCATATAAATTAAAAAAAAAATGTTGAGTGCAATTTATCCAATTATATATGTAACAACTTTCTTTCGATTTGCTTCAACAAAACTACGCTTAGTCAGGTCACATTAGAAGAGTATATATATAGTGAGAATACTAGCTATTTCCACAAATTTGATTCATTTCAAATTTTCATGAAATTAATTCTCATTCGATCACATGAGTAAATGATGGTAAATACTGAAAATTAAAGTTACTTTTGGCATTCCCAATTTATAAAGCATTTGCTTAACATAAAATTATACTACTAGTGAAAATTTATATAATATATAAAGAAAGAATGTAGTTGTGAAGTGTTACATGAACATGTCGCTGAAACAATAACATGTATAAAGTATAATTAAAAATACAAAATTTTTAATAATAATAAATTATGAAATAAATTTAAATTTGCACCATTTTTATCTTATCAATATTATATTTTACTTATTATTTATTTTATCCATTAAATGAACTTATCTCTTACATGTATTCGACATGCGCGTGTATTGCATTAGATGTGTGAACGTGCATTGCACGTGACATATACGTGCCACGGCCCACGGGTGTTAATCTAGTTAAAGTTAATTTTGGCACCCCCAATATATAATAATTTAACTTAATTTAAATTTTATTTTCTGTAGTTTCGAAAAATTAAATTTGGGAGCAGCAGCAGGAAAGGCCAAGGTGTTAGGAACAATAATTGGAATTAGCGGGGCAATGCTTTTGACCTTTTTCAAAGGGGTAGAAATTGATATTTGGTCTTCCCACATCAACCTTTTGCATCCACATCAGAACCAAAATGGGCATATGACACCCCAACATAATGGCTTTGGCAGTAAACTGTTGGGTGTTCCATGTGCCATAACAAGCTGCTGCTCTTTTTCTCTGTGGCTCATCATTCAGGTTAGCTTATTTCTTATGATCAAACAGAACACACTTGTTCACCAACTTCTTTAGATTCTTGTCATTTTATATATCGATATCATTATGTGAAGATGTCGTTTGAATTGTGTTGCCTGTTGTCGTCCATCACTTTACACGGCACAGGCTAAGATGAATGAAGAATATCCATGCCCTCTCTCAAGCTCAGCTTTAATGTCCACAATGGGAGCAATACAGGCCATTGTTTTTGCTCTTTGTGTTGACAGGGATTGGAGCCAATGGAAGCTGGGTTGCAATATCAGGCTTCTAACTGTGGCTTATTCGGTATGCTTGTAATTTAATACACCACCGTAGTTGAGACTTTCGTATTACATATATATATATATATATATATATATATATATATATATATATATAAAATATTAAGAATAAAATATAAATGTATGTGACTTTTTTAAGCGATCATATGATTTTTAAGTAAATTTTAATTTTAACCATCTATATATGATTGTATGGTCAAAATTTATTCCTCTCATTTTTTCATAATAAGAGTCTCATTTCACTAGATGTACCTCATATAAGAAGTGTATTTGGTGAGATGAATATATATTTATGTAAATGAAAAAATGATCTAAACATACTAAGGATTTAAACAACACATTCAGATCAACACAGCAGAAGCAAACGGATCAAGAAAAACCAACCTCCCGCCATTACTATTTGATTCACTCTTCTTCTGTTTTTTCAAACTTTACGTCAAAATGGGTTTCTGCCTTGGCTTTCCAAACCCTCACTCGCTCAAACTCGATGGTGTTGTTTTCTGAATAGAGGAGTAGGCTTAGTGACCCAAAACAGAGAGCAACACAGTCCTTTTATAGAGTTCTGCCCATCACAGAGCTCAACGGACGTGCAACAGAACGTGGGATGTGGGAGCACACGATTTTCACAGGCAACCATTGCTAAGAATATGGGTTGAACTTAGCCAGAAAATGGACCATATTGGAAACGAATTTCCCATGAAAATAGCAAAGCTTTTTTAAACTTAAACTATCTTCAACAAACAGAGCACGTCTGCTCCGAAGTTGAAGGGGAAATTCTATCATTCTCCCACTTGGTCCATTTAACCCATCATCAAACATAACAAGAAACGAAATATATGAATCATGGCGATAGGTCCTCTAGTAGCGAGTATTATCTTCCATGTATCACAATATATCAAGTTTCTCAATACCAGCCCTTAACTTAATGAATAAACCATATGTTTATTCTAGGTCAAAACCAAATGATATTTCTCAAAATAAACAATTATGTGCACAAAATATATGAGAAAACATCAAACTGAATAAGAGTTTCATAAAAATAATAAATGTACGTACAATGAAAATCATATCATGGAGCCAAGTCCCATTCGTACTACATGATCCTTAAAATTCTTTGGTGGCATGCCTTTAGTCAAAGGATCGGCAATCATCAACTCAGTGCTGATGTGTTCAATGACCACTTTCTTTTCCTTAACACGTTCTCTTATGGCTAAATACTTTATGTCGATGTGCTTACTACGACTTCCACTCTTGTTGTTCTTAGCCATAAATACCGCAGCAGAGTTGTCATAGTACAACTTCAATGGCCTAGAAATAGAGTCCATAACTCTAAGCCCAGATGTTAAACTCTTCAACTATACACCATGCGAGGTAGCCTCAAAATAAGAAACAAACTCGGCCTCCATAGTGGAAGTAGCAGTCAAGGTCTGCTTTGCACTTCTCCAAGATACAGCTCTACCAGCTAGCATAAAAACATAACCAGATGTTGATTTCCTGGTATCAATGCAGCCAGCATAGTCTGAATCGGAGTAGCCAATCATTTCCAGATCATCAGTCTGTCTGTACATAAGCATGTAATTCTTTGTCCCTTGAAGATATCTCATCACCTTCTTTGCAACTTTCCAATGGCCAACACCTGGATTACTCTGATATCTTTCCAAAACTCCAACAGCATATGCAATGTCAGGTCTGGTGCAAACCTGAGTAGACATAAGGCTTCCAACAGCTGAAGCATATGGAATATTTTTCATGTGTTCCTGCTCAAAATCATTTTTGGGGCACTGACTCAAATCGAGTTTGTCACCCTTCACAATGAGAGCTACACTCGGTGAACAATCTTTCATGTTAAATCTCTCTAAAACTTTGTTGATATAGATCTCTTGAGACAACCCAAAATTCCTCGAGATCTTTCTCTATGGATCTTAATGCCAATGACATAAGATGCCTTTCCCATATCCTTCATAGCAAAGTTCTTCGAGAGAAATTGTTTCACCTTATATAGCATACCCTTATCATTAGTCGCAAGTAAAATATCATCCACATATAACATAAGAAAATAAATCTTACTCCCACTGACCTTCTGGTATATACGTTGATCCATGATGTTCTCTTCAAAACCAAATGAAGTGATAACCTCATGAAATTTTAAATACCATTGGCAGGAGGCTTGTTTCAATCCATAGATGGATTTATTAAGCTTGCAAACTAAGTGCTCACCATCACTAGAGGAGAATCCTTCAGGTTGTTTCATGTAAACCTCTTCCTCTAGATCACCATTGAGGAACGCTGTTTTCACATCCATTTGATGTAACTTAAAGTCAAAATGAGCTACTAATGCCATAATTACTCAGAGAGAATCTTTCTTGGATACAGGAGAGAATGTCTCCGTGTAGTCGATTCCTTCTCTTTGAGTGAACCCTTTGGCTACAAGTCTTGCCTTATGTCTCTCAATGTTACCTTGTGAGTCTTTCTTCGTTTTAAAGACCCATTTACATCCAATGACTTTTACACCATTAGGAAACTCAACGAGATCCCAGACTTGGTTAGATGCCATAGAATCCATCTCATCTTTCATGGCATTGTACCATAAATTCGATTCCTTAGAACTCATGGCTTATGAAAACATTTCGGGATCATTTTCGGCTCCAATGTTATAGTCCAACTCTTGTAGATACACTACATAATCACTAGGAATTGTTGACTTTCTGACTCTAGTAGATCTTCTTAATATTGCCTCATTATCTTCTTGAGGAACTTGTTGTTCAACCAGTTGTTCAACAGGTTGTTCTTCATCAATAATTTGATCTACAGGATCATTTTCAGCAGTTTGTGGAACTTCAATTTCTGGTTGTCTAACACCCGTTTGTACCTGAGGGGCGTGAATGACAATCAATCTGTCACTTGATCCAGAGGGTTGAGTCTCATAGTGATCTTTTTCAAAAGCAATGTCTTGAAACTGATCACTCCCATTGATCAAGTCATTCTCAAGAAACTTAACATTTCTTGATTCCACAATCCTAGTGTTATGTGATGGACAATAGAATCTATACCCCTTGGACTTTTTAGCATATCCAATGAAATACTCACCAATAGTCCTTGGGTCTAGCTTCTTCTCTTATGGGTTATAAATTCTTACTTCAGACGGGCATCCCCAAACACGTATATGTCGCAAACTTGGTTTCCAACCTTTGAATAACTCAAAAGGCGTCTTAGAGACAGCCTTGGTCGGAACTCGATTTAATATATACACAGTCGTCTTTAGCGCTTCAATCCACAAGAATTGAGGAAGTTTTGTGTTACTCCTCATACTTCTCACCATGTCCATTAAAGTTCGGTTTCTTCTTTCTGCCACACCATTCTGATCCAGAGAACCAGGCATAGTGTACTGGGCAACAATCCTTTGTTCTTGAAGAAACTTCACAAATGGACCAGGTGCTTGTCCATTCTCTGTGTATCTCTGCCATAGTACTTCCACTCTATCGATCTCACGATCTTAATTTATTTTCCACATTGCTTCTCCACTTCAGCCTTAAAAACTTTAAAAGCGTCCAAAGCTTCATCCTTAGAACGAAGCAAGTAGAGATACATATATCGTGAATAATCATCTATAAAAGTGATAAAGTATTTCGGACTACTTGCGTCCATGTCTGGACAACAAATATCCATATGTATGATTTCCAATAGGTTCGAGCTCCTCTTTGCACCCTTTTTAGACTTGTTAGTTTGCTTACCCTTAATGCAATTCACACAAGTCTCAAAATCAGCAAAATCTAAAGTACTAAGTACTCCTTCATTTACTAATCACTTAATTCTATCAATGGAGATATGTCCCAATCTCCGGTGCCACAACATAGAGGATTCCTCATTCACAACACAACGTTTTAACCCAGAAGTAACATGCATAGAATTATAAGCAGCATCATTTTACAATTTAATACAATAAAGACCATCAAGTAATTCACCAAAACCAACAATTTCTGATTTATTTAATAAAGTAAAACCAGAATCAAAAAAATTAAACGAAAAACCCAAAGGTGCAAGTCTTGAAACAGAAATTAAATTCTTAGAAAAACTAGGAACATAAAAGGTCTTTTCTAAACGTAAAATAAAGCTGCTGCTTAAAACTAAACTGCATGTCCCAATGGCCTCCACATGTGAACTCATCTTCCCGCCTGAATAGATGTATTGTTCACTTCCCACTGGCTTCCTTAGGTTTTCCATACCCTGCAAGGTATTAGAAACATGGATTGTAGAACCAGAATCAATCCACCATGTGTTATGATTAACACGAACCATATTAGATTCATAACAAACAAATGTAAATGGAGTACCTTTCTTGTCGAGCCACTTCTTAAACTTTATACGATTTTCTTCATGTGCCCTTTCTTCTTGCGAAGAAACACTTTGACTATTTCTTTATGATAATTTGAGGAGGAATGTTGTCCTTATTTTTGGCATGATCCTTCTTTTTCTTTCCATGGACAATCAAGTTCACCTTTTCGCCTCTTCCATCATCAACCTTTCCTCTTCCTGGACACACATAGTCAATAGCTCATTAATTGACCACTTATCCTTATGTGTGTTATAAGAGATTTTGAAAGGACCATATTGATGTGGTAGAGAGCACAAAATGTAGTGTACTAGGAAAGAATCTGACATGGTAACCTCCAAGGCTTTTAGCTGAGCCGCTATATCCCTCATGCACATGATGTGATCACGCACTCCTCTTATCCCAGTGAGCTTCATGGATGAGAACTGTATTATTAGAGTGCTGGCAAGGGCCTTGTCAGATGTAACAAATTGTTCATCAATAGCTTTCAAAAGATCCTTGACTTTAGTATGCTGATCGACAGAACCACGGATACCAGCAGATATTTTAGTCTTTATGAACATTACGGAGAGACGGTTAGATCTCTCCCATTTTTCATAAAGGTCAACGACATCTGGAAGGTTGGTTTCAGTAATACCTGGTGGTTCATCCTTCCTAATAGCATAATCAATGTCCATCAAGCCCAAATGGAGAAGAATTCTCTCCTTCCAAACTTTATAGTTGTCACCCCTTAATTCGGGAATATCACACTTAATATCAGAAATATTCGCAGGTTGAATAACTGCAAAGTTCAAACATACATGCTTATTATTCATAATTTGAGACAAAATAAATATCATGTTTTACCAATGTAAATCATGCCTTAATATATGAATCTAGAGACATAAAACTTGCCTGTGGACTAAAGTCCTACTCAATTAGACTCATAATGTAACCTTATGACAAAACTATCAAATTATGTTCCTTTTCTTAATTCCTGTGGGCATATCAAGAAATATAATATGATATTTCATCCTAATTAATCATACAAATATAACAAAATTCCTGTGAGTAAATCTTATTATATCACATATGATTAATTACAAGTAATGTTTTAATGTGATTCTAAAACTTAATATATAATTCTAATTAATTAAAGATGTCGTGGCTATTCCCTAATTAATTAAAATTATATCAATCACTTAACATTAAATCATTCTTAATAAAGAGCTAAATATTTGCATAACATAATACAAATAAATTGAATAACAATGCATAAATATTATTTAGCATAATTTTGCATGTACAATAATCATAAATTCATACACACAAATTTCAAGAAATAAATAATATATGCATATAATTATTCAATATAATAAACTATATAAGCTCTTTAAAAAAATTAATTCTAATGTGCATAAATTATTTAACTTAATATTGCATGCTTAAGTAAGTACCAAAATTAAACATACAATTCAACAAAATAAACATACAATTTATACACATTAAAATTTATTAAATAATTCATGTGCTAAAATAATACAATTGCAAAAACATACACAATTTTCAATCAGCACGTAAATTAAGCATATATATAACTTGTAGCACTTCAACTCTTAAGAAATGTTGATAGCATGGTAGTAGCCCAATTAGCTTTTATTCACGAGGTCACGGGTTCTATCCTGCAGCATACCATTTTTTTTTAAACAAAAGGATTAAAACAAGGCATTTTGAGAATGGAACACGAGACCGTTGCACATGCATTTCAAAGGACGCATGTCTACCGCTGCACCACTTCAGAATTATGTGATAAAGGTTGCCGTCGTCAAATATATAACAAACTCCAAACGACACAAAGGGCCTGGTCTTCAACCTTGAGCCGGGTCATTCTGACCCAGTTGCAATCCGCGAACCCAAATTCAAAACCCGACATTTTCCAGCCATTTTTGACGTTAAAAACAATGTTTTAAATCACAGAAAGCTTAGAAAATCAATTTCAAACAGATTTCTGATTTTAGTTTGGATTAAAAGAGTCAAAAACATAATACCCATATTTTGAAAAAATCAAAACTTCATAACAGATAAGAAGAGCAAGCAAGGCAGAGGCATATACAGGCACTGATACCAAATGTAAATGGAAAAACGATCTAAACATGCTAAGGATTTAAACAACACATTCAGATCAACACAGCGGAAGCAAACGGATCAAGAAAAACCAACCTCCCGCTATTGCTATTTGATTCACTCTTCCTCTGTTTTTTCAAGCTTTACGTCAAAACAGGTTTCTGCCTTGGCTTTCCAAACCCTCACTCGCTTAAACTCGATGGTGTTGTTTTCTGACTAGAGGTGTAGGCTTGGTGACCCAAAACAGAGAGCAACACAGTCCTTTTATAGAGTTCTGCCCATCACAGAGCTCAACGGACGTGCAACAGAACGTGGGATGTGGGAGCACACGATTTTCGCAGGCAACCGTTGCTAAGAATATGGGTTGAACTTAGTCAGAAAATGGACCATATTGGAAGTGAATTTCCCATGAAAATAGCAAAGCTTTTTTAAACTTAAACTATCTTCAACAAACAGAGCACGTCTGCTCCGAAGTTGAAGGGGAAATTCTATCAATTTATGCATATGAATTATGAATGATAAAAGGAAGTTGCTTAATGTGAGTAAATGACTAAATGTTATTGCAGGGAATTGTGGCCTCTGGAATAGTGATTATTGTTATTACCTGGTGCGTACGGATGAGAGGCCCTCTTTATGCGTCTGTTTTCAACCCTCTACAGCTTGTGCTTGTGGCTGTCGCTGCTTATTTGATGTTGGATGAGAAGTTATATTTAGGAAGGTATACTCTTAATCTCATTTCACCTAAACATGTATGTACCTATTCATGTTTTTTTTTTTCTTTTTTAGGCCTTTTATATTCATGATTTGATTTGATTTAGTTGGGTTGAAAATATATATAGTGTGCTTGGAGCAGTGTTGATTGTGTGTGGCCTATACGCGGTGCTATGGGGTAAGAGCAAAGAAATGAAGAAGACTCAATTAGTGCCATTAGAAATCACCAGAGAGTTGCAAGCTGTTGAGGTTGTTGTTATGTCCACGCCAATAGATCATGATAAAAATGACCACAGCTACCAGAGCCAAACTAGTACTATCGGGAATATTGCTAGTGATCATGGCTATTTATCAAAAAATGGACGAGAAGAACATGATCTTCTCAGTAAGGGGAACAAAGAAGAGTTGCCTTCCTAAGATGGTATAAATACTTTATTAGGTGTTGAGGACATAGATGATATTAATAATATTTTTTGTAAATTCCAATTAGAAACGGAATACTGTACATTAAAGGTGTACATTAAAGGTGGTTCTGCCATCCTCCTAACCTGTTCTTGACTCTTTTAACAATAAAATTAAAGGTGTCTTTTTTTTAGACCTATTAATACTTGAAGGTAAGCCCAAGCATTCGTCCTCAGCTCCAATGTTCCTCTCATTCAAAGCACTAGCAAGAGAAAATCTCAGTCTGTGAGGTGTATTTTTTGAAAAAAAATACAGCTGATTTTTCAAGATTGACTTTTTGTCCATTGATACTTTCGTAATTTGATAGTAATTCCCCAATCATCTGAATATGCCTGACATCTGCTTTGCAAAAAAAAAAAAAATGGAAAAATCATTAGCAAAAAATATAGAAGTCACAACAGGGCTTCTTCTACTAATTTTGATACCTGTAAAATTTTGATAAATTTATATCTTATGTAGAAGAAAAGTTAACCCCTTAGAACATAGTAAGACCAGATATTATTAAAGTGGCTTGCATTTTGTCAAAAAATGTGTGTTGATCAATGAAGTATAGACATGGACACGGACACATGACATGACATAGACATAGATACGGAGATACTTCAAATTCAAAAATTGTAAGACATGGACACGACACACACACACACACACACACACACACACACACACACACACACACACATATATATATATATTACAAAATTTAAGTAAAAAAATTCATAATTCATTAATATCATTTTTATAAGTTTAAAGATTTACAATATCTTAATATATGTCATATGTATTAATATTTGCTACCTAATAAGTCTTTCTTAAAAAATATAGAGCATAATTTTTATTGATATATTCTAAAAAAATCTCCTAAACTAACTTTCTTAATATAACTAATCATGTACAAGTACATGTGCATAAAAAAATTAACTAGAGGGAATATTAGTGTGAAGCAAGCTTTGGTGATGACGAAATGAACAATTTGGTACGAGCAAAGGTAGAAGGAGCAGATGAAAATAGTGGTGTGTGAAAACATAAAACTTAAAAATTTAATAGTGATGTGTGAAAAGATAAAACTTAAAATACTGGCATGTGAAAATAATGGCATGAGACATTAGTTATGTGATTGAGCTCGGGTGAGTTACGGCTTACTAATTGAACATTAATTATGGAAACTATTTTTTTTAAAATATATATATTAATGGGTCGTGTCCAAGTCATGTTCTAGACGTATCCAAACGTGTCCGAGACGTATCTAAGCGTGTTCGAGAAATGTCCAAGTGCGTCCGAGTCGTGTCCAAATTGAAAAAATAATTTTTTAATTGGATACATTTTGACACATAGGACACATGTGTCGTACGTGTGTCCCTATGTGTCTGACACAGACACGCATTCGACACGCGGACACGCCTCAAAAACGACGTGTCTGTGCTTCATAGGTGTTGATGCACTTTCGGTGGAAGTTTGTCCTTTTTTCAACAATTGAAGAAATTTGGCAATGTTACTTTCGGTGGGAGGTTAGAAGTTGAGAAGATTACATTTATTACAATCTTTGGCAATCTCTATAAATAGAGATCAAGGCTCCATCTGAAAAATACCAAGCAAAAGCAAAAGAAGCAGAAGCAAAATATGAGAGCTTCTTCTATAGTGAGAGTGAGAAATAGAGAGTGTGAGAAAATTCTACGAATGTAGTGTATGAACATACACTAAAATTTTTTGGGTTTATTCGATAATCTCTGTAATACTACAAATTGTAGTAGGAGAAGGTCTCACTAGGAAACACTATATTTTGTACCTCTTATGTGAGAGAGTGTAAATAGGATATTGTAACTATTTTTTGATATAATGAAATATTTTTTGGAGTTTGTCCCGTAGTTTTTCCCTCAGTATACAAGGGGGTTTTTCACGTTAAAATTTGGTGTGTAACTCTTGATCTATTTTACTGGTACAAATAGTACTGACTAGTGGGTTCCACTATAAAATACTATTCACGTGCTTTACAAATTTTATCAGTTCTTCTTCACAGATCTGAGTGCGTTTTCGCTCATATCCATAAAGTGTTCAAGATACTTGGAGTGTATCCAACTCTGATTTCCTAACAAGTGGTATTAGAGCCACTTGATCAAATTTCAAATCGAAGATGTCATTACCAAAATTTGATGTGGAGAAGATCGATGGATCTAACGACTTCAGTCTATGGAAGCTAAAACTGCAAACATTACTAGATCAACAAGGCCGGTCAAAGGGGGCGAGAGCAAGTTGCTAGAAACATTGTCTTCTGATAAAAAAGAGGAGATAATGGCTAAAGCACATAGCACAATACACTTGAGCCTGGCAGACAATATGCTGCAAGAGGTTATGAATAAGAAGACTGCCGAAAGACTCTGGAAAGTGAGAAGAATTTTTCCAGAATTTTTCCTTTTATCACCAGCATCAAGCCTTTGGTCACATTAAAAAAACCACCCTCTCTAGAGAACTTGTATCCTCGGTTGTCTAGGGCACTCAAAGAGATCAGGTTCTTGCCCAGCTTTGGTACATGTTATGCTTGAAATGTCCTTGCAATACCATCATCCAATTTGATTCGTACCTTTCCTTCACCTACAATAGCAATTACCCTGTTGTCTCCTAATCCGACATTTCCTTCTCACTTTTGATACGAAGAGAAAAAGTTCTTATTAGGTGTCATGTGAAAAAATGCGAAGAATTTAGTTAAAATCACCTCCTACCAGCACCGTACCTGAACAATGTTGGATTATACCGATTAATCGATCGAATTTGGAGAGGCGCCAAAATTTCTCATAATGAGTGTGCACTCCTACGAAATGCCATTGCGACTGGGTGTGGATAAAGCTACCCATAATATGTATGTAAAAATCATCATGAGATTTAACTGAAGCATTGGCAATACACCCCGCTGTGGCACACGGATCTACCAAGAAGAAATGATCATACCCTCGAGACACCACCATTTTCTTCAACCTGTTACTGAGGTTTGTAACTTCACATATGAAAACAATATCAGGGGAGTATTGAAAGCAGAGACTCTTGAATTGATGTGAGGTCAGTGAATTTCCCATTCCTTGTCAATTCCATACCATTATCTTCATTACCAAGTGGGGAGGACAGTATAATCTACCGATCTAGAAACAGCCCAAAAAGGGAAAATAAAAGAGGACGATCATACTGTATTAAGACAAAAAAATTGTACACTCAGAACCCTAGCAGAACAGGAGACCCGAGAGAAAGAAGTATCCAATTTAGTAAATTATTAGTAAATGGCTAATAATAATAGTTTTAATGATAACAAATAAGAAAGAAATATGTAACAATCAAGTTTAAGAACCTTTACTATTAGTAAATAATATTTAGATTTTGTGTAAAGATAAAAATAGATCACACTAGGCTTATAATCTATTTTTTATATGTCCAAACTAACACTTAATGAAAAATCATGTTTTTGAGTTGCTATAAATGTTTTGAAAACTAAGCAAAATGAGTTTAAATTGTTTGAAAATGTTTTGGAAATCTTGGGTGACAATGGCTTCTTGTTCTTATAAGAGTGTGTTTGGTAAACTTTTTAACTGTGCAAATATTTTAAAAAAAAAAAAGCTATTTATATAGTATTATAAAATATTTAACAAAATTAACTTCAACTTTTGTACGTAATTTAATGTATTATAAAAGTTTTTTAAAGCTAATTTTTATGACGCCGAAGATTGAAGTTTATGATTTTAGTTTATAAATTATTTTTTACACTTTGATATGTAAATATCATTTTATCCTCGATCAAATAATTTTTTAATTATTTTATACATATTTTAATAATTTAATGTATAAAAGTAATTTTTTTAATATCATCTAAATGAATCATATTAACTTAAAATTATTTTTCAACTAATGTATCCAAACATAAATATGAATCGATTATAATTAATTATAACAAAAAAATTTATACAATAATCAATTATGGAGGATAATCAAATTTTTACAATTTTTTCAAATGCACAGTAAATCTAGAAGTCAAATAATCGATTAAGCCCTTGACATAATGGATTATTTGAGCTTGACAGGATGCTATAAAATTGGTTTCCTCGTAAATAATCAATTGGGGCAAACCCATAATGGATTATTAATATCTCAGAAAGCCATGTCTTTAAATCAAACAGACAATAATTAATTATAGGTGTACCGTAATCGATTATAGATGTATCATAATTGACTATTGAGCCTTAACAAAAAGCCATCAACTTTGTTTATAATTGAAATAATTGATTATGATAAGTTAATAATCAATTATTAGATCTTTTATCAAATTCATGCCCAAGTTTTAAATATCAATAATCGATTATGGGAAGTGTATAATCAATTATTGAAGGCTTTTCAGAAAAATTAGATTTATGACATTCGCAAATAATCGATTTGAGGCTTCAAATAATCAATTATTTAAGTTTTTAAAAATAAAATGACTAGTTACTCACATTAAATGCTTCCAATCACCCCAATGGCTCTTTTAATTCATGGTCTTTAAATGCAAGACTTTGGGGACTTAAACTCAGTTAGAGAATTATATGAAAAATCATTCTTGAACACACATTGCGAGGTATAACAAATTTTACTCATAAACTCCTAATTTGAGTTTTAGCGTGTGATTCTTTGATACTCATTAAATTTTAATTTGTATTATTTATTTTTGTGAGCTTTTGATTATTCTTTTTATCTTAAAATTATTGTAAAAGGGTAAGGTATCACTTGAAAAGGTAAAAAAATGTGAGGTATCTCTTGTTCTACGACTTATATACAAATGGTGAAATATTCTAAGGATATTATGTGTGCTCTTTGATATAAAGGTAGCAAGTACCTATTGAAACTTAAAAATTAGTCGAAAATCTAGAGTAAATCATTTGAGGACTGAAAGTAGGTTACAATGAGTAGTTGAACCACTATAAATTTGGTGTTTACATTCTCTCTATCCCATCTCTTTTACATTTAAGTACTTTACAACTTTATGCTTTCTTGATTACTTTGATTCTTTGTTGTTATTTGTGTGAGAAGTCCTCATCCTCATCTATCTACTCAATTTTAAAAATTAATAGCTTCAATAAAGATTAATATACAAGTGCTTTTGAAAAAGTTTGCGAAATTTTTTTACAAACTTAATTTACTCTGTCTTTAGTTTGAAGCCACTTGGTAACATTATTCACCATTAATTAATCTATCGATATTTTCAAACAAATTTAGTTTATTCACTCTTAATTCAGTTGAATAAAATCATTACTTCCAAAGTTGAAAAAACTTTAGTTTCTTATACTACCCTTAACTAAATAGCTTTATTTTTAAATTAGAGTTTAATTTTAATATTAAACTTTTAATACCATCAACTAATTAGACATTACTATATATGTGACTTTTAAGATAGTTATTATACGTGTCAAATATTTTTAATGATATGATAAATATAATTGAATAATAGTATAAAAAACTTTTGAATTGACAGTGTATTTAAATTAAATCCTTTAAATTATCAAACTTTATTCCTTTTTTTTAACTATATTATCATATATAAAAGAAGTTGGAGCATTCACAGACATATACCATGTGTGAACACGGCTCGCTCTGGGATTCCAACCCATTCGGGCCAAGAGGAAAACAGTATGGCCTTCCTCCCACAAAGTCTACCCAATGATAAAAAACACATCCTTTCCCCGAGAGAAGTAGCTCGCTTCCATGCGTTGCACCATCCTATATGGGTATTTCTCTTTTAAGGTAGTGACTTTTGAGGTTTATTTTCTGGTTTTTTAGTAGCTAAATATAATTTAACTTCGATAACCTAAGAAAACTTCTAAAAAGAAAATTAGTAAAATATGATATTACTATAATTTATGCTATTGTAATGAAAATAAAAATAAAAATCCAAGTTATATTCTTTATAAACGCATATTAGATATTTGTTTATGTATTTCCAAATAAAAGTATAGGCCGTTATTTTTTCTTTTTACAATTAATGACCATATTTTATTTTGAAACGATTTTAGTTATATTTAGACAAAATTAATAATTTAAATTTGATACTTAAGTTGTGAAAATTTCCTTGATACGAAAGTCACTACTAATTAATAATTAATATCAATCTCAATCAATTTTAAATATATCATGTTAACATTAATTGAAATCTAAATATTATTTTATAATGTTGCAAAGTATTTCTTGACTGCGAAAAAATATTTTATAGAATTTGAAATAATGTAATTTTATACAAGTTTGTTAATTGCTTTATATAAAAAATGAAGCTAACTGTTAGTAATTTCAACATAGCTTCAATTCTTAAAATGCCTTAAAGGAATTTGCACTTGATGGCATAAAAAGGGTTCTAGTTTGTCTCTGGTTTAAGAAAATATAATTTTTAAACTAAATTTGTATCTTTCGAAAAAATCTAATGTAAAATTATTTATTTTAAAAATCGAATAAAAAACATAGTTATAAATTCGCAGGAAATTCATTGTATCCTGTAGGAAATTAGTTGTTCTTCATTGTATCTTGCAGGAAATTCATTATTGACCTTTTGCATCCAGTATTTCGAAATTGGTGGGGCGAATTAAATCTAAAGAAAAGTGTTTCAACATATCTTGAAGAGTTGCACATATTTTTCATCAAAGTTTGTGATTTTTGCAAGTTTGAAGTGTTATACCAAGAATTCATCTTTGTGCCATTCAAAGTCGTCACAAGACATCATCTCCAACAATCTTCAGGCTTAATTACTTCTCTTGTTTTGCATAAAGTGGTTTCACTAAGGGAGATGACTTCAATTTTTGTAAAGTTGGAAATGTTTGATGAAGGGAACTTTCTAAGGTGGCAAAAGAAGATGCATTTCCTTTTTACCACTTTGAAAGTGCTTTATGTTTTGACTACTCCAAATAAGAAAGTGAAGAAGAAATCACAAGAAGAATTTTACAAATTAGCTACAGAAAAATTCGTAGCTAATTTTATTAGCTACGAATTGGTCCGTAGTCTAAATCTTGTAACTAATTAGCTACCAAAAATTTCTATAGCTAATCCGTAGCTAATTTTTAAATTTTCATAGCTAATCCGAAGCTAAGTTGTAGCTAATTTTTGCTTAGAGTTTCTTTCATTTTCGTAGGTAATTAACTATAAAAAATTCAGTAGCAATTCAGTAACTAATCCGTAGCTGATTTTAACAATTTGTAGCAATTCTGTAACTATTTCCTAACTATTATGTTACTAAATCTATAGCAATTCTATAGCTAATCCGTAGCTAATTATCCCTAGCAATTTTGTACCTATTTCCTAGCTATTATGTTGCTAAATCTGTAGCTAATCCGTAACAATTATCCGTAGTTATTCCCTAGAAATTTCGTAGTTAATCTGTAGCAATGCCGTAGCTAATCCATAGCAATTCCGTAGTTATTCCCTAGCTAATCAAAATTAATTTTATATTAATAATTGATATATTTTAAAATTATACCTGTATAAATATTTCAATCCAAACAGAAAAACCCAGCAAAGAAGTTGTACAAAGCAACAAGATATCATAATTGCATTAGTAAGATTAAAACATGTTTTACAAAGAAAGGATAACTAATCAATAAGTCTAAGTTAATATAAATAGTTCTAAACAAATTAGCCCTATAATTAATAAACACAACTAATCAATCCAAGTTAACCCTATGATCATCAACTTCATGATCATCCCCAACTGCATCGCTTTGTGATGGTGTCTGTGGCACATCACTTCCTGCTTGAAGTTCTTCGAGCGCTGAGTGACATATTCTCCATTTTTCCTCTTATACACACTTTCATACAAATCTCTGAAAGGGACTGGACGATTCAGCTTTACCTCCTGTAATCAACATCTATTAGAATATAAAATTCTAAAATCTTTACTACAAGAAACCTTGTATTTTATTTATAAAATAGGACCAATCTCATACAATTTAGATTCATACAGCCAAAAATATAACACAACATACAAGCTGCTAAAACATTATATACAATAGTATAAGATAGAATTATTAGAATATTGCAACAAACACATAAAAAATTCTATATTACCATCTGCTTCTTATGTTGACCGAAGCTTATTGAGCTTGCAGTGTGCAGCATAGCATCAAAGTAACAAATTTCCTTTATAAAATAGTATAAATAATTACTAATGTATTTATTTTATTTTCCTTTTCTAATTCATGCATCTAATCCATTGCAAAATATAAAATAATTATTTTTCCCTTAAAACCCCACCTTTCCCAGTGATGGTTGGATTCGATTCCATGTACATTGCTACAAAGAAATTTATCAGCTAACTAGTCACAAATTCAAAATTCATTATTTAAGTACACGTCAGAATACTTTACTAGAAATTCAAAATTCATTACTTAACTAGACGTTAGAATTCTTTGCTACAAGATTTAAAAAAATATAATTATCTAAATCAATATTTTGGTTGATTTTAGTCATTATAAGGATATTTTAGGGAAATTTAATAAATAAAATAAAAAATAAAAATGCTTATTTTCTATATACTTCTATTGGCATCTTCCAAAATGGTCTATTGTCATCTTTCAAAAAGGTCTTCTCTGAATGTGTTGGCTGAAAAAGCAACTAAAATATACCATCAAGAACGAAAAAGTTCTATTTCTTGCATCAAGATCAAGTTTTGTCTGCCTCCAAAAAAAGTAAAAAGCTTCGTCCATAAGTGATAATATCAGTCACTACTATTTCTCAAGTCTATCCCTACGGCAACTATAAAAGGAAGTAATGAATTGATAAATTCTACAACTAGGAGTTAACATCTTGTTCTTGTTACATTACAGTCCTACTCTCTTTGTTCTTGTTCCTTTCATGTATAACAAATCCAGTGAAGAGACAATAACAATGGATGACTCTAGTAATCCCTTATTCTCCAAATATCTATTATCTGATCCAAAATGGTCTTCTCTGAATATGTTGACTAAAGAAGCAACTAAAATATACCATCGAAAATGGAAAAGTTCTATTTCCTGCATCAAGATCAAGTTTCGTTTACCTCAAAAGAAAACAGTGAAAAACGATGCTAATGATGTCTTAAAAGATGGTTTCCCCTTCAACTTGAATTAAGCCCCTCTCTTATAATTAAGAGAAGTGTGATTTATTATCATATTATAGTTTCAATCACATGATTAAAATTTCAAAAGTTGGCAATAGTCTTTTTTTTCTCCAAAACTGATAGAACAAGCCTTACCCCTTCAAAATGATAAACTATAAATTCTCATATCTAAAGTTAAAAAGAAAAGAATAATTAGTTTTTTTCTTAGCTACAATGGTAGTTATGTACACATTCATTTAGATATTCAACATCAGTACAAGGTATATCATTTCCTAAAATATAGGTAAGGTCAATATCATTTCTTAAAAATACAAGATAAATAAGCTAAAGGAAGAATTTGTTTGCCTCCCTTCAACACAAACTTTTGAAAGGGGAAAAAATTGAGACTATAAATTTTCATACTTCAGTGCCTAATTCATATTGTAACATCAAGATATTGGTTGCCATTGCAGTTCAAATTCTATTTGATAACACAAACAGTTAATCACATATATCTATGTATCTGGAATCAAGATTTGGTGATATCATTTGGACTCTTAGGTGGATACTGGATCTTGGTAATAGAAAGATTAGAAGGATGTCCACTATTTTTCTTGTAGTAATCTTTTCTTAGATTCAAATTCTATAATAAAGTTCACTTATGGACATACAACTCTATATATCAAAAAAATGCCCTAGTTCACCTTTTGCCCCTATTCCTGTAATGGTATAAAGTTTTAATACAAGCCTCCTTTGAAAAGTTGCAGGGACTCCCCTGTTTTTTCAAAACAAAGGAAGGGTTTTGAGGGCGTGAAAATTTTCTCAAATTTACAAAGTAAGAATTGGTTATCATGGGTACTTTAGTCAATGTGAATTTTATCCAAAGGAAGAGGCCATGTATAAATAGCCCTTCCTTATAGAAGACTTATCATATAGATCTTAACCTATCAATGGGGATTGGTATATGCATACAGTTAACTAGAACTGGAACGTATTTAAAATTGAGGACAACCTCAATTAACAGTCTAACTTTCTGGTTGAGACAGAAAAGCCTTTCCTATTACTCTGAGGCATTACTGCTTGTTATATTAAGAAAGAAGTAGAGGGGCATATCAGACTTTACGTGCTTAAAGAAATTCATTTGGAGAATATCAATAAAATCATGAAACTTAGCCACAATACAGTATAGTGTTTCAAATTTTCAAGAGAGGAAAAAGAAAACTTACAGCATTGACAAAAGGATCATAAGCATCTTGAACGAGGTATGCCAATGTTGTACCACAGTCAACTATAGTTCCTCGGTTGTCAGTTATTGCAAATACAGCTGGATCAATTGAGAGGAGTTGTCCATTGATAGCAATGCTCTAGAGATTTAAGTTGTAATGAGCCCTGAAATTTGATCAAAGAAGTAGTCAAATACAAGGTAATATATCTCATAGAACTCTTGGGGACTTCACTACTATCAGAACAACCTGTTGGTCAAGCTCTTCTATGTCATCTCCAAGAGCTTCACTACTACCATCTCCTGAGCCTTCGTGGGTGCTCAGAATTGGAAGCTCTTCTTGGGGACTAGTTGGGGTTTTGGTTATGCTTATGCTTGTTCTTTATTGGCAAGCTTCAGTTCAAGAGTTCTTTCGGAGATAGAGCTAAAGTTGTTTTGGATTCTATGTGTTGTATTTATGTATTATATTTATGTAATAATATGAGAAACTGAGAGTTATGCTTAGCAATTTTGAAGTTCTCATTTTGGCATTTTTATATCTCAAAAGCTTAAACTGATAATAACAGGCCTATGAATGGTTGGTTTTTATTTCCAATAAGAAAAGAAACTATAAAGTTGAGAAGACATTTTATGAGAGTCCAATTGTAGCTCATAATATGTTCTAATAACACAAGAGAATCCAGAAAAATGAAATTACTTAGATTTCCATATAACATTTTTAGTTTAGCTTAGTACATCTTATCTGAATGTCCATGGCATGAGGGCATAACTACTACTGATACATCTGACTTTAGCTTCTAAGCAACCACAATTGCTTATAACTTCCTTTATTCTTATAAAATCCCTATCTAGTGGCTAGGAGCATCCAAAAAGCTATTAGTTTGCTGTGTCACCTGCTTTCTTTTAGCTAAAACATCCACTACTTGGTTGCCTTTCTGTGTATAAAGATAAATATCGATGACATTTGGACCCTTCACTCCCAAGATTTAGTTGATTTGGCAAAAAGGTTGAAACTAAGAAGTAATATATTTGATAAAGAATTTTCTTTTTGTGTTTATATTTTTTATAAAATTTCTAAGTACCAAACTTGTTGGAAAGTCCTATATAAGCTCTATAATAGTATATTTGATGGTATTCTGTTATTTATTTTAATAACAGATAGACTAGAGTTTCTATGCCTTTTGAACTTAGATGCATACTAGAACATGCTAACATAAAAAGGATTAAATAGTTCTGCAGGACATGCTAACATAAACTCACATATGAACTAGAAAAGTTATTTTCACACCAAAAAAATAAAATCATAGTGGCATTTTAAAACAAAGACTCAGATCCATCCCATGAGAAATAGTTCATTGTCTTCCGCTTTGCACAAACAATTTCCAAAGTACGAACAACAAATAGAAATTAAGCAAAAATGCCAACAATTTGAGTAAAAACTAGCCTCCCACTAACCCTACGATCAATAATTGATTCTCAATGCAACAATGGACAATAGAATCACAGAAAATCAATTACTTCTAAGAACTAGATCCAAAATCCAAAATCCAATGTTACCTATTTGTTGTAGATATTGAAGTAGATGTTGAAGAGGTACAAGAGGCCGAACAAGGCACCGAGCTCAAGGGTCTTGAACAGGGCCAGAGGGGGTGGCGGCGTTGTCACCGGCGCTATCGGGGACAGAGGCGGCCCTAGGCTAGAAGGGATCAGAGGAAGGAGGGAGCGAACGATGGGGCCTGAATTTGAATAAGGAGGAAGAATGAAGGGACCAGGATCGGCGAGTAAAGGAAGAGGAAGCGCTATTAGAAGTGACATTTTCACTGGGTTTGGAAGATGAGGCAGAGAAACAAATGGGATCAAAGCGAAGTGAGCGTTTGAAAGGGGTGTGATGAACATGCAAAAATTCATATTATTATGGTTCAAAATCTTAGGTTTTCATCCTCTTTTAATATTTTTTATTTAGTTTTGTTCTTAAGTTTTATTATAATTTTTTATTATTTTAATTGTGTTCTTATTATGTGTTTTTATATAATTTTTGTAGGTAATTGCATATGGAGAAGATTGGATATTTAAAGAAGTAGGAAAAAAAAGAAGAAAATTAATTCAGAAGCCCAGCGCTCCTTGAGTGCACGTTGCGCGCAGATGGATTCCTGATTAATGGGCCAATGCCTAAGTGCTGAAAGCTGAGCGCCTGAGCTCTAAACGCATACACAGTAACGTGAATTCTTTATTTAAAGAGAAGTTTTGCTAAACAATTAGACACTTTTTACATTTTCTTATACATTTGGACAGAACGTAGCAGCCGTCAAGAGGCACAAACCCTAATGTGGTGTGGGTGCAATTAGGCTTGAAGATTAGGAATTTTTTTCATCATTTCCACCTTTTTATAATGAAGTTTGTCATATTCTTCCCTTTGTATTCTTCTTTTTCCATGTGTAACTAATTTTTCCTTGTTAGGAGGATGATGGATTTTGTTCTTGGATGATGTAACTTCTTTTATGGGTTTAATTTATATTTCTATTTCATGATTTACGTGTTTATCTCTATTCTTAATGCTTTTCTAAACCTGATCAATCTGGGAATGATCTTTTGGGTTGATGTATGATTTGAAAAAATTTGCATAAACCTAGAACATGTGATAAACACCATAATTTCTGCAATCGCTAGGAATAGACATTGTGGGTTATGTGGTTTTTCTTTTAATTCATTTGTTCTTGATAATGCCTTTCTATTTGGAGTTAGACTAAGGGATTAGTTAATTCCACACAGTATAAGAGGATTAATATACTAAGAGATTGAGTATTAATTAATTTTGAGAATTGGCCATAAATCATTGAAATAGAACATAATTAAAATAATTTTTGAATGTGCATTTAAAGAGTTCAAGTAAAGTCTGAACCTTAACGCTTTAACATCATGGTTTTTCACCATTTGATTTATTGTTTTGTTTACTTATATTTCTTTTTAATTGAATTTGAAACAACCCTCTTCTCGATAGCTTAAATAGTGTTAATTTGACGAACTTAATAATTGATAACATAATCCTCGTGGGAGCGATACATTACTCACTCTTTATTACTTTTGTCGATTTGGTGCACTTGCCGATATCCACAACAAGTTTTTGGCGCCGTTGCTGGAGATTATTGTTATTAATATTAAATATTAGTTAAAGAGATACTAATTTATGTTACCAAGTGACTTTCAGTACTCAAGAGGGGGTGAATTGAGTATAAAACTTTTTCGCAAACCCTTTTAAATAAAAAAATTAAATATTAAAACTTAATAAATAAATGCACAGAAGGAATGAGACGAAGAAAAGATCAGCAGAAAATAAATGTGCGATAAAATAAATTACATAAAATAAAGAGATAAAGAGAAGAAGAGCAAGCATGATATTTATCCTGGTTCGACCACTAACCCACTTGTGGTCTACGTCCAGTCCTCGAAAGCCGAGATTTTTCACTAAGTATACAAGCTTCAATAGGTGCTTGCTATCGTTACAAAATAGAGCATTTTTCACACATAGGGACACTCTACCCTTGTGCTAAAGTCTCAGCCTGCAGGGATACCTCACCCTTATACAAACCTTGAGGGATACCTCACCCTCGATACAGAATATCAGAGAATAGATGAAGAGAAACTCTCACTCAGAGTAAGTAATACAAATTGAAGTGCTAATGGAGCTCTTACAGAAATATCTCAAAGTTTTTAATCAAAAAGAGCGTAGAAAATAGTTTTCACAGATTAGAGCATTCAGAAAATAATTCAGAGTTATGGGCAAAGAAATTCGTGACCCAAGCTTGCTATTTATAGGGAAAAACACAGAGATAGCCGTTTAGGTATAATTAATATCATTTAAAACAAATTTGAAAAACCTGTCTGTTGTTTCCATATACGTGACTGTGAACCCATGTTTATTCGAATAGAGCAAAATCTTATTCGAATAACACTGTGTCTGAAACCATCATGAAAAGCCATCTGAGAAGGGTTATTCGAATAACTAATATGTTATTTGAATAACTTTGTTAAAACCAGAGTTCAAAAACCAAATAGGTTATTCGAATAGCAGCTGAACTATTTGAATAAAGTTTAAAAGAAGTTCAGACACAAAAAGGTTTATTCGAATAACGTATGAGTTATTCGAATAACTCACTTAAAACACAGATCTGAAAAAGCTCATCTATTCGGATAAAAGACATGTTATTCGAATAAAAACTTAAAACACAGAGTGTCGTAAAAGGGTCTATTCAAATAGATTAGGTTCTATTCGAATAACACAGTTCAAAAATGTTTTGAAAACTAAGTTTAAAAACAAGCTTTATTTTTTCTTTCAAAAACAAAAAGATATCAAAGTGAGTTCCGTACAATAGATCCTAAGTCCTAATGCTAATCAAATATAAACTTGGACTTGGTTTATTTATCATCTTCATTTATTCTTCCCGTTTGTTATAATCAAAACAAGTCTTCAAAGGTATGCATCCAAACACAATTTAAACATTTATTTTTCTTTATTTAATTTTATTTTTAATTTGTTTATTTTAATTTTTAATTTTTTTCTTTAAATTTTCTTTTATTTATAGATGATTATTTTTCTTATTTAATTTTTTATTTAATTAATTTTCTTTTTAATTTTTTCTATTTATTTTTGTTTTCTTTGTTTATTTTTTTAGTCATTTATTTTTTATTTTAAATTTCTTTTCTTTACTTCACTCTAGTTTGCTTGTTTGTTTATTTATTCAAGGTTCTGTCGAGTCAAAAGAATTACCTTTTGATCCAAAGATAGAGAGAACAGCTAGAGCAAACAGGAAAGTAGTTAGAGAAAGGAGGAAACTTGAAAATGCAGAAGAAAAGATGGCAAAGTAGTTGTAACTACAGAATGAAGATGCACTATAGCTGACTATGCAACTCCATCTGTTGAGAATGTTTCAACTAGTATTGTGCGCCTTGTTATTCTGGCTAATAATTTTGAAATTAAATCGGTTCTTATACAGTTAGTGCAACAGAATCAGTTTGTGGGAGGTCAAGCAGAAGATCCCAATTTATAAATTGTCAATTTCTTGCAGCTTTGTGATACTATCAAGTATAATGGAGTCAGTGATGATGCCATACGGTTACGACTTTTTCCATTTTCTTTGAGAGATAAAGCCAAGAGCTAGCTACAAGCCCAATCTCAAGGAAGCATCTCCACTTGGGATGATCGGGTCAGTAAGTTCCTCACTCGATATTTTCCTCCTTCAATGTTTGTGAAGATAAGGAGTGAGATCGCTTGCTTCACTCAAAATCAAGGAGAATATCTCTATGAAGCATGAGATAGATTTAAGGAGCTATTAAGGAAATGTCCTCATCATGCTTTTGAAGTTTAGCAGTAGGTGCAGATCTTTTATAATGATTTGAATCATTCCACAAGACTTATGATGGATGCATCTGCAGGCGGATCTCTGAATACAAAAATTCTAGAGAAGGCCCAAACATTATTTGAGACAAAGGTCACTAATGAGTATCAGGTTCCTAGTGAAAGAGCTACAGTCAAACAGGGAATGTTGGAACTTGATGTTGTTGATACTATACTTGCACAAAATCAGACTATGTTGCAACACATTGTTAACCTTACTAAGTAAGTTAGTAATTTATAAGTAAATGCAGTTAATCATCATGGTTTGACTTGCGATTTTTGTGGAGGCAACCATGTCAATGGTCAATGTGAGGCAGGGAATTCAGGTGTCAATATTCTAGAGCAGGTGAACTATATGGGAAATCCTTTAAGGTCACAAGGTAATCCTTATTCTAGTACTTACAATCCAGGCTGGAGGAATCATTCCAATTTCTCTTGGAAGAATCAAGTTGTACCATTGAATACTCAGCTAGAATAGAAGTCTCCTCTTGAGATTGCAATGGAGAAACTTTCTCTGCAGAATTCTGTTTTTGTGCAACAGACTTTAGCTTTTATGGAGGAATCGAGGACCAATTTCAAGAATCATGAGGCCGCTATTAGAAGTCTTGAGAATCAAATGGGGCAAATGGCAAAGCAGCCTTAAGAGAGACTTCTAGGCAGTTTGCCAAGTGATACTATAGTGAATCCAAAGGAGCAATGTCATGCAATCACTTTGAGAAATGGCAAGACTTTAGAATAAGATAAGAATGAAGCATCTGGTTCTGCAGAAAATCAAAGTGAAAGTACTGAAGTTTTGATTGAAGAGGTATTGTCTCAAGATGATAGTTAAGATGTTGAAGTTAAGGAGGAACAACCGAGAGTGCAGAGAAAAAAGAAAGATTTAGAGCTAAAGAAAATAGTTGATCCTTTACTCTATGCTAAACTTTCATACCCTCAAAGATTTAGGAAGGAGATTCAAGAAAAACAGTTTTCCAAGTTCTTAGAAGTTTTCAAGAAATTACAAATAAACATCCCTTTTGCTGAAGCACTTGAGCAGATGCCCTCATATGCTAAATTCATGAAGGATTTGCTGTCAAAGAAAAGGAAGCTAAAAGAAGATGAAACCGTGGTACTTACTGAAGAATGCAGTGCTATAATTTAGAGGAAACTGCCACCTAAATTGAATGATCCAGGTAGTTTTACTATTCCTTGCACCACTAGAAAGTTGACTGTTAAGAAAACTCTATGTGACTTAGGAGCTAGCATTAATTTGATGTCATTGTCTATCTTGCGTAAGCTGGGAATTGATAAAGTTAAGCCTACAATGGTTTCTCTTCAATTAGCAGATCAATCAGTCAGACATCCGTACGGTATTGTGGAAGATTTGCCAGTGAAGGTTGATAAATTTATTTTTCCAGTTGACTTTGTAGTCTTAGATATAGACGAGGATGCTGATATCCCATTAATTCTGGGGAGACCCTTCCTAGAAACATCAGGAGCGTTGATTGATGTCCTCAGAGGAAAGCTTATTTTGAGGGTGGATGATGATCAAGTGACTATAAATGTTTTTAATAAGTCTGCCCTAACATCAAATCTTTATGCACCTATTAATTACATTCAAAGTAAATTTCAAAAGGGGTTAGATGGTAAGAACTCTTCTTCGTATATCATTATTGACTCTCCTAGTTCCAAGGTTATTGATGAAAAGGAGAAAGGTCTTCCTTTTTTTAAGATTGCTGGAATAGTAAAAGATTTTTTGGTTTTCACTGATTCATTGCAGATAGGTCCACTGCAATCTAATTTGCAATCTATTGAAAAATTGAGACCTCCATGGCCTGATGAGATTTTCCATGCTAAGGTGTGTTCAGAACAACCTGGTTCAAGTCAAGTTCCAACCACTTGTGGGGATTCCAAAGGCAGTGACAGAGTATGGAGGCAAAGAACTAATAAGAGAAAAATGTCATCTTACTTCTCTTGCTTCAAGCCACCATGATTAATTGAGAAAATGCAATGTCGAGCTAATGACGTTAAACAAGTACTTTTTGGGCGGCAACCTTTAATTTTCTCTCTTTTCTTTTTAATTTTATTATTGTTTTTATTTTGTTATTTTTTATTTTTCTATTTTTTAAGGTAATATTGAGTCGACTTAAGTGCCTCCCTGAATTCGGAGCCTTTGTAGGTAGATGTATATAGTTGTCGGCCAAAAAGAGCTTTTCTTTTCCTTTCTTGCATTTATTTCATTTTTTTATTTGTTCTTTTTTATTTTATTTTGTTTCCATCACCCTATTGTATTTTGAGTCGTTAATTGTGTATGCCAGTGTGTTGAATTGAATATCTAATGATTGCTTGAATTATGGATTGATCTGATTTGTTGGGATAGTACATGAGAATCCATGAGTTGCATTTATCTCTATTATTTCAATTGTGTATGGATGTTCTTCCCATCTTTGTGTTTGATAGACCTTGAAATTTAATTACATATCAAGCTTAGACAAAGTTTATAGGAATGCATGTGTGTGGATGATTTGCAATTAAAAGTTGTTTGATTCTCTCTTGATGTGAAATCCTAGGCAATGCATAATTAAGGAAATGATAAGGGTCTTCTTTAGACCGTTTGAGCCTTTCAAGCCAACCTGTGACACAGTATATCATTAGGTCCCTTTTGCAGTCTCGTTATTGTTTGCCCTTTATTTCTTTTCTTTTTCCCACATTTTTCTTTTCCCATACCCACATAAAATAATAATAAATTCCTCTCTTACATAACTTTTGTTGAGTGCATATATGTATTATTTTATTATTCAAGTCTTTGTTATTTTTGTGCATAAAGTTTTGCAGAGCTAAAAAAAAAGAAAAGAAAGTTCACCCAAAGTATTGCAAAGAAATAAGTTTGGGGGTAGAGATTGTTGAAAAAGAAAAGAAAAGAAAAGTGAATGATGTGTTGTTTCTTATGCTCCATTTTGCACTTGTCTTATATTCTGTGACTTGAATTTTGAAATTTGCATGATTTTGTATTTCAACCTTTGCTTTCGTTATCCTTCCCTTTCTTTCTTAACTCATACCCTTGGCCTTACATTACAAGCTTTATAAAGTCCATTTTGATCCTCGATTATATGTTATTTACATTAGTGGAGAGAGAGATGAAAAACAACTTTATGGACGTGGATTTAATTTACATTTGCAGTTTTATAAACATATTCGAGCTTGTACTTTATGAGGAGATTGTGTATTTCATTCATGTTTTTGGGAAGTCATTTATGCATAAGAGTTACATGTGAGAGACAATGTGACAATTGGATTATTCATGTGTGACACTTTGAAATTAGATTGTGAAACAATTTCTGAGGATATGAATGATTTTTAATACTCGGTGGTACCATGTTTGAGTCTGTGTGTTTTGAGTTATTATTTATTTAGTCTTTTTGTACTGTTTTTGTTTTTCTCTTTATTTGAGGACAAGCAAAATCTTAAGTTTGGGGGAGTGATGAACATTCAAATATTCATATTTTTACAGTTCAAAATCTTACGTTTTCATTCTTTTTTAATATTTTTGATTTAGTTTTGTTCGTAAGTTTTATTATGATTTTTTATTATTTTAATTGTGTTCTTATTACGTGTTTTTATGTATTTTTTGTAGGTAATTGCATATAGAGAAGATTGGATATTTAAAGCAGAAAAAAAGAAGAAAATTAATTCAAAAGCCAAAAACTTGCTTGTCCCAAAACAGGCTGCAAGTGCACGGGTTATTCAAGTAATAAAGTAAAAAGTAGAGATCGTTTCCTCGAGGATAAGTTTACTTCTAATGCTAAATATTAACCAATAGCATACCTAATTCTATTCAATAACATATAAAATAGGGAAAAAGCATATAAACTAAAGACTGAAAAGTGATAAATGAAAATAACATAATGGATAAAGTTTAGTAAAATCCTTATTCACCCCTTACTTCAACTAACAATATGCAATCCTTTTCATAAACATGAATGAAATGACTAGGTTAGCTTGAGAATCTAATTTAGTTAAAAGCCTATGTCTAGGTCATCTAACCATAGTTTCAATTGCCAAACTCAATATGTTTCCATGAGAGTTAACACAAAATCCATTCTTTAAAGTCTATTCTCAATCACACGCTATGCATAGGTATATTCTATCCCATTAGCGAATCAACTCATCCCGTCATTAGAATAAAATCGAACATACATCAACCATACATATGATCTCAAATCCAAATTCCTATGTCTAGGTTCATTAGATTCCATCAAATCACTTAAATGATGATCAGACACTCAAGAGCATTAAGAACAATATGATTGAACAAAACCATACATCTATACAAACTCAAAGGAGAACAAAATCATTAATATCCATAAAAAGGATTCAAAGTATTCCCTAAAATAGCTACTACATCATTGAACACGAAAACACAAATCAAAATACATGCTTAAAGAATGAGAAAGAGAAGAAAACAAAGAGAGGAATGAGGAAAAGCTTATGGATGTTGCCATTGATGCTTGAATCTCCCTCCATGAGGAAGGTAGACTCCAACCTTGGCTCTGGCCTCTTTCAACCTCAGAAAATGAAGAGTCAGGCGCAACTTCTCTAACCTAGAAAGCCATCCTAAGAAAATCTAATAAATTTCTATTTATAGGCTCAGTTCTGCACCTCACGCCATGACGCACACTCTTTTATGCCGCGGCACACATTGAGTCAGTCACCTAGAGCCACGGTACACACTCCTTTGTGCCGCGGTGCTCTAGCCTTGGGTCTTAGTATGATAGCTTGATGATGCACCCTTGCACCGCGGCGCTCTCTCCCAGAATGCCACTTGGTCCTTCTCTTGGGCTTTTGAGCCTTGAATCGCTTCAATTCCTCTATTTTAAGCTCATCCTACATTAGAAAAATCACCAAGTTAAATATAAATTATAAATCCACTTAATCACTTAACGAATACGCACAAATTGCTCATAATCATATAGAGAGACATCCAAAGGAAATTTAACCAATATAAGCATAAAATCTCCCATATATGCATAATAACAAGGATATAGCATTCTATGAAGTATAATTATAGGGCACAAATAACTACATTTCATGAAATTATCAAAGCCCAGTGCTCTTTGAGCGCGCGTTGTGCATAGATGGATTCCTGATTAGTGGGCCAGCGCCTAAGCGCTAAAAGTTGAGCGCTGAATGCGTACACAGCAGGGTGAATTCTTTATTTAAAGAGAAGTTTTGCCAAACAATTAGATACTTTTTACACACTCTCATACATTTGGACAGAACGCAACAGCCGTCAAAAGGCACAAACCCTAATGTGGTGTGGGCGCAATTAGGCTTGAAGATTAGGAATTTTCTTCATCCTTTCCACTTTTTTACAATGGAGTTTATCATATTCTTCTCTTTGTTTTCTTCTTTTTCCATGTGTAACTAATTTTTCCTTGTTAGTGGATGATGAATCTTATTCTTAGATGATGTAACTTCTTTTATGGGTTTAATTTAGATTTCTATTTCATGATTTACGTATTTATCTTTATTCTTAATACTTTTCTAAACCTGATCAATTTGAGAATGATCTTTTGGGTTGATGTATGATTTAAAAAAATTTGCATGAACCTAAAACATGTGATAAACACCATAATTTCTGCAATCGCTAGGAATAGACATTGTGGGTTATGTGGTCTTTCTTTTAATTCCTTTGTTCTTGATAATGCCGTTCTATTTGGGGTTAGACTAAGGGATTAGTTAATTCTAAACAGTGTAAGAGGATTGATATACCAAGAGATTGTGTATTAATTAATTTTGAGAATTGACCATAAATCATTGAAGTAGAACATAATTAAACCAATTTTTGAATGTGCATTTAAAGAGTTTAAGTGAAGTCTGAACCCTAACGCTTTAACATCATTATTTTTCACCCTTTGATTTATTGTTTTGTTTACTTATATTTCTTTTTAATTGAATTTGCAACAACCCTCTTCTCGATAGCTTGAATAGTATCAATTTGGCAAACTTAGTAATTGATAACATAATCCTTGTGGAAATGATACTTTACTCACTCTTTATTACCTTTGTCGATTTGGTGCACTTGTCGATATCCACAATAGGGTGCGAGGTTTGTGGTTGTGGAGAGGGAGGGAAGGGGGGGAGAGAGTGAAAGCCATGCTCTGCATTTTCAAGATCTGAATATGAAAATAGAACAGAAGAGAAAAGAATAGCACAATTGGTTCGTGGAGGTTCGGTGAGGTTCAGAAGAAAAAGGCAGTGGGATTTGAGAGAGGGAGGGAAGGAAGAATGAGGGAATTGAGATTTGGGAAAGTTTACTTTGGAGCGCATAAAATATTTAAGAGAGTCAATTTTTTTTATGCAATTGAAATTTAGCTACGAAAAAATTTGATAGCTAATCCGTAGCTAATTAGCTATGGCTTAGCTACGGATTAGTTGTGAAATAAATTTTAGTTAAATTTCATAGCTAAATTATAACAATTCCGTAGCTATTTGTTTGATAAAAATTTTCTCTTCATGATTCAAAATTTAGTTAGCAAATTTTATTTCGTAGCTAATTCGTAGCTAATTTGCTACGGATTAGTTACCAAAATTTTTTGTAGCTAAATTTCATAGTTAAACCATACCTAATCTGTAGCTATTTGTTTGATAGAATTTTTAACTTTCTGTATTCAAAATTTATCTACGAAAATTTAATCCATAACTAATTAGCTATGGATTAGCTACCAAAATTTTTCGTAGCAAAAAATGGTAGCTAATTTGTAAAATTCTTGTAGTGAATTGTGGGAGTGACGTGTAAAAGGCTCAAATGGGACAATGATGATTACATATGCAATGCATGGTCACATTCTCAATGACATATCTGATGCGTTGTTCAATGCTTACCAAAACATGGGAAGTGCAAAGGAACTTTGGGAGAAGTTGGAAGAAAGATACATGACAAAAGATGCAAAAAGCAAGAGATTCCTAGTTAGTCGTTTTAATAGCTTTAAAATGGTTGATGGTATATCTGTCATAGAACAAATGTATGAAATAGAAAGAATTTTGAATAACTTCAAGTAACATAACATAAATATGGAAGAAGAGTATCGTAGACAAGAAAATATACTAAAGAACAATATGCTAATGAGAAAGTTCATGTGATGAAGGAAGGAAAAGTCCAACAAGAACTCAAATAAAAGGCCTCAAGATACTTAATAAGTTTAGGTTAAAGTCTGTATTTGAGGATGACAAGTTTATTTTATCTAAAGGTAGCATGCCTGTGGGAAAGGGTTATCATTATGAGAACATGTTTAAGCTGAATACTATTAATAATAATTATGTTGTTTCTATTTATATTGTCGAGTCTTTAGATTTATGATATAATTGTTTAGGACATGTTACTTATAGAAAATTAGATGATATGAAGAAATTTGATTTGGTTCCAAAAAGTAAGAAGAAACTAAGTAGCTTACGTGCTAACAAAGACAACTAGCCTTCCATTTTGAAGAGTAAAAAGAAGTTCTAAGGTGTTAGACTTAGAGCATGTTTGGTAGAGCTTTGATTAGCTTTTTTCAAATTTTTTTAGAAAAAGACTATTTCAACGGTATTATAACATGTTTGACAAAATTAGTTACACCTTTTATACGAAATTCAATGCATTATAAAAGTTTTTTTTTCATAATGCTAAAGATTGAAGCTTAAGATTTTAATTTATAAATTATTCCTTACACTTTAAGATGTAAATACCATTTTATCCTCAATCAAATAATTTTTTTAATCATTCTATACTTAATATGGTAATTTAATGCATAAAAATAATTTTTTTACACTATCCAACCGAAATAGATTAACTTAAAATCGTTTTTCACTAACATATCTAAACATAAAACTGATTCAATTATAATTGATTATAGCAAAAAGTTTTTATACAATAATTAATTATTAAAATAATCAAGTTTTTACAACTATCCCAAACATACACTTAATACATTATGTATATGTAATTTACATGATTGACCTACTATTGGTGGCAAGAAATATTTTGTAACCTTCATAGATGATTGCACTAAGTTCTATTATATATATTTAATCATTCAAAAGATGAAGTGTTGGATAAGTTTAAGATTTTAACCTTAACCATACAATTATACATGAATAGTCAAAATTAAAAATTACTTAAATGTCACGTGACTACTTAAAAAAGTCATATGCATTTATATTTTAATTTTGATCATTTATATAAAATTTAATAATCAAAATTTACTTATCTCACCTCTTATAATAAACATTTTTTTCATTATATACACTTCATATATATATATATATATATATAATCATTCTTCTAAGCTTTTCAACAGGCCAGGCACAAAACGCAGACCAGGAACAAGAAACACAACTTTTCAAAATCAGTCGAATTTGAAAAATCATATGTCAAATGACAAAAAGAATATAGATTATAGAAAAGAAAAGTCTATTATAAATATAACTACGTCATGTCAATTAATCACTTAGATTTTCTTAGGGAAAAAAGAGGATCAACTGTAAACAAACAAGAAAAAGATCAACCTTTCCTTCTTTCATTTTCATTTTCATTTTCTTCTTCTCCTTCTATGGCTTTGCACATGAATGATCATATTCATATCCCCTTATTCCTCACATCAATACTATCTATCTCCTTCTTTAATAATATTTTTTGTAAATCCTAATTTGACATGGAATATTGTACATTTATGTGAGTATGATCAGATACTGCCATATACCATATATAAAACTAAAATAAATATATCATATATAAATATGAGTGAAGTATTATTTAAGTATCGTATTTCAAATATTCAAATAACATAACTCTAAACAATATAAGGTATGTGGACGTGTTTTCCATACACTCATCAGGGGTGGGTGTATATCCTGATGGCTACGTAGGGGTGGGTGTATATCCTGATGGGTGTATATGCATATACACTCACCAATTTACAACCTATAACTTGTTTCCATGGGTTATTTTGATTTATTTTATTAATTTGTCATATTTGTATTTAAACTATACTTATTGTCATATTTGCATTTAAGCCATGTAATATTAAAATATTAAATATTAAATTATTTTAATATTATATATTAGATATTTAATATGTTATATTCTCTTTGATATGTATATTTTTGTTATTATTCTAACACTGATATAAGTACTTCAATACATTCGGTGATGACAATGAAAGGTATTTATAACACGGGATGAGACGAGTTTGACTAAATTTGAACTGAACCCGATAGGTTGATCAGGTCATCTACTTGTACCCGAACATGACTCGGTCATGGCCCAAAAGTAATCGGCTACGACTTGATATGCATATATAATGTATAAATTTGAACATTATGCATAATTAAGTCATAAATTTATATAAGCAAGAAACCAAAAGTAAGGTATATTTTATAATATATATTTTAAAATAAATAATATCAATATAAATATATTATTATATTGTACAAAAGTTATTAATTTAAATCAACAGTCTTATTATTTATAACTAATTGTTGTGTGTGTGTGTGTGTCTATATATATATATATATATATATATATATATATATATGTTTTTAAATAATATGTGGTATCGGGTTAGGTTGGGATGACTTGAGGTACAACTCGACCCGAGACAAAAAATATATTGGGTCTAATTTCTTAAACTAAAACCCGTCCTAATTAACTTCAGGTCAAGACGAGTTATTAGGACGAGTTGGGTCTTGAACACCCCTAATTAAATTAGTGGGAATGTGGGGAAATAATATAACCACACATTAGGAGTAAATTTTCAAACCTACAAATTACATGGACTACGATTTGTAATTTCACACAAAATCCCAAACTTATTACCTGTTCTCCTGGTAACTAGTGTTGCTAAATTGACAAATGTATTAAGTCACACAAGTAATAAAGTGATGAGTTAAAAGTATCATTCCATGGAGTTAGTTCTAATTTTGTATTAAATACTAACCAATCGCTCCTTAATCCTTATTCAAGCAACACAATAATTAGAAAACCAAATTAACAAAGAGAGTAAGACAAATTACAAATAAAAACAAACAAACAAATATACACAGGGTAAAAGATTGAGAAAACAAAGAATTAAGGGTCTAAAGGTCTATTATCCCTTACTACTTCATTTGAATTCAAGCAACATCCATTACAAAGTATCAATGAATTGGTATTGTTAATCAAGGAACTCAATTATTTATAAGTTGATCCCTAGGTTAAATAAACATGCTTCATTTGTCCAAAAACTATATTCCTATGTGGATTAGTCCAAGATCCACTCATTAAGACTAAACGTCAAACAATGACTTTGCATCACTAAGAGGTATCTTCCTATCTTAGTAGCGAATCACTTCACCACACAATTAGATGAAAATGAATATACATTATCCAAGTCCAAGGTTAAACACCTAATTCTATATTCCTAGTTCCTTAGGATTTCAATATCAAATACTTGGTGGCCAATCAAATGCAAACATTAAGAAAAGAGATAGATAAACAAAACTGTTTCATTAATAAAGAACAAAAAGAATTACAATAGATCCAAATTACATAGCAAGTTCACATGGAACTCTCGAAGAGGATAGAACCTCATCATATTCAAATCCATACAAACGAAATCAAGAGACGTGAAGATAAGCAAGAAAATCAAGAGAAAAGGGGTAAGAATGAACTAGATTGTGATCTTGAAGTACTTTGATCTTCAACCACTCTTGATCTCCTCAAAATCCCAAGTTTCTTTCTCTAGAAATCTCCCCAAAAATTAGAGTTTCTTTCTAAAACTAAGAAAAACTAGAAAAATGGCAAAAAAAAAAACCCTAAAAAATTGCACCAAAAGCTATTTAAATGAATAAGGACTTGTTCCATGCCTAAGCGTGGTCCTGTCGGCCACAACAACTAAACAATCTAAGGGTTCCATGCTTAGGCCTGATTTTTCCACACCTAGGTGTGATCTTGATATGTTTACCTTGCTTCCATGCCTTTTTGACCCTCCAAACCTAGGAATTGGACTTTGGTCTCTTCATTAAAGTTGTAGATCTTTGTCTTAGCTTTTGAATGCCTCTAGAATCATCCCAAAATAAGGTATCTAGCTCTAGTTATGATCACAACACTACCTTAGGGTCAAGATGCCTGTTCACCAATTTGGCCCAAACTTTCATTAAAGTTTATATAGTCAACACGGTTGAATCAAGGAAAGTAGTCAACATGAAAGTTGTAGAAATTTCTCTTAATTTTCCAATGACTCTAATCTTATTCTATTTGAAGTATACATCTTCAAATCCAGTTCATTTAATCTAGAATGGTTGGTATGACACTAAGCTTAACTTCCACATCTTCTTAGCTTGACTTGATTTCCTTCATTCTTGGCAAACCTTTGGGTAATGAAATTACGTTCTAAGATCAAAATACACCCCAATAAGACTCTAGTCATGAATGATACATAACTAAATAAATTTAACTCCAAATCAAGCCTAATCAACACTAAAGCACATGAAATTCAAGGTATTCAAATAAACTCACAAATTTTGTCAATTTCTAAATAAATTAAGGACTTAACATACATTTAAGCACAAAAATAGGACATAATAACTCTATTTCATAGAGTTATCACATCCAAGCCTAAGATTTTGCTAGTCCTTGAGCAAAACAAAGTCAAGCAAGGAATCCACATTAAGTTCATAAGAGAGTAGGTGTTACAATCACTCAAACAAATTTGAAACTCAATAATACCAAGGTTCAAAAGTCTTCCACATCATTAAGGATCAATCCATGACTTCAATTGAAAGCAACTCACATATAAAACCCTACACTACAAAAAAGTGTAAATTACGACAATTTTAATTTGATAGTTCTAAAAAATCGCCATAATAGTAGTATAATACATCAGTTACACATCTGTCATATTTTACAAGTAAAAAAATGATAGTTAAATGTATAAAATGACAGTTTCAATATCCATTATTTTCAATTTAAATTTTAATTAAAATATTTTAATGAATCGTAAATTTTTACATTCCCTCGAGTAACCAAAAACTCCAATTTCATATTCCCTTTCACTCTCTCACCCCTCTCTCTCTCTCTCTCTCTCTGCCCTTTTCCCTCTCACTCTCTCGCCCTTTCTCTCGGTCTCGCATTTTGCACAACTTTCTCCCCAAACCCAACATAACTTTTCTCCCTAAACTGCTCCACCTTTTTCACCATCAAAAACCCATATAGCAGAACCCTTCACCATTTGAAACCACCAAACACCAAAACCCCTTCACCTCTTTGTTCTGCCTCCGTCTTGACTCAAACCCAGGACCCCTGTTGTAAGTCTAAATCTGCAATGCACTATGCGCAACCGCGACCCAAAGCCAAAGCCTCTGCCCAACCATCATGAGACTCGTGCCACCATCGCACCTCCACCCAGATCAGGCCAACACAAGCCCTTGCCTTTGCTCCACGTCACCTGCGCACGTACCATGTCCTATTATTAAAGCTGGTGAAGGTGGATGTTTGTTTGATATGTGGTGAAATTCTAATTAATTTTGCTAGTGGGTTTAATTTGCCAATATTTGTGTAGGGATTTTAGGACTGAAATGACTGAACTTTTGTTTCACTCTTAACTTTAATCTTGGATGTTCAAATGCCCGCTACCTATTTGACATTTGGTATGAACTACAGAACCAATTCTAAATATGCCTTGAACGTTTTTGTTCTTCCTCTTGATCAGTTATCAATCATAAGGATATGTGAGTGGTGTTGGTTCTAGTTTGTAATACCATTTTCTCTACAAGAATTGTTGTCGGTTGGTGAGTTGAATATTGCTAATATGCTTCTCAATATTGCTAACTTGCTAATATTTTTCTATTTTCTCTTTCTCTTTCAGTGTTAATAGGTAAACTTTGTAGGAAGATATTTCACTTATGTAGGGTTCTTTTCATTTGTCTAAAATTTTATCTTGTCTTTCATTTATTTTTAACAAATGGATGTGCTAGTGTTATGGTAAATGGAGACTTTGTTGCTAAGGGTTCATAATTTTCTTTAAAGGATGTTGAGGCTGTGGTTGCTTAGATAGATCTAGATGTGGTACATGTTGCATAAGTTGCCATATATCAATGCATGTAAGGGCATTTTAACTATCAATGATAGACATTGGATTTGGTTCCTTTACTCATTTGTTTATTGGTAGGTTGCAAGCCTTAGAGGATCTATAAGTAGTTTTCAAGAGGAAGCAAGTTGTAAAACGAAGGTTCCTTTGGTGGAAGTAACATACAGTCTCTATCTGCCTTTTAACCCTAAAATGTGCCTTTCTGTTCCACATAAGGTTAGTTTATTGTCATTTTGAGTTGTAACTTTTTAATTGCTTAAAATAATTAGCTTTATAGGTGCTCATTAATTAATGACATTTTGAATTCTTCTTTCACTTAAAGAGTATCTGGAACCTAGTTATTTTTTAATGCCAAATTCTAGATCCCTCAATGATAATGTCTCAACATTATTGCTGCAATCACTCATGTAGCCAAGTTGTTAAATTGAACATGATGTATGCATTACAGATTAAGTATTACTATCCTAAGGATGAAATAGCATTTGGACTCGGTTGCGAGTTATGAGACTACTTAAGAAGAAGTGGAGCATTTGGTTTTCTACTTCCTTTCTCTAATGGAGCAGATAGTTCCTCTGTTGCTACAATTGTTGGGTGCATGTGCTAGCTGGTTTTGAATGGTGAGTTCAAATGCGATGACAAGTGCTATTAGATTTTGGAATACTGATTTGAGTGTCGAGCTCAACCAAATAATAAATCTTTAGTTCTACTGATAACTTGTAGTACAAGGCAACAAACAGAGTCATCTCTTGAGAATCAAGATACCAATCAAACCAAATCAAGATCACACAGGGGGGATTGTGTATGCAGAATGTAAACATAATAATTAAATACAAGAAAGAAAATCAAATTGCAAAGCAACCAATCCAAGAAATCATCAGAAATCTAGTTGGCTTGTCATCGATCATTAAACATGCATCTTGATTGAATTAATTGGTTAATCGATGATTGACTGAAATCTTTGCATTAAACATATAGAATTCAACACTAGATAATCACCTAAAATTTAACTAACAAACAATTCATAAATTCACAATCGCTAGAATCATGCAACTTATGTTAGTTTAACAACTATAATTCAATTAACATAGATTAACAAATCTGTTAACTTAACCTTCTTCAATTCATGTGACTAGACCACAATTAATCAATCATAATTTCATCATAAATCTTAATTAGGATTAAGGATTCAATCAAATCAAATCATACAACAGAAATCTCTAATCATGTAATTTGAAATCCAAATCAAGAGAAGAAGAAGATAATTAATTCAATTCAAAATCGAAATTAGGAACAAAATCTCAAAGCTAAACTAAAATTTCCTCAAGATCCTTGGATTTGATCTTAGATAATTAGCTCTCCATGACTACCACACACAGTTTGCAAAAGAAAAGAGAAAACTCTAGGTAGTAAAAATGACTTGGCTTTCTATCTATCTTGGGTTTCCTATTTATACAAAAATAACTGACCTAAAAATTAATAATCCTAATTTGCCCATAGGTTAAAGTTAATTTTTGGCCTCTTAGTTTTCCTTGGTCACTGAAATCACTTCAATTAGGCTTAAGATGAGAGAGTTATGTCCAATTCACTCTTAACAGGTCTTTGATCCCATCATCCGATTTCACAGGGGTGAAACGCCATCAAAATGTTGTAGTTTCAATTCATGGTCTTCATAATAATTGAATATCTATGTCTTAACTTTTGAATGCTACCAATTTAGGTCCATATCACACTACAACCTGAATTATGGATCAGTTAGTGCACACTGCTCGAGTTACACTATAGAACCTGTGTTCTGACTTCCAAGCCCAATTTGGTCCACTAGATATCTGATTCAACTCTAGGGCTCTGCATGAAAATTGTAGAGCTCGCTCTTATATTTCTCACAAGGTAAGATATATAATATTTAGATATCTAGAACTCAAGAAATGACTGAAATACAGAAATAACGTAAAATTTGAATAATGCTTAAAAAATCAATAAAACCCAATTTGAGCTCAAACTTATAAAATGTGGCCTAAACCAATAAATTAAGCATATAAGAGGTCCAAGAGACTAAATATGAGGGTTAATTAATATATGAAAATCGTGTTTATCAAATTCTCCCACACTTAACTTTTGCACGTCTCGGTCAAACTAAAGATTCAAACTAAGGGACAAGAAACACAAAAACTCAAAAACCAAAACTTAAAGAGATTCATTTTCTAATGACCTTCAAGAATGTAAAAGTTTACAAGTAAGGATAGCAACCAAGAAGTTTAAGGGATCAAAACATTCGTGAAGTGACATTTCTTTACATATCAAATCAATAAGCAAGGTAATTTCAATTGAAGATCATAAACCAAAAATGATAGATTCTCACAAGATATACTCTCACTCCCACAAGTGTTTAGTGTTAGAAATGTCTAGAAGGTAAGTGTTTCACTCAACTCAACTCATAAAAATTTACACTACCATAAGGTTGCTTGTCTTCTTCTTCTCCACTATTCTATACACATGTATACACAAATCAAGATGGCTTTATTCAAGGTTGTAATGGGGTCACGGTAAGGAAAAGAAATAATATGGATATGACAAGCTAAATACCCAACAGAATAAAAGAGCATTGGGGAGGAACTCAAATGACAAACATGAAATTTTACCCCTAATTCCATATAATGCGTATTCTCTTTACATATTCCTTTCTTTTTTTTATCTATTTTCTTTCACAACCTTCTTGCATTTATTCTTTTTTTTTGCATAACAATTTAGCATAACATTTTCACACCCCCATACTTAAACCTTGCTTATCCTCAAGCAAAACCAAACAACAATAACAATATAAGATTCCCCCACACTTGTTCATGAGCTCATCCGAGGATAAGGCCAATGTTGTCCTATTCCCTAAGGTAAAGAGACAACATGGTGTTTCACTAAGGGTATGTAATGAGTTAAGAACAAAAAAGAATATGAAAATAAGCTCAAGGGGGTTAATCAAGGGGAAATATGTAAGGTTGACTATTTGACTAAAGTAGCTAATGTAAGGAAAGAACGCCTCAATTATATTCATGCATGCATGTGAAAATGTAGCCTAAAAAAGAATTAAAGCAAGTTCTAGAGTGATCAAAATTCATGAGTGAAAATCACACAAAAAAGAAAAGAATGACACAAGTACTTAATTCATTCATCAATAAGCTCAAATTCTCACAAAGTATAAGTCTTTCAAACTTAATTTACTAATTCAATTTCTATTTCCAAACAAGTCAAGTGCAAGATGAGAGACAATTCATTCACTTATATCGTGAACCTCTAAGCCTTAATTTGTCTAAACTCACAACTTCCACATATCTCAATAGTCATAGGAAAGCAATTAAAAACTAAAAAGAAGAAGCACATATTTTTTTTCAAAAACATCAAAAATGAATTTAAAAACAAAACAAAAATAGAATTGAAAAATAGAAAAATAAAAAAAATTGACAGAAAAATGAATAGACCAAAAAATAGAAAAATAAATTAAAAAAAATTGAAACAAAAATAAACAAGTAAGGAAAGGAAACTCCCTCTTTCATGTTGGATAAGTAGCATCAAGCAAGGCCACCTCCTCCATGGTATGATCTTGGAAATCATCATAAAAGTGCTTGAGTCTATGCCCATTAGCCTTGAAGCTCCTCTTTGTAGTCACATCTTGAAGCTTAATTTGCAGCTATAAAACCTACTCATTTAGGAAGGAGTCATGGATGGCCAGAGGCTTTGAAGCTCTCTCAATTCTGCTCAAATGATCAGCCACCAAGTTTTCTGCTCCACTATTATCCCAAATTTCAATATCAAACTCTTGGAGCAGTAGTATCCACCTAATTAATTGTGGTTTTGCTTCGGGTTTCTTCAGAAGCAACTTTAGCGCTGCATGATCAGAAAACACAACTACTTTAGAACCAAGCAAATATGATCTAAATTTGTCTAAAACAAATACAATTGCTAAGATTTCTTTTCTTTTTTGTAGTTGTGTAGTTGGCTTAAGAAGCATCCAAAGTTCTAGAGGTATAATAGATCACATGAGGATCCTTCCCTACTTTTGGTGCCAAGACAACTCCCACTACATAATTGGAGGTATCGTACATAAACTGTTCTGGATCGTGGACCGGGATCCTACCCGGAAGGATCAACCCGGCACACGCTCCACCGTATCCCTCCATTAACACCCCGAAAAGGACTGTAGGACATCGGAATACAGAACTCTGATGAGGATCAGGGAGTCAGCACTGACTTTCGTAACTGCTGATTTGGATCTCTCTGATTCTATAACCTCTCCTCTCAATAAATGACTGTAACGTCCACATTCCACTAATACCTGCATTGAATGTCATGACTCCAATCATGCTCCATAAAGACCAGGCTAAGTACACCTAAAAGAGGTAATAGTTATTAAATTACTGAGATATTTTTACACACAGCCTGACTTGAGTGTCGGAGTCCTTTTTGCAAGTACCACCCCCGCCGAACCCTAATGGTGGAGCGCAGCTGTAGAAAAGAGGAAACCACCAAACCATACCTTCTATAGACATCCTTCTGAATCCATTCAGAACATTTGGCACCGTCTGTGGGAAACTGATAAATTACTATTCCCACGTTCATCATGGTGAGTACAAGGCAAAATCAGCAGAGAGGAAGTGCTGCCCCTGCCCACGGACAGGGCCCAGTAGTTCAGCGCGACCCTCCTTCCGTCGCACCACCAGAAACCTCCGTCGTAAGGAGCAGGCCTGTTCTAGTAGAGACGCTCGACGGGAGACACGAAACTTCAGCATCAGCTGAAAGCCCAGTCCCTTCTCGAAGGGTCTCTATCCGGGATAGACTCATTTTTCTCCTAACTGGAGGAGAGAATAATGCAGATCAAGGAGTGAGGATCCCAGCGCATGCCCGCCTGGGAACCCCGAACGTGGATGCTGACCATTCGCATTATGAGGATAACACGCAATCCGGAATGACGAGGAATGAGCTTCGAGAATTACTACGCCAACAGACCGCACTGATTGACAACCAACAACGTCAGCTGGAGGAATAACGCCGTCATTTGGACAATTTAGAAAGGTTTGCGCAGGTTGGCAATGAGGGTGGAGAGCAGATCACAGTTCAAAGGGAAGCCCATCATGTCGGCGCCGGGGTCATAGAAAATAATGACCCGACCCCCGGCCGCCAGCAGTAATTATCTGACGCCTTAATAGCGTACAGGGTTCTGAGAAATTTCAAGCCCCCAAGCAACTTGGAGCCTTATGACGGGACCACAGATCTGCAAGAGCACTTGGATGCCTATACTCAGTCCATGCAGCTCTATGGGTACACCCCGAAATTGTTATGCCGTGCTTTCCCGCTCTTCCTGAAGAAGGATGCTCTTCGTTAGTTCGTTACCTTACGGACAAAAATTACAGGATGGGGGGACCTCACACAACGTTTCTTGCTACATTATACTACTGCTAAGGAACGACCGAAGTCGATTGACTCTCTCTCTGGAATTCGCCAAAAAAGTGATGAATCCTTGTGCGAATACATAAAAAGGTTCAATCATGCTTGCATGGGTATAGAAAGCCTAGATGACAGGATAGCCATCTACTATGCTAGAAATGGCCTACGGACTGATTCAGACTTTTTCTTGTCATTAGCTAAAAAGAAGCCAGCCAGTTTAGATGAGTTCCACTTGCGGGCAGACAAGTACATTGAACTGGAAGAAATTACTAGGGCCAAAGAGAGCCTTAAGAAAGGTGAACCAGTTCAGAAAAAGAGTCACAATTCTAGTCAGCCTCGAGATCCCTCCAAGACTGAGCGGTATAGGCCCAAGTATTCTGAGTATACTCCTTTAAATACTCCTCGAGAAATAATCTTGAAGGAGGTCCTTCAAACCGAGTTTCAGGATATCAAAAGGCCACCGCCTGTTAAAAAATAATCCCAGAGGGATCATCCAAAGCATTGTAGGTGGCACAACAGTTACGACCATGAGACTGAAGATTGTTATAAGCTCCGAGATGTTATCAAGTCCCTGATCAAAGAGGGACGTCTGTAGAAGTACATTAGTGGTTTTCGTGGTAATCAAGACCACGGAAGGAGAAGCGATTAGAGACGAAGCCGAAGTCCACGGCGGAGTCCAAACCAACATCGGAAAAGAACCCGCAGCCCGATCGAAAGAAATCGAAGTCCCGCCGGAAGATCCCAAACCCCGACACACCGAGATGGGGAGAACAGATAAAGACAGAACCGGGATGCTCAAGGAAGCGGATACCAGAAAGATAGATTAATCCATACCATCGCTAGAGGGTTCGCTGGAGGAGGAATGCCAAATAATTCCCGAAAGAAGGTACTTCGGACAGTGATATTTATGCACTTCCCATCTCCTTCTCTGAAGAGGACTACGACGATATTATCCAGGATCATGACGACCCACTAGTAATTTTCGGAGTAATATCTAACGCCGAAGTCCGTCGAATTTTTGTGGACCAGGGGAGTTCGGCAGATATCATGTTCATGGACGCCTTTGAAAGGCTGGAATTCCCTTTGTCTGAATTGACACCATATAAAGGTGATTTTACTAGTTTTTCTGGAGAGAAGGTCACCCCGGTGGGATATTTTGATACTTTCCTAACCTTGGGTGACGACAGTACGTACAAAATCGTAAAGGTGAGATTCTTGGTTGTGGATTGTCCTTCAGCTTACAACATCATTTTGGGACGTCCTACATTGAACGGCATTACTGCTGTAGTCTCCACTGCCCACCAGGCCATGAAATTCCTTAACCGGGATAACAAAGTGGTCACGGTCAAGGGCGATCAGATTGCAGCCTGTAAATATTACAACGAGAGTTTAAAAATTAGTAGGGTGTCCAGAAACAAGAAGGCGCGCACACCTATCCCAACCCACCAAGTCAATGTTTTAATGACCGAATTGGATGCACGAGAGGAAATCCGAGGCACTAGACCCCAGCCCGACGGAGACTTGATTCCATTACAGCTTGGTGATAAACCTAATCAAACCACCAAGATTGGGGCAAACCTTGACGAGCAGGAGAAAGCTCAATTGGTAAAACTCTTGCAAGAGAATAAAGATCTTTTTGCCTGGACATCTGCTGACATGCCTGGAATTGACCCCGGTTTCATCTGTCATCGTTTGTCTATTAAACGAGATGCGAAGCCGGTCTCTCAAAAGAAGAGGAAGGTTGGCCCAGAAAGGCAGTAGGTCATTGAAGGGCAAGCAAAAGAGCTTTTGAACGCCGAATTCATCAGGGAAATCTCGTATACCATCTGGCTCTCAAATGTTGTCTTAGTTAAAAAATCCAACGGCAAGTGGAGGATGCGTGTGGATTATACCGATTTGAACAAAGCTTGCCCTAAAGATCCATACCCTCTCCCCAATGTGGACAAGCTAGTTGATAGTTCCTCCGATTTCCAGCTACTGTCCTTTATGGATGCTTACTCTGGGTACAATCAGATTCCGATGTACCCCGGAGATAAAGATAAGACTGCGTTCATCACTGAAAAGGCAAGTTACTGCTACAAAGTAATGCCTTTTGGTTTGAAAAATACCGGAGCTACATACCAGAGAATGATGAATAGGGTCTTCAAAGATCAGATAGGAAGAATGCTAGAGGTCTACATTGATGATATGATAGTCAAGACCCCGTCGTCAGGATCACACACCTCGGATCTAGAAGAAGTGTTTATATAGCTTAGGAAGCACAATATGAGGCTTAACATGGAGAAGTGTGCATTCGGGGTCCAAGCTGAAAAGTTTCTGGGGTTCATGCTGACACACCGGGGAATCGAGACAAACCCCGACAAGTGTAAGGCCGTTCTTGACATGCACAGCCCCCGGAGTGTGAAAGAAGTACAGCAGTTAAATGGACGGATCGCGGCTCTTACTCGTTTCCTGACTGGAGCCGCTCATAAATCCCTCCCACACTTCAAATTATTAAAAAAGGGGACCGAATTTGAATGGACTCAAGAGTGTGAGGATGCATTCATTTCTTTAAAAAATGCCTTGTCATCCCCTCTAATCCTCACAAGACCCGAGCTAGGAGAAACGTTGTACATATACCTCTCCGTTCACGAGGAAGCCATAAGTTCAGTACTTGTCAGGGAGACCGGGAACGTCCAGAAGCCAGTCTATTTTATGAGTAAAGTGTTGCAAGGCCTCGAACTCCAATATCAAAAGATTGAGAAGGTTGCATTCGCACTTATCATCACAGCCAGAAGACTAAGACAATACTTCCAATGCCATCCGGTGGTAATAAGGACAGATCAGCCTATCCGACAGATATTGCACAAACCGGACTTGGCAGGAAGGATGATCGCCTGGTCCATTGAGCTTTCCAAGTTCGGGACCACCTACAAACCCAGAGTAGCAATCAAGGCGCAGGCACTCTCGGACTTTCTAGCTGAATTAACCTCGGAAACTAACAGAGCCGAGGAAAAACAATGGATCGTGTTTATTGATGGATCCTCAAACCTGAAAGGAAGTAGCGCTGGGGTAATAATAGAAAATCCTGATGGGGTTACTATAGAAAATTCCCTCAGGTTTGAATTTCTCACCTCGAACAATCAGGCTGAATATGAAGCATGCATTGCCGGACTAACAATGGCTAGGGACTTGGGGGCCATCAAACTTAAACTTTACAGTGACTCCCAACTCGTGACTTCCCAGATCTGAGGTGATTATCAAGCCAAGGAGCCACTCTTATAGAGATATTTGTCAAAAGTAAAACAACTTCTCTCCAGTTTCCAATCGGTACAGCTAGAGCACATCCTAAGGGAGCAGAATTCTATGGCCGATCTCTTGTCCAAATTGGCCAGCACTAAGAGCCCGGGCAATAACCGCTCAGTAATCCAGGAGATCATCTTGTAACCCTTAATCACCGACATGATAATTTTCTAGGTTGACGGACAAGAGTGCGATTGGATTACCCCGTTGGTGGAATACTTATAGTCCGACAGTCTCCCTGATGATACGAAGGAAGCTTCCAGACTAAAGAGAACCGCAGTCAGGTATACCATCTATAATGGGCAGCTTTACCAGCTTGGATTTTCCTTACCCCTCCTTAAATGCCTTACTCTGAAAGAGGCTGAATACGTTTTGGCCGAGGTCCATAAAGGAAGTTGTGGACACCATCTTGGAGGGAAGGCCCTAGCTTTGAAGGCTCTTAGGGCAGGTTATTACTGGCCGACAATGGAAGCAGACTCTCTTGCACATGTTCAAGTATGTGACAAATGCCAACGACATTCGGATCACTATCACGCCCCGCCTGAAGAACTATCCACAATGTCCATACCTTGTCCTTTTTATCAGTGGGGAATGGACATCCTGGGTCCGTTCCCTCAGGCTCCTAGGTAGCTGAAGTTTTTGATTGTGGCAGTGGATTACTTTACTAAGTGAATTGAAGCAGAGTCCGTGGTCACCATCACCTCGGATCGAGTTCAGAAATTTACTTGGCGTCACATTATTACCAGATTCGGGGTTCCGGAGTCAATTGTGACAGATAATAGGACGCAGTTTAAAGACAAGGGGTTCAAAGAACTTCTTTCTGGGTTAAAAACAAAACATCATTGTAGTGCAGTTGAGAACCTCAGGACAAACGGGCAAGCCGAAGCCGCAAACCGGATCATCGTCCGAGGATTAAAGAGAAAGCTAGATGAAGCAAAAGGGAACTGGGCCGAGCAGTTGGACCATGTCCTGCGGGCCTATCGAACTACTCCCTACTCCTCGACGGGAGAAATTCCTTTCAAACTCACATTCGGGTGCTAGGCCATGATCCCGGTGGAAATTGGAAAGCCAAGCTGGCGTTTTCAGAACTTCTCGCATGATGATAACCCCGGATTAATCAGGGAAGACTTGGACCTGTTGGAGGAAAGGAGACGCATTGCCCACATACGCGATGCTGCGATTAAGCAGAGAGCGGCATCCCGGTATAACTTGAAGTTCATTCTAAGAAGATTCCATCCGGGTGACTTAGTACTCCGCAGAGCTGATGTCAGCGGAAGGAATGCCTCCCAGGGGAAACTAGCCCCGAACTGGGAAGGTCCTTACCATGTCATAATCAGCACCGACAAAGGAGCTTATACCCTGGAGACTTTGACAGGGAAGCCGGTTAAGAATTTCAGGAACGTAGACAAACTTAGAAAGTACTACAGTTAAGTGCCTTTTTAGGCCTAGACTCCTAGTTAACTTTGTTTGATCTGCCCAATTATTGTGGAACACACATTATGATATTCAATGAAAGTATTATTCTTCTACTCAATTTTCAAGCGTTTAAGAGAATTTTGTAATATCCAATCACTTCATGGTACCAACCGAGATATGCTAGATAGTTCGTGGAGTAGAAAAATCCTATATTGGGAAAATTCTAGCACCAAACTAAAAGCACGAAAGGACCTTGGGAAGGACCAGTCTTTTAAAACATCGTCCCGCGGTATCCTAAAAAGCCAAATTGGTCAAACGGACCCCGGACATTATTTCTTACCTTTGGCATGGGTCTTAAATGCTGGACTTATCCGGACATCGGATCCTAAGCCAATGTTCAAACAGTTCTACAAAGAATAAAGAATATGGCATCTCGATCAATAAGAATAAGGGTAATTGATAAAGCCCCAAATCTAGGTTAACGTTTACAAAAAACCGGGATACAAATAAACCAAAACCTCGCGCAGAAGGTTCAAAAAAAAAAAACCTAATCTGCAGCTGAGTCCGGACTGCGGGAGTTAGAATCTTCAACAAAGTTTGAAGAGGCCACACGGGGAGCTACAAGAGATCCCTCTCGAACCACCTTCCCGGAGTCAAGCCCGTCTATGACCAATGCAACCCCGGGGTTGAAATGTTGAACTTGGCTAACAGCGTTGCGGAATTAATCTTCCTTTATCTTGGTACACAATGATATCAACTGGTTGACATCGGCCTGCAGAGAGGTAATTTTAGCCTCACACCACTGGGACTTGGCTCGAGAATTATCACTCTCAGCCCGGAGTGCGGCAATTTGCTTCTGCTGCTCGGTCAGGGTGGCCTCTTTTGCCTTATTGGCATCCTTCAAAGCAGCTACTTCGGTTTTCAACTCCCGTATCTAACATAAAGCTTCATCCTTAGTTTTGACGGCATCCTCCATGTCCTTGAGAGCTTTGGTTTCACCTCTCTTCATCGCTGCCAGTTTGTCTGTCATTTCTTGTTCATGTTCTTCGAGGGCATATTCTAAGAAACGAGCCTTGGCAGCAATATGAATTCTTATATTTTGGAAAGACAACAGAGCTTCCTTTGGACTACGTCGGACAAAGTAATCCCCAACCTCTTCATCAAGAATGTGGAAGTCAATAAACTCCCGGGGATCTGCTTCCTCTCGAAATAGTTCTATTGGCCCGGACGTTTCTCTTGTTGCTCTCTTTTTACTCCGGCCACTAGATTGACCTTCCTCCAATGTCGCCCTCTGTCGTCCTCGGGGCGATTCGGGAGAGTCGTCCACGTTTATAGGCTCCACCGCTTCAGAGGGAACCTCGGTCACCGTGGTTGTAAGGGACAACATGAACCCCACTGGAGGACTCATTGGGACGTCAGAATTCCTTGCCCTCAGCGTCTCCAAAATTGCCAAAGAATCGCCATCCACCATCTCAGCTAAACTCTCTGCAAAACATAGAAACAAGTTGTCAGATGCATTAAAACATCGGGCATTTAAATATACATCACGGCCAGCCGAGATTACCTAGCACGGTCCAAAGCTCATCGTCATCTAGACTATCTAAAATATCTTTCAGCCGGATCTTGCCGACCTCGTCAACCCACAAAGAAGTTTACACATTCAACATCTTCATCGGTAAGTTGGTTTATCTCCCTCTTAAATGATTGAGTAGGGATGCTCCACGCCGTTGAGTTCCAGTAAAGGTTGAATATTGTCTCCTCACTATTACCCATCCAGAAAGGACGACTACCGCTAACCGCCTTCAGTTTGAAGAATTTCTCCTTGAAGTCTTTGTAGCTCTCCAAGTATGGTAAGAATACAGTCCTTCCCTACCGAGATCGAACTGAGAGCTAGGACTGCTATCGAGCACGGGATCCAAGGACTGAATACCATATATGGAAATAGAAGAATGCCCCATCAGAGCATCGCAACCCTATTACTCGGCATATTCTTTCGAAGGCTAAGATGTTTGCCCAACCGTTGGGATAGATTTGACTGGGGGCAGCGTGAAGAGTCCGGAGAATAGCAATGTGCAAATTGTTTAATGGAAGCCATAGTCTGAACTGCGTGAAAAAGTCCTCGTAGAGATACATGAAATGCTCACCTTCTTCCCAGTTCCAGCACACTCGTTCTCTCCCCGGGGACAAAATCACAAACTCATCGTCCCATTCACCCCCCTCGGTGAGCTCCAGATATTCCTTCAGCTTATCTAGTTCTGCGCCGGACTCATAACGGGATATCCTATTATAAGCGTCATCGGCAACCCACGTACAGGGTAACAACAGACCTCGACGAATCCTAATTGCCTGCTCGGCTTGTTGATCCAAAGCCAGGGCAAGATCTTCAACTCTTGGCCGCCTCCTTCTGGCCATTTAGTTTCCTGGAAGACACACAGGGACCTAGGGTCAGAACCAATGATGTTCGAACATCCAAACATGGTAGTGGGTAAGTAGGAAACTGAACACCCACGCACCGGCCTCTGCACCCACCGAGACTTAAGCCTCAGAAGGACACCCTCACCCGCCGCACACGGCGTAGTAGGGGAGGTGCAACATCAGGCAACGCCACTGGAAAGGGGGGATGAAACAGCTATTCCTAAATTTTTATTAACAGAAGAAAAAGAAAAATAGTCCACCAGAAGGATATACAAACATTCAAGTTCTCAATAATGGTGTTTAGAGGATGAAAATACCTCGACAAAGGCTAGTAGAAGCTTTAAAACGTCAACACCGCCGCTGACAACCATGAAGCTTATCGGATTCCTTTTCAGACCACCAATTTTTTAGCGGAGATAGTAAAAGGTAAAAAGTGGAAGGACGAAACCCTATTTATAGATGCTACAGTTAGAGGATATTTTCATCCAATCAGTATGAATTTGAAAAGATGTTCATTATGGCGCGCAAAGCACTATGCACGTCCTCTCAACCATAGCAAGCCACGTGGCCCACGTCGCTGTCATGGTAGTTGAGGGGACGGCTGCTCAGTAGACCGAAATAACCCTAGTATCTACAACGTTCACAAAACATTAAGGACCCCGACAGAATATATATCCCGGTGATTTTCCTCTCGGTACCTAATACCCCGGTTAGATCGCTTAAGCTCTGCACTTCGTCTGTCTCAACAAAATACAGAGCTGGGGGCAACATGCTAGACAGACCGAGTTTTGGGCTCACCCTGGCACAATATAAATTCCACAGATCAAAAAGATGGCCAAAAAGATGGATGGTTTAAGCAAATAATTTTTTATTTTATTCCATACATTGTCATACATCAATACAGGGAAAAGAAAAACATTGGATATGAAAAGGTTAAACAACACTGATGAGCCTGGAGGCCAACTTCTTGCTTGCGTGCTTCACATCCAGATTCTCTAGAGCTCACACCGGTCTCTTCCCTGTTGAGGCTTCTTGAAAAAGTGGATAGGCTTCAAAAAACTAAAGATAACCGGAATATGACACTGCTGCGGGTTCAGAAAATTTCAGCTATATCACTCACCGGTTCCACTCACAAGGATAAGAAAAGACCGGGGTGCCTCCTTTTCGGCTGAACGGGGTTTGGGTTGATCATAAAGAAGTTCATTCCACTAAAGCTAGACCAGTTTCATGATTGTTCTAAGTCGCTTGAAAGCAGCCACCTCAATAGTCCCTCCGGCTTATTTAAAAGGAGGACTAAGAAGGGCTCTATTTCTCCAATTACCTCCGTCCAACACGACAGGGACTATAGAGCTTCCCAGCGAAGAAGTATGAATTAGACATGCCTCTGTACGCTGGGAAGGTAAAGTCCCCGCCCTCACTACGCTGGGAAAGAAAAGTTCCTAATGAAACAAGGTTGTTGGCAGGAAAAGATGTATCTTCAAATATTTTGAGAAAAGCAGAAAAATAGTGGCCTGCGCATAAGGCAAAGCTTCTCTAACTCCCTCTGAACATAAGCACAGGCATAAGAATAGCAAAATCATTCTGGAAAATAGAAGGAAAAATTCAAAGGAATTCCAAGAAGGAATGATTGTATCAGACGTGAACCTTCTGTATTTATAGAATGGGAAGCTTTGACCAACCTTACGAATCAAATCAGCTGCATTAAATGCTCTCCCTTTCCTATTGGTTATGAGAGCAACGGGTGTTTGGAAAATATTGAAACTGATCCTATTTTAAAGGATCCTTATCTCTCAATTAAATCAGAAGCAACAGTTTCCAAAGATAAGGATTCGGATCTCTACCAAGTTTCAAAAGATCTCACCACAAAGGCTCCCAGTAACACAAGATGCAACAAGATCCAGGCCCCGGGATAAAGGGTAAGGATTTACCGCATTCCAATCCGAGGTATTTCTACATAATGGACGCCGGCCTCGGTATGAGACACAAAACCTGGCTCTAAAGCCAAGGCGTGGTCCACTAAGCTTTATAGAGCTAAATACCTTGGCACTTGGCTATCTTATCAATGCAGTAAGTTAGGGGCAACTGTTCTGGACCGTGGACCGGGATCCTACCCAGAAGGATCAACCCGGCACACGCTCCACCGTATCCCTCCATTAACACCCTGGAAAGGACTGTAGGACCTCGGAATATAGAACTCTGATGAGGATCAGGGAGTTAGCACTGACTTTCGTAACTGCTGATTTGAATCTCTCTGATTCTATAACCTCTCCTCTCAATAAATGACTGTAACATCCACATTCCAATAATACCTACATTGAATGCCATGACTCCAATCATGCTCTATAAAGACCAGGCTAAGTACACCTAAAAGAGGTAACGATTATTGAATTACTGAGAAATTTTTGCACACAGCCTGACTTGAGCGTCAGAGTCTTTTTTGCAGGTACCACCCCTGCCAGACCCTAACGGTGGAGCGCAGCTGCAGAAAGGAGGAAACCACCAAACCATACCTTCTACAGGTATCCTTCTAAATCCATTCAGAACATAAACTTAAATGGAAGTGTCCAGTCAGGGGGTTGGATGATGGGAGTGCTAGTCAATGCCTTCTTCAAATGATCAAAAGCTTCATGGCATTTCTCGTCAAAGATGAACTCCACATCCTTTTGTAGCAAATTAGATAGTGGAAGGGTGATCTTGCTAAAATACTAGATGAAGTGCCTGTAAAAACCTGCATGGCTCAAAAAAGAACACACCTCCCGCACGCATGTGGGATAAGATAAATAGGTAATGACATCTATTTTAGCAGGATCTACTTCAATGCCCTTACTGGAGACTACATGACCTAAAACTAAATCCTTCTCTACCATGAAATGACATTTTTCAAAATTTAAAATAAGGTTAGTTTCAATGCATCTATGCAATACCTTAGCCAGACTATCCAAACAAGAATCAAAAGAAGAGCCATAAACAGTAAAATCATTTATGAATACTTCTATGTACTATTCTAAAAAGTCTGAAAAGATGCTCACCATACACCATTGGAAGGTTTCTGGGGCATTGCAGAGGCCAAAGGGCATTCGTTTGTAAGTGAAGGTGCCAAAGGGATAGATAAGTGTGGTATTCTCTTGATCTTCAGGTGCAATATGGATCTGGAAGTATCTAGTGTAACCGTCCATGAAGTAATAGGGTGACTTGTTAGCCAACCACTCTAACATTTGGTCAATAAATGGAAGAGGGTAATGATCCTTCTGAGTAGCCTGATTAAGCCTTCTGTAGTCGATGCAGACTCTCCATCTATTATGTACTCTGGTAGGAATAATCTTATTCTCTTGATTGGCTACAATAATCACTCCATATTTCTTGGGGACAACTTGCACTGGGCTCACCTATTGACTGTCAGAGATGGGATACATAATGCCAGCCTGCAAGAGCTTGGTCACCTCTTTTTTCACTACATCTAAAATTAGAGGACTCAGTCTCTTCTGGCGCTGCCTTACTAGTTTAACTCCATCCTCAAGTAAAATTCTATGCATGCTAATGGAAGGGATAATGCCAAGAATATCCACCAATGTCCATATGATGGCTTTCTTATTCTCTCTCAAAACTTGTAGCAATCTCACCTCCTATTCAACAGTGAGGTTTCTGGATACAATCACAGAAAACTGCTTATTATCTGCCAAATATGCATATTTTAAGTGCTAAGGTAATGGCTTCAGCTCCAACTGTGGTGGCTGCACTATGAAGGGAAGTAATCTAAGGGGCTGCAATGATTCTGCTTCTGCTTCTTGAACCTCTGCATATATATTACTTGTTGCACAATTTGCTAACATAAGAACAGACTCATCATATCCTAAAAATACAGAAATTTTAGAACACACAAAACATAACTTATCACCATCACAACAAGCATACAAATCACTGCACATAGAATCATCAATTAGCAATCTCAGGAAACTCCCCGCACAAGTCAGCATATGAATTATCAACCAAATCATCAATTAAATCAATATGAAAGACAAAATGTTCTTCTATAGGGTGTTTCATAGCATCAAGAATATTAAACCTCACAATAAAATCTTCAAACTTCATGGAAAGAACTCCTGCATACACATCAATCTTTGTCCGTGCTATTTTGAGGAAAGGTCTCCCTAGAATGAGTGGAGCCTTGCTGGAGGGTGACTCCTCCTCCATCTACAGAATGTAGAAATCTGTAGGAAAAATCAGCTCATTCACTCAGACAAGCACATCCTCCACCAAACCAGCTAGGTAAGCATTACTCCTATTAGCTGGCTGGATCACCAGACTTGTAGCTTGCAAAGGACCAAGTTCAAGGGAATTAAAAATAGACATAGGCATTACATTAATGGAAGCACTTAAGTCTAGCATGACATGCTCAAATATGTGATTTCCTATTATGTAAGGAATTGTAAAAGTCCTGGGATCCTTGCACTTGTGTGGCATAGGTTGGATGAAGGCTAAAACATTCTGCCCCATGTTGATTCTCTCATTGTCCTTTAGCTGCCTCTTTTTTATACACAGTTCCTTCAAGAACTTGACATACTCTGGTATCTGCTTGATCGCTTTCAACAACAGAATATTGGCATCCACTTTCTTGAAAGTCTCAAGGAGCTCTCTGTCCTTCTCAGCCTTATGTATCCTTTTGGTCTCAATGGCTCTCTGTGGAAAGGGAAGAGCCACTACTGGCTGTTGCTACTCAACGACAACAACTGATTTTTTCTTACCCTCAGATTTTTGGGCTGGTTCATCAGAAACTGTTTCTTCTGCTGGTTGATGCTTGTTGGCTGGTTGAGGTTCAGGTGATGCTTCTACATATTTTTCAAACCTTAGCATAATGGCACTCACATTCCCTTTTGGATTGGGAATTGTTTGGGAAGGGACTTGTCCAGAACCTTGGGCCTGCAACTGACTTAATGTAGAGGCCAATTGTCTAATTTGAGTTTCTAAATTTTGTATGGTGGCCTCTGTCCTCTGCTGGAACTGAATGTTATTTGTGGCCATCTGCTTCACTAAATCCTCAAATGAAAGCTCAGGTTTTGTGGTTGATGGACTTGGTTGTTGCATAGGCTACTAGAATTGCCTACTTAGTCCAGCTTGAGGTTGAAACTGCTGCTGTCTCATTGGCTGTTGGAAGGGCTACCTGTACTGCAATCATTGCTGCTGTTGGGAGGCTGTATTGCTATATCTCAGATTTAGATGGTCTCTCTAGCCAAGGTTGTATGTGTTAGAGAATGATTCGTATTTAGGCTGCTACTAATATTGTAGTTTACTAGGAAAGACACTTGCTGTAGCAACAGATTGATCTGAAAAAATAGAACCACCATCCTGAAATGCAAGGCATGCATCTGTGGGATGTGAAGGACAAGAACAAATGCCACACACTTTTACAGGACCTTGCACAAGTAATTGTTGTCCCAGTGCCAACTGTCTCACCAAGGAAGTTAGCTCATCAAGTCTATGCTCCATTGATTGGATTGTTTTTTATGGGGGTTTGGTTCGATTATCTCCAATTGATTTTTGGCAAAGCATTTTTTTAATGTTGGGCTAATAAGTGAATGTGAACTCCTAAATTTGTCTAAGTCTCAAAGTTTTTTCTTTTTTTCTTTAATTATATTTATTTACTTTATATTAATAAAAATATTAGCTAGAAAAATAAAAAAATATATATACCAGCCTACGTTAGGCCAACAAACAAGCCTATATGACCCAACCTTTAAAACCATGATCCAAAAAATAAAAAATAAAAAAAATCAAATGTCCTTCACATTGAAGAAGCTTTTTGAGGATGAAAGCTTTGCTTTCATAGGAAGGGATCTAGCAGATAGCACCATGATTGCACCCATTCCCACTTGCTCATACAACTTGTACTTCCCATGGCCTATAAATTCCAAAGAGGAATGGAAGATGGGGGAGCTTTATTGAGAAAGGATGTTGAAAATGCAAGTGTGAGTATTAAAATCTCACATTGGTAAAGAATGAGATAAGTGAAGAGTATATAAGTGGGAACACTTATAGACTCATTGCCTTAAGGATTTGGGTCAAGATGTAACGTCAGACTCACTATTATGATTTTTTGCTTAACCCATTATTGAAGATCTCCCCCCTTTTGGGCTCCCTCTATGGTCTAACAAGTGGTATCAGAGCTAATGAGAAAACTCATAAACTCATTACCTTAAGATTTTTGGTCAGTGGTTTCTTGCTTAACTTATTAATAGAGATCTCCCTTCCTTTTGGATCCTCACTATGGCTCAACAAAGGAAGTAGGGCAGTACAATCTTTGTTGAGAAATTTGAGTGAAAGAAAATACAGAGAGTGGGGGAGAGAGTGAAGCTTTATTGAGAAAGGGAGCTCGGCAGACAGTGTAATCTTTGTGAAAAAAAAAATAAGTGAGAAAGAGAGGGCTTTGGACAATGCAATCTGCAATCTTCGCTTAGAGAGGGATAGATTCAGAGAGCTTGTTTTGTTACTAGCATTTCCAGTGTGCTTTATTAAGGTATGGCTCTCAACACCAAGTCCTATATTGAAATTGGAATCCTTTGTTGCTTACTATAATTGTGAATGCATATTGTGGTTTTTATATGTTCCTTGTTGAAGTGTATACAATAATTGGAATCCTTAAATTTATTCTGTTGTTTTACTTAGTTTGGTTTTAAGTTTGCCTATAAGGTTTTTTTTATTGGTTCATTTCCTTTGGGCCAGCTATTAGGTCCATATTTGGGTTATTGTTGTTTTTTGAATGGTTTGAGATTAATATTGACTTTTGGCCTTCATATTATTTGATTACAAAAAGATATAAAAATGATTTTTTATAAATACAAAAAACAATAAGAGTGTAAATTTGTTTTTTTTATGTGAACCTCGAATTTTATAACATAGTAGAATTAGAGTTTAATAAACTGTGGAGGATTCTCAAGTCATTCACATAAGTCATTATCTTTGGCAAAGTTGGCTAAAGAATGCATTACAACATATTACACTCAAAAGCATAAAACCAAGACGCAAAACACCAAATGTCTTGGAGAATAGAACCTATGTATGATAAGGCCTGTGAAGAGCCCTGAATACTCTTATAGACTCATTCTGCATCGCCTTCAAAAAAGATACGCTTGCATCCCATTTCCCATGCAAAAGCAAAGCCTTCCCTAGCTGCCAAAAACTCGCCTATATGTTGTGAGATGCTGCCCGATTTTCTGCATGATTTAGCAGCAACAAAACTAGGCTTTCAATCACGCACCACAATGCAAAAACCATAGCCTAGTTCTTCCTCAAAAATAGCTACACCTACATTGACTTTGAACATGCCATCAGGAGGTCTCCTCCATGAAAATTGCCAAGCTTCTGATTGCTAAGAATAGTTGAAAATTTATCCTCTCTAGCACTCCTATAAATATCAACTTGAGCGAGAGCAACCTAGGACACATGCGCACTGAACTCCTTGTCCCTTTCCATTGCCATATGAGATTTCTTTTATACTAAGCCTCATAGTCATACCACATGAAAGCCAAACCTTGTAACAGTTCAACATTACCAATCTAGGCCAACAATACTATAAAATCCAACCATGTTGAAGTCGCAGCCCCATTCTGAACAAGTTCAAGTTGTTGGGAAGAAAAATAACTTCTTATATATAGGCAACCTGTGAAAATGTGATCAAAATTTTCAAACTCGTTGTTACAAAAATAACATCCTACATTAACCTTTACAGCGTGGCTTTTGTAGGAAAAATATCTAGACAAAGTCTTAACACAAAGATATAAATCTTTGGTGGAATTTAAAGGTTCCAAATTTTCTTCTATAACCTGTTAGCATCTCTTAACATTAAAATCGAGGTTCTAAAATGAGGTTTGCATCACTTAATGCTGCCGCAATATTATGGATGTAGTTTGTGCCACAACGATATCGAGACATAATTGCGCTATAGAAGAAAATCACGTGAAACAACCAAAATGTGATAGTGTTGCGGCCACAACTTAATGATGAATTAACAGAGCCATTGAGGGTGGTTAGAAACATTTAATAGAGTAACTAGCCGTTAATTTCTATTTTAAAAATTTGGATAGTTGATTATTTGAAGCCTCTAATCAATTATTTGTGAATAACATAAATCTAATGTTTCTGAAAAGCCTTCAATAATCGATCATACACTTCACATAATCGATTATTGATGAGTTTGATAAAGGATCCAATAATCAATTATTAACTTGTCATAATCGATTATTTCAATTATAAATAGAATAAATGACATTTTAGTTAAGGCTCAATAATCAATTATGATACACCTATAATCGATTACGATACACCTATAATCGATTATTGCCTGTTTGAATTAAAGATATGTCTTTATGAGATATTAATAATTAATCATAGGTTACCCCGGCCCACATCGATTATTTGCGAGGAAACCAATTTTATAGTATTCTGCCAAGTTTAAATAATCAATTATGCCAAGGGTCTAAACGATTATTTGGCTTCCAAATTTATAAAAACAAGAAGCCATGTGATGCCATTGTCACTCAAGGTTTCCAAAACATTTTCAAGCAATTTAAACTCATTTTGCTTAGTTTTCAAAACATTTATAGCAACTCAAAAACATAATTTTTCATCAAGTGTTAGTTTGGACATAAAAAAAAATAAGTTACGAGCAACAGTGTGATCCATTTTTACTTTTACACAAGATTTAAGTCTTATTTACTAATCTTGAAAGTTCTTGGATCATTGCACATTTCTTCATTATTTGTTATCATCAAAATCATTACCATTAGTCATTTACAAATAAGTTACTAAATTGGATACTTCTGTCTCTCGGGTCTCCCTCTGCTAGGGTTCTGAGTGTACAATTTTTTTGTCTTAATACACTATAATCATCCTATTTTATTTTCCCTTTTTGGGCTGTTTCTAGATCAGTAGATTCTAGAATGTCTTCCCCACTTGGTAATGAAGATAATGGTATGGAATTGTCAAGGAATGGGAAATTCACTGACCTCACATTAATCGCTATAATTCTCAGGCGCGGTGCTGGTAAGAGGTGATTTTAACTCAATTCTTCGTCTAGAGGAGAAGTTGGGCGGAACTGTATTCTCTCCCTCAATGGGGTATGACCTTCACCATTTCATATATTTTGGGGTTTACTTGAATTTCTGACCCAAGGCTATCTATTCACATAGAGTAACCGAAGAGTTGCTAACAACAATATTCATAAGGTTTTAGATCGTTTTCTTGCGAATAATAGTTGGCTTGAATGCTTTCCAGATCTCAGAGTTTCACATTTGCATGCAGTAGGCAGTGACCATAGGCCTATCATCTTGCATGAGGACAACCTTTCAAAGCCCAGAAGAATGTTCAAGTTTGATACGAGGTGGATTGGTGAGAGCAGTTTAAGGGAACTTATAAAATCCAATTGGGAAAAACAAATTACTCATAGACAGAGTCATAGAGTTAGGAAGCCATCTAGAAGAGGCTGTGAGGCATGAGGAAATCTACATGATGGACCTCCACTGCGGTAATTGAGAGGTAACCTCTCGGAATGGTGACCTTTTGCACGCACGTGTACGATGAACTGCGAGGTTTCTTTGGCTTTGAGGGGGATTTGGATTCTGGTTCTTGTTGGGTTGAAGTGTCAGTGAGTTGTAAGGAACCCAGAAACCGTGTTATGTCTTCTTTTGCAAGAACTGATGGGGATTGGGGAACACTGAATTAGAAGGCCTTCCTATGGGGTTCTTCAAACTTTTGTTGGGGTTCAAAATCAATATAGGTAAAAGTAGGACAAAAAAGTATAATTACTGCCAAAAGTTATAATATCAGGTCCAAATCAGAGAGTATCGAAATTCCGTTGAGACTGATAAATATAATAAAGAGTAATTCTTTTGGTAGATACGATTTATTATAAATATTTAAATTATTATTTGATATGTGTAATGTAGTAAGATTATTATGAAATTATATTAATATTTAATAATATTTTTATATAAATTAAATAATAATTTAAATATCTAAAAAAATATGATAAAGCGTGCCTATCTAAAAATTTATCGTATTGTAAAACGACCCTATAGGCATTGGTCACAAACCGTCATGGGCTTGGTGTAGCATTTTACATGACAAGGATATTCTAAAACAAGGAATAAGATGGTCTATTATTGGCAGTGATTGTACACGTGAAATTTATGGAGAGCCATGGCTACCTTTGGAACCTTACTTTTCAGCTGTTGTACCACGTACAAGTCCGAATCAGCCAAGTAGTTTGTTCCCTTTTTGATAGAAGATTGAAGATGTGTAAACCTGAAGAAAACAATAAATTCTTTCCGGAATCAATGGCTGAAGTTATCAAAAGTATGGAAATTAAAGCTGGAGAGGATCGATTAGTTTGGCATTTCCATTCTTCTGGCAAAAATACAGTGAGGTCTGGTATAGAATAACAATGGACTATATCCTTGGTAATGATAATTCACTAGACACCAAGCCTTAATATTCAGCAGGGAGTTTGGAAGACAATTTGGTACTTTATTTTTTTCAAGTTTTTTAGAGTATCTCCTACCTTTCAGGTGAGAGATAAACTTTTTGAGTTATGGTCAAAAGTGAAATTTCTCTTAATAACATTATTTTTATATATATAAATTTTAAAATCAAATCTAAAACCACATATTTAAGAGACTGAAACACTTTCTATTCTAATTAACCAACACACTTTGTTACAATTTCGTATTTAGAAGCGACTCCAAAGATCAAGTTTTTTTGGTGGTGACTGTTACATAACGCCCTAGCTTTTAAGGCCAATTTATTCCACAGAAGTATATATATCTCTCCCTTCGAATAAGTGCCCATTTTGCAATCTACATCAAGAAGAGCTGGACCACTTATTTAAGAATTACTCCTCTACGAAAGCTGTCTGGGATTTGTCTCCGATGGGACATGTACTAAGATTCCGTCATTTCCAACTTTTCAATCTTGGTGGAGTGCCATCTCTCTTAATCCTCGGCTTTGCCCACAGAATCAAGCTTTGTTAGAATTGGATGCTTGGACATTATGGATAATATGGAAAAGTTGCAATGATAGAGTCTTTCAATCAAAGTTTTGGTCCCCGTTGGACATCATTTCAGTGGCAAATTTGAGATGGGCGGAATCTATAGTTTTATCAGACAAATAATTCATCTTGTTTTTGCTTGATATCCTCTTCTTAGTGGAAGTGACATTGGGTTGATTTCCTATACTGTCATATTTGGAGTGTTGTATCTCCTTTCATTACTCAGTAATGGAAATTTTCTTTCTCGTGAAAAAAAAAAGGTAATTTAAATTTGTAACTCGAAGAGTTGGCCTGACGGAGGTGGTCAAATATTATGATTTTCACAGATTGGCTTATTTGATCGTTTACTCAGTATCGTCTTCAATTTCCATCCCTTTCAGCATTAGCTTTTAGAAGCATAATGAAATATACTAGCGAAGACAAGACAAAAGAATTAGATTTTGAGCATTGGAATTTCTAGGAAGTTATGAAACAAAAGAAGGCCAACTAGACAAGCACAGCGTTTATAGAATCAATTAAAGTCTCTTAGTTGGGTATATATCTTCCAATATCTTTCTACGTCATAAAGCTCGAGTAGACAAGCACAGCAAAATTAAATATACATTTTAGGACGACACTTATTTCCCCTTATTGTGAATACCATGTTCTTTCACGTCCATATTTTGACAACTAGTGATGATCATTAGCAACATTCCCGGTAGCATTGGTTTGGCTGTGGTAGCTATGATCACATTTATCATGATCTACTGGCGTGGAAATAAGAGCAAGCTCAACAGCTTCGGATTCTCTGGTGATTTCTGATGGTGCTAACTTAGTATTCATCTTCATTTCCTTGCTCTTTCCCCATAGCACCGCGTATAAGCCACACACAATCAGCACAGATCCAAGCACACTATATATATATGTACAAAACAAAACAAAATCAAATCAAATCATGAATATATACATACATATTTAGGTGAATAAAGATTTAATGTATACCTTCCTAAGTATAAGTTCTCATTCAACATCAAAGAAGCAGCAACAGCCACAAGGACAAGCTGTAGAGGATTGAAAACAGACGCAAACACAGGGCCTCTCATTCGTATGCACCATGCAATGACAGTAATCATTATTCCAGAGGGTACAATTCCCTGCAAGAACTTCAATTCACATATAAACCAACTTCAATTCTGATCATGACTAGAGTTTTGGACCAATAAGGTCAAGCCTAATGTCTCGTGAGACAAAGATTCCATTTATCTTACAAATGGAATGTCTCTCCTAGAGAGACCAATCATAAGTCAACATACAGAACAAGGAAGATACTGAGAAGTTTCGCATCACCACTTAATATGATCAATTTACCATTACCTACTATTTGGTCCCAAGACACTTTTATTCATATAAATATCTCATAGTAGTTTTATAGTAAAGATCTTTTCCCCCACTCTATCAATTTGTGTCTTAACTTACTTGTGTGTTAGAGTATCTTCTAAGTACTTAATCTCCCTACTACAACACCTAAAGGAAATTATTACAGTGAGAATATTATGTCTTAGAGCTTATAGTCACCTCTTGCACTAGGACAGAAAAATTTCCATCTACCATTAATAATTCGTATATACACATGTAGTTTACTAGTCACAATAAGGTGATTTAGTATTAGGAGCATACCGAGTAAGCAACAGCAAGAAGCCTGATATTCCAACCCAGCTTCCATTGGCTCCAATCTCTCTCAACACAAAGAGCAAAAACAATGGCTTGCATTGCACCCATTGTAGACATCAAAGCTGTGCTTGAGTAATGGCTTGGGTATTCTTCACTCATCTTAGCCTGTGCCGTGTAAAGTGAACGGTGACAACAGGCAACACAAGTCAAACAACATCTTCACACATAATAATATTGATATATAAAATGATTAGAATCTAAAGAAATTGGTGAAAAAGTGTTCTATACTTGTTTCATAATTAAGAAATAAGCTGACCTGAATGATGAGCCACAAAGAGAAAGAGCTGTAGCTTGTTATGGCACATATGACACCCAACAGTTTACTACCAGAGCCAGCATGCAATGGTGCCATATGCCCATTTCGGTTCTGATGTGGATGCAAAAGGTTGACATGGGAAGACCAAATATCAATCTCTACTCCTTTGAAAAAGGTCAACAGCATTGCCCCACCAATTCCAATTATAGTTCCTAACACCTTGGCCTTTCCTGCTGTTCCAAAATTTAATTTTTCGAGACTATAGAATAACAAAAGTATTATATATTAGGAGTGCCTAAAGTATCTTTAATTTCCACTAATTATTCATTTAATATTAAATAAAAATCTTATAGATTGTCTCTGCCAAAATTTTCTAAAATAATGAAGGGTTCCAAAGTGAAGATAGAGCGTAGTGCAGGGAGGTGAGAGTACCCGCAGGATATTGCCATGATGAAGGTGATGGCTGGAACAAGGTTGAACATGGCCAACATAAACGTTGCTGGCATCAAAGCCAAGCCCTCGAAGCAAAGGTTTTGAAATAAACTTCCACTGTAACATTACATAATTGACCATATCAGTTTTTTTTAACAAAAATGATATTTCTATATCAAAATTCTTACATTATTTATACATTTTACATTTTACTTGTTTGGGAAAATAAAAATAAAGAGAGTGTGTGTTGTAAAATGTGTTCTTTTTTTTATTTTCTAAAAATAAAATGATATAAGAATGATCTAGAATTTTTGAAGTGCAAATATAGTTATTTATTTCTTTAATGAATTACCTCATACCATTGACAAGGTATACGTGCCCAAACACAGTTTTGGTATTGGGGTAAAAGGTTAAGAATTTAGGAAACATACCCAAATAATCCACAAAGAAATGCCAAGAAAAGCACCTTCCAAGGCATCTTTGGTCTCTTCTTCCTGTATAGCAGAAAAGAGGCAAACCATTTTGGTCAAGTTAATTTATTGCCCAAATCGCAGGTTCAAAGAATCTATAATATTGTGAATACACAAATAATATTTTAACCAAAAAAGAATCTATGATATCTGTTTATCCTCCTAGATATTCAAAGTAATGATAATTGTAGAAGCGAAAGAATGAAGTTGGAAAGTAATCATTGACCTATCAAAAATAAGAGCAAGAGGAACAGTGGAAGCCGATGCAAAAGACAGGCGGTAGGCACTAGCTACCCTCATGTTCATTCCATCATTTATGGCGAGCTTGTAGAGCACATTGATCGCAGCAAATGCAAACTGTACCACCACCATTAGCACTGTGGGTTTCAACTCATGCAATATATTCCATATCCCCTTCATCTTCACGATTGTGCTGCGAATGGGGTGCTTGAGACTGAAGGAAAAATAGAGAGCAAGATGAAGTGGTGCAAAGTGTAGCCCTGCAAGGGGGTATTTATATGGGAAATGAAACAATTCTTGTTCTCTTCTTCACTACTGTCTTAGGAAATAAGAGTCCGATATACACCAAAATGTCTTAAACAATTTAGAATGTTAGCGGAAGCTAGCATACTCATTCATGAGCGGAAATTTTGAGAACAAGCTGTGTCAGTCTTATGGAGCCTCTTCATTGCTGTTGTGGAGTATCCCAATAGCAGAAGGCTCCATTAGCATCTATCTATCTTCACTGTTCTTGTCTCCTTGAGCTTTTCTGACGTAGGTAGAAAGTGGAAGACACATTAGACCCAAGCAAGACACTTGAATTAATTCTGCAAACACTAGCTTCTTAAGTAGGGACCATTTTTAATATTGGTGCTTTGTACGGTACGTACGAATATGGAAGGGTTTTGAAACTCTTCCTAATTGGTCCAACTATTTGTATCTAAGTATCTAATTTATTGTCTTCTCAATAGTCTTATGTATCTAAAATTTTATTTATCTCATTAAGAACTTGTCATATTTTTCTTTTGTTCATTAAATTTAATGAACTATTTGATAATTATTAAAAACTTAAACTCATCATCATCCTAAAACAAATATAATTAAAATCCCTAATCTCTTTTCATCGAATTAATCCTAACTTGTTATCAATTTTGTCTCACCTAACTCGTTTCTTGGTGAAACTCAATGCCAGTCTTCTTCTTTTCTAAACCCATTGTATCTTGATAGAGCTAACGGAGTTTGGTGAAAGAAAGATGCTGTTAGATTTTTATAAATTGAAGAACTAATTTAGAACATTTATGAATTAGAAGACAAATTTAAAAATAAAAAGTAATTAAGTTAAAGAACAAAATAATATTTTTTGCCTATTCTTTTTGTTTCTCATCTACCGTAGATATAATGATAAAACTGCAGAAAAGGCTTGGGACGGAAACCGTGGTCACCCGCCACCCTATGTTATTCAATTGAATAAGAACACACTATCACACAGATTACATTTTTATCTTCATTTCTGCATTTTTCTCTTCTTCTAAACCCATTTTAAAGTTGGAGAATCAGCAACTGATCGAACCAAGTAATTAAGCACAAAAACACGAAGGATAAGAACTAAAAAAAATTGCTTTTCAAGTCACCTCCGTTTTAGTCGAAAACCACTATGCAACCCATTCCTAAGTCACTTTTCATTTATACGTGATAATATTTGACTTTTATCTTCTTCAGGGACCAACTATCAGTGGCTAGTGCGCATGAATTGTATCTAGTTTTTTTATCCTCCGTTTCTTTTCGTATTCCCTTTCCCAACTGCACTTTCTTCTTTCTGCTTTACTAATTTTAATCAAATCCCTTTTCGTTTGTGACGAGATTGGGTTGGGTGCAAGTGTCCGGTGAGATTGGAAGAAAATAATAGATTGTAACAAGATTGAGTTCAGAAAAGAAAAAGACTAACATCGAATTTCACTAGAAAGCTTAGATTGGGTGAGACGAAATTTGGACAAATTAGGATATGAAAAGGGATTAAGAATTTCAATTCTATTTTGTTTAAGGAAAGAGATGGATATAAGTTTTTGATAATTATCAAATAATCCTTTGAATTCCATGAGCAAAAGAAAAATATAACATTTTTATTTAGATAAATAAATTTTTTGACACATACGACTATTATTAATAGAATAATAAATTAGACACGGGTGTAAATAGTTGAATCAATTAGGAAGGGTTTTGTTTCAAAACCCTTCCAAATACGTGGATACTGTAGAGAGCACATTGTTACAGTCATGCATGTTATTATTGTCAGTTATCACTGGATCGATGCTTGTCAGTGTATGAGTGGTAGATTAGTACTTTTACCATTGTCTGATCCCTCTAGTATGGTTCCGCCTTCAGCCACGAGCCTGGCATTTAGGATTTGAAACAACCTACACTTTCTCATTTTTATCCTGATCATAGACACGAAATCTTTTATCACGACATACGTGGTGTTCGACGTATGACATTCAAAAGTCCCGTTTCGATTGCTGTTTATTCTTTTGGTAATTGGTGTTCTGTTACAGCTCGGTCTAAGCTCACACCTAATCTCAGCCCACAAAACCCGCTCCTGCGATTGCGTGATAAAAAGCCAGGGCTTGCTGATATATGTCGTGATAGTAGTCGGATTCTTCCTTTCAATTGGAGGGATGCTATACGCTATTCCTACTTAAGGGCTATGCGTTTTGTAATGTGTTTATGTTTGATGATAGATTTCTCGATTTGGTAGTTCAAGATCCCTAAACCATTGCTTTTCAAACTTGAAGATTTCAGGTCGCCTGATTTGAGTTTCATCTCGCGGATTGTTAGAGACACCTTTGTCAATCATGTATGTAACTCACATTCTGAGATAATCAGCCCATATTCTTGTGGGGAACCTTTCAATAATGCAACCAGAGAAATGTTTGACAAGCTGCCTTTTGACTCTCTACGAATAGATGGTACACGTCAAGTGCTAGGGTCAGATCAATGTTTATCTTTCTTGCGTCGACCATTCTATGATTAGCTTTGGCAGAGTTAGTCACCTGTGATGGTGTTGTAGTTGGTACATTGTAACCAAAGCTATAGCTTTCTAATCAACTAATCTTTCATGTGCCCAATGTTTTCTTTTCTCAGTCATTTATATCGATCTTCATCTACTAATCAACATCCTATTAAAAAAATGATCAATCATCATCCTCTTTTTCATACTAGAAATGTGACTCATCCACCTTCCATTCTTTCACGTGGTTTACCAAAGTTCAATCAATTGGATGGGAGCTCTAGATCTAGAATCATCAATCAGAGACTGGGAGTGTGGCCTCCTCGATCCCACCACCTAGAGCTAGGGAGTGTACACCCCCAACAAGGACCACTATATCACCCTCTCCACCATCCTTGACTAAGAGCTCAATTACCGTGCTTATCACCTTTGACTCTTTCGGGGAGTGGAACAACCTTAGGTAGCACCTTCAATCCCCTTCAGCTTCAGCGTATAGTGAAGGAAGGTGTGAGCAGGGAAAATGTGGCTCAAAACACCCGATCTGCAGCTCGAGCTATGCTTGCGCTTCAATGTCAGGCTAATTTACTGATATTACATCTATCTGCTAATAACATTCCTACATTTCTTCCACCCTTCTTGATGGGGTATACTCTTTGGGATCAATTTCTTCCATCTAGCTGCTATTCTTAATGAATGCAAAATTACTATATACTTTAGTTCTCTAAAGATACATATTTTTTTTTTCAGTTTTATGAATAATTCCTTGAATGTTTTTAATTAATTCATTTTAATTTGTTTCTCTGAGCATTTTTATCCTTTATAGATATTTTTCTAGATACACTAAGGTTTATTTAATTAGAAATAAAGATTAAGCTTTTGAAATGTTTGTTTCCTATAAGTTTCGTATATTTTAGCATACACCTTAAATATATACGATAGATTCAAATTAAAATGAATTAACATATCCAAAACTCAATTAATAAAATAAAGTTTTTAAAAACCAAATTAAGATTTTTTTTATCAATTTTTTTTTCAATTCCAATATCAAATTTTTTTTTTATTTGGAATTTTCAAATTCTATCATCATGATGTTTTTGCCGTTAAATATTTTTTCATTGAGAAATTGTTAACCGAGTTAGAATGAGGTTAGTTAATCGGTGAAATGGGCTGAAGCCAAAATTTTAGGCAACATAAGTTTAATGCCATATAAATTTTAAAAAAAAATGTTGAGTGCAATTTATCCTATTATATAGGTAACTTTCTTTTGATTTGCTTAAACAAAGCTATGCTTAGTCAAGTCACATTAGAAGAGTACATATATATATAGTGAGATCACTAGATATTTTTTCAAGTTTAATTCATTTGAACTATTCATAAAATTAATTCTCATTTAATCACAAGAGTAAATAATGGTAATTAGTGAAAATTAAAGTTACTTTTGGCATTCCCAATTTATAAAGCATTTGTCCTTAATATAAAATTATACTAATTAGTGGAAATTTATATAATATTTAAAGAGAGAATGTAGCAGTGAAATGTTACATAAACATGTCACTAAAACATGTATAAAATATAATTAAGAAAGAATAAATTAAAAGTTTTATAAGAATAAATTATGAACTAAATTTAAATTTAAATTTGCACCATTTTTATCTTATTGATATTCAAATTTTACTTATTATTTATTTTATCCATTAAATGAACTTATCCCATACATGTATTTGACATGCATGTGTATAGCATTAGATGTGTGAACGTGTATTGCACGTGACATATACGTGCCACGGGTGTTAATCTAGTTAAAGTTAATTTTGGCACCCCAAATATATAATAATGTTGATAGAGCATTGAAAGATATTAAATCAGTATTAAATCAATATTAATGTAGACATTTAATAAGGCATTAAATTAGTATTAATGCGACATTAAAAGACATTAAATCAATATTAATAATGTCATGTTATTAAAGCTGAGAATCAATAACATTAAACTGGTAATCAACTGTATTTAATGCTGTAAATAGAGTTTATGATGTAAATATTTAGTTTTGTTCTTTGTTTAGCTTGTTATGGTAGTTTTCTATATGTTTCCTAAATTGTAGTCAATTTGTCTTCTACACTCCTTTTATAAAAGGAGTCTCTTGTATCATCTGATTATGTATTAATAAAAATACAAAAAATACAGTTTTCAAGTTGATATCAGAGCAAATGTTCTCAAAATCCCCTTTTTGCTTACTTACTTAAGGGTAAGTTGTGTTTCTATGGTTCCTTTTTAATTTTTCGTAACCATGGTTGTTCCATGGTTCCTTATGCACCTTGTATGTGTAACACGTCTTGAGTGGGAATTGTTTTGGAGCTTGTACGAAATTTGGTGGTAAAAGGAAATCACCACCATGTCCTCGAGGTAAGAGGGAGATTTAATGAAGTCAAGAAGACCTCTTTGAGAATCCATAAGGATCAACTTCATCGTGGTTTTAAAGGTTGCTAAAAATGCTCCTTGTGATTATTTCTAGTGGTTCTAGCTTTCATAAACAAGTAATTTTAGTATTCCTAATTCTCTTGTATTATATGTGATTTAATAGTTGTATGTACCTTGGATCATTGATTTAGGTACATCTGATCATATGACAAGCCTTTCGTCTCTGTTTAAGACCTATTTTCCTTGTTCTGGAATTGAAAAGAAAAAAAGAATTGCAGATGGTAGTTTTTCACCAATTGCAAGTAAAGGTAGTATCATACTATCCAAACTTCTTGACTTAAAAAATGTCTTGCATGTTCCCAACTTATCCTGCAACCTTTTAGTAAAATCTATAAAAATTCTAATTGTCATGTAAAATTCTTAGTTTCTCATTGTGTGTTTCAGGACCAGACTTCAGGGAGGACGATTGATAGTGCTAGACTGATAGATGGACTCTACTACTTTGAGGATGACTTTGAGAATAAAATAGCTCAAGGTCTTAATGGTATAAGTTCTCAACCTATACGGGTCCAAATAATGCTCTGACATAATAGATTAGGACATCCTAGCTTTTAGTACCATAAACATTTGTTTCTAAATTTATTTAGAAATGTTAAAAATTGTTCCTCTTTTGAATGTGAAAGTTGTGTTCTTACAAAAAGTAATCGTATCTCTTATCTTTCACAACCTTATCATGCATCCAAACCCTTTCATCTAATTCACAGTGATGTATGGGATCCTTAAAAAATCACAACACAGTTTAGAAAATAGTGATTTGTAAACAGCTATGTTGGATTTATTTAATGCATGAAAAATTTGAGGTCCCAATGTGTTTGAAATCCAATTTGACATAAAGATCAATATTTTAAGAACTGATAATGACACTAAATATTTTAATAAAGCCCTGAATGATTTTTTTCTAACCAAAGGCATTCAACATATCAATCTACATGTCCAAACACCCTTCACAACAAAATGGCATTGCTGGAAGGAAAAATAAACATCTACGTAAAGTAGCCTAAGCCATTATGTTTGAAGGAAATGTCCTAAAATAACTGTGTGGGGACGTTGTCCTGACAGCAGCATACCTTATAAATAGGATGCCCACACGTGTATTAAATTATCACACTCCTTTAGATAGCTCTAAGATGTTTTTTTCAACTTGTAGATTGCATGTTAATCTGCCTTTAAAAGTTTTTGGTTGTACTACTTTTGTGGATATACCCTCTATATCTCGGTCTAAACTTGACCCCAGAGTTGAAAAATACATTTTCATCGGATATGCCCTTCACTAGAGAGGGTACAAATGTTTTAATCCTAGCACTAAAAAACAACATGTCAGCATGGATGTTACCTTCTTGGAATATCAAACTTTTTTTCAAAAAAATTATCTTTGGGGGGAGAATAACAGTGAATTTTTTTTTTCGCATAACAATGTTTCTTTGCATGAACCTCTATCCAAACCTATTTTACACATTGTAGAGGGTGAAGCAGAAAATGAAACCAGTAAGGAAGAACAAGTTTTAGACTTAGGTGGTGCCCAAACAGGAAAAGAAATACCACAATTAAATAAGGAGCTTCATGTTTATACTCAAAAAAATATAAAACAGAGCAGAGATCAACCTATCATTCCTACACAATGTAACATCCTTATTCCGAGAATCATATCCGGCATATATAAGAATAGCCAAGAATAGCAATGCTACTTTTAACCTATAATAGCAAACTACCCCATAACATTCATTCATATAAATGATCATGGAGAGCTTGCACAACAAAAGCTATATATATACACCATTAGCCTCATAAAGGCATATTGTAATACATAACTTTATACAATCTCAAGTAGCATAAAATAAATACAACATATTTATTTACAAGAAACAAAATAAAATACACTAGTTCTTCTGCTTTTGCTTCCCTTTGCCTAGATCTTGATTTACATGGAAACACAAATGGGGTAAGAAATCACAATTTCTCAGTATAAGCATTCCAAAACTAGTGTTTATTCATTCACAAAGAGTAAACAATATTGTAAACATAAGATTATGTCTACAACAGATAAATGAGTCACTGCTCAACATTATTAGAATACACACAACCTAATGTAATATTCACAAGGCAAGTTATAACCTTATTTCACATATTAATAACGATCAATGGTATCAAACAACCACCCAAATAATCGTAAGATATCATCAATCAAGCAATAAGTAAGGCAACCGCCCGTACAACTACCAACAAATGCAATGCTTTATGTTATAATGTAATTTATGCTCACACAAAACCCTAATAATAAGGTTATGTAATGCAAATGCAGATTTTGGTTTTTGAAAAATACATCCCTATTCCGAGAATCTTGATATATCCAGTATATATAAGAATAGCCAGGAATAACAATGCTACTTCTAACCTATAACAACATACTAACCCATAACATTCATTCACATAAATAATTATGGAGGGCCTGCACAACAAAAGCTATATATATACATCATCAGCATCACGAAGACATATTGTAATATATTATACAATCTCAAGTAGCATAAAATAAATACAACATATTTATTTACAAGAAACAAAATAAACTACACTAGTTCTTCTACTTCTTCTGCTTCCCTTTGCCTGGATCTGGATTTACATGAAAATACAAACGGGGTGAAAAATCACAATTTCTTTGTATAAGCATTCCAAAACTAGTGATTATTCATTCACAATGAGTAAACAATACTATAAACATAAGATTATACCTGCAACAGATAAATGAGCCACTGCTCAACATTATCAGAATACACACAACCCTAATGTAATATTCACAAGGCAAGTTATAACCTTATCTCACATATTAATAACGATCAATGGTATCAAACAACTACCCATACAATCATAAGATATCATCAATCAAGCAACAAGCAAGGCAACCGCTCATACAACTACCAACAAATGCAATGCTTTATGTTATAATGTAAGTTATGCTCACACAAAATCCTAATAATAAGGTTATGCAATGCACATGCAGATTTTGGTTTTTGAAAAACACATCCCTATTCCAAGAATCCTGATATATCCGGCATATATAAGAATAGTCAGGAATAGCAATGCTACTTCTAACCTATAACAACAAACTAACTCATAACATTCATTTACATAAATAATTATGGAGAGCCTGTACAACAAAAGCTATATATATCATTAGCCTCACCAAGGCATATTGTAATACATAACTTTATACAACCTCAAGTAGCATAAAATAAATACAACATATTTATTTACAGGAAACAAAATAAACTACACTAGTTCTTTTGCTTCCCTTTGCTTGGATCTTGATTTACATAGAAATACAAATGGGGTGAGAAATCATAATTTCTCAGTATAAGCATTCCAAAACCAGTGTTTATTCATTCACAATGAGTAAACAATACTATAAACATAAGATTATACATGTAACAGATAAATGAACCACTGCTCAACATTATCAGAATACACACAACCCTAATGTAATATTCACAAGGCAAGCTATAACCTTATCTCACATATTAATAATGATCAATGGTATCAAACAACCGCCCATACAATCGTAAGATATCATCAATCAAGCAACAAGCAAGGCAACTGCCCATACAGCTACCAACAAATACAATGCTTTATATTATTATGTAAGTTATGCTCACACAAAACCTAATAATAAGGTTATGCAATGCAAATGTAGATTTTGGTTTTTGAAAAACACATGTTACTCACTTATTTCCTAAGCACCTCCGTTCCATTGTATATACAAAGCAGGATAGGCCTAAATGCGTACACCCTACTTAGTAATAGGTGAATATACCTTTCCTTCACCAACGTAAGAGTATAATTATCACTCCTATACTGGTAACCTTGACCATAATAGCGTTATTCGCTACAAGAATCTAGATCTAATACCTTGTTCTCTAGCCACATGGTTGTGAACATCATCTAAGGTTACAATACATAGGAAATAACATATAACATGTAACATCCTCTCTAATCTAATTACCCTAATTAGGGTTATGGAAGCTTAGTAATACTGGTAAGAATTATCTGTTAAATCGAATAATTTTCTGAACTAGTTTGAGCATGATTCTATAACATTAAGTACAATAGAATAATTAAAGTATCTGCAGAATCAGTTGATATGATGGAAATAAACATGAAAAATTTATTTCTTCTCCAAGAACCATTGATAATAATTATGGAAAATGTTGGGGAATCAACAGAGCAAGTTTGGTATTTATAAGGATATTGTTGAGAAATAGCTAAGACAACAAAGAAGCTCAGAAAATTATGCAATTTCATAGAAGTGACAAGTAGAATATGGAGAATATTTTGATATGAAAAATAATTTAAGGCAGTTATATTTACCTATTTTACAAGTTCGATTTAATTTGAGAAAAGTAGTACGACTTATTTAACGAATAACAGTATATGAAAATTTATAAAAAAATGAATCTGAGGACTAAGATGAGTCTTAAATTTTTCCCTAATACTTATGGACACTTGAAAACTCAACTTTAGAATATTAAAGTGTATGTAGCAGATATAAAAATTCCAGGATAAATTTTAGTCCTCCTACCCTCTAGATATTTCTATCCTTTCTCTTCCAATTTTTCTCATCTTTCCTTCGTCACTTTCTCTCCTCTTCTTGCGTTAAAAACTGAACCAAAAACAAGGGAGAAAAGCTCTCCCACGGCTACCCATTTCAAGCTTTCATTTTCCATCTTTCTTTCACTCATCCTCACCTACACCCAACCCTGTTTCTTCTTCCTCTTTTACCATTGTTTCTCACAACTAATAACCCAACAATAGAGACAAAAATAGCATCTGAAATAGAGGTAAAAATAGCAAAGAAAAGAGAGAAAAAAGGAGGAGAAAGTGAAGGAAAAGGAAGAAAATTAAGGGAACAAAGCTAGGAAATGAGGTAGGGGTTGTTTGCTCTTCACTTGCTTTTCTTTCTTATGGTTTTTGAACCTAAACTTTTGGTTTTTATATTCATAATGGTCATAGTTAGACCATGTTAAAAGGGGGAGAATTTGTTTTTTTTATGCTTTAGTTTCCTACTATCAACTAGTTCTTCCTCTTGATGAATTGTTGAAGGAGAAATTGTGAGATTGATTATTAATTTGATTGATGCTTATGCCCTAGGTCTTACGACCATGATGGGGGTTTAAGGTGTTTATATTTCTTTTATTTGTTCAACTATTTCTATTGATGCTTTTATTGAATTGTTATGTTGCCTTTGTGTTTGATTTAGTGAAGTTTATGACCAATTTTGTTTGATTGATGAACATGGTCAAGCTGCCCTATTTTGGGCAGAATTTATCATGTTCAATTGATTAAATTGTGGTTTGAATTGTGACGGAAATGAAGGCAGAATGCTGCCCTGTTTGTGGTGGAATTATGAATGTATTTATGCTTCAGTTCATGGCTAGAAAGGTGTTCAATCACCAAGGTAGAATGCTGCCCAGATTTAAGCAGAATTTTGCTACCTTTGATGAGTGAAATCATGGCTTGAATTGGTTGAAAATGCATGGTAGAATGTTGCCTCTGAGTGCTTAGGACTATGTTACTTTTGTACATAATGTTTTGACTTAAAATGTGATTAAAAACCATGGTAGTAATTTGCCCTGTTTTAGTTTTAAATTTAATGCCTTAGTATCATGCATTGATGTCAAATCTGAAATGAAAATGTGAAGTTTGAACTGTTCATAATTTTCATACTTACAAATTGAGTAAATTGAGAAGGTTGGAATATGAATTGTAGCCATGACCTAGTTGGATTCAAAATGTTTGATATTGGTCATTTGTGATGCTAAGAGTAAGTTCTAGTATTAGTAATCTTGAAGTAATTGAATATGTTTTAATTTGCCATAGAAGCTAAATGATGACCCAAAGAAGTGATTAAATGTTTTTAGCATTATTCATTTGATGATTGTAATGAATGACCAATTATTGCTTACTTGTTGTAAAATTGAGATTTCATAATTACTTGATGACAAATTTAGCACTGAGATGGAATTGAATGTGTATGTTATATTATGACTTGAATATGTAAATGAATGATGGAATTAAATTCTTATGTCATATTATGACTTAAATGAGTATATGAATTATTGAATGAATTTGATATTACGAGTATGTGCATTATTGTACGAATTTATTATTGTGGCAATTGTGTTTAGAACAATTATTGGAATTATATGTGTTTGAAATTTGTATTGTTAGTAAAAGATATTTTGGAAACTGTTAAATGGAATTTTGTTTCAGGAAGAGAATGGACCAAATTTGGCATTTTGCCACCATTCTAACTATATATATATACTCAAATTGAATTTCAAAGAAATGTATTTTTCTTCGAAATAGTTGGAATTATTGTGATGACACATTTTCATAATAGAACTACTGAGAATTAGTATTCTCACCCCATTTCAATATTATATTCCATGATAATTCCAAGATCGGATGTTGCAGCACTATAGTCGCAGCAGAAGTTGAAGCTTATGTTTTAATTTAAAGTTTTGTACAAAGGATGTATGAATAATGCTTAGACGGTAGTTAATGTATTTTTGTACTATGAAGTACTCTTTGTATAAACATAATATCAGTATAGTATATTCTTCACCTTTCCAGGCTCATATTTGATATATCAAAGCAAAGAATATTTGTAATTTGTTATAAGTTTTAAGTGATGTGCTTACTACTAATTACTATAGTGTAATTCTAGATACACTTTAGTGTTAGTAGTAAGGGCGTTACATAACAAGTTTGAAAATACAACATGCAATGATATTTTAGAAAACACAACACACAAGTCACAAGGTCCTTACTAACCAAGTGACAAAGGAAAACTAATAAACCCTCCAACCAAGCTCATTTATCATATAAGGAGCAAAGTCACGTTTCTAGTACTTCCTATATCTCAACCTTGTCTCACAAGGAAGTAAATGTCATCCATGCATCTCCAGCTCTACTTTCTACACAAAGGAGCAACCTATGCATGATAATAAATACAACTAGCCAAGCATACTTAGCATACAACACCTAGTACCTCACTTCATCACTTCATAGGTGATTCTCAATGCAACCTCACGTTGCTCAAGGTCCTAGAAATTTATCTATGGCATTCTACTTCTCAAAAGATGCCTAAGGTTTACCCAAAACCCTCCACATAAGCTAGGTGATTATTCTCTCCAAGAAATATCACTAGTTATGTCTCAACACTAATACTCTTGTATTTAGAACCTCCCACTATCACTTCACAGATTATTTCAAAGTCAACCTCATGTTGCACAGGGTTCTAAACACTACCTTATTGCATTCCATCACACTTGGATGCCCAAGGTCCTCAAGAATACCCTATGGCATTCCACCATACTATGGACACCTAAGGTATCCCAACACACTACCCCTTGACACTCCATCTCACCATGGGTGTCTAGGGTCTCTTAATACTATCCCAAGGCATTTCCCACTCTTTATATGCCTAAAGGTTCTCCAACCTCATCCTAAGGCAAATCCCCACCCTTTGGGTGGCTAAGCATTTTCCAACTTCTTACACTTATAAGGTGGTAATTTCCTTCATGAAATACCTTCATTTGTGCCTTATCACATTTAGGAAAACATATATGAGTAATCCGATCACTTAGGAGATTCCAAAACATAAAAAACACAATGTTAGAAAATCCTGGAGCTCACGCCTCGGCGGGACACCCCCACGCCGCAGCATGCTACTCTCTGCTTGTTGAAAACTAAAAACCCGAGCCTTGTGTGCTGTAGTGTGCAACACCTTGTGCCACAACGTGAGAAGCAGAACCCTGGTTCTGCAAAATTCTGCAGAATTGGTATTGTTCCATTGGAACAAATCATGGACTTTGGCTACTTCAAACCAATTTCTAGGTGATTTAAGGTTCCTAACAAGTATACTAATATGAAGGAAACATAAAACACTGATTGATTTCATAAAAAATGGATCCAAATACCAAATCACTCATCTAAACCCCAAAAATCAACACTTTGAGTATTTTAGATCCAAATGGAGAGTTTTTAGTTTCTAATCCAAACTCTTAGCATGAACAAGTCATAAACTACATTTAAAACTTATCCCAACAAGAAAATCACCTAAAACACCACAAGAACTCATGTTGACATATCAAACCTTAAGTAGCCTAAACATAGAAAATGAGAAATGATGAAGTTTCAAGCTCAAGAACCCCTACCTCTTGTGCAACAAAGATGACGATTTTGAAGCTTTAAACTTGCTCTTGGATCCTCCTTCGAGCTTTGATTCTTGATCCTCTAGCTTTTCCTCCCTTTCTATTTCTCCCCTACAGTTTCTTTCTTTATTTTCTCTTTTCTTCCTTTTGTTTCTGTTGCCGTGAGAGAAATGGAGATATGAAGTCAGAATTGGCTTCTTATAGCCAACCACTAAAAGGGTACCAAAACTCCTAATTTTCTAAAAATACTTACATTTCAACAAATTCAGTTTCTTAACTTCTAACAAATTTAAAATAAATCCTAAGATTCATAGAAAATCTTGTTGTACCAATAACACATTTTTTCATATCTATGACTAGTCAATTCGGCATTAAAACACACAACCAATATGTTTAAAAATATAACTCTGATTGTTCTCAAATTTTAACTGTAGCACAATTCATACATTTATGACCTAGAAACAAACTCCTCATGTTTATTTCCACTAACTAAGCAGTTTAAGCCAATTTCTGGGCTAATAACAACTATTTCTCACATATAGTGTCACAGCAAAGTGACTAAACATACTCAGAAGGTTACAAAATTCAACAAACATGTTAAGCAAGTATTAGGCTACCTCTGCAACCATTCACAAGTCTAACATGTTTATCTAGGGTGTTACACATAAGACTAACTGGATCTCCTATAAGGCGGCCCAATAAATGAATCACCTAATCTTTCAGGTAACACTGAACTCCCTGTTTTAAATTCTGACATGCCTATATCTCTTAGGAGAAGTACAAGGAACTGCACTTAGAAAAAAAACCCAAAAATGATACAAGTCATCCTATTTCCAAGTATGTCTCCTATAAAATAATTTCCCAAAACCATTGAGTTTTCACTTCTAAAATTATAAGTCTGTTTGTGCCTAGAAACATTGAGGAACCACTAGATGATTCAAACTAGAAATTAACAGTTTTAGAAGAGATGAATGCTCTTAAGAAAAATAAAACTTAGGAAATTTTTGACCTGCCACATGATAAAAGGAGAGTATGATGTAAGTAAGTTTTTGCCATTAAATGCAAGGCAGATAAGAATGTAGAAAGGTATAAAGCTAGGTTGGTAGCAAAGGTGTAATACCCATAAAAATATGTTAACCTTGTATATAGTTACAAAGGTAGCCTAATACTTGCATAATATGCTTGTTTAATTTTGTGACTTTCTCAGTACGTTTAGTCATTTTACTATAGCACTATATGTGAAAAATAGCTGTTATTAGCCCTGGAATTAGCTTAAACTGCTTTGTTAATGAAAATAAATGTGAAAAATTTGTTTCTAAGTCACAAATGTGTGGAATATGGTGTAGTTAAAATTTGAGGTAAATTGGAGTTAGTTTGACATTTTTAAGCATCATGGTATGTGTTTTAATACTAGATTGACTACCAGCAGATATGAAAAATATGGAAATGATAAAATAAGATTTTTGATGAATCTTAAGATTTTTTTTAATCTTGTTGGAAGTTTGAAAACTTAATTTGATGAAATCTAACTGTTCTTAACGAATGTACTTGCGATCGAAGGAGAAATGCTCAACCAACATATCAAGACAATAATCAATTGGTGAATAATTAAATTATTAATAACTAACTTGATGATAATCAGCCAAGAAAAAACCAACCTGGCCAAAATGCAGGTTTTTGATCAGTTAATCGAAATCAAAATGCTAATAACCTCCTTGAAAGAATCAAACAAAACAGTCTCAATCAGGTGGTTGAGTAAGTGTTGAATAGGTATGGTTTTAATGTAGGTTATGCAAACTAATCCTATTTCTTGTCAGCATTCCCAAAATTTATTCAACATGCATAATTGCCTAGGGGATGGAAAGCCCCAAAAGTTTCAACTAAGTTTGTTGGTGAAAGCGAAGAGTCAACTATGGAACATATTACTTGATATACAATCGAAGCAAGGGAACTACTAATGAATATTTAAAAAATGAAATACTTCTCTAGTTCTTTGATCAAGAATGCATTTACTTGGTTTAGAACTCTCCCACCTAATTCGATCCACTCTTAGAATCAACTTGAAAGAAGCTTTCAAGAACAATTCTTTAGAGGAGAAACAAAGGTAAAAAAGGTAATTCTTATGGATCTATTTAACATTAAAAGAAACAATGAAGAATCTATAGATGATTATTAAGCGCGATTCAGACAAATGAAGGCTAGGTGTTTCACAGTGATTTCAAAGTCTGAAGTTGTGAAAATGGTTGCTAGTGAGTTAGATTATTCCATTAGGAAGAAACTTATAAACTAATAATTATTGAATATGTCTCAACTTGCTAATAAGGTGAGACAATTGAACATTTAAAACTTGAAAGAGAAAGGGTCAAAAAACATTTTAGAAAAGAGAAAATTGCTTATGTTGAAACAAGTGACATGCTAGAAAAATATTTCACATAATCAAAAGTAGATAAAATTGCCTATGTCGAAGTAAATAAGGCTAAAGATGTCGATGATAAGGATAATGAAGTTAATATTGCAGAATTACAATATGGTTTTCCTTATGTGTGTCCATCCTTAAAGTCTATTCAAGCTAAAGACAAAATGAAATACTCAAACAGGAAATCCTATGGTTTTGATATAACTAAGATTGATCAAATTTTTAATGTGTTGTTAAAAGATAAGCAAATTAAACTACCTGATGATCATAAAATTCCTTCTTTGGAAAAGATAAAAAGGTCAAAAATAATGTAAATACCATCATAAGTATGGTCATTCGACTAACAATAGTATTTGTTTCAGGGAATTAATCCAAAAGGCATAAAAAAAGGAAGGTTGAAATTCGAAGAAAAGAAACAAAAAGAGATTAAGGTAGATATTGACCCTTTTAAGGTGAATGCAAGCTACATTGAGCTAAAAAATTCGTGCAAGTCAATATGGTGGATGTTGCTGAAGAGGTTTTTCCTGAGGCCAATACTGAAGTTGATCTCGATGTCTTCGAAGTCAATGAAAAAGAAATCTATCATAAGGCAGGAGAGACCCTAGTAGAGTTCCTGATTCAAATGAAAGAATGAGAAAGAAAGGTTCCCTTATGCCTAAGTTGTAGTGCAGTTTTTGATAGATTGGCTGCTAAGTCTTTTGAAGCTGCCAGGAAGCAAAAGCTGAAAGCTCCTGTGAGAAGCTCTGAGAAGATTGAAATCCATAATCAACTAATCAATCAGAAGTCTGTGGTGATGGTTGATTCAACTGAGAATTTTAAGAAAGTGAAGATAAGAGTGCCACTTGTAAATGTGGCTAGTAACAAATGGATAAGGAATAACCCAAACTTCCAAAAGGCTCCTCAGAACTACAAGCTTAACTAGCACAGGTTTGAGCTTGGGATGCGGTATCCTATGGGAGCAAATGTAGTTAAGCCAAACACTTGGTATCGAAATGCAAGACAGACTTTGAGCCAAGGTAAAGGCCCTTACATGTCAAAGACCAAGTGGAGGAAAGCCTATAAATCTCAATAGCATCAATAGGTAATGGCTCAAAAGCAAGTACAGGCTAGGCCCTACGTTGAAGTGGTGAAAAGATCACCTATGAAACAAGCATAAAAAGGTAAACAAGCAAGTCCTATGGATGAAGATATGGTAATTGATTCATTTGAATCTAGTTTCAATGATAAGTTGGAAGCCATCTTTAAAGTGAACATGGTGTCTGTGTTGCCTTCTGACTTTGTTGCAACACCCAATGAAGAAGGCATAGACATAGAGGAAGACTTTGAGGATATGTCAGATGATGTTGACGAAGGTTGGTGTTTTGTCAAAGAAGACATTGTCAAGGTCAGAGAATTCTGTAATCTTTGACCTACTCATATAAGAGACGAAAGACCATCTTTAACCCTTTCTTGTTAAAGTAGTGGTGGATGGAAAGTTGGCAGGTAAAGTATTGATAGATGGTGGTGTTGCAATCAACCTAATTCCAAAGAGTCTACTGAATAAATGTAGAAAGACCAAGACAAATTTGCTGCCCCATAATATGCTAGTAACAAATCTCAATGGCAAGTCTTCAACTTCTAAAGGAGCAGTGGCTCTCAAAATAAGGGTTGCGTCTGTGACAAGGTCTACTCTCTTCATTATGGTGCCGTAAAAAAATAAATTATAATTTGCTATTAGGAAGAGAATGGATCCATGCAATTAGAGTGGTTCCTTCAATAGTTCATCAAAAGATGTTCTTGTGGAATGAAAAATGAGAGCTAGAGATTGTTGAAGCAAATGACAACCTATGCTCTGTGCAATAGAACCATGCAAATTTGAAGGTGTATGTCTTAGGGTGAAAGCTTTCAACATCAGGGACACGAGAGTTTTCAATAGCAAGACCATCGAGATGATAGCTCTAAACCCTACTGGCTTCAGTCTGATCCCTAAGGTTGATTCAATTCGGCCTATAGAAATTAGTAAGAATGATTCTTGAGAGCCAATTAGCCTGATTGTCAGCCATATTGGCTAACAAACGCACTACTGAAGGTGCAATTGTGAGTCAATTGACTAGTATCTTAGCTTATGTGGCTGAGAAATTAGGCACTGCTAATGGTGTCAACTTGGACTGTATATATGATAACTCTTCTTTGGGATTCGAACAAAGCCTTTTATCTCAAGGAATTAAAAAGATAGAGGTATAAGACCCTCTAGAAGAAATTAATTTAGGATATATGATGGTGCAATTCTGTATTCTTTATAATAGTGCAAAATACTGGTTTTGGAATACTTCTACTGAGAATTGTGATTTCTTACCCTGTGTGTTGTCATGTAAATCTAAGTACAAGCTTTACAAAAGGCAAGGAGAAGATATATAAAGACTAATATAGTTTATATGCTTTACATAGACAAAAATTGTATCTTTTGAGCCTAGAGAGGCTTAGTTGTAATCTTTGTTTATAGTTTGTATTTATGAGAAATATTGTTGTTATATAAAAGTTCAATAATTCGTGGCTCACATTTTCTTATATAACGTGTTTTGTTATATTGAAAATGTTTACGTTGTAAGTAGTATACCTAGATCTAATTATCGTGGTATAATACATATTATATTGTTGTTTTTAAATTTGTGATGTTATATTATGGTATCAGAGTAGTTCATCCTGTTGAGCCTGGATATGGACTGACTATGCTTAGGCATGTTTAGGAGTTCCTTTATGTGTTATGCATTTCTTTATCTCTTATTTGAGATGTTTGGATAGAATTGCATGACTTACCTTAGGTTGGATTGTTATTAGCTACTGTTACACAGTTACATGATATTGAGGACTAATTAACTCAATATGTATTGTTCTGTATGTACAGGAAACTATGGTACCAAATAGGCAAACCCCTGAAACAAAGAACTCAACTGGGGAAACTCCAAGTATGGTTGAGGCCGTGATGGCAATGGCCACTGCAATGCAAGTGGAAACAACTGCAATTGTTACTGTTATGAAGGAGAAGGTAGCTACAACTGTCAGAATGTTTAAGAAAATGGGGAATACACAACTAGTACAACCTCATCCAATACAAGTGGTGCGGGTTTAATGGAACCAGGATATTCATGATCTGTCAGAGTTTCAGAAGGCTAGTCTTCCATCCTTCTGAGGAGAGTATGATCCAACGAAAGCTAAAGAGTGGATAACAGAGTTAGTAAAGATCTTTATAGTCATGAGGTGCACAGGGGACCAAAAGATGTCCTTTGCTGCATACATGCTGAATGGGGATGCTGAGCATTGGTGGTCTGGTGCAAGAAGAATGATGGAAGTGGCAGGAACTCAAGTTACATAAAAGGTATTTAATATTGCATTCTTGGAGAAATACTTTTCGTAAAATGTACAAGAAAATAGAGAGGTGGAGTTTTTATAACTAGAGCAAGGCAATATGACTGTAGGGCTATGTGGCAAAATTTGAAGAGTTGTCCAAGTTTTCGTTTACCCATAGGTACAACCCTGATGACAAATGGAAGTGCGTAAAGTTTGAAATCAGCTTGAGAGATAGTATGAAAAGAATAGTGAAGCCCTTTGAGATACAGGATTACTCAACCTTGGTTAACAAGTGTAAAGTGGTAGAACCCCTCAGTTTTAGGCCACCCCAGGAGCATCGATCACAAGACTATTGCAAGCAGAATAGTACAGAGGATAGGTTAGAAAGGAGTGCTCCACAGCATAGAGATCAAAAGGATAAAAGGAAACAAGTTCAAATGGTTGATCGTGAGTAACTATGTGTCAAATGTGGTAGACACCACGAAGATAAAGCTTCTGTGGCGGACCAAATAACATGTTATATATATGGCAAGATAAGCCACTATGCAAGGAATTGTCCTCAAAAGAAGGAGGCAAAGTCAAAGGTTAGACCAGGAAGAGTCTACTGGTTGGAAGGCAAGGAGACAACACAGTCTCCTAGTTCAGGTAAAGGTGAGTTTGTTAGTGAATTTTGTTTCTTGGATATTTGGTTACACCTATTTTTATATTTGAGTTATTTAGGACTTTTTACATTAGGTAAACTAAATTTTAGGGAAAAAATTCTAAAAAAAGAGAGGAGAAATATAACACCTGTTAAAATATATTAGACTTGTATATGGTTACAAAGGTAGCATAATATTTTCTTAACATTTCAGTTTAATTTTGTGACCTTCTGAGCACGTTTGGTCATTTTGCTATATCACTATGTGTGAAAAATAACTGTTATTAGCCTCAGAATTGGCTTAAACTACTTAGTTAATGGAAATAAATGTGAGAAATTTGTTTCTAGGTCACAAATGTGTGGAAGATGGTGCAGTTAAAATTTGAGATAAATTAGAGTTAGTTTGACATTTTTAAGCATACTGCGTGTGTGTTTTAATGCCGAATTGACTACCAACAGATATGAAAAAATATGAAAATCACGAAACAATATTTTTTATGAATCTTAGGATTTATTTTAATCTTGGTGGAAGTTAAGAAACTTGATTTGGTGAAATCTTAAGTGTTCTTAACATATCGATTTTTATGGTGAGTCACTTAAGTGAAAAAGTGGGATATGGTTTCTCACTTCTTCTATTGCCTTGACTTATTTAAGGCTAAAATGAGATATTTTCATCTCATTCTCATCTTTTCTCTCAGTTGGAGTACGTAAAGGCAATGGAAAAGGTAAGAAAGAAGACCAAATGGGAGGATCTACCAAAGAGGAGGAAGAATATAAAAGAGGAGAAGAGCTTCTCAGTTCTTTCAATTTCTAAAGTTTGAGATAGGGGGACTTTATGTTTCACTCTTTTCTTCCATGTTCTTCATTTGGTTCTTGAGAGTTCTTGAAGTGAGGAATGGATACTTAGGGTAATTTTGGTGTTTTACGCTTGAATCTTGTTGGAAAACTTGAGGATGACTTGTTTCTGATTTGTTGCATACTTGATGATGCATTTTTCATCCTTTGAACACTTATAACCTCACTTGAGCTAAGAGAAGGGTTTTAGGTTTTCAAGGTGATGAATCATGCATTGATTCAAGTGGAGTGAATTAAAAATGGTTTTGAGAGTTGAAATAAGTTTAGGTTTCAACTCTAGGGACCTTGTGAGGTGTTGGAAATCACTTAGAATTGAGTTGAGTTATTGGAGGTAAGTATAGTTCTAATGGAACAGTGCAGACTAGTTAGTTTTCTGCAGAATTCTATAGAAAATGTGCACCGCTGCGTGACATGGGCCACGCCAGGGCGTGCGGGCATTTTTGTAGCACCCTAGAGCAGCACGTCGTGGCATGACTGAGAACCATAGTAAGGCGTGTGAAACAGAGAGCAGCGCGTTGCGGCGTGCCAAGGCTACACTGGGGTGTGAGCTCCAAAATTTCTCAAAAATTATTGTATGATGCCATGAAACTTTTCAATGGTGTAGTTACTTCTTTTATGCTTCTTAAGGAGTAATGAGACTCCAATAAGAGTATTTATTGAAGTGTGAATATGATGAGTCGTTTGGCTTGTTGTGCTAATTATTGTAGGTAATTAGTTATTATTTTTGTATGATATGTTATTGAAGACCGTGTAGTTGATGGATTAACTACTCGGAGGGGATGGATTCTTCTACGTTGTTAAAGACTGTGTAGTTGATGGATTCACTACCCAGAGGGGATGGATTCGTCTATGTTATTGAAGACTACATGGTGATATAGATTCACTACTCGAAGAAAAGACTGATAGAACCGAATTCCACAACTTTGTTCAAATGCATGCATATCATGACATTACCATAGAATTGGATTCTTGTTAATGGTATCATAATATTAATCATTGCATACTTAGGTTATTGCATAGGCACGCATATGAGACATAATTTAGTATAGCATGATAACTGTATAGGCGGTTGCTAATCATGACATACACATGCATTGCAATTGTATGAGCAGTTGCGTATTCTTTATAATAGTGCAAAATGCTAATTTTGGAATACTTCTACTGAGAATTGTGATTTCTTACCCTATGTGTTGCCATGTAAATCCAAGTACAAGCTCTACAAAAGGCAAGAAGAAGATATATAAAGACTAGTATAGTTTATATACTTTACATAGACAAAGATTGTATCTTTTGTGCCTCGAGAGGCTTAGTTGTAATCTTTGTTTATAGTTTGTATTTATGAGAAATATTATTGTTATGTAAAAGTTCGATAACTCGTGGCTCACATTTTCTTATATAATGTGTTATGTTAATTGAAAATGTTTGCATTGTAAGTAGTATGCTTAGATCTAATTATCGTGGTATAATACAGATTATACTATTATTTTTAAATTTGGGATGTTACAAAAGGGATTCACTCAAACTTATAGGGTAAATTATCAAGAGACTTTTGCTCTAGTAGCTAAACTTAACTCCATTCGGATCCTTCTATCTCTTGCTATCAATTCCAATTGGCCCCTATACCAATTGGATGTAAAAAATATCTTTCTAAATGGAGATTTAGAGGAAGTAATGTTAATGAGTCTTTATCTAGGATTTGAAGGAGATCTTGGAAGAAATAAGGTGTGCAGACTAAAGAAATATCTGTATGGCCTAAAATAATCTCCAAGAGCATGGTTTGAATGTTTTGGAATAGTGGTAAAACACCTCGGCTATACTCAAAGCCAAGCTGATCACATATTATTCTACAAACACTCAGTAGATGACAAAATTACAATTCTGATTGTATATGTAGATGATATTATTTTGACAGATGATGATGGTGTTGAGCTCAAAAACTTGAATGAGAGACTTACTAGAGTGTTCGAAATCAAGGAACTTGGTCCATTGAAATCATTTCTTGGAATTGAGTTCGCTAGGTCTAAAGAAGGTATATTTGTTAATCAGCGGAAGTATACTCTGAATCTTTTAAAAGAAACAAGTTTGTTAGAATGTAAAGCAACTAAAACACCCATTGAGCCCAACATCAAATTGCAACCAGCCAAACCCGAGGATGTGGTAGACAAGGGAAGGTATCAGCGAGTCGGGAGGTTAATCTATTTATCTCATACCCGTCTAGACATAGCATTTACTATGAGCATGGTAAGTCAGTTTATATATTCACTAGGACCTGAACACTTTAAGGTAGTAAATAGGATCCTAAAGTATTTGAAAAGATCACCTGGAAGAGGACTTCTCTTTAAAAGGCGTGGACACCTACAGGTGGAAGCCTACACTGATGCAGATTAGGTTGGGAGTGTAACAGACTGAAGATCAACATCAGGCTATTGCACCTTTGTTGGAAGGAAATCTGGTTAGTTGGAGAAATAAGAAAAAAATGTCATGGCAAGAAGTAGTGCAGAAGCTAAATTTAGAGCAATGGCTCATAGAATATGTGAAGTATTGTGGGTTGAAAAAATTCTACAAGAATTAAGAACCTATAATTCTTCACCAATAATACTGTATTGTGACAACAAGTCAGAAATCTCCATCACTCACAATCCAGTCTTACATGATAGAGCAAAACATGTGGAAGTTGATAAACACTTTGTTAGAAACAGAAAGAGGGAGACAAATATTAATAAATTGTGTATACTTCTAAATATTGTTATTGCTTGTATTGTCAATTGTACATGTATGATTTACATTATATAGACTTATGTTAATAATTATATGTCTAGAATAAAGATAAATTATAAGAAATAAATTTGTCCTAATATAATAATAAATCATTCCTAATTAAATAAAGAAACAAATCAGAAATATAATAAATAAGAAATAAATCCTAAGAGATCATCTATGATACTCTAAAATATTTCTAGATACAAAAAAGACATTTTAAGATATTTTAAAGATATTCTAACACTCCCCCTAAGTTAAATCTTACTAAGCTTTAAGCTTGTTACAATTATATCTAAAAGCAAATAAACTAAAAAACATAATCTGTCAAACAGTGTAACAGTGGTAGGCAACTGAATCTAGGATGGAGATGGGGTCAATGCATCTAGGACTAAGACGGATAGAGCCAGTGCATCTGGGACAAAACTAAGGCTAGTGAGTCATAACCAACGTAAGTCACCATTGAAATGATTGTTGACGTGAAAGAAAAATCATCACTAGCATGATTCATTCGTGGGAGAGAAGTCACCACCGAAATGATCATGATAGGAAGAAAAATCACCACTAGCATGATTCATCTATGGGGGAGAAGTTACCATCGGAATGATCATTGGTGGGAAGAGAAGTCACCACTAATACTATTCATCCATGGGAGAGAAATCACCACCAGAATGATCGTTGGTGGGAAGAGAAGGCATTGGTATGATCCATTAGTGGAAAAAAAATGGCATGACAAATACCGGCACTGAAGTATATATAGATATGGATTTATTCCCATTCTCCTCCTTAATGAGAGCCAACTAAATTTAAGCTTGTTACAAGTGGAAAACACATAAAGGCATAAATTGAAAAACAAAATACATAGGAAACTAGTACTCCCCCAGAATAATAAAACCTTGGCAATGTCCTTGGCAGACAGCTCCTCGCTTCTCCTCAGCACACGTCCCATGCAAATGAGACCTATTTTGGAGTCTTCGACCTTTCTCCTTAGTGGCCCCTCGACCTCCAAACTGGTCTCCAAAACATTAAGTCAGATATCATACCACCCAACAATGACCTCCAACTAGGTCTTCAAAACACTGAGTCGGGTATTATACCACCCAGCAACACAAATAGGATCCTTTACTAGTGTTTAAAGTCTTCAACACAGAATATTTTTCTTCTTCATAATGGTTTAATACTGATCAACAAAAAAAGAGCAAAAAGTTAGAGAGAAACAAACAAGGGAGAATATACAAAAGAGTTACCAAGTTAGAAATTTCCCTCAAGGTGGATACCATGGTTCTGATACCATGTTAGAAATAGAAAGAGGAAGACAAATATTGGTAATTTATGTATACTTCTGAATATTGTTATTGCTTGTATTGTCAATTGTACATGTATGATTTACATTATATAAACTTATATCAATAACTACATGCCTAGAATAGAGCTAAATTACAAGAAATAAATTTGTCCTAATACAAGAATAAATCTGTCCTAATTAAATAAGGAAACAAATCAAAAAATATAATAAATAAGAAATAAATCCTAAGAGATCATCTATGATACTCTAAAATATTTCTAGATACAAAAAAGATATTTTGAAATATTTTTAAGATATTCTAACACACTTCATCAGGGAGAAGATAGAAAGTGGATAGATCTGCATCTCATATGTCCCTACAGCAGAACAATCCGCAGACATTCTAACTAAAGGACTACGTAAGAAGTTGTTTGATAGTATAACAAGCAAGCCATCTATAGAGGACATTTTCAAGTCAGCTTGAGGGGGAGTGTCGACAAGGCATTGAAAGACATTAAATCAGTATTAATGCAAGCATTCAATAAGGCATTAAATCAATATTAATGCGGCATTGAAAGACATTAAATCAGTATTAATGCCTTGTTATTAAGGCTGAGAATAAATAGCATTAAACCGGTAGTCAATCGTGTTTAATGTTGTAAATAGAGTTTATGATGTAAATATTTAGTTTCCTTCATTGTTTAGCTTGTTATATTAGTTTTCTATTTGTTTCTTGAATTGTAGTCAGTTTGTCTCTTACACTCCTTCTATAAAAGGAGTCTCTTGTACCATTTGATTATGTATTAATAAAAATATAAAAAATATAATTTTTAAGTAATAATTTAGCATAATTTACTTTTGATTTTCTATAGTTTTGAAAAATTAGCAGCAATAGGAAAGGCCAAGGTGTTAGGAACAATAATTGGAATTAGAGGGGCAATGCTTTTGAACTTTTTCAAAGGGGTAGAAATTGATATTTGGTTCTCCCACATCAACCTTTTGTATCCACATCAGAACCAAAATGGGCATATGACACCACAACATAATGGCTCTGGTAATAAACTGTTGGGTGTTCCATGTGCCATAACAAGTTGTTGCTCTTTTTCTTTGTGGCTCATCATTCAGTTTAGCTTATTTCCAAGGTTTCAAATCTCGTTCCAAGATGGCTGTAGTGGCTGCGGGAGGCTTACCGGGAGGCTTACTTATTTTTCTCAGTATAAAAAATGGAAAACACTTACCAAATCAACCTTAACGGGAGGCTTACCTCTTGAGAGACTCAGAGACCCATCTTGTGCTTTGTTGAAGGAGCTCCTACTATTGCATCTCCGATTCGCCTCTATTTCGTGATCTCCGGTTCAAATTCGTGGTGGAGGCGTGGTCGTGGAGCTCTATTCTTCTTCGATTTGAAGTTGCAAGCTTGCAACAACTCAGCTCTTAGGTAACCCATCTAATCCATGGATGATTTATGTGTGGGTGTTGTTGTGGTGGAGTTGCTGTTGTGCTGTGTCCTAGCCATGGATGATGTGAGCTCGAAACAGAGGAGAGGAGTGAGGGAAATGGGAACGGGAAAGGGGAAGGAAGGTCGTGGGTGAGCTCAAAATAGAGAGCAGGTGAGAGTGAAGGAATGAGAAACAAAGGGAACGGGAAAAGAAAGGGGAGAATGGGAGGAGTGAGGAGGAGGAGTGAGGGAACGGGAAAGGAAATGGTAGAATGAGAGATTTAGAGGAGTGAAAGAGTGAGAAACCGAGGATGGAGGTGAGAATCTGAGGGTGGGAAACAAGAAATTTAGGGGAAATGGAAAAAAAATGTGAGGGAAAGGAGAAATTAGAGGAAATGGGAAATTTTTGTTTAAGGAAAAGGAAATTTGGCGGGAAGAAAATTAGAAATTTAAAATAAGAAATTAAGGGTGAGAGAAAAAATTTGTGTTGTAAATTTTTAGAGAAATTTAGACAATTCTAAGAATTAAATTAAAATTTACTTTTAATTAACTCGTTAGTTAACAAATTTTAGGAATTAACTTGAAGTATATTTTATAATATTTAAGTTTTAATTATATAATTTATATTTTTAAAAAAAATTTGCAAACATGTATTTGTTTATATGTAGGTTGGTTAAATAATGTTACCAAGAGAAGAATTTTCAACAGATAAAGCAGAAGGTACTCAAAGTAAAGATATTGGTTGACATTTTAAAAAGCTTGTATATGGTAAAAGTAAAAATAATGTGCAATGCAAATTATTTGGCAGAGTGTTAACGGGTGGAATTATTCAGTTGAAAGAACATCTTGTACTCATGTATGAACTTTGTTGAATATATGAATAACTACTAATATATATGTTTTAATATTGGTCAATTAATTTATTACTTTAAGATATCTCTTATTAATGAAAAAATTATAAATTATTAATTATGATACATTATACAATAAAATAAATAATTTAATCTAATTTATACCAAATTGTAAAAGATTCACGCTGTAGTGACCACAATCCACATTGTAGCACTCGCAACGTTCGCAATCACAAAAATTATAACCTCGACTGCAACCACAATTTAAAACCTTGCTTATTTCTTGTGACCAAACATAACACACTTGTTCACCTAACTTCTTTAGATACTTGTCATTTTATATATCAATATCATTATGTGAAGATGTCGTTTGAATTGTGTTGCCTGTTGTCGCCCATCACTCTACACGGCACAGGCTAAGATGAATGAAGAATATCCATGCCATCTCTCAAGCTCAGCTTTAATGTCCACAATGGGAGCAATACAAGCCATTGTTTTTGCTCTGTGTTGACAGGAATTGGAGCCAATGGAAGCTGGGTTGCAATATCAGGCTTCTTACTGTGGCTTATTCGGTATGCTTGTAATTTACTACACCACCGTAGTTGAGACTTTCGCATTACATGTATGTGTGTGTGTGTATTATATATATATATATATATATATATATATATATGAATTATGAATGATAAAAGGAAGTTGCTTCATCTGAGTAAATGACTAAATGTTATTGCAGGGAATTGTAACCTCTGGAGTAATGATTATTGTTATTGACTGGTGCGTACGGATGAAAGGCCCTCAATTTGCGTCTGTTTTCAACCCTCTACAGCTTGTGCTTGTAGCTGTCGCTGCTTATTTGAAGTTGGATGCGAAGTTATATTTAGGAAGGTGAGATATTCTTACCTAAACTTGAAGCACCGCAGTTAAATGTATTAGGTTAATTAAAATTTAATATTTTTATAAATTTTTATATAATTAATTATGTAACATAAATATTTATAAAAATATTAAATTTTGATTGACTTAGTGTATCAAATCGGATATTCTAAGTTTAGGCAATAATTTATCTTAAAAAGTTATACTCTTAATCTCATTTCACCTAAACATGTATGTACCTATTCATGGTTTTTTTTTTTGGCCTTTTATATTCATGATTTGATTTGATTTAGTGTGCTTGGAGCAGTGTTGATTGTGTGTGGCCTATACGCGGTGCTATGGGGTAAGAGCAAAGAAATGAAGAAGACTCAATTAGTGGCATTAGAAATCACCAGAGAGTTCCGAGCTGTTGAGGTTGTTGTTATGTCCACGCCAATAGATCATGATAAAAATGACCACAGCTACCAGAGCCAAACTAGTATTATCCGGAATGTTGCTAATGATCATGTGATGACTATATGTCAAAAAATGGACGAGAAGAACATGATATTCTCAGTAAGGGGAACCTAAGATGGTATAAATACTCTATTTGGAGTTGAGGACATAGATGATATTAATAATATTTTTTTAAACCCCAATTTGACACCTCTTGAAATATTGTACATTTATGTGAGTAGGATTGAATATTGTCATATATTGTATATAAAATTCAAATGAACGTATCATATATAAATATGAGTATAGTATTATTTGAATGTCGTATTTATTCTAAGTATTCAATTAACAAAACTTTAAACAATATAAGGTAGGTAGACGCATTTTCCATACACCCATCAGCGTGGGTGTATATCGTGATGGGTAGGGGTGGATGTATATGCATATACACCCACCAATTTACAGCGAATAACCCGTTTCCAAGGGTTATTTTGATTTATTTTATTAATTTGTCATATTTGTATTTAAATTATACTTATTGTCGTATTTGTATTTAAAACATGTAATATTAAAATATTTTAATATCAAAATATTTCAATATTAAAATATTTTAATATTATATATTTAAAAAAATTATATATTAGATATTTTAATATGACATATTCTCTTTGATAAGTACATTTTTGTCAATATTTTTATACTGATATAAGAATTTCAATACATTTGATTATGGCAATGAAGGTATTTATAAGATAGGTTTGACTTGATTCAAACTCAACTCAATAAGTTGATAAGGCCATTCACTTGTATCCGAACACGACTTGGTCATAACCCGTAAGTAACTGGCCCAATTTGATATGTATATATATAATATATAAATTTGAACATTATGTTTAGTTAAATCATAAAATTATAGAAGTAAAAAACTAAAATTAAGGTGTATTTTATAATATATATTTTAAAATAAATAATATTATATAAATATATTATTATATTATGCAAAAGTTATTAATCTAAATCAACAATCTTATTATTTATAACTAATTGTAAAAATATATATATATATATATATATATATATATATATATATATATATATATATATATAAGCCTTTAAATAATGTGTGGTATCGAGTTGGGTTTGGATGACCCGAGGTACAACTCGACCTAAGACGAAAAATATTTTTGGTCTAATTTCTTGAACTAGAACCCTTTCTAATGAACTTCAAGTTAAGATGAGTTAGTAGGATGAGTCAGGTCTTGAACACCCCTAATAAAATTAGTAGGAATGTGGGGAAATAATATAACCACACATTAGGGGTAAATTTATAAACTTACAAATTACATGGATCCAATTTGTAATTTCACACAAAATTCCAAACTTACCTGTTCTCATGGTAACTGGTGTTGCTAAATTGACAAGTGTATTAAGTCATACAAGTAATAAAGTGATGAGTTAAAAATATGTTTCTATGGAGATTGTTCTAATTTTGTGTTAAATACTAACCAATTACTCTTTAATCTTTATCCAAGCAACATAATAATTGGAAAACCAAATTAACAAAAAGATTAAGACAAATAACAAATAAAAACAAACAAACAAACGCTAAATAAAAGATTGAGAAAACAAAGAATTAAGGGTCTATTATCCCTTATTACTTCATTTGAATTCCAGCAACATCCATTAAAAAATATCAAAGAATTAGTATTGTTAATCAAGACACTCAATTATTTTATAAGCCGACCTTAGGTTAAATAAACATGCTTCACTTGCCAAAAAATCATATTTCTATGTGAATTAGTCCAAGATCCACTCATTAAGGCTAAGCCTCAAACAATGACCATGCATGTCTAAGAGGTGTCTTCCTATCCTAGTAGCGAATCACTTCGCCATACAATTAGATGAAAAAGAACATGCATTATCCAAATCTAAGGTCAAACACCTAATTCTATACTTCTAGTTCCTTAAGATTCCCACATCAAACACTCGGTGACCAATCAAATGCAAGCATTAAGAGAAGATATGGATAAATAAAACCATTTCATTAATAAAGAACAAGAAGAATTATAAGAGATCCAAATTATATAGCAAGTTCAAATAGAACCCTAGAAAAGGATAGAACCTCATCATATTCAAATCCATACAAACTAAATCAAGAGAAAAAGAGGAAGAATGAACTAGATTGTGATCTTTCAGCACTTTGATCTTTAACCTACTCTTGATTAATGGCAAAAGACCTTATAAAAATGGCAAAGGATCCTAAAAAAATCGCACAAAATGCTATTTAAATGAATAGGGACTTGTTCCATGCCTAGGCGTAGTCCTGTCAAGCACAACAGCTAAAAAATTCGAGGGCTCCACGCCTAGGCATGATACTTCCACGCATAGATGTGGTCCTGATATATTTGCCTTGCTTCCATGTTTCTTTTGGCCCTCCAAACCAAGGATTGAGACTTCGGTTGCATTTGTAAAGCTTTATTTTAGCTTTTGAATGCCTCTAGAATTATCTCAAAACAAGGTTTCTAGCTCTAGTTATAATCACAATACTACCTTAGGGTCAAGATGTCAATTTACTAATTTTGCCCAAACTATCATTAAAGTTTACATAGTCAACACGATGGAATCAAGGAAAGTGGTCAACATGGAAGTTGTATAAATTTCTCTTAACTTTCCAATGACTCTAATCTTATTCCATTTGAAGGCATGCATCTTCATATCCACTTCATTTAGTCTAGCAAGGTTGATATGACACTAAACTTGACTTCCACATCTTCTTGGCTTGACTCGATTTCCTTCCTTCTTGGCACATTTTTGGGTAATGAAATTACGTTCCAAGATCAAAATGCATCCCAATAAGAGACTCCAGTCATGAATGGTACATAACTAAATAAATTTAACCCCAAATCAAGCCTAATTAACACTAAAGCAGATCGAATTCAAGGTATTCAAATAAGCTCACAAACTTTGTCAATTTTTAAAGAAATTGAGGACTTAGCATACATTTAAGTACAAAACTAAGACATAATAACTCTTTTTCATAGAGTTATCACACTCCCAAGCCTAAGATTTTGTTAGTCCTCGAGCAAAATAAAGTCAAGAAAGGAATCCACATTTTAAGTTCATAAGAGCATAGGTGTCATAATCACTCAAACAAATTTGAAACTCAATAATACCAAAGTTCAAAAGTCTTTCACATTCTCAAGGATCAATCCATGACTTCAATTGAAAGCAAATAAACCCTAGTTGACATGCCTTCACTCTAAAATCCATTTCATGTATGCATGTCAATCCAATATCACATATGCACAATTCCTTCCTAATCATAGCATACATATGCAAATAAGATTATAAACATGCATTTACAAATTAACTTATGCATCACAAGATTGCTATCCTTTCTCTCCACTTAACCTAGGTAACACTACTTCAAGAAATATTTATACTTGCACACCCTTCACGATTTTTCATTTCAATTTTTTTTTCAACTTTTCTTTGATGAAGGCATCAGTTGTAGACTATTTGAGTTAATGACCATATACCTCATCCACACATCATTAACTTTTATCAAAGGTTTTAGAATTGTGACCATATACCTCTTCCATGCATCACAACCCTTTACCCCCGACTAGTCATCTTTCATTCTTTATACACCATTTTTTTTGGTTGTCATACATTGATTCAACTTATTTTCAACTTAATGATTTCCTTAGAAGATGTTACCAAAGATATGATGTCAAGAAAGATTCAAGCAACCACAAGGATATACAAGCTTCATTGCACATACATTTTATAATCTTTTCTCTACATATGTAATATTAATCCTAATCCAAGATTCTACATATGTTGTAATGAGAATTTGTGCATACACAAATGGAACAAATGGTTCAACCTGCAAGAAGAGAGTCATATGCAATTTCCATTAACCAAAGTCATTTGATGATCCATTCAATCATTAGATGTTCATCTTAAACACTTTGTTTCTTAAGATTCAAATTGTTATCATGGTTAGATAATAAATATTTTCACACCATCAAGCAAAGACAAGTTTCCTTACCCAAAACCACATATAACGAAACAAAACACATGAACAATAATGACAAACATCAACAGTGTAAGGCAAAGGGGCAGTAGGTTCAATTAAGCATCACATGAAAAATGAAGATTCATAATATTCAAAATGATGACTATCTCCCCCAAACCTAAGAGGAGCCGTTTCCTCGTTGTTCAACACATAAACAACTAAAATAAAAATAAAGGAGATGAAGAACAAGAACAAAGAGATGGGACTCCTTGATTTGATGATCATGGAGGCTAGAGAGAGTAGGAAAGCTCCTTTCTCTTATGTGTTGTTTTGCACCAAGAAGTCCATATCCAAGGTTCCAAGTGACTCGTAATAAGAACTCAAAAAATTTAAGCACAAGGTGTACAAAGCAAAACAAAACAATAAAAGAAAAGCTCAAATAAAAAATAAGAGAACATGCAATGAAGAACTACCTACAAAACACAAAAATTAACACTTAAAGTAAAGAAAAGAAGGTCGATATTAATATTAACACAAAATTAGCAACAATCCCTAACAACAGCATCAATTTTTTTTTTGCTAAATTGACAAGTGTACTAACTCTCACAAGTAATAAAGTGATGAGTTAAGAGTATCGTTCCATAGAGATTGTTCTAGTTTTATGTTAAATACTAACCAATCACTCCTTAATTTTTATCCAAGCAATACATTAATTAGAAAATCAAATTAGCAAAGAGAGCAAGACAAATAACAAATAAAATAAACAAACACTACGCAAAAGATTGATAAAGCAAAGAATTAAGAATCTAAGGGCCCATTATCTCTTACTACTTCATTTGAATCCAAGCAACCTCCATTACAAAATATCAATGAATTAGTATTGTTAGTCAAGACATTTAATTATTTATAAGTCTATCCCTAGGTCAAATAAACATGATTCACTTGCCCAAAAACCATATTCCTATGTGAATTTGTCCGAGATCCACTCATTAAGACCAAACCTTAAATAATGACTATGTATGACTAAGCAGTATATTCTTATCCTAGTAGCAAATTACTTCACCCACACAATTAGATGAAAATGAAAATGCATTATCCAAATCCAAGGTCAAACAACTAATTCCCTATTCTTAGTTCCTTAGGGTTCCCACATTAAACACTTAGTGATCAATCAAATGCAAACATTAAGAAAAGATATGGACAAACAAAATCATTTCATTAATAAAAAATAAGAAGAATTACAAGATATCCAAATTACATAGTAAGTTTAAGTGGAACCTTAGAAGAGGATTACAATCTCATCATATTCAAATTCATACAAACTAGATCAAGAGACATGAAGATAAGCAAGAGAATCAAGAGAAAAGGGGTAAGAATGAACTAGATTGTGATCTTGAAGTACTTTGATCTTCAACCCACTCTTGATCTCCTCCAAATCCCAATTTCTTTCTTTAGAAATCCTCCCCAAAATAGAGTCTCTGTTTCTAAAACTAAGAAAAATTTGAAAAATGACAAAAAGACCCTAAAAAAATCACATAAAACTCTATTTAAATGAATTGGGACTTGTTCCATGCCTAGGCATGGTCCTGTAGGGTACAACAGCTAAAAAATTCGAGGGCTCCTGACTTAGGCTTGGGTCGTGATATCTTTGCCTTTCTTTCAAGCTTCTTTTGACCTTCCAAACTTATGAATTAGACTTTGGGCTCTTCATCAAAGGTGTAGGGATTTGTCTTCAATTTCCAATGCCACCAGAATCATCCCAAAATAAGGTCTCTAGCTCTAGTTATGATCAAAATACTGTCTCAGGGTAGATATGTCAGTTCACCAATTTGACCCAAACTTCTATTAAACTTTACAAAGTCAGCCCGGTGGAATCAAGGAAAATGGTCAACGTTTAAGTTGTAAAAATTTCTCTTATCTTTCCAATGACTGTAATCTTATTCTTTGAAGGTATACATCTTCAAATCCACCCCATTTAATTTGGCAAGATTGGTATGACATTAAACTTAACTTCCACATCTTCTTGGCTTGACTTGATTCTTTTCATTCTTAGCATACCTTTAGGTAATGAACCTACATTCCAAGATCAAAATACACCCCAATAAGACCTCAATCATAAATGTTACATAACTAAATCAATTTAACTCCAAATCAAGCCTAATCAACACTAAAGCACATAGAATTCAAAATATTCAAATAAGCTCATAAATTTTATCAATTTTTAAAGAAATCAAAGACTTATCATACATTTAAGTATAAAATTAGGACATAATAACTCTATTTCATAGAGTTATTAATAGGTATTCAATATGCACCGTTGATTCATTTTTTATCCAGATCAATGATAAAATTTGGTAAGTGTATCCACACACCCACACCCCAAGTTGGTATGCGGAAAATGTCTCCGAGGTAGATAGCATGTCCCCCTTTTGGAAATGTTTATGGTACACCCACCACAGGTGGGTGTATACCATACACCAGCCATAAAAATCATTGATTTGGCATAAAATCAAATCAATGGTTGATATTGATGATTTGTAAGTACAAATCACATTTTATTTATTTATTTATTGTCACAAATAGTTGTACATAGAGGAAATTCTACATATTTCAATTGATAATATTTACACATAGTTACACAGAAAACTTGGATCACTCTTTTTTTTTTTTACCATAGATAACTATAAATATTAAAAATTCTACAAATTTTAAATGATAATATTTACATACTTTTTGTTGCAGATAATTAACTGCATATACAGGAAATCCTAATGATTTCAATTAGTAATATTAATTACACACATATCTAAGCTCACAAACAAGAATTTTTTAGTTTAAAAAATAATTATGACACAATTAAAAAAAAGGAACTGAATAACCAGTTATAATGGGTAATCCCACTTGATGTATGTGTACACCTCACCTATGGTGGTTGTATGATAAACGCCTCCCCTCCTTTTACTGTTGCTTGGGCTTTGACCATTGCTTTTGTCTTGGTTTCTTCAAATCTTTTTATTTCTATTAATGAATTACAAGTTTAAATTGAACCACAAAGTTGAACCACAAAGTTTCACCATATGATAGATTTTTTAGACTCATATTATTGTATAAATAAACAATGAGGGTTGGCTTTAGGGATGTTTGTGAATTGTATTGGTTTGATTTTTAGGAAAAAAATTTCTAAAAGTCTAATCATTTGGTTTTCTTATAATAAGAATCGATTGGATTGTTTTTTTATGGGGTTTGGTTTGATTATCTCCAGTTGATTTTTGGCTAAGCATTTTTTTAGGGTTGTCCTAATAAGTCAATGTGAACTCCTAAATTTGTCTGAGTCTCAATTTTTTTTAAATTTTCTCTTTAATTATATTTATTTAATTTATATTAATAAAAATATTAGCAAGAAAAAAAAATAAAATACCACCCTATGTTAGCCCAACAAACAAGTCCATATGACCCAACCTTCAAACCCATGGTCCAAAAATAAAACAAAATCAAATCAAATGTCCTTCACATTGAAGGAGCTTCTTGAGGAGGAAAGCTCTGCCGTAATAGGGAGGGATCTAGCTGATAGCACCATCATTGCACCCTTCCCACTTGCTCATACAACTTGTATTTCCCATGGCCTAGAAATGCCAAGCAGAGGAATGGAGGAAGGTGGAGCTTGATTGAGAAAGGAAGTTGAGCAGTACAATCTTTGTTGAGAAATTTGAGTAAAATAAAATACAGAGAGTGGGGGAGAGAGTAGAGCTTTATTGAGAGAGGGAGCTCGGCAGAGAGTGCACTATTTGTGAAAAAATTAAGTGAGAAAGATAGGGCTTTGGACAATGCAATCTGCAATCTTCGCTTAGAGAGGGAGAGATTTACATCGCTTGTTTTGTTACTAGCATTTCCAGTGTGCTTTATGAAGGTATGGCTCTCAACACCATGTCTTATATTGAAACTGGAATCCTTTGTTGCTTACTATAACTGTGAATGCATATTGTGGTTTTCATATGTTTCTTGCTGAAGTGTATACAATAATTGGAATCCTTTATTATGTTGTTTTACTTAGTTTGGTTTTAAGTTTGCCCCTGAGTTTTTTTTTTTTGGTTTGTTCATTTCCTTTGGGCTAGCTATTGGGTCAATATTTGGGTTATTCTTTTTTTTTTTGAGTGACTTAGGATTAATATAGACTTTTGGCCTTCATATTCTCTTATTACAAAAAGATAGAAAAATGAGTTTTTTTTTTTATGTGAACCTCGAATTTTATAACAGAGCAGAATTAGAGTTTGACAAAGGTACAATAAATTGTGGAGGATTCTCAAGCCACTCACATAAGCCATTATCTTTGGCAAAGTTGGCCAAAGAATCCGCTACAACATTACACTCAAAAGCATAATAATTCTTATATTCTTACATCAAACAGTGCATGCATCTATTTTTATACCTCATCTAATATCATTCATTATACATATTTTTTTCTATCACTTTTTTTCACTCAATCACATCCCTTAAAAATAGTATAAATAGTATTTACACTCCTTTTTAAGAGTGTAAGATGATAATTTCTCAAAGTATAAAACCAAGATGCAAAACACCAAATGTCTTGGACAATAGAACCAGTGTATGATAAGTGAGCCTTGAATACTCCTGTAGACTCCTTCTGCATCGCCTTCATGAAAGATACGCTCGTATCCAATTTCCCATGCAAAAGCAAGGCCTTCCCTAGCTGCCAAAAACTCACCTATATGTGCTGAGATGCTGCCTGATTTTCTGCATGATTTAGCAGCAACTAAACTACCCTATCAATCACACACCACAGTACAAAAACCATAGGCTGGTTCTTCTTCAAAAATAGCTACATCTATATTCACTTTGAACATGCCATCAGGAGGTCTCCTCCATGAAAATTGCCAAGCTTATGACTGCTAATAATAGCTGAACATTCATTCTCTCTAGCACTCCTATAAATATCAGCTTGAGAGCAACCCAGGACACCTGCACCGGACTCCTTGGCCCTTTCCCTTGCTATATGAGATTTCTTTAATACCAAGCCTCATACCACATGAAAGCCAAACCTTGTAACAGTTCAGCATTACCAATCTAGGCCAACAATACTATAAAATCCAACCATGTTGAAGTCGCAGCCCCATTCTGAACAAGTTCAAGTTGTTGGGAAGAAAAATAACTTATGATATATAGGCAACCCCTGAACATTTGATCAACGTTTTCAAACTCGTTGTTACAAAAATAACATCTTGCATTAACCTTTACTCCACGCTGTAAAAGCTTGGCTTTTGTAGGAAGAATATCTCGACAAAGTCTCCATACAAAGATATGAATCTTAGGTGGAATTTGAAGCTTCCAAATTTTCTTCCATAACCTGTTAGCATCTCTTAACATTAAAATACTCATACCATGGAGTTCCAGCCTCTCTCCTTTCCTCCAACAACTTATTCCAAGCCACCTTATATGCTGATCAAACCGAAAAGGATCCATGAGTATCATAAAACAAGAATAGTGAATCTAATCTCCCTCCTCGACCAAGCTGAATATTCTCTACACAGTTGGCTAACTGACTTGGAAATAAATTATGGATTAGAGCTGTGTTCTAGCTTCTAGTAGCAGGATCAATAAGGTCACTAACCGACTGCACTGTGGTATCTAGGATGACTGAATTAGCCACTTTGAAATTATTCTCCAAAGGAATCGGATCACGCCAAATGTTAACCTAGGAGCCATCACCTATCCTCCATAAAATGCCCATTTCCAAGACTTTCCTCCCCTCCATAATGTTGCACCAAGCATAAGACGGATTAACACCCAAGTGAGCCTCTAGGAAGAAATTTCGAAGAAAATACTTGGCTTTCAAAATTCTGACCAAAAAAGAGTCTAGAGTACAAAGAATACACCACCCTTGCTTGGCCAGCATTGCCAAATTAAAAGTATGGAGGTCCTTGTAACCTAAACTCCCACACCCTTTCAGCTAACATATATGCTCCCAACTAAGCTAGTGAGTCTTCCTCCAGTTTGTTTTATGACCCCAACATAATTTACTCATAAAGGGATCCTCAAGATCATGACAAAAAGATAAAGGGAACTTAAAGTAACTCATGGAGTAAGTCGAGATGGCATGCACCATAGTTCTTATAAGGATATCCTTCCCTCCTAATGATAAAAGTTTTTCATTCCAACCCTGTATTGAAGTATTGAAATCTTGGATTTTTGAAACGTCCCACCATAGATGAAAAACCCAAATACTTCTTAGAAAAGACTATATTATGGATGTCATAAATTCTCATGATTTTCGTTCTCCTATCACTGGACATGTTTAGATTGAATATGATTATTGATTTATCAAAATTTATTTTCTAGCTAGAAGCACGACCATAGAGATTCAAAATATTCAGGATAACCATACATTCAGAATAACTAGCTTTAAAGAAAATGATACTATTGTCAACAAAGAAAAGATAAGTCACCATAGGTTCAGCTTTGCACACTCTAAACCCCACCAAGGATTGATTAAACTCTTCTTAGTAAAGGAGTGATGATAATGCCTCAGGACAAAAAATAAAAAGGTATGGAGACAAGGGATCACTCTGTCTGAGGCCTCTCTGTGGTTAGAACTCAATGCTCATAAACCCATTTATCAAAGCTAAATAGCAGACAGTTGATACATATTCCATAATTAATTTGACCCGTACACAACCTATCCGAAGAAGAATTGCCCCTATGAAAGGTCATTCAACTCAATCATAAACTTCACTCATGTCCAACTTTATAGCTAAATTTCCTTCGTTACCAAATCTCCTATTCCTTAGAGCATGAATAAGCTCGTAGGCAATTAGGACATTATCTGTAATGTATCTAATCCTAACAAACCAGTTTGGGATTCCGAGATTAGGCTAGGAAGAACAATCTTTAATTTATTGGCTAGAGTTTAATGATTTTGAAAATGACATTACACAATAAAATAGGCCCAAACTGAGTCATACCTTTAGGATTATGAATATTAAGAATCAACACAATGAAGATCTCATTCAAGGACTTTTCAAAATCACCCCCATTAAGAATAAGAAGCACTATCTCAGTTATGTCTTCTCCAACTATATGCCAATACTTTTGATAAAATAAAGATGGCATCCCATCTAGCCCAAAGCTTTTCTTGGACCCATTTGGAAAAGAGTCTCCTTAACTTAAAGCCGAGTAAAAGGCTTATCCAAAAAAGAACAAATATCCTTATTCAATGAATTAAAAGCACTAGCAAAAGGTTCATCAATTCCGGATGGAAAAGAGGTGGAAAACAAGTTTATGAAGTAAGTCAAGATGGCATAAACCATAGTTCTTATAAGGATATCCTTCCATCCTAATGATAAAAGTTTTTCTTTCCAACCCTGTATTATCTTCTAAATTCTAGGCTTCAAGTATTGAAAGCTTGAATATTTGGAACACCCCACAATAGATGAAATACTCAGATACTTCTTAGAAAAGACTATATTATAGAAGTAAAAAATTCTCATGATTTCCATTCTCTTATCACTGGGCACGTTTGGACTAAATAAGATTATTGATTTATCAAAATTTATTTTCTACCTGAAAGCACAACCATAGATATTCAAAATATCTTGGATGACCATACACTTAGAATCACTAGCTTAAGAGAAAATGATACTATCATCAACAAAAAAAAAGATACGTCACCATAGGTCTAGCTCTGCACACTCTCAACCCCACCAAGGATTGATTAACCTCTTCTTAGTAAATGAGTGATGATAATGCATCAGAACAAAAAGCAAAAAGGTATGGAGATAAGGGATCACTCTGTCTGAGGCCCCTTTGTGGTTAGAACTCCACAAACCCATTTATAAAAGCTAAATAGGTGACGATTGATGCATATTCCATAATTAATTTGACCCGTACACAACCTATCCGATGAAGAATTGCCCCCATGAAAGGTCATTCAACTCAATCATAAGCTTTACTCATGTCCAACTTTATAGCTAAATTTCCTTCCTTACCAGATCTCCTATTCCTTAAAGCATGAATAAGCTCGTAGGTAATTAGGACATTATCTGTAATGTATCTAGTCCTAACAAACCACTTTGGGATTCCAAGATTAGGCAAGGAAGAACAATCTTTAATCTATTGGCTAGAGTTTCACTAATGATTTTGTAAATGACATTACATAATGAAATAGGTCTAAATTATGTCATATCTTTAGGATTATGAATCTTATGAATCAACACAATGAAGATCTCATTCAAGGACTTTTCAAAATGACCCCTATTAAGAACAAGAAGCACTATCTCATTTATGTCTTCTCCAACTATATGTTAATAATTTTGATAAAATAAAGCAGACATCTCATCTGGGCCCAAAGCTTTTCTCGAACCTATTTGGAAAAGAGCCTCCTTAAATTGAAGCTGAGAAAAAAGCATGTCCAAAAAAGAACAAATATCCTTATTCAATGAATTAAAAGTACTAGCAAGAGGTTCATCAATTCTGGAAGGAAAAGACGTGGAAAACAAGTTTATGAAGTAAGCAAGGATGACATGCACCATAGTTCTTATAAGTATATCCTTCCCTCCTAATGATAAAAGTTTTTTTTTCCAACCCTGTATTCTCTTCTAAATTCTATTGAATGGTTGGATATTTGGAACGTCCCACCATTGATGGAAGACCTAAATACTTCTTAGAAAAGACTATATTAAGGATGTTAGAAATTCTCATAATTTCCATTCTCTTGTCACCGGGCGAGTTTGGACGGAATAAGATTGTTGATTTACCAAAATCTATTTTCTAGCTAGAAGCACAACCATAGGTATTCAAAATATCTTGGATGACCATACATTCAGAATCACTAGCTTTAGAGAAAATGATACTATCGTCAACAAAGAAAAGATAAGTCACCATAGGTTCAGCTTTGCACACTCTCAACCCCACCGAGGATTGATTAAACTCTTCTTAGTAAAGGAGTGATGATAATGTCTCAAAGAAAAAAAAAAAAAAAAAGGTATGGAGGCAAGGGTTCACTCTGTCTGAGGCCTCTCTATGGTTTGAACTCAATGCTCAGGAACCCATTTATCAAAGTAAAATTGGAGATGGTTGATACATATTGCATGATCAATTTGACCCATACACAACCCATCCGATGAAAAATAGCCTCCATGAAAGGCCATTCAACTTAATCGTAAGCCTTACTCATATCCAACTTAATAGCAAAATTTTCTTCCTTACCAGATCTCCTACTCCTTAGAGCATGAATAAGCTCGTAGGCAATTAGGACATTATCTGTAATGTATCTTTTCCTAACAAACAACTTTGGGATTCCGAGATTAGGCTAGAAAGAACAATCTTTAATCTATTGGCTAGAGTTTTACTAATGATTTTATAAATGACATAACATAATGAAATAGGTCTAAACTGAGTCATACCTTTGGGATTATGAATCTTATGAATCAACACAATGAAGATCTCATTCAAGGACTTTTCAAAATGACCCCCATTAAGAACAAGAAGCATTGTCTTAGTTACGTCTTCTCCAACTATATAACAATAATTTTGATAAAATAAAGATGACATCCCATTTAGGCCCAAAGTTTTTCTCGGACCCATTTGGAAAAGAGCCTCTTTAACTTAAAGCCGAGTAAAAGGCTTATCCAAAAAAGAACAAATATCCTTATTCAATGAATTAAAAGTACAAGCAAGAGGTTCATCAATTCTGGATGGAAAAGACGTGGAAAACAAGTTTATCAAGTAAGCAAGGATGACATGCACCATAGTTCTTATAAGTATATCCTTCCCTCCTAATGATAAAAGTTTCTCTTTCCAACCCTATATTCTCTTCTAAATTCTATTGAATGGTTGGATATTTGGAACGTCCCACCATTGATGGAAGACCCAAATACTTCTTAGAAAAAACTATATTAAGGATGCTAGAAATTCTCATGATTTCCATTCTCTTGTCACTGGGCGCGTTTGGACTGAATAAGATTGTTGATTAATCAAAATCTATTTTCTAGCTAGAAGCACAACCATAGGTATTCAAAATATCTGGGATGACCATACATTCAGAATCACAAGCTTTAGAGAAAATGATACTATCGTCAACAAAGAAAATATAAGTCACCATAGGTTCAGCTTTGCACACTCTCAACCCCACCAAGGATTGATTAACCTCTTCTTAGTAAAGGAGTGATGATAATGTTTCAGCACAAAAATAAAAAAGGTATGGAGGCAAAGGTTCACTCTGTCTGAGGCCTCTCTATGGTTTGAACTCAATGCTCAGGAACCCATTTATCAAAGTAAAATTGGAGATGGTTGATACATATTGCATGATCAATTTGACCCATACACAACCCATCCGATGAAGAATTGCCTCCACGAAAGGCCATTCAACTTAATTGTAAACTTTACTCATATCCAACTTAATAGCAAAATTTCCTTCCTTACCAGATCTCCTATTCCTTAGAGCATGAATAAGCTCGTAGGCAATTAGGACATTATCTGTAATGTATCTATTCCTAACAAACCATTTTGGGATTCTGAGATTAGGCTAGAAAGAACAATCTTTAATCTGTTGGCCAGAGTTTTACTAATGATTTTATAAATGACATAACATAATGAAATAGGTCTAAACTGAGTCATACCTTTAGGATTATGAATCTTATGAATCAACACAATGAAGATCTCATTCAAGGACTTTTCAAAATGAACCCCATTAAGAACAAGAAGCATTGTCTCAGTTACGTCTTCTCCAACTATATACCAATAATTTTGATAAAATAAAGATGACATCCCATTTGGGCCCAAAGTTTTTCTCGGACCAATTTGGAAAAGAGCCTCCTTAACTTAAAGCTGAGTAAAACGCTTATCCAAAAAAGAACAAATATCCTTATTCAATGAATTAAAAGTACTAGTAAGAGGTTCATCTATTCTGGATGGAAAAGACGTGGAAAACAAGTTTATGAAGTAAGCAAGGATGACATGCACCATAGTTCTTATAAGTATATCATTCCCTCCTAATGATAAAAGTTTTTCTTTTCAACCCTGTATTCTCTTCTAAATTCTATTGAATGGTTGGATATTTGGAACGTCCCACCATTGATGGAAGACCCAAATACTTCTTAGAAAAGACTATATTAAGGATGTCAGAAATTCTCATGATTTCCATTCTCTTGTCACTGGGCGTGTTTGGACTGAATAAGATTGTTGATTTATCAAAATCTATTTTCTAGCTAGAAGCACAACCATAGGTATTCAAAATATCTTGGATGACTATACATTCAGAATCACTAGCTTTAGAGAAAATGATACTATCGTCAACAAAGAAAAGATAAGTCACCATAGGTTCAGCTTTGCACACTCTTAACCCCACCAAGGATTGATTAACCTCTTCTTAGTAAAGGAGTGATGATAATGTCTCAGCACAAAAAAAAAAAAGGAATGGAGGAAAGGGTTCACTCTGTCTGAGGCCTCTCTATGGTTTGAACTCAAAGCTCAGGAACCCATATATCAAAGTAAAATTGGAGATGGTTGATACATATTGCATAATCAATTTGACCCATACATAACCCATCCGATGGAGAATTGCCTCCATGAAAGGCCATTCAACTTAATCGTAAGCTTTATTCATATCCAACTTTATAGCTAAATTTCCTTCCTTACCAGATCTCCTATTCCTTAGAGCATGAATAAGCTCGTAGGCAATTAGGATTTTATCTGTAATGTATATATTCCTAACAAACCACTTTGGGATTCTGAGATTAGGATAGAAAGAACAATCTTTAATCTATTGGCTGGAGTTTTACTAATGACTTTATAAATGACGTAACATAATGAAATAGGTCTAAACTGAGTCATACCTTTAGGATTATGAATGTTATGAATCAACACAATGAAGATCTCATTCAAGGACTTTTCAAAATGACCCCCATTAAGAACAAGAAGCATTGTCTCAGTTACGTCTTCTCTAACTATATGTCAATAATTTTAATAAAATAAAGATGACATCCCATTTGGGCCCAAAGCTTTTCTCGGACTCATTTGGAAAAGAGCCTCCTTAACTTAAAGCTGAGTAAAAAGCTTATCGAAAAAAGAACAAATATCATTATTCAATGAATTAAAAGTACTAGCAGGAGGTTTATCAATTCTGGATGGAAAAGACGTGGAAAACTAGTTTATGAAGTAAGCAAGGATGACATGCACCATAGTTCTTATAAGTATATCATTCCCTCCTAATGATAAAAGTTTTTTTTCCAACCCTGTATTCTCTTCTAAATTCTATTGAATGGTTGGATATTTGGAACGTCCCACCATTGATGGAAGACCTAAATACTTCTTAGAAAAGACTATATTAAGGATGTTAGAAATTCTCATAATTTCCATTCTCTTGTCACTGGGCGAGTTTGGACTGAATAACATTGTTGATTTATCAAAATCTATTTTCTAGCTAGAGGCATAACTATAGGAATTTAAAATATCTTGGATGACCATACATTCAGAATCACTAGCTTTAAAGAAATTGATACTATCGTCAACAAAGAAAAGATAAGTCACCATAGGTTCAGCTTTGTACACTCTCAACCCCACCAAGGATTGATTAACCTCTTCTTAGTAAAGGAGTGATGATGATGTCTCAGCACCAAAAAAAAAAAAAAGGTATGGAGGCAAGGGTTCACTCTGTCTGAGGCCTATCTATGGTTTGAACTCAATGCTCAGGAACCCATATATCAAAGTAAAATTGGAGATGGTTGATACATATTGCATGATCAATTTGACCCATACACAACCTATCTGATGAAGAATTGCCTCCATGAAAGGCCATTCAACTTAATCGTAAGCTTTACTCATATCCAACTTAATAGTAAAATTTCCTTCCTTACCAGATCTCCTATTCCTTAGAGTATGAATAAGCTCGTAGGCAATTAGGACATTATCTATAATGTATCTATTCCTAACAAACCACTTTGTGATTCTGAGATTAGGCTAGAAAGAACAATCTTTAATCTATTGGCTAGAGTTTTACTAATGATTTTATAAATACATAACATAATGAAATAGGTCTAAACTGAGTCATATCTTTAGGATTATGAATCTTATGAATAAACACAATGAAGATCTCATTCAAGGACTTTTCAAAATGACCCCCATTAAGAACAAGAAGCATTGTCTTAGTTACGTTTTCTCCAACTATATACCAATAATTTTGATAAAATAAAGATACATCCCATTTGGGCCCAAAGCTTTTCTCAGACCCATTTGGAAAAGAGCCTCCTTAACTTAAAGCCGAGTAAAAGGCTTATCGAAAAAAGAACAAATATCCTTATTCAATGAATTAAAATTACTAGCAAGAGGTTCATCAATTCTGGATGGAAAAGACGTGGAAAACAAGTTTATGAAGTAAGCAAGGATGACATGTACCATAGTTCTTATAAGTATATCCTTCCCTCCTAATGATAAAAGTTTTTTTTTTCTAACCCTATATTCTCTTCTAAATTCTATTGAATGGTTGGATATTTGGAACGTCTCACCATTGATGGAAGACCCAAATACTTCTTAGAAAAGACTATATTCAGGATGTTAGAAATTCTCATGATTTCCATTCTCTTGTCACTTGGGCGCATTTGGACTGAATAAGATTGTTGATTTATCAAAATCTATTTTCTAGCTAGAAGCACAACCATAGGTATTCAAAATATCTTGGATGACCATACATTCAAATCACTAGCTTTAGAGAAAATGATACTATCGTCAACAAAGAAAAGATAAGTCACCATAGGTTCAGCTTTGTACACTCTCAACCCCACCAAGGATTGATTAACCTCTTCTTAGTAAAGGAGTGATGATAATGTCTCAGCACAAAAAAAAAAAAGGTATGGAGGCAAGGGTTCACTCTGTCTGAGGCCTATCTATGGTTTGAACTCAATGCTCAGGAACCCATATATCAAAGTACCATTGGAGATGGTTGATACATATTGCATGATCAATTTGACCCATACACAACCCATCTGATGAAGAATTGCCTCCATGAAAGGCCATTCAACTTAATCGTAAGCTTTACTCATATCCAAGTTTATAGCTAAATTTCCTTCCTTACCAGATCTCCTTTTCCATAGAGCATGAATAAGCTCGTAGGCAATTAGGATATTATCTGTAATGTATATATTCCTAACAAACCACTTTGGGATTCTAAGATTAGGCTAGAAAGAACAATCTTTAATCTATTGGCTAGTGTTTTACTAATGATTTTATAAATGACATAACATAATGAAATAGGTCTAAACTGAGTCATACCTTTAGCATTATGAATCTTATGAATCAACACAATGAAGATCTCTTTCAAGGACTTTTCAAAATGACCCCCATTAAGAACAAGAAGCATTGTCTCAGTTACGTCTTCTCCAACTATATACCAATAATTTTGATAAAATAAAGATGACATCCCATTTGGGCCCAAAGCTTTTCTCGGACCCATTTGGAAAAGAGCCTCCTTAACTTAAAGCCGAGTAAAAGGCTTATCGAAAAAAGAACAAATATCCTTATTTAATGGATTAAAGTACTAGCAAGAGGTTCATCAATTCTAGATGGAAAAGACGTGGAAAACAAGTTTATGAAGTAAGCAAGGATGACATGCACCCTAGTTCTTATAAGTATATCCTTCCCTCCTAATGATAAAAGTTTTTTTTTCTAACCCTGTATTCTCTTCTAAATTCTATTGAATGGTTGGATATTTGGAACGTCCCACCATTGATGGAAGACCTAAATACTTCTTAGAAAAGACTATATTAAGGATGTTAGAAATTCTCATAATTTCCATTCTCTTGTCACTGGGCGCGTTTGGACTGAATAAGATTGTTGATTTATCAAAATCTATTTTCTAGCTAGAAGCACAACCATAGGTATTCAAAATATCTTGGATGACCATACATTCAGAATCACTAGCTTTAGAGAAAATGATACTATCGTCAACAAAGAAAAGATAAGTCACCATAGGTTCAGCTTTGCACACTCTCAACCCCACCAAGGATTGATTAACCTCTTCTTAGTAAAGGAGTGATGATAATGTTTCAGCACAAAAAAAAAAAAAGGTATGGAGGCAAAGGTTCACTCTGTCTGAGGCCTCTCTATGGTTTGAACTCAATGCTCAGGAACCCATTTATCAAAGTAAAATTGGAGATGGTTGATACATATTGCATGATCAATTTGACCCATACACAACCCATCCGATGAAGAATTGCCTCCATGAAAGGCCATTCAACTTAATCGTAAGCTTTACTCATATCCAACTTTATAGCTAAATTTCCTTCCTTACCAGATCTCCTATTCCTTAGAGCATGAATAAGCTCGTAGGCAATTAGGACATTATCTGTAATGTATCTATTCCTAACAAACCACTTTGGGATTTTGAGATTAGGCTAGAAAGAACAATCTTTAATCTATTGGCTAGAGTTTTGCTAATGATTTTATAAATGACATAACATAATGAAATAGGTCTAAACTGAGTCATACCTTTAGGATTATGAATCTTATGAATCAACACAATGAAGATCTCATTCAAGGACTTTTCAAAATGACCCCCATTAAGAACAAGAAGCATTGTCTCAGTTACGTCTTCTCCAATTATATGCCAATAATTTTGATAAAATAAAGATGACATCCCATTTGGGCCCAAAGCTTTTCTCGGACCTATTTGGAAAAGAGCCTCCTTAACTTAAAGCCGAGTAAAAGGCTTATCGAAAAAAGAACAAATATCCTTATTCAATGAATTAAAAGTACTAGCAAGAGGTTCATCAATTCTGGATGGAAAAGACGTGGAAAACAAGTTTATGAAGTAAGCAAGGATGACATGTACTATAGTTCTTATAAGTATATCCTTCCCTCCTAATGATAAAAGTTTTTCTTTCCAACCCTGTATTCTCTTCTAAATTCTATTGAATGGTTGGATATTTGGAACGTCCCACCATTGATGGAAGACCCAAATACTTCTTTAAAAAGACTATATTAAGGATGTCAGAAATTCTCATGATTTCCATTCTCTTGTCACTGAGCGCGTTTGGACTGAATAAGATTGTTGATTTATCAAAATCTATTTTCTAGCTAGAAGCACAACCATAAGTATTCAAAATATCTTGGATGACCATACATTCAGAATCACTAACTTTAGAGAAAATGATACTATCATCAACAAAGAAAAGATAAGTCACCATAGGTTCTGCTCTGCACATTCTCAACCCCACCGAGAATTGATTAACCTCTTCTTAGTAAAGGAATGATGATAATGCCTCAGCACAAAAAAAAAGGTATGGAGACGAGATCACTCTTTCTAAGGCCTCTCTATGGTTAAAACTCAATGCTCACGAACCTATTTATCAAAGCTAAATAGGAGATGATTGATACTTATTGCATGATCAATTTGAACCATATACAACCCATCCAATGAAGAATTGCCTCCATGAAAGGCCATTGAACTCAATCATAAGCTTTACTCATGTCCAACTCTATAGCTAAAATTCATTCCTCACCAGATCTCCTATTCCTTAGAGTATCAATAAGCTCGTAGGCAATTAGGACATTATTTGTAATGTATCTATTCCTAATAAACCACTTTGGGATTATGAGATTAGGCTAGGAAGAACAATCTTTAATCTATTGGCTAGAGTTTTACTAATGATTTTGTAAATGACATTACATAATTAAATAGGTCTAAATTGAGTCATACCTTTAGGATTATAAATCTTAACAATCAACACAATGAAGATCTCATTCAAGGACTTTTCAAAATCACCCCTATTAAGTACAATAAGCATTGTCTCAATTACGTCTTCTCCAACTATATGCCAATACTTTTCCTAAAGTGAAGCAAGCATCCTATCTGGGCTCAAAGCTTTTTTCAGACCCATTTGGAAAAGAGCCTCCTTAACTTAAAGCTGAGTAAAAGGCTTATCTATAAAAGAACAAATATCCTTATTCAATGAATTAAAAGCACTTGCAATAGGTTCACAAATTCTAGATGGAAAAGACGTGGAAAATAAGTTTATGAAGTATGTCAAGATAGCTGCACCATAGTTCTTATAAGGATATCCTTCCCTCCTAATGATAAAAGTTTTTTCTTTCCAACCCTGCATTCTCTTCTAAATTCTAGGCTTCAAGTATTGAAAGCTTGGATTTTTGGACGTCCCACCATAGATGGAAGACCCAAATACTACTTAGAAAAGACTATATTATGGATGTCACAAATTCTCATGATTCTTATTCTCCTATCACTGGGCACGTTTGGACTGAATAAGATTGTTAATTTATCAAAATTTATTTTCTAGCTAGAAGCACAACCATAGATATTCAAAATATCCTGGATGGCTATACATTCAAAATCATTAGCTTTAGAGAAAATGATACTATCGTCAACAAAGAAAAGATAAGTCACCATAGCTTCAACTCTCTGCACACTCACAACCCCACCAAGGATTGATTAACCTCTTCTTAGTAAAGGAGTGATGATAATGTCTCAGCACAAAAAACTAAAAGGTATGGAGACAAGGGATCACTTTGTCTCAGGCCTCTCTATGATTAGAACTCAATGCTCAAAAACCCATTTATCAAAGCTAAAAAGGAGATGGTTGATACATATTGCATGATCAATTTGACCCATATACAACCCATCCAATGAAGAATTGACTCCATGAAAGGCCATTCAACTCAATCATAAGCTTTACTCATGTCCAGCTTTATAGCTAAATTTCCTTCCTTACCATTTCTCCTATTCCTTAGAGAATGAATAAGCTTATAGGCAATTAGGACTTTATATGTAATGTATCTTTTCCTTGCAAACTACTTTGGGATTCCAAGATTAGCCTAGGAAGAACAATCTTTAATCTATTGACTAGATTTTTACTAATGATTTTGTAAATGACATAACATAATGAAATAGGTCTAAACTGAGTCATACCTTTAGGATTATGAACCTTATGAATCAACACAATGAAGATCTTATTCAAGGACTTTTCAAAATACACCCATTAAGAACAAGATGCATTATCTCAATTATGTCTTCTCCAATTATATGCCAATACTTTTTGATAAAATAAAGCATACATCCATCTGGGCCCAAATCTTTTCTTGGACCCATTTGGAAAAGAGCCTTCTTAACTTAAAGCCGAGTAAAAGGCCTATCCAAAAAAGAACAGATATCTTTATTCAATGAATTAAAAGTACTAGCAAGAGGTTCATCAATTCTAGATGGAAAAAACGTGGAAAACAAGTTTATGAAGTAAGTAAGGATGACATGCACCACAGTTCTTATAAGGATATCCTTCCCTCCTAATGATAAAAGATTTTGTTTCCAACCTTGTATTCTCTTCTAAATTCTAGGCTTCAAGTATTGAAAGCTTGGATTTTCTGAACGTGCCACCATATATGGAAGATCCAAATACTTCTTAGAAAAGACTATATTATGGATGTCACAAATTCTCATGATTTTTGTTCTCCTATCACTAGGCACGTTTGGACTGAATAAGATCGTTGATTTATCAAATTTTATTTTCTAGCTAGAACCACAACAATAGAGTTTCAAAATATCCTAGATGACCATACATTTAGAATCACTAGCTTTAGAGAAAATGATACAATCGTCAACAAAGAAAAGATAAGTCACCATAGGTTCACCTCTGCACACTCTCAACCCCACCAAGGATTGATTAATCTCTTCTTAGTAATGGGGTGATGATAATGCCTCAACACAAAAAACAGAAAGGTATGGAAACTAGGGATCATTCTATCTAAGGCCTCTCTGTGGTTAGAACTCAATGCTCAGGAACCCATTTATCAAAGCTAAATAAGAGACAATTGATACATATTGCATAATCAATTTGACCCATGTACAAACCATCTGATGAAGCATTGCCTCCATGAAAGGCCATTCAACTCAATCATAAGTTTTACTCATGTCCAACTTTATAGCTAAATTTCCTTCCTTACCAGATCTCCTATTCCTTAGAGCTTGAATATGCTCGTAGGAAATTAGGACATTATTTGTAATATATTTATTCCTAACAAACCACTTTGGGATTCCGAGATTAGGTTAGAAAGAACAATCTCTAATCTATTGGCTAGAGTTTTACTAATGATTTTTGTAAATGACATTACATAATGAAATAGGCCTAAACTGAGTCATACCATTAGGATTATGAATCTTATGAATCAACACAATGAATATCTCATTCAAGGACTTTTCAAAATGACCCCCATTAAGAAACAAGAAGCACTGTCTCAATTACGTTTTCTCTAACTATATGACATTACTTTTGATAAAATAAAGCAGGCATCCCATTTGGGCCAAAGCTTTTCTTGGATCCATTTAGAAAAGAGCCTCCTTAACTTAAAGCCGAGTAAAAGACTTATCCAAAAAAGAATAGATATTCTTATTCAATGAATTAAAAACACTAACAAGAGGTTCATCAATTCTATATGGAAAAGACGTGGAAAACAAGTTTAGAAAATAACTATTTATCTCCATTCAGTAGCCTGAGCACCTCTTTGCTATACCGCATTCTCATTTTTCAATTTGACAATTTTATTCTTCTTTTTCCTTACAGAGGCTTGCCCGTGGAAAAAATAGGTATTGAGGTCACCTTCACGAAGCCATTGAACACGTATTAATATTTGGCGCCACATAATTTCTTCATGGTGGAAAACTTCATTCAAATCCTCTTTCACGTCGTTCAACTTCTTAACCGCTTCATCATTCTGAGGTTGAGCTAGTAATTCTTAAATCTTCATCTGATAGTTCTCAATATGTTTATTAACATGACTAAAAGTTGTCCAATTCCAAGTAGAGAGGCATTAGCCAATACTTTTGATTTTACCTGTAACCGAACCTAAAGAATTTTGGCTTCTCCAACCATCATAGATGATCCTTTCACATCGTGGGTCCTGAGTCCACATTTTCTTTAACTTGTAGGGTCTCTTTTTCTTGTTACCTATTTCCTGGTTAACATCCCCAGCTATATCAATAGGGATAGGCAAGTGATCAGAATGCGAAGAGACCAAATGATGAACTTGGGCATTACGGAACTTCAACATCCACTCCAAATTTGCTAAAAAACGATCCAATCTCAATTGGACATTCTCATTCCCTTTCATGCCATTATTCCAAGAATATTTGTAACCTAAAAAGCACAATTCTGCGAGACCACAAAAGTCTATAACTTCCTTGAAACCTCTAATCTGCCAATTTGCTCTCAAAGCTCCCATATTCTCACTATTATCAGAATTTCATTGAAATCACCACCTAGAAGCCAAGGAATATCTTCAAATTGAAGACTCTTTAATAAGTTCCATGTATTCTGCCTCTTCGACACCATAGAATCACCATAAAAAGTTGTGTAACGCTACTCTTCACCCTCCACATTCTTGATGTGCATATCTATCATCTGATTGAAATAAAATTGTATGGCTAGATCAATACCTTCTCTCCATAAGACTCCAAGAACCCCTCTCCTCTTTTGGCTGCTTATGCCAAAGTTATGCATAAATCCCATAACCCATTTCAACTTTGCAAACTCTTCATTAGAAAACTTGTTCTCAATCAAATATATCACCTCAGCCAGGTTTCACCTACCTCAATACGAGGAGTAATGCTAGAACTGCACGTGGGTTTCCGAGACCGTAGCAGTTCCATACTAGGATTCTCATTGATCTTGGCAGGGTTGCGAGGCAATCTCTGCCGTTATCTCTGAGAGTGTAGCTATCTCATTATCCTTCTCGGATCTCATTTTAATTAAGAGGGGTTGGAATGTCATCAATCTCCATAGCTTCATGACCTCCCAACAACTCCATCAAACCCCTCTTAGCCGTAGAGGAGATATTCTCGGCTTGTTCTTCTTATTAAACTTAACTATCTTGCTAGCTTTTTCACCTCTTGCCTTCCAAAATATGCTTACCCGCATTGCTAGAGACTCCATCTATCTGTTCTTTTCCAGTCATCACCCTACTGGTCACCAATTTCTATACTTTATTCTCCACCCCTCCTTCCTTATGCTTCTCCGTAACCTACTTACTATGTTTGTTTTGTAAGGCTATTAACCTTAGCGGATGAGGAGGAAATTTCCACTAAGGCTTTTGACCCTTGCTTCCCTGTCTTCGAAATCTCCACACCAGGATCCATAGTCATGCTTTGACCCCCAGAACCTATTGCATTCCACCTTAGCCAACTGTCATACGGGTGCTCCGTCACTTCTTCATCAATTTGAACCTCACAGTCATCAACCAAGTGTCCTAACATCCCACACCCATAGCAAAAATTAGCAAGTCTTTCATACCTGATGAAAAACCCGAGGTTCTCAACCCGGTTCCGTTTGTAGCATAACACCTCTCCGCAATGGCTTTGAAATGTCCAAATTAACTCTTATCCTCAGATAGTCAGACCCTTACACTCTTCATATGATCTTCCATGTCCACCATAATGCAACCCCCCATAAGGTCTCCAATTTCTTTCCCAGTTTCCCTTGTAATAAGACGCAGCAAAAGATCCAAGATACGAACCCAAAAAGGACACTTCGAGAATTGGACCTTCGATGGTCTCATACTACCTTCATAGTCAAAACTAGAAGGTATTTGTCAAAGCTCCACAGACTGCCCTTTAACGTGTGATCTAGGTCCTTCTTCTGAGAAAGCTCAAATAAGACTAGATTGTCCCCCATACGGCGGGAATCCAAGCCCTTAATGGTTTCCAAATTTTCTCCATCATTCGACCCATCTCCATAATGTTATAAGGGCAAAACAAATCAGTTTCCCCATCACCATGAACTTCTGCTGACTCGTCGATCCTTCTCCCACCTATGGTGAAATCTGTATAGCCTCCATCTCCTCCCCTGAGAATGAAAGTTGAGTTTTTTACTAAACTGTCAGTAGTAAAACTCTTTACCAAATTATCATTTTTTTAACTATTTATCAAATTACCTTTTTTTTTAACTATTTATCAAAATATCACTCTTTTAAAACTATATACCAAAATACTACCATTTTGTGCTACGTGACTTTTTTTAATATTTTCTCAAATTAATCGTGATCGCTCACGTAAGTGGCAACCTACACGTGGATGTCTTGACGCTACGCGTGGCAATCTGATCCTGGACCTTGACACTAAAAAACGCCATCCTTATTGGTACTTTTTCTTGCATTATACATAAAATTTAAATTTAAATTTTTATAAATTATTTAAATTATTTAAAAAACTTTTGTAAGCATTTATTAATGACTCCATACTAATTACGGAAGTAAAATATAAAATATAAAATTAAAAAAGTGACAAATTTAATATGTTGGTAATATTTAATATTATTTTAATTATTATGAGGATTTATTAATTACATAACACATATGCTTTTTTTTGTTATTTTTTAAAAATTTATTGTTTCAATTTACTTTTCATTTTAAAAAAGAAATGAGGTATTAATTATTTTCTTTTAATTTTGTCTTTATTTATGATTTTTAATATTTAAAAAATAATCTAATCAAATGTAAGTACATATTTTATTATTGAAGTTATTGAATATATTTATTTATTTTGACACAAATATTTTAAACAATATATAAAAAAAACTAAATGATATATCTTTTAGAAGAGACGTATCACTTATAGGTTATATATGGTTAATATAATCCTTAAAACAAATTTCAATGACTTGTTTTTTATTATATGGCCATTAAATGCTTCCTAAAAAAGCCTATTATTGGTCATATCAATTGAATTACTCTTGTATTAATTCAAATAAATAAATAAAATTTTTTGAGTAGGATTCTGATGATAATGAGTAGGATTCGGATCCCAATAATCCCCCTTCCAAGTTTTTAGTAATTTGAATTAGTAAAAATTTTGACAGAGTTTCCCCTAAATGTTGGACCTTCCCAAAAGCCAATGATCCTGTTTAATGCAATCAGTTACCAAAATTTTTAATAAAATCTAAAACTTTGCGAAAAACATATATGGTCTAATCTAATAAGGGTACCAAACTCAGAAGAAGATATTATCAATAGTCTTTTATACAAAATCACTAAATATTATCAAATGTCAATGAGATGGGCCCGCATCAGAATGCGGTGGCCTGTGAGATGGTTCGGAAGAGGGACCTGACTGTGATGAGTATGGTGGGTAACCTGGTGGTGGGTAAGGATATGGTAGGTAACCCTGTGGTGGGGAAGGATATGAGGGGTAACTCGGTAGCGAGTATGGATACGGTGGGTAAGGGTATGGTGGGTATAGTGGGTAATAGGCAGGTGGTGGCTGAGTAGGGGGGTATGTAGCAGTGGTAGGAGGCTGAGTGGGGGGTATGTAGCAACGGTAGGCGGCTGAGTCGTATGCTGGGTAGTAGAGCTGGACTCCTCGGATGTCGAAATCGTGTCCGAGTGCTCGCCAATCCTCTCCTCCATGTACGCCGCGTTCCCTGTTGGCTGGACTCCTCGGGCGGCCCTGAAATGTCGTCTGCTACTAGAGCTGGACACAGCTATTCCATCGTAATGCGGTCATGCTCTCGCAACGAGTGGAGGATCTGTGTAGCAACCTCTCGAGCGACAGTGTCAGTAGTTGAACTGAGCAAATACTCTGCAATATCCGCCTAATAAACAAATATAATTTATGTCATTATACGGAATACAAAATACATATAGTCACTAACGAATTGGTAAATACCGTACCACATTCCCAATAGATGCGCTAGTAGGAGCAATCCAGCGTCTGGTAATTCTTTTATACCAACGCATGTACTCAGACCGCGAACTGAGGGGTGCGACCAATGGGACTCCCCTAACAAGCTTCTCCCTACGACTATCCCATGTGGCTATATAAACAGCATGTGTAGCTGGCCAATCCTCATCATGCCTACCTGCCAATGTAACCGAGTGCAATCTATCTGGCTAGAGCGGTCTTCGTAGAATGGGCTGGTCAAGACCAAACTGGCGCATGACGCGGTCTGGCTGGTGCCACTCAACAATATGGAAACATATGAGAAGGACCACTGCCAGCGCTATGTCCCTAGACCACACAAAAAGGTGGCAATGTTGCCACCTGCTCATCCATGTATGGTTGCCATATAAACTGAAAAAATGAGATGCACAAAACATTAAGACGGCATATGCATAAGTAAATATCTCAAAGGAATGTAAACGAAGACATACCTCATCGTTCTTCAACTGATCGAAGAACTGACGATAATATGTAAGGACGCCAATCACAGTATCACTCAATACTTTATGCTTGCGCCACCTATTTGGTAAATGAAAGTATTGCAAACGTAAGTTATAATATTAACAAAGTATGTCAAGGAAGTAATGTAAAAATACGAAATGAAATAGAAACTTACTCTCATCCTAAGAGACGTAATTGACCACGATCAGTATCGTAAAACACATCAGGCTCAGCATGGTTAGCTAGTGAAGGGGTAAGCCGGGGGAATCTGTACCATGCCCAGTACTGCAATAAGATGCATGCCCCTCCGATCTCGCGTGCGTCATAGTCCGTAGCTTTACAAAGCTCTCTATACAGGTATGTCAAAACTGCAGACCCCCAGCTATACGTCCCGGCAACAGCAAAGTCCTCCAACAATGGGAGGAACATCAAGTGCACGAGCTTACCCGAATGATCGGGGCATAAGAAACCCCTAAGCAAGCAAAGTATGTAATGTCGTGCACGCTGTTGCACGTACTCATCATCATCATCCTCAAGGACTACAGTAACACTCGGCTACCACAAGTATGTCATGTCAATGCGTGCCCCAGCTATGAGCGAGGGAGTCTCATCAATCCCTAACAATTGAGCACACAAACTAAGCCAATCATCCCTATGCGTAACGCCAGTGACTGCAGCGCCATCAATGGGAAGACCTGATATCATTCTGATATCCTCCAACGTAATGGTGCACTCCCCGGTAGGCATGTGAAATGTATGCGTCTCTAGGCGCCATCTCTCAACCAACGCAAAGATCAGGGAGTGATCAATGCTGCAGTAGCCCATGTAGGTAACTCCCAAGAAACCAGCTTGCTGTAGATACGGAATAATCGGAGCGAGGGGGTCCATATGTTTCATCTTCTGAACACGTCTAACCCGCAGGTGTCGGTCCTCATGTCCCTGCCATACATGCTGGGAAACATGGTACTCCTGTAACTCCAAAATCGAGTCGTCCTCTGGTCTGGGGTTTACACGGAATGCCATTTGTCAGCTGTATGCTAAATAATAACAACAATTAGTAGGATTCTATGATTACTATAATAAAATATGATATAACCATATGATAACTATACAAAAATATAATATGGAAGAAATGAAGATAACACTGAGAATCAACTAACATATATAGGAGAATAGTATTCGAATACAACTGCATAGAATAGTAATACAAAACAATACAACTCCTAAATACACATGATTGCTAATACAAGGTTCTGAAAAATGAAAATAGGTCCTAAATCAACTACACGGCCCCAGTTGATAGGCCCACTCCATCATCCCTCAAGGAACTCAATCCACTGACACGACAAGTGCGAGAATTATGTCCAGGTTGATGGCATCTTGTACACGTTTGTCCTGGCCCTGCTTCGCGCCAATCCATCTCATTCCTAAGTCGGGTTGATTTTGGTCGACCTTTGGATCTAAGCAATGCACGTGGTGGCACCAAAGTAGTGTCGAGAGCTGCAGGCCACCATGGTTCAGCTCGGACCAGTTCAAAGTCAAACTCATAGGCTCTATAAATGCTTTCCATCCTGTAAACCCTATGAACAAGTTGGAATGGGTCAACTGCCACTGAAGCACACGCAGCAACCGTATGCGAGCATGGATAATGCAATGCTTGAAACACCCCACAGTCACACCACTTTTCTTCCAGGTTCAAAGTATAAGAAAGTCCACCCTGTTGTGTTACAGGATTAAAAGCCTCTTCAACCATGAACCTTGTGTTCTCTCTATTGTATCGGCGAACTTGGTGTGAACTGGCCTTTGCCAGGTTGACTCTCCAGTGCTTCAATAAGTCATCACTCCAGATCTGCCCAGATGTCATCAATTTCGAATTTGCCTCGTCCTTTCGGTTAACAAAGTATTCTACTAACTTCGTATATGTCAATTGAACCAATGCAGTTATAGGTAGATTTCTGCTACCCTTCAACACTCCGTTAATGCACTCTAACAAATTGGTAGTCATATGACCGAATCTGCGGCCACCATCGTATGCCAAACTCCATTTTTCTTTTGGAATTCCGTTAATCCAATTTGCCATCTCCGTTGTGACTTTAAGCTTCTCTAGCCTAGCATCAAACTTTATTGCGATTGGTTCATACTCTGATACAATAAATGAATTAGGTTAGTAATAGAACCTAACTATTATTATCGACAAAATTAGAATACAAATAGAAAATGTAAAGTACCTGTGTTAATCAAAAATCTTTTCAACTCCTTGTTCTGAAATTTGGAGTTAAAATTTGAACTAATATGTCGTATGCAGAAGACATGATATGCATTCGGAGGCTGCCATCCAAGATTTTCATTTGCCACTGATTGTAAGATGTCTCGATGTCGATCAGAGATCAAACACAAGCCCTCTTGTTAGGTGACATGCAATCTCAGGTGGGCTAAGAACCAACTCCAAGCATCCTTGGTCTCCCCCTCCACAATGGCAAATGCAATAGGCAGAGGTTTTCTGTCTCCATCTTGAGTTGTTGCAATCAACAACTTATGACGGTACTTGCCATACAAATGGGTGGCATCAATCTGAATGATGGGCTTACAATATCGGAAGCCAGCCACACATGGTCTAAATGTCCAGAATAATCGACAAAAGACTCTTTTTGAACGATCGAGCCGGTTATTCACAAAACATTCCTCGTCTTGTAACTCCACCATTGTGCCTTCCATGTCTCTCTTCATGGCTGCTAGCCATCTGGCCAACACCTCATATCCCAATCCCCAAACACATTCACAATAGCCATTTGTTTTGCCTTCCAAGCCTTTCGATATGAAACTTGGTAACCAAATTGGCTTCGAATCCGTTCAATAATTAAGGATACGGGTGCATTGACACTTGTCGAGATTACCAAATTTAAATCAATTTATAACCGATTTACCAAAACTACTTGTAGCATAAGGTAACACCGGGTCGAGCCCGTAGATCACTCTAATTATGAAGTCAGATTAAGAGGTTAATAAACAGGGGGGAAAAGTTTTACAAGATTAAACAACAAAGAACAATTAAAATGAGTAAACAAGATTGAGAAAACAACTAATCCAAGAGAATTAACAAATCTTGATTTTAATCCATCCTTGATCTTTATAAATCCGTTCAACTATCAACCAAATCTTTGGTCTTAGATCACATCAAGACGCCTCTCAATGATCCATGGATCTTCTACTAGAAACGCTTCTAAAATTTAATTAATTAAGGTTAGACAAATTAATCATCCATCCAAAACCCAAATTAATTTAAAAACCAAGATCCAACCAAGCTAAATATTTCATCAAACACCTTTGATGCATTATTTAGCCTCTCTGATTCATCTCTTGGCACATGATAATTACGCAATTAACATATGCAAATCCCAATCAAATTAAACATTAAATCGAATTTAAACAAGAGAAGAAGAGAAAGAGAAACTTGATTAATAGATGAACGTATAACAATTAAAACAAGATCTCAAGATTAATCATCAAGCTTGTCAATCTCTTGGATTGATTAAAGAAGTTTAGCTCTCCATAGCCATCACCATTGGATAACCTTCAAGAACTATACAAAAATGAAAATAACAAAGAGAAAGGAGGAGAGGAAGAGAAGAAGAGAATTCTCCAAAATGAAACACTAAAACTTTAATTATAACAACACTTCTACATAAAAGTTCTACATATTACAATGATCTGCATAGCCTCCCTTTTATAGAGGGTTAAAGATACAAAATGTCAAAGGAGGCTGAGTCATGGTGGTTGGTGGAGTAGGTGGAGTAGGTGGAGTAGTGGAAAATGTTGAATGACTTTTGGTGAGTAGAAAATTCTGGAGATTCTTTGTCTCCGAAATCATGCAGCTCTGAAGTCATTGCATTTGTCATTTTTGAGCCAAGTAGTCTTCATGAAGATTGTAGGTCTGGATCTTAGCTTTCAAATGGCTTAAGTTTGAGTCCAATATCATTTCTATAGCTCCAGAAATGTTCAAATTACTGCACACTGCTCAGGCCCAATCACAGCTCTTCTGTTCTGACTTCCAAGCCCAATATCACCTCCAAGGAGTCTGAATCGGGAAGAGTGTTCAACATGAAAGTTGTAGATTTGAGTCTTAACTATCAACTATCAAAATTTCAGCCTATTCTACAACTTTCACTACGAGCAGTGTAATGAACAATACACAAAGGTCATTCTGCCAGGAGCAACACTTTAGTTCTTGATTCAATGCCAATTTGAGCCATCTAAACGTGTGATTGAGTCTTTGATGTCTTCATGAAGATTGTAGAGCTCTCTATTATCGTTAAAATGAAATAAGATTCACCTTAAACATCCACCTATAGCCCAAGATATGACCCAAATACAGGATTAGTGTAAAACGTAAATCATGCTGAAAAATTCAATTAAATCCATTTTGAGTTCAAAACATACAAAACATAACCAAACTTAATTTATTAAGTGCATGGAGAGTGTAAATGACTAAAAATGAAGGCTTATTAATGCATCAAATATGTGAACATCATGCATCGGGTTTTGTTCTGACTAACTCCAAAATGCAAGAACAGATCAAACGAGAGTCCAACTTCTGGTGATCTAATGACATAGATGAGTTTACGCAAGTATAAGGTCCATTATATTTTGTAATCTGTCACGTATTCGACCTCTTACTTTGTATGGCTCTAAGTCTCCAACTTCAACCTTCGTCAAAACTAGGGCACTTGGCAGTCAGTCTTCGTGAATCAGAGTCTTCAATATTGTACTCTTGATGCCTGTGAATGGAATTTTGTTTGAGAGCTAACTTCACAGAATCTTTTGATGGAAATTGCAAGCCAACATAGAATTCATCACCCATGCTCCAAGTCCCACGACTGTCTAATTCAGGCAAGTTATCAAGATTATTCAACGCATCCCAGTTAATTTGAGAAAACTGAGGGCATGGTGGCACAAACACGGATTCAGGTCCTCAAGGCATAAATATGAATTGAGGAGCAACCGCCAATGGAACCTATAAATTTTCTTCGGCATCAAAGTTTTCTGCCTCTATGTCGGTGTCTGAATCGTCGCCCTCAGCTACTTGTGCTTCGTCTTCACTTGACTCCTATACTGCATCTCTGACAAGTAGGTTATCAGGTTCAACCATTGCACCGCCAATAACGATCATATTGCATGACTCAACTTGATTAGAAGGACCAACTTGAACTTCGATTTCACCAGGAGCTTCAACATGCTCTTCCTGTCCACTTGTTTCTACCTCCACATACAACTCCATCGACACCATGTTCGGAGTTTGACAGAAGGAATCTATCATGTACTTTACATCATCATCATCTTCTATTGGAAGCCCTACCCATCTCCACGGATTGAAGCATTACGGACACTGATAGACAACTTTTGACACATGTTGGTTTGCTTGAAGCCTCAACTTTGAATGGATCTTAGTTTTCAACCCATCCAAAGTCATATCTACCAATGATCACAATAGGCCTAGGAGGAGGACCTCGATACATGACACCCTCTTCACCATCATACATTGTCCCATTGAAGTAAATGTGCACATTTAGCGATTTTGTCATGCTAACTCCAATTCTGAACAATAACAATTCAACACGTTTATTTAATATATTAAAGCCATCAATTACAATATTAATTGGACATATAATAATGTATAAATATTTATAACAATGTATAATAATGTATTACATATATTTATTCAATATATTAACAATCAATTATAATATTCAATATAGTTATTTATGTAAAAAAAAAATTCTAAACTCGATTATTTTGAAAACTACTTGAAATTAGTCAAGTACTTGAAAAAGATATATATCCTAAACCCTAATATAAGCAACATTTCTTAATGTAAATCATGTCAAGTACTTAAGAAAATATATATATCCTACTCGATTACCTATAAAATAATGATCCATACAATTTAGACTACATATCATACAACTTCATTATTCATTAGTCAATAAAAATATTAAAGTATAATAATATCAAATTACAATTAACACTAACCTAGTAAAAAACCAATCAATAAATAATAAATAAATTATTTAACTATTGAAAGAGGTACTTACAGTGTGAAGGAATATAATCTAAATTCACTGATCACAAATAATGATGCAGACACCACTTCTAGTAAGAATTGAGTTCGTTGAGAGAGTTCAGAGCGTTTAGAGAGAAGAAATTTTTAGTGAGATAGTGATAATTTAGGAAATAGTTTGAATGTTACGAACGGGAGAGGGGTGTGGTGAGTATATACTAGGGTTACGCCACCCTTGTAGACTTTTTGTGATTGGTTGCGCCAACAAGGGTGGCGTTTTTAGTTATCAGCCAACCAGGATGCGCCACGTGGTGCGCATCCACGTAGGATAAGCGCCAAGCGTGTTAGCGCAACCTATGTGGATGTGTCGCCACCACGTGGCGCATCCCTACGGTTGGTCAGATAATATTAAAAAAAACCACGTAGGACAAAAAGATGGCATTTTGGTATATAATTTTAAAAGAGTGGCATTTTGATAAATAGTTAAAAAAAAGTAATTTGATAAATAGTTAAAAAAATGATAATTTGATAAATAATTTTACCAACAGTGACAATTTAGTAAAAAACTCATAAAAGTTTACCACACTTACGAATCAACTCATCTGCCATCATCACTCCACCGAAATTAGTATCCCGGCCCTCACTCGGAAGGAACAACTCACATTAATAGTGAGACAAACCTTTCATCGTAAGCACTAGCTGTCGTGGCATAGAAAATCAAGAGGATCCACACGGAAACCCTACCACAGAGAAATACTCTTTCCAAGAGTATAATAAAAAATACAAAAAATCATAATAATACTTTACTATTTGTTTGATTATGTTTAATTTACTCAATGCCCTAATTTTGTGAATGTTGTCGTAAAAAAAATAGTCTATGAAAAAAAATATATAAAATATAAAAAAAAAGAAATTAACTTTCTTCTTGTTTGGTCATGTTCTATTAAATAATGTTGTGGCTTGTTCTTGCTTTTTCATGAATAATTAATATTAAAATTAAAACAAAATCAAATAATAAAAAAACAAAAAAAAAAAATAAAAAATTAAAAAAATAAAATAAAATATATTTTTAAAATTATTAAATTTGTACAACTAACTTAAAGTAACCGTTCTTTTGAATGAATTACGTAAGATACTAACATCTTCTCTACTTGTAATCGATTATCGAATCTAATCTCTTTCAAAAGACCAATTTTTTAATATAAGGATTTTTTCAACATTTTTCTAATTTTAACAAAATTTGGTAGTAGCTCCCTTTCTTTTCAATAATTTCTCCCCAACTCGTCCCGATCCTCATTGCGACAGCCAAACTTGTCAGGCCAAGCCGTTTATTTACAAAAGTTATGCAGGCTGGATTTTATTTTTTTATACCCACTATAATTTCATTTATTTTTTGTTTGACTTGTTTAGAACAGGTGTTAAACGAGATAAACCGAATTACCCACGAGCTAGCCCGTTACCCCATATAATTTTTTTAACGAAAAAGTCATTCATTACTCTTAATTAGACAACCCAATTAGGCTTATTTGGGATTGTTTAGGCATATTTAGGATTGTTTACACCTATTTAGGCCCATTTAAGATCGTTTAGACCTGTAAATATTTATATGCCTTATTTAGGCTATTAGTTTTGTCCCACGAGTTTACATTAAATGAGTTGAACTAGTAAAATATCAATTTATTTAAATTTCTTCATTTAGGTCTCATCCATTTAAACTCAATTCATAATGGGTCAAGCCTAAACGGGTTGGGCTAAGCCATTTAATAACCCTAATTTTTATAAAAAAAAATAATATCAAACTTTTTTTGTTTTTATTTTTAGTTAATATATTTTTATTAATAATTACAAATATCACCTTATTTTTTATTTTATTTATTTCTTAAGATTTTAAAAAAATTGCGAAAATTAACAACAAAATATTGTTTTCACAATTTCCTTCATAAAATCTTGAAAACGTGAAACAAACCAAAAACAATGTATCATTTTTGTAATTATTTATAAAAGCTTATTAACTGAAAAAAAAAACAAACCAAATACCATCTTAATTTCACTTTTCATGGCTTAATTAATGACAAATTAGCCAAATAATAATAATAAAATAGCATCAAATAGATATTAACAACAATTTGGCTTAGAAGTTTTTGCAGAAATAACAAATAAATTAAAACACTCATCTATAAGTATGCAAATTATAAAAAATACATAAGCAATTGTATAAGTTCAGTTTTCTTTGATTTAATTCCGTTTCATAAATGAAAACTGAAATCCGAACCGAACTGATCAATTTTCATAAAAAGAGGACAAAGTAAACCAAAATTCACATCGGTTTTCAGTTTTTCAGTTTAGATTGATTAATTAGTTTAGTTGTGCACACCCCTAATTGGATCAATTGTTGACAAATCATAGAAAACGACATGAAATTTTTTTGTGGAAATACGGGCCAAAAGCCCAACAACAAAACCAAACAGAACTATACACCTCTTGGGAAGGCTACCCCAGCCAAGTAGTCCCTAAGAGCATCAGCTACATAAAGAGGAGAGGATAAGAGAATACCACCGTTCCAAAGTCTAGATCATGGCACCATCTAACAAGCCTATCCGCTACCTTGTTTGTCTCTCTGAAGATATGAACCATAGACAACCACTGATGCAGTGGATTGGACAATAAAGAAAGCCAGATGCTTCTCATCCTTGCAATTCTGAATGACGGAAATAGCACAAGTGGAATGAAGCTCAATCATCACCAAACGGCAGCCCAGACCTCAGGTCAGAGTGAGGGCGTGTAAAACCACCCTACAATATCAATTTAGTCCTTTAATTTTTTATTTTATTAGCGGTGTTTTCATGATTAGCACAAAGAAAAAGAATTTTAATGTTACTTTTCATTATTGAAGAATAAAATGTATATTTAAAGGATTAAAATGAGTGTTTATATCTAATTTTTTTTAATGATATATCAACACCTGATGTGATGACAGTATAATCAAGATTAAACTCAATATTAGATTATACTAAAAATTAGCGGAAATCAAATTTACTTATGCCACTCCCACTTTATAAATCTTTTGTTTAACATACTTTTGATTTTCTGTGGTTTCGATAAGTTAAATTTTAAGAGCATCAGCTGGAAAACGAAAGGACAAGGTGTTAAAACCAAATAATTGGAATTCGAATTCGTCAAACGTGTTAAAACCAAATAGTTGGAATTCGAATATTTCGTTAGTGTATTACTGGGGTCTAATATGTCTTCTACTTTCTCAATACATAAAGGGGTGAGATGCTATACTATACAACATGATCATCAGATAGATTCAAATTTTGTTATGCAAAAACTTAACATATTAAACTATAAGATTGTTTATCAAAATATTTCGGTTAGTGCTAATTAGGTTATAGTAAACCTTTGTCTATGAACAAAGTTGATTCTCAATCTCATTTCGAGGAAGGAAATCATTTTTTCTTGGGATTCTTCTGTTCCAAGACTAATCCTTGAAGGACTATAAAATATGATTTCGAATAAAATACAGACTTATGCAAATCTAAAATCAAAGTGTTTATGCGTAATATGTAACTTAATGAAAATAAGTAAAAAAAGAAAGAAATTTTGTTTTAAAAGTAAGAAAATCAGTACAAGTAAAGCAAGTTAAATGACATAAAATGTAAATGACAGAATTGAAAGTGCATTTGAAGTAAATGCAATAAGAAATGTAAAATACTGAAGATAAAGAGCATAATGTAAAGCAAGTCAAAGTAAAGACAATAAAAAGTAAACGTGCAAATATGTAAAGTGCAGTAAAATAACTTCGCAAGAAAATTAATGAAAACAAGTAAATGAAAGTAATTAAAAAGAACTCAAATGATCTCGAAAAAATTACTTAATTAAGAGTAGAAAAGAGTTTGTAGTAAAATAAATGCCAGGAAGTTTAAATGAAATTGAAAGAATTTTGCATTGAAATTGTAAATGATACAGAAAGGAGATTGGATGAAAACATACTGGACTAGCTTGTGTTTGTTCGAGATGTCAAGGACGTGAGAGCGTGTTTACAAGTGTTTATGAGTATATAATTTCCAACCCCTAAGTGTTTCTATCATTTTGGTATTTATAGACTTCTTAAGTAAATACTTTTTTTATAAGATCTTGACATGTATCTAAAACAAAGATAACTACTAAATGATTGATAATCTTTATCAAATAACCATCAAATCCTTGTCAGCGATTCTTGTACTACAAGTAACTGCTCAATTTTTGTCAACAATCCTCTTGTATTATCTTGATCTAACCTTTGCAAGCACTACTAGTTTCTATTTTAAATTCAAATCATTTCATTCGAATTCAAACTTGAACCTTCAATCGTTTGCTGGCTTTTGGTTGAGATCCTTCGTTTCCTTTCTTTAAAATTTTGCTAAGTGTAATTACTATTCGAATCTTTATTTTGATAGAACTCAAAATGACCTCTACTGATTCCAAATCAAAATTGTCATTTCGATAACTTCAAATTTTTACTACAACTTTGACCCTAATAATCACTGAAGTCGAAATTCTCAATGCTTAATATCTACTTGAAGTCACTACTCATAGAAATCGAAAGTATCATTTTTGATATCAAATCGAAATTGATTAAAGTTTCAAAACTTTCCATTTCAATTTGAACTACATTTTTCGATGGCAGATCAAAACCATCATTTTGGTAATTTCTAAGTCAAACATGTTATCTCGATAATCTTATTACCTTTAATTCTAGCATAATTATGCAAGGTTTCGAAGTAAGTTTTTGACTGAGCATCGGAGGCTCTTGAATCGAAAAAGTGTTATTTTTATACCAACAAAGATTCACTAATTTTATTTAAAATAAATTATGCTTTTTCTCTTCAACATAATTCTCTCTTGTTATTCAAGCCTGATCCTACATAAAGCTCAATCAAAGAAAGCACACCAAAAAGATAAGCACAGCAAAAAGGGTAATGTCTCATTGGGCATTGGCAACAAGTGGAGACAGCACTGTTTAGAATCGTATTCTTCATTAGCCATATAAATACCCTATTCCTGGGCTACATTTTCCACAAATTCATCTCGCTCTTTATTACTTCCAGTCTCAAACTCCAATTACAGCACAATCGTGAAGATGAAGAGCCTATGGAATGTGTTGCAAGGGTTGAAACCAGCCATGCTAATGGTGTTCGTGCAGATTGCATTCGCTGCGACCAATGTACTCTACAAGCTCGCCTTACATGATGGAATGAGCATGAGGGTAGCTACTGCCTACCGCCTCATTTTTGCATCGGCTTTCACTATTCCCCTTGCTCTTATTTTTGATAGGTTAATGATGCCTTGCAGCCTTGCAGCTTTTTGTTACTTTCTACACTCTACTTTTACTCACACGAGTTTGGTTCGGGTAATATTTGTGTATCGAGTAATATTATATAATTCTCACAACTACCATGCTTCTAGTTACTTAAAATAAATTGAGATTAATGGATTGGTAATGTTATACAACCAAAAAAAAATTCACAACTACCAGGCTCTTTACCATTTTTCTGAACAAAAAAAGTATAAGTATTTAACATATTAAAATCTTGAAATATATTTAATACTTCTTGTTGTGGAAAATGTTTAGAGGATAGGAGGAGTTGTGCTATACAAAGTCTGGGTATGATATAAGTCCTAGTGAATGCTCATAGTGATACTTATAAATAACTTAGAGCATATTTGGTTCACCTGTGATACTTATAAATAACTTAGAGTATGTTTGGTTCAGCTTAAAAATTGAACCAATAACTTTTTTTTCCACCTTTTAAGCTGTTGCTTTAGAAGTAACGTGTTTGACATTTCAAAGCCAAAAAATCAATAGTTTTTTTCATGTTTCACATGAAAAAAGCTATTGGATGATAATCTAGAATTTGAGCATTTTATCAAAAAGTTGTTGAGATTATTCTCAACAGTGATATATAAATACCATTTTGTCTTTAATCAAATAAATTTTGTAATAAATTAAATATTTTTTAAATTATTTTATACATATTTTGGTAATTTAATACATAAAGCGATTTTTTTTATATCATTCAAAAAAACAGATTAATTTAAAATCATTTTTTAGCTAACATATCCAAACATAAAACTTTTTCTTATAATTGATTATAACAAAAAAATTATATAATAATTAATTATTAAAATAATCTAATTTTTACAATTATCTCTAACACGCACTTAATATGGAAGTTAATTGGCTATTTGATCCTCTTAGTATAGTCAATCCTCATTGATGCATTTAATACTTTCTAGTTTGAATAATTAGGATAAATTATTAGGTATTGACTAACGAGTGTCCTTAAGATATTGATTAAGAAAATAAAAGTAGAAAGTATTAAATAAAAAATAAAAAATTTATTATATTGGAATAATTAAAAACATGTAATGTATACTTCTTTAACTAATTAAAGCTATTAAATACTCCTTCACTAATGTCCTTAAGATATACGTTAGCAAAAATCCTAATTATTATGTTGATTCATTAAAAAAGATAAAATTATTCTTGTTAATTTTTTCAAATCATAGGAATGTTAAAAATTCTTATCTATATATAATCTATAATTGTTATCTACTAAAAGTTCATCTATTACAAATGTCACATGTCAAGTTGAATATGTCAACTAGTTTAGTTAGTAAAGTTCTTTATAGGTGAACATAAGAACTTAGGATCAAATCTCGTCTTTATTTCTCTCTCTCTTTATATATACTATTGATATGTATGATGTGTGCATTTGTATGTGTTTCTAAATAAATATGTTATATTTATGTGTGTAAATCAATTATTATTGATTATCTAGATTTATTTAATATTTTCGAATCATATTCTCCAACTTTTATTTCTATTGCCACTTTCATGACTTTTCGTCTCACACACTTTTCCTTAGTCTTAATTATTACCATTCATGTTTTTCCTATTAAATCATGTGTTGGTGTTGCAATGGCCACTATTCACTTCTTATCGACTTTCTCATCTCTCACATTTATTTTTTTTAATCATTTGTTTCCTTTCTTGACTATTTAAGATTAGTTTGTATAATAAAGTATGAGCCTTGTTTGGTTTCCCAGAGTGTCCTCTCACTTGAAGGTGGGAGATTAATCTCCCGAGTCGGGTAGGACCCCGTAGGGTGACAAAACTCTTCCAACCGAGTTTTAATGCGTAGTTACATACTCAAATCTTGTTATAATTTATATAAAACAATGAAATTTTATTACTATTTCTAAAGAATAAATGATAAAATTTTATGATTAACATATTTAATTATGTTTTAGAATTTTTATTTATGCACGTTTTTCAAAATTATAATTTAAATAATTCAGCTAAAATTATATTTTAAATAATAAAAATATGAGTAAAGCATATGATTTAAATTTATTTTCTTAGGACAATTATTATTCAAGAAAAGTACATTTTTATTCTTCTAGTAAGTTTTCACTCATCAAAATACTTTCATTTTAAAAGTTTGAGTTTTAAATTATCTTTTCAATTTGAGTTTATTATTTCAATATTACATGTTCCAATCAAACAATAATAACAAAGCATTTTCCTATTAGGTGAATCAGTTACATGGATCAAATGATATCGTTATATTCTATCATAACTATGTCCTTAGAAATGTCATTTAAATCTGAGTTTTTTTTAATAGTTTCAGTTATAATTTTTCTTGATCTCCCTCTGCCTCTAATTATTGGACTATCATTCACCTGATCCACTCTTCTTACTAGAGCTTCTAATGGTCTTTTCCTCACATGGCCAAACCACCTAAGGCCAATTTCTACCATCATGTTTAGTAGCAGATATTGAAGTGTACTTGAGATAAGCATGTCACGGTGGTTTCCTCCTTACACAGCAACAACATAACATGTTGAGACTGGGGGGTTGGTACCTACAAAGGCACTCTCTAACACTCAAGTCAAACTGTGCACAATTAGGATTTATGCAGAGACTGATAAGTTACCCGTAGAAAGTGAATAAACACGGTATTTATAGAGGTTAGATTGGGAAATACGATCCCGTCATATTTGCAGAGGATCCCTATAATATTAGAATATTGATACTACAATTAAAGGCAGCTAAAGGCGACTATGGGTGCTGTTATTACACAAGATCATGATTGACAATAACAGATGTTCTCAGGATTTATCCATTGCACAGATCTTACAGTAATGTCGCTGCTACCCAATGTTGTGGTCCGATATGCATAGAGTTAATATTTCATCTACGTGTTGTAAGCGAATCCTGCTGGGGGCGTCAATGAAGGACTCCGACATATTGCGTGCCGAGTCGACCCATAGGACATGATTCTAAATCACGGTCTAGAACACATCTTTTTCTCAATAGGGTGCTAACCCTACTTTCTTTATAATGTATTCATTTGTAATCCTATTTATTCTGGTATGTTTACTCATTCAACGCAACATCCTCATCCCTGCAATACTAAGCTTATACACTTGTTGGCATTTTACCGCTCAACACTCAATACCAAAGCACCACAGATTTTATAATTGTGCGGTAAAATTTTTCTTTAAGCTTGATAGACGCTTTTCAATCATAAATAATACTCGAAGCCTTTCTCCGTTTTATTCACCCAGCTTGAATCCTATGGTTTGCATCTCCTTCTATTTTTTCGTCATTTTGTATAATAGAACCAAAATACTTAAACTGTGTGACTTGTGATATGATATGATATCTAATTCTCAACTCTAATCAAACATTTTAATTATTCCCTAAACAAATTTATTTTCATAAAGAAAAATATAATAATTTATTTAATTTTATTAGATCACAACTACTAATGAGAATTGGCTTAATAGAGCTGCGCATCAATTCATATGTTTTAAGTTAAACTTCATTTTTTAACCCCAAAAAAAAAATCTTCTGAATAAATTATTTAGCATAAAATAAATATTTTTATGCAAAAACACGAGTAGGGCATTAGCTTTTTTTTATATAATATTTCAAAAATTATGGTCATATAAAAATAGCGTCATTTAATTTATATAACTAATCTTACCTAATAAAAAAGATTTTATTGTTGCTGTTTTGATTCTTACATTTTTAATTTTACCAAAGTGGTGGGAATCCTACAATCCTATAGCATAATAATATTTAGCAGAAAAAACATATATAATAATATTTTAGTATGTGAAATGTTCAAATGTCTGTTCATCCGAGGTCATATCATTATAAATTATTCAATAATATTATTTATGCATGTTTCATATATCATTTCATATCTGTATAGTTTTTACCGTATAATTATAGTTAGTTTTATCTCATTTTCTACACACTCTCACTCTGATTCTGTCATATACCCAAAAATATGAGTAATGTAAGAGCATGTAATGTACACCTAAATTGTGTTTGAATAAAGGAATTTAAAATTTTAGAGAATTCAAAATACAGGAAATTGAATTGCTACAATCTAATTCCTTTCATTTGTGAAATTTCTAGTTTGGGTATTTGTCCTGTCATTTTTTTTCTACGACATTTTTTGAAGTGAGTTGACTTAACTCACTCACTCACCCTATCCCAATCTCATAGTCTCAAAATGCAACCACCATAACCTCTGAAGAACATGACCCACAAGCCAACTTTCGATCAAACCAGGGCATCATTGACGGTGGAGCAGCTTGGTTTGGCGACTATGTGAATGTGGCAGCATCGAAATGACCATGGGTTGATGAAGGAGGTGAAGATTCCCTCGACAGACTATGGGTTAATGAAGGAATTGAAAGGGGATTTAGGGCTTTATCTTGAAAGCAATGGATCATCAGGCATCACCAGCTGCGGCGGCAAAAGGTGGCCAGAGACTCCAAGTTTTGAAAATCTGTGACAGAATCAGTGAACGTGGCCCAACAAAAGGTTGCTTCACTGTCGTCCATGAGATCACCGCCCCTGTCTCTGTCATTGTCCAGGAGATTGCTGCCCTTATCTCCATCGTCTCATCTGTCGCCAACCATTTCAATCATTTAGAAAATTCTCTTAGCATAGGAGGAATTTTAAATTGCCAATTTTTAGTTAAAAACTTTACTCGATAAAAATACGGCTTTTTGATTATTCTGCCCTTAGTGGCAAAACCATTTATCAAATTGTCATACTTTTGGAAATATATACCAAAATGTCACCCTTTTGTCTAATGTGAGATTTTTTATATTTTTTCTGTCCACGTAAAAAGCATCATCCACGTTGGTGCTTTGGCGTTATCTAGTAGATAACTCCAAACGCTTTGGCATTATCTACGTAGACAAAAAAAAAAATGTCACATTGAAAGATTTTTAATATTTAAAGAGTTAAAAATTATTGTTTATTAAGATAAAATTAACATTATACAATGATAAAAAGTTTATTATTTGATAACTAATTTTTTGACATGGAATTTTTGGTGACTAATTTAATATAATAATTTTTTAAGAATTAAATTACTAATGTTTTAAAAATTGGATAAAAATTGTAAAAAAAAAGTTGTACCAAATTAAGTTTAGGACAAAACTTAGGTCTAATATTATTTACGTGGAAGCGCCAACACGAATGACGTTATCCAGTAAGTAACTTTTTTGGGGTTATCTACGTGGACAAAAAAAAAGTCACATTGGACAATAGAGTGACATTTTGTATTGATCGTAATGACATATGTTATATATGTTTCTTAGTCGGACATTGCAAAACGGCAATTTAGTTGGACTATTAACGCTACATCGAGTTTTAGTATGGTGGCCCTTTGAGAATCTGTTGAGCAGATCTTACAGAGAGATAGATTCATATAATAAACTTAAGAACAAAACTTAGGTTCATTTCTTTATGTTCATTACCTCCATTCCAGCAATCAAGATATGATATGTGTGCATTTTTTTAAAAAAAATAGTAGGAGAGAGAATATTAATGAACACATGTCATATCTTGATTGGTGGAATAGATGTAATGAACATAAAAAAATGGACCTAAGTTTTGTCCTAAACTTAATTTGGTCCAAAATTGCCATTCTGCAATGTCCGACTAAGAAACAAATATAAAATGTCACTACAATCAATATAAAAATGTCACTCAATTGTCTAATGTGACATTTTTTATTTTTTTTGGTCCATGTAGATAACGCCATCCACTTTGGCGCTTCCACGTAAATAATGCTAAAACGTTTAAAATTATCTACTAGATAACGCCATCTACGTTAGCGCTTCCACGTAGATAACGTCAAAGACTTTGGAGTTATTTACTAGATAACGCCATACGCTTTTGAGTTATTTACATGAAAGTGCCAACATGGATAATGTTTTTTATGTGGACAGAAAAAATATAAAAAAAGTCACGTTGAATAAAAATGTGATATTTTGATATTTAATTTAAAAAATATAACAATTTAATAAATAATTTTGCTATTAAGAACAGAATAGTCAAAAAGCCTTATTGGCAATTTGTCTAGGAGATCGCTACCCCTATTTCCATTGTCTTGTCCATCGCCAACCACTTCACCAAAATCGTGATGTCTTGCTTTGGTCGAGAGAGAAGAGAAAGATGGAAGGGATTTAGAAAATTCTCTTAGTATAGGTGAAAATTTAAATTGCTAATTTTTAGTTAAAAACTTTATCCGATAAAAATACCCAGTATTTTAAAAAATTGTTTAATATCCAAACAAAGAATTTCTAACTAAATCATTTTAATTACTTTTAACAAATAGATTATTTTTGAAATTCTTTATCCAAACACACTTTTAACTTTTTTCTAAATTGCCTCCGTGTCATTATTGTCATTCGTCAGCCACAATCTACCGTGGCAAGTCATAAGAATCTAGCTCCCAATTCTGTTGATGTGGTGGCATACCTAGACCATAATTGTCAACAATCGAGGGAGAATTCATCGTGTCCTTTGAGAGTATTACATTAATTCAATAAAAATATAACACATGACACTACCTAATAATTATACATATGATTAGATTAAAAATAAAATATTATTAAATTAGATATAAACGATTATAAAATTATTAAGAATAATACTCTCATTATATTTAAGAATTTTTCCAATCGAACCCGGTCAAAATCATTCCAAATAAAATTTTGGACACCCAGCACCATAATCATTATTCTCAAAAACAATATTCTGAAAATGATATTCGTGATAATAATTTTTCAAAATTTTAACCAAACAATTAGCTTTGAACTTTACTTAATATTCAAGAGATATTTTTGTATGCATATAGACTTATCACATTACATTTACATACAAAAGATAAAAATTTAAAAAAAATGAATAAATCTCACTAAACTTACTTATTATAAAAAATTATTTTCTCTCTTTAATTTTTTATCTCTTATATATAAATGTAACACGATAAATCTATATACATATAAGAATATCTCAATACTCAATAGGTTAACTAGGCCAACATGGTTTTGCCATTTTTTTTTTCTGCAGGAAGAAGAGACCCAAGATGACTTGGAGGGTGCTTTTTATGGCATTTCTTTGCGGATTGTTTGGGTATGTTACCAATAATAATGTTCACCTTTTGTCCCATATCATAAGTGTTTTCATGCCCCTACATTTTTTTAAAGTGTTTTTAGGCACCTAGATATTGGCAAAATATGTTATAAGGTTATTAATTTACAAAACTGATACAGTTGTTAATGTCTCAGGGGAACTTTATTTCAGAACCTTTACTTCGAGGGCCTGGCCTTGATGTCAGCAATGTTTATGGTGGCCATCATCAACCTTGTTCCAGTCATTACCTTCGTCATGGCCATATTCTTCGGGTACTCAACACCACCAACATAGTAGTTTTGAATTTTGATAACTAATTTATAAAATAAATTATACTCCACCCGATTAGATTTTTTATATGACATTAAACACAATTTTTTCCTAATTAAAATTTATTCTCCACGCTATTTTGACTACATTTTTATATGCCTCGAGTGCCCCAGGTCCTAACGGTTTTGGTGGTGTTTTCTATCAAAAGTTCTGAGAAATAATCAAATCGGATGTCTTCAAATCTGTGCTGCAATTCTTTAAGCAGTCTTGGTTGCTGCCTAATTTGAATTCTAACATAATGGTTCTCATTCCTAAATTCTTGGGAGCTGTTAGGATTGAAGATTATAGGCCTATTGCTTTGTCTAATTTCCAGTTTAAAATCATTACTAAAGTCTTAGCTGATAGGCTTACCTTAATTGCTCCAAAGATCATCTCCGAGCAACAAAAGGGTTTTATTCAAGATAAACAAATTCAGGATTGTATCTGTATTGCTTCCGAGGCAGTAAATATGCTCGATTATAAGTGTTTTGGAGGAAATATTGCTCTCAAGTTTGACATCAAAAAGGCCTTTGATACCATTGATTGAGATTTTCTTATAAAGGTTCTGCATTCATTTGGCTTCCATTCTAGTTTTTTTAATTGGGTTAGCATTATCCTTCACCCTACTAAGCTTTCATTCTCTGTGAATGGTCATCCTACTGGTTTCTTATCTTGTAAAAGAGGTGTGAGGCAAGGTGACCCCCTTTCCCCTCTTCTTTTTTGTTTGGCAGAAGATGTCCTTAGTAGAGGCATAACTTCTTTGGTTGACTCGGATCAGTTATGGCCAATGACAGGTCCTAGAGGCATTTCTATCCTATCACATGTGTTCTATGCTGATGATATCATGGTGTTCTACAAAGGTACAAAGAGGAGCCTTAGTTCTTTAATGAATCTTTTCACTGTTTATGGAGATGCTTCTGGCCAGAAATTAGGTACTGAGAAGTGTAAATTCTTTGTTGGCTCCATGGCTCCTAATAGAAGATTGGAAGTTAGTAATATTCTTGGTTTTTCAGCAGGCAATCTTCCTTTCTTCTATCTTGGTGTTCCTATTTTCCAAGGCAAACCAAGGATTATTCATTTACAGAACATTGCAGACAGGATCAAGGCTAAGTTGGCTTCTTGGAAAGGTTCCCTCCTCTCTATTATGGGTAGAGTGCAGCTTGTCAAGTCCATTATCCATGGTATGTTGATTTACAGCTTTCATGTTTACTCGTGACCTATTTCTTTACTTAAAACTATGGATAAGTGGATTAGGAACTTTATTTGGTCTAGAGATACCCTTTCAAAAAAAGTAGTTACTGTGGCTTGGCATAAGATTTGTTCTCCAGCTGATGCAGGTGGTTTAGGCTTAAGGTCTTTGAGATCTACTAATAATGCAACTCTGTTGAAACTAAGCTAGGGAATGATTAATGATTGCTTCAAATAAACCTTGGGCTGCTCTTTTGAGAGCAATATTTTTCAGGAATAATTCTCCAGTTGGTCACTATGTCAAGTCCTCTCTCTGGCCTGGGTTGAGGCTTCATTTACAATCTGTTAAAAATGAGAGCTGCTGGCAGTTAAGGAATGGTGAATCTATCTATTTCTGGACTGATATCTGGCTCTCTCAGCCAATAGCTGATTTGATGCAGATTCCTCTTTCTCTGCGACACTCTCTAAAAGCTACAGTTAATGACTTCATTGTGGATAATGCTTGGTCCATTCCTAGTTCCATAGAAGCTAAATTTCCTCTGATGGTTTCTGAAATTAATCACATCCACATTCCTTTCAATCCGGGTGTGGACTGTTTGATTTGGAAAGGGACTGATAGTGGTGTTCTCACCTTTAAAGATGCATTTACTCATCTTAATCTTGATAATCAGGCAGTTAGTTAGGGTAAATTGATTTGGAGTTCTTTTATTCCTCCTTCTAAGTATTTTCTACTTTGGAGACTCTTGCATAATAAGCTATCCACTGATGAGAATCTGAGATTAAGAGGTGTGATTACTGTCTCGGTTTGTAGCCTATGTGGCAAGTCAGATGAATCCTCATATCACCTATTCTTTAGATGCACATTTGCTTCCAAAATCTGGTATTGGCTCTCAATAACTCTAAACTGTAATATTGAGCTTTCTTCCTTTGTCTTAACTCTTTCTGTTTGTAACAGAAACTGGTGTTCTCAGATTAAGGACATCATCAAATCTGTTATCATCTATACTTTCTGGTATATCTGGTTTTGCAGAAACCAACTAAGGTTTCACAATAAGGTTATCTCTTCCAATTATGTTATTAACTTGATTTTAGCTGCCTCTTCTTTGTCGGGCAAGCTTTCAGCTAGCTATATCTCAAATTCTATTGATGATTTTAAAATCCTAAAGTTGTTTGCAGTGGAGGGTCATATTACTAAATCTCCCAAAATCTTTGAAGTTTGCTAGCATCCTCCTCTTTGTGGGTGGACCAAGTGTAATTCTGATGAAGCTTCTAGAGGTAACCCAGGTCATGCCTCCTGTGGTGGTATTTTCAGGGGCAGCAGGGGTGAGATCTTCAGTTGTTTCTCAGATTATTTAGGAATCTCTACCTCTCTTAATGTCGAATTCACAGCAGCCATAATTGCTCTTGAAATTGCTTTTAAAAGAAGATGACATAAACTGTGGTTGGAATGTGACTCCAAATTGGTAGTGGATGCCTTTTCTAATCTTAACTTAGTACCTTGGAAGTTGAAGAACAGATGGAAAAATTGTATCTATTTAACTCAGTTGATGGATTTTAGAGTTTCTCATATTTTTAGGGAGGGTAATTCTTGTGCAGACAAACTAGCTTCTCATGGCATTTCTAGTCATTATTTTACTTGGTGGGATACTGCACCTAGTTTTATTTGGGAGGACTCTAACCGCAACAGGTCTGATCTCCTAAATTTTAGGTTTTCTTGATTGTTTCTTTCTCTTCGTGGGTTTTAGTTTGGCCCCCCCCCCCATGCTCTTTCTCTTTTTCTTTTAATATCATGATCTTTTTTCTGTGAAAAAAAAAAGACTACATTGACTATTACTATAATTAGTATGGTTAAATTTTTTTTAGCTTAATTATAACTTAGTTAGATTAGTTTGATGAGTCAATATATTGGTTATTAATTAATTATTCTTTCTTGTTTTGTATACTTGATATAATATGTTTAATCATTCTATCAATTTCAAACTTTTTACTTATAATTTTTTCTTAATTATTTTTTTCACTTTTGCCATAATACTAGAACTTTCATGGTATCCACATCAAAGAGACTTATGCTTCCACTTCATAGAGGAACTCATTTTTTCTCTTTCATTTTCTCTTCCAATTTCCAGTTTTTTCTTCCTTTTGCCATTTTCAGCAATTCAATCTTTAGGTTTTGGAATTCTCCACCGTGTTTTCTCTTTCCCTGTATCCTTTCTTATCCTTTTTTCCAAGAAAATTTGCTGAAAAGAAATCCAAGAAGTTTGCTCTGTTGTCTATTTCTCTTCCTTAAATTTTTCTTCAAGCTCGGTCACCGACTCACTCAATGCAAACAAGGATTCTCAAGTCTTTAAGGTTTTCCATCGACTAATCTTAAAGAATTGAAAATCTTTGTTTTCTTTGAGTGAATGGTGGAGCCATTCCACCTAATAAGAATAAAAGTTGGTTCTGATAAAGAATTCAAAGAAAAATACAAGAACATTTGTGAAGAAAAGACAAGAGTTTCATTGATTATTGAAATACAAAAGTTAATTTAACCTAAATACAAAGAAATTATATATAGGCTAAACAGGGGAAAGGAAAATACTATTCTACCCTTAATAAATAATAAAACAAAATTACACAATATTTCTTAACATCTCCCCTCAAACTCACGATGCAGCAGCTACAAGCATCGAGAGTTTGTCAACCAGAAAACGAAAATGGGAGATGGAATGCGACTTGGTAAAGAAATCTGTAATCTGCAAAGAAGAAGAAACAAAGGGCAAGGTAATGGTGCCATGCTTGAGATGATGACGAGTAAGGTGACAATCGATCTCAATATGCTTAGTTCGTTCATGAAAAACTGAGTTGTGAGCAATCTGAATAGAACTCCGGTTGTCACAATACATAGGAGTGGGATGAGAAAGAGAAACTCCTATATCTGCAAGTAACCAACGTAACCAAACAATCTCTTTGGTAGTAGATGCCATAGCACGATATTCTGCTTCAGTTGAAGATTAAGAAACAATAGATTATTTCTTGCTCTTCCAAGAAATAAGAGAATCACCCAAAAATATACAGAAACCAGTAACAGACTTGCTATCTATGGGATCACTGCCATGATCAGCATCAGAGTATGCATGCAGCTCTAAGGAAGAGGTTGATGGAAATAAAAGACTATGAAAGACTGTACCTCGAAGATATCGTAAAATATGAAGAACAGCTACCCAATGAACTGTAGTAGGAGAAGCAACAAACTGACTAACAACATGAACAACATATGCAATATCTGGACAAGTAATAGTAAGGTATACCAAGCTCCCAACAATAGTACGATATAAAGTAGGATCTGACAAAGGTAAACCATCAGAAGAAGAAAACTTTGCATTAACCTCAATGGGAGTGTCTACAGTCTTATTATCAGTAAGTTTAGCTCGCTCAAGAATATCTGCAGCATATTTTGATTGAGAAAGAAGATAACCTCTGGGCGAGCAGGCTCCTCAATACCCAAGAAATATCGTAGAGAACCTAAATCCTTCATTTCAAGTTGTCTAGCTAACTCTGTCTTCAAAACTGAAATACCATGAATATTGTCACCAGTGATAATCATGTCATCAACATATAAAGACAAAATGATACGACCTGTATCAGTGCACTTAACAAAAAGAGCAAAATCATGACTACTTGAAGCAAATCCAAGGGAAGAGATCATAGCAAAAAATTTCTCAAACCAAGCATAGGGTGCTTGTTTGAGACCATATAATGCTTTCTTGAGCTTGCAGGCATACCCAGAATCATGTAAAACACCAGGAGAGGGCACCATATAAACTTCTTCTTGAAGATCTCCATTCAAGAAGGTATTTTTAACATCAAGTTGAAAGATATGCCACTGACGAACCGAAGCTACTGCAATAAGAGTACGAATAGTAGTCATTTTTGCAACAGGAGCAAATGTCTCTTCATAATCCATACCATACTGTTAAGAATACCATTTTGCAACCAACCTAGCTTTGTATCGCTCAATAGATCCATCAGAATTAGTCTTGATTTTATACACCCAACGACAACCAACAACAGTCTTACCAGGAGGTAGAGGAACCAAGTCCCAAGTACATGTCTTTTGCAAAGCAGAAAGTTCCTCATCCATAGTTTGCTGCCAAAGAGGATCAAGAATAGCCTCTTTATAGGAAGAGGGCTCAGAGAGACAATGAATAGAAGATAAAAAGGAAGAAAAAGATGAAGAATAACAAGAATAAGCAAAATCTGGTAACTTTGTAGACTTACGAATGCATATGGAGTGACGGTGGATCCACAATCTCAGACGGAGCTTGAGGGACCATAGGAGAAGAGGAAGCTTCAGATGTGCCAGAGAGTAAAGTGTCAGTACCTGCAAAAGGGGTATTTGAAGTACTAGGAACCTGAGATGACAAGCTATCAGAATCCTCGAAAAAGGATCTATACGAATAAGGTCAGATCTAGTCAAACTATGAGTAGTGGATGGAATAGAAAAGAAAGGTATATGCTCAAGAAAAACAACATGACGAGACACATAAAGTTTCTGAGTTATTGGATCAAAACAACAATTCCCCTTTTTACCTTTACCATAACCAAGAAAGACACAAATAGCAGATTGAGAGGCCAACTTGCTGCATTCCACATGAGGACAAAGAACGAAACAAGTACAACCAAAAACTCTAAAGAAAGAATAATCAGGAGCATACCCATACAAATTTTCAAAAGGAGACAAACCTGAAATATGAGAAGATGAAATTGTATTAATCAAACTTACAGTAGTAAGAACAACTTTATCCCAAAATACACTAGGATCAGAAGCAGACAACAAGAGAGAACGAGCAGTTTCAATAATGTGCCTATGTTTTCTTTCAGCAACACCATTTTGCTCAGGAGTATCTGTACATGAAGTTTGGTGAATAGTTTTATCTAAGGCAAGCAGCTCACAAAATTTATTAGAGGTGTATTCCCCACCCAAATCACACCTAAAACATTTAATAACAGTAGAATGTTGAGTTTTGACAAGAGCCCGAAATGCTGTATATATCTCAAAGAATTCAGAATGGTGTTTCATTAAATAAACCCAATAATAACAATTATAATCATCAATAAAAGAAACATAATATCAAGACCCTTCTTTTGTGGCAACAGGAGAAGGTCCCCATACATCAGAATGAATCAAATCAAAAGGAGAATAAGAAACAAAAATACTTCGATTAAAAGGTAAAGCTGAAAATTTTGCCAGTTTACATCCACTACAATCAGAAATATCACAAGTTTGTAAATTTCCTAAAGCCCCTGTGGATGCCAAAAATCTCAAACGAGAAGATGAAACATGACCTAAACGAGAATGCCATAAGTAAAAACTAGAAGAAGAATGACTCAAACGAAAAGAAGATAAATCAACACTATTAGTAGCAGCAGCAACTGACACTTTTAACTCATCCAAAATATATAGTCCCCCCTCCCTACGGCCTGTCCTAATCAGCTTCTGAGACTGCAGATCCTGCACATAACAAGAAGAAGAGGAAAATGTAACTAAATTACTAGAATCACATATCTGACCAACAGAAGCAAGATTTAATTTGAGTTTAGGAATATGATAAACATTAGGAAGAGACAAGTTAGGTGTAACAACAGAACCAGCACCTGCTAAAGGCATAGAAGTGCCATCAGCAGTCATAACAGGAATAGAAGACGAAGGAGACACAGAAGCAAAATGTGAAGAATCTGGAGACATATGATGTGAAGCACCAGAATCCAAGACCCATACAGAATGAGACATACTTGAAGAACTATGAGACAACTGACCCATGGAAGAAGAAGCAGACATAGCATGTGGCTGTAAGGAGAAAAACTTCTGAAATTGCTCAGCTAGAGTACTAGGATCGGTGAAAGGACCTGATGAAGCAACTGCTGCAGTATTAGGCTGTGGTGGTCTGTAACCCTGAGGTGGTCTATAAGCATTAGATTGTGACTGGTTACTAGGCTTTGAAGCTTGAGATTGCTGTTCCGATTAGTTATGTTGTCTCAACTTAGGACACTAAACCTTCCAGTGACCTTTCTGCTTACAGAAACTGCACTCGTCAATGGCAACCCTCGTATAAGACTTATTCTGATTATTGGAGGGTGGCTTAGAGGATACCGTAAACACAGAGGGATTAGAAGTAGAAAGAATTCCCTTTTTAGAATAAGACTTAAGACGTATTTCTTCAGCTAATAACTCACTGACAACTGAGTCAACAGAAGGAAGAGGAGAACGATACAAAATTGAACCTCTAAGTCCTTCAAAATCACTACGAAGTGCCATTAAAAACTGTACCAATCACTGCTGTTCTCTACGAGCAATATAAGCACCACATGCCTTTAATTCTGCCGATTCTGTAAGAGCCAATTGATCTCAAAGATCTGTTATAGCAGAATAAAACTCCTGAATACTCATATTCTTCTGCTGAAGAGCTCGTATATTATTCTCCAATTGATACTGCTTTGCAAAATTTGATTGAGTGAATAACCTTTACAAATGATCCTAAACCTCCTTTGCAGTCTCATACTTTGCCAGCTGTGTACCTATGGAATGCTCAACAGAATTGTTAATCCAAGTAATAATTTTTGCATTGTTTGCTTCCCAGGTATCTATCAAGGCAGCATACCCCTCAACAGTATTCTTAGGTTTCTCAAAAGTTCTACTAACATATCCCCACAGCTTTTTACCCTTAAGAAAGTTTCTCATCACATAACTCCAATACGAATAATTCTTTCCATCCAACCTCACACTCATAGACTGAAGCGAATCGTCTCTTTCAGTAGCCATAATAAAAAAAACCAAGAAAGCCAAAAGAAAACGAAATACCGTTACAGCACCAAAAGAAAAACAAAATACCGTTTGCGTAAACCGAGCGAATACTGAAATACCAAAATATAGAAATTGAGCGAATACCCTCTCGAAATTGTACGGTCACCTCACAAACTGAACGAATGTTGTCTCGAAAGTTGTGTTTAAGATTAAGCCTTGTCCCATGACTTTCTCTGACACCATGATAAAGAATTCAAAGAAAAATACAAGAACATTTGTGAAGAAAAGACAAGGGTTTCATTGATTGTTGAAATGCAAAAATTAATTTAACCTAAATACAAAGAAATTATATATAGGCTAAACAGGGAAAGGAAAATACTATTCTACCATTAATAAATAATAAAACAAAATAACACAATATTTCTTAACATGTTCTAACCTTTTTTTTCAAATCTCATTTAGTCTCATTCCATGTTTTTATTAACTCAATTAAATGAGGTTGAAAATAATAAATGAAGGGAGATTAAATAGAGTTAGAGGAAAGGTTTGGAACCAAAGGTTGGAGCAAAGTTTTGTTCAACTAGTAAAAAGAGGCTTTAGTTGTTGTTGTAAGACTTTTCATTGACTCAATTCAATGGTGCTGTTTACTATTGCGGTGCTCCATCTGTTGGCAGCATCTTCCTTGAGTCGATCTTCATTGTTTTTGTTTGATTGCGATGATGCAGCTCCACCATTGAAAGATGGTTCAAGATCAGTTCTTCACCAAAATAAATAAATAAATAAACAAACAGTGATACAGCCACAAAACACTTTTTTCTATGGCATTGACTTCACGTAATGATGTCCAAGAGATTGATAGCTTCAAGTGGTGTTCATGATAGAATTATAGCGTTAATTGAAGCCAGTTTATGTTAGGGTTTCTGTAGGACCTTTAAACTCTTTGCAAAAGAATTTCGCAAGCTAATAGTGAACTTCATTACTTTATAACAAGCGGGTATCTTTTAAATTAAGTATATTGATCACACCTGATGATATTTACGCACTATAAATTTTACATTATTTTTACACATTTTTATTTTGGGAAAGAAAAGATAGAGAGAATATTTTTCTTGTTTTATTATTTAAAAAGAAAGTGATGTAAATATGGTATAAAAAATATGTAGAAATATCATTGTTGATCATTAAAAGACCAAAAAGTGATAGAATATATACACATGATAGCCCAAGTTCCATCAGAACATAATTATTCCAAAATACAAATCCATAAAATATCTACTAAAAGAAAGGTATCCAGAAAGGAAGGTACTAGCTAGCTCAGCTAGAAAAATTCTTTACAGTTGATTGTAAGGACTTTAGATTAAATCCCGCCTTCACCATTCCCTCCTCCCCAACATGTGTGTAAAAAAGAAATCACTTCCTAGCTGAATAAAGTAAGGTATGTATCCAAAAAGATGACAGTACCCACAAAAATTACGTTGCCTATAATGTTCATGTATTCCTAATCAAAAGATCATTGTAAGCCATAAATATTGAAAAGTAAATAAGATTACAAACAGCCATAAACTATGGACCAAATTATTGCATATGGGTGCTTTTAATATGGACCCTGCATCTAAAGGTTCATTGACGGACCCTTTGACAACTATTATAATAAGTTTTAAATTTTGAAGAAAAGTTTAATTTTTTATTATTTCTAAAGCCTCCAACTATTGTTATTTTTACATCAGTCTTAATTAGGTGATCGTGAAACCCTAAGTTAGTAACCCAGCACTGTCGGAAGGCTTGATCGGAGTAAGTAACGTTGCTGCCAAGATCCATATGACCACCCACACCTCCTCTGCGCCATGTCAGATCAGTAACGGCAAAGTGAATGGAGTGACAAATTTGACAAGAGAAAGTGAGAAAAAGCGATTGGAGTGGGTGGGTGAGAGGTCCGATGTGGTGCGCTCTAGGACAAGATCATTGGACCTTCATAGTCAGGAGCAGTGGAGGTTGGCTAGCGGTTGCAGGTGGTGCGGTGGAGGAAGGTGGAGAAAGCACGTACTGCATGCCTCTCTTTAGAACGATGGCATGGTGGAGTTTCGTCGACGACGCTAGGTCGGGGGGCATGGATCAGGTGGCTACATGATGGGGGCTCATCAAGTTACAAGGATGACAACTCTCTAAAGGATGACAGTGCATGGAAAATGCGCATACTATGGCGATAGTACGACTCCATTCAAGGTTGTTGGCGGCGAGGTTCAGTGGCAACATTTGGGTCCTTGTCATTGGCGAACTTCAGGTGACAAGTAGGGATGGAAACAGGCCAGGTCAGGCCAGGCTTCACCCTAAACAGGTCAGGTCTGTGTTACAAATATTTGGCCTGAGCCTGGCCTGTTACCTGTCAAAGGCCTTTTTTTGGGTCTGGCCTGACCTGTTTAAGAAGCCTGACCTGGCCTGAAGCCTGTTTAGAAGCCTGTTTAATATTAAGGTCTCTAAATAGGCTAACAAGTCAAGTCCTTCATATAGGCCTTAAATAGGCCTAAGACTTTAAACAGGCCTTGAAAGGCCATTAAAAAAATAGAATATAATTTTATAAATAAATATAAACAGGCTGGCCTAATAGGCCTAACAGGCTTTACTGAGAGGTCAGACCTGGCCTACTAATTGAAACAGGCTTTTAAAAAAGCTTGAGTCTGACTCATTTTCTAAACAGGCCAGGCCTAAAACAGGCCAGGCCACAGGCCCCTGACAGGCTGGCTGGCTTATTTCCATCCCTAGTGACAAGGCAGGAGGCCAGTCACATTCGATGGCCTTGAGGAGGTGGGGATGACCTTCGATCTAGTGTTTTCATAGTTGTTGTATAATTTTCTTTTATTAAAAGACTAATCTTATAATTACCAACAATACACATTAACCTCTTGATCAAGTTATAGGTAATTGATCTTAGTCATTGATATAAAGTTCTTCATAACCAATGATTCATATTAGTAGGTCTATTTATAGACCTTTGACTACAGGGTTCATGCTAAAACGACCCAGTGCGTATAAACCAATAAATGCAAATACGTTGTCTCAGTCCACCTTTAAATACACAAAAAATAAATAAATAAAATAAAAATAAAAATTAGTTGATGGTTTCTGATTAGAGTGTAAAGACTTGAAGTTGAAGGATACAGAATATGAAGGCTTTTCAATTCACTATTTAGATATCTTCATGCTCGTCTCAGCCTCAATTTTGTTTTTGGTATACACTTGATATCTAAAAATTGTATTGAATCTTGACTAATTCGAAGTCTAACTAGGTCGAGTTACAAAGGTGTACACTAATTTTTTTATTTACAAAATTTAAATTCAAAATATTACTAAAAAAATAAATATTAAACTAATTGAACTAATCAAAGATTAATCTTTTAGCCTCATTTCTGCTCAAAGTTGACTGCTTTAGAAGTGACACATTTACTTTGTACGGTTAACTTCAAATTAAATGAACATGATGTTTACGTCATTAAATATATTTTTTAGATTGAAAATTTCTTAACGAGTTAGAATTATGTTAAACAACTTGGTACTGAAGTCTAGATTTTAGGCAAAAATGAGTTTAATGTCGTACAAAAATGTTACTCTTTAACTTAGTTTTTTACACTTTCCTTTTACATTTTTCTTTTATGTGAAAATGTAAAAGAGAAAAACTCGTCTTCTTTCCATAAAAAATAGGTATAAGAAGGTTACAGATTCAAATGCAGAGTAACATTGCTAAATGTCATATCAAGAAACTTGAGGAGAGGAGTGGAATTTACCGAATTTTATATGTCTAAACTTTTTTTTTTCTCTCTTTTTCAATTTGCTTCAACAATGCTATGCTTAGTCAGGCCTTGTACATAAGTGTTAAAGTGTTAAATGATACTAATTAGTGGAAATTAAAGTTACTTTTGGAAACTCCCTATTTATAATAATTTTGTTTAATATTAAATTATATTACGCTAAGTAATGGAAATTAAAGATACATTTCTTACTGAAAAATTATTGCATACACCTGAAACATAATAAATACATGCTCCAATAAGGATCACCATATATGATTTTAAATAAATTTACATAAATTTTAAGTTATCAAATCAAATCAATAGTAGAGATCGATCCTGAAGCATATATTTATTGTGCTCATAAGTAAAATTTGTGGTTGGTACTCCCAATTTATTATACTTAAGTTTAATTTACTTTTGATATTTTATAGTTTCGAAAAATTAAATTTAAGAGGAGCAGCAGGAAAAGCCAAGGTGTTAGGAACTGCAACTGGAATTGGTGGGGCAATGCTATTGACCTTCTACAAAGGGGTAGAAATTGATATTTGGTCTTCCCACGTCAATCTTTTGGATCCACATCAGAACCAAAATTGGCATATGGCACCAGTTCATGCTGACTTTGGCAGTAAACTATTGGGTGTTCTATGTGCCATCGCAAGCAGCTGCTGTTTTTCATTGTGGCTCATTATTCAAGTTAGCTTATTTCTTATTACCAAGCAGAGCACACTTGTTTACCAACTTCTTTATTGTTGTCATTTTATATATCATTATGTGAAGATATCGTTTTGACTTATGTTGCATGTTGTGGTTGATCACTTTACACGGGACAGGCTAAGATGAATGAAGAATACCCAAGCCAACACTCAAGCACAGCTTTGATGTCTATAATGGGAGCAATACAGGCCATTGTTTTTGCTCTTTGTGTTGATAGGGATAGGAGAAAATGGAAGCTGAGTTGCAATATAAGGTTTCTTGCTGTGGCTTATGGGGTATGCTCGTAATTTACTATACGAATTATGAATGATAAAAAAGGAAGCTGTTTCATTTGAATAATTGTTTTTTACGGATAAGACTCGGCCTAACCGGATGCGGAACGAGGCGAGTTCCCCCACAACCCATTCGGTCCAAACTTAACCAAAAAGGTAACCAAGTATTATCATGGGCGTAGGTATAGGGTGACACTTAGGATAATTCATAATTTCATAATGTACTTGCTTGATAATTTTGATAATTTGATTGGCTTAGCAAGTTTTTAAGCGGAAGCAATTCCTTTAAGATATTCAGACCTTGAGAGAAGAGACTCTGTGAGAATCACAAGATTAGCCAGTATCTTCATACCATACATCCCCTAGGAAGAAACAACCAAAACACATTAATGTCTTGATTACGTCTAATATACCACATTTGTACTACTAGGCCCTAACAACTCACCGCCTACAGTATGACCTGTCCTTATTTCAAACACCAAAAAAACAAAACCTTAATTTAATCAAAAAGATGAATATGTGCATACAACTCCCAAGATTTGTACACTGGTTAACTTCACCCATAAATGCCTTTTGTCCATTTAGACACGACTTCCCATATATATGAATCCGTTCACACAAGCGCACGACACGAGTTAACCACTTTAGCATCCTGGGCGGAATATTGAAACACTTTGTTGGTTCTATGTTCACCCATCTCATGGTTCTCATAGGTGTTTCGCTGAATTCTTGATCCAAGTCAGTAGCATCAAATCTCACTCTCCACTTGTCTCACAAAGCATACGAACCCACCCCTATTAGTTTCCTTGCCATTTCTCTTCTCCTCTTAGCCACCTAAAAAACTTACCAGAACGTTGTTATTGCAGGGAATTGTGACCACTGGATTAGCAATTATTGTTATTGCCTGGTGCATACGGATGAGAGGCCCTCTATTTGCGTCTATTTTCAACCCTCTACAACTTGTGGTTGGAGCTGTTGCTGCTTCTTTGATGTTGGGTGAGCACTTATATTTAGGAAGGTACACACTAAATCTTAATTCACCTAAATATGTTTTTACATATTCATGATTTTTTTTTTCGGCCTTCCATATTCATGATATGATTTAGTTTGATTTTGTACATATATAGTGTCCTTGGAGCAGTGTTGATTGTTTGTGGCCTATACATGGTGCTATTGGGTAGGAGCAAAGAAATGCAAAAGGCAACTCAGTTAGTGCCATTAGAAATCACCAGAGAATCCCAAGCTGACGAGGTTGCTGTTGTCGTGTCAACGCCTGTAGATCATGATATATGTGACCACAGCAAGCACAGCCAAACCAATACTACCGGGAATGATGCTAATGATCATGACTATTTGTCAAAAAAAGCATGGGAAGAACATGATATTCACAATAAGGGGAAAGAAGAAGTGTCTTCTTAAGATAGTGGAAATATTCATAGATTATATGTAGTATAGGTATACTAGATTTATATAAAATGTTTTGATCCTTTTCCTGTGTACATTACTTTTGTCTTTGATTTCTTCATGTTTTTTGTAATACCTAGATTCCACTTGATGGGACCTGGTCAGGGCCTCCTAATGGGGCCCTTAGGTGAACCCCTAGTAAGACAGGAGGAGAGGGGGAGGGAGAAGGAGAAGAGGAATAGGATGGAAAGGATGACAGGGATCGATCCCTAAACCCCATCCTAACATGTCTCAACACCAGCCAACTGTGCTACCCAACATGGGTTTTGAATTATTTTTTGGGTTTTGAAGTTTTTTTTTTGTTGATGATATTTATTTATCTCAAGTTAAATATGCTTCAGATTTTATTTCTCAAGTCAGTCTCTCAGACAGTTGAATCAAATCCAGTTATCTAGAACCTAATGTAAGGTTTACACTTCTGAATGGCAATATACTTGATGACCCTACCTTCTATCGGCAGTTGGTTAATAGCTTGATTTATCTTATTGTTACTCATCCAGATATTTCATATGATATTCATTTAGTTAGTCAATTTATGTCAGCTTCACGTACTACTCACTATGCTGATGTTCTCTGTATTATTCGATATATAAAGGGGAATCTATTTCATGGGCTTCATTTTTCAACTAACTCCTCCTTGGTCCTTCAAGCTTATTCTGATGCCAATTAGGATGGAGATCCCACTAATCGTCGATCTACCACTGACTATTGTATCTATCTTGGTGATATACTTATTTCGTGGCGAAGCAAAAAAACAAACTTTGACTGCACATTCCAATACTGAAGTAGAGTATCGGGCTCTTTTTGACATCACTTCTGAAATACTTTGGTTGCATTGGCACCTTGATGACTTGGATTTCTCTCAATCCTCTTCTACTACTCTTTATTATGATAATCAGAGTGCTATTTAGATTGCTCACAATGATGTCTCTCATATGTGCACCAAGCACATTGAGATTAATTGCCACTTGATTCATTAACACATTGATTGATTCCATACATAATTGCATTTTATTATTTTTCTTTTTTATATAGCAGTCCTTTTGTATAAATAGAGGCTAACTCTCCTATATACAACTTGTTCAAAAATATAGATATATTCACGGGTTTTTCTCTCTCTATTTCTGTTTCTAACTCCCATAATCTATAAAGTTGCATAGCTAAAGGCTTAAGATATATAGAAGGAACCCATGGTGACTTTTGCTAGATTGGCAACAAATGTTAGATTGGCATCCAACAAGATTTTCAATGGAAAGTTGACAACAAATGTTGGCTACTGCATTTAAGCATTTAATTATTCATCCACAACAAGGGACTTGATGGACCTCCACTAAGTGTGTTGAACAACAGCCCCTTTGCATCCAACAAGACAAACAAAGCCCTATAAAAGAACACCACCAAAACCCCCAATCTAGATCACCATCGCCTAAGCAACTGTGGTAATTGTGAGGTAACCACTCGAAACGGTGACCTTGTGCATGCACATGCATGATGAACTACGATGATTCTTTAGCTTTGAAGGGGATTTGGATTTTGGTTCTTGTTGGGTTGAAGTGTTAGTGAGTTGTGAGGAGCCCAGAAGCGATGTTCAATCTTCTTTTTGTTGGTATAAAATAACACTTTTCGATTTAGTATAATTTCGAGTGTAGTATAAGGTTTGACATGAATACAATTCATTGTGGACTTATATGAATTCTAACTTAGATTGGAATCAAAAGTATAATAAAGACTTAAAACTATCGAAGTATTGGTTTCGATTCAAAGTCAAAGAAAGGCCATTTCGATCTCATAATAGGAGTAGTGATTTCGAGCTGGTATTAAAACATTAGGCTTGAAGAGTAGCTACACTTAGCCAAATTTTGAAAATAGAAGGGATCTCGACTAGGACAGCAAGTGTTCAAAGATTCAAGTTTGAATTCAAAAGAAAGGATTTGAATTTGAAATGGAAGTTAGTAGCAGTTAAAGATATAAGATTGAAATAGCATGAGGATTGCTGGTGAAGATTGAGCAGTTACTTATGGCATAAGGATTGCTGACAAGGATTCGGTGGTTACTTGACAAAGATTACTAATCATTTAACAATTATTTTTGTTTTAGACACATGTCAAGATCTTGTAAAAAAGATAGTTACTTAAGAAGTCTATAAATACTAAGAGGATGGAAACATTTAGGGGTTAGAAATTATATACTCACAAACACTTGTAACTTACACTCTCACGTCCTTGACATCTTGAGCAAATAATGCAAGCATAGTCTAGTATGTTTTCATCAACTTTCATTCTTGTACGCTTTACAAATTCAATGTAATTTTAATTATCAGTTCATTTACATTTAGTCATTTACTTTTTCTGCAAACTTTTTTTACTCCTGATCAAGTGATTTTCTCCAAAGATCATTTGAATTCTTTTTAATTGTTTTCATTTACTTGCTTTCATTACTTTTCTGTAAATTTATTTTCCTGCACTTTACATATTTGCACGTTAACTTTTCATTGTCTTTTACTTTGCTTTACTTTAATTTGTGCTCTTTAATTTCAATACTTTTACATTACCTGTCACATTTACTTCAATTGCACTTTTACTTCTGTTATTTACATTTTGTCATTTAACTTGCCTTATTTTTACTGTTTTTCTTACTTTTCAAAACAAAGTTTCTTTTATTTTTACTTATTTTTACTAAGTTTCATATTACGCATAAACACTTCGACTTCGATTTACACAATCATGTGTTTCATTCAAAATTATCATTTTACATTCTTAAAAGATCAGTCTAGGAACAGGAGAATCCTAACAGGAAGCAATTCCCTTCTCTGAATTAAGATCGAGAATCAACTTTGTTTATAGACAAAGGTTTACCATAGACAAATTGACATTAGTCGAAATATTTTGTTAAAGACTTTTGCAAAAATTGATAGGGATTGGGGGACAATGAATTAGAAGGCCTTCCTATGGGGTTCTTCAAACTTTTGTTGGGGCTCAAATACAATATAGGTAAAAGTAGGACAAAAAAGTATAAATACTACCAAAAGTTATAATATCAGGTCAAAAACAGAGTGTCAAAACTCCGTTGACACTAATGAATATAGTAAAACGACCCTACATGCATTGGTCACAAACTGTCATGGGCTTGGTTTAGCATTTTACAAGGCAAGGATATTCTAAAACAAGGAATAAAATGGTCTATTGGCAGTGATTCTACACGTGAAATTTTTGGAGAGCCATGGCTACTTATGGAACCTTACTATTCTGGACCGTGATCCGGGTTCCCGTCTAGTTGGATCAACCCGGTACACGTATGGTCGGACTCTACCTCAGAAGGCCTTGAAGGTAGTTTAGACCTCTGAGCGACATTGGGCCATAATATGAAGTTTGCTAAATATGTGCAAGGATATATCCTTAAATATCTGTAACTGCAAATCATCTACTTATGATATTATAGGATCCATAATTGTCTCAGGTTGATAAGTAGCTCTTATATTGAGACTTCCTAATTTATAGGGATTTATCCTAATAATAGAAGGAAAGTAATCCTCATCCAGATACTAATCCTAAATATCTGCATTCAATACAAATTACATGAGAATTTTGTACACGCTCTACAAATACAATGCTAAGTAACTTCAATTAGGTATAAGTAAAATACTTAATATATTCCTCTTACATGGGCATAGCCTGACTTGAGTGTTGGAGTCCCTTTGTAGGTACTCACCCTCTGTCTCAACATGCTCGATCACTGTTGCTTAATGAGGGAACCACCACATATGTACCTATCTCAGGTATCCTCTGAATCCACTTCAGAATATTGGTACTATCTGTGGGGACTTAGTAAACTTCTAATCTCACTCCAATCTTGGTAAATATAAGGCAGAATTCATAAAGAGATACTGCGCAGGCCTCCACCAACCAAAGGCAGGACCAGGCCACTTAGAGCCCTTCTCTTCTTGCCCCTTCGCCTGCCGCTGAAGCCTCTACTGTGAGAAACTAGATACTCAATGCAAAGAACCAACGCGATGCGCATACCACCTCAGTTTTTGATGAAAACCCAAACCCACCGCGTAGGATTCCTATAAGAGATAGGCTTAGAATCCCAACACAAGGAGGAAACCCTGATTCCCAATAATGTAGGGTTCCGGTTCATCAGCGTCTGGGAATGCCTAACAATAAGATTGGTGATCGTGCGTCTTGCTCTTAATGCACAAATCAGTCTCAGGCATCCCAACGTCAATTTCAAGACATGCTGCAACAACATATGGCTATGCTGAACGAGCAATATCAGAGGTTGGAAGACATACAACGTGCCATGCATGAAAAATGACCTAGACCTCACGATGGCAGTCTTAGCGCAGGAAAGAATCAAAGAAGGGCACACGCCGACGCTTCCGTGGTCAATATCCGAAATGACAATCCGAACCGCGGGTTTGAAGAGCACCCCTTCTCTGATCTACTGATGGCATACCACGTTCCTAGGAACTTTAAATTTCTAGTGAACTTGGAGATTTATGATGGAACCACGAATCCCCAGGAGCATATCAATGCTTATGAGCAATCCCTCTATTTTCACGGAGAGTCTATAGAGTTGCTATGCCATGTTTTTCCTCTTTCCCTAAAGAAGAGGGCCCTCAAATGGTTCTCAAGCTTACCACGGAGATCCGTGGTTGAATGGCCATACCTTAAACAATGTTTTTTGCTCCAATACACCATTAGCAAGCAACAACCCAGATCCATTGAATCCTTGGCAAAACTTTGCCAAGGGAAGGATGAGCCACTCTGCGACTATGTAAGGCATTTCATGACAACTTGCACTAACGTGTAGAACTTCGATGATAGAATAGCCATTCACTATACCATAAGTGGTTTACGGGTTAGTTCTGAGTTCTTTGCTTCTCTGGTCAAGAAAAAATTGGAGAACCTGAGTGAGTTCCAGAGACAATCCCAGAAGTATGTAGACTTAGACGAAGCTACTGTGGACCAGAGGAGGTGGGACAAAAGTGAATCCTCTCACCCGAAGTCTAATCGTAATTCCTCACGACCCCGATCTTCCAAAGATAGTCCACCCCGGGCTGGATATTCTGTTTATACTCTACTGAATACCCCACGGGAAAAAATCTTGAGGGAAGTAATGAACACTGAGTTCCAGAATATACGAAGACCACCCCCATCAGGAAAGGCAAGCATAAGGATCATTCTAAACATTGCACAAGGTATAAGGGTTATGGGCATAACACTAAAGACCGCTATTAACTCCGTGACGCCATCGAATTCTTAATTAAGGCGAGACGACTACAATAGTATATCCTCTGGGTTCAAAATGAAGAACATCGTGGCAACCCAAGAGATGATAAGCGTAGTCCGCGGAGAAGTCCATCCCCCCACCGTAGAAGAAAGACTCGAAGTCCCAAGAGAATATCCCAGACTTCAACTCGTCGGGATAACAATGACCGACAGGATAGGAATAGGGATGCCCCCGCCGAAGATAATGATGACAGACATTCTAAGCCAAACAGAATTATCAACACCATTGCAGGTGGCTTTCCTAGTGAAGGGTCATCGAAAGGAGCCCCAAAAAAAAAGCTCTGAGGATGGCGGTGTTTAGTATATCTTACTCCCAACCCAGAATGCAGGTAGCTGAAAGAAAAGTACCCTCATCACTTTTTCAGACGAGGACTATAGTGGAATTATCCCAGAACATGATGACCCACTCCTTATCTCTCGAATAATTTTCAATGCCGAGGTCCGTCGAATTTTCGTGGATTAAGGAAGCTCGGCGGATATCATGTTCCTAGATCTCTATCAAAAGTTAGAACTGCAACCATTTGACTCCTTATGACGGGAAATTGATAGGTTTTATAGGTGAGAAGATCATCCCGGTAGGCTTCTACAAAACCCACCTGACTGTGGGATCATCCAAAGTCTTTAAGACGGTCAAAGTGAAGTTTCTGGTCGTAGATTGCCCTTTTGCTTACAACATTATCTTAGGCCATCCTTCTTTAAATGCTCTTGGTGGTGTGATCTCCACTACTCACCTTGTGATGAAATTCCTAAATAAGAACAGTGAGGTTGTTACCGTCAAAGGAGATTAAGTAGCCTCCAGGAAATGTTACAATAAGAGTTTGAAGATTTACAAAGTTACCAAGAGTAGAAAATCTACCACTCCCAGCTTGGTCCTGGATCAGGTCAATATACTTATGACTGAACTGGATATTAGAGAAGAAATTCGTGGTACCAGGCCTTAGCCAAAAGGTGAGTTGCAGCTTCTCCAACTTGGACCTAAGCCGGATCAAGTCACCAAGATTGGAGCGCATCTACAAGGAAATGAAAAATAGCAGTTGATAGAACTCTTGTTGAAAAATAAAGCCTTTTCGCTTAGACAACGTCTAACATGTCAGGGCTTGACCCAAGTTTCATCTGCCACCACCTTTCCATTCACGAAGGTGTGAAGCCGGTTGCTCAGAAGAAGAAGAAAGTCGGCCCAAAAAGGCAATAGTTCATTGAGGAACAGGTTAAGAAGTTATTAAGTGGCAACTTCATCAGGGAAATCTCCTATACCACCTGGCTGTCCAACATCGTCCTGGTCAAGAAATCTAATGGGAAGTGGAAGATGTACATAGATTATGCTGACCTCAATAAGGCCTGCTCTAAGGATTCTTACCTACTTCCCAATATGGACAAATTGGTGTATAGTTCCTCAGGTTTTAAGTGGTTGTCATTCATGGACACGTATTTCGGGTACAACCAAATTCCTATATATCCCGGGGATGAAGATAAAATCGCCTTCATCACTGACAGGGCGAGCTACTGCTACAAGGTCATGCCATTCGGTTTGAAAAACGCAGGAGCCACCTATCAGAGGATGATGAAAAGAGTCTTTGAAGGTCAAGTGGGGAAGATGCTAGAGGTGTATAGAGACGACATTATAGTAAAAATCCCACAAGGTGGATCATATGCGACAGATCTTGAGGAAGTATTTGCCCAAGTCAGAAAGTATAACATGAGGTTAAATCCCGAGAAGTGTGCATTTGGGGTTCAGGCCGAGAAGTTCTAGGTTTTATGTTAACCCATCGTGGGATTGAAGCTAATCCTGACAAATGCCAGGCAGTCCTAGACATGTGAAGTCCTCAAAGCGTTAAGGAGGTTCAACAGCTTACAGGCCGCATTGCAGCTCTTACAAGATTCCTTACCAAAGCGGCCTATAAATCTCTTCCCCTCTTTAAGCTTCTAAAGAAGGGAAAAAGTTTTGAATGGACTCAGGAGTATGAGGACGCCTTTTTATCTTTAAAATAGTTGCTTTCCTCCCCTCCTATTCTGACAAGACTGGACCCCAGTGAGACGCTACACTTATAACTCTCAGTTCATGAGGAAGCAGTGAGCTTTGTGTTAATCTGGGAAACAGATGAAGGATAGAAACTGGTCTACTTTGTGAGCAAGGTCCTGCAAGGACTTGAGCTCCACTACTAGAAAATTGAAAATGTGGCATTTGCATTAATCATCACGGCCAGAAGACTGTGGTAACACTTTCAATACCACCGAGTGGTAGTGAGAACGAATCAGCCCATCCGACAGGTGTTACATAAGCCTGACTTAGCCAGAAGGATGATTGCCTGGTCGGTCGAGCTCTCTGAACTTGGGATCATTTATCAACCACGGCTAGCCATTAAAGCCCAGGCATTATCTGATTTCGCAATGGAACTCATATCAGACCCCGGCAACGCTAAAAGAATATCTTCGACTATCTTTGTGGACGGATCCTCCAACCTCAAAAGGAGCAGCGCAGGGGTAATCCTGGAAAGCTCAAAGGGACTAACTCTGGAGCATTCCCTAAAGTTTGAGTTTACAACCTCGAACAACCAAGCTGAGTATGAGGCGTGTATCGCTAGGATGGTGATGGCCAAAGATATGGGGGTAGCAAGGATCAAACTCTGTAGTGATTCCCAGCTTGTAACCTCCCAAATATGGGGTGAATATCAAGCAAAAGAATCCCTTCTATAGAAATACTTGATCAAAGTACAGGAGCTCCTTAAAAACTTCGAAGAGACAAAGGTTGAGCACATCCCAAGAGAACAAAACTTCAGGGCAGACCTTTTGTCCAAGTTAGTCAATACTAAAGGCCTCAGAAATAACTGCTCAGTAATTTAAGAGAACCTCTCCTAGCCTTCCATCATGAATCATTCTATATTCCAAGTACAAGAAGAGAATCCGTCTTGGGTCACCCCCATCATAGAGTACTTGCAGTCCGGGGTTATACATTCTGATTTCAAAGAAACCTTTAAGCTGGTCAAGACAACTATAAGGTACACCGTCTATGATGGACGGTTATACCGTCGTGGATTCTCCTTACCCCTCATTAAATGCCTCACCCCGAAAGAAGTAGAATATGTCATTGTTGAGATTCATGAAGGAAGTTGTGGACATCATTTAGGAGGCAAGGCCTTGGATTTGAAAGCGCTCAGGGTAGGGTATTATTGGCCCACAATAGAAGCTGATTCCCATGCGCACGTTCGGGTTTGCGATAAGTGTCAACGCCACTCGGGCCATTACTATGCTCCCTCAGAAGAGCTATCTACAATGTCGGTACCTTGGCCTTTCTATAGATGGGGAATGGACATCTTAAGCCCATTTCATCAGGCCTTGGGTCAGTTGAAATACTTGGTGGTTGCGGTGGACTATTTTACGAAGTGGATTGAGGCAGAACCCTTGGCCTCGATTACTTCATCACATATTCAGAAGTTCACTTGGCACCACATCATCACCAAGTTTGGAATTCCAGAGTCCATCGTAACGGACAACGGAACCCAATTTAAGGATAAGGGCTTCGAGGAGCTCCTTGCAGGCTTATGAATAAAGCACCATTGCAGCTCCGTGAAAAATCCCAGAACTAACGAGCAGGCTGAGGCTGCGAATAGAATTATTGTGCATGGAATCAAAAGAAGATTGGATAATGCCAAGGGAAATTGGGCTGAGCAGCTAGACCACATTCTCTGGGCTTACCGGATAACACCACATTCTACTACGGGTGAGACTCCCTTTAAGCTTACCTATGGGTGTAAGGCCATGATCTTGGTAGAGATAGGCAAGTCAAGTCTCCGCAACCAGTAATTCTCAAAGGATGACAACCTCGGTCTGATCAGGGAAAACCTAGATTTGATCAAAGAAAGAAGACGCGTAGCCCACATTCGTGACGTCGCCCTCAAATAGAGAACCGCGACCAGATACAACCAGAAAGTGATCTCCAGAAGATTCTAACCAGGAGATTCAGTGCTTAGAAGTGCTGATATTAGAGGGAAAAATGTTTCTCAAGGAAAGTTAGCCCCCAATTGGGAGAGCCTTTACCTTATTATTGTTAGCACCGGTAAGGGAGCCTACACATTGGAGACTCTGACCGGCACCCTAATCAAGAATTATTGGAATGAGTACAAGCTACGAAGATACTATAGCTAGACGTCCTTGACAGCCTAGTCTGTTAGTAAAGCAGAAGTCTAATCTGCCCATTTTGTTGAATAATACACTCTGTACGGACTTTAGTCCCCTAAGAATCATCAATAAAAACAGAGTTATCTAGGTTTTATTTGCTTTGAGACTTGTTAACAAGCCCAAGTCATGGGGGAGGGTCAATACCCATCCTCGACACTTGGCAGTGATTACCAAGCGGCCACACAATCAAGAAACATTACAGAATTAATATCTATGGTCCTCAATGACACCTAAGCCAGATGGGATCCCGAGAAGACCCCAGGTAAGGTTTTAAATCATGCCCATATCCGAAACACCATATGTTCGAGAAGATGAACATAAGACTTTGGACTAAGGTTTTAAATCATGCCCATGTCGTAAACGTCATATGTTCGAGAGGATGAACATAAGACTTCGGACTAAGGTTTAAAATTATGCCCAAATCTGGATTGCCATATGTTTGAAAAGATGAACATAGGACCTCGAATTAAGGCTTTAAATTTTACCTAAGCCAAAAGGGATGATAAACACCCTAGGTAAGGTGTTATGCTGCCTAAATCTTAAAATGCCAAACGTTCTTCATTACGAACTCTAGTTTATAAATTAAGGTGTTATGTTGCCTAAATCTTAACATGCCAAACATTCCTTATTATAAACTATGGTTTATAGATTAAGGCATTATTCTCGCCTAAGTCTTAAATTCCAAAATGCTTGATTACGATAGGCATTGGACCATAGACTAAGGCATAATCTTGCCCTAAGTCCAGTGAAATATCGTGCACTCATTATTATGGGGGGTAAGATCCCGAACCACGGCCTTTTTGATATAAGAAACTATTTCCTAAGTCTGCATAAGGGAATTGTAACTTTCCATTTCGGGCGTTGCGCCTAAAACAGACCATGGAAATAAATTTAAGTTAACAAGTCAAAATAGGAACCAAAAAAGTGTTGGGTCAACAAAAAACCCCGAATACTGGGTAATTGTCTTTATAATAAATAAAAAACCCATCACAGAAGGCAATGAAGAGAAAAAAGGAAAAGATCTAAGCTTCGGATTCCCTTTCCACTGAAGCCAAAGTTGCATCCTGATTGGCACTGGAGCCGACCTGAGCAGCCTCACTTGCCCAAACAAGCTAACCGTTGTGAAAGATCTTTTCTGAGTTGAGCTCCTCTAAGGAGAGAGTGATATTAGGGTTAAAATGCTGGATTTGAGCCACAACGTTCTGGAACTACTCTCCACCAGTATTCCCCGAAATGGTGTCAAGCTCCTCCACATCTTTCTCCAACTGAATAATTCGAGCTTGAAGGTTACTGATGGTATCCTCGGCTTGAAGACTCTTTGATTCTAGTGCCTTCCTGGATAAGTCAGACGAAGCCAAGGCAGCCTTCAGCTCGGTAATCCGGGCTTGGGCATCCTCATTTAGTTGAAGAGCTGCGGCCAACTTCCAGGCCGCCTCCTCGTTCTCCTTTTTGTTCTTCTCTGTCGTCTTCTCAATGGTCTTCTCAATGTAGCGGACCAGGGTGGTGGCTTGAAGTGCAGAAGTTTGAAGTTTGGTCAAGGTCAAGGCCATATCCCACCCAGAAATATGACCCATCACCTCTTCACTCAGCAATCATCCATCTATAAACGGCCCAGCATCAGATTGCCCTAGGAGCATAGGCAAGGAGTCTGTCCCCTCTTGATCTCCACGGTCAGGAAGGCCCTCAGTAGCTCTCCTTTTTCTTCCTTGAAGGTTCTGGGTTGCAGAGTCCGGTTCCTACGGGATCTTTTAGATAATGATACCACAACTTGAGGGCACCGATATGGCAGCAGCAGGTGCACTAGAGGATCCTGTTCCTTTCCTCCTTGACCTCGAGGCCTGCAGGGCTACGAAGGAAGGTCTTGACGTCATATTGCTTACTAAAATAACATAACAGAATAAAGTGAAAGTCAGGCAAATGAAATTATAAAGTAGTGACATTCAAACACAGAAAGTATGGGATAAACTACTGGTGAAAACGTCCTAGCTCTTACCTAACAAAGTAAAGAGAAAATCATCACCAGAAGTATCAAGGACGTCTCTGATCTTGATAAACCCATATTCTTCAGAATACCGGGTTATGAACTTAACACAATTGACCTCGTCTAAGGTAAGGTCTTTCTCTTCTTTCTTGAGTAGCATAGCGGGGAAACACCAGGCGTCCTAGCTCCACTATAATAGGAACATAGGCTCCCCGTCGTCCTTAAAGAAAAAGGGGTAGAACCCCTCAGCTGCCATAAGCTTGAAGAATCTAGTCTTAAACCCCTTGAAGCTATCTTGGAAAACATCAAAGGATTTATGATCGGATCTTGACCGGATTGTAAGCCAATTTTTTTGCTTTGATGACCCTAGGGGGTTTATCCTGGTGTAGAAATAAAAGAATGTGCTGGTTGAATACCGCAGCCCCATGATCCGACAGAACCTTTCAAAAGCAATGATATAACCCCACCCATTAGGATGAATTTAGGTAGGGGCTGCTTACAAGGTTCGAAACATGGCAATCTGGAAGTTGGTGAAGGGTAACCAAAGTCCCAATTTGATGAAAATAGGGTCGTAGAGAAACATGAAGTGCGAACCAGCCTCCCGAGATGAGCAAACTCTCTCGTTACATTCCGAGCATAAAACCTGGAACTCTCTATCACAGTTCCCCCCTTCGGTCAGCTCCAGATACTGTACGAACTGGTTAAGCTCGTTTTCAGAGAAAAACTCAGAAGCACACTCCTAGACATCAATCCCCTACCCAGGGATATACCAACCTCGGACCACGTCGGATCTGGATTTGCTCATCCACATCTGGTTGACGAGCTTCAGCAACAGGTGCTTGGGCTCTGGCTCCCCTCCTACGTCTGGCCATAAAGATCCTGAGAACACCCAAAGAGGCCAGTGAGTAACTGTTAGAATCAATCAAAGATGAGATTCAGATACGGTGAAGGGTGAACTGAACGAACAGTACACTCTTACACGCCGACCTCCTTTCCCTCCAAAGTTTAAAAATTCAGAGGGACACCTCTGCCATGATTACAATGGCAGAAATGGTGTTCAAAGAAGATAGGACCAAGCGAAGAGGATTAGAAATCCTAAATCTACTTAGTGGAATTAAAGAACAGAAACACACTCCAACAAAGATTGCGTAACTGTTCGGATACTTAATTATAGTAATGAGGGAGAAGAAGGGTCAGTACCGTTTGTGAAGAACCCAAATTTTTGGTGGAAGCTAAACGCTGGAAAGTCCTCTAGGGCTCCTACCTCGCTGCTGCATAGAGTTCTCTAGAAGATGTTTGAAAATAAGGAAATGAAGATAATATGTCCCTAAACCCCTATTTATAAAGGCTAGACGGTTAGGGGGCATTGTCATCTTTTCAACCCACTTTTCGAAATAATGCTCATCATGGCGCGTGAAGCACTATGCACATCTTTCTAGTAAAAATGCACCACGTGGCCTGAACAGTTGTCAACTACAAGAAATTAGGAAAACAGTTAGGGAAATTTCCTTCGCTAATCCCTCTCTAATCCCTTGTTAATTTTATTAGCGAGGGATTAGAGAGGGATTAGCGAGAGAAATTTTAGTCACTTTTTTATCATCGCTAATTAGCGAGGACAAGTATTCCCTCTCTAATCCGTCTCTGGAAAATTTATTTCCCTTGCTAACTCCTCTTTAATCCTTTGCTAATATTCCCTCGCAAAATGGCGAGGGAATTTCCCTCGTTATTCCGTCACTGAATTATTTACTAATTTTGTCAATTTCCCTCGCTATTCCCTCTCTATTAATTCCCTCTCTATTCCCTCGCTAATCCTTCTCTAACTTCCCTCGCTAATACCTTGCTAATCAGTTGCTAATGGTTTGTATTATTCAGTCGCTATTTCCTCACTAATCCCTCGCTAACTTATCCTTCGCTAATCCCTTGCTAATATATCCCTCGCTATTTCCTCGCTAATCCCTCGCTATTTACAATGTGAGTTTCTGTCGCTAATCCTCGCTAATGAGCTAGTTTTTTTTAATAACCTATATATATATATATATATATATATATATAACTTTCCCTAAACCTGCATATCAAACCATAATCCAGCAAACAAAAATCTAGCAAACAAAAATCTAACAACAATCCAATAATTGTAAAATGCTACAACAAAAAACTTGTACAAAATAATCCAATAATATAGTTAAAAGTTATTATACAAATAATCAATCAATATAGTTGAAAGTTATACAAATTTGACAATAAGAATAAAAAATGGCAATCAGTCTAAGTTATCTTTGTCTTTGTCTTCGTCTTCCTCTCGATCCTCCCTGCCTAAATCTTGCGATGGTGGTTGTGGAGCAACATTTGTTAATCTGATCGTAGATAGGAACGATTGGAAGGGCGCCAACATAGGGACAAGTTGACTTTGGACAAACGAAGCCATCACTGTTGCCACTGCTGTGTTTACAGCTTCAGATATGTCTTGTGTTAACGGTGTAGAGTGGGAAGGACCAACAATCGAGGAGGATGAAGCTGGCCTGGTGTTATTACTAATGTGCAAGTTGTTACCTGCCATGCACATGGCCTTTCTTGTTGGGACCCGCCCCATCCAACCAGACCTCTGGGTCAATCATAGGGTGAGAGGAAGAGTTTTCTCCATATTTTTCTGTCATTGCGGTGTCATATGACTCCTAAAAATAACAAAACAAGAAAAATATTAACAAAAAAATAACCTAAAATATATATGACTTTTGAATAGGAACAAGACACTTACAATAAAATTCCTCGAGCGCTCAGAAACATAGCTTCCGTCTTTCTTCTTATGAACTTTTGCATACAGATCTCTGTAAGAAACCGGATGCTTTAACTCTACCTCCTGTAATCCCATATAGAAGAATGTTATATAATAAACACATATCAAAAGTAAGGCAATCCCTCTAAAATACTATGTCATACTCAAGATAGGCAAATAACTCAAGTAATTACAACATGTTCATACACAGATGCTTATCATTAAAATTTTAAATGAGGAAGTTATATTACCATCTTGCTTTTGTGTTGACCAAAGTTTATCGACCCGCTTGTATGCTTCAAGGTATCAAGCATGGCTGCCCTGTTCCTTCGGGCAGCTACAGATCTCATCATCCATTTATCTGTCAGTCAAATGTCGACCAGGCCATCCTACACTTTCGTCCTCATTCCTCTAGGCCCATGGCCCTTAATATCAGCCAAGTTGCTTGAATTTGCCCTCTCAAAGGCCTTATCTCGTGCTTTATTCAAATGATCTGGATAACGGTCTAAGATAGTCCGTTCCCAGACAGTTCTCGCCATGTTGGTATCAGCATCATATGTGAACTAATGCTTAGCCTACACAAAGGATATGTATGTATATTTATTTTTCAATAAACGTATAATATATAATTCTATAAACACAATTACTTACCATAAAGTCGGTAAATAGTATTTCCTTTATCTCAGCTGGATAACCTCGCCACGTACTAGCCGGAACAGGCATCCGTGTCATGACATTGTACATAATGTCACGTGTCACCCTCTACGGTAGAAACCTCCTCCTGTAAATACAATAAGATAATGTTGGTTATTTGAAGTAAATACACGTAATAAAAGATGATATGTCACTAGTACTTACGGTTCAGGGACAGGCGCCACATATATAAGTTCCCTGCTATCTGTTTCTACATTAGATTCTCCACATGAAGGCACCACATTCGGGTCGCTAGTGGGTGGGTCAACAGGGGGTGGCATAGAAATCGCAATCGCTGGGTCAGTAAGGGGTGGGACAGAAGCTGATGCGCCTCCAATGGTCAATGGACTAGACACTGGTAGGCCTGCACTAGTTGATGGGCCAGTAGCTGAAGTTGCACCTAATATAATTATACATAGAAAAACACATATATATTACATTTATATAAACCACGAGTTAATAATAATTAAGAAGATTATCCTACAGGTATACCTGGAGAAGGCTGAGAATGCTATACTAGTGGAGAATCATAGGTAGATGCAATATTACGGCCTCTCCCATGACTGCGTCCAACACCTCTACCTCGAATGGTCATGATGGATATCTGCATAAGGAAACATAATGAAACATGACGAGTTAAGAAACTATATGTCAATAAAAACCTCAAAATATAATAATGATATTCCAGTGTAAATACCATTAACGAAATTTATTGAACAAGCTTCAATTTTAACTACTTGAGTCTGAAGCAAAAGATTCCTCATCTTCATCTGAGAATTCATTAATTTCATTATTTTCGTTGTCATCAATGAACTCATCATCAACCAGATCGTCCATTAGATAATGTATATCACGTATGTTCACTTCTTCCATTTGGGCATGTGCATCAAACAAGGAGACTGCTTCATCATCTATCACAGGATTGTGTGTTCCAAGGGATCCATCATCTTAGTAATAATCAGTGGCAGTTAAGTCATTCAATTCATCACCTTCCTCATTCAATGTCTCAGGCACAAAGAGTTTTGCTCTAACCTTGCAAGCTGCCCACCATTCACCATTAGCTCTATTCCCGCTTTGTGGGTATCTTGTACAGTACACTTGTTGTGCTTGTTTGGCTAAGACGAATGGCTCATTTGAGTGAAATCTTGATTTATGCTTGATGTCAACCAACCCATATCTCTCATCAACATTGACTCCATTTATCGAGTCAAACCAATGACATTGTAAAAGAAATACTTTATTCTGATTTCCTACATATGACAATTCCAATATATCTTCAATGATGCCATAATAGTCGAAGTCATTCTCATCATATATACTACCTCTAACACATACGCCATTATTCATGGTAGTTTTATTTTATCCGTACACCTTAGCATGAAATCTGTACCCATTAACTATTAAGCCACAGTAAGAAGTCACGTACTTGGATGGACCATAACTTATCTCTCATATCATTTCATCCTCGACTTGGCCTATATTAACCTGTGTCATTACATAGACGATAGATAGTTGTAACATCTAGCATAATGCACATTGAATTTAATATGATAGATCACTATTATGGATAAAACGACTCACTAGATGTTTTAGCCACCTACTGAAGTCCTTATCTCGAGCTTCCAATATTTGATCATCAGTGATATTGAGATCTGTATTTCTTAACGAATCCTCAAATTATCTAATCAATACAATAATTAATATTTAGCATAAATTTAGCACATTAATAACAAATTCATTAGATAGAGAGTAAACTTACTGGAGATAAGGTTCTACTTCTCCACAATTTACAAGCACATATGTCTCAGCAATCTGAAGTTCCACATCTGTCAAGAATCTATTTCGACCTTTCCCGACAGGACGACATGGATGTTTGAAAACAGACAACCATTCATTAATTGTATCTTCCCCACCGTCGTCATTCCAAGGAACTTGAGTACGTCTGGTCTGTAGGTGGGGATCAAAATACATGGAAGCAAAATTGAAAAATTTTTCTAAAATATACGCTTCACAAATTGATCCTTCAACTTTTACCTTATTTCGGACTTTTCTTTTCAAGTACAGCATATACCTCTCAAAGGGGTACATCCACCTGTAATGCACTGGCCCTCCAACCTTAGCTTCATAATGGAGATGCATGACTAGATGTTCCATCACGTCAAAGAATGTTGGAGGGAAAATTTTCTCTAACTTGCAAATTGTTTCAATGATAGAAAGCTCTGCATTCTCCATGGTGGGAGCACGAATTTCAGTTGCATAAATTTCTTTAAAGAACAAGCTTAGTTTTGTTAACGGTCCCCATATAGGTTTTGGCAAGATATCACGAAATGTCAGAGGAATTAACCTTTGCATAAAAACATGACAATCGTGACTTTTTATTCTATATATCTTCCTGTCGTCTACATTGATGTAACGTGTGATATTTGACGCATACCCATCAGGAAATTTCAACTGTTTTATCCACTCACACACCATCCTTCTTTTATTAGTATCCAAGACATACGTCGCCTTTGGTTTTTTACACTTGTCATTGTCAACTATTAGCTCCAAGGTAGGACGTTTACATATTATCTTCAAATCTTCTCTTGCATTTGCATTGTCTTTTGTTTTGCCCTTTATGTCCATGACAGTGTTAAAGATATTATCAAACACGTTCTTCTCAACATGCATAACATCTAAATTATATCGTATTAGATTAGTCGACCAATAAGGTAATTCCCAGAATATGCTCTTCTTCACCCAATTGTGGTGTATACTAAAGTCATTTTATTTTTGTTTACCTGAATTCAAGCCGAAAATGGTTTCCTTAAGTTGAGTCACTCTATTCAAGACATCTGTCTCCCTCAGTCGTTGCGGTGGATTCAATTTTTCCACTGTTGATCTCTTAAAAGAGTTTCGATCACGGTGAAATGGATGATCAAAGGGCAAAAATTGGCGATGACAATGAAACCAACAACATTTCCTATCGTGCTTCAACACAAATGACTTATTGTGATCCATACAAAGTGGACAAGAAAGTTTTCCATGAGTGCTCCACCCAGACAGCATTTCATAGGCTAGAAAGTCACTTATTGTCCACAACAAAGTCGCTTTCATATCAAAATTTTGCTTCTTCCAGGCATCATAAGTTTGCACCCCATCATCCCACAATATCTTTAGATCATCAATTAGGGGTCTAAGATAGACATCTAAACTTTTACCAGGTGACTTTGGTCTAGGAATCACAATAGTGAGGAATATGTATTCCCTTCTTATACACATACTTGGAGGTAGATTATACGGTGTGACAAAAACAGGCCAACATGAATATGGTGTGGCTGAATCGCTGAATGGATTAAAACCATCTGTACATAGGTCAAGCCTAACATTTTGAGCGTCTAGGGCAAATGTAGGATGGGTAGCGTCAAATAGTTTCCAAGCCTCAGCATCAGCTGGATGCCTGATCACTGATTCATCTTGACGCACTCCATCCACATGCCAAGTCATATACTGTGCAGTGTTTTTAGACATAAATAGACGTTGGAGTCTTGGCATAATGGGAAAATATCGCAACACTGAGTGCGGCACATCCTTCTCATTCGATGAACATCCTGCCTTCGGTTTGAATCATGGGTGTCCATATACTAAGCAAACTGAGTAGAGTCTCTTGTCACTATATTCTTTGTAATACAACATGCACTGATTAAGACACGCATCTATCTTCTCATATTCTAATCCCAACTCATGAACCATTCTCTTCAATTTGTAGAAGTTTTTAGGTAACTTTTCAGGATCTGGAAGCATGCTCTTAATTATGACAATCATTCTATCATAACAACTCTCACTCATGTTAAACTCTGACTTCAAGTTCAAAAGTTGAGTTACAGCTGACAATTTCGTGTGCTTATGGCAACCATCCCATAAAGGTTCGTCAGCGTCTCTTAGCAAGTCATAAAACTTCGCAGCTGACGCATTTGGATCCTCTTCTAAATCTTGAGCCTCTGGATTTAATCTATCACCTGCGGCATCCATAACCATATCCACGTATGGATTCATAGGCTCCACTTCATCATCATGGACAATGGATGTTGAGCCGCTATCTCTCTATATGTCCTCACCATGAATGGTCCAATTTACATAACCATCCACAAATCCATACTTATACAGATGTTGTTCTACCCCAAATACCTCCCTCCAAGCATGATCTTACATCTAGCACATGGACAAAGGATGCGATTTAATGCATCACTAACTGTCGGGTCTCCTTGAACAACCCTTAATGAAATCATCAACTCTATCCTTGAATTCTTCACTTACATAGCTGGTAGGATCATTTCTTCGTAACATTCAACTTTGATCAGGTCTCATGATTGCTACAATTGGTTTAGCACATTAATACAAATCCTTATATTAATTGATCCTTCTTAACATGGTATGACCCTATCCCATTCGATAAGAAACTTTTTCAACACTTGGTTAATAGTTATTCCTTAAATCCCATATTTTATATTTGATGAAATTTCGGCAGCATTTCTCATTGGTCTCCAAGTACATGACTATAATGCAGTGAGATCTACCGCGTTTAAGTATACACCCAGAGAACAAAAGGAAATGTAGCAGACCGAAATTTCAACAAGTATAAGATATGATATTTAAATAATAACTATTAACCAAGTGAAGGAAAAATTTCTTACCAAATTGTCCCACTTAGACAATTCAAGATTCAATATAATGAGCAGTATGAACAATAAGTATGTGTGCTCATTCATATTGAATCTCAAACGGGAAACTAAGGTTTTGCTCAAATCTTCACTCAAATAAGAAAATAAAACTTTTAGCATATGTTAAAGCATAATCAAAAGTTAAATCAAACCAATATTCTTAACACATAATTCGTTAGAAATTCATAACTTTTATTTTCAACATCCAAGATTTGATGTCATATTTAGATAGTCCTAAATGTACCTCATAGGAGAGAAAAACATAAATAAAATCTAAGTTTTCACTGGCCACAATGATTGCTGCTATGCGGCCTGACATAGACAACATTGATGAATATGTTAGGAACACTACTGCTAGAGCTTTCAGTGTTGTTGCCTCTGCTCTTGGTATACCTACACTCTTACCCTTCTTGAAGGTTGTTTATAAGAGTAAGAAATCATGGCAAGCTCGGCACACTGGGATTAAGATTGTGCAACAGATTGAGAAGGTGAAGCAGTGTGTAAGGAATTGGAAGCCCTATACGCCAGTTGCTATACTAAGGAAGTCATGATCATTCTGATTCGTGAATTTCAGTCGCCTGATGAAGAAATGAACTAAGTTGTTCTGAATGTGGTGAAGCAGTGTGTAACACCCTCAGTATCATATTAGGCTTGTAAGCGGATTATAAAGGTATTCTAATACTTGCTCAACATGTCAGTTCAGTTTTGTGATAAACTGAATTAGTTTAGCCACTTAGTTACAACACAGAATTTGAAAAGTAGCTTAAAATGACTTAAGAAATAGATTTAAAGGCTAAGTTGAGAGAAACAAGTATAGAGAAATTGTTTTTAGGTCACAAATGAGTTAAGTAAGATATAGTTAAAATTTGAGAAGAATCGGAGTTAGTTAGGTATTTTTAAGTATACTGGTTGTGTATTTTAATACCGATTGACTAGTAGCAGACATGAAAAATGAGAATAAAAGTGAACCAACAATTTAAATGAATCCTAGTATTTATTTTAAAGTTGTTAGGAAGTTGAAAAACTTGAATTAGTATAATTCAAGTGTTCTTAGCATATAAAAGTTCTAACACTGGAACTTAAGTTCCAATTTTCCCCTTAACCCACGACCCCCAGTAAAAAACAAAAGAAAAGAATAGAACAGAATAGAAATAGAGAAACAAAGGGGAGAAAGAGAGAAAGGAGAAGAAAGGAAGGGAAGAGGAAAAGAAGAAGAGCAAGGCTCCAAGGTTGGTCATCACCTAAAGGTAGGAGATTTCTATTTTTTTTCCTTCTTTGTTCTTTTGAATGAGGGTTAGAGATTTTGGAATGGAAAACTGGATTTGGAGAGCAAAATCCTAGGTCTTAGCTTGATTCTTGCTTCTAAGAATTAAGTTAGGATAATTTTAGTCTAATAAGTATTAGATAGTCATTTATGGCTCAAACTAACTATTTTGGTTCATGATAGAGAATCTTGGAAATGGATTGGAGAAAAATGAGAATTAGGTTGTGATTGATTGACTTTGATCAAAATCTAAGTTTAATGAGTTAGATACTAGTTAGTTAATGGATTAGAGCCCAGGTTCTATCCATAGTTTGCTTTTTAATGGTTAGTTAGAAAAAAGTAGGGTTTAGTTGGAAGTTTGAGTTTAAATCCATCATTGATGAGTTGAATTAGTGTTTAATGATCCTAACATGATTAGAGACCATGATTAGGGTTGGAAAATACTTAGAATCCATGATTTGAGGATTAGAACTTGGTTAGAAACCAAGATTATGCAATACCTGAATTTGTAAAATCAGGACAGTACCCGAACAGCTTGTGGTGTTTGTCACATAACTAGAGCTATAGATATCAGATTGACCTGATTCTTATGGCATTTTAAAGCTAAGATATAGGGCTACATGTGGTAAAAAATTCAGAATTTTACACTAAGCCAAACAGTACTAGTTTCAGTTTGAATCCAAGGCAGATTCTGCAGAAAATGCATTCTGGCAACTAGTAAACCAGATTGCATAACTTTCTGTTCCGATGTCCGTTTCACATGAGACTAGTGGCATTTTAAATCTAACATGTAAGGATTATTGTCTACAAAATTTCAGAATTTTCCTATGTGTATTTTGTTCCCAGTTTCAGTTTAAAGTCAGGGCAAAAATGGGTGAACCAGTAAATCCTCTGTTTTTACTTCTGCAAAATGTCGCATAACTTTAGATAGCTTATCCAAATAAGGTGAGGTTTGCGGCATTGGAAAGATATAAGAGAGAGATTTCTTCCCATAAAATTTCAGAATTTTATGATTTAAGATACACATTTGGTGCAATCTTGAAAATCAGCCTTTTTAGTCAAGTTTTGGAGGTATTTTGGGATGGTTTGAATCCTAGAAATACTAGTAACTCCTTTAATAGTTAAAGTTGAGTTAGATAGACAAGTTTTATGGTAAATAATTTACTTTCTCAATAAGTTGAGTTGAAATGGGGTAGTAGCAAGAGTGAATTGGTTCCTTGAGGCAAGTGAGGTTGTGCCTAGTGAGTTGGTTCTCTCAAGTAAGAGAGATTAACCCTAGTGAGTTGGTTCTCTCAAGTAAGTGAGGTCGAACCTATTAAGTTGGTTCCCTCAAGCAAGTAAGGTCGAACCTAGAGTTAGTTCCCTATGGGTCGAACCTAGAGTTAGGCATCTTTAGAAAACAGATTATTAGGGACTTTAACTGATTATTGAAGAGTTCTAATCGGTTAGAAAGCTAAGTATGCTTAGAGGTGGAAAACCTTTAGGGAGGTTTGGGAATGTGATTTTCGGTTGTTTTATGCAACATTATGCAGAAAACTAGTAAAGACTCCTTTAAACCAGAAAAATAAGTTATCCTGACAGCTGGTGATGTTTGTCGCATAACTTTAGCTACAGATATCGGAATGACATGATTTTTGTGTCATTTTAAAGCTAAGACATAGGGCTACGTGTGGTAAAAATTTCAGAATTCTTCACATAGCCAATTTGCACCAGTTTTTGTTTGAATCAAAGTTGGATTTTGTAGAAAATGCATTCTGGCAACCAGTAAATCAGATTGCATAACTTCCTGCTCCGATGTCCATTTTGTGCGAAATAGTGGCATTTTGAAGCTAACATGTAAGGCTTCTTTCTTGCAAAATTTCAAATTTTCCTATGTGTAGTTCATTTCCAGTTGCAGTTTTAAGTCAGGGCAGAAACAGGTGAACTAATAAATCCTCTATTTTTGCTTCTGCAAAATGTCGCATAACTTTAGATACGCTTAGCCAAATGAGGTGAGGTTTGCGGCATTGGAAAGATATGAGAGAGATCTATCTTCCCATAAAATTTTAGAACTTTATAAGTTAAGATACACATTTGGTGCAATCTTGAAAATCAGCCTTTTTAGGCGAGAATTGAAGTACTTTTGGGATGGTTTGAATCCTAGAAATACTAGTAGTTTCTTTAATAGTAAAAGTTGAGTACCATAGGGCCTAGTGGCTAAAGTTGAGTGCTATAGAGCTTAGTTGGCAAGAGTTGAGTGTCATAGGGCCTACTGGCTAAAGATTGGTTCCCTAAGAGTTGAACCTAGAGTTGGTTCCCTAAGGGTTGAACAAGCTTTAAAGCATTACGAACCCATGCACTCTTTAGCAAGGCTATATCTGATCGATGTGTCTATTGCATTGCCTTAAATATTAATAAATAGGACAAAGGACATCAGGAGAACGTATAGGAAGCATATACTACGTCTAGAATTTTCTAGTTTTTATGTATAGAACAACATACTGCTTCCTAGTTCCTAGTCCAGCCTCAACCTCATTCTAGAACTCCCCTGCACTATGCAGGGTCATCACGTATGTATCATGTGTAAATTGTAATTAGTAGGTTTTTGTTTCTAACATTAGCAACTTGCTGCATGGCATTCATCCTCGAATCTTTTATGTTTTATTAACCCACAAAAAACATATTCTAAGATATGGAAAAGACAATAACATTTAAGAACGCATCACATTCCAGATAAATCTTATAATTAATATGAAAAGAAGAGAAGAAAACACTGACAAAGGCACTTTTGTATGCCCAAAAACAAGGCAAGCTTCAAATAAAATAAAACTTAAAACTAGAAAAAGAAGAGGTGAACTAGCAAGAGGGATGTCATAAGATAAGAAAATTAGTACATATTCTTGTTAAATAACATATTTTACAGAAGGAAGAAAGTTTCACTTACACAACATTTTCATAAAAATTGGTGGTATCAACATATTAGGCTATATATACCATAAATCCAACACAAAGAAAAATAAATAGCTAGTAGCTTAGAACATGGAGTTCAGGAACAGAATAAAATTTGGCTATGTTATTTGACTTGGCAAACAGAAAATATTTTGTTCAAATGAAAAACATATTATTAACTTGATCGGTACGGTAAGCATACTTAGGATTAGGAACATTACTTTATTCTATATTCTTGCTACCACTAAATGGATTTGTATCACTTTTAAGGTGTCTTCCAACCTTTGCGATAGAAATTACTGATCTAAGTCACCTTCAAAATTAGTAAAAAAAGAATATACTTCAATCTGAGTAAAAAAATAAAAAAGATATTGCAACTTTCAAGTTTGCAAATTCTATTTACTGGTTGTTTTGAGGGAAATTACTGTCTTTTAACTTACTGAAAAAAAATTACTATTTTTTACGACATGAGTTTCTTACTTTCTCATGTGTTCACCACGACTGAGATTATGTAGACTTAAGTTGGACAAGCATCTGATGCAAAGCAAGGTAGAAGCTCTAGAATGTTGCACTCTACTTCTCCTCTACGCAACCATATGTTTGCATTCCTAAAGGAGAAACGGATCCTCCACTCTCTAGAAACATTGTTTTTTTCCTAAGCTTCTCAATCTCTTTTTATTAATGAAATAGATAGAGCCTATATAAACTCTCTTCTCCTTAAACTCACTTCAACTCCACACTCCAGAATCCAAAAACTATCCCTTACCATTATCCATCTATAGAGACCAACACCAAATTGTGAAGCAAGAACCTTCCCCCCTCCCTAGTCCCTAACCCCTACAATGAGGGTAAGATTTCTTACGTGGTTCCTCATTGTTTCATGTGCTAAAGCCATATTAAGCTTAGGTTTGAGAAATGTCAGTTTAGAACATAGAAGTCTAAACTCCTCAACAAAGAGCAATATACAAATACAACAACCTTTTGGTAGGAGTTCTTTATTTTTTCAAACAAGCATATCATAAAGTTTCCTGAAATTATGGATATCACAGATTTTTTGCTTTTATTAAATTGCTTATTCTGTTCAATTGTAGAAACTATGGAAGCATAAAGGAGGCAATTAGGTTGCACAAAATTGATGAGGAAAGAAACAATAAGGAAAAGTACGAACTATCTTATGATCTCAAATTGAAAATATAAAGCAAAATCACACATGAAAATAACCCAGTAATAGAAGGAATTCAGGGAACCAGCTTCGCAACAATAACCAAACTAGTATAAACTCAAAATAATAATAATAAAAGAAAAATAGCAAAAGGCACAAAACCTTGTCAAATGCGAAGGTTCTATCAATCTTCTTGTTGGCTATATTCTACAACCTGATTTAATCTTCACCAATGGCCAACAAAAACACACCAAATTTATAAAAAAAACAAGTCAATTCCTAAAAATTAATTCATATGATGATATGAAATACTACAAATATCAACCTTATCAAGTTCCCATTCTCTTTCTTCTACTAGTATAAACTACATATAATTAGTGAAGACCTAATTTTTCCCCATGTTTTTCATCACTTTTATAGCTCAAATCTAACCACAGTCACACCTCCATCTGAGCTACAAAACTATCCATCACTTAGCATCACTCACAACTACAAAAATTTCTAACTCTAGCAAGCAACCAAAATTATATAATTGTGATTCATAAGCCCCTAATAAAGATTCAGCATTAGCAGCCAAGCACAACAATACACCACTGACAACATCACAGTACAGAACTATTAAGGCAGATATGTAATGAAGTCTACAGTAAAAAAGGATAAAAAAACATGAACCGCAAACAATCCTTAAACTATACTAAGTATTGATAATAAGAATAAGTTTGCAAAAAAGTTAGATTCACCAAATTTCTTTGGGGCTTACCCATGGACTTGGACCAGAGGCAGCGACTGAGCAGAGAACAGAGGCTGCGAGCTCATGTTGGTGTGACGGTGACGCGGGTTTCACGGCTTTGGGCAGAGGCAGAGGCTGCGACTTTGAGTGAGAGAGAATGAGGGTGAGAGCACGAGAGAGAGAGGGTGAGGGTGAGAGGCAGAGGGGGCGGGAGAGCACGAGAGAGAAAGGGAAAGAGAGTGAGAATAAGAGCACGAGAGAGAGAGGGGGTGAGGGTCGGGAGGCGGGGGGCGGGAGAGCACGAGAGAGAGAGGGTGAGAGTGAGAGGGAAAGAGGGTGAGAGTGAGAGCACGAGAGAGAGAGAGGGTGAGGGTCAGAGGCAGAGGGGGCAGGAGAGCACGAGAGAGAAAAGGTGAGAGTGAGAGGGAAAGAGGGATTTAGAATTCTGTAATTAGGTTTAAGTAGGTTTTGCGAAGGATTTGCGACAGAATTTTCCCTCGCTAAAATTTTAGCAGTTAGCGAGGGAACAAATCCCTCGCAATCCCCTCACTAACTTGACTAAGTTTACACTATGCTCTCAGTGAGGGAAATTATTCCTCACAATTCCCTCTCTACTTTTAGCGTGGGGTATTATCCCTCGCAATTCGCTCACTAATATTAGAGAGGGAAAAAATCTCTCGCAATTCCCTCGCAATTCTTTTGCTATTACTTCATTATTTTCTCATAGAATTTATTTTTCAAATTTAGCGAGGGAGAAGACTTCCCTCGCTGATCCCTCGCAATTCCCTCGCTAATTAGAGAGTGAATTGTGAGGGAAATTTCCCTCGCAAAATTGTAAATTTCTTGTAGTGGTCGAAGCAACTAAGGAGACAGTTGCTCAGTAATTCAAACGTCGGGCAATTTCATAGGGTCAGTTATGATTATTCCTAAGGACCCCGACTTTAGCTGGGATATCATCTCAAAGTTTAATTTTCATATCGAACCACAGTTTTAAAGCAATAGAATATTGGTACCCCGGTCAGCGTGTTATTAGCGGTAAATTGTTTGGATCCCGGATTAAGGGCTTGAAGTCGGTTACTTACGCAAAATGGGCACTAAGCCGGGAGTGACACAATGTTATGCCGGAATGAGCATTGGACTTATCCCGGTGAAGGAAAAATAGATATAAGCAATGACAAAAGTTAGAGGCCGGAAGTAGATACTATGCAAAGTTCATAATCTACTAATTTTCATTCATAAGCTCTCATTCCATACATCATCTTACATCAGGAAAAGAGGGAAAAGAAAATACTGAGACATGAAATGTATAAAGGAAGAGCATCGGCCTCCTTCCTTTCCATGGATGCACAGGGTGCAGCCTTTCATGAGTAAGGTCATTCCACCAGCTTCATGATCGCACCAAGTAGCAGAGCTATTCCGATAAGTCCCACCTGCTTACTTGAGAATTAGCAAGGCTCTAACCTGAGCACTTACTAAGTTCTCAGAAAGAATGAGGAGCGTAGGCTCTGACCAAAGCACCTGCTAAGTCCAAACACGACAGGAATCACAAATTTCCCAAGCAGCAGAACATGTTTCAAATACTCCAGCGTATAGAAAAATGTCTGTCATTACTAAGCTGAAAAAGAAAAGTCCCAATTGAAAGAGTTACTGGCTAACGAAAGGAAGAATCTCTTTACAGATTTCAGGAAAAGCAAGGAGATAATCTTCACAGGGGGTAAAACCCTCTTTGAATGCGAGCAAAATGAGAAGAAAGCCATGAAGAGATGTGTTCCAAAATGCAATGGCAAGAGGAAAGGAATGCTAGCCTAATTAGTGCAAGCATTCCATGATTTATAGGAACAATGGAGTATTCTGATCGGTCCCTGAAAAGGTGAACTGATAGTATAAGATAAACATCATTTTTTTATGCCTTTTGCTTCATTAATGGGCATTTAGGAAATAGCACAAATTTATTGCTCCATTAATGGATTTGTTAATTCCCGATAAAGCTGAGGCAATGGTTTCCCAAGAAAGTCCAACAATATCAAGGAGTAAAAGAAACAGTCAGAATTATAACTTGCCCTTTCGTTGTACCAACAAGTACGACCGAGTTGGGGGCAACACGGTTATGGGGAAAGCATTGGACCTACCCCGGGCTAAATAAGATGTAAATTAGAAAGGTACAATAAGATGGAAATAAGATTAAGGCAAACATCAGTAAACTTTTGGTATTTTATTAATATTCTTATGTCATACATCGTCAACCTCGACCGAAGGAGAAAAAAAATACATTAAATGGAAAGTGAAAATAGTGTTCGTAAGAGAGCTTTAGTACGGGATGTCACAACCGAAGCATCTTGTCGTGCTGTCACATTCACAGTCACATCCACAGTTCCTCTGCTCTCTTCACCGGAACAGATTAAAGCCACCCCATTTCTTCTTGCTTGCCTCATTCACTGTAAAAATAGAGGCCGACCACAGTTATCTCCCTGTAGAGCAAGTCGAAGAAAGCAAACCACTCCAAGTTATTCCAAGAGGGTTTTCCTTTCCTTCGAGCTGGCATTCTTACATATCCAGCCGCACTACAAAGAAGACCAGATTGGTGCCTCCAAATAACCCAGGAAAGAGGTAAGGAGAGGGACAGAGTGCTCTCCAGGGTCCCTATGCATTGGTCGACAGAAGCATCACTCTATCCTAATGACACGTTAGGTCAGATACCCCCGCGTATGTCTGGAGAGAAAGGCTTCCGCCTCCCTAAATGCATGGTAACTCAACACCACGCCAAGAAAGAAAGGCTTCTTTGAAGAAGGAAAATAACTTGTAGAGAGTTAATCACTTTCAGGAACTTTGAAAAGATTAGAATAATAACCCTTACAGGGGGTAAAACCCTCCATGCAAAGGAAGAAGGGAAAACTACTCTTTTAGGATGAAGTATTCTCACACAGATTTACAAAGTGAAAAGAAAGGGACGCCCAACTCCACTACGAACATTTTCTATTTATAAAGAGAATGAAGCACTCTGATTGGCTCCGCAAAAGGCAATCTGATCACATGATGGTAGCCATGTTTAATCCTTCCAGTTTCTGATTTGTTATAGAATATTAGGTAGTTGGGAAACGGTATGAAACTGAGATCCTCTTTAAAGGATATTTAATTCCCAATAAGTCAAAGCAACAACTTCGCAGAGAATAACAGACTGTTACTACCTACAGTTTCAGAGATTATATTCAGAGTTTGTTTGAAAATCATCAAAAAAAATCCTGAGAATTAATGCTTGGGGGCAGACAATCTGTGGGAAGTAACAACACACTGCGGACATCGGCATTACACAAAGAACATCTAGGGTTCGACGTTTATTTTTTGGACTGTTGTGATAATCGTGTGCCCGGATGATCCTGTTGAAACTTGACATTTGGCTGTCTTTCTAAGTGCCAAGCTGGGAGTAACTGTTCTAGACCGTGATCTGAGTTCCCGTCTAGTTGGATCAGCCTGGTACATGCATGGTCGGACTCCACCCCAGAAGGCATTGAAGGTAGTTTGGGCCTCTGAGCAACATTGGGTCATAATATGAAGATTGCTAGATATGTGCAAGGATATATCCCTAAATATCCGTAACTGTCAATCATCTACTTACGATATTATAGAATTCATAACTGCCTCAGGTTGATAATTAGCTCTTATATTGAGAGTTCCTAACTTATATGGATTTATCCTAATGATAGAAGGAAAGTAATCATCATTAGGATACTAATCCTAGATACTTGCATTCAATACAGATTGCATGAGGATTTTGCACACGCTCTATAAATACAAGGCTAAGTAACCTCAACCAGGTATCAGTAAAATACTCAATATATTCCTCTTACATGAGTACAGCCTGACTTGAGCGTTGGAGTCCCTTTGTATGTACTCACCCTCCTGTCTCAACACACTCGATCACTGCTGTTCCAGGAGGGAACCATCACATATGAACCTATCTCAGGTATCCTCTGAATCCACTTCAGAACACTTACTTTACAGCTGTTGTACCACGTACAAGTCCAAATCAGCCAAGCATTTTGTTCCCTTTTTGATAGAAGATTGAAGATGTGTAAACCTGAAGAAAACAATAAATTCTTTCCAGAATCAATGGCTAAAGTTATCAAAAGTATGGAAATTAAAGCTGGAGAGGATCGAATAGTTTGACATTTCCAATCTTCTGGCAAATATACATTGAGGTCTAGGTATAGAATAACAATGGACTATATCCATGGTAATGATATTTCACCAAGCCTTAATATTCAGCACGGAGTTTCAAAGACAAATTGGTATTTTATTTTTGTTTTTTTTTCATTATTTTCTACTTTTTAAAGTGAGAAACTAATCTCTCAGTTTATTGTTAGGCATTTAAGCAAGACCTCTCTTAATGACATTATTTTCATACACATAAATTCTAAAATCGAACTTAAAATCATATGTTTAAAGAATCTAAACCCCTTCCACTTTGATCAACACACTTTGTTACAATTTTGTCTTTAGAAGTGACTCCAAAGATCAAGTTTTTTTGCTGGTGACTGTTACATAGCGCCCTAGCTCTAAAGGCCAATTTATCCCACAGAGGTATATCTCTATTCTCTCCCTTCGAATGTGTGCCCATTGTGCAATCTACATCAAGAAGAGCTGGACCACTTATTTATGAATTGCTCCTCTATGAAAGTTGTCTGGGATTTGTCTCCGATGGGACATGCTACTAAGATTCCCTCATTTCCAACTTTTCAATCTTGGTGGAGTGCCATCTCTCTTAATCCTTGGCTTTGCCCACAGAATCAAGCTTTGATAGAATTGGATGCTTGGACATATTATGGATAATATGGAAAAGTTGCAATGATATAGTCTTTCAATCAAAGTTTTGGTCCCCGCTGTACATCCATTTTAGTGGCAAATTTGAGATGGGCGGAATCTATAGTTTTAGCAGACAAATAGTTCAACTTGTTTTTGCTTGTTGTCCTGTTCGTAATGGAAGTGACATTGGGTTGATTTCCTATACTGTCATATTTGGAGTGTTGTATCTCCCTTCATTACTCAGTAATGAAAATTTTCTTTCTTGGGAAAAAAAAAAGGTAAATTAAATTTGTTTGACAAAGTAACTCGAAGAGTTGGCCTGACGGAGGTGTTCTCGTGCCTTCACTAGCCTCGAAAGCCTACAGTAGTATTCTGGATCTGCAAAGTCTTTAATGGTTTCATAATCAATTTTCACAGATATTATCTCAATAAACGAAAGTGAAATCGAAACAGGATTCTAAAATTCGAATCTTTTATTATCTTCGCTTACCTTAAAAAAAAAAAATTGGAGAAAAAATATGAACACGTGTGATTGCCTTGGAAAGAAAAGCCAAAACTTCATATTATGAGCATTAGATAGTCTAACATTATGATTTTCACAGATTGGCTTATTTGATTGTTTACTCAGTATTTTCTTCAATTTCCATCCCTTTCAGCATTAGCTTTTAGAAGCATAATGAAATATACTAGCGAAGACAGGACAAAAGAATTAGATTTTGAGCATTGGAATTTCTAGGAAGTTGTGAAACAAAAGAAGGCCAAGTAGACAAGCACAACGTTTATAGAATCAATTAAAGTGTCTTATTAGTTGGGTATATGTCTTCCACTATCTTTCTACGTCATAAAGCTCAAATAGACAAGCACAGCAAAAGTAAATATAGATAGATGGAGAAATTCGTGCACAAATTTATAACATTTGAGTTTACATTAGAACAATTACATTATCCATTATGGTAAATTATAACAACTAATTATTAACTAATTATAATAATTATTTATTAATTAATGATGTGATTATAGTCTAGTATATCCAACTTAGGACTTCAAATTTATACAAAAATTTTCTAAATATTATCTATTAAGAAGAGAAATTCTTACATAAACTTGAAATATCCAAGTTGGGTTCATTTGACTAATCATATTATTAATTATGGTAAGTTATGATCACTAATTATTAACTAAGTACAATAATTATCCATTAATTAATAATGTGATTGGTCAAGTATACCTATACTTAAATGCTATGTGTTTATATAAGAATTTCTCCAATTAAGAAAGAGTCCTACTTAAGAACCTAGTGTTTGTAGAATTAATTAAAGTGTCTTGCTTGGTTCTAATGTGTCTTCCACTTTCTACCTACGTCCAAAAAGCTCAAGGAGACAAGAACAATGAAGATAGATAGATCATGAATGATCAGTATGCTTCAGCTAACATTTTAAAGTGTTTACGACACTTAGGTGTATATCTGTTAGTATAAAAATAAAACTTTTCGATTCAAATAATTTTGAAGTTTATTCGAAAACTTAGTATGAATGTTATTTATTAAGTTATCATAAGTTGCATTTGTGAGATTGAATAAAGGACACAAATACTCTAATTCTTTTAGAATCGAAATTATTGTGAAATTTGAGGAAGTTACCAAAGAAGTGGTAATTTTGATTTTGTCTTGAAAGTTGAGATCCAAAACACCAGTAACTACACTTAGGGATTTTCTGAAGACATAAGTGAATATTTCAATCAGGAGACAATAGTTATTTGAAGATTCAAAATTCAAATTTAGACCAGACGTAGTTCGAATTTAAATCAGAAGTTAATAACAGTTGAGTGTGTAGTATCCAAACAATATGAGGATTGTTGTTAAAATTAGGTATTACTTTGGTCTTAGATACTTGTCAAAATCTTCTAAGAAAGGTAGTTACTTATGTTGTCTATAAATACCAAGAGAATGAAAACATTTAGGGGTTGAAAATCATTCACTTGCACACATCTCTAAACACACTCAAGTCGCTCTAACGCACAAGAGCAAAGAGAGAATACTAGCCAAGTATGTTTTCATCCTACTTTCTTTATGTAAACTTTGTAATTTCAATGCAAGTTTAATTCAAGTTCATTTACTTCTTAAGTCATTTACATTTCTACAAATTCTTTTCTACTCCTGATTGAGTAATCTCTTTAAGATCATTTGATTTTTTTTCTTACTTTCATTTATCATTTCACAATTTATTTTCCTGTTAAGTCTACATTGTTGTATTTTACTTTCCTATACTTTACTTTTTGTGCAATTTAACATTATTCATCATTTTGTAATTTTTTTACTGTTTTATTGTACTTGTTAAATTCTCATTTGATAATCACATTTCTTGTGTTTAATCAAAATTAATTCTGACATTTTGATTAACAAACAAACTATGAAGAACTTGAGAATCCTTGTGAAGAGGAGATTCCCTTCTCAATAATTAGAATCGAATTTGTCTTTGACAAAAATTAGATTAAACAAATTGGCACGCCCTGTGGAACCAAGTCAAGAAATTGGTTTGTAAAAGAATCCATTTAATTGTCTACGCAATTAAGAATTAGAAAAATAGTGTCAAGAATGTTAGACAATACATCAATTAATGCTCAAAGCCCTTAAGCAGGGAATAATGGAGCAAATGACAATAAGGACACTATAGTGTCTGGAGCTTTGCCATTATCTCAAGATCTTGTGGTGAGTGAAATCATAATAACTGTAGGGATTCTTGTTTCTACCTTACAAAATAAGAGTCTTGGGGTGAATCAAACAATGCCTTTGTATGGATTGCTTCCTAGATTCACACTCCAAAATATTACATAAAAAATAGGAACTGCCCAGGCTACCTACACAAATGCAATACCAAATTGTTTCACTAAGAAATCAAGTGGTAGGCAATAGTGGCCAACGGGCAGGGACCAGTGTAATTAAAACCAATAGGCTAAATATGGGAACACCACCTGTCTTCCCAAATTTGTCAAGGGATATGTTTTCGATCCCTTCTAGGAACACGAATACAACCCTTAATAACATTCAACAACAAATGGATGAGAGTAAGTATGAAATAGTTAATATGTTAACTCAACAGATGACAACTGTCATTACCCTACTTATTGAATCAACAAATAATACTTACACAACGTTGGCCAGACAAATGAATAGGATTGCTGATGTGTTTGGTAATCCAGACGAATCTATTAGCAATCAAGGGAGAAATGCTCAACCAACATATCAAGACAATAATCAATTGGTGAATAATTAAATTATTAATAACTAACTTGATGATAATTAGCCAAGAGAAAACCAACCTGGCCAAAATGCAAGTTTTCAATTAGTTAATTGAAATCAAAATGCTGACAACCTCCTTGAAAGAATCAAACAAAACAGTCTTGGGGGCATCAAAATATTATTCAGGTGGTTGAGCAAGTGTTGAATAGGTATGGTTTTAATGTAGGTTATGCAAACCAAGCCTATTTCATGTCAGCATTCCCAAAATTTATTCAACATGCATAATTGCCTAGGGGATGGAAAGCCCCAAAAGTTTCAACTAAGTTTGCTGGCGAAAGCAGAGAGTCAACTATGGAACATATTACTTGATATACAATTGAAGCAGGGGATAGAGCTACTAATGAATATTTAAAAATGAAATACTTCTCTAGTTCTTTGATCAAGAATGCATTTACTTGGTTTAGAACTCTCCCACGTAATTCGATCCACTCTTAGAATCAACTTGAAAGAAGCTTTCATGAACAATTCTTTAGAGGAGAAACAAAGGTAAAAAGTCTTATGGATCTATTTAACATTAAAAGAAACAATGAAGAATCCATAGATGATTATTGAGCGCGATTCAAACAAATGAAGGCTAGGTGTTTCACAGTAATTCCAGAGTCTAAAGTTGTGAAAATAGCTGCTAGTGAGTTAGATTATTCTATTAGGAAGAAACTTATAAACTAACAATTATTGAATATGTCTCAACTTGCTAATAAGGTGAGACAAATTGAACATTTAAAACTTGAAAAAGAAAGCGTCAAAAAACATTTTAGGAAAGAGAAAATTGCTTATGTTGAAAAAAGTGACATGCTAGAAAAATATTTCACACAATCGAAAGTAGATAAAATTGCTTATGTCAAAGTAAATGAGGCTAAAGATGTAGATGATGAGGATAATGAAGTTAATATCACAGAATTACAATTTGGTCCTCCTTATGAGTATCCATCCTTAAAGTCTGTTCAAGCTAAAGACAAAATGAAATACTCAAACAGGCAATCCTATGGTTTTTTTATATATATAACTAAGATTGATAAAACTTTTTATGTGTTGTTAAAAGATAAGCAAATTAAACTATCTGATGATCATAAAATTCCTTCTTTGGAAGAGATAAAAGGTCAAAAACAATGTAAATACTATCATAAGTATGGTCATTCGACTAACAATAGTATTCGTTTTAGGGAATTGATCCAAAAAGAATAAGAAAAGGAAGGTTGAAATTCGAAGAAAAGAAACAAAAAGAGATGAAGGTACATACTGACCCTTTTAAGGTGAATGCAAGCTACATTGAGCTAAAAAACTTCATGCAAGTCAATATGGTGGATGTTGTCGAAGAGGTTTTGCCTGAGTCCAATACTGAAGTTGATTTGATGTGTTTGAAGTCAATGAAAAAGAAATCTATCATAAGGTAGGAGAGACCCTAGTACAGTTCCTGATTCGAAAGAAAGAAGGAGAAAGAGAGGTTTCCTTATGCCTAAGTTGCAGTGCAGTTTTTGATAGATTGGCTGCCAAGTCTTTTGATGCTATCAGGAAGCAAAAGATGAAAGCTCCTGTGACAAGCTCTGAGAGGATTGAAATCCATAATCAACCAATCAATCAGAAGTCTGTGGTGATAGTTGATTCAATTGAGAATTTTAAGAAAGTGAAGATGAGAGTGCCACTTGCAAATATGGCTAGTAACAAATGGATAAGGAACAACCCAAACTTCCAAAAGGCTCCTCAAAACTACAAGCCCAACTAGCACAAGTTTGAGCTTGGGATGCAATATCCTGTGGGAGCAAATGTTGTTTAGCTAAACACTTGGTATCGAAATGCAGGACAGACTTCGAGCCAAGGTAAAAGCCCTTACATGTCAAAGACCAAATGGAGGAAAGCCTATAAATTTCAATAGCATCAATAGGTAATGGCTCAGAAGCAAGTACAGGCCAGGCCCTATGTTGAAGTGGTGAAAGGATCACCTATGAATCAAGCAAGAAAAGGGAAACAATCAAGTCCTATGGACGAAGATATGGTAACTGATTCATTCGAATCTAGTTTCGATGATGAGTTGGAAGCCATCTTTAAAGTGAACATGGTGTTTGTGTTGCCTTCTGAATTTGATGCAACATCCAATGAAGAGGGCATAGACATAGAGGAAGACTTTAAGGATGTGTCAGATGATGTTGACGAAGGTTGGTGTTTCGTCGAAGAAGACATCATCGAGGTCAGAGAATTCTGTAATCTTTGACCTACCCACACAAGAGATGAAAGACCATCTTCGACCCTTTCTTGTTAAAGCAGTGGTGGATGGAAAGTTGGCAGGTAAAGTATTGACAGATGGTGGTGTTGCAATCAACCTAATTCTAAAGAGTCTGTTGAATAAATGTGGAAAGACCAAGACAAATTTACTGCCCCATAATATGGTATCAACAAATCTCAATGGCAAGTCTTCAACTTCCGAAGGAGTAGTGGCTCTCAAAATAAAGGTTGCGTCTGTGACAAGGTCTGCAGTAAAAAAATAAGTTACAATTTTTTGTTAGGAAGAGAATGAATCCATGCAGTTGGAGCGGTTCCTTCAACAGTTCATCAAAAGATGATCTTGGGGAATGAAAAATAAGAGCTGGAGATAGTTGAAGCAGATGAAAACCTATGCCATGTGCAATAGAACCATGTAGATTTGAAGATGTACATCTTGGGGGTGAAACCCTTCAACATCTGGGATGCGAGAGCTTTCGACAGCAGGACTGTCGAGATGATAGCTCTAAGCCCTACTGGCTTCAGTCTGATCCCTAAGGTTGATTCGATTCGACCTAGAGAAATTAGTAAAAATGACTCTTGAGAGTCAATTGGCTCGATTGTCAACCATATTGGCTAACAAACGCATTACTGAAGGTGCAGTTGCGAGTCAGTTGACTCATATCTCAGCATATATACCTGAGAAATTAGGCACTACGATGGTGTCAACTTGGACTGTATATATGATAACTCTTCTTTAGGGTTCAAACAAAGCCCTTTATCTACAGGAATTAAAAAGATAGAGGTACAAGACCCTCTAGAAGAAATTAATTTAGAAGATAATGTAACTAAAAAACCTACTTTTATTAGTAGTTTGTTAGAAAATAGCTTCAAGTTGGAGTTAGTCAAGTTACTTGAAGAGTTCAAGGATTATTTCGTGTGGGATTATGAAGAAATGCCTAGAATCATTTGAAATCTGGTAGAACACAGACTACCAATTTGAGCAGGACAAAAGCCAATTAAGCAGACTCCAAGAAGGTTTGCAGTATATGTGGTTCTGAAAATTAAAGAGGAAATCGAAAGACTTTTAAAAGCTAAGTTTATTTGAACTGCAAGGTATGTAAATTGGATTTCCAACGTTGTTCCTGTTATAAAAAAGAATGGTAAATTAAGAGTATGCATTGATTTTTGAGATTTAAATTCCGTTACTCCTAAATATGAATATCCTTTGTCAATCGCTAATATACTAGTTGACTTAGCTTCAATCGGGGCATAAAATCCTAAGTTTTATCGATGACTATTTCGGGTACAACCAAATTTATATTGCTAAAGGGGAAGTATTGAAAAATGCTTTTCAATGTCCAAGGGGCAATTGGCATATATGAGTAGATAGTCATGACTTTTGGCTTACAAAATGCTGGAGTCACATATCAAAGGGTCATCAATACTATCTTTCATAATTTAATTAGTAAATTCATAGAAGTTTATATTGATGATGTCATGGTTAAATCAAAATCAGAAAAGGAACATCTAACAAACTTAAGACAACTAGTTGAAAAAATGAGAAAACATGGATTAAAGATGAATACTATTAAGTGTGCTTTTAGTGTTTTTGCAGGAAATTTTCTTGGATTCTTGGTCCAGAAAAAAGGAGTTGAGGTTGATCAAATAAGGCTAAAGTCATACTTAAAACATCACCTCCTTCGAATAAGAAGCAACTCTTATCTTTATTAGGGAAGATAAACTTCCTAGGAAGGTTCATTTCGAATCTATCTGGAAAGACCAAGGTCTTCTCCTTACTTTTGAAGCTCAAAGTTGAAGAGGAATTTCGATGGGAGAAAGAACACCAAGAGACCTTTGATCAGATCAAGAGTTACTTGGCTAATCCTTCAATAATGACTCCTCCAACTCTAGGACGTCCCTTGAAGTTATATATTTCAGCATCAAATGAAACTATTGGGAGCATGTTGACCCATGAAGATGAGAATGGAATCGAAAGAGCCATTTATTATCTTAGTAAAGTTTTAATTGATGCTGAAACTAGGTATAGTGTAGTAGAGAAACTATGTTTAGCTTTGTATTTATCCTGTACTAAATTAAAATATTATATGAATCCTTATGAGGTACTTGTACTCTCGAAAACTGATATAATAAAGTACATGTTATCAAAACTTATCTTGCATGGTAGAGTTGAGAAATGAGATCTTACTTTAACTAAATTTTCTTTAAAATATGTACCATTAAAGGCTATAAAAGGCCAAGTGTTGGCTGATTTTTTGACTGATCATCCTTGTGTTGAAGCTAAAGAAAATGATATTAACTACGTGAGATTAAAGCCATGAAAGTTATATTTCCATAGATCAAAACACAGTGGAAGTGTTGGTTTGGGAGTTTTGATTATTTCACCTATTGGGATCCTAACTAAGTCTATGTTTGAACTAAAACATGAATGTTTGAATAATGAGGCTAAGTATGATGCTTTGATATCTAGTTTGGAGATATTAATTTCACTTAAGGCTAAAAGTATCAAAGTAATGAGTGATTCCCAATTAGTCTTTAAACAATTAACTCGAGAATATAAATGCATTAACCAAAATTTATTTAGATACTTTGCTTTTGCAGCAAGGTCTATGTGAATTTGATGAGATTATAATGCAACACATCCTAAGGGAGGAAAATCATGAAGCTAATGAACTAGTCCAAATAGCTTTAGGATATCAGATTTCAAGTGAAGCTTTAGCTAAGTTAATCGAGATTAAGGAGAAATTGTGTCCATTTGAGAAATTAGAATTTTGTTCAATCGAAAATTTGGAAAGTTTTGATTAGAAGAAGTCAACTGTTAATTATCTAAGAAATCTAAGTTCACTAGTCGAAAGGAAAACTAAATATAGATCACTGCGTTATGTCATAATAGGTGATTCACATTATAAGAAGTCAGTAGATGAGAATTTATTGGCATGCTTAAGTGAGAATGAAGCATACACAGCTTTAGCAGAAGTACATGAAGGCATTTATGGTGCTCATCAAGGTGGTGAAAAAATGAAATGAGTTTTACATAGACAAAGAGTATATTGGCCTACAATACTAAGGATTGCAATTCCTATACTAAGTCATGTGAAGATTGTCAAAAGCATGGAAACATTTAGCATGTTCTAGCTAGTGAATTACATTTATGCAAATTCTCTTTTACTCCTGATCGAGTGATCTATTTAAGATCATTTAATTTCTTTTACTTACTTTTATTTATTATTCTGCAATTTATTTTCTTGTTTAGTTTACATTGCTTTATTTTACTTTCCTACACTTTACTTTTCGTGCAGTTTAACTTCATTCATCCTTTTGAAATTCTTTTATGTTTTATTGTTCTTGTTAAATTCTCATTCGATAATCACATTTCTTGTGTTTAATCAAAATTTATTCTGACATTCTAATTAAAAAAAAACTACAAAGAACTTTAGAATTCTCATGAAAAAGAGATTTCTTTTTCAGATTGATAACTGGAATCGAATTTGTCTTTGACAAAAATCAGATTAAACAATATCGGACTCTTATTTCCTAAGACAGTGATGAAGAGAACAAGAATTGTTTCATTTCCCGTATAAATACCCCCTTGCAGGGCTACACTTTGCACCACTTCATCTTGCTCTCTATTTTTCCTTCAGTCTCAAGCACCCCATTCGCAGCACAATCGTGAAGATGAAGGGGATATGGAATATATTGCATGAGTTGAAACCCACAGTGCTAATGGTGGTGGTACAGTTTGCATTTGCTGCGATCAATGTGCTCTACAAGCTCGCCATAAATGATGGAATGAACATGAGGGTAGCTAGTGCCTACCGCCTGTCTTTTGCATCGGCTTCCACTGTTCCTCTTGCTCTTATTTTTGATAGGTGAATGATTACTTTCCTGCTTCAATATTATTTTGCTTCTACAATCATCATTACTTTGAATATCAAGGATAAACAGATATTATAGATTCTTTTTTGGTTAAATCACAATATTATAGATTCTTTGAACCTGGATTTGGGCAATAAATTAACTTGACCAAAATGGTTTTGCCTCTTTTCTGCTATACAGGAAGAAGAGACCAAAGACCACTTGGAAGGTGCTGTTCTTGGCATTTCTTTGTGGATTATTTGGGTATGCTTCCTAAATTCTTAACCTTTTACCCTAATACCAAAACTGTTTTTGGGCACGTATACCTTGTCAATGGTATGAGGTAATTCATTAAAAAAAAATAACGATAATTGCACAACAAAAATTTTATATCATTCTTATATCATTTTATTTTTAGAAAATAAAAATAAAAAATACATTTTACAGCACACACTTTCTTTACTTTTATTTTTGCAAACAAGTAAAATGTAAAAATATAGTAAGAATTTTGATATGCAAATATCATTTTTGTTAAAAATACTGATATGGTCAATTATGTAATGTTACAGTGGAAGTTTATATCAAAACCTTTTCTTCGAGGGCTTGGCTTTGATGCCAGCAACGTTTATGTTGGCCATGTTCAACCTTGTTCCAGCCATCACCTTCATCATGGCAATATCCTGCGGGTACTCTCACCTCCCTGCACTACGCTTTATCTTCGCTTTGGAGCCCTTCATTATTTTAGAAACTATTGGCACATACAGACAATCTATAAGATTTTTATTTAATATTAAATGAATAATTAGTGGAAATTAAAGATACTTTAGGCACTCCTAATATATAATACTTTTGTTATTCTATAGTCTCGAAAAATTAAATTTCGGAACAGCAGCAGGAAAGGCCAAGGTGTTAGGAACTATAATTGGAATTGGTGGGGCAATGCTGTTGACCTTTTTCAAAGGGGTAGAGATTGATATTTGGTCTTCCCATGTCAATCTTTTGCATCCACATCAGAACCGAAATGGGCATATGGCACCATTGCATGCTGGCTCTGGTAGTAAACTGTTGGGTGTCATATGTGCCATAACAAGCTACAGCTCTTTCTCTTTGTGGCTCATCATTCAGGTCAGCTTATTTCTTAATTATGAAACAAGTATAGAACACTTTTTCACCAATTTCTTTAGATTCTAGTCATTTTATATATCATTGATGTTGTTTGACTTGTGTTGCCTGTTGTCACTGTTCACTTTACACGGCGCAGGCAAAGATGAGTGAAGAATACCCAAGCCATTACTCAAGCACAGCTTTGATGTCTACATTGGGTGCAATGCAAGCCATTGTTTTTGCTCTTTGTGTTGAGAGAGATTGGAGCCAATGGAAGCTGGGTTGGAATATCAGGCTTCTTGCTGTTGCTTATTCGGTATGCGACTTTTTTAAATTATTACTGTTGGTAAAATTATTTATCAAAATATTACTTTTTAAAATTATTTATCAAAATATCACTTTTTTAAATTATTTACTAAAATGTCACTCTTTTGAAACTATATATCAAATCTCTTTTTTTGTTTAATATGATATTTTTTAATATTTTTTGACCACGTAAGATGCGCTACATAAGATGACGCATCCATGAAGGTTACGCGTTAGCATGTTTGGATCGCATCATCCTGTTGGATCTACGTTTGTCATATGTGATGGCGTATTTACATAGAATACGCCAAACGTGTTGGCGTAACTAAGGCAAATACGCCATTTATCTTGGCGCAATCAACACACGACCGTGTCTTGTTAAAATAATCACACAGAAGCATTTTCCAAGTTAGACACGATCATATATCTTAAAAAAAATCAGACAGAAGCATTTTGTAAGTTACACACGACCATATGTAACTCCTGAATCGCTTACAGGGTCCTGTGTAAGCCAAAATGATCTTCTTTTACTTCGAAAATGCGATGTATTTGCATGTTTTCACTCTAAATGTGATAAATCTCATTCAATTTACTAAAATGAAGAGAATGATAAGGATCTATGTAAAATTGACTAATAAACATAAGTAAATCACTGTAATTTATCCGGTTTAAGATTATAAAATATAGATTTATAAACTGTAATATATATAGGTTAACTATAACACTAAACTCATACTCATTTGCTTGTCACAACAAAGATTCTTTAAAGTCAAAACAGTTTTTTCTTTTTTTCTTTTTTTTTTGTATGTTCCTGCATGTTTATTTGAGAAAAAAATATTATTTTTTTACGTTTATTTGGTGAGTACTCTCCTAATCATGACCCTCCTAATTTTGAGGAGTGACATTTTTTTTATATTTTTGGTTAACGCAAAAGGGCATAAACCTGTTTGACATAATTCAACCAAAGTTCAGTCATTTGGATTCTATGAAAATTTTGACAGAATTTTTCCTAAATATTAGACCTCTCCAAAAGCACATGAATCTGTTTAATTCAACCAGTTACCAAGATCATTAATAAAAACTAAGCGGAAAACATGTTTAATCCAACAAGGGTACCAAAATCACAATAGAAAATCATCAATAGTAATTTAACCAAAACCACTAAATATAATATTATCAGATATACTAATGACATATAATTACACATCAACGAGATGGACCCCACTACAAGAAAAATCGCGATTTGTGAAGGATACATCAGCCACAAATCACATAAAATCTGCCGCAAATAAATTTTTTTTGGAGGGTTTGTGGCAGATTCGTGACCACCGCAAAAACTGTCGTTGCAATTTTGTTTACGGCAGATTTTAATTTCCACCGCAAATTTGCAGTGGATTATGCCGCCACAAATTCGCTGCAAATTACTCCAGCAAGAAGCCGAAAACGTTACTAGAATGCCGCTAAATCCGCCGCTAATTTGTGGTAGATTTTGGGGTGGAATTGTCTTCGTCCTACGTCATTTTGAGGCGGATTTTGCGATGGATTTTTCTGCCGCAAATTTTTGAAAATTTTTAATATTTAAAAGAATTGTTCAAAATTCATAATTATATTATTATCAATACATACAGCACTCAGACTTTAATTTCAACCTGCCAATGCATTCAAAACAACACTCAAACATCAATTTCAACTTATTAATGCATTTAAGCAATCCATAAAACAAACATAATCCATATAAAGTTTCTTCAAGTACAAAGTTTAGCAAGAACTATCAGAATCCTCAAACATCAATTTCAATCCATATGATCATTATCATTGTCATCTTCATGATCATCTTCAGTATCCTCATTGTCTTCTTCTATTGGTGGTTGTCGCTGGCTTGATTGAGTGTCAGCGGCTTGTAAATATGATTTCATCATATTACCAATCATTTGTTGTTGTTGACATTGGTATTGTTCAAATCGCATTCTCCACTCTGCCTCACGTTGTTGGTCACGTTGTTGGCTCCGCTGCTCCATTTGTTGTTGAATCTTCTGAACCCGATCCAACATCTCCTGCTGCAACTGCTTCTTCACCTGATTAACATATGTAAATACAAATTCATTAATCATTCCACAAATAAATTATTTAACCTAAAATACAACACTACTAGAAATTTGACCTTTAGAGACCGAAAAATCGGTCTCTAAATCAAGAAAATCGGTCTCTAAAATAATTAGAGACCGATTTAGAGACCGATTTAAATCAGTCTCTAAAAGTCTCATCGCTAAATATTAGAGACCGATTTAGAGACCGATTTTTTAGAGACCGAAAAATCCGTCTCTAAATCCACCTCTAATTTTTGGTCAAATTTTGGTAAAAAAATTCATTAGAGACTGATTTAGAGACCGATTTTTTAGAGACCGAAAAATACGTCTCTAAATCAGTCTCTAATTTTTGGTCAAATTTTGGTCAAAAAATTCATTAGAGACTGATTTAGAGACCGATTATTTAGCGACCGAAAAATTGGTCTCTAAATAAGTCTCTAAATCAGTCTCTAAATCGGTCTCTAACTAGAGACCGATTTATCCGTCTCTAAAATCAGTCTCTAAATATATTATGTATGTTATAAAATCAGTCGCTGTTAGAGACCGATTTATTAGTCTCTAAATCGGTCTCTAAAATTCTGAATATATTTTATAAAATCGGTCACTAAATCGGTCGCTAATTATCGGTCTCTAAATCGGTCTCTAAAATAATAAATGTCTGTTTAAAACATTATTAAAATCCAAATTTTTAAAACACCTAATAAACAACAATCAACAATTTATAATTACTTTTAAATTTATTAAAATCCAAATTTTTAAAATACCTAATAAATAACAATCAACAATCTCATATATAAACAAACACATAAATAAAAAATGACGTAAACTAAATTCAGGAAATCTTTCAAAAATATCATTTAAACATCAAGACATGCTAAATAAACTAAAATAAGCATTGTCTACAGTATCTCAATACTACATTTCAAATATAAGAAAGATGAACATAACATAAACTAAACTCTAATCATAAAAGCTTCTACTCGTCGTCGTCCTCGTCCTCATCCTCGTCCTCCTCTTCTGCTCCATCAGTCATGGGAAATGTTTGAGAAGGCTGAAAGTTAATCGATTGCATCAGCTCTCGTACCAGCCGATTTGTCTCCTCAATCTGTCTCTTATTATCTGCCACTTGAGCACGAAGCTCATTTCTCTCATTTCTTAATTCTTCGAGTTCATCTCTTCGTACCCAGTCAGATGATGAAGAACTTGAGCCACGGTATTGTAGTCTTCCAGCCACTACGGTTGACTCAATTCCAAGACCATATATTTTACCTTTTTTCACTCCAGCTACATTGCGCCACACATCCAACTCATCTGGGGGAGGAGTTCCCTGTTCTGATGCTCTTTGGGTCATTTCTTGCATTTCATTTGTAAATGTGGTCTGTCAATATCAATATAACACTAATTAATACCAAAAGTTAAAGCAGCACATAAATCTAATATAATATAAGCCATGACATAAAGTATAAGAATAAACGTGATTTCAATCACAAATACCTCAATCCATTATGACTTCAAAATTTTATTACAAAAAGTCAAAATTGATCAATGATGTTAGTAATTATTTGGGAGCTGAATCCAAACTTCGCATATTATGGCAAATAAAAGTAAATAAATATAAATAAAGATATATCACCATGAGATAAACTTGCATTGTACTTGTCTGTTAGTTTAAAGAACAAGACTCCATGAGAAACCATAAAAACCAACTAGCATCCAACTTTTGACATATATCATCAGACAGAACAACTGCAAGACAAAAACCTAAACTTCAGATTTACCACATCACGTAAAAGATAAGCAGAAGTATAAATGAGTTCATATAACCCTTATACTCAAAAAGAAAGAAAGAAAAAACTCTTCTTCAAAAAGTCAAGAACCCGTCCCACTTGAAAACCCTGCCTTCATCTATTTATTATATATACAGCGCTAGCGAAGTAAAAATCATTGCATTTTCACTACCACATAGCCATTTTATGCCTTTCAATGCCAACCACCAACCAAGCTTATTTTTTTACGCCAATAATAGTGCTTTGTGATAATGATAAATTAACGTGGTGGCCAGTTTGTTGCAGTGCTTTGCCAGCTATTTCAATTTGCTTTTTGGGTGTATATCTTTATCATTTAATAATAATTTTATATTTTAAATAATTTCCTATGATTTATCACCAAAAAGACAATCACTGAACAAAAAAAAAATTATGACTAATATTTAGAGTTCCCTTTAAACATTAACATAGCAACATGAATACAATCACTGAACATCATTATTTCAAACCCAATAGTTCGAATTAGATAAAACAATTGCTTACAGCTATATGTTCTGATCTCCTATCCACCCATGTGTGATCCTTACGTCGATGTGTGTGGTGAAACAATGTTGGTGCTGATGGAACAACACCATTCAACTTAGTCTGCAGCAATTGTAACAAAATCATATTAGTTAATTTAACCATATTAGACAACTTCGACAATAATGCAAGATAATAGTGAACTTAACTAGATTAGCTCTATGCTGAGATGAGGTAATAGAGCCACTGGTGTGATATGAAGCTCCATATCCTCCACAATCAGATGCCCGATTGACTTTTGCAATTGCACTTTTCTTCTTGAAGGCCTCACTTTCCCAATGTGTACACAATGCATCCCATATCTCATCCCCAAGCCAACTAGGTTTCTCCATTTTCTTACGAGCCTTTTCCAAAATATTCTTCAATAATGTTGCACCTCGTTTCTCAAAGTTTCTTCGAGCCCAATAACTATCTGGTGGAATGACAGTATACTTCCTCTACAAACAATATGAGTAAGCATATTGTTTATGACAAAGAAAAGTCTATCAAATTTAAATTGTAGTAATAAAAAATTAAAAATTACCATAAACTCTCCAAACCACATATCTCTTGTGGTACTAATTATCCTTTTCCATGATGTCCATGGCTCTAAATAATGACTCCTGAAAATATCGCTAATGCCATTTGCCGCCAGATGTGAAGGCAAAAATCTACAAACAATATAAATGTTGGGTTATAATATATTCAACATAATAATGTAATTTAAAAGAATATTACTTATACATACCCATCTCCTTCCAGATATAAAATTAGTTTGCTACTAGACAATTGTGCATCTGATGCATCCTGAGTATGACTTGATCCAAGTGCAGATCCTACATCTGTTGGAGGTATAGATGATCCAACATTGTGATGAGACTCCTCTGTCGAAGGCACCACACGATGAGATGGTTGAGTAAGAGGTGGTGAAAGTGTACTTGGGATCGAATAAGTAAATGCAGGTAATGTGGGTGATGGAGTAGTAGCAGGAGATGGAGAACTAGCAGAGGTTAGAGGTGGGTGAGTAGTAGAATGTTGAACCGGTCGCACTGGCTATTGCTTTTTTGGACGACTCTTAGAAACTTTTCCTTTACCTCGATCTCTCTCAGACATCTGCAATGAACACAAATGGAATGTAAATTAAAAATGATTATCAAATAAATAATAATTAATTTGTGCAAAATACAAAACACAAATAATTTACCTTTTGTTAACAAATGAAAAAAATAGACACTAATCATATTCATGATGATGATGATCATCATCATCATAAGTCATCACCATCATCGTCATCATCGTCATCCCCATCATCATCAAGCAATTCATATTGTTGAAGATCTTCATCTTCATCTTCATTGTCATTTTCAGAATCATTGTCAATATCAAATTCATCTTCACTATCCTCTCCTTCATTACTTTCTACCTCATCTTCCTGCTCATCCTCGTCGACTTCAGCTTCTACCTCATGATTATCACCACCTTCATCTCTTAAGTTATCAAGAGGGTCATCATTTGTTATAAAATCCACATAGGTTGCAGCATCTTGATATGCAACCTCTAATGCATATCGAGCATCAACAGTACCTCTTGGTTTGGTTTTAATGACAACCCACCAATTAACCTTGTCTTTTATTTTTTCAGGATAAGGTGCATAATACACTTGAATTGCATTTTGAGCAAATATGAAGGGGTCATATTTTGAATACCGTCGAGTATGTCGAACCTCCACGATTCCATATTGTTTATGAACCTTCACACCACGATTAAGTACAGCATCAAACCATTCACAATTAAATAACACTAACCGTTTCATTGGTTCTCCTGGATATTCTACTTCCACAATTTCTTTAATAATGCCATAATAATAATTTTCTTCTTCTACTTTGTCATCACCCTTAACACAAACTCCACAATTGATGGTTTTTTTACCGATACTCCAATCTTCTGTATGAAACTTATAACCATTGACAAAGTAGATAGGCCATGTATGAACCTTTCTCTTAGGACCCCAAGCTAAGTGGTGTAAAAATTGATTTTGTACCAAGTTATTTTTATTGTGAACCTACCAATGAAAATAGTAAAATCAATATAATTTATAACATAACTGTCAAGTATTTATATCATTAAAAAGAAAGTGTTAAGACACTTACATAACTTCGAAACCAGGTTGGAAATTCAGATGCTATCATACCATTAACATTAGTGCAACTAATGTTTGGATTAGTTGCTTTCAAGTATTCCTCAAAAAATCTAATAACATGCAAAAGGTTACTAAATATGAACCAATTACATATACATACTAAAATAAACAATTCAAGAATAATTTAGTTCACTTACCCAATATATGGTTGAACCTCTTCACAATTAAGTAGGATATGTAAATGTGCAAAAGCAATTTACTTCCTTATCCATTAAATACCTATTGTTACAAGTTCCAGCTGAGCGTCCAGGATGGTTGAAAATTAATAAAGTAGGTTGGATTGTCTCATCTAAACCTCCATCATCATTTCGACCAACTCTATTTCTCATTGATTGCACACGAGATTCAAAATAGTAAGAACAAAAATGAGAAGTCTCTTGGCATAAATAGGCCTCACATATGGACCCTTCCACACGTGATTTGTTTTTAACCATTCGCTTCAACCTATTCAAGTACCTAAAAGAAACACGATATCATTAATTACTAAACTTTGAAATAAAAGATTACCACATTTAAAACATAATAAATCACGTGATTACCTCTCAAATGGATACATCCATCGATATTGAACAGGGCCTCCTACTCTTGCCTCATACGGCAAATGAATAGGTAAATGTTCCATCGAGTTAAAGAATCTGGGTGGAAAGATTCGTTCCAACTTACATGTTGTAATGACGATGTTTTGCTCCATTAGCAACAAATCAAACACACGTAACACTGTTGAGCACAAATCTCTAAAGAATTTACTTAATTCAGCTAAAGGCTTTCACACTGGATCTGGTAATGCACCAAAAGCAATTGGCAGCAACCGCTCCATAAACACATGACAATCATGACTTTTCATCCCAAATAGCTTCCCCTCTCTCGTGTTTACATATCTACACATATTAGAGGCATATCCATCAGGCATTTTTAATTCACTAACCCATTTACATACAGCCCTTTTTTGCTCCATGGACAAGGCAAATTTTGCTTTAGGCTTCAAAATTTTTCCATTTGGCAATTCTTGCAACTGTAATTCTCTCCGCCTACAATACTCTTTAAGATCCATCCTAGCTTTAACATTGTCTTTGGTTTTGTCTTTAATATCCATCACTGTATTAAAGACATTATCAAACACATTTTTCTCAATATGCATCACATCAAGATTATGTCTGATCATATTAGTTTTCCAATATGGTAACTCCCAGAAAATACTTTGTTTTATCCAATTATGAGTAACCCCGAAACCAGCACATGTACATGGACCCACCTCAGTCACTTTTGGAACATCACAAACATCTTCCCATACCTCGGCCCCAGACAACCTAGGTGGGGGTACAGATTTCTCTTGTCTATTCTTATAAAATGCATCCTTATTTCTGCGGTATGCATGATCCATAGACAAAAATTGACGATGACAATCAAACCAAGAACATTTGCCACCATGTTTCAAAGTAAAAGCCTTTGTTTGATTCATACAATATGGACATGCCAATCTCCCTGCTGTACTCCAACCCGACAACATGCCATACGCAGGAAAGTCATTTATTGTCCACATTAATGCAGCTTTCATTACAAAATTTTCTTTTTTTGAAATATCATAAGTTAGGACACCTTGTTCCCACAACAATTTCAACTCATCTATCAAAGGTTGCAGATACACATCTATTTTACTTTTCGGATTGTGTGGCCCAGGAATAATCAAAGTCAAGAACATATATGGAGTTGTCATGCATAGTTCTGGAGGAAGATTGTACGGAGTGACAATTACAGCCAACAGAATAAGGAATAGCTGACTGACTATATGGAGTAAAACCATCAGCACTTAAGCCTAATCTAACATTTCTTGGTTCAGCTTTAAATTCAGGATAGGTTTCATCAAAATGTTTCCAGTCTTCTCCATCTGATGGATGACATAACACTCCCGATTCTCGTCTATTTTCATAATGCCATCTCATGTGCGGAGCAGAACTCATTGAAGCATATAATCTCTTCAGCCTAGGAATGAAAGGTAAATAAATCAACCTCTTTACAGGGATCTCCTTGGTTTTTCCCTTACCAATCCTTTTTATTTTATATCGAGCCGCACCACAAAATGTGCATTCTGTAACTCCCTCTTCATTGAACAACATACAACCATTCATGCAACAATCAATTCTCTTTGCAGTAAGACCTAGTTTGGAAACTATTTTTTTTGCCTTGTAAAAATTTTCTGGGATGAGATTTCCAGGAGGATGTGTCCTTTTCATAAGTGCTACTGTTTGATTAAAAGATCGTTGGGAAATGTTTCCCTCTGATTTGATATTCAATAATTCAACAGCAATAGATAATTCAGTTTCATCTTTACATCCCGGCCACAAAGGCTTTTGGGCCGCATGAAGCATATCATAAAATTTTTTAGCATCTTTATTTGGAGACTCCTCTAAGGGTTGATTGTTATGGAACCCAAACTCTGGACCAACCGCATCATAAACCATGGTCTCAAATCTATTTAAATGGTCATTGTTACCCATTTGTGTAGTGGTAGAGGTGCTTGGATGACTATTGAAAACTCCCGTCAAAGTCGGATCAATTTCTCCATGACTTGTCCAATACCAATAATCATGTTTAAACCCCTTTTGATAAAGATGAACTTTAACGTCCTCAGAGTCAAGTACTTGTTTTTTGCACTTAGAACAAGGGCATCTAATATTTCCATTTGATACATGTGCTTGTTGGCATGCAAAGGAAACAAATTGTTCAACCCCCTCTACAAACATATCAGGAAGTCCCTTCCTACCCTAAGAAAAGTCTATTATACATCCAACAACGATATTGACGAATGTCCATATTCTGTAATATAATCAAAATGAAATATTAAAACTACAAGTGAAATTTAGTCTAACCACATGTAACAAATTTCTTCAAGCAAACACTAACCATTTGGGCATGACAGTAACTAAACCAGTAAAGTCTAAAACCTTGCAAAAATTTAGCTCTATTCAATTTGTTTAAATGGCTATATGTTTAGGCATATGAAGCTGCAATTTATCTATTAATTAACTAACCTTTTTAATTTAGTCAAAAGTTGATAAAAATATTTCTTGTGATTTTATCACAAAACAAATTAATATAGTTTGATTTAAATTTATAATTATACATTTATTTATATATCACATATTTATTCAATGTTACGCAAACCCATGAAGTTTTTAGAATCCTCTAGTTAATAATAAAAAATAAAAAAAATTAAAACCTCTCATCTGGATTTAAAATTTCATAACAACTACTTGAAAACAGAATAGAGATCAAAGAATGTATATAATTAACTTCTTCCCTATCATATATATTGCAGGACCATAAAAAGAATTCTAGTCATCTATTCAACTTTGTTTTTCATGATTCAGTGTTGAGGGATATTTTTATATCTCCAAGTAGACCACTAATAAGTCTCTACGTGTTCAACCTTTTTTCTTTGTAAAGCTAATCTTGGAGCTTTCCTCATGCCCCCAATCAGTCAATCATGAATCACCAACAATCCCTCCATGATATTATGTATCTGATGTTTATCATGTTTATCTGCATACTTATTCACCTCATGGCTGGTCCATCTTACCTCATTAACGGCTAATTGTGATTATTGCTTATTAGACTTGTTAAATGCTCTTTCTGCCGACACAACTTTTGGTAATTAACTAATATTTCTGGTGCTGCCCTGATTGTGCACAGCACAGGGTTTGAGCCTTTGATGCATTTGCGTTAAATTAATCTAAACAAATCCAACTACATATATTATTAAATATCAAAACTTTAATAAGTTTGATTCCAACGAGCTATGGCTCAAATGGCATCATGCTCAACATCTGCAAAGTAACCAACGAGCTATGGCTCAAATGGCATCCTGTGTTGCCTTGTGCAGAAGGAGATACAAGTTTGATTCCCCCAATGCCACACCCCTCCCCGATTGCCCCCCACCCCCTACATTGGGACCCCGTGTGAGGCATCTCTAGGTTCCAATGCAGTGGTGGAGCCTTATACCAGAAAAAAAATAATACACACACCTAAAAGGGAAACTAACCTTGTGGAGCAGATCCACTGGTGCAGAGCTTAGAGCAGATCTGGAAGGTGCAGAGCGTGGAGCAGATCTAACTGGTGCAGAGCGTGGAGCAGATCCGACCAGTGTAGACGGTGGAGCAGATCCGGAAGGTGCGACCGTTGAGCAGCTCCGGCAGGTGCGACTGTCGAGCAGCTCCGGCAGGTGCGACTGTCGAGCAGAGAATGGCAAGAGCAGAGAATGGGGAAATGAGGGGGGGAATGGGGGCTGGAGTGATTGGAACAATCAGATGGGGAGGCTGGAGTGATTGGGAGAAATGGAGTGATGGGGAGAAGCATTTACGATGGGGTGTATTTGTTAGAGACCGAAAATTCGGTCTCTAATCATTTATTTTTCTTTTTAAATGTTTTTGTTTAGAGACTGAATTTTCGGTCTCTATTAATTTTTTTTGTAAATTATTTTATTTAGAGACCGAATTTTTGGTCTCTATTGATTTATTTTTTTTTGTAAACTATTTTATTTAGAGACCGAATTTTCAGTCTCTATTAATTTTTTTTGTAAATTATTTTATTTAGAGACCGAATTTTCGGTCTCTATTGATTTTTTTTTGTAAATTATTTTATTTAGAGACCGAATTTTCTGGTCTCTATTGATTTATTTTAAATTATTTTATTTAGAGACCGAATTTTCGGTCTCTATTGATTTTTTTATTTATTTTTGTAAATTATTTTATTTAGTGACCGAATTTTCGGTCTCTAACATTAAAATATATTTTTATTTTTTTTAACATAAAAATCAGTCTCTAATTCGGTCTCTAAAATATTTAGAGACCGATTTAAAGACCGATTTTTTTTATAGCAAATTTGATTTTTTTTAAAAAAATCGGTCTCTATTTCGGTCTCTATAGAGACCGAAATAAATCGGTCTCTAAATCGGTCTCTAAAACCCAATTTTCTAGTAGTGCAAAAAATGGAATGATTGAGTACATCCATCAATATTCTAAAAACCAATTAATAAAAAAATGTTGCAACTATTACTTAACTTAATTAATAACGTGTTCAGGAACTTGACTCGATCCAGGCCTTGAGGAGGATGATTCTTTATGGGCATAGATAGATGCTTGAGAACCAAGACCATAAACACGCCCCTTCTTTATCCTGCCAATAGTCTGAATACAAAGCTCACGACTAGTCAGTTGTGTACCAGATGCCCCTTTTTCATTGGAGCACCGAGAAGATTGTTCAGATTCCTTTGTTTTGAATTCCTCCTAAAGATGGAAATAAAAAAACTGTTATGGCTATTATTATAAGATGAGTTAATATTAAAATAAAAAATTTTAAGTTAAGAAATACTAACATATACATCCTTAACTTTTGTTGAAACTCATGCAGTACGGTCTTCTTTCCTCAAATGTACGTGACGAAAGGTCTCATCAACTGTAGGCTCTCTACCCCAAGCCTTAGCCTGTAATAATGAGAAAATAAGTTAATAACAAAATAATAAAATATATTACTAAACAACTGACGATAATAGTTACCAATTTTTGCGCATGGGTGCCGGTAGAAATGCAACCACCTGTGTGCAAGATCACCAAAGGTCGAAGCATGATTCATCTTTGCTTGCTGACATTTCTCCTTATACACGCTACTAGCCCAGTGCCTGCATAAGTCTTCCCATATGCCTTCTCCAATCCAAAAAGGCCTTTCATTTAAGTTGCGTGCCTGCCCTAGTAAACCTGATAGTCTCTTCGAACTACGACTATTATATGCCTTTCGCATATGGTTATGATGCTGAGGCATCCACCAAACATAACCCTTCAAAAATATGTTGTAAATATCATGAAAGTTAAAAAAAATTGCACTATTACAAGACAAACAAACATAATTAAATAGATAAAAAATGATACATACTTGAAACTCTCGAAATCACATTTCTCTAGTATCCTTGGGTATTTCTCCCCAAGATGTCCAAGGTTGATTATACCTAGATCGTATAATCTTTGTTATGGCATCAGCAGCAGGTTTAGATGGCAGAAACCTACGATACAATTTAAAAAAGGAAATGTAAATATTCTCAATAAAAAAAATTTGAATGCGCATAACTATAAATGAATAACAAGTAGTTGTACACATACCCAAAATCACCATCGGGCACAACAAATGTCTTATTGCTTTGATTTGTTGCAGAAATGGGAATATTAGAATCACGGCTAGCCGGCGACTCACGGGTACCCAGTGACTCACGGGTACTCATTGACGGGCCAATAGTAGGTGACCCAGAATCATACGATGTACCATGTAGTGAATGTGAAGTATGTGACAGACGCTGTGATCCAGGTGTGGGTATCATAATGTACTCAGAAGATGGTGGCTGAAGCAAACCTGTAGTGGGTAATATTGCATTTGGGAGTAAAGATGATCCTGATGTTTGCCCCCTAGGTGGCCTCCCTATATTGATCCTAAGACGTCGAGGTTGTTTCTTCTCCTTCTCCTTCCCTTTCCCCTTATCACCTCGTGATGATGACATCTACACAAATAATAAAAATATAATGTAAATAAATTCCAAACACAACACAATAATGTATAACTAGTAACTACAACATATTAATATAATTCTATACTCACAGTTATGGGGAAACATTGTCCTCATCACTAATTGTTTCATATTCATGATTGGAAAATGTTTCATCATCGTCGTCATTAAAACTTTGCTCATCTTCATCATTTTCATCCTGTCTACTAGAACCAACATCTTGAACTATATCAAAAACCACATTAGTGTCTTGCAAATGGTCAATGAGATCCATATCAACAATTGGATCCACAAGAGTCATAGTATCATCTTGAAATTCAATTTCTTGGACACTTTCAATTTCAACTCGACCTCTTGCCTTAGTCTTTATTACCACCCACCATTGGACCTTATCCTTTTTCTTTCCAGGGAAAGGAACGTAATACACTTCTCTCGCAAAGGAAGCAAGGATAAAAGGATCAAACCTCTCATATCGTCTAGTGTGTCAAACCTCGACAATCTTATAATCTTTGTAAACTCTTGTACCTCTATTAATTATAGGATTAAACCATTCACATTTAAAAAGAACAACTTTTTTTTTGGTTCCCCAGGATATTCTAACTCAACCACATCTTTTAGTATTCCATAATAATCATTTTCATTTTCACCATTAGTTGAGCCTTTAACACACATGCCACTATTGATTATTTTTTTCCCATTTGACCAAGCATCTGTGTGAAATTTATATCCATTGACAAAATACATTGGCCAAGATGTCACACATCTACTAGGCCCCTATGCCAAATCATGCAAGTAAGAATTATTCACCATATTTTGTGGATTGTGAACCTAGAAAAAAATATAGTTAATGTTAATGATCTAAATCATATATAATGATTGGGATCAACAATTTAATAATGTTTAAATACTTACATAACTTTTGAACCACTCTATAAAATCTGCATTTATTCTTTCATTTGAATATTTCTCAGGAATGTTGAAATGTTGTAAAAAAACACTGAAAAATTAAAAGTTTATGATTTGATTGTTAGTTAGAAATACATTTGAAATTTAAATTAAATTATTAATACCACTTACTTGAGGTATGGTTCAACTTCTTCATAATTTAGTAAGATGTGCAATGTCGCAGATTTCATCTTAGCATCATTTAGCCATTGTATTTTTTATGTTCCATAACCTCGGCCGGGTTGATTAAAAATTGACAAAGTCGATTCCATTGACATATTTTCATCTATATCATCATTTCGTCCAACTCTAGTTCTCATTGACTTAACATGAGGCTCAAAGTAAAATGAACAGAAATGAGATATCTCTTGAATCAAATAAGCTTCACAAATAGAACCTTCAACCCGAGCTTTGTTCTTAACTGTTTTCTTTATCTTGTTTAAGTACCTCTCGAATGGATACATCCATCTGTATTGAACTGGCCCACCTACTCTTGCTTCATAAGGTAAATGGACTGCTAAATGTTCCATGGAATCAAAGAAATTTGGTGGAAATATCCTTTCCAATTTACATAAAATCACCGGAATGTTCTGTTCCATTTGAAGCATGTCTTTTTCCGTCAAAGTCGTTGAGCACAAGTCTCTAAAAAATTGACTCAATTCAGTCAATGGCTTCCAAATTTGATCTGACAATAAAAAAAAAGAAATTGGAAGCAAACTCTCCATAAACACGTGACAGTCTTAACTCTTCATCCCAGACAATCGTAATTGATTCATGTCCACACATCTAGCTAAGTTTGAAGCATAACCATATGGCATTTTTAAATGTTGTACCCATTCACAAACAATTTTCTTTTGCTCTTTTGTAAAAGTATAATTAGCCTTTGGTTTCATGATCTTACCATTTGGAAAATCAATAAGCTCCAATTCTGGTCGTTGACAATATTCTTTTAAGTCCATTCTTGCCTTGATATTATCCTTTGTTTTGCCCTTAGCATCCATAACAGTGTTGAATATGTTATCAAAGACATTTTTCTCAATATGCATGACATCTAAATTATGCTTAATTAAATTATCCTTCCAATATGGTAACTCCCAAAATATGCTTTGCTTAGTCCAATTATGATAAACACCATACCCATGGTGTTTGCACGATCGCATTTCAGCTTATTTTACTAAAGACACTAACAATCTCACTTAATTCATGTCCGATAATCTTGGTGGAGGCAAATCAATCACCACACTTTTCTTCTTAAATGCATTTTTGTTTCTTTTAAACATGTGATCAACATGCAAGAATTGACGATGACAATCAAACCACGAATTTTTTCCCTATGCTTCAAAGTGAATGCCTTTGTTTGATCCATGCAATATGGACATGCTAATTTACCAAATAGTCATCCATCCGCACAACATTCCATATGCTTTGGAAAGTCATTTATTGTCCACATCAATGCCGCCTCATCATAAAATTTTGTTTGCTTGACACGTCATAAGTTAAAACACTCGCCCATAAAATTTTCAGCCATCGATTAATGGTTGTAAATAAACATCAATCTTGCTCTTGGGATTGTTAGAGTCGGAATAATGCATGTTAGAAATGTATGTATGGGGCGCATACACATTTCTCGAGGCAGATTATATGGAGTGACTATCACAGGCCAACAAGAATAAGGAGAAGCAGATTGATTGTATGGAGTGAAACCATCAGCACACAAACCAAGCCTAACATTTCTAGGATCAATTGCAAATTCAGGATATGTCCTATTAAAATGCTTCCATGCTTCACCATCGGATGGGTGAGACATCTCTCCTAACTTCCTATTATTTTCAGCATGCCATCTCATGTGTGCAGATGAGCTCATAGAGGAATACAACCTCTTGAACATAGGAATAAGAGGTAAATAATGCATTCTTTTCACCGAAATTTCATTGTTATTTCCATTACTGGTTTTACGAAGTTCATATCTTTCAACACCACAAAACCTACATTGTCTGGCATTGTCATAGTATAACATACAACCATTTATACAACAATCTATTTTTCTTGAAGCAAGCCCGAGTTTAGAAACCAATTTTTTTGTTCTATAGTAATTCAAAGGAATTCGTGACACTGGAGGAGCAACCTCTCTTAATATCTCCATAAATGAATCAAAACACGCATGCGTTACATTATAATCAGATTTGAGGCTTAACATTCGAACTGCCAAGGATAATTCAGAATGAGTTTCGCAGCCAGGCCATAATGGTTGACTTGAAGCATTTAATAGATCATAAAACTCTTCGGCCTCTGGATGTGGAGGCTCCTCAATACTCCGTTGAAAACGACTCCTAAAATTCCCAAATTCTGTTCCAGCCGCATCACAAACCATATTTTCATATCTATCAATCATGTCTTCCTCCTCTAATATAGGACTACTAGCAGTGTTCACATCAAAGTTTATATCTACACTAATTGGATCAGGCTCTTCCTCTCCATGATTTGTCCAATACCAATACCTAGGTTTGAATCCTTTTTTATACAAATGAACTTTCACAATCTTAAATTTCAACAATTTCCCACTATAACACATCAAACATAGACACCTAATTGTTCCTTCACTTAAGTAATGAGAAGATCGACATGCATAATTCATAAACTCTTCAACTCCACGTACAAAATCTTGTGTAAGTCCTCTACGACCTGAATGAGTCCTATTATACATCCATCTACGATTTTTTGGAACTACCATTTTGTGCAATTATAATTTTACACTTAAATCAAAATACAAAAATGTAAAATGCACAACATATGATGCATAATTAATACATTTTAAAATTATACTTGTATTAAATATTTCAATCCAAACAACTATTATCTCCAAAATCTTAAAATCTCTTGACATGGTATGACCCTATCCCATTCAAGAAGAAACTTTTTCAGCACTTGATTGATAGTACTCTTAAAAATCACACATCATATACTTGATGAAATTTCGACAGCATTTCCCATTGTTCTCCAAGTGCACGACTAGAAAGTGGTGACATCTACCACGATCAAGTGTGCACCCAGAGAAGAAAAGGAAATGTTGCACAACAAAATTTCATCAAGTATATGGTATGAGATTTAATGAGTAACTATAATCAAGTGAAGTAAAAGTTTCTTCCTAAACTGTCCAAATTGGACAATTCAAGATTCAATACAATGAGCACTTCCTTCAAAAAGTATGTGTGCTCACTAATATTGAATCTCAAATGGGAAACTAAGGCTTCGCTCGGTAATACGATTTACCACATGCATCAAATATATTACAAAGATAATAATACCAGGCAGAGTTACAGTACATTGCAATAATCAAATTCAAATTGATCATAGAGATAAATTTTTGAAACTCAGTCGTGACCATGTGATCAAATTCTAAATCTCAAATTCACAATCTACAAATCACTCATCTTCTCAGCAAACAAATCATTGGTTCAAACACTAAACCAATGAACAGAGCAAGCAATAAACAGTGGGGTACCTACTTGGTAGGTGGGCAGACTAGTGGAGGCGTGGAGCAGTGGTGGCCGGCCGGGTCACAGGTGCAGTGGGGTCGGGGGGTCGCAGGCGGCGATGCGGCGCGGTTGGTGGGTCGCGGGTGGCGGTGCGCGGGTCGGTGGGTCGCTGTAGGTGGTCGGTGGGTCGCGGGAGCTGGTGCCACTGGTCGCGGGTGGTAGTGCGCGGGCCGGTGGGTCGACGCCGACCGGTGCGGGTCGGTGGGTCATGCCGACGCACGGTCGCGGTGGTGGGTTGCGGGTGAGGGCTCGGGTCGCGGTGGCTCGTGCAGTCGCGGTCGCCCAGTAGCGGTGGCTCACGCGGGTCGTGGGTCGCCGGCCGGTGGCGGCGGCGGTAGAGGTGACCTGGTCGATTGAAGGAGAGGAGGAGTTGAAGGAAAGATAGATGGATTCGGAAAAATGAAAATGGGAGAAGAAGACAGGAGGTAGATCCAGTTTTTGCGGTGGATTTTTTTAGGCAGATTTTTTCACCGCAAAATTGATTTTTAAATTGCTGTAGAATTTTGTGGTGAATTTTTTGCCTCAAATTTGATTTTTAAATTGCAGCTAAATCTGCCGCAAATTATTTTCATGATTTTTTATTAGTTTTATATTTTGTGGCAGAAAAATCTGCCTCAAAATTTATTTTAAATTGCGGCTTATTTTTTTGGCGCAAAGTTTTTTAAATTGTGTCAACTTTTTTTTTTTGCGGTAGATTATTCTCATAGAAGAAGAAATTTAAAAATTTTTATGAATTTTTTTATTAGTTTATCAATTTTACGGAGTAATTCATCCTTCGCAATTTATTATTTTATAATTTGTGGTGGATTTTTACGACGAATTTATCCACCTCAAATTGTTAAATTTTTTTTTTAAATTTTCCTCCCAATTTTTTTAATATTTTATTAAGTTTGCGGCGGATATTTCTGCCGCAAAACTTTTTTTACCAACTGCTACAGCATTTCACAATGGAAATTATTGCTGAAAAAATTTGTGAGGGCCAATCTGTTTCAAAAATCTGCCGCAAAAATTATCCGCCATAAAATTCACCTCTAATTGAGATGGATCATAATCCGCCGCAACGCCTTTCGCAATTACGACGGATGTGAATTCACCGCAAAAAATCTGTCACAAATTTACTATTTTCTGGTAGTGCCCGCATTAGAATGTAGTGGCCTGTGAGAGGGATCAGAATAAGGACCTGACTATGATGAGTATGGTGGATAATCTGGTGGCAGGTAAGGATATAGTGGATAACTCTGTGATGGGTAAGGATATAATGGGTAACCCGGTGACGGGTAAGGATACGGTGGGTATGTGTATGGTGGGTGATATGTAGGTGGTAGCTAAGTGGTTGGGTATGTAGCAATTACATTCGGAGTAGTAGTAGTGATAGAAGGTTGATTCATGTGTTGGCTTGTAGAACCAGAGTCCTCAAGATGTCGAAGTCGTGTCTAAACACTCGATAACTCTGTCCTCCTTTTATGCTGTGTCCCCTGTTGACTGGACTCCTAGGGTGGCCCTGAAATGTCACCTGCTGCTAGAGCTGGACACAGATGTTCTATTGTAATGTGATCATGCTCACGCAATGAATGTAAGATCTGTGCAGTAACTTCTCAAGCAGCAATGTCAGTAATCAAACTGAACCAATGCTCTGCAATGTTTGCCTAAGAAACAAATATAAAATATGTCATTAACTACAATACAAAATACATATAGTCACTGGCGAATTGGTAAAGAGTTTACCATATTCCAAATAGATGCACTGGTGGGAGAAATCTAGCATTTGGTAATTCTTTTATACCAACGCATATACTTAGAACGCAAAGTGAGGGGTGCGAGCAATGGAATTCCCTTGACAAATTTCTCCCTTCGACTATCCCAGTGGCTATGTAAACAACACATGTAGCTGGCCAATTCTCATCATGCTTACTTGTCAGTGTAATTGAGTGTAAATTGTCAAGCTAGAGCAGTCTCCATGGTATAGGCTGGTCAAGGCCAAATTGGCGCATCACTCGGTCTGGCTGGTATCACTCAACAATGTGAAAACATATGAGAGGGACCACTACTAGTGCTATGTCCCTACCAGCCACACAAAAAGGTGGAAGTGATGTCACATTCTCATCTGTGTATGTTTGCCATATAATCTACAAAATAAGATGCACACAAAATTAAGTAGTTATATACATAAGTAATTAATTCAAACGAATGTAAAGTAATACATACCTCATCATATTTTAGTTGATCAAAGAACCGACAATAATATTCAAGTATGCCGATCATAGTATCACTCAAAACTTTATGCTTGCGCCACCTATTTGTAAATCAAAGTATTATGAACGTAAGTGAGAAATAGAGCAAAGTAAGTAATAGAGCAAAGTAATGTAAAGAAATTATATGAAAAGAAACTTACTCCCATCCTAATGAACGTAATTGACCACAATCAGTACCATAGAACACATCAGGTTCAACATGGTCAGTCAGTGTAAGGGCAAGCTGGGGAAATCTGTACCATGCCCAATACTGCAATAAGATGCAAGCCCCTCTAATCTCGCATGCCTTGTAGTTCGTAGCTTTGCAAAGCTCTCTATACAAGTACACTAAGACTGCAGACCCCTAACTGTATGTCCCGGTAATAGCAAAGTCCTCCAACAATGGAAAGAACATCAAGTGCATAGACTTATCAGAATGATCGAGGCATAAGAAACCCCCAAGCAACCTAAGTATGTAATGTTGTACACGTTGTTGCACGTACTCGTCATAATCTCGTCAGTGATGTTTGTAACACTCAGTTGCCATAGATATATCATATCAATGCGTGCACCAGATATGAGTGATGGAGTCTCATCAATCCTTAACAATCGATCATATAGATCGAGCCAGTCAGTCTGATGGGTAAGGCCAGTAACTGCAGTGCCATCAATAGGAAGACCTGATATGATATCGATGTCCTCCAACGTTATGGTGCACTCTATGGTAGGCATGTGAAATGTATGCGTCTCTGGGTGCCATCTCTCAACCAACGCAATAATCAAGGAGTGTTCAATGTTGCAATAGCCTATATGGGCAACCCCCAATAAGTCATCTTGTTGTAGATATAGAAGAATTTGCATAGGGGGGTCCATATGTTTCATTTTTTTAGCACACCTAACATACAGGTGCCGGTCTTCATGTCCCTGCCATACATGCTGAGAAACACGATACTTCTACAACTCCAAAACTGAGTCGTCCTCTAGGCCAAGGTTTACACGGAATGCTATCTATCACGCTGTATACCAAACAAGAACAACAATTAGTGTGATAATATGAAAAATAACATATAATATTTGTTATCGATGGTATAAAAGAAAACACAATTAAAAGTAATATAAGAATCAAATTATGTGGGAGAAATAAAGTGCACACCGATAATCAACTAACATATATTAATAATATTCAAATACAACATCATACTGGAGTAATACACAACAATATGGCTCCAAAATACACATGGATGGTTGGCTAATACAAGAGTCTGATAATAAAAATATGTCCTAGATCAACTAGATGGCCTCACTCCATCATTCCTCAAGGAACTCGATTCACCAGCACGACGTGTGCGAGAATTTTGTCTAAGTTGATACCATCTTGTACATGTTTTTCTTGACCCTGTTTTGTGCCAATCCATCTCATTCCTGAGTCGGGTTAATTTTGGTTGAGCTTTAGATATAAGCAATGCACGATCAACACTAAAGTTATTTCAGGACCTGCAGGCCACCATGGTTTAGCCCGAACTAGTTCAAATTCAAACTTGTTAGCTCTGTAAATGCTTTCCATCCTGTAAACCCTATGCACATATCGGAATGAGTCAATTGCCATAGAAACACACGTAACAATCGCATCACAGTATGGAAAATGCAATGCTTGAAACACCCCACAGTCACACCAGCCTTCTTTTAGGTTTAAAGTATAAGAAACTCTAGTTTGTTGTGTTGCAGGGTGTGTTACAGGGTTAAAAGCCTCTTTAACCATGAACTTGGTGTTCTCTCTATTGTACCGTGAACTTGGTGTGAGCTCGCCTTTGCCATGTTGCTTCTCTAATGCTTCAATAAGTCATCACTCCATTCCTGCCCATTTGTCATCATTTTTGCATTCGCCTTATCTTTTCGGTTGATAAAGTATTCTACCAATTTCGTATATGTCAACTGAATCAATGCAGTTATAGGTAAATTTCTACTACCCTTCAATACTCCGTTGATGCACTCTAAGAAATTGGTAGTCATATGACCGAATCTGCGGCCACCATCATATGTTAAATTCCATTTTTCTTTTGGAATCGCATTAATCCAATTTGCTATCTCGGTAGTAGCTGTCAACTTCTCTAGCCTAGCATCAAACTTGATTACAATTGGTTCGTACCCTGATACAACAAATGGATTGAGTTAGTATTAGAAACTAACTTTTAGTATAATAAATTAGAATACAAGTTGAAAATTTTAAATATCTGTGTTAATCAAAAATCTTTTCAACCCCTTATTCTGGAATTTGGAGTTAAAATTGGAACCAATGTATCGTATGCAGAAGACATGGTAGCTGCCATCCAAGATTTTTATTTGCCATTGATTGTAAGATACCTTAATGTTGATCAGAGATCAAGCACAAGTTCTCTTGTTGTGTGACATGCAACCTCAGGTGGGTTAAGAACTAATTCCAAGCATCCTTTGTCTCCCCTTCCACAATGGCAAAGGCAATTAGCAGAGGTTTTCTATCTCCATCTTGGGTTATTGCGATCAACAACTTAAGATGGTATTTTCCATACAAATGAGTAGCGTCAATCTAAATAATGGGCTTGTAATATCAGAAGCCAGCAACACATGGTCTAAATGTCCAAAATAATCAACAAAACACTCTTTTCTAACAATCAAGTCAGTTATACACAAAACATTCCTCGTCTTGCAACTCCACCATTGTACCTTCCATGTCTCTTCTCATGGCCGCTAGCCATCTGGGCAACACCTCGTAAGATATGTCCCAATCCCCAAAAACATTCACAATGGCCAATTGTTTTTCCTTCCAAGCTTTTCGATATGAAATTTGGTAACTGAATTAGTTTCGAATCCTTTCAACAATTAAACATACAGGTGCATTGGGTTTGTTCTAACTATCTCCAAAATGCAAGAATAAATAATGACACGGCTGGGTTGATGCAGTTGTGAGATCCATTATATTTTGTAATCTGTCATGCATTCAACCTCTTGCTTTGTATGGCCTTAACTCTCCAATTACAACCTTCGTCAAAATTAGGGCACTTAGCAGTTAGTCTTCGTGAATCATCAACCTCAGCTAACTGTTCTTCATCTTCACTTGTGTCCCATACTGCATCTCTGACAAGTGGGTTATCAGCTTCGACCATTGCACCACCAATAACAATCATACTGCATGACTCAACTGGATTAGAAGGACCAACTTGAGATTCTGTTTCACCAGGAGCTTCAACATGTTCTTCCTGGCCACTTGTTTCTACCTCAACATGCAACTCCATCGAGGCCATGTTTAGAGTTTGATAGAAGGAAATCTATCATGTATTTTATATCATCATCGTCTTCTAATGGAAGACCTATCCATCTCCATGGATTGTAGCATTGTGGACATCGATAGACAACCTTGGACAAATATACATTTGCTTGGAGCCTCAACTTTGAATAGATCTTATTTTTCAAGGCATCCAAAGTCATATTGGTTATGATTACAATAGCCCTAGGAGGAGGACCTTGATACATGAGACCCTTTTCACCATTATACATTGTCCCATTGAAGTAAATGTACACATTAAGGGATTTTGACATGTTAATTCCACTTCTGAATAATAACAATTCAACACATATGAAATCAAAATACACGTGTCAATTACAATAAAATTGCACATCTAACAATGAATTTATATTATTATTATTTTATGTACAAATAACTTCCTAAACCCTACTAATTTGAATTAACCTACATTTAGCTATTTAAACCATGTTAAGTACTCAAGAAAAAATAATTCATACTATTATTTTATGTACAAATAATTCATACAATTCACACTATATATCTTATTAATCAAATTATTAAATGGTCAAGAAAAAAAATTGTAAACCTCTAAATATGTATAAAATAACATAAATGTATAATTAACATTAATATAATAAAAAATAGTCAACAAATTATAAACAAAAAATTCAAACATTATAATAAATACTTATATATAAGGAATACTATCTGAATATGATCACAGATGGAGATCCAGACACCACTTCTAATAGCAACTGTCAAATTAATTACGTGATAGAGAGTTGAGAGTGTTTAGAGAGAAGAAATTTGTAGGGAGAGTATGAGAATTGAGAAAATGGAGTGAATGGCACGGATGGGGGAGGGAAGGCTAAATATATACCTATGTTACGCTAAACATGTTGGCGTATTTAGCTTAGTTACACCAAGTGTGTTGGCATATTTAGTGTAAAATTCACGTAAGATGCGCCAAATAGGATGACGCATCCTATGTGACCAAAAAAGTATTAAAAAATATCATGTTGGACAAAAAGGTGACAATTTGATATATAGCTTCAAAAAAGTAACATTTTGGTAAATAATTTTTAAAAAGTGACATTTTAATAAATAGTTTTAAAAAAATGACATTTTGATAAATAATTTTAACAACAGTGACAGTTTGGTAAAAAAGTCTTCGGTATGCTCCTAATACTAAATCACCTTATCGTGACTAGTAAACTACATGTGTATATACGAATTATTAATTATAGATGGAATTTTTTTTGTCCTAGTGTAAGAGGTGGTTGTAAGAATATCCTCATTGCAATAGTTTTCTTCAAGTATTGTAGTAGAAGGATTGAGTACCTATAAGATATTCTAACACTCAAGTAAGTTAAGACACAAATTGATAGAGGGTGGGGAAAAATGATTCTTACCACAAGGTTACCGTGAGCTATTTATAGGAATGAGGATGTCCTGGGCACCAAATAATAAGTAAGGATAAATTGGTCATATTAAGTGGTGATGGGAAACTTTTCAACACCTTCTTTGACCTGTATGTTGACTTATTATTGGTCTCCCTAGGAGGGACATTCCATTTGTAGGATAAGTGGAATCTTTATCTTATGAGACAATAGGCTTGACTTTATTGGACTCAAAACCCTAGTGATGATCAGAATTGAAGTTGGTTTATATGTGAATTGATGTTCTTGCAGGGAATTGTACCCTCTGGAATAATGATTATTGTCATTGCATGGTGCATACGAATGAGAGGCCCTGTGTTTGCATCTGTTTTCAACCCTCTACAGCTTGTCCTTGTGGCTGTTGCTGCTTCGTTGATGTTGAATGAGAACTTATACTTAGGAAGGTATACACTAAATCTTTATTCACCTAAATATGTATGTATATATTCATGATTAGATTTGATTTAGTTTTGTTTTGTACGTATATAGTGTGCTTGGATCTGTGCTGATTGTGTGTGGCTTATACGCGGTGCTATGGGGAAAGAGCAAGGAAACGAAGAAGAATACTCGGTTAGCACAATCAGAAATCACCAGAGAATCTGAAGCTGTTGAGGTTGCTGTTATTTCCACGCCAGTAGATCATGATAAATGTGACCATAGCAACCACGGCCAAACCAATGGTACCGCGAATGTTGCTAATGATCATCACTAGTTGTCAAAATATGGACGTGAAAGAACATGATATTCACAATAAGGGGAAATAAGAAGTGTCGTCCTGAAATGGTAGATAATAATCTATTAAGTGTTGAGGACGTAGATGATCGATAGTAGATGGATTCGAATCCTCTGTCCTTTTTTCTTTTTCTCTATCCCCTGTTTGAACTTTCTAATGACATCTCATTAAAAAAATTTGACAACTAAGAGGGAAGTTATTATGATAATCTTTTTTTTGTTAAGTTGTTATCATTTAATTGAAGGACAGGAAAATGAGACACAGAATTTCAATCCGTAGTAGATATATAGCATGTCCTCCTTTTTCAGTTGTCCATAGCTTGTGTCTTTGTTTCTTCAATTCTTTTTGTAGACACAGGGGTCTAAGCCAAATAAATAAATAACAATAACAAAACTGGGTAAGGCAGCTTCACCAACATAAGCATAAATAAGGATTTAAAGCTTGGTTAGCTAACCTTAACCACATTCCCAACAAAAATCCCAATTAGCAAGCTAATTAGCGTACATTTTGCCTTCTCATTTATGACTAAAATTTAGCTTCCAGAGTCTCTGAGACCATTGTAAGGTCCTCGCTGCACCTTTTTATTTGGATTGTTTTTTATAATGATTTTATTTTATTTGGATCTTTTATGTTATTACTCAGATTTCTGAGAAAAGTAATCAAGCCAATAGAATCGCTTCCTATACCTTTCTGAACCCATTACACCAAGCGATCTCCAACAAGAAAGACTCCCCCATTTCATGAGCAACAAAGAATGTGCAAATTTCATGAACCAAAAACAAAAAAAAAAAGAGCAAATTCCTATATGATGATACACAGCCTCTCCCGAATAGTCCTTGATGTCTAGAAAAGAATGAAATTACTACTCGTATACACTTATACACTCATCATTTTATATTTGCACAATTTTTACTATTTGATCATAACTTATCCTATTTGATTTTCTGGATATCTGCACTCTAATTTTGGTATATACTCCTAGATGTGAGATATGTGTACACAGCTTATATGCAACAAGCTTTATCTTAAAACAAAGAATGATAAGATTTCTAACTGATGTGTTAGGACAATAAAGGAACTTTATACAAGAAGAAATTTAGGGTTTAGGATTGCAAGAGCCACTGAAAAACCAGCACAAACAAATTGCAACGAAGGTAAATACAGTATTTTTTAAAATCGTTGCAATTTAATTAGCAGGAGTAAAAAATTACCACAATTTTTTTTTAAAAAAAAGCTCAACAATCTAAATCCTTTTTTGTAGTGGACCCTCATTTGAAGGCAAATAAAAAAAGATAAGTTAGAGGCTAAATTAAAGGAAGGAATCCTAAATAGAAACTATTGGAAATAATGTCTTGAGAAGACCTGGATTGGCACGATGAAATCTTGGTATAGCACTTCAAACTTGCAAAAATCACCAACTTTGATGGAGAATATGTGCAACTCTTCAAGGCATGTTGTAATACTTTCGTTTAGGCTTAATTCGCCCCACCAGTTCTAAAATAGTTGATGCACAAGGTCGACAACGAATTTCCTGTAAGATACGAACACTTGGTTTGTCTTGCACTAACAAAACCAAGCCAATGACAACAATAGTATTTTACAAAATGATAGTTTTTTACTATACTTCCTGCACATAGAAGAAAAGTAAAGATGATTTGGAAGAAAGAATGAATTCAATCATACATCTGAAACTTGACGGAAAATGTCTTTATATAGACATTAAGAGATCGCTGGAGAAGAGACATAACTCATTCTAGAAAAGGGTCACAACTCTTTTTTAGTAAGAGACATAATTTTTCATGTATAACAATTTTTCATGAAAAAACACAACTCTTTATATATAACAACTTTTCATGACTAGTCACTATGATTACCAACATGCACATATAGACACATCTCCTCATGGAAAAGACACATCTCTCCATGAATAGACACATCGTTTCAAAATTTTACTTGATTGTGTCTTGGTTATTATTTTAGAAATCCTCTCACAAAAACCATTGATCAATCTTAGTCAACTTACACATTTGTCACATGTCTTACAAGTTAATAAAGGCGCTATCAGTATTAATTTAAATTTATCCAACCACAAGGAGGTGAAAGAACATTTGATCTCACTGATATATACCCTAAATTGTCAAAACTAATCAATGCACAATATATTTACAGAAATTTTTTTCCACTGTAGTAGTTTCTATTCATATCCATGTGTCAATGTCTTATGCACTTTTGGTAAGATTTAATTTTTAATTAATTTTTTTAATATCTCTTTCTCTTCCTTGGCTTCTTATTCTGCGTGTTGTCGATGCTCCGTGGTAGTGGTACGAAGGCTTAAACGGGGAGGAGGGTTCCTTTGTTAAATGCTCTCTCTCTTCTTCCTCTACAACTTACCCTTTTCCCTTTTCATGTCTTCAATCACTGCTTCTTCTCCTTCAACTCCAAATACCCTGCCTTTTGATTTTGATCCTTTCTATATACCCAACCCTTCTCTTCTTTCTTATAATTCGAAATTAATATTCAATTCCATTACATTCCGTTGAGGGCCTGTGTACCCCTTGCTTAGCAAGTGCTACTATTTGGGTCATTTATTGAAGATGAAACTAGATCGTTGTTGCTAAAGCAGTCTTCTGGTGCTGGGAGAAATGAAAGGCATGTGGAGAAGAATCAGCTACAATTTGGTTTGAAGATCAATGTGCTTCAAGATCATAATCTAGTTCATTCTATCCTCTTCTAGGGTTCTATTTGAACTTGCTATGTAATTTGAATCTCTTGTATTTCTTCTTGTTCTTTATTAATGAAATGATTTTGTTTATCCATCTCTTTTCTTAATGCTTGCATTTGATTGGCCACCAAGTATTTGATGTGGGAATATTAAGGAACTAGAAATATAGAATTAGGTGTTTGACCATGGATTTGGATAATGCATGTTCATTTTCATCTAATTGTGTGGTGAAGTGATTCGCTATTAGGATATGAAGATACCTCTTAGTCATGCAAAGTCATTGTTTGAGACTTAGTCTTAATGAGTGGATCTTGAACTAATTCACATAGGAATATGGTTTTTGGGCAAGTAAAGCATGTTTATTTAACTTAAGAGTCAGCTTATAAATAATTGAGTACCTTGATTAACAATACCAATTCGTTGATATTTCGTAATGGATGTTGTTTGAATTCAAATGAAGTAGTAAGAGATCATAGACCCTTAGACCCTTAATTCTTTACTTTCTCAATCTTTTATCTAGTGTTTGTTTGTTTGTTTTTATTTGTGTCTTACTCTTTTTGTTAATTTGATTTTCCAATTATTGTGTTGTTTGGATAAAGATTAAGGAGTGATTGATTAATTTTTAACACAAAATTAGAACAATCTCCATGGAATAATACTTTTAACTCATCACTTTATTACTTGTGCAACTTAATACACTTGCCAATTTAGCAACACCAGTTACCATGAGAACAGGTAAGTTTGGAATTTTGTGTGAAATTACAAATTGTGGTCCATGTAATTTGTAGGTTTGTACATTTACCCCTAATGTGTGATTATATTATTTCCCCACATTCCCACTAATTGCATTAGGGGTGTTCAAGACTCAACCCGTCTTACTAACTCGCCTTGGCCTGAAGTTAATTGGGATGAGTTTTGGTTCAAGAAATTAGACCCAAATTATTTTTGGTTCGGGTCGAGTTGTACCTCAGGTCATCCCAACCCAACTCGGTACCACACATTATTTAATGACTTATATATATATATATATATATATATATATATATATATATATATATATATATATATTGTTGATTTAAATTAATAACTTTTGCACAATATGATAATATATTTATATTGATATTATTTGTTTTAAAATATATTATAAAATGTATTTTAGTTTTAATTTTCTACTTCATTAATTTTATGATTTAATTATGCATAATATTCAAATTTATACATTATATATGCATATCGAGTTGGTTTGGTTACTTACAGTCATGACCTAGTCCTGTTTGGGTACAAGTAAATGGCCTCATCAACCTATCGGGTTGAGTTTGAGTCAAGTTAAACTCATCCCAACCCGTCTTATAAATACCCTTCATTGCCATCATCAAATGTATTGAAGTTCTTATATCAGTATAAAAATAATAACAAAATTATACATATCAAAGAGAATATGCCATATTAAAATATCTAATATATAATATTTTAAAATATATAATATTAAAATATTTTAATACTGAAATATTTTAATATTTTGATATTAAAATACTTTAATATTTAATGGTTTAAATACAAATATGACAATAAGTATAATTTAAATGCAAATATGACAAATTAATAAAATAAATCAAAATAACCCATGGAAACCGGTTATAGGCTGTAAATTGGTGGGTGTACATGCATATAGACCTATCAGGAGGATATACATCCACCCCTACTCATCACGATGTACGTGCGCCCACCCCTGATGGGTGTATGGAAAACGCGTCCACGTACCTTATATTGTTTAGACTTATGTGAATTGAACATTTAGAATACGATATCCAAATAATATTCTACTTATATTTGTATATAATACATTTATTTTAATTTTATATACTATATATGATAGTATCCGATTCTACTCACATAAATGTACATTACTCCAAGAGGTGTCAAATTTGGGTTTACAAAAAATAATATTAATATCATCTATGACCTCAACTCCTAATAGAGTATTTATACCATCTTAGGAAGGCAATTCTTCTTTGTTCCCATTACTGAGAATATCATGTTCTTCTCGCCCATTTTTAGACATATAGTCATGATCATTAGCAACATTCCCGATAGTACTAGTTTGGCTCTGGTAGCTGTGGTCATTTTTATCATGATCTCTTGGCGTGGACATAACAACAACCTCAACAGCTTGGAACTCTCTGGTGATTTCTATTGGCACTAATTGAGTCTTCTTCATTTCTTTGCTCTTACCCCATAGCACCGCGTATAGGCCACACACAATCAACACTTCTCCAAGCACACTACATATATTTTCAACCAAACTAAATCAAATCAAATCATGAATATGAAAGGCCGAAAAAAAAAAACCATGAATAGGTACGTACATGTTTAGGTGAAATGAGATTAAGAGTATACCTTCCTAAATATAACTTCTTATCCAACATCAAATATGAAGCGACAGCTACAAGCACAAGCTGTAGAGGGTTGAAAACTGACGCAAATTGAATGCCTCTCATCCGTACGTACGCACCAGTCAATAACACTAATCACTATTCCAGAGGTCACAATTCCCTACAATAACATTTAGTCGTTTACTTACATGAAGCAACTTCCTTTTATCATTCATAATTCATATACATAAATATATATATAATATATATATATATATATATATATATATATATATACATATATAATGTGTATCATATGAGATTAGTGTTTATTGTGAGAGGTAAGATAAGTGAATCTTGATCATTAGATCTTACATGAATAGTTAAGATTAAAATATAAATGCATATGACTTTTTTAAGTGATCACGTAACCTTTAAGTAACTTTTAATTTTGATCATTCATGTATAGTTATATGGTCAAATTTTATTTTTTTCACCCTCTTACAATAAAAACTTTTATCACTAAATATGCCCCCTACGAAAGTCTCAACTACGGTGGTGTAGTAAATTACAAGCATACCGAATAAGCCACAGTTGAAGCCTGATATTGCAACCCAGCTTCCATTGGCTCCAACCCCTGTCAACACAAAGAATAAAAACAATGGCCTGTATTGCTCCCATTGTGGAAATTAAAGCTGAGCTTGAGAGATGGCATGGATATTCTTCAATCATCTTAGCCTGTGCCGTGTAAAGTGATGGACGACAACAGGCAACACAACTCAAACGACATCTTCACATAATGATATTGATATATAAATTGACAAGAATCTAAAGAAGTTGGTGAACAAGTGTGTTCTGTTTGGTTATAAGAAATAGACTTTTTTACTAAATTGTCACTATTGGTAAAATTATTTATCAAAATATTATTTTTTTAAAATTATTTATCAAAATACTACTTTTTTAAATTATTTACTAAATTGTCACTCTTTTGAAATTATATACTAAACTGCCACTTTTTTGTCCAACGTGACATTTTTTAATAATTTTTTATTTAAATAGGATGCGCCAAAGAGGATGGCGCATCTAAGTAGGATACACCAACAAGCTTGGCATATCCTACGTGGATGCGCCACTTTCTTTGGCGCATCCTACGTGGATACACCAATTAGGATAGCGTATTTGTAAAGGATACGCCAACAAGCTTGGCGCAATAAAGGCAATTACGCCATTTGACTTAGAGCAATCCATCCAAATACAGATAACCCCTCACCCTAAAGACACTGAAGACTCAATTATTTATAGGTCAAGTGTTTGTTTATGTTACGTAACGTAGTCGATGTGAGACTTTGGTGTTGGCAATATAAAGCAACTAAGTAAGACAACAATGTACTTTTGTTCGATGTGAGACTTTGATGTTGGCAAGACAAAACAACTAAGTAAGATAACAATGTATCTTTATTCGATGTGGGACTTCAATAAAAGGGCTAAAACTCATGAGTGCAATAGCTGGAAAGTAAATGTAGTAAAGATGCTATGGTCGCTACGTAACTAGGTAAAAACTAGAATTTTCTAAGTATGAAGTCAAGGTCCCTTGAATCTTAGATTCTCAACTTTTGTTTTTAAACAACCCATGCATTTGTATAAGTGTGCACTTTTTCAATGATAAATTGTTTCCTTGTTTATATAACTCATAAGGTGTGAGTTTCTTTTATTTTTATATGGGTGGGGTGGCCATGGCCCGTGCATAAATTGATGTCACTAAACACATTTTTGAAAGATGAACAAGTAATTACCAAACAAACTTTGCGGGTTGAACTTTATAATTTATAATGTTCTTGTCTCCATTTGATAGATGAAGCTACTGGATCATCTGAAGAGGACTTCAGCAGAGAAGAGAAAGAGGCAATTGAGTGCAAGAGGATAAATCAAGATCGAGAGCTGAATGATAAGCTTCTGCGTAGATATAGTGGCTATATTAATAGTCTGAAGCATGAATTTTTCAAAAAGAATATGAAAGAAAAGCTACCGAAAGAAGCAAGTCAAATCTTACTTGCATGGTGGAATATTCACTTCAAATGACCATACCCGACGGTAATTAAACTTATTTTTTTTAAGCATCTTGCTAAATTTTTGTGATAATCTCGTGCAGAATTTTCTGTTCATAACTTGACACATTTAATTAAGAATTATGAATTTAAGATGTCTATTTCGCTTTTTGGTTACATAAGAAGTTTAGAAATTGTCTAGACTCTTGACCAGGACTTGAGTTTTAGCCCTTTTATTGAAGTCTCACATTGAATAAATATACATTGTTGTCTTACTTAGTTACTTTATCTTGTCAACATCAAAGTCCCACATCGAATAAAAGTACTTTGTTGTCTTACTTAGTTGCTTTTAGGGATGGCAATTTTACTCTCCCCCGCGGATAATACCCGTGATGGGGGCGGGTAATACCCATCTAATTTCTCCCACCGGTATAAATACCCGTTTGTATTATCCTCGTTTAATAAACGGGGCGGGGGCAATTTCTCCCGTATCCGCAGGTACCCGCAAAAAAATTACAAAAATATTTTATATAAAATTATTAAAAAACTTCATTATATAAATTTAAATATGATAGAGTTATATAAATTAAAAGTATTTTAGGTGTTTGGCATTATTTTTGAATTAAGTTGTGTTGGATAAATTTTGAAAAATTATAGTATTATACTTTTTTTTCATTTTTTCTTTTTATTTTTAAATTTTGTTGATTTTTTTTACAATTTACTAGGTACCCACGGATATCCGTGGTACCCGTTTACCCGCGAAAGAATAATAAACGGGTACCTACACGGATATGGAGGCGGGGGCGGGGGGCGGGGGGCTACTACCCGTCCCCGTCCCGCCCCGTTGCCATCCCTAGTTGCTTTACCTTGTCAACACTAAAGTCTCACATTGACTACGTTACGTAACATAAACAAACACTTGACCTATAAATAATTAAGTCTTCAGTATTTTCAAGGTGAAATTTTCTACAAAAAAAGGGTTATTTGCATTTGGATGGATTACTCCAAGTCAAATGACGTAATTGCCCTTATTGCGCCAAGCTTGATAGTGTATCCTTTGCAAATACGTCATCCTAGATGACGTATTATACTTTCAAAGATTCTATTAATTAGTAAACACTAGCTCATTCTATCAAAAGAAAAACTAAAGAAAAGCTCATTATGTAGGCCAGGACCCTCTACATCAGATATGCATGTGTGTGGTATATATTTAGCAAATAAAAAATTAAAAAAAAACTTAAGCAGATCTAACTATAAGTGGTGGGACTCATTTTTATTAAATTTAAATTTTTTAGTGAAATGACAATAACCAACTTAAATAAAAATTAAATTCTTGCGAGATTTAATCTCCTTTCTCGTGCGTTTTCTATTTTATTTTTTTTCCTTTCATTCCTTCACTTTCTTCTCCGTTAGAGTAAAGTGAAGGTCTTTCATTTTTAATTTCTCCATATCCACAGAAAATTGAAACTTCATTCTTGGACTTGCCGATAATGTATTGAACACTGAGAAGATCTCAATTTTCAACAGATCATGTGGCCCAGCAAAGCACTTGGTAGAGATTGGAGTGGTCCTTGAAAAGCATCCCTTTGGTCACACAGCACAAAGATTTATATATATTTTCAATGCCCGTAGAGAATTAAACATAAACAAGAATAAATAGAGTTTAAGATCAAGCAATAGCAAAAACAATTGAAAAAGTGCTATCACCTATCCGAAACATACCATCGTCTATGTCTGTGGCATATAGGTCAACTTCTTATACACATGCAAGGAAGGCAATGATCAACACTTAAATGCTCTTTAGTGGTTCCCTTCATCAAAACATTAGCTCTGCTTGTTATATGCATTATGTAAATAGGCTAGGCACAAAGTGCACCTGAGCGTGAGGAAGAACAGAAGAAAAAAAAAATTACAAGCTTATTTATTTGTTTTACTGATACACTGTGTAGAAATAGTGGTTCCACATGTCCCGTGTCCAGACAAAATGAATAGTTGATGCGGTTTCTAATTTGGAGTTTTCTTACTCATATATGTCAAAATGTGTTATGGAGTTTGTGGTGGAAACAACATTTAATTAATCAAAGTTTATTTATTCTTTCCTCCTCCTTTTAAAGTTTTTCTGGTCTGGAGGCTCTTAGCCTACCGTGGTTGTATTTTAGGCTCTTTTACCAAATTGTTATTGGTGACAAAACTATTTATCAAAATATCACTTTTTAAAATTATTTATTAAATTATCATTTTTTTAAAATTATTTATCAAAATATCACTCTTTTGAAACTATATACCAAACTATCATCATTTTGTCCAACGTGACATTTTTTAATAATTTCTGATCCACATAGGATGCGTCAAACCGGGTGGCGCATCCATGTGGATTATGCCAGGATGCTCCATCCTGTTTAGCGCATCCTACGTGGATGCATCATCCTACATGATGTTTTTTAAGTGGATATGCCATGTAAGATGACGTTTTTTAGTTAAAAAAGCCAACATATTTAGCATTTTTCACGTGGATAAGAAAAAATAAAAAAATACTTATAGAGTACTTAACCCATTTCACGTGGTTCTCGTACTCCTCCCAAAGACATATGCATTTCACATGCCTACTAGAGAGTGCACCATAACGTTGGAAGACATCAATATCAATTAACTTATTTATAGGCCAAGTGTTTGCTTCTGATCCATAAAGTAGTCGATGTAGGACTTTGGTATTGGTAAGGCAAAACAATTAAGGCAATAAGGTACCTTTATTCGATGTGAGACTTTGGTGTTGGCAAGAAAAAGCAAATAAGTATAACAACAAAGTTTCCACCACCCTTTGCGCTCCCAGCAGAGTTTCCAACAGCTCCTCCCAGCCACCACGTTGTTGTCATCCTCAACACAAAAGGCCGGTGACCCAGATCGCGACACCAATAGCTGCTTGTCCCAACCACTACGCGCTACCAGATCGCGCCTCAACACAACAGGTTTGCCACTTATCGTTGTGCATCTCTACCCAAACGGAACTTTCTTTCCTGCTCGTTTTCCTGGTAATTTTGGCATGTTAATCTTTGCAAAAGTTTGGCTTTAAAAAAAATGGCGGAAGGTGAGGGGGAATGGCGTGAGGTGAGACGGAAGGTGAGGGAGTCATCTTGTGGGGATAACTGTAGGTGGACTGTAAGGGAGCAAAACCAGCTACAGGCAACAAAGAAAAAAGTTCCGTTCAATGGAGGTCTTGTCACGTATTTTTTCTCAAATTTTCCTAATAATTTTGGTCCGAAGGATATGTGGATGGTGTTCAAGAAATGGGGTAAAGTGGTGGAGGTCTTCATTCCGAAAAAGGTGGACAGAAGGGGCAAACGATTTGGCTTCGTGAGATTTATCGATATTTCTGACCCAATTCCTTTTGGAAGCACCTTAGACAAGATACTAATCGATGATCAAAAGGTTTACGTTAACCTTCCAAGGTTCAAGCGGGGTGTTTAGGGTGATAGGATCAAACAACAACAAAATTTTCGTCCAGATAGTAATGCTGCTAAGGGTTATGCACGAAGACAAGAAGGGCTTTCTTATGCTCAGGTGGTGAACCAAGACAAAACAAAAAAGAAGAATCATGGCAATTCCACATCTGACAGTTTCTACCACCTTTCCTTCAACGTGGATCCTTTTGAGGAGGATAAACTGAAATCTGCGTTTGTTGGCAAAGTCAGAACTCCGGGCGGCACTTTCAATATTCAGGAAAAATTTCACTCTGAGGGGTATTTTTCAATCAAGGTTACTCTGTTGGGAGCTAATCTCGTTCTTTTGGAGGCAGAGAATAAAGATGAGATTCCAGCACTTATAAACGACGCCAGGGATTGGCTCTCTAATTGGTTTGACGAAATTAGACAATGGAGTCCGAAGGAGGTGGATTCAGAGAGATTGGTGTGGGTGAAATGCTATGGAACTCCAGTTCATGCGTGGTCTGAAAAGTTCTTCAATTTCATTGTGTCTTGCTTAGGTCACTACGTGAACATTGATGAAAGCACAAGAAAACGGGCTCGCTTGGACCTGGACAAAATCCTAATGAGAACAACGACTCTAGATCTTATTAATAGAGTGGTTAGAGTGGATATCAATGGAAACATCTTTCCTATTAAACTTGTTGAAGAGGTCTTCGGTGATAATGTTTATAAAACTTCTGGCACGAATGTAGTGGGTCATAGAATGGAAGTAAGCTCCGATGAAGAAAGCTTCTCAATAGACTCAAATTCCCAGTTTGGGTGGCCAATGGAGGACTTCCCTGATCATGAAGGTTCTCTGTATTTAGACCAAGACATTAATAATGATCCCTTGGTTTCAGATTCTGAGGAGGAAGGGGTTAATGGAGTATTGAAGGGAAAAGCCACTCAAAATGATTTAAATGTCCAAGATGGACTATCTAGTAACTCCTCTAACGGCGCTAGCAGTTTGGCAGTAGTCCTACGACGACCTCTTATTGACCATTCAACCCATACGCAGTCAAATTAGAATGAAAAAAATGTCTCTATGGGTTCCTCCATCTCTGATTCTGATATACAGCGGTGTAATTTGAAGATCTTGTCAAAGAATGAGGGTATGGTAGCAGAGAAGATTTGGGTCTTGGCCAAGGAACTGGGGGTGTTTGGCTCAAGAGAAGATGGTGAATATATCAAGCTTTTACAACAAGTGGAGGTTAGGGATGGTTTGGAGAAGGTACAGAGGGATTTGTAGAAGGCTCCAATATGAGAGCTGTGATCTATAATGTGAGGGGACTTGGCAACCAGATTAAGAAGAGTAATATCCGAAGGCTTATTATTGCGGGGCAGTTCGATATAAGTTTGTTTCAAGAAACAAAGTTGACTCTAGTTGATGATATGGTGGTTGAAGGTTTGTGGGGTCGATCTACTTGCCAGTGGGTGTATAGTCCAGCTTCTGGACTTTCAGGTGGGCTCCTCTCTGTCTGGAAGTATGACATTATGAAATTATTATTTTCTTTCTCTGGTGAAGGGTTCTTAGGAGTGTGTGGGGAATGGGGCTAAAATGGTAAGAGATGTTTCTTAGTCAATGTGTATTCTCCATGTTTGATGTCTTGTAAAAAGAAATTGTGGAGGGAATTACTGATGTCTAAAAGGGGTTTCGGCGGTGATCTATGATGTGTAGCTAGGGATTCCAATGCTGTGAAGTGTAGTGATGAAAGAAGAGGTTTAAGTTAACAGGAAAATATCAGGGAACAGGAAGAATTCCAGCAGTTTATGGAGGACATGGCTTTGGTTGATGTTCCGATGCTCGGGAAGAAGTTCACTTGGTTCAGAGCTGATGGGTCTACTATGAGTAGGCTTGATCATTTTTTAATATCAGAAGATTTGATTGATCTTTGGCAAATAACATCTCAGTGGGTTGAAAAGAGGGATATTTCTGATCATTGCCCAGTAGTTTTGAAGAACGGTTGTTCTAATTGGGGTCCTAAGCTTTTTTATTTTAATAATTGCTGGATGAGGCAATTTGATTTTGTTCAGTTTGTTACTGGTTGTTGGAGAGAGTTTGCGGTGGGTGGCTAAAAAATATACTCTTTCAAGGAAAAATTGAAGCTCTTAAAGGAGAGGCTTAAAAGGTGGAACAAGGAGGTGTTTGGTTATATGGACTTGAAAGTAGATCAGTTGGTTGATGAAATGAACCTACTGGATGATAAGGTGCTTTTGGTGATTTGCTTCCTTTAGATGTTATGCAAAGAAGGCAACTCTCAGTAGATTTGTGGCACCAACTTAGTCTTAAAGAGAGCCTTGTTTTTCAAAAAGCTAGAATTAGATGGCTTAGGGAAGAGGATGCAAACTCAGCTTTCACTCACTCGTGTCTTCATTCTCAACGGAATGTTAATCGGATTGTGGCTCTTAAGATAGGGGATTGGTGGATTGAGGGAGTTGAAGAGATAAAAGTAGAGGTTGCAGATCACTTTCAGAGGGTTTACTCAGACCATGAAATGAATCACCCTGTGCTGGATGGAATTATTTTTAAGAAGGTATCTTGTGTAGATAATAATGTTCTTTTTGCTCCCTTTTTTGTTGATGAGATCAAAGAGGCAGTGTGGAGTTGTGATGGCAACAAGAGTCCTGAGCCAGATGGTTTTAACTTCAACTTTTTCAAAAACTGTTGGGACATCATAAAGGTGGAGGTATGTGAAATGGTTAAGGAATTTTATTTTAATGCTAAGCTCCCTAAGGGTGTCACTTCTTCGTTTATTACTTTGGTGCCTAAGATTGAAAATCCTCATCGCTTGTCTGAGTTTAGACTCATCTCTCTCATTGGTAGTATCTATAAAATTATCTCAAAATTGTTGGCTTTGAGACTAAAAAAGGTGTTAGGGGCTGTTATTTCTACATGTCAGACTGCTTTTCTCCCAAAAAGACAAATTTTAGATGATGTGCTAGTTTTAAATGAGTTGGTTGATTTGGCAAAGAGGTCTAAGCAAGAGTGCATTATTTTGAAGGTCGATTTTGAAAAGGCCTATGATTCAGTGAGTTGGGGTTTTCTAGATTATATGATGGGTAGAATGGGTTTTAGTGCTAAATGGAGGGAATGGATTAGAGCGTGTATCTTTTCAAGTTCAGTTTCTGTGTTAGTGAATGGTAGCGCGTCCCATGAAGTTCCTCTGAATAAAGGTCTACGACAAGGAGATCCGCTTGCACCTTTTCTCTTTCTTATAGTGTTTGAAGGGTTATGTGGTTTAATGAGAAAGGCGGTTGAGCTAGGAAAATTCTCGGGTTTTCAGGTTGGAGAAGAGGCTAATATTTTTTTATTGCAGTATGCTGATGATACAGTTTTGGTAGGAAAGGCAACTTTGGAGAATCTGTGGATGCTAAAAACTGTTTTTAGAAGCTTCGAATTAGCTTCAGGCTTAAAGGTCAACTTTCATAAGAGTAAATTATTTGGCATTAATGTAGAGGATAGCTTCTTGTCAGTAGCTTCAAATTTTCTCCATCGTCTTACTGGAAGCTTTCCCTTTAAAGTTTCTTGGTTTTCCAATTAGTGCTAATCCGAGAAAAGTTGCTACTTGGCTCCCAATTATTGACTCCATGAAGAGGAGATTGGCTTCGTGGAAGGGTAAGCAGTTATCTTTGGGTGGTCGAATCGTTCTGGTAAATTCTATTTTATCAAGTTTGCCTTTGTATTTTTTGTCTTTTTTCAAAGCTCCAAAGAAAGTCTTAAATACATTGATTGGGATTCAAAGAGCTTTCTTGTGGTCTGGTTCTGATGACTCTCGAAAAATAGCTTGGGTGAATTGGGATAAAGTGTGTCAACCAAAGAATTGTGGGGGACTGGGGATTAAAAACCTGGAATTATTTAACCTTAGCCTTTTGGCTAAGTGGAAGTGGCGATTTTTGGGGGATTCTAATGCTATTTGGTATAAACTTTTGTCTTATAAATATGGCTCTCTGGAGCAGGTAACTATGACCTCTAGGGGGCACCGAAATACTACTTCTATTTGGTGGAGGGATCTTTGCTCTATTGAAGGAGTCTCTTGTGCTCCTCCTCTTTGGTTCTCCTCTACGGTGGCAAGAAAGGTTAAGAATGGAGAACACATAAGATTCTAGCATGACTCTTGGATTGGCAACTCTAGTCTTAAGGAAACTTTTCCTAGATTATATCAAATCTCCTCTGACAAGAATGCATGTGTTGCTCATATGGGTGAGTGGTTTAATGAGGTGTGGCGTTGGAAATGGGGGTGGAAGCGGAATTTGTTTTTGTGGGAAGGAGACCTTCTATCTGAATTATCTTTTTTGTTAAATTCAGTAAGTTTATGCAATGAGAAGCAAGATGAGTGGATTTGGATGGAAGACAGCTCTAAGATCTTTTCTGTGAAATCCGCTTATTCCTTTATGCAAATCCAGCTGAATCTTGGGGCTTCTAATAGTTTGGAAGTTGTCGTGTTTAAGCGTTTCTGGAATTGTCATGTTTCCTTGAAGGTGGTAGCTTTTTCATGGCGTGTTCTGATTGATAGACTGCCTACCCATCTAAACTTACTTCGAAGAGGGGTCTTAAATGAGTAACAGGGGGTTTCTTGTGTCTTCTGTTTCCTACAGGATGAAGACTCTGATCATTTGTTCTTTTCCTGCCCGGTGTCTTGTCAAGTTTGGTCTAATATTTATGCTTGGTTGGGTTTCTCTGCTGTTTTACCGTATGGTGGTCAAGCTCATTATTTTTAACATGTTAGCTGTTTAAGAGGTAAGTAGTTTAGAAATTTTCGTCATATTTTCTGGCATATGCTGTTACATGGTCTATCTGGTTGATGCGTAATAAGATTTTGTTTAAATGGGGTTCTTTTGATTTGATTAGTGTCTTGGACCTTGTTAAAGTTAGATCTTGGTCCTGGTTTATGGCAAGGGTGGGGAGTGTTCGATGTACTTTCTCAGATTGATGTATGTGTCCTATTGAGTGTATTAGGACTTGTTGTTAGTTCTTCTTTTAGTTAGACTTTTGTATATGGATTAGAATACCCCTTGTACTCTTTTTAATATATTTTTGCTTATAAAAACAAAGTATAACAACAAAGTACTTTTATTCGATATGAGACTTTGATCTAATTAAATATATCATTATATATTACTTTTATGCATATTGCTAACTTCGTTCAAGTTGTTTGCATATCACTTTAGCTCATAAGAATATTTATATTTTTTTTATGTATAAATGAAGTGCTTCATTTGCTGCAAGTATATATATTTAGAATGTGACATTTAAACAAATTAATGATGTATGATTACTTGCTATCTCCGTGAGAACCTCCTTGACCTTCATAATCCTGTATGTTGATACTTGCACCAGTTAAAATATAAGGCTCAGCTAGAAGTGTATTTCCACTTTGCTTATCATTTTTCACAAACATTGCCACTGCGCCAGCAAGGGCAGCTTGCTGGCCCTCTCCAACTGATTGTATCTTATCAATTCGAAGGCAGATTAGTATTCTTCCCTTTACTTTGGTAGGATCAAGTGTTCCAGGCTTGCAAAGACGACTACAAGAACACACATATATATAAGACAAGAAGCAATTATTTAACAGATAGTGTAAATATTTGAAGCAAGCTTGGGAAATTTGTGCTTACGCATCATGACTGGACACATTAGGAAGTCTGGCATTGACGACACTAATCAAAGGATAGAACTTTCGTGACTGTCGTGGCAATCCTCTATTAAGACTGGCACCCTGATACACAGCCCAAATAAGTTGATGTAAAGTTAAATTCACTGCTATTTACTAAATTAGAATACTTTTTTAAGAGCCATTCTCCCATAAAAAATTAATTATTATTTATATCTCTTTTATAATTTTAAATATTTTTTCTCTTTTAATTTATATTTAAAAAGAACCCGTGTAATAAACAATATTCTTGTTAATTCTCTTTAAACTCATACCTGGAATCCCTCTTCTAGTTTAAAATAGAAAGATGATAAATCTTTAGGTATTGTTTGTTGCCAACATAATTGTTGCTGAGAAAATCCCTATCCATTGTACTAGCAGCAACTGTGAACGATATATCATTATAAGTTGAAGAAAGTTAGCAATATACATAAAAGTAGTATATAATGATATATTTAATTAGATCAAAGTGTCACATCAAACAAATTATACTTTGTGATTTTACTTAGTTGTTTTGTCTTGCTAACATCAAAGTCTTACATCTAACAAATATACCTTGTTACCTTACTTAGTTATTTTACCTTATCAACACCAAAGTCTCACGTCGACTACTTTACGGATCAGAAGCAAACAATTGGTCTATAAATAAACTAATTGATACTGATATCTTCCAACGTTATGATACACTCTCTAGTAGACATGTGAAATGTATGTGTGTTTGGGAAAAATGCGAGAACCACATGAAATAAGTTAAGTGCCCCATAAGTATTTTTTTATTTTTTTGTCCACGTGAAAAATACTAAATATGTTGGCATTTGTTTACTTAAAAACGTCATCCTACATGGCATATTCACATTAAAACGTCATGTAGGATGGTGTATTCACGTAAGATGTACCAAATAGGATGGCGTAATCCCCATGGATGCACCACTATGTTTAGTGCATCCTACGTGGCCAAAAAATATTAAAAAATGACACGTTAGACAAAATGATAGCAGTTTGATATATAGTTACAAAAGAGTGATATTTTGATAAATAATTTTAAAAAATTGGTAATTTAGAAAATAGTTTAAAAAAATGACATTTTGATAAATAATTTTGTCACCAGTAACAGTTTGGTAAAAAAGCTTGTACTTTACTTCGTTTGTCTTTAACGAATTTCCTTTTTCTACCAAACAATAATAAGTGTGCTAATTGGATTGTTTTGCAGGTGTGATGTGGAATATTTTGTTTGAGTGTAGGAATTACGCACTTTCGGGTTAGAGAATAATTAAGTTGATAGGTACTAGAGGATTTCTTATTTTTCCTTTTCTATGTGTCACTTTCAAATCCCTATCGAGTTGATGCTCCAAATAAAGAGGAACTTGATTCTGGCTTCCTTACTCTTTAAACTCTATGAAATTTTTGTGTTGCTTTCATTTCTAGCTGCTGAATCTGTTTAAACTTTCTTAGTAAATATAAATATATTTTGACGTATGTTCATTTGCTTTTACCAATCATAACAAAAGCACACTAAAAGAAACCTACATCCATGGTTTTAAATTACGGTTGCAGTCGCGGTTGCGATTATGTTGTGCTTACCCCAATTGTGAAAAAATGTGACTAATGCGGCCGCAATTACAATCGCAATGCGATTGCAGAGGCTATAAAAACTGTAATATTGCAGCTGCAATTACGATTACAGACCGCAATTTAAAACTATGCATACATCTAATTTTTAATTGAAATTTGACTATAATAAATTGATTAGAAATTCTCAAAATTTCCTAAGAAAATATTGTAGCTTTTTTTTTGTTTTTTGAAATATGAAAATAAATAGGTTCCTCGAATCCCTAGAGTAAGACACATTGCACATATTCACAGGTTCAAAAATCAAATTCAGCCAAAGAAATTGACGCATCCTTTGAACAAAACTTGGCTCTAACCATTTCCCTCCAACCCTTCCCTCCAACTCCTTTTTAGTCACCCTTCATTTGTTACTTCCAACCCCACTTAATTGAATTAATGGACACATGGAGGGTGATTAAAGGGGTTGGAGGGAAGGGTTGGAGGGAAAGGTTGAAGGGAAAGGAGAAAGGCATGACAAAGAGTTTGATTATTGGAATTATAATGGTTTGATACTTTTTGGCACCTAAGCATCATTGCTACTTGCTACAAGGATAAACCCCATTTTACTTTTTATTTTATTTTTGGGTACCAATTATTTATTTGTTTCAAGCTTCATATTAGAGTGTAATAATATTCTTTACACATTTTATAATTGTATGAAAATGCTCTATAGGACTATAGATTACTTTTAGATCAAAGATTTTAAGGATAATTAGAAGAATATTCTGACAATGCTAAAGTAGCAATGTGGTTGCCATTTCACATCAAACAAGGAGAGAAGGTCAATAGATTTTGTTGTTGAGCTAACTAATTTTTCATTGTTTGTGTTTTTTTTTATTTAATTGGATAGTTTGATGATTTACTTGAAACGTATAACTATTCTGCAATTGCATATTGTGTACTTTAGAGTTTTGATGAACATTTTCGTGACAACACACAAAGCTTGAAATTGATTTGACAATTACTGTGGATTGTGGACACACAAATCAATAGTTTATTTTGGATGAATTCGTTGAGTAATTCTAAATGATATCATTGCTAAAATTATTATGTCTGATAGCAAATTAAGGGGCATTATTCTTAAATTGTGCAACAGTCGTGGGGATATGGAATTTAACCTATCTTGTTAGAACTACATTATATATGTGAGAAAGAGTTGGTTTAGAGTATTAATTGCAAGAGATGAGAAAACGTATACTTTGAGTTTGGTAGCATTTCTATTGATAGGAGGTCATTCGATGGCCAAAAGTTCATTTAGAATATGGTTTAGGAAGCTATAAGAGTTTAATGGTTTAACCAAAGTTGAACACTTGAACTGTCATTTCTTGCCTCAAAATGATCTTTTTGTTAGAAATATTTACATGATATACCTTAATTGTGCCATTGTCTAGTATCCTCAGAGAACACAGGAGAGCACCATCCTAATGGTGTTGCTAAGATTATTGATAGCAAGAAGAATCTTATAAACTTTCTCAAGGAGGGTATATCACACTTAGCATTTCGAAAAATTGAGGAATGCGATAAAAATGATTTGACATAGTCTTTATAGTGTTTCAATAATTCTTTCTAGAGAAATGATAGCAACACACTTTTTTAAACACTCTTTTTATCACTTGTTATACTATTGGTCTAAAAGCAAGTGTTGCTAGTATTCTTTTTCTAATAATCTTTTCAAGTGTATGAGGTAAACCAATAATAAAATAAATGTTGAAAGAAGTGTCCAAAAGAGCGTGTTGCTAGCATTCCTTTTATTTCTATTAAGTCATTCATTTTTTCCATCATTGTTGTAAATCTCACTGTAGTTTGAAGTTTTGTGATGTCACACCTTATTCCAATGCTCTTTCTCTTGCTTGACGCTAACTTTAATTTATCATTAGTTTAGAAAATTTCTTGTATTTGTCGAGAAAAAAAATTTATAGTACAATTTTCTCTCTGAGGAATCATTTTTAACTGAAAATATGGTTTGTTGGAGTAGTGATGTGTTATATTTTGATTTTTATTTTTTGTTGGGTTCTTGTCATTATTCTTTGACAACTTGATAGACAAGGTTTTTGAGGGGATTATCAGGTTCAGGCATGATACCAGAAATGAGGTCTTATGTTTCAAGATTTTATAGAAAAGTTCAAAAAATTTAAGTAACCGGCCATTTAAAAATTTATTAACAATTTAATTATCATACTAGGAACATTGCTTGAATTACATTTTTATTTTACTCAAATGCTAAAAAAAGAAGTACAAAAAGTGTTGTAAAGTAAACCTTTTTTTAGGGCTCTGATGCAAATGCAAAGGATTCAAGTATTTTGGTTTCAGCTGGCGTAAGGGACGGATACATAGAGGGATGAGCAGTTGCTGCAATCCCCCAAGATTTTATATAATTTTTTAACACACGTGTAGTATATTTAACCTGTCAAGAAAAATAGCTCCTACTACTATTTTGTATTGGTTCATGTATTGAGTGATAGAAACTATTTCAAAGAATTATTGGGCTACTTAACTACTTATGAGTTGACCCAATTATCACAAATCATTTTTAATTTAAGTAAAAAATATGCTTAGACCGAAGAAAAGTAAAAATTATGCTAAATTAAAAAATATGATCTTTTATTTATATTTGACACATATTCAATCATTGATGAATTTTATGATATGAAAGAGCGTCATGTTCAACTTTAAAAAATGTATTATGCATTTAATTTTTAAACTTACACAAATTTTCTTTTAAATATCTTGATTCCTTACTTTTATAATTTTAGCTTCCTTATTAGTTGATTCCTGGATTCATCCTTGGCTGGCAATCAGTAACAATAATGAAGTTCCTTGAAGAAATATTTCCTTTAAAAAAGTCCTCATTTATTGTCAAAACTAACAGCATATTATTATTTTTTTCTCAACATAATTTTATTAATTGAAATGTACATGGTCACCACCCAACTTTTTTGCTCCAAATCCACCATGCATGTTTTTATTGCTCTCAATTAATTATATAATAAAAATGTCACAAATAATACATTTTATTATATTGTTTAGCACATGGTCAAATATAGAATAAAATGAAAAAATAATTATTTAATGTGCAATTCGATTCTTTCTATTATCTTCATTCGATTCAATATGTCAGAATTTATTGGTCAAAGACAAACAATTTGACGGTTTTGATTGCCAAAGCAAAGGCAATTTCTTATCGTAATGGTGTTTTCTGTTTGAATGTTTTCTTTTCCAATGACTAACAACTCTATCTAGAATCGCGATTAAAAAAATTCTATGTAGAATCTGTATATTTCCAAAATTATTATATTTTATATTATCAAATCAATTATTATCTCAATGTTTTTATTATTTTTTTGGATTAATAATTTTAAAATTTATTTTATTATTTATTTCATTAATTTTAATAATTATATTAGCTCGTGCATCACACGGGTGTAAATCTAGTAGTTGTATAAAGATAGAATCACAAGTTTGAGTTTATTTATTTGTTCATTTGTCTACTTTTTTTTTCTTAAAAATGTTTAGACACTTAGTGTACCAAAGGGGTTGAAAGACAACTACCTATGTTAAAATATGTTGACACAACTCCAAACTCATGATAATTTTATATTTCGCGAGCATGACCCCGGAATCTTATGTATTTGATTTATGCTATGTGCATTGGTTGGAGAAATAAGGAGGAGGGGGGGAGAAATGTGATGATGGAAGAGATGTGATAAAGTGGTATGATGATATTGAAATGGAGGGACATGTATATGAGTTGATATGCTGGTTGTCTAATCCCTAATTTTATGTAAACATGATAATATGTGATTTTGTCAATATTCCTTTCAATATGTTTACTTACAGCCTGTTATTTTAGTTTTACATTACATGATATAAATATTGAAATTATGATCATAACACATCTTTCATGTATTGAATTTAGTTTGTTCATTGCTTAGAACTACAATCAATTTTACCTTTGAGGTTTAGAATATATGTGTATTATGGATGCAAAATATTATTTTGTGGTTGTTTAGTTAACTTTATTTAAATATCTGCTTACTCACTGAGTCTTTATGACCCACTCTTAAAGTTATTTAATAATTTTTTAGATATAGAACAGTGTGACACAGTTATAAGGCACAACACTTAGATCACCACAATTTGTTTTAGACATATTTTTGTAGGACATATAGATTTTTTTTTATAGTCCTGAAATCATGTATAGGGAAGTTTATATATATATATATATATATATATATATATATATATATATATATATATAGAGAGAGAGAGAGAGAGAGAGAGAGAGAGAGAGAGAGATAGGGGAGAGAGAGAGAGAGGGGGGAGGATCAACTTACACCAGGTGTAAGTCTTTTTTCTCTTACACTCATTTTCAACCATTAGATCTACTTTCATCTAATGGTTACCTTTAATGAAATAATCTCAATCATTAGATGAAAGTAGATCTAACAGTTGAAAATAAGTGTAAGAGAAAAAAAACTTACACTGGTGTAAGCTGATCCCTCCTCATATATATATATATATAATATCTAATGAGAGAAGTTTTTATTGTGAGAATGTGAAAAAAGTAAATATTGATCATACAACCATACATGGATGGTCAATATTAAAAAGTTACTTAAAGGTCATGTGACCACTTAAAAAAGTCACATGTATTTATATTCTAATCTTAACCATTCATGTAAGATCCGATGATCAAGATTCACTCCTCTCACCTCTTACAATAAATATTTCTTTGTTAAATGCTATCTCTCTTCTTCCTCTACAACTCACCCTTTTCCCTTTTCATGTCTTCAATCACCGCTTCTTCTCCTTCAACTCCAAATACCCTGCCTTTTGATTCTGACCCCTTCTATATATATACCCAACCCTTCTCTTCTTTCTTATAATTCGAAATTAATATTCAATTCCATAACATAACGTTCAGGGCTTGTGCTTCCCTTGCTTAGCATGTGCTACTATTTGGGTCATTTACTGAAGATGAAACTAGATCATTGCTGCTAAAGCAGTCTTCTGGAATCGGGAGAAATGAAAAACTTGTGGAGAAAAATCAGCTACAATTTGGTTTGAAGATCAAAGTGCTTCAACATCACAATCTAGTTCATTCTATCCTCTTCTAGGGTTCCATTTGAACTTGCTATGTAATTTGAATCTCTTGTAATTCTTCTTGTTCTTTATTAATGAAATGATTTTGTTTATCCATCTCTTTTCTTAATGCTTGCATTTGATTGGCCACCAAGTGTTTGATATGGGAATCTTAAGGAACTTGGAATATAAAATTAGGTGTTTGACCTTGGATTTAGATAATGCATGTTTATTTTCATCTAATTGTGTGGTGAAGTGATTCGCAATTAGGATAGAAAGATACTTCTTTGTCATGCATAGTCATTGTTTGAGACTTAGTTTTAATGAGTGGATCTTGGACTAATTCACATAAGAATATGATTGTTGGACAAGTGAAGCATGTTTATTTAACCAAAGGGTCGGCTTATAAATAATTGAGTGCCTTGATTAACAATACCAATTCATTGATATTTTGTAATGGATGTTGCTTGAATTCAAATGAAGTAGTAAGAGATAATAGACCATTAGACCCTTAATTCTTTGTTTTCTCAATCTTTTATCTCGTGTTTGTTTGTTTGTTTTTATTTGTTATTTGTCTTACTCTTTTTATTAATTTGGTTTTCCAATTATCGTGTTACTTGGATAAAGATTAAGGAGTGATTGTTTAATATTTAACACAAAATTAGAACACTCTCCATGGAATGAAACTTTTAACTCATCACTTAATTACTTGTGTGACTTAATACACTTGTCAATTTAGCAACACCAGTTACCATGAGAACAGGTATGTTTGGAATTTTGTGTGAAATTACAAATTGTGGTCCATGTAATTTGTAGGTTTGTAAATTTACCCCTAATGTGTGATTTTATTATTTCCCCACATTTTGACTTATTTCATTAAGGGTGTAAGGCCTGGTAATAAAATTCATTAATTTTTAATCCATCCAATCCATCTATATTAAAACCAATCCAATCCATCCAATTAAAATTATATATCTTATTGGATTGGATCTAATGGATTAAATTTAATTATGGATGGTTAGTAATCCAACCAAAACATGTATTGGATATCTAATGGATATCCAATTAGTAATCAATTCAATGGATATTCAATATATTTTATATTTTTTTAGAGAGAGAAACATATTTTAGAGAGAGAATAATTTTTTTTAGAGAGAGAAATATTTTTTTTAAATGAGTGGTTTAGATATCCATCCATCCAATCCATTAAAATAGATTAATGGATGGATTGAATATCTATCCATTAAATTAGGTCATGGATGGATTGGATAATATTAAACATTTTGTAATGAATCTTAAATAGATTAATGGTTTATTTTGAATCCATCTATTACGATCCGATTCACAATCAAACTAATTCATCCATTTGACACCCATAAGACCCGACCTGTCCTACTAACTTGTCTTAGTCTGAAGTTAATTAGAATGAATTCTGGTTCAAGAAATTAGACCCAAAATATTTTTTCATCTCGGGTCGAGTTGTACCTCCGATCATCCTAACCCAACTCGGTACCACACATGGAAACAGGTTATAGGCTGTAAATTGGTGGGTGTATATGCATATACACCTAACAGGATATACATCCACCCCTACTCATCACGATATACATGCGCCCACTCTCATGGGTGTATGGAAAACGCCTCCACCTACCTTATATTGTTTAGAGTTCTTAATTGAACATTTAGAATATGCTATTTAAATAATATTCTACTTATATTTATATATGATACATTTATTTTAATTTTATATACTATATATGATAGTATCCGATTCTACTCACATAAATGTACATTACTCCAAGAGGTGTCAAAGTTGGGTTTATAAAAAATAATATTAATGTCATCTATGTCCTCAACTCCTAATAGAGTATTTATACCATCTTAGGAAGGCAATTCTTCTTTGTTCCCTTACTGAGTATATCATGTTCTTCTCGCCCATTTTTACACATATATTCATGATCATTAGCAACATTCCCGATAGTACTAGTTTGGCTCTGGTAGCTGTGGTCATTTTTATCATGATCTCTTGGCGTGGACATAACAACAACCTCAACAGCTTGGAACTCTCTGGTGATTTCTATTGGCACTAATTGAGTCTTCTTCATTTATTTGCTCTTACCCTATAGCACCGCGTATAAGCCACACACAACCAACACTGCTCCAAGCACACTAAATATATTTTCAACCAAACTAAATCAAATCAAATCATAAATATGAAAGGCCGAAAAAAAAAACCATGAATAGGTACATACATGTTTAGGTGAAATGAGATTAAGAATATACCTTCCTAAATATAACTTCTCATCCAACATCAAATAAGCAGCGACAGCTACAAGCACAAGCTGTAGAGGATTGAAGACGGACGCAAATAGAGGGCGTCTCATCCGTACGCACCAGTCAATAACAATAATCACTATTCCAGAGGTCACAATTCCCTGCAATAACATTTAGTCATTTACTCACATGAAGCAACTTCCTTTTATCTTTCATAATTCATATACATAAATAAATAAATAAATATGTATGTATATATATATACATACATGTAATAGGAAAGTCTCAACAGTTGCTGATATACTGGCATGCACAAAGACAAGTTTCCCATGACAAATGCTATTATTTTCCTTCAATAATGTCCAGTAATCAGAAACATGACAAATATGGTGGTTCATAGGTCAGTCGAAACATTTGCCATGTGATTTCCTTTCTTTTTTAAATGAGTATTTCCATAGTGGTGTAACCATAGATTTAGCATTACATTTCATAATACTTGAATTCTAATAAATAACTCCATTGACAATTGCTTAACTTTTGTTGTTTGTGCCTTCCTAGAGGAAGCTAAAGGAAGAATTCACCTAAAGCTAAAATTAAATACAACATTCATATGTTTTAGTTTGTAGTACTGACATTCTCCCATTCCAAATATCGCCCCCCCACAAAGTTGACTTAAACTCTACATATAGTGTACATTATTTTGTCAACAGAAAGAAACAAGGCCAAAGAAAATCATTGTGCAACATCTATACCCAAATCTTAAGGCATGTTTGGTTATAGTGAAAATGGGAAAGTAGAAAATACAAAAGAAAAAAAAATTAGACATGTATCTACTTATGTTTAGTATTTACCCCCTCCCATTTTTGACCTTTACATTTTCACTTTTACTAAGGTTATCAAATGGGATTTTGTTTGAATAAAACTTTAAACAGCTTGCTCTTTTATCCCACCTAAGTTTGGACAGTTGTTGATTAGAGAAATGCCTAGATTAGGGCAAATATACCCCTGTTAGAACATATTTGGTCCTATAAACTGATCTGAGTGGTTATAACAAAAACTAATATATTTCACCTCGTGGCTTCACAGAGGGATGGCTTCAATAAAATCTTACAGTATGCAATAACAATAGACTCCCAGTAGGCTTGAAAGAGCAAATGTTCGCATACTTGCAATGGAAGTTTAAGATAGCTGAGTTGTAGCAATAAGTGCTACAGAATTTTACTAAAGAAATAAAGTCCACTATTCCTCAGTATTTCTTCCATAACATACTTGAAAGAATATTTTTATTTAAAGGAGACTCTGATGATATTATCACCCAGCCTGTAAAAGCTTTTTATTTTTTTTCCTCCTCTAGGTAGTAATATATCAGATTGTAAACATCTCAACAGTGACTACTAGCTGATGACATGATGCATCTTAATCAGACAAGTGATAGATATGAAAGCAAAATACTACCCACATAAGGTTTACATTATCTTGCAAAATGAGATGCCAGCATATTTCTATATTTTGGTATCTTTAACAGTGGTGAAACATCTATATTTTACTCAAATCCAACTCTTATACTATGTTCTCCTGAAATTGCCAATTCAAAAACTTCAACTACAGGCAATGTCAAATTTAGGATATTATCAATCCAAAAACCATGGCTAGAGAAATATTCCAAGATGCAAGCCTACAGGAAATGGGAGATGCACATACAGTTACCAATAAATCTGTACTGGGAAACGATTAATCGGGTAGACCACCCAGTCTACATTGCTAGAAACTTCATGCGGATTCCTGTTACACAAACTACGAGCAAGAAGCTGATAAAAAACATAGACAGCAGAATCCACATTAAATGCTATGTTCATTGTTGATTTTTTTACTATTCTATTCTGATTTGTGTTACAGGTGAGTTTCATAGTCATAAATTATTCTGGATATTATTTGGGATATTTTTCTATTTGTCTGTCACTTTGGTATAACTATTTTCATGCACAAAATTAATAATGTTGGTCAACCTTCACCTTTTTTATGCATTGATAAAGTATAATGTAACTATAAATTTTGTTTAAAAAACAAATAATATTCACTAACCAGCATACATTTTTGTTCCTGCATTAAACCTGACAATACTATAACATGTAGGTGCACAAAATATATAGGATTTTCTTGCTCTATGCTTTTGGTGTTTCAAAGTTGGGACTCAAATGTCGCAAACTAAGTATACATGATACTCATAGATGCATTCCTCTTCCATGTTTAGTTGAAGTTGGGAAAACATAAATTACTATGATATTATCAGTTTGCCTATTGCCTGCTTGTGTCCATCTTAGCCAACTTTGCAATCTAGGAAGAGTTGTGATAGTGTACCATAAGGGAGCCTCCAGCCCCACCATGCATCCTTTTTAAATTTTCTAAAATTATTATATATAATGTTTTTATACCATACAATGGCCCCTAACAAGTTTGTCTTTTTACAGCTTTTGTGTCTGTCAATGCATACTTGGTATGCCTTATTTTTTATGTTCACAATTCCTCCCAATTTAGATATTATTAGGCTACATCCCTACATTACCTTTCCTACTTCTGTGATTCTATTTTTTATTAAATCTGATAATTTTTTATTAGCAGGCAAAATTGCAGCAGCTAGATTCTTGGTTGTAGTTGTTGATATTTTGTTTGGTGAGTACTATCATTTTCATAATCCTGTATTTGATATAGAATCATGGCCAAATACTCATGGACCGGTCAGTTTCCTGGTCAAGGTTACACGTTTTAAATATCTTATTCAGAAGTACATTACTTACAATGAATATAATTAAGGTCGCTTTATTTTGCCAAGTAATCTGTGACAAGCGTTAGTAGATCATGTAGACTAATTGAGCATCTCAACTTTGTTCCACTGTTGTTATATGGAAGCATGCTGAGTTAAACTATTCATTGATGCAATCCATCAAACCAAAAGCTTAGTAATGTGCCTTCATCCTTTGATGAAAACAAAGAAGATAACTTTTGGATCAATATCTTGTGTTGGACAGGAATTAGTTTCTTTCTTATCCATGAATATGACCTTAGCTTCTTCACTCATCTCATTAGTCTATTTGTTGCAGTACTTACTAGATTTTTATTTGTATCATAGGATTGCCATTGAACTTGATTTTTGTTAGCAATTGTAACAACTATTTAGATAGTTCTTTTTTTGGAATAATTGTTGCTTGCATTTCATTTTATTATAGACTGTGATGTCACCACTACAATCAATAAGAATGAGATTGCTAGCAAGGTAATTGTTTTTTAGTTCCTTACTAACAGATGACCTGAATTGAGCCATTTACCAGATCACCTAAATATGTGACATTTACTGTTCTATATTTTGTTTTAAGCTATCATGGCTATTGTTATTCATTCATTTATTATTATGCATTGAAACTTTTTATTATAAAAGAAAGGTTGTCATTGATATTGGTTTTAATACAAAAAAAAAACCATTTAAGAAGTCAGTGTTAATGTTCTTTAAATTCAGTATTTACTTGGAATTTTTTTGACTTTATTGTTGCTTTATGCGTGATTGGAAATCCTTTTGTAATTGTTGGGATTTTAATTATATAGTTTTTGATCTTTTACTTTTAAGAAAAAGTAAGTTTGCTTCTTAATATTTTATGATTTCTACATGGTTTCATTTTTTTAGTAAATGTTGGACTTGGGAAATCTGGAAATTTTGGCATTTTGATTTTATTTATTTCCTTTTTCTGTATTTTTTTGCTTATTTTCGCTCTTAGTGTATATGGATGTGCAGGCCTTTGGGTGACGATGTTAGGTGAGATACCAAAGATAAGGCAAAGGAAGACAATGAGGGCTCTACAGCAGTCATGCATGATGCCAAGGAAAAGACCAAGTCTTTCACTAATTGGGTCTACTGTAATGTGCTTTTTCACTGCTTTAGTTTTGAATCATAGTTTCCTACATCTAATCTCAATAAATTTTTTATTTGTTGTTGAGGTAGGAGTAATGTTATATGCTCCATCCTTCATGTTTCTAAGTCATGTTACAAATTGCATTATAAGCTGAAACATTATAACATTAGTGGATTCATACATACATGGTAGTAGGACTATCCCATTTTTCAGCATTCCTTCATTCACTAAATATACTTTGGATTTCTTGGAGTTGTTGGTTAAGTTTTGAGTCCCCATAAAAAAAATGGTAGATTTAGGATAAGTTGTAATGGTGTAAATATTGAATGCATTTTGTATTTGTGGTGGGTTATGTTGTGTACTCTTCGACTTGGGTTAATTCATGGAGTATGAAGTTATTTTTTTTTTTTTTTGCTTAATTTGTGATGTAAATGTTCTATGCTCAAGGCTTAAAAGCCCTTAACTTATATGGAATGAATAGGTTCCAATTTATTTTGTCTTCATTTCTTTGTTGCTATCAGGTTTTTGTTAAGGTGTAACTTATGATTTTCCAAGTGAAAATGTGGTAGTTAAAGATTGAATAGTGGGCCAAAAATTTGAACATTAAGTTATGAGGCCTTCTTGTGTGTGATTTGGAAGTATATGAGGCAATTTGTCATGTTATTTAATAAGTGATAAATTCATAAAGTGATGGTGGATTAAATAGATGTTTATTTCTTGGTGTTTTGCTGGTTCTGGTGCAATGGCTCTTCATGACTTTTCAGTGTCCATAAAAGGAGGACAAATTTATTTTAGGTCTTTGTGATGAGTATGGAGAATTCTGCTTCTTATTACTCATGACCAATCTATTTAGATTTTGAGAATTACTAGCTTGTGCTTTTAGGTCTTTGTAATGAGTATGGAGAATACTGCTTTATATTACTCATGACCAATCTATTTAGATTTGGAAAATTACTAGCTTGTGCTTTGAGTTACAACTAGAAGCTCTTAAGCTTAAACTCTACTCAATTCCTTGCTAATGTTTCCCTCAAGGTTGAATGAAACTTCTCTTACACTAATAGTTTATGAAATAATTCTTCACCCACAATCAAGAATTCTTTATTATTTTCTTTGTGTTAGATAATTCTTCATTCCTACTATTTTCTTTTATCTGAAATGAAAATAGTACCTAATTTGACCAATGAGTTGGGTGTAATGTATCATTACAGTATAATATGTTAAACTAAAATCAAATATAAGCGAAGATTAATCTGCAAGCATAAACATGTAGGAACTATTGGTTATACAATTGGTTGCTTGGCCATATTGATTCTTTCTACAAAAAAGTATTCTACAATCCATATTTCTCTCTAATAATATTAAATCACATGACAAACTTTTATAGGAAATTTGTAAATATACATATTTATCATGTGAGATTAATGCTCTATTAAAGCTAATTATCTTTTTTATCCGTTAATATGTGTTTTCTATAAGTACTAACTGAACAAGACATATTTAGCATTGTACACCCTACACCTGACTGGTATATGCTGCATGCATTGAAAAGCATCCTCTTGGTGCAATGACTAAATTTTAAGTCCAAGAGTTGGTCTTATACTGCCCATTACATGCATATTATACTGCGTAGTGTTTAATATATGCATAATAATTCCAATCCCAGTTATTATACTGCATATTATATATACTTATTTTTGTGTCTTTCCACTCTTTCATGTTTTGGAGCCTGTCTTTACATAATTTTCCTTTTTGTTTGATTGAAACTCAATCTTTTGTTGGCTATAACTCAATGAAAAATCAAATTGTTCATTACTACTACCAATTAGTAACCACGGTTTGGTTCTTTCTGAAAAGCATCCCTTAGTCGTGGATAGTTTGATAGCATGTGGCCATCAAATCCTTTATAGTAATATAAATGAAATGAGTTTAGGTGCCTTTCCATAATACTAACGAAGGCAAGCTGCCATCTATCCTCACAACTCTATCTTTAGCTGTGTTCTTCTCCATTCTCCTTCTCTGAGCTCAAGAATTTCACCAACTAATTTATCAGTGTTTCTACCTATGCCCTTAAGGTTTGATTTTTAATTACTTTTTGGTGTAAAATTCTATAGTCACAAGCCATGTTGATAAACAAAATTTAGCCTGCCAAACTGGTCTCTAGAAAAGCCTAGCAGATACATATCTTTCTATGACATGCGCTTTCATTAATTGAGGTTTTTTAGGGATCTATTTTCTTTATTTGAGTGAAGTTTCTACTACTATCTTTTTTCTTTCTGCTATAGATATTGTCTTTTCTATTGAGAATATGCACCAGTCCAGCAATATTGTTTATTTTATTTGATCAAGAAAACATACATCTGCAAATTGGATTGTTTGTTTTATGGGAAAAAGGTGTCAAGTATATTCTTTTGAAAATTATGAAGCATTAAATTATAAGGCCCTTTTTCAATGTCAGGTTTGTGTTTAATATTAAAAGTTGCTTATCAAGCTGTACGAATAATTTAAATGGACTTTTTGACCTGTTGCATTTGTTTTGGCAGCAGAATGGGAGATTTAGGAAAAAGGTTATGAAGTTCAATGGTGATTTTGTAAGTTTCATATCTTGGTTTCTTTTTCTTGACACACTCATTGCATTGTTAATTTTTTGCTTTTATCAAATGGGGGAATCGTTGAAATGTGAAATGGCTTTATATTTGGTGGTGCAAAAGTTTCAAATACAGCATTTCTTATGAGTAAAACATGTTGGGTTATTTTGTTCTTTTAATTTTATAGTGTGTTTATTGAATTATTATTTTCTACTTTCGTGTTTGTTTGCACATGTCAAATGTTGATTCAATTTTAATTGTCACTTGGTTATGATTGTTCCTTTTTGGTTATGGGGTTGACCCTAACTTTCAAATCATTTTTCATATTATTACCAAGTACGACAAAGTAGAGTGAGGGATTTGTGGGGGACACTTTAGTGTCATGGATTCAAATTCATTCCTAAGTCTATGGCTTATGGTTTCATTGTGGGGGACACTTTTGTTTTGAATTATGTGTTACATTTCAAATCAATTTGTTAAATTTGAATATTTGTATTACATGGGAGTGATAACTTTATACAAAACAAAAAGGTAATAGCATTATAATTTATATTCTTGGAGAATAAATGAATTGATAATATTTGTATTATGAAATTATTGGAGCGTACTGATTTGATATTAATTGTACCGAAGAATACTTTATAATTTTAATAAATTCAATTTTCGGTTTGGTATTTTTTTTAATCTGTTCGTGAATTTTAGTGATTGTAATAATTGAAGAAAATATATTTCTTGCATTCATAACAAAGTTTCGATCTATTTTAAATAATAATAATAATACCTATTATCTATAAATTATATAATTGAAAATTTATTTGCAGAACCCATATATGTTCCATATGAATTTCACCTTATTGTTTTATCTTATGTTACATTTAAATAATTTTTTTATATTTTGAAAGTTTATTTGAGTGGATGTTATTTCTAAAATAACTCACTTGGCAAATGGAAATTTATTTTGAAACAGCTCCTTGGTGTGTTAAGCAAATATAGATTTTATCTCTGTTACCCTGTGTGCTATACAGTTCTAATTTACAAAATATTACTCCTTTTCTGAGATCTTGAATTGACTTCGTGAAAAATAACATATCTCCCACCCAATATTTGGAGCTTAGATAAGGATGACTTCTATACCTAAATAAGATTGACCAAGCCAAATCAAAAAATAATTTGGGTTACTCAAAATATTTATTGTTTAGTTTGCTATTATGATAATTTCTTGGTTGTGTTATTAATTTTTATGATATTTGATAGACATTAATATTTGCAATATGAAAACAAAAGAATTTAATTAATTCATCCATCAAAAATTAATCGTGTAATATTTCTAATATGAAAAATAGAAGAGTTTATTATTGTGTGAAGAAAACAAAAAACTTATACCATTTTTCCTCAAACGAAAACCAAAAAAAGGTGGGCTGGATAAAAAACTACCAAATGTACAGATATATTATAATATAATCTTAGCCCAAAACCTAAAGATTATTTACTTTCCCAAAGTTTCTGAAAAAACAAATACAAAATAAGAGATAATTAAATAACCAAATGGGAAGTCCAATAGAGAAACAAACGGTCATGCTCCTCAAAACACCTACATGCCTATTATGCATATTCTCCCACTTCGTTATCATCGAAGAAATTCATATTGAACGAAAACTGCAACACTGGTAAGAAATTTCCTTATTGTTACTAATTCGTTTTTGTATCAACTATTTCCATCTTCCTCTACCTGAAGCAGATCTCATTTGAATCAACGATACGGTCTACACTTCCGCCCTGCGAGTTCGATCCCACCCACAAGTTTTTGCTTCACGTGTGCACACCCTCCCCAGGTATGTATGGGTTCAAGTTATGTTGTTTGATAATGGTTGTATGCATGTTGAATCCGCAGGGTACTGTGATTGATATTTTGCAAAAGGGATAGTTAATTTTCTTTTTCATCTCATTTATGTACAGAGATGTTACACAAGCTTAACTCTTTATTACACCTCATGTAATAATAAATATTTGTTCAAGTCTTCCAATATAAGAGTTTTTAAACCAACGACAGTCGTGTGTTCACACAAAATGTGCTAATTAAAGTTAGGTTTCATTCATGAAAACGCTCATTAGTTCTATGGAAGTTTTGTGGTCAATTGTACTGCATAATTAGTCATTACAGTCTCTGTTTCAGAGAGTACTTGAGGTCCACATTTGTGCAGCCTTGACATAAGTCAGTTACCACTCTGAGGAAGAACTGCATCTAATCTTGTGATTTATCATTTATGTTATGATGGTCCAAATGCTATTGTGGTATTGATATATTTAATTAGCTGATAAAGATTGCTGTGATTGGTATATTTTTTGACTAAGGTTGTTATTGCTGGGTATATACATGTTAATATGGTGTAATGAAATTTGTGGTATTAATTTTCTAATAAAAAATTGTACTACTTCTCCCATTTTAAGCAAAACTGGTCAGACTTAGTATTAAGAACTAATGATAATAACTATGCAAAGAGGCCCTATAGGGAAGATGATAGGTTTTAGTCACTATACCTATCTTCAAATGTTTTTCAAAACTTATAATAAAACAGTTAAAAGCAAGTAATTTGGGTTAGCTGAAAAAAAGTAGTGCTACCAAATAAACCTTTTAATAATAGCTATCCCACTCACCTGATACTCCTATAGCTTAAGGTTTCATACATGGTTGTTTTCCAACATAACTTCTTTCTTTCTGTATTTCCACAAGAAACAAATGAGTTTGAATTTAGACAAACAAAAAAAAGAGAGAGAGTTCAATTGAGAGGACAGTTCCACGTAAGTCCAACCATCAGATTTGAAAGTTGGAATCCAAATCCATTGAGGAGCCACAAAACTGGCCCTGGACATGTTATTCATTATACCTTCTTGTAACATGTTTATTGTATGATTAATTTCATTTTTCCTTCTACTAAATCTTTGCATGGTATGAATATTTGTTTTTGGGATATATTGTGTGATATGTTTTTATGAGGGATTCTACTATACATAGCTTTGTAGGAAAAATGGCTCATGATAATTCAACATCCCATCGGAGAAGGTTTCCAATCGCTGTTGAGGTCTATAATGTGTTTGCAAAGGTAGCTATTGTAAAATTGTTCCAATTTTTCTCCCTTCATTTCAAGATTTATAAGTATACACACTAATAGTCTTAAAATGCTTTATTGTTCTAAAGGGTTATGGCGTTCTACCTTTAAACTTTGCATCTGAATTTAGCTCTCAATTAGGTCGTAAACCAACCATCAGTAATGAAAATGGGAAAATCTATCATATCCGATTTGAAAAAACTTCAAACGGAGGGTTGTTAACAACTGGTTGATGTCTCTTTGTAGAGAAATGCAACCTGATTTCAAAAAGTAAGGTTATCCTACAATGTGTTGGAGAATCCTACTTTCTGATTAAATCAAGTAACCTGGAAGAAAAGAGCAACTACTATGATAGCGAAATGGAAAACTCATCTATATTTTCGGAGACACCTACATTGATGTATGAAATAATAATAAATCTTTACAGTGCTACTACCCATCAGGTTGGATACTTTTAAATAATTTTGTTATTGCTTTTTTGTCATTGATTGATTTGTACTGTCCACTTTTCTTAACATATTTGTTTTTATAATATCTTTTTTTCTTGCATTTCTGTAGCTTCTACCTGTTGACTTTATTCAATCTTGCCTCAATGTTAACTTGAAGTCAATCACTTTGATAGTAAATGATGGAAGGAAATGGGAATGTGAACTTTACGTTTATAAAATGAAACCTAGCAAAGCAGCAATCACTACTGGATGAAACAATTTCTGCTTTGATTTGCAGCTGAAAAGAAAAAATAGGATATTCTTTGAAGTTCTTGATGGACAGCAGAATTTGTTCTGTGCTGTCCTGCCTTGACATTCATTTGTTGTTGTTTTTAGCTGTGCATGACTTTTCAGTTTGTTGTTCGAACATCAAATAGTGATAGTTATGGTTGAAGGCAAAACAAAAAAAAAGACTTGCTGATTTAAAAATGGGTTGAAGTACCTGCCATTTTATATATGGATTCCATATTTTAGTACAGACATGCATATTTTGCTATGCACTACTAATATTAAATTTTACTTATTTGACCTGCTATGGTTACAGAATAAAAGCCAAACTTGATGATATGAATATAAATTCAAACAGAGGAAACATAGGTGTTTTGGTGAAGATTGTGTTCATAAAAAAAAAAAGGTGAAACGAAATTTTTGCATTCGTTTCAGTCATATGAAATGTAGTCTCAAATTTATAAAAAATATATATATATACTTTATTAAATTGTTTATCCCATAATAACCTTCACACAATTTAATACAAGATCAATGCAAATATATTTTCACACTTATATATATGTGATTTAATTTACCATCCTAAATATATATAAAACACAGTACGTTGTATTGTCAAACTTTCAAATCACATAGCTATTTGATTTGCTTAATTTGTTGTACCGTGCGTAGCACGGGTTTCCAAACTAGTATTTTACAATATGAAGTGTTCAAACTGCATGCACATCCACTATCACATCATCACTAGTTATATTGTTACAAAGGTGCTTTCCTCGGAGCTCAAGTATTTGGAAGGATTTTAAAATCCTTTTTAATTGGCCCAACTATTTGTATCCAAATGTGCAGTTTACTGCCTTATCAATAGTTATATGTGTCAAAAGTTTTATTTATTTTATTAAAAATTTGTTATATTTTTCTTTTGCTCATTAAATTCAAAGGACTATTTGACAATTACTAAAACTTAAACTCATCCCTTTTTTGAAACAAAATAGAATTAAAATCTCTAATCTCTTTTAATATCCTAACTTGTCACCAATTTTGTCTCACCTAACCCAAGCTTCTTGATAAAACATGACGCCAGTCTTCTTCTTTTCTGAATCTAATCTCGTCATCAGTGACAAATTCAAAAAAATTAAGTAACGGGGACAAAAGTAATATACAAATATAAAAAATTAAATAAAAAATATATTAATACATAATGATAAAATATCATTTTATAATTTTTTTACAAAGGTAAATAATCTTTTCACTATTAATATTATTAAATAATTTTTTATTTATGTATGTATAAATGATCTTGACATTTAATTATGTGAGATTCAGTTTAAAAAAATATTATAAGAATTTTAACTTGTCTTATAACAAATTTACTTACTTACATATTATATGGGGACAAAATTAGAAATATGAAGGGATTAAAATATCAAATAATTATTGTAAATAATAGAAATTTTTTTAAAATGAGTGGGGGCATATATCTCTAATATTATATAAGTGAATCCGTCCATACAAATATATATATATAAGATCAAAGAAAAATTTATAAGTTGGGTGAGGACATATGTCCCCAGTCTTTAATACATAGATTCATCCCTGCTCGTCATAATCTGTTATTTTCTCTCAATCTCGTCGGACACTTGCACCCATCCCAATCCTCGTCGCAAACGAAAAGGGTTTTGATTAAAATTAGTAAAGCATAAAGCACAAAGAAGATAGTGCAGTTAGGAAAGGGAATACTAAAAACGAAGGATTAAAAGACTAGATACAATTCATGCGCACCAGCCACTGATAGTTAGTCCCTGAAGAAGATAAAAGTCAAATATTATCACCTCTAAATGAAAAGTGACTTAGGAATGGGTTGCATAGTGGTTTTCAACTAAAACGGAGGTGACTTGTGAAGAATTTTTTTTTAAGGTCTTATCCTTGTTTTTGTGCTTAATTACTTGGTTCGATCAGTTGCTGATTCTCCAACTTTAAAATGGGTTTAGAAGAAGAGAAAAATGCAAAAATGAAGATAAAAATGTAATATGTGTGGTAGTGTGTTCTTATTCAATTGAATAACATAGGGTGACGGGTGACCGCTGTTTCCATCCCTAGCCTTTGCTGTAGTTTTATCATTATATCTACGATAGATGAGAAACAAAAAGATTTGGCAAAAAAATATTATTTTGTTCTTTAGCTTATTTTTTATTTTTAAATTTATCTTCTAATTCATAAATGTTCTAAATTGGTTTTTCAATTTATAAAAATCTAACAGCATCTTCCTTTCGCCAAACTCCATTAGTTCGATCAGCATACGATAGGTTCAGAAAAGAAGAAGACTGACATTGAGTTTCACCAAGAAGCTTGGGAAGGGTGAGACAAAATTAGGGATAAGTTAGGGTTTATTCAATGAAAAGGGATTAGGGATTTCAATTCTATTTTGTTTCAGAATGAGGATGGGTTTAAGTTTTTTATAATTATCAAATAGTCCCTTGGGTTCAATGAGTAAAAGAAAAATATGACAGGTTCTTAATGAGATAAATAAAACTTTGACACGTAAGATTGTTGAAGGGCAGTAGAAAGCACCTTTTTATATAAATTTAATGTCTTTATCTATTTTTAAGAAATTTGGAATGCATGAGCCAAAGCCTACTAACATTTCATTGCAGCTGGCTGATAGATCCATCACTTACTCTCGTGGTGTATTGGAGGATGTTTTGGTGAAGGTGGAGAAATTTATTTTTTCAGTAGACTTCATTGTGTTGGACATGGAGGAGGATGACGAGACCCCAATCATACTTGGGCGGTCATTCCTTGCCACTGAAATACTATGATTGATGTCTGTTAAGGAAAGTTGATATTGTGATTTAATGATGAGGAAGTAGTTTTAAATGTTTTTAATTCTATCAGAACTTCTAGTTCCTTTGATTCATGTAATTGCATAGCTCCTATTGAGGTTGTGGAAAGTACTGTGTCTTCATATATGCAAGAAGCTGCTATTGATGAAGAGAGTCCGAAGGAGGAGAAGCTTTACAAGAAGAGAACAAAGAAGGGGCACCACAAGCGTATCAAGCAACATGAGTTTAAGATTAGGGATAAAATTCTTATTTGTAACTCACGTCTCCGTCTCTTTCCCAGTAAGTTGTGGTCAAAATAGTATGAAGCATATATGAGATTGTTCGAGTTTTATTTTACAGTGTGCTTAAGGTGAAGAAAGAAGCCCAAAAGACATTTTTGATAAATGGCCAGAGCGCGAAACACTATGAAGAATGAGTGGGGACTGAGCACCACTCCATCCGCTGCACCTAAGTATGGCACAACCCATAGTCAAGATAATGACTATAACTTAGCGCTTCATAGGAAGTAACCTGTGTTTCTATCCTTCCATTTGATTCTTCAGTTTTTTGTTTTGTTTTGTTTTTCCTATTAAAAAAATGTTTTGAAACTTTTTTTTTCTTGTGCAGTATTCGGTAACATGTCGCCGCTCAGTTAGACTAGATGTTTGAGCTCATGGCTACATGCCTCCCCCAGACTCTACCTCCTCCACATCTTTCATGATCTTGCGTTTCATTTTCAGGGAAGTCTCATTATCTTTTGTTCTGTTACTTTTATTATTCTTCTGTATTGAGGACAATGTTTATCTTAAGTGTGGGGGGTACTCTTAAAATTTTTGTGCAATCGATGAACACTTGAGTATTGCTAGTAATTAAGCAGGAATTGTGTGTTAATTTCTTGAATTAATACTGAGCTAATAGAGATATGTTTAAGAGGGGAATCCATTACTCATGAGCTTATTTTGTGTGAAACAATCTTTTTCAATTAAGTAAAGTGAAATTTAGGATCTTAGTTGAAAATTAGTCATGTCTGCTTGCATTTGTTCTCTCTATTAACTTAGCCATAAAGTGAGTTTTGAACTTTAATGATTGGATTTTTCATAAACAAAATCCTATTTTTTTTGTTTGGAGTGAGTTTTCGTTTGATTGATGTGCACTAGAACTTATTTTGATATCTTGTTGAAACTTTAATGATTCATATATAGACTTGAATATGATTAAGGCAATTAGGCTTAACTCTTTCTTAACTTCTAGAGTTGCATTGAGGAAATAATCACTTAGTTGCCCCATTTGAGCCTGAAATTGATTTCTTTGGATATCTAATTGAATAATCAAGTTGGATTCTTTAGAGCAACTAATGTGTTAATTGAAAAGTCATTAAGGGTTGTTTTTATCTTCAAGGATGAAAAAAATAGAAAAGGAAAAGAAAAAAATGGCAAGGGAAGAAGAAAGAAAAGGATTATTGGTAAAGAATCATAAGAATATTGGGTTGAAAGTAAGAATCTGTTATACCCTTGTGCTTATGTTCTATTTATCATCTTTTCAACCTGATTCTATTTTGTATTAATTTATCCATGAATATTCTTTACCGTTATTTATCTTTTTCCTATCTTTCAATATACCCTTGGCCCCATTACAACTAAAGGAAGTCCTTTTGATTCTTGTGTTGTATGTGAACTTAGAAGTGGAGATAAGATTAATAACTAAGCCTATGGTTATGCATTTTTCAAAAGAAATTGGAGTGATCTCATTGTACTTAAATACTTGAACGATGAAAAGATGAGTGATCTCAATTGATTGGCGAGGAGAAAAGAAGCAAGCTAGACCCAAGCCTCTAATTGTATTAAATGCTAAATGATCTTACTTGATTGGATTTGATAGCTGAACTTGATTGAATTCTTAAATTGTGGAATTTTCCTTAATTTATGTTTTTGGATGTTAAGTTTAATCTTGTTTTTTATGCCTATTCTTTACTTGAAGACAAGCAAAAGCTCAAGTGTGGGGGGTTGATAAGCCTATATTTTATAGTCTCAAACCTGATAAATTAGGATGATTTTGTTGTGTTTATTGATGAATTTTAGGTGGATCCTTATTATTGTCTTCATTGTTTGCATATTGAATGGGATTTATCACATTTGGAGTGAAAGTAAGAGAAGACACCGTGTTTTTAGAGCAAAAGAAAATTATTTTGGCTTAGACAAGACCCTGTGTCAACTCAGAAATGATTGAGGAGTTAGACATAACCCTGTCTAACTTGAAAAATGTGATTGAGGAGTTAGACACGATCCTGTCTAACTTGAAAAATATCTCTAACTAAGAGACACGACCGTGTCTCTAGGTCATAGGACCATGTCTCCCTTACAGTGATTTTACGCGATTTTAAGCTCACACGACCGTGTCGAGCTTTGACACGATCGTGTGAGGTCTCCTGTGCGTAAAAACAGTAATTTTTGCCTCAAATATTATAAATAGAAGCAAATCCCTAAACATGGCAATAACTTTTGCAACGGCAAACTTTGGAGAGATAATTCAAAAGAGAGAATTGTCAGGAATATCTGGAAGACAGCTATGAAGAGAGGACAGAATTCTTGAAGACTTGAAGATCATAATCTCTGTTAAAAGAGTTTTGGTTTCTCTTTCTTCTAGTTTTTCCCTTTCTTCAGGCTTTTCTTTCCATAGATTTGTATTATAATTTGAGATTATTTGTATTGAACATAAATAGCTGATCCCATAGATAGGGCTATGGGAGATCTTATTTTCCTAATTAATTATTTTTTCAATTCGAATTTGATTAAGGTAATTTCTTTTGGGTTTATTGTATTGTTTAAATTCTTGTCAAGACTTGATCACTTTTGACATGTTTTAATTTATTGTTTGACTGATAACCATCTGCAACCAATGAGTGGACCTATATAATAAACCTAGGATTAGATTGGTCAATGACCAAACATCAATTTATTTTATCAATTAAATTGACGATCATGTTAGTTCATCTTTTGAATTGGAGTTTAATGCATTCCTAATTAATTCAACTAAATAACCAAATAAGTTATTTAATTAGGAATATAATATTGTTTATCCATGACCATTGGGATTTAATAGTAATTAAGAGAATATTGGCAAGAGAATTACCTTACATCATAAATGAATGAAAATATGGTTAATTGGATTCAAGTGAGCCTTGCGCCCTAGTCTTTCTCTGATTGATTTATCTCTATATTGTCTAATTGTCCATCATTCTTCTTTATGTATTTTCTGATTTTATTTTGAATCTCTCTTACACAAACGATTATTTAAATAACCAAGAGTTTAACGAATCTAATAATTACCTCTTATTCCTCGTGAGATCGACAACTAGATCTCAAGTCTTATATTATTATACGATATAGTACACTTGCTCTTAGTGTATTTCATGTGTATCAAGTTTTTGGTGACGTTGCCGAGGAATAAATTTGGTAATATTAGAAGCGAAAAGTTCTAGTTAATTTAGATGAACTTTTGTTTTATTTCTTATTTTATTTTATTTTTATTTTTTATTTTAATTTCATTTATCACTTCATCTCTCTGCTTATATTTCTTATATATGCTTACTCGTTCTCAATCTCCTAATCTGACATTTGATCCAGAAATTGAAAAAATAGCTCGCAGGTTAAAGAAGCAATCTCTTACTGAAGCTATGACTGAAGAAGCTATAAGAAAGATGGAGAGACAAACAATTGAAGGGACTCGTGAAGAACGAGCTACCCCAGCAGAGCGAACGATGATTGAATATTCCATGCCGAAGGCTGGAGGGTACGAAGGGAGTATTACAAGACCAGCCGTAGTAGCCAACAACTTCGAGATCAAACCAGCATTAATCTCCATGATTCATACTTCTTTTCAGTTTGGTGGATTGCATTTGGATGATCCATATCAACATCTGGTCAGGTTCTTCCAGTTGTGTGACACTATCAAGTACAATGGGATGACATATTATGTAATCTGATTGCGATTCTTCCCTTTCTTTCTTAGGGACAGAGCAAGTCAATGGTTAGCGTCACTACCAAGGGGTTCCATTACCACATGGGATCAGTTGACACAATAATTTTTGGCTAAGTATTTTCCTCCCTCTAAATCTGCTAAGTTAAGGAATGACATTTCTACTTTTGTACAGTTTGACATAGATACTCATTATGAAACTTGGGAACATTTTCAAGAGTTGATAAGGAGATATCAACATCACGGATTACCCGTATGGCAACAGGTACAGATTTTTTACAATGGTTTGTAGCATGTCAACTGTTCACTCATTGATGCCACCGCGGGAGGTACATTTTGGAGGAAAACACCGATTGAAATCCATTGACTGATTGAAGAAATGGTGCTGAGTAGTTATCAATGAAAAAATGAGTGTCAAGTGCCTAAGAAATAAGTTGGTGCGCATGTTGTTGACTCTTCTACTGCCATTTTGAGTCAATTGAAAGCATTGACGAAAAAGGTTAAGACTCTTATGGTGGCAAATAGTGCAGCCCCACCAATCATATGTGAAGCATGTGGTGAATTATTTTTATACATAACCTAATCATTGCATTTCTTGGTAATTGTTTTTATATGTGATTTATGTTTCTTTTGTGCATGTGTTGCATTTGCCTTCGGTGATAGTTGTATGGACGATTTTCTTGCTTGATGATGTCTTACGATTGTATGAGCAGTTGTTTGATATCATTATTTGTTTTTAATGTGAGTTAAGGTTATAGCTTGTGTAACATCCCGGTGGCAATGATCTATCACGCTCCCCGGCGATGCTCATCTACTAAGGTATTGTGGCCTAGCATCCACCAGTGGGCCTGGTTTATCACGGTCCCAATGGCCTCAATTGGTGAGAGGCATTCACCTTGAGTGAAACAAAAGACATGGTCTCGAGTTCGATTCCCACAAACGCTACAGCGAGGGAATTAACTTAGGTCATTGGGACCGTGATAGACCTGGCCCACTGGTGGATGCCAGGCCACAATACTTGAGTAGATGAGCATCGCTGAGGAGCGTGATAGACCGTTACGCCGGGATGTTATATTAAAAAGGCGCCTTTTTAATCAGCTCAATTGGTGAGAGGCGTTCACCTTGAGTGAAACAAAAGGCATGGTTCGATTAAAATTAGTTTGGTTATTGAAATTCATTCAATCCAAATCGAACCGATAATACTTATATTGTTTGGATCGGATGGTTTTTTGCCTCAAAACCGATCCAAACCAATCCAAGAACACCCCCTACTTTCAATCTCTGTCTCTTCTCCCTCAATCTCTATCTCCATTCCAATCCCTCGTCTCCCTCTTTCAATCTCTATCTCTTCTCCCTCGTCTCTCTCTCTTAATCCCTATCTTTACTACTCGTTGTTCCAATCCCTTGTTTCCCTCTTTCAATCTCTATGCTCGATTTGAAAATCGAGGTTACAGAAGACGAGGATTGCGAGATCGTGGAGTACAATGCCATAGAATTGCTCATTGAGGACATCAATTTTTGCGAAATATATGGACAAGGTTTCAGGTGCTATGCGAACTTGCGAATGCATATGTGCATGCACGAGAACTAGTTGAAGATGCCAGAAGCATTGGCAAAGCCGTTGGAGGAGAGTGCAATCGCCACATGCCACCTATTTCAGATGCATTCTTGGTGGTAGTTTTGTGGTTTGACACTAGTGGTGCTTGTTTCTGGATTTGCTAGTGTTGGCCTCCATGGCTTCCACTCACAACTCTTTAGGTTGCATACTCTTTCGTTTTCAATTTGTTTCTTTAGTGTAATGATTCTTTCTGTTTCCTTTGTTATTCTATTGATGGTTTGTTATTCTGTTGATGGTTCTTAATTCTGGTTGAGCGTGGGATTGGTTGCTCTTGATCTTGGGGTTGCAAGAGCTTGGTTAAGTGTGTGAAGTCATGGAAGGAAGCAGAAATTCGCAGATCAACTAAAGAGAACTGGGGAAAGTGCAAGACAGTGGTAGAAAATGCTAGAAAATTGAATAAACAAGGTAAGAAATCTGGGGAAAATGCAAGCAAATGGAAGAAAATGCCAGAAAATGCTGAAAAGTTCGAGAAACAACGAGAACAGGTTGAGAGAGTGAGCGCAGAAGCAGAGCCACTATTGTAGGAGCTCTGATACCATTTTACAATTTGTAATTTAGCAAAATGAAAGCAGAGCCCCTCATGCAGGAGATAATGTGATTTTAGTTGTTTACTCACCTTTTGGTTACATGAGCACCGATATGTGCATTTGGCAATTGTTACCAGATTTGCTTCGATCTGTGTTATTAGTTTTGATTCGTCGGATTTCTCTTTGATATACTTTTTTTTTTCAGTTGAAGATTGATTTAGCCTTAAATTGGCTTTTGATTCATCCCACCATAGTATAATTTTTCTTCCCGTTAATTTTTTCGATCATTGTCCTTAGTGTCTGATCGAGTTTTCCAGCTACAGTTATTCATTCCTACAAAAATATCTTTGATGCAAAATTATCTTTGAAGGGTAGTATAATCATACTAAATAATTACATATACTATCAAGTTGTTTATATTATTTGTACTATATGTTTGATAGTATAAAAGTTTATCAACTTGTTTATACTATCAGACTTTATTCTATTGTCTTATACTATTATGTCTTATATTATCATGTGCACCAAACACAGCCTTAATGAGTAAATTAGTTAATATACTGAAATTTAATTAATCATTGTTAGTATTTTAAGAACATTAAAAAAAATTAATTTGAGGAGACAAGAAAGACCTACATAGCTAACATGTCAAATAATAAATGGGTTAGATAAAAAAAGATGTCTTATTCCCAAATCATCTAAGAATTTCTCGTAGGCATTGACTACCCTAATGCTTATGCTATCAGTTAGGGCGAACATGTAGAGCATATTCACTGAAGCAAATGCAATTTGCACTACCATCATTAGCTTGGCTGGCTTCAATCCATGCACTAGTTTCCATATATCTTTTTCATCTTTACAGAGCTTCTGTAAATTGGCTTGAGACTGGAGAAACGAAATACGCAAAGATATGAGAAATGTAAGTTGTTTCCAACAATTGCGTATTATTATATATTTATATAGGCAATGACCAATATACAAATTCAAAAAGGCGGTCTTTTTCAGCATTTGACTGTGCTTGATAGCTTTTCACTTTTTCAGGTTAGACCCTCAAGATCATGCACAGGTTATGTATGCTTAGCCTTCTATTTCATATCCGACACCCCTGACTCTTCATATCTCACTCACGACCCTCTCTTGTTAGGAGATTTGAACGGCCCTCTTTTATTATGTGATTTAAAACGTAACAAACTAATGAGTACTAAAATCCAGCTTGATCATAAATTATACTTTATTCTTATTTTTAAACTAATTTTTTATTTAATGCTATTGAATAAAAAAATGTCACAAAGTGTTAGTTATTAGTGAGTTCTTAAATGTTTTTCAAATTTAATATTACGATTTCTTCTTTATAAAATTAAATTAGCTTTTTAATATAAAGTGAAATGAATTTTAAAAAATGCTAGGATGAGAGAGGTGATAGATAAAGAGAGAGAAAGTTTAGATAAAGCTTCTTGCATATCACTTGTTTGCACATCTTTCATATCTGAGATTATGTGACAGAATTATAATATAGGTACTGGAAACGAAGTGTATGTAAATAACAACATTTCTCTTATTCAAAAAGTATTAAGGAAGTAAGAGAGGAGAGATTATCAGTATAGTGTGAAAGAGAGGATTGTAGTGAGAAAAATAGTTATCTTACTTCATTAATACTCTCTTTCCATACCTCTATTAATTCTTAGTACATGCTAAAAAAATAATATAACTATCAATCTTTCCTTTCTCACTACTTTAATCCAATTTCTTTTTCAATCAATGCCCTCTCTTTCCGTATCTCTTTCCCTCTCCATTAATCCACATTCCACCATAGAAAAAAGCTATTTTGTTAATATATAACTTTACTTAAAAGAGCTCACAGGCCTGCAGTGGATATCATTTATCCAATCAGTTGCTTGTTAATTTACTCTGCCCTCTGGACCAAAACGGATGGAAGCCAATTGCAAAGTCCCTTTATGGCGTTATCTAATATGCACCTAATTGTGAAAGGTGCATGATGCGTGTTACATGAGAGTCATAGATTTATACTTCAAATATATGAAGGATCAGATTTGATCACCTGTAACCTGTAGAACCAGTTACATACAGCATTCTCCTCTCCACTCCACTCCTTCCTCAACTGCATTGGAAAAAACCATGTTGGAAGCACCATCCCAACCACCAGAGCAACCCATGACACCGCAAGTCGGTCCTTGCCGCTACCACGCCATTGTCTCGCATATCCACCAATCGTTCTGCCATGAACCACATCTCATCAAGCTCAGTGGCCAAGATGCGCACTAGCCACGCTCCTTGCTGCCGCCGCATCGCCAATTGTCGTCCAAACCCCTTCCTTATCCAAACTCACCCAAACAAAACCTAAGATTTTAAAGAGATTGAAACCCATCTACTAAAAATAACAAAACACAAGCACCAAAGAAAAAAGGGGCACGATTTTGATGCAAGGCAAGGATGCTAGTGTAGTTCACTGAAGGGGACAGCAGTGCGACATCACAGGTGAAGACATCTAACAGATCCAAAGACCAAGGTTGCGGTGGTTTATGGTGGTGCAGTTTCTTTTGGGTCGTTTTGGTTCGCATGGGTGCATAGGGGAGGTAGAGCAAGAGGTGGGCGACGAAGGCGGAGGCGCATGGCTTGAAGGGATACGAAGGTGATGGCGGCTCTGTTTGTTGGTGGCTAAGTTCGACCGATAGATGAGTTGGTGCATCTAGGTTGATGGTGTCATTTGGATGGGATCGATTTGGATGGTGGTGTATGTTGCAAGTTTGGAAGATGGATGGGGTTGATGGAGGTGTACGCTGGTGGAGAACGACGAGGTGGGAGGAAGGGAGCCTCACCGGCAGCAAAGTTCACAGTAGAGGTGTAGCTGACGGTGGATGCTCTGGTGACCGACTAAAGAAGCAAGGCAACCTTTCATTACAAGTATTTTTAGGGTGCATTCCGCCATCCCTTGATATAGGAAGTAGGATACAAGGTTTGTCTCTCACGTCACTCTACTCCCACAGTAAATTAACAAATGATTCTGAGGATGACTTCCAACAGAATCATATGTAACTTTTCCACTTTTCTGTACGGCATAGCCTCCTCCAGCAACAATTAAACTACAAGGATCACTCTATTCATTCTAGTTCTAACATCACAACAAACTTTCCCTTAAACTCATTAGGGCTATTAAGTGCTATTGTAACAATCAATCTTATTAGGTAACTTGTGAAAAATACAAGTTATAAAAGTAAAAGAAACCGGCAGGAACACCCAAAAATATGATTAATGGACAGCATACACCATAACATTCCTTGTGAATATGAGAGATCTTCACATTTTCTTTTGATTCTACAGTATTTTAAGTATCTCTCGCTTTCCAGTCAAATTGTTGTAGCTTGATGGTAATTATCAAATCAACCCTACCACAACTCTTTAAAATCCAAATCTACACATGCATCTCCAATAGACAGTTCAGTCATTTACATAACAAAGGGAACTCAACAAAACTGTGCTGTTAATGGGAAACTATTTTGAGAGTGTCACCTATAGTTTCACGCTAGGAAGCATAGATACAGATAAAGGGCATGGATACGACATGACTCAACACGGATATGTTGATATGGCAAAAATTCAAAAAAAAATAATAATAATAATTGAAAGATATATAGACGAAAAGTATCGAAATATCCGATATGATACGGATACCGGTACGGCGAACATTTTAAAGTATGGGTGCTATATAAGTTTGATGTTTCATTTTGATAAGATCCATATATTATGAAATTTTGGGTGCAGGGCTAATTTTTTATTCTATTGTGAAACTTGGACAGTAAATCCAACAATACACACTTCAATCCACATTTTCAAACTTCATTAACACAACCCCATTTATTAAAAATGTCAACTTTATAACATAATACATCCTTCAGAATCTAAAAGCTAAAATTTCGCATAATGTTCTTATTAATCATAACCTAAGGCCATCATGGGTTCAAAATTTCACAGTAAACACAAATGAAAAGTTCATAACCATACATGGCATATAGTTTGGGTACAAAAATGTTTATGAGCAGTTATTTGAGAATCAAATAGAACAGGAGGTAATGATAATATACCACAAAATTATCCCCCATTACTTCAGTTTGGACAATAGCTTTGGTGCAACCTGCATTGCAGTATTATGATTGAATAGAGAATAAAGAAAAAAAAAGAGTCAATGATTGTTTGCTTACAAAACTGCAATACTTACGCATTTGTCAATACAAAACCAATAATCAAAATATTGTCCAGTGCAGTGTTTGTGCCCAGATTCATCGCCTTCAATCCTTTTAACGCATGCCTGTAGCAATTTGAAGGATTACTTTTCTCTGCTAAGTAAGAATTTATTTGAAGAACAAAAATATACGGTAGACAGAAAGAAAAATTGCTAACATATCTTCTTTGTTTCTAAAGTACATGGTTCACTAAAACTAACTCTGTCTCTCTATTTAACTAGAAGAGAGACAAAAGAGGGGAGAGAAAGTAAGAGGAAGCCTCCTCTAATGTAACCTTTCATTTACCGTGGAAATTGAGCCTAAGTCTCTAACCAAACCCGCCAATGTAATTTTGACATCTTGCTTCTTAAAACCTTGCTGATACATCAAGATATGTGCAAGACTGCAAGTAAAGAAAATCTGAAGTTCAATTTGTTCCAACTCTCCAAAAGTATCTAGCAAATACTTACTATTAACATGCTTCAGACCCATCTCCTCACTTGGATCAGAATCCCAAAATCCACCACTATAGAATACAGCAGAAGTATTATATTCTCCACAGAATATGAGAGAACAACAAAAAACAAAAGAGCAAAGAAAACGTACATGGACAATCATGTTAAACCTCAGTATATAGTTTCATCATGATCTAGCCTACTCATGAGCTTCACAAAACTCAGGTAATAAAATCATATCCCCCAGCAAAGACACCAGATAACATCCCTCCAATATTTTCTTTGATGCAATGCATTTCTTAGAGAGTTGTCTTCATTTATTGGCTCTTGCTTGCACTCCATTTTTCTTATAAATGTTACTCAAATTTTGTCATTCCACAACCCTATCATAATTTTCCAATGCACTCATAACAGTAGGATTCTCGAATTACATTTTTTAGTCACAAATATCACAAATTTAAATAATATAAAAGGACCAATAAAATTAACCAATAACTATAAAATCCAATTACAGCATTTGATAAAAGCACAAAAATAATCCATTTGAGATCATAGTAATCACCGAACTGCTATCAATTTTTAAAGCTGAAAAATAAAAGAAGCTCGCATTGATCACTTCAGATAAGAACAAAGTTCAACTATTAATGATCTGGTTTACAATTCTACACTCTAAAAAGCACACCTGATATTCAAGTAATGGTTTCACACATTTTGGTTTGCAAGATTCTTCAAGATATCTCTTCTGATCAACAGGTTCCTCGTCAGCCCTAAATTTACAATAAAAACCAAAGATGAATGAACAGAAATAAATGGTAAATAGCAATGAAATGCCACAAAAAGCCAAAATACACATGGGCAAAAAACTCAGTAGAAGCTATTGATATCACAACTGTATAGGAAAAGCAAAACAGCCAATTTCCAAAATATGCCACAATTTTCATAAGCAGGCTTACTAATCTTGTGACGTTCTGCAACCCTAGAAGTTATTCTGACATCTCATTTTCAACATCCACAAAGCCATGGCTCCTAATAATCCATTATAGATATGTTGAAATATCTGAACCTCAACATATTTAGCATTAGAAGCACAGACAAAGTCCATTTACGCCAAAAATAGTTAAAAGAATTCGTATAGCTTTCAGAACCCTGAAGACTCAGCTAATACTATCCAATATGAGGTCACATTTGTAACCAAAAATATGAGGTCACATATATTCAATATATTTTGTATATTAAGTACAAGTAGATGCATATTAACATAGGATTACACTTTTTTGCGCTAAAGGAAATATAATGTGATTTCAATAAAATGGCTTCCAGCCATAAATATCTATAAATCATTTTCAACAAATAAAATTATTAATAACAACCACTAAACTCACACTGGAGGATTAATTTAGCACTAGCATTAGCGTTAAATACATAGAAAAGAAGATATACGAAGCATGCAAATAAGTGAAAGGTATACAGGTATATCAAACTGATACAAGGCAAATGCAGGGAAAAAAGAAAAAAAAAAAGCAAGTAGGTCAACACAGGCTTGTCTGAGTCCCGCTAATTTATGCCCACTAAACCAACCAAAATCCCATCATCAAACTTATATAAAGAATAAATTTTTGCAAGAGTTTATAAAATTAAAAGGGGGGGGGGGGGGGGGCACAATATGAGCTATCATTTCCACACAAATATTGGAATATATCACTAGGTAGCAATGAATGGCATCAAACATAAGGTTGGGACGCAAAAATCTCCCATCTTGAATTCATTGCATGCAAACAGAAGCTAAGTTCAGGAAACTCAAAAATCCTACTATTAAATAAATAAATAAATAAAAATCAATTTTTGCAACAAACACATAGCCCCACATGCCCAATTACTTATTTATCAATCAGACGCGGGATAAAAGTACATTACAGGATCATTACCGCAATCTATTAGATGTGTTCTGTAAACTAAGATCCAAAAGCAAGAAAGAAAGGGATCAACTTGCAACAAATTTGAAAACCCCAGATTTGAAAAGCGGCTGAATAACAAGTGTTGCGTTGAAATTAAAGATTAAAAAAAAAAATAGATCTGATTGATGAGAAAGGGAAGAAAGAAGAAACTTGGAAGGGGCATACATTGCAGAGCGAAGCACAGAGAGAGGACTCTTAGGGCGAGTGGTGAAGTTGTTGGAGCTGCTTCTTGGGTTTTGCAGTGCATATGTTTCGGATCAAAGTAGTTGAAGATGTCAGCATACTTGGACTCGGGTTGGATCCGATTTTTGAACCCGAGTCTCCATGTATGCTTTTTTTTTTTTTTTTGTCCTTGATAGTATACTTATGTTTATATTGTTAAGTAAAACAACAATAATATTCTTTTCACAAATAAAATATACACTTTTTTTATTTTTTTTTAATATTATTAATTATATTTTTTTATCATTTTCTTTCACTTAATCATCATCATCCAAAAAAGGTATAAATAGTAATATTTTTAAAAAAATGATATATGAACGTTATTTTTCTAAGTAAAAACACTGAGAGAAGAAGTACCTGTTTTGGTGTCACGCTATTTTAAGAAATTAATTTTTTTATTTATTAAATGATAAGATATTTTAAGGAAATGTTAGGTAAAATTTTATTTATTAAATTAATATGTTAAAAAATTAATCTCTCACTTATTACAAAATATTGTTAGATAAAACTTAATTACAAGTAAAAAAAATTTGCTTTGCTTAGATTAATGCAGATGTGGTAAAGCTTAATTATTAGGATTTTTTAAAAAATTCTTTAATTAAAATTTTGATTATAAATTATTTTAAATACAAAATAAGTTAATTTAAATATATTATTTTTTAATAAAATTATCTCACCTCCCTCAAAAAGTTCAATAATTTCGTCTCCTAGTCATAAATAAAATTGATTTTGATTCTTTGATTTTAATTTTAATTAATATTAATCTCATAATTTTCAAAATATTTAAACGAAAACGATGGGCAGTTTTTGAAGCACGTGCAGGTGTATTGGAGGCAGCTAGAAAACGCTGTGTCTTTGTCTCGAAGCTTGAGTTTAAAAGAGTTTTTACAAGAGGAGAGTCATTCCTATGCTACATCTTAATAAGTTTGAGTGTATCATATATCTTTGACTTTTATATATAATAGTAAGTTTTTTTTTTGGACAGGTTACTTTTCTTTTTTTCAGACCTCATGTACTATTCACGTTAGAGGATAAGCGGAGACACTGTTCAGTGTTCACATGCTGAAAAATATTGTTCATATCGAAAAAATCATTATTCATTCGAAAAAATCATTGTTCACGCCAAAAATGATACTGTTCACACCGAAAAAAGTATTGTTCACGCCGGAAAGGATACTGTTTATGTCAGAAAAAGTATTGTTCACATATTTTAAAATTACATAACTCTGTAAAAAATATCAGTTAAAATTATATCAATAAGTATTTATATTTTTTATAAATAATTGTGCATCTTGACATTTTTTTTAAAATTATTACTTGTTAAAAAATCTTATAAATTTTAATTGATAATATTTATACGATTATATAACTTAAAAAAACTGGAGGTGATCGAGTTTCCTAAAAAGTAAAATTGTATTTTTTGAAAAATCTTATAAATTTTAATTGATAATATTTACACAATTATATAATTTAAAAAAATTAGAGGTGACCGGTAGTAGTCGGCAAGCAGCGTAACCAATAACAATAATGGTGATAGTATGTAAAAAAAATAACACTAAAAAAAATTAAAAAAATAAATAAATAAAAGGAAACCTGCTTAACAAGTTTCTTGTAATTGATCTAAGTCATTGATTTATTTTATGAATAAATCAATGGCTTAGATTACAAGGTAGATCATACACCCTCCTTTGGGGAGTGTATATTAGAATTGGCCTAAGAGGGGATGGTAGCTGCATTTACTTTATTAAGGGTCATTGCTATGGTACACCTTAGTAAGTTTGGGTGTATGATACACCCTTAACTTTTACCTGTAGCAGTAAGTTTTTTTTTTGGCAGGTTACTTTTTTTTAGACCCATATTACTGTTCACGCCAGAGGATTACCAGAGACACTGGTCACATGCTGGAAATCACTGTTCACACCAAAAAAATTATTGTTTATACCAAAAAATCACTGTTCATACCGAAAAAATTACTATTTATGCCAAAAAAATCTTTGTTCATACTGGAAAAATCACTGTTCATTCCGAAAAAATTACTATTCATGCAAAAAAATCACTATTCTACCAAAAAAATCATTTTTATGCCGAAAATGGTACTGTTTCACACCGGAAAAGCACTATTTATGCTGAAAAAGTATTGTTCGCATATTTTAAAATTACACAATTCTATAAATAATATCAGTTAAAATTATATCAATCAATGTTTATATTTTTTCATAAATAACTGTGCATATTGAAATTTTTTCCTAAAACTATTACTGTTAAAAAATCTTATAAACTTTAATTGATAATATTTATACAGTTATACAACTTAAAAAAACTAGAGATGATCGAGTTTCTTAAAATTAAAACTGTGTTTTTGAAAAAATTTATAAATTTTAATTGATAATATTTATACGATTATATAATTTAAAAAAATTAGAGGTGACCTAGGTGGCGGTAAGCAAGAAGCGTAGAATCAGGTATGATAATAGTGGTGATAGTATGTAAAAAAAAATATAACACTAAAAAAAATTGAAAAAAAAAAGAAAACATGCTTAACAGGTTTTCTGTAATTGATCTAAGTCATTGATTTATTTTATGAATAAATCAATGGCTTAGATGACAAGGTGTATCATACACCCTCCAAAGGAGGGTCTATATTAGTATTAGCCTTTCATTAAGAATGGGGCACAAGATTAGGGATGGAAATAGGTCAAATCGCTCGTTAATGGCTTATGACTTGACTTGTTTGAAGTTTAGTTTGACCTAATCTATTTATTAAATAAGTTGAGCCAAAGTTTTTAAAAAAATTTATTTAATTAAAAAGGTCAAGTTTTAGGCTATCTAATAGATATTTTAGACTTGACAGGCTAACTCAACCTATTTAACTATATATAATATAATATATATTATTATAATAAAGGTTGTGTTCATAAAGTTTTCAGCAATTTTTCGGTATTAACTTTAGGGACATAATTTTTTATATAATTTCTAGTGATTAGTTGAAGACATTAAATGTTGTGACTTTAGGAATTTTAGTAGTCTTTCAGTACTAACTTTAAGGACACGATTTTAATGTATGTGGGAGTCTGCTCATGAGTTATAATTTGGTACCCTTAGGTGGGATTACAATTGCATGAAAGAGTTTCATTATGATTATTTGCTCAATTTTATAACAGTGATGCGCTTGATGAAAAATCTCCCTTCAATATATCGATTTTCAGCTTTACCTATGCAAATGAATGTTTTGACAAAACTGAATAAGACAAATTATGAGGACTAGGTAGTATCTATGAAACTATTTCATGGTGTCTCTAATATTGATAATGCTCTCACTAAGGATGAGTCTTCGATGCCCACTGATTCTTCCGCTGCAATTACGACAAAACATAAAAAGTGAGCTTATTCTAATAAAGTTACCATGAAATATAGCATGAATAAAACTATTAAAGACAGTATTCTTGAAACTAGTAATGTTAGGAATTTCTCAAGTCCATTGGTGATAAATTTAAAAGGATTATTACCTCTCTCTCTTGACAAAGACTAAGTATGATGGTCTAGCACGTCATGAAGATTGTGAACTAGTATAATAAGTTGACGTTCATGAAATAGAAGTTAGGAAAGGTGATTTTTTGACCTAGCAGGTGTTTGAAGTTTAAGTGTCAACTTAAGAAGAAGAAAAAGAGTTTAGAAGTAGGAGGAGACTAAGTAAAGGGAAGTTGGTAATCATCGTAAGAAATAGAGCTAGTGACAAAGTAGAGTATACAAGAATTGTCTCTTTAAAGTTATGTACTATACTTTATTTACTTTTAAAAGACATTGTTTATGTACATTCTATGAGAAGGGATTTGGTTTCAATTTCTTTTTTGGATGGTTGTGGTTACTATTTTCACCTTAGTAATTAAAAGATTTATTTATATTAGGATTTAGATCCTATTCCTTTTGGAGGCCATAGCTAGTCCTGAAATTTCCCAAATAGTGGGAGCAAAATCATTTTTCTTGTCTTATATATTGCGATATACTATAGGCTAGTGATAATATTAGTTTTGCGTATGAGGCTAAGTAGATGTTGACAACACATCTTGATAAGAATGTTCTTGGTATTTACTCTTTCAGTATAGGCATTGAGATTCACCATGATATATCTCGTGGTATTTTTAACTTGTGTCATAAAGGTTATATTGAAACTTGAAAGGATTTTGAAGAGACTCAATATAAAATAATGTGATTCTTGTACTACAACCATTTAAAAGGGTGAGAGACTATTTAATACCCAATATCCTCAGAATGATAAGAGTTGCTAAAAAGGAGAATGTCTCATATGTTTCCGCTATTAACAGCGTTATGCACGCTCAAGTTTGTACACATAATAATATTGCTTATTGTTAGCCCTTTTTTGTGTACCGCAAGTGTACGGGTCGCACAAGTAATAAAATGATGAGTACAGATATCGTTCTCACGAGGATAATTTTATTTCCAATGCTAAGTATTAACCGATAGCTTACCTAATTCTATTCAAGAACATAAAAATGGATAAAAGTAAAGAAAGTAAAGACATAAAGCAATAAGGATAAACGGTTAGAGCTTAGGGAAATCCTTCTTCACCTTGTACATCAATCAACAACATGCAATCCTCCTCATAAATATGAATGTAATGATTAAGTTAGCTTGAGAATCTACATTAGCTAAACGCCTATGTCTAGGTCATCTAACCATGGTGTCATTTGCCCAACTCTCTAAGTGTCCTTGAGAGCTAACACAAAATCCACTCTTTAAGGTCTATTCTCAAACACGTGCTATGCATGGCTAAGAGGTATATGTCTATCCCATTAGCGAATCAATTCATCCCGCCATTGGAATAGAATCGAATATGCATCAACCATACATACGATCTCAAACCCAAATCCCTATGTCTAGGTTCATTAGATTTTATCAAATCACTCAAATGTTGGCCAAACACTCAAGAGCATTAAGAACAATATGATTGAACAAAATCAAAGATCCACACAAACTCAGAGAAGAACAAATCATTAATATTAATAAAATGATCCAAAGTCATCCCTAAATAAAGCTCAGCTATACAATGAACATGAGAACAAATTACAAAATACATGTTCAAGAAATGAGGAAGAGAAAAGAGAAAAGAGAGAAGGAGAAAGCTTATGGATTTCGCCATTGAAGCTCGGATCCTCCTCCAATGGAAAGAGGGCTCCATCCTTAGCTCCCCAAGCTCCATCTCCACCTCCAATGGAGGTCTAGCCGCAGCCTCTAACCCAGAAAACTAAAAAAACCTAAAACCTAAAAGAGAGAAACTGAGAACCCACGAGAGGGTGCGTGAAAAATAGAATAAATAGGCTCAGCTCGTCGACGCGCGCCGCGGCGTGCAAATTCCTACTCCTCGGCGTGGAGCTGTCTGTCCTATCAGTATGTGGCTGGCTGAGACCCTCACGCCGCGGCGTGAACATTTCCACGCCGCGGCGTGGAACTCTGGAATGCTTCCTTGGCTTCTTTCCTCCAATGCTGGGCCTTGGCTTGCATCAATTTGTCTCTTTTGAGCCTTTCCTACATTAGAGAAAGCACCAAATTAAATATAATTGCAAATCTACTTAATCAATCAACATATATGCACAAATTGCTCAAAAACATAAAGGAATGTATCCAAATGACATTTAACAAATATAAGCATAAAACCTTCTAAATATGCGTAAGAACAAGGACTAAGCATGCCATGAAGCACAAATATGGGGCATAAATAACTACATTTTATGGAGTTATCACTTATGCTGTTAATGTACTTGGTAGATACTTTAGCAAACTTGGTATGACTTATTGGCAAGTTACAAAATGAGGTCTTTTGATGTTTTGGATTAGTGGGAGTCTATTTTATGATTTTATTGCGACCTCATATTTGTTGTGTCTCAAGACCTTAGATACTTACGTTACTATCAATCTATCATTGTCATTGTCAAACATCATCACCATCATCATCATCATCATCATAATCATATTATTATTATTATTATTATTATTATTATTATTATTATTATTATTATTATTATTATTATTATTATTATTATTCTAAGTAGTATTATTTATGTTATGGCATATTGTGGAGGCATTTTGGACCCAGTTTCGTTTGGTTGTTACGCTAAGATAATATTGTTAAATCTTAGAAAGCATTTTGAGCATATGCTTGAGCCATTTTGTTAGGAATTACATTTTGACTACATATTGACATGCAATTTTGTTGTACTTTCTCATTACTCATATACCATGTTTATTGGATCATTGGGATAAGAGCATCTTGCATGTATCAGTATTAGTACTCCTATTGATTATGATTTTCTACATTGTTGAGATGCTTGTAGACCTATCTTGCATCTTTTAGTTAAGAGTGCTAGCTTGATTTTGTCATCTTATTGTGATTACCAATTATTTAATTAATCTGGAGAATTAATTGTTTCACATTAAAATAATTAAAATAATATTATGTCGTCCAAGTGAGAGAATGTTAGATTAATTTTATTAACTTTATTAATTTTTTTATGGACTAGCACAAGTCACATTATATTTTATAAAACTCAGATTAATTGAATGTCAAAATAATTAGAGCATGTTGCTTTAGCCTAAATAGTGATCAATATTATTGTTATTAAGCATTGTTCATAAGTAGGTTTTGTTATTAGGTCTTGTGTGAGCTTACCATAATGGGTTAGTTTAACTCATTCTTATGTGAATATATACACAAGGGAGAGAGCTCTTTTCCTATCCACCCTAGTGCATGCAATCGTCCCATCGATATTGATGAAAGGGCAAACTATTGTGGGATAGAAATAATTTTTTTCCTTCACACCACTCGAGATCACATTCAAGATTTCAATTATGGACGTCTCATCATTGTCTTTTCTAGCTAACCCTATAACTCAATTTATATTATTTGTACATGTCATAATTTAGGATTAAATTGATCAAGGAATTTTAGGGTTATATTTTGGTTTCGACCCAAAATCTAGCACTCAATGCATATTTAAAGCTATGTCTAAGAACTAAATACCACATTTTATAGTTTTTGGAGTACCCATTATTTCTTACTACACTTAATGCTTCAAGATCATTCACTTTTCCAGATCAATAGGAACTATCACCACTTGTCCATTTTCATCTTAATCAGGGTCATGGACAAACTTGCTCAAGTGATGTATGTGCAAGTAAAAGAAGTCATCGATTACTACAAAAGGACATATGCAACAAAAGAAAAAAGTTGGAATGGTCTGGCATAATAAATACATACATGTACCTAACCTTAAATACACATATGCAAATTTGGATCAACAAAAATACATACATGCATCAACTCGCAAGGGGTTGGGTGTGGTGATCTCATAGGAAGACAAAGGTTTGAACCCTAGAGATGCCACTTGTGGAGAGGGATTGTTCAATACCTAAAGAGATTTGTCTCACATTCTGTGCGAGGAAACTAGATAAACCAAAAAACAAAAATACACACATACACTTAATCCTAAACACTCTAGAATAACAAATTACAAAAAAAAAAAAGCCTTTTTCATTAGGGTCCCCCCATAAGCTACTCAAAAATGACTCATTTAAGGGATAGTCCCACCACATTGGAGATATTCATTACCCTCATAATAGAAAGAAAAAAAACCAATAAGATTTAGACAAAGGCTGGGTCCATACTTTGAGCCAAGCTCCTAAGCCTTCAAGCTTTCCAACCTTACTTCACCAAGTTCTTGTCGGTAATCTTCGAAATTTTCAAAAAAAAATTCTCTAATGTGTTGTAAAGATTTGAAGTGCTAATGGAGAGAATCGAAAATTTAATGATAACTTTAGCAAGTGTTATAGGTTTGTCTCTAACCCAAACACCAAGGGTTGTATAGCAAGGAAATAACCCTACCATTTTTGGCTATATGATGAATGAGATCCACATGGGCATGATTTCAGGCCACCTAAGATGCTATTAGGATGCTTTAGCTCTACATAGGACCCTAAATAGGCAAATAACACCTTTCTTCAATGGCAATGTAATAAAATGGGCATCTTAGGAGAAAATTTTGTTTTGGGAGGATTTATTCCTAAATTTTGCAAAATGAGAAACTAAAACAAGAAAAAATGCATTATTCATAAGATCTACAAACATACTTAAGTCAAAAAAATAATGTCACTCTTTCAACATATTCTTGATTAAATATCAAGAAATCCATTATCCTTTTCACTTTTCTTTGACTAACCTCTCTTTTTCAATCAGACTCCTAAAATACAAACAACGGCCTTTTTGTGATAGTTTTATCTAATTTATATTTCAAAACTAAAAATTAGTTTGTATCAAAAAATAACTAGAAATTAATATAACTTTGAGAAGGAAAAACATTCTCATTTGAAACATTTATTTTCCTACTAACTAGAGTTTAGGAAGGGCCCACCACTAGAGGGGGGTCTAAGAGATCCTTATTAGGATTCTCATCAAAGAAGCACAGATATAGATACGAGACAAGAATATGACACAACACATATATGTTGATACGATAAAAATTTAAAAAATAATTGAAATATATATAAACAAAAAGTGTCTAAAAGTATTAAAGTATTTGATACAATACGTATATCGTATCAAATATTGATACAATGACCATTTTGAAATATTGGTACTACACAGGTTCTCGGAGAAGAAAAGGAAGAGGAAGAAATTAAAACTTTATACATAGTATTAAATTATTTAAAAAAATTACAAACAAATATCCCAATTAAGTTAGCTAATAGCACCTTTGTTTAATATATGTAATCTTCCATTTTCTTGCATGTCCACCATATTTAAGAATAATTTTCTATTTTTCAGATGAACCACTTGTCCTATTTGCAAAATTTCTTAAAACTATCTTTCCTTCTTTTCACTCGTATGTGTTTCTAATTCTATCACTTATTTTTTTATTTCTCAATTTATTAAGTTGTGTTTGAATATATTTTTGGATCATGAATTGTTTGTAGACAAGAATAGCATATAGCTAGACTTTCAAGAAATGATGACTGATGAACGATAAATTGTTAGGCTAATGCTATAGTGCACCCTTTGATGTTATGGAGCATGGGGGCACCCTAGATGTTACCTGACATTGGGAGTCTCACATATTTATTAATCGGTAAACTTTAAGGAGTAGAATATTATTTTGTCTGAGTGTTTGTAGGTCTATGTAATTGGTATTTTGTGTGAAAACAAATAACTCCATTTTTGTGGGTGGGACGCAAAAGTTAAAAAACAAAAAAAGGGATGATTGTGCTGCTGGTTCTGTAGGGGCTAGGGCGTGGAGGTAGTGCTTATCGGCTGGGTAGCAGAGCATATATGCATAGGACGGTGGCGTGGTTCAAGATGTGTCTTGGTTATGGTGGTGGGTTGGCAGTGATGGATGGCAGCGACAAGGAATGACTTGGGCTCAAGGCGGAGGTGCGAGCATGGGCTTAAAGAGTGGTAGCTGATGGTGGACAGAGGAGGTTCAGAGACGGCGCGGTGGACGACGAGGCTCTAGGGTAGCATTGCAGGGGTGTGCTCAATTGACGAGGCAGAGATCGTTTGGCCTGTGATGGAACCAGCAAATAGGGTTTGACAATTTGGGACCATGGTGGTTCCGGCAAAGGATGAAATTTCAGATCTTGACCCATTTGGAGAAGATTTTGGATGATGTCCATCAGAACAAAGATGGTCATGGATAGAGTGCGATCTTGGTGTTTTGTTGTAAACGAGGATGCGATGACAATGGTAAGATATCACAAACCACTACCATCACTAGTCCATAATTCATTGTCGATCAAGTATGAACACAAAAGATCCAACAACTTCTATGTTGCCACTGAACCACCCCATAGTTGTGCGAGTGGGCGTTGCTGAATATGCTGAAGGTCATCTTTTTCCTCCTACTAGGTCAGCAAGACTTGGTACTCAACTAAACAGGTCGTGTAACCTGGTGTGGATCCATTTCGAACTCGCTAATGGTTCATCACATTGTTTCGTCCCATTTATTGGATTGGATCTTCATATATGCATGATTTAGGATCATTTTAGATTATTTTCAGGGAAGAAATCATGCTAAAACAAATTGGTTAAGATCCAAAAGCAGTAAAATATGTCTGCTCAACCTAGTTCAGAAAAGTCACATCCCTCTTTGATTTTAAATGTGTTTTGATCATTTATATGGTATATATTCATATCTAAACATATTCTTGGATGGATTTAAATGATTATCTTAATAAAAAAACAAACAAATAATGTTCTAAAATCATCAAGATGATCTTGTGGCTTTCTTCCATGAACGTTGGTGTAGGTTCTACATTTTTTGGCCATTTTCTAGTATCTTAAAACAGTTTTAAGAACATCTTTAAACATTTCTGGAAATTTACATAACAAGACAAACAAAATTTTTGGACATAATTTATGATGGAATCAATTTTGCATTTAATTTGTCAAGTTATAGATCAGTAAATTAACTGTTGATTTCAGTGGGAAAACATATTAATAACTTTTACACTTTTACCTCTCCAGGAGGTTTTAGGTAAGAAACTTTAGGCATTGATTCATTTTTTAGCATATCTAATGGCTTAGACAAAGCTAAAATTGTTATATGCATTTATTTTAAAAAAACAAAACATAATATGTAAACTTTTATATATTTGAATTTCAACTATTTTAATTTCTTAAGGTCATACTGTAAAAAATATTTTTATGAATTATTAAATTTTTACATAAATAACTTACTTTTGGTCAAATCATAAAAATGAATTAGTCAAAATGTTTGTATATAAATCAACACAAACACTACCTGACTATAATAAAAAAAATCAAAATATAATATGGGAACTATCATATCATAAATTAGTTTTATAATAAAGAACTGAATTATTAAATTAAATATATTATTTTAAAAATACATAAGAATTTGTGCTGATTAACACACGCAGCACACCATCTACACGTACATCACAGTAATGGATGGCTGAGATGAGAAGTTTACGTGGCTTCCAAATTCCAATTTCCAAATCGACAGAGATTCCCTTTACCGCAGAAAAAGTCACGCCGGTGTTTTCTCTTCTCTGTTTGGCTTCGGGAAAAGAGTCCGCTTGTTTTCCGTCGACATTCCACACTATTTTTCAGGGGAACCAAACGCATCCGAAACATGCATTCATTTCCGAAGTGCATTTGAGTTTCATTTCAGTCGCATCTGAGTGTCATTTAGCTTGCGACACTGACTATAAAAAAGCTCACCTGAAACTCTTCGCCCAACCTTCTCACCTACTCTTCTGCTGCTGCACCGAACTGCTTCACCTTCGATACGTCCCTTCCCTGCGTTTCGTTCGAACAAGGTGCGTTTCGACCTCGATTCTGTACTGATCCATTTTTTCCTTTTTGTTTCTTGTGATTTTTGGCTGAATTTTTGTGTTGCATGTTTTCTGGAACCTCCTGCTCTTTTGGTTTTTCCGATGATGTGTTTCTGGATCGAGAAAGTTATGATCGTTAACTTGATCTCGTTGATCTGGTTCTGTTCTCTAGGGGTGTCTCTTGGTAGATTCGTTTTTAACTTTACTTTGTTGTGATATGTCTCTGATGCAGCTGATTTTGAATTTTAGTTCATGTTCCATTAATTAATATGCTTATTTGTGTGTAAATATTTGTTTTTCCTTTTTGATGTTGAGTCTTTTGGGTGTGTTCTGCTATTTATATATATTATCTTTTGGGTTTTTTATGTAATTATTTATTTATTTGCATGAATTGCTGGGATTGCGTTTTCTGAATGAAAATTCCAATTATTTTACTTCTTAATTGTTTTGAATTTGCATTTGAATTATGTTTGATGATTTGAACGAAGGCCTTGAACAGTGGCACTCTTTCCCTTTCTGGTTGTGCAGGTTATAAAAGATGGCTGATGCTGAGGACGTTCAACCTCTTGTTGTTGATAATGGAACTGGAATGGTCAAGGTTAGTGAATTTGTTATGATCTCTTTCAGTTAGTAGTAATTTGCAATTGAACGTTTTCTATTCATGGAAGAGACATTTGATGCTTCTTTTGCTATGGAATACTGTTTCCACTTTCCAGGCTGATGCTTTTTTCTTGCAGGCTGGTTTTGCAGGTGATGATGCCCCAAGGGCTGTGTTCCCCAGTATTGTTGGGCGACCTCGTCACACTGGTGTTATGGTTGGGATGGGTCAGAAGGATGCATATGTGGGTGATGAAGCCCAGTCGAAAAGGGGTATACTCACGTTGAAGTACCCAATAGAGCATGGCATAGTTAGCAACTGGGATGATATGGAAAAGATTTGGCATCACACATTTTACAATGAGCTTCGTGTTGCCCCTGAAGAACACCCGGTACTTCTTACTGAGGCACCACTCAATCCCAAGGCCAACCGAGAGAAGATGACTCAAATTATGTTTGAGACCTTCAATGTGCCTGCCATGTATGTTGCCATTCAGGCTGTTTTGTCTCTGTATGCCAGTGGACGTACAACAGGTTTGTTTCAGTAGTTGATTTTGTTTTTACTATTTTGTGATCATGGGACTTGGATTGGATTAGGTCAATTTAACTCACAATGAACACTGTAGACTGGCCAAATTTTGATGGACATGAGGCAGTCTTTAAGCCTAACTGTGGCACATTAATTGGAAGTTTTGGGCCTAGAATTAGTTTTGTTTATATTATTAGTACAGTTGAATTGTTTGCTTCTTGCTCAATTCCTTATGTACAAGGGTGGGAGATACATGCAATTCTATACTCAATCTTTGTGATTAGCTATTATTTTCCTTCTTGGTTTGTATTGCTGTATTGTTGTTGAGCTACTGGTTGTATGAATAGGTATTGTGCTTGATTCTGGTGATGGTGTGAGCCACACGGTGCCCATATATGAAGGGTATGCTCTCCCTCATGCTATCCTTCGGCTGGACCTTGCCGGCCGTGATTTAACAGAGTACTTGATGAAAATCCTAACTGAGAGAGGATACTCTTTCACTACCACTGCTGAACGGGAAATTGTACGTGATGTCAAGGAGAAATTAGCATATGTGGCCCTTGATTTTGAACAAGAAATGGAGACTGCTAAGAGTAGTTCTGCAGTGGAGAAGAGCTATGAATTACCCGATGGACAGGTCATTACAATAGGGTCTGAGAGATTCCGTTGCCCAGAAGTTCTCTTCCAGCCTTCTCTAATTGGCATGGAAGCTACTGGAATTCATGAAACCACATACAACTCCATCATGAAATGTGATGTTGATATTAGGAAGGATCTTTATGGAAATATTGTGCTTAGTGGTGGGTCAACAATGTTTCCTGGTATTGCTGATCGCATGAGCAAGGAAATCACTGCTCTTGCTCCAAGCAGCATGAAAATCAAGGTGGTTGCACCTCCTGAGAGGAAGTACAGTGTCTGGATTGGTGGGTCTATCTTGGCATCACTAAGCACCTTTCAACAGGTCTGTGCTGTTGCTTTTTTCAACTAATTTTCATGATTTTTTTCACTTTTGTTTGATAATCAATAGAAAGGATCAGTATATGAAAGTTATTTGCTTTGTTTTCTTCTATGCAGATGTGGATCTCCAAGGGTGAATATGATGAATCTGGTCCGGCTATCGTTCACCGGAAGTGCTTCTAGTTGCGTCAAGTTGAGATGGATGATGATCAACTTCTTCATGCTGCCAGTCTTGTGCCATATTTCAGTCAAGTTTGGTTGACTTATTTGATGCTATGGGTTTTTTTTATAGAGTTGTATCTAGTGTAATGGATTAATGAGTTTGTAAGTTGAGTATGTTTCTTCATTAGGTCCTTGGAAGCCAGACTTATTTTATGCAATTGGCAGATTGAATTGGGACTTGGTAGGTTCTGTTTGCTTTGATTTTCCTGTATTCCATTTTTATGCTCTGGCCATGAATTTAGGTGCCTTGAGTTAGGAGGACGATGAGTTTTGTCATCTTTTTCTCCCGGACTGGAATTTTTTAGTTAGTTTTGTTTATATTTATTGTATGCTTAATTGGAACTGATGTTTGCAGTGCACTTTCTTTAAGCAAAGATCACCAATGTCTAGTATTTTTTCTTTGTTTGCTATGATTAACTGTTTTAGCCCCCATTTGGTTTGGATGGGATTTGCATGATTATGCCCCTCGAGGTCGTTGGAATCGGGGGGCTGTCACTAATTTTTCTCATTTTCAATATAGTCCTACATATTAGATTCATTTATTACGTGTTTGGAATAGTTATGAAAATTAAATTATATTAATAATTAATTATTGTATAAGTTTTTTTTTTATAATCGATTATAAAAAAATTATGTTTAGATATGTTAGTTAAAAAATAATTTTAAGTTAATTTATTTTGTTTGAATGATGTAAAAAATTTATTTTTATGTATTAAATTATTAAAATAAATATAAAATAAGTAAAAAAATTATTTAATTAATTAAAAAATTATTTATTTTGAAGATAAAATGATATTTATATTTTTAAAAATAATTTGAACAACTTTTTTTATAAAATGTTCAATGATCTGGTTATTTTTCAACAACTTTTTTTTTCAAGAAGAAAAAAGTTATTGGTTTTTTTTTATAATGTTACTCAAACATGTTGTAAGTAACAACATTTTTGGATAAATTAATGTTTGTTGGGATCGAAATAATTCGTCTTAAACATGCTCTTATTTCTCCATGAGTTAAATTTGATTGGAGATTGAAGAAGTCATTCTGTGAGGGATTAAATTGAGAAATGTTGTGTCCAAGGTGGACTAGGTCTTGGTTCTCCTCTTTAAAGCATTGGGTCTGGGTGGTTTCTGGTATTTACAAGGAAGAAACGGACTGGCTGTTCTTCAGTATAGGAAAAAGTACTTGGAAGAGAAGTGAGAGAGATTCAATATACGAAAAAGTACTTTGAAGAGTAGTGAGGGTATAGAAGTATAACTTGGATGGGAGATCAATCCGATCATAAGGTTAAATTATTATATTAGTGGTTAGATTGCGAGTTAAGTGGTTGACTTAAAAAATTTTGATAATTTTTTTTTTAAAAAAAAGAACTATTGTACGAAAAATTATTTTATATAAAAATATTATATTAAACAACTCAAAATTTATTTTAAAAAATATTAATGGTAATAATAATTTATTACTTAGATAATAATATAAATTAAAAAATAAAAAATATTATACAATAAGAGCACATTATCTAATAATAAAGTGTATTTCATAATAAGGGTCTTTTTAAATACTCAGACTGATTTGATCTGTCTAGACAGTTAACATAGATTTAATTGGGTCAGCGTGAAAATCATTATGAATATGACCCAGATCCGTTCAAAGACTAGTTTGTGGGTTTAGAGGTATTGGATTGGTTTGCATTATACAAATATGAGTGAAACAAAACTTCACTTCAACCTTTTTCTTCTAACATTTCTCTTTAACTCTTTTAATCACCATTTATTTATTACTTTTAATTCCACTTAATTAAATTAATAGACACATAAAAAGTAATTAAATAGATTAGAATGAACAGTTGGAGTCAAAGTTTTGTTCGTATAAGTGTGAGAAAGAATGAACTATCTTCACATTTAGTGGGAGGATACTTATAATTTATAGGCATGAAGTGAGTGAGATGAAAGATTACCTGTTCATTTTTCTTATCTTATTCCCTATTTCTCCACTTAGAGTTTTTTAAGCGTCTTAAGCTTAATAGATAATATTAGAAATATACTTTCTATCATACTCTTTTAAACACTTTCTCTTTTATTAAGTCACGTTATACATTAAAATATTTAATTTCAATTAACGTGTAATCAACTCGATTAATGTATAATTAATTTTGAGTAGAATGTAATTAGGTTTAAATATTATTTTAGTGTATGATGTGACTTGATAAATTTTAATGTGTTAAAAATAGTGTGATAAAAAATGTTACTTGTTAAATTTAATTATATGTCCCATTCTCTTATCTTTTAAATTTAATTTATTTTTTCATTTAATAAAATTTAAATAAAAGAATAGATAAGGAGACAAAAAAACATTAGACAAGTGATATTCATTGAGTAACGGGGTAATCTTGAATTGTGATTGAGAGTACCGAGTTAAATCGGTCCGTACATTACAAGAACAAAGATATTAATAAAGGAGCCTTTGTCCATCTTTTATTTGAGTGTCTAGAAATTTGCATTTTTCATCTGCATCAACTATTTTCGGATGTTTGCATATCTGCAACGTTTTTTTTTTTTCGCGAAACTCACTTAAGGGGACATGGAGCTGTCCCGAGTCCAGTGGCCATTGTTGGAAAACTGGATGTTTCGATTAGAACTATTGTCCTTTGTCTTGTTTTATAGGACATCTTAATATTTGTATGTTTTTAGAAGTATTAGCATTTAGGATATCACTGTTGTTATATGCACATCAGAATTTTTATCAACCAAATAATACATTGTTAATCCAAAATTTATGGAAACATTTTCAATTCTAAAATGGTTTTGGAACATCAATGCTCCACTTTTTATACTGTTGATTTTGTTTGAAAAATGATTGAAAGATTATCAACGGCTCATATTTTATACTTGTAAATTTAATAACAGGTAATCTCTAATATAATGAATAATTACAAGTTTTGTCTTTGAAATATTTTAAATTTACAAAATAAAATCTTGTGATTTGTCTGAGAATTTGCAATAAATCATAAGGTTTCATTTTATAAATTTAAAATATTTCAGAAACAAAATTTATAATTACTCACTATATTAAGGATTACTTGTTATTAAAGTTATAGATATAAAAAATGAGTTTTTGATCATTTTTCAATTATTTTTAAACAAAATCAACCGTGTAAAAAATGGAATATGGATGCTTCAAAACCATTTTGGAGCATTGAAAATATTTCCTATGTTCAATAACAGATTTGAATGGGAACAACAGAATCACTCATCAATGACATCGTGCTCCCCATGTGTCACTCCTACTACCTCGTTCACAAACCATCTATTCCAAATTTCTATTTCTTCGTTGTTTCTCCATAAACATGTAAAACGTTCTTGTTCTCTACACATGCAGCATCAGCGCCATACCGCTTTGATCCAGTAATTATGAAATAATAAATCACAATAAAAAAAAAATCTTTCTTTCACTACCTATCTTATTCATTTCCTTCTACATCATCTTTCCTTAAATCTGCATATATTTCTGCTAATAACGGAAGAAAGGCCAAGTGGGAATTCATCGTTTCACAAGGGAAAATCAAAGCTCTGATCGCTCTATCTTGATATTTCGTTTGTTTTGTTATTTTTCCACTGATTCATTGTTTCAATAACCAGACAAAGGAAATGCTTTTATTCATAGGCGGGACTAGCAAAACTCTTCAGACTTTGTTGAGGTGGAGGAAAGGGGGACATGGGATGCCATGGTCCCCAAGCATTGTAATTTTTAAAATATACTCCTTTAGATATTTAGTTAATAATCTCAATAAAATGAATTAAATTTCCACGTGACTCTTTTAGTTATTGGAAAGTTTTGCGCAAATGATATAATATTTTTTTGGTCTTTAATCAATTGTTCAGGCAATTTCAATTCAAGAGTGATAGTTAAATAAAATATTTCTTAAATGATTATTCCAAGATTTAAACTCCTAATATTACAAGTAAAGTTTACCTATCATACAAGATTTACCTATACAAAATAAAAGAAAAAAAATTACAAGGGGAAAAGTGTGTCATAGTCTCTTAAACTTTGATCCATTTACAATTAAACACCTAAACTATAAAATCTTTCTATTTAATCTCTAAACTATAACAATTATACAATATTTCCTTCGATCAACTCAAGTTAATAATGGAGGAGTGACGTGATTCGATTAGAAACCTCCATGTGCCGACAATCTGACCATTTATATGAAATTGTTTTTATTATAATTTTGTATATTTATTATTTCATCATAAATTAAAAAAAGGCAAAAAAATAAAAGAACATAAACAGATCAAGTTCTTGTCACAAGGTCTTCTCCTTCCTGTGGCAAGAATCTCATTCTTCCTTAGGTCATGTCAGCAAGTAGGCATGTGCAGATCACGTGACTCTTACAACCGTTAGCATTCTAGTGGAAATTGGATGGAAGAACCTATTGTGACAATTGTTAATGTTTAAGGATTAAATAAAAAGATTGTATAGTTCAGGTGGCAAATTGAATTTTGGGTCGAAGTTTAAAGGGTTTTGATGCAATTTTTCCAATGAAAGAAAGTAAAAGGAAAAGAAAAAGACCTAAGTTTCTTTATGTTATATATGTTTGGTCTGACTCCTCATACTTAATTTCTGGTTTCACTCCTAGACTTGCTGGTGAGTCCAATATTCATGTGAATTCTTTGTACTTGGCTTTGGAACTGAATAATATAGGATTTGGATCCTTTGACTGCTTTTATAAAAACTTGATAGACTCATGTTATAAGAGAGAAAGATACAAACTATTTCTGTGCTGCATTTGGTGAATCCCTGTACATAGTCATGTTTTTAAGAAAAATGAGAAAATCAAACCTCAATAATATATTCCCACTTTGTTATCAACCTTGTTGTAAGAAACTTAAGTTTTTATCTACGAGTAAGAATACTCTCCCAATGTACTTGCAACTGGGTGGGTTTTACGGTGCACCCCTTAAGTTGGGTGCACTAATAGACCCAAAAAATACCTGTTGTACCAAGTTTTAGTGGTTTATAAAATGGTCAATTAGTGTATTTATGATTGAGTCCTATTAGTATTAGTTTTTCTAGTTTAGTCCTTAATTATGTAACCACCATGAGACCCTAAGTTTAACACACCTAGCGACAGACAATACCGCCAGCATTAGCATTGCCATCGAGAGGGTCAAAATCTCACTCTAAGAAGAGACAAATATCAAAATTGAAAGCAAAAGAAGCCAAACAACTTGGCTTTCGTGATCCCCTTCTTTCTCATAATGAAGTTGCAGGATTAGAAGAACAAGGAGTCATAGAAGGGGCATTCCAATAATTATAGGTCCCTCTCCTCTATGTTCATTAGGGGTGAAAATAAGTCAGGTCGTCCGTCAAAGGCCTATGGTCTGACCTATTTACTAAACAAGCTGAATCAATATTTTTTTAAAAGTCTGTTTAACTAAAAAGCTCAACCCTCAAGCCATCTAATAGGCCTTTTAGACATGACAGGCTAGCTCAACTTATTTAACTATATATAATATAATTATATTATTATAATAACTATAATTATTAATTCATTATAATATATTAATATATATTTTAATTAAATTTTAATAAAAGTCAATAACTAAAACTTAAGTTAATAAATTAGAATAGAAATAGCATATTAGAATTATGTTATAACTTAATACTCACCCCTTACTTTTATAGATGTTTACCACTTTTTTACTCTAATCTTTTGTCGATGTAAGACTTGGAGATATATCAAGTTACAAAATTATTAGAGACATATAGTTACAAAACATGAAGATTCAGCCTACGCTCCCCTAATTGCAAGTGTTAGCAAACTACAAACGTCATACCAGATACAGAATACAACCATAACAACGAAAATTCTTGGAAATCTGGATTAACTTCAACTATATTTCGCCTTCATTGTAGATGGAATATACTATAGCTGCAAAATCATGAATAATCTCTTATTGCTTGTGTATTTGTAATTGTGCCAAAACTAGTCAAGTCAAATTAATAACAATTGTAACTCAAGCAGAGTTTTGTGGCCTTTTTCATGACATGGAACTTGCTTTTGACATGGTTATTTGTCATATTATTATAGAGGCTAAATCGCAAATGGTTATTAATTTAGTCACTTTCTAATTGTGACTTGGTATATCTCTAAATCTTGTATTGACTAAAGATTAGAACAAAAAATTAGTAGTGAGCATTTATAAAAATATAAAGTGAATATTAAATTATAACAAAAGTATATACTAACTCATTAGACTTCTGTTATATTATTGAATTAGAATATTAGATTTTTAATATAATATTTTAAAAATCATATACTTTGAATGGTTTTGTATGTTTCATAATCCCTTCAAAGACAAAGGCCAACCCACCCATTGAAGCAAACAAATAACCCAAATCTGTGACGGAGAATGTTGGTGCTGCAAAGATAAGGAAGATCGATGATCCTTGCTTGCTATCCAAAATGCTGCTATATCTGGTGATGGTAGTTGGTAGAGGACATGAACGAGGAGTTTGAGGAAACGTTGAAGGGTTCCTTCAAAAATTCAAATCACACCTCTTACACCAAACAGTGACTATGTGCATCCACAAACTCAGCTGCCCAATCACTCGTTTACCCACGCTCATTGCACCCTCCCAATGATGTGTGGATAAAATACACACATCATGTGATTGATTTGAGGTGAATTTATGTGTGCTTTGATTGATTTATATTAAAATTTATGCCACATTTAATCTAATTATCCTTGGTAACTCATGATTAGTCTTTCTCTATGTTTTTAGGTCCAAAAAAGGTGTTTTGACATGACTCTATGAAGTTTTGGATGGATTAATTGCAATGAAGTTGAGCTCAAAATTTATATGACCACCGGAATCACCTCGTTTCGACTTTTGTAGCTCAAGTTATACTCATTTTATTGCTCAAGAGGTATTTTGACATGACTGTATGAAGCTTTGGATGGATTCATAGCAATGGAGTTGAGCTCGGAATTTATATGACCACTGGAATCGCCTGATTCTGTTTTGTATTGATTTATCCATGAACATTCTTTACTCTCTTTTTTATCTTTTTCCTACCTTTCATTATACCCCTGGCCCCGCTACAATTAGAGGAAGTTCTTTTGATTCTTATTATGTATGTGAACTTGTTATGAATTTTCTGCAAGTGCACATATTGTACAAGGAGTAAAATAAAGATCGTTCCCACGAGGATCGGTTGATTACTAACTCTTACGGTGTTTTGATTATTTAAGCGAACAAAATCAATAGTGAAAGCTAAATTAAAATCATAACAAAACTCAAAGCAATTAAATAAGCAATTTAATCAAGAAAAGTTAAGATTCAATCAAAGTTTAAAGGCCTAGGACTGGAAATCCACTACACTATCCCCTATACTAAATTGTAATCCTATCTTTGCTGATGTCCAATTATGTTCTTAAAGGCGATTTGTCCTAAATTATTTAAAGCCCAATTTCTGGCACTAAAAACATACTAAAACTCCATTAATCTCATTCTCATGGCAATTAATCTAAGTTCCAACTCATTAAGATTCATGACAATCGTTTAACCCTCGAAGGATTTAAACCTATGTCTAGATCTCAATTCCTAAGTTCAATTCTTAGATTATCAAGCAATTAGATTTCATCTTTCGATCATTCATGTAAAGCTTAAGATCATATAAATATGACGCGCAACATACTACAAGCATTAAGCATACCAAGAACGAATCAAGAACAATAATTTTTCATTAACAAAGAATCAAATTAACAATTCAACATAGAGAAATAGAGAGTTTCATCCTAATCCCAAAAAAAAAAAATAGGTTTAGCCGCTCATGACAATTGTAGCATAAACAAGAACATAAATTAAAGAAATAACCATGATTCTAAAACAAAAAGAGAAGATGGAGAAGATGAAGATGGGGGGAAAGACTTCAATGGTTGATCTTTAATGACTCTTGCTCTTGCTTTTCAAGCATTAGCCTTCAATCCTTATGCCTCTCAAAGTCTCTTGCAGCCTTTGTATATTTTAGATTTGAGGGTTTGTTTTTATTTATAACAATTGGGGTGAAAACTGTCTCTTTTACACTCCAGAATACTTCACATAGCCATGTGAGTGCACGACACGGTCGTGTGAGCTTGAATTGCGTAACTTCAATGTAGAGGGTCACACGGTCGTGTGACCAATACACACGGCGGTGTGGCTTAGTCAGAAGCCTTCCTCTAGTTACATAGGGTCGTGTGAGCTTGATACAAGCATTTTTCAAGTTACACACGGTCATGTGCAACTCTTTAATCACTTAAAACGTAACTTTTTGGACAAGTGGTCTTCATGAAAGTTGTAGCTCTTTTTCTTAGCTTTCCAATGCCACCGGAATCACCTCGTTTCGACTTCTGAAACTCAAGTTATACTCATTTTATCGGGCAATGATTAAAAATTCCGCGAATCTTAGTCATATAAATTCCGAGCTCAATTCCATTGCAATGAATCCATCCAAAGTAGGGATGGCAATGGGGCGGGGCGGGGCGGGGGCGGATAGTGCTTCCCCCGCCTCCGTCCCCGTCTCGTCACGGGTACTCATTTATAATCCCCACGGGTAAACGGGGGTATTCGCGGGTATCCGCGGGTAGTTAATAATTTAAAATAAAATCTTAAAAATTATAAAAAAAATAAAGAAAATAAATTTTAACATTATATATTGCAACTTTGTTCAACAATCTAAGATTCTTACAAAATTAAAAGAATATTATAAATAACAAACTAAATTCAATTATATTTTGTAATAATTAATTTACATAAATAACTATTACATAAATAATATATTTTTTTTAACAAGTTTTATCATTATGAACTCATTCAATAAAAAAATTATTTCAAAATAATAAAAAATATGTATTTTCATCTCATCTCAAAGTAAAAAAAAAAAAAAAAATAATATATGATATATATTAGATGAAAAAGTATACTTAACGGTTTGGGGGTATCTGCGGGATGGGCACTATAATCCCCGCCCGTCCTCATTTATTAAACGGGTACCCATCCCCCGCCCCATCGCAGGTAATCCCCGCAGATTCTCACAAGTACGGATAATTTTGTCATCCCTAATTCAAAGCTTCATAGAGCTATGTTAAAATACCTCTTTAAGACCTAAAAACATAAAAAAGAGATCAGTCATGAGCTATCAAAGATAATTAGATTAAATATGATATAAATTCTAACATAAATCAATCAAAATACACCTAAATTAATCTCAAATCAAACACAAAATATATATATTTTATCCACACATAACCCAACCTCCCCTTTTCGATCTAACTCTCAAATTGAAATTTCTAAATTCTCAGATGAATTTTGAACAGTAGGTTCTTAGATGAGCTTTCATCAGTGGGTTGTGCAAGACACAATTTTATTGATCAGCAAAACTCACGTGCAACACAAATATTATTTCTGCATAAGTCACTTGGACAGGAGGCAATAAATGTATAATAGGGTCAATTAATGAATAAACAAAAAGTAAGGGTTTTAACAATAAATAACCATTTACAATTATTTTATAATTAAACAATTATATCTAATTTAAGTCAGCGAAAGATTACATGCTCTTATAGGTTCATTCCGTGGAGCATACGCTTCAAAAAGATTTTATTTCTGTTATTCGTTCAATCAAAATATATTTAATTTTATCTAATTTATTTATAAAATTATTTTATATATCACAAAATAATAAAATTACATACATGATAATTTAATAGTTATCTCACATTAATATATAATATAAATATAATATATATATTCTAGTATACATAAAATATTTTTCAAAAAATTTCATAAGATTCATAAATGCCTCCACCGAAACTTAGTATGATGGAGTATTGGTGCTACTCAAACCTTTTTTTTTTTTTGGATTATTTCTTCATTTAATAAGTAAAAAACTAATTTTTCAAAGTACTATCATATGTTTAAGTAGTAAATGTCTCAATAATATTATTTTTATACACATAAATTTAATAATTAAACTTAAAATTATATATTTAAAAAATCTAAATCTTTTCTACTTGAACCAATACACATTGATGGAAATACTCATACTTAATCTCGTGGAGTTTGTGCAAATCGGTCTGATACTTTGATGGTGGAGTTAGTGAAAATTATGACTGAGTAAAATGCAAAAGACAGTAAACATAGGGCTAAAAAATAAATAAATCGGACCGCATTACAAATACTCAAAACTTATTATATCAAGTATTTTTAAGGGTGCACCAGTAAGCCTTTGACTAGAGGGAGCACCATAAAAGCCTCTTGCATGACACATGTGGCAATATATAATAATAATAATAATAATAATAATAATAATAATAATAATAATAATAAGCATATTTAGTTAGAATAATATTTATTATAAAAAGTGAGAGGAATAAATCTTAATTAATGAATCTTACATAAATGATCAAGATTAAAACATAAATGTATATGACTTTTTTAAGTGGTCACATGACCTTTAAATAACTTTTAATCTTGACCATTTATATATGATTATATGGTCAAGATTTATTTTTCTCATAATAAAAATTTATCTCACTAAATATGTCTTTTTTGTATATATTTAGTGAAAGAAATTTTTATTGTGAGAGAGTGAGAAAAATAAATATTGACCATATAGTCATACATGAATGATCAAAATTAAAAATTACTTAAATGTGATGTCACAACTTAAAAAAGTCATATGAATTTATGTTCTAATTTTGACCATTCATGTAAGATCTATTGGTCAACATTCACTTCTCTTACCTCTTATAATAAATACTCATCTCACTAGATACACTATATATATAGTATTATATATATATTTTTTAATAATTAAATATTCTAAAACATTTTAATATATTATTTAATAAATAAAAATTTAAGTAATATATCGAGATAATAATAATAAAATTAGATACTCTCTTTGCATTGAAATTAAATTTAAGTATTTTTTTATTAAATTCAAAATTTACTAATTTTAATTAAATGAGTTAATTTGAATAATTAGATTAAAGTAAAATCAATGTTAAGATTTTGATATAAAAATTTAAATGACAAAAATACCAAAAAAATTAAAATAGCTTTTGAAAGGAGCTTGTCATCCTAAACACAATATGAAAGTCATTAACCTCTATATTTTCATGTGAAGGTTAGTAATCACTCAAATATATATATATTCAAGCATGCTATTTTAAATAATATCTCAAAGGGTGACATTCCTTTGCATTCCGTGCATTCCGTAGCATTATCCTATCATTTCTTCGAACAGTAAACGTTAAAAATGTTTCAAGAATAAAGAATATACAACGGAAAAATAGTATTTTACAGAGGATCAGATCTATGACCTTCTGCACCTTTTCCAAATACCTCAAAAAGGGACATGTCTTTTTATTCCATTATTTCCATAGCATCATCTTATCCTTTCTTCTATCAGTTGCAAAAGATTTTTTAACGTTTTATTATGCTTTGGTACTATTATGTTGTTTGTGCAGGAGGCAAAGAGGTTTCCAACTAAGAATGTTTGAATTACTCCAATACATTGAATAACATAAATAGTTCATTTCTTATTAATTAATTAAAATAAATACTTTAACCACTTAGATTTAGTAGAAGAATTTCAATTTTTATTTTTTTCATTTTAATTTGAAGAATCATAAATGTGTTTTTTTTTTGGGTTACACATAAATGTGTTTTTACCACAAGTAAAAAAAAATATTTTTTTTTACCACATGGGGCTAAATCAGCTTGGCAATCCACCAGGAGTTTTGTTGATACGAAATTTACCCCTTTTACAAAATGAAAAGCCAGAGTTACCTTGCGTGTGTTAGTGTGTAATTAATTTCAATCATTGAAAATTATTTGAAAAGAAAACAAATCAAAATAATATACACGATTGACAGAACATATATACAAATACCGACAGGCAGAAGGGACACGAAAACCACAGAATCTGTTTTTTCTATTTATGAAAACGATATGTGGTTATTTTAATTTAGTTATCTATGCAAAAGATTGGTTGATTGACTACAATCACAGCCTGTGGTTTTATAAGTTCTAAGTTTGATACAATAAGAAAGATTACAATCCTTTGCTAAATATAAGCTAGGAATTAAAGCAATGGCAACCGTTGGCCTCCTCAAAATTTTGCAGGCCAATAGGAACCCAACAATCCAAAACAAACGTGAAACGACCCTTTATAAACCCTTTTAGGGGTCAACTAGCATACCATTCCTCAATCTTATTTTAGCATTCTTAGCGTGCTTTCTCTCATTAACGCATAGGGAGGACGATCAAGAAGGAAACTTGGTTCATTCTCCCAATCAATCATTCAACATGGGCAACTGTGGTAGCAATCCTAAGACCAGTGAAGGTCCAGAGCCAGTGGCTCAGCCTGTGACCGAGGAGGTTAAGGTTGAGCAGCAGGAGGAGAAGAAGGCTGAAGAAAAGGTTGAGACCATGACACAGGAGACTCCCCAGGCCTCTGATGACAAGTCCTTACGCACCTTGCTCAATGAGGTATGTAGTAGCCTTTCTTTTCTTTGAAATTAAATTAGATTCTCCATTTTAATCATCAATTACATAATAGCTAGTTTGGGACATTTAGATAATTTTTCAAATTTGAAATTCAAAAGCATTGAATCAGAATCAACGATGAAGATGAACAGTACTTTATATAATTCAATAACAATTTGGTCATGAACCCTTTGAATTTTAATCATTTACAATGATCATATCTTGGCCCTTCATAGTTCACACGAGAATTTAGTATCTCTCTTTGCACTGATTTTTTTTTAATTGGATTTTGTTATAGTACACTCGAGCTTTGAAACACTCGAGTGTTTTTAACTCTTTTAATTACTTTTTATTTGTTATTTTTAATTTTATTTAATTGAGTTAATAGATATATAAATAATTATTAAAAGAGTTAGATAGAAGAGTTAGAAGAAAAATATTAGAGTCAAATTTTGTTCAAAGAAAAATGAATCATCAAAATTTACATGAACAAAAGTTTTGTTACTCTCAAAAAATGTCTATGAATCTAATGGCCTAAACAAGCGAGCGTTAGAATGCTAGATAATTCCATAGCAGACTTTTTTTTTCCTCTAGGATTTGTCTAATATAATACCTGAAAACTATGAAATTCTCATAAAAATTATCAATATTGTATTGGCAGAATGTAGAGGAGGCACAGCAGATAGAGGAAGTTAAGGCTAATACTGAGGCTGAACCCAAGAAAGAAGAACCTAAGGCCGAGGAAGTAAAGGCTGAGCCCAAGAAAGAAGAACCTAAGACCGAGGAGGTAAAGGTTCAAGAAGAGAAGCCCAAAACAGAAGAGGCAAAGACTGAGGCCTAGAGCTAAGAACGTGCACATGTTTCTAATGTAAACCAGAGAGGGTTGTCTGACAAAAAAAAAAAAAAACAGAGAGGGTTGTGGCACTTCAAATATACAAATTTGTCGCTTTTCTGTTTTGTGCTTCAAGAGAATTTGATTAGATTTGTTATGCGAATTGACTATTTGGGTTTAGGATTGTTGATTTGATCTATATTGGAGCATTTTTATTTGTTTGGCAATGGATATTTTTCCTCGACATAGTGAAAGCATTTTGATGTATTAATGTGTGTGTGAAACCTTAAAAAAAAAAACTTAAAATAGAGCTTTTTCCCAATAACTAAGGCCAAGAATGTCCAAATATGACAAAATACAGATGGATCTTAGCGCATCCTATACCCACACATGCTGTCTGTCTAGGGATGGTACTTGCGCAGGGCGGGGAGTACCTCTCCGATCCTTGTCCCTGCACCCCAACTCTTTCCTCGTCTCTGGTCTCGTTCCTTGTCATAGGAGAAATTTTCTTCTATTATATCAAAAAAATTTTTTTTTTAAAATAACAAAAAGATAAAATAATTTTAATATTTTTAATTTTAAATATATAAAAATTAATAAAATATGAAATTACTAAAATAAATATATTTATTTATGTAATATATATATATATATATATATATATATATATATATTATAAAAGAAAATTTAGGAATTTAAAGGGGATAGGAACCCTGTAAGGTGGAGAGTATGGTCCTCGTCCTCGTCCTTGAATATATTACGAAAAAAATTTTCTCCTCATCCCTATTCCCGCAGAGAGAAAAATTCTGCATTCGGGGGTCCATTCGGGACAATCCCCGCAAGAATCCTTGTCCAATGGGGAGTTTTGTCATCCCTATATCCATCCACAGTAGTTATTTAAGCTAATTCATGAGCTACCAAAGTGACCCTTTTTTTTTTAATTTTAAATTTAGGCCTAAGATAAGGGACGGCTTAATGAAATTAGTTACCTAAGCCCTAAGGCAAATATGTAATACAAGGCCTTTAATATACTTAAATCTTAATTAACAAAAAAAATAATACATACCTATGATGAAGTATAAATTAAAAAAAAAAGTAACAAAAAGTTACAACAATAGAACTTGATTGTAAAAGTTGATATAAAAATAAGTTACTTTATGGGAGTGTTTCAATTTGTTTGAATGCTTCTTAAAATAATATAATCTGATTTGAATGTGAGGGAAAATGTAAGAAAGAAAGAAAAAAGAATAAGCAATTCAACCATCTTTGTTCTTGGCAAATAAGAATAAAAAAGAAAATACAATTATAAAGTAAAAAATCTGAATGTTGCTAACCTATGTAGAAAAGTCAAAAATGAGAAAATAGAGGGAAAATAATTAAGTTAGCAAGAAAGTAATTAAATTATAATTGACTTATTAATTTGAGAGCATAAAATTTATTATACATTAATTTTGAAATTAAAGGCCTTAATTTATTATAAAATAAATAATAATTATATAAATTATATATATATATAGAGAGAGAGAGTAATAATACTAAATTTTGGGCCTAAACTATAGGGGCCTAAGACTAGGCTTTGCCAATGACTAAGCAATATTTTTTTTATAATATCGTTATCTAAACACTCAAAATATAATATTTAGACATATTTTTTATATTGATATATGATATATTTATTTCATTTTGAGATACGGTATATCTCAACATCACCCACACTCACATTAACATACGTTGATTATATGCGATGTCTTATAGCAAATGTTCAAAAAATATTTGTCATTTTTTTAAGTCTCAAATTCTCAATATTTTTATTTTGGATTAAAAAAATTAAAAAGGAAAATAATAACTTTCTTGCTATAAAAAAACCCACCATACATCAATTATGTTGTACGTACTTGTATCAATAGATACTTAAAGTGGTAAATCAAAGCACAAACTTTTTAAATGGTAATAATAATAATAATAATAATAATAATAATAATAATAATAATAATAATAATAATAATAATAATAATAATCAAAGCAATAAATAGGGGTGTAAGCGAGTTGTACTAAGCTAATCACTTAAAGCTCAAATTTGGTTTATGAAAAAAAAAAAGAGATTGTTTAAGTTTGAATCCTTTATTTAATTGAGTCAAATTTAAAACTTGAAATCAACTTATTTAAAAATATGAAATTTGAGTTCGACTTGTTTAATTTATTTATGTTTTCATTATTTTCTTTCCCTTTATCAATTCTCCTTTTGAAGAATTTTGAAGTTTATTAATATAGTACTTAATAAATATTTTTATGTTGTAAGATGAAGTAAAAATAGAAATTTAAAAAAGATAATTTTTATTCATAATCTATTACATAAAATATTCATAATCTACCATAACAAAAAAGTATCAAAACAAACTTTAATGCGAAAAAAAATTCAACAAATTTTCACAATGATAACTATGCTTACTTCTATTAACATATATGCATAAGATGGACTTAGTAGTGTAAAATCAACTTTCAAGAAAAAGTATACACTATACCTTTTCTTATCTAAAATTATAATATTTTTGTGATTAAATTTTTCTATCAATATAGAATGAATCATATTGATAATCCTATTTTTATTATATTTTTATAATATTTTTTTATAGAATTTATGGTATTTCTCTTTTCTTTTGGCATGAATTGTTATTCCATTAAATTAATTTTTTTTTCAGGTCCAAACTCCAAATCTTTTGAAAAATATTTTTTGAAAGTAAAAGTTGTTGAAATACTGGAGCCCAACATAACGAAAAAGGTACAGTCATGCATGGTGCACATAAGCTAAGAGGACTACACCGTTAATTTTACTAAGGCAGCCAAAGTATGGCCCACTTGGGATTACTATTTGGAAGCACCTAAGAGCCATTGAAGTCTTGAAGGCTACAGTCCAACAAAGCAACAAAGCCCATAATCAAGTTTGTGTTTGTAGTTTTGCTGTAAGCTAATAAGAAAAATGATGTTTGCACATCTTTTTTTCATACTTTTAATTTACACATGTTACTTTGGGAAAGAAGAAAAGAAAAATTGTGTATTAAAAAGTGTATATTTTTTATTTTATTATCTAAAATAAAAGGGTGTTAAAATAGTATAGAAAAATGATGTAACCCAAACTAATAATAGACCAAGGATTGAGGCAGCATGAGTTAGTAATACAAGAAAAAGAAAAGAGTTTTGTTATATATTTTTAAAAGTTTTCTTAATATTAAATAAAAAAATATTTAATAAAAAATGTACTTAATATTTTGAAAATATAAAAATTATTTAATATTTTATTTATTCAATAATTAAGAGAATTAGTAACAAAAATTAGAATTATTCTAAAACAAATAGCGTGGAGCGCGAGTTAAAAGTCAAAATAAAATAAGAGGGAAGCGTGACACAAAGAAGAGAATTCAATGCTGCCCGAGTCAGAAGAGAACGAACCAAAGGAGAACTACCCACGAGACTTATGTATGATGGTGAGGAGGTTCATAGTCATTTGTATCAAAGGAATGATTTGGCTGTTGTATTTATTTATTAAATACAATTATTGGATTAACATTAATCAATTATTATGTTGTATTATTAATATATCAATTATGTATCTATGATATCATACATATGGATATTGCAATAGGGTGATTAATATGAATAACCTATGATGGGTTGGGTTATTCAATAGTAAAGCCCATTGAGCAGTCTCTCCTCTTAGCTGATGGGAATAGGAACTGAGCCCCATTATTAGTTTCTATATAAAGAGGTTATTACCTCTCTTCTACACCAACCACAAACTCCCATCAGTAATAGGAGGAGTTCACTCTCAATCCTCTCTTCACTCTCAACTCTCTCTTCTCTCTATTTTCTTCTTCTTTCAGGATCAAGATCAATCAAGATCTAAGGAGCAGGATCATGGATCCATCCATAATGCCAGGTTCCATTTCTTTTAGATCTAGTTAGTTTGAACATGCTATATTGATATCTTAAATTCGATCAATTCTGTTTTCTGGTTGTTTAATTTCCATCAATTGGTATCAGAGCCTAATTAAGGTATTAATATGGTACATTTTGGAAATTATTTCGTATAAACTAACTCAATAACCCAATTTTTGAAATCTTCGAATTCGGCCTCGATCTTTCAAATTGATTGAGGGTTATTGATCATATGTTATTGTAAAGCTTATTTGTAAGTTTAATTGGAAGAAATAAACCGTATAGAACCTGTTTTTTTTTGGAGAAAACCGAACCAAAACCCGTTCTTCAAGTTCTTGTTTGATCTCCACTTTTACTTAATGAAGCTCGAAATTTATTGAGGGCTTCTCTAGATCGGAACACAATGATCAACATACTGAAAAATCATTGTGTTTTGTTGATTAAAAATGAAGATCTATCCGGGTTGGGGTCACGGGTTGCTCAACCCGTTTCAGAAACCCATCCATTTCTTAGATCTGTTTCTCCACGATCTTGGAGGGATGAAACTTGAAATTGTTTTAGGGCTTCTCACCGCCGTGGTACGGCGGCACCATGGCCGGAAAATCGAGGCTCAAAAACGCGTGAAATGGGAGATAGAAACGGGTCGTGGTCGCGGGTCAAACGACCCGGTTCCAGGCAACCGGGTGAAGAAGGTGACACGCCCTGGCGAAGCCCAGTCGCGCAGTACGCGCGTGTGGCCGCGTGGGACCACTTCCCGAGGCCATTTTTTCCCATTTTTTTCCAAAATTTTTTATTTTAATATTTATTATTTTTGGTAATTTTTCTGGAATTTTTTGGACACTTTTATATTTTTATATTAATTAATTCCAGAATAATCAGTATTTTTCAATACTGTACTCTCGGTTATGGACCTGAAATTTTTTATGTACATTGATTACCTTATCTTTAACACTTGTATGTATCGTACTCTCTCTAGTAAGGTGTTATGGTTATCAAATAAATTTTTAGGTCCTTATATGAATTAAATGAAATATATTCTTGTTTTAATTCATATGATTTTATAAATAATATGATTTTATCATATTCTGTAAAGTTTTTTGTATAATTGTGATCTTACCTATCGTAAGTGCAACTATACAAAATTTTTTGTTTATATTTATTATATATATTATATATATATATATATATATATAAATATATATATATAGCATTAATGATAATTATACCCTATCGGTATGTTATTACTAATGTGATTTGGTTATTGATACAATGCAATGTTAATTCTTGGATTATGTCAATTATGTTTCAAGTATCCTATCGGTATGAGAAACTTCTCTAACGACATATGATTTGTGCATTGTATAATAATAATTATTATTATTTTATTTCTTATTTGTTATGATTTAGGACCCTTAGGCGAAATCATGATGATTAAGAAATTTGTGTTTGGCTGAGCATACGAATCATTTAATTATCTTTTATACCATGATAATTATATTTTCATGTGTATTAAATGTTTCTTTGTTGATATGGTGCCAGCTTCACTGCCAACCTCTGTTAAAACTCTTAATGGGACAAATTATGAGGACTGGAAAGAATCTCTGGATTTATATCTGGCTATAACTAATATGGACCTGGCTTTGAGAGAGAAAGAGCCTCCAGCTCTTACGCCTGAGTCCACTGCTGCTGAAAAGACTTCTTATGAAAAGTGGGTATACTCTAACCGAGTGTGCCTAATGGTGATTAAATATACCATGGAGAAGTCCATTAGACAGAGCATTCCAGAGAATAGTAATGCCAGAGATTTTCTATCATCCGTTGGTCAAAAATTCAAAACTTTTGATAAAGCTCAAAAGGGTCGATATCTATCCTTGCTTGAGAAAACCAAATATGATGGTATTGGTGGTGTACGTGAGCATATAATGAAATTGGTACACTATTATAACAAGTTGCAATCTCTGAAAGTCGAGCTTGGTGAAAGCTTCTTGATCTGGCAAGTTTTAGAATCCCTTCCTCCTCAGTTTGATGTATTGAAGACATCTTATAATACTCAGAAAGAGGAATGGACTGTTGATGAAATGATTGCAATTGTTGCTCAAGAAGAGGAGTCAATTAAAAAGGGAAAACTACACAGTGTTCAATTTGCTGCTTCTTCTTCTGGTATCAAAAATAGGAAAAAGTTTAACAACAAAGGCAAACCTCATTTTGAAAAGGAAAAGACAGGGAAAGGACCGTTAGAACCCAAAAGGAAATTCTTTAAGGGAATCTGCAAGTATTGCAAGAAGTACGGCCATAAAGTGGAGACTTGTTATATCCTTAAAAATAAGAATAAGAATGAGAAACAAGGTACGCTCCTAGCTCTAACTTGTTTTGAATCTAATATGGTGGATGTTCCTCCCAATACTTGGTGGTTAGATTCAGGTGCAACTATTCATGTTGTGAATTCTCTACAGGGATTCACAAGCCTGAAGAAACCAAGTAATTTTGAATCCAAGATTGTGATGGGAGATGGAGCTAGAGCATCTGTAGAAGAAATAGGAGTGGTATCTTTATGTTTGCCTTCTGGTCATGTTTTGTTGTTAAAAGACGTGGTCTATGTACCTTCTATGAGAAGGAATTTGATTTCAGTTTCAGCTTTAGATAATTATGGCTACACTTTTGAATTCGGTAATGGAAATCTTGTTATTTATTCTAATTCTATTGCAGTTGGTTCGAGTTTTGTGTGATGGGCTATATAAGCTGAATCTGAATGATATGTCTGTTAATTCTACTATTGGATATAAACGTAGTAGGATTGATGAGAATTCTTCTATGTTATGGCATAGGCGTTTGGGACATATCTCTAGACCTCGTATTGAGAGATTGGTTAAACAGGATATTTTGCATAATCTAGATTTCTCTGATTTTGATACTTGTGTTGATTGTATTAAAGGAAAACTAACTGCCAAAGTTAGAAATCAAGGATCTAATAGATGTGTTGAAGTGTTGGAATTGATTCACACTGATATGTGTGGACCTATTACACCTACTGCTATGGGTGGATACAGGTATTTCATCACTTTCATTGATGATTTTTCCAGATTCGGCTGGATAGATCTTCTCCATGAAAAATCTAGTTCCTTGGATGCTTTTAAATCCTTTAAATCTGCTATTGAACTGAAGACAGGTAAGAAGATCAAATGTGTGAGATCTGACAGAGGAGGTGAGTATTATGGCAGGTATGATGAGTCTGGAAGAAACCCAGGACCTTTTGCAAAATTCCTAGAAGGATGTGGGATTGAAGCTCAATATACAATGCCAGGTACTCCTCAACAGAATGGTGTTGCAGAAAGGAGGAATCGTACTCTTATGGATATGGTGAGATGTATGATGAGTCACTCTACCTTACCAGATTTTATTTGGGGTGATGCTTTGAGGACTGCTATATTCTTAATCAAGTACCCAAGCAAATCTGTGCCTAAAATTCCTTATGAATTGATGTCGGAAAGAAATCGAGCTTGAGACATTTCCATGTATGGGGTTGTAAGGCAGAAGTTAGGCCTTATAATCCTCAGTTGAAGAAACTTGATCTCAAGACTGTTAGCGGATTCTTTATTGGTTACTGTGTGGGTTCCAGAGGCAGCAGATTCTATTGTCCTTCTCACTCTATGCGAGTTATTGAATCTGATCGTGCTATATTCTTTGAGGATGACTTGGATAGTGGGAGTAGTAATACACCACGACCAGTTATTCTTAGAGAAGATCGGGCTGTTATCCCTGCACCAATTGTTTCTTTTCCTGCGGATGTCATGCTTCCTAATGTTCGTGATAATGTTCAAATTCTTCCAGAACATGATGGTGTTGCAGCACCACTAGTAGATCAACAAGAACATGATGATGTTATTGATGAGATTCCATTAAGGAGATCTCAGAGAGTTCGCAGGTCTACCATCTCTAATGATTACATTGTGTATCTTCAAGAACATGAGTTTGGTCTTAATGATATTGATGACCCTATCTCCTTTGAGGAAGCTATGTCTAGTTCACATGCTTCTAGTTGGCTTGATGCTATGCATGATGAATTAGTTTCCATGTCTCAAAATGCTGTTTGGGATCTTGAAGAATTACCAGTTGGTTGCAAACCAGTTGGATGTAAATGGGTCTTCAAGACTAAACGTAGTCCAAATGGTAAAGTTGAGAGGTACAAAGCTAGACTAGTAGCAAAAGGCTATAGTCAAAGAGAGGGCATTGATTATAAGGAGACATTCTCACCGGTCTCGACTAAAGATGCCTTTCGTGTTGTTATGGCTTTGGTAGCTCATTTTGATTTAGAACTTCACCAGATGGATGTTAAAACAGCTTTTCTGAATGGAGATCTTGTTGAGGACGTCTATATGGTTCAGCCTGATGGCTTTGCTGAGAAAGGCAAAGAGCACTTGGTTTGCAAATTGAAGAAGTCCATTTATGGACTAAAGCAGGCTTCTAGACGTTGGTATTTGAAATTTGATCAGGTGGTCACTTCTCTTGGTTTCAAGGAAAATGCTTCAGATCAGTGCATTTACTTGAAAACTAGTGGGAGCTATTTCATCATTCTTGTTCTATATGTTGATGATATACTTCTTGCAAGTAGTAGTGTTAAACTTTTGACTGAGACAAAATTGATGTTGAGCAGCCACTTTGATATGAAAGACCTAGGTGATGCTTCTGTTGTTCTAGGCATCCAAATTTATCGAGATAGGTCACGTGGTACTCTTGGATTGTCTCAAAGAGGATATATTGAAAGGATCCTCAAACGGTTTAACATGTATTCTTGCTCCCCATGTGCCGCACCTGTTCAAAAGGGTGATAAACTTTCCAAATCTCAATGTCCTCAAAATGATACAGAAAAGAATGAAATGGTAAATGTCCCATATGCTTCCGCTGTTGGCAGTTTAATGTATGCTCAAGTTTGTACTCGTCCCGATATTGCTTTTGCAGTTAATGCTTTAGGGAGATACTTGAGCGACCCAGGTCTGGGTCATTGGAAAGCCGTAAAGAAGGTCTTTAGATATTTGCAGGGCACTAAAGATTATCTGCTGACCTATAAGAAGTCTGATCAACTTCAGGTCATTGGTTATTCAGATTCTGATTATGCAGGTTGCCCTGACGACCGAAAATCTACTTCCGGCTTTATCTTTATGATGGCAGAAGGAGCTATTTCTTGGAAGAGTGTCAAACAGACTCTTACAGCTACTTCTACCATGGAAGCAGAGTATGTCGCTTGTTATGAAGCCACTTGTCAAGCCATATGGCTGAGAAATTTAATCTCTGGGTTTCAGATTGTAGAGAGTATATCAAGACCACTTGTGATATACTGCGACAATACTGCTGCTGTGCATTTCTCTCAAAACAACAGAAGTTCTTCTCGATCAAAGCATTTTGATATAAAATATCTGTTTGTTAGAGAGAAAATTCTAGAATTTCAGACTCGTATTGAGCATGTTGCTACAGAAAATATGTTAGCAGATCCACTAACCAAAGGCTTAACAGTTGGAGTTTTTCAGAATCATGTAACTCATATGGGTTTGGTTAAGTCTTTTGTTGTTTTGGGTTAGTGGGAGTTTGAAATTATGAGATATGTAATGCTCACTCTTTTTTATCATATCTCTTGATGCATTTATAAAATGTTGAGACTATCCTTTGGAATTGCATATTTGTCTTATTTATTTATGCTTTTCCATTATCCATATTTGGTTTCTATGAAATGTAAGCACATGAATATATATATATCCCTATCGGATATTATTATTCTTCTCTGTAGTGCTCAATCTTAACGTTTCATAGATTATTTGATGATATTTTTTGTTTTGGATCATAATTGATATTATAGTTTATAATAATACTTCTTCTCTCTGATATTGACTAATGTTATCCAAGTGGGAGAATGTTGTATTTATTTATTAAATACAATTATTGGATTAACATTAATCAATTATTATGTTGTATTATTAATATATCAATTATGTATCTATGATATCATACATATGGATATTGCAATAGGGTGATTAATATGAATAACCTATGATGGGTTGGGTTATTCAATAGTAAAGCCCATTGAGCAGTCTCTCCTCTTAGCTGATGGGAATAGGAACTGAGCCCCATTATTAGTTTCTATATAAAGAGGTTATTACCTCTCTTCTACAACAACCACAAACTCCCATCAGTAATAGGAGGAGTTCACTCTCAATCATCTCTTCACTCTCAACTCTCTCTTCTCTCTATTTTCTTCTTCTTTCAGGATTAAGATCAATCAAGATCTAAGGAGCAGGATCATGGATCCATCCATAATGCCAGGTTCCATTTCTTTTAGATCTAGTTAGTTTGAACATGCTATATTGATATCTTAAATTCGATCAATTCTGTTTTCTGGTTGTTTAATTTCTATCATTGGCAACTTAAGTATATAACGTAACTGAAATTGTTAACCGTGTGTTGCACGGTTTAACACACTAGAAATGTAGGAACTTTATTAAAAATGATTATGTATTGTGCTTGGTGATTCTTGGATGATTCTATAATTTTTTTTTGTTCCTCACTATATTTTGAATATTTATGACAGACAATTTGTAGATTTAAATTCTCTCATGAATTAAAAATAAAAAAGAAACAAATGTCATTTGTTTCATTTTATAGATTAGTGTATAAATAAAATAATAAAAATTGTTTAAATTTAAAACATGATCATATTTTTAATAACCATTCAAATTTTTTGGTAGACAATAATAATGGTGGTTTGAAGAAGCTGAAGTACATGCAAGTTCAACAGTAATTAACAAGTTTGTTGAACAAAGTGCTAAACCTTCTGAGCCACCTAAGCAAGGATATATGCATGTGTCAGCAAGAAGGGGCCAAGCTAGCGATAGCAACCGTCTTGCAGAGACAGTAATTCATTTCTTTCTTATTATGCTTCCTATCTTCAATAAGCTTTGCATGATGGAAGAGGTGTTTCCTGATCAAAACAGAAATGAAAAATATTTGACTTTTAAATTTTACCTATTTATTATTTATTTAAGATCATGCCACTTACAAACCCTTGCTTTGGCAGGCAAAAAAAGAAAATATTAGTGAGAAGATGGAAATTCTTCAAGATTTAGTCCCTTTGATGTAACAGGGTAAGCATAATTCTTCAAAACCAGTGCTAGACTATTGCTTCTGCTTTCTTTTTCCTTTTCTTTTTTTTCCATATTAGAATATGTTCAGCTATTTGGTTAAACAATTGTCCTAAATGAGATAAACAATTACATTCAGTCACTAGAGTGTCAAGTTCAAGTGGATATCTTCACCTTCATATCTCTGTTGAGTATTGTCCCATTATTATCTTTCTTTTACACCAATGGATCTAATACTGTGATAAATAACTTAATTACCATTGCTCCTTACCATTGTACTACTGTTATAGTCATATTGGATTTTTTTTAAAATTGCAGTCTTGCACTTTCAAGGGTACGTATGAGAAGTTCAAGAGAGTATGGACACAGGTTGTTGGCATATGTGGTGATGATGCTTCATCTCACAAGGTAACAATAAAATTTTCCCTGCAATTTATTTGCAATTAACCTATTATTTTTGTACTGAATGCATTGCATGGAATGAAGGCATTTGCCAAAAAGTACAAATTGCCATTTACATTGTTGACTGATGAGGGTAACAAGGTGAGGAAAGAGTGGGGGAGTGCTAGGTGATTTCTTAGGAGCCTTTCCTGCGAGAGAGACTTATGTTCTTGACAAAAATAAAAAAAAATCGAGTTCGATCAGGTTATATACAACAATAAGTTCCAACCAAAAAAGCATATTGATAAGACCTTGAAACTACTTAGGAGCCTTTGAGGCTTTTGAGTCTTTTGTTTTCCTTCACTGATGTCCTGATTCAGCCAAAAAAAAAAAATTTAACTACGAATTGTAACCAATATCATTATGATAATTGTAGTTAATTTTGAGTCGTTAATTTGATCACAATGTATCATAATCAATATAAAGGCATCTCGATCTATTTAACAGATAATCTCAAGTCATTATCAAGCTACCAGTTGGTTGAAAGGATTTGTATCAGTGCAATTTGTCCTTACCTGCTCTTGGACTTAAGCCTTATAATCTTTATGACCAGTCAGTTGTGCATTTAGTTAGCTATGAGTCTATTTAGATATTCCTCATAACAAAGCAATTGCCTTACATAAAGGAATTGGAAGTGCTTGTGGCAGAGTTGATAAATTGAAGTACCCTCTTAGTTGTTGATAACTCCTTCTAGTGTATGAGTCAATAGCATATATAGGGAATAAAAACTAAACAAAAAATTGGGAAACACGTTTATTTAGTAGAGGGAGTTGAGGTAGTAATATTTGTAAAGATTGAAGTATAGATGGTGGTACACTTCATAGTGTACAAGCCCTTCAAAATGAACTTTGGCTAAGAAGTTTGCTGAATAAAATTGAAAAAGTACACCACTTAGAGTTAAGCTTATACTGAGTTCTTTTGGGGCAAATTGGGAGGAGAACCTTAGAAAGACTCTAGATTATTATTATTCTTCAGGCAATTAAACACATCCTTGGTTTTGTTTACTAGCTCAACCTCCTTTTTCCAGGTAACCAACCTTTGCACGCCTAGAAGGGATGACAAAATTCTATCCCTCTCAGCAGAGTATGACTCATAGGACTCATCTCTAACCTGCAGAAATCCACTGAATACACTGAATGTCAAATGTGAGCAGTTAAAATCACCAACCTCATGTATATTCTCATGAAAAGAAAAAATTATGTTTAAATTATTTTATAACCTAAAAGTACCATTGTCATTATATCACATTCTGTTTATTATAAATACAAATGGGGTGCTACCACTAATGTCATGCCTTCTTATTTCACAGAATTAACTTGTTGTGTTCTTTGATAAGTTTATAATGGGTTTTTAGGTTAAGTTTGTTTTTAATAAGCCAAAGGCATATGATATCAGTCAACCAAGTCTCCAACAGGAGTTGTACAAAATATTCTAGAGTAAATACATTATTATTGACCAATACACATAGTTTACCTAATTAGCATTTAAGGATGTCCCCTCTAATTTCACTTCTCTTCCTGAGATTTTATTTATAGGTTCATTAGGTTATCACTATGAACGCATCCTATCATGGGTAGCATTATGTTTAATGCTCTTTCTGTTCCTGAACTTTAAAAAAATTATTCCCCAATGTGACTTTAAGAGACAAAGAATCAACCTTAGGTGGACTCATGATCAAGCTAGAAATAATTTGACCAGAGATATTATAGCAAAGATTCACAAATGCCATTTTGAATATCTGTTTCCTGCATAAAACCCAGTCACATCCATATAATACTATTTAATAAAAATAAAAAAACACAACTCAATTATCACCACATAGCAATTGCTCAAATAAACTACATTGCATATTTTTCCTACTTAAGAAACTAATAGAGTTACCTAACTTAACAATAGTTGTAAAACAAAAGGTTCACAATCGAAATAATAAATAATATTCTTCTAAGCACCTATAGTCCTAAAGGACAATTTGTGTAAAAACTCTCTTTGAATACCCAAACTTTTTAAGTTTGGAACAGTACCATCGAAGCATATCAACACAAATCTTGCATCTAACTAATTGCTAACCAGATTAATTTTCCAATTTAAAGTGCCACTCAACAACAGATTTTAGTTAATAAATACTCAATCCATAATTTCTGAATTGGTTAGCCATGTAATAGAGTCTACTTTTTCTCCCTCTTTTTCATATCATATATATATTTGGACTTGCTGGATTACTATGCATTTTGATCAGGTCCTAGATGAGGCAAACAGGCTATTGAATGAGGACTTTGAAGAACCACCTAACGAGATTTTACAAATGAATCCTCATGAATGGAGAACATGTCTGTTTTCTGCTACAACGACTAAGAAGGTATATATGTAGATTAATTAAAAAACGTGCACTTACCAAAGAATCCACGAGATTATTTAACTTTTTGTTCCTGCATTGGCCAATCTTAATATGCAAGTAAAGCCTTTTTCTTCACATCTCCTGAGATATGAAACCAAACATTAGATGTAGGTCCTTAAAGGGAGCTTTTTGGTAGTTCTGGTTGTTGGTTTATAATTTTTTATAGATTTTGAAAACCATTTAATCATATTATTTTAGGCCAAATCTCTTATATTTTATTATGCTAACATGCATCTGCTCCATTAAGGATGTTATAGTGCAAATGATGTTGATCAAAATGTTTTCCTGGAGCTGCTTATATACTTCAGATGATTGATAATTACGATATTTTCATTTTTAAATTTATAGTCCTGATTTTGTAATTTTTTTCAAGGGTGTAAGATTCAAGCCCTAATTTTGGATGGTAAACTAATGCAAATGCTGGTTGTTAGTGCTATTTGTGTTTTTAGTTAGTAGTCCCACTAATTGTTAGATTTTTTTTTTAAAAATTGATCATCAGTCTTTGACTTCCAAATCTAAATAATCAGATATATACTTGTCTCTATCTATTGTCTTTAGCACTGTAAACTACCTTACTGAAATGGTTTCAATAAATAATTGGTAGATTTCCCCGTCCTTCTCTCAACCATGTCACTATTTGTGTTCATCTATTACTGAACTCCTCCTTTTAAGAGTAAGTAATTTTTCATCATAATTCATAAGCACTCATAATACATATTTCTTATGGATGCTTAAGTGATGGAGATGGCTTAGGAGTTTAAGGATTATGTGGTAAAGAAAACGGTGAAGAAACTCTCATAGGATATATATGTTTGTGCAATAGTGCAACTACAGGAAAAGAATTAAGTTAGTAGTTAGCAATGGTGCGAAAGGTTGGATATAATATTTTGTTTTGCATATTTCATCTTCCTTTGTTCAATTTGTGTTGTGTCTCTTATCATGGTGTTAATGTTTTCTCACTACAAATAACTTACATTTGTTTTTCAGCAGACAAGGTATCTCTACAATAGACTTTGACAGCAAGGTAAAATACTAAATGAAATGCTATAAAATCCATTTTTATGTTTTGAATTTTCTTTCAAAGCTTTAGAATTCCAATTATTATATTTTTGAACTGTATTTCAGGTAATATACTTGGTGTTTGTGGCCAAATCAGGTTGTTTAAAAGTGCATGACTTTGAAACTCTATATTATGAAATACATGAATTGACATGTAAGTTTAGCTTTTGGCAATTCTGTTTCTACTTATATTCAAAATGTTGTTGTGCTTAACAAATTTCCTAAGACTAATGCAACATTCATTTATGCTTTTCCAAGCAATCTTGATCTTATGACCTAACTTTTGATGCATTGGTTCATTACATTAGGGGGTGACTTACCTATTTATTTAGCAAGATTACATTCTAATTCATAATTTACTAACAAATTGCATAATGATAAGAATTATGTAGCACATATATCCTTTACATTTTCTTGCCAACTGACCTGTTTTAAAGTTAAACTCTATGAGCCTAATCCTCTTCTAAATTATGTATAAGAAAACAGAATGTAATGTTATTGGCTTGACTATGGAGTCTTCAATTAATGGATTCTTTAAAAAAAAATCCCCAAGTTTGACCGATGCATTTCCTTATATGAGTGTAAGGTGGAAAGTGGGTCATTCCAATGTTGTGGCATGGGACTGCAACTACTCATACTGCCACTGAGAGCCAATACTCTCTTTTATTGTATCTGCTGTTAATTTTGAGCTTTCGGGAGATTTCGGGAGGTTTCTTACAAGTTACACCTTTCGCACTCACATAGCAAAGCACACATTCTATAAAATTTGTGGCACTCACCTTTGGCAACTTATTCTATTATCCTCCACGCTCAAATCCAGCTGGGGTTGCAGTTAAGTTCAGGTGTTTTGACCCAGTAATTTTGACACACGTTGATATCAAGCACTTTGATAGGAAAATTTGGGACAACTCATGTAATAAGATAGACACCTCTTCATGTTCAATGGTGCCTAATTCTTCATATTTCATTAGTATATACTGTCTTAACTTCAGTTTTGAGTTGAGTTATTCTTTTCATTGATAGTAATTCTTTTTTTTTTTTAATTTTTTGCATATGTGATGGGATTACTTACTGGTGTTTGTAATGAGAAATAGTTTGAAATGAATGGTAGGCTGACTAGAATGATTGTGATTGAGCTGGATGTGGACAGGTAAGTTGGAAATCTTGCATATATAGTTAGTTCTCTGCAATTGAATTGTAAATTAGTTTTACTAATGTATTTAGATTTCTAGAATTGTTTTCTCAATTAGGTTTAGTTGTGTTATTATTGAATATGTACTATTTTCTTTAGGTAGTGCGAAAATAGAGTGTTCTTTATGTAGACATTATGTGGATGAGGTTATATCATTCCTTGCTTGTGATTTTGTGCAATTCTTAATGAGGTTCTTATTGGTGAGATTGATTGATTGGTTTATATATATAGACATTTTTGCAAATATGTGGGGCTATGAAAATAAACTCGAGGTATAAAAGAAGCCTTCATCAACATACTACTTTCATACTACTTTTCATTTATGTCTTGGTCAGTACCATCTCATTTTATGATTTCGATTTGATAATTACTAGAAATAGTAATTTTGAGTAAAGCTCAAAAACAAAGACTCGAGGAGTTATTTCGAGTTTATCACGAAACACTAGATTTAAGTAACTGCACAGGAATTTTTAATGGTAATTGAATGGATCAAGAGAGCTATTCAAGAAGGTCATTCCAGTGTTACATGTTTTTCAAGGTCCATCGAATAGACTAAGAGGGTTATTCGTATGCCATGATGTCAATTCTAATCGAAAAGGTCTAGAATGACATGTTTTTTATTCTAATTGAAAAGGTCTAGAATGACATGTTTTCGATTCTAATCGAAAAAGACTATAATGTCATTTTTTCGATTATAATCGATCCCATAATGTAATGTTTTCGATTTTAATCAAAGTCTCAAGATGACATGTTTTTGATTCTTATCGAACAGACTCAGAATGACATATATTTTAATATGGAATCGAAAGTACCATTTTTGATATCAAATTGAAATAATCATTTCGATAATTTCAAGTTTATTATAATTTTGACTCTAACAAAACTAGAGAATGTGCATAAACAAATTTATATTATAAAAAAATTAAACAATATTTAACTGTTTTAAAATAATTTTGATTATTTAAAAATTAAAATACACACAAAGTAAATAAAATGTACCCGTGCATTGCACATGTCTCCTACTAGTTCTAAAACAAATAGCGTGGAGCGCAGGTTACAAGTCAAAATAAAATAGAAGGAAGCGTGATGCAAAGAAGAGAATTCAAGGCCGCCCGAGCCAGAAGAGAACGAACTAAAGGAGAACTACCTACGAGCAGAGAAGGAAAGAGGAATGCAGTGCAGAGACAGATTCAAATGCCGAGAACAAGGGGTTTTTCATGATTTCTTTTAATATTATTTCTTCTCTTAATTTTTATATTATGAACTAATTTTATGTTAATAGGGTTTGAGATGTAGTCTATTTATAAAAATATAATTTTTTTAATTTTTGTTATTTTATATTTTATTTTTTATAGTTGAGTATTTATTATTACTCTTAATATTTTTAGGTGCTTAATCACCATTCAATTATTTTAATATTTAAAATAAAATTGAAAAAAGCATTTTAAGATATTTGCTTCTTAAAATAAAAATTACAAATTTAGCGAAAATTTGAGATAGGTAAAAGTGATTTGTATGACCTTAGTAAAAAATTTATAGAGCTTAATAAACCTTTATTTTTCTAATTATACTAAGAGATTAGATAAGTTAGTAGATAGAGGTAGTTTGAAATAACTTGAGAAAGAATGTTGAACAAAAAAGAAATTTTGGTCTGTAATCAGGAAAATTAAGTTAGAATAATAAAAACTAAAAATTGTATTGGATTAATTAGGTGAAATCGAATGCTCTAATGTATTCTCTTTAAAGAAAGTCAATATTAATTTTTAGTTTTAGCATTATTTTATTTTTTTATTTACTTTGTTTATTTTATCTTATTTTCTTTTATTTTTTTAATTTAAATTTAAATTTTACTTTTGACATTTAATTCCACAAAATTTATAATTTTACTTTTGACATTAATTCGAGGACATATTAGAAAACTCTTATGTCAATCTTAAATTCAAACTTAACTATTTAATAAAGAAAGAGAGCAATAAAGTCTCATTTTATTGAATAAATAAATACTGCATTTAATGAAAAAAAGAGAGTAGTAGAATATCATTTTATTTATTATTATTTAAGTTTTAATTATTATTTTTAAATGAAAATCATGTAATAATATTTTTGGCCTTTAACCAATTACTTACACAAATTATGTAATACTATTTAATAATTATAATTTTAATCATTAAATAAAAAAGATAAAAAATATACCATACATATATTAAAAATTAAAATAAAAAAGTGATACCTATTAGAAATTTTGTTTTGACGTGCAACTTTCAAAACATGTCCTTTTTAAGTAAGAATTGAATTTTTTATATGTGAAATGCTATTTAAACTTTTAATAATTTTATTAAAATAATAAATGTGTTATTTGTTAATAAAAAATTAAAATTTTATTAGTTCTTTTATATTTTCTTTCTTCATTGAATGCAATATCTCTTTCTTCATTAAAATGACTACTTTCTTTCTTTATTAAATATTTGAGTTTGAATTAAAGATTAGTATATAAATTTTTTACTAATATACCCTTAAATTAAAGTTGTTTTAAATAGAAAAATTGTGAGTTTTTTGTCCTAAAATAAAAGGTGAAAGTTGTTAACATTATTCTTTTAAAAAACACACACTTGAATATTTTACGAATATTTTAACTTATTTATACTCTACCTACAATATACAGAACGCATGTATATAAAACATTTTTAATATAAATCCCAAATTAACGTGGAGTACACATTTTTCAGTTTATTTTAACAATATATTACTACATGTTTTTGCCTCAAATTAAAGCGAGAACTCATTAAAAAATAAAAAAAAGGAAGCGATCTAAGGAAAAGTTAATAAAAAGATAATTGGGTGAGGCTTATCCAAAATAATAGATTAAGAACTGAATTAGCAACTTGGTTAAAATTTAAGAAAGGCACTCCAACTATGGTAATATACAAAAAAAAAATTGTGTTTTAAAATTTATTAATATAGGATACCTAAACTTACCAAAATATGCATACTAATAATGCATATTCACCCATTGTTCATGTGCAGAAAACTTTCTACATAAAGTCAATATATACGGTTGGGTAAAATTAGAGTGTTGTTTTAGTGAGTTTTTAAGTGTATAAATTTTTTAACACATGACCCATTTTTAAAGGTAATTACTACTTGTGGCAAGATGCTAGACTTGCAATGTCATCCATGTCTTTGAGAGAGGCTAACTCTCCAGCTGATTTCTTAGCCAAGAAAGAGCCTCTTATGACATTGTTCATGATTTTAAATTGCAACTGAGGTTGCAGTTGTGATTATGTTGCATTTACTGTAATTGTGGAGAATTGTAAAAAAATGCCATTGATGCAGCCACGATGCAGTTATAGAAATCACAAAAATTACAATATTACGGTCGCAATTATTATTACGGATCGCAATGTAAAACTATAATGTTGGTTTAATCTTGTGGGGCATGCCTCCACCTGGGCTTGAGCTCTGTTAATTGCTGATGCCTCTGGTGTGACTTTCTAGATATAATTGCTATTGTTTATTTGTTTGTTTGTTTTGGCTTTCTTTTATTAGCTTTTTCTTATCTTGTGTACAAAAAAAAGGTAATTACTTAAATTTTATGCTAAAAATTAATAGGCAAAGAGGAGATGGATGTTTGCACCTTGATCTCACAAATAAGATAACAAACATATACGATGGAAACATTCCTACGGAAAGCTTTTACAACGCAATCATGATTAATTTAGAGTGGCCTAATCGAATAATCAAATATCAAATTAAGAAGATTTTGTCTCTTTTCCAAATCCCTCACTTTGCCTCATCAAGGAGATTGCCTTCGTAGAAAGCTTGATTTTTATGAAGAAAAAGGAGAGAGAAGGGAAGAAAATAAATGGTGATGATTAGTATTATTTATTTATTTATTTATTTTTGTTATAGATAGGATATGTTTCATCACTTAAAATCGAGAGGAAAATACATTTCCAAATAGCACACAAAAGGAGGCTTTCCAATACCGCTTATAACATGTTAGGAAGGATAACAAAAACAACTCACAGAAATTTAATAGAATCAAAAGGAATAAATAGCGAACACCTTAATGAAACTAAGGGGAATAAAAGAAGAAATAAAAAGTTATATCCGTCTTCTAAATTGAACTAAGGGTTTAGAGCAATAAATTTTAAGTTGGAATCTTACGTTAACCATGATTACATGAGCCATATGAGGTCAATTATGGGATAGCCAGCAAGGTTTTATGAGAAATCATCTCAGAAATTTTAATATGGCTAGTCTGATGAACACTAGCTATAATCGGCTTGCTGGGAAACAATTGAATCTTCACCACGAAAAAAGTACATTTGACCATGAAGCAAATAAAGGCGAATATGGCACCACATTCACATAAAAATATGCAATATTCGAAAGGGTACTTCTTGAGCTTCCTCTCATTATTTTATTATTATTTTTATTTTTTCTTAGAGTATCTCCTCATCCGATAAGTGAGAGACTAATATATTAAAATAAAATCAAGTGCTTAAGCAGAAATTTCTTTTAATAGTATTATTTTCATACACATAAATATCAGGATAAAACTCATAACTATATGCTTGAAGGACCCAAACCCCTTCTACTTGGACTTACACATTGGTTGAGCTTCCTCTCATTATACTGATTCAATTAGCACATTAACCTCTTTTACTTTGAATTTCATAATTAAGATATATAATGTTCCTATTTAAATTGTTCTAGATAGTAGATACAGACGCTTTAGTTGTACAAATTGAATAAAATAACACTAAAAGGGAGATTAATGTGACATCGAAATCTAGGGTGAAAGTTTCTATTGGTTTAGTAATCTCGGGTTAAGCCATTGTAAATTAATTATACCTTTTATATAATTCATCTTAGAAAAAAAAATATTTCCCTAGCAATATAAAATATAAGGCCACATGATTGTCCTTAATTCCTCAATAATAAAAAAATAGATATTTTGGCAATAATAGATATTTTATAAGAGTTGTGTACCCAAAAAGATATTTATAAGAGTTTAATTTTAATTTATTATCAATTTTTCATTATTATCTAATTATCTATTGTCACAATTAACCTCCCATATAATTATTGACATAGTTAAACTATTTTACCAAAGTAATAATATGATTACAGTAATTATCAAAGTTAAATCCATTTTAAAAAGGAAAGTGTACAAGAGAAATGATAGATGCAAGAATAAGAAGCTCAAAAAACCCTCACACAATAATAAAACAGAGAACTTTTTTAATGTTTTGTTTTGTCATTTGTGAGAATTTTGTTTCAGTTATGCTTTTCACATGTCAAGTTTTATATATTATTTTTAGATCAAAACTTAATTTTAATTTTTGACTTCAACTCTTGTCTTTACCTTTATTTAATCTCTCTTTATGTGTTTATTAATTTAATTAAATGATATTAAAAGTAACAAATAGAGAAATCAAATTTTATTCTTATTTTTATATCAGTGACTAGCGTGAAGAAATGTGAGGGTGATGAAAGATATTTAGTGTACAATTTTTTTTTTTAATTTTTTTAGCTTCTTATCCGTGCATTATCATTTCTCAAAGTATAAAAGGCTGCTAACATTGGGTGGGTGACGATTCCTTGCTAATATGAACGCATTTGATTCCAGCTTCACTTTCCACCATGGCCACAGAGCCATATTCCTCTCTCATTTTCAAATGGAAAATATTTTTTTAATACTTATTATACCACATCTCGTATAAGCATTGTGTGTTGGTATAAGTGTTAGTAGATAACAAGATATACGGTATCTTAAGGTAAAATGAATATATTGTATATTGATATGAAATGTATTGGACTATTGGTTGAGTATCATATTCTGAGTATTAAAATAACGAACTATTTACAAATCCCACTTTTCTGACCCTATCTATAAATATCCTCATCCCAAGGCCGCTGTGCCCTCCACACTCCAATATCCCATCTCATCGTTTTCTTCTCATAGCGACTTGCTTATCAAAGCTTACTTCTACTCTCTCTTTTCATTTGCAACCATGGCAGACATTCAACCATGCCACAATACTCCAGCAACCTCCAACGAAGCTAACCCTACAAAAATTTTCTACTTAGATGCGGAAGGACAGAGTGAAGAGGAGCAAGAGATCAAGGTTTCTGACTATGCCAAAAGGGCACAGTGGCTTAGAGCAGCTGTTTTGGGTGCCAATGATGGCTTGCTTTCAACTGCATCCCTCATGATGGGTGTTGGAGCTGTCCGAAAGGATGTTAAGACCATGATGCTAACTGGGGTTGCAGGGTTGGTAGCTGGGGCTTGTAGCATGGCCATTGGAGAGTTTGTTTCTGTTTATTCACAGTATGATATTGAGCTTGCACAGATGAAGAGAGAAAGAAAAGAGAGCAAGAAAATGAAGTTGCCTAGCCCATGTCAAGCCGCCCTGGCATCGGCCCTTGCGTTCACCATTGGCGCAGCGGTGCCGCTGCTTGGGGCGGCGTTTCTCAATGATTACAAGATGAGGTTGGGGGTGGTGGTAGCTGTTGTGAGCCTTGCCTTGTTGGTGTTTGGAGGGTTGGGTGCTGTTTTAGGGAAAGCACCCGTAGTGAAGTCCTCTTTGAGGGTTTTGATTGGTGGATGGCTGGCCATGAGTGTTACTTTTGGGTTAACCAAGCTTGTAGGTCATGTTGGAGTTTGATCTATGTTTTGAAACCCTTTCTGTTTTTATTTATTTTCTTCCTTGTTAGATATGCTTCAATTGGATGTATCTATGTTTATGCTAATTAATGGTTTCATAGCAATACGAAATTTAAAGTGATATATAGACATTTGGCTTTCTAAGTAATTCTTGTACTCCAATTTAGAGATTGAGATTCCGTTTTTTTTTTTTTGGGGGGGGGGGGGGGTAGATCTATGTTTTGAAACCCTTTCTGTTTTTCTTTATTTTCTTCCTTGTTAGATATGCTTCAATTTGATGTATCTATGTTTATGTTAATTAATGGTTTCATAGCAATAGGAAATTTAAAGTGATAAATAGAAATTTGGCTTTCTAAGTAATTCTTGTACTCCAATTTAGAGATTGGGATTCCGTTTTTTTTTCGGGGGTACAAAGACTCCATTTTTTAGAATGTGCTTTAGTTATTTCATTTCAATGAGTTCAATATAATGCTCTAACAAGTTCTAGGGAATTTTATCCCCCTTGTATTTGACAAATTGATAAATAATTAGAATTCAATATGAACTTTTTTTATTTATAATTTACTAAATTAAATCTGGTTGTGAAAGGCATGGTATAGAAGCACAACAATGGAGGACACTTTAAAGTTAGACATATGTTTTCTATCAGGAAGAAAACGATTGGCTGAAGGAAAAGTGGGGCAAACAATTAATTAAAGATAATTTGCTAACAGAACTCCGATAACCATCTACATGAATGACCCAAAGAATCACCTCATAGCTTATATTTAGAATTTACTAATAATGCACGGCATACACTGAATTTATATTGATGTGTTAGAGACTATAACATTTAACAAAAACATGGTATGACAAAACTATACGTCATTATGCAAGAGAAACAGAAAAAAGGAATGGTAATAAACGAGATTCTTTTGATTTGCTGCATACTTTCCCAAAATGGAAAACTTTTGATAGCCCCCAATGTGATTCACACTAAGTATCCATTTATTGGTATAAAAATAACATTTTTTGATTTAGACATTTTTGAGAGTGTATTGTAAAGTTTAGTATGAATAAAATTCACTAAGTTATGAACATGCACATATTTTAACTCTATTACAATCAAAACTATAATGAAGACTTGAAGTTATCGAAATGGTAATTTCAATTTGATAGTTACTAGAAATGATAAATTCGAGTTGGTCTCAAAAACTGAGACTCAAGAAAGGAGTAATTACACTTGGAAATTTTTGAAGGCAGAAGCAAGGGTCTCGACCAGAAGTCAGTAATTGTTTGAAGATTCAAATTTAAATTCATACAAGAGAATTTGAATTTAAAACATAAGTTAATAACAATTATGAGTGTAAGATCCAAATAATATAAGGATTACTGACAAAGATTAGGCAGTTACTTGTAGTACGAGGATTGTCGACAAAGATTTAGCAGTTACTTTACAAGGATCGCTGATAATGTTTAGACAGTTTTATTTGTTTTAGATACTTATCAAGATCCTATAAAGAGGGTAGTTTCTTAGAATGTTCTATAAATACTAAAGGGATGAAAATGTTTAGGGGCTGAAAATTCAATACCCACTAACACTTGTAAACACGCTCTCACGTCATTCTGATAATATCGAGCAAACATACAAGTCTAGTCAAGTATGTTTCCATCCTGCTCATTTTTTGTACAATTGACACTTTCAATGCAAATTTAATTCAATTTCATTTATATTTCCAATCATTTACTTTCTTGCAAATTTCCTTTTATTCCTAATTAAGTGATTCTCTCAAGATCATTAATTGAGTTCTTTAATTATTTTTATTTACTTGCTTTCTTTTCTTTTCTGCAAGTTTACATTTTTGTTCATTTACTTCGCTGCACATTTAATTTTCTTTGCTTTTACATTGCTTTCTTTAAATTACTATCATTTATCATTCTACACTTTATATTGCTTATCAAGTTTATTTTGCTACACTTTACTACCAAGTTCTTTACATTTGATGCTATTTAATTGTTTTCTTTTAGTTGTTTTCTTTATTTTAAAGTAAACTTCAACTTTCAAAGCAAGTTCTTTTCATTGCACTTTTATTGCCTCACTTTTTCTTTTTCTTTTTTGTATTTTTTACTAAGTTTATTACCACAATATTGCTATATTTCAATTTCGATCTACATATTTCTATGCCATACTTGAAATTATTCTTGACATTCTTGATTAAAATCATTCAAAGTACTAGAGAATCCCTTAAGGAAGTGATTCCTTTTCTCGAATCAAGATCTGGAATCAAATTTGTCATTTGACAAAAGTTTACCATAAACAAATTGGTACGCTCGGTGGGACATAGTAGAAAGACTAGTATTTAGAAGAACTCTAGTTGTTTATGCAATTAAAAAGTGAAAAAATTGTGCCAAGAATGTATAATAGTACTTCACTTAATGCTCAAAACCCTCAGGCAAGGAACAATGGAGCAAATAGTAATAGAGATACCATAGTGTCTACAAATTTGCCACAAGCTTTAGATCCTGTGGTAAGTGAAATCACAGGGATCCCTGTTTCCAACTAGAAAAATAGAAGTCTTAATTAGGACCAACAGAACAACACCTTTATATGGGTTGACTCTTCGTTTTACACCCCAAAACATTACACAAAACATAGGAACTACCCAAGCTACATACATAAGTTCAATACCCAATGTTTCACTAAGAAACCAAGTGGTAGGCAGTAACAGCCAAGGGGTAGAGACAATTGCAATTTGAATTGATAGGTTAAAAATGGGAACACTTGTCTTCCCTAATTTGCCCAAGTATTCGATTCCTTTAGGGAACACGAATACAACCCTGAATAAGATCAGGTAATAGATTGAAGAAAGTAACCATGAGATGATCCATATGCTAACTCAGCAAATGATCACTATTATAACCTCACTCATAGAGTCAACTAATAATACTTACACTACGTTAATTATACAAATGAGTAGGATTGTTGATATCTTTGGGAACTCAGACGAGTCTATTGGCAATCAAAAAGGAAACACTCAGCCAATCTATCATGATAATACTTAATTGGTGAACAACCCAAATATAAATAACCCAGTTAAGGATAATATACAAAGAGATAACCAAATTGGCCTAAATATAGGTCTTTGATTAGTTAACAAAACTAGAATGCTGATAACCTCTCCTAAAGAGAATTAGGCTAAACAATCTTGGGGGATATCAAAGTATCAACCAAGCGGTTGAATAAGTGCTAAATAGGTATAGTTTCAATGTAGGTTATGCAAACCAGCCTTATTTTGTGTTAGCCTTTCTTGAATTTATCTAGCAAGTAGAATTTCCTAGAGAATGGAAAGCTCCTAAATTCTTAACCAAACTTGCTGGTGAGAGTGGAGAATCCACAGTTGAACATATTGTTCAATACACAATTGAAGCAAGGGACATAGCCACTAATGAACATTTGAAAATGAAATATTTCCCCACTTCTCTAACAAAGAATGCTTTTACTTAGTTCACAACTCTCCCACCAAATTCAATACATTCTTGGAACCAACTTGAAAGGAATTTTCATGAACAGTTCTTTAGAGGGAAAACTAAGGTAAGTCTCGTAGATTTGTTTAATATCAAAAGAGGTGATAGGGAATCCATTGATGACTACTTGACAAGATTCAGGCAAATGAAAGCTAGATGCTTTACAATTGTTCTAGAATTTGAAGTGGTCAAAATAGCTGCTGGTAGTTTAGATTATTCCATTCGAAAGAAACTAATAAACCAGCAACTGTTAGATATGTCTTAACTTGTTGATAAGGTGAGACAAATAAAGTAATTAAAAATAAAAAAAAAGAGTGAAGAAACATCTCAAAAGAATGAAAATTGCTTATATTGAAACGCTTGATATGTAAGGGAAATATTATTCATAGTTGAAAGATGATAGAGTGGCCTATGTCAAAGAAGATGAGGCTGAAGATGATGAAAACGAGGTTAAAATTGCAAAATTAAAATCTCGTTCTCCTTATACCTACTCATCTTTGATGCTTAATCGAACTAAAGATAAATTGAAATTCCCTAATAGGCCATCATATACTTTTGACATAACAAAGGCAGATCAAATTTTCAATGTGTTATTGAAAGACAAACAAATCAAACTTCTCTAAGGTCATAAAATCCCTTCTATTGAAGAAATAAAAGGTCAAAAATATTATAAATATCATAATAAATATGGTCATTCAACTAATAATTGCATTCATTTCAGGGATTTAATACAAAAAAAGCATCAAAGAAGGAAGGTTAAAGTTTGAAAACAAATAGAAAGAGATGAAGATTGATGTAGATCCATTCGAAGTGAATGCCAGCTATATTGAGCCAATGAGCTTTGCACTAATGAACATGGTTAAAGTAGCTGAGGAGACTACTCCCAAAGTCAGTGCTGAAATAGATCTTGATGCCTATGAAGCTACCGAGGAGGAAGTTTACCCTAAGGCTGGGGAAACCTTGGTAGAATTCCTACTACGAAAGAAAGAGAGAGAAAGTGAGGTGCCCCTGTGTCCTAGGTGCAGTGCTGTCTTTGATAAGCTGGCTGCCAAGTCTTTCTAGACTACTAAGAAACAGAGGCAGAAATAGAAAGCCCCCATAGGAAGCTCTATCCAGATTCACAACTAACCCACGAACCACAATTCTTTGGTGATGGGTGAGACTGCTGAGAAAACTAGAAAAAGGAAGATAAAGCTGCCACCAGCTAACGTGGCCCCTAACCAATGGTTCAAGAATGGCCTTCAAGCGTAGAAAATTCCTCAAACTAATCCAAATTAGCATATGTTTGAGCTCTGGATGCAATATCCTATTAGTAGAAATGTGAAACCCAATACTTGGGTGTGAAGCACAAGAGAGGTTTCGACTCAAGGTTTAAGCCCATACATGTCGCAGACCCACTGGCAAAAGACCTAGTGGATAAGACAACAACAACATGCCATGGCACAATTGCAGATGCAATAGAAGCCATATTCTAAGGTGGTAAAAGGATCACTAGTAAAAACAGCTAGAAAAATAAAAACATTTAGTTTTATGGATGAGGACATAATCATAGATTCCTTCAAAGCTAGCTTCAAGGAGGACCTAGATACTATCTTTGGAGTAAACGTGGTGTCCTTGCTCCCATATAACTTTACTACTACAGGCAATGAAGGCATGGACACTGAAGAAGACTTCGAGGATGATTATGAGGAAATATGGTAGTATTTGGTCGAGGAAGACACAGTCGAAGTCAAAGAAAATTCAATATCTTTGACGTGCATACTACAGAAATTAAAAACCACTTATGTCCTTTCTTCATTAAGGCATTAGTGAATGGGAAGCTAGTAGGAAAAGTTCTAGTTGATGAGGGTGTAGCCATAAACCTTATGATAAGGAGTCTGCTCAAGAAATTTGGCAAGACAGACTTAGATTTTTTGCCACACAATATGATGGTAACATATTTTAATGGCAAATCTTCGACCTCTGAGAGAGAGCAATAGTTGGCCTCAATGACAAGGTCCACTTTGTTTGTTATGGCGCATTCGAAAGTCAACTATAACTTGCTGCTTGGAAGGGAGCGGATTCATGCAGTTGGTGTTGTACCTTTGACTGTCCATCAAAGGATGTTCCTGTGGAATCAACGAGGAGAGTTGGAGATGGTCAAAGCAAATGACACTTTGTGTCATGTACAACAGAATCATGCAGACTTATATATCTATGTCCTAGGAGTCAAGCCCTTCTGTATTTGGGATTTTGCAGCTCTTGATAGTAAAAGGGTCAAAATGGCGGCCCTAACTTTTATTGACTTCTCCCTAATTCCAAAAGCTGATTCAATTCATCTCCAAGTATGTAATAGTGATGCAAGGGCCTATAGGCACCTTTTTAGTATTCAAGGCCGATTAGATTCAGCCTCTAATTATAATAATGATAATTGAGAGCCAGTTGGCCCGATTGTCAGCCTATATGGCTGACAAATGCACTACTAAAAGTGCAATTTTGAGTTAATTGGCTTGAATCTTAGTCTATGTGGTTGAAAAAATTGGTACTATAGAAGTTACTAACTTGGATTGAATATATGATGACTCTTCCTTGGGATTCGAATAGGCTTCTCTATCTGATGAAATTAGAAAGATAGAGGTACAAGATCCCTTGGAAGAGATCAATTTAGGAACTGATGTAATTAAAAAACCTTATTTTATAAGTAGTTTTTTGAATAAAGATTTCAAATTAGAGTTAATTAAATTGCTCAAAGAATTCAAAGACAAATTTTCATGAGAATATGAAGCAATGTCTGGACTCGATCGAGATTTGATATAATACAAACTGCCAATTCGAGCAAGTTGAAGACTAACAAAATAGGCTCCAAGAATGTTTGCTCCTGAAGTAGTTCTCAAGATCAAAGAAGAAATTGAAAGGTTACTAAAAACTAAGTTCATTCGATCTGCTAAGTATGTAAACTAGATTTTTAATATTGTTCCTGTCATGAAAAAGAATGGTATGTTAATAGTATGCATAGATTTTTGAGATTTAAATTCTGCTACTCCTAAAGATGAATATCATATACTAATTGTTGATATGTTAGTTGACTCAGCATCAGGCCATGAAATTTTAAGTTTTATAGATGACTATTTTGGGTACAACCGAATTTATATTGTAGAAGAGAATGTATTGAAGACTACTTTTCAATCTTGAGGAACAATTGACACTTATGAATAGGTAGTCATGCCATTTGGTTTAAAAAATGTTGGAACCACATATCAAAGGGCCTTGAATACTATCTTTCATGATATTATTGGTAAATTCATGAAGATTTACATTGATGATGTGATGGTTATATTGAAGTCAGAATAGGAACATTTGACAAACTTGAGACAATCATTTGAAAGAATGAGAAAATATGGATTAAAAATGAATCATATTAAATATGCTTTTGGTGTTTCTGCATAAAACTTTCTTAGATTCTTAGTCCAAAAGAAAAAGAGTAGAGGTTGATCAGAACAATGCAAAGGCTATACTTGAAGCATCACCTCCTTTGAATAAGATGTAGCTCCAATCTTTGCTAGAAATGATAAACTTCCTAAGAAAATTCATTTTGAATCTGTCTGGAAAGACTAAGGTCTTTTCCCTACTTTTGAGGCTCAAAGTTGAAGAGGAGTGTCGACGGGAGAAAGAGCACCAAGAAGTCTTTGACCAAATCAAGCATTGCTTGGCCAATCCTCCAGTGATGACGCCTCCAATACCAAGACGTCCTTTGAAGCTATATAGCTCAGTATTAGATGAAACCAATGGAAGTATGTTGGCCCAAGAAGATGAAAATGGAATCGAAAGAGGCATTTACTATCTTAGTAGGATTTTGATAGATGCTGAAACTAGATATAGTGCAGTCGAGAAGTTATGTTTAGCATTGTATTTATCCTGCACTAAGTTAAAGTATTCTATAAAGCCTCATGATGTACTTGTGATTTCAAAGACATATATAATAAAGTATATGTTATCCAAGCCTATCTTTCATGATAGAGTAGAAAAATGAGCTCTTACTTTAATTGAGTTTTCTTTAAAATACGTGTCATTAAAGGCTATGAAAGGTCAAGTATTGGCAGATTTTTTAACTGACCATTCTTGTATTGACATAGAAGAAAATAATATTAACTACTTGGGATTGAAACCATGAAATTTATATTTCGATGGATCGAAGCAAAGTGGAGGTGTCACTTTAATGGTTTTGATTATTTCACCTATTGGGATCCCAACTAAGCTTATATTTAAATTAACACATGAATGTTCAAATAATGAAGTTGAATATGAAGCTTTGATAGCTGACTTATAGATGTTAATTTTGCTCAAAGCCAAAAATATCAAAGTTTCAGGTGATTCCCAATTAGCCATTAAACAATCAACTCAAGAATATAAATGCATTAACCAAAATCTATTTAGATATTTTGCTTTTGTAGTAAGATTATTATGTGAATTCGGTGAAGTCATAATGCAACATATTCCAAGAAAGGAGAATTATGAAGCTAATGAACTTGCTCAAATAGCTTCAAGTTATAAGGTTCCTAGCGAAACAATAGCAAAGTTAATCAAAATCAAAGAGAAATTGTATCCATTTGAGAACTTAGAAATATGTTCAATCGAAGATATAATTGATTCTGATTTGAAAAAGTCAATTGTTGATTATTTAAAGAACCCAAGTTCATCAGACAAAAGAAAAATAAAATATAGAGTCCAACACTATGTTATATTGGTGATTCACTTTACAAAAAGTCAATAAATGGAAATTTATTGACATGTTTAAGTAAGAAGAAAGCATACATAGCCTAAGCAGAGGTGCATGAAGGCATTTGTGGTGCTCATTAGGATGGTGAGAAAACGAAATGGGTTCTCCACAAACATAGGATATATTGGCCTACAATGGCTAAAGATTGTAATTCCTATGCAAAGTCTTGTGAAGAATGTCAAAGGCATAGGAACATTCAACATGTTTCAGCTAGTGACTTACATTCAATTATTAAACCTTGGCCATTTCAAGGATGGACACTTAATCTAATAGAATAAGTTCATCCCCCATTTTCTAAAGGTCATAAGTATATATTAGGTGCCATTGATTATTTTACAAATGGGTCAAAGTAATCCCGTTGAAAGGTGTTACTCAACAAGATATAATAAATTTCATCAAAGAAAACGTTATATACAGGTTTGGTATTCATCAAACCTTGACAACTGATCAAGGGACCATTTTTTACTAATTGATATATAACCGAGTTTGTTAAGTTGAGGGATATTAAATTAATTAATTTGACACCATATTATGCTCAAGCTAATGGGCAGGTTGAAACACTAATAAAATCTTAATTGGATTAATAAAAAAACATGTTAATCAAAAGTCAAGAAGTTGACATGAAACATTAAGCCAAGTTTTGTGGATTTATCGAAATTCTCCTAAAGAGGCAATTGATACTACACCATATCATTTGGTATATGGTCATGAAGTAGTTTTACCAATTGAGATTAACCTTCAATCAATTAGATTGCAATGTTAGGATGAAATCCCAACACAAGATTATTGAGATTTGATGTTTCATGAATTAATTCACTTAGATGAAGAAATGTTAATTGCTTTGAAAAATTTGATTCGACAAAAAGAAAGAATTGCAAAATTCTATGATCTTTGAGTCAAGAAAAAAGAGTTTTAGTTATATGATTTAGTATGAAAGGTTTTTTTACCCATGGAAAAAAGATCAAAGTTATATGGTAAATGGTCTCCAAATTTTGAAAGACCATATCGAATCGAAAAAGTTTTTTCTGGTTTTTCAATTATAAATATAAATTCTAATGAAAGAATTTCTTCAATAAATGGCAAATATTTGAAATAGTATAGGCCAACAATCCATGAAGTAAATATTTCATATTAAATAAATTGTCATAAGTACAATTTCAAAAGGAAAAATTATGCATTAAAAAAATAAAAAATTTTGGAAGCAAGATTGAAGAGATTCTCAAGTCTCTGCTGCCTATTTATTCTCTGCTGAAGCTTTTTTGAAAATAGAATTTGATGTTTCTATTGTTATCATTATGTCTGTACTTTCAACAACCCATTTTTTTATAATCCTTTTTTAAATCTTGTTCTTAGGCTGTGAAGTCACCAACAACAATTTGAAGTTCTTTCTATGGGTGTTTTAACTCTTTTAATTGGCCTTTGAGCTTAGCTATCTTTTCTTCATTTTGATGTATACGCTACTAGGTAGTCGAAACAACAGTGGTTAGCTTCGAATTATGCTTTTTAGCCTTGGATACATCCTGCAAGAATTTGGCCTTTGTTTTTCCAAAAGTTGTTGGTGATCAGCAATGGCTCTATCGAACTTAGGAAGCTTGGTCATCAAGTCTGCTGATAAATTCTTGACCTCTTGAACAACTTTTTGGGTATCTAAATCCAGAAGTTGCTTGTTTCGGTCAAGTTGTTCGAGGAGATTGACCATCTTTTGTTTACAATTTTTAGTAACCATTACCTGATCTAATCGTAGATTCAACAAGGCAATAAGCTCTTTCAATAGTTAGGAAAAAGATATGCTATGGACTTCAACTTTAGATTGAGCAGTCGAGTGAAGAGATTTTGAAGACAAAGAAGTTCTCCCAGAAAGAATGTCTTCAATCCGTTTTAAGGGATCATCTTCATCATTATCCTCGTCCATGCTAATGGCATATGCTTCTTCATCAATGTTGACTTCAGCTGTTTCGAATGATTGCTGGGGCTAAGCAAGAGTTTTAATTGCAACATACTGTTAGCTACGAGTATCTCAAGGAGCTCCAGTACTCACTTCTTTTTCCATTTGTATTTCAGCATCGAAAAGTCCATCAAAGCGAGCACTAAGAGCAGGGGATGCTTCTGGTCCAGGTGTTAGCACACTTGGTGAGGGGATTGAATCCCTTGAAGGAGAAAGAGGAGGAGTTGGAGTCTTAGATCTCCTCGAAGTTACAGGAGAGGTTTCTCTTGGAGACAAGTGAGAAAGTTCCTGTTCGAAATCCAAAAGATTAGTATAAAAAATGATTTCAAATATTGAAAGTTAATGAAAAGGAAAACTCTTATCATAATAGGTTCTGCACTCTGAGTGGCTGAAGATGACCCAGTAGCTCTCAAAGAAGGTTTCTTTTCAACCTCTTGTTAAGAATCATTAGAGCTATCAACATAGAGGATTTCCTTTTGCTTGGAGGCTTTGTGCTTTACTCGGCCAAGTTTTAGTGGGCTTACACTTGTGGTCTTTTCGTAAAGATTGAAGGTTAATCGAAGTCAGATAGGAAACTAACAGAAAAGAGATTAAAGGCTAAGTTTTTTTCGCCTTGGACTTTGGGGTTGTTGCCTCATCAGGCTCTTCGAACGTCTAGTTTTTAGTTGACTTTGGTTTAGAGGAAGCAGACACAACATATTTTTTCTTCGAGCTGGAAGTGGGAATCTTCCCAGAAGCTTTGGATTTGGTTTTAGAAATTTTCTTGGGCCTCTAAGGTTCATCTTTCCAATCTTCATCTACCCTTAAATCCTCTATTACCCTTGTTCTTTTCGAGAATGCATAAAGAAAGTAAAAAAATTAGTAGTCAAATCAAAAAAAAGAAAGGGTAAGAAAGAATCAATGAACTTTACCATAGGTGGATATTTTATTACTCAAGTATATTCATAGATTGGAACTTGACAATTATCCAAATAGTAGTTGGCAAGTCACCTCATGTTTCTTTGATTCCTTGACCACACCCAACGCCCCACTTTTGGGGTTTGGATACCAGTTTGCTATACCAAAAGGAGTATTGGGAAGTGGTGGAAACTTAAATGAGGTTTTGAAATCCTTAAATGAAGCAAAAGGATTTGAAACCCTTCAAGATTTGTTCAGCCTCTCGAACCACCAATCTTATGTTTCGAGGGTTATATTTAACTTTCAAGAATTTCTCAAATTTGGAGATTTCTTTGAGATATGTACCTTTTGACTTCTTCTTAGCATCTCCAGTCTGCATACATGATCCTGGGTTAGTCATTCTGCTAAAGCAATCTTCAATTGAAAGCTTCTGATGCAAAAAATACTGATCCCACTAATTGGAAAAACCTAAGGTAGTAAATAAAGAAGGTTTGCACTCGAAAGTATTGAATCTGTCTCTTTTCTCACCATTCTTTTTGAGAAAATGTTTATATTGCCTAAAGTCTTGGCCTTTAGATTCACATATTTGACATTCTTCTTGAAAAGAAATAGGAGAAGAAATGCACTGAGAAAAGCCAAACTGTCTTGATACATAAGAGGGAAGGTATAAAGTAAGACTAAAATCTTTTGACTTTGGGAAACTAAGAGACAAAATTTGAGTGTTACAACAGAAAGGTTGTCGAAACTACTCAAGGCCACAATCTCTAGAAACAAAGGGAGAAAAATTGAAGTTGTCAGAGTGAAGTCTCATGGTCATAAATAAAGAAAAGAGAAAACTTGAAATCCTCAACCTTCTTTCCAAACTTGGAAGAAAAATGAAGGTGAGACAAACGAGGGCCTTCGATAGGTTTGGAGATGTTTGGAGAAAAAGAACTTTGAAGATGTGGCTCGAAGATGGCATTGAGCCAAAGTTTGAGTAACCAAAAGGGTCCACCAAGGTTAGTCAAAGGTTTATCTTCTGATCAAAGAAGATTGACTGTTTCAGCCATCGAAGAGTAAAATTAAGCAAGGATAACTTGCTCAAACACAAAGGGGAACCTTCATGAAGAAGAATAGCCAGATGGTGAATAGATTTTGGAACTTGAAGTGACTTAGTATAGAAAACAAAGGCACTAAGCCACAAGGTAAGGAATGCAACATGTTCTTGGTAAAAAATAATGTCAATATCGAGGTGATTGTTTTCGATAAAGGTCGTGTAAGTAAGTTTCAACTAATTAGGTTCTATGATTTTTTTGGGTTCTAAAACACTGGTGATTACTCTTCTAGTGGGTTTAAGGTCTATGATGGTAGCTAAGTCGAAGAGTGTCAAGGTTAGCATGCCACAAAGGACTTGAAAATAATTAGTGGTTTTATTCCAAAAGAAAAAAGAACTTGATAGCATAGGAGCATTATACTCAATATGTTCCTTACTAAGTTGAATAAAATAAAATAAAAATGCTAGCAGCTTTCCACTTATTTTGCTTAGTATTTTCGACTCTATTCAACCACTGCAAATAAGAAGACTTAGTTTGTGGACCAGATGGAGGAGAGCTTTAAAAGATTTTTGGAAAGTAATCGAAGAAATCAATTTTCAGAGAAGTGTCGAAGGCAGAAATAGCTTCATCTTCCATATGTGGAAAAAAGTGAGAGATAGACTCATAGTCATTTAAAGGAAGGGTTGGTCTTAAGAAGGCATATTTCTCTTGGGCAATAGAAAAAGGAATCATTACTTGAGATTTCCATAAATCTGAATTGCTAGTAAATGGATTCGGGGGAAAGAACACCTTTTTTTTTCTAGAGGAGTAGCTATGATGGCAATATTGGGTAGAACCACCATTTCCTCAATTTCAGAGGAGGAGTGAGATTGTTGAGCACAAGCAACTTTGGAGAAAAGAAGAAGCCATGAATGCTTATAAGTTTAGGAAGGAGAAAGGAATGGTGCAAAAAACTAATTTTTACTGAGGATTGTGCCTTTTCACTTAAAGAAAAAGCAAAGAACTGTGCAATTTCAAGGAAAAGCTTTAGAGTGTAATAATGGCACACAAGAGGCTTAAAGAGAGAGAAAGTTTGAAGAAAGAAAAGTGTAGAGATAGGAAGTGTAGTGAAGAAGATGATGAAGTGAAGCAGTGAAAAATCTCTTCTTTCAACTTTAAGAAGCGTGTTAAAAAAAGGAAAAAAGGGAAAAGTGCACTATCCTTATTAAATGCTGACATCATGATGGGACAACTAAAGTCGTTTTATCCAAAAGGGCCATCATTAGAGTGAGGTTTCCCAAAATGTGAAATAGTTGGTTAATAGGGGAATAGTCATGTTGTGGCTGTACAATAATTTAAATTTTAAAATTAAAATTAAAATTAAAATTAAAATGTTTTCCCTTCTGACATTTCCTTGTCTGCTCACGACAAGTTTAAAGTTGATACAGAACAACTGCAGCTCTAAGTCAAGTTTTCATAAAAAAGAAATGCTCAAAACAATACTATCTATTTCTCATACTTCGAGAATAAATACTGGGAGGCATATATTGGTATCAAAACAATAGTTTTCAATTTAGACAGTTTCAAGAGTGTATTATGAAGCTTAGTATGAATAAAATTCACTAAGTCATAAACATGCACATATTTTAACTCTATTAGAATTGAAATTGTAATGAAAACTTGAAGTTATCAAAATGATAATTTCGATTTGATAGTTACCAGAAATGGTAAATTCAAATTGGTTTCGAAAACTGAGACTTAAGAAAGGAGTAACTACACTTAGAAATTTCTGAAGATAGAAGCAAGGGTCTCGAGCAGAATCCAATAACTATTTGAAGATTCAAATTTAAATTCATACAAGAGAATTTGAAATTGAAACAGAAGTTAGTAGTAATTATGAGTGTAAGATCCAGATAATACAAGGATTGTTGACAAATATTATGCAGTTACTTGTAACTCAAAGATTGTTGACAAAGATTTAGCAGTTACTTCACAAGAATTACTGACAATGATTAAGCAGTTTTATTTGTTTTAGACATTTGTCAAGATCCTATAAATATGGTAGTTACTTAGAATTTTCTATAAATACTGAAAGGATGGAAATGTTTAGGGGTTAGAAATTCAATACTCACAAACACTTGTAAACACGCTCTCACGTCATTGTGACAATCTCGAGCAAACACACAAGTCTAGTCAAATATGTTTTCATCATGTTTCTTTTCTATATAATTTACACTTTCAATGCAAATCAACTCAATTCCATTTACTTTTTTCAGTCGTTTACTTTCTTGCTAATTCACTTCCACTCCTGATGAAGTGATTCTCTCAATATCATTTGAGTTCTTTAATTGTTTTAATTTACTTGCTTTCTTTACTTTTCTGCAAGTTTACATTTTTGTTCATTTACTTCTCTGCATATTTAATTTTATTTGCTTTTAAATTGCTTTCTCTAAATTGCTGTAATTATCATTCTGCACTTTATAATTGCTTATCAAGTTTATTTTGCTGCATATTACTGCCTAGTTCTTTAAATTTGATTCCATTTGATTATTTTCTTTTAGTTGTTTTCTTTATTTTAATGCAAACATTAACTTTCAAGGCAAGTTCTTTTCACTGCACTTTTGTTGCCTCTTATTTTATGTATTTTTTACTAAATTTATTACCATAATACTACTATATTTTAATTTTGGTCTACACATCTCTATGTCATACACAAAATTATTCTTGACATTCTTGATTAAAATTAGTCAAAGTACTAGCGAATCCTTGAAGAAGTAATTCCCTTTCTCGAATCGAGATCTGGAATCGAATTTATCCTTTGATAAAAGTTTACCATAAACACCATTATTACAATTTACAAATGTTATGAATTATTTCTCACTAACAATGAATCTTAATTTTTTTCCCTACTGGAAATATATCAATTCATTAAGAGGGGCTCAAGATGTCGAAAGTGGCTAAATTACAAATAAAATCAGGGACTTCTTCAATCCATATGCAATCAGGATTGTTTAGAGTCCGGTGACGGTGGTGAGCTAGACCATGAGTTACTTTATTTGCATCTCTTTTAACCAAGGTTGTTTGAACCGGATCGGATTAGTTGGTCCAAATGCCAAAATCGAGAACTGGTCTTTAATATGATTTTGGTTCAATGTTATAGCTAACTATTGTTAAGAGTACCACATCGTCTGTCTCAATCTTTCGGGTGCGGTTTATATATCTGTTTGGCCACTCCACTTAGTGTCAATTGGTTTTAAGTTGGAATCTAACATGGTATCAGAGCCAAAATCTCATCTTCATGTGTCGCCTATTCCGTTAAGTTCGCCTGTTCCGTCCAGGTATCTGTGGAGGGGGGTGTTAAGAGTACCACATCGCCTGCCTCAATCTTTCGGTGTGGTTTATATATCTGTTGGGTCACTCCACTTAGTGTCAATTGATTTTAAGTTGGAATCTAACAACTATTTTTGTGATTGAACTGGCTTAAATTAGATTGAACTAGGTTAAATAAAGTGATTTTTATTATATAATGTTAATTTAATGTGTAAAAAATTTAAATTTAACAACAAATAAATTATATAAAAAAAATTATATATTTTAAAAGATATTTGATTCGATCAAACAATTTAATCGGTTAAATAGATTAAGCCTAAACTGAACTTTTCTAGTTTATAGTTCATTCTCTTGTCCGCCTTTGATCACATAGCTTTTAATAGACCTCCAACATCAAGCCGAAATAGTGTGCTGGGCATTCTGTCTTTGATAGACCTCTAAAAGACTAAAACACTTCGAGGTAGTCTCCTTCAACAACTAGGTCTAGGAAGCACAACTCTGAAGCCCACAACAGTCCAAGCCGCACCGCAAGTGCTTCGGCCATGCTGGGATATAAGGCCTGATGAAGGCTCCATGTGCCAGCAGCCAAAATAAGGTCATGCCATTTGCATCCCTTATGACACCTCCTGCTCCACCCTTCCCGTCTGAAGCATCTATGAAGCAATTTGCTTTTGGGGATCGGGGGAATTATTTGTGGCCACCGATAAGAGTAATTATGGGATGGTTTAAGTTTGGCTCGAATTGACGTGATATTTTGATTGCAATATTCTTTTAATTTATACCCCACTTGGTCATAGTCTAAATAATGATTTGGCCACGATCGGATTAATCCGATATTTAAATAAAATAATTTAATTTAAATATTATGTATATTTAAATTATAAAATTTTGAAAATTTAAAATATTTTATAAAATATTTTTAAAATAAATTATATCAAAATAAAAATATTATTATGTTATATAAAATAAATAAATTTAAATTTTAAAATCTTGTGTTACATAAAAATAGATCAAGTTTAACTTAAAATATAACCAGATTCCATAAAGAAGCAAGCAAAATAATTTTATCTATAATAGGTTTGAAATAATAGGTTTAAGTGGATATATTTTGCTTACATGCAGAGAGCTATTTAATTGTTCCCCACTATAAACATAACTATTGCTCAATACCTAGCACTATTCATTTTTCGATGAACTAAAATTTTATTTTATTCATCAAAAAAGCTGGAAAGCCTACACACAACATAATACACAAACACAAATCTAGACAATTAATCATGGGAAAAACAAAAGCTTCCAGCGTAACATATCACTCGAGAATAATACTCTTAATTATTTCATCTTCATAAATCTCTGTTAATCGTATTACTATATGTTAAGAGTATTTTCACTAAAAAGAAAGTCTTAAACAAATATATGTTTCAACATAATACACAAACACAAACCTAGACAATTAATCATGGGAAAAACAAAAGCTTCCAGCGTAACATATCACTCGAGAATAATACTCTTAATTATTTCATCTTCATAAATCTCTGTTAATCGTATTACTATATGTTAAGAGTATTTTCACTAAAAAGAAAGTCTTAAACAAATATATGTTTCAACATAATACACAAACACAAACCTAGACAATTAATCATGGGAAAAACAAAAGCTTCCAGCGTAACATATCACTCGAGAATAATACTCTTAATTATTTCATCTTCATAAATCTCTGTTAATCGTATTACTATATGTTAAGAGTATTTTCACTAAAAAGAAAGTCTTAAACAAATATATGTTTCATTACATTTAGTTTTGAAAATTTACGTATGACTCAAAAGTAAGCATCCGGCATGTAACCAAAGAAAAAAAGAAAAAAAGAAAAGTAAACATACAGCATAAGTTTTTTTTGGGGGTACATAATAGCATAAATATTTTGACATATATTATGACGGTAACTTCTATTTTGACTATGTACAGTCCTAGATGTGTCCCTAGGTTCTCATTGGTTTAGGTCAGCCTTTTGTCTTTGGATTGTGACATGTCTAGTGCGGGTACGAGGTTTCAAAGTATAGTTATCATAGGAGTAGGATCAGGCTAATAGATTTAATCAGTCTCTTTTAGACTTACCTGGTTGCCTTAGTTAGATTGAGATCTCAGTGTTTCATCTGTAGCTCTCGTGAAGTCTCGCTAACCACGGCTTGAATGTCATCGGGATATCCCTTCCGCCTAGAAGTCTTCCAAGCCACATCAATCATCAGAGTTCCTAATAATGAGGTGTCTATGAGTTGTCCTAGGTGTTCCCCTGCACCTAGGTTACCGTAGTTCATGATAACCCTCTACTTATCTAGTTCACTTTCAAATTAGTTCTAAACGAATCTAGTCAAAGAAAAATTGGACCCTGTGTCACTTGGTTGGAGTTTTAGTCTGCTTAAGGCGAATCTAGTTAGACTTTGAATTTTTCTCAAACAATTTTACAATACAAGAATTTTATTAATTAGCGACGAAAATTTTTTTTACTAATCCCTCATTAAATTTTGTTAGCGAAGAAATCACAAGGAATTTTTTTATCGATAATTTGTAATAGAAAAAATCTTCATCAATAATTCCTTGCTAATTCCTCAATATCTATCATTAATCTATTACTAATATACATTAATCAGAGAAATTTCGTAGCTAAATTTTCATACTATTCTATAAAATTCTTGTAGTATTATAATTTTTAATAATTATAAATACATGAGCAAAACATAATAAACATCTGCTTTTGCTCATCAATTCTTAAAAAAGTTTATACCATATGTTCAGTTGTCATTGACTTTTAAAAGCATCTTTGCATCTGATCGAAAGCATTAACATAGATCCTGCGTGCATCATGAAGGGCTCCTTCTCTTTTTTTTTTTTATCCTTAAATAATCTTTAAATGAATGGAAATGTCGGTGGGCGATCAATATCCTAACATGTGCATACATATGCAATGCATATTAGTATATTACTGATATAAGCTTCTAAATAGCTTATATGTTAAGTGATGGCTGGATTCTTACCTTGCCAAGGAATCCCATTGACTGAAGGAATATATTAAAACATATGAATCATCTTTACTTCAAAATAGTTGTCGTATCATGTTCATATCTCGTATTTATATTCGTCCAGTTAAATTGGAAATAAAAGAAAGCCGAAAAAACAAGCATGTGTTTTATATTGGTCGAAACAAATTCTTCTTTGGCGTGGATTGTTTGAAAAGGACAAAGAACCTGGTAGAGAAAAACTCAAGGAAGAAACTGCTTTTTCACAAAGCATACATGGGAGCCCACAACAAGACAAAAGGTCAGACTCAAATACCATATATTAGATAATCAATATGAACGAATACCAGGATGAAATAGCGATTGCTCACAAGCTGATGATTTTGAAAGTAATAGAATAGAAGCAAATAAACACAAGAAAGGGATGAGTTCTCCACACACAACCTACAAGCCATTTGAGTGTGTGTTTTGTTTTGTTTTTATTTTTGTTTTGTTTTTTCAATAAAACTACAAAGTCCGTCAGATTACTAATGGACGATGACAGATTTAGCAGAAACTAATAGTGAATAAATGGTTCAGGATTATTTGAACGACACAATGGTTTAGTATGGCTATTTTTTTTTTCAAAAAAAAAAATTGTACTCTTTTACACAAGGATGTGTATGTCTTGGGCTAATTCTAGCGACTAGTTAACTTGTCCTACGACTAACGTTAACTTGTCCTACATAATAAACATTTTGTGACAAGTAGGAAACGAAATGTAGGATTCATTGAAAATTAATTTATACTCACACTAAAGAATATGCTTCTTATTTGTAGTCTTCAACAAAGCTTTTTTTTTTTTTTTGGTGACAATAGAAGAAAAAGAAAAGACTAACTCCTAAAAAAAGCTGCTGGAGATTAGTCTTCTAACATAGCCACAGAAACACCATGTAGAGAGGAAGGCCAAATACTAATTGTTCTGTCCTATGCTATAGAGCTCTTTAAATTAGAACCTGCTTCTTGTTATGTAGTCTTCAAGCTTGGAGGTCTTGAAAATAAGAGATTAGGTACCTGTAAAGATACTTCAATACTCAAGTCAGTATAGTGTGTTAGGTCTTACTATGAATAGGAAAGATCCTTACCCTTATTGTTATTGTTGTTATTTATAATGAGAATTTCTTTGATGGTTAGGAGTGTGTAGGAAAGTTTGTGGCTTAAAGGGGTCCTATGCTGGTAACCCCCTTTAGGCTTGCTTGTTGAGGCCTCATTAGTCCAACTAGGATGACTCTTTTGCCAAAGGTCATGGATCTTGTCTTTGCTATTAGTGGGCGTGGCCCTTAAAAGCCCAAAACTCCAAGATGGATCACTTCCCCCAGGTTGGTGCTTTGATGGATGTCTTAGTACCGAGCTCTGATATGGCTTTATTTTGGGTCTTTGTTAAGATGTCTTGAAGCAAATGCATGACCTCGAAGTGCAACTCCCATGTTGGTGTTGAGAGCGGCTTGTTAAGAAGGTTGAAATCGCTAGTTCCATGTTCTAGAATGAAAGGTTCTTTGATGTCTTTGAATGAGTGTAACTTTTGGCTTGTCTGAGACATTTCAACTGTTGAGCGCACGTCTTTTCACTTACATGCCAACAACCTTTTGGCCATGTGGCGTTCGATGGTTGGTCCGCGTGCAACTCTAGACTTGGGGTTACGCGTCCTATAATTATTTGAATTATAGGTTATGGACAAGTTTGCCCCCATTAGTGGGTAGTGGTTACTGAACCTCCTTCCTATAAATAAGGGATTGTGGGACTTGGCATCACTTTTACCAACTCCCATTTATCTTCTCCTATTTTTATCTTTTGCTTTCTTTTTTAGCGTAAAACTTTAGGTGTTCAAAGAGGTTTGTTGCGACCCTTCACTGCTTTCCTTTAGCAACTCCACTGCGTGTAGCTCTTCCTCTTCCTTCGAAAGGCATCTCACTCCCCGATTTCCTTTCCTTTTTAGTCTTATGGTTTAGATTATAATGTTAGGAAACAGAGGGGAAGAGGGTTCCTTTTTCGAGGTTTTGGAGCAACCACTGTTTCCACCGCGTTGTGCGCGGTGAGGGAGGGTCCCTGGAGTGCTTCTACTTTTGGGGTGCAGAGACAGATGCTCTCTACCAAGTCCCCAGACTAGTTGAAAAGGAGGCTCAAGGGAATCAATTCCAAGCGCTATTTAACCTCTGATATAGAAAAGGAGTTGGATAAACTTTTGGGTAAACTTATCAAAATGGACCGAGTTTGATGGGCCAGACCAAATATCCTAACAAAAAGTTCGGGTTAGGCTAGAAAAATTCAAGCCCAAACTTAATTTGATCCGACGTGGTTGTGCTCGATGTAGCTTGACTCGAAACTAGACTGGCTCGCTTTGGGCAGGGCTAGCTCGTTGGCTCGGATTTTAATTATTATTTTTAATATAATAATATACACCTAAAATAAAACTACCACTTTTTTGCTTGAAAAATTAAAACTTAATTGACAATAAGATTAATTATCTAATTTATTTATCATTGGCCCAAAACTAAGTAACCTAAATTTTTTATTTTTCACTAATTTATTTTTTTAAAGATTAAATTAATTATTTTTAAAAAAAATAAAAGAATTGTCAAGCAGGTAAGCCAGCCCGACTAACTTGTAGCCCACAAAGGGTTAGGCTAGGCTAGCAAAATGCTAGCTCAAAATATACTTGACCAGGCCCGAAAATGGCCCAACCCAATGTGGCCCGACTTACCAACTCTACTTATAGGGCCTATAAACAACAATTCTGATGAGTCTTCTGCCTCTATAGGTATTGAACGAGCTCCGATCTCTAACATCATAGATAAAGCTGAGCCAAGAATTATCAAGTTTCAAGGGTAACCTTTTCTGCCCCCCAAGGCCAAGGAGTGCTCTTGGCTTCACCATGAGCCCCAAGAGATTACTTTGCATTTCGACATGCATAAAAAGACTGCCAACCTCTGAAGCTACATGTTTCTGAAACATGGTGGCTCGGTAGAAGATGATTACTTAGTGTAGTCCTGTGATAAGGATGAGCACATCTGTAGCTTGCCGTGGCCTAGACCTCCATACACGTACATGTACGAGACTCTCTTCACCAAGCTCAGCCTGCTGATTCCATTTTTGGAGTTCTACATTAATGTGTTGAATCGGATTTAGGTAGCTTCTTCCCAGCTCTAATATTCGACCAGTTAGGCTTAAATTCAATCTTTCGAGATCGTGTGCTGCCATTTTGAGGTGGAACCAAGCGTAAATCTTTTCTTTTACATGTTTGATGTCTTAATCTTGACTAGGGGAGTAAGTCAACCTAAATTACTATTCAAAATCACATGCACTAGAAATGCTTCAAGTTGTGTGACAAGTCATACAAGGACTTCAAGGACAAGTTCTTCAAGGTTCAGGGTCGTGAGAGCCAGACTCCATTCTTTATAAGTGAAGATGACAGTCCTCATTTCCCTCTGAATTGGAACAAGGACTTTAAGTTCAAGGCATAACTCTAGACGAAATGGGAGTGATTGACGGTGGCTAAGCAGATGGCCTTTAACTTTTTCATCATTATGACTAAGAAGTTGAGAACTTCTAGTGTATGAAGATAATAAATTGGACTCCTATGGAGGTCCAAGGTTATTTAGTATGTATGACGAGACAGGTGTCGTCATCCGTTCTTTATAACTTGTCAGTTAATCTATTACTATATTATTGATTACATTTCTATTTGTAATCCTGCTCTCATTTTTCCTTGCAGACAGCGTGACAGACGCAGGGGACGTCAGGGAGCTGATGAAGTTCATGAGGAAAAACAAGGGAAAATTAGGGGGTTCCACTACATCGGGGGCCAAGTCAACTTCTGCAGATTTCGAGGTGACCAGAACTGACTCTAGACTCCGAAGGTTTGCTAGTAGCCCTATTACTAGCTCTAATGATGTCTCATGATCTGGTTCCTTTATCCCCGTGACCAAGGACAAGAAGCGAAAAATAGGTGAGGAAATCAGGGAGAGCTAATTGAATAGGGCAGCGATAACTGAGGTCATACCTCCCGTGGTCCCTTTTGGCCAGATTCATAATGTTAATGAATCTTTTACACATGCTACTAGCAAGGGGATTGTTGAATTTACCACGGCCTCTCCCGCTACCTCGGAATCTATATGGAGCAAGACATTTGACATTCGGGGGTATTCAATGTGTTCTTTGCTCGGAATGAGGAGATGATTAAGATGAGCATACACTTGCCCTCTAAGCTCTACCTCTACCTCTACCTCTAGAAACTCTAATACTAGTCCACCTCAATCACCCGTTACTTGGAGAAGACTCTGGATGTCAAGAAGATGTCTATCCTAGAGTCGAACAACAAAAACTTAAGTGGAAAAGTGTCCAAGCTCCAGGCAGACTTGAAGGCTTCAAAGAATTAGGCTACTAAGGCAAGCAATAGGGTTCAATCCCTCCTTGACAACATGCTGAAAATTGATGACTAAGACCTCCGAATTTGAGGCGAAGAGCAAACAGTTGGAGACCTTAGTAAAAGAGCTGGAGGAGTCGGTGAAGGGTTTGTCTTTAACTAAGACAAATCTAGAGGCTTGTGTAAAAAAGTTCGAGGTTCAGTTGGCAAAGGTCTGAGTTTGGAGGTAGCAAAAAGAGATGTTAGAAGCATAAAAACTCCAGTATCTAAACAACTAGAGCAACTCCACCGGGACATCTTTATATAATGCTTTGGCTTAGGACTCTGTCATCTACTCAGACATTAAGGAATTCTCATGCGTGGACTAACTTAGCATTGTGGAGGATGGGAAGATAGTTCCAGTGGTGGTGGAGGGTGTAGATGAGAATAAGCAACTTGCACCTAGAGGTGACAGTGCTAGGGTAAATGAAGAAGCCCTTGATCGTCCTGCTGAGGATGAAGTAGTTATAGGAGCTGAAGCCATCTCCTCCCTTGCTTAAGTCTTTTTGCTTTTCTTTTTTGTAAAGACGCATTTTTGACTAAATTTAGGGACCTTTATAACACTTTGTCTTTCATATTTTATTCTATTTTCCTCTTTATTGCTTTTATTTGTTTCCCCTCCTTTCGAGGTCCAAAGCCTTTTGGGGGGTTTTGAATCTGAGATCCCACACTTAGAAATTTCTGAAACATTTAGGGACTCGTGGTCTTCGGTCTTGTGAAATTTCAATGCTTTAGAGATTCGATGTCCCTTTAGCAATCAATACGAGGTGGGCTCTGTGGTCTCCAAAATAGTTGGGATCCATAGTCCCATATTTATAAGACTTAGACACTTTTAGGAATCCAAAGTTCCTTCAGCAATCTTCATCAAGTTGGGATTTGTGGTCCCATACTTGTAACACTTGGATGCTTTTAAAGGTCTAATGTCCCTTTAATAGTCTTCAATAAGTTGGGATTCATGGTCCTATACTTGTAATATTTAGACACTTTTATGGATTCAATGTCCCTTTAGCAGTCTTCATCACGTTGGATGCTTTAGAGATTCTATGCCCCTTTAGCATTCTGTCTTGTACTCCTGTGGTAGTCTACGACTGCTTAGGAATGGTTGCCTCTAATTTATGAAAGTAAATGTTGCTATAATGGTAGTAATAGTTTTCTTTATTGTTTCCCAACTACTTGTAGCGCTTGTGACCAATTACAAGGGAAGAACATTTAAGCGTTGCCTTTCATGTGCGTCAATTCACCTTTTGGGGACCAATTAGAGGGTGACTTACTTCCTATAAATGAAGAATATTTATGGAAAGGCTATCATTAACCCCTACTTCTTTTCTCTGAACATGTTGGAAGTTTTGTTCCATTCTTAGAATGGTTCTCCCCTTCCTTTCGTATGTGTGTTGAAGACCACATCTTCCTTAAAGAAGATATTTCTTTTCTTCCTAAAGTTCTTGAAAGTGTTTTCCCTTCTTCTATACATTTTAAATGATGGAGGTCTTTCTCCCCGAGCATAATGGTTCGATGAGGACCAACTAACTTCTCTACATCCTTGGTTAACACACCTCAGGTCAGTAGAAGCCTTTCTTTTCTAGGCATACACAATAAAAGAACGAGAAATTGTTGTTGCTGAGAAGACCCACGGATTTTGTTATAGTTCCTATGAGGCTTGAAGGGAGCTCATTGCTCTCCTTATTCTACCCACTTAACTGTTACCAAAAGTGTTGGGATGCCTTGGGTGCGTAGAGGTGTGAAGCCTTCTCCTGAGTTGATCAATAGCAAAGAAATAGGTGTGGTGGCTTGTAGGCTTTCTATGCAAAGTTGATGATGTTTGGAATGTGAATTTTTTTTTCTTTTTTTCAATATTCCCTCCTTCATTACTGTTGTCTTTTTAGTTAGATTCGGGATCTAGGGTTCCATAGTTGCTAATATTTCAGTTACTTTTGGGATTCAACATCCCTTTAATAAATCGGTTTGTATTAGGATCTGTTGTCCCACAAGGTTTGGGATCCGTGAACCTGTATTTGTGAATATTTCAGTTGCTTTAGGGATCCAATGTCCCTTTAGTGAACTAGTTTATGCCAAAATCCATTGTCCTATAAGGTTTGGGATCTGTGGTCCCGTACTTGTGAATATTCTAGTTGCTTTAGGGACCTAATGTCCCTTTCGTGAACTGATTTGCTGCTTTGAGGATCTATTATCCCTTTAGCAATAATGTTAGCTGCTTTAGTGATCTGTTGCCCCTTTAGCAATGGCTTGGCTGCTTTAGAGATTTGTTGTCCCTTTAGCAATAATTTTTCAATGCTTTAAGGATTTGATATCCATTTAGCTATCTTAAGAAATCAAGGTATTGGGAGTGAACATAAAGTATTTGTTGAAGTTCCTCCTTTCATTCATCATTATTGTTCTTTACAATACTGAAATAAGGATTGAAAGATTGAAAAGTTAAGCTAACTATAATATTTCTTCAAGTTGATGGCATTCCAAGCCTTGGGTAACTTCTTTCCTGAGAGGTCGGTGATTATGTAGGCTACTTTATCGAGGACTTCTGTCACCCGGTAAGGACCTTCCCAGTTTATTGCCAATTTTCCATCTCTTGTATTTTGTCCTTCCAAACTTGTCTGTGTAAGAATAAGGTATCCTTCTTTGAATCGTCGTGGGAGAACTAGCTTGTGTTACCTTGAAGCAGTTCAAAGCTTGAAGGTGACTTCTTTGATATGGGCCATGCTATGATTTTCTTCATTCAAATCGAGCTCTTCCCTTTGCGATCCATTGTCGGCCTCATGGGAGAAATGCTCTCTTCTCTAGCTTGGCTCCTTAATCTCAACGAGAATCATAGCTTCATAGCCATAAGTGAGCTTGAATGAAGTTTCCCCAATTGTGGAGTTGGGGGTTGTCTGATATGCCCACAAAATATGTCTTAACTGCTCTGTCCATTTGCCCTTGCCGTATTCCAATCTCCTTTTGAGTCCCCAAAGGATTACCCTATTGGCGACTTTAGCCTGGTCATTGGCTTGGGGGTGTTCCACTGAGGCAAAGTGCTGCTTAATTTTCAGGTTAAAGCACATCTCTCTAAACTTCTTGTTTGAGAACTACGTTCTGTTGTCTGTGATGATGGACTAGGAAATTCCAAACCAAAAAATACGATTTTTCAAAAACATTTTTATCCTCTCTGTGATGATGGTGGCAAGGGGCTCCGCTTCGATCCACTTCATGAAGTAGTCCACAACAACAGCCAAATACTTTAATTGACCAGGGGACTAAGGAAATGGCCCCAACATATCTAAACCCCATTTGCAGAATAGCCATGGGACCAAGATGGTGGAAAGTTCCTTGAGCGCACTTTGGATGTTGGCGTATACTTATGGCACTTGTCACAATTTTACACATAGGACAAGGCATCATCTGTCATGGTGGGCCAGAAGTATCTAGCTCACAAGCTTTTTTTTTGCTAAGGCTCTTCCCCCTAAGTGTTGGTCATAATACCTCTCATGGATTTCAAGTAATGTGTATTGGGCATCCTCAAGGGGAGGCATTTTAGAAAATGGAAATAAAAGCCCCTATGATAAAGATTGTCATCAAGAATTAAGTTTCATATTGCCTTCTTGATTACCTTTTTGGCTTTTAACTAGTCAGGGAAGAGTTCATTGTTCTTGAGATAGGTGATGATGGACTTCATCCAACTGTTGTCATCCGAGATGGTTATCACTTTTCTTCCTTGGAGATGCTAGGTGTGGATAGCGTTTATTGGATCATTGACTTATTATTCTCAAGGCTTTTCATGCTAACCAATTTGGACAGAATGTCCTCCTTGGATTTTCTCTCCCTGAGAATATGATCTACTTTCACCTCAGAGAACACTTCCATTATTTTTTTCACTTTTGACAAATACTTCTACAGTTGAAGCTCTTTGGCTTGGTAGTCCCCCAAGACCTGAGATGAATTCCTAGCTGAGAGTCGCTACAGAGTCTGACATTCAATGCTTCGAAGTCCTTGGCCATATAGAATTCCGTTATCATAGCTTCATACTCAGCTTGATTATTCGAGGTTAGGAACTAGAATCTTAGGGATTGCTCAAGGGTGACTCTGTTGGCCTTCTCTAGGATTATCCCTGCTTCATTGCCTCTGAGATTAGATGCCTCATCGACGTAGATTGTCCACATAACCCCTGATTAGGTGACGGAGGGTGAGTGAATTCCATGATGATGTCGGAGAGCACTTGGGCCTTGACGGCTTACCGAGGCTTGTCACTTATGTTGAACTTCGAGAGCTCTACTAATTAAGCTATCATTCATCCTGCAAGCTCTAGCTTATGGAGCACTTGTCTTATTGGTTGGTTTGTTTTAACCACCATAGGATGACACTAAAAGTATTGTCTTAATCTCCTCGCCAAGAAAAACAGGGCAAAATCCATCTGTCCTATCTTTTAGTAGCGGACCTCGAGGTCCTGCAAAAATTTTCTAAAGAAATAAACTGACTTTTGGCCTTTGCCATTTCCTCGAAGTAGGACGGAGCTCACGGCCTCAACAAACATTGAAAGGTACAAGAATATGATTTCTCCATCTCTTGGTCTGGTTAAGATGGGAGGGGTGGCAAGCGCAGTCTTCAAGATCTGGAAAGATTCCTCGTACTCCGCTATTCACTCGAAGTCTTTTCCCTTATTCAAGAGTTTGAAAAAGGAGAGAACTGTTTGAGCAGACTTTGAGACAAATCTGGTTAGGGCTGCTTTAATTGTTGGATTTCCTTTAGGGTATTAAGGTTTTACATGTTAATGATGGTCTGACACTTATCGAGGTTGGCCTCTATCCCTCTGTTTGTCAACAAGAACCTTAAGAATTTTCTAGCTTGGACCCCAAAGGCATATTTCTCCAAGCATGCTTCCTCAGTTATGAGAAAACTTCCTCAAATTCGTTCATATAATCTCCCATGTTTAAGGTTTTATGAATGTCATCAATGTACACCTCCATGATCTTGCCCACTTGGTTTTCAAAGACCTTGTTCATTATGCGCTGGTAGATTGCTTCAACATTTTTTAGGTCAAAGGGCACCACCTTGTAACAATAGCTTGTCCTTTCATCAATGAAAGTTATTTTCTATTCATCATTTAGATGCATTGAGATCTGGTTATACCTTGAATAAGCATCCATAAAAGAAAGAAACTGGTAACTAGAAGATCCATCCACTAACTTATCAATATTAGGCAGTGGGTAAGGATCCTTGCACAGGCCTTATTAAGGTTTGTGTAATCCACATACATACGCCACTTCCTCGAAGATTTCTTAACCAAAACTACATTGAAAAATCAGGTAGAATAGGATACGTCCCTGATGAATACCACTTTCAGGAGCTCTTTCACTTAGTCTTCTATCATATTCTGATGCTCAAGCCTACTTTCTTTTTTCTCTTCACAATTGGCTTGGAATTTGTGTTTATGGATAGCTTGTGACATATGAAGTTGGGGTTGAGGCTAGGTATGTCATGTGGAGGTCCAGGCAAAAAGGTCTATGTTCAATTAGAGGAATTCTATCAACTTCCTTCATTCCCCTTTAGGGAGGTCAACTCCTATCTTTGTGACATGGTTAGGTCAGTCTCCAAGCTTCACATCTAGCAACTATCCTTTGGGCTGTGGTCTCATGTCCTGCACATCTCCTTGAACATCAAGCTCTACCATCATCATGGGTTATTTATTTTCCCCTTGGGGTGATGAAGTATAGTGTCTGAGTTCTCGTTCTAGGAGGTCTAAATTGGTGTTATAACAGCTCCTATCTACTGCCTGGTTTGCCTTGCCATTAACCACTTGTCCTTCATCCGATAGGAACTTCATAGCGAGGTGGTGTGTAAAGATTATCGCTTTGAGGGCATTCAAAGATGACATTTCCAAGATCATGTTGTAGGTGGAAGGACAATCAACCATTAAGAACTTGACCTTCACAATATTATGCAGGGGTTCTCCTTTAGAAGTTACAAAGAGTTTGATGTACCCCTCCGGCTTGACCTTTCTTCCTAAAAAATCGATGATGTCGGTGTCAAAGGGTTTAAGGTTTGAAACAAGAATGCCCATGTTCTTGAAGCACTCAATGAACAAGATGTCTACTGAGCTTCCTTGGTCTATAAAGACCTTTTTTACCCGTGCATTGACCATTTTCACAGTGACCACCATAAGGTCATCTCCCTCTAGAAGGATTTCTTCTTTGTCCTCATCAATGAAGTTGATCATCTAGGTCTGTGATTTGCTATCACACTTTATAATTAGACTTGTGGCTACACTAAGCATGGCTTTTAGGTGCCTTCTTCAAATTGACCTCGTTTGCCCACCTCTAGCAAAACCTCCAACAATAGTGTTAATGGTCCTTGTGACCATCTTATTGCGCTTTGCGTCTCTCTGAGGGAATGCGATTTTCCACCCTCTAGCGTTCTCCCATGGTGGGGAGTGCTCAACAAGTGTCGAGGAGCGATATTGTGGGCTTGGGGTCCTTTTTCTTTCATCCCTCCTTTGATAACGTTGCGATTCGTTCCCCTTAGATCCCTAAATATAGTTTTGCAGGCGTCCACGCTAGATCAAAGTTTCAATGGCATCTTAGAGGTCCACACAGTCCTCCGTGTTGTGCCCGTACCCATGTTGATAATTGTAGTACTTGCTCTTATCTACCTGTCCTCTTGGCTTCAGTTGTTAAGGTTTCAGGAGGTTAGTAAGCTCTGTGGAGTATACTTCCTACAAAATCGTACTCCTGAGACTCTCAAGAGGGTATAATTGTTAAATTTACCTCGTGGTGGTCCCCTTGGGTTATTCTTCAGGCCTTTAGTTTCATGCTCTTTCTCATTATTTCGTTACCCATCTTGCTCTTCATGGGCCTTATTCATATCTTTTAGGGTCTCTTCCATGTTGATATATTTCTCGGAGCACTATTTCAGCTCCACTAAGGTTTTTGGGCTCTTTTTGGCCAATGACTTAGTGAATTCTCCATGCTTGAGTCCGCCCATGATCACATGCATTGTTGCATCATGGTTGAAGTCACGGACCTCAAGATAAGCCCTGATGAACTTGTGCATGTAATCTCGAAGTGTCTCATCCTTTTCCTATCTTATACTGATCAGGCTTTGAGTCGTCTTGGGTTAAGTCTTACTCGTGGCAAAATGAGTAAGAAAGCTCTGTGCCAGTTCATCAAAGTTATTAATAGAGCAAGTTGGTAGAGTGGTAAACCATTTCAGGGCTGCCTTCTTCAGGGTGCACGGAAAGGCACATCATCATATGAGGTTGGTTCCTCCCGTGAGCAACATGGAGGCCATGAAGGCATCCAAGTATTCTTAGGGGTCCGTAGACCTATCGTATGCTTCGATGGCGGGAGGCTTGAAGCCTTTTGGAAGTTGCACCCCTATGATAAACTCGAAGAATGGGTGGTTGAAGTTATAATGGGCCCCATGCTGGGGCATGGGCTAGAGGCGACGGAAGGCTGCTACCTTCTTTACAGCTCATGGTCAATATGAGGCTGTTCCACAGTATGTGGTTGTACAATAACCTGTGCTTCGTGATTCACACCATCCCCAACATCATTTTCAACCACACGTTTTCGATTCCCATTAAGGGTTAGCAGTATCTCTGTAAGCAGGTCTTGCTAGCAGTTAAGCTTGGCATATAGTTCTTGGGTTTGGTATTCACAGTTCTCATATAAACAAAGAGGGAGTGTGCTACTACTAAATGGATGGTTCCACTCATTAAACGACAAAACAAAATCGTTGAGACATAGCTAGTCTTTCTGGTGTGACGGAGGCCTTAGCTCCATCTCTCTATTCTTGGTTCTTCACTGCTCTCTTTCTCATGTTAGCCATGATAGAAAGGTGGGAATAACAGTTTACTAGCTTCCCACAGACGGTGCCATTGTTCTATTCTATACTTTATAGCTCCTTGAGTCGGAACCAACTTCTTGCTACATAGTCTTCAAGCTTGAAGGTCTTGGAAATGTTACCTACAAAGATACTCCAATGCTAGAGTTAGTATGGTGTGCTAGGTCTTACTATGAGCAAGAAAGATCCTTACCCTTATTGTTACTGTTGCTATTTATAATGGGAATCCCCTTAGTAGTTAAGGGTTTATAGAAAAGTTTGTGCCCTAGAGGGCTCCTAAGCTGGTAGCCCCTTTAGGCTTGCTTTTGATGCTGCATTGGTCTAACTAGGATGATCTTTTTGCCAAAGGTATGAATCATGCCTTTGTTGTTAGTGGGCTTGACCTTTAAAGGCCCAAAACTCCCAGATAGATCACTAATTAACATTATCTCTAGCTCCCATCTTAGCCAAAATAATCTGTGTAGAAGTTAGATTCTCTAAGAAAATGGCAAATAGTAAATCATTTATAATCTTTAACATTTGGCCAGAACAACAGAAAAGAAATTTGTCAGGTAGTAGTAGTAGTATAATATGGATACTTGGCAAGATGGTCCTAATGGGATGTGTTGTATTTCAATTTATTTTTCTTGTTCTTTAAAAGAGAAAAACAGTCCTTTAGATTTTTAATTGTATCAAATTTGTTTTTATAGTTCCTCTTTCAAAAAATTCAATAAAAAAGTTCTGCTTTAAAAATCTATTTCTAGAAAGAGGAGTTGAAAAATTATAAAGAACTTTCTTACGAGTAATTGTCTTCAATACTTATTTTTTGACTTGAAATCTAAGGAAACTAAATACATCATAGCATCTCTAAAGCAACCCTTCCTTTAGCAATTTTCATCCATCTATTCTATTGCTTTCTTTAAGGAAACTAAACAATGTTAATATAAATTCAGGTTTCCAATAAACCTATATGTGACAACATATTTACTATTTAGAACATAATTTAAAATTATAAAAATGTGCATATTATGAAAATCAATGGAGTATATTGTGCCAAGTGAACCCAAGTCTATATTAACACCAGTTGAGATAGACAAGGTAAGTATGAATAGCGAGGCCGCTTCAAAATGGAAATAAGTGCTTCAAGATACTGATAAAGCCTAAGTCTTTGTGACCTCGCTATTGCGCCTTGCATCTCTTTGAGGGGACAAGGTTCTTTGCCCTCTAGCATTCTCCCGTGGTGGGGAGGCTTTTTGAGGGACAAGGGGCTTCTTTGCCCTCCTTTGATAACGCATTCTCCCCGAACTTAGTTCTACAGCATCCACGCTAGATGGTTTCAATGGCTTCTCGAGGGTCCACTCAACAAGTTTTGCCTATAAGTGACATCGTAGTACTTGGGGTCCTCCTCTTCTTTCAAGTTTCTCCTATGGACTTACTTCTGCAAAATCATACTCCTAGGGACTGTAAGGGGGTTATAATTGTCAAATTTGCCTCGTGGTGGTCCTCTTCGGTTGTTCTTCAAGCCTTTAGTTTCAGGCTATTTCACCTTCTTTCATTGCTCGTCCCACTCTTTATGAACCTCATTCATATCTTTTAGGGTCTCTTCTATGTTGATATATTTCTTAGAGCACTATTTCAGCTCCTCTAAGGTTTTTGGGCTCTTTTTGGCCAACGACTTAGCGAATTCTCGGCGCTTGAGTCTGCCCATGATTGCATGCATTATTGCATCATGGTTGAAGTCACAGACCTCAAGACAAGCCCTGTTGAACCTGTGCATGTAATGTCTGAGGGTCTCATCCTTTCCTTACCTTATACTGAACATAGTCTAAGTCATCCTGGGTTGAGTCTTACTCGTGGCAAAATAAGTAAGAAAGCTTTGCGTCAGTTCGTCAAAGTTGTTAATGGAGTGGATTGGTAGGGCAGTAAACCTTTTTTGGGTTGCCTTCTTTAGGGTGCATGGGAAGGCACATAATCATATGGGGTTGGTTCCCCTCGTGAGCAAAATAGAGGCCATGAAGGCATCCATGTGCTCTTGGGGTCCGTAGACTCATCGTATGCTTCAATGGCTAGAAGCTTGAAGCCTTTTGGCAGTTTCACCCCTATGATGAACTTAAAGAATAGGTGGCTGAAGTTATAATAGGCCCCATGCTGGCATAAGGGCCAGAGGTGGCAGAAAGCTCCTACCTTCTTTGCGGCTCACGGTCAATATGAGGTTGTTCCACAGCATATGGTTGTACAACAACCTATGCACCGTGATCCACAGCATCCCCAGCATCATTTTCAGCCACGTGTTCCCAACTCCCATTGAGGGCTCTTAGTATCTCTGTAAGATGGTCTTGCTGGTGGTTAAGCTTGGCATGCAGTTCTTGGGTGGTAAGACGTGGATTTGGTGCTCGTGGCTCTCATAGAACTAAAGAGGGAGTATGTTGCTGCTGAGTGGGTGGTTTTTTTCATTAAATGACAAAATGAAACCATTGAGACGTAGCTAGCCTTTTTGGTGTGATAGAGGCCTTAGCTCCATCTCTCTATTATTGGTTCATCGCTGCTCTCTTTCTCGTCTTAGCCATGGTAGAAAGGTGGGACTAGTAGTTTACCAGCTTTCCACAGACGACGCCACTGTTCTATCGTATGCTTTATAGATCCTTGGGCCAGAACCAGCTTCTTGCTCCATAGTCTTCAAGCTTGAAGGTCTTGGAAATGGAAGGGTTTGGTACTTGTAAAGACACTCTAATACTCAAGTCAGTATGGTGTTCTAGGTCTTACTATGAGTAGAAAAGATCCTTATCCTTATTGTTATTGTTGCTATTTATAGTGAGAATCCCCTTGGCAGTTAGGAGTATGTAAAAAATCTTGTGCCTTAAAGGGATCGTAGGCTGATAACCCCTTTTAGGCTTGCTTGTTGGTACCCTATTGGTCCAACTAGGATGATCCTTTTGCCAAAGGTCTGAATCATGCCTTTGCTGTTAGTGGACTTGACCTTTAAAAGCCCAAAACTCTAGGATGAATCACTAATTAACATTGTCTCTAGCTCCCATCTTAGCCAAAATAACCTGTGCAGAAGTTAGATTCTCTAAGAAAATGGCCATTTATAATCTTTAACATTTGGCCAGAACAACAGAAAAGAAATTTGCAATATAGTAGTAGTGCAATATGGATACTTGGTAAGATGGTCCTGTCGGGATGTGTTGTCTTTCAAGGTATTTTTCTAGTTCTTTAAACAAGAAAAACGGTCCTTTAGATTTTTAATTGTACCGAAACTGTTTTTGTTGTTCCTCTTTCAAAAAAACTCAATAAAAAAAAGTTCTGCTTTAAAAATCTATTTCTAGAAAGAGTAGTTGAAAAATTGTAAAGAACTTTCTTACGAGTAACTGTCTTCAATACTTATTTTTTGACTTGAAATCTAAGGAAACAAAATGCATCATAGCATCTCTAAAGCAACCCTTCCTTTAGCAATTTTCATCCATCTATTCTATTGCTTTCTTTGAGGAAACCAAACAATCTGTTAATCACAAAAATAATGTTAATATAAATTCAGGTTTCAGTGAACCTATATGTCACAGCATATTTACTACTAAGAACATAATTTAAAATTATAAAAATATACATATTATGAAAATCAATGAAATATATTGTGCCACATGAACTCTAGTCTATATTAACACCATTCGAGACAGACAAGGTAAGCTTCAAGATACTGATAAAGCCTGCACTGCCACAAACACTCAAGAAACACACTACAAGTACATTTATCCGCAACTCTAGATTGGCTACCACAATCACCTATGCAAAGCACAAAGGCAATTCTTTTCACCTACAGCAGATGCTATACAATAAGGTTGGGAATTCCCATCTTGAAACCTGGCAGCACGGCTCTGCACAAGTTCATTCAGAAAATCATCAAGCTTCTCTATGGTGACATTTGGCATCACCACAACATGTGCAATGTTCCCTTGGCATGCCAACTGCCACTTACGTACAAACTCCTCATCATGTGGCCTCTCAAATACAACAATGCTGCTCAGCTCATTAAGCATTGCTCCAATGCCAGCATCTACAAGGCGGTCTTTGAAGTAATGTGCGTTCCGCAAGCATTTTTGCACTTCTTTCTGAAAGCCTCTGTACCCTTTCCTGTTTAGACTATACCAGAGGAATATGGGAGCATGGCCATTCCGAATACCCATGATTGTGGCATCCCTAGAAGCAAGGTATTCTACATTCCTGGAAAGAGTATTAACATGCTCCAATCGTGTTATCTGCACACCACATGGCATAGGGCACCCTACGAATTTGTGGCCAGAAACACTAACACTACCAATAGGCTTCTTAAAAGAGACTTTTGGAGCCTGACATTTCACAATAATAAAAATAAAAATCAACTCAGCCAACACTTAAAAACAATTGAACACAAAATTATAAAGAACTTGGCCAGATTAACATAACTACAGGAATAGCTCTCAATTTCTTAGTTTTTGCAAGCAATCGATGATAAATCATTCTAAATTCCAACGTTAGATGGGTTGATCAACAAGCATGAAAATTTAATATTGACCATTGTAAAAATATAACCAGGTTGGAATAAAAAGAATATTCCCCGACTCAAATAACCATTGGAATAACTGAATTGGTTTATTGTGTATGTAAATAATCAATGACAGATCAGGATATATAAATTTGGTTGATCCACAAGCATTAAAACATGTTACTTTCTAGTACGATATATGACCAAAATTTGATTATATACTGTCACATTAGGCCTATAAAGTGTAGACTTTATTCTTTATTGCAAGACAGCTAAAATTGGCAGGTTATGCATGTAAGAACCAAATTGATGTTTACTAAAATGAAAATTTCAACATTATATCTTAAAAGCTTAATGATTTCTGGTAACATTTCAACACTTACACGTTTCACAAAAGGCATCATGAGACCAAACAAAGCCCCGTCACAATGGATGTAGAACCTGTCATGCGAAAATCCTGCTTCTTCAAGTTTCTTTATAACCAGATCAAGATCATCTACAGCTCCTTTCACAGTTGTACCTGTATAGTTTCAGTGCGAGAGCCAGAATCAACAAAGTAATGAGGGGAGGGGGCATGGGAGAGAGAGAGAAACAGAAACGAAAAAACTTGCCTATGTTCACATTTACAATTGCTGGCTTGTCCTTGTGACAAAGAAGCTTGGCCTTGAAATCCTCACAATCAATCTCACCAGAACAAAGAGTGCCAACCTTCACACATTCCATTCTGTACATACGAGCAGCTTTAAAAACAGAATAACGTGACTCCTGTGAGGCATATAAGATCCCATCTGGTAAGACCTCTCTCCTGCAAAAGTCATCTCACCATATTAGGCGTTTTAACAACAACAAAAGCCTTTTATCTGTAGATAGAATTAGCTATACAAATCAAACAACGTCATTATGTTATGTTATAAACTTATGTCTATCTAAGTCTTTTTTAATGATTTCTAGCTTGTTTAGTTCGGCTTATTTTAAGGGAAATAATCAATTATTTTTTAGAAGATTTTTCATAAAACTTTTTATTATAAACTGATTTAAATATAAAATAAGCTAATCTAACTATTGGGCATATTAGGCATTTTTTACAAATTTACAAAATGCTGAACTACATGAAACTAGCTGAAACTAACCCAACTAGGATGCCATGGAGATTGCCTTCTGTGCCACAGTTTGTTATGTAGCCCCAGTACTGATTTTTCTCCAGTTCCCACAACCGGGCAAACCAATCCAAAACACGAACTTCAAACTGCCGGGAGTGGACACCATAATTGCTTTCAATAAACGGATCTCCCAGGTTGTTTATGGAAAAGTGCTGAAGTTAAGAGAGTGCACCATAGTCGAAATCTAAATTATAGGGGTAACCTGTAATAGATTTTTCCAAAAGTTAACGGAAGAAATACATGTTTTGTCACAGATGCCTATTACACTTATCCCATAAAGTTAAAGAATCTACCACATAATAGTTCTTAATTTTTTTTTTTTAAAATTTAAAACTTTCCCACATTCATTCATATCCACATTGCATATGTATCAAGTACATCCATGCCGAGAATGCAGAAAGACACCATGGGACTAGAATGCGTCCTGTATGTCAATCCATAAATCACGGTTCTAGAGTCTACACCTCTCGTATAAATTATTTACTCCGTTTCATTTTAAGTGTTTATTTGGTTAAAAAAAATAGTCAATTTTATGAGTTATTTTTACATATTAATAAAGTATTAATTATTATTATTTTATCTCTTTTCTTACATTTTAATAGTCTCAATTATTTATGAAAATTAGATGAACATCATAAAATTGAGCAATTAATTAAAATAAATAAGAGTAATTTAATGAAAAATTCTCACAATTAAGACTTAATTTAATATTTCTTAATTTTTGTACACCAAAATGATACTTAATGAATTGAATGAGTAATCAAAATCCTTGGGAAAGGAAAAAAAAAACATTTCAATGCATAACCTGTTATTTTCAGCAATTCGAGGACGCTTATGGTTTCCATCTTAAATGTACTCATTCATTATTCTAATGCTCTTTCTATTAAAACCGAATTTGAATGTTTTCATGTTATTTTTGTTTTCGTGATAATAAAATAGAAAAGAGAGATAAATATAAAAATATTTATTAATAAGACTTAACCATAATTTATAAAATTAAATTTTTTATAATTTTTATATCTATCTTTCTCTTCAACTTGATTATATGAGAATAAAAAATAATATAAAAAGATGCAAATCCATTAAAATAAAACTTCAATAAACTAAGAGCTAGCTAAAAGAAAATTTTACATAATAAGACTTCCATATACCACAGGCCACAGCAATTAGACTAAAAGAACAAATATTGTATCAAACCTAAATGATACTTCGTCCTGTGTGTCAGAGATTTTTTATATTTAGCCAGCACACTTGCCATGTGAGCTTCCATGTCCCCAGTAACCTCATCATCTGTATCAGGCTCCGTAACTTCCAGGCACATGGTATGACTATTTCTTCCCAGTACTATCTTTCTGTCATCCTTATCTATACTGTTCTGAGCCTCTCCGTTGACAGTGCCATTCTCTCCAATTACAGGTGGCACAAGATCTTTGATCAACGCCGTTGGATTGAAATCCTCAGGCAACCGTTCCATTGCTCCATTGATGCTTGAATCAACAGCCAAAACATCAACACTTCCCATCATTTTGGTACTTGCAACACAAGAGTTACCTGACGAAGACAGAACACACAACACAAGTGAATTATCAACAAAAAGAAGAACCCAAGTGCAAACAACATAAAGCAAAAGACTAATTAATGAATCTAAAACCCAGCCATCACTATTCAAAAATGAGGAACACACAACGTTCCATGTGCAACTCTTTGCATTTTTTTATCAAACATTTTGCCTGGAAGCATGATTACACAAAAGGAAATGAAACAAGCCTAAACAAGAGCACCAAGACTAGAATGTATCACTTCTAAATCAGTCACAATTCTAAGCTATTTTAATTTACATATCCATGACATGAAAAAAAAATAGATTTCTCAAAAAGTAAGCTTAGAATGCTTAATTCCCAAAGAAGAAGAAACCAAGAACAAAGTTACCAGAAAAACAAGTAATTCAACATCTCTCAAGACTAAACCAAAACTATATGATGAATTGTTCTGTTTTCGAGATAATCTATCCAAATGAAAGGAATACAAAAACTTCAATCAAGGATGAAATACAGCCAAATCCACAACTAAAAGTAAAGAAGAATGTCACAAACACAATGCATTACGAGTAACAACATCTCTGATCATAAAACCAGAAGCTTCATACATTTAAAGCAATAAAAGCACCAATCAAACATAAAAGAAGTTAGCCATAATTCACAAATCCAAGCATTCGAATCACACAGGAGACAATCACAACTCATGAAACTTGCTCAAAAAAACTACTAGAGTAGCTGGAAACGAGAATTGGGTAATAAAATATCAGGGTAGAAAGCAAACCAGAACCAACTCTAGTGTAAGCTGCAAAAGGTGGAATTTTGAGCTCCAAAGGAATGGGTCTGTCACAATGAACTTCCCAATGCCTGAAAAATTATAAAGCATGAAATGTTCATGGTTGATGAGGGGGCATGTCCCGATTTATATTTGCACGACCTGCGAGACACGAGAGATTTAATGATATGTTGATATTTTAAGTAAAAACTAGGACAAGACAGATTTAATGACCTGTTGATATTTTGAGTTCTCCATTTTGGCCATTCACATGGCATCTTGTCATTAATTTAATCCCCAATAATATAAAATATGATCATTTTGGTCTTCAAATTTTTTTTATAATAATTTAATTCTTCAATAATATGAAGTGTTATCAATTTAATCTTCAATTATGTAACATTTGATTCAACGTTTAGTAATAAGATCCTCACGTCTCCGTTTAAACAAGACAAATTTTTCTATACGTGTAAAAAATTTTCACTTTTATGGACCCACTGGGCCCACATACCCCTCGTGGGGTCTCAAATCAATCCTTAAATTAAGATCCGTTACACTCATTTTTTAACTATGATAAAAGCAATGTTTTTAAAACTGTCTGGTTGAACCCGAACTGGTTGACCATGAATCGAACACTCAATCAATTTTAAATCAACCAAAAAACAATATAACCGGTTGAATTGCAAAAAACTGGTAAAAATTGAAAAAACTAGTGAACTAATTTTTATAAAACAGGCCAATTTTTTAATTCAGAAACTTTAACTAATTTTCTTAAAGGAAAAAAAGAAGAAGAAAAAATTGGTCAAACCTATATACCTATACCTATGCCATAAAAGGATAACATAGGAAATGAAGAGACTAACGCCATATGCCCATACTATATATAATGGGAGAGTTACACCTCTTTATTTATGCTAAAGCAATGTAAAATTATTTTATATAAGGAGAGGGTTGCACCTCCTTCTTCAAACTCAAGTAAAGTGAAATTATTTTATATAAGAAGAGAGAAACACCTCTCTCAATATTCTAACAAATGTGAGATTTTGTTACCGTTCAATAATTCATTTTTTGATAAAGCATCTACATTTTTTTTAAAACATAGTAATATATTACTTTTTTTGTAAGTAAAGCTAATATTGAAAATTGAAACTTGGATTAAAACTTGATTTTAGAAATTTAAACTTGATTGACTTATTGATTAAATTTCTTTTATATATATGTATATAATCAATTCAATCATCAATTAAATTAGTTGAATTAATTAAATTATAACTACTCATCTCATTATTTGAACCGTTCAATCGATTTTAAAAATATTGAATAAAAAGAGCTAATAATCATAATTGAGATAGTAAATTAATGACAAGTACTTTTTTTGTATTAATGACAAATACTTTTTAAATATTAAAGTAATGATACATGTATATTTTAAAGATAAAATAATCTAAATTAAGTGCGTATTTGTATACATGTGAAAATTTGATTATTTTAATAATCGATTTTATATAAAAAATTTCTATTATAATCAATTATAATATAATTAATTTTTTATTTAGATATGTTAGTTAAAAGTAATTTTAAGTTAATCTATTTTATTTAGATGATATAAAAAATTATTTTTATACATTAAATTATCAAAATAAATATAGAATAATTAAAAAAATTATTTGATTGATTAAAAAATTATTTAATCTAAAGATAAAATAATATTTATATTTTAAAGTATAAGAAATAATTTATAATTTAAAATAATAAATTAAAATTTTAACATTATAAAAAATTTAAAATACATTAAATTTTATATAAAAATTAAAATTAAAATTAAAATTAACATACATACATAATTATTATTATTATAACAATTTTTTTTACTAAATAACGGGAAACCAAAAAATCGTTTTCAAATTCTAAATTATACATCTTTCCCGATTAAGAGTTCCTTGCTTTTCATCGCCACCACAACTGTCGGTTATCCACTGTACAACTGCCATGTGGTCTGTTTCATACACGAGATGCCTACAACGTATGTCGGGGACCCCACGTGATTCTTCCGCACGCTGGAATCTTCTGATAGGGTCCACTCAGATCTATGAGAGTATCTCAAAAAATACAATCACAAGTTTACAATAGGTTATGGTTGTTTTCATGTGTTTCACATGTAATATCTAACAACTCTTCCCTTCATCAGCTTTTTTTTTTTAAGTTAAAAGAGAGACATTCAGTTTGGTATATATTTTATTTAAATTGATTCTTAAACAATGTCAAAAGATCTAATTTTGAAAGAATTAGCTTATGTTGAAGAATGATATTTTAAAATCAAATTTAAAAGAATTTATTTTTATTTGAATAGTGTAAGCTGTAAAGTAAAATCACTTTTAAGAATGAAATTACTAGAATGATACAATAATTAAATGCATCTTATTAAATTATTATTTTCTCTGTGTCCCAAATTATTATTTTATATTATTTTCATAAAATAATAACATATATGACCCAAGTTTTATTGTCCGAGTAAAAATAGGTCATGTTAAGCCAAATTTTATTTTAAACAAATTTAACTTGTATTTTAATTATAAAATTTGAGCTTAATTTATAAGTTTAAAATAGACTAACTTTTGAGATTTGATTTATCGTTTTTAAAATTTTGACTTGATTTTTTTTAAAGTCTTGACATTACATGTATCCCATACTCACTGGACTTAATTGTGATGTTGCTAGAGCCTCAGTAATAAAGTCAAAGTCCAAATTAATACACATAAGGAAATGATATGAAGGATTTCGTTTTGTAGGACAAGGGAATCCTGCTTCAGCATAAAACTGTTCCCAAACTTTTAGTTAAAGACTCAAAATATCAATTAACTTTTCAATGAAAATAGCTGGTAACATATAGAGTGCTCATTGCAGAAGTTTATGTTTCTGTTCTCATGTATTTTCTTTGTGATTGTGACCTTCTCCAAACTTCAAATTCTTGTTAATTTACCATTTTTTTCTTTGCTTTTTCGTTCAACTTTCAATTTGCAGAAGGCTAGCAGATATGTGAAATGTGACAGACTTGGTAATGGGTTGATATGAATTTTTAATTGCATTTCAACTAATAGTTAAAACTTGGTTCGGGTTGTTGGAACGTAACAAGATGAAGAATTGCTTTCTGCTCCCCTCTACTCTTTTTTTAATCCTTTTTTTATTTTTTATTGTCATTTAATTTTTAAATTTTTTTTACATTCAAAAATAAAATAAGACAAAATGACAAATGAGCTAAGACATGATTAGAGGATTTGGTCAAGAATGTGGACAAATTTTTTTTCATAATTTTTTTTTTGAGGTCTGGGCAAAATTGAGTGTTCACAGTTGACACTCTTTACTTGTTTCTTACTAGACAATAAGAATAATTGTAATTTTTCATATTATCATTATAAGGAATGAGTAAAGACATGAACTCAAATTTTACTCGGGAATACATAAGATTATGAATGCAAAACAATGCGAGAACAATAAAACGCTAAGAGCCGATGCACTCAAAAGTAAATGACATGAGCCAATGCGCTCAAAAGTAAATGGCAGGAATTTAAAATGCAAAGAGCCGATGCACTCAAAAGTAAATGACAGAAATTTAAAATACATGGAGCTGATGAGCTCAAAAGTGAATGACAGAAATTTAAAATGCAATGAGCCGATGCACTCAAAAGTAAATGACAGAAATGTAAAATGCATGGAGCCGATGCGCTTAAAAGAAAATGACAAGAATTTAAAATGACAGGAGCTAATGCGCACAAAAGTAAATGACAAAAATTTAAATGACAGGAGCCGATGCGCTCAAAAGTAAATTATAGGAATTTAAAATGCATGAAGTCGATGCGCTCAAAGGAAATTAAAATGCATGAAACTGATGCGCTCAAAAGTAAATGACAGGAATTTAAAATGCATGGAGCCGATGCTCTCAAAAGTAAATGACAGGAATTTAAAATGTATGGAGTCGATACGCTCAAAAGTGAATGACATAAATTTAAATGATAGGAGCTGAGGCGTTCAAAAGTAAATGACAAGAATTTAAAATGTAAGGAGCCGATGTGCTCAAAAGAATGACAGAAATTTAAATGACAGGAGCTAATGCGCTCAAAAGTAAATGATAAGAAATTAAAATGCATGGAGCCGATGCACTCAAAATAAATGATAAAAAATTAAAATATATTGAGTCGATGTGCTCAAAGATAAATGATAATAATTTAAAAACGAAGAATATGCCTATGAGCCTAAAACTAAATGCATTGGGCCTTTGAGCCCCTAAACAAAACAAAGCAAGCCTTTGATCTTAAAACTAAATGAAATAGGCCACAGAGCCAGAAAACTCATGCAGTGGGCCTTGAGCCAAAAAACATTATGCAGTGGGCTCTGAGCCAGAAAACTCATGCAGAGGGCCTTGAGTCAGAAAACTTTATGCAGTGGGCCCTGAGTCAAAAAACTTTATGCAATGGGCCTTGAGTCAAAAAACTTTATGCAGTGGGCCTTAAGCTAGAAAACTCATGTAGTGGGCTGATAGCAATATATTTTACTCATTTTATAATCCTTTCACTAGGCTTCTTAAGGTTTAATTAGGCTTAATTAAGTTAGTTTTGTTATATTTATTGATATTGAGTTTAATTGGATCATTGAAAGAATTATTGCTTGAATTGGCTTTAATTTATCTATTTGGCAGCGTTCAATAAACTGGTTATAATTTGAGTTTTAAATATCTGATTGATGTGATTCTGGTCTTGTAGGAAACCTAAGATAATTCTCTACAATTTTCATAGACCTCAAGAGCCAAATCACACGTTTGGATAATTTAAATTGGAGTTGAATCCTGACAGTTTGAACTCTACGCACTCATCAGCCCATTTCTTAAGCTATAGGAGTTTAATTGACACCAAACTGATGGCATTGGAAAGTTAAGACCCAAATCTACAACTTTCATGAAGAACACAAGAGTCAGTTCGGAAGTATAATAGGTCATATTGGGCCTAGCAGTCAGAACAAGGGAATTATAGCTGGATTTAAACAGTCTGCAAAGATTGGGTCATATCTCGAGCTGTAGGAATGATTTTGGGCTGAAACTAGCGGCATTGGAAAGTTAAGACAAAAGCCTACAACTTTCATGAAGACCACTTTTTCATTTTCTGATGGAATCCATGAGTTCAGCATCAAATTATTTCGAAAATAAGAATCTCAATAATTTTTCACTCATTCACAATTATCAAACAACTCCTTTGACATCTTCCACTCATTCACCCACTCATTCACTCACTCATTAAACAACTCCATTGTCATTTTGTGTTTCTCAAGCTCTATAAAAGGGAGCATTGGCTGCTCATTTGATGATCTTGGTTGAGATATCAAAATAATGCTATTATGTTATTTGTTTTTCTTGTTGTAGTTTTCTTTTGTAAATTGAAGTTATGTTCATCATCTTCTTCTTCTCTATTTCTTTCCTCTTGTTTATGAGTAACTAATTTTTATTTTACTTGGGTGAAAGGGTAAAGCTTTTGGTAATAAATTAAGGTTAGATTAATCTCTTTCTTGTACTTAAATGATATATTATCAAGTGGTCATTATATGTATTATATTTTGTTTCCAATAATTTTAGAAACCCTTCTTGTAAAGTGGAGATCTTGATTTGTTGTAAACAAAATATTGGCACAATGAATGCTTGAGCCCATTTATAAGTGGTGGTGTTAATAGATAATTAAAGGAATTATAATATAATTATATATATAATCTTAAATGAACTTTGAATGGTGTATTTTTCGATTGGAACCTCCGTTATGCGTGGATTCTAATTGAGTTATAAAAAGAATTAATCTTGTCCTTAGTTTCCTTACCAAGAATGGATCTCCTAATCCAAATAAATCTATTTTTATTTGTGACCAAGTTTTATCACCTTTATTATTGTGAAAAATCTTTTTCTTACCTCAAAGAATTTTTTTTCATCAATTCCCTGCAGATCGATCTTGGACTCCTGAGAATTTATTATTTGAGACAACCTGCACTTGAGTTTGCAACTTATAATTCACATGATGAGCCTTGAGCCAGAAAACTTTATGCAGTGGGCCTTGAGCCTAAGAACTGAATGTACTTGAGAAAAATGTTTTTACCAAAGCTTTGAACCAAACGCTTCTCGAAAAACTTTGACCAACAAACCCACCTTCAAAGGGGATCACTGTCAATCTCATCTTGTTCAAGTTTCTCTTCATTGGATATGACTTATGTAGAAGCTTGTGACTTTCTTCCTCTAAAGGTTCTCATTTCCACCGAATACACTTCAATCTGAATCATTTATTGAGGTGTCATTCCTTTCATCGATTGAAACTTTAGAGCTCCTTTAGCTTGAGTTGTTCCATAAGAGACTACCATTAGATGGTTAAATTATACTATTATACTCATGTTGACATAACCTGAAGTATCATGTACCAGACATGCATGGATTCAAAAATATAACAAGAAAGAGACTTACTAACTGAGTAAGTTTTTGACAGATTTTAGGAGTATTACTATACAAAGGGCATTTACAAAGGATAAAGACACAAAAAGTAGAATAGCAAGAAAGCCAGAGGGTTTTTCTCCCAATATAGATGTGATTGATTCTTACTCGACAACTGGACATCATGATCATTGTTTTATCTGGTATCTACAAAAATTTACTCCGTGTAGGGTATCACATGAATTTGACTCAAGGTATGTCATTTGTGAACAAACTTGTCCTAGTGTAGACCATTTGACAACAAAAATTTGTCCCAGTGTGAGACAATTGAGAACAAAATTTTTGCCCCAGTGTAAGTCACGAAACAGCCCTAGTGTAGGGCCAAATCAAGCTAGAGATCCCAGTATAGGGCCGAATTGAACAGGGTAAAAATTTACTTCAGCGTAAGTCTCTTTCTTTTTTTTCTGTCTTATCTTTTACTTAGACCATCCTTACGAGTTTTCAACCAAAAGAACTTCTTTTTAAAACAATGAACTAGATATTTGTATGAGTGTTGATACCCAATTTTATCTATAAAATTTTTATTTTTGTTACTTAATATTTTAAACACATAATTCATGTCCTTTTTATTTACTCATCTCATTTAGGTTACCTCTTTCTAATAATAAAAAATAAAAAAATAATTTTCTTTTTCTTATAATTAAATCATAAACAAAAAAAAAGAAAAGAAAAAGGTCTAAACGCTATAGCACTCGGCCAAATGCCAAATCCAAAAACATGCTATTTTAACCATTGAAAAAAGAAGAGAAAAATATGAAATTAAAAGTTTCAAAAAATAAAACATCAAAGAAGTAAGAGAGCAGCTATCATCTTACTTGTTACAGCTCCTCTGCAACTATATACAATCAACCATGGAAAAAAAAATTAAGATTATATTTAGATATTTAATAATTATTAAAATAAAATAAAATAATATAAAATAAAATGATATAAAATAAAATAAGATAAAAATATTATTTTATTATTTAAATATTTTAAGATAAAATAAAAAAATTAACATTTTATTATTTAAAAAATTAATAAAATAATAAAAGTTATAATTTTATTTTTTTAAATTACTCTTATTATAAATACAATAATTTTAAGATATAAAATTAATATAATAAAATTTAATTATAATTATAATTAAAAATATAATTCTATTTATACTTCCTAAATTACGAGAGAAAAAAATTAATATTTTTTTATAAAATAAGACAAAATCTATCTCAATTATTTTCATATCATTTTATTAATTTTTAAAATAACTAAATAATAAAATTTATCTTTATTTTATCTCATTTCAATGTATTTAACTTAATTCCACCTACCCAAGTATAGGCAAGAGACTAAACACATAAAAATGAAGAGGACAGCAGCAGAGAAAAAAGGAGAGTGAGCTTGAAAGCCAAAAATGGAGTGGGAAAGAGATCATACAGTCAGGTCCTTATGAAACCCAACTTGAAAGTTGTTCTGAATCCATAAAAGGGGAGGAATGTAGAGAAAGGGGGGCCGTTCAATTTTACAACAAAGAGAAATACGAAAAACTTGCTGCCACCAACTTTCACCGCAAAAAACAGTCACCATATTCAACCACAAACCCACCCTTAACAATCACCCAAATCCACCACTACTACCTCACAAACACCACCTCTGCTAAAAGAAAAACCTCCATTCACGTGACCCACCATCCTTCACCACCTATTTCATCCCACCATACAGCTACCACAAACCAGCAAACAGCCATCACCTCACCCCTATTCACCTCCATCACCACTCCATCACAACACCATCCACATCCAAGGCCTCCTCCTTTCCAAACAGAATCACCTTGCTCAACCACCGTGACTCACCTCATCACCCACCATCCTTCATCACCAACTTCATCCCAAACCGTGAACCATCAAATATAACCATTACACAGCCACCACTTCACCACCCAAACACAAGCCAACGTCCTCCCATTTCACCATCTTCATCAAACCGTGACCAAACATCACATTACAGCCACCCAATACGTGAAACCTCCACATCCCAACAACCACAGCCACCCACGCGAAACCTGCGCAGCCATTCGCACCACCAGAACAGCGCCATAAACAACCACCTTGCTCGCACCTCTGTCTCCCAACGCCATCCAACCGAGTCTGACTCAACCAGCCACCTAGCGTGAACCCAGACTCGTGAACTGCGCCGCTCGCGAACCCATCCTCGAACCACCGTAAGCCACCACTTAACAGCGCAACCCCTGCAAATCGCTGTAGCTTCGCTTCAATCGCTGCCAACCGCGAACCAGATCCTGCCATCACCACCGCGCCTCAGCCTCCTTGCCGCCCTCGCACCTCGCCTGAACCCACCACCACCACCCCCGCGGTTGTGCCAGAGCCGCCACGCTACCAGGACTCGCGCCGCTACCAACCGTCTCCGCGAACCACCGTTGCTACCACCTGAACGGTGCACCCCTCTGCACCGCGCCGCAGGAACTGCTCCCACCACCGCGTCGTTCAGGCCGCGCGAATCTGTACAGCACCGGCGCTCCATCGTCCATCGTAACCCTCCCCCTTTTTTTCTGTCTTGTGTTTCTGCTTCAGGGAAGAGACTAAAAGTCACTCTTTCTTTTTAAAAAAAAAAAAAATTAGAAGAGGCTAGTAGAAGTCTCTTTCCATACCCCTTTTTTTCTCTTAATTTTTTAATTGATAAAAAATAATGCCTTTTTTTACTTGTGTTATTTTTTCTTGCTTGGATTAACTTTGAAAAAATTTTGGCCGGTGAAAAGAAAGCTTAGTTTTTGGGTTTTGTCTGGTTAAGTTTTCCACCGTGTTAAGGTAAAAGTAATTGAAGATACAAATAAAAATTATAAAGAATAATAACAATAAAAAAATAATGTTTTGTTTCTTTTTATTGATTTATTTTTTTATAGTGATTTTGTACTATTTTTGCAAATGAAAGGTTTTTTTTTTTTAAAAATTAGTTAAACTATGACAGGTTGTTAATTTTGTAATTTTTAGAATCATTTAAGTTGTGATAACTCGATGATTCGAATAATTTTTTTAAACAAAAAAATTAAAATGAAATACATTTTCAAAAACAAAAATATTTTTCAAAATTAAAAATAACCAACCTACAATTATTTTTTTTAAAGAACTAAGTGAATTTGAGTTCCCCACTGCATCCGAGGATATGTAGAAGCAAATATCTATTCTGTCAAGACAAAATTAAACTTCCCTAATTTGGTTGTTTCTTTTTCTTTCATAAATATTTGTTTTTAAAAAATGTTAAAATAAATATATTTGATATTTTTAAAATTCACACAACTAATTTAAGGTACCATTCTTGGAATGGGCAGTGTAGGGTGCTAATATTTTTCCTACTTGTAATCTACTCCCGAATCCAAACTCATTTTTCAAAAGACCATTTTTCCTAATTAAAGGGTTTTTTTAACATTTTCCTAATTTAAATAAATATTGGTGACGACTCCATTGATTTTTAAAATTCGAATCTTTTTCGGTCGTCCCGTCACGATCCCGGTTGTGACAATGAGCACAACCTTTTGTCTCAAAATTAAAATTTATGAAAATAAAGATAATCATTCATTGATCAGAATGAAGTTTATAAGGATTGTGACGTGGCCAAGGTTAGTGATTATGAAATGAAAAGATATAAGGTTCAAACAAGTATTTAAGAGTTGAATAGGACCAAATATCTTTGTTCACAATTAAACTTTGTCAATTGTCTTTACACTTTCAAACACACACTTTTTTTTATTGTTCTCCATTTCTTCCCTTTTTCTTTTCACTTCAATTATTCACCTTTTTTATGATATTTTTCATTTCATTTTCTTTCTTCTTTCTTTCCCTTTTCCCTTTTTTTATTTTTTGTTTTTGTTCTTTTTAGTCTTTAATTTTACTTTCTGCCACTTTCACCTTTTCTTCCTTTTCTCTTTTTCCATTATGCTTCAAAATAGTCACAATGACAATTAACATTTGTTTTGTGATATCCCCTAGTGTAGGGGTGATCCTTGTCCAGGGTTTATTGAAAGAAGTTTCAAGCTCAAAAATGGACAACGAGAGATAATGAAAAGATAAATTCTTGTGAAGGATAGAGAAAAATGGTCAATCTTCATTTTAAATCTAGATAACTGATTTTCAAAAAATTTAATTTAGAGACAAAAGGATAATGCACACTAAGTGATTACTTCTTTACTCCCTTTTATTTTTCTTTTTGATTCATTCATTCTTCTTTTTTTTTGTGCAAATTGCAGCTACACATGTAGACCTTATGACTACTGACATCTTTCAAAGTAAGGATTGTCAAGAATTGGAGTCCAATGAGACCCCAATACAAAGAAGACTCTTTGAGTGAACGAAGGTAAATAAATGACAAGAAAGACCATGAAAATGAAAGGAAGCAAGATATGCTTGAATCCATTTAAAATCATTACATTAATGCTTCAAGAAAATTAACATAAGTTCATCATCACAGAAGTCTAAGATAATAATTACATCAATTAACACCTCAGATCGCCAATTGTTCAGAGGTTTCAAGTTACTGGAGGGCGGTTGTGTAGACAAGGCGGGTTGGGAGATATAAGTGCAACGAGTTGACTTGGTATGAGATCTGGTGAGTTGAATGAACAGGTGGAGGCACTTGATAAGAAGGGTAATTATTTGGGTTATATGGAGGGGCTCAGTAGACAGGGTAAGATGGTGGATGACGGGTTTAGTTTTGCATGTAGCTCACTTTCGACTCTATTTTCTTAGGAAAAAACTCCTTTTTGAAACCACTTTCATCATCGCCATTTGGCAATTTGTCAGCTTTTACCAGAATTTCAATTCTCTCCCCAGCAGCTATTAACTCAACAAAGTCTAGATAAGTAGCACCCGACATTGTCTCAATATAAGGAGCTCCTAGAGTCCCTAGAAAATATGAGCACATTTCTATCAATGTCAATGGTGGTTGCACTTGTGCTACGAGAGCTCTCCATCTTTGGCCATACTGCTTGATGGCTTCCTTATTTTTCTTTTGCAGTGATCCCAAATGTTCCCGAGTTAGGGCTGTATCCAAGTTGAACCGATACTGTCCCACGAATAGGTTTGCCCAATCATCTCAAGAAGAGATTTTGGAAAGGTCTTATTAGATACACCATTCCAAAGTAGGCCCAGTCAAACTTTCGTGGAAGAAGCTGACAAGAAACTTCCACTCCTTTGACCAATTTGACATTTTGGTAATGTAGGATTTCAGATGGAAAAAAGGGTTGGTGTTCCTGTCCTATTTGTCAAATCCTGGAACCTTAAAGTCCTTGGGGATGACAATGTTAGCAGTAAGACACAATTCTTTTATCCCAAGGGGACCGTAGGTGTTAGAACCCTTGATTGCTTTGATTTATTCTTCCATCCTTTCCATCCATTCTTCTTCCATCTTATCCTTTTGAACTTATGCATGACCATTCCCAGCAGGAAATCCAGTTGTCACTGGGATAGACATATGTGGTTATTCACATGTTAATTCAGCATTACCATGAACCTCATTTCAAGTATCCTCTGAAGAACGATACCCTTCTCCGATAGGAATCACTAGTGGTGCAGTATTTGAGGTTCTTCCCACAACAAACATCTCAGTAGTGATCTCGGGGTTTGTCCTCATGGAAGTGATAGTTGACAAACGCAGATGTGCCCTAGTCACTCTTGTGCTTCCGGCCGCCCCAATCAATGTGAGAGTCTCCCTCACGGTCAACAACATTTTCTCCATTATTCTCTAAGACTCTGTCATTTCATTCATCCCCCCTTTAACCTCATCAACTTCCATACTCAAGTTTCTGCCTTCGCTCTCAGTAGCCATAACTGTAAGCCTTGCTCGAGCCCTTGTGTTGTGAACTAGGGTTTGGTTGGCGTCTTTTTTCTTAGGTTGCACAATGCTTCCTTTTGTTTGATTTATCAAAATAAAATAACATTAGGCAAAGAATGAAATGAAATGAATGATATGCATGAGATGCATAAGATGAAGTAAATGAATTTTGTGATGAAAACATTTTCTCTTCTTTCTTTTTTTTTTCTTTTTTTTTACAAAAAAATGCTAGAAATGCCATGAAAATACAAAATGATGTGTCTTTTTTTCTTTTTTTCTTTTTTTTTTTTTTAATGTTAGGAATGTCTGAAATGCCATGTAAAAATGATATATATATATATATATATATTTTTTTGAATGCTAGGAATGCTGTGAAAATGCAAGATAATGTATCTTTTTTCTTTTTTTTAATGCTATAAATGCTATGAAAATGTAAGATAATGTATCTTTTTTTGAATGTTAAGAATGTCATGAAAATATAAAATGATATATTTTTTCCTTTTGTTCTTAATGCTGATTTTAAAAAAAAAAATGCAATAATGAATGACATGATGAATAGATATGTAAAGAAGATTTTTTTTGCTAAGAATAAAAATATAAGATGATGTATTTTTTTTTTTTATGCTAATTTTTTTAAAAAAATAGTGCAAGAATGAATGGTATGAGGAAGAGATAAACAAGAAGTACGCTCCCTTTGTGTCCTAATGGGATTGCGTTAAACTTGGGAATTTCTATCCAAAGTATCTATGGGTCCTTCTGATTCGTGAAAACTTTCATTGGATAACTCTACTATTCTAAAAGCCTCTAGAACTAAGTCCCATTTCAGAATGTTGACCACAAACAGTGGGTAAACCACATGTGTGATACATTTCATGAAAAAGACACATTCTAGATGAGGTTTTTGCAATAGCCAAATAGGATGTACATCCAAAATAGCTACCATTATGCAACATCTACCTAACCTAAGCTTCACTCAGACCCGAGTATAGGGTCTCATTCGAATGTGTGTGATAAACGTGTAAGTGCAGTGAGTGTAGGGGGTATACAAACCTTCATAATCCTAAAGACTACCCACATCCTGCAAAATAAAACAAATGCAAAACAAAATTCCAAAAGATATTCTCTATCCTAAAGTTTGCATATCAAATAAAATTACAGTTAAAATAATCAATAAACAATTTAAACAAAAATAGAAAAAAAAAAAAAAAAAAAAAGGGTCAAACAAACATATAAATGTTTCAAAATTTACGCAACCAACTTTTAAAGGCTTGACTCTCAAATGTCCCCAGTGGAGTCATCATTTGTCGTGACCGTGATTGCGGCGGGTGCAGAGAAAAATAAATAAATAAATTAGGAGAATGAAATGGAGTCGCCATCAATTTTATTTAGGATTAGGAAAAACTGAAAAACCTAAGAAAAATGGTCTTTGAAACCATATTAGATTCGGAAGTCGATTATTTATAGGGAATGGTGGAAACTTAATCCCACAACACCTCTAACACACCCGTCCGAAGATGGTACCTTAAGTTAATTATGTAAATTCATGATGACTCTTGAAAATATTTGTTTTAACCCTTTTTAAAAGATAAAAAAAAATAACAGATAAATTATGAAAATTTAATTTTTGGCTTGACGGAATAGGAGTCCCGCTCCTACGTATCCCCTGGTGCAATGACGAACTTAAAGTCACGTAGTTCTCTAGAAAACAATTGTGAGTTGGCTGATTTTAATTAAAAAATTAATTTTTATTAACAAAAATTTGAATTAACAAGTAATCGCGACTCAGTTAATAGAATTAAGATTTGAATAGGTGAAACTTGACGTCACGCTACAGACGTCACCCGTTGATTATCAAGTTTGTTACAAATTTTTTTATTTGAAAAAAATTGAATCTTTATGGAATAGTGATTTATTTTATTTTGAGAAAAAAAAACTGAAGACAAAAAAAATGAATCATCAAATTGTCACAACTCAAATGATTATAAAAGTTACAAGATTAACAAGGTGTCACAAATCGGCTAATCTTGTTTTATTTTTCTAAAATTGTTTAATTATTTTATTTTTTATTTCTTTTAAAACAAAACTTAACCACAATTATTTTACTAATTTATCATGTTAATATTCTTTTGCTTTTCTTATTTCCTTTTTAATAACCCATTTGAATTCTTCTTAATACTTTTTCTTAATAGATACCTTTTTTTAACATCAACAAGTCATTAAAAAACAAAGAAAAAAACAAACAAACAAACAAACAAACAAATTACCAAAGAAGAGACTTTTAGTCTCTGCAACAGAAACCACAAAACAAAGGAGTAGAGGAGCCAATACGGTGAATATCTGGGCGACGGGGAACGGAATGGTAGTGCGGCTGGAGTGGGATCTGGGCTGTCGACGAGGTTGGCTTGGGCAGCGCATGGTTGCGGGTCGGTCAGATCTAGATGAGATTGGTTGAGGCGATCCCGGATCTGAGCAGTTTGGCGAGATAGAAGCGTGGGTTGCTGGGTTGCAGGCAGCTTACTCAGTCGATGTGAGGTTGATAGGTCTCAGTTTAATGAAGTTTGGGTGTGGTGGTTATGGGTGGTTTGATGTGGTGGGTGAGTCACAATGGCTAGGGATGAAGATTGAAGATGATGAAGGTTCTGCGAAAATTGATGGGTGGTGAGGTGATGGTTGTAGGGTGATGGTGAGGAAGATGGTGGGTTTGGGTGGTTAATGTTAAAGTGATGAAGGTTGAAGATGGTGGTTAATGGTTGTTTGAGGATGGAGGTTGAAGATGAAGATGATGGTTATGGGTTGTTTGGTTGATGGTGGGTGGCAGCAAGGTGGTTGTTTGGTGAGGAAGATGGTTTGATGGGTGGTGGAAGATGAAGGTGGATGCTGTATTGTTGAACCCTTCCAAAATTGCTCAACTTCTTGAAAATGGTTTTCTGAAAATCTCAACCCCCTCTGTTTTTTTGTTTTCCCTTCTTGTAACCAGAAAACAAATTCTGCAACCCCAATGAAAATAGCTTAGGTATCAGATAGAGTTGCTCATTGTAGATGTAGGTGTTTCCATTCTCATGTATTTTCTTTGTAATTGTGACCTTCTGCAAGCTTCAAATCTCTGCTAATTTACCATTTTTGTCTTTGCTTTTCTATTCAACTTTCAATTTGCAGAAGGCTAGCAGATATGTGAGATATGACAGACTTAGTAATGGGTTGATATGGATTTTCAATTGCATTTCAACTAATAGTTAAAACTTGGTTCTGGTTATTGGAATGTAACAAGCTGAAGAATTGCTTCCCCCTCCCCTCTTCTCTTTTTTTTTATCCTTTCTTATTTTTTATTTTTATTATTATTTAATTTTTAAATTTTGTTACGTTCAAAAATAAAATAAGACAAAATGACAAATGGGTTAAGACATGATTAGAGGATTTGGTCAAGAATGTTGAGAAATTTATTTTTTCATCTTTTTTTTTTTTTTTGAGGCCTGGGCAAAATTGGGTGTTCACAGCAGTGTTGTAGTAGTAAACTTAGTGAAAGAAAAATAGATAAAAGATGCAATAGAAACAACTTGCTGGAAAGTTAAAGATTGCAGTAACATAAAGAAATAAGGTTAAAGAAAAATAATTAAATGACATCAAATGTAAAGATCAAGGCAGTAAAATGCAGTAAAGTAAACTCGACAGGTAATATAAAGTGTAGAATGATAAATGACAACAATTAAAAGAAAGTAGAATAAAAGCAAGGAGATTAAATGTACAGATAATTAAAATGACCAGAAATGTAAACTTGCAAAAATTATAGAGAAAGCATATAGAGGAAAGCAATTAAAAAATACTTAAATGATCTCGAAAGAATTACTTGATCAGAAGTGGAAGAGAATTTGCAAGAAAATAAATAATTATAAGTGTAAATGGAATTGAATTAAACTTGCATTGAAATTGTAAATTGTACATAAAAGGAATAGGATGGAAACATATTTAACTAGTGTCAGTGTAAATCGCAAGTGCACGATTTTGTCAAGTAGTAAAATTATCGTTCCACTGGGACTGAGTTGATGATCACCAATTACGCACAATTATGATTATCTAGACGAAATCAATGATGCAAAACCGTAGTGATAGAACAAGATCGCAGAAAATAAAATCCAGAAAATAACAAAGAAGATCAACTTTAGAATTGAATAAAGGAATCAGTTTTAAAGACTCTAGGATTCGGGTTCACCACGGTGGTAATTGACAAATCTGTAATCTTTCCCCTCTTATCAAACTAGATTACTTTTGAAGGCGAATTATCCTAAAGAATTATTGTTTCCTTTCAAAATACAATAACGTATCCAATCTAATCCAATTATTATTTTCACTACAATTAGATTAGAGAGGACCCTATAAGAACAAGATAATTCAAAGAAAGTCTCAAGAGAATTAATCTACTTTTGTGATTTAAAACTTAAGTTCAGTTTCTAGAGTTCTGAAATCAAGGATCATCTTTCAGTTCTTTCCCTAATATCAAAGAATCATGCAAACATGTGGCCAAGCATATTCACAAACAACTGGTGTGCTAAAAACTGAACCAAGAGAAACTAGCATTAAAGAGGTAAGAAATTCATACATCAAACATTGTCAATACACAACTGAGTTACTTCCAAATCCTAGAACAAAGAACTACTCAAACATGTTCATCAAAATACAATCCATAAGAATGAACAAGAGCATTCAGAAAAACCAGATTGAAATACAAGGAGAAGAAAAGAAGAAAAAAACTCTGATTGAGTCTTGCTGCTTCTCGCCAGTTACTCTTGTCCGATCCTCCTCCTCCCTATTTCTTAAGTCCAATGGTGGTTTATATCCTCTCCCCTCTCCCCCTTTAGGTCCCCTCTTCGTTTTCCTCTCTTCAATTCAACTTGTCCAGCTCATTTTTTCAGTAAAAGAGCAATAACACAGATTAATTGTGCTGACGTTCCACGATCCACGGTCGTGGTAGCTGCCACAGGCTGGCCGTGGATCTTACTGACTTGTGCGTAAATGGTCGAAATGGTCCACTACCATGGCAGGTTCCACGGGCTGACCGTGGTATGTTCCACGGTGTGGTAGCTGCCACAGGCTGGCTGTGGAGCTTACTGACTTGTGCGTAAATGATCCAAATGCTCCACGGCCGTGGCAGCTGCCACAGGATGGCCGTAGAGCTTGCTGTTTTGCTTGTTTCTCTCCAACAACAGGTTCCATGGGTGTGGTAGCTGGCACAGGCAGGGTGTGGTTCTTTTTGCACCTCATCTTTTAGTTTAGCTCTTCATATTTTGGTGCTTCAAAGTCCCAAATCCATTCACCTATGAAATATAAAAACAAAACACAGTCATCTGAACTAAAGGAATAAAATCCTAGGATATATACTAAAAATCAACGTCAAACATGCAACAATTAAATGCTAACTAAGACAAAATTATATGCATGCTTCACACACATCAACTAGACTTGTGTGCTTGTTTGTGATTGTCAAAGAGATGTGAGAGCGCATTGACAAATGTTTGTGAGTATAGAATTTTCAACCCCTAAACATTTTCATCATTTTGGTATTTATAGAAATTCTAAGTAACTACCAACTTTACAAGTTCTTGACAAGTGTTTAAAAACAAAGAACATTGTCTAATCATTATTAGCAATCATTGTGAAGTAACTGATAAATCTTTATTAGCAATCCATGTGTTACAAGTAACTACTTAATCTTTGTCAGCAATCATTGTATTGCCTAGATCTTACATTCGTAACTGTTGCTAACTTATATTTCAATTTCAAATTCTCTTGCATGAATTTAAATTTTGAATCTTCAAATAATTATTGGCTTCTGGTCGAGATCCTTGCTTCTGTCTTCAGAAATTTTCAAGTGTTACTCCTTTCTTGAGTCTCAAGTTTCGAGGCTAACTCGAAATTACCATTTTTGATAACTATCAAATTGAAATTACTATTTCGATAACTTCAAGTATTATTACAATTTTGATTCTATTAGAATCAAAATATATACATGTTCCTAACTTAATGAATTTTATTCATACTAAACTTTACAATACATACTCGAAATTGTCTAAATTAAAAAAAGTGTTATTTTTTATACCAACAATATGCAATACTTCATTGCAAGATGATATACCCTGCTCATACCAAAGCATATGTTGCCTATGCTTCCATTTTCACTCCACAATTGTTGAAATCAGGGTTTCTAGTTAGGAATATACAAATAGTTGGGGATATTGTGGCTTCCACGCACCCATTTACTTTGGATAATGTTTCTTATACAACCAAAATATGCACACCGTATTTACACTATAGATTTATGTAAGAGAGATGTTAAGTCAGACTATATGTTACTGTAACTTTTCCACAGGATACAGAATGAGTTTGTGAGTGAGTTGGATGAAAGTTAAAATATTTTGGTTGGACGAATAACGCTGCCGTTTACTTTAATCGCCATTCACCACTAACTAATGCAAATCCTCGAATCTAACACCTTATATAAAATTTTACAATTCTGATATTCTTATTATTAACAGTCCATATACTTCTTTTCAGACTTCTCTCAATACCATTCATCATACTTACTTTTTCCTATAACTTTCTTTCACTAAATCTGGTACCTTTAAAAAAAGTATTAACAATGTATATATCCTTAAAAAGATGTATGACGATCTTTTTCCAAAATCTTGTTATTGAGGGATGTGTGTCTTCCAAAAGCAATTTTATGTCCCTTTCATTTAACCGTTCCTTTTGTATCTTTCTTTGTTCTAATTGTATACATTTTTTTTTTCTTTTGCTTTTAACTGAATTGAATTCAATATTTTCTTTGTTAATTTAACGTTAAACCTTGCTCTTCTGCCTCATGGCTACCATTGACAGTTATTAGCCACTTGATAGCAGAGCTCCTGTTTATGTAAATGATAGGAATTAACATATATTCGTACATTGCAGGAGTTTTTTAAAAAAAAAAATTAGATAAAACCTAATAAATATAAATTAAAAGAAAAAATATTTAAAATTATAAACAATAAATAATAATTAATTTATTTAAATAGAATCTAAAAAATATAGATTAAAAGAGAAAAAAATTAAAATTATAAAATAGAAATATATAATTAATTAAAAAATATATTTAATTATGCAATTAAATTATAAAAGAGGATAACAATTTTTGAATCAGATGTGACTGAGAGAAGTGGAATAGGCGATGGAGAAGCCTAGTGTAATAAGTTACGAAAATGAGATCTTAACTCCGATATCATATGAGATTCTAATTTAAAATCAATTGACATCAAATAAAGTGATCTAATAAATATATAACCCACACCCAGAAGATTGAAATAGACGATGTGAGATTTTAACATTCATAAAGCATCAAATGATTCAGTTGCAGATATTATTGAAGTTGGTTGATTGATTGGATTAATCTCAAAGAAGCAAAGAAGTTGCTCATGTTTCTGTCTTCATTTTTCTAGTTGCCCCTAGTCTTATGCGTTTACATATATATGCTTCTAGATAGGGATGTAATTAACAAATTGAGCCAAACTGAACACTTCAAATTTTGGCTTAGTTATGAAAAAAAAGTGGCTATTTAAGTTTGGTTAATTCAAAACTTGAACTTGAATTGTTCAAAAATATGAAATTTGAACTCAACTTATTTATCTCATACATATCTTAATTATTTTATTTCATTTTATCAAATCTTTGTCTGACGTTTTTTTAAAGTTTATTAATTTAATATTTAATTGATAACTAGACATTTTTATGCTAGAAAATGAAGTAAAAAAGAGAGTAAAAGGCTGTTTGAAAATTGGAGTTAGGCAAATAATAAATAATAATAAATAAAAATACAATTCACCAGATAGAATTATAATTTATTAAGTAGGTAATAAATAAATTATTATTATCTATACATTTTCTTATCTAAAATTATAATTTTTTGTGATTAAATATATATGTGTGTGCACAAGTTATTTACAAGTTTTTAATGTCAAATTTATAAAATTTAAGTTGACTTATTTATATAATTAATTTTAAATTTAAATTTGAACTTGTTTATTTCATTAAACAACGAGTTTAATTTAAAATTTAATATCTTATAATTCACAAATAATTTAGTTCATTTACATCCATTCCTCTTGGCATTAAAGACAATTCTTCCTTTTACCATTTTGAAAAAAAATAAAAAAATAATTCGTTTATGGTGTGATGCGTAAAAGAAAAACAAAAGTGTGTATTACTACTATAAAGGATCATATACAGACGGTTCCAATTCTTGAAAATTCACGACTAATATTGATAAATCTGAAGGATATATAACCATGAGAGTTAAGAAATCTTATGATCGTTTGGATTCATCGCCAACTTATGGCATCATCTAATTAAATTTTCAATATTAGACATCTTTTCATTTTGGTGAAATTAGTTTTGGATGTGGACAACTTTTCCCATAAAAAAATAGTCACTTTCTTCTGATCAAAATATGAATATACTAACTTAATTCAGGGAATTTATTCTTCGTTGTCATTTGAGAGGATGTATTACAGTTTGATAATTGGATTTATTTTTCTTTAGTTATCGATCCTCCAAATAATAATTTTTTATAACAGCAAAAATTATAGTTATTCTAATATAATAAAGTGTGGTTATTTTGTCAGAACACTTTCGAAGTATAAACATTTAGTATAATCAAATCATATTTTATGTGTTGTATTGTTCTATTATAAAATTTAATTTTAAAAGTAATTATTGGACCCGTAAACTATTTGTCATGTTTCCAAAAGATGTTAACGTTTACTTTCCCTAGATCTAATAAGTGTAGTGAAATGTAACTCTATGGTTATATGAGAAACTATTACATGTTTTTAAAATAATAATAAATTTATATTTCAGGAAGTTATTTATCATTATTTTTAGATATATTCAAATAATTTTTTTAAAAAATAATTTGAATTAATAGTAATTTTTAAAAAATATGTATTTATTATTATTTTAAGAATGTGGTATAATTTCTTATCAGTATTTAGTATAAAAAGATCAATTATTGTGTATTAGCCTTTTTTTTTTTGACAAAGTGTATTAGCCTATTAGGTGCCTTAACTCAAAAGATTTGTATTTAAATTTTAAAAAATGTACGGTTCTGATCCTGACTAGTTTATGAGGGTAGAACTACTCCTAGTCCTAGAGTAATAATATTCTAATTTAAAAAGTATCATGGCCTTTGTAGCAATAAAAGGTACACAATTTGACATTTATCTCTGCACATTTTTATAATAATGAAAGGTCAATAATGACAGTGTTTCATTTTTTATATACAGATTATAATTATTGGGTTTTCGTCCTTATAATGGACAAAGTGAACAATGACATAGCTTTGTCAAGAGACTGCAATAGAAAAATTTTGTACTAATGCCTCTTTCTGAGGAATTATGTGCAATATTCCCAATTAATTTTAAAATCAAGTTCGAAGTGAATATATATTTATATATTTTACAAACAAACATCAAGGCTTTTTCCTTTGCCCCTTCCAAACATCTCAGTGCGCAGAGAAAACGAGTTATGAGTTATATATCCAAATTTTATATATTTTATTATTCATTTGGCCAACCGGATAAGCAAGTCTTAGCATATATTAATTAAGGACACGCTTGGCATAGCTAATAAGTATTGATGAAATAAACTTATATAATATATTATGACTTTATTAATTATTTTATGTGATTATAATATTATATAAATTTATCCAACATATCCCTCTTATATATTAAAATAACTTATAACTTAATTAAGCATTGAAGGGTAAAATTAAATTTGATTAAATTTTAATTGATAAACTTATATGAAAATATTTTTTTTATAACCCTATCACGTACTCAAACACTAATCATTTGTTGTCTCCCCCTTTACATCGTCATCCAATCTCGCCTCCACCCGTCATTGCCGTTCCCCACCTGTCAATCTCGTTCAAACCACCACAACTAGGATTGCACAGCTACATCCACGGCTGCGGACCTCTACTCGTCGCATCGAACACACACCATCATAGCTCGTCACTGCCTTCTTCTGAAACAAACAACTTCAATCACCCTACGAATCACCTTTTCTGCCATCAATTAAAACCACCGTTGCCTAGTCACCAAGCACTACCTCCACGCCCTTACTCCCATTGAACTCGCAGCACTGTCACCTCTTTTCATAGACTTTGTGTCGTCTCACACTTAGGAAAATTTGCTCTTCTCATTTTTTTTATTTGAGTATCTTATTATGAGTTAGGGCTTAGGTTAACTTAGTGTAAGTTTGTTATCTAAAAGTGGGTCTTTGTTTTAGTATGAATTAGAGATTATACGTTAGTGTCTTTTTTTTTTATTTTTTCAAAAATTAGTATAACATGATAAATTTGGATGAATATAGTATAATTTTTATTAAAGGGTATTTTTGTCAAAATTGTTAATTTTTTTATCATATCAAGTATTATACAGTGCATTAACAAATACATGATAATATTATCTTATACAATATAATATCTTATATAATATTACACTAAACATTGGATAATATTAAAATTTTATTAAATCTTATACTATCAGGTCTAATACAATCAGACTTTATCCTATCTTACATACCAAACAGATGTATCATTGATTGAAAGTAATTTGTAGTTAGGCACTCAATTTAATATAAAATATGTGTAAGATTGTAGGGTCTATATTAAGAATGTATTAATTTTTGAAGAATATTTTCATATATGTCAACTAATAAATTGAGTGTCTAAGAAATAATGTGGTAGAAAGTAGCTACATCACAATTTTTCCATTCATTATTTATCCCTCAGAATCTCCACTCTTTTCTTGTTTAAAAGCCTTGAACCTTCACTCACTTCTTTTGTCAAGCATTGTCTGTTTTCTTGCTCTCCCTTTGTTGGTTATTTCCTTCATTATTTATCCCTCAGAATCTCCACTCTTTTCTTGTTTAAAAGCCGTGAACCTTCACTCACTTCTTTGCTCAAGCATTGTTATTGTCACCAATGGCCGCTGGTGCAACCTGTGGTTTGGTGTCACTCAACCATGTAGGAGTTCTTCCAAACGATGCAAATGAAATGGATCAGAAGCAAACCCAAGTGACCGAAGGTAATACCAATATTGACTACTCACAAAGGGCTCAATGGCTTCGTGCTTCTGTATTAGGAGCCAATGATGGGTTAGTTTCTGTTGCTTCATTGATGATGGGTGTAGGAGCTGTTAAAAGAGATGTCAAAGCTATGCTACTTGCTGGTTTTGCAGGATCAGTTGCAGGAGCATGTAGTATGGCAATTGGAGAGTTTGTTTCTGTGTACACTCAGTATGAAGTTGAGGTTGGTCAAATGAAGAGAGATATGAATATGAGTGACAGAGGAGAGGGTAGTGAAAAAGACTTGGAGATGGGGCTGGAGAAAAGGAGATCATTACCTAATCCATTGCAGGCTGCTTTGGCATCTGCATTCTCGTTTTCTATTGGTGCATTGGTTCCTTTACTTTCTGCTGCATTCATAACAGATTACAAGATAAGGCTTATGGTGGTTGTGGCTGTGGCTAGCTTGGCTTTGGTGGTCTTTGGAAGGGTGGGAGCTGAGCTGGGAAAGACACCTAAGGTAAGTTCTTGTGTGAGGGTCCTTGTTGGGGGATGGATGGCTATGGCTCTCACTTTTGGGTTAACCAAATTACTTGGTTCTAGCGGCTTGGAATTATGAATTAATCCTGCTGGCCCTGGTTTTTACTTGTCTTAATTATGGGAGCAACCATTCCCCTTATGTTCATTGAATAAGATTAGTTTGTCATGTGATAACCTTACTAGCTTTGTTCTCAACTTGTTCTACATTTTTTGTTTTCAAAAAGAAAAGTTAAGAGATCATTGGCTGAATGATTATTAATGAGTAATTAATTGCCAATGAAATATGTCATCGTTAATTATTGTTTTAATCCCACCAATAAATGCCAACAAAATATAACTCATTTTGAAATTAGTTTTAGCAAGCCAATATGCTTTTCACTATCTTGCTGATTTCTGAAAGAGCAAGTTAACGGTTATAAAGATGAAAGTCGTTAGATAATACTGTAAAGAAATTGTCAGTGACTAGAGAAGAATAATCCTAGCTACCTGGTTACATTTTTAATAGAGATGTAAAAAAAACAAGAAAATAAAAAAATTAATGGTGCCAAAAAAAAAAAAGAGAATCTCAAAGGTTATAATCTTCCTTCTATAATGAAGTCAAAGCAAGAACGTTGATAGCTCAACTTCCTTAGTTGTCATCTTTGGAAAGTCCGGTAAAATGTACACAAAAGAAAGCGGTAGACATCAGTGGCAACTGTATTTGATATTTAACTCCAACTTTTTTATCACATTTTTTTCTTATATCACTTTGTATGCTACTTCTCATAATATTAAAATCAACATTCATATGTCAACACTTGGGTTGACAAAAAAATTTATTAATTTTTTAATTCATCCAATCCATCCATATTAATGAAAACTAATTCAGTCTATCAAATTAAAATAATATATTTTATTAGATTAAATCTAATAGTTTAATTTTAGTTATAGATAGTTAGTAATTCAATCAAAGTTAAAAATTAATTCAATGGATATCTCATGCATTTTACATTTTTTTTTGTTTACACTTTCACTTTTACTAAAGTCTATAAAAACTACAGTACAAAGCGTTGAGTCCCAAAAATTTTAGAGAGAATTTTTTGAGAGAGAGAATAAAAATATTTAGAGAAAAAAAATTTAGAAATCGAATAAAAAATTTTAGAGAAAAAACATTTTTAGAGAGAAAAACATTTTTTAGAGAGAGAAATATTTTTAGAAAGAGAATAAAAATTTTCAGAAATAATTTTTTTCAAATGAGTGAGTTTAATATTTATTCATCTAATCCATTAAAATAGATTAATGGATTGATTGAATATCTATTCATTAAATTAGATCATGGATGAATTTGATAATATTAAATATTTTATAATTGATCTTAAATAAATTAATAATTTATTTTGAATCTATCTATTATGATTCAATTTAAAATCAAATTAATCTATTTATCTGTCATTCTTAATCAATATTTTTTTTATTTAATTATAATTATTAAAAAATAATATAAAAATAATGTAAAAGAAAAAATGATGTGAAATCATAATTTTCCTTCTATATTATATACTTGGCAATGACACCACGCATGCATGCACTGTACATCGCCACATCAGTAGTTTTTTTTTTATTGTTTCTGGCAAATTAATCAATCTGATATGCAATCTGATCGAGCATGAAGCAATGTGGCTTGCGTACGCCCTACTTCATGTCCATTAATCTCATGAAACCAAATTATTTTTAGCGATCCTGAAATTAATATGCCTTTATTTTCACTTATTTTCTTGGACTGATTTATGCACGTCAAGATGAAAAAGAATAAATAAAATAATACAGAAGTCATCACTGCACTACTACTGCAGCAAGAAGGATATAGATGTTGTAGAAATTGTTACTTACATAACATTCAAATGAAACTATATGTGACGATTAAATGTACGATTTTTTTGTATACAGTTTTTAGGAATGACAACGGGATGGGACGGAGACGGGTAGTAGTCTCCTCGTCCCTCTTCTCTGTGAATAATATTAAATTCTTATCTTTATATTCGTGTGAGATGCTTTCGTTTATCTTTTCTCTCATGATAAATGAATCAATAAATATTTGAGTAAAAAAAATTCAAAAAAATAAAATAAAATAAAATTAATATTATAATTTTTTAAAATTTGTCTAACACAACTTAATTTAAAAATAATATCAAACACTTAAAATATTTTTAATTTATATAACTTTACAATATTTTAATTTATATAATTAAATTTTTTAAAAATTTTATATAAAATATTTATATAAAATTTTTGAATTCCATAATGAGAAGTCCCCACCCCCACTCCATTTATTAAACGAGGATAATATTAAATGAATATTTATATTCGTAGAAGAAATTTGATAAATATTACTCACAAATATCCATGAAGCAGATAAAATTACCATCCCCAACAGTTTCATACTTTACGTATCTCACCTGGGGTCATCCAAACCTTGAGAATCAATAAATGAGAAATTCATTCTTTCCCTTTATCATTAGTACGGAATTGTAAAAGTCAATTAATTATATTATGAATAATTATTAATTTAATTGAGTTAATAAAAAAATAAAGGTAAAATTAAAAAAAGTTAATTAATATATTTTTAATATTATCAAATGATATTTAATTTAAGATAAAATAATTTTTTTAAAAATAGATATAAAGGAATAGAGGAATTACTTAATAAATATGGCCAAGAATAATCCTTCTATATTATTTTTTTTTCAATTCAACCTGCTCAATAAAGAATTAGATTGAGTTAAATTTATAGATTCAACATATATTAAAAAAATTATTTTATTAAAATAATTATCAAAATATGAAATAAAAAATTATTTATACATAATATATCTTAATTAAAAATTATATATATCCTGTATGATATATTTGATATTATGGGGTGTTCGATTTCCCAAATTACTCTCTCCTCTTCTTCCTTTTCTTGGGACCCCATCCCAAAATCTAATCCAGATAAGACTTCACCTATATCTAAAAACAAAATTACATAATTTTTAAATAAATTAAAAGACCACGTAATAAGTTTTATAAAAATATAATAAATTTTAAATAAAATAAATATAATAAATTTTATTAAGTTAATGTAAATTTAAAATAAATTAAAGAAAACTAATAAATCCATTAATTTTGTTAGGATTGTATTTGATAATAATTTTTTCATCGTGTAAATAATTTTTTTGAAAAAAATTATTTATACAATATTATAACATGTTTGACAAAATTAATTTTAATTTTTATATAAAATTCAATGTATTATAAAAAAAATTTAAACTAATTTTTATAATGTTAAAAATTAAAAATTATGATTTTATTTTATAAATTATTTCTTATACTTTAAAATGTAAATAACATTTTATTCTTAATTAAATAATTTTTTTAATTATTTTATATCCATTTTAATAATTTAATATATAAAAATATTTTTTTTTTATACTTATCTAAATATATCAAATTAATTTAAAATTATTTTTTAACTAATTTATTCAAATATAAAAATAAATTTTTATAATTAATTATAATCAATTATAAAAATAAATTTATATAATAATTAATTACTAACATAATTAAAATTTCACAATTTTCTTAAACACACTTTAAGTCTATTAGTTTTGTTAATGTGAGATAAACTCAGCGCATATGGGTGAATCCCACGATGCTGGTGTAAATGCGCCTATCACAAAATCTTAGGTGAGAAAAGACCAAGAAAAGAGGAAGCTGCCTCTTTAGGTGTGGGGTCCAGTAAAGGAAAAATAATAATAAGAATGTAGGGGGCAAAGTTTCTGTTCATGGCATGCAAAGGAATGAAGGAGAGGAGGGCCCAAAGGTGGTGAAACTTATTAGCCAACGTGTGGGAATGGCCCAAACCTAAGCATTGGATCCAAATAGTAATAAGTCAAGTTCAATGTACCTTGGCCCAGACGGCTATGGATATCAAGGCCTTGTCAAGTGATCACTTTGAATTTGTGGAAGAAGCTGAAACTGGAACGATGAAGGACGTGCAGCAAATTGCAGGGGAGTCGCAAAATCAAAATGTTCCCCCTGATCCTAGAGAACGCGAAACCACAATTATCCATAACAAAAATTCTCATCATTTTTATAATGCGGTGGGTTGGAGCTGATTCGCGGGGAACGTCCTTTCAGGTTCCAGGCAGCTTAGACAACACATTCTGACTATATAAAGGCGGTTAGAGAGGCTTGGTTGAAAGGGCAGAATGTGGTTTATGGATAGCTTGAATGAGGTGAAAGAGTAATCTTTGCTTTTTAACTCCCAAGTTTTTGGAAACATTATTAACAGGAAGAAGAGGTTGGAAGCGAGATTAAGTGGGATCCAAAAGAGTTTGGAATACTGTGACTCTCTTGCACTGATTCAGCTAGAAAAAGAGTTACAGCGGGAATACAATGTTGTCTTCACCCAAGAGAAAATGTTATGGTACCAAAAATCAAGAGAAAATTGGGTTCGCTTCGGGGACCGAAACATTAGATTTTTCTACACCCGACCTATTAATTGTCAGAGGGAAGAGGAACAGGATTCATGGTCTTTTTCTTGAAGATGGATCTTGGTCTATTGATGATGGTGATCTTAGAGAAAAAACTTTACGCTACTATAAAAAATTATTCAGCTCTACCGAGAATATTAGTTTACAAGCCATGAATATTGAGAATATGCCAAGACTTGGGGAAGGTGGCCGGAATGCTCTGACTGCTCCTGTTACAAAAAAGGAGGTTAGAGTGGCTATAATGGGCATGAAATCATTGAAGCCTCAGGACCTAATGGATTTCAGCCTTTCGTCTCAAGCACTATTGGGAAGTTGTTAGGGATGATCTTTGGAAGCTGGTTAATTAGGCCTTTTCTGAAGGCGCCTTTGACCATAAACTTGTGGAGACTCTCATTGTGCTTATTCCGAAAGATAAACAACATGTCCATCTTAAGAATTTTCTGTCCTATTAGCCTTTGTAATGTTGTTTATAAAGTTATAACTAAGGTGTTGGTGAATAGGCTTCGGCCTTACTTGGAAGAATTGATTGGTTCCCTCCAAAGTAGCTTTGTCCCAAGGTGAGGGACTACAGATAATGCTATTGTGGCTATGGAGGTCCTTCATTTTATACATAAAACTAAATTAAAGAAGGGTGTTATTGCTTTTAAGATAGACTTGGAAAAGGCTTATGACAGGGTTGAAAGGACTTTATTTTGAAAAGACTCTTATCAGCTTTGCTTTTCCTAGACTATATGTGAAGCTCATCATCATGTGTTGTGTTAAATCCTCCTCCCTCTCTATTCTTTGGAGTGGCTCCAAGCTTGAGAGCTTCTCTTCGTCCAGAGGATTGGAACAGGGAGACCCGATATCCACATACTTATTTGTTTTGTACGTGTATGGAGAAATTGGCTTTATATATCCGACAAAAAGTGAGTAATAATCCCTAGCTTCCAGTGCATGCTTCTAGAGGTGGTCCTGGAATCTCACATTTATTCTTTGTTGATGATGTCCTATTGTTTTATAAAGCAAAGAATTCGCAAGTCAGGCTTGTTATGACCACTTTGAATGATTTTTGTGAGGCTTCTGGTTTGAAAGTGAATTACGAAAAAACGAGGGCCATGTGCTCCTCTAATGTCTCTATGAGAAGGAGGGAGAATTTCATTAACATCCCTACTATCCGATTTGCCAATGATGAGTTGGGGAAATATCCGGACTTCCCGCTTCTTCAAGGGAGAGTCACAAGAGCTGCTTTTAATAATATTTTGGAAAGTATTCAAAGGAGGTTGGCTTCTTGGAAAGGGAGGTTGCTCAATAGAGTTGGCCGCACCTGTTTAGCAAATGAAGTGGATAGAATTACTAGAAATCTCATTTGGAGTGGCAATGGTATAGTACGAGGAGCTTCAATCTGGTGAACTTGAATATTGTAACATCTCCGCGGAGATTTGGTGGGTTGGGTGTTAAATACTCTAGACTAGCTAATGTGGCGTTACCAGGCAAGCTCATCTGGAAGCTAATGCTTGAAAAGGACAAATTTTGGGTGTTTGTGTTATCTCACAAATATTTGCATAGGGGGCATATTATGGACAGTGGTGTTATGAGACATGCTTCTTACATTTGGAGGAGCATCTCTAAAACCTTATTGATCCTTAGAAATGGGTTTGGCATGCGGCTTGGTAATGGTAACTCATCTCATTGGTATGATAATTGGATGGGCTCTGATAATCTGTGTAATCTGGTCGAATACATTCATATTTCAAATGTGGATGTTAAAGTTAAAGATCTTTGGAGAGATGGTAGGTGGTGTTTTGAGAGCTTAGCTAGTCAGATTCCTCAGGAGGTTAGGGAACTTATTTATAACATTCCCATACCTCCAATAAACTCACACTTGGATGACTGCTGGGTTTGGAGTGGTAAGTATTCTGGAGAATATTCTTCATTTGTAGCTTATAGATGGCTTCTTTTAGAATAACAGAACTTGGAATGAGAATTACTCTTGGTCATGGTTATGGGGGATCAAGGCGCCTGAGAAGGTGAAACTCCTCTTTTGGTTGATCTTGCACCAAGCCTTGCGAACGAATGCTTTTCGTGCCAGCCATGGTCTCTCTTCTAATCCTACGTGTGCTAGATATTCTGGCGCTAATGAGGATATTTTGCATTGTCTTCGTGACTGTCCTCATTCTCGTGAAATTTAGAGGAGACTGGGATTCATTGGACATCCTGAGTTCTTCTATATGGATGTGGTTAAGTGGATTGAAAACCTGGCTTTGAAAGGTTCTGTTAATACTCGTTTTTGTGCCTCAATTTGGTGGGTGTGGCGTTGGAGGAATAGCATGCTTTTTAAGGAAGAACCTTGGGACATTGAGAGGGTTATTCATCAAGTGTTTTAGTTATGTGATGATTTCAATAACTTTCTGAATTTAAGAGAAACGAATCTTATTGCTTCTAGTTCGGATATGGCTTGGAGCAGTCTGCCCCTTAGAGTCGTGAAGGTGAATGTTGATGGGAGTTGCTTTGAGAATGGGCAGAAAGCTGGGATTGGTGGTGTGGTGAGATCAGAAACTGGTGTTTGTGTTGCTGGTTTTTCTAGAAATGCTAGTGATCAAGTTGGAGATCAATTCTTGTGTATATATAGATACATCACGTTATATTTATATATAAGAAACAAAAAATTAAAGAGAATAAATTTTTGTAATAAGTAGATTTATTGAGACTTATTCATTCTCTTTTTTTAATTTTTTATCCCTTATACGTTTCAAGTTGACATTCTTCTTGCTAAATTGTTTGCCATCCACCGTGGACATTCAGGCTATTCTTAAGCGTTAATGGACAACCAACTTGACCAATCTCCTCAAAACATCGAATTCTAGCACTGACTTCCTAGCGAAACTTGGAGCTAGTGGAGCTGAAGATCTTCGTTTTTGGAGTGTTCCTCCGGCTGATCTTATGCCTCTGCTGTTGGTACACCTAAAACTCTGGCTGATTTTTGGGGTTTCCTGTTAGCTTTCTTTTGCTGTTTCTTTTCCCACTATAACAAAAAATAAATAAATTATAAGTCCTAAAACTCATAAACCGACAAATCATGTTAGTCAAGTGAAGTCATCATTATCACACATAATATATAATAACTATAATTATTTATTTTATTTTTAATTTTTTTGACATACTATTTATTATTTAAGTGATTTATTTAATTTTTATCATAATAATTTATAATAATTCATGAATTTTTTATTAATATTTTTGTAATCACATTTTTAATGTGATCATAATGACAATACTAAAATTAATTGGCACTATAAAAAAATTAAATAAAAGAAATGACATAATGGGTAAACAACTTATATATATATATATATATAAAGTATTTGATTAATGTTAAGTTTATGCAAATTGATAATTTTAAAACTTATTATCCAAATTATAACTTGTGAATTGAAATATTTTTTAACTTAACTCAACTTATATACTCAACCTAATTTATATTTTGTGAATTAAGTTAAATTAAAATTCATGAATTTGCTGATTAATCTAACCCTCTGAACACCCATGGTGCCCTTAAGAGATGCATTGACAATCCTCCAAAGGATATTTTTTTGTTGTTTGCTATCTGATTTTCATATTGAATGAATTTAAACTTCTGCTAAAAAATCATTAATTAATTAATTATTTTATGAGACTTTAAATAAAGCTAACAAAATAGGTCGACAAAGTATATTTCAGGTTAATAATTTATTAAATTAGTCTAACTTAGAATGGGTTTGGCAAGCCAATCCATCAATTTGTCAATTTTTTTTTAAAAAGATAATAAATTTAATTTTAAAATATTAAATCACTAAAAATATAATTTTGAGTTATTTAATTTTGGTCAATAATAAATAAACTAATAATTAGTCTAATTATTAATTAAATTTTAAATTTTCAAGTAAACAAATATTAATATCTTTTAAGTATATTTTATTAAATTAAAAAATAATTAAAATTTAAACCAAATTAGTTTGAGATCAAAATTTTGAATAAATTAGATCAAATCATAACATCAATTAAATTAAATTTAAATTTAAATATTTTTAATTCAATCCGCATATTTTATCAAATTATTCAAACTTATTCATTTTGTAAGCTGTATCTTCACGAACTTATTAGCTATAAATGATTAATATATTTATTATTTTTATTTTATACACAATATATAACTGATGGATATTCTAAAAATTATAAAAAATAAAACTTCAATTTTTTATTTTAATCTTTTGTTTAATTTTATTTAATTTTCTTTTATTTATTACGTTTAATTTATATAATTCAACTAATGAACATATAAAAAAATTTAAAAAAATTAAAACCAAATGTTGAAGTCAAATTTTGTTGATCCATAAATCATTCATAAACCTAATCTAAAGTCTAAACTTACCTACAATTACCTACAAAAGAAATAACTTGGATCAGCATCCTCTTCTATTGTCAAAAAAAAAAAAAAAAAGATAGAGACCTTGGTACTTTCTCTTGCCAAAAAACAAGAGACCTTGATCCTCTTGTTTATTATTATTATTATTTTTTTGACCTTTCTACTGAGTAAAGGCACCTCTCCTGTTTGTTGGAGACACGAGAGGATCATGATCCGAAATAATCTCCCCAAGGTTTATACTTCTCAGTTGTCACGCCTAGTGAATGCGAGTCCAACCGTCCCAATTCAATTCCAACCATGTTGTTCATCTCCTCGTCCACTTCTTCATCATCCACTCCTCCCACATCTCACCCACAACCACAACCACAACAGAAAAGGCCAAAATCAGAAGAATTAGAAGCAGTGTACGAGCTCATCCCGTCCCTTCCTGACGACGTCGCTTTGAATTGCTTAGCACGCGTCCCACACTCTCAACATCGAACCCTTTCCCATGTTTCGAAACCCATACGCTCCCTTCTCTCTTCCCCACTCTTCTTCAATGCTCGCTCCATCCTTCAAACCACCGAACACCTCCTTTACCTCATCACTTATTCATTCGGCAACGGTCTCCAATGGTTCACTCTGTATCGAAACCCTAATGTCCTCGTCCCAATTCCACCCATTCCCTCCCCTTCAGACCCAATCGACGCTGCCTACGCCGTCGTAGGTCCTAACATCTACGTCATCGGAGGTTCCATACGCGGTGTTTCTACGCCGCAGGTGTGGGTCCTAAACTGCCGCTTCAACCGGTGGCAAGCCGGCCCCACCATGCGCCTCGCCCGTCGAGGCCCCGCTGCCAGCGTTGCTGACGGGAAGATTTATGTGATGGGCGGGTGCGAGGCCCGGTCAAGAATTTGGGCGGAGATGCTCGACCCGGCCGTTGGTAGGTGGGAGGAGGTGGCTAGCCCCTTTGATGAACAAGTTCATCCGAGTGTTCTACACTCTTGGAGTATTACTCTACTTCATTAAAATTGCAATTTAAATATTTTAAAATTAAATCTAAACAATTATAAAATGGCTCATTTAGTAATATTCTTTTTCATTAAAATTATAACACTTAGCACTTAATAATGATATATATTGATAATTTGATTGAAATTTAAATATTTTAAAATTAGATGTGAAAGATTATAAAATGACTCAAAGTATTATTAGCTTAGAATTATTTCTTCCTAGTAATACTTTATTTCATTAAAATTGTAAAACTTTGACTCTTAATATCGATATTGACAATTAGATTGAAATTTGAATATTTTAAAATCAGATGTAAACGATCACAAAATGGCTCAAAGTATTATTAGCTTAGAATTATTTGTTCCTTTGATGCAGGGAGATCGGTGTACACAAGCCAAGTAGTGGATGGTAAAGTTTACGTTGTGGTTGCCGGGGGTGATGGGTTCGCGTATGATCCTCGGAATAGGGTATGGGAGAGCCTTGATAAGGAGCTTTGGTTGGGATGCAGAGGGACGACGTGTGTGGTGGGTGGGGTTTTGTATTCTTGCGATTCCAAGGACAAGGACAAAATCAAGGGCCTTGATGTCAGACATATCAGACAAGGATGGGTGTGCAACTGGAAGGAATTGAAAGGCTTGGACCCCAAGTTTTGGGGCGGGGTGGCTCCTCTGGCTGGTGTTGGTGGGAACTTGCTTGAGTTTTGGAGATGTCAAAGGAATGGGAAAGTAAATGAGATTTGGTGCGCTCAAGTTGAGGTCAACAACAATGGGGATGATGCTGAATTATGGGGCAAAGTTTGTTGGTCGCAGAAAATCCTTTCCATTCCTTGGTCTTCCGGGTGCTTCATTGAGCAGTGTTTACCAGTTGTCTTGTGACAATGTTGATGGGGTATCATATCCTTGTGTTTACTTGCCATGTTAATGTTATATTTATAGTTCAATTGGATAACTGGATGTAGAAAAGGTGTAAGATTGATTGATAGTTTATCTTCGCTTGGACAACTCCGCAGTTTCTATCAACCCAATTGTTTACTCTTTATTTTTTGTTCCTTTTTTTGTTGTAATAGGGGTTATAGAACCAATGCTACTCTATAATGTATGCAGTGAATGCGAGTGTTTTATTGATTTGTTAGTATTAGTAATGTCATGTGCCTTCATGCATTTTTCAAATTCATAGATGATAGGAAGCATTGGCTCTACATCGTTGTGGTTGTGGAATGGAAGATGGTACAGGGGTATCTCAGTGACTTTTTTTTTCTTTAATGAGAGAAGTATGTCAGTGACTTTGAAATTTACTGGCATTTGAATAAAACTGTCTTATTGCTTGTCTAGCCATAAGTTGACACACCTCACCTTCCCCCACTCTTTAAAAATTTCAAAGCTCCCGTAGTATCCAAGCATGCATTTTATATTTTAGATTAAAGTCTTATTGCACCCACCAATATACTTAAATGGTATTCAAGTGGAAGAGAATTCCACTTCAGTCTGCTGCGCCTTTGAAGTTTGAATATGAATACAGAAACAGAAATGCATTTTGAAACATCCCCTATCTATTTAAAGAGAGCACAGTGGCTTCCTCCTTTAGTTTACTCGCTCTATCTTTTATACACGTCTCTCTATATTGAAGACACGTATGTGAGTGTTCACCAATTCCTTCTCTCTCTTTGAGTGCTGACAGAAACAGTCAAATTTTCTATTCTCATTGATAGCTGTCCAAAACACAGGATGCTGGTCACTACCTTTCTCATTCTTTCAAGGTTTTCCATTTCCGTGTATACTAAAATCTGAATTTCTTATCTCATTAAGGAAGCATCCTCTCACGTTCCATACTGAAACCCAAGTTTAAAATTTGAGAGAATCACTCAAATCCTCTCATTCTCCTTCTGTTTAGAATACATGATAAATCCTTGCAAACCCTTTGAAACTTTCACTGTCATGTGAGTATTATTCGAATTTCTAGACGGGTTTTCACTTCATGCTTTTGTGTTCCATATCTTGTCCAACATCTTCCCTTTTGTTGATCCCTTAACTTCTTATGGCCGAGGGATCGAAGTTAAGATATCAGACCAGAGCTTCATAAATGTATACATGTTACATGATGTGGGCATTACATTTTTTTTCCATTTCAACCATTAATTATTTCTTTTTCTTTATCAAGTGGATAATTAGTGTCATTACCTTCCATTTAATTTTATTGTAGAATGGATTGGTAGATAAGCTTATTGAATGTCAGATAGTTTATTCTACAAGTTGTAGTTTGAGTATTTTGCCTGCTGTTAATTTGATTATAATCGTGAGTTTATGCTCTTTGACTAGTTGAAATGAAAATTTCATTGCTTTAATTTGGTATTTTTAATTCTACTTGATTATAGGACCTCTCCATAGGTTGAGTGTTTAGCTTAGTTGAATTGATTTTTCATAGCCCAAAATATTGTTTTAGGTGGTTTATTTTTTCACTAACTGAATTCTCAAAATGCTTCTTCATGATGGAGAAGCTTAAGCATTTGAGGCCTACTTCTCTTATTGTGACTCTGCTGGTGTCGTGACAGCTTATTATGTATGTGTACAAGCATGTATTATTTAATATAGTAAATTTGCCTCTAAGATTTGGGTTTTTCTATTCCGTTATTAGTACCTAAATGTTTCTGTTTCAATGATTCTTCATTTTGATTGTTGTCATGGTCTCACTCACCACTCAAGCCTCATGCCCTCTCCCATTTCTATTTACCGTTCTCATAAAATAATCATCTTATAAGCTTAAATTGCATTTCGATGGAGAAGTTATCAAAGCTATTGACTGTGTTTACCCATGTGACAACAGCGGCCATAAACTGGTCTTCAAGTGAGTAAAATTTATTGTCTCCTCATATGGTAATATGATATTTACACTTTCATCTTGGTAATTGCCATTTTTGTATTTGACATTCATAATTGTTATGTAAAGACCATTCTTGGCTGAGGATGCAATTGATCATCTATCATCATTTTCACTAATAAGTCATGTCAATACGATTTATTTGTAGTCATTTATCTCCTTTTGGTTTGAGATTCCTAAATGGCAAATGAATTCGTACATCTACTGTCACCTTAGAAAAAGTGTCTTGCCACTCAAAAAGTGCTTTGCCTTCTTTTGACTGCAGAGTGCAGACTCAGGTTTGCTGAGTACAAGACTAGTGACTTCAATGGCTTGGATGAAATATTCACTACTCAAGCTCCATGCCCTCTCTCCTTTTCTATTTGTTATTCTCATAAAATAATCAAAAATCAAGGTCCATAGGCAGAAATTTAGGTATATATCAGACTGGGATATTTGCTCCTTATATTGTGTTTTGTGAATGATGAGGTCGTGCATCATGACTCATCCTCAACTTGGTTTGTGTTGTGTTATTGATATAGAAGTTTCATTTGTTTATACTGAGACCAAAAATTTCGACTCTGCAGTGAAGCTTAATATATCAGATGTGTCCAAAGAAAAATACTGCATTTTGTTTTGTTGTTCCTCAGTCCATAGAGAGAAATATGATAACTAATTAAGGTTTTTGTCACATTTTTCACTTTTTTATTTGGTAAATTAAAGTTCAACTGTTTAAATATTTTGTCATTTTCCCTACAAGTAATGTTGTTGAATATTTTGTTTAGTGCATCATATGCAATGCTTTTGCTACAGATGCTGCCTTCCCTGCCTTATAAATGTTCTATTGTGTCAAATATTAAACTTTTAAAAAAGTTTAGAGAAGCTGTATGTTTGCAAATGAAACTATTCTTTTTTATATGAATGGTTTGCTGTGGAACTGTGAAAAAATGATTTTTTTTTTTAAATGGTGTAAAAATAAATTTGGTTGTGTATGTGCATTTTTTTTCTCTGTGCTCTGCATTTCAATATTTATATGAAGTGTATCATCTGTGTGCACGTATTTGCTATTGAAAAATATGTAAATGAGATAGGGAATTGACAATTTCTTGGAGGATATGAGTTCTGTTGATATTGTTACTTCACATTTCAATTGCCAAATCTAGTTAAGGATGATCTGATTTGCTTAGCTGCCTCTGATGCATTATGTTCCCTTTGTAGCTGATACAGGAAGTTCTGACACAGGTCCTTGAGGAAGATAACATTAAAAAGGATTCATTATTAATATTTAGATTTACTTTAGTACATTGTTTAGGTGGTGATAAATTGCGTATAATAATATTTCATAATTGCGTCATGATTTCTTCATGCAAGGATATTCAGCTAAATTTACTTTCTTTTCATGCTTAATCTGTGCTAAAAAATACATTACTAGCAATTTTGTATTGGGTATTATTAGACCACTATTGATTTCTGGAGTTGTTGTCAGATTGATGTTTGATGCAAAAATTGAGTCTAAGTCTACATTTGCATTAAAAAGTATTAGATTGGTTGCATAAACGGCTCTCTGTTATTTGGTGGTCTATAAAGTACATACCAAAATAGTCTATCAATAGATTAAAGGGTTGTGGAATTTTAATTACTTTGATTATAAATTACCTTTCCCTTTGCTATGTTGGGAATTGCTGTTTGGACATGCCATTTTTGCTAGTAATACATTAACTGTTGGGCTGCTGAGTGTGCTATTTGAACATTCAAGTCAGCACTCAGCTCCTGCTTCTCGTGGTTGTTTGATAAACTTGCAGTTTTTTTTTCGGGGGTCTTTTTATAGACTTATTTACTTATTTTGGTTGTCCATTTCCTAATACATCGCTAAAACAGTAGCAAATAGTCTTTTTGCTGTTGTATTAGTCTTTCAGGATGAAAATGGGATTGGGGCAACATTTTCCTCGATCTGATGATATTGTCTATTTAAATAGCAGCTGATTTGACATAAGCTTTCTTGATAAGTACATGCCAAGAATTTGTATTAACTTATCCAGGTCATAAGTAGCCTGGACGCTTCGGTAAAATTTCTAATGAAAAAATTGAGCTAGGATTGAAGGTTGAGGTACTTGGAACCAGAATGGTAGGATACTAAATTAAGTATATTACTATGCCATCTTATTTTGACTTCTCCTTGTTTCGTAGTCAAGTAGAAGAGTTTGCTCTGTAGCTGCCTCAGCTACAAGCGAAAAATGTTAGTCCTGACTGTTTATTCCTGAGTTGCTAGAGGATGCATGTTGTTGGTCAATTATAGCCGGGTGCCTTGTGTTGGTCAAAATATTTGAGAAAGTTGGGTGCTTCATGGGGATTTGTAATGATAATGCATATTTATGAGAATTGCTTGTACGATTGATCCGTGGTGATTTGACGTTCATCACCAGAATTGTTATGGGAAAAATGAAATAAGCAAGCAACGCTGTCATTTACACAAAACTAGAATCCTGTAAGTTCAGAATAAGCTTGTAATTGTATACATGACTAGTTCAGAATAATGGCGTGGTGCAATTTTCTCAATTACTGTGTCTCAATTTGTTCTATGAATCCAAGCAATGTTATGTTTGTCTGATTCAAAGGATAAGAACCCAAGAATGTAGCATCTAAGCATCCTTCATAGTTAATTTGACAAAGCCAAACCACTTACATCCTGTAATAATTTATGGCGTCTAAATTAAAACAAGTAAAAATGGTATTTGTTATCAAATTCAATCACCAATGATGTACCCAAAAATATTCAATCACCAGTCCAGCAGAAATGTTCCTTCGGGGCATCATGGCCTCTTGAGCACGCACAAATGCGAGCTGGCAAAACATCTGATAATTTCCCTATTTGTACATAATTCAATATATTTTCCATTAAAAGATAGTGCCATTCAAAGCTATAAAACATGCAAACCCAGACATCAGGAAACACATTGCAGGAAACAGTGAAGGAACCTGACCTCCTGCCATAGCATCGAAAATCCAAAGTAAAAAAAAAAAAATAAAACTCCAGTGTAGCTTTTTAGATCAGAGCTCGTGCCAACTTACAGCAATTTTATGTTATGGCTACAGTGTGTTTGAATTAAATGGGTCAAGGACCTCTGATTATATATGTATAGAATTCTTACCATCAAGAAGGTTGCCACTAGCCGGTGGACGCGTTTAGCATACAACAACCATGGGTTGTTGTACCACTTTTCCCGTGAATAATCGGTCTTCTGTTTTTTTGTGTTTTTTGTACTTCTGTTTGTTTTTTTTTTTGACCGAGTGTATAGGTAGATATAAGTATATATAAATATTACTGGATAAAATTTGTAAAATTTTTTATTTGTACAATTATATATATATATAAAGTGTGATTTGGCTAGATTTTTATACGAATATGGTGTATTTAAATATTATTAGTTAAAATCTGTATAATTTTTTATATTTACAATTATTTATTAAAAAAAATTGATCTAAGTGTGTGTGGGCCTGAATTTGTGTGTAAATATTATTAGTTGAAATTTATAAATTTTATGTATATGCAATTAATTATGGCAAAGAATAAAAAAAGGTTTACCTATACTCAAAGTTACAGGTCGATCTCCACCGTTAATTTATTTTTCCACTGATCAACCGTGGTTTTTGGTTGTTGTATCCATACAACAAGCTCCGGTTGTTGAACTGAAAACCCAACCCTGGCGAGTAACCACTAAGCCTTGTGAAACGAGAGTTAGTAGATGAGGATCAAATATTTTTGTTAATTAAAATAAAATCAAACAAAACATTCTCAAATTGCAAAATATGGAATGACACAAAATAAAATGTCTTGTATATATGTATGAGAAGGAGTGCTGGGAGAAACTTGTCCACTACAGATCATGTCAAAAAAATAGAGTCTAATAATTTGAAAAACTTGAATGCAATTTTATGTACAAGAAAAAATAGTAATTTTCAGTTCGTAAACTATATTAAACTTAATAACTATAATTATTATCAAATTGTTCAAATGAAGTAGAATTTAATATGTGTAGAGTAAGATCCTGAAGCAAGCATTTATACTACAGAAAATAGTTGCTAAATCGTCCAATTTTGGCTGCTCTCAACTCTGATTACCAAGACAAGAGACAACATTTATACAACAACAACAACTAATCTTTTTCTCATTAAGTGGGATCGGCTACATGGATCAAACGACGTCATTGTGCCTTATCATAAACCAAGTTTTCAAAAATATCATTCAAATCTAAATCTTTTTTAATCGTTTCACCTATAGTATTTCTTAGTCTTCCTCTACTTCTAGCTATTGGGCTATTCTCCATCTGATCTACTCTTCTTACAAGGGTTTCTAAGGATCTTCTCCTTACATGTCCAAACTACCTAAGGCGAGATTATCTTATCTTTTCCACAATAGGTATTACCCCTACTTTCTCTCTAATGCATTCATTCCTAATCTTATCTTGTCTTGTATGGCCACACACCCAGTGTAACATACTCATTTCCGCAACACTGATCTTATGCCCTTGTTGACTTTTTACAGCCTAATATTCACTACCATACAACAATATTTATTAGTGCGATAAAATTTATCCTTAAGCTTGAGAGAAATTTTACTATCACAAATAACTCTTAAAGCACTCCCCCATTTCATCTATCCAGCTTGAATCCTATGACTTACATCTCCCTCTATCTCTCCGTCATTTTGTATGATAGATCCAAAATACTTAAACTGTGTGACTTGTGGTATGGTATGATCTCCAATTTTCATTGCTAAGTTAGCATCAATATGCCTCTTACTAAACTTACATTTCATATACTCTGTCTTACTCTTACTTAAACAAAAGCCATGTTCTTCCAAAACTCGTCTTCATAACTCTATCTTTCTATTTGTTTCCTCTCTCGACTCTCTAACTAAGACTATATCATCTGTAAAATGCATGCATTATGGCTCCGACTCTTGGATATGTACAGTAAACACATCCAAAACCAAGGTAAAAAGAAAGAGACAACATTTATACTCCAGAAAAAATATTCTGCTTGAAGCTGCTATACCATATTGCTCTTCCTCAATAATTCAGTTTATTTTTGCCAGAATAAGTCAATCGAACAGCAATATCGCTATTTAGTATTTACAAACACTTGCTTAAACACCATTGCTCTTCATAATACTTCTGAAATTAGTTTATGAGATCATAAAACGGATATACAGAGCAAAACAAGTGTGCTAGAGATACCCACGGAAGCTGGCCAACAAGAACAGCAAAAAAGCAGTTGTTGCCACCACCGAATAAAGAAAAGGTGCCTGCTTCATCAAAGATTTATGTTATTAGTAGGATATAGAACAAACTTTTGAAATTTGCATACAAGAAATTCAAATGCGAATTCTCAAGATCAAAGCTTGTGCTTTGTAGGTTTATAGCTGGTTGCCACGTGTATAATTTTAAGACATTCAAGCTTTACAGAGTACAAAATATTGCTCATTCCATTTGACATAGAAAAGAAATTTACGGAATTGACAGCACTTTTGACACTTGGGATTGCTAGATTCTCCGCATTTTTAATTGCTAGAGTTGTCAGCTTCGAAGTGATGTCTGGTGCACAAAGTTGAAAGGTCAAAACTTGAATGATCATGAAGCTTACATATGAATAAGTATTGGAAGCATTGGACAGGCTTGCATGATGCTATATAGATGGCACTTCCAGATCAAAAAAAAAAATGTTTAGATGGCACTTTCGCAGAATATTGGGATAATTAACAGTTGTATTTTAGTAACATCTCAACTGTATCTTAGTTGTATCTTCATGTAATTAGGAATAGCATATTTAGCTCCTACAATATCTCTTGTAAATAATTAGAATATTTCGTATATAATTAGTCCCTGATCTTTAGGCAGATGACTAGGTGAATATGCTGTATATAATCCTCTAGATATCAACGTGAATATACACAGTTGGTTTCATATTCATTTTTTATGGTATCAGAGCAGGAAAATAAATCCTACCTGATACTTTGATATTTTTTCTTTAGTTTTCTGCCAATATCAAACAGAATACCATGGCTGAAAAAGATGGCGAAAAACAATGGGAAAGCTTACATGTACTCAAAATGGGAAGAAGCAGATTGCTCTCTCGCCATACTATTTGCACCCTTCTGATCATCTTGGCATGAATATTTGCCCTGTGATTTTGAAGGGAGATAATTATCAAGAAAGGGAAATTAGTATGCGTAATGCATTTCGTACAAAGCACAAACTGGGTTTCTTGGATGGAACTGTGATAGAACTAGCGGCAGATGCAAGCGACATCGAGGATTGGTGGAGCGTTAACTCCATGCTCGTAGCCTGGATCATTCAATCCATCGAATCTTCCCTTCGCTCTACTATTACTTATTATGATACAGTAAAGGAGCTATGGGACAATCTACATCAACGATTTTCCATTGGCAATGGACCTCAGATTCTTCAACTAAGGTCGGAAATCACCAAAATAACATGTTCAAATACTACGGCATTTGAAAAAGATTTGGGATGAGTTGTCCACGTATATAATGAAGAAAACTTGCATGTGTGGCAAGTGCGTTTGCAAATGGGCTGCCGATCTGAGCAAGGAACGTGAAGATGAACGAGTTCACCAATTCTTGATGGGCTTGGATGATGATCTGTATGGAATGATTCATTCCAATATTATCGCTCAGGATCCGCTTCCTCCATTGAACCGAGTATATGCTCTGGTGGTGCAAGAAGAACGCCACAAGACCATGACGAAGGGCGTGAAACATGAAAAATAGTAATTTTCCATGGTGGTTCTTCTAACCATGGTGGAACTAGAGGACGTTCTGAGAAGATTGTCTGCACAAATTATGGGAGGTCAAGACATGAGGTTACTTCTTGCTTCAAAATTATTGGCTATCCGAATGGTGGAATTTAATACGTGGAATGGCAAGATCCTGAAAGGCAAGCATGTTGTTGCTTGATTCTATCATAAAAGCTCTTGTTGGTGTTGCTAATCTTCCATTTTGTAGCACCCTCCTCCTCAACTCTATCCCGACATCCCAAGACAAGAGACAACATTGTTGGTCCCGCTACTCCGAATGACTAATGGAGTACCATATTAAATATGTTCAAATCTTTAAATAATAATTCTGCCTCCAATGAAAAATTGACAGGTAAGTCTTTTTCTCCTTGGATATGGATACGGGGGCATCTTATCACATGACTGGAGACAAATGCTTGCTTGTGGGTGTCTAAGATATTTTTCCTTCTCCTATTGTGCTGCTTGATGGGACATATACCAATGCTGTCCAAGAAGGGACAACAACTTTTGGTGCCAATATGACAATTAAACATGTTTTATATGTTCCTCGATTAACCTGCAATTTGATCTCTTTTTCTCAATTGATCAAAGATTTAAATTGTGCAGTCACATTAACTAACAAACTTTGTGTGATACAGGACCGTACTTCGAGGATGGTGATTGGAGCTGGTGAAGAGAGGGATGGGATCTATTGGCTTCGCTCGATGGCATCGAAAGCTCGACTATGTCATGCAACTGATGTAGATTCTTATCAAATGTGGCATCGACGTCTTGGACATCCATCTCTCCAAATAGTTAGTCTTCTTCCTGGTGTTAGCAGTCCTAATTGTCGTAGAAATAAAGATGAACCTTGTGATATTTGTTTTAAAGCCAAACAGACTCGTGTAGCATTTTTTCTTAGTTCTAGCAATGCAGTTGAATTGTGTGAATTGATTCATTGTGATGTATGGGGTCCGTATAGTGTTCCCTCTTCATATGATGCCTCTTATTTCTTAACTATTGTTGATGACCACTCTAGAGGAGTTTGGATTCACTAATGGCTAATAAGATAGAGGTTACAAAACTTGTTAATAATTTTTGTGCAATGGCTCAAACTCAATTCCATAAGAAGGTGAAACGTATTCGAAATGATAATGGAACCGAATTTACATCCTTGGGAGATTATTTTGCTGCACATGGTATCTTCTTTGAAACATATTATGTTGGTACCCCCCCCAATTGGGCAAGATTCTCCGAAAACATATTCTTAATGTAGCTCGTTGTCCGATTTCAAGCTAATTTACCTATTAAGTTTTGGAGTGAATGTATTCTTACTACCGGTTACCTTATTAACCTTGAATGAACCCCATATCACATCATTTTCGATCATAATCCCATCTATGATCACATTAAAATCTTTGGGTGCCTTTGCTTTGCTTCCAAGATTCAGGCTTACATGATTTGCTTTGCTCGTCTATGCATTTTTATCGGGTACCCTCATGGAAAAAAGGGATGGAGACTATATGACATTGATACTGGGCAATTATTTAACTCTCAGGATGTTGTGTTCTATGAGAATCATTTTCCCTATAGTCATCCTCTTACTTCTATTCCTACCTCTACTAATTCTACTCATCTTGCGGTTTATGACATGGATTTTGTAACCCCTACTTCATCATTAGACTCCACACTTCTACCACCAAACCCACAAAATGTGATGCCTTCCGTTGCACTTGTTGAGCCAACACATAATATGGCTTCATCATCTAGTGGGACTAATGGGTTAGCTAATGGGTCTTTTAAGTAAAATAATCCTATTTTTTTAAGCACATTAATTTTTATCTTATGGAATACGGTCTCTCTTTACGCTCCCTCTGATGGTCATATCCGACGTAGCTCAAGAGACCTCCAACAATCAGTACGATTGCGCGACTATGTTTATCATATGGCGTGATGCCTAGACCTACCCTCTGCATCATCTGCTCAATCCCCATCTTCAGGTACCCCTTATCCTATAGTTAATTATGTGACTTGTAATAATTTCTCTACTTCCCATGTTCATTTTTTGGCCGCAATAACTGCAGGACATGAGCCGACACGCTTCTCTGAAGCTGTTCGTTCTCCTTCATGGCATGACGCCATGCGCAAGGAGATTGAGGCTCTTGAGAATAATGGTACATGGACCTTTGAAGATTTGCCACCTGGAAAGAAAACTATTGGGTGTAAATGGGTGTACAAAATTAAATACAACTCCAATGGTACTATATAATGACACAAAGCACGTCTTGTTATTCTTGGAAACTATCAAGTTGCGGGTATTGACTTCAATGAGACCTTTGCTCCAGTTACTAAGATGGTCTCCGTTCGTGTGTTCCTTGTGGTAACCGTTGTTTGTGGTTGGGAACTCCATCAAATGGATGTTCATAACGCTTTTCTGCATGGTGATCTTGATGAAGAAGTATATATATCTCTTCCTCCTGGGTTTTCTGGTGCCTCTCCTGGGAAGGTTTGTAGATTGTGAAAATCTCTATATGGTCTCCAGCAGGCCCCTCGTAACTGGTTCTCTAAGCTTGCTTCTGCCTTGAAGTCATTTGGATTTGTTCAATCCTATGCTGATTACTCGTTGTTCTCTCTTGAACGACATGGTATCATTCTTCATATTCTTGTGTATGTTGATGATTTGATAATTGTCGGGAATGATTCTGCTACGATTGCTAATCTCAAAGCTTATCTTAGCACTTGTTTTCACATGAAAGATCTGGAAGTGTTGAAATATTTTCTTGGTATTGAAATAGCTTGCGGACCTAATGGTTTATTTCTTTTTCAACGTAAATATGCGCTTGATATCATTTCTGAAGCTGGTTTGCTTGGTGCAAAACCTTGTGATTTTCCCATGGAACAAAATCACCAATTTGCTACAGGTCCCGATTTTGCTCATCTGGATCATTACAGACGACTAGTTCGTCGCTTGATTTACCTCAACATCACTCGCCTGGAACTTTGTTATGCTATTCACACTCTAGCCCAGTTTGTGCAAAGTCCTAAAGAACCCCACTGGAATGCTTCTCTACAAGTTCTTCATTACTTAAAAGGCCATCTTAGGCAAGGTCTTTTGCTTTCTAAGGACAAAGGTAATTACATTATTTATTAATTAAATTTTTGTCCTTTGACTCGTCGTTCTCTTAAGGCTACTTTATTATGTTGGGCATTTCTCCTGTTTCTTGGAAGACTAAGAAGAAGCCGATTCCGATCCTCTAAAAAAAAAAAACGTTTAGAAGCTTACTGGCAAACCCTTTTAAGTCCCTTAGTGTTCATCATTCGACACCTATGCGCCTGTTTTGTGATCGTCAAATGGTTCTCCACATTGTCGCGAATCCCATTTTTCATGAACGTACGAAGCATATTGAGATTGACTGCCATTTTGTTCGAGATCAGATTCAAGCGAGCAACATTGCTATCTTTTATGTTCGTACAAACTTATAGCTAGTAGATATTTTTACCAAGGCTCTCGGGAAGCAACAATTTCAGTTCTTTTTTTGCAAGTTGGGCATTCGGAATCTTCATGCTCCAACTTGAGGGGGAGTATTGGGATAATTAATAGCTGTATCTTAGCAACATCTCAGCTATATCTCAGCTGTATCTTCATGTAATTAGGAATTGCATATTTAGCTCCTACAATATCTCTTGTAAATAATTAGAATATCTCGTACATAATTAGCCCCTGATCTTTAGGTATATGACTAGGTGAATATGCTGTATATAATCCTTCGGATATCAACGTGAATATACATAGTTGGTTTCATATTCATTCTTTACAGAACTTCACACTTATGGAGATTGACCGTACAACCTGAAACATATGGCTGAGAAGTAAGAACTCTATTTCTTGGCCCAACAAACCTCTCTCAGCTGCTCAAGTGCCTCTTGAAGAGCATAATTGTCTTTCTGCACAAATATATATAGCATCACTATATATACACACACACACACACACACACACGCACACACACACACCCCTCTCATTTACACATCACTATTCACTACTAGTGGCAGCACCTAAGCTAGGTAGTTTTTTTTTTTTGGATCTATAAGCTAGGCAGTTATACCATATATATTACTGGAATTCAAATAATTAAATTTGAACTAATTTAATGGGGTGCACAAATATAATTCTCAGAAAACCTTCATATCCACCATTGTTGTTGTTGGCGGTATTTTAGAGGTAGTATTTAAACAAAATTACTCAAGAAATTATGAGATATGATGGACTTATGTTATTATAAAATTATGTAGAAAATTAAAGTAGGAAGAAGAGTATTGGATTGGATATTTCTTTGTTTATTCACACTTGATTATTGCAGCACATACACATTAATTTATAGACTAATGAATGACTTTTAAGTTACATAAGTGACTCTTAGATAACTAGAAACTAAGAGTTACATTCATCTACTCAACTTATCATAATTAAATTTAACTCAACTTAATTCTAACATTAAACGACAATAACTCTTCCTTGATATGTTGTTCCTTGGCTCCCAAAGCTTCTTTAAACTTATTGAAATATTGCTCTTAGAAGTGATTTGGTGAAAATATCAACTAGTTGTTCTTGTGAACAACAAAACTCTAGCTTTACCTTGCCTTCTACTATTGCTTCTCTAATGAAATTATGCTTTATGTTGAAGTGTCTAGTACAACTATGATAAATTGGATTGTTTGTCATATCAATGGTTGATTTGTTGTTACAACGAAGTTGAACAACTTCCTCTTGCTTCTCTTCAATATCTTCCATAATTTTTCTCAACCAAATTGCTTGTTGTGTTGCTAAACCAACTGCCAAATACTCTGCTTCAGCTGAAGATTGCGTCATTGTTTCTCACTTCTTCGAATACCAAGCAATCACACCAGACCCAAGAGAAAACACATAGCCTGATGTGTTTTTCATATCATCAACACTTCTAACCCAAACACTATCACAATAGCCTTTTAATTTTAACTCTGAATTTTTCTCAAATCAGATCCTATACTCCACGGTGCCCATTACATACCTTAGCACTCGTTTTGCTGCTCCAATATACAAATGACTTGGTTTACTCATAAATTTAGAGAATAAACTAGCAGTAAACATCAAATCAGGCCTTGAAGTCGTGAGGTAAAACAAACTTCCAATCAAGCTTCTTTACTTACTTGTATCTACTAATCTTCCACCATCTTCCTTTTTAAATTTTTCATCCATCACCATAGGAGTATCAATAGGTTTGCAGTCAAGTATGCCAAACTTCTTCAAAATATTTTTAGCATATTTCTTTTGACAAATAAAAACTCCATGCTCATCTTGATAAACCTGAACACCAAGAAAATAATGTAACAACCCAAGATCACTCATCTCATATTTTTTCATCATCTTTATTTTGAAATATTCAATCATTATTTTATTGTGTTACCTGTATACATGAAATCATCTATATAAAGTGTAACAATAAGAATATCACTCTTACCTTAATGCTTGACATATAAAGTAGGCTCACTTTTGCTTCCTTGGAACCCTTTCTTAATGAAGTAGCTATCAATCTTGCTGTAACATGTTATAGGAGCATGTTTTAAGTCATAAAGAGCTTTCTTCAATCCATATGCCTTCTCTTCTTGACCTTTAATCACAAAACTTTAAGGATGCCCCCACACAGACTTCTTCCTTTAATTCTCCATTTAAAAATGCTAATTTCACATCAAGTTGGTACAAATTCCAACCTTTTTGAGCAGCCAACGTAATAATTGCTCTAATAGTGTCTAAACGAGCAATAGGAGAAAAATTCTCATTGTAATCAATGTTGTTGTGCATAGCCTTTCACCACCAATAATCTAGCCTTGGTTCTTTGGAATGAATCATCTAGATTATGCTTCACTTTGTACTCTCATTTCACACCAATTACTTCTTTGTCATTTGGCTTTTCAACCATCTGCCATGTCTTATTCTTTTCGATTGCATCAATCTCTTCTTGCATAGCCTTCCTCTAAGCATTTCCTTTGATTGCTTCTTCAATATTTTATGGTTCCACCACACAAAATCTCACCTAGCATAATTGTCACTCAAACTACTCATTTTTTGTTGGAGTAGAGCTTGGAGATGATGAGCTAAAGCTTGGTGTAGATGAAACACCTGATGAGGATGGAGAACTAGGTGTAGAAGGGCCTGATTGCTCATTTTCAGCTATTGGACTTCATTACAAAATTGGAGCTAGGACTATTTTCTACTCAACCTTATCTTCTTGTTAATTCTAAGGAGCCTTATCATCAAATACAACATCTTGGCTAATGATAACTCCTTTAGCCTTCAACTTGTAAAGTCTATAGCCCTTTGACATAGAACTATAGCTAATAAAAATACATTTATCACTTGTTTCTTCAAGCTTTGTCCTCTTCTCTTTCGAAACTTGAGCATAGCAAACATACCCAAAAACTTTAAGGTGGTTCACCAAAGGCTTTCTTCCACTCCAACCTTCAAATGGAGTCATGTTCCATACAACTATTGTTGGACATCTATTCAGTAAATACACAGTTGTATTAATAGGCTCAGGCCAAAATGATTTAGGCATCTCTTTCTCAAACAACATGGATTTGGCTATCTCCACCACAATTTGATTCTTCTTTTCGAATACTCCATTTTGTTGAGGTGTATAGCCAACAGTCAGCTGCCTCTCCACTCCATCATCTTCACAAAATTTATCAAATTCATTGGAGGGTGTACTCCTTTCCCCTATCATTTCTCAAAGTCTTTATGAACTTACTACTTTATTTCTCAATAAGTGTTTTAAATTTCTTTAATATCACAAATACTTCAGATTTTTGTCTCATAAAATATACTCATGTCATGCGAGTCAAGTCATCAATAAATAAAACAAAGTACTTATTTTGAGCATGAGACAAGGTATTCATATGACCATACACATCGGTGCATACCAATTCTAGCACTTCTTTAGCTCTCCACGCTCCTTCCTTTGGAAATGGTTGGCATTGGTTGTTTGCCAAGCATACAACCTTCACACACACTAGATTTTTCTTCGGTTGATGGTAGACACCATTTTCTTTTGAGAAAGAAACTTGAGACTATTATAGTTCAAGTAACTAAGTTTTTTGTGCCACAAACAAGAGTCATTTGCTTATTTAGTCATCAAGCTGAAATTTTTCTCATAATTGAAATAGAGTGAAAAACTTCTATTATTGGTCATTTTAATCACAACAATAATTTTACCTTTTGAGTAAAAAATTTTGCATTCCCGACTCTCAAATTTTAGAGAATAATCATGCTTCAACAGCTGTCTAATACTCAACAAATTCTCATCCAATGCTAGCACATGAAGAGTATCATGAATAACCTTATTTCCTTGCTTTGTTTCAACTCCAATGCTGCCCTTGCCTTTAAGTTCAACATATTCTCCATTACCCAATTTAACTATTGAGCTGAATGGAGAATCCATGTCAAGGAATGTTTCTTTATCTCCTGTCATGTGGTTGTTGCAGCTGCTGTCCGAGTACCACACATTTTTTTGCTCTTCAACATCCTTTTGACAAGCAAAGAACAGATTGCTATCATCCTTTTTAACTTCTGTAAATGCAACTTGCTACTGGTTGCTAAAACAACATTCCTTTTGCACATGACCAAACCTCTTATAAATGTAGCTGTGAGGCTTGCCTTTCCAGTAATCTTTCTCTTCAAGGTTGTTCTTCTTACAGATTCCACACAATTCATTGGATTCTTCATCATTTCCTCATCCACCAAAGTTGCCTCTACCTCTTCCACGTGAGTTAATCAGAATTTTATAAACAACTCTACGGTCATAAATTGTATATCCATGTGACTTCATTTGATTCACCAATTCAGACAATCTATTATAATATTCATTTAAGCTTTCATTTTCTTTCATTGTTTAATTCTCAAGATATCTTAACCATTCTCACCTTTTAATCTCCTTCAAATTCTTATTATAGAGTCTCTCATGCTTCCTTGGTCGTCTTTGCTCTCATAATCCTTGGGAATATGGATAATGGGACTCCTCTTTGAATCACCCCAAGAACTCCAACATCTATGATCTTTTTCTTCTTCAATTCTTCACGTTGACCAGCTGTAACTTCTACTATAGTCTTTGGTTCTACATATCCCGTACGTTTTGACTAACTTCAAGACATCCAAAGAAGTGAATAGAGTCTCTATTTTTACTAGCTAAAAATCATAATTTTCTCCTTCAAACAAAGGAACTTGGACATTATTGTAGATTGTGCAATTGGTTGTTGATGAGGTGCTTGTGACAACCATAACTCTTCACCTCCCTTCTTCTTCTATTCCCTATTCTTCACTTTTCTTTGTTGTGAAGATCTGCAGCTCTGATACCACTCTATTAGTGGTATTCTAGAGGCAGTATTTTAACAAAATCACTCAAGAAACTATGAGATATGGTGGGCTTATGCTACTGCAAAATTATGTAAAAAAATTAGAGTAAGAAGAAAAGTATTTGGACTAAATATTTATTTGTTTATTCACTCCTGATTGTTGTAACATATATACATCAATTTATAGACTAGTGAATAACTCTTGGATTACATAAGTGACTCTTAGATAATTAGAAATTAAGAGCTACTTTCATCCACTCAACTTATCATAATTAAATTTAACTCAACTTAACTCTAACATTAAGTAATAGCACATTGCTCATTAAATTACAATAAGTAGCCTTTTGTGGAAAATTCTTTTGAATGACTGTTGTAGAGACAATCTTCTAAATGGATTTCTCTCTACCTATGTTTCCGTTAGATTCGGACAATCTTAATCGACGACAAGATTCTAAAATCTCAAATCGGGGAAGGAAAATTACTTCCTCTTATGGATTCTATTTTCACGCAATATCTAAATTTGTGAATGCAAGTGTCGTATTGAAGAAATGCAAAATGTCATTAACATTTATAAAAAATAGTAACTTGATTGAACTAGAAATAAGGAATGTAACTTACAGAGTCGCAAGTGTTGCAGCGAGTAACAAAATAGCAAAAGGGAAAAAGGTACTAAATAACTAAATAAACAAAAGAAAGGAAAATTTTTGGAAAAAAATAAAGACGCCTGAGAGACTTTTTTCCTACTATATGTGTGAGGAGTGGCGAGTGTCAAGCTTTAATTTCATCTTCAATTCTGCTACTTATACTGCAATGGCTCACACTTATCTTTAAATTTGAAAATCCTTCAATTTGGGCGTCTTCTTGCTAATTGGTCCTTTGCTATTTAAAATTAACTTTCATACTTGTTGTACACTATGCATCATTGGCGGTTGCAAATAGTTTTAAGTGGTTTTTGAAAGTTCTAAGTGGATAGTGTCTTCTTGGATTTGGTCGACATGCTTCTATTACTTGTCAACTCCCTTCTAGTGTCGAACCTTTCTTTTTGGTGTCAACTCTGTCTTTCAGCTCTTCTATCACGTGTTATTTTGCTTGCAAGTTCCCCTCGGTTTATACCCATTTTCTTGCATTATTTAATTTTACCTGGAAATATAAAAATACCCTTAACAATTTGCTATTCAGAATCTTGAGCTTGTCAATGGCGCCCTCGATGAATCTTTGGCCTTGCTAGTTCTCAGCTTTTTTGTTCTAAAAAAATTGCAATAGCGTTAAAAAAGAAAAAGAATTAGCTAATTCGAGGACTGAGAGACCATGATGAGCTTCAAGCACATGGCCCACACGTGGTATGCAGCCCAGTCCCAAGAAGCCGAGAAAACACAACCATAACAGAGTGACTCCTACACCACTCGTTCATTTCTTCCATGTCCCAACCATGTCATTCTAATGACCAAAAGAACAAAAAAAACCATGTCATTGTCCTCTTCATCTTCCACTCCCGCACCTCACCCACAAGAACAATAAAAAAACTAAAAAAATAAGAACCAAAATAGTATTATGGTCTTCTGGATGAAAATGGGATTATGGCAACATTTTCCTCTTTTTGATGATATTGTTTATTTAAAATAGCATCTGATTTGATATAAGGCTTTCTTGATAAGTACACATGCTAAGAGTTTGTATTTACTTAGCCAGGTGATAATTATTCTAGGTGCTTTTAAATCTTAAAAACATGTTCTGTAAAATTTCTACTGAAAATTTGAGGTAGGGTTGAAAATTGAGATACTTGGGACCATAATTGTAGGATACTAAATTAAGTATTTTACAATGTGATCTTATTTTAAATTTTGCTTGTTTCATAGTCAAGTAGAAGAGTTTACTTTGTAGCTGCAGCTATAAGTGGAAATGCTAGGCCTGAGTGTTTATTCCCGGGTTGCTAGAGTATGCACTATGCACGATGTTGGTGAATCAAAGATTGACACCTTGTGCTGGCCAAAAAATTTGAGAAAGTTGGATGCCTTTATGGGGATTTGTAATGATAATGCAAATTTACGGGGATTGCTTAGTCAAATTAATGATTTGACAATATGTAACTAAATGATTGTATAAAGAAGTTTCTCTTATACTAACTAGTACATCAAAGTTAAATCCATAATAATATTACATGTTTATATTATTAAATACATTAATATTTTTTAAGAATAATATCAAATATTTTTTATTTGAAAAGAGATATTGATATTTAAACTTCCCATAATAGGTTTTTTAGTTACTTACTAAATATAAATGAACTATGAATTATATGTATATATCTTTCAAAATTAACTACGGGTCCATTTGCTCTATATTACTTATAAAGAGGATTCTCACTATTTTGTCACATTTTTTAATACCCAAAAACATCACTTGTAAAAATATTTCAAATTAACATTTAGCACTTAATGCGTAATTAAATTCAAATTAAAAGAGATAAACCTGTAAAATTGTAATTGAAACTTGCCCTCAACTCACTTATCTAGGTTACAATTATATTAAAACACATTCTCTCTTGTAGTTTTTAAAGAGTTAACTTCCTCTTTTCACTCAATCTTAAAGAAGTAAATGTATATTTTTTATTTATTCAAGCACATTTATTTTGTTCTTGATTTTTTTTTTGTAATTTAAGATTAAATATGTGTAAAAAAAATAAAAAAATGTGGATTGACCACTAATATTAATTATGCTCTTGGTAAATTGTAAAATCATGTATAACCTATAAGCCATTTTATTTTTTTGTCTACACATTTTATTTCAATATTCTCACAAGGGTCAGTTATAAGTGATTTTTTTTTTCTTTTTGGCCATTTTACGAGTTATAAAATTTATCATGAAATCTATTTTGATTCTCCAAATATTTTATCGATAGAGTAATAAAAAACTACATTAATATTTGGGGCTCCATAATGTATTGCCAAGACTTTTGATCTAGCTAACATGTATCCGATTTTATAATTAATTTTTTTTTCATTTTTTTAGCTGATAATTTTTTTTTTCAAATTACTGAACCTAATATTAATGTATATAAATATTCTCTTTATGACGAAAGTGGTATATTAATTGTAAGAATTTTACTAGCAAGTACCTAAGATCACTTTTTAAAGAAATTAAAATAAAAAAATTATATAAAAACATTTTTTTATTTCTAATATATTAAATATTTTTTTATTTTAAATTTCTTATTTCAAATTTTTTGACAAGTGCCCTGAGCAGTTAACAAAACGCTAATTGTAATTCATTACTCCCCATGATGGGAATTTTTTAATAACAGAAATTCTTTTGAGGGACCAAATGTATTATTGCTTGCAGCATATATGTTGATCGCAGAGTCAAATCTTATCACATGTTATTGAATGACCTTTTACTCATTATTAGTATGACACCAGTAAGGCCTGGTGTTATTAACTCCCTCCCCATAATCAACAATTAGAAAAAATACCAGGTCTTACTGGAAACCACTTGATCTCATAGTCAAATCGTTTTTGTCTTTATCAGGTAGGTACCTTTATAAATATTATTATGAGATTAACTTTTGAGCATTGTCGTAATTAAGAGATCCTCTCAACAATTATCTTCTTTTAAATTTAAACTTTGATCATCTTCCTTAGAGTGCAACTCAATTAGCACTGCACCTAACTCTTATTAGTAATCTCATAATCAAATCTTATTCAAGCCATTTACTAATTCCTTATGCATTCAAAATTTTCGCTTGATCTTAACTTTAAAATGTTTTTCCAGATATTTTTAGTGATAATGCTAAAGAGGGTTGGTTTAGCAATGGATAAGAATGTAATGTGTATTTAGGTATACGTCACATGTTTAAATCCTAATTATGTTAATTACTTGTTAGGGTGTAAAAAATATCTTTATGAATCTCTTAGTATGAGTCACTATTACTTTTAACTAAACCATAGAGATGAATTAGTTAAAGTATATACAAACTCGCCATAATAGCATCTGACCAACATACCCAAAAACAAACGCCAAATACAAATATTTCTTGCCATGGTCTGTGATCAGAATTGATAAGCTCTTGAAGTTTTTTATATCATGATAAAACGCGTATATAAAGACTGCTGCTAGGTAGCTTGGGAGTTACCTAGCCCAAATTGTATTGGATTCACTCATGGGTAGAGCTATCAATTTGGGTTGTAACTAGCGAGTCAATTCAGCTCAACCATTAAAATGGTGAGTTGGGTTGTTAAAATTTTGGCTCACAAAAATTTGAGTCATTTTAACCTGACCTACTTAACCCATGGGTTAAGCAAATTTGAGACGGGTTGGCTCGTTGATTGATCTCTTTTAAAAAAAATGCTACGATAGAAACCTGACCAAACCCTAGCCTAAAGCAAACCCTGCTTCACACACTCTCACTCAGCTTGAAGTCTTGAACTAGCCACTGTCGCCATGAAGACTAGACGGATGAACCAAACCTGCCACTTGCTGTGAAGACTAACCAAACAGACAAACCAGGGTCACTGTGAAAGCGCAAACAAAAGGTCTAGATCCATTGTCGAAGGTTGAAACACCAACCACTCGTCAAAGGTTGAATCACTAGCCATCATCGAAGCTCGAACTAGCCCACCGTCAGCGTCGAGATCTCTATTTTTTGTTCTCTAAGCTTGAATAGCCACCATCGATGCCGAGCCACTAAAGCCAAAGCAACCACTGTTGATGCAGAATCATTGAGCCAAGGCAGCAAATGTAAGATCTGCAGATTACATACTCACTTTCACAAGCCAGCCAATGACGAACCACACTAAGTCATTCTCAATTTTTTTTATTTTCCTTTTTTATTTTTCATTTTTTGGTGGGTCAATCCATTTAACCCACCAACCCTGGTGGGTTGAGTCAGGTTATGTAATTTTTAGCTCACCACCAAAGTGGGCCAACTCGGCTCGACCAACTTTTAGATCAACCCATGGTGAGCCAACTCAAGGTTGGCCAGTTTTAATAGCTTTACTCATGGGGTGGGACTCACTTTCCCTCTGTTTGGAGGCCGTGTCTAAGACACACCTTGCTATCGTGCACCGGGTGGCCAACAGTCATTGATTGTGTTGAAAAACATATTAACGTTTGAGATGAATGACCTGTAATTTGATCTTCTGGTTTTTTTTTTGTTGTACTTTTTTTAAGTTGTACAATTGTGTAAGTATTATCAGTTAAAATATAATATATGTAGAGTTTTTAGTATGCACAATTATAATTTTAAGAAAAAAATTATTTTTTTAAAAAAATATTATTATGTATAAATATTATACGGTTAAAATATGATAATATTATTTTAATAAGTTAAAATCGATAAATTACAAGTTAAAAATATATATATATATATATATATATATATATATATATATATATATATATATATATATATATATATAAACCCCTTACGTACCAACATAGAGAAACCTAATAATATTTTTTTGAAATAATATTTTTGTGTAAATATTATCAGTTAAAATTTGTAGAATTTTTAGTATGCACGATTATTTATAAAAAATATAAATTAATATAATTTTAAGCGATATAATTTTAATTAATATTATTTACGAGTTGTGTAACTTAAAAAAAATAGTATAACTTTAAAAAAAGTAGTGGTGGCAAAGTTAGTGGCTAGTAGTAGTCGCCGGACGATGGCTAGCGGTGACTGGAGTGAAGGCTAATGGTAGTATATATAAAAAAATTAAACTAAAGAAAACCTATGAAAAAACCTACAATAGCATGTAAAATAGAAGGTATATGGTACACCCTAAGTTAGGATGGTGTACCATAACATATGCCCTGTTTTGATAGAAGAAAAAAGGGGAAAAAGAAAATGGGGAGGAGAAAAAGGAGAGAATATGATCAGGTTTTCTCTCATTTGGATAGGGAGAGAAAGCAACAAAGAAAAAAAGGACAAAAATTTTATTTGCAATCATTGAGAGGAAATGGAACGAAGAAGGGCAGATGTAGTAAATTTACAACTCTGCCCATATTTTTTTCACCCACCGTAATAATCCTCTAATTTGTATCCGAACAGACCAATTAAACCAACAACACCATGGAATCACAACAAAAAATAATCAATTGATAAGGGGAAGGGGAGGGGGAGGGGAGGGGGAGGGGGAAGGGGAAGGTGAGGGGGACAGGCAAGGGGTGGGTGGTCACAATGAAAAATCACACGTTCCATAAAAATACCCAACATGGGTTTTTGAATTTTTAGTGAGGACCATCATGCACTGTGGTCTCAGCCACAACATGGTGATGTGATGATGTGAGCTAAGCCGCAAAATATGGATTTGGTTGCATGACTTGCTTTAGAGACAAAGTGTGGCAAAGGAGTTGTGGAACTAGTCAACTAGGGGGAGAAAAAAATTTGGTCAGTCTACCTACATGCACATTACTAAAAATAAAGAGAGTGGGGGTTTCGGGGACAATGGGTAAGTAGTTGGGCTTGGGGGCAATGGGGAGGGAGGGAGAAGAAAGAGACGGTGCAGGTGGGCTAGGTCACGGGTGAAGTGAGAGTGAGGTGAGTTAGAGATTAAAATTTATATTTAAAATATTATAAAACATGTTATTTCTTTTATGGACAAATGATTTTAAATATAAAAAATGTGATGATTTTTTTTATTAGTAAGTGTATTTATTTATATAATTTATAAAAAATATGTTTAATTTAGAGATATAAAATAAAAATAAAAATAAAGATATTTATATTTCATTATTATTATTTTTAGATGACTTTATATCTCATTATTATTATTATTATTATTATTATTATTATTATTATTATTATTATTATTATTATTAAAAATAAAGATAAAGATATACATGTCATTTTACACAATTGTATATTCTTTTATCATATTTTATATATTCTCACTTTCTCTTCTCTTCAATTTCTTTCTTTTTATTTTTTTTCTTTTTCATTTTCTCTCTCATCCAAACAAAAGTTAGCGAGTCATTTTGATCGGGAAAACGTTTTTCGTTCAACCAAAATACTCCAACTTTCCTCTACCCTATCTTCCGTACGTATGTTTGTTGACTTTTCCGTATTATTTTCATTTCAAGCTTTTCATTTCCGCTTCTTGGATTCACCAAACCGATCTTGATTAACCACTTATTCCTAACGTATTAACCATTTAATTTCCTGCTTTTCATTTCCGCTTTTGGGATTCACCAGCCAACTTGATTAACCACTTATTCTTAACGTATTAACCATTTAATTTCTCGCTTTTCATTTCCTACTTCTTGGATTCACCATAAACTAATATTGATTAACTACTTATTCTTAACGTATTAACCATTTACTCATTATTGAGAACTCTTTCTTGGATTTACCAAAACATATCTTGATTAATCACTTATTCCAATGTATTAACCACTTATTCATTATTAGGAACTCTTTCTCGATTCACCAATCTCCACTTATTTCAAACAAAATTTATCTTGATTAACCACTTATTCCTATTAACGATAATCCACTTACTTATTTCGAATGTATTAACAAAACTTATCACCATTTATTCATAACGTATTAACCACTTATTCTTAACGTATATTTCAAATTTCAAATCCAAAAGTTGAAGTTTGGATAAATAAGCACCGTTTTGATCGCACACACATAGATTTTGATAGCCATGAGCCTACCAAGGAATTAACTCTTAAATAATGTATTCCTACACTCAAATATCTACATCTACTCCTTACACTTACTTCTTTTAGAAAATAAAAATAAAATTAGTCTCCCTTCCTTCCTCTTTTTCTCTCTCTTTCATTTTCAAAAATAGTAGGTGTAAAAGGAAATATAGATATTTGAGAGTAGGATTAACATTACTAATTAACTCTCAACGCGTATACACTTCCCAATTTTTTTTTTTAATTTAACTTCACATTTTAGTTTCCTCTATGCTTAAAATTGTCTTCAAAAAATTCTAAAATACCCCTAAGAGGTAATTATACCGTTAGATAATATAACATAAAATATAAGTAACTCAATTTTACAATAATTACAATATTTAAGTAGTATAAATATTATGTAACTGAATTAATTATACTTTATGTCATATCATATAAGAGTACATATATCACATAAGGGCACTATAGTGTTACCCATCATCTTCAACAAGTAATATAAAAAATTATGTATAATCTTACAACATGATGGGGCTACACAGCCCAGGAATTATTATGCTTTACATGTTATTCCTTATTGATTCTTCAGCCTATCATATAGTAAATTTCATACGTATATTCTACAAGGACCTAAGTCAAACCTTAATTTCGCAGGAAATTAATTATAGAGTATAGAGAAAGAAGATATTTATATATAAATAGTACAATTTTTTACATTGGATAGCTTCATACGTTTTACTTGAAACACTGAAAGAGACATGATAAACACTCCAAATAAAGCATAAAGAGATAAAAGAAAACACGATAAGCCCTAAAATCCTTTGGAACAGCTGGAAAAAGCAAGTCTGTGAGGGCACACTTGTGTTCGCATCACAAAGCAGCTACAACCAATTAAGAATAATACTAGGATGAGTAAAGTCCTTGTGTAACACTCTTCCTGACATTTTAATAGTTATAATCAAATAGTACCTCACAATACAAACCCTAGTCAATATAATATATAAAAATAGAGTCTTGATATGTAGAATTCTATTAAGTGGCAGTTCTAAGTTATGCCATCAATATTATTTGAATTTAAATTTTATTATTATCCTAATAAGAAGAATTAAAGGAAAATGTAAAAAAATTTGTCAAATGTTTTTTTAATTTATGTCAACAATATAATTTGAATTTGAATTTTAATATTATCCTTTTAAAGAAAAATTAAAGGAAAATGTAAATTATTTTGAATTTTTTCTTACAAGTATCATTTATAGAATCTATTACCATTGATTTATTATAAATTTAAATTTTTTGATTGTTATTATCTTATTAATATTATAATATATTTATGAAAACATTTTTGACATATTTTTTATAGAATAAAATTATTTTTATTATAGTGTCAAACTACACTATAATATACAAAGATGAAGTCAAGGAAGTTAATAGTGTCTACAAACCATGAAGCTCAAAATATTTTTTCAAAATTTTTAAAATTTTTAAAATATTATCCAAATGCATGTTGTATATAAATTTGATATTTGATGCCTTAAAAAAGTAAAATAAATATTTGAACCTTAAAGTCAAATTTATATATTACTCATAATCACTTATGAAAATTATAAATATATTTTCTTATAATAATAAAATAATTATTATATATTATTTTTAAATATTTTAATTTTTTTATAATTTTGTGCATCACACAGTACTATTCTAGCAATTATAAAAACTAGTACTAATCCAATAATGTTATTTTGTACATCATTTTTATTATATTACTCGTACACCATAATAAACACACATATTAACACACATTCTATCTTTATTTTTTTAAATAACTAATGTGTAAAAGTGGTGTATCTAATATATATAACATGGAAATAACAAAAGACCATTTATGGCCATAGAAAATAACAAATAAGAAATAGTTAAAAGGCCACTGATTAGCAAAAATATTAAACCTACACCTCATCTTTTATAACTCATGCCCTGTACCTTTTATGGAAAAAAGAGAGAGAAGAAAAAAAAAGTGAATTCTTCTCTTTTTTTCTTTTTTTTTTCATAAAAAATAAATGTAGAATGAAAGTATAGAAAATAAGGTATAGAAATATCATTGTTGAATAATTAATTACATTCATAGTCCAGAATAGCCAATCAACTTGGTCAGGCCAAAAGTTATAGTCATAGCCATCCAGCCTCCAATCAGCACTCTGAGACAAGACCTCTTCACTAGAGTGTTTCCAAGCACTGCTCCCACTCCTCCAAATATAAACAAGGCCAAGCTAACTGCAGCAGCAACAATAGCCAACCTAATCTTGTGATTCCTTATAAACACAGCTGCTAGCAGTGGCACCACAGCACCCATAGAAAATGCCAGTGCTGATGCTAGGGCAGCCTGAAATGGGTTTGGCAGCTTCTTCATCCACACCATTATTATTATTAGCTTCCCTCTCTCTTTTAATCTGAGAAATCTCTATGTCATATTGAGTGTACACAAAGACAAACTCTCCAATTGCCATGCTACAAGCCCCATCAACCAACCCAGCAAAGCCAACAAGAAGCATGGTTGTGATGTCTTCCTTAACGGCTCCAACACCCATCATCAATGAGGCAACAGAGACCAAACCATCATTGGCTCCCAACACAGCTGCTCAAAGCCACTGAGCCCTTTGTGAGTAACATGGTTTTAAATTGCGGTTGTGGTCGCAGTTGCGGTTACTACGATTGTAGGTATTGCGGCTACGGCGATGCGGATTGCGGTCATTGTGGCGTGAATTTTTTAAATTTGTACAAAATGTAAAAAAAAATTTATAATTATTATAACTCTTCATTTATTTTTATTTAAATGTTTGATAGGCTTTTATTCATTTGATAAGATTTTGTACCATCTTAAAGAATAATTTAAATTGAATTCATAATCAATATAACATAATTATTGTTATAATAATTATTAATAGGCATTTTAAAGTTTATTTGAGCATATATAAGTATAAGAGAATAATAAATTGAATAATATAAAACTTAAATAAGTTGTAAATAAATTTCACAAAAATATATTATATTTTTTACATTGAGTCATCCGATAAAAAAATCTAACTCAAGTAAGAATAATACAATTACCTACAACTTTAATCACATCACCAATTATGTAAGGAATAATGTCACTATTAAGATACATGACTTTACTGCAAAAAGAAATCATGATATAAACTCATAATTAATATCTTAAATATTTATAAGTATTATAAGAATTCTTTTTCTTGACAATTCACAAATAATAAACTAAATCTCTCTTAAAAAAATTTAAAATAATAAATTAAATTATTAATTTAAAATAGTAAATAAATAAATAAATTAAAAACTTAAAGACAATATAAATAGAACTTACATGATAATTATTACCACATGGTAGAATGGCGTGGAAGATCATAACCTCCACTTTCATTTTGGCTATCGCCTTGCATGCCTCCTTGTCCAAAGACATAATAAAAAAATCCATTACTTGATTATTGATGATCAGATTCTTGATAGTTCGTTAAAGATTGATGGTATGGTAAAGGTTGATTACTACCAGTATATTGATCATATGTACTGAAGTAAGGATACTGATAAGATGGTGGATAATACCCCTGACTACTCTGAGATGATTCATCAAGACCAAAGTCACCAAAACTTTGTGCAATGCTCGAAGAGGAAGAATCTTCTAGTGTAACATTTTGTTGCCTTCTTCCTCTACTAGACTGTGATCTACCTCTTCTGCTATTACCAAATGAATGATCAGAAGGAACCATATCTGGCCTAGATGTAGTCATATCAATCATTAGGCTCTTGTCATGGCTATTGTATGGAATCTCCTGATATGGATCATTTTGCCTATATTCATCATCCTCTTTATCATTATCATCACTTTTTTCAGCTTCTGCATCAGCATCACCATTACCACTGTTATTACTGGAAGGGCTTAAACCACCACTATTTTCATTAGAACCTGCATCATCATTATCACCAGTTTCCATATCTTCATCATCAGTATTAATTCTAGGCAACCACACTGAATTTTGTACTCCATCTAATACAGGGCCTTCTCTTTCTTCAATCCAAGGAGATAACGGATATTCTTCTTGAAATATGTAGTCAAGATTAATTGGATTAAAATTAGCTTCAATTTCATCTTGACTTCTTCTTTATTCATGTCTCATTTTCAACTTCATATTGTAATATGTGAAGACAAGTTTTTGTAGCTTTTTGTACTAGAGTCTATTCCTTGTCTTTGTATGAATGTAGCTGAATGTGCTCCAATTTCTTTCACAATTTGTAGCCGAAGTTGTTTAACTGAGAACTTTTATTGCCACACGTTGAAGTTCAGGAGCACACGATCCAAATATCAACCACTATTCAGCTATTTAAATGACCAAGCATAATGAATAATTATTTGTCATATAAAGTATAAATAAATTTTAAATAGATTTACTTGTACAAAAAAGAGAAAAAAATATTTTACTTGGATTCATTCTAGCCCAAGCTCTTTGAGCTTGTGGTGTGTCAAATGATTCATGTTTTTCCCTAAAAATCATCAACTATATAACACAATATAATATGGCAATAAGTAAATATACGATATTTAATTATAAATTTATAAGATTTAAGTATAAAAATTATTTACTAACCTGATTCAAAGTTTTAATTTGATCATCTATGTTTCTTTTTAATTTGATGATGACGCTACTGGTTTCATCAAAAGTTTCTTTATAAACATCAGATCCATGTTCAACTCCATATTAAAATTGTGGGTTAAGAAAATAACCTAAAAAAAAGTTAATTAATTATTATGCAGAGGCATGAATGTAAAATTTTATAACAAAAGAAAAAATTATAAATTATATTGATTATTGACATACCTGCAGAATGAAGATCAGAATGCATGAATCTCCAGCGCTGGTCTATTATTTCATTATATCTTGTATGATATCGAGAATTTTGCTTGATAGATTGTTTGGCTCGATCTATGGCTTCATAAAAAAAACTCATTGTTGGCTTCACGTCACCATCAACCAGTCTCAAGACTTTTACAATAGGTTTAAATACTTTCAGTAGATCAACAACCTTACTCCAAAATTCACTGCTCAAAACAATTTTTCTTGCTTCAAATGCTGGTCCTTTTTTCTCTTTCCCAAACTTAGATCTTCTAAATTCTTCTGAGTTGAACATGTTTCTTAAACCTTGCTTTTGCTTCATAATAGCTTAAACTTGCAAGAACTGTGTTGCAAATCGAGTTATGCCAGGATGGACAATTTCTCTACCTCCAGTATATTTCTTCATCAAATTTACTGTCCATATGTGATTATAGATGAAAGTTGTCACTGTCTTTGCATCATTCGATAATTTCTTCACATTTTGCTTTTTCCCTATATCTTCCAAGTAAATATCCAAACAATGAGCTGCGCATGCAGACCAATACAAATGTGGCATCTTTTCCATCAATTTTTTCCCAGCTGCTTTTAGTGCTTTTTCATTGTCTGTAACCACTTGGACTACATATTCTTCTCCAACTTCATCTATAACTTTGTCAAGCAACTGGAAGTAATAATCTGTATTTCTAGTATCAACACCAGAAGCATCAACAGATTTTAAGAAAATTGTCCCATTGCTGCAGTAAATAAGAAAATTCATAATATGTGTATAGTTTATACTATTAGTCCAACCATCACACATTATCTTTCTTTCCAAGTACCCTTTAGTGTATTTATCCATTCTTGCATTTTTTTATATTCAACTTCCAAATACACATCTGAAACTTCATAAGGAGTTGGACGCTTAACTCCTTTTTCTACCTCAGCTGTTTCAACAATCAAAGCATGCAACCAAGGAGAATCAGCTAAATTCATAGGCAAATGCTCATAAATTAGAAACCTACTTACTATTGCTCCAAGTGTTTTTCTAAGTGTTTTCATCCAACCATCAGCAATTTTTGGTTGCTTCATACTTTTACTTCTCACAAGGTTAACATCCGTAGACCTCAAAGCAGCAGAAAGATCTTGTGGCCTTTTGACTTCACTAACACTTGCACGAGAGCTTCCACCCTCTTCATATATATTTTCAGATCCTCCTATTTGTTGTCTGAATCGTTGTCTGTCTTCCCATTCATGTTGTGATATAAGGCTCTCCTATGTAGCTAGCCTGATTTGTTATCAATATGGTATTCCACGTCTTCCTCTTCAACATTTCCCCTTAAGCCTTCTTCGAATTCTTCTTTTCTTTTTTTAGAGTCAATTTTTTTTTGCTTTCCCATCCATGAGGAGTTTCATCATATTCTCCCTGACAAATGTGTTGACTTTAGGACAACCTGCTACTTGCCCTTTAAAATGTGCTATGTGTTGCTTGAATCTTGTAATGCCACCCTTTGTCACTTTTTCACAAAGTTTGCATGTGATGTTTCAATTTTCAGGTACAACTGTTCCGAAATGCCATCCAATATCATCACTTGGAGCACCCTCCAATCTTTCTATAGGAAATTCTTCTCTTGGCGGCATTATTTAAAATTTATAATACCTGTTTACAAAAATAAATTATAACAATTATCAATAATTAACTTAATTATCACTATTATTAACACCCCAATTAATAATCAATAATTAACTTTAACTTCAAAGTTAAAACTCTTAATATGACTACTAATTATTTTCTTCTAAACAAACAATTAAGTAATTAAATTAATTATCACTATTCCTAATACTTAATCAATAATTAACTTTAATTTTAAACCATTAATATAAGCTACTAATTAATTATAATTATTCTTAACTTAATTTTCAGATTATTATCAAAATTTTTAATTTTTCAAGTCTCACAATTTTTTTCAATTTCCCTTTATCCCAAATTTTCCTACTCTTTTTTTCAAAAAAAAATTTCCCAATTTTCCTCTTTTCCCCCTTCTTGGCCCAAATCCTCCCAAACCTAGCCCAATTTCCCCGCCCACCCAATTTTTACCTACGGCCTACCACCCCAAATTTCCTTTCTCATTTCACTTTCCCCAAATCCTCCCCCATCCTTTCTCTCTCAATTTTGCAACTCTTTGCTCTCTCTCGTCTCCATCTTTTCCTTCCATCTTTCTCTTCATTCCACGGCCCACCCCCGACCCCCCTCTTCCTCTCCTGGTCTCCTCCTCTTCCTCTCCCCCGTCTTCGCTTTCCCTTCCTCTCGATTCGCGGACCACCACCCACGCCGCCCACCTCCACGGGCACCTCCCCTCTCACCAATCACCCATGTCATCCACGATCCACCTCCACGGCCCCCTCTCTGCCTCCCTCTTCGTTAGTCTCACTCTCAGACTCTCAATCCCTCTCAGCCTCTCACGATCTCACTCTCACGATCTCACCCACCACCCCCTATCAGCCTCCCAAATCTCACACAAATCCAACCCCAATCCCAAGATGCATGTATACAGAGAAAGTAAACATAAGAGAGACTGGGTCTAGGAGAGATGAGCTCACTTGCGAAGCGCTGGACTGCCGGAGCAAGATGGCGAGTCCGTGATCTGGGATCTGCAAGATGGAGACTGGAGCGGAGAAAGAGGTGGTTTTCAGAGAGAATGGGAGATAGAGACAGAGATAGAGATTACAAGATGGTTTTCAACTACAAGGTGAGTCCGTGAATGACATTGATATCTAATGATTTTGTCTGTATGTTTTCTCCTTTTTCTTGTTGATGAAATTATTGGGTCGATGTGGAATCTTCTTCTTTTTCTTTCCCGTGCTCTGACAATGTCGATTTGAAAGAAAAAACAGAACTAAGCATTGTTACGGCCCGTTGCGGCCACAACACCGTTCCGTTGCGGCCGTTTTACGTGATTTCCATTCACACCGCAATTGTGGTCTGATGCCGTTGCGGCACGGGCCGCAACGGCAATATTGTGGCCGCATCAGGTGATGCGGACCGCAATTTAGAACTCTGGTGAGTAGTCAATGTTGCTCTCTTCAACCCCTTGGTTTGGTTTTGGCTCCACACCATTTGCATGGATAGGAATGTCAACATGGTTAGGTGAAGTTCCATTAGTTCTAGTTCCAAGGGAAGCCATGAAGGACAAAAGGTAAAATATAGTTGTGAAATACTAAGATAGAAGAGGAGGAAATGGGAATATGATATTGAGAGCTTGTGGAGATCACACGCTTCTAATGAAGGGTATTTATAGAGAGGCGTCATCAAGCTTGGGTAGAGTAAAAGGACTTAAATATTGATAAAGGAGAGCAGACAGTGTGGAGGACACTAGCTAAAAGTTGGTGACTTTCTTAATCTGATAAATCTAATTAGCGTTTAAAAATTAAGTAATGACATTTGCATATCATTTTTCTTACATCATTCTTAAATTATTTTCATTTTAGATAATAAAATAAAATATATATATATATATTACAATATATTCTCTCTCCATCTTTTCATTTTCCAAACAAATAAGATATAAAGATGGTGTCATTATTATTATTTTATATAAATATCATTTCTCATATAAATTCATCAGTAAAAAGCGGATCCAAACTTCAGACTCTCCTCTCAATGTAATCTATCTAATAATACTGTTTCTATATTTCAATCCATACAACTATCCTTTACACCTATTCATTTTGGAAAAAAAAAATTAAATCTCTCACTTCTCACCGCCTTCTCTCTTCTTCCAAAAACAGTAGGTGCATGTGAGGAGAAGTGTATGGATTTGGGGTGTAAAAATAGCATTATGTAATCTATATCATTCATCTTACTTAGTTCAATCATATTTTTAGTTTTGTTTATTATTTGAATTTTATAATGAGGGAGATTAAGAATCTATAAGAAACATGTAATATATAAACTTGTACATTTAGGTGACACGTGTTCAGAGGTAAAGTAAATAAATTTGATTCAGAGATGTTTTTGCTTTTCGTTAAATTTAGGGGTGGGGATTTTGCTGCATTCAAGGTTTAAACCCATTATGTGTAGATTTCTATACTTTGAAGTTATTAGAAGTAGATTATGGTGAGAGATTTGGATAAAATTTTTATACTTCAAGGCAAGGTCACAAGACTGATTGTGAAAATTACTTCAGTATATAGGGGAAATATAAATTTTGCCTTTTTTGAGCCTTCCATGAAGTTTCAATATATAACTTAAGCAGTAGAAGCAATTGATATAAGCAATAGATCCCAACAAAATATGTAACATTTGGCAATTGATATAAGCGTTGAATAGTCTCAAAGATTTAGAATGATACGAGAGAAAGATTGTACATATATTATATTTGATGGAGTGTGCACTCCACAGGGTAGTGGCAACTTAGGTGTAATATTAATAAATTGAGGGGAGTGTGCATTCCACACGAAAGCCACAAGTTGCTCACTTTGTTGAGGAGCAAATAACCAAAACCTGGCACTTCAACTTATCTTTCTACCTTTCCCTTTTATTAAGAAACTTCCCCTCAAAGTGATCCACTATTGCTTTCTTGATTTTCTTTTGGCAGGATATCATATTTTATTTCCATATATGGGATGAGTAATATTCATGTCAGTCTCTAGACTCATCTGCATTTATTCAGTACTCAGGTACACACTTCTGGTGTCCCATCTCCTGCATTTGTTTCATTTATGTTAGTCGATCTCATTGCTTTTCTCTTTTTCTCTTCAATTGTGAAAAAGGATATATATGCACTATATAGGAGGTGGTGAGCCCATGTCATAGGTACTAATATATTGAGTTTTATGCATCCAAACCAAAGGATTTGTTGTTGATTTCTTAAGTTGGTTGAACAAAAATCGTTTAGCTCTCTGAGTATTTCATGGTGCTTTGGTGTTTTACCACCTATCCAGTCTCTATTTGGTGTCAATGCATGAACTGAATGAAATACCATGTTTAGTACTTTATGCTGTGTGTTGCCAGATAATCCAAATGTTTTAGTGTAAATAATAGTAATAGTAATTTATCTTGCCCTTTAATTCAAATAACCATGGCAAGTAATATTTGAAAGCATGTCAATGCCAACCGATCCAGAATCCTTTGTTCAGTATACCTGTATATGACATAGTCACATGGCAATACGATAACATATGCCCAGAGCAGAATGATCATTAAGGTACTAACTCTTTTAGAAAAATATCAGCCATGATTCTGGGGGATTAAATAGTTTCGTTTTAGAGAAAGAAAATAATATAATTAAACTCTACACAACTCATTTAGGATAATTTTGAATAGTGAGAGAAAGTGGAACATATTTGTATTTCTATGGATAGCTGAAAAGTCAAAAGCATTGAGTTTCTTCCTTCTTTATAGCATAGCTTTTCATTTACTACATTGCACTAAGTAAAATATTGCTCCTTAATTTCACTACAGTCAGATCAATAATGGCCCTGAACAGTAGAGATCTGCAAAATATTCGCAATTAACATCTTGTATTTGTTTAAAAAGTTAATCTTGAAGTCCAAGGGTCCAACTTAGCTGTTGCGTATATATCTTGTTTAAGCAATATTGTATTCGTCTTACCACGTTCATCTTTAATTTTTCAATTCCAATTGTTAGCATAATCATCCTTGAATTACACTCATGGCACCATGGAATGTTTTCCTGTTTCATTCTTTTTTCGGCCTTGTCAGGTGTTGTGGTGTATTTATTAATTACAAAGCTAGATGCAACCATTAGGCTTCATACCTTGTTTCACATAATTTTATGCTCAGTCAAAAGAGAAATTCAGTTCAAATACATTGTTTCTATCTATGTCTTTTGTTTATGTCTATGTGTATTTTTCGCCTTCAACTGTCTCATTCTTTACCAACGTAAGACTTCAAAAGTCTGAGTTAAGTAAAGAACAACATAAATAGACTTGACATTACATATCAACCTAAAACCTTATGATATTAGGTTTATAGGTGTTTTTCACTTATATAACCTTCAAATTATCCATCCTTTATCAATGTGAGACTTCAACACTTATACTTGAATTTCCAACAATTTTAAGAATAAATTTCATGTTAAAATTAGTATTGCCCTTACTATGGTCCCTGTCCATATATGCCTATTGTTTGACTCACCTTAAAGTCAAAGAACAAGTGAACTCACATGGATGATTGTTCCTTTTCTGTTAGTATATATTTTGGTAACAATCTGCTAAATGGGCTTGAGCATTGGTTTTGTTGGATGGAAACAGGAGAAGGATTTTCTAAGCTGTGGAGTCCTATAGCTCTACCGGAAAAACAAGGCCATCCGAAAAGAAATTGTCACAAACTATATGCATGCTGAATGAAAAGAGAAAGGAATAAGATATGAGTAATAAATGAAATGAAGTTCAATGCATTAAAAATTTAAAATAGTAGAAATGGAATGGGTGATAAAAATATAAGATCACTCAATGGCCTAAAAGTAGAGAAGAGAGAAGTACATTCAGACAAACCCACTACGGGAAAACTAACAATAAAAAGCAATAATGCAAGTCTCCACTTTAAGAATGTTTCTAAATTAGAAGGAATTGCAAAAAAAAAAAATGCTTGTTTTGGAGTTTACTCTTTTCATATTCAAAGTGGCATGTGGCTTTCTTGTGGAATGCATACTCTCCTGAATTATTTAATCATATGCTTCAATCCTCACATCCATAAAGCTATGTTTCATTATTTACTGTTATCAATGAATAGAAAGGATCACACTACTGGGTAGATTTCTTTTAACGGGAATTTGGGTTGGAAGATATTTGGACTATTCGAATTCACGTACAAATCTTTTAAAGATCAAATTATAAGATTGTTCCTGGTGAGGCTGTTCTTCCTTCCTTCATCGATGATATTGGAAATGCTAAGTTTCCTGATACTTGGGTTACTGGGGTCAGAGACTCGCCTGACATTCTTGAAGAATCTTTTACGGATGAAGAGATGACCAAACTTAACTTCCTAAAAGGGCAAAGGAAGCATTCCTATAAATATTCCCACATTCTTCGAGCGGAGTTTGACCTGTAGCTCTTAGACATTATTTTCGTAAGTATTTTTCTTTGGTCTCTCCCTTAGATTACATTACTCTTGTATTAATGTTTTGTTCATTTTGTAGAGACCGGAGAAATGACTAGTGGCAAAGGTAAAGTTTCGGCTCGTGAGCTTGCCATGAGGAGGATGGAGGAGAAATAGAAAACGATCGATGGGTCCAGCAATTCTACTCATGACGCTAACGTTGCTACTAAACATGCTAAGGGTACCCCTTGTCACGATGCTCGGGTTCCCCCTATCATAAACATCACTGCTAAGGGATACCCCAATGTCACGATGCTCGGGTTCCCCCTATCATAATTGTTCCTCCTATCACTGACCTGTCTCAGGAAACTATTGATTTTACCATCAATCGGGAGACACCTAGTGTTGAAATTGAGCCTACTATCGAAAGGTCGAAGACTCTGGGCGATGTTCAATAGGTGCTCACCTTTTTCAAGGAATTTAGTGGGGGTAAACCTAAAAAGCCTCAATCTCTTTGGGATCATATGTTTTGGGTCGATTGATTCATTAATGATCGACTTACGTGCACTTAAGGGTCCCGAGGATTCCAAGATGCCTGATGAAGATGATGCTTTGGGTAATAAGGCCAATCCTGTGGAGCAACAGACGACTGAAGGTGGCCAAGGATTAAGAGTTGGTGAAAAGCAAAGGAATGCCTCCATTTAACTTGTAATTTCTCCTTTTTTTTTTGGGTTGTTTGTACTCTACTGGCCTTACTATGAAATTATGACCTTAATGAACCCTATTCTATCACTTGGTTTATTCTTGTTTATGTGTTCTCACTTTCACTTTCATATTGCTGTTCTTGCGAAACATAGTTTATCTATCTAATAAAAACTTTCATAATAAGTAGTTCTCTTAAAAGAAACCAAGTGTATGTATAACTCAGTCATTAAAGAAATCAGATGTTTGAATAACTCAGAATATATAATTTTCATAATTAAGTGAGAATGCACTAATCGATCATTTACCCAAAATTAGTTGATCTTGATTATAGCTAGTTTTCATTCTATAGACTTAGTCGTGTAGTTTTTTTTAGCGACGATCTGGGTCAAAGAACATGGGCACAAGATTTTTTGGAGGGTCCGATAAGATCAAGGATTTTGGAAACCTGTCTTGTTGTTCTGAGTGACAACCTGGGTTGAAGAACAAGGGCACATGATTTTTTGGAGATCTTCATTAGGTCGGTTGCTGTATTGGTTGTTCGATTCTTGTTTCATGTTGAGTGTTTCTACTTATTAAGATCCATATCAAACTATAACACATTATTTCCAGTTGAAGTCACAAGAATATAATTTACAGCATCAGTTGCAAAGTAGTGCATAGAAATGTAAATTGAAGTAACTAAAATTGATGTTTAAAGTCATGTTTTATAAACTGATGGGGGTGCCTCATTAAAACCTCTAACAAGAAAAACCTAATGGAAAAAAATTGCATCGGTAGGAATGTAAATGACATAAATTTAAGAAGCAAAAAGTAAAGAGGTGCCCCTGTCTAGTTGTGTGCTTAGCTGTAGTACTTTCTTAAGTTGGTCGCACTCCAACTCTTGGGGATTTGTTTACAGTGAGCTTGGCAATACTATATGATTCTTTCCCTAACTCTGCGACAACCCTGTAAGGTCCTTCCCAATTTGCTGCAAGTTTTTCTTCCCCTGGTGTTTTTCCATGATTTTTAGATTTCCTGAGCATGAGGACTCGATCTGAAACTTCCTAAGCTTGACCTGAAAATTGTATCTTCTTGCGGCTTTCCTCTTTGTTATTTCTTCCTGAAAAGGAGCCATTTCCTGATCCTATTCCCACCAATTAAGCTATTTTCTTCAGTCTTCTTCATTTTCCTCCATTTGAAAATTCATTCTTCTCAAGCTCGGTTCCCCAAGTTCCATGAGTATCATTGCATTCGCTCCATAGGTTAGTCGAAATAGAGACTCATGAGTTGTAGATTGAACTGTGGTATGATATCCCCATAGTAACTTAGGCAAATTCTTCAACCCAATTTCCTTTTCCTCCACTTAAAATTTCATACTTCTCAAGCTCGGTTCCCCAAGTTCCATGGGTATCATTGCATCGGCTCCATAGGTTAGTCGGAATGGAGACTCTTGAGTTGTAGATTGAACCGTGGTATGATATCCCCCATAGTACCTTAGGCAATTCTTCAACCCAATTTCCCTTGGCTCATTTCAGTCTCTTTTTTAGGTCATTCAAAATTAACTTATTTGCTGACTCCACCTGATCATTTGCTTGGGGATGTTTGACTGATGTAAATTGTTGTTTTATGCCTAATCCATCAAGAAATTCTTTAAACCTTTTGTCAGTAAATTGTGCCCCATTATCTGAGACGATTACATAGTGTAGACTATATCTGCATATTAGGTTTTTTCAGATGATTTTTTCCACTTTTTCCCATGTTATCTGAGCGAGCAACTCCACTTCGATCCACTTTGTGAAATAAACAATCACGACTAGTAGAAATTTGACTTGCTCAGGAGCGGTGGCGAAAAGTTCCAAGATGTCCATTTCTCATCGACAAAATGGCCAAGCAAAACAAGAAGTGTGTAGTTCCTTGGGCGGGACTTGGTGAAACCGAGTGAATCTTAATTTGACACTTGTCACAAATTTTGATATAATCGAGGCAATCTCTTCTCATGGTGGGCCTAGAATATCCTTACCTAACATTTTTTTTGTCAATGAACGCCCTCCCATGTGCTGACCACAAACACCATCTTGTCCCTCGGCCATGACATACTCGGTTTGATATAAGCTTAAGCATTTTAGAAGAGGGATATTGAATCCTCTCTTGTATGTACAGTACAATATTCTGAATAAAATAGAAACTAGTTGTCCTCCTGTGTCTCCTAGCCTGCTTTTCATCCACTAATATTACTTCTGCTTGCAGATATCTTAAAATTGGGTATTCTTAAGAATTGGGTATTCTCAACGTGTATATGTTAAACTTCTCAAGTTTTTTCTTCTTTTTCTTTTTCTTTAACTTCATATTTTAGTTTCCTCTATACTTGAAATTATCTTTGGAAAATTCTAAAATACCCCTAAAAGGTAATTATATCCTTAGATGATATAACATAAAGTATGGGCAACTCAATTTTGTAATAATTACAATACTTAAGTAGCATATATATCTATTATGTAACTGAATTAATTATACTATGTCATATCATCCAAGAGTACAAATATCACTTAAGGGCACTACAGTGTTACCCATCATCTTCAGCAAGTTATATAGAAAATTATTTATAATCTTTGTATAGGATGGGGCTACACAGGCCCATGATTTATTACGCTTTACATGTTATTCCCTGTTTGATTCTTAGACCTATCATATAGTAAATTTCATACATATATTTTACAAGGAACTAAATCAAACCTTAATTTTGCAGGAAATTAATTATAGAGTATAGAGAAAGAAGATATTTATATATAAATAGTAAATTTCTTTACATTAGACAGCTTCATACATTTTACTTGGAACACCGTAAGAGACATGATAAACACTCCAAATAAAGCATAAAGAGATAAAAGAAAATTAACACGATGAGCCCTAAAATCCTTGGGAATAGCTGGAAAATGCAGGTGTGTGAGGGCACACTTGCGTTCACTTCACAAAGCAACCACAACATATTAAGAATAATTCTAGGATGAGTAAAGTCCTTGTGTAACACCCTTCCTAACATTTTAATAGTTATTATAATCTAATAGTACCTCAAAACACAAATCTTAGTCAATATAATATATAAAAAGAGAGTCTTGATTTGTTGAATTATGCTAATTGGCAGTTTTAGGTTGTGCCATCAATATTATTTAAAATTGAATTTTATTATTATCCAACTAAACAGAATTAAAGGAAAATATAAATTTTTTTTGTCAATTATCATTTTTAGGTTATGCCAACAATGTAATTTGAATTTGAATTTGAATTTTAATATTATCCTTTTAAAGAAAAATTAAAGGAATATGTAAATTATTTTTAGATTTTTTCTTACAAGTATCATTTCTAAATTTTGTCCCCATTGATTCATTACAAATTTGAATTTGAGTTTCATTGTTATTATCTTATTAATATAATAATATATTTATAAAAAAAAATTTGAAATATTTCTTTATTGAATAAAAATATTTTTTTATGGTGTCAAACCACATTATAATATACAAAAGATGAAGGGTTTTTTTTTTTACCAAATTGCCACTGATAACAAAACTATTTATCAAAATGTCATTTTTTTAAACTATTTACTAAATTGTTACTTTTTTAAAACCATTTACTAAAATGCTACTCTTTAGAAACTATATACCAAACTGTCACATTTTCGTCCAACGTGATATTTTTTAATAATTTCTAGTTCACATAAGATGTGCCAAACCGGGTGTTGGCGTAATCCATGTGGATGCACCATCCTGTTTGGCGCATCCTACGTAGATGCACCTTCCTACATGGCATTTTTTACGTGGATACGTCATGTAGGATGGCGTTTTTTAGTTAAAAAAGCTAACACATTTGACATTTTTCACGTAGACAAAAAAAATTAAAAAAATTACTTATAGAGCACTTGATTCATTTCACGTGATTCTCGTACTCCTCCCAAAGACACATGCATTTTACATGGGACTTTGGTGTTGGTAAGGTAAAACAACTAAGTAAAGCAACAAGGTACCTTTGTTTGATATGAGACTTTAGTATTGGTAAGGCAAAACAATTAAGTAATATAACAAGGGACCTTTGTTCGATGTGGGACTTTAATGTGAAGGCATTTTAATTGATTTATTAATCTAATTTATATATTATATTTTCTTAAAAACTAAAAGGAAAGAATGAAAAATGTTTATTTTATATAGTATATAGAAAGATAATCTAACAATTTTTTTTTTTAGTTCCACATATAGATGCTAATGCTATAGCTACCATATGCTAAATAACAAGTGAACTGCTACCTCGTTGTTGTAGCATACATATATAAATGTGGATTGAAGAAGTGAGCTGCTACCTCACCGAGAGATTCATATAACTATGTAACAGTTATAAGAAATGAGGAAGGCAATTTGAATAATTTTAAAAGTGATTAATATTCTATTTTAAAATAAAAAATGTGAAAGAGCCATGAGTCGTGTTTTGTTTGTCACAGTGTCTGTAGTATTTATGGATAAGTGAAGTTTATATATTTCCTGGTGCACTAGAAAATGATGGAGTACTAGGAAATGATTTTGCTGCATGTATATATAGAAATTAGAAGATAATTAGACGCCATTTGCATGAGCGAACTGAATATATATTGTTTATTCAAACTTATAATGCCCTTGATGAAAATATTTTCACAACTCACAAGACAATTTAGCAAGTCAATTTCTACTATGAAAACTCAAATGTGACTTGATAAGTGTATAGTATCAAATATTGAACATGAGATAGAACATGAATTACGTAGATGACATGTATCTGACATTGTGAGTTAAAAATTTGATATTGATTTGAGATTGGAGTTTAAGCAGTTTTACTCTTGTGGTGGATAAAGTTTTCAATGTGAAGTGTTAAGTACGGTTATAAAGAAAAGTTTTGATCCAGGTGGTGTCCGTGCATAGTATATTTTCATTTTTTTATTGCTGTAGCATACATATATAAATGTGGAACTAGGTAACAGCTTACTTGTTATTTAGCATACGGTAGCTATATCATTAGCATCTATATGTGAAACTAAGAATTAAAACTTTGTTATTTTATCTATCTATATACTATATAAAATAAACACTTTTCATTCTTTCTTTTTAGTTTTTAAGAAAATATAATATATAAATTAGATTAATAAATCAATTAAAATGCCTTCACATTAAAGTCTCATATCAAACAAAGGTACTTTGTTATATTATTTAATTGCTTTGTCTTACCAATACCAAAGTCCCACATCAAACAAAGATACCTTGTTGCCTTACTTAGTTGTTTTGTCTTACCAACATCAAAGTCTCACATCGACTACTTTACAGATCAGAAGCAAATGTTCGGCCTATAAATAAGCTAATTGATACTGATGTCTTTTAATGTAACATTTTCTTTTTAACAGGTTAGACTTGTATATAGTCATAAGGTACCACAATACTTGTTTAACATATCTGTTAATTTTCAAGATAAATGCAAGTAAAGATAGCTTTTGAAGGTTTCTAAATTTTAGTATGAGAGGCTAAATTTTGGGGATAAAATTTCTAAAAGGATGGGAGAATTGTAACATTTTCTTTTTAGCAAGTTAGACTTGTATATGGTCATAAGGTATCATAATACTTGTTTAACATGTCTGTTAATTTTCAAGATATTTTGATTTAATTTAGACACTTTGCCGCAACATAGAACGTATAAAATGACTATTTTAACTTTGAAAAATAGCATAAATGTTAAATCAAAGAAAATAAATGAGAAAAATTTCATTAATAGGTTACAAATGTGTGAAAGATGATGTGGTTAAATTTTGAGGGCAAACGAAGTCAGTTTGATATTTTTAAGGACACTGTAGAAGTGTTTTAATACCACATTGAGGAATGATAGATATGAAAAATTATGAAAATGGTGAAACAAGAATTTAGATAAATCTTAAGATTTATTTTATAGTTGTTGGAAGTTAAGAAACTTGATTTAGAAAAATTAAAGTGTTCTTAATAGATACGATGTTTAGCGAAAAGACTAAAATGCCCCTAATGCTACTCTTTTAAAAATGAGATTTTTCTCACTTCCTGCCATATCTCTCCCGTGCGCTTTTGTTGCTGAAACAGAGAGAAGAGAAATGAGAAAGAAAAGGAGAAGAGGGAAACCGAATGGGAGAGGAGCAGAAACGAAGAGAAGAAGGAGGAGAAAATAGAAAGGGAAAGGGAAAAGAAAAGAGCAAAGTAAGGTTGGAGCTCATCATCATCTTCTAGCTTAAGGTAGGGGGATTTTCTCACTCTTTTCTTCCTCTTTTGCATTTCAAAATCTGATTTCTTGATGGCCTTGAGTGAAATTTTTGGTTTGATAATGAAATATTTAAGCTTTTATGTTTAATTCATAATGTGAACACTTGGTTTTTCTCTCTTGATTTCTAGATGATTTTTGAGGTTGAAAAATGAGTATTAAACCCTCTTTTGATTTGTGATTTTGAATGAAGATTTTGATACTTGAACATGATAACTTGGATGATTTATTGATGATTTTGGATCTGAGTTTTGGAAGGCTTGAGATCTAGTTCCAAAACAGGGGTTCTGGTTCTGGTTTAAGCGCCTAGGCGCCTGAAATTGAGTGTCTAAGCACCCAGAACCTAGACTCACATTTTCCAGATGCGCGATGAGTGCCCAAGCGTTCATGGTTGAGCATCTGAGCGAGCGTAGAGCGCCTAGGCGCTTAGAGCCTAGCGTTTAAGCGCCAGCTTGACAGAATGAGATTTCTGCTCTGTTTCTCAAAAATTTGCTTTCAAAATGTAATGTAATGCCATATTTGAGATATATTAAATGAAAAAGAACATAAATAATGTTATGTAAATGATGCTTGATTGCATGATATGTTTGCATCAAGTGAGATTGATTGATGATATTTGAATACCCATGATGAGTATGATTGGATTATGCATTATATTGCATATGTGATGATTTGATTTTCATGGGTATCCACTTTGTGGAACTAGGCCGAATTAGATTTTGGATGTACTTGTACTAGGGTAAGTCTTGGTTAATGGTAAGAGAATAATTGATTTTCTCTATACCAGATTAATTGAGGTTAATGAAGAGCCTTCCTCTTTACTTGAGCTTCCCTAGTCATTAAGTGGTTGAGGATGAGTGTTTCCCTCACTACTTGGGATAATCCTAAATCTTGGATAGTCTGAGTAACATACCTCTCATTCTATTTTCGGTTATTGATATTGTGAGATAATGTACCTTCTCCTTATCATGATGGATTGAAGTCTAATATTAACTTTGATATTAAGGAGACGTACTTCCTCTACGCTAGACAAGGGAAGACTAGGCCTAGTTACTTGGAGTAGTTCTGTGTGACGACATACTGTCATGAAGAGGTTGATGTGCACTAACCTAAAAGCAGACTACTACCAAGTGAATGAATGATTTCATGAGCTCATAACTTGATTTTGATGATGAGATTTTCATCTTGAAATATTGAGATTTGAAAATTGACTATGTTTTGATGAATCTTCCAAAATGGAGTTTTGTGGTACAATTTGGTATTTAATGATATTTTGAGAACCTAATGATATTGTGCATGATTAGAAGAATTAAAGGAATTTTTATAGTAATTAAATGAACTGTCTATTTCGAGAAGAGGAAGGAGATGAATTTGGCCTTTTGTCACCTTTCTAGAATAATAATAAATGTTTTGAATGAGATTGAGGTTTTTCCCCGAAATAGTTAGAATTATTGTGATGACACAGTTTTATATGAGCTACTGAGAATTTCTAAATTCTCACCCCTACACCTTTGATTTCCATGATAATTCTAGGCGGCCGAGCAAATCAGCAAGATGGAGCTTACTTGAAAGATTGGTTAGGATGTTCTTAGTTAGGTAATTATAAATTAGTCCTAGTAATTTTATTTATTTGATAAAATTTGTATATAATGCGCGGCGATATATAATTTGTGTATTATTCCTTTCATTATGTATGTAAATTATGCTTCCATAAAGGCTCATATTTTGTATATTATTAAACTATTTATTTCAAAAATTTATGGATATTCATAAGTAATGTACCAAATTCTAATTACTGATGCGTAAATCGAATACGTCATTAGTGTTAGCTTTTGGGACGTTACATCCAACGTTATGGTGTACTCTCTAGTAGGCATATGAAATGCGTGTGTCTTTGGGAGGAGTGCGAGAACCACGTGAAATGAGTTAATTGCCCTATAAGTATTTTTTTTTGTCCACGTGAAAAATGCCAAATGTGTTGGCGTTTTTAACTAAAAAATATCATCCTATACATGGTGTATCCACGCAAAAAATGTCATGTAGGATGACGCATCCTATGTGAACTAGAAATTATTAAAAAATGACACGTTGGACAAAAGGATGACAGTTTGGTATATAATTTCAAAAGAGTGACATTTTGATAAATAATTTTTAAAAAGTAACAATTTGATAAATAATTTTAAAAAATTGATATTTTGATAGATAGTTTTGTCATCAGTGACAGTTTGGTAAAAAAGCCAAAGATGAAGTCAAGGAAGTTAATAGTGACTATAAACCCTAACGCTCAAAACATTTTTTTAATAATTTTTAAAATTCTTCTAAAATATTATCCAAATGTTGTATATAAATTTGACATTTGACGTCCTAAAAAAATAAATATTTGAACTTTAACGTGAAATTTATATATCACTCATGATCACTTATAAAAATTAAAAATATATTTTCTTAAATAATAAATAATTATCATATATTATTTTTAAATATTTTTATTTTTTCATGATAATTTTAAATATCAACACATAGGTATTATTCTAGTAATTATAAAAAGTAGCACTAATCCAATGATGTTATTTTGTACATCAGTTTTATTATATTACTCGTACACCATAATAAACACACATATCAACACACATTCTATCTTTATTTTTTTAAATAGCAAATGTGTTAAAGTGGTGTATCAAATATATATGACATGCAAATAACAAAAAATCATTTATGGCCATAGAAAATAACAAATAACAAATAGTTAAAAGGCCAGCGATTAGCAAAAATATTAAACCTACACCTCATCTTTTAAAACTCATGCCCTGTAACTTTTATGGAAAAAAGAAAAAGAGAGAAGAAAAAAAATGTAAATTCCACTTGATGGACTTACAAAAATTCATATTTTTATAATTCAAAATCTTAAGTTTTTATCCTCTTTTAATTTTTTTGATTTAATTTTGTTCTCAAGTATTGTTATACTTTTAATATTTTAATTGTATTCTTATTATGTGTTTTTATTGTGTTTTGTTAGGTAATTACACATGGAGAAGATTGGATGCTTGAACAAGGAAAAAGAGAGAGAATTGCATCCAGACACCAATGCTTGAGCGCTGGGCCACCATCGCTTGAGCGCGAGTTACGCATTGGAGTTTTCCCTTTAAGTGAACTAGCGCCTGAGCGTTGGACAGTCAGCGCTTGAGCGCTTATTGCGAATATCACACTGTGATTTAAGTGACTCAACGCCTAAGCGTTGGAAACTGAGCGCTGAATGCGTAACAGAACACGCTGAATTCTTTTTAAATAGAAAAATTATGTCAAATTAAACACAAGTGGAGACACTTGAACAGAATGCACCAATCGTTAAGAGGCACAAACCCTAATGTAGTATGGGCGCAATTAGGCTTGAAGATTAGAGATTTTCTTCAACCTTTCTACATTTCTACAATGAAATTTGTCATATTCTTCCCTTTGTGTTTTTTTTTTCCACGTGTAACTAATTTTTCTTTGTTAGGATGATGATGGATTTTGAACTTTGATGATGTAACTTCTTTTATGAGTCTAATTTATGTTTCTATGTCATGATTTACGTATTTATCTCTATTCTTAATACTTTTCTAAACCTGATCAATTTGAGAATGATCTTTTGGGTTAATGCATAATTTGAAAAAATTTGCATGAACCTAGAACATGTGATAAACGCCATAATTTTTGCAATTGCTAGGAATAGACATTGTGGGTTATGTGGTCTTTCTTTTAATTTATTTGTTCTTGATAATGCCTTTCTATTTGGGGTTAGACTAAGAGATTAGTTAATTTCAAACAGTGTAAGAGGATTAATATACTAAGGGATTGTGTATTAATTAATTTTGAGAATTGACCATAAATCATCGAAATAGAACATAATTAAACTAATATTTGATTTTGCATTTAAAGAGTTTAAGTGAAGTCTGAACCCTAACGCTTTAATATCATTGTCTTTCACCCTTTTGATTTATTATTTTGTTTACTTATATTTCTTTTTAATTGAATTTACAATAATTCTCTCTCTTATTGATCGTTTGAATAGTATCATTTTGACAAATTTAGTAATTAATAACATAATTCTCGTAGGACGATAGTCTTACTCACTTTTTAATACTTTTACGATTCTGTGTGCCAATTTCACAACACCACTCTTTTCTTTTCTTTTTTTCATAAAAAGTAAGTCTAGAATGAAAGTATAAAAAACGAGATATAGAAATACATTGTTGAATAATTAAAAAACATTCAAAGTCCATAAGAGCCAATCAACTTGGTCAGGCCAAAAGTTATGGCCATAGCCATCCAACCTCCAATCAGCACTCTGAGACAAGATCTCTTCACTGGAGTGTTTCCAAGCACGGCTCCTACCCCACCAAATACCAACAATGCCAAGCTAACTGCAGCAGCAACAACAGCCAACCTAATCTTGTGGTTCCTTATAAACACAGCTGCTAGCAGTGGCACCACAGCACCCACAGAAAATGCCAGTGCTGATGCTAGGGCAGCCTGAAATGGGTTTGGCAGCTTCTCCCTTTGAGCTGCTTCTTCATCCACACCATTATTATTATTAGCTTCCCTCTCTCTTTTAATCTGAGCCATCTCTATGTCATATTGAGTGTACACAGAGACAAACTCTCCAATTGCCATGCTACAAGCCCCAGCAACCAACCCAGCAAAGCCAGCAAGAAGCATGGTTGTGATGTCTTCCTTAACAGCTCCAACACCCATCATCAATGAGGCAACAGAGACCAAACCATCACTGGCTCCTAACACAGCAGCTCGAAGCCACTGAGCCCTTTGTGAGTAGTCAATGTTGCTCTCTTCAACTCCTTGGCTTGGTTTTGGCTCCACACCATTTGCATGGATAGGAATCTCAACATGGTTAGGTGAAGTTCCATTAGCTCTAGCTCCAAGGGAAGCCATGAAGGACAAAACATAAAATAAAGTTGTGAAATACTAAGATAGAAGAGGAGGAAATGGGAATATGATATTGAGAGCTTGTGGAGATCACACTTCTAATGAAGGGTATTTATAGAGAGGGGTCATCAAGTTTGGGTAGTGTAAATGGACCTAAATATTGATAAAGGAGAGGAGATAGTGTGGAGGGCACTAACTACAAGTTGGTGACTTTCTTTAACTGATAAATCTGATTAGCGTATAAAAATTGGATAATAGCATTTGCAAACTATTTTTCTTACATCATTCTTAAACTACTTCTATTTTAGATAATAAAATAAGAAAAATACAAATTACAACATACTCTCTTTATCTTTTTACTTTCCAAACAAATAAGATATAAAAATGGTGCACTGTTTATTTTTTGGGTGTGTGCGTAAATATCATTTTTCATATAAATTCATGAGTAAAAAGTGGATCCAACCTTCAGATACTCCTCTCATTGTAATCTATCTAATAATGTTGTTTCTATATTTAAATCCATACAACTACACTTCACACCTATTATTTTTGGAAAAAAAAATTTAAATCTCTCTCGCTTCTCACCACCTTCTCTCTCTTCTTCCAAAAAACAGTAGGTGCATGTTAGGAGAAGTGTATGGATTTGTGGTGTAAAAATAGCATTATTGTAATCCATATCATTCATCTTACTTGGTTCAATCATATATTTAGTTTTTTTTGTTATTTGAATTTTATAATGAGGGAGATTAAGAAATCTATTAAAAAAAACATGTAATATATAAACTTGTACATTTAGCTGACACGTGTTCAGAGGTAAAGTAAATAAATTTTATTCAGAGATGTTTTGCTTTTTGTTAAATTTAGGGGGGGGGGGATATTTTGCTGCATTCAAGGTTTAAATCCACTATGTGTAGATTTCTATACTTCGAAGTTATTAGAAGTAGATTAGTGATGAGAGATTTGGATAAGATTTCTATACTTCAAGGCATGGTCACGAGACTGATTGTGACAATTACATCAATATATATAGGGGGAATGTAAATTTGTATTTTTTTGAGTCTTCCATAAAGTTTCAATATATAACTTAAGCAGTAGAAGCAATTGATATAAGTAATAAATCTCGCAACAAAATATGTAACATTTGACAATTGATATAAGCATTGAATAGACTCAAAGATTTAGAATGATACGAGAGAAAGATTGTACTTATATTATATTTGATGGAGTGTGTACTCCACAGGATAGTGGCAACTTAAGCGTGCTATTAATAAATTGAAGGGAGTGTGCACTCAACACGAAAGCCACAAGTTGCTCACTTTGTTGAGGAGCAAACAACCAAAACCTGGCACTTCAATTTAACTTTCTACAATTCTTTTTTATTAAGAAACTTTCCCCTGAAAGTGATCCACTACTGCTTTCTTGATTTTATTTTGGCAGGATATCATATTTTATTTCCATATTTGAGATGAGTAATATTCATGTCAGTCTCTGGACTCATCTGCATTTATTCAGTACTCAGGTACACACTGCTGCTGTCCCATCTCCTGCATTTGTTTCATTTATGTTAGTCGATCTCATTGCTTTTCTCTTCAATTGCGAACAAGGATATATATACACTATATAGGAGGTGGTGAGCCCATGTCACATGCACTAAATTATTGAGTTTTATGCACCCTGACCAGAGGATTTGTTGTTGATTTGTTAAGTTGGTTGAAAAAAATACATTTAGCTCTCTTTGAGTATTTCATGGTGCTTTGGTGTTTTACCTCCTATCCTGTCTCTGTTTGGCGTCAATGCATGAACTGAATGAAATACCATGTTTAGTACTTTAGGCTGTGTTTTGCCAGATAATCCAAATGTATTAGTGTAAGCAATAGTAATAGCAATTTATCTCGCCTTTTAATTCAAATAACCTGGCAAATAATATTTGAAAGCAAGTCAATGCCAACCGATCCAAAATCCTTTGCTCAGTATACCTGTATATGACATAGCCACATGGCAATATGATAACATTTGCCCGGAGCAGAATGGCCATTTTAAGGTACTAATTCTATTAGAAAAATGTCTGCCATGATTCTGGGGGATTAAATAGTTTCGTTTTAGAGAAAGAAAATAATAGAATTAAACTCTACACAACTCATTCAGGATAATTTTGAACAGTGAGAGAAAATGGAACATATATGTATTTCTATAGAAAGCTGAAAAGTCAAAAGCATTGAGTTTCTTCCTTCATTAGCATAGCTTTTCATTTACTTCACTGCAATCAGTAAAATATTGCTCCTTAATTTCACTACAGTCAGATCAATATTGGCCTTGAACAGTTGAGATTTGCAAAATATTCGCAACTAACATCTTGTCTTTGTTTGGAAAGTTTATCTTGAAGTCCAAGTGTCCAACTTTGCTGTTGCATATATATCTTGTTTAAGCAATAATATATTCATCTTACCATATTCATCATTAATTTTTCAATTCCCTTTGTCAGCGTAATCATCCTTAAATTACACTTATGGCACCAAGGAATATTTTCTTGTTTCATTCTTTTTTCAACCTTATCAGCTGTTGTAGGAATAAATTTTAGGAATAAATACGTTGTTTCAAGAATAAATTTCATGTTAAAATTAGTCTTGCCCTTACTATGCTCCATATCCATATATGCCTATTGTTTGACTCAGCTTAGAATCAAAGAACAAGTGAACTCGCACAGATGATTCTTCCTTTTCTGTTAGTATTATGGTATCTGCTGAATGGGCCTGAGCATTGGTTTTGTTGGATGGAAGCAGGAGGAGGATTGTCTATGCTGTGGAGTCCTATAGCTCTACCAGAAAAGCAAGGCCATCCGAGAAGAAATTGTCACAAACTATCTGCATGCTGAATGAAAAGAGAAAGGAATCAGATATGAGTAACAAATGAAATGAAGTTCAATGCATTAAAAATTTAAAATAGTAGAAATGGAATGGGCAATAAAAATATAAGATCACTCAATGGCCTAAAAGTAGAGAAGAGAGAAGTACATTCAGATACGGGAAAACTATCAATAAAATGCAATAATGCATGTCTCCACTTAATAATGTTTATAAATTAGAAGGAATTGCAGAAAGAAAATGCTAGTTTTGGAGTTTACTTTTTTCATATTCAAAGTGGCATGTGGCTTTCTTGTGGAATGCATACTCCCCTGAATTATTTAATCATATGCTTCAATCCTCACATCCATAATGCTAAAGCTATGTTTCATTATTTATTGTTATCAATCAATAGAAAGGATCACACTTTTTGGTCGATTTCTTTTAATGGGAATTAGGGTCCGAAAATACTTGGACTGTTTGAATCCACGTACAAATTTTTTAAAGATTGAATTTTTAAGATTGTTCCTGGTGAGGTTCTTCCTTCCTTCATCGATGATATTGGAAATGCTAAGTTTCCTGATACTTAGGCTATCGGGGCCAGGGACTCGCCCGACATTCTTGAAGAATCTTTTACCGATGAAGAGAAATGACTAAACTTAACTTCCTAAAGGAGCAAAGGAAGTATTCTTATAAATATTTCTACATTCTTCAAGCGGAGTTTGGCACTGTAGCTCTTATTCATTATTTTCGTAAGTATTTTTCTTTGGTCTCTCCCTTAGATTGCATTACTCTTGTTTTAATGTTTTGTTCATTTTGTAGAGACCAAAGAAATGACTAGTGGCAAAGGTAAAGTTTTAGCTCGTGAGCTTGCCATGAGGATGATGGAGAAGGAGAAACACAAAACGACCAATGGGTTCGGCAATTCTACTCATGACGCTAATGTTGCTGCTAAACATGCTAAGGGTACCCCTAGTCACGACGCTCGTGTCCCCCTATCACAATCATTCCTCCTTCTATTACTAACCTGCCTCAGGAAACCCTTGATTTAACCATCGGTTGGGAGACACCTCCTATTGAAATTGAGCCTATCGATGAAAGGTCGGAGACTCTAGGCAACGTTGAATAGGTGCTCACCTTTTTCAAGGAACTTAGTTGCGGTAATCCTAAAGATCCTCAGTCTCTTTGGGATTGTATGTTTTGTGTCAGTCGATTCGTTAATGATAAACTTACTATTGAGATTGACAAGGCAAAGTTTGAGTAAGTTGGGGCGATGGGTCTTGTCCATTGGATCGCCACTCATTCGCTTCGTACGGCTAGTATGACTCTATCATTGATGTATCAAGCTAATGTTAGTGTCATGTTAACTACTCAACTGAAATGGCAAAGAGATGAGTGTCAGAAAGAGCTTGCAAACATTCGCAGCAAGATGGGCCGTGTTGAGGTGCTGGAGAAAGAGAATATCAACTTGATTGAGGATAATAAAAAATTAACTGATGACTATAAAAAACTGAAGGAAAGCTCGGAGTCCTTAAAGACTGAGCTAAGGACTTCAAAGAAAAAGGTTTAGTCTTTAGATAAAGACTTGAAGGCTCTTAGCTTTATTCTAATGAGGCAGAAAAATCGGCCTAAGAAGCAGCCCAAAAACTCATGGATGCTGAAAAGGTTACGATGAAACTCAAAGCCTTGGTTGATGAGATGGAACAAGCCTGCATCAAATAGTATCTTGATGGTTTTTGATGCACTTTTGATTAGTTTCGATTCTTGCATTCTAGTATTGATCTGTCTAGCTTAGGGACTTGGAAGGTTGTGAAAGATGGAGCACTTGAGGGTCCCGAGGATTCCAAAAGAAGAGACGAATAATGAGACCAATCCTGCGGATGAACAGACGACTGAAGGTGGCCAAGGATTAAGAGCTGGTGAAAAGCAGAAGGATGCCTCTATTTAACTTGTAATTTCTCCTCTCTCTTTTTGGGTCGTTTGTACTCCATTGGCCGTAATTTGAAATCCTGACCTTAATGAACCTTGTTCTGTCACTTGGTTAATTCTTGTTGATGTGTTCTCACTTTCCTTTCATATTACTGTTCTTACAAAACATAGTTTATCTATCTAATAAAAAAACTTTCATAATAAGTAGTTCTCTTAAAAGAAACCAAGTGTACGTGTATAACTTAGTCATAAAAGAAATTAGGCGTATGAATAACTCGGAATATATAACTTTCATAATTAAGTGAGAATGTGTCGATCGATCATTTACCCAAAATTCGTTTATCATGATTGTAGCTAGTTTCCATTCTATAGACTTGGTCATGTAGTTTTCCCAAGCGATGACCTGAGCCAAAGAACATGAACACAATATTTTTTAGAGCACTTGGTAGGATCAGGGGTTTTGGAAACCTGTCTTGTTGTTTCGAGTGACGACCTATGCCGAAGAACAAGGGCACATGATTTTTTGGAGGTTTTTATTATGTCGGTTGCTGCACGGGTTTTTCGATTCTTGTTTCATGTCATGCGTTTCTGCTTATTAAGATTCACATCAAACTATAACAAATGTTATTTCCAGTTGAAGTCACAAGAATATAATTTTCAGCATCGGTTGTAAAGTATTAAAGTAATGCATAGAAATGTAAATTGCAACAACTGAAATAAATGTTTAAAGTCATGTTTTATAAATTGATGCGTGTGCCTCATTAAAACCTCCGACATGAAAAACCTAGTAGAAAAAAATCCTATCAGTAGGAAAAATAGTATATCACCCATTTTCCATATAACAATCGACTTTGGCCAATATATACATGGTTTGGCCTTCTAGAAATGTAAATGACATAAATTTAAAAAACAAAAAGTAAAGAGGTGTCATTGTTCTGATGTGTGCTTAGCTATAGTACTTTCTCAAGTTGGTCGCACTCCAATTCCTGGGGATTGGTTTTCCAGTGAGCTCAGAAATACTATATGATCCTTTCCCCAACTCTACTACAACCTTGTAGGGTCCTTCCCAATTTGGTGCAATTTTTCCTTCCCCTAGTGGTTTTCCATGATTTTCAGATTTCCTAAGCACGAGGTCTCGACCTTAAACTTCCCAATTTGTGTTTCTTCCCGAAGATGAGCCATTTTTCGATCCTCTTCCAACAGATCGAGCTCTTTTCTTTGGTCTTCTTCACCACTTGAAAATCCATCCTTCTCAAGCTTGATTCCCTAAGTTCCACGGGTATCATTGCATCGACTCCATAGGTTAGTCAGGATGAAGACTCTTGAGTTGTAGATTGAACCGTGGTATGATACCCGCCATAATACCTTAGGCAATTATTCAACTCAATTCCCCTTGGCTCGATTTAGTCTCTTTTTTAGGCCGTTCAAAATTATCTTATTTGCTGACTCTACCTGATTGTTTGCTTGGGGATGTTTGACTAATTTAAACTGTTGTTTTATGCCTAATCCATCAAGAAATTATATAAACCTTTTGTTGGTAAAATGTGCCCCATTTTCTAAGACGATTACATAGGGTAGACCATATTTGCATATTAGGTTTTTCCTAGTGAATTTTTCCACCTTTTCCCCTGTTATCTGAGCGATCGACTCCACTTCGATTCACTTTATGAGAAAATCAATCGTGACCAGTAGAAATTTGACTTGCCTAAGAGCGGTGGGGAAAAGTCCTAAGATGTCCATTCTCCACTGACTGAATGGCCAAGTAGAATAAGAACTGTGTAGTTCTTTAGGTAGGGGTTGGTGAAACTGAGTGAATCTTAATTTGACATTTCTCGAATTTTTTGACATAATCGAGGCAATCTCTTCTCATGGTGGGCCAGAAATATCCTACCCTCAAGATTTTTCCTGTCAACGACCGTCGTCCCATGTGCTGACCATAAACACCTTCATGTCCCTTGGCCATGACATACTCATTCTGATATAAGCATAAGCATTTTAGAAGTTGGATATTGAATCCTCTCCTATAGAGTACAACATTCTGAATAAAATAGAAACTGGTTGTCCACTTGTGCCTCTTAGCCTGCTTTTTATCCATTGATATTACTCCTGTTTGCAGATATCTTAAAAATGGGTATTCCCAAGAACCGAGTATTCTCAACGCGTATATGTTACACTTCCCAATTTTATTTTATTTTTACTTTAACTTCACATTCTAGTTTACTCTATACTTGAAATTATCTTGGAAAAATTCTAAAATACCCCTAAGAGGTAATTATACCCTTAGATGATATAACAAAGTATGCATAACTCAATTTTATAATAATTACAATACTTAAGTAGCATAACTATTATGTAACTGAATTAATTATATTTTATATCACATCATCTAAGAGTACAAATATCACTTAAGGGCACTATAGTGTTACCCTTCATCTTCAGCAAGTTATATAGAAAATTATCTATAATCTTACTACAGGATGGGGCTACACAGGCCCAGGAATTATTATGCTTTACATGTTTTTCCATATTGATTCTTCAACGTATCATATAGTAAATTTCATACATATATTCTACAAGGACCTAAATCAAACCTTAATTTCGCAGGAAATTTATTATAGAGTATAGAGAAAGAAGATATTTATATATAAATAGTACATTTCTTTACATTATACAACTTCATACGTTTTACTTGGAACACTGAAAGAGACATGACAAACACTCTTAATAAAGCATAAAGAGTTAAAACAAAACAAGATGAGCCCTAAAATCCTTGGGAACAGCGGGAAAATGCAAGTGTCCTCACACACTTGTGTTCACTTCACAAAGCAGCCACAACCTATTAAGAATAATACTAGGATGAGTACAGTCCTTGTGTAATACCTTCCTGACATTTTAACAATTATAATCAAATAGTACCTCACAACACAATCCTAATTAATATAATATATAAAAAAGGTCTTGATTTGTAAAATTTTGCTAAGTGACAACTCTAGATTGTGTCATTAATATTATTTGAATTTAAATTTTATTATTATCCTAATAAAAAGAATTAAAGGAAAATGTAAAAAAATTTGTTAATTGACATTTTTAGGTTATGCCAACAATGTAATTTGAATTTGAATTTTAATATTATCATTTTAAAGAAAAAATAAAGGAAAATGTAAATTATTTTTGAATTTTTTATTACAAGTATCATTTTTAGATTATGTCAGCATTGATTAATTCCAAATTTGAATTTGAATTTCATTATTATTATCTTATTAATATAATAATATATTTATGAAAACTTGTCTTAGATATTTCTTTATAGAATAAAAATATTTTTGTTCTAGTGTCAAACTACACTATAACATACAAAATGAAACCAAGGAAGTTAGTAGTGGCTATAGACCCTAAACCTCAAAAACACTTTTTTAATGATTTTTAAAATTTTTAAAATATTATCCAAATGTTGTTAATAAATTTGATATTTGAAGACCTAAAAATATAAAATAAATATTTGAACATTAACATAAAATTTATATATCACTCATGATCACTTATGAAAATTATAAATATATTTTTATATTAATAAAATAATTATCATATATTATTTTTAAATATTTTAATTTTTTTATAATCTCATACATCACACAAGTACTATTCTAATAATTATAAATACCAGCACTAATCCAATAATATTGTTTTGTACATCATAACAAACACACATTTTAACACACATTCTATCTTTATTTTTTTAAATAAAAAATGTGTAAAAGTGGTGTATCAAGTACATATGACATGCAAATAACAAAAAACCATTTATGGTCATAGCAAATAAAAAATAAGAAATAGATAAAAGGCCGACGATTACCAAAAAAATATTAAACCTACACCTCATCTTTTATAACTCATGCGCTGTACCTTTTATGGAAAAAAGAAAAAGAGAGTAGAAAAAAAAAGTGAAATCTTCTCTTTTCTTTTCCTTTTTTTTCACTAAAAGTAAATGTAAAAAATATAGAAAGTAAAGTAACTCTTATATTCTTACTTCAATCAATATATACACTTTTTATTATACTTTATTTAATATTATTTTTTTTATTTTTTATCTCTCAATCACACACTCTTAAAAAATATATATATAATATTTACATCTATAAAAAAATATAAAATGATCATTTTTCAAAATAAAGTATAAAAATAACATTGTTGCCTTAACATTTTTTCACAGAAACTGAGTTCAAGAAAGAGGTGGGGATACTATACTATTAGAGTCAACTCTATAAAACTTTTTATGCTATTACTATTACATACATAACTATTAGTTTTAACTATTACTATTAAATACATAAAATATTACTATCAAATAGATAACAAATCAATAAATACATAAAAAACAAAAAAAGGCAGGGGCGGATAGCGTCTTCTCCTTGGCAAAGAGAAAATTTCCAGAATAGCCAATCAACATGGTCAGGCCAAAAGTTATGACCATAGCCATCCAACCTCCAATCAGCCCTCTGAGACAAGACCTCTTCACTGGAGTGTTTCCAAGCACTGCTCCCACTCTTCCAAATACCAACAATGCCAAGCTAACTGCAGCGGCAACAACAGCCAACCAAATCTTGTGGTTCCTTATAAACACAGCTGCTAGCAGTGGCACCACAACACCCACAGAAAATGCTAGTGCTGATGCTAGGGCAGCCTGAAATGGGTTTGGCAGCTTCTCCCTTTGAGCTGCTTCTTCATCCACACCATTATTATTATTAGCTTCCCTCTCTTTTAATCTGAGCCATCTCTATGTCATACTGAGTGTACACAGAGACAAATTCTCCAATTGCCATGCTACAAGCCCCAGCAACCAACCCAGCAAAGCCAGCAAGAAGCATGGTAGTGATGTCTTCCTTAACAGCTCCAACACCCATCATCAATGAGGCAACAGAGACCAACCCATCACGGGCAACCAACACAGCTGCTCGAAGCCACTGAGCCCTTTGAGAGTAGTCGATGTTGCTCTCTTCAACCCCTTGGTTTGGTTTTGGCTCCACACCCTTTGCATGGATAGGAATCACAACATGGTTAGGTGAAGTTCCATTAGTTCTAGCTCCAAGGGAAGCCATGAAGGACAAAAGGTAAAATAAAGTTGTGAAATACTAAGATAGAAGAGGAGGAAATGGGAATAAGATATTGAGAGCTTGTGGAGATCACACGCTTCTAATAAAGGGTATTTATAGAGAGGCGTCATCAAGCTTGGGTAGAGTAAAAGGACTTAAATATTGATAAAGGAGAGGAGATGGTGTGGAGGGCACTAGCTACAAGTTGGTGACTTTCTTTATCTGATAAATCTATTTAGTGTTTAAAAATTGAGTAATGACATTTCCAAATCATTTTTCTTACATCATTATTAAATTATTTTCATTTTAGATTACAAAATAAAAAATATATATATTACAATATATTCTCTCTCTATCTTTTTATTTTCCAAACAAATAAGATATAAAGATGGTGCAATTATTATTTTTTTATATAAATTCATCAGTAAAAAGCGGATCCAACCTTCAGAATCTCCTCTCAATGTAATCTATCTAATAATACTGTTTCTATATTTCAATCCATACAACTACCCTTTACAGCTATTAATTTTGGAAAAAAAAAATATAAATCTCTCACTTCTCACCACCTTCTCTCTTCTTCCAAAAAACAGTAGGTGCATGTGAGGAGAAGTGTATGGATTTGGGGTGTAAAAATAGCATTATGTAATCTATATCATTCATCTTACTTAGTTGAATCATATTTTTAGTTTTGTTTATTAATTATTTGAATTTTATAATGAGGGAGATTAAGAAATCTATAAGAAATATGTAATATATAAACTTGTACATTTAGGTGACACGTGTTCAGGGGTAAAGTAAATAAATTTGATTCATTCGTTAAATTTAGGGGAGGGATTTTGCTGCATTCAAGGTTTAAATTCATTATGTATAGATTTCTATACTTCGAAGTTATTAGAAGTAGATTACGGTGAGAGATTTAGATAAAATTTCTATAATTCAAGGCAAGGTCACAAGACTGATTGTGAGAATTACTTCAGTATATAGGGGAAATGTAAATTTTGCATTTTTTGAGCCTTCCATGAAGTTTCAATATATAACTTAAGCAGTAGAAGCAATTGATATAAGCAATAGATCCCAACAAAATATGTAACATTTGGCAATTGATATAAGCATTGAATAGTCTCAAAGATTTAGAATGATACGAGAGAAAGATTGTACATATATTATATTTGATGGAGTGTGCACTCCACAGGATAGTGGCAACTTAAGTGTGTTATTAATAAATTGAAGGGAGTGTGCATTCCACACGAAAGCCACAAGTTGCTCACTTTGTTGAGGAGCAAACAACCAAAACCTGACACTTCATTTTATCTTTCTACCATTCTTTTTTATTAAGAAACGTTCCCCTCAAAGTGATCCACTATTGCTTTCTTGATTTTCTTTCTGCAGGATATCATATTTTATTTCCATATATGGGATGAGTAATATTCATGTCAGTATCTAGACTCATCTGCATGTATTCAGTACTCAGGCACGCACTTCTGGTGTCCCATCTCCTGCATTTGTTTCATTTATGTTAGTCGATCTCATTGCTTTTCTCTTTTTCTCTTCAATTGTGAAAAAGGATATATATGCACTATATAGGAGGTGGTGAGCCCATGTCATATGTACTAATGTATTGAGTTTTATGCATCCAAACCAAAGGATTTGTTGTTGATTTCTTAAGTTGGTTGAACAAAAAACGTTTAGCTCTCTGAGTATTTCATGGTGCTTTGGTGTTTTACCACCTATCCAGTCTCTATTTGGTGTCAATGCATGAACTGAATGAAATACCATGTTTAGTACTTTACGCTGTGTGTTGCCAGATAATCCAAATGTTTTAGTGTAAGCAATAGTAATAGTAATTTATCTTGCCCTTTAATTCAAATAACCATGGCAAGTAATATTTGAAAGCATGTCAATGCCAACCGATCCAGAATCCTTTGTTCAGTATACCTGTATATGACATAGTCACATGGCAATATGATAACATATGCCCAGAGCAGAATGATCATTAAGGTACTAACTCTTTTAGAAAAATGTCAGCCATGATTCTGGGGGATTAAATAGTTTCGTTTTAGAGAAAGAAAATAATATAATTAAACTCTACACAACTCATTTAGGATAATTTTGAATAGTGAGAGAAAGTGGAACATATTTGTATTTCTATGGATAGCTGAAAAGTCAAAAGCATTGAGTTTCTTCCTTCTTTGTAGCATAGCTTTTCATTTACTACACTGCCCTTAGAAAAATTTTGCTCCTTAATTTCACTACAGTAAGATCAATAATGGCCCTGAACAGTAGAGATCTGCAAAATATTCGCAATTAACATCTTGTATTTGTTTAAAAAGTTAATCTTGAAGTCCAAGTGTCCAACTTAGCTGTTGCGTATATATCTTGTTTAAGCAATATTGTATTCGTCTTACCACGTTCATCATTAATTTTTCAATTCCAATTGTTAGCATAATCATCCTTGAATTACACTCATGGCACCATGGAATGTTTTCCTATTTCATTCTTTTTTCGGCGTTGTCAGGTGTTGTGGTGTATTTATTAATTACAAAGCTAGATGCAACCATTAGGCTTCATACCTTGTTTCACATAATTTTATGCTCAGTCAAAAGAGAAATCCAGTTCATATACATTGTTTCTATCTATGTCTTTTGTTTATGTCTATGTGTATTTTTTGCCTTCAACTATCTCATTCTTTACTAATGTAAGACTTCAAAAGTCTGAGTTAAGTGAAGAACAACATAAATAGACTTGATACTATATCTTAACTTAAAACCTTAAGATATTAAGTCTATAGGTCTTTTTTACTTATATAGCCTTCAAATTGTCCATTCTTTATCAATGTGAGACTTTAACACTTATACTTGAATTTCCAACAATTTTAGGAATAAATTTCATGTGAAAATTAGTATTGCCCTTACTATGGTCCCTGTCCATATATGCCTATTGTTTGACTCACCTTAAAGTCAAAGAACAAGTGAACTCACATGGATGATTCTTCCTTTTCTGTTAGTATATATTTTGGTAACAATCTGCTAAATGGGCTTGAGCATTGGTTTTGTTGGATGGAAACAGGAGAAGGATTTTCTAAGCTGTGGAGTCCTATAGCTCTACCGGAAAAGCAAGGCCATCCGAAAAGAAATTGTCACAAACTATATGCATGCTGAATGAAAAGAGAAAGGAATAAGATATGAGTAATAAATGAAATGAAGTTCAATGCATTAAAAATTTAAAATAGTAGAAATGGAATGGGCGATAAAAATATAAGATCACTCAATGGCCTAAAAGTAGAGAAGAGAGAAGTACATTCAGACAAACCCACTATGGGAAAACTAACAATAAAAAGCAATAATGCAAGTCTCCACTTTAAGAATGTTTCTAAATTAGAAGGAATTGCAGAAAAAAAAATGCTTGTTTTGGAGTTTACTCTTTTCATATTCAAAGTGGCATGTGGCTTTCTTGTGGAATGCATATTCCCCTGAATTATTTAATCATATGCTTCAATCATCACATCCATAAAGCTATGTTTCATTATTTACTGTTATCAATGAATAGAAAGGATCATACTACTGGTTAGATTTCTTTTAACGGGAATTTGGGTTGGAAGATATTTGGACTATTCGAATTCACGCACAAATCTTTTAAAGATCAAATTATAAGATTGTTCCTGGTGAGGCTGTTCTTCCTTCCTTCATCGATGATATTGGAAATGCTAAGTTTCCTGATACTTGGGTTACTGGGGTCTCGACATTCTTGAAGAATCTTTTACCGATGAAGAGATGACTAAACTTAACTTCCTAAAAGGGCAAAGGAAGCATTCCTATAAATATTCCCATATTCTTCGAGACATTATTTTCGTAAGTATTTTTCTTTGGCCTCACCCTCAGATTACATTACTCTTGTATTAATGTTTTGTTCATTTTGTAGAGACCGGAGAAATGACTAGTGGCAAAGGTAAAGTTTCAGCTCGTGAGCTTGCCATGAGGAGGATGGAGGAGAAATAGAAAACGATCGATGGGTCCAGCAATTCTACTCATGACGCTAACGTTGCTACTAAACATGCTAAGGGTACCCCTTGTCACGATGCTCGGGTTCCCCCTATCATAATTGTTCCTCCTATCACTGACCTGTCTCAGGAAACTATTGATTTTACCATCAATCGGGAGACACCTAGTGTTGAAATTGAGCTTACTATCAAAAGGTCGAAGACTCTGGGCGATGTTCAATAGGTGCTCACCTTTTTCAAGGAATTTAGTGGGGGTAAACCTAAAAAGCCTCAATCTCTTTAGGATCATATGTTTTGGGTCGATTGATTCATTAATGATCGACTTACGTGCACCTAAGGGTCCCGAGGACTCCAAGATGCCTGATGAAGATGATGCTTTAGGTAATAAGGCCAATCCTGCGGAGCAACAGACGACTGAAGGTGGCCAAGGATTAAGAGTTGGTGAAGAGCAAAGGAATGCCTCTATTTAACTTGTAATTTCTCCTTTTTTTTGTTGGGTTGTTTGTACTCTATTGGCCTTACTATGAAATTATGACCTTAATGAACCCTATTCTATCACTTGGTTTATTCTTGTTTATGTGTTCTCACTTTCCTTTCATATTGCTGTTCTTGCGAAACATAGTTTATCTATCTAATAAAAACTTTCATAATAAGTAGTTCTCTTAAAAAAAAACCAAGTGTATGTATAACTCAGTCATTAAAGAAATCAGATGTTTGAATAACTCAGAATATATAATTTTCATAATTAAGTGAGAATGCACTAATCGATCATTTACCCAAAATTAGTTGATCTTGATTATAGCTAGTTTCTATTCTATAGACTTGGTCGTGTAGTTTTTTTGAGCGACGATCTAGGTCGAAGAACATGGGCACAAGATTTTTTGGAGGGTTCGATAGGATCAAGGGTTTTGGAAACTTGTCTTGTTATTCTGAGTGACAACCTGGGCTGAAGAACAAGGGCACATGATTTTTTGGAGATCTTCATTAGGTCGGTTGTTGTATCGGGTGTCCGATTCTTGTTTCATGTTGAGTGTTTCTACTTATTAAGATCCATATCAAACTATAACACATTATTTCTAGTTGAAGTCATAAGAATATAATTAATAGCCTCGGTAGCAAAGTAGTAAGATAACACATAGGAAAGTAAATTGCAATAACTAAAATTGATGTTTAAAGTCATACTTTATAAACTGATGGGTGTGCCTCATTAAAACCTCTAACAGCAAGAAAAACCTAATGGAAAAAAATTGTATCGGTAGGAATATAAATGATATAAATTTAAGAAGCAAAAAGTAAAGAGGTGCCCCTGTCTAGTTGTGTGCTTAGCTATAGTACTTTCTTAAGTTGGTCGCACTCCAACTCTTGGGGATTAGTTTATCAGTGAGCTTGGCGATACTATATGACTCTTTCCCTAACTTTGCGACAACCCTGTAAGGTCCTTCCCAATTTGCTACAAGTTTTTCTTCCCCTGGTGTTTTTCCATGATTTTCAGATTTCCTAAGCATGAGGACTCAATTTAAAACTTCCTAAGCTTGACCTGAAAATTATATCTTCTTGCTGCTTTCCTCTTTGTTATTTCTTCCTGAAGAGGAGCCATTTCCTGATCCTATTCCCACCAATTGAGCTATTTTCTTTGGTCTTCTTCATTTTCCTCCATTTGAAAATTCATTCTTCTCAAGCTCGGTTCCCCAAGTTCCATGAGTATCATTGCATCTGCTCCATAGGTTAGTCGAAATAGAGACTCATGAGTTGTAGATTGAACTGTGGTATGATATCCCCATAGTAACTTAGGCAAATTCTTCAACCCAATTTCCTTTTCCTTCACTTGAAATTTCATCCTTCTTAAGCTCGGTTCCCCAAGTTCCATGGATATCATTGCATCGGCTCCATAAGTTAGTCGGAATGGAGACTCTTGAGTTGTAGATTGAACAGTGGTATGATATCCCCCATAGTACCTTAGGCAATTCTTCAACCTAATTTCCCTTGGCTCATTCCAGTCTCTTTTTTAGGTCATTCAAAATTAACTTATTTGCTGACTCCACCTGATCATTTGCTTGGGGATGTTTGACTGATGTAAATTGTTGTTTTATGCCTAATCCATCAAGAAATTCTTTAAACCTTTTGTCAGTAAATTGTGCCCCATTATCTGAGACGATTACATAGTGTAGACTATATCTGCATATTAGGTTTTTTCGGGTAAATTTTTTCACTTTTTCCCATGTATCTGAGCGAGCAACTCCACTTCAATCCACTTTGTGAAATAAGCAATCACGACTAGTAGAAATTTGACTTGCTCAGGAGCGGTGGTGAAAAGGTCCAAGATTTCCATTCCTCATCGACAAAATGGCCAAGCAAAACAAGAAGTGTGTAGTTCCTTGGGCAGGACTTGGTGAAACTGAGTGAATCTTAATTTGACACTTGTCACAGATTTTGATATAATCGAGGCAATCTCTTCTCATGGTGGGCCTAGAATATCCTTACCTCAACATTTTTTTTCTCAGTGAATGCCCTCCCATGTGCTGACCACAAACACCATCTTGTCCCTCGGCCATGACATACTCGGTCTGATATAAGCTTAAGCATTTTAGAAGAGGGATATTGAATCCTCTCTTGTACGTATAGTACAACATTCTGAATACAATAGAAACTGGTTGTCCTCCTGTGTCTCCTAGCCTGCTTTTCATCCACTGATATTACTTCTACTTGCAAATATCTTAAAATTGGGTATTCCTAAGAATCGGGTATTCTCAACGTGTATATGTTAAACTTCCCAAGTTTTTTCTTCTTTTTCTTTTTCTTTAACTTCATATTTTAGTTTCCTCTATACTTGAACTTATCTTTGGAAAATTCTAAAATACCCCTAAAAGGTAATTATATCCTTAGATGATATAACATAAAGTATGGGCAACTCAATTTTGTAATAATTACAATACTCAAGTAGCATACTATTATGTAACTGAATTAATTATACTATGTCATATCATCTAAGAGTACAAATATCACTTAAGGGCACTACAGTGTTACCCATCATCTTCAGCAAGTTATATAGAAAATTATTTATAATCTTTGTATAGGATGGGGCTACACAGGCCCATGATTTATTACGCTTTACATGTTATTCCCTGTTTGATTCTTAGACCTATCATATAGTAAATTTCATACATATATTTTACAAGGAACTAAATCAAACCTTAATTTTGTAGGAAATTAATTATAGAGTATAGAGAAAGAAGATATTTATATATAAATAGTAAATTTCTTTACATTAGACAGCTTCATACATTTTACTTGGAACACTGTAAGAGACATGATAAACACTCCAAATAAAGCATAAAGAGATAAAAGAAAATTAACACGATGAGCCCTAAAACCCTTGGGAATAGCTGGAAAATGCAGGTGTGTGAGGGCACACTTGCGTTCACTTCACAAAGCAACCGCAACATATTAAGAATAATTCTAGGATGAGTAAAGTCCTTGTGTAACACCCTTCCTAACATTTTAATAGTTATAATCTAATAGTACCTCAAAACACAAATCTTAGTCAATATAATATATAAAAAGAGAGTCTTGATTTGTTGAATTATGCTAGGTTGTGCCATCAATATTATTTAAAATTGAATTTTATTATTATCCAACTAAACAGAATTAAAGGAAAATATAAAAAAAATTGTCAATTATCATTTTTAGGTTATGCCAACAATGTAATTTGAATTTGAATTTTAATATTATCCTTTTAAAGAAAAATTAAAGGAATATGTCAATTATTTTTAGATTTTTTCTTACAAGTATCATTTCTAAATTTTGTCCCCATTGATTCATTACAAATTTGAATTTGAGTTTCATTGTTATTACTTATTAATATAATAATATATTTATAAAAACTTTTTTGAAATATTTCTTTATTGAATAAAAATATTTTTTATGGTGTCAAACCACACTATAATATACAAAAGATGTGGGATTTTTTTACCAAATTGTCACGATAACAAAACTATTTATCAAAATGTCATTTTTTTAAACTATTTACTAAATTGTTACTTTTTTAAAATTATTTACTAAAATGCTATTCTTTTAAAACTATATATCAAATCACACCTTTTCGTCCAACGTGACATTTTTTAATAATTTTTAATTCACATAGGATGTGCCAAACCGAGTGTTGGCGTAATCCAAATGGATGCGCCATCCTGTTTGGTACATCCTACGTTGATGCGCCTTCCTACATGACATTTTTTACATGGATACGTCATGTAGGATGATGTTTTTTAGTTAAAAAGGCCAACACATTTGACATTTTTCACGTAGACTAAAAAAAATTTAAAAAAATACTTATAGAGCATTTGACTCATTTCACGTGGTTCTCGCACTCCTCCCAAAGACACATGCATTTTACATGCCTACTAGAGAGTGCACCATAACGTTGGAAGACATCAGTATCAATTAGCTTATTTATAGGCCAAATGTTTACTTCTGATCTGTGAAGTAATCAATTTGAGACTTTGATGTTGGTAAGGTAAAACAACTAAGTAAAGCAACAACGTATCTTTGTTCGATATGGGACTTTAGTATTGGCAAGGCAAAATAATTAAGTAATATAACAAGGGACCTTTGTTCGATGTTGGACTTTAATGTGAAGGCATTTTAATTGATTTATTAATCTAATTTATATATTATATTTTCTTAAAAACTAAAAAGAAAGAATGAAAAGTGTTTATTTATATAGTATATAGATAGATAATCTAACAAAGTTTTAATTCTTAGTTCCACATATAGATGCTAATGCTATAGCTACCGTATGCTAAATAACAAGTGAGCTGCTACCTCATTGTTGTAGCATACATATATAAATGTGGATTGAAGAAGTGAGCTGCTACCTCACCGAGAGATTCATATAACTATGTAACAGTTATAAGAAATGAGGAAGGCAATTTGAATAATTTTAAAAGTGATTAATATTCTATTTTAAAATAAAAAAATATGAAAGAGCCATGAGTCGTGTTTTGTTTGTCACAGTGTCTGTAGTATTTATGGATAAGTGAAGTTTATATATTTCCTGGTGCACTAGAAAATGATGGAGTACTAGGAAATGGTTTTACTGCATGTATATATAGAAATTAGAAGATAATAAAATGCCATTTGCATGAGCGAACTGAATATATATTATTTATTCAAACCTGTAATGCCCTTGATGAAAATATTTTCACAACTCACAAGACAATTTAGCAAGTCAATTTCTACTATGAAAACTCAAATGTGACTTGATAAGTGTATAGTATCAAATATTGAACATGAGATAGAACATGAATTACATAGACAACATGCATCCGACATTGTGAGTTAAAAATATGATATTGATTTGAGATTGGAGTTTAAGCAGTTTTACTCTTGTGGTGGATAAAGTTTTCAATGTGAAGTGTTGAGTACAATTATAAAGAAAAGTTCTGATCCAGGTGGTGACCCTGCGTAGTATATTTTCGTTCTTTGTTGCTATAGCATACATATATAAATGTGGAACTAGGTAACGGCTCACTTGTTATTTAGCATACGGTAGCTATAGCATTAGCATCTATATGTGAAACTAAGAATTAAAACTTTGTTATTTTATCTATCTATATACTATATGAAATAAACACTTTTCATTCTTTCTTTTTAGTTTTTAAGAAAATATAATATATAAATTAGATTAATAAATCAATTAAAATGCCTTCACATTAAAGTCTCACATCGAACAAAGGTACTTTGTTATATTACTTAATTGCTTTGTCTTACCAATACCAAAGTCCCACATCAAACAAAGATACCTTGTTGCCTTACTTAGTTGTTTTGTCTTACCAACATCAAAGTCCCACATCGACTACTTCACAGATTAGAAGCAAATATTTGGCCTATAAATAAGCTAATTGATACTGATCTCTTCTAATGTAACATTCTTTTTTTAGCATGTTAGACTTGTATATGGTCATAAGGTACCACAATACTTGTTTAACATATCTGTTAATTTTCAAGATAAATGCAAGTAAAGATAGCTGCTGAAGGTTTCTAAATTTTAGTATGAGAGGCTAAATTTTTGGGACAAAATTTCTAAAAGGAGAGGAGAATTGTAACATTCTCTTTTTAGCAAGTTATACTTGTATATGGTCATAAGGTACCATAATACTTGTTTAACATGTCTGTTAATTTTTAAGATATTTTGAGTTAATTTAGACATTTTGCCGCAACATAGAACGTACAAAAGGACTATTTTAACTTTGAAAAATAGCATAAATGTTAAATCAAAGGAAATAAATGAGAAAAATTTTATTAATAGGTCACAAATGTGTGAAAGAGGGTGTGGTTAAATTTTGAGGGCAAACGAAGTCAGTTTGACATTTTCAATGACACTGTAGAAATGTTTTAATACTGCATTGAGGAATGACAGATATGAAAAATTATGAAAATAGTGAAACAAGAATTTAGATAAATCTTAAGATTTATTTTATAGTTGTTGGAAGTTAAGAAGCTTGATTTAGAAAAATCAAAGTGTTCTTAACAGATACGATGTTTAGCAAAAAGACTAAAATGCCCCTAATGCTACTCTTTTAAAAGTGAGATTTTTCTCACTTCCTCCCATCTCTCTCCCGTGCGCTTCTATTGCTGAAACGGAGAGAAGAGAAGTGAGAAAGAAAAGGAGAAGAGGGAAACCGAATGGGAGAGGAGCAGAAACGAAGAGAAGAAGGAGGAGAAAATAGAAAGGGAAAGGAAAAGAGCAAAGTAAGGTTGGAGTTCATCATCATCTTTTAGCTTAAGGTAGGGGGATTTTCTCACTCTCTTCTTCCTCTTTTGCATTTCAAAATCTAATTTCTTGATGGCCTTGAGTGAAATTTCTGGTTTGATAATGAAAGATTTAACCTTTTATGTTTAATTCATAATGTGAACACTTGGTTTTTCTCTCTTGATTTCTAAATGATTTTTGAGGTTGAAAAATGAGTATTAAACCCTCTTTTGATTTGTGATTTTGAATGAAGATTTTGATGCTTGAACATGATAACTTGGATGATTTATTGATGATTTTGGATCTGAGTTTTGGAAGGCTTGAGATCTAGTTCCAAAACAGGGGTTCTGGTTCTGGTTTAAGCGCCTAGGCACCCGAAATTGAGTGTCTAAGCACCCAGAACCTAGACTCACATTTTCCAGATGCGCGATGAGTGTCCAAGCGTTCATGGTTGAGCATCTGAGTGAGCGTAGAGCGCCTAGGCGCTTAGAGCCTAGTGCTTAAGTGCCAGCATGACAGAATGGGATTTCTGCTCTGTTTCTCAAGAATTTGCTTTCAAAATGTATTGTAATGCCATAGTTGAGATATATTAGATGAAAAAGAACATAAATAATGTTATGTAAATAATGCTTGATTGCATGATATGTTTGCATCAAGTGAGATTGATTGATGATATTTGAATACCCATGATGAGTATGATTGGATTATGTATTATATTGCATATGTGATGATTTGATTTTCATGGGTATCCACTTTGTGGAACTAGGCCGAATTAGATTTTGGATGTACTTGTACTAGGGTAAGTCTTGGTTAATGATAAGAGAATAATTAATTTTCTTTATACCAGAGTAATTGAGGTTAAGGAAGAGCCTTCCTCTTTACCTGAGCTTCCCTAGTCATTAAGTGGTTGAAGATGAGTTTTCCCTCACTACTTGGGATAATCCTAAATCTTGGATAGTCTGAGTAACATACCTCTCATTCTATTTCCGGTGATTGATATTGTGAGATAACTTACCTTCTCCTTATCATGATGGATTGAAGTCTAACCCTAACTTTGATATTAAAGAGACGTACTTCCTCTACGCTAGACAGGGGAAGACTAGGCCTAGTTACCTAGAGTAGTTCTGTGTGACGACGTACTGTCATGAAGAGGTTGATGTGCACCAACCTAAAAGCAGACTACTACCAAGTGAATGAATGATTTCATGAGCTCATAACTTGATTCTGATGATGAGATTTTCATCTTGAAATATTGAGATTTGAAAATTGATTATGTTTTGATGAATCTTCTAAAATGGAGTTTTGTGGTACAATTTGGTATTTAATGGTATTTTGAGAACCTAATGATATTGTGCATGATTAGAAGAATTAAAGGAATTTTTATAGTAATTAAATGAACAGTCTATTTCGAGAAGAGGAAGGAGATGAATTTGACCTTTTGTCACCTTCCTAGAATAATAATAAATGTTTCGAATGAGATTGAGGTTTTTCTCCGAAATAATTAGAATTATTTTTTTTGTCCACGTGAAAAATGTCAAATATGTTGACCTTTTTAACTAAAAAATATCATCCTATACATGGTGTATCCACGTAAAAAATGTCATGTAGGATGACGCATCCTATGTGAATTAGAAATTATTAAAAAATAGCACGTTTGACAAAAAGATGACAGTTTAGTATATAGTTTCAAAAGAGTGACATTTTAGTAAATAGTTTTTAAAAAGTAATAATTTGATAAATAGTTTTAAAAAATTGGCATTTTGATAAATAATTTTGTCATGAGTGACAGTTTGATAAAAAAGCCAAAAATGAAGTCAAGGAAGTTAGTAGTGACTATAAACCCTAACGCTCAAAACACTTTTTCAATAATTTTTAAAATTTCTAAAATATTATCCAAATGTTGTATATAAATTTGACATTTGACGTCCTAAAAAAATAAATATTTAAACTTTAACGTGAAATTTATATATCACTCATGATCACTTATAAAAATTAAAAATATATTTTCTTATAATAATAAATAGTTATCATATATTATTTTTAAATATTTTAATTTTTTTATAATTTTGTGCAACACATACGTACTATTCTAGTAATTATAAAAAGTAGCACTAATCCAATAATGTTATTTTGTACATCAGTTTTATTATATTACTCGTACACCATAATAAACACACATATCAACACACATTCTATCTTTATTTTTTTAAATAGCAAATGTGTTAAAGTGGTGTATCAAATATATATGACATGCAAATAACAAAAAATCATTTATGGCCATAGAAAATAAGAAATAAGAAATAGTTAAAAGGCCAGCGATTAGCAAAAATATTAAACCTACACCTCATCTTTTAAAACTCATGCCCTGTAACTTTTATGGAAAAAAGAAAAAGAGAGAAGAAAAAAAATGTAAATTTCACTTGAAGAACTTGTAAAAATTCATATTTTTATAGTTTAAAATTTTGGATTTTTATCATCTTTTAATTTTTTTATTTTAATTTTGTTCTCAAGTCTTGTTATACTTTTAATATTTTAATTGTATTCTTATTACGTGTTTTTATTGTGTTTTGTTAGGTAATTACATATGAAGAAGATTGGATGCTTGAACAAGGAAAAAAAAGAGAGAATTGCATCCAGACACCAATGCTTGAGTGCTGGGCCACCACTGCTTGAGCGCGCGTTGCGCATTGGAGTTTTTCCTTTAAGTGAACTAGCGCCTGAGCGTTGGACAGTCAGCGTTTGAGCGCTTATTGCGAATACCACACTGTGATTTAAGTGACTCAGTGCTTAAGCGCTGGAAACTGAGCGCTGAATGCGTAACAGAACACGCTGAATTCTTTTTAAATAGAAAAATTATGCCAAATTGAACACAAGCGGAGACACTTGGACAGAACGCAGCAGTTGTCAAGAGGCACAAGCCCTAATGTGGTGTGAACGCAATTAGGCTTGAAGATTAGAGATTTTCTTCAACCTTTCTACATTTCTACAATGGAATTTGTCATATCCTTCCCTTTGTGTTCTTCTTTTTTCATGTGTAATTAATTTTTCTTTGTTAGGGTGATGATGGATCTTGAACTTTGATGATGTAACTTCTTTTATGAGTTTAATTTATGTTTCTATTTCATGATTTACGTATTTATCTCTATTCTTGATACTTTTCTAAACCTGATCAATTTGGGAATGATCTTTTGGGTTAATGCATGATTTGAAAAAAAATTGCATGAACCTAGAACATGTGATAAACGACATAATTTTTGCAATTGTTAGGAATAGGCATTGTGGGTTATGTGGTCTTTATTTTAATTCATTTGTTCTTGATAATGCCTTTTTATTTGGAGTTAGACTAAGGAATTAGTTAATTTCAAACAGTATAAGAGGATTAATATACCAAGAGATTGAGTATTAATTAATTTTGAGAATTGACCATAAATCATCGAAATAGAACATAATTAAACTAATATTTGATTTTGCATTTAAAGAGTTCAAGTGAAGTCTGAACCCTAACGCTTTAATATCATTGTCTTTTACCCTTTTGATTTATTATTTTATTTATTTATATTTCTTTTTAATTGAATTTGCAATAATTATCTCTCTTATTGATAGCTTGAATAGTATCGATTTGACAAATTTAATAATTGATAACATAATCCTAGAAGGACAATACTCTTACTCATTTTTTATTACTTTTACGATTCTGTGTGCCGATATCACAACACCTCTCTTTTCTTTTCTTTTTTTCATAAAAAGTAAGTCTAGAATGAAAGTATAAAAAACGAGATATAGAAATACATTGTTGAATAATTAAAAACATTCAAAGTCCATAAGAGCCAATCAACTTGGTCAGGCCAAAAGTTATGGCCATAGCCATCCAACCTCCAATCAGCACTCTGAGACAAGACCTCTTCACTGGAGTGTTTCCAAGCACGGCTCCTACCCCACCAAATACCAACAATGCCAAGCTAACTGCAGCAGCAACAATAGCCAACCTAATCTTGTGGTTCCTTATAAACACAGCTGCTAGCAGTGGCACCACAGCACCCACACAAAATGCCAGTGCTGATGCTAGGGCAGCCTGAAATGGGTTTGGCAGCTTCTCCCTTTGAGCTGCTTCTTCATCCACACCATTATTATTATTAGCTTCCCTGTCTCTTTTAATCTGAGCCATCTCTATGTCATATTGAGTGTACACAGAGACAAACTCTCCAATTGCCATGCTACAAGCTCCAGCAACCAACCCAGCAAAGCCAGCAAGAAGCATGGTTGTGATGTCTTCCTTAACAGCTCCAACACCCATCATCAATGAGGCAACAGAGACCAACCCATCATTGGCTCCCAACACAGCAGCTCGAACCCACTGAGCCCTTTGTGAGTAGTCAATGTTGCTCTCTTCAACTCCTTGGCTTGGTTTTGGCTCCACACCATTTGCATGGATAGGAATCTCAACATGGTTAGGTGAAGTTCCATTAGTTCTAGCTCCAAGGGAAGCCATGAAGGACAAAACGTAAAATAAAGTTGTGAAATATTAAGATAGAAGAGGAGGAAATGGGAATATGATATTGAGAGCTTGTGGAGATCACACTTCTAATGAAGGGTATTTATAGAGAGGGGTCATCAAGTTTGGGTAGTGTAAATGGACCTAAATATTGATAAAGGAGAGGAGATAGTGTGGAGGGCACTAACTACAAGTTGGTGACTTTCTTTAACTGATAAATCTGATTAGCGTATAAAAATTGGATAATAGCATTTGCAAACTATTTTTCTTACATCATTCTTAAACTACTTCTATTTTAGATAATAAAATAAGAAAAATACAAATTACAACATACTCTCTCTTTATCTTATTATTTTCCAAACAAATAAGATATAAAGATGGTGTGATGTTTATTTTTTTGGTGTGTGCGTAAATATCATTTCTCATATAAATTCATGAGTAAAAAGTAGATCCAACCTTCAGATACTCCTCTCATTGTAATCTATCTAATAATGTTGTTTCTATATTTAAATCCATACAACTACATTTCACACCTATTATTTTTGGAAAAGAAATTTAAATCTCTCTCACTTCTCACCACCTTCTCTCTCTTCTTCCAAAAAACCGTAGGTGCATGTGAGGAGAAGTGTATGGATTTGGGATGTAAAAATAGCATTATTGTAATCCATATCATTCATCTTACTTGGTTCAATCATATATTTAGTTTTGTTTGTTATTTGAATTTTATAATGAGGGAGATTAAGAAATCTATAAAAAAAAAAACATGTAATATATAAACTTGTACATTTAGCTAACACGTGTTCAGAGGTAAAGTAAATAAATTTTATTCAGAGATGTTTTTGCTTTTTGTTAAATTTAGGGGGGGGGGGGAGATTTTGCTGCATTCAAGGTTTAAATCCACTATGTGTAGATTTCTATACTTCGAAGTCATTAGAAGTAGATTAGTGATGAGAGATTTGGATAAGATTTCTATACTTCAAGGCATGGTCACGAGACTGATTGTGAGAATTACATCACTATATATAGGGGGAATGTAAATTTGTATTTTTTTGAGTCTTCCATAAAGTTTCAATATATAACTTAAGCAGTAGAAGCAATTGATATAAGCAATAAATCTCGCAACAAAATATGTAACATTTGACAATTGATATAAGCATGGAATAGACTCAAAGATTTAGAATGATACGACAGAAAGATTGTACATATATTATATTTGATGGAGTGTGTACTCCACAGGATAGTGGCAACTTAAGCGTGCTATTAATAAATTGAAGGGAGTGTGCACTCAACACGAAAGCCACAAGTTGCTCACTTTGTTGAGGAGCAAACAACCAAAACCTGGCACTTCAATTTAACTTTCTACAATTCTTTTTTATTAAGAAACTTTCCCCTGAAAGTGATCCATTACTGCTTTCTTGATTTTATTTTGGCAGGATATCATATTTTATTTCCATATTTGGGATGAGTAATATTCATTTCAGTCTATGGACTCATCTGCATTTATTCAGTACTCAGGTACACACTGCTGCTGTCCCATCTCCTGCATTTGTTTCATTTATGTTAGTCGATCTCATTGCTTTTCTCTTTTTCTCTTCAATTGAGAACAAGGATATATATACACTATATAGGAGGTGGTGAGCCCATGTCACATGCACTAAATAATTGAGTTTTATGCACCCTGACCAGAGGATTTGTTGTTGATTTGTTAAGTTGGTTGAAAAAAATACATTTAGCTCTCTTTGAGTATTTCATGGTGCTTTGGTGTTTTACCACCTATCCTGTCTCTGTTTGGTGTCAATGCATGAACTGAATGAAATATCATGTTTAGTACTTTAGGCTGTGTTTTGCCAGATAATCCAAATGAATTAGTGTAAGCAATAGTAATAGTAATTTATCTCGCCTTTTAATTCAAATAACCATGGCAAATAATATTTGAAAGCAAGTCAATGCCAACCGATCCAGAATTCTTTGCTCAGTATACCTGTATATGACATAGCCACATGGCAATATGATAACATATGCCCGGAGCAGAATGACCATTTTAAGGTACTAACTCTATTAGAAAAATGTCTGCCATGATTCTGGGGGATTAAATAGTTTTGTTTTAGAGAAAGAAGGTAATATAATTAAACTCTACACAACTCATTCAGGATAATTTTGAACAGTGAGAGAAAGTGGAACATATATGTATTTCTATGGAAAGCTGAAAAGTCAAAAGCATTGAGTTTCTTCCTTCATTAGCATAGCTTTTCATTTACTTCATTGCAATCAGTAAAATATTGCTCCTTAATTTCACTACAGTCAGATCAATAGTGGCCTTGAACAGTTGAGATCTGCAAAATATTCGCAGCTAACATCTTGTCTTTGTTTGGAAAGTTTATCTTGAAGTCCAAGTGTCCAACTTTGTTGTTGCATATATATCTTGTTTAAGCGATAATGTATTCATCTTACCATATTCATCATTAATTTTTCAATTCCCTTTGTCAGCGTAATCATCCTTAAATTACACTTATGGCACCAAGGAATATTTTCTTGTTTCATTCTTTTTTCAACCTTGTCAGCTGTTGTAGGAATAAATTTTAGGAATAAATACATTGTTTCAAGAATAAATTTCATGTTAAAATTAGTCTTGCCCTTACTATGCCCCGTATCCATATATGCCTATTGTTTGACTCAGCTTAGAGTCAAAAAACAAGTGAACTCACACAGATGATTCTTCCTTTTCTGTTAGTATTATGGTATCTGCTGAATTGGCCTGAGCATTGGTTTTGTTGGATGGAAGCAGGAGAAGAATTGTCTATGCTGTGGAGTCCTATAGCTCTACCGGAAAAGCAAGGCCATCCGAAAAGAAATTGTCACAAACTATGAGCATGCTGAATGAAAAGAGAAAGGGATCAAATATGAGTAACAAATGAAATGAAGTTCAATGCATTAAAAATTTAATATAGTAGAAATGGAATGGGCGATAAAAATATAAGATCACTCAATGGCCTAAAAGTACAGAAGAGAGAAGTACATTTAGATACGGGAACGCTATCAATAAAATGCAATAATGCATGTCTCCACTTAAGAATGTTTATAAATTAGAAGGAATTGCAAAAAGAAAATGCTAGTTTTGGAGTTTACTTTTTTCATATTCAAAGTGGCATGTGGCTTTCTTGTGGAATGCATAGTCCCCTGAATTATTTAATATATGCTTCATTCCTCACATCCATAATGCTAAAGCTATGTTTCATTATTTATTGTTATCAATCAATAGAAAGGATCACACTATTTGGTCGATTTCTTTTAACGGGAATTGGGGTCCGAAAATACTTGGACTGTTTGAATCCACGTACAAATTTTTTAAAGATTGAATTTTTAAGATTGTTCCTGGTGAGGCTGTTCTTCCTTCCTTCATCGATGATATTGGAAATGCTAAGTTTCGTGATACTTTGGTTATCGAGGCCAGGGACTCGCCCGACATTCTTAAAGTTTCTTTTACCGATGAAGAGAGATGACTAAACTTAATTTCAAAGGAAGTATTTTTATAAATATTTTCACATTCTTCAAGCGGAGTTTGACACTGTAGCTCTTATTCATTATTTTCATAAGTATTTTTCTTTGGTCTCTCCCTCAAATTGCATTACTCTTGTTTTAATGTTTTGTTCATTTTATAGAGACCGAAGAAATGACTAGTGGCAAAGGTAAAGTTTTAGCTCGTGAGCTTGCCATGAGGATGATGGAGAAGGAGAAACACAAAACGACCAATGGGTTCGGCAATTCTGCTCATGACACTAATGTTGCTGCTAAACGTGCTAAGGGTACCCCTAGTCGCGACGCTCGTGTTCCCCTATCACAATCATTCCTCCTTCTATTACTAACCTGCCTCGGGAAACTCTTGATTTAACCATCGGTTGGGAGACACCTCCTATTGAAATTGAGCCTATCGATGAAAGGTCAGAGACTCTAGGCAACGTTGAATAGGTGCTCACCTTTTTCAAGGAACTTAGTTGCGGTAATTCTAAAGATCCTTAGTCTCTTTGGGATTGTATGTTTTGTGTCAGTCAATTCGTTAATGATAAACTTACTATTGAGATTGACAAGGCAAAGTTTGAGTAAGTTGGGGCAATGGGTCTTGTCCATTGGATCGCCACTCATTCGCTTTGTACGGCTAGTATGACTCTATCATTGATGTATCAAGCTAATGTTAGTGTCAAGTTAACTACTCAACTGAAATGGCAAAGACATGAGTGTCAGAAAGAGCTTACAAACATTCGGAGCAAGATGGGTCGTGTTGAGGTGCTGGAGAAAGAGAATATCAACTTGATTGAGGATAATAAAAAATTAACTGATGACCATAAAAAACTGAAGGAAAGCTCGGAGTCCTTAAAGACTGAGGTAAGGGCTTCAGAGAAAAAGGTTAAGTCTTTAGATAAAGACTTGAAGGGTCTTAGCTTTGTTCTAATGAGGTAGAAAAATCGGCGTAAGAAGCAGCCCAAAAACTCGTGGATGCTGAAAAGGTTACGATGAAACTCAAAGCCTCGGTTGATGAGATGGAGCGAGCCTGCATCAAATAGTATCATGATGGTTTTTGATGCACTTTTGATTAGTTTCGATTCTTTCATTCTAGTATTGATCCGTCTGGCTTAGGGACTTGGAAGGTTGTGAAAGATGGTGCACTTGAGGGTCCCGAGGATTCCAAAAGAATAATGAGACCAATCCTGCGGAGGAACAGACGACTGAAGGTGGCCAAGGATTAAGCGCTGGTGAAGAGCAGAGGGATGCCTCTATTTAACTTGTAATTTCTCCTCTCTCTCTTTTTGGGTCGTTTGTATTCCATTGGCTGTACTTTGAAATCCTGAACTTAATGAACCCTATTCTGTCACTTGGTTGATTCTTGTTGATGTGTTCTCACTTTCCTTTCATATTGTTGTTCTTATGAAACATAGTTTATCTATCTAATAAAAAAACTTTCATAATAAGTAGTTCTCTTAAAAGAAACCAAGTGTACATTTATAACTTAGTCATAAAAGAAATCAGGCGTATGAATAACTCAAAATATATAACTTTCATAAGTAAGTGAGAATGTGTCGATCGATCATTTACCCAAAATTAGTTTATCATGATTGTAGCTAGTTTCCATTCTATAGACTTGGTCGTGCAGTTTTCCCGAGCGACGACCTGTGCCAAAGAACATGGACACAATATTTTTTAGAGCACTCGGTAGGATCAGGGGTTTTGGAAACCTGTCTTGTTGTTCCGAGTGACGACCTGTGCCGAAGAACAAGGGCACATGATTTTTTGGAGCTCTTTATTATGTTGGTTGTTGTATAGTTTCATGTCATGCATTTCTGCTTATTAAGATTCATATCAAACTATAATAAATGTTATTTCCAGTTGAAGTCACAAGAATATAATTTTCAGCATCGATTGCAAAGTAGTAAAGTAATGCATAGAAATGTAAATTGCAACAATTGAAATAAATGTTTAAAGTCATGTTTTATAAATTGATGCGTATGCCTCATTAAAACCTCCGACATGAAAAACCTAGTAGAAAAAAATTCTATCGGTAGGAAAAATAGTATATCACCCATTTTCCATATAACAATCGACTTTGGCCAATATATACATGGTTTGGCATTCTAGAAATGTAAATGCCATAAATTTAAAAAACAAAAAGTAAAAAGGTGTCATTGTCCTGATGTGTGCTTAGCTATAGTACTTTCTCAAGTTGGTCGCACTCCAATTCTTGGGGATTGGTTTTCCAGTGAGCTCGAAAATACTATATGATCATTTCCCTAACTCTACTATAACCTTGTAGGGTCCTTCCCAATTTGGTGCAATTTTTCCTTCCCCCTAGTGGTTTTCCATGATTTTCAGATTTCCTGAGCACGAGGTCCCGACCTTAAACTTCCCAATTTGCTGTTTCTTCTCGAAGATGAGCCATTTTTCGATCCTCTTCCAATAGATCGAGCTCTTTTCTTCGGTCTTCTTCATTTTCCTCCACTTGAAAATCCATCTTCTCAAGCTTGATTCCCCAAGTTCCACGGGTATCATTGCATCGACTCCATAGGTTAGTCAGGATGAAGACTCTAGATTTGTAGATTGAACCGTGGTATGATACTCGCTATAGTAACCCAATTCCCCTTGACTCGATCCAGTCTCTTTTTTAGGTCATTCAAAATTATCTTATTTGCTTACTCTACCTGATTGTTTGCTTGGGGATGTTCTAATTTAAACAGTTGTTTTATGCCTAATCCATCAAGAAATTATATAAACCTTTTGTCGGTAAAATGTGCCCCATTATCTAAGATGATTACATAGGGTAGACCATATTTGCATACTAGGTTTTTCCTGGTGAATTTTTCCACCTTTTCCCCTGTTATCTGAGCAATCGGCTCCACTTCGATTCACTTTATGAGAAAATCAATCGTGACCAGTAGATATTTGACTTGCCTAAGAGCGGTGGGGAAAAGTCCCAAGATGTCCATTCTCCACTGACTAAATGGCCAAGTAGAATAAGAAGTGTGTAGTTCTTTAGGTAGGGCTTGGTGAAACTGAGTGAATCTTAATTTGACATTTCTCGCATTTTTTGACATAATCGAGGCAGTCTCTTCTCATGGTGGGCTAGAAATATCCTACCCTCAAGATTTTTCCTGTCAACGACCGTCGTCCCATGTGCTGACCATAAACACCTTCATGTTCCTTGGCCATGACATAGTCAGTCTGATATAAGCTTAAGCATTTTAGAAGTTGGATATTGAATCCTCTCCTATATAGTACAACATTCTGAATAAAATAGAAACTGGTTGTCCTCTTGTGCCTCTTAGCCTGTTTTTTATCCACTGATATTACTCCTGCTTGCAGATATCTTAAAAACAGGTATTCCCAAGAATTGAGTATTCTCAACGCGTATATGTTACACTTCCCAATTTTTTTTTTTTTTTACTTTAACTTCACATTCTAGTTTACTCTATACTTGAAATTATCTTGGAAAAATTCTAAAATACCCCTAAGAGGTAATTATACCCTTAGATGATAGAACATAAAGTATGCGTAACTCAATTTTGTAATAATTACAATACTTAAGTAGCATAACTATTATGTAACTGAATTAATTATATTTTATATCATATTATCTAAGAGTACAAATATCACTTAAGGGCACTATAGTGTTACCCATCATCTTCAGCAAGTTATATAGAAAATTATCTATAATCTTACTACAGGATGGGGCTACACAGGCCCAGGAATTATTTTGCTTTACATGTTTTTCCATATTGATTCTTCAACCTATCATATAGTAAATTTCATACATATATTCTACAAGGACCTAAATCAAACCTTAATTTCGCAGGAAATTTATTATAGAGTATAGAGAAAGAAGATATTTATATATAAATAGTACATTTCTTTACATTAGACAACTTCATACGTTTTACTTGGAACACTGAAAGAGACACGATAAACACTCTTAATAAAGCATAAAGAGTTAAAAGAAAACAAGATGAGCCCTAAAATCCTTGGGAACAGCGGGAAAATGCAAGTGTCCTCACACACTTGTGTTCACTTCACAAAGCAGCCACAACCTATTGAGAATAATACTAGGATGAGTAAAGTCCTTGTGTAATACCTTCCTGACATTTTAACAATTATAATCAAATAGTACCTCACAACACAATCCTAATTAATATAATATATAAAAAAAGTCTTGATTTGTAAAATTTTGCTAAGTGATACCTCTAGATTGTGTCATTAATATTATTTGAATTTAAATTTTATTATTATCCTAATAAAAAGAATTAAAGGAAAATGTAAAAAAAATTTGTTAATTGCCATTTTTAGGTTATGCTAACAATGTAATTTGAATTTGAATTTTAATATTATCATTTTAAAGAAAAAATAAAGGAAAATGTAAATTAATTTTGAATTTTTTATTACAAGTATCATTTCTAGATTGTGTCATCATTGATTAATTACAAATTTGAATTTGAATTTCATTGTTATTATCTTATTAATATAATAATATATTTATGAAAACTTTTTTAGATATTTCTTTATAGAATAAAAATATTTTTGTTCTAGTGTCAAACTACACTATAACATACAAAATGAAGCCAAGGAAGTTAGTAGTGGCTATAGACCCTAAACCTCAAAACACTTTTTTAATAATTTTTAATTTTTTAAAATATTATCCAAATGTTGTTAATAAATTTGATATTTGAAGACCTAAAAATATAAAATAAATATTTGAACATTAACATAAAATTTGTATATTACTCATGATCACTTATGAAAATTATAAATATATTTTTATATTAATAAAATAATTATCATATATTATTTTTAAATATTTTAATTTTTTTATAATCTCGTACATCACACAAGTACTATTCTAATAATTATAAATACCAGCACTAATCCAATAATATTGTTTTGTACATCATAACAAACACACATTTTAACACACATTCTATCTTTACTTTTTTAAATAACAAATGTGTAAAAGTGGTGTATCAAATACATATGACATGCAAATAACAAAAAACCATTTATGGTCACAGCAAATAACAAATAAGAAATAGATAAAAGGCCGGCGATTACCAAAAAATATTAAACCTACACCTCATCTTTTATAACTCATGCCCTGTACCTTTTATGGAAAAAAGAAAAAGAGAGTAGAAAAAAAAAGTGAAATCTTCTCTTTTCTTTTCTTTTTTTTTTTTCACTAAAAGTAAGTGTAGAATGAAAATATAAAAAATAAAGTATAGAAATAACATTATTGCCTTAACATTTTTTCACAGAAACTGGGTTCAAGAAAGAGGTGGGTATACTATACCATCAGAGTCAACTCTATAAAACTTTTTATGCTATTAGTATTACATACATAACTATTACTTTTGACTATTACTATTAAATACATAAAATATTATTATCAAATAGATAACAAATGAATAAATACATAAAAAATAAAAAAAGGCAGGGGCGGATATGGTAAAGAGAAATTTTCCAGAATAGCCAATCAACATGGTCAGGCCAAAAGTTATGGCCATAGCCATCCAACCTCCAATCAGCCATCTGAGACAAGACCTCTTCACTGGAGTGTTTCCAAGCACTGCTCCCACTCTTCCAAATACCAACAATGCCAAGCAAACTGCAGCGGCAACAACAGCCAACCTAATCTTGTGGTTCCTTATAAACACAGCTGCTAGCAGTGGCACCACAGCACCCACAGAAAATGCTAGTGCTGATGCTAGGGCAGCCTGAAATGGGTTTGGCAGCTTCTCCCTTTGAGTTGCTTCTTCATCCACACCATTATTATTATTAGCTTCCCTCTCTCTTTTAATCTGAGCCATCTCTATGTCATACTGAGTGTACACAGAGACAAATTCTCCAATTGCCATGCTACAAGCCCCAGCAACCAACCCAGCAAAGCCAGCAAGAAGCATGGTAGTGATGTCTTCCTTAACAGCTCCAACACCCATCATCAATGAGGCAACAGAGACCAACCCATCACTGGCAACCAACACAGCTGCTCGAAGCCACTGAGCCCTTTGAGAGTAGTCGATGTTGCTCTCTTCAACCCCTTGGTTTGGTTTTGGCTCCACACCATTTGCATGGATAGGAATCACAAGATGGTTTGGTGAAGTTCCATTAGTTCTAGCTCCAAGGGAAGCCATGAAGGACAAAAGGTAAAATAAAGTTGTGAAATACTAAGATAGAAGAGGAGGAAATGGGAATATGATATTGAGAGCTTGTGGAGATCACACGCTTCTAATAAAGGGTATTTATAGAGAGGCGTCATCAAGCTTGGGTAGAGTAAAAGGACTTAAATATTGATAAAGGAGAGGAGATGGTGTGGAGGGCACTAGCTACAAGTTGGTGACTTTCTTTATCTGATAAATCTAATTAGTGTTTAAAAATTGAGTAATGACATTTCCAAATCATTTTTCTTACATCATTATTAAATTATTTTCATTTTAGATTACAAAATAAAAAATATATGTATTACAATATATTCTCTCTCTATCTTTTTATTTTCCAAACAAATAAGATATAAAGATGGTGTAATTATTATTTTTTTATATAAATTCATCAGTAAAAAGCGGATCCAACCTTCAGACTCTCCTCTCAATGTAATCTATCTAATAATACTGTTTCTATATTTCAATCCATACAACTACCCTTTACAGCTATTAATTTTGGGAAAAAAAAAATATAAATCTCTCACTTCTCACCGCCTTCTCTCTTCTTCCAAAAAACAGTAGGTGCATGTGAGGAGAAGTGTATGGATTTGGGGTGTAAAAATAGCATTATGTAATCTATATCATTCATCTTACTTAGTTGAATCATATTTTTAGTTTTGTTTATTAATTATTTGAATTTTATAATGAGGGAGATTAAGAAATCTATAAGAAATATGTAATATATAAACTTGTACATTTAGGTGACACGTGTTCAGAGGTAAAGTAAATAAATTTGATTCATTCGTTAAATTTAGGGGAGGGATTTTGCTGCATTCAAGGTTTAAATTCATTATGTGTAGATTTCTATACTTCGAAGTTATTAGAAGTAGATTACGGTGAGAGATTTAGATAAAATTTCTATACTTCAAGGCAAGGTCACAAGACTGATTGTGAGAATTACTTCAGTATATAGGGGAAATGTAAATTTTGCATTTTTTGAGCCTTCCATGAAGTTTCAATATATAACTTAAGCAGTAGAAGCAATTGATATAAGCAATAGATCCCAACAAAATATGTAACATTTGGCAATTGATATAAGCATTGAATAGTCTCAAAGATTTAGAATGATACGAGAGAAAGATTGTACATATATTATATTTGATGGAGTGTGCACTCCACAGGATAGTGGCAACTTAAGTGTGTTATTAATAAATTGAAGGGAGTGTGCATTCCACACGAAAGCCACAAGTTGCTCACTTTGTTGAGGAGCAAACAACCAAAACCTGACACTTCATTTTATCTTTCTACCATTCTTTTTTATTAAGAAACGTTCCCCTCAAAGTGATCCACTATTGCTTTCTTGATTTTCTTTCTGCAGGATATCATATTTTATTTCCATATATGGGATGAGTAATATTCATGTCAGTATCTAGACTCATCTGCATGTATTCAGTACTCTGGCACGCACTTCTGGTGTCCCATCTCCTGCATTTGTTTCATTTATGTTAGTCGATCTCATTGCTTTTCTCTTTTTCTCTTCAATTGTGAAAAAGGATATATATGCACTATATAGGAGGTGGTGAGTCCATGTCATATGTACTAATGTATTGAGTTTTATGCACCCAAAACAAAGGATTTGTTGTTGATTTCTTAAGTTGGTTGAACAAAATACATTTAGCTCTCTGAGTATTTCATGGTGCTTTGGTGTTTTACCACCTATCCTGTCTCTATTTGGTGTCAATGCATGAACTGAATGAAATACCATGTTTAGTACTTTATGCTGTGTGTTGCCAAATAATCCAAATGTTTTAGTGTAACCAATAGTAATAATAATTTATCTCGCCCTTTTAATTCAGATAACCAAGGCGAATAATATTTGAAAGAATCATGTCAATGCCAACCGATCCAAAATCCTTTGTTCAGTATACCTCAATATGACATAGCCACATGGCAACATGATAACATATGACCGGAGCAGAATGATCATTAAGGTACTAACTCTTTTAGAAAAATGTCTGCCATGATTCTGGGGAATTAAATAGTTTCGTTTTAGAGAAAGAAAATAATATAATTAAACTCTACACAACTCATTTAGGATAATTTTGAACAGTGAGAGAAAGTGGAACATATTTGTATTTCTATGGATAGCTGAAAAGTCAAAAGCATTGAGTTTCTTCCTTCTTTAGCATAGCTTTTCATTTACTGCACTGCACCCAGTAAAATATTGCTCCTTAATTTCACTACAGTCACATCAATAGTGGCCCTAAACAGTAGAGATCTGCAAAATATTCACAATTAACATCTTGTATTTGTTTAAAAAGTTCATCTTGAAGTCCAAGTGTCCAACTTAGCTGTTGCATATATATCTTGTTTAAGCAATATTGTATTCATCTTACCACGTTCATCATTAATTTTTCAATTCCAATTGTTAGCATAATCATCCTTGAATTACACTCATGGCACCATGGAATGTTTTCCTGTTTCATTCTTTTTTCAACTTGTCAGCTGTTGTGGTGTATTTATTAATTACAGAGCTAGATGTAACCATTAGGCTTCATGCCTTGTTTCACATAATTTTATGCTCTATCAAAAAGAGAAATCCAGTTCAAATACGTTGTTTCTATTAGGTCGTAGGGAGAGCCCAAAAGTTGGAGAAATCTTCATCAATGAATTAAGTAAATAATATAATGGGTTTAACACTACATGTTAACCTAAAATCTTAAGGCATTAAAGTTTATGTGTATCTTCCACTTATATAGCCTTCAATTTGCTCATTCTTAGGGGAAACTTTATCTCCATCAATGAGCTTTCCAACATTCTCTCCCTCAAGTGTGAGTCATTCACACACGGTCACTCTCAGAGTTTTAAATCTCGGACCGCATCACGTGATGCGGCCGAGACAAAACGGTTGCGGCGACCGCCGCGACCGCAACAGGCCGCGATTGCGGCCGCATCCGGCCGCGACGCGACCGCGACCGCAACGTGACCGCAACCGAGATTTGAAACCCTGGTCACTCTCTCTAAAGAACCACATAAATGGCCTTGGTACCTTATCTTAATCCAAAACCTTAAGACATTAGGTCTATGGGTATTTTCTATTTATATAGCCTTCAAATTGCCCATTTTTTATCAATGTGGGACTTCAACACTCATACTACATGTTAACCCAAAATTTTAAGGCATTAAGTCTACGTGTATTTTTCACTTATATAACCTTTAACTTATCCATTCTTTGGGGAAGCTTTATTTCCATCAATAAACTAAGTGAAAAACTACATAAATAGATTTGACACTACATCTTAACCCCAAACCTTAAGACATTAGGTTTATGGGTCTTTTCCACTTATATAACCTTCAACTTGTCCATTCTTTATCAATGTGGGACTTCAACACTTACACTTGAATTTTTAATAATTTTAAGAATAAATTTCATGTTAAAATTAGTCTTGCCCTTACTATGGTCCGTATCCATATATGCCTATTGTTTGACTCACCTTAGAGTCAAAGAACAAGTGAACTCACACGGATGATTCTTCCTTTTCTGTTATTATATATTTTGGTAACAATCTGCTGAATGGGCCAGAGCATTGGTTTTGTTGGATGGAAACAGGAGAAGGATTTTCTAAGCTGTGGAGTCCTATAGCTCTATCGGAAAAGCAAGGCCATCGGAAAAGAAATTGTCACAAACTATGTGCATGCTGAATGAAAATAGAAAGGAATCAAATAGGAGTAACAAATGAAATGAAGTTCAATGCATCAAAAATTTAAAATAGTAGAAATGGAATGGGCGATAAAAATATAAGATCACTCAATGGCCTAAAAGTAGAGAAGAGAGAAGCACATTCAGACAAACCCACTACGGGAAAACTAACAATAAAAAGCAATAATGCATGTCTCCACTTTAAGAATGTTTCTAAATTAGAAGGAATTGTAGAAAAAAAAAATCTTTGTTTTGGAGTTTACTCTTTTCATATTCAAAGTGGCATGTGGCTTTCTTGTGGAATGCATACTCCCCTGAATTATTTAATCATATGCTTCAATCCTCACATCCATAAAGCTATGTTTCATTATTTACTGTTATCAATCAATAGAAAAGATCACACTACTGGGTAGATTTCTTTTAATGGGAATTTGGGTTGGAAGATATTTGAACTATTCGAATTCACGTACAAATCTTTTAAAGATCGAATTATAAGATTGTTCCCAGTGAGGTTGTTCTTCCATCCTTCATCGATGATATTGGAAATGCTAAGTTTCTTGATACTTGGCTTACCGGGGTCAGAGAATTGCCCAACATTCTTGAAGAATCTTTTATCGATGAAGAGATGACTAAACTTAACTTCCTAAAAGGGCAAAGGAAGTATTCTTATAAATATTCTCACATTCTTTGGGCAGAGTTTGACCTGTAGCTCTTAGACATTATTTTCGTAAGTATTTTTCTTTGGTCTCTCCCTCAGATTACATTACTCTTGTATTAATGTTTTGTTCATTTTGTAGAGACCGGAGAAATGACTAGTGGCAAAGGTAAAGTTTCAGCTCGTGAGCTTGCCATGAGGAGGATGGAGGAGAAACAAAAAACGACTGATGGGTTCAGCAATTCTGCTCATGACACTAAAGTTGCTACTAAACATGCTAAGGGTACCCCTTGTCATGGTGCTCAAGTTCCCCCTATCACAATTGTTCCTCCTTCTATTACTGACCAACCTCGGGAAACTGTCATATGTTTTGGGTCGATCAATTCATTAACGATCGACTTACTGTTGAGATGGACATGGCAAAGTTTGAGTAAGTTGGGGCGATGGGTCTTGCCCATTAGGTCGCCACTCATTCGCTTCATACGGCTAGTATGGCTCGGTCACTGATGTATCAAGCTAATGCGAGTGTCGATTTAACTGCTTAACTTAAGTGGGAAAAGGATAAGTGTCAGAAAGAGTTTACTAACATTCGGAGCAGGATGGGCTGTGTTGAGGAGCTAGAGAAAGAGAATAACGACTTGATTGAGGATAATAAAAAATTAACTGATGACCATAAAAAATTGAAGGAAAGCTCAGAGTCCTTGAAGACCGAGCTAAGGACTTCGAAGAAAAAGGTAGAGTCTTTAGATAAAGACTTGAAGGCCACTTAGCTTCATGTTACTGAGGCAAAAAAATCAGCGTAAGAAGCTGCTTAAAAATTTTCCAATGCTGAAAAGGTTAAAGAGGAACTGTGAGCCTCGATTGATGATGGAATGAGCCTGCATCAAACAATATTGTGATGGTTTACGATCAGTTTCAGTTCTTTCATTCTGGTATCGATCTATTTGGCTTAGTGACACGGAAGGTTGTGAAAGATGGTGCACTTGAGGGTCCCGAGGATTCCAAGATGCCTAATGAAGATGATGCTTTGGGTAATAAGACCAATCCTGTGAAGCAATAGATGACTGAAGGTGGCCAAGGATTAAGAGTTGGTGAAGAGCAGAGGAATGCCTCTATTTTAACTTGTAATTTCTCCTCTTTTTTTTGTTGGGTCGTTTGTACTCTGTTGGCCTTACTATGAAATTATGACCTTAATGAACCTTGTTCTATCACTTGGTTGATTCTTGTTGATGTGTTCTCACTTTCCTTCATATTGTTGTTCTTGAAAAACATAGTTTATTATCTAATAAAAACTTTCATAATAAGTAGTTCTCTTAAAAGAAACCAAGTATATGTATAACTCAATCATTAAAGAAATCAGATGTACACATAACTCAGAATATATAATTTTCATAATTAAGTGAGAATGTACTAATCGATCATTTACCCAAAATTAGTTGATCTTGATTGTAGCTAGTTTCCATTCTATAGACTTGGTTGTCTAGTTTTTTTGGGCGACGACCTGGGTCAAAGAACATGGGCACAATATTGTTTGGAGGGCTTGATAGGATCGGGTTTTGGAAACATGTCTTGTTGTTCCAAGTGACGACCTGGGCCGAAGAACAAGGGCACATGATTTTTTGGAGATCTTCATTAGGTCGGTTGTTGTATCAGTTGTCCAATTCTTTTTCATGTTGTGTATTTCTGCTTATTAAGATCCATATCAAACTATAACACATGTTATTTCCAGTTGAAGTCACAAGAATATAATTTACAACATCAGTTGCAAAGTAGTAAAGTAATGCATAGAAATGTAAATTGAAGCAACTAAAATTAATGTTTAAAGTCTTATTTTATAAATTGATAGGTTTGTCTCATTAAAACCTCCAACAGGAAAAACCTAATGGAAAAAAATTGTATCGGTAGGAATGTAAATGACATAAATTTAAAAAGCAAAATGTAAAGAGGTGTCCCTATTTAGCTGTGTGCTTAGCTGTAATACTTTCTTAAGTTGGTCGCACTCCAACTCCTGGGGATTAGTTTATTATTGAGCTTGGCAATACTATATGATTTTTTCCCCAACTTTGCTACAACCCTGTAAGGTCCTTCCCAATTTGCTGCAAGTTTTCCTTCCCTTAGTGGTTTTCCATGATTTTTAGATTGCCTGAGCATGAGGTCTCAATTTGAAACTTCCTAAGCTTGACCTAAAAATTGTATCTTCTTGTTGCTTTTCTCTTTGTTATTTCTTCCTGAAGATGGGCCATTTCTCGATCCTATTCCAACAAATTGAGCTATTTTCTTCGGTCTTCTTCATTTTCCTCCATTTGAAAATTCATCCTTCTCAAGCTCGGTTCCCCAAGTTCCACGGGTATCATTGCATCGGCTCCATAGGTTAGTCGGAATGGAGACTCATGAGTTGTAGATTGAACCTTAGTATGATATCCCCCATAGTACCTTAGGCAATTTTTCAACCCAATTTTCCTTTCCTCCACTTGAAATTTCATCCTTCTCAAGCTCGGTTCCCCACGTTCCATGGGTATCATTGCATCGACTTCATAGGTTAGTTGGAATGGAAACTCGTGAGTTGTAGATTGAACTATGGTATGATATCCCCTATAGTACCTTAGGCAATTCTTCAACCCAATTTCCCTTGGCTTGATCCAGTCTCTTTTTTAGGTCATTGAAAATTAACTTATTTGCTGACTCCACCTGATCATTTGCTTGGGGATGTTTAACTGATGTAAATTGTTGTTTTATGCCTAATCCATCAAGAAATTCTTTAAACCTTTTGTCAGTAAACTGTGTCCCGTTATCTAAGATGATTACATAGGGTATACTATATCTGCATATTAGGTTTTTCCTTGTGAATTTTTCCACTTATTCCCATGTTATCCGAGTGAGTAGCTCCACTTCAATCCACTTTGTGAAATAAGCAATCATGACCAGTAGAAATTTGACTTGCTCAAGAGCAGTGGGGAAAAGTCCCAAGATGTCCATTCCCCATCGACAAAATGGCCAAGTAAAACAGAAGTGTGTAGTTCCTTGGGCGGGACTTGGTGAAACTGAGTGAATCTTAATTTGACACTTGTTGTAGTTTTTGATATTATCAAGGCAATATCTTCTCATGGTGGACCTGAAATATCCTACCCTCAAGATTTTTTCTATTAGCGAACGCCTTCCCATGTGCTAACCACAAACACCATCTTGTCCCTCGGCCATGACATACTCGGTCTGATATAAGCTTAAGCATTTTAGAAGTGGGATATTGAATCCTCTCATGTACATACAGTACAACATTCTGAATAAAATAGAAACTAGTTGTCCTCTTGTGTCTCCTAGCCTGCTTTTCATCCACTAATATTACTTCTGCTTGTAGATATCATAAAATTGGGTATTCCCAAGAATCAGGTATTCTCAACGTGTATATGTTAAACTTCCCAAGTTTTTTCTTCTTTTTCTTTTTCTTTAACTTCACATTTTAGTTTCCTTTATACTTGAAATTATCTTTGGAAAATTCTAAAATACCCCTAAGAGGTAATTATATCCTTAGATGATAAAACATAAAGTATGGGTAACTCAATTTTGTAATAATTACAATATACTTAAGTAGCATATCTATTATGTAACTGAATTAATTATACTATGTCATATCATCTAAGTACAGATATCACTTAAGGGCACTATAGTGTTGGCCATCATCTTTAGCAAGTTATATAGAAAATTATTTATAATCTTTGTATAGGATGGGGCTACACAGGCCCATGATTTATTATGCTTTACATGTTATTCCCTGATGATTCTAAGACCTATCATATAGTAAATTTCATACATATATTTTACAAGGAACTAAATCAAACCTTAATTTTGCAAGAAATTAATTATAGAGTATAGAGAAAGAAGATATTTATATATAAATAATACATTTCTTTACATTAGACAGCTTCATACATTTTACTTGGAACACTGTAAGAGACATGATAAACACTCCAAATAAAGCATAAAGAGATAAAAGAAAATTAACACGATGAGCCCTAAAATCCTTGGGAATAGCTGGAAAATGCAGGTGTGTGAGGGCACACTTGCGTTCACTTCACAAAGAGCGACAACATATTAAGAATAATTCTAGGATGAGTAAAGTCCTTGTGTAACACCCTTCTTGACATATTAATAGTTATAATCTAATAGTACCTCAAAACACAAATCTTAGTCAATATAATATATAAAAAGAGAGTCTTGATTTGTTAAATTATGCTAAGTGGTAGTTTTATGTTGTGCCGTTAATATTATTTAAAATTGAATTTTATTATTATCCTAATAAAAAGAATTAAAGGAAAATATAATAAAATTTGCCAATTGTCATTTTTAGGTTATACTAACAATGTAATTTGAATTTGAATTTTAATATTATCCTTTTAAAGAAAATTTAAAGGAATATGTAAATTATTTTTAGATTTTTTTACAAGTATCATTTCTAAATTTTGTCACCATTCATTCATTACAAATTTGAATTTGAATTTCATTATTATTATCTTATTAATATATTAATATACTTATAAAAACTTTTTTGAGATATTTCTTTATTGAATAAAAACATTTTTGTTATGATGTCAAACCACGCTATAAGATACAAAAGATGAAGTCAAGGAAGTTAGTAGTGATTATAAACCCTAACGCTCAAAACACTTTTTCAATAATTTTTAAAATTTCTAAAATATTATCCAAATGTTGTACATAAATTTGACATTTGACGTCTTAAAAAAATAAATAGTTAAACTTTAACGTGAAATTTATATTTCACTCATGATCACTTATGAAAATTATAAATATATTTTCTTATAATAATAAAATAATTATCATATATTATTTTTAAATATTTTATTTTTTTTATAATTTTGTGCATCACATAAGTACTATTCTAGTAATTGTAAAATGTAGCACTAATTCATTATTTTGTACATCAGTTTTATTATATTACTCGTACACCATAATAAACACACATATCAACACACATTCTATCTTTATTTTTTTAAATAGCAAATGTGTTAAAGTGGTGTATCAAATATATATGATATGCAAATAACAAAAAACCATTTATGGCGACAGAAAATAACAAATAAGAAATAGTTAAAAGGCCAGTGATTAGCAAAAATATTAAACCTACACCTCATCTTTTATAACTGTGCAGTCTGCCCTATACCTTTTATGGAAAAAAGAAAAAGAGAGAAGAAAAAAAAAGTGAATTCTTCTCTTCTTCTTTTTCCTTTTTTTCATAAAAAATAAATGTAGAATGGAAGTATAGAAAATAAGGTATAGAAATATCATTGTTAAATAATTAATCACATTCAAAGTCCAGAATAGCCAATCAACTTGGTCAGGCCAAAAGTTATGGCCATAGCCATCCAACCTCCAATCAGTACTCTGAGACAAGACCTCTTCACTGGGGTGTTTCCAAGCACTGCTCCCACTCCTCCAAATACCAACAATGCCAAGCTAACTGCAGCAGCAACAACAGCCAACCTAATCTTGTGGTTCCTTATAAACACAGCTGCTAGCAGTGGCACCACAGCACCCACACAAAATGCCAGTGCTGATGCTAGGGCAGCCTGAAATGGGTTTGGCAGCTTCTCCTTTTGAGCTGCTTCTTCATCCACACCATTATTATTATTAGCTTCCCTCTCTCTTTTAATCTGAGCCATCTCTATGTCATATTGAGTGTACACAGAAACAAACTCTCCAATTGCCATGCTACAAGCCCCAGCAACCAACCCAGCAAAGCCAGCAAGAAGCATGGTAGTGATGTCTTCCTTAACAGCTCCAACACCCATCATCAATGAGGCAACAGAGACCAAACCATCATTGGCTCCCAACACAGCAGCTCGAAGCCACTGAGCCCTTTGTGAGTAGTCAATGTTGCTCTCTTCAACCCCTTGGCTTGGTTTTGGCTCCACACCATTTGCATGGATAGGAATCTCAACATGGTTAGGTGAAGTTCCATTAGTTCTAGCTCCAAGGGAAGCCATGAAGGACAAAAGGTAAAATAAAGTTGTGAAATACTAAGATAGAAGAGGAGGAAATGGGAATATGATATTGAGAGCTTGTGGAGATCACACGCTTCTAATGAAGGGTATTTATAGAGAGGGGTCATCAAGTTTGGGTAGTGTTTGATAAAGGAGAGGAGATAGTGTGGAGGACACTAACTACAAGTTGGTGACTTTCTTTAACTGATAAATCTGACTAGCGTTTAAAAATTGGGTAATAACATTTGCACACTATTTTTCTTACATCATTCTTAAACTACTTCTATTTTATCTTACAACATACTCTCTTTATCTTTTTTATTTTTCAAACAAACAAGATATAAAAATGGTGTAATGTTTATTTTTTTGGTGTGTGTAAATATCATTTCTCATAAATTCATGAGTAAAAAGTGGATCCGACCTTCAGACACTCCTCTCAGTGTAATCTATTATCTAATAATGTTGTTTCTATATTTAAATCCATACAACTACCCTTCACACCTATTATTTTTGGAAAAAAAAATTAAATCTCTCTCACATCTCACCACCTTCTCTCTCTTCTTCCAAAAACCAGTAGGTTCATGTGAGGAGAAGTGTATGGATTTGGGGTGTAAAAATAGCATTATTGTAATCCATATCATTCATCTTACTTGGTTCAATCACATTTTTAGTTTTGTTTATTATTTGAATTTTATAATGAGGGAGATTAAGAAATCTATAAAAAAACCATGTAATATATAAACTTGTACATTTAGCTGACACGTGTTCAGAGGTAAAGTAAATAAATTTTATTCAGAGATTTGTTTGCTTTTTGTTAAATTTAGGGGTGGAGATTTTGCTGCATTCAAGGTTTAAATCCACTATGTATAGATTTCTATACTTCGAAGTTATTAGAAGTAGATTAGTGATGAGAGATTTGGATAAGATTTCTATACTTCAAGGCAGGGTCACGAGACTGATTGTGAGAATTACATCAATATATAGGGGAAATGTAAATTTTGTATTTATTTGAGTCTTCCATAAAGTTTCAATATATAACTTAAGCAGTAGAAGCAATTGATATAAGCAATAAATCTCCCAACAAAATATGTTACATTTGACAATTGATATAAGCATTGAATAGACTCAAAGATTTAGAATGATACGAGAGAAAGATTGTACATATATTATATTTGATGGAGTGTGTACTCCACAGGATAGTGGCAACTTAAGCGTGCTATTAATAAATTGAAGGGAGTGTGCACTCAACACGAAAGCCACAAGTCGCTCACTCTGTTGAGGAGCAAACAACCAAAACCTGGCACTTCAATTTAACTTTCTACAATTCTTTTTTATTAAGAAACTTTCCCCTGAAAGTGATCCACTACTGCTTTCTTGATTTTATTTTGGCAGGATATCATATTTTATTTCCATATTTGGGATGAGTAATATTCATGTCAGTCTCTGGACTCATCTGCATTTATTCAGTACTCAGGTACACACTTCTGATGTCCCATCTCCTGCATTTGTTTCATTTATGTTAGTCGATCTCATTGCTTTTCTCTTTTTCTTTTCAATTGTGAACAAGGATAGATATACACTATATAGGAGGTGGTGAGCCCATGTCACATGTACTAAATTATTGAGTTTTATGCACCCTGACCAGAGGATTTATTGTTGATTTGTTAAGTTGGTTGAACAAAATACATTTAGCTCTCGTTGAGTATTTCATGGTGCTTTGGTGTTTTGCCACCTATCCTGTCTCTATTTGGAATCAATGCATGAACTGAATGAAATACCATGTTTAGTACTTTAGGCTGTGTGTTGCCAGATAATCTAAATGTATTAGTGTAAGCAATAGTAATAGTAATTTATCTCGCCCTTTAATTCAAAGAATATTTGAAAGCAAGTCAATGTCAACTGATCCAGAATCCTTTGCTCAGTATATACCTGTATATGACATAGCCACATGGCAATATGATAACATATGCCCGGAGCAGAATGACCATTTTAAGGTACCAACTCTATTAGAAAAATGTCTGCCATGATTCTGGGGGATTAAATAGTTTTGTTTTAGAGAAAGAAAATAATATAATTAAATTCTACACAACTCATTCAGGATAATATTGAACAGTGAGAGAAAGCGGAACATATTTGTATTTCTATGGAAAGCTGAAAAGTCAAAAGCATTGAGTTTCTTCCTTCATTAGCACAGCTTTTCATTTACTTCACTGCACTCAATGAAATATTGCTCCTTAATTTCACTACAGTCAGATCAATATTGGCCTTGAACAGTAGAGATCTGCAAAATATTGGCAATTAACATCTTGTCTGTGTTTAGAAAGTTTATCTTGAAGTCCAAGTGTCCAACTTTGCTGTTGCATATATATCTTGTTTAAACAATAATGTATTTATCTTACCATATTCATCATTACTTTTTCAATTCCCATTGTCAGTGTAATCATCCTTGGATTACACTTGTGGCACCCAGGAATATTTTCCTGTTCCATTCTTTTTTCAGCTTTGTCAGCTGTTGTAGTGTATATATTAAATACAGAGCTAGATGCAACCATTAGGCTTCATACCTTGTTTCACATAATTTTGTGCTCTGTCAAAAAGAGAAATCCAATTCAAATAGCTGTTTGATCAGGAATAAATTTCTTGTTAAAATTAGTCTTGCCTTTACTATGGTCCGTATCCATATATGCCTATTGTTTGACTCACCTTAGAGTCAAAGAACAAGTGAACTCACACAGATGATTCTTCCTTTGCTGTTAGTAATATGGTAACCATCTGCTGAATGGGCCTGAGCATTGGTTTTGTTGGATGGAAACAGGAGAAGGATTGTCTATGCTGTGGAGTCCTATAGCACTACCGTAAAAGCAAGGCCATCCGAAAAGAAATTGTCACAAACTATGCGCATGCTGAATGAAAAGAGAAAGGAATCAGATATGAGTAACAAATGAAATGAAGTTCAATGCATTAAAAATTTGAAATAGTAGAAATGGAATGGGCGATAAAAATATACGATCACTCAATGGCCTAAAAGTAGAGAAGAGAGAAGTACATTCAAGCAAACCCACAACGGGAAAACTAACAATAAAAAGCAATAATGCATGTCTCCACTTTAAGAATGTTTCTAAATTAGAAGTAATTGCAGCAAGAAAATGCTAGATTTGGAGTTTACTTTTCTTGTATTCAAAGTGGCATATGGCTTTCTTGTGGAATGCATACTTCCTTGAATTATTTTATCATATGCTTCAATCCTCACGTCCAAAAAGCTATGTTTCAATATTTATTGTTACCAATCAATAGAAAGGATCACACTACTGGGTCGATTTCTTTTAACGGGAGTTGGGATCGGAAGATATTTGGACTGTTCGAATCCAAGTACAAATCTTTTGAAAGATCGAATTTTTAAGATTTTTCCTAGTGAGGCTATTCTTCCTTCCTTCATTGATGATATTGGAAATGCTAAGTTTCCTTATACTTGGGTTATCGAGGTCGGAGACTCGCCCGACATTCTTGAAGAATCTTTAACCGATGAATAGATGACTAAACTTAACTTTCTAAAAGGGCAAAGGAAGTATTCTTATAAATATTCCCGCATTCTTCAGGCGGAGCTCTTAGGCATTATTTTTTTAAGTATTTTTCTTTGGTCTCTCCCTCAGATTGCTCATGATGCTAACATTGCTACTAAATGTGGAGAAGGAGAAACATAAAACGACCAATGGGTCCAGCAATTTTGCTCATGATGCTAACATTGCTACTAAATGTGCTAAGGATACCCCTAGTCACGGCATTTGGGTTCCCCCTATCACAGTTGTTCCTCCTTCTATTACTGACCTGCCTCAGGAAACAGTTGATTTAACCATCGGTCTAAAGTCACCTCATGTTGCAACTGAACCTACCGTCGAAATGATCAGAGACTCTAGGCGACATTGAATAGGTGCTCACTTTTGGATCGCATGTTGTGTGTCGGTCGATTCATTAATGATTGATTAATTATTGAGATAAACATAGCAAAATTTGAGTAAGTTGGGGCGATGGGTCTTGCCCATTGGATCGCCACTCATTCGATTCATACGACTATTATAACTTGGTCACTGATGTATCAAGCTAATGTCAATGTTAAGTTAACTGCTCAACTGTAGTGGGAAAAGGATGAGTGTTGGAAAGAGCTTGCCAACATTCAGAGTAGGATGGGCCGTGTTAAGGAGCTGGAGAAATAGAATAACGACTTGATTGAAGATAATAAAAAATTAACTGATGACCATCAAAAACTGAAGGAAAGCTCGGAGTCCTTGAAGACTGAGCTAAGGACTTCGAAGAAAAAGGTTGAGTCTTTAAATAAAGACTTGAAGGCTGCTTAGCTTCGTGTTACTGAGGCAGAAAAATAGATGTAAGAAGCTGCCCAAAAACTCACCAATGCTGAAAACGTTAATGAGGAACTCAGAGCCTCGGTTGATGAGATGAAACGGGTCTGCATCAAACAGTATCGCGATGGTTTTCGATTTATTGTTGATCAGTTTTGGTTCTTTCATTCTGGTATTGATTTGTCTGGCTTAGGGACTTGGAAGGTTGTGCAAGATGGTGCACTTGAAGGTCCTGACGATTCCAAGATGCCTGGTGAAGATGATGCTTTGGGTAATGTGACCAGTCCTATGGAGGAACAAATGACTGAAGGTGGCCAAGGATTAAGAGTTGGTGAAGAGAAAAGGGATGCCTTTATTTAACTTGTAATTTCTTCTTTTTTTTGGTTGGGTCATTTGTACTCAATCGGTTGTACTTTGAAATTCTGACATTAATGTACTTGTTCTGTCACTGGGTTGATTCTTATTTATGTATTCTCACTTTTCTTTCATATTGTTGTTCTTATGAAACATAGTTTATCTGTCTAATAAAAAACTTTCATAATAACTAGTTCTCTTAAAAGAAACCAAGTGTATGTATAACTCAGTCATAAAAGAAATCAGGTGTATGCAAAACTCGAAATATATAACTTTCATAATTAAGTGAGAATGTACCGATCGATCATTTACCCAAAATTAGTTGATCATGGTTGTAGGTAGTTTCCATTCTATAGACTTGGTCATGTAGTTTTTCCAAGCGATGACCTGGGCCGAAGAACATGGGCACAGGATTTTTTGGAATGCTCAGTGGGATCAGGGTTTTGGAAACTTGTCTTGCTGTTCTGAGTGACGACCTAGGTCAAAGAATAAGGGCACATGATTTTTTAGAGATCTTCATTAGTTTAATTGTTGTACATGTTGTTTAATTCTTGTTTCATGTCATGTGTTTCTGCTTATTAAGATTCATATCAAACTATAACACATGTTATTTCTAGTTGAAGACACAAGAATAGAATTTACAACATCAGTCACAAAGTAGTAAAGTAATGCATAGAAATGTAAATTGCAATAACTGAAATTGATATTTCAAGTTATGTTTTATAAATTGATGGGTGTGTCTCATTAAAACCTCCAACAAGAAAAATCTAGTGGGAAAAAATCCTATCGATAGGAAAAAGAGTACATCACCTATTTTCTATATAATAATCGACTTTGGCCAATATATACATGGTTTGGCCTTTAAGAAATGTAAGTGACATAAATTTAAAAAGCAAAAAGTAAAGAGGTGTCCTTATCTTGTTGTGTGCTTAGTTGTAGTACTTTCTTAAGTTGGTCACACTCCTACTCTTGGGGATTGGTTTTCTAGTGAGCTCGGCAATACTGTATGATCCTGTTGGGTTGTTCCCAATTTGCTGCAAGTTTTCATTCCCCTGGTGGTTTTCCATGAATTTCAGATTTCCTGAGCATGAGGTCCTAACTTGAAACTTCCTAGGCTTGACCTTAAGATTGTATCTTCTTGTTGCTTTTCTCTTTGTTATTTCTTCCTGAAGATGAGTCATTTCCGGATCCTCTTCGAACAAATCAAGCTCTTTCCTTCGGTCTTCTTCATTTTCCTCCACTTGAAAATTCATCATTCTCAAGCTTAATTCCCCAAGTTCCACAGGTATCATTACATCGACTCCATAGGTTAGTCGAAACGGAGACTCTTGAGTTGTAGATTGAACTGTGGTATAATATCCCCCATAGTACTTTAGGCAATTCTTCAACCCAATTCCCCTTGGCTCGATCCAGTCTCTTTTTTAGGCCGTTCAAAATTATCTTATTTGATTATTCCACCTGATCATTTGCTTAGGGATGTTTGAATGATGTAAACTATTGTTTTATGCATAATCCATCATGAAATTCTTTAAACCTTTTATCGGTAAACTATGCCCCATTATCTAAGACGATTACATAGGGTAGACAATATCTACATATCAGGTTTTTCCAGGTGAATTTTTTTATTTTTTCCCCTGTTATCCGAGCGAGCAACTCTACTTCTATCCATTTTGTGAAATAATCAATTACGACCAGTAGAAATTTGACTTGCCTAGGAGCGGTAGGGAAAAGTCCCAAGATGTTCATTCCTCACTAACAAAATGGCCAAGTAGAACAAGAAGTGTGTAGTTCCTCAGGCCGGGCTTAGTGAAACTGAGCGAATCTCTAACACATGTCATATTTTTTGACATAATTGAGGCAATCTCTTCTCATTGTGGGCCAGAAACATCCTACCCTCAAGATTTTTCCTATCAACGACCGTCCTCCTACATGCTGACCACAAACACCTTCATGTCCTTTGACCGTGACATACTCAGTCTAACATAAGCTTAAGCATTTTAGAAGCGAGATATTGACTCCTCTCCTATACAATACAACATTCTGAATAAAATAGAAATTGGTTGTCCTCATGTGTCTCCTTGCCTACTTTTCATCCACTAATATTACTCCTGCTTGCATATATCTTAAAATCGGATATTCCCAAGAATCGAGCTTTAGCATGATTGCCATTACCCATTCCTCCTCAGCGCTGGGCTTACTAACTATTTCATGAATGACCGACCTATTATTCCCTGGCCCCTTAGTGCTTGCCAACTTTGATAGAAGATCAGCTCTAGAGTTCTGATTTCTTGGTATGTGTTCTATCCTGAAACTAGTGAATTCTTCTTTTATTCTTCTCACCTTACCCAAGTGTTTGGCCAGTTGAGAGTCCTTTGTTTGGTATTCTTCCTTCACCTGTTGAGCTACGAGTTATGAATCACTCTTCACTACTAAGCTGGTTACCTCCATTTCCTTGGCTAGTGTCATCCCTGCAATGAGAGCTTGGTATTCTACTTGGTTGTTGCTTGCTCAAAAGTCAAATCTCAAAGATTGTTAAACTATTACTCTATCGGATCCTTCCAGAGTAACACATGCTCCACGTCACTTTTATATTTGAGGCTCCATCTATGAACAGGATCCATTCCTTATCCCTCTCAACTTCAGGGTTTCCCAATAACTCAACTAAGAAATCCAATAGAACCTATGCTTTGATTAGTCCTCTCGGCTCATATTGAATTTTGTGATCTGATAGTTCCACCGACCACAAGATCATTCTCCTCGTTAGCTCAGGTTTTCTCAAAATCTACTTAATAGGTTGATCAGAGCAAACCTTAATGAGGTGATTTTTGAAAATAGGGTTTCAAATGTCAAGCAATTGTTACGAGTGCGAGCACTAGTTTCTCGATCTTTTGGTATCATGTCTCTACTCCTTGTAAAAATTGACTGACAAAGTATACTAGGTATTGATCTTTCCCTTTTTCCTTTACCAAAAATGAGCTAATGGTATGTTTTAAGGTTGAAAGGTGCAGATACAAATTTTCCCTAAGATCGGGTTTGCTCAGGATTGGTGGGGATGCCATGAACTCCTTCAACTTCTGAAAGCTTCTTCACACTCCTCATCCCATTGGAATTGATCAGGTTTCTTTAAGCAATTAAAGAATGGCAAGGCTTAGTCTGCTAAGCGAGACATAAATTGAGACAAGGCTACTATCCTTCCTGACAACCTTTGCACTTCCTTGATCAAGGTTAGACTTCTCATTTCCAAGATAGCTTTACACTTCTCGAGGTTGGCTTCTATTCCTCAATTTGTGAGCGTAAAACCCAGGAATTTACTTGATTGGGCCCCAAATACACACTTATCTGGGTTCAAGCGCATGTTGTGCATTCTCAGTTAATCAAAGATTTCCTTAAGGTTGGTGGAGTGATCACCCAAGGCTGGAGTTTTTGCCACCATGTCATCTACATAGACTTTAACAACTTTGCTAATTTGCTTGGTGAAGATTTTATTCATCAGTCTCTGGTATGTCACTCCTATGTTCTTTGACCCAAAAGGCATCAATCTATAGCAAAAATTGGCTCCCTCAGTTATAAAAGTTGGTTTCTCTTTATTGTTTGGGTGCATCGAAATTTGATTATACCTCGAGTAAGCATCCATAAAATTTAAGAATTGATATCCTGATGCACCATCTACCAAGCTGTCTATACTCAAAAATAGGTAAGAATCCTTCGGACATGCTTTGTTTAAGTCGGTAAAATCTACATGCATCCTCCATTTTCCATTTGCTTTCTTCACCATCACAATGTTGGAGAGCCATGTGGTGTATTTTACTTCTCGTATGACTCTTGCATTAGAGAGTCTTTTCACTTCTGCTTGCATTGCCTTTCCTTTTTCTTCGCTGAGCCTTATCTTCTTTTGTGTGATCAGCTTTTCCTTTAGGTCCAATGCTAGCTTGTGACACGTGAAATTCATATCAACCTCAAGCATGTCTACTTGTAACAGTGATAACCATCGAGTTATCTTGGTTTCGGTCTACTCCTTAAAAATCCTCCTTCGTGAAAATCAATGGGGGTACATTCTTATCATTCTTCAGTCGGAGTTAGCATTCCACTACCATTATAGTTTTTATTGTCCTCAAGTGTCTCTTTTTTGCAATAGCTGATTCTCCTCCACCTACAAATCCTCCTAAAATTATGTTGATGACCCTCACTCCACCTTGGTCGGTGGCTTAATCATTAGCTTCACGTTGGTTTCCCTGTGCTTGTCTTTGTTCTTGAAGTCTAAGTTAATCGCGAGCTCCTTAGTTCCTGTTTTGCCCTTTTTTATTACTTCTTTCTCTCCTTCTAGCTAAGTATTTATCCAGTAACCCCTTTCGTCTGAGATCTTTCATCACATCTCATAGTCCATGGCAGTTGTTTGTGGTGTGCCAATACGCCCTATGGAATTTGCATATTTTTTACCGATCTATATAGGATGGTTAATGGGTTGGAGCGAGTAGGAAACAGATTAAGCCAATGTTGTAAACATCCATAAGGATCTTCTTTCTTCGAGCGATGAGTGGGGTATATTGATGGAACCTAGGTGATAGGTTGGTTGTTAGTGGAAAATCTCTTTTCTGACCTCTTCTATCGCCTCTTCTTATGCCTATCTATCTTCTGGGAAGTCAGTTTGGACTAATGGGTCTTAGGCAAAAAGTTTGGGAACTTTCTATCATTTTTCTAGCTTTAGTAGCATCCTCCATGTAGGATCGGGCAAGGAGATCATCTAGGTTGGCTAGGGGTCGTTTTGCTAGAGAATCACTGGAAAGTCCATGGCACAAACCTACTAAGATCGCATGAAGTGCAATAACTGGATCCAAGCCTTTGATTTGGCATGGCCTCTTGGTTAAACTAAGTCATGAACTCTCTTAAGGACTCTCCAAGCTCTAGTTTGAAATTGACCAGGCTAGTAAAGGTCTTTTTGTGAGACTGGTTAGTGGCAAAGTATGTAAGAAAATGGTTAAAAAGCTCAAAAAAATCATGGGTTGATTGGGGGGTAGTAATGAGAACCATTATAAGGCAGATCGCTTCAAGGTAGCGAGAAATGCTCAACATCTGATGGGGTCCGATTCTCCTACCAATAACATTGCAAAGTTAAAAGCTTCTAAGTGGTCATGTGGATCGGTCGTTTTATCATAAATATTCATCATGGTAGAGGGACGAAAATTGGCTGGCAGGGGTATTGACATAATAAACTCAGAGAATGGATGACCAGGGTTAATTTGAATTGGTGGTGGTGGGTAGGGGTGGTATCATATTGTCGAGGCTCAGAATTATTGTTTGGAGTTTTGAGCTTGAGTAGAGTCTCCTTGGTCTAGTTCATTCTCTCCCTTCTGACGATCGATTTGACTTTCTATTTGTTACAAGCGTTCCCTAAGTCGTTGCATCTCTTGGATGGATTCTCTCCATTTAGGTTTTCTTCCTCGTTCTGCTGGTTAAGGTCTTGCTGGTTGATATCTGCGTTGAGACTAGTAACACGACTCCCGATGATGGCCATGGACAATGGTTTGGTACTTTATTGAGGTTGTGGCTTGTGTTTAAGTTTTGGAGTATGAGAATTAAGAGAGTGTGGTAAACTATTTTACCAAATTCTCACAAACAGTGCCAGTGTTCCTTCCTTTCTCTCAGATGACTGGTAGGGATTATTTTCACTACTCCAGAAAGCTCTTATATAAGTCGGATCCATCGGGTGGAGGGTACCTATAAGGACTTTGACATTCAAGTCAATAAGAGATATAAGAAGAAATGCTAGGAAAGTAAAAATAGTAGAGAGAGAAAAGAAAAAATTATTTAAGGCAGAGGGATAATGCCTGTTTATAGTAGGATTAAGGTATACAGTACGCACCCTAGATTATAGCTAGACTTGTGATAGGCTAAAAAACTTTCCATAGAAGTGTTGACACATGTCTCAGCCGTTACAGATGTTTTAGGAGATATTTTAGGTGTTTGGTTAAGGATCGAGTTGGGTGTGATCCTTGAGTTATGGTTGGGTATAAGTTAAAGGATTAGGTGGGTTAAGCAAGAGATGACCACTAGGTTTTGTTGGATCAGATCTTTAAGGGTGAGTCGGGTCGGGTAAGGCCTTGGGAAGTGAGTCATTACAACCCTTATAGTTATAGAAGACGTTACTCGATTTGGTTCAAGTTTAGGCCTTTAACAGAGGGTCCAGGTTGGAGTGGGCCCTTCTCTTGGTATGGTCCAAGGCCTGTTATCATCAAAGTTACCTAATTCTTATCATCTTTCTATATAATACCCTTTATGAGGAGAATATGTCCTCTACTAGCAATTTTTATCTCATTTTCCCTTTATCTTTGTATCTTACAATTTTTGTATTTAATGGCTTCCCATGGCACTCGTAACAATGAAATATCACTTAACTATATTGAGATTCCCATACATGCTAATGACATAGAAGTAAATCCAAGCCAAGACACTAAAGAAAACAATATTAACTACTCTCAAATGGCACAATGGCTTCGGGTAGCTGTGTTGGGAGCCAATGATAGGTTGGTATTAGTCACATCCTTGATGATAGGTGTTAGAGATATGAATAAAGACATCACAATCGTGCTTCTTGCTAGCTTCTCAGGGCTAGTTACAGGGGCTTGTAGTATGGCAATTGGAGAGTTTGTATCTATGTACATTCAGTTAGACATAGAGGCAGCTTAAATGAAAAGAGAAAAGGAAGTCAACAATAACAAACAGAAAGAAAGGGATAAAGATGAGTCAAACTCTTTTCAGGCTGCTATAGCATCAGCAATTACATTTTCTGTTGGTGCTGTGGTGCCATTTCTACCAACAGTATTTATAAAGGACTTTAAGATCAGGCTAGTCATTGTTGCTACTCTGGCTAGCTCCGCATTATTGGTATTTGGAGGAATAGGAGCAGTACTTAGAAAAGCTCTAGTGAGAAGGTCTTGTGTCAGGGTGTTGATTGAAGGTTGGATGGCTATGGCTATTACTTTTGGCCTCACCAAGTTAATTGGCTATACTGGACTTTGAATGTGATTACTAGACTTATAGAAATACTTCAATTATTTTCTCTTCTTTTTTCTTTTAATTGTCAAAAAGGATGCATTAAGGTGTGGTCAACCCATATACTACTAGGGAACACAACATGAGGCATCATGATATAGGTTTTGCATGTCCTTTCTTAAATGAGCATATAACCAATAGGGGGTTTCACCTTCTTTTTTTTCTCTTCCTCCCTCCTTAAGTGTTTCACTACTTACCATACCATGTCTCTATTTCTATTAATGAAGTACCACAAAGAACTTTTACTACTTTATATTATGTACTTGATGGATAATTAAAATGTGCTAATGCACAAACACACACAGATAAGTGATTTATCTTGCCTATATATACAAAAAACTATGGATAAACTTAAGAGAATTTTTTGAAGTGCTTAAGAGATAACTCTTAGCCTCTTTGAATTATATAAATATAGTACAATATTCATCCCTCAATTGTAGGGATTGGAGAATCAATCTAATTAGGAGTTTCCTAATATATTTACAAAAAAAAATTAATACATATCTAAACATTAATACTATCAACACTCCCCCATAAGTTGGTGCATATATATATCATAAGCATTCAATTTGTTATATATGTATATTACCTTTGGAGCCCAGAGAGACTTAGTAAAGAAATCGGCTAGTCGATTATTAGAGTTTAGAGTTCACAAAAAAAGTAGTGATTTCTCCTGAGACAATCTTTTCGCGAATGAAATGGCAGTTAATCTCTATATGTTTAGTTGTTCTTGAAAGATTGGGTTAGAATCAATGTGAAACATTACTTGGTTATCACAAATGAGTTTCATGGACCCTACCTTGCAGAACTTCAATTCCTAAAGTAATTGCTTTAACCATACAAGCTCACACATAGTAAAAGCCATAGCTTGATATTTTGTTTCAACGCTTGACCTAGCAACTATGTTCTACTTTTTACTTTTCCATAAGATGAGGTTCCCCCAATATGAACACAATACCCAAAGATTGACCTTTAATTTATCACTAGGAGATCCTGCTCAATCTCCATCAGTATAAGCAACAATATCTCTGTGACCCCTATCTTCATAAACCAATCCCTTTCCAAGAGAACCATTGATATACCTCAAGATTCGAACCATCCATCCCAATGACTATCACAGGGAGAATTAAGAAATTGGCTAACAACACTGATAGTAAAAGATATATCTGGCCTAGTCATAATGAAATAATTTAATTTTCCTACCAGTCTTCGATACCTACCTAGATTTGAGTAAAGTTCTCCTTGATTTGGTAGGAGTTTAATGTTAAGATCTATAGGAGTATCGACTAGTTTACAGTCTAGCATCCTAGTCTCTTCCAAGATGTCAAGGGCATACTTCCTTTGAGAGATGGTAATGCTAACTTTTGATTGGGCTACTTCAATCCCAAAAAAAAATCTCAACTGACCCAAGTCTTTGGTATCAAAGTGACAGAATAAGTGTTCTTTCAAACCTTGAATGCCTTCATGATTATTTCCAGTGATAGCAATATCATCCATATAGACTACAAGATAAATGCATTGATTAGAAGATGAATGTTTATAAAATACAAAGTGGTCTACCTCACTGCAAACAATACTAAATTATTGTATAACTTTGCTAAACCTGTCAAACCAACATCGAGGAGACTATTTAATGCCATAAAAAGACTTATGCAATCGACAAACCATACTCGACTGCCCCTAAGCAACAAACCCAGGTAGTTGCTCATATAAACTTTTTCTACTAAGTAACCATGGAAGAAAGCATTTTTTATGTCCAGTTGATAAAGTGGCCAATGTGCATGGCAATCATGGATAAAAAAGGCTTAACAGATGTCATTTTAGCAACAAGAGAAAACATGTCACTATAATCAAAGTTGAAGGTCTAAATAAAGCCTTTAGCTACAAGGTGATCTTTCAAGCGGTCCACCTAGCCATCAAGGCCTACTTTGATAATGAAAACTCATCGACAACCAACTATAGATTTTCCAAGAGGAAGTGGAATAAAATTCCATGTATGATTGGAATTCAAGGCTATCATCTCATCAATCACAACCTATCACCAACCTGGATAAGAAAGTGGTTCCTGGACAGTTTTAGAAATAGAAATGGACGACAAAGCAAAAATGAAGGCATAATAGGATAATGATAAATGATGATAACTTAAAAAATTATACATAGGATGAGGATTACGAGTAGAATGTGTACCTTTTTCAAAAAGCAATGGGCAAATTAACAAAAAGTTTAGGAAGGCCGAGAGTAGTTGGAGACATTGGCGCAGGAGATGAATCACCTGAATCTGGATAAGTGACAGCCTCTGGAATTACAACATGAGGTCGATGCTAAAAGGTGATAAGCGGGCGTGGAGAAGATTACAATGGTAGGGAAAGGGTTTCAAGCACCTGAGAAACTAGAAGCTAAAGGATAGGGACAAGTACAGGTGTAGCCAGGTAAGGGATTGGTAAGACTTGAGAGATGGAGTCTGATGCTACCTATGATATGAAGTAAGGTGCATCCTCGAAGAAAGTAACATTTGTAGAAATATAAAAGCAATATGTGAAAGGAGAATAGCACATCTATCCCTTTTGAACTTGAGAATACCCAATGAAGACATATTTAATAGCATGGGTAGACAACTTATCAAGACCTAAAGAAAGATCATCCCAAAACAGGTAAAACCAAAGACACGAGGACGAACTTGTAAAGAGGTTCCTTAAGAAACAATGGAGAATAAGGAACTTAGTTATCTAAAATAGAAGATGACATCTGATTTATTATGTAACCAATAGTAAGATCAACATCCCCCCAAAACTTTAAATGAGCATTAGCATGCAACAAAAGAGTACGAGCAGTTTCAATAATATGGCGATGTTTTCTTTCTACTATACCATTTTGTTGAGGTGTATGAAGGCAACTAGATTGATGAATCATGCTATGAAAAGCCATAAAAGAATTAAAGGGAATAGAAAAAATACTTTTTTACTTTATCACTTCATAAAATACAAATAATGTGCCCAAATCAAGTTTGGATTTCAATACAAAAAGTTTGAAAAATAGCAAATAAATTTGAACGATCTTTCATTAAAAATATCCAAGTACATCTTGAAAAATCATCAATGAAAGTAGTAAAGTACTTATAATCGGAGACATAATTGACACGACTAGGATCCCAAACATCATAATGAACAATATCAAAAGAAGACTCTACTCGACTATTGACCTTGCAAGGAAAGGTAGCCCAAGCATTTTTCCAAGCTGACATGACTCACACTCTAAAGACTACATATAAGATATGAGGAATCATCCTCTTTAATTTATTCAGACTTGGATGACCTAAATGACAATAAAGGAAACTAGGAGACTCCGTGACATCACATATGGTAGAAGACAAAGGCTGGAGATAATAGAGCCCACATGATTCAGATCTTGCGCCAATCATTTATCCCGTACTCTGGTCTTGTGTATAGAAAGAATTAGCAATAAAAGTTATGGAGCAGTAAAGAGCACAAGTAAGTTGATTAGTAGAAATTAAATTAAAAGGACAACCAAGTATAAAAGAACAGAATTCAAAGTTAAAGATAGAAGAGGTGTAGCTTGATCAATGCTAGTGGCCTTAGCCTTAGAACCATTGCCGAGGGTGATGTGATGTGGTGTTTTGGGAGATGAAAACTTTGAAAAAAGAGAAGGAGTACCAGTTATATGATCGAAAGCACCGAAATCCAAAATCCAAGGTCCAACGGACAAAGAATGAGAGAGACAAACTATAGAATTACTAATATAGGCTACAATGGCTGAAGACAAGGTTTGTTAGGCTGCCTTGAGTTGAAGATACTATTTATATTCATTGTTTGATAAGTTGTTTTGATTATCACCTCCATACTCAATCTTTTTCTCAATACCCGATGCTTGAGATTGTGTTACATTAGTAGACTTTTCTAGGAAACCATGCAGAGAATAGCACCGATCTTGAGTATGTCCCAACTGTTTACAATGAGAACATTAAGGACGATTACCACGACCTCCTCTACCACCACCACAACCATGGCCTTGGCCTAAATGGTCAGTTGAATTAGAGGCAAAAGCTAAGGATTCTAAACTTGTTTGAGAACCAATCCCAGGTGATCCCTCTGGCAGAGGAACTCATAGTAGACGATCAATGAGATCCTCCACCAAAAGGATATTTGGGTTTGTTAGGACTTAGTTCCTAACAGACTCAAAATCCTTATGAAGACCATGGAGAACAAAAACCATGTACATGATATCAAGCTTGTCCAACACCTTCTAAAGATCATCACTAATCAAAATCAATTTGATTTGTTGGATGGTGGTCTGTGCTTTATTAAGATAGGAAGGTAGGTCATGATCTATCATTTGGAGGGTTGCTAGGTTATGGGCTGAGTCATACAAGCATTGTATATCATTAGCATAGACACTTTGAGCCTTTTTCCATATGTTATAACATGATTTGTATGAGTGATAGTGCACTAACAACTTTGGGTCAATAGACTGCCATAATAAAGACACCAATTGATAATTGGCTTTATGTCATTTTTCTCTCACACTAGCATCAATCTCCTTACCCTTCTTGGTTTGATTATCATAAAGTCCCTGACCTAAAAACCACACATCAACAGCAGTATACCAATCTAAATAATTCTTCTCGTTTAGTCTCTTAAATGTTATTGTGAGAGTGCTTGAGAAAGCAAACGAAATAAGACCCTTTTGTGAGGATTGAGAGATGATAGAGGATGTGTTTGATGATGTTGTGGAGGATGTGGTTGAGGAGTTAGTTAGTGAAGCCATGAGGTCGCAAAAAATTCAAAACATAAGATACCTAAGCGACAACTCGTATATGTATTTAGCAACTCAAGCGACGAATGGAAGAGGGAAGGCCATATTTGGATAGGGGAGGTCGAGTTGAGTCATACGATGTCGGTCTAAAAAGGTGTCGGATGCGTCTTCACGCATTGGTAGAAGCAAACTGACGCTGGGAGCTGGTGGCAATGTGTGCCAGTGTAGTTTTGGGTGTTAGTCGATCTAGGGACGACGAGGATGATGGTGTGGTCAACCGGCTGAATTGACACTCGGAGAACGGTAGATCAAATGCCTATAATTGTGGTGGAGAGAGAAAGAGGATGGTTAGAAGGACAACATGGCCAAAGAGGTGGCGGACCGGGGTGGAGACACGGTCTACCATAAAAAAATTTCACCGAAGGACAGTGGGTCAGCTGGGTATGCACATTTTCAGGGTTACCTTTTTTTAGGCTCTTTGATACCAACTTAAGAGAATTCTCTAAAATGCTTAAGAGATAATTCTCAGCCTCTTTGAATTATATAGATATAGTACAACATCGACCCCTCAATTGTAGGAATTGGAGAATCAATCTAATTATGAGTTTCCTAATTTATTTACAGAAAGAATTAATAAACATCTAACCATTAATACTATCAACAGTTAATAATATTTAAGAATCATGTTAATGCAAAGTCATAGATTCCACTATTCAGTTATTCAATATGATGGCCACGTGACCATGACAAGAAAGTGGAACATATATATATATTCTGTAAAATTAAGGAAAGCCAAAAAGAATGTTGAATTCTTTGGCATTGCTCCTTAATCACGTTAAGACTATCCTTTGTAACTAATTAATTTGATAGTCCTGAATTTAACTACAGTCAGTTTGGCTTCAGGATAAGTCTTGATACTGCAGAGATATGTGAAATATAACAACTAAAATACATATCTTCAATAAAGTATTATAATGGAAGTCCAACTATACTGTTCTGTATATATACAGTAAGCAACATATTTGGTTGCTCCTAATATTTTCCCCCAACTAAATGATCCTTGAATAAGGACTAAACTAACACGAAGTGTAGAGCTTAGTTCATGTGCTGTTTGCATATTTTACAGTGAATAAAATCACTGGACCATTAAAGTAGATGGTTGCAAAGTTTCACTTAAGATGTATTTGGCAAAGATGAAAATTGGTGGAATAGGTGAAGAAATGAAAATTGACTATGCATTTATGTATCATGCATGCTTTACTATATCATCTAATCATGTGTTGCTGCATCATTAAAAGAGCTTGACTATGATATTGCTTTCAATCTTCCCTCTTAACAAATACACCATAATTTTTCAATTCCCATTTTCAACTAGTAACTCTAAAATTGCACTTGAAGTGCCATGAAACTTTTGCCACGTTTCTTTCTTTCATTTGTGTCAGCTGTTGTATCACATATTACAAAGCTTGATGCAATAACTAGGCTTCTATGCACTTTGTTTAACACAATTTCTTGTTCTACTGAAAAAAGAATTCCGAATACTTCGTTTCATGAATCTCCTGTTTAATGCATAAGAATCGTACCGTGACATCAAAATTGTGCAGACTATTGACTGATCTCTGACTCAACTTGTCAAAAGAACAAATGAACACTGGGTAATGTTTATGCCTATTGATTAGTATTAAGCTTACCATCTTAATGAGTCAAAAGTTGGTTTCGTTGGATGGCTACAGGAGAAGGATTGGCTAATCTATGGAGTATTGCTTTACTGAAAACGCCAAGCATAACGAAATTGAGAGAAAGTATGTGCATGCTGAAAGAAAAGAAAAAGCATTGAGATAAGAGAACCAGACATAGTTTAATGCATTAAAATTGATCAAATGGGCACTAAAATCACACCAAAAATCCTTAAAGTAGAGAAGTTAAAAAAAGAAAACCAACAGTGCAATGGCGCATGTCCACACTTTGAGTGGAATGTTTCTAAATTATAAGGAATTTCATATAGAGAATGCCAGTGTTGGTGGTTTGCTTCTTGTTAAAGTGACCTGTGTGCCGTGTGGCTTTCGCGTGGAATGCATACAGCCTGAATTTTTCAATTATATACTTCAATCATCACATCCATGAAGTTAAGATTAATTACATCTTGTTAACCAATGATATTTGAACTCAATCCACTGCTCTTAGCAAAAAGATTGAATTCAGGACCTACTTTCAAGATGAGAAAGCTTTTGAGTTGGTTAGGTACAATTATGAGAGGCATATGCATTTTAGATATAATACCAAGATAAAGTTAATCACTAAGTATCCAGATAAATAATACACCTCCAAAAAAAATAGGGATATCTCAATGTTGGATTCGTTTCTGAATTCTGATGAACTATTAAACAATTTAAAGCCGATCCTCACAGTTAGTGCTCTCCACACTATCACCATTTAGGCCTATTATCAAAGACTACCTAAATGTGTGATGATAAGTGATTACCCTTGTATATAATACTACCTTCCACAAGAAGAGTGTCTTGAGAAAGATCTTTTCTTATTCCATCCTGTATCTTTGTAAGTAGGGATGGAAATTGGCAAGCCGGTCCGTTAAAGGTGTATGACTTAATCTATTTAAAGCTTGTCCTCTAACTCCAAAAAGATTTAACTTGACTAAACTCAATTAACAAGAAAGTCAAACTAAGATTTTTTAAAAAACTTATTTAGTTCAACGAGTCAGGTTTTAGGCTTTTAAAAAAGTCTTTTAAGCCTAGCAAGTTAGTTTATTTAATTATGTATATTATTACTTACTTATATATATTATGATATTTTAATATTTATATAATATAATTATTTTTATAAATAATATAATATTTTTTAAAACTTAAGTCCATTAACTTATATAAAAATTTAAGTTTGTTAGCCTTATATAAAGACATAAGCTTATTAACTTATTTCAATAGTCTATTTAAATATAAGTATGTTAATTTTTTAAAAATTTTATTATAAAATAAGTCTTTAAACAAGTTTTTAAATCAGATTAAGTTTTAAAAAATTCAAGCTAAGCATTAAAAAATTAATTATGTCAGGTAAATAAGTCAAATTCAAACCTTACATTTGAAAAACAAATCAAATTCATTTAAGACAAAATATGATATAACCTCGCCAAACCCATTTCCATCCTTATTTGTATGTAACAGTTGTTCTCCATGGCTTCCCCGTATGCTCGCAACAACCTAATGTCACTTTTGCTGTAGTGCTGATTGAGGGCCGGATAGCCATAGCTATAACGTTTGGCCGAACCAAGTTAATTTGGTTTACAGAAATATGAACACTATTGTTTGCCTTCTCTTTAATCACGTTTCTCAGTTCCTTTATGTTGCTTTCTTTGAATGCTCTTTGACCCCGTGCCGGAGCTAATGAACGTCCCAAATTCAACTTTTACTTCTTTGAGCAACTACGCATAGTTGCTCATATGAGTGGTCACAGGAGGGGCGGAGTAGGATTGGGATAGCCTAAAATATAACTCATATTTTACCCGAAAATACACCTGAATTCAATTTTTAGACAAATTCATCCCAATTAACTTCACATTAAGACAGGTTAAAAGGCGTAATCAAATCTTAAGTATCCCTATTGCCCATCAGTTAACAAATAACACGTATCAGTTCTTACTTTTCAGTTCTGAGTGAGTAAAGTACATTGATTAATGCAAGATTCATACAAGTTTCAAATTTCAAAGCATTTATTTCATTTCAGTCATAAGATGTACCTTTTCAATTTCGTGATAAATACTTGACAAAAACAAATTTGAAAGAATATATATATATATCCTTTTCAACGCTCCTTTTTCCTTACAAAAACTTTAAACCGACCTTTTACCCAATTAAATTAAGAAAAATAATGTATAAACAACTAATACTACGTAAACAGAAAGACACGGGTTGCATGAAATTTTGTCTAAAAGATGAAGTATATTACTCTGGTTCTCTTTTTTTTTAATGATACTCGTACCCATAGTGAGTTAAAATTTACTAGTAGTTGATTATATTTGATAGACTTTCAAACATTTCCTATAAAACCAACAACTAATAATAAACATTTAACAATTTTCACCTGGGTATAATAACCTTCAAGTACTATAGAAACTCCCTAATGTGAAATTTCACAGGTCCAGATTAAATAAATATGGGTTCTAATATATGTAAATTGTCGTCCAAATAGTATTGCCATTAAATTGTTTCCCTTTGGATCTAAAGGATGTTAAACTTTTATGCACACATCTACTTACAATCTAAACTACGGATTGAGCGTTGAATGCAACACTCTTAAACATATCCTGTTATCTTCAGGGCAAATGCATGCATACATAAATATTCGGTTCCTTCTATGCTCTAATAATTTAATGCGTCACAAAATCATAGCTCAGAACAGAACTAATAAATCATAGAATTTACCAAATCAATAGAAATGTGAACTCTAGTCAAATCTACCACGGCATGATAAACAGAATAAATGAAGATATAGGTTGAAAGGAGTTTGACATGTAACCTGATGACCATAGATATAGAAACAGACAATTTTTTTAACAAAGACCATGACAGTAGAATTATACAATCCTAGGGATATCGGATAACCACAACCAATTTCCTTTCATAATCATAGTGCAGAGGTTAAGGCAGCAATCTCAAATCTGATGTTAGTGAGCCCAACCTTGTGGAAGAGAATGTTAATTTGGGACCATAACTCAGGTTTGACTATCGCTTTATAGTAAGACTAACTGGATCTCAGCAAACAAAACCAACATCACATGCAGGCAGGTAAAAGGTTCGATGAGAGCAATCTTCCACCAAATAGAGCAATAATGTATAAAAACAATGGGTCTCAGTTGCTCAACTCATCAAGATCTTCCAAACAATGTGCCACAATCATAGAAAAAGGAACCCCCTTCCATCAGTGCCCCGTTAAGAAAACAAGAGTGGCATGCATATTGAGTGCAATCGCAGATGGCCTGTTGCAGCTGAAAATATTTTTTTTTTAGTTTAAAAAACCATGCATGTCCAATTAGCAACAAAGGAACCCAATGATGAATCCAAAAAGACCACATTTAGCGAAGAATCCTGCCAAAAGGTCAATAACATTAATAAAGCACAAACCAAAACAGAAATCTAGTAAATAAGAAAGTAGGTGTATGAGACAAATATTCAATAATTTACCCGCTTGACTACTTTTTACTGAAAGATCCTGAACCAGGATAGAAAAATGGGCATCCTACTTTTAAAACTTCTTTCTCCCAATGAGAAGAAAGCAAACTCCACATTTGGACCTCCACCTTGGTCCTTCCAAAACCCATCCATCCAACACCACAAAACGTTCCAATACTCTTAAACAGGTAATCCAGCAGCAAATATGTCATATGCAACTTCCCATGCATGAAAGTCACAATTCACAAGATACCCAGCAGCAATTATTGATAGCATAGAGCACAACATCAAATTTGACTGTAAGTCAAGCATGCATAAGATTTCAACAGACCAAAAGATCAGCATTTAGGAACATAAAAGAGTTTGAAACATGTGCCGAGTATTGCATATCAAAACACTGGTATAATTGATCCATCGAAACAACAACCCCAGAACACTGTGAACAAAAGAGTTGAAGCAGTAACAGCAACTCCTCCATTTTCAAATCTGCGAAAAAATCACAATAACAATTTCATTAGAACCAAGAAAACAAAGTGCGAAAAGAAGAGATCAATACATGTTGCATACCTCAATGAAAAGACTAAATCATATCAACGAAAGCCTCCTGATCCCCGTCGTTCATATGGTCCAGCACGATCACGATGATATCGATCATTTCCAGAATCTCCATGACCACCAGCATCCCTGTTGCGCCCACCAGAAGAACGATCTGCATTTCTATCCGGACCATAGTGACCACCAGCACTGCTTCCACCATATCTACTTTCCCTGCCACCATACCTTCCCCCTCTTGCCCCTTCACTAGGGCACTCTCTAGCAAAATGACCAGGTTTACCACACTTAAAGCATTCACCACCATTGGATCCTCGACCACCTCCATAATCGCGATCACGACCACGATCACGACCACGCTCTCGGTAACGATCACCATCGTCTCTACTTGATCCTTGTTGAGGCTGAGCTTTATCAACAGTAATAGTTCGCCCATCTAAATCCATCCCATTCATAGCATCAATAGCATCCTCCATTGCTTTCTTTTCATCAAAAGTGACAAATCCGAAACCACGAGATCGCCCAGAGAATTTGTCAACAACCACCTGTACAAAAAATATGAAGAAATCACTAACAATCTCCAAACCAAATATAATGCTTAGAAAATTTAGCCTTAAGTTTTATTTATATTACACCAATTTCTTTTTATCTTGTTTACTTGATTTGACAATAAACAAGTTAAGCAGATACTTCAATTCTCCTCCTAAATTAAAAAAGAACAAAAGAAACATTACAGATCTCAGCCAAAAGTATGGCATAAACGAACTTCTAAGCATGAACATGAAATAAGATACTGACAACAATAACTGCAGCAAGAAGAACTATAACGATTATAGTAATAATGTGATATTGATCACCTTTGCCTCAATAAGCTTGCCAAACTTTTCAAATGTATCCTTTAGCTTTCTATCAGACGTTGACCATGCAAGGCCACCAATAAAGCAACGATACTCATCCAGATCTGACATTTTAAACTGCATATTTACAGGAAAACAAGCATTAGCACATAATGTTTGAATTAGCTATGCAGGGTCAACCATCCCACAATCTACATAAATAAGTGGAAGAAACCAGTCCACGCGAACAAACCCAATTAACTTCAAGCTAGAAGTTAGAGAATGGGATTATCCATGAACAATAGACAGCACAATATTATGATTAAAAGAAGAAAATAGCACCAATACACTAAAAAAGAAAACACAGCTGCTTAAGAGCAGTGTCCTACTTCCTGATTATTAGCATCTATGCTGCAACAGCATAAAAGTAAATAAGCTAATTTCCTTGAAGCTAAATAATAAAATCTTTAGCCTACAAAACCAACTTGTGTGTGCTTGCATTATTGCTAAAGGTTAGGAAGTAGGATCTAAGTGAAATGCTGCAGGAATTTTCTAGTAGAAGATATTTTAGGGGCAAGGCTTTGTCACTAGTCAAGTTGGTATCCCTTTAAAATTGGGGGTGAAATTTTCAGATAGAGTTTTTCATACAATTTTTCATATAGAGTTTATCCCTGACCCTTAGAGCAAAATGTCACAACTCGCTAGGCAAGAAATGGTAAAACTTCAATATAATTTTTTAAAAATATGAAATTCTATTCTAAGTCATAATGGAATTATATATTAGACACCCACTCCATCGCAAATACAATTTACAATCCAATGGACAACTTTTAAAGAAAGAGTCATTCCACAATATTTATGACTACTAATCCTCATCACTTCCATAGTTTTGACACAAAGATTGTAGTCCACTAGTAGTATTTGTTTTATTATCTTCCTCTTTTTCTTTTGTTCTGGTTCTGCAGGACTTTTAACATCAGAGGTCACCAGTTTCTTAATAACTGAAATCCTCACTAAAGGATTAAACTTTCCACCACCAACAGATTCAACTAAGTAATCCGAATTCTGAGGTTCGGTCTTCATGGGAAGCTCAGCCAAGCACTTGGTGCATTTGTAGATGTAATTGCCGCAGGTGTTGCATTGAATGCTGATGGGAAGCATCATGCAAACCTTGATCTGCTGATTCTTCGGCATTCTCGCCCTGGGCAGCTTTGAGGGATCAAAGTCTGGTGGATAATACTTTTCAACACCGTCCTCTCTCCCATCTCCCTTCTTCTTTTTCTTCAAATTCAAATGATAAAAAGCAACAACAAAACTCACCAATGTTCCTGCGTTTACTGTGAAGTCGTGAACTGAACAGAGGAGCGGATAGTAGGCACTAGGCAGTTTGTTTCAATATAATTAACGATGTAACTGAAAAACACTTCACACAGGACTTAGGTAATATGAAGAAAACCATGTTATGGATACTATTTTGAGGCAATCAATCAAACTTGGACTTAATTCATAGAGATTTTCATTTTGAGTAGTTTGTAATAGTTTATCAAAGTTCTATGAAGATTTTTTCATTGACAGATGGACATATTCATCTCGATGGATATGGAAACCAACAAGAAGGAAAATAATAAAATCTTGGGACATAGCAGGCATCATGCAGAAAATTCAAACCCACCAGAGCCTACCAACTAAATGAGGACAAACTAGCTAAATCTTCAAACAGCGATTATAAGAACATAACTTAATCAGACATGTATGGAAAAGAGAAAACCTCAGACATGGCATAACAAGATTAAGTTCTACTTCTACAAAGAAATGACACAAATAATACACATTAGAAGTATGCTCCTACCATGACACCAAATATCAATAAATATGTAAATTACCAATATACACCACCAGGCATAAAACTCCTGGAATCTAAATAGCTCATACAACAAAAAAGAGACAAAAGCTATGATTTCAATTTCAAAGCGGATCCACAACTAAGCAGTTGGTGTCTATCAAGTATCAGTTTTCCATATTTAATATGAAACAAAACATGTGCACTGCTCCCACTGCTCCAGACACACCTACCACCCTTGCCACTAAGCAGAAATATTAAGCAACATAAAGTAGATGATCATGATTGCACAAAAATTCAAAATTCCCCCAAAATTAATAATAAATTGAATACTGATACTTCCTTAATTCTTACACAAATCAGAAGAAGTACCCATACAAAAAAAAAAAGAAAAAAAAAACTCCTTTACTAAAGTTGTCAATTTTAGGGCCCCAATTCAAGCAAACCCAACAACCCCATGATTTCTAAACATGAATTAAATAAAACCCATGACCTTCTCAAGCTTCTAATCGATGTTTCAAAGCCAATTGTCACAATTAGAAACCCAATTTCAATCGGAAACAAGAGAACGATGAAGAACAATTAAATTGAGTATATGAAAAGAGGAAGAAAATTGTGCAAGGATAGAAATTTGTTAAAGGAAGGGTAGAAGAGAGTACCGGTGGGTCGATGACCTGTTCTGGGAAAACGCGTGGAAGATTGGAAGGAAAACCTAAGAGAGAGAAGAAAGATAGGAGCTAGAAAAGCATAAGCATTTCAGATTCTGCTCACCCACCCAATTCCACGTGCCACTTTTAGCTTATACATAGTTAGGTTTAAAGATATTCGATACTGAACCAATCTACTGAAAATCGAACAAATTAAAATATCAAAAAATCAAAATAATGAAAAATTGAAAAGAAAAATAATAATAATTGAATTTGATAGGTTTTTGTTTCAAATTTTAAAACAAATTCAATATAATCTATATTTAAAATTTATATTTTTTTCTAACTAATATTTTACCTATGAAATAATTATGTTATCATTACTTATTGAGATATTTTATCATTATACCCTAAGTCAAACCTAAGGTGTCGTTTGGTTTATTTTTAATTTTAATTTTTAGTTAATATATTTTTATTAATAATTATAAAAATGATACTTTATTTTCATTTTGTTTTCTGTTTTTAAATTTTTATAAAGAAAATAGTGAAAATAAGAAAAATATTGTTTTTATTATTTCCTTCACAAAAATTTGAAAACAAAAAATAAAGTGAAAATAAAATGATATTTTTGTAATTATCAATAAAAATATATCAATTAAAAATAAAACAAAAAACAAATCAACACCATTTTCTCTCTAGTTTCTTAATTTGGACCTTAGATTTAGACATGTATTGAATTGACTATTAATTTAGACTCATATTTTGATATACTTTAATGAATTTGATTGAACTTATAATTGTTGTACTTTAATAATTTTGGATTTGTATATTTTAAAAAATTTGACAAAAAATTATCAGAAAAAAAAACTTGATAAAAAATCGATTCAATCCAAACCTAATTTAGATTTAAATTGATTTGTTTTACATCCAATTAAACAAAATCAACTGAATGATAATAAGAGAAAAAAGATAAAATTTGATTGGTTATTTTTTTCCTTCAAAACCAATTTAATCCAATTCACAAACACCATCCAATCTCTTTGTAACGTGACCTGCAGGTTGGATATGCATTTGAGATCAATCAATCTTGTCTCCACTTATCAAAATAAATATTATGTTTAGTAATAAAATTGATTATATGTATTGATACTATGTTGCATTAATAATAAAAATTGCATGACAAATAATTAAAAAAGAAGATGAAGAAGATAATATTGGTATTATGTTAGAGATAGGTCTTATTCTATTTATTTATTTATTTATTTGAATATATTCATATATCTTTTAAGTATGAGACTAATTTTTTTAGATATTCACCTATATAGTTAGGCCTTTGTCACAAGTGTCATCTTCGGAGCTTAAACTTTTGTCCCCCCTTAAAAGGATAGTTCGATTGTCATTGTGTCCAACCTTGTATTTGATTTATAATTTGTAATACATTAGATTTGTATGTTTGTTCATATTAAGTAGTATTTTTTATAAACTATAATTGGTCTTCACTAGTTTAATGCTTATCCTAAAGATGTATTTTAATTTATATGAGATGATAGGGTTAATTTTAATATCATGATTAATTATCATATAAATTTATATTTAAAATATTTATAACTGCAAGTGAAATGTGTAGAGTATGCTTTTTTTATATTTTCCTATAATGCAAATTGATATTTTAATCCCCAAAAATGTGAGCATGGTTAAGTTGAGCAAAGACCCAATCCATTACTTAGCTTATATACATAGTTAATGTTGGAAAACATGACAAGAGTCCAATGTTATAAAACTCAAATCCGACCAGCCGATTCAACTAAGTTGTCCAAGTTGTGATTCAAACTAGATATGCATTTAAATCGATAAAACTCTAATTGAACTGGCCAAAACTCAATAACTTGGCTAGTTTACTCAAACTGACTAAGTTAAGTTAAAAAAGAAGAAGAAGAAAAAAGTTAACAACCCAAAAGACCATAACAGATCCATGCACTCAAAGCCCATTCAATGGGCTCCATTCGTCTAGTACACAAGACAAATGAGCAACCACTTTAATTTTATAGCTGAGCCACTAAAATTATGCTATACGTACACTCGATGTGGGACTCTCCGTATTTAGTTTTATAGTTAAAGCCATACACTTCTACTCCCTACACCATCGATGAGGGATTTCAAGTAGAATGTTTAAAGTTATATTCCACCTACGAATGCTTGGTTGGTTCATGTGGTTTGGAACTTGTTCCCCTTAAACAAGGTCTCGAGTTCGAGTCTTATGAATAGAAAAAAACTTGCGCTGGGAGAGTTTTACACATTTATAATCCGACCTGACTCAACTCTGGATTAGTCAGGCCTGATGCGACTTCCAAATACTGGGATGTTTACACAGAAAAAAAGTTATATTCTACCTCAAATCCAACCTTACTACTATTTCACCTCAATTTTACTCAATGTAGAACTTAATCTATTTAAATCAATTTATCCAAAATTCAAGAATTAAACTAGTAATTTATAAATCAATCATATATTTTGATAAGCAGGATGTAGGTCATAGAATTGAAGGAAGCACCAAAATGTCAAAATGTTTTACTTAGTTTATGATTGTGACATGTGTTAAGTTTCATGTAATTTTTAATTTGTATTAAATATTTATATATTTATATTAGTTTATGTTGTTGGACTAGTGACTCATCGGTTAAACCAGTGACTCATTGACCTATTGTCCTAACCGGGTCAATTACCAGTTCAAGTTTAATAAACTATGCAAGAGTTAGAGAAAAATGAGAGAAAATGAGGAAGTGAAAATGAACTTGAATTAAAATGAGAAAAGGTATGTGCAATAAGCCAATATGTGTCTTATATTAGACTATAGAAGGTAACCAACTAGTAACTAATTACTAAGTCATAAAACTAACTCAACCATTTTTCTAACTAACCTAACTACAATATTGGTAATAGTTAGGATTAGAAATTCTTAAAGAGAAATTATTATATATAATCTATTAAAGAGTAATACTAAATACTATATATCATGATTGTTTATAAAAATTACTAGCAATAGAGGTGCTCATGGATCGGGTTTAATAATTTTTGGACTTGGTTCCGACTTGATTATGACCCTACTAATGACTAAGGTGGGATCAGGCGACTTAAAATTTAGACAAAATGTTTAAATTTGAACATTATACATAAGCAAGTCATAAAATCTTAGAATTAGGAAACTAAACTAAAGGAATGTTTTATGATAAATATTTCAAAATAAATTATATTAATATAAAAATATTATTATATTATAGATACGATATTAATTTAAGTCAAGAAATTTAATCTTTAAAATAATTATATGTTTTAAAATATCATGTGACATCGGGTCGGGTTAAACTAACCTAAAATGTGACCTAAATCTAACTCAAAAATATATCGAACCAATTTCTTAGAACTCAAACCTAGTCCAATTAACTTTGAACTGTGCCATGATGTAAAACTGAATTGATTCTTAACCAACCCTAGCATGTAGTTTTGTTATTTATCACCCAACAAATGAAAAAAATAAAAAGAAAAAACCCATATACTTGGCCAAATCTATAAATGAGCCATTCTATAACACATTTGTATTAATAATGGAGATACATCTCATTATGATATTCACCAAATAATCTGGCAAGGCCGCTTCAAAGAGAACATTCTTAACAAATCCCGAATTTAGTCTATTATAGGCTTCAACTAAATCAATATTGATAACAAAAAAAAAACCATTCCTCCATGCATTCTGCTCATGGAATGAAACATCTCTTAAGAAATGACTATATTATCATGAAAACATTTCATAGGTACAAAACTAGATTAATAAGGAAAGACAATCACTTAAAGCCATTGTCGAGCAAAGATATGTATTTTTATATATGTGTTTTGTTCATAGGAAACTCTATCCCTCTTATAGTTCGTGCATTTCATTTTTAACCTTCCTTCCCTCCAAAGTTGGTGAAAATTGTTATCCCTTTTTGTCTTATATATATCCATACCTGATTAATTGTCTTGTATTTTGTTGGTTGTCATTCTTTACAATAGATGTATGAAGTCTAGCTGCTAGATATTATCAAATAATTCAAGTTATAAGAAATTTTTTTTTTGTTAATCCCTTAGTCTCGACATGAATATTTTACCTTTGATTCAATTAGAGAGGTGAATTAATAGTAGTGTGCACAAATTGGCCTCCTTGACCACAATTCAAAAAAAAAAACCAAATAAATATGGATGGAAATTAGCTAAGCTTGTTTTGTGAAAAAAATTATCCTTACCCTAGTCTTAGTAATTTGTTAACTATTATAAGTTTTTTTTTAGAGTTAAGCATGACATATTTATGAAAATATAAAAGACTAATTTGACCTAAAGACTTATTTTAAAACTCACATTACATAAGAGCCTTCAAATAAGTCAACAAATATGTGCTTAGATTTTTTAAAATTTCATATAGACTTAAGGTTTTAACATAATTATTATATTTTATATAAAATAAATACATTATATAAATAGTATAAATTTTTACTATATATTATATAAATTAAATAAATATACTAGCTTATTAGATTAATAGGCTTGTCAAAACCTATTTAGCCAAATTTGTCACAAAAAAGCCTATTTAGCTAAATATGTAAAATTAAAAGGTTAAAACTAACTTATATAATAAAAATGTTAGGCCACTTTAAGGTAAAAATAATCTAGGCCACAATCTTAAAAGTTGCCTATGGTTTAACCTGTTTTTACCTCTAAGAACAAACAACGACTAAATGGCCATTTTAGTCTCTCATTTAGAGAACATTGGTCATACTAATCCCTGGATGAGGGAAATTGTCGTGGAGGTCCTTCAATTTGAAAAATGCTAATCACTTTAGTTTAACTGTTAACCAAGCTCAATTAAACCTAACAAAGACACTTATGTAGTACGTTAAGTGCCTTGTTGGCTACACACATGGTAGACAACTCTCCCCTCCTCCTTCCTAAACGTGAAACGATGTCGTTTTGCCATTGGAGGGAAAAAATATTAACGTTCTAATTTTCTCCCCAATTTCTCACAACACATAAACACTATTAACCCTAAAACCTCTCTGACAAAAAGTCATTCCATTTTTCTCTTCTTCTTCAAGCTTGGCACAAGTACTTCTTTCCCCCCAAAATATGCTCTCTATTTTGTGCATTGTGATGTGGTCCATGTCTCCTTAGTATGGTGTGTGTTGTCCCTAGTACGGATATTCTATTGAAGCTATATTGTTCCTTGTGCTTGATGCATGTGGTGGTTTGTCTCTATTTTTTGTTGCACAAAATGCATGAACCATTTTATTTTGTCTATTTTTTGATAACATATTAATTAGTGTTGTGTGTAGTTGTATAGATATAGTATCAAGTAACTCTTGTATTTCACCATGCTAGAGGGAAACTTGATAATGTAGCGGGTGAAATAAACTATTGGCCCGACTATGATGTGGACAAAATGAATGTTTTTACTATTAGAGATTTGTACAAGCTTCATGGTTATCACAAGTTTGAGAACTTCTATTGTTAGTGCCTAAGAAAGATTTGGATGGTGGGTTAAGATACTTGAAGACAGACTTGAATGTGCTCGATATGTGCATAGCTTATAGGCGTAATAATTGGGAAATTGATATCTATTTTGAGCACCCCATTATTATTGAGCAAGAGATATTTGCATACCCAGATAAGGAATCAAATGAGGCACCAAATGAGAATATCCAAACCAATACACCAATTCCAGACTAACCTAACTCACCATTGTAAACAGGGCCCAAGTCACCAATTAAAGATAAACCAACCTTACCACTACATACAAAACCCAAATCACCACAGTCAGCTAGTGACCCTAAACACCAAGACCAACCTCAACCTGAATTTTATGTTGACATTGAGAAGTAACATGAAGAACCAACTGCTGAAAAATAATGAGTCCTCTGATAACTATAGCAGTGTAAAGGACAACCATATAGGCATCTTCCTTTTACTATTGATGAGGACGAAGAAGAGCACGATGACCCTCCTATGATGAAGAAGAAAAAAGGTTAAAACCACTACACAGGTGCAGAAGAAAAAGTGCACCTATGGAATAAAGAGACAACTCTAATGATGAAGAAACAAATTCTAATACTCCTATGAGGACAAGCATAGGACATAAGCAGAGTTATACACACAATTATCAAGAAGGTACAAACAGAAGCAAAAGGCTTAAGGGGCAAAGTGATGCAGAGGGTTCTGACCACATGATGAAGATGTATCTGAAGATGGAAACAATAGCTACGTGTTTGAAGAATTTAGATCTCTAATAAGTTCTGATGATGATGAAACCAACAAAGTTATCTACCCTTAATTTAATGAAACAACATGTTTTAGACAAGTTAATATAGAGGTTGGAATGGAGTTTCGTACGTTGGAGGCCTTCAAGACAGGAATGAAGGATTATATCATTCATCTTAGTAGAGAGATTAGATGGACAAGAATGACAAGGTGAGGGCCAGAGCAATGTGCAAGAATGGGCACTGGCCATGGGAGATTTATTGTGCATGGAGTAAGGTGACTAACAATTTCTAGATTAAGACTTTCAAGTCTGAATACAGCTGTAGCAAGGGGTTTTAAAACAAACAAGCTACTAGGTCCTAAGTAGTTAAGAAGCTTAGGAAAAAGCTTAAGACCCAGTCAAAGCTTACCCATGTGGAAGCATATGATTACATGAAAAGGAAGTATTTGGTGCATTTAGATGGCACAAAGATGTACAGATCTATGAAGCAGAAAAAACAACTTGTAGAAGGGAATGAGAAAGATCAATATGCAAAGTTATGGGATTATGCACAAGAGTTATTGAGGAGCAAACCTGGCTCCACTATCAAGATGGATGTTGGCCTAATTCTCAATTCTCCACCACAATTTGAAAAGTTCTATGTATTCTTTAAAGGATGCAAAAGAGGTTTCAAGGTAGGTTGCATGGCCATTCATTGCCTTAGATGGCTATTTCCTTAATGGGTATTTTGGGGGCCAATTACTTTCTGCAATGGGACAAGATGCCAACAATTACATTTTTGTCATAGCATATGCCATAGTTGACATTAAGAATAAAGACAACTAAAAGTGATTTCTAACACTGCTTAAGGAGGACTTAGGGGACCACAGGGAACATGGTTGAAACTTTATCTCATATATATAGAAAGTAATTTGTAGGGACTAATTTGACTTGTTTTAAAATAGTTTAGGGACTAATAAAATTTAGTTATGCCTCTTACAGGGACTAATATGAATTAGTTATTCATATGTCTTTTACATCTCAAATTTCATGTTTTGCACCTTTGGAAGAATTTTGTAAAACATTTCAAGGACAAGGAGTTAAGGAATGATGTATAGGAGTGTGCAAGAGCAACTACTTCATCTTAGAGATCTTATGAAAAGAGTGAAGACAAAAAATAAGAAGGCATGAGCCTATTTGGCCAAGTGGCTTGAACACTCATGGACCAAGACACACTTCAGTGAGTGGCCTAAGTGTGACAACATATACAACAATGGATGTGAAAATGTTTAGTTCTAAAATATTGAAGTGGAGAGGCAAATCTATCTTGACCATGGCTACATAATGAAGACAATGGCCTCTAATAAGCTGAAATTGGCTTAGTACTGGAGCCCTATAGCTCTTATGCAGCAAAGTAAGTTAGATAAAAGAAGAGAGAGAGTTAAAGCACACTTGTGTGATCAGGTGATCCTAAGGGTAATAGGTTTAAGGTGCAAATCTAGACTGACAAGGTGGATGTGAACTTAGCCACCTATATATGCACCTATAATTTTTGGCAACTCACAAGTCTTCCATGTATGTATGCAATTGTTGCAGTTGCATGCAAGAACCAGAAACCTAAGGTCTATTGCCATGGATGGTTGAGCATAGGCTAATATCATGCAACTTATGCACACTTTGTTTAGCTTACACAGGGCTAACAATATTATGACCACACAAATCAAACTTAGCCTACTCCTCCATCAATCAAGAGGTTTGTTGTTAGACTAAAACAACAAAGGAGAAATGATGGCAAGAGATGCCTATAAATACTCACAAATTGAAGAGAACATATCCTAAGATCAACTATGAAAGGTGTGGTGCCATAGGCCACAATAGTAAGGTTTGCCAAGGCCAAGGCGTACCTTAACAAAAAAGACAAAAAAGAAGGGGGGGGGGAAGAGTTGCCACTGAGCAAGCAATTGAGGAAGCAACTTCTCAAGCAACTCATCAAGCAACTGAGACTAACCTCTCACAGTCCTCTCAAGATGCAACTGCTATAGAGATCCTCACCAATATCTTTTTTTTTTTCCTATAATGAATGTTAAGACATATCTAACTTACATTATTTACATATGTATATATGCAGGGTTCAACTTTTTAAACATAGTCAAATGAGACTATTCCAAACCTTATTCCATCTCAAACTCCACATCAAGCTCCATCTTAAACCAACTCACAGTGTTTGTTCCTCATCATTATTTGTCTTTTCTTCTCCTCTAATGAATGTTTTTAACTGTTTATATATGTCTATGCATGTACCACCATCTCAATCACAATAATCCAAGTATACTCCTTCCCAAACTCCTTCTCAAATGCCATCTCAAACCACTCCACATAGTGTTTATTCCTCACCATTTATTTTCTATACTTCTCTTATAATGTATATAAACAAATATATAACTTATACTCTTTCTTTATGAAAATGTAAGGATTAGGACCTTAGCCTCACTCATCTACTTCTACTCCATCTCCAACTCTATAAGGATCAGGACAAGGAGTTAAGAATATGTGTTCCTCCAAATGATGATTTTTTTTAATCTCCAAATTCATCTTATACGACTGTGAATAACATTGTTTTTGTATTATATAGCAAGATATTCCTACTAAAAGTTTTATCAGGTTATGTGCACCACCAATCAAGCCAAGAGATCTCATCCTACATTGTGTCATAAAACCTCTAGGTTTTAGGGAACCACTAGTAAGACCTGCAAGTTTAAGACCACCATTGAGAGATGCAAGTTTAAGGCCCCTAACTATGGCACATGAACATACCTCAAGCTTCAATTACCACTGCCACTCCAACTCCACTCCATATCATTGTAGGACCTGCTCTATCACCCCTTGAAATTGTTAGTGCATAAACTATACAAGCAACAAGTCGTGCTACTCAAGAAAGTTTTATAAGGTTCATGCCAACCCTAGGCCTCAACCTCAAATTTACTAGACCAAAGAAGAAATGAAGTCCTATTGATCTATGAAGTATTTTGGATAATGTATCTAGGGTAGTCATGTATATAGTGCTGGAATTGTTGTTCTTTTGTGAAACATATACAAATATAATTCTTTTTGTAGATGATAATTATGGGACACAAGTACAATTTAAATATCTTTTTGTAAATGCTCTTCATGAAAATGTTAAAGGTTCTGTTAGTTATGAGACACAAGTACAGTTATGGGATATAAGTAAATATTAAGGATTTAGGTACTATTGAAAATGTCTTTTTGTAAATGCTCCTCATGGAGTTTACGTTACTTGTATATGTTGAATTTGAATTGTAAGACTTTCAAGTCAATTTGCATTGAATGATTAGTACCATTTTATCAAGTTCAATTTTGTTCCTACTCTTATAATTTTACTTACTTAAGTTAATGTATTACAATTTCAATTCAGTTAACACAATTATAGAACAATCACTAGCAATAATATTTACCAAAAAGATATTCATCGATGTCAATCTAAAGCATTACAATTCAAAATTGTCACTAGCCACCAAACCATTACAAAAAGCATTACATCAAAGGCCCATATCCTAATGCCAAAACCTTATAAACTACACATATCTTAATGCCAATATCCCTACAACTACTTCAACATAAGAACTAATCCCTAAACTATCATAAAAACCATCATCATGACACATATTGCTATTACACTCAATCTTAGACTCCCTAATTTTACTATGCAAACTTCCAATCTTCCATATAAGATTCATTCTCCAAATTTCATTCTCAGTTGTGCCATATGTAGTGTCATCATTTCTATCATCAACTTAAGAAAAATAATGACAATTGTTCTCATCATCCAACAAACAAGATGTCATGATGTTAATAGGTACACAACTCAAGGAAATACAAAGAGCATAGCTACCACTGCTTACCTTGGGCAATAGGCACAAATTGAAAGGTTTACCAAGACTTCTTCAAGTCTTGGAGGTTCGCACTATTGCTTTTGTTTAACAATTACAGAACCTTCCATCACCTCCCCTATAATGGAAACCACTACTCTTCAAACCTACAATCCTACTCACACTCTAGCTACCTTCAAACATTGAGGCTTTTTGCTGTTGTCGATTCATGAAATGGAGATTTCCACCACTCATCATCTCTCAATGTCTTCCTTTGAACCTTTGTTGCAATGGGAAGCAGAGGTGAAGTTAGGGTTGAGAATTTGGGATTTGAGAATTATGATTCAGGGAAGGAAAAATTTGGAAAGGTAATAACAATAAACGATGTCATTCTACTCATGAGAGGGGAAATATAAGAAGAAATAATGTTGTTTCGTGTTTAGAAAGAAAGAGGGGAGTGATCTGTCACGTGTGCAACCAACAAGGCACTTAACATGTCATATAAACATATTCGTTAAGTTTAATTGACACTGGTTAATAATTGAATTAAAATGACTGACATTTTGTAAATTAAGGGACCTCTAAGGTATTTTTCTTCATTCGATGACTAATATGACCGATGGTCTCTAAATGAGGGATCAAAATGACTATTCAGTCAACAAACTACGGATAAAATACTTCACAACTAATTACGGTGCAAAAGAAAAATTAGGATAGCAAGGTAATACCAAAAGTTGTATGGTTATGTTTTCTTAAAATGAACATGATGTTTTTGTCATATCATAAAAATTAGGGGCTGGAGTATAATTTGCCATTTTGTTTATGTTTTTCTTTGGTTTGGCCTTGGAATTGCAAATTTGCAAGTTGCAACGAGGGAAGAAAAAGTGAAGTCCAGGGTTTTGGGCTGGGTTTAGCAGTAGTAGCACCTTCCTTCTTTGTCTCTGCTCATCAACTTCATTCATTTTCAACTTGTTTGTTCGTTTCTGAAGAAGCCGCGAAGGAGAGACAAAACCATGTGGTATTTATGCGTCTTCTACCACAGATTGTTGGATTACAGAAAACCCGAAGTAGAATCCCTCGCACACCTCTTTGGAGCCTTTGGGGACGACCAAAACGGCGACGTTTTTTCCTCCCAGTTGCAATGGAAGCTCCCTCTTTACCACCACCCCGATTCTCCTTTCCATTTCGTCAATCTCCCTTCAGAACAAGTTGCTCGTAGCATTGCCAACCGAAGTCAGTTTTCACATTTCTTTTCATTTCTTTTTTTTTTTCATTTTTTTGGACCCTTTATGATTATTATTATGATTACTTGGAATTGGAAAGTTATGTTTTTTAGCTTAGCCCTTGATGATTTTTCAATTTTATTTTGTGGGTTTGTTTTAATTTTTAATTTTTTTTTACCCTTTATGATTATGATTATGATGATGATGATGATTACTTGGAATTGAAAAGATATGTTTTTTGCTTAGCCCTTGAATTCTCATTTTTGTTTTGTGGGTTTGTTTAAATTTTAACTATATACATATATTGCTGGAAATTTTGTAGGCATACTTGTGAAGGGAATGTATGAGCTGTGGGGGGAAGGGGGTAGCTATGAGGAGTTGAGAGATTCTGTGTTGAGTTACCCAGATGACAGGAAGTTGCCATACTTGGGTTCTGACAGCACTTTCAAGATTATTGTTGACAGATTTGGGAAGGTCATTAGCCTCAAGGAGCAAATGGAACTCATTCAAGGACTTTCTTATATCCCTTTCAAGGTGGGGTGTCCTCTAATCTGATTGGTGCTCTGTACATTGAAAACTATGGTGATGAGGAGATAGTCAGCTTATTATGCAAATAGCTTTGGTTGGGCTCTGTAGATTTGAAAAACATTGTGAAATTTGAGATCCTCCCTTAAATGCAGGAAACTATTTACTTTATGCTTATAATTGTGTGGTGGAAGAGGACTATTTTAGTGTGTCTTGGGTGTTTTTTTTGTAAAATTGTAGGTTGATTATAAATTTTTTAAAATGCAACTTGAATCATTGCTTTTCACTGCCATTTCATAGGCGATGATATTGTCTTACTCTAATCTAGGCTGGGCATGTTGAAAACTACATTATAAATGAGGAGTTTCCAGAATTTTTTTTTTTAATATCAACTAAATTTTGGCCAATATGTATCAGGATTTTTTTTAATGTTATAATTTATCAAATTTTTTGAAGTTTCTAATTTATCAAGTGTTGTTTTAAATTTTCTTTTCCCTATGAGCTTCTTGTCTTCCCCATTTGTTTTCAATCTCATTTGAGCTATCCATAAAGGGTCTTTTCATTTTTAATCTTATGAAGTCAAATGTATTATAATGAATGAAATTTGTTATTATTTATTATACTGCTTTTTTGAGAACTCAAATTATTACAATAATGTATTCTGTGTCCATCATTGTTATGTCATTTTGTATGCAGGGACAAGTAAAGTTGAGAAACCCAGATCACAACTTCTGGCTTATGGAAATTGATAATTATGGAGCTAGTAATGGTCTTCCTCCAATTGTCCAAAAGAGAATATTCTTTGGCCGCGAAGTTGGTGGTGCTGATAGGAAGCTTATACCTACATATCAGTTGAAAAGCCGTACTTATCTTGGCCCAACAGCCATGGATGCCGAAATGGCTTTTCTAATGGTCAACCAAGCACTAGCTACACCTGGGAAACTAATTTATGACCCTTTTGTTGGAACTGGAAGTATTCTTGTTGCAGCAGCTCATTTTGGAGCAATGACCATGGTCTGCTTCTCCTTCTTTCTTCTTCTGCTGGGTGAATTGTTTTTGCAGCTTATCCTGCTTTACATTCTTTACAATTGATTTCTTCTAGGCAAGTTCATGTCAATATGCATACAGAAAATTTTCTCTAACATGAACTGTTATAAATTGTTCAGGGTGCTGACATTGACATTAGGGTAGTACGTGATGGACGTGGTCCTGATTGTAATGTTTGGAGTAATTTTAAGCAGGTAAATAAGCCAAACACTAATACTATTGTTTTATGGTTAGTGAAACAGTGTGTTCATATAGTTACTTGAAATTTAACACCACTTATAATATTATGATAGTCTGAATTTGCTTGAATAAAGCATACTTTATAATATGTATCTCCTTCTGATAAACTTATTAGGCTGTGCATTTCGCAGTATGGATTGCCAATGCCTATTGCTCTTTTAAGGGCTGATAACAACCTTCCTCCCTGGCGTCCTGGGTTGAAAGAGGTAATTCCTTGAAAAAAATTTCTTGTCCTTGTACTTTTGTTGTTAATTTTTTTTTTCCCAATCTGAAAGGTGAGCATCTGGCTACTGTATATTTGTATGTCTCAAGTTACAAAATTTTCTTATATCAGCAATTTTGTTGCTGTTTTTTCCTTTTATCTAACTAAAATAAAGTATCAAATATGTTAACACATGTTGAGGTTTCTTACTTTCTTTTCAGTAATTGTATTGCTGACTCTGGCTTTCTTTTATTTTACTTATTAGTAAAATGTGCAAGGATTAGATTGGCATTACTGATAATTTTGATAGCACCTAGTGCACTGACGTTTAGACAATAGACTGTCATTTGCTGGGTATCCCACGAAGCCCAACCCTACATTTTTTCTTTTTGGACCTGGTTCTTTGTAAACCTGCTTGATCTGATTGGGGCTGAGAGTATTTGAGCGTTGAATCTGGTTTAAAATGACTGTTTAACAACAGCAACAACCAAGCCTTAGCCCGCTAAGTGGAATACATATAAGGTCCCACTGGTATTAAAATGAGATTAGAATGCAACCTACCAAGTCCTATTGTTTTTCAAATTACTCAGCAATACCAGAGTATAGAGCCTTTGGATCTAATGACAGATCCTCTTCCCAAGGATTTGAGTGGAGAGGACATTAATTAGTGTGAGGTGAATAGGATTAATATCTGGATAAGACGCAATTTGGTATTAGATAGAAATATTTGTTTGGTTGGCAAGTTTTGCCACAATTTGACATGTAATGGGTTTGGGAAGATAATTGGGGGCATTATCTCTAAATTAAGGAAATACTAAATTGTGAAGTGCAAAAATAAATTGCATGGATGCATATTTACTTCTTGTTTTTGAAAATTTGTGTTATTTTAGTTTGTAGATAATTTTGCTGTTTGTCGCAGGTATTTGATGCCATAATATGCGACCCTCCTTATGGAGTGCGAGCTGGGGGACGCAAATCTGGTGGTCGGAAACTGCTAAAGGGGGCAGTGGAGCCTTACATTGTTCCCGATGACAAGAGGACAGATCACATACCATCAACTGCACCTTACAGTTTAGTTGAATGCGTGCATGATTTGCTTGATCTTGCTGCTAAGATGCTTGTAATGGAGGGCAGGCTTGTGTTTTTCTATCCTGTATTGAGAGAAGATGATTGTTGTGCAGAAAACCATTTCCCAGAGCATCCATGTTTTAAACTGATTTCTTCTTCCGAGCAGATCCTTAGTTCACGTTATAGCAGGGTATTACTGACAATGGTCAAGACAGGTCCATACACGGAGGAAATAGCTGAGGCAGCTAGGATAAAACACATCGAATTTAAGGAGAACCATGTGAAGTGGTTAGAAGATGGTAATCTTCATTCTGCAGTTTTTAGTCCTGTTGATGCTCAGTTAACTGAGGCTGGTGATTCCAAGTTTATTAAGGATCCAAAGCCAAAATACAGAGGAAAGTACGTTTAGGCTTTATAAGTTAGATTAGATGGTCTTATCCCTCACCATTGCCATAGACAGCACTGTATTTTTCAATGTCCAAGAGGAAAACTTGTTTCACTATATGGAAGCCAGGGTACCCATATACCCTTTTTCATTCAATTTAGTGATCTTGTTCTGACATTTCTTTTCATATATATCTCTTTTTGCCTTTTAAATCTTGTGCCACTATAGCTCTGCTTCGATGAGGTTGATACATTCCTACTTTCCATAGATCTATAGATCTACCCAGCACAACTGGTTCTTGGGCCACTCCTTAAAGGGGAAGTTCCCAATTCTTTGGTGGTGATCCCCTTCTCCAGTTTCCTCAGCTAGCAAAGTTAGCTCCACCTCACTAGTAGCAAAAAAATTAGTTCTTAAAATACTATACTAGCTAAATGTTTCCTTCTGCAGAATGGTTCCAAAATATTGAAAAAAGAATAATGTTCTACCTCAAATAGTATTCACATCCTTTTTAACATCACATGAAGTTGGTTAATGAAGTATAAATTATTAGTTAATAAGTATGTACAAATATATAACATTTTCAGTTTGATTTCGTTAATTAATTTATATATGTTATTAATTACATTTTTGTTCTTCATTAATTAATTTTTTACATACTCATTAATTAATTTTTATACGTCATTAATAACAAATTTATACTTCATTAACTAATTTTATATGATGTGAAAAGTGGTGTGATTAAAAATGAGTAAGATTATTGGAGTTGTTGATATATATATATATATAAAAATACATCTGCTTCCCACTTTTCACTTGTATCATTCTTTTATAAATAAATTATAGATATACACTAACTGCTTGTTGCTTGATGGTAATATCTTGGGTTCTTTTTCTTTTTTAATAATGTACGAGGCTTTAAAAATTTGAGAGATGGGGAAGGAAAAAGAAATAGAGCAGGAATCCAAGTTATAACATTAAGGATAAGTTTGGTGTGGGTATAAAAATAGGGGTAAAAAATTCATGGATGAGTGTTTAATATAATTTTACAAATAAAACTAATTCATGAATTTTTAACCTTCATTTTTTACTCCATACCATAAAGGAAAATGAAACAGTAGGAATCCAACTTTAACATTAATACAACACGGTAAAGAATATGCTTATTGCCTTGTGAGCTCAGTATCTTGTACTTTGTCAATAGACTTGTGCTTGCCTACTTTTCAAGTGTATGCTAAAGAAAATAAATAAATAAAGAAGGAACAAAGCGAAAGCCAAAAAGAAAAGTGTCCATGATGCACGCAGTCTCCTATAAGAATATTGCATGCATTTGCAAATGAAAAACTACTAAAATGTTCATGCGGTTAGGTGTAGGGTTGGCTACTATTGTTAGCGGCGTTTGAATTGTATGTGAGTTCGCATCATTGTGCGATAAGTTGAGGAGGCACGCGCTTTGATACACTACCAAGTACTGTACTTTGATTAAAAACGGAGTTGAGGAGTTACGTACTTTTTGTAGTGGACTGTATTAGTAGAATCAATGGCACATCCATAACCGAACAATCGCCAAACTGTAGTAAGAACTCCACGAGTTGGTTTTGCTTGAGTTATTATTATTAGTCCTTTGTTTATCAATATATATATATAGCTATTTTATTTTATTTTTTATATTGCAGTTAGATAGTGTACAGATTAATTTTTTTGTACCTTGACTAATTCATCTTTTTAATCTGGTTAAATACTGACCATCCATGCTAGGATTATAGAATTCTCAAGCATTTCTTGCGATCTAAACTCAAGAAATTAATATAGTTAAAATTTAAACTTGTGACTATGTACTTATTCACACATCACATACTTATCTACCATTAGGTTAATTATTTTATTTGTTTCTAAGAAAACAAAAACCAAAATAATTTCTGTACCAAAACAAAAACCAAAATAATTTCTTTTTTGGAGAAGAGATACAAAGTGTACAAAATGAAAATGATGGGTAGTTTATGGAATATGTAAAGCCAGTTACAAATTTCTCAAAGGACAAACAATTTTCTTATGATGCACTAAATAAGCAAAAAGACTTTCTTTTTAGTTTTCTGGCATATTGCGGAAAATTAGAAAAACAAAACTGATGCCTAATAAATAAAATCTCCATAGTATCAGACAACAACAATGTGCTCCAATTCTAAAAGAAATGGAACACACAACACAGAGCATAATATATCATATGTAAAGACTATATAATATTTATGTTCCATCAAAAGAAATGATAAATAAATACAAGATAAATAAACTAGTTTTCATATATAGTTATACACCGAGCGATTAATGGGTTTATAATATATAATGTTTATAGTATTATTCAATGTTTTCGAATACTAATATTAAATTAACTGAACTTATTTTGATTATTATACGTATCAATAAATATAATACTAAAATTCACTTTAAATTTTAATTTATAAAAATATTTTCAGAATAATATATTTTTATTTTATCATGTTAATAGAATTAGCATATATTGAAGTAATGAAAAATTCTTAAACCTATAAAAATAACAATAAATTACATTTACCTACTTTTTACAAAATAATTGAGTCACAATATGTGCTTCAAATTTGTGTCAATGGTCAATCCAAAAAGTATTAAACCCAATAAAATTTGTTATAATTTTATACTCACATTAAAGAGATATAGCTTCCCTCATATTCCTTTCTTATTCTTATATCTTAAGCTCTTATTTTTACATAAATTTTTCAACCCTTAAATAGAAGAATATTCATTTATTTTCATTTTTCCTTCCATTCTTTCATCTTATCAAAAGAGACATAGTGATTGGCCATTTTAAGGGCCTACATGAAGCACTTAGACGAGGAGATAATAATCCTGCATCTATTGGTAAACAAATCATTTTTCCTTCATATTTTACAGGAGGACAAAGATATATGTTCAATAATTTTGTGTATGCTTTACAAATCTGTCATTGGACTGATATCCATCATTGTTTATCACAATCACTTGCAATACAAAATGGCTAGAAATTCAAAGGTTTGTGAAAGCTAGAGGTCTACAACCTCATGATCGTTGGACATTGTTTGTAGAGTTTTCAAAAAGAAGTTGGACATGTTGATAAAAGACTTCAAGAAAGGACAAATATTCGGTCGAGTTGTGGCCTGTGAGTTTAAAGTGTTCTTCTACTTTACTTACTTTATAGTGGTTATATTTTAGTTTTTAATGATAATTACGCATTTAGAATTTTTTTTTTTTGCCTTTGAACACTGGTAATTGTTTAATCTTTTTACTTGCAATATGTTCTATCGTAACGTTGTATCATTTAACTTGAAATTTTAGACATGTCTTCTATAATTCATGTTTATTGTTACTTGAAAGAATATTTTTAAATATTGTTATTACTTTAATTTCAATGGTACATGTATGATTTATATTATATAAGTTTATATTAATAACTACTTGCCTAAAATAGAATTAAATTACGAAATAAATTTATCCTAATACAATAATCAAATTTGTCATAATAAAAGAAATAAGGAAATAAATCAAATCTATCATAATAACAAAAATAAGGAAATAAATCAAATCTGTCATAATAACAGAAATAAGGAAATAAACTTGTACAAAGAATCTATATAATAAAACTCAATAGAATCTATACAATAAAGATCAACACTCCTCCTCAAGCTGGTGAATGAATATTTATCATTCTCAACTTGCAGTAAGATCTTGAAAGCGCTCTGTGAGTAATTATTTAGTTAATACATTTGCCAATTGATATCCCGAAGGAACGAATGCTGTGGTTATGAGTTCACCATCCAATTTCTCCTTGATAAAGTGTCGATCTATTTCAATGTGTTTTGTCCTGTCATATTGAACCAGATTATGCACAATGTTAATGGTTAGTTTGTTGTCGCAAAACGGCTTCATAAGCTCTTCATGCTTTAGTCTTAGGTCATCTAATATGATCTTTATCCATAACAACTCACAAACTCCTCGTGTCATAGCTTGAAACTTAACTTCTACACTTGAACGTGTCACTACGTTCTTTTTCTTACTTCTCCATGTTACTAGATTTCCACCCAAAAACATATAATAACTTGATGTTGACCTTTTGTCAATAGCTAAACCTACATAGTCAGCATCTGTGTACACTTCCATAGATAGGTTTCCCCCATTTCTAAATAATAATCATATTCCAAACATGGTTTTAAGATACTGTAGAATTTAATCCACAGCTTGTGTGTATCTCTCCTGCAGATCATGTATAAATTAGTTAATAATATTGACAACATACGCTAGGTTTGGTCTGATATGTACTAGGTGTATCAGTTTCTCTATTATCTTATGATATTGAGCTTTATCTACCTTGGGGCTCTCTTCATCACTTCTCATTTTGTGATTCTGCTCAATGGGTACATCGGTAGCCTTACACCCTAGCTTTTCAGTCTCTTTAAGAAGATCTAGGACGTATTTCCTTTGAGAAATGAAGATACCTTGCTTGGAGTAGGCAACTTCAATCCCAAGAAAATACTTTAGTCTTCCAAGATCTTTCATTTCAAACTCAGCTGGTAATTTCTCCTTTAGGAATTGCTTCTCAACTACGTCATCACCTGATATAATGATGTCATCAACATACACAAGTAAAACTATGAGTTTACCTTCTTGTGAATGTTTAAAAAAGAGAGTATGATCACCTTAACTTTGTCTGTATCCTAAGGACACTATTGTTTTTTTGAATTTTCCAAACCAAGCATGGAGAGATTCTTCAACCCGTATAAAGCCTTCTTTAACATGTATACATTGTTCCTTCCACTAGTGGAACCGTATCTAGGGAAAATTTCCATATAAACTTCTTTCTCTAAGTCTTGTTGGAGAAAGATATTTTTAACATCAAATTGGTGTAATTCCCACCCAAAGTGGGTAGAAAGGGAGAGTAATATTCTTACAATGTTCATCTTAGTTATTGGAACAAATGTCTCCTCATAGTCAATTCCATAAGTATGAGTGTATCCTTTTTGCTACCAACCTTGCTTTATACCGGTCTAGTATACCATTAGACTGATATTTCAAAGTATATATTCATTTGTACCCCATTAGCCTCTCAACAATCTCTCATGTTCTATTCTTTTCCAATGCACTTATCTCCTCATTCATGACTTGAATCCAGTTCTTATCATTCAATGCTTCTTCTACTAATGTTGGGATTTTGATAGAGTCTATGACCGAAATGAAACTCCAGTGCTATAGGGAAAGATGTTTAAGAGAGACAAATTGAGAAATAGGGTACTTGAGATAATACATTTTCCTTTTTCTCAATACAATGGGTAAGTCATCTAGGTCAGGTTTACAATTACTCAAAGACGTGTTATCAAGTTCAGAAACAGTATTATCTGGGTCAGGTTCACAATTATTCAAAGGAATGTTATCAGTTTCAGAAACAGGAGGTTCAGAGACAAGATAACTTGTATCTTTAGTACTTATCATTAGTTCAGATGCCTGAAGTTGTTGTTGGGTCAGTTCGAGTTGCCCTTTTGGTGTGCTGGCCTTAGCTGATTTAGATGGGGTACTAAAAGAAGATCTCAATTCATGTGTAGAGTCAGACAGTAAAGGAAGGAAGGACCAGCTTCCTGACTATTCTCCTTCTGAAGTTGAGCACGAGTAAAGAATGACTCATTTTCATGAAAAGTGACATCCCTAGAGACAAAAAAAATAATGACTTGAAGGGTGATAGCATTTGTACCCCTTCTTGTTAGGAGCATAACCCAAAAAAATACATTTGACAGCACGGGGATCAAGTTTGTTGCGATGTTGGTGATATACATGGACAAATGTCACACAACCAAAGACACGAGACTGTAGACTCTGCATAATAGGAACTGAAAGAAAATGAGAGGTCATGAGTTGGACTGGACTTACATTATCTAAGACATGAGATGGTAACCGATTGATTAAATATGCAACAGTTAAAATAGATTCCCCCTAGTATGAGCTAGGAACAAACATTTGGAATAGTAAAACTCTAGTGATTTCAAGTAAATGATGATTTTTTTTTCTTTTTTAGCACCATTTTACCGAGGAATATCAACACATATGAGTTCAAGTACAATATTGTGATCTTTACTAAATTTAGAGAAATTTTGGTTGACATACTCTTTACTATTACCAGAACGCAAATGTTTAATGAACTTTCCAAATTATGTCTGAACCATGCAGTAAAACTGAACAAACATGTGAAACACATATGATTTGTCTTTCATTGGAAAAAATCAAGTTACTCTAGTACAATCATTAATGAATGAAACAAACCATTTAGTGGCAAAAATGTTAGAAATAGATGCAGAACCCCAAACATTAGAGTGGATAAGTGCAAAAGGCTTAACACTTTTATTAGAAATAGGTAAAAAAGTTACACGATAGTGTTTAGCAAACTCAAAAACATCACAATGAAAAGACTCAACAGATTCTTTTAAAAATAAAGACAGAAACATAGACTTAAGCAAAGAAATGGAAGGATATCCAAGATGCTTATGTTGTAACCAAATTTGAGAAGCAAGAGACTTAGAACTAGACTAATGAAAAGAAAGTAGCAACTTTTGATTAGGACCACCATCAGCTTGCATATTAAGGAAATAGTTCAACCTTCTCAGTTCCTTAACAACTCGAATCATCCTCCCCGTGACAAGATACTGAAAGACACAATGATAATGAAAAAAGGTTATGACACAATTATTGTCTTTAGTAAGCTTATGAATAGAAATAAGATTATTGGAAAATTTGGGAATATGGAGCACATTGTTCAAGTGTAGGGATGACTGGAGTTCAATAGTATCAGAACTTGCAACTGAGATATGAGAGCCATCAACTACGGTTATATAATACTTACTAGAAGAGGGTTAATAAGATAACAGAGATGTGGAGAATAAAATGTCATATAATCAGTTGCACCAGAATTCATAATCCATAAATTCTTAGTACCATAAGCATTAAAGGATTGAAAACATAAATTTTTACCAGACATGGTCAGAGAACAAGAGCCATAAGGCTTATTGATAGAGTCAATGAGAGTCCGCAGGCGATAATCCATAGCAATGAAGGTTGATTGAAACCCACGCAATGAAAGCTAGCTCTAAATCAAACAATGAAAGGTAGTTTGATCAACAATGAAGGCTGATTGCAGCGGAAACAACATAGACTCCAAGATCGGGAGCTTTGATAGTAACTTGAAAGAATATTTATGAATGTTATTGCTTTAATTTTAATTATACATGTATGATTTACATTATATAAGCTTATGTTAATAACTACTTGCCTAGAATAGAGTTAAATTACAGGAAATAAATTTATCATAATATAAGAATTAAATCCATCTTAATAACAAAAATAAGAAAATAAATATGTACAATATAACTCAATAGAATCTGTACAATAAAATTCAATATTATTTTTATATAGAGTCAATTTTTATTGTTAGTTGGCTAGGTATAGCCTGACAAATTGATGCCATTTCTAAAGTTTATTTATCTTTCAAGTTTATTAATTTTTATGATAAGTTTGTGTTATGGATCTTAATGCCTAATTTTCAATTGATTTGTTGGGTATAACTGAAACTGAGATGAGATATTATATAGTAGCTTCATATAACACATGCCATGGATTAATTAGATGATGGGAGGTGCCAACATAATTCAAGTAGTAACTTTAAGCTTTGGTGAGATTTGAAACTTACAAGAATAAATTTCATGATAAGCTGATAAATTTAAGATAGATTAGGCATTAGAAAGTATATTTGATAAAATAGGAAATTTGGCTATCTGATAAAAACTAAATAAATTTGTTAAATAAATTTATTTGGGATGTTCATTAAATTTTACATACAGATATGGTAAACTAATAAATTTAAGATAGAATAGGAATACTTTGAGAGAGGATATTTGATAAAATAAGAAATTTGGCTATCTCATAAAGATTAAACAAATTTATTAAGTAAATCTACTTGGGATATTCATTAAATTTATGTAGAGATATGGTAAACTGATAAATTTAAGATAGACTAGGTATACCTTGAGAGAAGATATTTAATAAAATAGAAAATTTGGCTGTCTCATGAAAGTTAAATATAATTTTTATGTAAATCTACTTTGGATATTCATTGATTTGGATAAAGAGGAATGTAAATATCTCATTAAGATATTTTCTTGACTTAAATATATTTTCGTAAACTCAAATTTTATTGTCTTAAAATAATATTTTGTTTGACCATTTATTTTACAAAATATTTTTCTTTAAAAAATAAAATCTCGATTCTCTATTTTCATATCACATGTTGTGGGATTTTAATTTATTCCATAGAACAATTACTATTAGCTGCTCATTCCTTATATTATTCATTTATCATTATTGATAATATACTAACAAAAGAGACGTGTAAAAGTAATAGAAATGAAAAACACTTTTTCATATAAAAATAATAAAGGACCAATTTGACTAATTTAGCAGATAATTTAGATTAAATAGATAATTATTCTTGAAACAGACAATGTAAAGTGTTAATACTTTCATTATCCGTAATCAACCTCTGAACTCAAACTTTGAAATATAAATCTCTTTTAAGAATTCCAATTGCACCATTCTATATCTAAAGTGAAAAAAGCGATGAGTGGTAACTCTTAACATTTTTTTAATTTTGCCGGCGCCCTTAAGAACAATTGTGACATATAGTAAAGGGGTTAATGCTTTTTATCATGTTGTAAACGAGTGTGACAATTCATTAACGTAAACTTACTTGAGAATCATTATTTATAATTAACCTTCAAATTGGTTATAAAGAATCATTAAGATATTTCACTTTATTATAATTTTATATGTTTTATATTTTTAAATCTCACTAACGTAAACTTACTTGAGAATTCTAATCATAGCTATATATTATTTAACTTATGTCCTTTTTTCAATTATTTTTCATAGATGTATGCACGGTTGAGTTTAAAAAACTTGGGCTACCACATGTTCGTATCCTTCTTTTTCTTCATGTAAAAGATAGGCCTACAACTCCAGAACAATTTGACAGCATTATTTCTGCTGAAATGATCCGGAAAACAAAACAAACCCTAAGTTGTATAAGTTAATGAAGGCTTACATGATGCATGTTCCATGTGGGCAAGCTAACATGAAGTCTCCTTACATGAAGAATTCTTATTCTTATTGTACCAAACACTTTCCAAAGAAATTTGTGGAGGTCATTATATATGATGACGAAGGCTTCCCACAATACAAAAGAAGGGATGATGGTAGAACTATCACCAAGAAAGGTGTATCATTAGATAATATATTTGTGGTTCCATATAACCCCAATATATTATTGAAGTACCAATCTCATATCAATGTTGAGTTCTGCAATCAACACATGTCAATAATATATCTATTCAAATATGTCAATAAAGGACATGATAGAGTCACAACAACATTTTATCAAGACAATGATGACGGTGGTCAAGTTCGTGATGAAATTAAGATGTATTTAGATTGCAGATATCTTTCTCCATTTGAAGTAGCTTGGAGAATTTTGGGGTATGATATTCATTATAGAGATCCCCCTGTTATGAGGTTAGTCTTACATCTTCCTGATAAGCTAAATGTTACCTTTATAGAAAATGAAACAATTGAATCTGCTTTGAACAAGCAATCAGCAAAAAAGACAATGTTTTTAGCTTGGTTTGAGATAAACAAGAAATACTAAGGAGCTCGGAACTTGACTTATGCATAATTCCCTACCATTTTTGTGTATAAGGAAGATAAGTGTGAGTGGGTAAAAAGAAAACAGGGCTTTTCTTTTGGAAGAATCTCACACATACCTCCAGGAAGTAGAGAGCAATATTATTTGAGAATTCTTCTAACCATCCAGAGAGGTTGCACATGTTATAAAGATATAAGGCAAGTTGATGGAGTTGTATACCCAACATTTAAAGATGTGTGTTATGCCATGGGTTTATTAGAAGATGACCGTGAATACATTGACAGAATCAATGAGGCAAGTTCCTGGGCAATTGCAGATTATCTTAGGAACCTGTTTGCAATTTTGTTATTATAAAACATGGCAAGACCAAGTTTGGTTTGGGAGAAATGTTGGGAACTATTGTCTGATGATATACTTAATATCCATAGAAAGATCTACAATGATAAAGGAATGGATCATTATTACTTTCAAATTTTTTATTTATTAAATATGTTTTAATTAGATGAACTTTTGATAGACAATACTATGAATTAACTATCAAATTAGTATTTTATAGATCTAAGAGGATGTGTTTCTTTTGATAGTATAAAATTATATTTATTCCTTTAACATATTCAGCAATAGCATTCATATATCACCTTATGAGGATACATTGTTATAATACTTTTCGACAGTCATTATTAAATCATTGATTCATTTGACAAATTTCCTATACTTGAATTGTTAAGGTTATTATTCTTGCAGAGTTGGCTAATTCTGATGAAGAATTATAGAACTATGCATTACTTGAAATTGAAAAGATCCTTCAAAAAATGGGGAAAGCCTTAAACACTTTGAAGGAATACTATGTCCTGTTGGAGATATAATTTGTCAGTATGCCAATAGATTAATTCTTGATGAATTGCGATATGATAGAAGCGCTTTATCAGATGATCACAGGAGGATGTTTGCATCTCTCACCATAGAACAGAGATGTGTTTATGATGTTATCATGTCTTGTGCGTTTACAAATAAAGGTAGTTTGCTTTTCTATATGGATATGGTGGAACAGGCAAGATGTTCATATGGAACACATTATTTGCTGCTATACGTTCAAAAGGAGAAATTTTGTGATAAATGTTGCATCAAGTGGAATTATTGCTTTGTTGCTTCCCGGTGGTCGCGGTGCACATTCTCGATTTTCAATTCCATTGACAATGAATGAAGATTCAACTTGTAATATAAAACAAGGAAGCCTAGAAGCACAATTATTAATCAAAGCAAAACTAATAATATGAGACGAAGCTGATAATATAAAACAAAATTGATAATACCAAAAGCATGCTACATGCAGATATAAACATCCCTGAGCTAGTTAATCAAATGAGTGTTTCATGATACAAATAAAAAAATTTATTATTTATATAATTTTATTTAATATATTATCTCATGAAAATTAAAATATTTAATATTAATTATTACTTTGAATAGATTGATGTTTGTTTTAAAATAATATTTGGATAAACTTAAAGTAGAGAAACTTAGCATTTTTTATACTTTAATTGATATTTTGGGCTTGCGGGCCATCCTGTCCAAATTGTCGACCCATATCAAGTTAAATCGAGCCAATTTTATGTTGGCTAACATTTCAGAAGCATAGCCCAAACTTTTTTTGGGTTATTCTATCGGCATTTTGATAGTCATACGTGAGGTATATTTGATAAAATAAATGTTTATTTTTAGAAGTGAGATGAGTAAATTTGATCATTGAGTCTTACATAAATAGTTAAAATTGAAATAGTATGTATGTGTGTTAGTGTTTAAATTGACACTTAACATGTTTAATTGACGGTAAAAGACATGAAAATTAACATGATAGATGTTTTGAAGTTTCAAAAATTAAATTGTCAATTTTTTAAAGTAGTAACTAAAGTAAAATTTTAGAGACTAAATAAAAGATTTACTCCTAACAATGGTGATGGGTAACTTGGTATGGGATTAAACAGATGGGTACTGACATGTCTTGCTATCTGAAAAGAAATTCAAGTTTTTCCTCTTCCTTCTCATTGGTTTATTGCTTCATTTTTGTGATTCTTCAAATTTTTAATTGTTTTATATTTGTCGATGTTGAAGAGCCAATAAGAAGGCTGATGCTCTGATGCTCTGGAGGTTGTTATAGAGGTTCATACTTATTTCATTATTTGTTTGAATTTGCAACTGAATCCCCCTACTTTTTTTCGAGTTCTTTTTGTTATCCTTTTCTAATTTTGCTAAGCGATTTTAGTAGTGATCTTATTCTAATTTTTCATTCCATTTTTCCTTCTCTCTGAGCCACTTTGTTACCAGGTGAGATGTTTCCTCCCACGGCTTCCTTCATATCCTTCCTCCACGATTTTGTTATTTGTCTTTTTGGTTATTGTATTCAAAGATACATGGTGAGTCTGTCATTATAATAATCAATTCTATTCTTTTTGGGTTAGCATGATGGAATGAGTCATTTTAGTGATAGTGGTATTTAACATTAGAAGTTGTTTATCATTGAACTGAGTATTAAGTAATCTGCTACATTTTCCCCTAAACTTTCCTATTTTTTATGGAACTGAGTTGGTTTAATTTTCTTTTCCCTTTGATAGGTGGATCCGCGAAATACGATTGGAGATGTCCTTTTGATGTGGATATGACATCAAAGGAAGAAGGTTAAGGACCCAAAAAAAAAAAAAGCAAGACAAATTGAGGTAAAGAAGGTTAATAGTAAAATCATGTTAGCTTGTTGGTATGGTATCATTATTCAGACATTAGTGAAGAAAGTTTTAGAAAGTATGGGGTCAAACATCCTCTTATCCAAAAAGGGATAAAGAAAATTTGTATCAAGCATCCAACATGAAATTGAGTTAAATATAAAAAACAGTTAGGCTTTATATATATATATATAAAGTAAAACTTCATTTTGGTTCAGAAAGATATACCCTTTATCAATTTAGTTTTTAAAACTTGAAATTCTCAATTTTTCATTCTTGCATCTATTTATGTTAAAAAAGTTGTTAACTTTAAAAGATTTTATGTAACATTAAAAGATGACAATGATACATTTATCTTAGTCAACTAGATTAAAATGATGTCATTTTGACAATTTTACACATTGAGACTTGTTTTTTAGAGTATCTATATATCTTTTTGATACATCATATTGTCCTAATTGGTTAAGTTAGACGTGTCATATTATCTTTTAACGTTACAAATCAACTTTTCAAGTTAACATTGTCAAACTCAAATGGATAGAGAGATGAAAAATTAGGAGATTTTAAGTTTTAGAGACTAAATTGATAAAATTTATCTCTTAAGAACTAGGTTGATGAAAGATGTATCTTTCAGGGACTAAAATATGATTTTACTCTAAGAAAATTCCGCTAAAAAGATATATAATAATCTAACAAAACTAATTTAGGATATATTTTTACTTTGTATTCTCAATCATATTAGATATTGTTACTCTGTTTCCTAATTATGCGAGATATATATCAGAATTTAAATTACGCTCAGTTAATAATCAAAATTGTGAGTTCATCGATCAGCATTAAGATATCTAATGAATTCATATGCAGGAAGTCAAGTAGCAGTAATTTATTATAGCAAAGAAGTGAAAAATAAAATATAAGAATATCATCTTACATCACAATTTATTATTTTATCACATAATTTTATTATATTATGTCTCATATATATTTATTTTAATTTTTAGAATTTTATTTCTTTTTCATCACTAAAGACTTAAAGTCAATAATTAATTAAAGAAGGAAAATGCTAGGCATCGTAGGTATAAACATCGCGGATAAGTGATAATAAGTGAGTCACTCTGTGAGATCCACTCCCATGTATATTTTTTGAGTGATGTTATACATCACGAATGACTTTTATACGAAACTCACGAAAGATAGACTACATGCTATGATTGTTTTAACAATTACCATATTATAATACAAAACATAACTTACGTGCTAAACGCAAGACATTTATTTTATAATTGTAATTTTGTGTGTCGTTCAACGAATTCTCTTCGTAGGATTTAGCCATTTTCATATTTTTTTGGGGTCATCTCTTATATATTCTTCATGAGTCGGGGTTCTCCGTGCCCTGCAATCCGAGCTCTCTATGCCCATTAAAAAAAAACACGAATCAAATATTATTACCCTGGCATAACCAGGTCAAAATCTAGTGTTCTATTATTTAAACAAAGCCTTATGGGTCAGAGGCTAGATTTTACGCAACTGTTGTATCCATTATCGGTTGTTTTTATGATTGTAAACTAAAATTCACTCAAGGCTAGTGGAACTTATAATATCAATAAAAAATATATATATTAAGAAGAAAAAAGATACAATATTTATTGAAAACTAACACATTATATGTAAATTTAATCATGGTAGGCGGAGCATCATGAACTTTATAGTAGGTCTGCCATGATCGAATCAGATCTTAATGGGTCGACCATACAAGCCCAACATTTGTACTAGTTAGGCCCAATTTTAACGACAAGTTCGGGATGGTCCAGGTTAACTTGACTGACGTCCAACTCCAAGACCTGACCGGACTAAACTCGAACGAGTAGTGAACCGTTCATTACGTGCTTATTATGAGCCGTCAACTGTCCTTGGTTGTTTAATGTCATCATGACCAACAGTCAGAAACGGCTCTGCATTATACAAATTGAACATAACGTAATCATAACAATCAAAACCCTAAATGGCTTGAACGGCAAGAATCCGAGGAGTCAGTCCTCAAACTTCTATATAAGCCAGCCTAGCAACCTAGGTCAGACATGTTTCATCTTTTACCCAAACACTGTGACCAACCAATTTTGCATACTATTTGACCATTCTTCTACCCTGCTTAGGTACCTTTGACCTCATTGTTGCCTTGCCCATAGGCCTTCAGTAAGTTAGTTTTTCCTACCAACCTAGGTCCCGATTAATACCCAGAACATCTAGCACCCACCGTGGGGCTCAGGTAAAACTTTCCTACCCTTCAGTCAACCAACCAACTCTCCTTTTTTCACAACCAACTTCCTTTTCAATTGATCAACAAATCACGAGAACCATCCTTCCGACAAATCATGGCCGCAAAAAGCAACGTTAATAATGAAATCAACCAAGGAAATTCTCAGTCCAACCCCATCGAAATGTTGATGCAGGCCATTAGAGATATAAATAGCTGAATTGATCAAATAGCAAACAGGGACCAACACCGCATGGAGCCTGAGAGGGTGGTATAAAGGATGATGGAGGAAAACATTTCGAATAGAAAAGTTCATAGACAAACAAGTTGTCCTCCTCATCGTGTGGAGCCTGAAAGGGTGGCTGAAAGGGTGACTGAAGAAAATATCCCACATAGAAAAGTTTGTCGACAGACAAGTTATCCTCCACTTGCTGCCGACCACCCTTTCTCTGAGTTCATAATGTCAATTCCCTTGCCAGATGATTTTTTACTCCCAACCATAAAGCTCTATGACGAGACAACTGACCCTCAAGAGCATCTTACTATGTTCGATTCAATGATGCTCTTGAATGGAGGAACCGACCCAATCAAGTGCCGAGCTTTCTCGACAAACCTGAAAAAATCAGCGTTACTTTGGTTCTCGAGCTTTGAAGCAAGTTCGATTTATGAATTTTCATAATTGTCAGTTGAATTTCTTAACCATTTTTCTACTAGTAGGACTCACCAAAAGACTTCAGCTAGTCTTATAAACTTAAAGCAAGGTCGGAATGAATCACTCAAAGAATTCATGAAGAAGTTTGGCGAGGAAGTAGTTTAGATTAGGGAGCTCAACCTTGTTATTTCTCTACATGCTATCATGCCCGGCTTGTGACTTGGACCATTCACAGACTCCCTGGCCAGAAAACCAATTTTGGACCTGGGTGATTTGAGAGCTAGGTCTATGGAGTACATTAACATGGAGGAGATTGTTGCTGCAAGAAGACAAATGGAGCAACAATTTTTCAAGCCAGAAGTCAAAGGAAATAAGAGTAACCCTCAAATCTCCATCCAACCAATCTTGCAAGACCGATAATATGGAGGACAAGGAATGAATTTGAAAGGTAGGCATACAAGGGTAAAGGATCAATCTGACTAATCTAATCGTACTCCTCAGATGGTTTCAGACAGGTTGTGGCCTTAGTATGATGAGTACACTCCACTCAACACTTCTCGGGATCAAATATTTTGGGAAGTTTATAACATTGGTTTAATCCAGCTTCCAAGGAACACCAGACAACAGAAGGTTCCATCCAATATCGATAAAAGAAAGAGGTGTGAATTTCATAAAATGTACAATCATTCTATTAAGAAGTGCATTATTTTGAAGGATAGAATTGAGCAACTTATTTGAGAAGGTCATCTCAAAAAATATGTTTACCGATGTAGAAGCCGAAGCAGAGGAGCAAAAGAAGGGAATCAATCCACGTGGAGGAGCCCAAGTCCAGGTGAAAAGGGCAAAGCAGTCACAATAGTCTCTAATTTTCGGGACCAAGTAATTAGAGGAGTCATCGACTCAATTGCTGGAGGGTTTACAAGAGGTGGAAGCTCGAATTCGTCTAGAAAACGTCACCTCTGAGCAGTGATGTTAGTAAGTTAACCACCTCCTCTTTAAGCCAAACAGCATGAAGAGGGTCCAACTTTTTTTTTCTAATAAGGATTTTGCTAGACAAGAATTTGGATGATCCAATGGTGAACTTTGTCATCTCCAAAAATTATCAAATTAGAAGGGTGTTGGTCAATCAGGGGAGTTTGGTCTACATTCTTTTACATATTCATACTCAGGAGGTTGCAAATTCCAGAAGACGCCTTGACCCTGTTCAATGGAAGTTTGGTTAGTTTTTCCAACGAACAGGTAAATGTTAAGAGGTATATCGAACTCTAGACGACCTTTGGGATAGGTACTTTACTTAAAATTGTTCTAGTTAAATATCTTGTAATCGATTATCATGCCCCATATAACGCTATTCTTGGGAGACCATTGATTAACGTCCTTGGAGCAGTGGTCTCAACTCCCCATTTAACAATGAAGTTCCAAATCTTAAAGATTGAGGTTGGAGTGGTGCATGTAGACCAGAAATAAGCTAGAATCTGTTACAACGAGAGCTTGAAGTCGAAACCCAAAGTTCTGACAACCATTTTGAGCAAAGCAATAAACGATCAATTCATAATGTAAATACGACCGAGTTAGATCCGAGAGGTGACGAGCTAGATTGACCTCAACCAATCAAAGAGCTATAGCCTGTCTCTTTGGGGCCCAAACCCAACTAGTTAACCCACATTAGGGCCATTTACCAACTACCGTTAAACTAGAATTGGCTGTTGAAGAAAAACTCATATTTGTTTGCATGGACCACGATAGATATGCCTAGAGTTGATCTGAAAATTTTCTCTCACAAGCTTTCTTTAGATAAAAAAAAAAGTAATGTCTATTGCTCAAAAGAAAGGAAGCTAAGAGTCGAGAGGCAGAAGGCCACTGCTGAAGAAACAAAAAAGCTCTTGGAAGCAAGGTTCATTAGGGAAGTGGAGTATACTACATGGTTATCCAATATGATTACGGTAAAGAAGTCGTCAGGAAAATGGAGATTGTGCACAGATTTTATTGACCTTAACAAAGTTTGCCCCAAGGATTCCTATCAACTTCCCAGCATAGAACGGTTGGTAGATGGAGCTTCTGGTAATTAGTTTCTTAGCTTTATGGATCCATATTCTGGGTACAACCAAATCTGAATGTGTCCGAACAATAAGGAGAAGACCGCCTTTATCACCGAATATGGAAACTTCTATTACAGAGTAATGACTTTTGACTTAAAGAATGCTAGAGCAACCTATCAGCGACTGATGAATAAGATATTTGAGGAACAGATCATCAGGAACATTGAAGTTTATGTCGACGATATGGTAGCCAAGACTTCGGTCAACGGAAACCATTGTTCTGACCTCACTGAGATCTTTAATCAATTAAAAGAGTATAACATGAGGTTGAACTTAGAGAAATGTGTGTTCGAGGTTTAGGCAGGAAAGTTTTTCAGTTTCCTTCTCACCAACAGAAGAATCAAGGTTAATCCGAAAAAGTGTAAGGTCATAATGGAAATGAAGAGCCTTGCAATGATAAAGGAAGTACAGAGACTAACAGGGAGAATTGTCGCTTTGTCAAGATTTCTTTCAAAATTCACCGACCGAGCTCTATTGTTCTTCTAATGTCTCAAGAAGCCAAAAAACTTCCAGTGGACAGAGGAGTGCAAAAGGGATTTCAGAGAATTGAAGCGTTTCCTAGCCACCCTACTAATTTTGACTAAGCCGGAGCAAGATGATCAATTATTTCTCTATATTTCTGTTTCTGATCAAGCATTGAGCTCGATTTTAGTAAAGGAGGATGAGAAGGATCAACACCCAATTTGCTTTATCAATAGGATGTTGTAAGGACCAGAAATCAAATATCAAAAGATTGAGAAAATAGCACTCTCTTTGGTGGCGATAGCTAGAAGACTTCGACAATAGTCACCCGATCATCGTTAGAACAAACCAGCTGATTAAACAAGTGCTCAGAAAATCAAAACTCGCTAGAAAAATGATCTCGTGGTTAGTGGAATTGTCTGAATTTGACATCCAATATCAACCAAGAGGTTTGATCAAATCGCAGGTATTGTCCACATGATTCGAACTATGAAACTTGGTATATTTTTGTCGATAAAGCTTCCAAAGTTAAAGGAAGTAGGGTAGGAATAATCCTGGAAAGGCCAAACGAAGTTTTGATTGAGCAGTCTCTGAAGTTCAACGTTCGAGCAAGTAATAATCAGGCAGAGTATGAAGCACTCATTGCTGGTCTTGCCCTGGCCACAGAAATGGAAGCAACTTGACTCATTACTAAGTCAGATTCTCAATTGGTTACGAGGCAAGTGGAAAGGGAATACCAAACAAAAGACAGACAATCTACCAAGTACTTGATGAAGGTCCAGAATGCAGTCAACAAGTTTGAACAGTTTGAGATTCAGCATATTCTAAGGGATCAAAATGCTCGAGCCGACTTGTTATCTAAACTTACCAGCACAAAGGGACCTAGGAATAGCCGGTCTATGATCCAATAGGTAATTGAAACGCCCAACATTGAGGCAGATGCGTCTTTTACCATTATCAATGACCCGAACTCCCGATGAGCCCGATTGTCAAATGTTTACGTGATAGTGAACTTCTGACTAATGACAAAAAAGCAAAGAAGCTGAAGAAGTCGACCAGTTACTATACATTGGTCGGCGATGAGTTGTTCAAAAGAGGATTTTCATTTCCCCTATTGAAATGTGTCAGTCAAGATAAAGCTGCAGTGGTTATGGAAGAAGCCCATGAAGGAGTCTGCAGCAGTCACATCGATGGACGATCTTTGGCTGAAAAAGTCTTGAGGGATAGACTTTACTGGCCAATAATGAAAGTTGATTGTTTAAAGTACGTCCAGCAGTGCGACAAATGCAAGAAATTCATAAATTTACATAAGGTTCAACTTGAAGAACTTCACAGCTAGAGACTCTATGGTCTTTTTGCAGATGAAGGATTGACCTACTAGGACCCTTTCCAGCAGTTGTCAGGCAGTTAAGATATATTGTTGTTGCAAACAATTATTTTACAAAGTGGATTGAAGCCGAACCACTTTCAAGTATAACTTCACAAAAGGTAAAAAAGTTTGTTTGAAAAAATATTATCTGCCAATTTGGTATACCATTTATAAATCGTGTCCGATAATAGAACTCAGTTCACTGACATATTGTTCCAAGAGTTTTGATCGGGAAAGGATCGAACACTGGAAGTTAGTAAAGGTTAGTCTTAATTTAAGACGAAGAAACAAAGTGCCATACATGTACACCCACTCGAATTGATCATCGGCATTGGGCAACATGTATATTTGTTCCTCAGGTTGGCATGGAGAGCAAACAAACCAAGTTTCATCCTCATCCCTACCCAGCGATGTACATCTTCGCAGCATATCGATGCTCTCGGATGAGTCAAAGGCTGATGAATACTTCTTCACACCAGGGTGAACACAATCATAGATTCCCACCAAAATTTGTCCAGTAGATCGATCACTAGAACCCTTAGATCGGTTTTCACCCATTGATTAGTTGGAGATCCCGAACCCTACATTGTACCTTTAAAATATCAAGTCTATTTCCTATGTATAAAACACTAAGGGCATTGCACTTAATATTGTAATTACTTATATCCTACCAGAGTTCAACATCTATGGTGGCTTTATTCAAGAAACCACCATTGAACAATCATAGAAAAGAAAGAAACCCTCGAATATCCTTCCCCTTTTACTTAGGGAGTAGAAAAATAAATCAAGAAGGAAGTTAATGACAATAAGTTAAAAACGTTACCTCGAATGTGTCACGAATGAAAAGAAAAGAAACTAGTTGCTTAAGATTAGCATGTTGATGGAGCAATTGTTGAAACACAAAGATACAACGCAGAAAAGGGGGAAGAAGAAGGATATCCACAGCAAAATGGCAATGCGAAGAAGAATGAGTAGTAGCAAATGGAAATGAAGTTTAATTAAGGGAAGTGTTTTAAATAAAGGAAACCACTAGTTATCAAAGGCTGAGAGGTTAGGAAAATGGAAGGATTCAACTTTAACCATCAGATTAATCTAACGGTAGGAGTTTAAAAGCCAAAAATCAATGGCTACGATGCATCCAGGTAACAGGCGAAAGCAACTGACTTGACGCTTACCCAATGAATGCGTGACACGTAGAGCGCTTCATGCGACATTCAACGTTAGAGCAGTTGCACAAAATACGAAGCACCTAACCAAGGGTTGCCTTACAAGAACAATCAGTCTTCCCACATAAGGTCGGCCTATCTTCACAGATGACCAACCTGTGGGGTTGTGGACCATTTTGGCACCATTTCCATCTGACCATTCATAAGCTCGGTCTATCCTCATGGATGACTGAGCTGGGGGGCTGTGGACAATCATGAACCTTATGTCACGACCGTGATCGCGGTGGAATATAGCAACTTAAATTAAAAAAAAATTATTAGGAGTCGCCATCAATTTTATTTTTTATTTGGAAAAATTAGAAAACTCAATAAAAATAGTCTTTGAAACTAGATTGAATTCGGGAGTCGATTAAGCGTAGGGAAAGGTAGAAACTTAATCTCATAGTACCTTTATCACACCCGTCCTGGGACGGTACGTTAAATCAGTTATGCAAAATTGATAATCTCAAAACATATTTGTTTCACCCATTTTATTAAAAACACTAAAATAAATAATTTATGAAAATTTCATTTTTGGCTTGATGGAATAGGAGTTTTACTCCTACGTACCTCGTGCAATGAGGAACTCAAAGTCACGTAGTTCTTTAGAAAATATTGTGGGTTGGTTGATTCTAATTTAAAAAATTAATTTTTAATTTTAAAAGTTTAAATTAACAAGTCATCGTGACTCAGTTAATCCTATTAAGATTCGAATAGGTGAAGTTTGGCGTCATGTTAGAGACGTTACTCATTGCTTATCAAGTTTATTGAAAAAAATTATTTAAAAAAAAGTTGAGTCTTTATCGATTAGTGATTTATTTTATAAAATTTGAAGATAAAATAATAATAATAATAATAATAATAATAATAATAATAATAATAATAATAATAATAATATAATAAATCATCAAGTTGTCACAATTCATATGATTACATAAGTTACAGGATTAACAAGCTGTCACAATTCAGCTAATCCTGTTTTATTCTTCTCAAAAAAAGAGTTCAACTATTTTTTTTAATCTTTTCATTATTAATTTTTCATTTTTTTTGTTTGCAGCCCAATGAGTCTTTAATTTAAGACCACTTTTAAAAAAAAATCAAAATTTAAAAATAAAAAACCAACATTGAGACAAGCTGACGAACAAGGCAGAAAAGAAGGGGGGATTCCGGCGGTTGGTGGTAGTTGCTGAGGACGGCGGTGCAACGCGAGGATGACGATGTGGAGGTCGACACAAGCTCAGTGGTGCGCCGGTGCGGGGCAACGAAGACAGTGGGATTCGCGGTTGACGGCGAGCGTTTGTGCTCACGAATCTGCTCGCAACAAGTGACGCGATTCACGGTTCTGACTCTGGTTCGAGCGGCGATTCAGGCGACGGGGCCTGGCTATGATAGGTGGCATGGCTACATGGACACAATCAGTCCTGGGTGGTGTGATCCTGATGAACGAGGACTCCATTGTGGGTCGCGACTCCAAACAATGAAATCTGGTCTGGTGGGGTGGTGGCTAGGAGACGTTGGTTTGATCGGAATGGTGCTATGATAGGAAAGGACGAGGACACGATGGCTTGCTGGTGACTGATGAGCACGGCGTGACGGTGAAGGATGAAGACGCAGTGGGTGATGGTCATACGGGGTAAAGTGTGATGGTGCTTGAAAGTGGTTGTTTGGATGGCTGACTGTTTGGGCTGTGGGGGAATGGTGCTTACAGCTTGGTGGGGGTGGTGAGTTTGTGAGTCACAGCTGGGCAAGGATAGGGCCTATTATGGTGGTGATTTGTGGTGGTAAAGGCTATGGTGGGAAGGTGATTTTAGGAAGATAGTGAGAGGTTGAAAGTGATGGTGTGGTGATGGAGGAACATTAGCAGAAGTATGCTGCAGAGAAGGGTACGTAAGTGAGAGAAATATAGTTGTAAGCAGAAGTTTGTGTGTGTGTGTACGGAAGTGTGTATAGGTGATAGGCATTTATAGGGTTTAGAGAGTGATAGTGATAAGTTTGTTTAGGAAGAGTTTGATGATTCTTGAGATTTGTTTAGGGTGAGTTGGTTTAGGATGAGTTTGTTTAAGATGAGTTGGTTTAGGATGAGTTGATTTAGGATGAGTTTATTTTAGGATGAGCTTGTTTAGGATGAGTTAATTTAGGATGAGTTTGTTTTAGGGGGTTTATTCGGGATAAGATTTATGGATGAGTTTGTTTTAGGATGAATTTGTTCAGGACGAGTTTCATAGCATATGGGTTATGAAATGGATAATGGGTCAAAGGGTTAGGTTATGGGTTAATGGGTCATGGATTGGAAACAAAGTCTTTTTTTTTTTTTTTTTTTTTTTAAACAAAATGCCCTAGACAAAATTGAGTGTTCACACTTACCCATCTTTACTTGTTTCTTACTAGATTAAAAAAATAACTGTAGCTTTTTATTTTATCATTGTAAGGAACGAGTAAAAACATGAATTGAAATTTTGTTTGAGAGAAACAAAAATAAAACAATGTGAGAACAAAAGTGTGAAGAGCAATGCGCTCAAAGGTAAATGACAAAAATTTAAATGACAGGAGCCGATGCACTCAAAAGTAAGGCTATGTTTGGATTGGTGGTATTGAGTGGGATGGGATGGGATAGGATGAGATGTAGATAGGTTCCATTGTTTGGTTGTGTTAAAAAATGATAGAATGGGATGGGAGTGGGTGGGATGGATCCCATCCCATCCCACCACAAACCATTAATTTTCTTCCCCTCCAATTTGGGGGGTATGGGATGGAATCATGTTTTTAATTATAATTATAATTAAGATTTTACTACATTAACCTTATATTCTAAAATTAGTGTGTTTGAAATAAGGGCAATATAGGAAAAATAAAGTTATAATTCTTACCATTCCATTCACTTCCCAAACAATGGAATGATATCTTTACTCCATTCCATCCTAAAATATCCAAACAATGGAATGATACATTTATCCCATTCCATTCCATTCCATCTCATTCCATCCCATCTCATCCCATTCCATTCCATCAATTACTAAATATCCAAACATACCCTAAAAGACAGGAGCCAATGTGCTCAAAAAGTAAAAGACAAGAGCCAATGAGCTCAAAAAATAAATGACAGGAGCCGATGCACTCAAAAGTAAATGACAGGAGCCAATGCGCTTAAAAGAATTTAAAATGCATAGAGCTGATGCGCTCAAAAGAATTTAAAATGCAAGGAGCTAATGCGCTCAAAATAAGTGACAAAATTTTTTAAGTATGGAACCGATGCTCTCAAAAAATGCATGGAGCTGATGCGCTCAAAAGCTTTTAGAATGTAGGGAGGCAATGCGCTTAAAATAAGTGACAAAAAATTAAAGAAGCATGGAGCCGATGCGCTCAAAATGCATGGAGCTTATGCACTCAAAATGATGCATGGAGCCGATGTGCTCAAAATGGCATAGAGCTTATGCGCTCCAAAATACATGGAACCAATGCGCTAAAAAATGATGCATGGAACCGATGAGCTCAAAATGACATAGAGCCAATGCGCTCAAAAATGCATGGAGCCGATACGCTCAAAATGCATGGAGTCGATGCACTCAATGATGGATGGACGCGATGCACTCGAAATGCATGGAGCCAATGCACTCAAAATGCATGGAATGACAGTGGGCTTCTGTGTCCCAAAATTTAAAAGACAATGGGCTACTGCATCCTAAAAAATAATGGGCTACTGTGTCCCAAAATTGAAAGACAATGGGCTACTGCATCCTGAAATTTAAAAGACAATGGACTACTTTTTCTTGAAAATTAAAAGACAATGGGCTACTTCGTCCCAAAATTTGAAAGACAATGGGCAACTGTGTCCCAAAATTTAAAAGACAATGGGCTACTATGTCTCGAAAAGATAATGAGCTACTGCGTCTCAAAATTTGAATTTGAAAGACAATGTTACGTCCTGAAATTTGAAAGACAATGGGCTACTGTGTCCTAAAATTTAAAAAACAATGGGCTACTGCTTCTCAAAATTTAAAAGATAATGAGCTATTGCATCCTGAAATTTGAAAGATAATGAGTTATTGCGTCCCGAAAATTAAAAGACAATGGACTACTGCATCCCAAAAATTAAAAGGCAATGAGCTACTGCGTCCCAAAATTTTAAAGATAGAAATTTTAAAAGGCAATAGTCATCTTGAACCAAAAAGATTTTTTCTTCTTTTTTTATTTTTTCTCTCTTTTTCCTTTTTTTTCTTTATCTCTCTCTCTCTCTCTCTCTCTCTCTCTTGCTCTATCTTTTTTTCATTTTTTAAAATTTTATTAAAAGTCCTTTGAACGAATGATGACTTTTAGAAAGCTTTGACCAATCAAACCCTTGATCACATGCTTTTGCACGTTTGACCTAATAACCTCGATCCTTCTTACTCATCCTTTCTTTCCTTTTTCTTTTTCTTTCTCTTTCCTTATTTTCCATTCTCTACTCTCCTTTTGGAAAGTAAGATGATCATCTCTTGTTGTGAACCCTTGCTTGGAGCTACTAAGTCCTTGCGAGAAAAAAAAATTTTGCCCCAATATTTAACTTTGTTCCTCATTCAATTAATTCCCTGCAACTGCTTGATAACTCAACCGCTGTCTTTGTTGCTACTTCTTTCAACATATTTTCTCCTTAGTCCTTCAGAAATTTTGCCCCAATGTGGTCAATTGAATGCAAACAAAGTTGGTAAAAAAATTGCCCCAGTTTAAGCAATTCCAATTCATTGACCCTAACTTTTGCTTAAATTGCCCCTTCGGATTTTTAGTCTAACGGGTTCTTTTTCATTTTTTTTTGCTCGGGTACCCCTTGTTTCTATATTATTCCTTGGGATATCATTTTCCCATTTTATTGGAACTTCTAAGTTCTTTTCAGTCTGAATTGTTCATTAAGGGATTGCCACCAGACGGTCAAATCATAGTGTTGTACTTCTGTTCACCTTACCTGAAGCATTCCATAACAGACAGACATGGATTCAAAAGTACAATAGAAAAGAAATTTACTAAGTGAACAACTTTCATATTGATCTTGGAAGTTTGACTACACAAAATGGTATATACAAAACAAGACACAAACGATGGTATGAGATTCAAAGAGGTATTGACCCAACATGAATTAGTTTGATTCTCATGAAAATGATCTTTCTTTGCCAAGTAGACATTATGGCCAAGGATTTTCTTCTACTGAACATCTACATCAAGTCAAATTGAACCAAAGAGAAATTTACCCCAGTCTAGGATTGAATTGAATAGGGTAGGAACTCGTCCTAGTGACTAAAAGATTTGCCCCAGTGTAGGTCAAATTGAACCAAGGAAAAGAAAAATTACCCCAGTTTAGAGTCAAATCGATCAGGGTAGAAATTTGTCCTACTGTAAAGCCAAATTGAACTAAAGAGAAATTTGCTGTAGTTTAGGATTGAATTGAATAGGATAGGAACTCACTCTAGTGACCAAAAGATTTGTCCCAATGTAGGTCGAATTGAACCAAGGAAAAGAAAAATTGCCCTAGTTTAGAGTCAAATCGAGCAAGGTAAAAACTTATCCTAGTGTAAGGCCAAAATGAACTAAAGAGAAATCTGTCCCAGTTTAGGACTGAATTGAATAGGACAAAAACTCACCCTAGTGACTAAAAGATTTGCCTCGATGAAAGACTGGTAAGTACCTCCTCATCCTCTTTTCCTTTTTTTAGGAGCAATGAACTAGATATTTGGATGAGCATAACCTTTGTCTCAAAACTAAAGTTAATGAAAATGACAACAACCTTTCATTGATCAAAATGGACTTTTTGAGGATTATAACGTGGCCAAGGGGGTTATAAAATGAAAGATATAAGGCTCAAACAAATATTTAAAGTTTGAATAGGACTAAGGATCCTTGCGCTTTTAAAATTAAACTTTGTCAACTGCTTTTACACTTTCAAGCACACTTTTCTCTTATTGTTCTCTATTTCTTCTCCATTTCATTTCATTTTCTTTTATTCCCCCTTGTCATGACCCATTTCATTTCATTTTCTTTCTTCTTTTTTTCCTTTTTTTTTTAATTTTTTTATATTTATCTTTTAGTTTTTCATCTTTACCTTTTCTTCCTTTTCCATCATGCTTCAAAATAGTCATCATGACAATCAACCTTTATTTTGTGCTATCCCCTAATGTAGGGGTGATATTTATCCAAGGTTTATTGAAGAAATTTTCAAGCTCAAAAAGGGTAACAAGGGATAAAGATGATGAAATTTCGTAAAAGATAGAGAAAAATGGTCAGTCTTCATTTTTAAATCACGATTGTTTATTTTTAAAACTTTAATTTTGAGATAAAAAGATAGTGCACACCAAGTGAATACTTCTCTGCTCCTCTTTTTTTATTCATTTTTTTTCTTTTTCTTTTTTTGAAAAAGGCACTTATACACGCAGACTTTATTGACATTTGAGAATTACCAAGAATTTGAGTCCAACGAGGTCCAAATACAAAGAAGACACTTTGAAGAAATGAAAGAGAATAAATGTCAAGAAAAATAATGTGATGAAAATGAAAGGAAATAAGGTACCCATGTAAATTAATTACATTAATGCTTCAAGAAAGTTAACATGAGTTCAACATCACTAATTATTTTATGGCAATCACTTCATCTAACGCCTCAGATCTCCCATTGTTCAGAAGTTTCGAGCTGATGGAGGGCAAACAACTTCTTCAAATATGATTATCTCGACTAATGCTGGGAATATTTCCCTCAGGTGAGGAATGTGCTACATCATTTTCTTTTCCCAAAGTTATGTTCCTCATTATTTCCTCCAACTCTACATTGACCTCTTCAGAGGAAGCTACCTCTTGTCTAGCTTGTATTACCCTTGAAGTGAGCAATTCTTGGATCTGAACCTTAAAGTCCCAATAATTCTCGATATCATGTCTTGTTCTTCCACAATGATAAGCACAAATTGAGTCTTCATCCTGCTTATCCTCTTCTTTCATCATTGCAGCTGGTGCAGTGATACTATAACCTGCTTTCTTCAATCCCTTGAATATTTTAGCCATTAGTGTACGCAAGCTCATAACATTTTTTATGGGTGATCTTTCCATCTCCAATGCATTTACCTCATTCATTCTATCATGATTAAGAATTAGGTTGTTGATAATACTGAGTCTAGCCACTTCTTGAATATGAAGCTTCCCATAAGCAATGAGCTTCCTTATTGCAATCTTGAAAGATTTACAATCTTCAATTGAGTGCCTTAGGATGTCCCTGTGGTATTTGCAAGTTAATCTCGAGTTATACCATGTTGGGAATGGTGGTCCTAGGGGACGTACATGATTTCCAGAAATAAGGAAGCATCAAATAGTCTTTGGAATAAATCTGTGTTTGAAATGGATAATTTTAGGAAAGGGGTAGGTTTTTGGGGATGGAAACAACCTTGATTTTGGAAGTTTAGCCGAGGTTGTGGGTGACTTGGGAAATTTTACAAAGGTACAAGTGGATATCGGGTATAAGTTGGGCGAGTTGGTACATATAATTATGGTGAGTGAACATTGTTAATTTGGAATTGCAGAGTTGGGGTGATATTTGTGGTTAGCACATTTTGGTGGGATGGGTAATAAGGAGGTGTAGGTGTGGGTGTTTGTTATAGAAAGTGAATGTTAGAGTTATATGGTGGTTGATGACTTGGGTATTGTGGTGAATATCGAGGTCTGAAGGTCTGTTGGTGTTGGACATAATTCACTTCAAATTCTTTCTTTTTTGCCTAGAATCCTTTCTTAGGAGCGTATCCTCTGTATTACTCACTGGCAAGTTTCCAGCTTTAGCTAAAATCTAGATCCTTTCTCTCACAATGATCAAGTTAGCAAAATCTTTATAGGCTGCTCTGCCCATTGCCCCGATAAAAGGATTTCCCAAGGTTCCCAAGAAATATGAACATGTCTCAGACAGCGTCAATGAGGGTTGAATCAATATAGACATCATCTTTTCTACATTGAACTCAACTGTCCTCGAGTTTGGACTATTTCCAGGTTAAATCAATATTATCCCATAAATAGGTTTGCCTAAACATCCCAAGAAGATATTTTAGAGAGGTCTTGTTTGATACACCATTCCAAAGCAGGTCTGGTCAAGCTTTCATGAAAGAAGCTGATAAGGAACTTCCAATCCTTTGACCAAATTGACATTTTGGTAATGTATGTTTTTAGATAAAAAAAATAGGTTGATGCTCCCATCATATTTGTCAAATTCTAGAACCTTAAAGTCTTTTGGGATGATAATGTTAGCAGTAAGGCACAACTCTTCTACCCCAAGGGGACCATAGGTGTTGAGACCTTTGATTACTTTGATTTGCTCTTCCATCATTTCCATCCATTCCTCCTTCACCTTATTGTTTTGAAAGGTTACATGGCCAGTCCCAACAGGAAATCCTATTGACATTAGGATGGATGTATGCGGTTGTTTCCATCTGAACTCAGTGTTACCATGAACCTCATTTCGAGTACTTTTTAATGAATGATACCCTTCTTTGATAGGAATCACTAGTGATGCAGTATTTGAGGTTCCTCCTACAGAAGGCATCTCAGAAGTGGCTCCAGGGTTTGTCCTCATGGAAGTGATATTCAGAGGGTGCGAATATGTCTCAGTTACTCCTATACTTTGGACTGCTCCAATCAAGGTGAGGGTTTCCCTCATGGTTGACAACATTTCCTTCATTCTTCTTTGAGACTTTGTCATTTCATTTATCCTCCCTTTCACCTCATCTACTTCTATACTCAAATTTCTTCCTTTGTTCTTAGCTGCCATCGCTGTAAGCTTTGTTCGAGCCCTTGTATTGTGAACTTGGATTTGATTAGTGCCTTCTTTCCTTGGTCATGCATTGGTTCCTTCTGTTTGCTTTATCAAAATAGAATAACATCAGACAAAGAATGACATGAAATGAATGAGATGCACAAGATGAAATGAATGAACTTTGTGATGAAAACATCTTCATTTAAAAAAAAACTAGGAATGCCATGAAGATACAAGATGATGTTTTTTTTTTTAATGTTAAGAATGTCATGAAAAAGCAAGATGATGTTTTTTTTTTGAATGCTATGAATGCTATGAAAATGAAAGATGATATTTTTTTTCTTTTGAAGAATATTAGGAATGCCATGAAAATGCAAGATGATATATTTTTTTGGATGTTAGGAATGTCATGAAAATGCAAGATGATGTTTTTTTTTTCTTTTGAAGAATGTTAGGAATGCCATGAAAATGCAAGATGAATTTTTTTTTTCAAGAATGCTAGAAATACCATGAAAATGCATGATTTTTTTTTTAAGAATGCTAAGAATGCCATGGAAATGCAAGATGGTGTATTTTTTAAGCTTTTTTTATAAATGCAAAAATGAATGGCATGAGGAAAGAAGAAGTATGTTCCCTTCGTGTCCTAATAGGATTGCCTTAAACTTAGGAATTTCTATCCTAAGGATTTAAGAGTCTTTCTGATTCGTGAGAACTTTAACTAGGCAGCTCTTCTATTCTAAAGGTTTCTAGAGCTAAGTCCCATTTCAGAATGTTGATCACAAACAGTGGGTAAACCACTAAGTGTAAGACATTCGTGAAAAAGACACACTCTAAATGAGATTTTCGCGATAACCAAATAGGATGTACATCTAAAATGGTTACCACTACGCAACATCTACCTAATTTAGGCTTCACTAAGACCCGAGTATAGGGCCCTACTCAGATGTATGGGATAAACGTGTAGGTGCGGTAAGTGTAGGGAGCATACAAACATTTGCAATCTTAAAGACTACCTATATCCTATAAAACAAAGCAAACACAAAACAAACTCCAAAAGTTTTCTATCTTAAGGTTTGAATAATAAAATAATTAACCCTAAAAATTTTTAAAAAAATCATCAAATAAAAAAAATAAAAAATAAAGGTGAAACAAACACATAAAGATCACAATATTTGCATAACCAACTTATATAGACTTGACTCTCAAGTATCCCCAATAGAGTTGCCATATGTCGCGACCGTGATCACGGCTGAATAGCAACTTAAATTAAAAAAAATTATTAGGAGTCACCACCAATTTTATTTTTTATTAGAAAAAATTGAAAAATCCAAGGAAAATAGTCTTTGAAATCAGATTGAATTCGAGAGTCGGTTATGCTTAGGGAAGGGTAGAAACTTAATCCCACAGCACCCCTATCACACCTGTCTTGGGACGGTACCTTAAATCAGTTGTGCAAAATTGATAATCTCATAATATATTTGTTTCACCCATTTTATTAAAAACACTAAAATAAATAATTTGTGAAATTTTCATTTTTGGCTTAACGGAATATGAGTTCCGCTCCTACGTATTCTCGTGTGCAATAAGAAACTCAAAGTCAAGTAGTTCTTTAGAAAATATTATGGGTTAGTTGATTTTAATTAAAAAAATTAATTTTTGATTTTAAAAGTTTGAATTAACAAGTAGTTGTGACTCAGTTAATTCTGTTAAGATTCGAATAGGTGAAGCTTGGCGTCATGCTAGAGACGTCACTCATTGCTTATCAAGTTTATTGAAAAAAAATTATTTTAAAGAAAGGTTGATTCTTTATCGATTAGTGATTTATTTTATAAAAAAGACATTTAATAATACATAATAATAATAATAATAATAATAATAATAATAATAATAATAATAATAATAATAATTATTATTATTATTATTATTATTATTATTATTATTATTATTAAATCATCAAGTTATCACAACTCAGATGATTACAAAAGTTACTAGATTAATAAGCTATCACAACTCAGCTAATCTTGTTTTATTCTTCTTAAAAAAAGAATTCAATTATTTTTTTATCTTTTTTTTTCATTATTAATTTTTCATTTTTTTGTTTGCAACCCAATGAGTCTTTTAATCTAAGCCCACTTTTAAAAAAAAATTAGAATTTGAAAATCAAAAACCAACATAGAGATAAGCTCACGAACAAGGTAGAAAGAATGGGGGATTTTGGCGGTTGGTGGCAGTTGCTGAGGACGGCAGTGCAACATGAGGATGACGATGTGGAGGACGACATAAGCTTAGTGGTGCGCCGATGCGAGACAACGAAGACGGTGGGATCCATGGTTGATGACGCGCGTTTGGGCTTGCGGATCTGCTAGCAACGGGTGGCGCTACTCACGGTTTTGACTCTGTTTCGAGTGGCAGTTAAGGCGACGGGGTCTGGCTTCGATGGGTGGCGCGGATGCATGGACACAGTTAATCTTAGGTGGTGCGATCCTTATGAAAGATGACTCAGTTGCGGGTCACAACTATAAACGATGAAATCTGGTCCGGTGGGGTGGTGGCTAGGAGACGTTGGTTTGATCGGAGTGGAACTGTGAAGGGAAAGGATGAGGACACGACGACTTGCTGGTGACTGATGAGCATGATGCAACGATGAAGGATGAAGACGCATTGGGCGACGGTCGTACGAGGTGGAGTGTGATGGTGCTTGAAAGTGGTTGTTTGGATGGCTGACTGTTTGGGTTGTGGGGGAACGGTGCTTATAGCTTAGTGAGGGTGGTGAGTTTGTGAGTCACGGCTGGGAAAGGATGGGGCCTTTTATGGTGGTGATTTGTGGTGGTGAACATTATGGTGGGAAGGTGATTTTAGGAAGATGGTGGGAGGTTGAAAGTGATGGTGTGGTGATGGAGGAACATTGGCAGAAGTATGCTGCAGAGAAAGCTACGTAAGTGAGAGAAATATAGTTATAGGCGAAGTTTGTGTTTGTGTGTACAAAAGTGTGTGTAGGTGATGGGTATTTATAGGGTTTGGAGAGTGATGATGATAACTTTATTTAGGAAGAGTTTGATGATTTCTTGAGATTTGTTTAGGGTGAGTTGGTTTAGGATGAGTTTGTTTAAGATGAGTTTGTTTAGGATAAGTTGATTTAGGATGAGTTTGTTTTAGGATGAGCTTGTTTAGGATAAGTTGATTTAGGATGAGTTTGTTTTAGGGAGAGTTTATTTAGGATAAGTTTTATGGATGAGTTTGTTTTAGGATGAATTTGTTCAGGATGAGTTTTATGGATGAGTTAGTTTTAGGATGAGTTTGTTCAGGATAAGTTTTATGGCATATGGGTTTTGAAATGGATAATGGGTCAATGGGCCATATTATGGGTTAATGGGTCATGGATTAGAAATAGAGTGTCTTTTTTTTTTTCTTTTTTCTCTCTTTTTTTTCTTTTTTTTAAACAAAATACCCCAGAAAAAATTGGGTGTTCACACCTTATAGTATGCCTGTCATGATCGAAGCAGATCTTAATGGATAGACCATGCAAGCCCAACATCTGTGCTAGTTAGACATACTTCTAAACGACGAACCTAGGATGGTTTGGGTCAACCCGACCGACGTCCAACATCAAGACCTGAACGGGTAGCGAACCGTTCATCACGTGCTTATTATGAGTTGTCAACTGTCCTTGGTCATTCGGTGCCATCATGATCAATAGTCAAAAATGGATTCGCGCCATACAAACCAAACATAACATAATCATAACAATCAAAGCCCTAAATGGTCTGAACAGTAGGAATCTAAGGAATCAGTCCTCAGACTTCTATATAAGCCGGCCTAACAGCCTATGCCAGACATATTCCATCTTTTGCCCAAACAGTGTGACCAGCCAACTTTGTGTACTATTCAAGCATTCTTCTAACCTGCCTAGGTACTTTTGACCTCATTGTTGCCTTGCTCGTATACTTTCAGTAAGTCAGTTCTTCTTATTGACTTAGGTCTCGGTCAGTACCCGAAATAGTATGTATACTATCAATGATAATGTATTTTTTACTATAGAAACAAACCCATAAGTGGTGTTGTCATATGAAGAAGATACTACTTGTCTATTATGTAAAGTCTTATTATTATACTTATCTAAAAAATCAAAGTTAAAATTTCAAATCTGTAACATGACTACTCAAAATCAAACTCGTTATATTAATGGATGAGCTTGTTTTAGGATGAGTTTGTTCAGGATAAATTTTATGGATGAGTTTGTTTTAGGATGAGTTTGTTCAAGATAAGTTTTATGGCATATGAGTTATGAAATGGATAATGGGTCAATGGTTCAGGTTATGGGTTAATGGGTCATGGATTAGAAATAAAGTTTCTTTTATTTTTCTTTTTTTTCTCTTTCTTTTTTTTCCTTTTTTTAAAATAAAATGCCCCAGACAAAATTGGGTGTTCACATCTTATAGTATGTCTGTCATGACCGAAGCATATCTTAATGGGTAGACTATGCAAGCCCAACATCTGTGCTAGTTAGGCATACTTCTGAAGGACGAACCCAGGATGGTTTAGGTCAACCCGACCGACGTCCAACATCAAGACTTGAACGGGTAGCGAACCGTTCATCACTTGCTTATTATGAGTTGTTAACTATCCTTGGTCGTTCGGTGCCATCATGACCAACAGTCAGAAACGGATTCGCGCCATACAAACCGAATATAACGTAATCATAACAATCAAAGCCCTAAATGGCCCGAACAGTAGGAATTTAAAGAGTCAGTCCTCAGAATTCTATATAAGCTGGCCTAGTAGCCTATGCTAGACATATTCCATCTTTTGCCCAAACACTGTGACCAGCCAACTTTGCGTACTATTCGAGCATTCTTCTGACCTACCTAGGTACTTTTGACCTCATTGTTACCTTACCCGTATGCTTTCAGTAAGTTAGTTCTTCTTATTGACTTAGGTCCTGGTCAGTACTTGAAATAGTATGTATACTATCACAACATATTTTTTACTATAGAAATAAACCCATAAGTGGTGTTGTCATATGAAGAAGATACTACTTGTTTATTATGTAAAGTCTTATTATTATACTTATCTAAACAATCAAAGTTAAAATTTCAAATCTATAACATGAGTACTCAAAATCAAACTCGTCATATTAATCAGTAAGATAATAGATCTACAAGACTGAAAGGTATCAGGGTTAGGATGGTTGAGAGAAAAGAATGAGAGAGAAAAGAGAAAAGTAAACGAAATCGATGTCAAAGATTCATCATCTAATTCATTACAATTTATTCATTACATCTATATATATATATATATATATATATATATATATTATATATATATATATATATATATATATATATATATATATATATATATATATATATAAGTTTCTAATAGAATAACAATTCTCTACTAATTATCATAACAAACTCTCAACTAACAACTATCACTAATTGTTATTAACTAGTTTCACCTCATTCTTTCTCTCTTACATCCCCCTTCAAACTTAGTAGTTGAAGTGATTCAATTTCGAGTTTGTCTCTAAAAGTTGTGAACAAGGAATTGGAAACAGCTTTAGTCAGGATAGCAACTTGTTCATGTGCTGTTATGTGACTAATATGTAATTTGTGAGATAGCACTTGATCTCGAACAAAATGTAGATCAATCTCAAAGTGCTTAGTGCGAGAATGAAGAATTGGATTAGCAGCCAATAAGATAACACTAAGATTATCACAAAAAACTTTAGGAGGATTAGGCAAGTGCATCTTGAGTTCATAGAGTAAATTCTGTAGCCAGAGGAGTTCTGCTACCACAACTGCTAGACTTCGGTATTCAGCCTCTGTGCTGTTGCGAGAAACTGCATGTTACTTCTTGCTAGACCAGGAAATGAGGTTTTTTCCAAAATAGACACAATAGCCACTTGTAGATTTTCTATCATCAGGGTATGAGCCCCAATCAGAATCAGTGAAGCCATAGATATCTAAATTTGGGGATTTTTGAAGAGACAAACCATATGAAGTAGTGCCATGAAGGTATCTCAAGATCCTCTTAACTGTCTTCCAATGAGAATCCATAGGAGATTGCATAAAATGACATACCTTATTCACAGAGAATAAAATTTCAGGTTTGGTTACTCTAACATACTGCAAGCTCCCTACAATTGATCTATAAAGACTTAGATCCGAGAATAGAGTGTTGCCTGTGGCAGAAAGCTTGAGATGAGCAGTCATGGGAGTGGGGAATGGCTTACAATTAAGCATATTAGCCTTAGCCAACAAATCAGTAATGTATTTTGTCTGAGATAAATGCAAACCACTAGCTAAAGTTCTGTGCACTTCAATTCCAAGAAAATAATGCAATCGACTTATATCTTTCAGAGCAAACATGGAATTGAGTGAGCTGATCAAAGACAAGAACTTAGACTGAGAAGATCCAGTAACTGTAATATCATCTACATAGACTAAGATGAATGTAATAGATGTAGGAGAAAATCTAGTGAACAAAGAAACATCTGATTTGGTGGAATTAAACCCAAGAGAACATAGAGTAGTAGACAGCTTATGAAACTAAGCTCTTGGGGATTGCTTGAGTCCATATAGAGCCTTATGAAGCTTGCAAACTAGCTGGGAGCTACCAAGAACAAACCCCTGAGGTTGCAATATACTTCTTCTTATAAATCTCCATTCAGGAAAGCATTGTTTATGTCTAATTGATGAATAGGCCAACTCTTAGCCAAAGCAATAGTAAGTACCAACCTGATTGTGGCAGGCTTGACTACTGGACTAAATGTCTCAGTAAAGTTAAAACCAGGCCTTTGATTAAAACCTTTGGCAACTAATCTTGCCTTATACTTGTCAATGGAGCCATCTGGTTTATATTTCACCCTAAACACCCATTTGCTTCCAATGACAGTTCTATTTTGAGGAAGCTCAACAAGAGACCATGTATTATTTTTAAGCAAAGCATGGTATTCATCAGCTATAGCCTGTTTCCAGTGTGGTTGAGCAAGAGCCTAAGATACTAAGGATGGTTCTAAGGCAACTGAGAAGACCTTTGGTTTGGAAATACTAACCTTAGCTCTGGTTACCATTGGGTGAATATTTTGGATGACAGGATCAACAGGGTTAGGGTGCTGTGATGTATCTTAATTTGCCTGTGAATTAAGAACTGCACTATAGAATCAATAATATGTTGAGATGGAAAATCCTGCTCATAAACCAAATTAGGCATAGAAATATGATCTAATGTAGTAGTGGGACTGTTGGGAATTACAGGAACAAAAGCAAGCAAAAAAGAATTCCCGCCAAGGATCCATGCAAAAGGGGGGCCATGATTAGTGATTTTTTGAGTTTACCTCTTGAAGTCAGATGAAAAAATGTTCAATGCAAATCACCAACAATGCAGCAATGATAGTGCCTCTACGTTGTCCATATGAACAAACTCACAAACATCCAATGTCTACAATCTTGGAGTCCCATATCTCTAACACAATGCTAACTAGGAAGAGAAAAGAATTATGTTACTCTCTCACTCACTGTTTCTGTTAGGGTGCGGCTAGGATTTGTAATAATCTCCTTGACAGCCCCTTAGTAGTACTATTTATAACAGTGACTGCCTTATGCGAGTGAGAGTAGCAGCAAGGTTAGTAGTGCAATCTTAGACTCATCTGTTATGAGTCTGGCCCACAATAGAATCCTAATCTAACTTGGATTCTCATTGCTCTAATTCAATCTGTTCTATGTGCATGACCCTACAGGTTCTTATACATTGGCAATAATATTAAAATCCTATTTTAATATTACAAGCAGTAAGCAGTATCAAGCAACACATCGATGCTACCCAAGTAATGCGAATGTCAATGATTTGACATAACCTTTCAATGACCAATGTTTCCGTATAGTTTAGTCCTTTTGTCTAGATATCTAGATTGAGCATAAGGCATGAAATGTGTCACCCTTGTATAGTTCAATCTTCCATTTCCTAATACTCGAGTAAACTTAGTAATAACAAATAAGATCAATATCTTATATTGACTCATTTGAGCATGACCATGCATTTCGTAGTCTCACTCAATCAGTGGGCCCGAAGATATTACTCTTGTTATGTAGTAAGGACAAATCCCATCTAGGTCACTCACATCCCTTTACATGATTCACGGTATGTCCAATAACTAACTTTATAATCACCTTGTTATAAATGATGTTTGACGACATTAAAATATACAACTCTTCATATAGGAAGCATAGTGATTTCAGGTCAAAGAACCACATACATTATTGTCACTTTAAGAATCGCTTATGACACTCACGTAGCGATCCACACAACATTCTCATGGTAGGTCAGTCTAATACATCATTACTCTAATATGTACCCATGTGAAGACTTGATATCTTATATCCATGACCTGTGAGATGTGACCATCAGTCTATGCATATACTAGTCTCAATGCATTATTGTTGTCCTAATTAACAATAACACTTGACTAGGGACATTTAAGAATAGTATTTTGATTTTATCCAATAGGATCTCACGATCAAGTCATCCATTTGATGTCCTATGACATTAAACTTACTATTCTAAAGAATTTATTATCTTTATTATAAATAACACAATAAATGAAATGCCTCGTGTATTAAATAAATAGTATAATACAACGTATGCAAGTACTATAAAAAAAATTGGCCTGTAGGGCGTACACCAATAAGTAGTGGGACAAGAATATCTGATTGTAGGTAAGGCACCTATGGACAGTAAAGGAATGGAGGGAACAGACACAACAAAATATGGGGAGAGAGATTGAGACACAGAAAAAGGACTAGAAGCAGTCTTAAATAGAAATAACAATTCATCAAAGACAACATAGGGAGGAAAATAGTATTTTCCAAAAGAAGAGAGATGTTTGAATCCTTTGTGTGAAGGAGCAAATCCTAGAAATAGGGACTGGACAAACCTATAATCCATTTTGAATTTATTATAAGGCCTAATGAATGGATAGCATGCACACCCGAATACTTTGAAAGTATTATATGAGGGTTGCTTGTGAAATAAAGTCTCAAAGAGTGACAATTGATTTAGCACTAGAGTTAGCAGTGCATTTATAATTGAGACAACATATAAGAAAACATCTCCCTAGAACTTTAGTGGAAGGGAGGAAGCAACAAGCAGTGTTAAACCAATTTTAGTGACATGTCTGTGCTTCCTTTCTACACTTCCATTTTGTTGATGTACATAGGAACATGTTAAACAGTGAAGTATACCATTTGATTGTAGATATTTAGAAAAGACTAAAAACTCCTTTGCGATATCAGTTTGTAGAACTTTTAATTTATATCCCAATTGAAGTTCAGTCATTTGCTTAAACTGAAGAAAAAGAGAAAATACCTGAGATTTAGAGTGCATCAAATAAATCTAGGAGTATCTAGTGTAGGCATCAACAAAGAGAATGTAATATCTAGCACCATTTAATGCATTTATAGGAGCTAGTCCCCAAATGTCAGTGTACACAAGTTCTAAAGGAGTTGTGTATACAGATGATGAATTACAAAATGGTTGTTGATGAGATTCCCCCATACAACAAGCTTTACATACATTCTGAAACTGAGATTTACAAACAGAAAAGGGAAAATTACAAGATTTCAACACTTGAGTTACAACTTGAGTAGATGCATGACCAAGTCTTGAATGCCAAAGAGAAAAATCAGCAACTGAAGAAGCTAGAGCAACATTGGAGAGAATTGGTTGAAAGGATTTTTGGAGTTGAATATTTGGAAAAACATATAGACCATCTCTAAGGGTGCCTTGGAGTAAGATCTCCTTGGTATCCTGAGATTTGACAAAACATTTGTTAGAATGGAATTCAAAAAAAGACACTATTATCTTTAGCAAATTGAGTAACACTCAACAGATTTTTGGTGATTGTAGGAACATGTAAGAGGTTATTTAAAATAAAATGGCTATGAATAGAATCAGATTTAAAACTAGAGTGCCTAACATGCAAAATAGACAAACTTGCACCATTTCCCACAAAAACCTTTTTTTGCACCATCATGGTCCATTTTATGTTGCAGATTTGACGAATCTAGTGTAAGATGATATGTGACACCAGAATCAGGATACCATGCTGGATCACACAGGGTTGAGGGAGTGGCCAACATAGCAGCATTCATAGATGAGTTACCACCAGAGAAATTGTGATCAGGACCTTGTACCACCATTACATTCATAGGAGGATTGCTAGTTCCTAGAGGTCTGGAATTCTGATAGAGCTACGATCCTTTAAATGACTGATCAAATCTGAACCAACACCCTAGAGCAGTGTGACCAATCTTCTTGTAGAGCTGACATTGAGGTCTTTCACCAAAAACAAATCGACCTCCTCCTCTACCAAATCTACCTCTAAAGTTGTGTTGACCTCTCCAATTGAAAAATCATCTTCCTTGAGTTACAGTAAAACCACGACTTTGACTAGGACTGAAACTTGGTCTTTGACTGAAACCTCCTCTGGAACCAGAAAAACCAGAATTTCCATTATAACCACTGTTATTGTAACCGTTTCTGGCTTGAGACTGAACAAAATTATGTTGAATTGTCCTAAGTTCTGTCTTTCTAAACCTTTCAATTCACTTTTCTTGAGCCATAAGAAGAGCTTCAAGCTCTCTAACACTACAAGACTCACTTTTAGAAATAATTACAATCATAAACCCATCATATTCTTTAGTCAAAACCATTAAGAAAGGCTTCAACATATTCAGATTCATCAATTGGTGATCTTATTGATCCCAAAGTATCAACTCATTTCTTGATTACAAGTAGATAAGATGATACAGATGAGTCTTTTCTTATGTTTCTTAACCAATTCTTTAGTTGTCTAACTTTTCACTACAAAAAAAAAAAATTGGTGTGTAGCCACATTTTTTTTACTGCAGGTCCAGTAATCGTATCTAATTCAATAAAAAAATGGGGCAATTTGTACTTAGGAAGCTCAGCGCGCCACCCTTTTCCCAATAAACCTTTGTGGAAGAACGAATGTCGCCTCTATAAACCAATTCGCATGCACCTCTGTAAATGAAATCACCCAAATCTGACACCAATAAACCACACCTCCGGCAACCCCCAAAAACCCACTAGCAGCCATCACCCGTTCTTACCCCTTCATTCTCTTCGCCGTACGCTATTTCTACCCATCACCCGTTCCTGCAACACGCAAGTCCTTGAAGCACCACACTATCCCTCCACACAGACATAAAATCCACCACACCACTGTGCTCTTCTTCACCCATACACAATACCTTCGTCCCAGATGCAAGGAAAGGCAGCAGCTGAGAGAGAGGAATGAGCTTTATAAAACGTAGAGGCTGGGTTTGGTCAGAGGAGGTTTTTAGGGGAGGACAGAAAGAGAAGAAAACAAAGTTATCGAGAAGAAAGGAGCTAAGTTCGGTAGAGAGAAAAAATGAGGTCGGGAATAGAGACAAGAGAATACGAAGTTTGACAGAAAGGAGAAGGGGCGTTGGGGTTTCAAAAAGGAAAAAAATTACAAAAATTGGGGAAAAAGGTAGAAGGGTTTGAAGATTGGAGATCAATAGAATAGAGGAAGGGGCAAAAATTGGATATTTGAGGGGAAAGAGTTAGAGAAATCGTAGTCACACCTCCACCCGAAGAACTCAGGTTCGTGAGAGAGCGAAAAATAGACTTCTTCATGCAGAGCTGGACATCTATTTTTAAAAGCAAATTTGGGTAAAATTTTATTTCTTATTGGTGGTGTAGTGATTGTAATTGGAATTGAAATCATGACATTGTGTTAGTTTGTAATAACCACTGATATTCCTGAATTTGAGGCTTGTGAACTACAAATACGTGTGTGTGTGTCTATAATTTGTTGGAGAAAGTACTTAGTTGAATGGAGTGAAATAGAGATAATGATGCATGTTATTTTTTTCTTCTTAAATTCAGTGTGATAGGCTATGGCAGGAGTGTGTATTTTGTTGAATAAAAAGATATATTTGTTATGTGCAAGTGTTCTAAGATGGAATGATATACTATGAAGTGTTTAGATAGAATAATCTCTACTGCTAGATGATCTGAAAAATTTTACTAGTATATCGTGCCTCATTATGACTTAAAATGTTTCAATAGCTCCCAGCCCATGTTTAAATAAATAGTGATGTAGTTCAGTTTTCTAAGGATCTTCATAAAATTAGTTGCATGATGTTGTGAGCCTTTGTACCACTGATGAATATATGATGCTGACTCTTCTTCACCACTTATTTCACATCATTTAGCTTGTGTCCTGTTTTATTCTTTTTTATGGTTTGCTGTTACACAGTTATCTTTGGTTAAAATTAGTTGCATGGTTATCTTTGTTTAAGTAAGAAAGTAAGAGACCAAGATAAATGATGAGTTTGTTTCAATCCATGCGACTTTTTTATTTTTGGTAATTTGTAACTTGGCTTAACATTTTGGTTGAGTTCTGAGTTGTCTTGCGTGACTTCACACAACTTCTTCTCCCGGATGCATTTTGCTTCCAATTTCATTCTTCCACAGGATGTGCCTAATACCTCTTCTTTTTTGCTTTCAATATTTTCAGGAAACTTATTTTGATGCCTTTTGCTGAGAGTTGGACCACTCCCAAACTGAGATTTTGAAGGTAAATTTTGATTCTTTTTTTTTGGCAGTTGGTTCAAATTTCCAAATTAGATTTCCCAAGAGGGGAAAATTGCCTCCGTCTGAATTTTTATATTAATCAAATTTTGTTTCATATTATTTTCTTGCAAGTAGAAAACTCTTGGTCAGCATACCAGTTACAACAAATGTGAATTACTCCAAGGACAACTTTGTGGAGATTGCCTATACATGAGGTAAAATTGTTTAAGCAGAGGTTCAGATTGAGAAAAGTACAAGGAATCAAGAATAAAATTGACTTATTTTAGGCTATAAATTTAATAAGATCACCTGGCTAGTTAGTTGGTCAGCCATAAAAATGTCTACTACATAAATGAGCACCCTTTGTGTTTTTGCTGAGTAGATGCCTTCTCTACTGCATAAATGGAAGTGTTTTCATTTTCACACTTCCAACTTTGTTTTCGAGGGGAGATTAGTCATCTAGGACCTCAAGGCTACAGTTGTGAATGATTGAGATTCTTACATAAAGTCAAAGCTTGTTTCTTCACAATTATTTAAGCTTTATGTAGATTACCAAGTAAATTAATAATTCAAGAAGTCTTTCAACATGTATTTTTAATATCCTCTGAATGGGTGGATTGTTGTCTAGCTATGTTGAATTTGCATAAAAAATACATTTATTTCAATATTGCTCTTACATTTGTAGCAAAACCATTTATTAATTATTCTGATTGTGTGTTATTCTTTCATCAGCACAAGGAGAATTTTGAAGGTATATTTGAAAAAATATTGTTGCAGAAGCCTGAATTTGAGCCTCTGGTGAGACATCATTCCCTTATTACTTCTTAGTGTTTTCTACATAGACCTAACAAAGGTAAGCCCCAAGGCATTCAACTTTAGTCATTTGAGGCATTGATTTGTTAACATTTTTAGAACATACAGTAGAGATTAAATGATTAATATAAGTTAAATATTATGTTTGAATGTATTTAATGTAACTTTTTCATTTGTTTGTGTGTTTTAGATTCCAATAGTTCATTAAAGAACTAAGTATCAAATATCTGAAAGAAAAATAGGTTAAATTAAAATTTAGGTACTTGGAAATACTCCTCAAAATCTTCTTTATAATTCAATTGGGTCTAATTGATAAAGAATATTCACGGTGCTGACATGGCAGTCAACATGGTCCAACAATTTGCTGAATATATTCATGGTGTTTTATATTTGCTTTTAATCTGACTTGGTGCTAAGTTCCTGAAGTATACCCTTTGTCTTTTGGTTTGTAATGCTACTGGCTACTGCTATAAAATCTGAAACAGTGTAAACATAAAACTTGGAATGTTCATGTCAATTTAATGGCCTTTACTTTATAGGAGAATAAGCGTATCCTTAAAGAATTGTGAAAGCCATTTAGAATGAAGATTGTGTATGTGCCTGGTGACAACATGTGTTCAGAAGTTCTACTATGCATCCTAATATGGAGATTACTAAAGTTTGATAGCTTCTATTTTTTCATTTTCTTGATTTTATTTGCAGGTAACAAAACCTGTTGGAGCTGTGGAAGTTGATTTAAAATCAAACAAGACTGAGCAAAGCATAAAGAATGCAAACAAGTCAGAAGCAGACATAAGTAAGGATAAAAACAAAGTTGAGGTAAGTCAATTTCTTTCTTTTTCACAATGACCAGTGTTAATTTAACTTATATTATGCTCTCTCTTTTTCCACACCACAGGATAACCTAGATAATGAGATATAACAATATGAGGTTATGATCTATGATAATGATAAAATAGCCATTTCTGGAGAAAAAATTGTAGGTCAGTGTTGTACATGTTGGGTAGATAAATGTTATATATATATATATATATTTATATATATATATATATATCCATCTTGATCCACGTGTATAATTATCTTATATTTGAAAATTGAACATCTTAGTCAAAATCTAGCACAGTAATTTTGTCCCCCAAAATTTTTTTTTGACTCAGTAAGAACAATAAATTGATTTAAAATGCTAATTTAGTTATAGGCCGACGATTCTTGTTATTGAAGATTGGAATTGCTTGTATGAGTGGTAACTTTTTTATTTATGATATGAATATCTCTCAAGGTTAATATTATTTGGATAGAGTCATATATATATGTTACCAGAGAGGATTGAGTGTTATGAGTGCCAATTTGTGTTACAAACTCCTTGTACTTTTCTAATTGCATCTTAGTACAGTTGCTTCACTCTGGCTTTACATTCCATTTCACTTATTTTTAGAACATTAAGGGAAAGTCAACAGGAGACAAAGAACCTAATTAAGCAAACGCAAAACCTGCTGACAAAGAAGTGTCTGAGAAAGACAATGAAGTTAGTGTCATTTTGCTTAATATTCAAGTTGGACTAATTTGTAAAGCATGGAAGCATCCATCTGCAGATAGGTCCTCTGGAAAATTTACTGGAAATACCTTTTATAATTGAGTAGAATGTTAATTAAACTGAAAGCAATATAGTTGATTTTTTTTGTAGTTTGACATGTTTGACATCTGTTTACATAAATTTTAATATTAATAAACTTAAATGATGCAGTTTGCTAGTTAAGGAGAAAGATGTGGAGAAGCCAAATTGCTAGTTTACAATGTATTGAAGACTTAGAGAAACAAGTGGAGACCTTGCAAGATAAGTTAAGTGGATATGATGAGAGTTGAGACCAAAGTACAATTGAGTAACATCTTAAATTTTTTGCAAGATAGATTTGGTTCTGACTTACCTTTCAACAATGTTTCAAGTTCTTAAGTTTATGCAATTAAATGTAATGATGATAATAGTCTACTTTTTGAGTAGGATTTGTAGTTAAGTGAAGTTGTGAACATGAAGTGTATGGTTTAAAACAGTGATGATGCTAGCTAGGGTTTACATTTTGAGTAAGATTGGTTAGTGAAGTTGTGAACATGAAGGATATGGTTTAGTTTTGACAAATATTTAAAACTTTTTTCCAATCCTCTTTATTAACTAGTGATTTGAATGCTCTACTTGATTGAGACTTTGTATTATATAATTGAATAGATCTCCTTTTATGATATGATTGAGAAGCAACTAGTATTTTTTTAAAAAATAAAATATATATATATTTAGCCACGATTTAATCGTGACAAACTAGTTTTATGAATATAAAATTTCTGTTACATTAGCCACAGTTTAATTGTAGCTAATCAATAACTTAGCTACGATTTAAGTGTAGTTAATCCATAACTTAGCCACGGTTTTAGTGTAGTTAATCCATAACTTAGCCACCATTTAAGTGTGGCAAAATATTTTATAAAATATATTCTAGTTAAAATTAGCTACAGTTATTACTTAATTAACCACGGTTATAAGCGTAGGTAACAAAATATTGCCACGTTGTCCCTAAAATTGTGGCTAAATTATTTGTCACGCCTTATTTAGCCACAATTGTTATAATAATGGCTAAAGTTAGTTAGCTACGATTTTTAAGATATTGCTGTGATTAAACACCATTTTTTTGTAGCGTTTGCTCTAATTTGAGATGCAAAAAATGTTTCCAATTTCTTTCAAACTTGAAAAGAAAATTCACAACCTACCATTTTTGTTGTGTTGGAACTGCTTATTGAGGAGAGTAACCACGACATCAACAATTGATCATGTTGCTCCCAATTAGGATAAGTTTCACAGACCTTGTTTCTTGCCGCATCATCTTGTGAATGATCATACTTCTCTGGAATAAATTCTCTATTGATACACTGAGAAAGTTTATGGCCTTTGTAGCTAGAGCTTGTTGCTTCCATGCAAAAAAATTGTCTTCATCAAGTTTAAATGACATAGGGTTGAAGAATGTTTGTAGAACGAAATGACAAACAGAATTTGCTCTTGCCATAGATGAACCTTGATCGAAAGCCATGGTCGAAAACTGAGCTATGATACCATGAAAGGTATCGGGGCCAGGATGGTTGAAAGAAAAGAATGAGAGAGAAGAGAAAAAAGGAAACGAAATTAATATCAAAGAGTCATCATCTGGTTCATTGCAATTTCTTACTATTACATACTTATACATCATCTAACAGAATAACAATTCTCAACTAATTATCATAGCAAACTCTCAACTAACAACTGTCATTAACTAATTTCACCTCATCCTTTCTCTCTTACAAAGATGAGGATAATTAGCACAAACAATGACAAAAATGATTTGGCGGTTTCTTGCCAAGAATTTTGCAATGACCTCCTTTGGGGCAGTGCCTTTTGCAAACGTCATCACATTTGTGGTCGTCTCTACCCGGAATGCAGCGGCCGATATGGTTGTCAAAGCAGCACTTCACTGTACGTAATTCATCCATCAATGCAGCACTATCCATTAAAGCAGCCTTACCCATCACTTTATTGCTTCCTGATTGTACTTCAATTAGGTTCACACAAGAATTATACATTGTAACTTTGTAAGGAGTATACACCAGAATAGTTACAATGTTTTCTTTCAATTTGTACTCCATGAAATGTATTAGTTAGGAAATAAATAAAGACAAAAGGATTATTATATGGAGACAAATATTTTACTTTTTCTTCAGATATAGAATATATTACTTCGCATATTCAGATTTACATCTACTATGTGAAAGAAAATGCATGTCACCAGTTGTATAGAACATAAACAACTAATATGTAGGAATAAACCCCCATATATATATAACAGAAGAACCAAACTTTTAATCTGCATCGTAAGAAACTTCTAATCTTATAGACTAGTACATAAATGGTTGATCTTATTACTCAAAGTCAAATATCTTAAAGGTGATGGTTGGCTCAATTGATAACGGCATTTGCAATGGTGTTAAGAATTTTAAGATTATTCATGTCTTCATCGAAATAAGAAAAAAATTAAGGAAATTAGAGGTGGAAATGAGGTAAGTTAAGTTAAGTTTTGTCTAAATAAATATATGCTTGTTTATGAAATTATAAAAGTCTGGTCTGACCTAAAAAATTACTTAAAGGCGTACATTACATGAAAACTTTTATATAAGCTAAGAAAATTAAACTTTTTAATTTTTAAATAAGCATAACATTTAATAAAATTATTATATTCTATATAAAATAAATATATTATACTAATATATAATTAGCAAATTATGTAAGTATCATAAATTCTTAATTATATATAAATATAAATAAATAGGCCGACTTGATAGACTAAATAAGTTTTTCTAAAAATCCCAAGTTTTAACATGTATAATTAAATAAGTTTTTTAAAAAGTCAAATAAGTTTGACTTGTTTGTTAGATAAACCAAGATTATGTAAGCTAAAAATAAGTTAGACAATACATCTTTGATGGATCGTTTGACCTATTTTCATTCCTAAAAGAAATGAGAGGATATATATATATATATATATATATATATATAATATATATATATATATATATATATATAAAATTATGTAACCAACATTCGATAGATACAGAAAGAAATACACATACATATTCTTAAGCAGCATAAATTAGAAAGAGAATAAGCAACTACAATTGGACTAGGTGAGGAATATGAGTAATTTGTATGAGCTTATAAATTTCATTGAAACTACTGTACCAAAAGATTAGAAAGAGAACTTATTTTCACTGATCATGTAACAATAATGAACATAGGATTTACCTAAGAAAAAAATGATGACGACAATGCAGACATGGGGTAGAACTCTTCTCAGGCTAGCCATCATCAATATGGACAAAACCTTGGATTGTGACGTTTTATACACAATTGGAGGGACAAGGCTCCTTATGCATAAAAGAGAAGCACGTTGATTTAAGATTTTTATGTTATTTAGGGATTATTATGTTATTTCTGGTAATACAAGATTTTCTCTTATCTTATAGATTTTTTTATTTTAAAGATTTTGTCTTTAGTAAATTATTTATTTTTATGAATCTAATATTCGATTAGGATTTATGTGTTTTAAGAAACTAGTATTTACTAGGTTTTAATCATCTTTGGGTTATACTAGGGTGGGAAGAAAAATCTAATCTAATATATAATAATAATAAATACAAGATTTTCTCTACCTTATAGATTTTATCTTTAGTCAATTATTTATTTTTATGAATCTAATATTCGATTAGGATTTCTGTGTTTTAAGAAACTAGTATCTCCTAGGTTTTAATCATCTTTCGGTTATACTAGAGTGGGAAGAGAAATTTAATCTAATATATAATAATAATAAATACAAGATTTTCTCTTATCTTATAGATTTTTTCTATTTTAAAGATTTTATCTTTAGTAAATTATTTATTTTTAAAAAACCTATTATTTGATTAGGATTTATGTGTTTTAAGAAACTAGTATCTACTAGGTTTTAATCATCTTCGGGTTATACTAGGGTGGGAAGAGAAATTTAATCTAATAATAATAATATAATAGAAGAAAAACACACGACTTAGAATTCTGTGATATGTTAATCTTAATTGATAATATATGTTCTAACTTTCTAGCATGTGTCAACATAATCTCTTATATTCTTGCAATGTGTCTTTTATTTTTTTTTGTAATAATTAGTACAATATTGACGTGTGTACACACATGTATGACATATGTGCAAATCTAAGTCCATGTGGTACCCAATAAGCACAAGTCATCAGCCTTTCTCATTTTTCAATTGAAAAAATAACACAAAAAAAAAAAAACACTTCATGGCTTCCAATTAATCGACCCATCCGAATAAAAAAAGAAAACAAAAGTGAACACAATATTGGAAATCTAGAAGCCTATCGCTCGTCTCAAGCGAGGTGGGTGGTGAAACGATGGGAATTCGGCGACAACGCTTGGTCATGGAGGCACGGCTCAAGTGGTTGTGCGATGCCCAGCAACAATGACGAAGAAGAAGACCAAGCAACTACCACAAATAAGAAGACATATTTGTAATTATGGGTTTTAATAGATTCTTTTATTTCCTTCAAAGAAACAAAGAAGGAGTTTTTTTTAGTTTCATAGTGATTCCGTATTTCGTTCAAACAAGCAAAAAAAGTTTTTATTTAGATTTTACAATTAATTGAGTCATATAAAAAATGTAATATTTTTTTCTACTTAGTATTAGATGGTGCAAATATGGCATACACGTGTATTGACATGTTATCAACTTGACTATTAAACTAAAAAATGAATGACACGATGTAAGAAACTAAGTGGACTAAATAACACATGACATAATTTGAGGGCATATGTTGATAATATAGATTCACACATGATAGAATTCTAAATTCATATACTTTACTTTTATATATATATATATATATATATATATATATATATATATATATATATATATAAATAAGTAAATATATATATATATATATTATTGTCATTAATTAATTATATTTTAGTTATTGAATTTTTAGACTTTTACACTTTTTCTTATTTTATTTTTATTTCTCGAGTATCTCAATCTTAATTTAGTCTTAAATTTATAAAAATTCTTTTAATAGCATTATTCTACTTTACTTTTAATTTCTTTTTATTAAGTAGCAAAAAGAACTGATTAATTCTTTTAAAAAGTTTTAATTTCTTTTGGGTCATTCACCTAAGTATCCCACAGATATTACAATAAGAGTCATAAGACTAATCTTTGGGCTGAGGTAGTGATTAGGTAAAAATTCTAAGCATAAGTTTTTTCAGAAAAAAAAAAAGAAAATAAAAGCAATGAAAGAATTAGTAGTTAAACATTTCGGTGTTAATACTTTTCTTTTTTAATTTTTGGTTAAAATTTCGGTGTTAACTGTTAAGATTAGGAAAGGAAAAAAGATAAAAGAAATTCTTAAAATAATTTTAAAACTTTAAGTACGCTAATTGTCAAAATTCAAAACTGAAAGATTATGTCCTAAAGAGTAAAGACTCAAAATTAAAGGGGTCATATGCAACTTTCTCTAAAATTTAAATATATAAAAGATACACTTCTTTGTGACATTTAATTATTTATAGAGATGTACCAAGTTTTGGCCGAGTCTTTTGATTTTTCCAAACCTCTAGCTATGTGATTGGTTTATTTTGTTACACTTACAATTACGAGTTTATCTAAATTTAACGGAACTAATTTTTTGCAATGTTAAGTTACAGAAAAGTAAAAAATAAAAAAAAAATATTCTCATTGTAGTATAAACTTCAGGAAATTAATACCATTGGTAATATAATTAAAAAAATTTGAAATTGGCCAGCTCAAAAAAAAAAATTGGGGCGACATAGATATTAAATTATTTTTAGCTTCAGCCATATCGTTTTTTTTTTTGTGGAGGAAAAAAAATGAAAATGTTAGAAGTACTTAATAGTGGTGAGTTTCTTTTTTTTTTTTTTTAATTTCTGTTCTCGTTGGAATTGGTGGCCGTGATTAGGGTTAGGATGGGCCGTCAAATGTGAATGATGCACAAACCCTTTCCGTTTCCTATGGACTTTTATTTCTTTTTATTACCCCATGTAGTCGTTGGCCCAATAAAAATTCTCTATGTAGCAGAAAATGTTGCTTGATAATTACTAAATGGCTTGGACAAAATAGAATTACTGAGCAGTTATAAACTGTAGCATCACTAGCATGAACTGGGAAAATCATTTCCAGCAATTTTTTTTCCCTAATTCAAGGTGAATTTGAAGCTCTGCCAAGTTCAGAAGTTTATGAAGACTGTTGGAGATATAAAAACCATTGATGATGATGAGCCTTTAGTGAACCGTTCATCACGTGCTTACTATGAGTCATCCACTGTCCTTGGTCGTTTGGTGTCATCATGACTAACAGTCAAAAACGGCTTCGTGCCATACAAATTGAACATAACGTAATCATAATGATCAAAGCCCTAAATGGCCTGAACGGTAGGAATTTAAGGAGCTAGTCCTAAGATTTCTATATAAGTTGGTCTAGCAGCTTAAGCTAGGCATGTAATACCCTTAATGACATGTTAGACTTATATATGTATACAAAGATAGCATATGACTTGCTTAAAATGTCTATTTAATTTTGTCACAGACTGAGTTAGTTTAGGTACTTTGTTGCAACAGAAAAAGTGAAAAGTAACTTAAAATAACTCAGATAATAGCATAAATTGTTTAGATGAGGGAAATAAATATACATAATTTATTTCTAAGTCACAAATGTATGAAATAAGATGTAGCTAAATTTTTAAGGTAATCTGAGTTTGTTTGACATTTTTAAGCATACTGGTTGTGCATTTAATGTCGGATTGACTACCAGCAGATATGAAAAAATAAGATAATGGTGAAATAATTTTTTTTAATGAATCTTAGTATTTATTTTAAAGTTGTTAGAAGTTAGAAAACATGATTTAACTAAAACTAAATATTCTTAGCAGATCAGGAAGTACCAATGTATGGCCCTAAAAGCCTTATAAGTCAATGGTTTATGACTCTTCATTCACTGCTCTTCCTTTTGCTAACAGAAACAGAAATAGAAAATGTGAGAGAGGAAAGGAAGAAAAAGGAAAATGAGAAGAAGAAGAGAAAAGTTAAAGGGAAAGTCAAGGTTTGATCATCCACCTTCATCAAGGACAAAAGGCAGGGGATTACACAACACAGAATTTACCAACTGGCAGCGGGTAAACTGCAGCGATTACTGCTAACTGTCGGCGTTAATAATTTAATGGCAGTCTTCACGGCGGTTCTTATAACTGCCGTAGTTAAATTTAATTGGGGCAGTTTTCATTTGCACCGCCACAGTATGATAGGCATTTTTTAGGCGCTAACCTTTCCTTCGTTCCTTCCAATAACCCCCAAATCTCTCATTCCCAAACCCCCAAATGGTCATACCTCCATTCAACTAGGTAGAGTTCAACAGAAATCACACCTCCAAATGACCCAAACCACCGAAACCACGACCTATTCCTCCCTGCTCCACCACGAGCCAACCTCCATCTTAGCTCGCGGCTTGTGACACTCTTGGTTCGTCATTTTCTACCTCTCAGTCTCTCGCTTCCCTTGTCTTTTATTACAAGTATTTTGCTCTCACATTATGTTTCCCCTTTCATTCCATGATTTCCTCTTTCTCCTCTTTCCTTTCTTCTCCATTCTTTCCCCTCCGCAGTACACCCCAAGCCTCCTGTAAGCATCGCTGGAAGTTCCACCACAAAGCTGAGAAGAACTCCATAGTCCACCCCAAGCCTACACAAAGATACTGTCTTCCTCTTTCTTTATTTTTGTGGGATGGAAAATGACTATGTTTGTGTCTGGAGGTAGTGGGTCTTTGTGTGTGATGTGGTCTGTGTGTGGGTAGTGGCTTTTATAGCTTTTGAGTTATATGTAGTGTGGTAATATATTTTTTATTAGCAAATAAAGACAAATACGATGACCATGAGTCATAAGCATCAATGGCCAATCCATGGGGATATTGTATTGTAGATTATTCAAGTTGTAAGTGTGTGTGTGTCTGTGTGCGTGAGTGTGTTCTTTTGATTCCTATGCTGTCTTTGAGTTGTGTGATTTATCCTTTTTCTCTCTCTTGGTTAAGGTTATGGGTTGTGACTTGAAATTAGCAAGGCAAGGCTCCATCTCACAATCTCTCTCCCCCATTGCAAGGTTAGCTCTCAATCTCTCTGCATGCCATCTTTTGGTGTGAGTGCTTGCCCATGGATTTTTTGCTGTATTGATGGTTTTGAAACACACAGAGATCATTTTTTCAAGTCTTGTTTGTGGAACATTGCCCTTCCTATTTTTTGTGTCAATTTTGTTGAATATTGTTCCATGATGTTTTTCCTTTGTTTCAGACCATATACGAGTTTCTTCTCTTATTTTTTATTTATTGTGCATTGTGTTGTTTCTGCTTAGATGCTTAGAAATTCCACTTAGGAATATAGGAAAGAAAAAGAAAAAAATAGAGACAGAGAGAAAGGAAAATCATTTAATTTCTTTGTTGTATGAGAAGTGAGTCATAGTTGTTAAGGAAATTCCACTTGCTGATAAGCTGTTCGATAGAAGGACTCAATGAAATTTTTTAGTACTAAATAGATTACAACGTGCTTAAAATACCACTTTTCTTCACTGTCTTTTATCTTTGTATGAACTGAGCAGTAACCGTTATGCATGTGAAAAACTATTAATTAATATGATTGCTTATATATAATCTAAGATAATAAAGAAATTGAAGGAAAAATATCAATCAAGGGTAGGAGGATTATGAAATTTCCTAGAGAGAATAAAAATCCCAATTTTTAAATCTTTCCTTCCTGACTATCTTCTTAGTGATAGAACATAAAATTGTAACTTTTTTCAGTTTAAAAAGTTGCTAAAGTAGTGTTAGTTGAAATGTTTCACATTGTAGCCCATTAATAGTTTTAAGATTTATCTGACTAGGCATAAGTCTAACTGGGCAATTCATGGATGCTATCATGTGTGAGTTGTTTTACCTGTTGCTTACATGTGGTGAAAGTGAGTTATGGGTTGATCAATTTTCATATATTGGTCTGTGATCAATAGCATTGTCTAAATTTATTGGTCTATATTCTAACATGTGTACTAAACTTACATGTCTTCAGTTATTTGCAAAAAAATCCTAATTTGGATGAAACTTTGGGCTTCTGGTTTATTTCAGGGGGTTTGCACGGGTATGATTTTCTTTGACAATTTTTTTTTGTTCTTGTTTGTTCACTCACTCAAGAAACTTACCTTTTACAAATCATATATGACCATGATCTGTTTGTGGAAATGCCTGGGAGAGACCCTTTTAGACCTTATATTGTACATTAAGAGACCCTTTTATTTCTCATGTATGATCTGTTTGTGTATTTACTAAGCAAGTAAATACTAATGGCAAATTAACCTGAAAATCATCTCTTTGGTATTAGTTTATTTTCATAGGTTGAAAATCCTTCTTTTTCAACAAAGACAATGATGAAGAAAATTCAAAATACTAATGGTTCATTGCTTAAAGTCTAATGTAAATAACCAATACTGATTTCTGGAACCTCTTTGTTAGATGGTCTAAGATCTGTTCTTCTGTCTCATTTAATTGTAGCTGATTTGTTATCCACACCACTGCCATCTCACAAGCAGTGCATCCAGCATCATTCAAACAGCATCATTCAAACTATCAGATGTCTTCTCTTTTTTTTTTTATCAACCACACTCTGAATATCCATACTGCACATTATAGAAAAAGAAACATTAACTATTTCCCTTTTAAGCAACAAAGTTGGTCATCCAAATACATTAATCAGAACATAATAGGTTGATCGGATCAGACCTTACACCTTGAGTCCCATCAAAACTACATAAACCAATTTGAGAGCAGATCTATTGTGGCAAAGCCTATGAAACAACAGGAAATTTAAAAGCTGGTTCAAAGTTGAAAAAATATAGATGGAAAACACATTAAGAGTCACTTTCCTTATGGCGGTAGAAATGGGGTGAAAATTTCATGGATAAGTTTTTTTTATACAATTTTACTAATAAAACTAATCATGAATTTTGCATGCCCATGTTTATCCCCATACCAAACTGACGCTAAGTAAATAGAATCAACTGCTAAGCAAAAAGAAAATGAACAAATGAGTATAGTGATTAGTAAGTCTCACAGACAAGTATCACTCAGAGGAAATAAAGAAATAAACCATAGACTCAGAAAAAGAAACAAAAATAAATAATAATACCTCATTTATCAGCTTATCCAATATGGTTTTTCCATAGTGTGCAACCACTGCCTTGTATTCTTGGCCCAAAACACCAGCCGCTCCAATTGCATGATTGATTTGAGCAATGACAGGTTTTGGATGATGATTTTGGATAGTAAGGCTTTGGTTGAATCTGTATACGAAGTCCTATAAAGATTAGTTTTAATTTGTCTTTACTATGTGCATGTATGTTTGGCCAATAGGTAATGTTTACTTGATTTCTACTTAATTTTGCTTTAAAATATGCATGTAAATTTTTTTCTTCAATTTCAGGCTACAGACTTAGGCTCACCAGCAGATGCAAGACGCTCTTCCAGTACTAGTCATTAACCGCAAAGCCATGGACCATCATCTTCTGCTTAGTTCTTTATTACTCTGCACTTTAGAATAAGATATTGGATTTGTATTTTGTACATTGTTACTTTTGACTAGGAATTTATGTTGGGAATAGTTGTTTTTATGCTACTTAACACTTTTGAGCAAGATACTAGACTTGCATTTTGTGCATTGTTACTTTGACTATGAATTTATGTTGGGATGAGTTCTTATGCTACTAAGCACTTTTGAGCGAAATACTATACTTGTATTTTGTGTATTATTTTTATGTAATTGTTGTCTAAAGTAATGTATGAATTTGATGCTTTAAATCAATTAATGTTTTAATGGTGTAAAAAATTTTAAAACCAAATTAAAAATGATTAGCGAATGTAAATAGAAAATATGCAAAAAAAAAGTATTTAATTTCCTTCAACTATCACCGATACAAATGGATGAATTTAAAAAAAAAGAATAATAAAATATTGCACCAGTTACAAAAATAACTGCAAGTTTTATTGAGAAAACGTTCTAAATAATAGCGGTGGTTGACATCCGCTGCCAATTTAGGAAAGGTAAAATTAATTTTATTAGTAGTGGCGGTTCCTAACCGCCACAAAATAGTAAACAAAATTTTTTAAAATATTAATTACGACGATTTATAACCGCTGCTAAAATATAAGATGAAACTATTAAAATATTTATTACAACGGTTAAAATTCGCTGCAGATTTTAAAACCAAATTTCTAAAAATTGCACTTAACGGTAGTTAACAAATCGCCGCAAAATTAAGTATTATTTTGTGGCGATTATACCAGCGGTTAATGTAACCGCTGCAGGTTCAATCTCTCGAAGCTAGAAATAGCCATAATAACGTAACCGCCGCAACTTTCTTTTTGCAGCAGTTCAAACCGCTGCGGATGGATATTAGAACCGCCGCCGTTAGCCTATTGTGTTGTAGTGTTAGTATTCTTCCTAGCTTCTTTTGTCTATTTTTATCATTGATGCACACTTGATGCATAATAGGTCAAATTGAGTTTTAGAGGTGTTTGAAGTATTTCTCTTGCTTGAATGTGTTTCAATGGTTGTTTATGACTTGTTCATAGTATAAGTTTGAGTTAAAAACTTAGAACTTCTCATTTGGACCTTTGATGCACAAAGTGGAGAATTAGGTCATTGATGAGGGATTTTGGTTCATGAATCCAAAGTTAATAGTTTAAGATGGTGATTGATGATTCCTATGAGTTATTGAACTGATTAAGGACATAGGATTACCTAGAAACTATTTTGGAATGGTCATATCTCATGAAAAGATCCAATGGAACAGTGCACGAGATCTGCAGAATTATGCAAAATCCAGTTTATGCTATTGGCGTCGTGGCGTGCCTTGCTGCGCCAAGGAGTGAGAAGCAGAGTATGTGCACTCGGGAACAGCATGCCGCGGTGTGGAATGCACCACGCCGAGGCGTGAGGACCAGAGAGCAGCGCGCCACGGCGTGAGATGGCTGCGCCAAAGCGTGAGCTCCAGAATTTCTCAAAAATGATATTTTTGATGTATTAATGTTTCCTACTAGCTGGAATCATTTATGTATGTTTTCTAATGTGTGTTAAGACACAAATAGGAATATTTTCAAGAGAAAAATTATCACCTAGCAAGTATATGAAAGTTTAAGCCTTTAAGCATCCAAGAGTGGTGGTTTGCTTTAGGTAGACATCTAGCATCTTAGGCCACTTTTGTGGTATTATGTATCACTTAAGAGTAATGAGTGATGATATGATGTTTAGATGCATGTATGAAGGATAGTCTGGTAGCATTAGTCATTATGAGTGCCCTTTGATGATGTGCACAATCATTTAGGTCAATGGAGATAATTGGAAAGTTCATAAAGGTTCCTTTGAGCCTGGAATCATGCCCTAGCTTCTCGATAATGTCAGGATACATGTAATGTGAGGATGAGTTTTCCCTATATTTACCATAAGACAATACACTAAACCAGAAATCCTAGTTAAACATCTTGGTTCTAAGTTGGACTAAGTATTTATGATAGAATGTATGTTAACTTAGTATCTTTAGTTACTAAAGTATGACCTTGTATGATTTAAAAATATCTTATTTAGTATATGTTAAGATTATGCTTATGATGTTATGTATGATTCATTTTGGTTTACTCATACTGAGAATTGTTGATTCTCACCCCGTTGTGTTACCATGTAATTCAAGGTGAAGATTCTTCAAAGACAAGAAGAAAAAGAAGGCTAAAGTTTTAGATTAGTTCTAGTTTTATCTTTTATGTTACAATCTTTGTATTTATTTATACCTCTTTTGTAATGTAAAGAGTTATGTACTACCTCATGCCCCACCTTGGGAGGCTAATGATGTATATGTTTATATATGCATTTTGTTATGAGTTTATGTTTTTCGCATTTTTCATAAGGCTCTCTATAATGTTTTCAATGAACATTATGGATACATTTATCAGGTTATTATGTAAGTAGTGACATTGTAATGCTAAGTATTCCTTTGTGTACTACGTATATTGAGATATTAGTATTAGGACATTACAGGGCATGTTCCATCTTTTACCCAAACACTCTAACCAGCCAATTTTGCATACTATTCGACCATTCTTCTGACTTGCCTAGATACCTTTGACCTTGTTGTTACCTTGTCTGTAGGCTTTTAGTAAGTCAGTTCTTCCTACTGACCTAGGTCTCAGTTAGTACTCGGAACAGTAGGTATACTATCACTGACAATGTATTTTATACTATAGAAACAGACCCATAAGTGGTGTTATCGTATAAAGAAGATATTGTTGATTAAAAATAATAATTTGAAGTTAATAGAATTTTGGTGGTTATGTGACCTTTGATGCGGTAGCTATTGTGAGTTATGAGAGTTATTCTATGAGTAATGAAGAATTATAGTGTGTCATTAAGAAGAATTATTTCATTGGAGTTATGTAGTTATAGAATGGTTTATTTCATGAGTTAAAAGAGAACTATTATTGTTAATTAGGGAGAGTTATAGAATGTGTAAGGTATTTTTCACTTCTATAAGTATCCTATGTACTTTGGAGTTTGTGAAAAAAAAGAAATAAAAAAATTTAAAAAGTGTCTCTTCTATTATTCTTCTACACTAACAAAGTGGTATCAAAGCTAGTGAGATTTGAGTGATGGCAAATAATGGAATGGTTCCATTTCAATTTCCTCGTCTTACAAAAAATAATTATGAAGTTTGGTCTCGTCGTATGAAGGCATTGCTTGGATCACAAGATGCTTTAGAGATTGTAGAGATTGGCTACACTAAGCCACAACACGAGGCTACTTTATCTCAAAATGAAAAGGAAGCATTGACAAAGTTAAAGAAAAAGGACCAACAAGCCTTGTCCCTCATCCATCAAGGCTTGGATGATTTGATGTTTGAGAAGGTGAGCAATGTGCCCACCGCGAAAGAAGCTTGGGGAATTTTGCAAAACTCTCTCCAAGGTGCAAATAAGGTGTGTACTCAAATTTTATGACATGAGTTTAAAGCTTTGCACATGACAGAATCCGAATTTTTTTTGAATTATAGCTCAAAGGTGTTGGTCAAAGTTAATCAAATGAAAAATGACAGTGAAAATATTGAAGATGATCGTGTGAAAGATAAGATCCTTTGCTCTTTGACTCCAAAGTTTGATTATGTGACTTGTGTTTTTGAGAATTCAAATGACTTAGACACCATGACTATTGATGAGTTGTTTGGGGCTATACTGGCCGAAGAAAAAAAATTGTTAAAAAGGCAAAATGAGCCTTTGGAGCAAGCCCTCAAAGCCAAGGTTTCATTGCAAGATGATGGAGGAGACAAGAGTCAAAGAGGACGTGGACATGGACGAGAAAGATGGCGTGGTCATGGCCAAGGTGGAAGAGGAAGAGGCAACCGTGACAATTCCAACAATTAAGAGACAAGCCATTATTCAACTAGGGGCCGTGGAAGAGGACTGACTAGTGGAAGAGGCAATTATCCTAGAACAAATGAGAGGAGGTATGACAAGTCCAATATTGAATGTTTCAGTTGTCATAAATTTGGGCATTATACATCATAATGTCATTATGGTAATAATGGTGTTGAAGAAAAAGCTAACCTTATTGACAAAGAAGAGGTTGAAGAGCCAACCTTATTGTTAGCACTCAAAGATGATGAAAGGATGACAAGAGCTCATGGTATCTTAACAATGGTGCAAGCAATCATATGCGTGGCTACAAAGAAAAATTTGTGGAGCTTGATGAGAAGGCGAAGGACAATGTTTCATTTGGAGACACCTCAAAAGTCCAAATTCAAGGCAAAGGTACCATTTTAATTTCTCTTAAAGATGGTGGTCACAAGTTAGTTACCAATGTTTACTATGTACCCAAATTAAAAAAATAATATTTTGAGTTTGTGATAACTTGTTGAGAAGGGATATGAAATTCATATGAAAGATCATTATCTTTGGCTTAGATATTATAATGCTAACTTGGTTGCTAAAGTGTCTATAACAAAAAATAGAATGTTCATGTTGAATCTCAATACAATTGAAGCAAAATGTTTAAAGGCTAATGTTAAAGAAGAAGCATGGTGTTGGCATATGCGATTTGGTCACTTGAATTTTGAAGCACTCAAAGCCTTAGGAGAAAAGAAGATGGTGAAAGGGATGTCCTCAATTAATCATCCCAATCAATTATGTGAAGCATGTCTCCTTAGCAAACATGCAAGAGAAAGCTTTCCAAAGGAGGCAACTACAAGAACAACCAAGTCATTGCAAGTTGTTCACACCGATGTGTGTGGCCCAATCAATCATTTCTCACTTGGTAAAAATAAATATTTTTTGCTTTGTATTAATGATTATAGTAGGAAGACTTTGGTTTATCTTATAAAGTAAAAATCTGAAGTATTTGTAACCTTTAAAAATTTCAAAGCTCTTGTAAAAAAAGAAAGTGATTATGTAATCAAGGCTCTAAGATCCGATAGAGGAGACGAATTTACATCTAAAGAATTTAATGAATTTTGTGAAATAAATGAAATTCGTCGCCCTCTAATGGTTCCTAGATCACCACGACAAAAATGGTGTAGCAGAGAGAAAAAATAGAAATGTTCTTAATATGGCTAGATGTATGTTGAAAGCCAAAAATATGCCTAAGGAATTTTAGGTCGAAACTGTTTCTTGTGCAGTTTATTTGCTCAACTGCTCTCCAACAAAAAATGTGAAGGATCAAACACCACAAGAAGCATGGACTGGGACCAAACCAAGTGTCAATCATTTGCGAATTTTTGGAAGTGTTGCTTATGTTCATGTACCCGACCAAAGGTGATTCAAGCTAGATGATCGAAGTGAGAAGCATGTTTTTATTGGTTACGATCCAAATTTCAAAGGCTACAAGTTGTACAACCCATGCAATGACAAGATTGTTATGAGTCGAGATGTGAAGTTTGATGAAAATGCCACTTGGAGATGGGAAGCACAAGAAGAAGAAATTTATGATTTCTTTCCATACTTTGAAGATGAAGAGTAAGAGACCATGATGCCTATCCAAGAAGAGATTCCACCTCCATCTCCCATTCATGAAGCATATTCGTCTTCTGAAGAAAGTTCTAGTGAAAGGCTAAGAAAAATGAGAAATATTGAAGAATTATATAATGTAACTGAACCTTTTGATTTGTTTTGTCTTCTTGTTAACAATGAACTTTAGACTTTGATAAAGCTTTCAAAGACAAAAAGTGGAGACAAGGCATGCAAGAAGAAATTGAAGCCATTGAAAAGAATAACACTAGGGATTTATCATCTCTTCCCCAGGGTCATGAGGTAATTGGAGTCAAATGAGTGTTCAAGATAAAGAAGAATGCCAAAGGAGATGTAGAGAGATATAAAGTAAGGCTCGTTGTAAAAGGTTATAAGCAAAAGCATGGAGTTGACTATGAAGAAGTGTTTGCACCCGTTGCCCGCATGGAGACAATTCGTTTGATCATTGCTTTGGCGGCTCAAATGAAGTAGTGGATTTATCAACTTGATATAAAGTCTGCTTTCCTTAATAGCTATCTAGAAGAGAAGGTATATTTTGAGCAACTAATTGGCTTTGTGGAAGAAGTACATGAAGATAAAGTCTTGAGATTGAAGAAGGTATTATATGGGTTGAAGCAAGCACCAAGAGCATGAAATAGTCGTATCGACAAGTATTTTTAAGATAATGGCTTTGTTCGATGTGTTCATGAATATGCTCTTTATGTTAAAGCATATGACAATGGAGATATTTTGTTTGTTTGTCTTTATATTGATGATCTTATTTTCATCGGAACTAATCCTACTTTGTTTGAAGGATTCAAGAAGGCTTTGACACATGAATTTGAGATGACTGATATTGGGCTCATGTCATACTATTTAGGCCTAGAGGTGAAGCAAAAGGAGGATGAAATTTTTATTTCTCAAGAAACCTATGCAAAGGAGATTTTGAAGAAGTTCAATATGTTTAATTATAATTCCGTGAACACACCCATGGAATGTGGAGTTAAATTGTCAAAGTTTAATGATAGAGTGAAAGAAGATCCCACCATTTTCAAAAGCCTTGTGGGAAGCTTAAGATACTTGACTTCGACAAGACTTGACATTCTTTTTGCAGTTGGAGTAGTCAGTCGCTACATGGAATAACCTACTTCTACCTATATGAAAGTTGCTCGGAGGATTCTTCATTACCTAAAAAGTACAATTGATTTTGGCCTATTTTATTCATTTTCTAATGATTTCAAGCTTGTGGGATATTATGATAATGATTTAACGGGAGATATTGATGATAGAAAGAGCACTACCAGTTTTGTATTCTTTATGGGAGATTGTGCTATTTCATAGAGTTCTAAAAAATAATCTATTATCACACTTTCAACTTGTAAGTCCGAGTATATGGCGACAACTTCTTGCACTTGTCATGCTATATAGCTTAGAAGGTTGTTGCAAGAAATTTATTTTCTACAAGAAGAAGTAACAAAGATCTGTATTGATAATAAGTCCGCACTATCTCTTGCTAAAAATTCGGGGTACCATGATCGAAGCAAGCACATAGATACAAGATTCCATTTTATTAGAGAGTATGTTGAGAACAAGGTGATTGAGCCCAAATATGTGAAGACACAAGATCAAATTACTAATATTTTTACTAAGCCTCTCAAGTTTGAAGAATTTCAAAAATTGCGAGCAAGACTTAGAATGAAGAAGAAGACTTCAAATTAAAGGTGAGTGTTGATTAAAAATAATAATTTGAAGTTAATAGAATTTTGGTGGTTATGTGACCTTTGATATGAAAGCTATTGTTAGTTATGAGAGCTATTCTATGAGTAATGAAAAATTATACTATGTCATTAGGGAGAATTATTTCATTGGAATTATATAAAATGGTTTATTTCATGAGTTAAAAGAGAATTACTATTGTTAATTAGGGAGAATTATAGAATGTGTAAGGTATCTTTCACTTCTATAAGTATCGTATATACTTTAGAGTTTGTGAAAAAAAAATTAAAAAGTATTTCTTCCATTATTCTTCTACACTAACAGATATCACTTGTCTATTAAGTCTTATTATTATACTTATATGGAAAAATCAAAGTTAAAATTTCAAATCTATAATATGAGGACTCAAAATCAAACTCGTCATATTATTCAAAAAGATAATAGATCTACAAGACGAGAATAATTAGCACAAACAATGACAAAAATGATTTGGCGGTTTCGCGCCAAGAATTTTGCAATGACCTCCTTTGGGGCAGTTCTTTTTGCAAACCTCATCACATTGGCGGTCGTCTGTACCCGGAATGCAGCTGCCGATATGGTTGTCAAAGCAGCACTTCAATGTACTTAATTCACCCATCAATGCAGCACTATCCATTAAAGCAGCCATACCCATCACTTTATTGCTTCTTGATTCTACTTCAACTAGGTTCACACAAGAATTATACATTGTAACTTTGTAAGGAATATACACCAGAATAATTACAATGTTTTCTTTCGATTTTGTACTCCATGAAATGCAGTAGTTTGGAAATAAGTAAAGACAGAAGGATTATTATATGGAGACAAATATTTTACTTTTTCTGTTATCAGATATAGAATATATTACTTCGCATATTCAGATTTACATCTACTAGGTGAAAGAACATGCATGTCACCAATAGTATAGAACATAAACAACTAATATGGAGGAATAAACCCCCATATATATATATATAACAGAAGAACCAAACTTTTAATCTGCATCGTAAGAAACTTCTAATCTCATAGACTAGTACATAACTGGTTGATCTTATTACTCAAAGTCAAATATCTTAAAAGGTGATGGTTGGCTCAATTGATGACGGCATTTGCAATGGTGTCAAGAATTTTAAGATTATTAATGTCTTCATCGAAATAAGAAAAATTTAAGGAAATTTGTAAGTTTTGTCTAAATAGACATATGATTGTTTATAAAAACATAAAAGTTTAGTCTAACTCAAAAACTTATTTAAAGGCGTACATTACATTAAAATTTTTATATAGGCTAAAAAATTAAACTTTTTAATTTTTAAATAAACATAACATTTAACAAAATTATTATACTCTATATAAAATAAATATATTATACTAATATGTAATTAATAAATTATGTAAGTATCGTAAATTCTTAATTATATATAAATATTAAATAAATAAGCTTCCTGATAGGTTGTAAGTATCATAAATTTTTAATTATATATAAATATTAAATAAATAAGTCAGCCTAATAGGTTCAATAAATTTTTCTAAAAGTTCAAATTTTAACATGTATAATTAAATAAATTTTTTAAAAAGTCTAAACCTAACTTGTTTATTAGATAAGTCAAGACTGCATAAGTTGAAAATAAGTTAGATAGCACATTTTTTATGAGTCATTTGACCTATTTTCACCCCTAAAAGAAATGAAAGGGTTTTATATATATTTCATTATGTAACCAACATTCGATAGATACAAAAAGAAATCCACATACATATTCTTAAGCAGCATAAATTAGAAAGAGAATAAGCAACTACAATTGGACTAGGTGAGGAATGAGTAATTTGTATGAGCTTATAAATTTCATTGCAACTACTGTACCAAAAGATTGAAAGAGAACTTAATTTTCATTGATCATGTACTAGGAGTAACAAATGGATGGATTATTATGATTTTAAATTAGAGGATAATAGATGTATCTAAAATAAACTATTAATCTATTTAAGATCCATTACAAATTATTTAATATTATTCAATCCATTTATGACTCAATTTAATGTATGAATATTCAATCTATCCATTAATCTATTTTAATAGATATGATGAATGGATATCTAACTCACTCATTTAAAAAAAAAAACTATTTCTACAAATTTTCATTCTCTCTCCAAAAAATATTTCTCTTTCTAAAATATTTTTCTCTCTAAAAATATTTTTCTCTCTCCAAAAATTTTATTTCTCTCTCTAAAAAATGTTTCTCTCTCTAAAAATTTTCTTTCTCTCTCTACAAATTTTCATTCTTTCTCTAAAAAATGTTTCTCTTTCTAAAAAAATTTATTTCTTTCTTTCTAAAAATTTTGGAACTCAACAATTTGTGTTATGGACTTTTGGGCTTTAATGAAAGTGAAAGTGTTGAATAAAAAATAAAAAAATATATATTAGATATCTATTAGATTAGTTTTTAATTGAATATTCAATGGATATTTTGGTTGAATTACTAACTATCCATAACTAAATTTAATTCATTAAATTTAATCCAATAAAATACACTATTTTAATTAGATAGATTAAATTAATTTTAATATGAATGAATTGGATGGATTAAAAATTAATAGATTTTTTTACCAACCCTACATGTAACAATAATGAACATAGGATTTACCTAAGAAAAAAATGATGACCACAATGCAGACATGGGGTAGAACTCTTCTCACGCTAGCCATCATCAATATGGACTAAACCTTGGATTGTGACGTTTTTATACACAATTGGAGGGACAAGGTTCCTTATGGATAAAAGAGAAGCACGTTGATTTAAGAATTTTATGTTATTTAGGGATTATTATGTTATTTCTGGTAATACAAGATTTTCTCTTATCTTATAGATTTTATCTTTAGTAAATTATTTATTTTTATGAATCTAATATTCGGTTAGGATTTATGTGTTTTAAGAAACTAGTATCTACTAGGTTTTAATCAGCTTTGGGTTATACTAGGGTGGGAAGAGAAATCTAATCTAATATATAATAATAATAAATACAAGATTTTCTCTTATCTTATAGATTTTTTTTTCTATTTTAAAGATTTTATCTTGAGTAAATTATTTATTTTTAAAAAATCTATTATTTGATTAGGATTTATGTATTTTAAGAAACTAGTATCTACTAGGTTTTAATCATCTTTGGGTTATACCAGGGTGGTTGCGATGTGTCAACATAATCTCTTATATTCTTGCTACATGTCTTTTATTTATTTATTTTTGTAAAAATTAATACAATATTGGCGTGTGTACACACATGTATGACATATGTGCAAATCCAAGTCCATGTGGAACCCAATAAGCACAAGTCATCAGCCTTTCTCATTTTTCAATTGGAAAAAGAAACACACACACACACTTCATAGCTTCCAATTAATCGACCCATCCGAATAAAAAAGGAAAACAAAAGTGCCATTGAACCATAAAAATAAAAACTGTTGGCATCTCCGGAAATAGAAGAAATAAAAAAAAGGGTGGTGGGGTGGTGACACGGTGGAAATTCAGTGACAGCGCTTGGTCATGGAGGCGCGGCTCAAGTGGTTGTGCGATGACGAATAACCACGAAGAAGAAGAAGACCAAGCAACCACGATAAATTAAGAAGAAGACATATTTATAATTATGAATTTTAATGTATTCTTCTATTTCCTTAAAAAAAAAGTGGTTTTTTTGAGTTTCATCGTGCTCCTGTATTTTCTTCAAAGAAACAATTTTTTTTATTTAGATTTTACAGTTAATTAAGTCATATAGAAAAAAGTAATTTTCTTTTTCTACTTGGGATTAGATGGTACAGATGTGGCACACACGTATATTGACATGTCATCAACTTGACTATTAAAACAAAAAATAAATGACATGTGGCAAGAAATTAAGTGGGTAGATGACATATAACATAATTTGAAGGCATATAGTGATAATATAGATTGACACGTGATAAAATTTTAAATTTATATACTTTACTTTTATATATTATTATTATTATTATTATTATGACGACGATGACAATGATGATTGTCATTGATTAATTATATTTTAGTTACTGAATTTTTAGACTTTTTCTTATTTTATTTTTATTTCTCGAGTATCTCAATCTCAATTTACTCTTAAACTTATAAAAATTCTTTTAATAGCATTATTCTACTTTACTTTTTATTTATTTTTATTAAGTAGTAAAATTAATTTTAAAAAAAATAATTTTTTTGGGTCATTGACCAAGATATTTCATAAATATTATTGTAAGACTAATATTCGGGCCCGTGGTGATTCGGTAAAAATGCTAATTTCTAAGCATGAGTTTTTTCAGAAAAACAAAATTAAATAGAAGCAACGAAAGAATTAGTAGTTAAACATTTCGGTGTTAAGAATTTTATTTTTTAATTTTTGGTTAAAATTTCGGTTTAACTGTTAAGATTAGCAAAAGAAAAAAGATAAAAGAAGTTCTTAAAATAATTTTAAAACTTTAAGTACGCTAATTGTCAAAATTTAAAACTGAAAGATTATGTCCTAAAGACTCAAAATTAAAGGGGTCATATGCAACTTTCTCTAAAATTTAAATATATAAAAGATACACTTCTTTGTGGCATTTAATTATTTATAGAGATGTACCAAGTTTTGGCCGAGTCTTTTGATTTTTCCAAACCTCTAGCTATGTGATTGGTTTATTTTGTTACACTTACAATTACGGGTTTATCTAAATTTAACGGAAGTAATTTTTTGCAATGTTAAGTTACTGAAAAGTAAAAAATAAAAAAATTTATTCTCATTGTAGTATAAACTTCAGGAAATTAATACCATTGGTAATATAATTAAAAAAAATTGAAATTGGGCAGCTAAAAAAAATTAAAATTGGGGCGACGTAGATATTAAACTATTTTTAGCTTCACCCATATCCCTTTTTTTTGGTGGAGGAAAAAGAATGAAAATGTTAGAAGTACTTAATAGTGGTGAGTTTTTTTTTTTTTTAATTTCTGTTCTCGTTGGAATTGATGATTAGGGTTAGGATGGGCCGTCAAATGTGAATGATGCACAAACCCTATACTATGGACTTTTATTTCTTTTTATTACCCCATCTGACTGTTGGCCCAATAAAAATTCTCTATATAGCAGAAAATGTTGCTTGATAATTACTAAATGGCTTGGACAAAATAGAATTACTGAGCAGTTATAAACTGTAGCATCACTAGCATGAACTGGGAAAATCATTTCCAGCAATTTTTTTTTTCTAATTCAAGGTGAATGTGAAGCTCTGCCAAGTTCAGAAGTTTATGAAGACTGTAGGAGATATAAAAACCATTGATGATGATGATGAGCCTTTAGGAGAGTTGGTTTTTGATAAAAACTTAAAAGGACCGAACTTTATGTCACCCAACAGACTTTATATTTACCCGCAAAATAAATTCTCTGAAAGTCAAAAAAAAGATCAGACATGACATTACCTGCACAACAATCATAGAGATCATGAATCCTATAAGTAACATATTAAATATGATATATAATTGGATTGTGGGAAAAAGAAAATAAAAAAATGGGAAATTTTAGCATTCACCCGTAATTAGAACAATCGCGATTTTCCTACCGCGAACAGTGCCACACCAATCTCAACACCGTATTATTGTACCCGTATCTCTCCCTTTGTCCCCGTATATCTCCCTTTGTCTCTCTGCTTTTTTCATTTTCATTTCCCTGTTATTCTCTTTTCTCCCGTCACTTCTCCCTCTCAAATTTCTCCTATCCTCTCCACATTTTCTCCTCCATCTGTTACGCTCTTCGTTCCTATTTCTCGAAACTTCTGCTCTGTTGTCACTTCCTCCTATCCCTTCGTCCCTTTCATTTGGCATTTTCCCTTCCCCTTTGCACCATCCTAAGTCGGAGACCACTGTTCGTCAGAGACCATGCAGGCGCACTCGGCGTGCGAAGTTGCAGTTGGCACTCCTAGTTGCCGTGCGAGGTACTAGTTGGCGAAGAGCACACATCGTCTTCGTATTCTTCCCCCAATCTCTCTGCGCCGCCCCCATCCCTCGCGCGCTAGCGACCCTTTGCACAAAACAGGTATACATAGTTCATTTAAATCTGACATTTTGTTTGGTAAATGTCAATTCTAACTTACAAAAGCCTTTAGCTTAATTATACATAATGATTAATTGATTACTGAAATTATATATGTATGGTGGGTGAACAGAAGAGTAGCAAATGTAACCCTTTTCTTTCAACCAAAATTTGCTGTCTACCATAACCAACATCGCTTGAATCGACATCGATTCGTCTGGGTTCGGACCCCCACCCCCAACACCCTCACGGAGCCCGTTTGGGACTGTGTATAGGACCAAGCAGTGAAGGATTACGTACTCTTAAGTTGTTTGGCATAAAAAAATTTCTGTCTCTTTATGTTTAGGCTACCTAAAAATTTGTTTCCAGCTTCTACAATGATGTTTCTTTGCACAATTACAAATTTCCTGCTATATACAATACAACCATTTGATTATATGAAATGATGACAAAATGTTGGATGTTAGATCAAATTGTATTTTGGTTCAATTCTGAGTTTTTTTTCTTCTTTTTTTTCCTTCCTGGTTAATAAGTAGTTATAGTAATGGTAATGAGGCTTCAAGTAGATATATGCAACTTGTGTGACTAGAAAGGAAGGCGTGGGGTGGGGTGGGGTGGGGTGGGGTGGGGTGGGGGGGTGGGGTATGGAAGTAAGCCTTATATCAAATTTACAACTTTAATCTCAAGCTTAAAAATCCTTCAGGGTATGTTTGGAGGGAGGAGTTACAGGGGAAGGGAGGGGAGGAGAAATTTTTAATTTTAAGTAAAAATTTCCCTTAACGACATACCAACAGGATGTGGTAGATCAATATTTGTTTAAATTTTAAGTAAAAACTTTCAAGATTTCCTGCCTGAAATTGAAAGCATGTAGTAGATTTTTTATTTCTACTAACCAAAATGCATGATGGGGTAAATCTTGGATGAATGGATTCTGAGTTGTTTAGTTAGTTTTATTACCTGCAAACCTGTTTATTCTTTTAATCACGATCTATTGAGTGAATGCAGAAGATATGTTTATTGTTATAAAAGGAGCTGATTAAGGATGATACTTGCCTTGTCTATGAACAACTAGTTCCCCCTGATTCTTCTGCCATATGAATATCTTTCTTTGTATTGATCTCTTAATTATGGTACCTTCTCTCTGATGCGTTTGCAAATTTAAGATACAATATTTAATTGATAATTCTCTTATTGTGGGACTATACAATGGATCAACACTTTCACTATGCTTTCAATTTGAGATACATTATATATAAAATTGAATTTCTATTTAAATGCTTTTGTTTGTTATTAGTGTGTGCATTATGTGAATGGATATTTTTTGGTAAGTGAGTAATCAATAATATGATGAAGATAGATAGATGTCAAAGATTTAGTGGCAAGTTTTATATATTTGAACATTGGAGGAAAGAAGTCCACTGTGAGACAAAGGCTATTTGAAATTACTATTGCTTGGGGTCAAATATTATTGTTCATATTCTGGTATAAAAGCTTGGACCTTTTCTAAGTTATCTAATTACTTTGATAGGAATTTGAGGCTCTGGATCTACTATTGTCATGCAAGAATATTCTACAAGGGTGAAAAGGGTGCACATGCATCCTGTTTAGAGAATGGAATAGATGTTTGAAACACCTATTATTATACCTTAAGCTAGAGGTTCAATAGCAACATATCTTCCAGCTGTGTACGTTTTCCTTCTAAATTATGATGGCTCAAATAATTGGTTAAAGACTTATTTAACCATCCATCTCTTTACTGGACCGAGAGTGGCTGGAATGGAGAACGTGAGATAAGCTTTTAATGTCAATATAATTAGTTAACATGGATCAAAACTGATTATACAAACCTTTGCACTTTTTGTCTTAAGATATAATCGGTTATATGAGTTGCTTAACCGATTATAACAAAATGTGGAGCTCCTGACTACCACTAATAATCGGTTAGAAAAAGGAATGTAACCGGTTATGTAGCTTTCACAAACAAACCAATTAAATGTTTAACCGATTAGCTAGATGAAATAATTGGTTAGGAAACTTAAGAAAATGTAGCACTAGAGAATCTAACCTCTTACATAAGTTATGTAATCAGTTATTGCTTTAGTAAGAATAGAGTTCTTGCATGTTCAAGTTTAAAAATATCCTTGGACAAGCTATGTAATATTTGTAGGAATCTAATAAAGACAAGTTATGAAAGATAGGAGCTTTAGGAGCTCTAATTTCTTTCCTAGATAAGTTCCTATAAAATTTGTTCTTATTAGAACAAATCTGGTTACATGAGTTATATAATTGGTCAAAAGTTTTTGTATTATGTGTAACTTAAGTTCCTAACCAATTATAATACTCTTATAATAGATATCTGTTTTATAATTCACTTTTTTATCTGCTTCTTGGTTGGACTGGTTTAAAAGTGATTATAATTATTCACCATATTTTTCATTTACTAATTATGTTATATGCTTCTTACATAGGGAAACTAGTTCCACTGGTTAAAGACCACATTGACAAATATGCTTTTTAAAAAATTATTAAAATGATATTTAGATTATGTGATTGAGTAGAATTTGCTATTGCTGAAAATGATGAGTAGAATGTTTCAAGAACTATGCTCTCTAAGTCTTAACCCTCTATATTGATTACATTGTTGTACCATTACATTGATTACTTGGGGTTCGGTTATAGTACGAGACATATTTAAATGCTTTCAATTATTTTGCAGGTGTTGTGGCTTCGTTTGCAAAGTGTGTTTGTTGAATCAATTGTTTGGAGCATGGCAAACAGTCAAAATGTATGGTACACATGAACTGCTTTCACTATTTGCATGACTACTATTTATTTATTACTAATATGGACTTTATTGTTATACTCTTCAGTTACGTTTAAGGCATGCCGGTGCACCCCATGTGTTGGTTGAGATTAACTATAATTTGACCACTGCGCAATGAACCCGAATATTGACCACTCCATTTAGATCACTTCTAAATATGCCAGAGAATTTACAAATCTCTGGTGTACTACTGTGGGAGTTAGCTTGCCGATGGGACGACCAAGCTACGGGGTTCAGAGTTAGAAGTCAGGTGGTTGGTTTTAAGCTCATTGATGTATGTTTGGTGCTTGGACTGCGCGTTCGAGGTGAACGTCTCCAACCTGATGATGGAGGGGAATGTAATACATTGTCTCTGCTTGGGAGTGAAGTTGTCACCGTTGACAGAATAGTCCAACTGCTCCATGCGCATCAAGGTGATCATCGTGGGATGATTTATGTAGACTGTACATTCTACTTGCATTTGGGGTGTTTTACTTTCCACGAACAGGAAGACATGTGTATGGTGGCTTCACTCGATGTTAGATGACTTAGATGCTCTAGGTAATTACTCCTGGGGTGTAGCAGTGTACAATTACTTAGTTGATAGCTTAACCATAGCTGCCTCAGTTGTCAGAAGAGGGGAGAATTCACGCTAGAGATACATAATAGGGTGTGCAGCTATCCTTCAGGTATAAATTTATAATATTTGAAAAATCATTGTATTTTATTCATATGAATGAATTTTATTGGCATATATCTATATTGACCTTCTTAGTAAAACTATGTACTTAAATTTGACAATTGTTTGATGTAGGTTTAGGCTTTAGACCACCTGTCCATGTGGAAAACGGATAATAACCCTCGGGTGTTTCCGTTTCCACGGTTTTTGAATTGGCAAAATGTGGGAATCAGCAAGGCAAAGATTAATCGGGCATTTCGACACAATTTGGTAAGCATGGTTGAATTAGTGAGACATTGTAATATGTTTTGCAATATACAACATTTGATATTTGTGCGTTTTGTGTGTTTTGTGCATTATCAGATAATCGAGGATGTGGCTGCCACGCCTGAAGAGATGCGGGTTGACATACTTAGAGAGGCATTGGTCGATGCACAACCCGAGTCTGGCCATCATGGAGCAAGGTTTTTTGATAGAGAGGACCATGCTAGTGAGCTTCGTCGGTTGGTGGCGCAAAATACGCAGTTTGCGGAGAGGATTTCTGTTTTGGAGCAAGAACTGAGTCTGTTGAAAGAAATAGTACTTCAGCGTCCAGCGACGGCTCCCTCAACTTCAGCTGCTGCCACGGATCATCCTCAAAATGTACATAGACAAAATGATGCATTTTTAACGCCTATCCATGGTGATAGTCAGGGGAATGAGGGTGGTTCTCAGCAAAGGGCTGGACGTTTTTCACCGTCGACAGTAGGAAGCCCACGGCTTCGCAGTCAAACTGCTGCTCGAAATTTTGGTTAGTGTTGTTTGATTAACATTAGAATTTCATGGTTATTACGTATCATTTTATTCTTTGTTTGACTTATCATATGCCTTTTCAGGTGAATCATCAGTAAGCTTAGCTCAAGAGAGTGATGCAGGTAACTATGCAAATCTTTTTTCCACCGCCTCAGATGCTTTATACATACATAATTGTTTAGCATCTAACCTGATGTCTGTTGTTACACAGATGAAGCTGATATTGAGGCTGTTACCACTGATAAGCCATCATCAAACATTGCCACTCGAGCAAAACACCAACCGAGGAAGCGTTTGCAAAGTGCGTCCACGCGAACACCATTTGTGTATCAGCTAAGGAATAAGAAGAACACCTAGAAGTAACGGGTTGTCCGATGCTTAACAGATACTAGGACGTGAACATTATAACCTGATTATAGTCTTTTGTTATATATTTGTGTAGAATGTTTGATTTTTTGGGTGAAGTTGGCTCCATTGACAAGTTCCAAATAGTGTATATATTGATAATCGGTAATGTGAACTGAGTTTTTGTTGGATTTTGTTTTTCCTATATGGCTATTTCTAATTGATTGGAAATGCCAAGTTCATTTGTAGGGTTTATGGTTTATGGTTCACTTGGGTCAAGAGGGGTTATCAACCCAATACCATAACCTTCACAACACTTATGAAAGGGCTTTGTATCAATGATGAGGTTAGGAAAGCAATGAACTTTCATGACAGCGTGGTAGGATTAGGGTTTCAGTTGGATATGTGTAATCTGAGTGAGGCAAGAAAATTATTTGATACAGTTGCAGAATGAGGTATTGCGCCTGATGTTTGGAGTTATAACATCTTGATTATTGGGTATTGCACGAGTAAAAGGATTGATGAATCTGTGAGCCTCTTCAATGAAATGCATTGCACAAAGTTGGTTTCTAATATTGTAACTTACAGTTCTCTTGTTGATGGTTTGTGCAAATGTGGGACAATCTCTTATGCATGGGAACTTTTTAATGCAACTCATGATGGTGGCCCACCCCCTAATGCAACCCATGATGGTGGCCCACCCCATAAGACTTCTTTCGATTATGCACGATTTGTGATGTTGATTTTAAAACAAATTGATTGGTCATGATGTTGATTAGTATAACAAATTTTTGTTCGTGATTAACCAATTTCGTTTCAAGTATGGAAAAGGTTGCATTCAAGTTATGCATGACCGTTAACCAACTACTACAGTTTATTCACCACTTTTTTATTCGTCATTAACCAATTTTATTTCAATGCTTCTGAAAATAGTTAGTTAACGAAGAACAAAAAAATGGTTAATCTCCTTGGAAAGTTGGTTAACGAGGTCAAGGATGGATGGTTGCATTCAAGTTGTGCATGGTCATTAACCAACTTCTGTAGCTCATTAACCATCTTTTTGTTCATGATTAACTAACTTTGTTTCAAGTATGAAAATTGTTGCATTCAAGTTATGCATGACCGTTAACCAACTACTACAGTCTATTCACCACTTTTTTATTCGTCATTAACCAATTTTATTTCAATGCTTCTGAAAATAGTTAGTTAACGAAGAACAAAAAAATGGTTAATCTCCTTCAAAAGTTGGTTAACGAGGTCAATGATGGATGGGGTTGTATTCAAGTTGTGCATGGACATTAATCAACTTCTGTAGCTCATTAACCACATTTTTGTTCATGATTAACCAACTTTGTTTCAAGTCTGGAGAACCTCATTCAAGTTGTGCATGGCCATTAACCAACTTATGTAGCTTATTAACCACCTTTTTGTTTATTATTAACCAACTTTGTTTCGAGTCGGGTTGCATTCAAAGTTGTGCATGACCATTAACCAACTTCTATAGCTGATTAACCACCTTTTTGTTCGTGATTAACCAACTATATTTCAATGCTTCTGAAAATAGTTGGTTAACGAAGAATAAAAAGGTGGTTAATTTCCTTCAAAAGTTGGTTAACGTGGTCAATGATGGATGGGGTTGTATTCAAGTTGTGCATGGACATTAACCAACTTCTGTAGCTCATTAACCACATTTTTGTTCATGATTAACCAACTTTGTTTCGATTCTGGAGAACCTCATTCAAGTTGCGCATGGCCATTAACCAACTTATGTAGCTCATTAACCACCTTTTTGTTCATTATTAACCAACTTTGTTTCGAGTCTAGGGTTGCATTCAAAGTTGTGCATGACCATTAACCAACTTCTATAGTTGATTAACCACTTTTTTGTTCGTGATTAACCAACTATATTTCAATGCTTCTGAAAATAGTTAGTTAATGAAGAATAAAAAGGTGTTTAATTTCCTTCAAAAGTTGGTTAACGTGGTCAATGATGGATGGGGTTGTATTCAAGTTGTGCATGGACATTAACCAACTTCTGTAGCTCATTAACCACATTTTTGTTCATCATTAATCAACTTTGTTTCGAGTCTGGAGAACCTCGAATTCAAGTTGTGCATGACCATTAACCAACTTTTGTAGCTCATTAACCACCTTTTTGTTCATTATTAACCAACTTTGTTTCGAGTCTGGGGTTGCATTCAAAGTTGTGCATGACCATTAACCAACTTCTATAGCTGATTAACCACTTTTTTGTTCGTGATTAACCAACTATATTTCAATGCTTCTGAAAATAGTTGGTTAACGATGAACAAAAAGGTGGTTAATTTCCTTCAAAACTTGGTTAACGTGGTCAATGATGGATGGGGTTGCATTCAAGTTGTGCATGGACATTAACCAACTTCTGTAGCTCATTAACCACATTTTTGTTCATGATTAACCAACTTTGTTTCGAGTCTGAAGAACCTCATTCAAGTTGTGCATGACCATTAACCAACTTCTGTAGCTCATTAACCATCTTTTTGTTCAGGATTAACCAACTTTGTTTCAATGCTTCTAAAAGTAGTTCCTTAACGAAGAACAAATAAATGGTTAATTGCCTTGGGAAGTTGGTGACGAGATAACTCAGTCAAAATTATAACCGAAGTTATTACCTAAGCTTGTAGCATAGTGACAACATCGGATCGTCTCCACGAGGATTGTAGATGCAATTTAATCAAATCAAGTGAAAGTTAGCAAAGGGGGTTTGACAGTTTAAGATCGTACTTAACAAAATTAACGGAAGAAATAACAATTAAAGAGTAGTTAATTTAGAAACCTATCCAAGATTGGGTGGATTCAATCATAGACCATTCAACGCTTTTGCAGATCATTAACCATTACAAAATAGTGGTTAATGAACCTCATTCAAGTTGGTTAATAGGCATGCACAAATGCATCCCTTCCAGCCTTTACCCCATTAACCAACTTCTGTAAGTTATCAACCACTTGTTTGTTCTCTATTAACCAATTTTTTTCAAAAGCGTAAAAATTGTCAAAATGATTAATTTCCTTTGAAAACATGAAAGACTGATTTAGCCTTCGAAAATTAAATGGGTAAACGGCTCATGAGAAAGCAAACTCTTTGAATACTTATCCTTGGTATTGATGGCGGTGTGTAATTGACATTGAACTGATCTTGGAATGAGTAATATTCGTTTAAAAATCAAAATGGCATTACCAATCAAACAAAAATAATCAAACAAATACATTCACATCATAAGTACCAAAAAAATATAATTGTGCTTCATACATGTACAATTTTCATTGGATACCTTATAAACTTGTACCAAAATATTGGTTTTACCCGACCATTTACATAACCTTATATAATTATGTACACATTGTAAGTACTATGTCATTCACTAAACTATACAAACAACCTATTCCAAAAAAATACATAAGTTGGTTACTTTACTTACAGCAAAATAAACATTCAAAATAATAATAAAAACTAGCGTAATACTATGTCATCACATATCACCCTTTGCCACTCCCATGCATTAATCTCATCAAAAGTGGCCAAAAAATATTGATGTCAGCTAGCACTAATCTTTGCACCCATTATAGGTAATTCGACAGTTGCCCCATAAACCTGCAACACCAAAGTTAATTGCCTTAGTCTTTCAAACTAAACATTAACTCCAATAAAAACTATTACAAATATAATTGATTGAAAGAGTTAAGTACAACGTCAATGTTACTCGACTCGTGTTTCTTCAAATTGCTTTGAATAACTACTCATGCCAAAATTCATGTATGAATTCTCACTACTAGCAGCCTGAAAAAAACATTTGAAAAAGTTAACTACAACCACTTTGACAACCTAAAATTTAGCATACGTTTCACATGCCTTTAGACCACTGGTGAAATCATGTTGAAAATCTGCAAGTAATGATAGAGAATTTTGTGCTGGACTTTCTACCAATTGCGAAGTCCAACAACTATCGTTGTAATCATCAACATTTGTGTTCAGGTCAACAGCTGTTGACTGTAATGGAGAAATATAACTAAAGTTAAATTATAAATTCTTATAAAAGTTTACAAATAAGAATGACTCCATCAATACTACTCCAAATGATAACAATCATTTCAACACTAATTACAATTTAAATTTTATTTCTGTGCACACACACACCACAGTACAATCGTCATCTCGTTCTCCAGGAGTCATAATTTCCATAGATGAGCATACATGTAGCTTGTTTCCATTGATCTGATTCATGCTTCCCTCGATACACTCCTACATAAACCAACACAAATAAGTTAAAAATACATTTCATAATATATGCACTCTTTCTAAGAGAGTTAATGGCAAACAGTTATTCCATACACCAAGAAAATATATCCAAATGCACTCACATCAATTGTCAACATGTGTGACCTTTGAAGTGTTGTCTTTCTCTTTTTCCTCACAATTTGGTCAACTTTTGATACTTTTCTATTTGATCGAGGATGGCCTTTACGAGCAACACGTAATGGACTATGAATCTCACTCGATAACTCCTTGGTTTGACTGCTTCCAGTGCCAATCATATTGCCTGTTTTGTGTTGACCTTTATGACATGTGACATTATTGTGGTTCGATGTAGCAATCGACTGCACCTTGCCTTTACATGCACGCAATGTTTGGAGAAAAAAATCACTAGCATTGTCACATTCAGCAGCAACTTCGGCAACCTCGTAAAACTCCTTCAATAAATTATCAAATCTTTGCATTTGAGGTTGCAATTGTTTCACATCATAATCGCTCTTGATGTATGCATGTTTCCTTCTTATATTTTTGCTCCATCTTGGCAAAATATATTTCAAGGCATTTCCTTCACCCTTTCTTGCGCAAGAACAAAGACAAGAGAATGTCTACACACAATGCCTTTGAACTCAAACAACAAGCATTTGCATCTAACATCATGATTGTTGCGATTAAATACCACCTCTACTATTCTTCTTTCTTTCATATCCAACTACTACCATCTCCTCTAACACATCATAAGTAGAGATTCCATCCTCAACACATTTAATGCAAATAGAACAATTCATTTTACCCCTAAATTCAGCTTGAACCTCGTTAAACTTCGAATGGGTATACTCGCCTTGGAATTGCCTCTCAATCATAGAGTTCGACCCACATGCAATAATGTCTGTTAAATGATCGACAATCGCCTCATATTCTTTTTCTCGCCTTATCGTGGAGAGCATTATCATACTTGCCTTACAAATACTGCAGAGTTGTTGATGAGTTTATATACCCATCAAAAAATGCGTTAATGCTCTCGCTCCTCCGGTCGTTGACATTCCACCCAAAAATCTTTCTTCAAAAAGATTGGGACCCATCTCTGTCGCTCATTGTACAACCCACTCAACCATTCATTGTCTTGTAGGTCATGTTTGTTGGACGAAAGTAACCCACTTTCCTTCAAATTCACCCTCTGTCAAGGAATCATAAACTGCATTTTTCATTGCATCCTTGATACTGTTATATTCACCATAACCTTTCAACTTCTCTCGGGATTTTTTCATGATATGCCATAAGCACCATCGATGGAGAGTAGTAGGAAACACTATCTGGATTGCATTTTTCATGGCCATGCATTGATCAGTGATAATACCGTTTGGAGCCTTACCTGACATACAATTAAGCCAAGATTCAAACAGCCACACAAACGAATCAGTGTCTTCAGTAGATAGTAAACCACATCCTAACAAAATTGATTGCCCATGATGATTCACACCAACGAATGGAGCAAATGGCATGTCATACCTATTTGTCAAATAGGTTGTGTCAAACGTCACAATATCTCCAAATGATTCGTAAGCAGCTCTACTTCTTGCATCAGCCCAAAAAACATTCTTCACGTGAAAGTCATCATCCAAATCTATAGAATAGAAGAAATGACTATTTTGTTGTTGCATCCGTGAAAAATAACTCCTTAGAGCTTTACCATCACCCTCCTTCCCAATCGCACGTCTTTCCCTCCCAACATAGTTTCTCACGTCTCGTTCAACAAATGGTAAATTATCATACCCTCCAACATCATGAATAAGAGAACGGAAGGTCTTGTTCAACCTCACTCCTGCTTCATTATTGATCTCTATTCTTCTCTTCACGTGCATACTGATGTTTCTGTTTCCTTGGAACATCCTTGCCTTCGCAGGGCTAAGATCATGAAAGTGGTCAAATACAGCTTTTTTTATGCACCAAAGTCCATTTTTGTTCAAACTAACAGTTATCTTCGCTTGACAGTTCTTCTTGATTGTTGGATAGGTATTCAAATCATTTGGAACCGTTGACACACAACTGCCTTCTCGTGAACATGCTAGAATGAAGTATTTTAACTCTCCATCATCTCCTTTTCTTGAATTTTTAATGATGAAATCGAATCCCTTTGCCTTAGCATACTGCCGATAGAATGACTTAACGGCATCCACCGAAGGAAATATAATACCTCGCTGTTAGGTTCACAAGGTTCGATTGCTCATTGCAGCTATAACTCACAATTATCGAGTTTCATTTGCTTCTTCAATGCATTGAGCACCGCCACCAACATCGATAACACCCCACTGCCATTCACAATACTTTCATCCTCCATGGAAGCACCTATTTCCAATTCCATTAACCTGCACATGCACAACTCACGTTACCATCCAAAAAATCGGCAAGTGGAAAGCATTTTATCTATCTATTAATGGTCAACAAATTTCTCAAAGTGACTATAAGACATGGTCTTTCATATTATGTATGAGTTAGAGTAATGCTAAAGAAAAATGTGACTATTATTTTACTACATTTTTTACTCTTGGTTAACACAGTAGAAATTTATGGTTAATAACTTGTATATGTTGGTTACTGGGTAGAATCATGGTCAGTGGTTAAACCGTTAACCATCCACTACACGTCATTAACCATATATTTATACCTCGTTAACCAAGAGTTATAAATGGTGTAAAAAAAGTTACATGGTAAGCAGCATAATCAACGAACACAAGCAACCATCTAACATGCCACAAAGATAACAAACCAGCAAAGAATCCAACTCTTCTCATTTACATGCAAAATTAAACCCATTCACAAGTCAATAATTTCCCAACAACAAGACAAAGTAAAAACTGCAAGTTCTCATCTTTAAAGTCACATGGTTTAGTGTTGTAATTGATATGCAGCAACAGTATAGGCAGCTAGTTTTTATTTGTTAATTTATTCATCTTCTGTGCACAATCAATCCTAACATTATTGTTTCTTTATTACTTCTTACATGTACTTATTCTAGTAAGAAGATTATGTATGATTAAGTTAGAATTAAACCAAAATGAGTTCTCATCCACCCAAATAAAGCTATAGAAAAATAAATAATTAAATTTCAAAGCAGGTCACTGTCAAATGTTTTCCCTATGCAAAAAAGGACATTTTGAATGCCAAGAACAGTTTAGAATATAACGCAATGCATATTGTGGTTTGGGTTAATACAGTCACCAAGTAACTTAGAGACACTATACTCAGAAGTGCATCTCTTAAAGTCATTGAAGCACAATAACATAGTAAAGTTCTACAATTCCTAGATTGATGACAAGCACAAGACTGTTAACATGATTACTAAGTTGTTCACCTTGGGGAGCCTCAGACAGTATGTTCACTACCTTCTTTAAACGTATTTAATCTCTTTTTCTCTTTTATTGTGAAATCATCTTTTTGGTGAGTGGATTTTATGTATCATTTAGGTATCGTAAAAAACACAAGAAGGTTGATATAAAGGCTCTTAAAGGATGGGCAAGACAGATTTTAATGGGTCTAAATTACCTCCACAGTCGTAACCCACCAATTATACACAGGGACCTGAAGTGTGATAATATATTTTTATAAACGGTCACCAAGGAGAACTTAAAATTGGAGATTTGGGGTTGCAACTCTCCTGGAGCAGAATAATGCCAAGAGTGTTATTGGTACGATTGTTCAGTTCCCTTCATTTTTTTTTCTCGATAATTTCTTTTCAACCTCGACACTGCCCAAAAATTTATTAAATCTACCCATCTCATAACATTAAGTTTCCTTCATGTAGTGACCATTTAGAACATTGTTGAGCTTAAGCTCTTCACTACATGTTCTTAGAACATTGTTGAGCTTACGTATCTAATGGAGAAAGTACCTTGATGAAGCACGAGAGGAAGCGAAGGCAGCGGTGTTGCGGAGCTTCGAGCAGGCTACGAAGGCAAGCGGTGTTCTGCGGCTACGAAGGGGTCGTGTGCGATGGAAATGCGACGGAGATGAGAGGGAGAGGGAGTCACCAGTTTTCAGACATAGAGAAAGTAGAGAAAGAGGGGGAAATGAGAGGGAGTCAGAAATGAGAAAGAGAGGGAGCAGCGGTGTTGCGGGCTACGGAGGGCTGTGTGCGACGGAGAAGCGACGGAGATGAGAGGGAGAGGGAGTCACCAGTTTTCAGACATGGAGAAAGTAGAGAAAGAGGGGGAAATGAGAGGGAGACGGAAATGAGAAAGAGAGGGAGCAGCGGTGTTGCGGGCTACGGAGGGCTGTGTGCGACGGAGATGCGACGGAGATGAGAGGGAGAGGGAGTCACCAGTTTTCAGACATGGAGAAAGTAGAGAAAGAGGGGGAAATGAGACGGAGACGGAAATGACAAAGAGAGGGAAATCGTATATCAACGTATATTAACTTTTTCCTTTGTTTTTTAAATGAAAAATAATGACATGGCATAGGTGTTAAAACTGGTGTACCTACTATACACGGTAGGAGCATCATTTTCCTAATTAAAAAGCTTAAATTGGTCATGGTACCCTTGAAAAGGTCAGAGGGTGATGAGAAAATAAAAGCTAAGCATCCATGGGTATTCATATATGTCATGACATCCCATTCATTTGGTTTCCAAGTTTTCATTCTAAGAAAATGGGCAATGCTTGGCCAATTTGAGCCAAGTTGTAACGCTTGACCCAGAGAGGAACAAAGGGAAGGGAAGTAGAAAGGGAGGACAGATAGAAACAACTATCTATCCTTCTATTCCTCATCTTTACATCTGGGATAAAGGTAAAGACAATAATAACATTTTTATTTCAGAAATCTTATTCTGCTAGGTCTCTAATTTTCTCTACATGCAAAGAGATCCATAAGCATTGGGAGTTTATGACACAATGATCACCTTTCTCAGTCGGATGATAGGAGACTGCAATATTCGACACTCAAAATGGAAGTCCGTTCCTCCCGCCAATAAAGTGAAAATCTCACTTCACCAAAACAGTCAGAATAAAAGGGCACCTCACCTACCCAACTACTAACTCGAAAAAATTTATTCTTTTAATTTTTATAAGAGGAATCAAAAGTGAAAAAAAGTTTTTTTCCTGTGGATAACTATTGACTGAAACCCAACCTCCATTTCCAACCCCTTTACATTGAAAAAAAGAAAAGAAGACTCCCACGGTCAGATTTTTTTCAAGATAATTCATTAAAACTTCTAAAGCTCTCACGAAGGCCCAACTATTAGGATGAAGTTAGATCGGGGTGATATTAAGTAGGGAAAGGGCCAAACACTAGAAGTCGGTAAAGGGTAATCTTAATTTGAGACGAAGAAAAAAAAGTGTCATACATGTACACCCACCCGAATTGATCATCGGCATTGGGCGACATGTATATCCGTTCCTTAGGTCGGCATGGAGAGCAAACAAATCGAGTTTCATCCTTGTCCCTACCCAGTGATGTACATCTTCGCAGCATATCGATGCTTTCGGATGAGTCAAAGGTTGATGAATACTTCTTGACTTCAGGGTGAACCCAATCATAGATTCCCACTAAACTTTGTCCAGCAAACCAATCACCAAAACCCTTAGATCGACTTTCACCCATTGATTGGTCGGAGATCCTGAACCCTACGCTGTAACCCTTAAAATATCAAGCATATTTCTTATGTATAAAACACTAAGGACATTGCACTTAAAATTGTAAGTACTTATATCTTACTGAAGTTCAACATTTACGGTGGTTTTGTTCTAGAAACCACCATTAAACAATCATAGAAAAGAAGGAAACCCCTTGGAATACCCTTCCCCCTTTACTCAAGGAGTAGAAAGAGAAATCAAGATGGAAGTAAATGACAATAAGTTAAAAATGTTGCCTCGAATATGTCACAAATGAAAAGAAAAGAAATTGGTTGCTTGAGATCAAAGCGTTGATGGAGCAACCGCTGGAACACGAAGACACGGCGCAGAAAAAGGGCAAGAAGAAGGATATCCACAGAAAAATGGCAACACGAAGAAGAAGGAGTAGTAGTAAATGGAAGTGAAGTTCAATTAAGGGAAGTGTTTTAAATAAAAGAAACTGCCAGTAATCAACAGTTGAGAGGTTGGGAAAATGGAAGGATTCGACCTTAACCATCAGATCAATCTAACGGCAGGATTTTAAAAGCCATAAATCAATGGCTATGATGCATCCAGGTAACAGGCACATTAATTGTGAAAGCAACTGACTAAACGCTTACCCAATGAATGCGTGACATATAGTGCACTTAACGCGACCTTCCACACGAGAGCTGCTGCGCAAAATATGAAGCATCTAACTAAGGGTTACCTTACAAGAACAATCAGTCTTCCCACAAAAGCTCAGCTCATCCTCACAAATGATCGATCTAGGGGTGCTGTGGACCATTCTGGCCCCATTGCCATCTAATCATTCATAAGCTCGGCCCATCCTCACTGATGACTGAGCTGGGGGACTGTGGACCGTCATAAACCTTATAGTAGGCCTACCATGATCAAAGCAGATCTTAATGAGCCGACCATACAAGCCTAACATCTGTGCTAGTTAGGCCTACTTCTGAACGACGAGCCTAGGATGGTTCGAGTCAACCTGATCGACGTCCAGCTCCAAGACCTGACTGGATTGAACCCGAACGGGGTAGGGAACTGTTCATCGCGTGCTTATTATGAGCCGTCAACTGTCCTTGGTCGTTTGGTGCAATCATGACCAACAGTCGAAAATGACTTTGCGCCATACAAATCGAACATAACGTAATCATAACGATCAAAGCTCTAAATGACTTGAACGGTAGGAATTTGAAGAGTCAGTCCTCAAATTTCTATATAAGTTGGCCTGACATCTTAGGTTAGGCATATTTCATCTTTTATCCAAATACTGTGACCAACCAACTTTGCATACTATTCAATCATTCTTCTGACCTACCTAGATACCTTTGACCTCGTTGTTGCCTTGTCCGTAAGCCTTCAGTAAGTCAATTTTTCCTACCGACCTAGGTCTCGGTTAGTACTCGAAACATAGGTATACTATCATTGACAACGTATTTTTTACTATAGAAATAGACCCATAAGTGGTGTTGTCGTATGAAGAAGATATCACTTGTCTATTAAGTCTTATTATTATTATACTTATCTAAAAAAATCAAAGTTAAAATTTCAAATCTATAACATGAGGACTCAAAATCAAACTCGTCATATTATTCAAAAAGATAATAGATCTACAAGACGAGGATAATTAGCACAAACAATGACAAAAATGATTTGGCGGTTTCGCGCCAAGAATTTTGCAATGACCTCCTTTGGGGCAGTCCTTTTTGCAAACCTCGTCACATTGGCGGTCGTCTGTACCCGGAATGCAGCTGCCGATATGGTTGTCAAAGCAGCACTTCACTGTACTTAATTCACCCATCAATGCAGCACTATCCATTAAAGCAGCCTTACCCATCACTTTATTGCTTCTTGATTCTACTTCAACTAGGTTCACACAAGAATTATACATTGTAACTTTGTAAGGAATATACACCAGAATAATTACAATGTTTTCTTTCGATTTTGTACTCCATGAAATGCAATAGTTTGGAAATAAGTAAAGACAGAAGGATTATTATATGGAGACAAATATTTTACTTTTTCTATTATCAAATATAGAATATATTACTTCGCATATTCAGATTTACATCTACTATATGAGAGAAAATGCATGTCACCAATTGGATAGAACATAAACAACTAATATGGACGAATAAACCCCCATATATATATATATATAACAGAAGAACCAAACTTTTAATCTGCATCGTGAGAAACTTCTAATCTTATAGACTAGTACATAACTGGTTGATCTTATTACTCAAAGTCAAATATCTTAAAAGGTGATGGTTGGCTCAATTGAAGACGGCATTTGCAATGGTGTTAAGAATTTTAAGATTATTAATGTCTTCATCGAAATACGAAAAATTAAAGGAAATTAGAGCTAGAAATGGAGTAAGTTAAGTTAAGTTTTGTCTAGATAGACATAGGTTTGTTTATGAAAACATAAATGTCTAGTTTGACTCAAAAACTTATTTAAAGACGTACATTATATAAAAATTTTTACATAGATTAAGAAAATTAAATTTTTTAATTTTTAAATAAACATAACATTTAACAAAATTATTATACTCTATATAAAATAAATATATTATACTAATATATAATTAATAAATTATGTAAATATTGTAAATTTTAATTATATATAAATATTAAATAAATAAGCTTCCTAATAGGTTGTAAGCATAATAAATTTTTAATTATATATAAATATTAAATAAATAAGTCAACTTAATAGATTTAATAAGTTTTTCAAAGTCACGTTTTAATATGTATAATTAAATAAGTCTTTTAAAAAATCTAAGCGTGACTTATTTATTAGATAAGTCAAGACTATGTGAGCTAAAAATAAGTTAAATAATACATCTTTAATGAGTCATTTGACATATTTTTACTCCTAAAAAAATGAGAGGGTTTTATATATATTTCATTATGTAACCAACATTCGATAGATACAAAAAGAAATCCACATACATATTCTTAAGCAGCATAAATTAGAAAGAGAATAAGCAACTACAATTAGACTAGGTGAGGAATATGAGTAATTTGTATGAGCTTGTAAATTTCATTGCAACTACGGTACCAAAAGATTAGAAAGAGAACTTATTTTCATTGATTATGTAACTAGGAGTGACAAATAGATGCATTAATTTGATTTTAGATTAGATCATAATAGATAGATCCAAAATAAATCATCAATTTATTTAATATCTATTACAAATTACTTAATACTTAATACTATTTAATTCATTCATGACTTAATTTAATAGATGAATATTCAATTTATCCATTAATTCATTTTAATAGATTGAATAGATGGATATCCAACTTACTCATTTAAAAAAAAAAATCTATCTCTAAAATTTTTATTCTCTCTCCAAAAAATATTTTTCTTTCTAAAATTTTTTTCTCTCTCTAAAAAATATTTTTCTCTCTCCAAAAATGTTATTTCTCTCTCTAAAAATTTTCATTATCTCTCTAAACAATGTTTCTCTTTCTAAAAATTTTCTTTCTCTCTCTACAAATTTTCTCTCTCTAAATTTTTTTATTTTTTTCTAAAAAATGTTTCTCTCTCTAAAAAAATTTCTTTCTTTCTCTAAAAAAATTCTCTCTAAAATTTTTGAAACTCAACACTTTGTGTTATGGGCTTTTAAGCTTTAGTGAAAGTAAAAATGTTGAATAAAAAATGTAAAATATATTGGATACCTATTGAATTAATTTTTAATTGGATATTCAATGGATATTTTGGTTGGATTACTAACTATCCATAACTAAATTTAATCCATTAAATCTAATCCAATAAAATATATTATCTTAATTAAATAGATTAAAATTGATTTTAATATAAATGAATTGGATGGATTAAAAATTAATAAATATTTTTGCCAACCCTACATGTAACAATGATGAACATAGGATTTACCTAAGAAAAAAATGATGACCACAATGCAGGCATGGGGTAGAACTCTTCTCACGCTAGCCATCATCAATATGGACTAAACCTTGGATTGTGACGTTTTTATACACAATTGGAGGGACAAGGTTCTTATGCATAAAAGAGAAGCACGTTGATTTAAGAATTTTATGTTATTTAGGGATTATTATGTTATTTCTGGTAATACAAGATTTTCTCTTATCTTATAGATTTTATCTTTAGTAAATTATTTATTTTTATGAATCTAATATTCGGTTAGGATTTATGTGTTTTAAGAAACTAGTATCTACTAGGTTTTAATCAGCTTTGGGTTATACTAGGGTGGGAAGAGAAATCTAATCTAATATATAATAATAATAAATACAAGATTTTCTCTTATCTTATAGATTTTTTTTCTATTTTAAAGATTTTATCTTGAGTAAATTATTTATTTTTAAAAACCTATTATTTGATTAGGATTTATGTGTTTTAAGAAACTAGTATCTACTAGGTTTTAATCATCTTTGGATTATACCAGGGTGGTTGCTATGTGTCAACATAATCTCTTCTATTCTTGCTACATGTCTTTTATTTTTTTGAATAATTAATACAATATTGACGTGTGTACACACATGTATGACATATATGCAAATCTAAGTCCAAGTGGAACTCAATAAGCACAAGTCATCAGCTTTTCTCATTTTTCAATTGAAAACACACAAACACACTTCATGGCTTCCAATTAGTCGACCCATCCGAATAAAAAAAGAAAACAAAAGTGCCATTGAACCATAAAAATAAAAACTGTTGGTCATCTCCGGAGATAGAAGAAATTTAAAAAAAACTGGAAATTTTTTTTAGAGCAATAGAAGAACACTACTGGAAATCTAGAAATCTGTCGCTCGTCTCAAGCGAGGTGGGTGGTGGGGTGGTGACACGGTGGAAATTCAGCGACAGCGCTTGGTCATCGAGGCGTGGCTCAAGTGGTTGTGTGATGGTAAGTACCTATGATGAAGAAAATGATCAAACAATCACGACAAAGAAAAAGACATATTTATAATTATGAATTTTAACATATTCTTCTATTTCTTTCAAAGAAGGAGTTTTTTTTTAGTTTCATCGTCCTTCAGTATTTCGTTCAAAGAAACAATTTTGTTTTTTAGATTTTACAATTAATTAAGTCATATAAAAAAATGTAATTTTCTTTTTTTACTTTGGATTAGATGGTGCAGATGTGGCACACACGTGTATTGACATGTCATTAACTTGACTATTAAAACAAAAAATGAATGACACGTGGCAAGAAAAATTAAGTGGGCTAGATGACACATGACATAATTTGAGGGTATATGGTGATAATATAAATTGACATATGATAGAATTCTAAATTTATGTACTTTACTTTTATATTATTATTATTATTATTATGTTGTTGTTGTTGTTGTTGAGTCATTATATTTTAGTTACTGAATTTTTAGACTTTTAGACTTTTTCTTATTTTATTTTTATTTCTCGAATATTTCAATTTTAATTTAATCTTAAACTTATAAAAATTCTTTTAATAACATTATTCTACTTTATTTTTTATTTATTTTTATTAAGTAACAAAAAGAAATGATTAATTTTTAAAAAAGTTTTAATTTTTTTGGGTCATTGACCAAGATATCCCATAAATATTACAATAAGACTAATATTCGGGCCCCGTGGTGGTTCGTAAAAATGCTAATTTCTAAGCATGAGTTTTTTTAGGAAAAAAAATAAAATAGAAGCAATGAAAGAATTAGTAGTTAAACATTTCGGTGTTAAGAATTTTCTTTTTTAATTTTTGGTTAAATTTTCGGTTTAACTGTTAAGATTAGCATAAGATAAAAGATAAAAGAAGTCCTTAAAATAATTTTAAAACTTTAAGTACGCTAATTGTCAAAATTTAAAACTGAAAGATTATGTCCTAAAGACCCAAAATTAAAGGGGTCATATGCAACTTTCTCTAAAATTTAAATATATAAAAGATACACTTCTTTGTGACATTTAATTATTTATCGAGATGTACCAAGTTTTGGCCGAGTCTTTTGATTTTTCCAAACCTTTAGCTATGTGATTGGTTTATTTTGTTACACTTACAATTACGAGTTTATCTAAATTTAACGGAACTAATTTTTTTGCAATGTTAAGTTACTGAAAAGTAAAAAATAAAAAAACTATTCTCATTGTAGTATAAACTTCAGGAAATTAATACCATTGGTAATATAATTAAAAAAATTGAAATTGGGCAGCTCAAAACAAAAATAAAAATTGGGGCGACATAGATATTATATTATTTTTAGCTTCATCCATATCCTTTTTTTGTTGTGGAGAAAAAAAAATGAAAATGTTAGAAGTACTAATTCATAGTGGTGAGTTTTTTTTTTAAAAAAAAATTTCTGTTCTTGTTGGAATTGATGGCCGTGATTTGGGTTAGGATGGGCCGTCAAATGTGAATGGTGCACAAACCCTATCCTATGGCCTTTTATTTTTTTTATTTCCCCATCTGATGTTGGCCCAATAAAAATTCCCTATGTAGTAGAAAATGTTGCTTGATAATTACTAAATGGCTTGGATAAAGAATAAAGATCATCCTACACCCCCAAAAAGGGGTGTAGGACTATTAATACTTTTTTTAAGAGTGTTAATTAAGTGAGAGAAAATGATAAAAAAAAGTAAAAATAATAAATAGTATTGAGAGGAGTGTAAAAAGAGGTACATGCACTGTTAATGGTAAGAATATAAGAGTTGTTGGACAAAGTAGAATTACTGAGCAGTTATAAACAGTAGCATCACTAGCATGAACTGGGAAAATCATTTCCAGAAATTTATTTTTATTTTTTGTTTTTTGTTTTTCTAATTCAAGGTGAATTTGAAGCTCTGCCAAGTTCGGAAGTTTATGAAGACTGTTGGAGATATGAAAACCATTGATGATGATGAGCCTTTAGGAGAGTTGGTTTTTGATAAAAACTTAAAAGGACCTAACTTTATGTTACTCAACAAACTTTATATTTACCCGCACAATAAATTCTCTGAAAGAAAAAAAAGATCAGACATGACATTACCCGCACAACAATCATAGAGATCATGAATCCTATAACTAACATACTAAATATGATATATATAATTGGATTGTGGGAAAAAGAAAATAAAAAAGTGGGAAATTTTAGCATTCACCCGTAATTAGAAAGCTAAAGTTGGTCACGGTACCCTTGAAAAGGTCAGAGGGTGATGAGAAAAATACAAGCTAAGCATTCATGGGTAATTCATATATGTCATGGCATCTCATTCATTTGGTTCCCACGTTTTCATGCTAAGAAAACGGGCAATGCTTGGCCAATTTGAGCCAAGTTGTAATGCTTGACCCAGAGAGGAACAAAGGGAAGGGAAGTAGGAAGGGAGGACAGATACAAACAACTATCTATCCTTCTATTCCTCATCCTTCCTTTTACTGTTCCCTCTAAACATCTGGGATAAAGGTAAAGACAATAATAACACTTTTATTTCAGAAATCTTATTCTGCTGGGTCTCTAATTTTCTCTACATGCAAAGAAATCCATAAGCAGTGGGGGTTTATGACACAATGATCACCTTTCAAAAATCTTAATTACTGCCCCTCTTGTGCTCTCCAAAGCAGGTAGCATCCCATTTTTCCTCTTTGCTTTTGCATCATCCCTTATAGCCCCTTTCTATGTTCAGAAATCTTTTTTTTCCCGATTATATATAACATAACATGAAGCTTATGTTATAAAATTTATGTAAGGAGGAAAAGTTTTCAAGTTCATATAATTTGAAATGTCCTATGTGCAAATTATGACATTTAATTTAATAAATTTGCAGGGTGCAACAATTTTCAACATATTTTTTCAGGTCATATTCAACCAATTTCAGAGCTGCAAAATTAGAACATTTAACAGCCTGATCCTGACCAAATTAAGACAAGTCCTAGAACCTAAAATAAACCATGTCTCCAAGCAAATTCAGAAGAGCCATTGGGGCAGTCAAGGATCAAACAAGCATAGGCCTAGCCAAGGTGGGAAGCAGCAACTCACTTGCTGACCTTGATGTGGCCATTGTGAAGGCAACAAGGCATGATGAATACCCTGCTGAAGAGAAGTACATTAGGGAGATTCTCAGCTTAACATGTTACTCTCGGGCATTCATCAGTTCATGTGTTAACACCCTCTCTAGGCGTCTCAGCAGGACCAGCAGTTGGACAGTGGCTTTGAAAACACTTGTTTTGATTCAAAGACTGCTAGCAGATGGTGATCCTACATATGAGCAGGAAATATTCTTCTCAACTCGGCGTGGGACTCGCCTTCTCAACATGTCTGATTTCCGGGACAACTCAAAATCTAATTCATGGGACTACTCTGCATTTGTGCGCACGTATGCATTGTATCTAGATGAAAGGCTTGAGTATAGGATGCAAAACAAGCGTGGAAGGCGTAGCAGGTTTGGTTTTGATGAAGATGAGGAGGAACCAAGGGAAAGAGAAAGAGATAGATATAGAGAAAGAGACAAGGATAGAGAAGTCAAAGCCACACCACTAAGTGAAATGAAGACTGAGCAACTATTTTCCAAAATGCAGCATTTGCAATTGCTGCTTGAGCGATTTTTAGCTTGCCGTCCCACGGGTTTGTAATGATTTCGAACAAGCAAATTGGCCTGATAAAGCTTTAGAATCCTCCCTATTTTCTTTGCAAACAGAGAGAAACAAGAACCTACATGCATTCTTAGAAAAAATGCTATGATTATGGAAAGATGCAAATTCTTCATATGTTGGGTTAAAAAAATGGCGGTTTTTTTATTATATTGCATTTAAGGAATCTTGCAATAGAAGGTATGCAGCATCAATATTTGCACTCAAAATTTGTCATTTATTATCTTTAGTCTTGATTAAACAGTTCATAATTTAATCAAATATCCTGAAGAGTGTACATCAATTCACATTCTTCCTATAGTTAGTACTAATTGCTATGTGAAATGCATCAACTTGTAACATTTGTTCAGGATGAGTAATCTTGCACTCATTCAATTAATGCAAACATAGAATTTACCATATATAATTATATATACAAGCATAAAAAGCAATCTCATGGTTGTTTCAACTTAACAGGGGGAGCAAAGACCCATCGAATTGTGATAGTGGCCCTCTACCCCATTGTGAAGGAGAGTTTTCAAATATATCATGAAATGACAGAAATACTGGGTATCTTAATTGATCGTTTCACTGACATGGAGGTACTAGAATGCATTAAGGTGTATGACATTTTCTGCCGTGTTGGAAAGCAGTATGATGAGCTAGACTTGTTCTACAGCTGGTCCAAGAGTATTGGAATTGCACGCTCTACTGAGTACCCAGAGATTGAGAGGGTCACAACCAAGAAGCTAGAGATCATGGATGAGTACATCAAAGACAAGTCCCTCTTAGCACAAACCAAGAAACTTCATACCCAGGAAGAGAAGAATGGCAATGAAGAAGCAAAGGAACCAGAACCAGAAGAGGAAATGAGTGCAATAAAGGCGCTGCCACCACCAGAAATATTCCATGAGGAACCAGCAGAAGAAGTGAAGGAAGAGACAAAGGAAAAAGAGCCAAAACAAGAAAAAGTGATGCAAACAGAAGGTGATCTGTTGAATTTAGGAGATGATATGGTGATGAATCATGAACATGGGGATAAACTAGCCTTGGCATTGTTTGATGGTGCTGCACCAGCAACAAGTGTACCCCAAGCTCTTCCATGGCATGCATTTGATGATGAATCAGATTGGGAAACAGCACTGGTGCAATCAGCTAGCAACTTGTCCAACCAGAAGCCATCATTAGGTGGTGGCTTTGATACATTCTTGTTGGATGGCATGTATAAACATGCAACAACAAATGCAGCCATGCAAGGACCAGGTTATGGGATGAGTGGCAGTGCTAGCAGTGTGGCAATAGGGTCAGCTGGAAGGCCTGCAATGCTAGCATTGCCAGCACCACCAACATCAGGGAGTAGTTCAAGTACAGCAAGTGCAGATCCGTTTGCAGCTTCATTGGCCGTGGCACCTCCAGCTTACGTGCAAATGTCAGAGATTGAGAACAAACAGAGGTTATTAGCGGAGGAACAGGTAATGTGGCAGCAATATGCAAGGGGTGGCATGCAAGGACAAGCTGCATTCACAAAGCTACAACCTTATAATAATTACATGGGAGGGTATCCACAAAACTATGGGAATTATTATCGTTAATTAGGAAAGATTTTCATTAGTTTGGACTGACCCCATACCCTCTCTCTTTCCCTTTTCTTCCGAGGTGCAGCAAATTTTAATCGGTCCACTAGAAACGCCTGTTTCCAAACTTCTACTAGGACTAAGGGTGAAAATTGTCTTTGTAAATTAATAGTGTATTGCAATTGATCACTCACAAAAGTGTAAATGTTGTTTTATTTCTTTTCTTTCCACCTTAGAAAGTGACTAGAATCACAGATCATTAATTAGCAATACTCTACCGCTCGTAAACTACAACAAATTTTCACATGATAATGTTTTCACGAGAAGAAAAAAAGTTCACTTGATAATGATAAATTTTTGCTCTAATGTTTTAGTAACAGAATTGTTTTAAAAGAAACTCGAACCATATACAGATAATTAATTTAAAGTACCAGTGCTACAAATAAAGCATGCAGCTAACGTGTTCTTCATCAATCGTGTTAGGAATTGCATATTTGAAGTTTGACTTCATTTCTTCAGCGTTCACACGCCAGTGGTAATGCATGGTAACTCGGACACACTGTATTTTTGTTCAACAAGTATTTAACAGAACCTTGTAATGCCTCCATAATTTCATTTCTCTAACCTCAGAAGCCATGAGAAATGTTTCAGAGCGATAACACAGCAAAATTCAACTTAAAAACAGTTTTATACCAAACTCCTCAATATACACACGGTGCAATGGATTATTCTAGGCAGCAGCAATTGGTATAGCCTTAAATCAAATGAGTCAATCTAATGATCCTTTCACTGCTTCGCTCCTTACATAGGTTTCCCAAAAGGTATCCCCGAGATATAGGCATATACAAAGCGTCCCAGAGTCAGAGTTAAATGACCCATAAATAATATAGTATGAAGTCAAACAGGATGAAAATTGTAACAATTCACAGAAAGGACGAAACTAGCCACTGATATTAGAATAGTTCTAAAACACAAAGTATTGCAAAATTAAAAATATAGCTAACAGATCTTCACGGACAAACCAAAAATTTAAGATCACAGGAAAAATAGCTGAAGAGGGAAAGGAAAATAAAAGGAAAAAAAAAACAGAAAGTAAAACTGCAAATTCTAATTCTCTGCCTAGAACAGAGAGGTTCCCTTTCCCTTCTTGTCACCACCAATCTCAAAGTGCTTGCACCTCTGCAAAACAGAAACATGGACTAATCATTAGCTAAATACTCCATGCCAAACGACAATGTCAAACCACAAACACAGCTGCTAACCTTGATAGGATGTTGGGAGACATGTTTGCAACCCTGGCACTGCAGCCTCAAGACAATTTTCTTGGTGGTTTTTGCCTATTAAATACCAAAAAAATTGAGAATGTAAGTATTTGCCAATTACTAAGTAGCTTAAACAAATATCATAACAATAAGTAACTAGGGGGTTTAATTCCTCTAAATACATCAATTCAATGTGAGGGGTGCTCACTTAAGATCAATGTTTTAAAAGCTGAGCTGAAAATTAAATCAGCGAGATCTCCAAGTGATGGTTCAATTAGTTCAACCGATTAAATTAGTGATTGAATTATGGTTAAATTGGATAAAACAATAAGGGATAATCTGACTGGAATCATAGCCATGACCGGTCGGTCTGGTTTTTAAAACATTGCTTAAGATTGCCAAACCTACTACACTTTAGGGCACCCTGCCCTTCAAATACTAGGTCTCAGACCTCCTATATACACAAATTTAATAAGGGCTTACCTTCTTGTGGAAGACAGGCTTGGTCTGTCCACCATAACCGGACTGTTTACGGTCATAACGGCGCTTTCCCTGAGCAGCAATGCTATCCTTACCCTTCTTGTATTGGGTGACCTTGTGGAGGGTGTGCTTCCTACATTCCTTACTCTTGCAGTAAGTCTTCTTTGTCTTGGGAACGTTCACCTGCAACAACAAAAAGGTGCAATCTTGTAAATGACCCAGTACCCAATAATACAACCCAGTAAACAAAGATATTCCTCAACTATCAATTCTTATTGACATAACCCTAGTCTATAGAACACACATCAATTGACAAAAATAAAATCAAAATTTAAGAATTACTGTGAACAAAAATCAAAATCAAATGCACATTGAACATTGCAAGAGATCAGAAATTGTAAAACCAAAAATCAATTTCTTCAATCAAATAGATAGGACTTGAGGAATGAAGGGCTTACCATGGTGACGGCGAAGGTGGAGTTCTGCGCTGCGAAGCGAAAATGAGAACGGTAAGCACAATGACTGGGTTTTAAGGGATTTGGGAATTAGGGTTAAATGGTTCTGAACCTTTTTTTTTTGGCAAAAAAGGTCTTGTACCTGGTTGGGCTTTGCAGTACAATAAAATTATCTTGTGGCCCAAATTAGATCCTTCGTTGCAAAAGGTAGAATTATGATTGATTTTTTTTTTCTGAATTCTAAAAATGTTAATGCCACAAAAATAATAAATTAGTTTAAAAAAAAGTTACATTATTTATGGATCTCTTGCCTTTCCCTTTTGGTCACATATGTGGTTACACAATTCCAGTTAATTATGTCATTTTTTAATTGTACAAATTAAGTCGACTGACACTTTAATATTACATGTTATTTACTATTATATATTTATATTTCTTTTATCACAAGTTCAGTATAGTAAAAAGGTGTCACAAGTTCAGTATACTAATTTCTTTTATCACAAGTTCAGTATATTTACTTTACAATTTTAACTCGTTGTTTTATATTGATTTTGATTTATTAATATTACGTAGTTGATAAATAAATTAGTTTGGTGACATATTGTTCTCTTTTTTTATGAAGAATTCTTTTCTCATAAAAAATGGATCGATAATGTGAATAAATGAAAAGTAATGAATTAGTTTTAGACTGTGCTGGAATAAAATCTTAAAGCAGAATTAGGAGGAAATGGATAAGTAGAATGTAATGGCAGCTACTAGAATGACTAACAATAATAGGATTATGCAATAAAATTACTCAATGATACTAAAATGCGTATATGAATTAAGTAAGTAACTCAATATTCAAGATAGATTCAACAAAGAGTGACTAGCTACAGAGCTAGACGAATTACAAGATAGAGGTAGATATTCAGAATTCTGGAGTAGGTAGAGATTTAGAATTGTAGAGAAGGATAGCATAAGAAGACTCTATAGAAGAGAAGAAAACTAATCACATCGCACACACCCTATATGCTTCCTCCTTTATCCTTATATTCTATTTTCTGTTTACCTCACCATGCAACAAATCTAACCAACTCAACTTTTATGACTTGGGCTATGGCCTTTTTATTCACAACATAGAATGGATTTACACATTTTCCTCATAAAGTGAAAATCAATCACTTTGCGATGTGAGAAGGTATTATAATACAATTTGATAACTCTTTACTTATTATATTGAGAAAATATTTTATATACAATTATAATATTTTATAATATATAAAATAATTTTATGAATAAATTAAATAAAAATTAATATATTTTAATTAGAAGAATAACAAGATTATATTATCTTTAATTACTTAATATGCAATTTAAAGATCATTATGCTATCATAATTTTTTTTAACGATGACTTCAGTTCGTGATTATAGATATACATAATGCCTAATAAAAAACCACTTATTAGACCTTGACCTTTCTTTCTTTTAAATTGGTTTTTTTGAGGACAAATGACAATTTCTTACTTCATGTTATGTGTTAATTGTGATTATGCTTCTTTCAAATGATAATTCCTACATGTCAATGTAATATGAACTAAAATCACAATTTCTGTAATTAGGTATGGATTTATTTCTATGTTATTCCTTATGAATTTGCTTTGATTGCCACAAAATTAGTGACACTTTTAAATTGTACTAATACTTGAAAAATATTGTTAAAATACTTTTAGGAACTTTTTTTATAATTACTTATATTTTTAAAAATGTTATTAAAAGTACATTTGGCAACTTTTTTCAAAATTTAGCTACATTTTTTGAAAATGTTGAAAATACTTTTGACAGCATTTTTAACATTTAATTTCATTTTTCAAAAACACGATAAATGTTACTAAAGACATAATAAAATGTTTTTAAAGAACTTTGATAACACAGCCCAAATATTACACTTATCAGAATATTGCCAATGTGAATAATAATAATTTTTTTTATAATTTAGCGATATTCTTTTAAATGTTATTAAATATAAATATAAATTATGTTGTAGTTTACGTGTTGGAGGAACACGAGCCCCAGCCAGACAACCTCCGCCGCCGCGCCACCACGGAACAGTCACCAACCCAGACCACCAGCCACTCTCGCTGCCATCAACCACGAACCTGTTCCTAGCATTCCTCTTGGGTTCAGATGGATGACTTGTCCAAGAACCAGATTTTTGCTGTTCATGGGATTGCTGGTGTTGGATCAGTGGCTTTAGCCACTGGTTTCACCTATCCTCTGGATACCATCAAAGTCATCATTCAGGTTCTCACTTTTTTAATTCAACCCCTTTTTGTTTAACCCTATTAATATGATATATGCCCCCCTCCCCCATTTCTGAATTGCTTCAAAACTTGTCCCTTCTCTTTGTTTTATTTGTTTATTCCTAGGTTGGTTCCAGTGCTGGTAAAGAGTTGAGTGTTGCCCAGGTTTTGTTGAGAGTACTGTCTCTATCTGGTAATACAGGTATGCTCATTTTTATCCACCAGTAATTTGTTTCTTTTGGGGGTTTCAATATGCATATGGAGGATTTTCATTTCAATTCTCTCATGGGGTGTTGTATAGTGAATGATAAATTGCCTAGGAGAAATGCTGAACCTTGTGTTGGTGCAAGATTTAAATTTGTGTATGCATAACAGACATGGGAGTGGTAGAAACTGCACACTGTTGTTACGTTCTGTGCTTGGTAGCTGTCTATATTCCCTTGCTATCTCCATGGATACTACAGATATTTGGATTGGACCAAACCATTTTTTTTTCTCCTCCTATTTCTTAAGGATTAACTCGGGAAAATTCTTTGGTAGACATGATGTACTGGGTAGTTTGTGCACTGGACCAATAGAAAGTGACAGTTGTTTTGCCATTTTCAGATTTGGTCCCTTGTTTTACTGATTTTGTGAAACTAACTGCATGTTCTGATGTTACTATTGGCTCAGTACACAAGCTCAATATACACCATATCTTAAACTCAGGTGTCTTGTTATATTGGGGCATTTCAGGTTTGTTCAATGGTTTTGGCTGGTTGGCACTTGGCAGGACTTTTGGTCTGGGAGCACGATTTGGGGTCTACGAAATCCTGACAGCCTTTTATAAAGGTAATTCCTATGTTTTTCCTCAAATTCTTTTTGTGTGATTAATATTCTTCTTTTTCTCAATTTATTTCATAAATATCCATGAAAGGAAATAATACTACTTTGTTTTAAATGAATATGACATATTTCTGTTAATATCAATCATTCAAGATTGAAGTTTTGGTATGACTGCAGATTGTGTAGCAATATGTGATTTGATATGCCCTTTGATATGTGATTTGATATGCCCTTTGTTTTTGGCAGATGGTCGTGATGATAATTATGTCTCTGTTTCTGAGGCTCTTTTGGCCGGCATGGCAGCTGGTGCCATTGAGACATTCATAAGCTCTCCATTTGAGCTCATCAAGCTTCGTGCACAGGTTAGCTCTGCTTCATATGTTCCAAGCTCTAGCTTTGCTTTGGAAAAGGGAGCCCGCCCACCCTTAGTTGCAAGATTACTCAATGGCTGTTATCCAGACAAGAGGTCCTTAAACCAATATGTTGGTCTCATCTCCACCCTAACAACCAAAAATACTAACATCACGGGTGCTTTGCTGGAGTATCCATGGGCAATGACGGGATCTTTGAGGCCACCATCAGTTTGCAATGTGAGAAGGCCATCAGACATTATATCTTTGGAAGGATGGGGCACATTATGGAGAGGTCTCCGTTCTGGAATTGTTCGAGATACCGTTTTTGGTGGCGTATTTTTTTCGAGTTGGCAATTTTTGCACCAAGCAATGCTTGATTGGAAGGCTGTAGGGATGAATCCTCCACCCAGGTTCATCTCTTGTTCATTAATAAAATGAAATTTTCTTCGTATCATTCTTCCTGCTGTTGTGTTTAGTTATGTTTGTTTTTATGAAAGCTATCAGCTTTATGAAAAAATTCTGATTGGTGAGTGGTCAAACTACAGCTGATGGTGTTTAACATTTTTTCTAGATTTTCTACCTTATTCTTTATTTCCTTGGACATAGATTGAGTTGCAATAACCTTTAGGTCCAATGGCTCTTCTTCATTTTGAGACCTTGTTCAGTAAACAATGGATAAGGTTGATGTGCTTCTCTTGTTTGTCATTGTTTTTCTACTCTTTGGTTTCTTTATCCTCTGCACTTGAACTTCTCATGAAACTAGTAATCTGCACCAAAAGTACCAATTTACATGTGCTCAATTGTTTGTTTGATTGGGTTTTTCATGTGATCCTTGCTGTGATTTTTTATCTGCGATAAGGTCTGGTAGCTGTTGGATACTTGGATGCATTAAATTATATATTTAGTCATTACTAGTGCTTTTAGATTAGTTAATTTAATTGCAAGTTTAGTTGTCCTCTTTGTTTAAGTGTGCTTGTCCTGACTCAGGTCAGATGATGAAATCGGTCCATTGTCTCCTTTGGCTGTTAGTCTTGCTGCTGGATTCTCAGCTTCAGTTGCTGCTGCTGCTTCTCATGGTTTTGATACTGCAAGAAGTAGATCACAATGTACTGTGCTGCCAAAGGTGTGAACATTGTTAGTTGTTTCTTAACAGTTTGTAAACCTTGTGAATTATAGTCTTCTTGTTTTAATTACTCTTACATGACATGTCAATGCCTTAGTATAAATCAGAAAAAGGAAAAAGTTGTGTTTGATTCTTTTCTATCTAATTAGGCATTTTACAGTAATATTCTTTGCACTCAGAATTTCTGTTTTATACTATTCTGACTAAAAATGAATTTGTATTTGGACAGAAGGAGTACAAAGGAGAAGGAGGATAAGATAGTCTCCTTAAACAAAACAAAAGCAAACACAAAATTAATACAGAATATCTCTTTAATCTCTCTGCATTTCAACCTAGGAGATTACTCAAGAAAACCATATGCTGAATGTTATAATATCTAGAAAATATCTCATAATATTTTTATTGTATCTTAAAATATTTGAGAGTATCTTAGATAATCTCATACGAGTTATTTCCTATTCATCATTCCATGATTTGTTTCTGTATTTAATTAAGATTAGGAGGTATCACATCACCATCATATCAATATCAATGTAGTCTTATTATTTTGAGTATTCTTTTTCTCTATTTTCCTCTTTCATTACCTAAAACCCTCCAATTCAACACTAAATATTACAGAGATGCCGTAAAAACTATCCTATTCTATAGTTGGTCCAAGGGCAGTAGTTTTCTATTTAAATTCCGAGAACTCATCTTGTTATTCACTCTCAAATAAAATTTTTTCCTGTTTACTGATTGGAACCTCTTTTCAGTCATTTACCCAAAAGGAATAAAGGATAGAGTCATTTCCTATTTCCAGAGATGTTCCTCTATAGTCCCAACAAGCAGCTGTAGGATAGCCTTTCTGTCCTGATAGCTATCAAGTTCTATGTTTCCATACTTGCTGCCCAGAAGTTTAGTAGTGATATCTGGCTAGTAAAATCAAACTGTAAAACTGAAGATAGTGGGACAAAATGCTTGAATAATGTCCAAGTTCCAACCAACTAAATTAAGCATGGCTCATTGGTGTGTTAGTTTGGCATAAGTGAGTCTTCATATTCCCATCAGTGACCCATAATTCAGATTATTATATTTTTTTTATTCAGATTTACAAAGGCATACTTGTGGTTACCAGTACCACTGATTATTTACTTGAAGTTTACACACATAGTTCTTCATAATGTCATGCCAAACATTAAATAATATCTTAGTTAAGTAAAATAAAAACTGTAATTTCGTGTGTTTCAAATTCCAACCAATCTGATACTAATTCACACATTGTCTGGTTCCAGTATGTAGCAATGGAGAGAAGGTTTCTGAAGTGGAAACGACCAGGAAACAAGTTTGAAAGAGTTACTGGGATCCATCCTTCTGACAGGAATCTCTTGTTTCGTGGTATTGGGTTGCGAATGGCTCGCTCTGGGTTTGCATCATTCATGATTGTAGGAAGTTATTTCTTTGTTGTTGATCATCTTGCTCCTAGTTTGACTTAATTGCCTGTTTGATGTTTATTATTTTTTCTTCCAGAGAAGAACAGTTACGTAACTAGGTGTGTTGCTGTGTACTAGTTAGTAAAGAAAAATAGAAAGGAGATAGTTGTTGATAATTACCACAGTTGAACTGGATACTGGTGTGAATCAGTACCCCAATTGTAATCCAGAGAGAAGGAGGAGGGAAGGGGGGGGGCCTGGAGGGAGAGGACTGCATTTGTTTAAACATTTAATACATATAAAAGATCCTTCTGAGTTGGGGGATTTGCAATTGGAACTTAATTTTTTTGGAAAACTTTGTACCTTCCAATGACTGGTGATTAAATAAGATTAAATATATATTTTCCCCATGTTTTTGTATTATTTCACCCCGTTCTTTCTTTGAGTTTGAATATAAAAGTACAAAAAAAAAATTGGTACTATAAAGCTCCCCCCATGCAGAGGCAGGGAAAAGTCGGACCGACTATGTGTTTGAATATAAAAGTAAAGTTTAAATATGTTTTTAGTTTCTCTAAATATATTAATTTTTTATTTTGATCTTTTAAAATTTTTGTTACAATTTGTCTTTATAATTTTAAAAGTGAGAAAAATTGGTTAACTTTAACTCTCTTCATATTAAACTTTTTTCATTTTAAAGACTAAGAAAAATTTAATATAAAAAGTTAAATTAAGTCAATTTTATTCATTTTTAAAATAAAGACAAAGAATAATTTTATTTACTTTTAAAATTACATAAACATAAATCGTAACAAAATTTTTGATGAACCAAAATCAAAACTATACATTTAGAGGAACTAAAGACATATTGTCTTTAAATTAAAAGTAATTAGGTAAAACACACACATAAAAGTAAAAATTAGGTAAAACACACACACCGTTTTTTCCTCTCAAAGCAATTGTTATATGTAACAAGTCTCGGATGTCCACACTCCAATCAACTCCAGTAATCTTGTGTAATCTTGTGTTTAAATATTTTTTTATTAATTGAACGAAATGGAATAAGTAGAGATGAATTAAAAAAAAAGAATAGAATATAGTTATCATTCTTTTTATTTAAAAGTTTCATTAACATAATAGAATTTTATTACCTATGTGTTCATCCCATTTCATATCAATTTTAAGAGAACAAAAGTTGAGCATTTGAGAGAAAAAAATGAAAAATAATTCTTTATATGTTCTATACCTTTATATTTTAAAACTTACAAATAAAAAAAATTATTTCTTTTTCTCTTATTCTTTTTTTCTTTCACTCGTTACTTATCATTCAAATATAGTTTAAAATTATTACGCGTGGCCATTTATAACCAAACATGAAGTTGAATTAAAATTTAAATATTTTAAAATCAGATTTGTTCAGTTATAAATTTATCCAGAGTATTACTCAGAATATTTTAGAATTTTTTCACACACGCCCCCGTTATCCCCCCTGAAAGCAGTTGTTATATCTAACAATGCCTGTCTTTATACGGCATGTTTAGGCAGTCTGGTATGCCCATAGACAAACTAATTTGTTTATGAACATCATACCTTTACTCATGCTGCAGACCACAAGGCAGCTTGTCCACTTATCATTTCCTCCATATTTTAGGACCCTTTCCCTTAGGCGACAAGTTCTCTTCCTTTGGCAAACTCAAAACTCAATCAGTATTTTCACCTTTGAACGCCTTTCCCCTTTTGATGAAACCTTTTGTGTGGGGTTGACTTTTTTGAACTTTTCTGTTGACCTTTGATGGTTACATGATGGATTAGTATAAATTAACTTCACTCAAAAGCTACATAGGTATTGGCCTCACAATCATTCTCATTAGTTGCACTTTTTGCCAATGTTTAAATAATAATAATAATAATAAATTTTAAAAAAGAAGAAGAAAAAAAAAACCATCATCATACCTGGAAAACAAGCAAGCCAAAGACCGAGAAGGGTTGAAATAGGTAGGGGTGTTCACTAGGTAGGTTGAGTGAGTTTAGTAGTGTTTTTGAATTGATCCGCTACATTAGCGAGTAGTGAGTTGTGTTGGGTTAGGTCGAAGAGATTTTTTCACACAATCCGACCCAACCTGACTTGTTTAAAAGTGAGTTGAGTTGGGTTAAACTCGAGGGTCTGACATATTTTATTTTAAAAAAAATTCTAAAAAAAGAAAGTCAATATAAAATATAACTAATTAACATCATAAGTCTCAATGTCAAACATAATAGACCTCAATCTAAAAAATTAACACTATAAGTCTTAATCGACCTTACTCAAACATAATATGTTTTAATCTCAAATAAACTAAACATCATAAGTTAATAAGTGCATAACAAATTAACAATTAACAAGTCTTACTAAGTCTAGAATAAATTAAACAAAGTTAGTCATAATTCAAATAACAAATTAATTTAACAAATCGAAGTCAATGTCATCACACATGTCATATGTATTGACATAATCATTGACTTTATTTTTTATTTTTTTATATATTCTTTATCATTTAAACCATTTTTTACTTTTAAAAAAAGGTGAGTAAGTTAGGTTTGTACGAATTGGATGTCTGCCAACCCGTTACTTGACTTACACACTGTGAATTGAAATATTTTTTAACTCAACTTAATCTGCAAACTTAACTCAACCCATATTTTATAATTGAGATCAAAACCTATGAATTCGCGGGTTAACTCAACATACTAGAAACCCTTACGAAAGGTATGAATATGTCAAACACCTGCCTTCCCCTTTATATCTATACATACTGATAAATTTTGTTACAAACAACCAAAGCTTTTGAAAACATAGGCCCATTGGGAGGGTTTTCTGACTTTGACAATCATTATGACTTCCAATTTGATTTGGCATTTTCAACTTTCTAAGTCCAAATGGGGGCATATAGTTCCTGTGGATCGAGAGCCACAAAGTATAATTATGTGTTGTAAGTAATGGCTTTTGGACTCTTTGAAGTTGCCACTGAACATGGCCAAAAAAGGAAAAAAAATTGTTGCCACCGAAAAATCACACCTCTCTCTGTCTCTCTCAAAGTCACATGTGGTGTGTCAATAAGCAAGCACGAGTGAGATGATTAAGGGGTTCAGTGGTTACGAGCTGATTAAGCAATGAAATAGTATTATTATATGAAGCAATAGAGGGAGGGAGGATGGAGTTGTTTTGTCAAACTGGTTTTTTTTTTTTTTTTCATTTGAGTACAAAGTTTCAGATGTTGGATTCTATTTTAAGGTTTCAAAACCACAGTGTGAAGAGAGTTATATGACTTTTAGAATTGTATATTGTCATTTTTTTGTGTTTATTGTCATTTATATTTTATAATTTTTTATTAAATAATTTTTAATTCATTTTAATCTAATAGTTTAAATTAACTCATTTAATAAAAAGTTAACTAAATAGAAATTACAACAGATATAAAAGACACTCCTGTGACTTTCAAACTAGTAAAGAAGAAAAAGAGAAGACCATTTTGATTGAAACCTCACTTCTATACTACGACTTGGAAGACAAGGTTTCACTTCAATTGCAGCTTTTGAGTTGAGTTGTGACTGTTATTATCCTAATTGTAAAATTAGAGGAAGACAATCTCTGTATGGCATTGTGGTCTGACACTCAAATTTTCTGGGAAACGACTTGGAAGATGGCATTTGAATGCAGTGACTAGGTTTTGGAACAAGATTGCTAAGATATTCATATTGTTCCTCTACATATGCAGGGCCTGTCTTCTAGATGGGATGTTTTTAGTGTTGGATAACGCTGTTAATACTAGCAAATAAAAATTATAGAACACATAAGAATATTATAGTAGTTCGGCAATTTACCTAGTCCACCAAATCAAACTTTATTGATTAAAAATCAATAAATTACAATATTTTTTAAATACTCACACTAACTCAAAATCTCAATTACATCTAATACTTTCCTTTTTGGTGCTTCAATTACATCTAATACTTACTCTAACCTCTCACGTTTCTTCACGCACTACACTCTCAATTTTTTCATTCCTTTGCTCCCTCACTCCACTTGGTCACCACTCACCACCATCTTAAAACACCAATCCAGCAGCACACCTTTTTGCATTTGAAAAAAATTATTACTTTTCAGTTTCTTATCATTATCAGCAACTCTACTAAAAAGATAACAACCTACCTTATCCTTTATTCTATTAAAAAAAAAACAATAAACCTTATCTTCCCCTTTTTTTTTTCTTTTTTTTCTTTACAATATAAGTCAATAATCCCAACATTGGCTAGAGATACGGAAGATGGGAAGTTATTAATTTGAGAGTGAATGTAAATGATGAGAGGTAATTGATTTCCACTTGTTAGTGGATTTAAAACATAAGTCGAATGGAAATTACTTTCATACTTTTAAAAAAAAAAATTTTAAAGTATCTTTTACTCGATAGGTAAGAAATTAATTTTTTGGGGTTCAGTCAGGAGCCTAAACGGAGACTTCTGATAGCAACTGAACCCAAGACTTAGGCCCTGAGGACAGTATTGTGGCCCACCCCAAAAGAGCTACCAAAAGGCCCAATTACCTACAAGACTTTGTGTGATGCAGCAACACAGTTTATCAGTTCCCGTATAGCACCATTTTACATAATTTGCATGCTGAGTCAGTTGGTTGTTAGCTGTTAGCTCTATTAGCTATTATTCCATTAAGTTGGTTATTTCCATGTGCTTTGTTATTTCCATTTGATAGGATTCTGTTACCTAGAATTAAGGATAACCAATGATTGGTTGATGTATCAGTTTAAATACAATGTTGATGAATGAAAAAGGCAAGAAAATTATTATTCCAATTCTTCTCTCTCTGCATTTCTTAGGAGGTTTCCTTGTCCTCGAATTCAGGGAATAGATCCTTACCCTATCAACTGGTCCGACCTGCCATGGTTGAACACAATACCTGCTCTAAAACCACCACTGACTGTCTGGAGGAAGCCATTCCGACTTACCTAACATCAAGCCACCCTCACCACTAACCAAAACGACCTCTCTGCTAAAATCGATACCATCTTAGAACACCTAGCCCACTTAGAAACCAACCCATCACCCTCTCCTCCTCTTTTCACCAACCATTCTACTAAACCTCACATGAAGCTCGAAGTCCCACGTTTTGATGGTGAAGACGCAATGGGCTAGATTTTCAAAATATCTCAGTTCTTTGACTATCAAGGGACACCAGACAAGGAGCGCATCACTGTGGCATCGTTCTATATGGATGGCCCCGCACTTAACTGGTACCAATGGATGTTTCGGAATAGACTAATCACTTTATGGACTGGCCTGTTACAGGTGCTGGAGACCAAGTTCGCCCTGTCTTATTACGACGATCTTAAGGGAGCTCTGTTTAAGCTCACCCAACATGGCTCTGTCAACGAGTACCTCACTGAGTTTGAGCGACTAGCCAATTGAATAGTTGGACTTCCTCCCACATTCCTTTTGAGCTGCTTTATCTCCGGCCTCTCCCCAGACATCAGGCGAGAAGTCTAGGCTCTTCAACCAATATCGTTGCCATAGGCCATTGCCCTCCCCAAATTAAAAAAGGATAAATTGGAAGATCACCACCGTGGGTTTAAGGGGAAGAGCACTTTCACCACTGCATCTCCTTCTTATTCTCCTAGCCCGTCATTGTTACCATCACCGCCAAAAGTCTATTTCAAGAAACTAACACCGGCGAAAATGGCATCGCGTAGCGAGAAGGGGCTCTATTACAACTACGACAATAAATTTTGCCCCAACCATAAATGCAAGGGTTGTTTCTTTCTGCTAGTTGTTGACGACGATGACGACCACCTTCCCAGCGACGAGCCGCCGCACCCAGCCTCCGAGGATAGCATGCTTGGGAAGTTTTTCTAGGACCATTCGGATGCACAAATTAGTCTCAATGCCCTTTCGGGCTATCCGGCCCCTGAAACATTTCAAATTCTAGGAAATATTGCTTAGCATCAAGTCACTCTTCTGGTTGACAGTGGTAGTACGCACAACTTCGTGCAAGATCGGGTGGCCAAATTTTTAGGGTCGTCAACTCTCCTTACTAAATCTTTGAAAGTGATGGTGGGCAACGAAAATGTACTTGAATGCCATCAGGTGTGCCCACGGTAGAGCCGTCAAAATGGGCCAAGCCCAATGGGCTGACCCGAATAGCCCAACAAAAAGGTCAGGCTGGGCTAGCAAAATACCAGTCCGAAATTAAAAATAGCTCGAATAGGCCAGCCCATTAAGCCCAGCCCATTTGCATTAAAAAGAGGCGGGTTGAGCTGATAAAATGTTAGCCCGAAATATACATAGCCCAATGTGGCCCGACTCAAAAATGGCCCAGCCCAAATTGACCTGGTCCGAATGGGCCGGACCATTCTGTTTTGACAGCTCTAGCCCACGGGTCACTATCCTAATACAGGGCCAGTCATTTGAGGTTGACCTCAATGTGTTACATCTCAATGGGGCCGATGTTGTTTTGGGAGTTCAATAGCTTAAGGAACTTGGACCCGTCATTACAGACTATGGTAAACTCACCATGCAATTTAACTGAGATGGGAAGCCTTTAGTACTAAAGGCTGATGCCCCTTCCAAGCCCAATGATATTTCGGCCCAACAAGTTAAGCGTTTCATTCAAACACACGCCGCTTCTGCTTTTTACCACATTCAACTCTTACCAGGCCCAATAGCAACCGAACCTGAAACAGACACCCAACTCTCTCACCCTATACCAGATATTGAAACCCATCTCCTTCACTACCAAGACCTCTTTCGGTCTCCCTCATAGTTACCTCCAGAGCGTGACACTAATCACCAAATTCACCTGATCCCTAACTCCACGCCAGTAAATGTCTGACCTTACCGTTATCCTTTTTTTCATAAATGCGAAATCGAGAAACAAGTTGAAGAGATGCTTCGCTTCGGAATGGTCCAGTTAAGTCGCAACCCTTTTTCTTCACCCGTATTGCTCGTAAAAAAAAAATATAGTAGTTGGCATTTTTGTGCCGACTATAGGGCCTTCAACGCCATTACCATAAAAGACTGGTTCCCTGTGCCCACCATTGATGAGCTCCTCGATGAGTTGGGTGGTGCTTTATGGTTTTTGAAACTCGCTCTCAGGCAAGGGTTTCATCAGATTTATATGAGGGAGGAAGATATACTGAAACCTTTCGGACGCATCAAGGATATTATGAATATAAGGTAATGATATTTGGGCTCTATAATGCCCTTTCTACGTTCCAAGCTACCATGAATGAACTGTTCAAGCCCTTTCTTCGCAAGTTCGTAGATGTCTTCTTCGATGATATATTGGTTTACAGTAACTCGTTCGAGGAACATCTTGACCATTTGGAAAGAGTTTTTCACAACCTCTCGATTGGCAAATTTTTCTTGAAGCACTCGAAATGTCTTCTGGGCCAATGCCAGCTAAAGTTCCTGGGACATATTGTCTCTCACAAAGGGGTTGAACCAAAGCCTTCTAAGATCCGTGCCATGGTCGATTGGCCAGTTCCCAACTCAGTCAAAGCGTTACGTGATTTTCTGGGCTTAATTGGATTTTACAGAAAGTTCATCAAGGGATACGCCATGATAGCCTCCCCTTTAACTGCTCTCCTCCGTAAGAATAGTTTTCGGTGGACTTCTGAAGCTCAATCAACTTTCGATACTCTCAAAAGGGCCATGATCGAAGTTCCAGTTTTGGCTCTTCTTGATTTTACCATCCCTTTCACACTTGAGACTGATGCCTCTGGTTCAACAATGGGTGTAGTTTTGATGCAACGCGATCACCTAATTGCATTCTTTAGTAAGCCGTTCTGCCCTAGACTACAACGAGCTTAAACTTATGTTCGAGAATTGCATGCTATCACAACGACGGTTAGGAAGTGGCAACAATACCATTTGGGTCATCATTTCGTTATTTTTACTGATCATAAAAGCTTGAAGGAGCTGATTTCTCAGGTTGTACAGACCCCAGAGCAGCAGGTTTATCTATCTAAACTTTCGGGCTATGATTACTCTATTCATTATAAGGCCGGAAAAAATAATGTAGCGGCAGATGCTTTATCCTGCTCTACTGAAGAGGGTACTGGTCGATGTTTCGTTCTTTCAATGCCCAATTTCATTTTCTTAGAACAGTTGCACCAGTCTCTGGGCACTAGTGCTGAGTTCTTTTCGTTGCTTCAGCAAATCCAACAACACCCTACCTCTCATGCTGACTACACAATTCACCAGGGCTTACTCTTTTATAAAGGGAAGACTTGGTTGAACCATAACAACTATTTCAAGGCTCTATTGCTCGAGGAATTTCACAAATCCCCTCTAAGTGGCCACATAAGGATGTCTAAGACATTGACCCGCCTGCAAGAGAACTTCTTTTGGCAAGGGATGCGGGCTGAGGTCAAGGCTTATGTTTCACAGTGTCCTACTTGCCAACAAACAAAATATGAGACTAAGCGTCTTGTCGGTCTTCTACAACCACTGCCTGTTCCCTCTGCTGTATAGGAAGATCTCTCACTAGATTTTATTACGGGAATGCCTCCCTCTCAAGGTAACACAGTTGTATTAGTTATGGTTGGTCAATTCTCCAAATGGGCCTATTTTGGGGCTCTTCCAACTCACTTCACAGCCTTCAAAGTGGCTATTCTCTTTTTAGACATCATTTGTAAATATCATGGCCTACCACAGAGTTTAGTCTCTAACCGAGATCCCATCTTTATTAGTAAATTTTGGTGTGAACTCTTCAAACTCTATGGAACTAAACTTCAAATGAGCACATCATACCATCTTGAGACCAACGGGAAAACTGAAGTCCTTAGCCGGATCCTTGAGCAGTACCTGTGCTCCTTTGTGCACGCGCAGCCATCTCAATGGTGTAAATTTCTTCCCCTAGCTAAGTGGTCCTATAACACTTCTATCCATTCATCCACTGGCGTCTCACCTTACCAAGTGGTCTACAGCAAACCTCCCCCCCATTATCCCACTTTACTTGCTAGGTTCGTCCCCAGTGGAGGCTGTTGACTCCTTGCTCTCTACTCGTTAAGATATGCTAACTCTACTTAAGAAGAAACTGATTAAGGCGCAGTCTTAAATGAAACTCATCGCTGACCGCAAATGTCGCGATGTGGTGTACAACATTGGTGACTATGTTTATGTCAAGCTGTGCCTTTATCGTCAGCAATCCGTCACTAGGTCTCCGTATCACAAGCTGTCCAAGCGCTTCTATGGCCCCTACAAAATCACAGCTAGAATAGGAGTTGTTGCTTATAGACTTGACCTAAACGAGTCCTTAAAAATACATCCTGTCTTCCACTGCTCACTTCTGAAACCTCACTATGGTCCCATCGCCCCAGCTCCCGACCCCTTACCTCCATCGGCCTTTGATAATCACCCACTAATGGAACCTTTGTCCGTATTGGAATCCAAGTTGGACCATTCCACGTCTCCTCCAACAAAGCTAGTTTTGGTCCAGTGGCTTGGACTCGCTCTTGAAGACACCAGTTGGGAAAAATGGGAGGATCTATGTTCCACTTATCACCTTGAGGACATGGTGATTCTCCCAACGGATGGTAATGATAGCAACTGAACCCAAGACCCAGGCCCTGAGGACAGCATTGTGGCCTACCCCAAAAGAGCTACCAAAAGGCCCAATTACCTGCAGGACTTTGTGTGATGCAGCAACACAGTTTATCAGTTCCCATATAACACCATTTTACATAATTTGCATGCTGAGTCAATTGGTTGTTAGTTGTCAGCTCTATTAGCTATTATTCCATTTAGTTGGTTATTTCTATGTGGTTTGTTATTTCCATTTGATAGGATTCTGTTACCTAGAATTAAGGATAGCCAATGATTGGTTGATGTATCAGTTTAAATACAATGTTGATGAATGAAAAAGGCAAGAAAAGTATTATTCCAATTCTTCTATCTCTGCATTTCTTAGGAGGTTTTCAGGGAATAGATCCTTACCCTATCAACTTCTCTCAATAATATTGTTTCTATACATATAAATCTTATAATTGTACTCAAAACCACATGCTTAAGGGACCTGAGCCATTTACACTTAGACTAACACACATTAGTAGTTTCATCCTTTTTCTTAGTAGCAGTGAGATGTCAATTATCACTATTTTAATTAATTAGCATAAAGCAAAGTATAAAGGTAGTGTTATAAAAGCTTATATCTATTTTGTCAGAATCTTCAAATTTCATTTTCAGCTCTTTTACTTTTCAAATCAAATTATTAAATTTGAAATGGAAATATTTGTTGAGGGGGAATGTTATACCTCTTTATTCTCTTACCAGAGCATTAGGTAATTTGTATTACCTATTTTTAATTTTTTATTCGTCGTACCCATTCTCATATTTATTATTCACTATCAGCTATCAAGCACGTCTTTACCAAAAGGATCATTGCAATAAGATTACTTCAATGTTAATGTCATTAGTTAATACCATTTGTTTCACTAACTAAACATGTAATTACTATAAAATTATTAAGTTCTATATATTCGAAAATTTCATTGCCTTTTATTTCTCTATTTGAATCTTTCTGAACATAAAAGGAGCGGAATTATCTTGTCAAGCGCGGTAAATCTATAGGGTTATATATGTATTCATATTTTATCTATGGAAAGATTATGTATTCATTTGATGTATACTGTGAAATGTGAGCAATAAGAGCTTATCACTACTCAAGCTATTAGGAATATGTTTTTTTACCATCGGAATATGTTAGTATTGAGATATTTGAATATTTGTAAGAGGTTAAAAATCAAGCTTCCGTGCCTAAAAATGTCAAATATATAGGAGAGCATTGAAAATATTATAGTATATAGATTATTAACTCAAGGTTTGATTATTCTCCTTTCTTTTGTTTTTTAAGTTTGAAATGTATTAATTTTTTAGTGAATATCACAATTGAGCAATGATTTACTTTTAATATAGAAACTACAAATTTTATAAAATAGTAGATATGGCGTGATTTTGTTTTGTGGCCCAAATATTTTATCAACATTAACAAAGGTTTCAAATCATGTAACCGAAAGGGGTTAGGTTAGATGTCGATGAACATGTGATATATATGAGTAAACACATGGTTATATATTCAAATTTCAACAACGTCAATTTTTTTGAGTCAGACCATAAGAATATTTTGTAGATCTTTTAGTATTAACATGAATAGTCTATCTTTGATCAGACTAAAAAGATAAATTAATTAAAATACACACAAGTTAACTTGAACACTAACATATGCAATACCAAAAAAATATTGTCAAATCATGTCAAATATTACTTAAGCTTTAGCATATCATCAATTAACTTATCTTGTTTTTTATATATACGCTAATAACAAAGATAACACCTTGCTCTTGTTATTGGACTCTTCTAATGTATGATTCAATTTTGACCGATTTAACTCTTTTAAAGTGAGGGATTCATTTTAAAAGAAAAAAAATAACAGCTAACAACCATTGATAAAAAAAAATTAAGAGAGTAATAAATTTTAACAAATTTTTATATATACATATATTAATTTTTATAATATCAACCATTGATTTTATTAAGATTGAAATCTCTTACCTTTTTCTCCTAAAGTTAACCCCTCGCTTAAGGAGTCATTAAATCCATTCCAAACCCAATTGTACACGTAGTTTTGTCATAAATCTGCGTTGCTCTTGGTCATTATTTTGTCTGTTCTATTGCATATATATGATATGAGAAAGAGAGAGAACCTTATGAATAAGGTGAGCATCATGGACTGGTCTGTCACTCTTTTGTGATGATAATATATGCATATAATATAGTGCTCGTGTTGGTGCTTCAAAGCATGCGAATGCTTGCATCACACATGACTTGATGCTTCCCTAAGCAGGCACCCCATATGCAAGAAAAACAAAAGAAAAAAAGAAAAGAAAATAAATTGTTCCTTAGCATTGTGACACAAGACAACTAGCTACCAAATACCGTCAAAGTTGGCAACAAAGCTATAAAGCCTATAATAGGACTACTGCCCAATGCTCAATTGCAAGCTCCCTAACAGTGCTCAATGGGCTCCACAATCCTGTTCCTCTCCTCAAGTTTCATGAATATAAATCTTATTCTCTCAACAATCCTTGCACGTGAAAGTCCAAACTCCCAACTGAAAGAAAGCCTGTGGTTTTCATCATCTTAGATCCTAGTAACTCACTCTACAGAAAAGAAATTGAATAATATTACTTACACATATTTATGCATATTATTTTATATTTTATATAATTTTTATTATTTAATTATAATTAATTTCACTTTATTTTATATACATCTATACTTTGATTCTTCTTGCTCATATAAATGTGAAGTAACGTACGTTGCACTGATGTGTACTAAATATTTCTGAAAGAAATTTAACTTCCTTTTTTTTTCTTGTTCTGAGAAAATAACCTTGAGTGCACCAGACATTCATGTAACAGTAGTGAAGTGCAGATTATATGATAATACATTCTTTTTCTTGCGGGATTATTGACTCAAAATAGTGGCTGAGAATGGATACTAGGTATGTGATTATCCACGTGTCAGCATAAAGAGTAAAGAGTGTAGAATTTCCAAGTGACAGTGGCAGTGAATGGGATCTTTGAAAGCATAACGTCATACTGCATATTGTTTGGCCATGAATTTCATCTAGTGCCCCACTTGAAGGGCTGCTATCGAAATCTAGCTTTAGTAACTTCACTGATTACAATGGCAGCTACACTGAACTTAACTACAACCAACAAATAACAATAACGATAACAACAATTAGCTTAATTAATTATCCCATTTGGATATAATGCAGCTAACTAGATTGCATCAACTAATTTGGTAAGCTTATTTCGTCAAGATCATCCAATGACAAGAAAACTTCATCCAAACAAGAGAGCTCTATTCCACCATCATCATCATCATTGTCATCGTGCTCATAAACTCGACATATCACCCATTTACTATAATCCTGAATCAAACAAAAAGGAAAAAGAAAAATCAATAATCAATGTGGTATATGATAGTTTTCCACTTTAAAGTTTATTTTTGGGGTGAAATTTTCATGTACTATCTTTGTACTAAGTACTAACTGTTTTTGGTTGTGCTTTTTTTTTGGATGATCTGCTAGAGGAAGCAGAATCTGATAGACGATACTCTTGCATTATCCAATTGGTTTTGTTACCATCAGGAGCTTCTCCCACATGGAACACATAAAATTTCTTCATACCAACTCTCTTGCTGCTTGAGCTTGTAACCACTGGTTCTTCCATTCCCATTGGCTTCCAATACCCATTGGCAGTGACCCTATTTTGTGTCCTCCTGCTATAGTAGTACCGTTGGTTTCCCTCTGCCAAAGCTCTACCTGCAGATATGCACAAGGCATCCAAACTTCAATTTTTTACCTATTTATCATCAAGTCTACAAGCTCAAAATGGCATGAAACAAAGAGCTATGTTGAAACAAAAAGTTAGAAACAAAGAATGATGATACCATCAAGTTCCCAAGGGTCATATGGGTACAGGTCAAGATCAGGGATGACATCTGGGTGGCAAGGTAAGAGTGCTGCCTTTCTTTGAAGGAAATGGACTACAAGTTCTTCATCTGTGGGATCAAACCGAAACCCGGGTGGAAGATTGACATTGTTGTCTCCCATTAAAGCAAAAAGAGCAGCAGCAGATATAAAAGATGGTGCAAGAAAGGAGAAGTGAGAGGGCAATGGAGGATGAATGTAGTGGCTATCTAAGGTAAGGTATTTATAGTGTTAGAAGGGAGGGAGAGAAACTAGATAGACAAATAAGAAGAGACTGACGTGAAATTGAAGGTGGTGTAAGTGTTTATCACGTATAAATACAATACTGATACATTTTTCATTATTTCATCAAATATTCTATACAAGTTTTGGGGCACTTTCAGCACTCAACACCAAGCAAAGGAAGGCGGCGGATAACCGAACGTGATGGATACACAAGAAACGGCGTCTCCAAAAGTGTGTTGGAAGGGGGCTTGTGAGAGAGAGTGTTTGCAGCAGATTCTTTTGCTTTTTTATTGATTTATTTATAGATATGCAGCAACTTTTAGAGAGAGATATAATAAAATTCTATTATCGATCACTCAAATCATTTTGTATTAATATAGGTTTTACCATTTTATCATCATACTTAGACTTTGATTATGATATTTCAGTAGATGTAAAAATATGTGACTAATTAAATATGTGTATCAAGTATTTTTCTATTATAACAATGTTATTCACACACATCTCACATTTAAACTATCTAATTAATGATTATAACTAAATTTATTTTGTTTTTTACATAGTTAGAATCTAATTCTATCACATAAACATATTAAAAAGAGATGTATATAGAATTGATATTTACATAGCATTTTTCTTCCTATTGATAGTGTGGGTCATCATCACACTTCATGCTGATATCATCCACCTCTGTTATCCACGTGGCACACATGAGTGTGGTATTGGTCTTGGTCCAATTGAATTAGGGTAACCGACAGGAGTATACCTACCTATATATGCTTCATAATTATTAGCAATTATCATAGGTTTTTTAGATTTAAATACAAGGACTTTTTGTTTGCTCTCTACCCATATGCTTTTGCCTTGCTTTGTAATCAATGGATTAGTAGGAGTAGCAGAGTGGGAACTGCACATACGTTCCACATGAAACAAAGCAATCAACTATTCCTTTGGAAGGTGGAGTTTAACTGATTTGCTTCTGTCAGTGGTGGAGCCAAAGAAGCCCCCGCATTATTTAATATAATTAATTAATTATTAAATCTTGCATAAGGAAGAAACAAACATATAAAACAACACTAGGATTGAACGACTTTGCTTATAACTTTTCCAACCATAAATTACATTTTGCAGTTCTATTGTTATTTATTTTCTTCGGATTTAGGAGGTCAGCAATTATATTTCTTCCATTAAAGTAGACAACATTATTTTGTTTCTGATGACTAATCTGAATTTCTATAGTACCATTTTGAGTCCAATTATAACCATATCTAAAGTTATAAATGTAAGAGAGTTACTCTTTACGGTACAAGGTTTTACAGTGTCTTTCTTGTGTCATTATCTCCCTTTAAGTTGGTACCAAATACCAAGATACTCCAACCAGACTAAGAGGCATCAACAACAGAAACAATAATTTATAGTTTCAAAATATTGGTGCATATCATGTTACCATAAATTTTAATTCCCAAGGGCTTGGTATTAAGTTCAAAAGTTAATTGCACCAATTTTAGGTACAGTTTATGATGCCCCCCCACCCCACAAATATATATATATATAAAGTGAGAGAGAGATCCGAATATGTTGGGAACGAACACATTACATATATGTGGATGTGGAAGCACCATCATCCCGTATCTTTTGTACCTTCAAACCTATGCTCCATTTCTGGGCTCTTGTGGACCAAGAGTTGAGAAACAGTCACACTGCCTTCCACTTATAAGGCAAATTTCTTCCACGAGGCCCAGTGGGCAAGATTCCTGAACTTATGAGCGTAGTTCTTCATCCCCATTGCTTTGGTACTTACCCAAGTCATCAGATTGGTTGTCAGTGCTCATTCCATAAAGAAATTGCTCATGCACACCATTAATTGTTTTTTCTTTTTTTTTTTAAACTTTTCTATCTATGGGAACAGAGGAGAGAGTAATACTAGTAACAAATTTTGAAGTGACAAAATGTCACAGTTCAATTTCATGCCATTTATCTGTGGAACAGATTTTCAAATCAATGGCATCGAATACAAAAGTTTTGACATTTTGTGGCTTTGAAGTTGTGACTATAGATGATATTATTTCCCACAATATGTTCATGGCATTGAATAATTATGATCGTGATAATTTTGTAATTTTATCTTTAAATATTATTTAAATAATTTAGTACATTAACTTTTTTTTTGTTATATAAGGATTTTTAGAGCTTCCCTTAATTTTTGATATCTTATTTTTAATAAATTATTTGATTTAATTAGGATTTTATATTTTAGGAATTTTATATTGCTTAGGATTTTTATTTTCAGATATTATATTATTATATTATTTAATAGGATTTTATATTTAATTAGGATATTTTATTATCATTAGGTTATAAATACCTAGAGGTGTATTATGTAGAATATGACTTTGATATGAATTAAATAAAATTACATTATTTTTCTTCAAGTATAGAATTGCTTGTTTATCCTTGAGGCTTAGTCGAATGCTAACCTTGCTTACCATACACGCTCATCTCACTACGTCAGTTAGTATCAACTCATCAAATCAATTTAGGATTTCGTCGAAGCATCCTTCTACGTTCCATCCGTTGCCTCAAGGCCCTCAACGCTATCTCATAATCAACATATCTTGAGGTCTCAGTTTCTAGATCATCGTCAGGAAAACCACCGCCTCCTCTACTTGTGCCACTGGTCAGTAAACCTTCTTTGATACCAATTGATATAGCAAGATAAGCATGGAAAACACAACCAAAGTTTGAACGAAATTTCTGAAAATTATTGTTCAAGATGGATATAGAATTTACCAAAAAACAGTTGTGACTATAACTTTTCTTCATAGGAAATATCTCAATTAATTTTAGGTGGAATTAACGTATATAGAATGCATCCTCTATGGTGGGGTTATTGTGAGAAAGAAGACTAGAAGATTGAAACAAGGACAGGAACTGGAAAGCTTATAGTCATATACCATCCTTCTGTTTCTACTACCCTTTATTAAGAAAACTATAGCCCTTAGTCATGCGATATAAAATAATATGGACACACACACATCAAAATGGCATCTACACATGTTGCTGGAGCACTCACAAGTAGCAGTCTGATCCATATTGTACATTTTGGTTTATTTCCATTCCATTGCCATATTCTGAAGCAATCAGTCACTTTCAAGATGATCGAGACATCCAAAAAAATGTCAATTATATTAATCTTAATTTCCTCTTTTCCTGTTACCAGTTTAGAATATACGTTTAAGTTCAATTAGTTAGGGTGGAAGTATACTAAAAGAACATTATAATGCTCCAACTGGAATGAGTACGCAAGTTTAGCTGACTAAGATGATGTTATGGTAATTGAGTGGTGGGTCTGAGTTAGGCATGTTTAGCTCTCAGACGTTCTTATTCCTTTATCCTTTTCTTTTTATTGCCGACAACAAAGGGTAGGAAGAAAAATAAAATAAAATAATTTATACATACCAATAATTTACTGTGACTAGTAGCTGTTACACTGAGTAATCAGTTGTCAAGTACTGCACTATCATTGGACAAGTAAAAAGCACAAGAGTCTTTTTCTCCTGGATATTTCCCCCCCTTTTTGGACAGCATTCAATTCAACGTTTGGAATAGGTAGTGGGGGCTGAAACCTTCAATTCTTTTGGAATGAAACAGCCACTTAAATAATCACAAATTCACTAATGACATGTGGTTCTATATGTAAAAGATCATTGAATGTGCCAATTCTTCTGATATGAAACATACATTTTCCTCCCAACACTCTCTTTCCTTAATTAATTTGTGACTGGTGACGTTGAAGCATAGCTCTGAAGAAACAGTAACTAAATAGTGAAACTTTATGTGGCTGCATGTAAACTTCAAATTATTTGTCTAGTTATCAGTCACTTTTGAAGTGTTTGCATATAATGATGGCTTTGGGGATTTAATTCAGAAAGAAGGAAGGAGAAGAAAAGTATAATAATGCACTCAAGAGTTCTTTCACATCCAAATCAACGTTAATCAACTATAGTACAATGTGTTTGATGTTTTTATTACTTGGATCACCAAGGTTGGACTCTAACTGCTATATTTATTGACAAAAGAAGCAACTGCAAGCGTAATTTAAAAATTAGCAGTTAGGCCATCTTTATCAATCATCAGCTTTGTCTTGAAGACAATACTATTAATAATACTATTAACAAAACATGCTGATACATGCTCTTGGAAAAAAAATAAAAAAATTAGGCAAGAAGATCGTGCATGTCTCTGCACTAGCCGAGTGGTTAGTGTCAGAGTGGGATTAGATTGAAAGCGAATGAAAGTGCTATACTTATTTGATTAACTCCATGATTGTGTATTCATCTCTGTCACCTACATTTATTGTTGAAATTTTGGGCTGGGGATTTTGACCCACTTGACATGCTTTGACTGTGAAAATACTTTAGCAGCGGTAGCTATCCCCAGGGACGGATCCACGCTACAAGATATGGGGCATATGCCCTCTTTGAGATTTAAATTAAATTTGTATTATATGTATATATATGTTAATCTATTATATTGTCTTATTTGTTTATTGCTTACATAAGTAGTTGTAAAAAATAATAATAACTTAACTCGTTAAATCATTTTTCTTTTTGTAATAATTCTAAACTTTTGATAATTATAAGTTAACGTTATTTTACTGTTTTGATTTGATTTAATTTTTTAAAATCTGAAAACAAAAAAAAATAGACTTGTAGAATATATATTAAATTTTATTTTTAAAGATTTTAGGTTTACAATTTAAATAATTTTATATGCTATCAATATTATAAAAAATTATATGAACAATATACAGAAGACCTCTTATTATTTGTATTTTCAATAATAGTAAGTGATATTAAATATAAATATTTGAAGATTTTTTTTAATACATATTGTCTGTCCCCATTTACTAAAATTTTTAGGTCCATCGTTGACTATCACTACACAACCAATATTACAACAGCCAGCCAATGAGAGTGTAACTCAATTGGCACGGGCTAAATTTTTGAAATTTAAATGTGATGTTCATGTTAGAAGTTTCATACTTCACTAGAATACTTTTCTCTCTTTCCTATGCTTATATCTCCTGTTCTTGCCTTCACTTTAGGTGGGTGATCCGAGCCTTACCTAGTGATGCCGTAGAGTTCCATATTGATCAGTCATGACAGTCCCTTGGTCAGAGGTGGCGGTTATCATAGTTTGGTTAAATAGCTGAATACAGATGCACATGTAATTAGTTACTCTTTCTAATCTATATAAGTCACACATTGACTTTGTATCAAACACCTTTTACTATTAAGTAAATTTCAATTTTCCATTTTCATTCTCTCTCAAGTTTCCTTTTTTTTTTTTACTCGATAACGGCGGTGGAAGTATTTGCAAAGATACTTCAAGGCACATATCAATTTCAAAGTGAAATAAAGTACCGGGGTATAGGCAGAAAAGTAAACATACTTATGTAATCCCCTTTGAGTGTACTTGAATAAGGAGTGAAACCATATAATTTGAGATGATGCGTTAACTGCATGCGATATGATTTGTGTCCAATAGGCTAACGGTCCAGATTGTAAGACTAATATTAGTCCCCCCTCCCCCTTTGCGTATATGTCTCTTCATGTCTATGGTTGCTTATTCTTTAAGAATAATTCTAAAAATTTTTATCCAAATTTTTTATTAATTATCTTAATTATTAAATGAAAAAAATATTGAATATTTTTTTATGTTCTTAATACATTAAATATATTTATTTTTTTATTAAATACTTTCTTTCTTTATTTAATATTATGAAAATATTTTAAAAAATTAAGTAAGAGGATATAACAAAATTCATTCATTAATTTGTAACTTTCAAAGTTGAAGCATGCGGATCTATTACAAGTCCAATAATAGGAAATAAAAGCATGTTATTCACAAATTTTGAAGGTGGCAAAGGAAGAAAAGAAGTTGAAATGACATGAAGGCATGCCAGGCGTTTTCCTTGTGGGGTTGTCCCAACATGTGATGAAGAAAAACTGCTACCAATATCACTAATCCAATAGACAATTTTCCACTATGTTGTCTTGAATTCTCAAATATATTTGTAGCTTTCTAGACGATGAAATGAAACAATTAAAAAAAAAATCTAGTGGTTTTCCTTTTTCGTTTCTAGGATGATAATTAAATTGTTCAAAATAGAGCTAATAGATGTTAGTCATGAAAATCATGATTTTAGAATTGGATCAGATTGGTCGGTCAGACTGATCGGACCAGTTGGTCTAACCGAAAACTGGTCCTTCAATTGGTCCAATCAAACATTAAAAATAGAATTTTCAAAAATCGGTTAAAAATTGAAAATCAATCCTAACCATTGATTTCGTTTGAGCCGATTACGATTCATAGGGTTGAACTATATTTTATTTTTCTTGAAAAAATTCAAAATTTTTTAAAATCCAATTTTTTAAAAAACTATTTAAAACATTTTCAAGGCATCTATTGTTTGATTCTCAATTTATAACCAAAATTCATTATTTAAAACTCTTAATTTGTCCAATGTAGGACAAATAGGAGTTTACAATACAATAAAAGTTTTGTTTCAATTTATAATGAGAATCTTCACCTCTTACTCTTTTATTTATTCGATCTAAAACAAGTATATGTTAAAAAATTATGCTAGTATTAGCATAATACGTTTAATTTAATATATATATATATATATAATAAAGGATAAAGGATGATTGTTAGTTACTATAGTTAAGTCAATTAAAGGTTTAGTTAGTTAGTTATGAAAATTTGTTACAATTCAGTTGAGCAGTTAAAAGGTTGAGAGTTGATATATAAACATATCATCTAGTGTATTATGATTCAATATATTGAATTCAATTAGATCTCGTTATACAGAAATTCCTATTCATTTTACTCTGCATTTTCTTAAGTTTTCTTGCACTTTCTTTCATCTTCTCCAGCTTTGGTCCTGATACCTTTCATGGTATCAAAGCTTTAGCTTCCGCGGAGACCATTTCAAATTCTTCCTCTGTCCAATCTTCTTCAGTAACTCAATTTACTTTACACACTTTTTCTAACCCAGTTTCACTCAAACTCGATGAGGAGAATTTTCTCCCTTGGAAGAAGCAAGCTTTAGCCACAATCAAAGGTCATAAGCTTCATAAATTCATACTGGTGCATCAATTCTCAAGAGATATAACATTGATGAAGATCAACTAAGCGATAATCTGAGTGAGGAATTTCTAAATTGAGAGCAACAAGATCAATTGCTGCTTTTCTTGGTTGCTTTCTTCAATGAGCAAATTGTTCACCAAGAGAATGGTAGGCTATAAATATTTTTATCAAATTTGGAAAAAAGTTAGAAGATTTTTTTGCTTCTCAAAGCAGAGCCAAGGTGAGATAACTCAAACTTAGACTGAGAAACACTAGAAAAGAGTCCTCTATAGCCACACATATTCTTAAAATCAAGAAAATAGTAGACACACTAGCCTCTATTGGATCACCTGTTGATGAGTCTGAGCATGTACGTTGAAGCAATCTTAGATGGTTTAACAAAAGAGTATAAATCATTTGTTACAACAATTGTTTCAAGATCATATTCGATTAGTGTTGGGCAACTTGAAGCACTTTTGATGGCTCGAGAAGAAAGAATTGAAAGATTCAAAAAAATTGAAATTAGTTCAGTTCAAGCTAATCTAGCTCAGTCTGGTTAATCAAGTCAACAGTCAAGGAGGCAATTTTTTAGTGGCAATGGTCAGAGGTCTCAAGGTTTCTACTAGAACCACGGCAGATCTAATTCAAATTTTAGAGGTCAATCTAATTTCGTTAATAGAGGTAGAGGTGGTAGAACTGGTGGCAGATTCACTAACAAAATTTCTTACCAACTATGTGGCAGAAATGATAATCTTGCTTTACAATGCTAGTATAGATTTGATCAAAGTTTCAATAGTTCTTCTCAGAATCAAAACTACAATGCTACTGGTTTGTCTCAAAATCAAACATTTCTCACTGCTCATCTAGCTACAAGTACTGAGTTAGCTTCTCCAGCAACTCTTTTTTATCCAAACTGGTATCCAGATTCTAGAGCTAGTCATCATCTGACACTAGATTCTTCCAACCTGTCAACAAAAATGGATTATGGTGGCACAGAACAGGTTGTTGTAGGTAATGGATCAGGTTTGTTGATTTCTCAAATAGGGCACTCCAAATTTTCTTCTAATTCCATTTCTTGATCATTTTCTCTTAATAACTTGTTACATGTCCCTTCTATCACAAAGAACTTGCTTAGTGTCTCTCAATTTGCAAAGGACAATAGTTTTTTCTTTGAATGTCATGCTAACACTTGCTTTGTCAAATGTCAGGTTACCAATGAGATCCTTCTCTAAGGAACCATTAAGAATGGTCTTTATGCTTTTGAGATTTTCAACCTTGTTCCATCTGCTGCTCATATTCAATCTAATGTTGCTTCAACCAAGTCAGATTCAATTTTTCAGTTGTGGCATTCAAGACTTGGTCTTCCTTCTCCTTTAGTTGTCTTTAAAGTCTTAAAACTTTGTAATATACCTATAGACTCTATTGTTTCTAGTTCTGTTTGTTCTGATTATTGTATGAGAAAATTACATCAGTTCCCTTTTCCTGTTCCTGAAATTGTATACACTAGGCCATTGGAGGTTGTATGTTCATATATTTGGGGACCAACTCCCATTATTACAACAAATGGTGTCGCTATTACATTCATTTCATTGATGCTTACTCCAAATATACTTGAATTTATTTGTTGCCTTCCAAGTCATAGGCATTTTCTATGTTTCTTAATTTTCAAAAAATGGTTGAATTACAACTTGGGGTTAAAATAAAAGCAATTCAAACTAATAATGCTAGGGAATACTTATTTTTCTCTTCTTACCTAGCCTCTAATGATATTGTTCATTGTTTGTCATGTCCTTATGTTCATCAGTAGAATGGAAATGCTGAAAGGAAACATAGACATATAACAGAAGTTGGTCTCACATTGTTGGTTGCCTCTGGTCTTCCATTTTAGTACTGGGGGGAAGCTTTCCTTACTGTCGCTCAGTTAATAAACTATCTCCATACTCCTATTCTTGGTAATAAGTGTCTTGAACAAATTTTGTTTAACAGATCTCCCTTTTATACAGCATTCAAAGTATTTGGATGTGTTTATTTTCCATTTCTAAGGTCATATAACAAAGTTAAGTTTGATTTTAAATCTCATATTTGTGTCTTCGTTGGTTACAGTAGTGCACATAAAGGCTACAAGTGCCTTTCACCAACTGGAAAATTTGTTGTAACATGTCATGTTGTGTTTGATGAATCAATCTTCCCTTTCAAAACTCATTCTCATATATTTCAGTCTCAGTCATGTAATTATGCTTCCACTGATCAGTCTACCTCTTTAATTCCCATAATTCCTTTAATTTTAAAATTTGCCCTATCTAGACAACCTGATTTAACTACAATCCCTACGTTACCTTCTGTTGCTAACAATGTTTCTGAGCAGTTACTTACTGACTAGCCAAATACAGTATAGTCTACTGATGTTGTTACTGATTTACCCCAATTTGATGCTGCTCCTGACTTGTCTCTATCTGCTATCACTCATGGTCATAATCATCATCCTATGCTTACCAGGGCCAAAGCTAGTATTCATAAGCCCAAAGCTTATTAGATTTCACTTGAACCAACTACTGTTAGTCAAGCTCTTTCATATCCAAAGTGGAAACAGGCTATGGTAGATAAGTATGAAGCCTTAATGAGAAACAACACTTGGCCTCTAGTTCATTTACCCTCTGACAGAATTGTTATAGGCAGCAAGTGGGTATTTCATGTAAAGTATAATGTTGATGGCACTATATAGAAGTATAAAGCTAGACTTGTGGTAAAGGGATTCAATCAAAGGCCAAGATTTGATTTCAATGACACATTAAGCCATGTGGTTAAACTTATTTCCATTCGAATAGTTCTCACTCTTGCTTTGAGTAACAACTAGCCTATACACCAGTTGGATATTAATAATACATTTTTAAATGGAGACTTACAGGAAGAGGTCTACATGACTCAATCTCAAGGGTTTGTTACTGGTGACAAGAGTTTGGTTTGCAAATTAGACAAAGCACTTTATGGGTTGAAACAGGCTCCAGCAGCATGGTTTCAAAAGCTCTCTGGAGTCCTCACCTCTCTTGGCTTTACTGCAACTAAGAGTGATGTTTCTTGGTATTATGTTAGTTCTTGTCTATGTTGATGATATAATCATCACTGGTAGCTTATTCTCTGAGATATCTAGCTAATCAAGACACTAAACCCAATCTTTGCTCTTAAAGATCTAGGTTCCTGCACTGTTTTCTTGGTATTGAAGTTACCACTTCAAAATCTGGAGGCTTCGTTTTTTCACAATCTAAATACATTTAGGATCTGTTACACAAGGCTAAGATGACAAATTATAAGCCTTCTCTGACACCTATGACTGCCAACCTTAAGTTTTCAGTTGCTGACAGTAACCCATTTTCAGATCCTATTCTCTACAGGTCTATTGTTTGTAGCTTACAATACATTACTGTCACAAGACCATAATTAAGCTATTGTGCCAATCGTGTATGTCAGTTTATGCATAATCCGTTGGAGTCTCATTGGAAAGCAGTTAAACAAATTCTAAGATATCTGCAGGCTACTTCATCTCTTGATCTTCATCTGTAGAAATCGTCCAATCTAGCACATACTGGCTTTAGTGATTCTGACTGGGGCCTGATGACTGGAAATCAACATCTAGGTATTATGTATATGTAGGATCCAATTTGGTTTCTTAGTCCTCCAAAAAGTAACATGTTGTCTCTAGATCCAGCACTGAAGCTGAATATAGAAGTCTAGCATCCTTGGTTGCTGAATTAACCTAGATTCAATCTTTTCTAAGTGAACTTCATGTTGTTCTTCAACAACCTCCTAAGTATTCTGTGAAAACCTTAGTGTTGTTCTTCTAGCAGCAAATCCAATTCTTCATTCCAAAATAAAGCACTTTGAATTGGACCTTTACTTTGTTAGGGAAAGAGTTATTCAAAAGCAGCTTCATATCAGCCACATTCCTTCACATGAGCAAGTGGCTGACATCTTCTCTAAGGATGTTTCCAGTGCTCAATTTACTATTTTCAGAAACAAACTCAGAGTTGCACATTTACACCTGCTGAGTTTACGGGGGGATGTAAAGGATAAAGGATGATTGTCAGTTACTATAGTCAAGTCGGTTAAGGGTTTAGTTAGTTAGTTATGAAATTCAGTTAGTTATGAAAATCTGTTACAATTCAGTTGAGTGGTTAAACGGTTGAAAGTTGATATATAAACATATCATCTAGTGTATTATGATTCAATATGTTGAATTCAATTAGATCTCGCTATACATAAATTCCTATTCATTCTACTCTGCATTTTCTTAAGCTTTCTTGCACTTTCTTTCATCTTCTCCTGCTCTTGTCCTGATACCTTTCTCTTTCATCTTCTCCAGCTCTAGTCCTGATACATTTCCTATATACATATACATACATACATACATACATATATATATATATATATATATATATATATATATATATATATATATATATATATATATATATATATATATATATATCCGTATTTTATATTCTCTAATCTTAGTGTAGATGACCTATATTTGACTATATCGGAGAGGTGAATTAATTGAAGTTTCCACAAGTTAACCCAGACACCACCGACCGGGGGGTTAATAATTATATTAGGATAATTTTATATAATTTAATAAAAAATTATATACTCATAACAAATTAATTTAAATTATATTAAGATAAGTATGAAAACTTTAACATGATAATTAATAGATAAAGAAAACACTTATCGTCATATGCATGCATACATTACAAAGAAAAAACACATATTAGATTATTATTATTTGTATAGGATGATAACTATTGTATAAAGTATAAACTATATAATGTTCTAACCTAAATTCGTTTTTCATGTCATTATTTACAATTAGACTATGAATGATTTGTCATTCTCTTAAGAAAATAAAAACATGTGCTTTTTTAATAATCAATTTTATTTTCTTTTATTTATACGAATAACATTGTACATTTGATTTCCTTCTTCTATTTATATGACTAACAATGTGATCATCTCGTCAAAAAAAAAAAAGTGATCATCTTTTTCCCGTAAAAACAAAACATTGAATATTCAATTTCCTTCTTTTATGTTATATTATAAACTATTGTATAATTTATTATATCATAATTTATTTTCGATCTACTAATTTGAATTAATTATCAAGTGACATAAACATTATTGAATCAATCTTCAATATGAAAGCTCCTTTTTTGCTACGATGTTGAATGTGAGTGTTTAGATATATTATAATTATATAGCCCAAATCATCGCCGACTTTTTTTCTAATTTTTTTTTCCTAATACAAGGTCAAAGATAGTTGAATTTTCTATAAGAGTTATGACCACACCTTTTAGAAAGTTATTCAAACTTATAAAAAAAAATTGCCCTATCCTTTTTGGTTCAATTTTTCTTGCTGGTGTAGATTTTTTTTTAAAAAAAGATGTCTTGCAAAGATGTCTTTAGCTGACAACTTTTTTTTTTTGAAACAATAAAATCGAACATTTGCTGGTTAATTTGAAATTGTTGCGGCAATTGGCTCAATTATTTTTCGAAAGGTAAAAATTGTAAAGCTTTATTTGATAAGTTCTTTTTATGGTGATTTTTACAGTGTTTTTAAAAGTCTCAGATACGCTTTTAAGTAATATTGTTCAAGCTGTTGTAGTTGTAAAGAAATAAAAATACTTAAACACATTTACCTTCTATGAAATTCTAATTTTATCAAAGTTCAAAAAAAAAATTCGAATTTTGTCGTATTTAATTTAAATGTATATATTAAATGCAACAAGCCGAAATCTTTGAAAGCTGTTCATCCATTTTAGTAAAAATAGACGGTATCTTTTTTCCAACACAATTAAAGAGATGTCGAGTTGATTCAGGTGATAATGATTATGCTAAGCTAAGTTTTCACAAGTTTTGTGGAATTAAGCTGGCTTCCAATAGTTTGCATATATTAATGAGAGGAATATTAGTAACACACTCTTTTAAATATTTATTTTAATATTTATTATATTATTAATCTATTTTATATATTTAAAAAATTATTAGAAGAAGAATGTTAATAATACTTACTTTTAAACTAATAATAAAATAAATATTGAAAAGAATATTTGAAAGAATGTGTTATTAATATTTCTTATATGAATTATTATACTAGCACATTATTTGAAATAAAACCATTCATATTTGTAAAGTGTGACAAATAACAATTTTTAATATGCAGCTGACTTCACAGCAAATTGATGTTTTCCATCAATATAACACATTAAATGGTATTTGCATGTCTTGAAAGATGATAAAAGTATTCTTTCATATAAATTTAGGGGTTTGTTAATATGTTTAACGCAGATGTTAAGGAATAAAAATAGAATTTTTAAATAAAATATATAAATATTTAATATTTTGAAAATTAAAAAATATTTAATATTTTATTTTTTAAATAATTTTGTATAAATAATAAATATTATTTTAATTTCTTAACATGTATTTAAAAGACGCACATTAACAAAATTTATAAATTTATAACGATAGAACTATCTTTTATAGCTGCGTTGAAAGAATTGTAATGTATGAATAAAGTTCCATGTGAGTTTTGGGATTGGGAAATTGGAAGAAACAGAATTTGTTTAGTGTGGGGTATTTTTTTCAACGCCCATAGAAACCTTCAAAGCTTCCAAGTGGGTTCTAAATAACAAATTTAATTACTCTTATTTCTATGGCTTGGTAGCCAATTTGTATCCAAAAAGCTAAACATTGTTGCCAGCTATTCCTCTTTCACATTGAAGCAAGTGAAAAGAGTGTCTAATTTGAACTCAATAATTCTAATTATGGGATTTACTGTACAATTTTAGACACTAGTAGTAAATTGGAATGTACAGTAAAAGATAATTTCAATCATTATCCTTTTGTAATCATGCATCAGCAACTTGGTCTTGCAATTTGGAGTAATAATTTGTCTCTAGCAACTTGATTTGCTCGTATAGCCCTCTTTCCGGGGAGATTCTGTTATTCTTAGTGGGGAATTTGCCCCCACGAAAAAACCTTCTTGACTAGTTATTACTATAAATATCATATTGCTGTTATCCAGTTAACTACTCACTTTTAAGTGATTTTAACATGAAACTTATAATCAAAAGTCTATAGATGAATTTATTAATATGAATCATTGATTAGAAAGAATTTTATATCAATAACTAAAATTAATGACTTATAACCTGATAAACAGGTCAATGTACAATGTTGATAATTGTAAAATTAATTTTTTAATAAAAAGAAATTATGTAACAACCACAATGCCAGATCAAAAATCATCTCCACCTCTGTGATTGCAGATGGGTTCTCCGCCCAGATCTACCATTGCCCGGCCTCTGCTCTACTGCGCTGCCTCACCTTAAAACCCAAATGTCGCCCAGCCAGCCACCACGCTACGCCATCCCTAAGCCAAAAGCGTCCTTCACAATAAACCACTGGATCTAATTGTCCTCCACCCAACATGAAACTAAACTTGACCTGGCTCTGCCGTCTATGAACTTCACTCAACTGCACCACTTCCGTCACCCATGGACGCCACCAGCTGCAGCCTGATCGTCGGAGACCTCGCTTGTCGTCGTGCTCCCGTGGTCACCTCCGATCTGTACCTCAACAACCACGTCGTCGTCTGGGTCTTGGTTTTTTTATTTTTACAAACAGAGAGCTCAAGCCCTTCCCTTCCCTTATCTCTCTGTTTCTTTCTTTCATTTTTTTTCATATATTTATGCATTTGTTTGTTTTATTTTTACTTGGTGGTGGTGACTAGGAGGATGGCGGTTTTGGTAGGGACACGACGAAGGCTTCGAGCAGTAGTTTGTGGATGGTGGTTCGTGGGCAGATCTGGACGCAGGGATAGAGGTGGTTCGAGTTTGTAGATGATGGGTCGCGATTGGCTTTTGGGCTCGATTTTCCGATGGCTCTCGATGGCTGAGGTCGCTATGAGTGGCTGAGATGGTAGTGGATGGCATGTTCATTTAGGCTTTAGGAGTGGTGCTGCCATGAAAGGTATAGTGTGTTGGGAGTGGTAGTAATTGGTGCTAGTTGCGAGATCTGGTGCTAAAATACTACTGGAGCTGTCATCAAGGCAGATCAATGCACCACTGAATTTGTTAGTGGTGATGGGTGGCACCGTTGGCGGCAACACTATTATCGGTGCCGACACTGACAGTGTTGGATGTGTTAGGAACTTGAGGGTTTCATGTAAAAATATCAATAGTTGAAGGTTTTAAAAATAATAAAAGATTAAACTATTTTACAAAATTAAAAACTTATTATAATAAGTAAGGTCAAAGGGTCCACCAATGGACCTTTGAATATAGAGTCCATATTAAAAGTACCTCTCACTTTTCGATAATGGAGAAACAGTCTATTAAAGCAAATGGTCTAAATACCAACATGTCCAAGCCATTTTTGCATGGCTTTACAGGATTCTACCATGCACCCAACTAACTTAGGCTGCATGATGCACCGTGTTAACTAACCTTCTATTAGAGGTGGTGTTTGTTTTTTAATAAGTTTAATGTTATTTAAAAAATAAACTTAAAATTATTGTATTTTTCATTTGAGCTCTATCGTAAATTTGATAAGTATTTGCAAAAGTAATAAAATAAGTGAGAGAGTATCATCATTATAATATCAATTATCAATATCACAAGTTGAATTTCTATTTAAACTACCAATTTGGATGAAAAACATATAATTTGCATAAAAATCACAAAATAAACAAAGAATAATATTTTTAGAATTTTAGAGAGATAAGATGTGCAGTGAAAATTAAGTGAGTAAAAGTGTTAAGGATTGATTTCACTTAACTTTTAATTGATTCCATTATATCCATAGTAATTTAGTTTGAATTTATTAACTGATGACAAAAACTCACTTAATTGATTAAAATATAATTTTTTGATGAAATAATCCTCTCCTAATTACTTAAATTACTAAATCCTTAGTCCCTTTGATGTTCCAGACCACCGGCTCCTTGAAATCTATGGGCTGCAGCACGAAAATCAGAGTTGACGTAAGAAGTTGGGGTTGTGAGGGCGACAAACAAACCCTTGTGGGGGTTGGGTTGCAAGCTTGCAGCGCCTTCAATTAAACTCTCCGTTAATTTAGGGTAATCCAAGTAAATATTCATTTTTTAATCCTTATTTTGTTGAACAAGTTACAAGTAATATTTCATAACCATTGATTTAAATCTCAAACAAATCAACAGTGAGGATACAAGGTGCATGTTAAACGCTGCCTGGCTTTACACTCGCACCTCATACCTGGCATCCAGCACTGGTAATTAATATCATTCAACGTGTGGTCAGAATGTGGAAGTTTCACATTAACACCTACACAAGTAATCTAATGGTTATCTACATATAGGGGTAATATTGATAATATCATGTATAAATATTTTAAAATTTTCAGATGAAAAGAGGTTTTCTCCATTTTAATGTTGGGGCAAAAAAATTACCAACAAAAGGATTAAATATTACCTACTAATAGAGGTTCTTAAATTTAAGTACAAGTCATGCAATTGTAATGAGTAAAAAGTTGACCATTTAAGCCACCCATTAATTGCATAATTATTTTTTTTACGTTCTTTCCATTAACTAATAAAAATTATCATCTTACACCTCCAAAAAAGAGTGTAAGTATTATTCATATTTTTTTAAGGGATATGATTGAGTAAGAAAAAGTGATAAAAAAATATGTATAATTAATAATATTAGATAAAATATAAAAAAGATGTATGTACTATTTAATATAAGAATATAAGAGTTATTATTGGCTTATTGCTATGATACATTCACCTATATTAAGGTGTATCATACACCTTTTATTTTACTTACAATAGTAAACTTTTTTTTGTAATTTTTTTTTTGTTTTATATTTTTTCTTGTTACACATCACCACCACCATTGCAGCTGGCCGGTCACGGTCTCTGTCGGTCATTGCCGTCCACTACAAGACTGCGTCGGCCAACCACGGTCCACCGTCGTTAGCCACTGCTAGTCAACCACCGTCCACCGTTGTTGGCTAGCCATCGTCCACCGCTGCTGGTCGGCCACCATCCACTATCACCACTTTTTTTAAGTTATACTATTCATTTTTTTTTTCAATTACACAACGGTGTTGTATTAGTCTTTATATTTTTTCATAAATAATCTACAAGCGTATTAAAAATTTTATAAATTTTAACGATAACACATAATAATATTTTTTATAAAAAAATCCCTTATAATTTTTTTTCGTGTGAGTGTGTAAGGGGTTTATATATATATAAACCGGTAATGTTATCATATTTTAATTAATAAAAAATATTATTAAATTTTAACGATAATATTTATACACAATAATATTTTTTAAATATTATTATTTTCCTAAAATCATAATTGTATATGTTAAAAATTATATAAATTTTAACTGTAATATTTATATAATTATATAACATAAAAAAAATCAACAAATTATAAGTCATTCATCATAATCATTAATATAATTTTTAATACAATCAACGAATATGATGACCATATTGAATATGTCTATGTAGTTTGTGGCAGTAAGCAACCTTGATTATTTGTGATGATGATGCAAGTACGGATGGATCCACTTGTATAAGAGTGGGGATATGTGTTTACATTCATCTTAAGAAATTTTTTATTATTCATGATACTCACTTGTCTTTTCTATTTCTTTCATATTTTTAACTTTATTATCATATAATGTATAAATAAATAAATTTGTAATGAGAGAAGCTAATATTTATATAATTTTTTTTAAACTGTATCCCATGTGATTAGATATCAAGATCGTTTTTATATACATAAATAGAGAAATATTTAATAATAGTGATAGTGAAAATATTATTCACAATATGAAGAGAACAATTATGGATTGATCTTTTATCATTGTATATTAATACATTTTTGTGAAAAAACCACATAACCTGTGTTCTCGCGATTGAACTAAAATTAATCTTATGAATGATTTAAATAAGCTGAACATGTAAGAATATATCATACTCTCATAAAAAAATAATATATGACACTTAATTAATCATACTGCTATTAAGTGGTCGTACAAGGATTTAACATCTTAATCCATTATGTAGATTTAACATGTAAGTGTGTGTTTGAGAAAGTTGTAAAAATTTTATTATGCTTAGTAATCGATTATTGTATAAATTTTTTTATTATAATCGATTATAATTGATTCATTTTTATGTTTAGATACATTAGCTACAAAGCGATTTTAAATTAATCTGATTTATTAGATGATATAAAAAAATTATTTTTATGTATTAAATTATTAAAATAGGTATAGAATAATTTAAAAAATTATTTGATTAAGGACAAAATGATATTTACATATCAAAATATAAAGAATAATTTATAAACTAAAATCATAAGCTTCAATCTTCAACATTATAAAAATTAGTTTTAAAAAATTTTTATTTTACATTAAATTTCGTACAAAAACTAAAATTAATTTTACCAAATATAATTAAATACTATTACAACAACTTTTTTCTTCAAAAAAAACTAATCAAAAGTCATACCATACATATCCTTAATCTATCTACGTAAGCTTCTTTCGGCTTCAGCTTGACAACCATTCAGCTACTGACACCATTAACCTTCGTTGAAACCCAAATTTTGCGTATAAATTATTTAGAATTAAAAAAGAATATCTTAATAATTTTTCTTAAAGGTCTTCCTCTACTCCTTTTTTTCAAACTATCTCACATACGTCTTTATTGGTATCTTTCTCACTTGATCAGATGATCAACCGGGCGAAATTCTTTTTTCTTTTTTTCTCCACAGGTGCTACTCTAATTTTTTCTTGATTTATTCATTTTTAATATTCTCTTGTTTTTTCTTCTTACATATCTACTCGTGTATGTCAGCATTCAAATATCACCTACACTTTTTTGTTTATTCCTTTAGTGGCATTCTATTATCCAATATTTACTACCATAAAGCATTATTGATCTTATAGCTATCAGGTAAATTTTTTCTTGAGTTTGATATAGACTCTACAATCACAAATTATGTCTAAAGCATTTTTTAGTTTCATCTATCATCATTCTTTAAGTTCAAAAATGTCATTCTCACTTCCAAGGTCTAGAATTCCTCACACATTATTTATAAGCTCTTTCTGGAATGCTGGCGACGCTTGGAGTACTACAAAAGCTTTTGAGAAACTATACATTCTATTTTAAGGTCTGCAGTGTTCTTATCTTTCTTAGCAACCAAAACCAACTTCACAAATATGGCAATGTATGCATTTGGCATCCTTTTGCTTGTTCTTTCCTGTGTGTTGAGGTTTGTATCCTCGGATATCAGTTTTGTACGAAATGGTTTCCTATCAGCAGGCTTGAACCTGGATGGAGCTTCTTATGTGAGGCCAAATGGTATACTTACCTTGACAAATGATTCCTCAAAGATCCTTGGTCATGCACTCTATCCATCTCCTTTGCCATTCAAATCTAACAAAAACAAATCCATTGTTTCAACCTTTAGCACTAACTTTGTGTTTTCCATTGTTCCTAAGTACCCAGATCTTGGTGGACATGGTCTTGCATTCGTCCTAATATCTACCAAACACCCAAAAGGATGCCTTGTAAACCAATATTTAGGCCTCCCAAATGAGACAAGCAATCAAGAATTCTCTACCAGGTTCCTAGCCATAGAGTTTGACGCGGTACAAAATCTGGAACTTGAGGATATCGATGATAATCACGTTGGAATAGATATCTCCAGCCTCATCTCTAACATATCTAAGTCAGCAGCATACTACTTTTCAAGAAATGGCCAAGAAGATCACAGCAAGAACATTTTCATCAATCTGAAGAGTGGAGAACCCATTCAAGCATGGGTTGATTACAATGAAGAGAAGTTGATGAATGTTACAATCTCTCCTTTTGGCATGCCAAAGCCTTATTTTCCTTTGATATCTTTTCTTATAGACCTATCTTTGGTGTTGAATAACTACATGTATGCAGGTTTTTCTGCTTCCAATGGATTGCTGATAGCTGAACATAATGTACATGGTTGGAGCTTTAAAATTGGAGGAGAAGCACAACAGCAAGATAAATCAACTCTTCCACTTATTGGTTCAAGTAGTTCTAGTGAGGTGGTGCATAAAAAAGGCTTTGCAGTAGGCATCACTTTAGCAAGTGCAACTCTTTTTATCTTGATAATCATAGGAGCTCTCCATGTCCTGCGCAGACTAAGAAACAAGGATGAGATTTTAGATGATTGGGAACTTGAATATGGGCCTCGTAGATTTAAATATTCTGAACTCCATTCAGCTACAGGAGGGTTTGGGGAGAGAAACCTTATTGGGTTTGGAGGATTTGGGAAAGTCTACAAAGGAGTAATCCCTCGCACAGGACTAGAAGTGGCTGTAAAGAGAGTTGCTCCTAATTCAAGACACGGAATGAAAGAGTTTGTTGCAGAAATAACAAACATCGGACAACTAAGGCATAGAAATCTGGTGCAGTTACATGGGTGGTGCAGGAAGCAGGATGAACTCCTCCTTGTTTATGACTATGTACCAAATGGGAGCCTACTAGACAGGCTTTTGTTTGAAGATGATCATCAAAAGAAGAAATTACTAACTTGGGACCAAAGATACAAGATCATTACTGGTGTTTCCCAAAGGGCTGCTGTATCTCCATGAAGAATGTCAACTGCAGGTTGTTCACAGAGATATAAAGCCAAGCAATGTCATGATAGATGCAGATCTCCAACCAAAGCTTGGTGATTTTGGTCTTTCAAAGACTTACGAGCATGGAATCAATGCACAGGCAACACATGTTGTAGGAACACTAGGGTACATGGCCCCTGCGATCACAAAGACTGGGAAAGCAACAAGAAGCACAGATGTATATGGGTATGGCATACTCAATTTGGAAGTAACTTGTGGAAGGAGGCCAATAGAGCCCCAAAAGGCTCCTGGGGAACTGGTATTAGTAGACTGGGTGAGGGAACTACATTACCGAGGGGAGATCAGCAGGGCTATTGACCCTAGTTTAGAAGAGTATGACAAAGATGAAGCTGAGCTTGTGCTTAGTCTTGGATTGCTTTGCTCTCATCCCCATCCTGACTACAGGCCTAATATGAGAAGGATTGTCCAGTTCCTTCTAGGAGATGCTGCCCTTCCTCCACTTCCTCTTGACATTCACTGTGAAGATCCTACACCAATAATGGAATACCCGTACAACTTTCCAGATGACTCAGATCCTTCAAGTTCTAGAGTGTCCTCATCAAAATATTGTACTCTTACAAGCTTTGACGAGGTGGTCTCTGCTATTAAAGTCACAAGGGTCACTTTATAGATATTGTTGTAAACAAGAAAGCATATTAAAGAACCACTATGAGAGGGCTAAAGATATTTCTAATCTTATCAAGGAAAGCAACCTAGAATCATGCCAATTCCATGATAAATACAGAGATACACTCTCCCCTATATACCATGTTCTATTCATTTTTGAGGTGGGAAAAATATATATGGTCTGTCTAAATATTTGACAACCTAGTTTAGGCCTGGAATTCTGAATCGATAGCATACATGCCATGATTATTCATTCAACTGAATATATGCTGATCCAGTATTATTTGCTTCTGCTAACTTATAGACATATCATTAAAAATTATTCTTGAAACTCTTAACAGCTCAATATTTGTATTTGCAACTTGCAAGAATAAACAAGAATGTTCAAACACACGATGTGTTTTAGTTCTGCACAGGAACAGATTCAAAGCTTACTTGAGGAAAAAAAAAAGATGATTCTCAGTTAACTGCAGCAAATGGTCATCATAATGAACATTTATTCACCCTTCTTCTATGATAAACCACCAGATAAGCATTAAAATAGGAAGAAATGAAAAATCATTAATCTCATAAATCTTAAAATCACATGCCTATTTCATTTGAAATAAAATGATACTCAGTAGTTCCACCAGTGGCTTGACATAATCACGTATTCACATGGCTTGATGCAGAATTAGCTGCTCATGTATCACTTTGAATTTCTCTTTGAGCCTCTTGATCTGCAAAACCACCAAAAAGTAGGATATTATAAAGAACAACAGAAAGTTGCCATCTCTGAAAATTGCTCGTTAGCAAAACCATGTCATATGAATTATGAAATACCCTTTTCAGCTCAATTTCTGTATCTCTCTTCTGCTGCCCCAATGAGTGCTGCAGATTGGTTATGTCAAAAACATTATCCAGGTCATCATCAAAAGCAGATTCTAGGTCTTCCCGAAGAAGTGCAGGCAACTTGTCCACAATGGGCATCAAAAGGAAACAGTTGAACTGCAAAATATTAGGTATAAGCAGTGCAGAAAAGATAGATGAAAAAAAAAAATAGGGTGAGAATTCTAAATTATTGATATGACTTAATCATAATAATCCCAAATTAATGGATTATCACTCAGTGTTTTGAGTTTTGACATATTGTCTTGTAGTGTTGTGGTTGTAGTCAACCTGAACAACAAACATAGAATTAGAAAGAATGAAAAGAAAAATACACATAGGCAAGGCATATGTTAACCAACAAATAAAAACCTTCAGAACTTAGAAGGGCTAATTAAACTTGCAACCTTGTGGTGCAGGCTGTTTTGCATGTGGTGTACATGAAAATTTTAGCACATATACTGCTCATCCTTTGAAAAATTAATATTCTACTTTTAAATTAGAAAAAAAAAAAAAACTAGGTTTTTAACAATGTCTGATGCTTCTCACAAATTTATTTTTTCCTAATGAATTTTGGAGTTATTGGAAGAATCAAACAGAAATAATAGAGAATCATTAAATATTTTTCAATTTTACAGTAGCAGTGAAATTGACAATGGCTTTAATTTCAGAGAGCTATACTTTTCTCTTATAATATCATTGTGAAGTCATAAAAGCAGAGGGGCCTCTTAGCCAAAATCATTCCAAAATAGTCACATAAAATTTCACCAAATATTGTAGGTTATATATGTACTTAAACCCAAACAATCAACCCTTCATTTCTATGCTCACTCTGGCATACTCTCACTTCAAGCAGGAAAAGAGGAAATTCAGAGACCAAACAACTGAAAGATGAATATATGAACAAGCTGGAAACATCACAAACCTTCAATTCTGTGGAAACCAAGAAATATTCTCTTATGCCATGAAATATCTGTTGTACCAAACCATAAACAATCCTTTCAGATGAAGGTGCAAGCCTCCGATTCCAAAGTGTGCTATCCAGAAGGTCAGCAAGCTTTGTTTCTGTTGTCTGAATGGATGTGCTAGAATCAGTGCCAGAGGCCAAATGACTGAGCTTTACATCCGGTTGTGGCTTTGTGTCTTCTTTCTCATGTGAACTTGTTTGTGATAGAACAGTTTCTGTAGGATTATTAGAAACATTGGAATGTTCTGTTCCACCAAATGAATCTAAGAACTGACGTAACCCAGCCCGACTCTACAAAGATGACAGTGACACCACATGGAGATATAAAATGAGTGAGGTGAACTTAGCATAGCAAATAATATTTTACTCATTGGTTCTTACAGTTTAAGTGGAGAATCATACAAGCCTAGCTTAAATTCAAATTGAGAGATAATTTAAAATGTGGCATGCCAAAGCATCTCTCTCTGAAAATGCCCCATAAAAAATCAAGTATACCTTATTGTGGAGAGACCATGAGACATATCGTGTGGTGCTTACCAAGTCCTCCATACATCTGCAGCAAAGCAGCATGAAAAAGTGGCATTTAGAAAACAGTAAGAAAAAGGATAAATTATGGATGAGCATGTGAAGATGAAACATGAAAGATTCGTGATTGCAAAGTTTAGTTTGATGACATTATCACAACATCACATCCAGTACAAAATGTGTTCATTTTCGTAAAATCAAGGGAGAAAATGCACCCTAATACCAAAAAAGCACAAGTCCACAACCATGAAGAAATGAAGAGAAAAACGCAAAATTATGATGCAATGTAAGAATAATACATATTACATCTTATGTTCTCTATATACTTAGGTCACTCTTATTTATACTAATACTTAGGTCAAATACTAACACTACTAGTACTAGCTCAAGCCAACTAACATAAGACTAATAACCTAATAAGTAATAATCTTAATATTCTCTAACACTCCCCCTCAAGCTTAAGCTTACTAAACTTAAGCTTGTTACAAGTAGCAAACCCATAAACATAAAATAAATAACAGAACCCCATCTTTATCCGAAAGCGAGAAGAGAAACTCGGCACAGTAACATTGAACCATTCAAATACAACATAAGGAAGAAGAGAAGATGCTGAACCATCCAAGCATCAAAGAAAGAAAAAGAGAAACTGGGAAACTCTTATTCCCAAAACTGTAACACCATTGCTAGTGAGAATCTAAGGCGGCTCCACCTCGCTAATAGCCCTTTCCTCTTGGCGGCTCCATCTAGCAGGCAACTCTTTCCTCTAACATCTCTGGAGCGGCTCCACCTCGTTGGTTGCTCTTTGCCTCCAACTGGGCAGCCCTTTCCTCCAAGCTGAAGGTGCACTAAGAAAATCCACAAGAAGAACAAAGAAACACAAGATAGAACAGCAACTTCAGCCTACCTCCTTCAAAGATATCAAATCGACATATCCATAACCCAGCCACTAAGCCTCCATCATAGCAGCAAACTAGATTCCAAACTCACAAATCACAAGATAAACTCATATCAGAAGCCAAATCTCCCCCAACCGGAAAGGTTGCCAAACCAATTGATCTGAAACCAAGACTCCCCCCAAAATCATCTCCAAGCTTGCAACATCCCTGGTTGCACTTGCACTCATTCAGCCTCAAACAAACCCAGAAAATATGGAAACATGAAAGAAAGATAGAGTCTGATACAGAATAGAAGAAAACAAATGCGGAACAAAGTTACCGGAAAACTCGCCGGAGCTCCGACCAACCACCGTCATCCTCCGTCAACATCAACTACCCGCCGGTCTCTGGTCCCTGTCGCACCCACCATGGCATCTTCGGTCACCCAACTAGTTGTGTGTGCAACCAACAACAACAAAACGCACAAAACAGGGGAGGCGCATAAACACATGCACAAGCTCTATGCCCACCGCCGGCCACCATGAGTCCTATCGGTCCTCCTCTGACTCCGATTGAACACGGCCAACCAGCACCCATCGGGGGTTGCTGTCGGTAGCCTGAAACGCAAAAATAGAGCCCTTGCAATGGGGAAGACACAAACTGCCGCCGTCGACCACCACGAACCTTGCTAGTTGTCTTTCCAGCACCGTCTAGCCACGTCCAGCCGCCAATCATCGGCGACCGCTTCTGGGTCTCCTAGAACACAAAACCACAGCCACCCTGGGCTGCGCACTAATATGAACAATGACCTAGGTCACGGTTTCAAACGAACAGGGATTTTTTTTTATATAGTTTCATCAACTGAAAACAGAGGGAAAACTAAGGAAAACAAATAGGGAAAAATATACAAAGAGCTCCATAGAACTCAACACAACAGAAAAGGCAAACCCATCAAGGTGGATGGTACCGCTCTAATACCATGTTGAAGAATTATAGGATTAGGGTTAGGGAGGAAGAAAAAGAGGGAAAACGGCTAATAATAAAACTAACATAAGACTAATAACCTAATAAGTAATAACCCTAATATTCTCTAACAACAAGGAATTGTTAACACGTTTTCAAGCTCTTTACCGTTCCTCCTCCTCTTCACTCACTGTTATGAATGTCATAAAACAGTGTTTCTTAGAGCCAACTCTTATTAATATTTCATCAACCATCGATGAGACTACGCTTTCAATATTTTCAAACAGAAATATGAGTATTTTTGCTACATTTTGTGTAACTTTACACATCAACAAATTGTAAATTAAACCAAAATTAAAAAAAAAGGACAAATTATGCCAACCTCCCTTGAGGTATGATCTTTGATGGAATTACATTTTCACTTGAGGTTTCACCAAATACCCCCTCATACTTTTATTTTCCATACACACCCCCTCCATACAGCCTTCCGTGCAAGTGAAAAGTACACATAAGAGAAGTAACTATAATTTCTAAATATAGAGGTGAGTGCAGTGTAATTTCATCACACCTTGGGAGGTCAATGTAATTTATCCAAAACTAAAATGAAGCTCATGATGCTTTGTTTTGTTTTGTTTTTTCATTAGTTGATAAAAAGAAAACTCATGGTTTAATTAGACATATAGAAACAAACTTATAGCAATTGGGGACGAGTGGTGGTTAACTTTTCATGGCATGATTTTGCAGTAGATTCTGCGAAGTTGTTGAAGGCAGAGGCAACACGCCTGAGGAACACCTCATGGCCACTTAGATACTCACCATCTTTCTGTCAGAAACAAAATGCATAGATAAAATAAGTTTGAGAAAATAACAAAGTAATAATTGCACGAAACTGTTAGGAAAATTCCAAAAAGAAGCATAAACAAGTTATCCATAAAATTGTAAAGAGAAAACCTGAAGAAGATAAACAGAGATTGGAAGCAATCTCTTAAGTATATGCAACAGTCTAGACCCCAACTGTGTCAAGAACAGAGAAATAATAAATTAGCTAGGGAACCAAAACATCAAAAATTAAAAAGTGATAACTTTTCCAGACATGTATTTTGATAAATCAAAAAACCAGATTTTCTGACTAAAGAATTGCATAAACATATGTAATTTTTTAACTAATAACAACAACAACCAAACTTTTTCCCACTAGGTGGAGTCAGCTACATGAATCAAACGACATCATTGTGCTCTATCATAAACTAAGTCTTCAGAAATGCTATACAAATCTAAATCTTTTTTAATCATTTTACCTATAGTCTTTCTTGGTCTCCCTTTACCTTTAGCTATTGGGCTATCCTCCACCTGATCTACTCTTCTTAGAGGGACTTCTAAATGTCTTCTCCTTACATGTCCAAACCACCTAAGGCGAGATTCTCCCATCTTTTCCACAATAGGTGCTACCCCTACTTTCTCTCTAATGCATTCATTTATAATTCTATCTTGTCTTGTATGGCCACACATCCATTGCAACATCCTCATCTCAGCAACACTGATCTTATACTCTTGCTGGCTTTTTACCGCTCAACATTTAGTACCATACAACATCGCACGTCTTATAGCTTGAGAGTCACTTTTCTATCACAAATAACTCCTGAAGCACTCCTCCATTTCATCCATCCAGCTTGAATTCTATGGTTTATATCTCCATCTATCTCTCTTTCATTTTGTATGATAGATCCAAGATACTTAAACCATGTGACTTGTGGTATGGTATGGTCTCCAATTTTTACCGCTAAACTAGTATTCGCACGCTTCTTACTGAACTTACATTCCATATACTCTGTCTTTACTCTTGCTTAGACGGAAGCCATGTTCTTCCAAAGCTCGTCTTCATAGCTCTAGCTTCCCATTTGTTTCCTCTCTCGACTCTCCAACTAAAACTATATCATCTGCAAAAAGCATGCATTGTGACACTGGCTCTTGGATATGCGCAGTAAGCACATCCAAGACCAAGGTAAAAAGATAAGGACTCAAAGTTGACCCTTGATGCAGTCCTATAGTTATAGGAAAATCTTCTGTCACCCCACCCTGTGTTCTCACACTAGTTTTAGCCCCATCATACATATCTTGGATTGCTCGAATATAAACAATACGAACTCCTTTCTTCTCCAGAGCCTTCTACAAGACCTTTCTCGGTACCCTATCGTAGACTTTTTCCAGATCAATGAAAATCATGTGTAGGTCTTTTTGCTTCCTCCGATACCCCTCTATCAATCTTCGTATAAGATAGATTGCTTCCATAGTTGACCTCCCAGGCATAAAACCAAATTGATTATCTGAAATATAAGTCTCTTGTCTTAATATCTGTTCAATTACTCTTTTCCATAACTTCATGGTATGACTCATGAGCTTAATCCCTTTGTAATTTGCACAGTTTTGTATATCTCCCTTATTCTTGTAAATAGGGATTAAAGTGATTTTCCTCCATTCATTTGGCATTTTCTTATACCTCATTATCTCGTTAAACAGCTTTGTGAGCCAGCTTATACCATTCTCTCCTAGGCACTTCCATACATCAATAAGTATATTATCTGGTCCAACCGTTTTTCCATTATCCATCTTTTACCTCAAACTCCCGAATTATATGATAAAAGATTTTATTTTGATCCTCCTCTCTAGTATTTAGAATGTTCGAGTCCCCTAATGTCATCTGTCCCTCATTAAATAACTTGTGAAAATAACTCTTCCATCGATCCTTGATGTCTTGTTCCGTAACCAAGACTTTACCCTTTTCATCCTTAATGCATTTCACTTTATCCAAGTCTCTTGTCTTCCTTTCCCTACTTTTAGCAAGCCTGTAAATATTCATTTCTCCGTCTTTGGTGCCCAAAAAATGATATAACCCGTTGAACGCTTTATCTTTCGCCTCGCTCACCACCTTCTTAGTATCTTTTTTAGTTACCTTATATTTTTCTTAATTTTCATCATTTTTATACACGTGCCAAGCTTTATAACATTCCATTTTAACCTTAACCTTATCTTGTACACTTGCGTCCCACCACCAAGATTCTTTATCCTTGGGTCCAAAGCCTCTTGATTCACCAAGTGTCTCTTTTGCTACCTTCCTAATTCCTTTAGTCATCTCGTCCCACATATCATTACACTCCCTTGTACCTCCCAATCTCTTCCTCCATAATCCTAAAAAGCATTTGTTTTCCTCCCTTTAGTTGCCACCATTTGATCCTTGGGACTCTGTCTCGGTAATTTCTCCTTACTCTCATCTTAACTCGTACATCCATAACCAAAACCCTGTGTTAGGTAGTCAAACTCTCTCCAAGGATGACTTTGCAATCCATGCAAAGCTTTCTATCAGATTTCCTTATTAGAAAAAAATCAATTTGAGAGCAAGAACCCCCGCTTTTGTATGTGATAAGATGCTATTCCCGCTTCTTAAAACAAGTTTTTTAAGGAAAAGAAGTACTACAGTAGTATCATGAAAAGAAAGTAGTATAGAATTCAATACAACCTAGAAGTTAAAGCATTGCATGGAACATTTAATATTATTTCAAGCCATCAATTATTGGACATAAACCAATTGCAATTTAAGCCTCTTTTAATCAGACTATCTTCCATTAGGTCCATTTTTCTCACTAGAGCCACTATTGGTCTTCTTCTAACATAACCAAGCCACCTTAGGCAAGCTTCCGCCATCGTCTCCTCCAATAGGAGCTACTTCAACTTTCTCTCAAATACATTTGTTTCTAATCTTATCTTTTCTTGTATGTCCACTCATCCACCTCAGCATTCTCATCTCTCCTAAACTTATTTTTGCTCTTGTTGGCACTTCATTACCAACATTTACTACCATAGAGCATCGCTGGTCTTATAGCTATCCCGTAGAAATTTCCTTTGAGTTTGATAGCCACATTGCAATCACAAATTATGCCTAAAGGATTTCTCTATTTCATCCACCTAGCTTTCTTTGAGGAACATCCCCATCATTTTGTAAGATAGATCCAAGATACTTAAACCATGCAACTTTTGGTATGATGTAATCCATGTCATTGTTGTGGCCATTGGATAAGGGATTTCAGTCTTGTCAGTGGAATTTATCAAAAGAATTATGAATATTTTCTATAATTATTATTGGTTTCTCCCTTCCTTGTTTAGATCACATAAACTGTGATTGAGTGGACTTAAGTGACATTATTAAAATAGACCCATCACATGGTATAAGTTGACTTATATTCCTAATAAATTAAAAAAAAAGAAAGAAAGAAAGAAAGAAATTAAAAGGAATTATTCACATTTTAGTACTAATCACCTGATGAAGAAAAGGTTCAAATGTGTCACGAGCCTTTGCAACAGCAATTACACAAGCAGTCCTGGTTACTCAAAATAAAAATAATTTTAATCTTTAATAACTAGTAGTAGTACAAGAATGAATAGGTAAAACACAGAATTACCTAGAGTAGTTTGTTCCATCATGAATATCTTCAACTCCACAAGCATTTACAATTTCTTCCCGAGTAATTGGGGGACACTTGATTCCTCCAACCACAAAACGAAATTCAGCCATCGCCCGATGATATTGTGCACCACCATAGAGACGCATCCCTGCATTCTACATACAAGTATAACCCAGCCTGTCAGATGTTTTGCTTAACAAGATTCTGAAAATACTTCTGAAAAAGGTTGCAACCACCATACAAATGTAAAACTCATATCAAAGTGGTCATTAATAGTTATTAGTTAAATGAAATCATCAGCCATAAGAAAAAGAAAATTGTAATTATATATTTTTTTAATAAGGGAAAATAGTAAAATAAAATGACTAGGTGGTCTGTTATCCTCTCCAATGAAAAAATGAAGCAGGACATAAGTACAGAAAAAAGCAAGCCCAAAAGAATTGTCTAACTTACAGGTATTAGCTTGTGAGGGAACTGAACACCATCAGCACCAACAAATGCACCTCCATTTATTCGCTCATCTTGTAGTGTTTCACCTGAAACAAAACCCAAAAAAAAAAGTCAACGAATTTAACCATGACCATTTGCCAAGGGAAAGGCGATATCTAAAGAAAGTAAGCTTTCTTTTCTATTATTAAACATTATCTACCATTCAATAGGCTTATACATAAATCATAAATGAGAGGTTAGGTAATTTACCAAACTTATCAGGAGGCGCGACAACTGTCCCTTTAAGCAGCAATGACAACTGAATAATAAACAAATATTTGAATCAGGGAGGAAAATATTGAAGAAAGTATATCTTCAAGGTTCAAGCACTATGGATTCCAACGGCTGCCAAAGAAAAGGGGGCATGCATATGCAAGTCCCTATAGAATATTAGACAGACAAATAAATTTACTCCATAAGTTAAACATCCAGATTAAATAACCCTTCCCTTGGCAGGAATTCTAATATCTACCAACATGGGAAATTTATCCAATAAAGCAGGATCAGATGGTGAGAAGAAATTGAATTTATGACATAGAAACCTTGGTCAAGAACAGATCATGGAAGGTTCTTCCTTTCTCCTTCAGTTTGGCTTCATCCAGTGTGCTGTATATCATTGGAAGAAAAAATAATATAGGTGATGAAAGAAAGATAGACATAGATAACGGTAAAATCTTAAAATACAATTATCATCCCTGCCCTGTGTTATGCAGATCATGTACAACAAAGAAATTTTTAACTTTAATACAGACCTCAATTCTTGATTTATATCACTCAATTTCCTTGTCGCACTCCGGTATTGCTTCTCAAGAAGTGGAATGATCAATGGTACGCTACTTATATACCTAGCATGATCATTCTTAAGGATTTAGCCATACGATATAAAAAATTTATGGATTTATTAAGCATTGTCTAGAAACCACATAAACAAAAACAAATTCCAACATATACCTCTTTTGTAGAATTTCTTCCAGAAACAACCTAAGTTTGCTCACACCTATCCTACTTCTTTCTTGCTTAGACAATGACCTGCCCAGCTTCTCCTCCAAAGAAGCAACATCTTCTATCTCTCTGAAGCATACAGCCTGCATCCATAAGTACAATTAAATAGATCAAGGAAAGGCGACTCCAGGTATTTCATGTTCCACAAATCAAAAGAAACAGCCCCAAGAAGACAGCTGTCAGTGCACCAAACATTTAACTCGTAAAGAAATTATGAATTCCTCCAAGGGCACTACAAACAAATAAAAAATGAAAACTAAGAGAATTACTGTCTAAAGTGTTATTTTGCGTATTAACTGTTTCTTTTTATTTGCAGAGGACATTGTCTGTGATGCCAAATACTGATTTGTAGTCCCGTGTGATGGTCATCTCTCCTCAATGAGATTCCCTGGTGACCAGGAGTTAGTTGAGTAGCTTCCTTTTTTTTGGGTACAAGTTGAATAGCTTCCTTTTAGGGAGGGGAAAAAAATCCTTGGAGGTAATCCTTTGGGTGGGCCTTTATCCACCTCTCTGGGATTTCAGGCATGCCATTGGTGCACTAACCGATAGTCTTGGAGTAACCTGACCTTACTACCATGTTTTGCACCAAAAAGTACTAATTTAAAGCAGAAAACAAAACAAGACAATCTATAGTACATGCCTAATTACTTTGCCAGTCTATCTTTAGTGATTATATTATCTGATATTTTATTTTAGCCATCGGTTAATTTAATGAAGGCATTTAAAATAATTTTAAAAATGAGAAAATAAACAGATAAAGAATAAAAAATGCACAACATACTTGACAACCAGAACTTAAAGATTACAAAAGCATAAGAAATCTAAAAAATCAAACTGAGAGCACCAAAAAGATTCCGAGGACTAAAGTACCGAGGTGTCAAGCTTTCAATCTGAAATGAAAAGGAGATACAATTAATGAATTAATATGAGGGATTAACCTGTTTGAACTCATCATTGGACCTGTAGAGAGAATCACTTCCAGAGCCAACTCTTCCAGAAGGCACAGATGTGAAGAAGGGAGAGTCGCCCAGAATGCAGCCATCAAGTGTACATGCAGGCGGTGAAAGGAAAACTTCAACATCAGATGGACGTGCAAATTGAGGTATCCTGGTATCTAGCTTGGTTGAGACAATTACAGTCCTTGACAACTCAGGATCAATCTATAAATGAACAACAAAAAGCTTCTGAAGCCGTGGCACACTGTAACTATACCAAGATTTTATTTCCTCCAAGTTCTAGTAATATAATCTCGAAACTTTAAGCCAATAATATTATATATCTTTTCCCTGATTGCAAGTAGCTTTTTAAATGTTATCAAGTAAAATATAAAGGAGTGATTGCATGAACTGTTGAATATTCTTTGCATCTTCAACAATATTCACTTCAATGCAACCCAATTGTTTTTCTTTCTTTCTTTATTATTTTTTGTTTTATATTTCTTTATTGCAATCCAAAGATACACCATGAAAGAGTAAGCATTTGGCAATGATCCCTACTATAAGTACCAGCTACTCAGTACTTTAAGGGTAATTAATCAAGACAACAAGCACGAATATTAAGAGAGCCACATACTTGCATTACAAAGCGTCTTGTAGTTGCATTGCTCCAGTCACTACAATCTTCAAGGCACAATATAATAAACTCCTTGTGTTGCAATTTTGCGCGCACTAAAGACTCCACTGCACGTGCCTGGGCCTGTTAGTCAAGGAAGCTACAAAGTTCACCATCACAACAAAAATAACGTCCATGGGGAAATCAATTGGACAGATTTCAACGAATTGAAAATTGACCTGTAATGCCCTATTTTTTCGACCCAGAGCAGGAGCAATAAGTCCAGGAGTGTCTATGATTGTAAGATTCGGGCAATACTTGTATTCCACTTTAATAATTATTTCCTTAGCTGAGAACGGAAAATAATCATGCTCCAACCTCGCATTTTCAGCTTCAATATATGCCTATAAGAATATTTATACAAGGTTAAAAACCATGACAAAATATTGCAACACATGTTATGTATGGATAATCATAAACTTGTAGTATCAAACACCAACTCTCCCAAAAACTTAAACTGTTAAGTGAAAGCTCATGAATGATTTTATATCTAACATGTAGAGGGTCAACATCTAGTCCTGCCTATCTTCAAATGCTCCAGCTTTTTGAGAAAGCCAAAATAAGGTTCCAAACTTTATGTGAAAGCCAACATTAATCAACTAGATAGCCCATCAGAGGAAATTAGCATTCATAGTTTATAAACAAGTGCTCCTTTTCTCACAGAGCACTCTAAATTTTAGCTTCTCATGAATAGTCTCCTTCTAGAGAAATTATAAAATACTCCTAGAATTATACACTGGGCAGTTTTTAAACTGTTTAGATCTATTTTGATCCAACGGCCTATATGATTATGCGGTGTCAAGTGTTTACAATTTCATTGGACTAGTGTAATGCTACCAGAGTATACAAGAACCTCTCCTGATTCTGGGGTTGAGTCTATGAAGCACGGGTATTTCATAATATCTATTGTACCCGTGTCGGATATATACATGATAATGTATCAAATATTCAGGTACTTAATAAATGTTTGTTTAATTTTTTAACAAAAATCATATTTCCGTACTATACATGTATCGTATCCGATACCCATACCCGTATCCGTGCATCATAAGGTTGAGTAACTCCCAAGCGGGTGCAAGGGCATAGCAAGCTTTCTCAACCATTATGTGGATAAACTAACCACTCATTAACTTCTAGAGGGAAAAAAAAAAGCCAAAATGACATTCCATCAATCCATCCCAGTGTTATATGCATTGTTCATAAATGAACTTAGCAGCATGAAACTTCGGAGAATTCACCACAATTAACACATAAAAAAGCAAACTTTCACCCCATTTTCCCACCCCATTTCAGAAAACTGCAACAACACAACAAAATACAATACAATGCAGGCAGCTATAGCTAGTAGCTACTATATGCAAGAAAAAGGAAAGGGCAACAGCTTGAAAGTAACCAAACCTGAATTTCATCAAGGGACTTAGGGTGTGACAAAGAAGGGTCATCGTCAGAGACAAGGTAACAGGAAGGGGACTCGCATTGGGGTTCGTACTTCATGTGGAGAGTGATGGGTCGGCGGGTCTTGGTGCCGCCGCCGACGTGGTTGAACTGGAAGCCCATGAGGGCTTCCACGAGGGCGCTCTTGCCGTCGGTCTGGTGGCCCACCACCAGCACCGCCGGGGCTTCGAACGGCGTGTGGAGGTCCTGAGCCAAGGCGTGGAGCTCGTTGTAGGCCTCGTAGAGGCGCCACTCTGAATCATCATCATCATTGTGGCATTGTTGGTGTTGGTGCTCTCTTGCTTCTTCCAACTCCATGGCCTGCGTTTTTCCAAATTGAGATAAAGGACTGATTACTTTGTCTTCAACTTGGAAACAGCAGTTAGCAAGCGATAATCACGGTTGAAGTGTTCACTGCTAGGAAGCATGGTTACTGGTATGGATATGGATATTGGAATGGATATGCATACCGGGATAAATCATGATATCATTAAGATATAATATAAAAAAAAATAAAAAAATATAATATTAACATAAAATCATAAATCTTAAATTAAAATAAAGATAATAAAGATATTAATGATTTGAAATTTAAATTAATTATTTTAAATATAATAAAATATTTTCATTTATTTAATTATTATAATATTTTACTTGTATTTATATAAATGTTTAAAACATAATTAAAAAATATAAGTTAAAAATATTCAAAATTATCAATCAAATATGATACATCAGGACAATAATTATTTTATAATATCAGTATTTCCTAAATTCTTTGTCATCTTATCATTTTAGGATTGTGTTTATATTAAAAATTTAAAACTTTTTTTTATAAATATCATAGTTTTACAGATTCTAAAAATTCTCCAATCCAGAGAGGAGTAAGAACAAATTGTACTCGAGAGAAAAGAGAACAAATTGGAACACAAAAAATAGCAAAACAAAACTTAGGAACAAAATCAAGAAATTTGTTGATTCTCAAAATTAGCCCAAGAAATTGCTTTATGCTTAAAGTTCATTTTTTGGTGAGCAAAACATAAGTTTTTGAAACTTCTTTCGATAGATTGGAACTTGTTCCTTAGAAAGCGCAGACGCCAAGGAACATTCTTCTCATCACTCACTCAAGATAAAGCAAGCAAAGAGTTAGACACAATCAAAATTGGACTATGTAACAACCAAGTTTTTGAAAAGAAACTTCAAGAACAAAAATGAAGGCCTGGAAAACAGGTTCAATATCATCACAAAGGTCCACAGATTTAGCACATACACACAAAGATTTTCCACACAAGTCCTAAAGAACACCACTAATGACAAACTTTCCCATATTACTTCTTAAGGAGTCTTGTAAGGTCCACTTGTAGACACTCATAGGCAGAGTAGACCAATGAAAAGTTTTCTATCTTGTTAAACCAGTAGGTTGCTAACACTTTACTTCCTGCAAATTAGATACCAACAAATCTAGAGAGAAAGGAAAAATAGAACACCATCCTTTAGTCCAAGTCTCATTTTAACTAGGGTGCAGATTTGCTCCCAATTTGGTTCCATTTTCTCAAACATCAACTTGTTTCTAGATTGTCAAATAGTTCATATAACAATAAAAAATAAGGATACCCACATCTTTGTTTTGAAACCCAAATAAATCGATATCCACCCACGAATCAAAAAAAGTGTGTGATTCCAAAGGGATAGACCAACTAAAACCCTACCAATCTAAACAATAACACTATAATTTCCAGGAGAAAACACAGGTGAAAAAAAGATGTTCAAAATTTTCAATGTCTATATTGCAAAAAGGACACTCATCATCACCTTCATAAACCAAATTATACTTTCTAAGACGACATTTAGTATTTAATCTTCTCAACAACACAAATCACACAAGTAATTCAGCCCTTGGAGGAGCAAGGCCTTACCAAACGCCTTTTGTACTGTTATTAGAAAAACACAATGAGCCTGACATATTAGTTTCAGCAAACAAGAAAGACTTGACTGAAAAAAATCCTTTAGATTTGAATTTCCAAAAAAATTTATCATCTGCCTCATTGTAAAAAAAAGCCTCAAATAACTGTTTATTCAACTCATTAAGTTGTTGTAACTCCCAAACAAATAACAGTCGCCTCCAAAGAAAATTCCATCTCCAAATCAAACCATCTCACACACCAAACTCTGCAATCACCTTATTTTTTTTTGTAAAAAAATAATATAGAGCCTTGGAAATTTATCTTTGAGCCACCCATTCCCTCCATAGGTCTTCCCAAAACAAAGAAATCCTTCCATTTCCCACATTCATCCAAATACCATTCTGCATTATTTGTTTTACTTCATTCCCAAACTTTGAAAAGTTACAAATTTCAGACCAAGGACCACCTCTAGATGTTATCTTTTGATCTACAAATAGTCTATCCAACTTCTGGTTATAACTAGAACATACAATCCTCTTCCATAAGGGTTTATCCTCAGTAAAAAAAACGTCGCCACCATTTAAAGAGCATAACAGCATTTTTAATAACTAAATCTCCCACACCAAGACCTCCCAAACTTTTGGGTTTCTGAATAAGACTCCACTTAACTAAAGGAAGACCTCTCTTATTGGGATCATAACTCCAAAAAAATCTACTTTAAAGTTTAATAATTTTTTTAACCACAACCTTTAGAATTTTAAAAAGTCCAAGATAATATAAAGACAGATTATTGAGGACAAATTTGATTAAAACAAGTCTACCTGACTTGGATAGAAGTCTCACCTTCCATCATGCAAGCTTTTTCTCGATCCTATTCAACACCGGTCTCCATGTTTCAAGCTTTCTCGAATTTGAACCAAGAGGAATTCACAAGTATTTAATTGGCAAGGAAACAATTATACAAAAAAGGCTGCTACTCACATCTTCAACCCATTGCAGCGAGCAACAGAAAGGAATAAAGGCTGATTTTGCATAATTAATCTCCAGTCCAAACATAACACCAAAGCACACAACCTTCTATAGTTAGAGATGATGTGCCCTTTGGAGGGACAAAAAACTATCGTGTCATCTGCAAATTGTAAGTGAGACAACTCAACATTATCTTTCCTAATACAAACTCCTTCAATCAACTCAGCTTCCTTAGTTCTTCATACCATCCGATTAAAAACTTTCACAACTAGGACAAATAGGAAAGAGGATAAAGGGTCACCTTTTAGGACAAATAGAAAAAAGGATAAAGGGTCACCTTGCCTTAGTCCACACTCCATATTGAAAGGCTCTGTTAGTGATCCATTCACCAAATTGACATAGAAACTGTTGAGATACATTTAGATACCCATCTTCGCCATTTGTCCCCAAAGCCCAAAATTTTCAAAACATGGTCAATGAAACTCCATCTAACTGAATCATAAGCCTTTTGAAAATCAAGCTTCAAAAGAACTGCAAAAACCTTATTTTTTATAATCCAATGAATCGCTTCACTAGCTATGATTGCCCCATCAAGAATTCGCCTTCCACTAACAAAAGCAGTTTGAGTCTCACCCACTAAGTTTGACATAACTTTTTTATCCGTCCAACTAAAATTTTGGCAATTATCTTATATACACAACCAACCATACTGATAGGTCTGAACTCCGACATACTACTTGCACCCTCTATTTTTGAGATCAAAACCACCCAAGTCATATTCACCGTTTTTGGAAGAAAGCCCGAAGAAAAGAATTCAATAATAAAATTGGAAATTTCTTCACCAATGCCACTCCACATGCTTTTTATAAACTTTAAGTTAAAACCATCATACCAAGGTGATTTCGTAGGATCACAACACTAGACAACATTTTTTATTTCTTCTACGGTTGGCATAATTTCTAAAAAGAGGGCTTGGTCACAAGAAATACAAGGTAATATACCTTCTTGAAGCTCAATTTGTGGTAATAGGTCCTGCTTGTATAATTCTTTAAAGAATTTTCTTTCTTCTTTTTTAATATGCTTTGGATCCTGAAATACTCGCCTCCCCACCTTCAATTTAAGGATCTGTTTTTTCCTTCTTCTTGCAATAGCTAATGTATGAAAGTATTTTGTATTTCTATCTGACTCCTTAATGAATTTATCTCTAGATAATTGTCTCCAGTGATTTTCTTTTCTCCTATACCATATATCCAATTGACTTAAAAGAGCTTTCCTTCTAGTCTCATTAACTTCATTAAGGTTTTCATCTTCAGCCAAAGAATCAAGTCAGCACGTTTCTGCCTCCAAGCAGTTATAGAATTATCAATATGGTCAAACACATCCTTATTCCACTTCCTTAAAGGAATCTCTAGCCCCTTCAATTTTTCAACCACTGATGCATCTCCCAAATTCTTCCATTCTACCTCCACCTTTTTAGCAAAATCCTTATGGGAAAATCACACATCTAACGATCTAAAGGGATTTGGTCCCCACCTTAAACTCTCTGTTTCAAGCATTAAAGGAGAATGGTCCGATACAGAACTTTTTAAGCCCCACAACTTTAAATCTTGAAATTTTACATACCACTCACTTTCATCAAAAACTCAGTCTAATTTACTCTGTGATATTCCTCTAGACCATGTGAGTTTTCTTCAAATGAGAGGAATATCTATGAGATCTATATTTTGCACCCACTCAGCAAAGGCTAAAATACTTGAAGCCATAACACAACCACCTCTTCTTTCTTCATGCATCAGAACTTCATTAAAATCACTCATTATCAACATAGGAGTCAAACCCACTCGTTTAAGATCTAACAATTCCTACCAAATTATACTTCTTTCACTGCGAATGTGAGAACCATAAACCAGGATAACAACAGAATGGAAATTTTTTTCTTGTATCACGCCTTTCACTGCGAGTGTGAGAACTGCAAATTTTTTGTGTGTGGGAGAAAGAGTTCTTTAAGCATTAAAAAATTAAAACTTTAAAATTGTTTTTTTTTCCTTTAGTTACTATATATTATTAAACATTTTATTTTTGATTTAAGCATATTATTAAACATTTATTAACTAATAATTAAATTGTTAAAAAAACTAATAATTAGATTATATTATATTAATTTATAATTGCCACACAAATCTTTTACCTAGATGGCCTTAAAAAATATTAGAAATACGAATAGTAAAATCAGGTTTTGTGTTTTGATCCGATTCAGTTGGGTTTTGAGTTTAATATGCCATTCCCATTAATAAACACAAATAGGGCTAAAAAAATCCAAAATAACAGCTGTGTCATTCACGTGGCAATGTTGCCTGTGTTTTCTCTAGTGTAGCCTTCTATCATGGATCCATAAGTTTGGGTCTATGCCTGCTGATGAATTTGCAAAACTTAATATTTTTATGGTTTTAAAATCTTGTATTTTCATCATCTTTTGATCTTTTAGATTTAATTTTGTTTTTAAGTTTTATTATATTTTTATTATTTTTTATTGTGTTTTTATTACATGTTTTATGTGTTTTTATAAGTAATTATACACGGAGAAGATTGGACGCTTGAACAAGCAAGAAAAAAGGAGAAAATTTCATTCAGCATCCAGTGCTCACGCGCAGGAGAATTTCCCTTTAAGTGTCCCAGCGCCTGAGCATTGGGAAGGCAGCACTTGAGCGTTGGTCGCGTACACAACAGCATGATTTTTTTATAAAAAGAAAGTTTCGTCAAATTTAACACACTTGGACAGAACGTAGCAGCCGTCAAAAGGCACAAACCCTAAAGAGGTGTGGGTGCAATTAAGCTTAAAGATTAATAATTTTTTTCAACTTTTCTACCTTTCTATAATGGAGTTTGTCATATTTTTTTTTTGTGTTCTTTTTTTTTATGTGTAACTAAACCTCTTTTGTTAGGATGATGATGAATCTTGATACTTGGATGATGTAAATTCTTTTATGGATTTAATGAATGTTTCTATTTTATAATTTATGTGTTTATCTCTTTTCCTAATATTTTTCTAAATTTGGCCAATTTGGGAATGATTTTGGGGTTGATGTATAATTTGAAAAAATTTGCATGAACTTAAAACTTGTGATAAACACCATAATTTCTATAATCGATAGGAATAGACGTTGTAGGTTGTGTGGTCTTTCTCTTAATTCTCTCGTTCTTGATAATGCCTTTCTATTTGGGGTTAGACTAAGGGATTAGTTAATTTTAAATAGTGTAAGATGATTAATATACCAAGGAATTGGATATTGATTAATTTTGAGAATTGACCATGAATCATTGGAATAAAACTTGATTAAACAAATATTTGATTTTGCATTTAAAGAGTTCAAGTGAAATTTGACCCCTAACACTTTCATATCATTGTCTTCCATCTTAACCCAATTAATTAAATTTTACGTTTGTTATTTTTGTTTAAACTTTATTATTATTGTTTTTACCAACTCTATTTTCGATAGCTTAAATAGTATCCATTTAGCAAATTTAGTAATTGATAATATAATCCTCGTGAGAACGATATTCTTATTCATTCTTTATTACTTCTGCGATTCGGTGCACTTGCCGATTTCACATTACTTTTTTATATCTGATAATATTTGTTGATACCCAATTTTATCCATTTTTATTATTATTTATTTTCATTTTTATTTTATTTAATTTAATTTCTTTCTTTACAAAAAAAAGAAAAAAAAAGAGAAAAAAAAGAAAAATTGTCACTACGGGTCAATCCAACCCAATTTCCATCTCAACCCGTAACCCATTTTCGTTTTTAACCCATGACCCATTTTCCATCTCAACCTTTTCCCTTCTTCCTTCTTGCTGCAACCCTCAAACCCTAGCCTCCGCAAGCAGCATTAAAATGGCAGTTTCTTTGTTTTAATTATTTTTTGAATTTTCTAACAGTTTTGGTTCTGTTTTAATTAAGTTTTGAATGTTCAAGCGGTTTTTAATCCTTCTGCTTTCCAAACGTAAAAAGAAAAATTAAGGCATTTGAATGATGGGGCACAATATAAGGAAAGGAAGAATGAAAAGAACGGGGATTAAAAAGGATTCAGAAAATATACAAAAACAGAGAGCAATCACAGACAGATACGAAAATCCCCTTCCACTATTCATCTTCATCTTCAACAATCAAGCCATTCCAATTTCCTTCAACCACCAAAACCACCCTGCCACACCCAAATTTCCATTATTTTCACAAAAAAAGAACCTTTTCACAAATCCATCCCTTCATCAAACCAACCTCACTAATGACCACCACCCATCCTCAATTTCTCACCATTAACAACCTTTCTTCTTCACACTTCAAGAGCCCCAAACCCAAAAACAAAAACACCACCAACCTCACCATATTACCGAAAAAACCGGTACCAGCCGCCTCCACCGTCCGAGCCGTGAGCCTCTGCCGTCCGAGCCGTGCGCCTCCACCGTCCGAGCCGTGCGTCTCCGCCGGCATCGCGCCTCCACCGCCGTCGGACCCACGCCTCCGCTCGTGTCTGCCCCTGACCCGCTTCGCAACCAGATCTGCGAGCCGTCGAACCCGCACCAGCCGCCTCCATACCCGCCCTACGCGGCACCTTCCTTGCACCAAGCGTGAACCACCGTAAGCCCCATTTCTTCCTCTCGTTTCATTTTGTTTCTCGAGACCGTAAAAGTCTCTTTCTCGTTTCTTTTAAAAACCACCCTTCACTCTTTTTTTTTTTTTTTTTTAAAGTTACGGGACAGACTTTGTCCCCCTTCTCTTTACTTTTCTTTTTTTAATATATATATTAAGAAATTTGGGTGGTCACCCGAGACCACCCTTTCCTCTTTGTTTATTATATATATATATATATATACATATTTAAGTTCTGGATGGTCCCGTGACCACCCTTTTTTTTTTTTTTACATAAAGACTTTTTTTTAAAATTAAAAAATGAAAATAAATAAAAAGATTAAAATAAGTATTTGAAGTCTAAGATATGAAATTGTTTTCTTAAAAAAAAAAAAAAATACATAAAAAATAAAAATAAAAATAAAGATAAAATAAAATAAAAATAAATAATATATTTTTTTTTTGGTTATGATTGTTATACTCGTTAGTAATGTGATTTTAATTTAATTATTTTTGTATTAATCAAATAATTTTAAAGCGACCTATGACGGAAAAATTGGGAGAGGATCGGAGCGTCGATCAAATTACATTCTTCCCGATAATCTTGAGGCTTTATATTGGATTTTGCCAGGAGAGGCCATGGCGGTCTAATTCCCACATTAAATTAAAATATTTTTCCTAAATAAAATACAACTTTTTTTTTTAAAATAAAATCTCTTTTTTTGTAAAAAATAAAAAAATCCTTAAATAAAAATGAACAATTTCATATAGTTCAACATCATGATTGTGGTGAATTAAAGTTCTATTTTTTATGAAGACTTTTTTTTTTTAGAAATTATTATAAAAATCTCATTGTGCCTAAAAATATTCTTCTTGATTATAAATGAGATTCTATTTGGCCATTTACTTTTAAAAAAAAAACTTTCTCTTACTTCAAACAAATTTCTTTGAATTAAAATTTATTCATTGAAATAATGTTTTATTTGGTCATTTATTTTGAAAATTACTTCTCTTAAAAAAATAAAATTTGGATTCACCACTTTTATAATATATTGTAAACTTAGAATTTGTTCAAAATAATGGCTATTTAGCCACGCATCGCTTGTCTTAGTCATTTATCATTCTTGATATTATGTTTGACAAAATGGGACATGTCAAAATTAAAAAAAATCAAAATTTCTTTTCTTTTAATTAATAAAGGACCAATTTAATTAATCTTGCAAATAACATTAGATTAAATAGGTAACCGTTCTTAGAACGGACGGTGTAGGGTGCTAACACCTTTCCTACCCGTAATCAACCCCCGAACCATGAACTCTGAAGTGTAGACCATCTTTTAGGTGTCCAATTGCACCATTCCATTTAATGGATAAAGCGATTGGTGGCGACTCCCAACACCCCGAGGTCCTTTAAACCTCTTTCTTTTTTATTTTCGCGGCGCCCTTCGGGACGGTTGCGACAGCTGGCGACTCCACTGGGGACATAGAGGGTTAAGCCTTATTTTAATGTCATGTTATTTGCTCTTTAATTATATTGGTCTATTTTTGTTTGTTTATTTGTTATTTGTTTCATATTATTGTATATTTTGTTTACATTATATGTATTATATTTCTGCTTTGTAAATAAGTTCTCTCATATACACCTGCACACACAAGCTCTCTACCCGAGCTCAATACCTTGTAGGCTTAGATAGGGGGTGAAGTAGTGTTGCTTTGTGAGACCGTTGGTCTCCGTTTAGGCACATGAAAACCCCTCGCTCAAATTGAACTCTTTCCGCTTGTAACCTATCATGGGTGAGGATGGAGGACTCTTGCTAGCCAAAGTGTTGGTGACAGCAAGGGACAATTTGGGGACCTTTTGTCCGATAGGGGTCTAGAACCAAAGCTCTCACTTGTAGATATAATCTTAGAGCTACCAACGTCCATAGAACTTATCCTGCTGAACGGGTATCAAGATTAGGTACCCCTTTTCCTCTAACATATGAGGAATTTCTGTTTGTCTTTTATTTTGTAGTTGTTAACTTTTCTTTTATCTTGCATTTGTATATGTGGTCCAATTCTGTGAAGATATCGATAAACCTGAAGCATGAATAAGGGAAAGATGACTCTAATGTCTGAGGTGGCAGAGAGTATCAAGGCTGTCGGTGAAGAGTCTGCAAGAATTTAAGCCAAGGAAGGAAATAGTTTGCATCGCGAGGATGTTCCTTTACCTCTCTTAAAGGGGAGCCATGACTTTGAGCAAAATGACTTAAGGAGGCTCCGTAATGTGTGGTATAGCATGAGAAGACAAGAAGAGTTCAATGACAAGTATGGAGATATTGCAGCTCTCATGTTCATCACCCCTGACCTCCAAATGTTGAAAGCTATGCTCCATTTCTGGGACCCATCATATCGGTGTTATACTTTCTGACAATTTGACTTGGTGCCAACGATTGAGGAGTATGCTAGGCTTCTTAATAGAGACGATATGCCAAATGACAAAGTGTACTCGCATGACCCTAAGAAGACGCCAAGAAGGATGCTGTCCAAATTGATAGGGATTCATGCCAATGAATTGGACAAGTACATGGTGGATGAAGGACGAAGTCTAGATTCGGAGTTTTTGATTAGGATGGCTGAAGCTCAAGTTGATCAAAGGTTTGGTTTGGTAGCACTAGCCCTCGCTATTTATGGGTTAGTAATTTTCCCAGATGGAAAAATCAAATAGATGGACATGTGATCAATTTGTTCAAGCAGATTGAGCATGGGGTATACCCAGTCCCACCAATTTTAGCCGAGATAATTCGATCTCTGAATTACTGTCGAGTCCATCAGAAAGGAAGATTTTGGGGATGTGCACCATTACTTGCAGTATGGATGCTTAGTCATATGCCAACGTTGAAGTGCTTTACCCATCCAGAAATTGATCTGAAATAGTATGTCATACCTAAGCACCCGCTCTCTCTATATGGTCGTGACAATTGGCCTCCCCGAACTCCGACGATGAGGCAATGGATCAGTTTTTTCATGGAAATAAAAGAAGTGGTCTGGAGGGCCAAGTGGTTTCCTCACACTTATACTATATATAGATGTGGAAGCAAACCTTCGGTTCCACTTATTGGCCCATGGGGAGTAGTGGGCTATGCTCCAGCTATGGTCCGAAAATAAATGGCATCTCTGCAATTCATTACGATGACTCGTGGACTGTCCAAATTTGAATTCTCGTATGGCAATGAAGGAACCAGTCATAAAATAAAAGAAGTCATTGAAGATTGGAAGGACACAAGAAGTGTGAAGCCCGGTCTTCCATCATCTGAAACGACACCAGAATACCCAATTTGGCCAGGCTAGTAAGAAGAAGGGGTTTCTTGCTCCCAAGGTACAGGGTCCAGAGTTACCAATGCACCAATTTAATGAACCCAATGACTACTATGTCAAGCGAGGGGGCGGACGAAATCATTTATTGGCAGTGGACTACTGAGAGAAGGTCATTGGAAGATCAACTTAGCACTGCAAGAAGAAAAATCCAAAGTCAAGAACAAATGGCCTCTAAAGATATTAAAATAGAGAAGTTAAGGAAAACATGTCAAGCCCTCGAAACAATCATTCAGGGGAAGGATGGTCAACTTCAAGAATTCAATAATGAAGTTAAAATCTTGAATCAACATTTGGAAAAGCATGTTGAATGGTCTACTTTCTTGGAAAGTAAGAAGAATCGGTTAGAGGATGATGTTCTTTTCTTGACTAATGAAAAGAATTTCTATCGTAATGCAAGCCAAGAAATGGAGCAGAAAGCTGAAATGGTTCTTGATAATATGAGGGAAATCTCCAACCATTCAAAAAAGAGGGCAAGAGAAATCATCAAAGTGGAAGCCAAGCTAGCACCAGGAGAAAACCAAGATATTCTGACTCGGGTTAGAAAGGACCTTGACTTCCTAGGAAAATTTCATTGAAATTAGTTTCTTGTTCTAGGAATGCTGATGTAATGACTCTTTCCATCTTGTTTTGTAAAGCTAACTCCTCCATCTGACTTGAGGAGTAGCAAGAATCAACGTGTGTAAAACTCTCTATGACCATAGAGCTTTTCCCTTTGAATAAATGAGGTTTATCGATATCGCTTGCTACTTTGGATCATGTCTCTACATGCATAGTTTTATTTTTGTTTGTATTTTCTTTTTCTTTTTCATATTTTCTAATAAAAAAATGAATACAGAAAGGAAAACTATCTCTGTGACACCCATATAGGACTCGCTCTCAATCAAGAGTCATGGATGAACTGAGTCAGTCACAAGAAGAGTTGAGAAGTGAAGTAAGCCAGCTAAAGGAACAAATGGCCAAGATCTTGGAAATTCTGGAAAAAACGAAGAACACAGAGAGGACTCCTTCAAAGGCAAATGATGATCCTTCTGCCACGCCTGCTCACCCGCCCGGCTTTACGCCAGTTCCTTGGCAATATCCTAGTGTCACCTCTCAAGGGGCCATGATGCCGCTCACAATTTACTCAAATAATCCTGAAACACAGGCATCTTCATTCCCACCATATGGCCTTCCACCTGGTTATGTGCCACCATTGTCCACTAACATTCCTGAGGGCAGTACACCAACAGTCCCAACGACTTCAAACCTTCCCCAAGGATCTCAACCAAATACCAGTGAGATTCTTCAATACCCTGTTTCTATTCCACCTTATGGCATTTCTCCTGGTTTTATGCCGTCCCAAATTACCAACCTTCTTGAGAGCGGCTCATCATTGGTAATACCTACTACAGGGCCACAAGGCTCGACTCAGGGCCAACCTCTTTTCTACAACATGCCACAGTTTTTTCCCCATAAGGTCGCTGGAACTTCTCCGCTGAATCCTTCAACTGAAGGCATTCAATCCAAGGAAAAATTAGAAGTTCTTGAGGAAAGACTACGAGCCATAGAAGGAGCAAGTAGCTATGGTCATCTAGATGCCGCAGAGCTCTGTCTTGTCCCGAATGTGGTGATTCCTCCAAAGTTTAAGGTCCCGGATTTTGAAAAATATAAGGGAACCACTTGCCCAAAGAACCATCTGACCATGTACATCCGCAAGATGGCATCACACGCTCATGATGACAAGCTGTTGATTCATTTCTTCCAGGATAGCTTAGCTGGGGCAGCTTCTAATTGGTACACACACCTGGAACGTGCCCATATACGATGTTTCAAGGACTTGGCGGATGCTTTCTTGAAGCAATATAAGTACAACATCGATATGGCACCAGATAGGCTACAATTACAGAATATGGCTAAGAAAGGAGCTGAAACCTTTAAAGAATATGCTCAGCGGTGGAGAGAAATAGCTGCTCAGGTTGAACCCCCATTGACAGAAAGAGAAATGGTGGCCACATTCATTGACACTCTCCAGTCACCCTTCTATGACAAGATGATAGGAAGTGTGTCGTCGAATTTCTCAGACATGGTTATCATCGGGGAAAGAATTGAAGGAGGAATGAGAAGTGGAAAGATTGTTGAAAGCTCAACAGGGACATTTAGTGCCAAAAAGCCCCCAGCAGGGAAGAAAAGAGAAGGAGAAGCCCATGCTGTGACTTTCGATCAAAGGAGTTTTGCCCAAGGGAGATATAGTCAGGCACCTGTTAACCCTCAACCATCCTTCCAACCTCCCTACATGCCTTACTATCCATACATTGCTAATGCCTCTCAAGCTCCATACCCTCAACCTTATCACCCAATGATCCCTTATCGTGCATCATCTCATATCCCAAACCAAACACTCCCTACCATGCCATATCAACCAACCCAACCATGGGCCCAAAATCCAAATACCAACCAAAGAAGACCGCCAGCTAACCAAGAAAAGAAACCTGTCCAATTTGACCCAATTCCCATGACTTATACTGAATTGCTACCACAACTCTTTCGAAACTCCTTATTGGTTCATTGCCCAATGAAGCCATTGGAACCCCCTACCCAAGAGTGTTTGACCAGAATGCTAAATGTGAGTACCATCTGGGGCTGTAGGTCACTCAACAGAAAATTGTAGAGCCTTGAAGTTCAAAGTGCAAGACTTGATTAATGCCAAATGGTTAAACTTTAAGGAAAAAACTCCTAATGTAGGCCGCAATCCATTGCCTGATCATGGAGGTCCAGTAGTTAATGCCATAGAGAAGTCTTTTGGACGATGCCTCATAAGTCAGGTAGCTGAGGTGAAAACTCCCATGAGAGTAATTTTTCAAGAGCTTTGTAAATATGGGTTAATACAAAACCAAGCTGAGATAAAAAATGTCAATGAAGATGAAACTGTGTGCAAGATCCATGGGGAAATCGGGCATTCTATTGAGGAATGTGATGAATTCAAGCAGATCCTCCAAAGTTTGATGGACAGTCACCTAGTGCAAATAAGCAATTAGTACGATAATGGTGACGTCTATATGGTCAAGGAAGTTACACCTCCACCAGTTCAAGAGGCTGCCAATACCTATACAACGCAACCAATCATAGGGCAAGCTCTAGGCATACCAAGGCCATTGACAATTCATTATAGTAAAGAGGTGTCTCCGCAAGTCTCTTTTGGTCAGAATTCTATCACTATTCAAGTGCCGACTCCTTTTCCCTATAAGGATACCAGAGCTGTGCCTTGGAAATATGATGTGCAAGTCGTTGTAAATGATCTCCAGGACAATCAAATGAAAATCCCATCGGCTATCTCTAGCATATCCGGGATCGGTGGAATGACTCGGAGTGGTCGTATTTATACACCTGAGGATCTGCGTAAAGACCAAGTGGAGGAAGTGGAAAGAACTCGGAAAGGGAAAGGCAAGATGGGGGAAACTTCTATTGAAAAAGTCTTGAAAGAAAAGGAAGAACCAAAGGCAACACAAAGAAGAGGTCTATAAGAAAGAAGTTGATGAGGAAGAAGCTTGTGAGTTCTTAAAATTCATAAAGCAAAGTGAATACAAGGTGGTGGATCAACTGAACCGCACCCCTGCAAGAATATCACTTTTATCCTTATTAATGAACTCTGAACCACACAGGAAGGTACTAATGAAAGTGCTTAATCAAGCCCATGTTTCTCATGACATTATGGTTGACAAGTTGAATGGTGTTATCAGCAACATTATGTTAGGGTCAAAACGTGTTTGCCCATTTGCTAACCGCAAGTGCACGGGTCGCACAAGTAATACAGATACAGAGTAAGAGATCGTTCCCACGAGGATAATTTTATTTCCAATGCTAAGTATTAACCGATAGCTTACCTAATTCTATTCAAGAACATAAAAATGGATAAAAGGAAAGAAAGTAAAGACATAAAGCAATAAGGATAAACGGTTAGAGTTTAGGGAAATCCTTCTTCACCCTTTACATCAACTAATAACAAGCAATCCTCCTCATAAATATGAATGCAATGATTATGTTAGCTTGAGAATCTACATTAGCTAAACGCCTATGTCTAGGTCATCTAACCATGGTGTCATTTGCCCAACTCTCTAAGTGTCCTTGAGAGCTAACACAAAATCCACTCTTTAAGGTCTATTCTCAAACACATGTTATGCATGGCTAATAGGTATATGTCTATCCCATTAGCGAATCAACTCATCCCGCCATTGGAATAGAATCGAACATGCATCAACCATACATACGATCTTAAACCCAAATCCCTATGTCTAGGTTCATTAGATCTTATCAAATCACTCAAATGTTGGCCAAACATTCAAGAGCATTAAGCACAATATGATTGAACAAAAGCAAAGATCCACACAAACTCGGAGAAGAACAAATCATTAATATTAATAAAAGGATTCAAAGTCATCCCTAAATAAAGCTCAGCTATACAATGAACATGAGAACAAATTACAAAATACATGTTCAAGAAATGAGGAAGAGAAAAGAGAAAAGAGAGAAGGAGAAAGCTTATGGATTTCGCCATTGAAGCTCGGATCCTCCTCCAATGGAAAGAGGGCTTCCATCCTTCGCTCCCCAAGCTCCATCTCCACCTCCAATGGAGTTCTAGCCGTAGCCTCTAACCCAGAAAACTAAAAACCTAAAAGAGAGAAACTGAGAGTCCCTTAAAGGGTGCGTGGAAAACTAAATAAATAGGCTCAGTTCGCTGACGCGCGCCGCGGCGTGGACATTCCCATGCCTCGGCGCAGAGCTCTCTGCCCTATCAGTATTGGGCTGGCTGACACAGCCACGCCGCGACGTGAACATTCTTGCGCCGCGGCGTGGAAGACTGGAATGCTTCCTTGGCTTCTTTCCTCCAATGCTGGGCCTTGGCTTGCATCAATTTGTCTCTTTTGAGCCCTTCCTACATTAGAGAAAGCACCAAATTAAATATAATTGCAAATCTACTTAATCAATCAACAAATATGCACAACTTGCTCAAAAACATAAAGGAAGGTATCCAAATGACATTTAACAAGTATGAGCACAAAACCTTCCAAATATGCATAAGAACAAGGACTAAGCATGCCATGAAGCACAATTATGGGGCATAAATAACTACATTTCATGGAATTATCACACCCCCAAACTTAAGATGTTGCTAGTCCTCGAGCAACACAAAGTATGACTAAGAAAACTCACATTGATAATTCATGCTCATTCGCATTCAACAATGATAAATTCAATTTTCATTTAACCATAACTAGTGCACAATGATTATAATGGCCCTCAAAGAATGCGCATGCCTCACAGTTAAGTTCAACACATACACAATCCTTAACATGCCATCAATCAAGCTTCCAATCATGCACATGACATCTCTCACAAAGATGCAAGCTCAACTTATCTTTTTCAAATCATGCTTATTCGGATAAGTTTATGAACCTACACATGGATACAAATCAAGATTCCACAAAATTATAGCACAACTCTCTCTCCACTAATGTAAATCACACATGATTGAGGATCAAGAAGGACTTTAATAGCTTATAATGTAAGGCCAAGGTGATGAGGTGAAGAACAAAAGAGAATGGAAAACATACAAACATTGAGAAACATACAATGATATTTCAAGACTTGAGTCACTACAACAATGGTATACAAAATGAAACAAATAACACTATTCAGAACCACTCAATGCTTTTTTCATTTATGCTTTCTTTCGTTCATGTGTTTTTCTTTTCTTTTCTTTTCTTTCCTTTTTCTTTTTCTCTTTTTGTATTTTCTTTTTCTTTAACAAAAATAACTTTTTGTACAACATGTTGATACCTAATTTTGTCCATAAAATTTTGTCACTTAATCAAGGATTAATGTTTAATTGCAGTGTTGTGAGCATTTTGTTTTCTTGGTCAGTTTTCATTTTAGTTTATTTTATTGGTGCAAACAAAAAAAAACAAATAAAAAAAACACAAACAAAACAAAAAAATAAAATAAAAAATATTAAATAATAAAACATGATTTCCTTCTGTTGTTACAAGAAAAATGAATAAAAAAAAAAGTAGAACGTAGCTTTCTGCTTTGTGCATCACCGGCTCTGAGTCTTCGCATACCTTGGGAGGCAACTACACTGTCATGGTTTGGGAAGGGTAGCAGGCATTGGAGAAAGAGGAGCTTGGAGCGAGAGATCAAGAAGCACAAATGAGGGAATGCCATGGTGACCCAGTTGGGTCAACCACAGCGACCTCTCCACCTCGGACGGGGAGGCCTCTTTTTTCGGATACAAAGGAAAATGGGAAGGCAAGCGGGAGGGGGATTCTTTCGGTGAGGAGTTTTCTTGAAAACCCATATCGATTGCGAGAAAAAATCATCGAGAGATTGAGGAAAAATTTGACAAAAAAAAGAGAGAAGAATCCAAAACTAAGCAACTTGGATCTTCATCTTCCTCACCTTCACCTCCACCAAATCATCCCGGCAACCTCCCTCTCCATCTTCAACCCACAAACATAACCTCTTCCAACCAAAACACCACCCAACCGTGACCTCCAACCACCATCACCATCTTCCCCAAGCTTCCTCCCGTAACCATCTTCACCAACACCAAAAGCCATCTCCCTCTTCATGCCCAAAACCAAGACTTCACACTCCATAATCATAATACCCATTTTACCAAAGACCACTCTCTGCTACCACCATCACAATCATCTTCCTCCATCAACATCCACTTCAAACCCACCACCTTCATTACCCATACCCACCATTAAACCACCATCAATCAACCCCCAAACCAAGCACCCAAATTAAGCACCCACCAGATCCGACCGGCCAACGACCCCGCGCCGCCACCACCAAGCCGCCAGTTCGTCGCTCCCGGATCTGCGCAGCCGCGCCCGTCGCTCCACCCCGCCCCGTACTAGTGACCCGGCCGCCCCTAGCTCACCGACTCCGTCCTCCACGTCGCCGATCTGTTGGTGAGTTTTCTTCCCCCTTTTCCATTTCTTTTGCCCCTCCGAACCGAACCCCATTTTTCTCCTCCCCGTTTTTTTTATCCCCTTCCCATTTCTTCGTTCTTTTCCCATTCTGCTTTTCCACTTCCGGAGACTAAAAGTCTCTTCTTCTTTTATTTTGAGTTGGTCACGTGACCCACCTTTCCCCACCCTTTTTTGTCTTATTTTATTACTTTTTAGGGCCATTTTTACTTGGTGGTCGTGAAGACCAGAGCCCCCCACCTTTTTTTTTCTTTTTTTTTTTTTTTTTTCTTTTTTATGACCTTTTTGCTTTTAAAAAATAAAAATCAAGTAAATATTTGCTGAGTCATCGGGATTCGAACACATTGGCTTTACCTCGTGGTTCTTGTCCTCATGTATGTTAACTTAACTTACGAATTTAGCATCTGGTATTCTTTTTTCCTTTTCTTGGGTACAAAAGAAACATAGCATTTGGTATTCAGTTTATTCAATTTTGCTTCCTTCTCGGCTTCAACTGCGCATGTGAAAAGTTTAGTAGTTTTTTCCTTTTATCTTTTCTTTTTATGACCTTTTTGCTTTTAAAAAATATAAAAAGCAAGTAAATATTTGGATATAAATAATTCTTTTTTAGAATAAGGAAAATAAAAAATAAAAAAATAAAAAATAAAAAATCGAAAGTAAAAAAGAATAAAAATAAAATAAAAATATTTTGAATTTAATTAGTTGTGTTACTTAGGATTTTTACTTATGTGGTGGTTTTTATTTAATTTAATTATTATTTTTTTTGTGTTATGTATTGTGATTAATAGGAGGTAAAATAAAAATAAAAAATAAAATAAAATAAAAAATATAAAAATATAAAAATAAAAATGTTAAGAGAAAAAAGAAGAAAATATGTTTTGTGATGTTGTGTTTTCATTTTATTTTATTATATTTACTTGGTTTATGAAAAATTATGTTTATTTGATTGTCTTAGAGTACTCCCAAAATAAAATAATAATAAAAAGTTTTTTTAATCCATGCAATGATCAATGATGGTGATTGAATAGCGGATGCTATCTTCAATGTCATTTGAATCATAAGGGTTTATTGAGTAGCCTGGTGCTAACTTGAACCCCGTGCAAGAATGAATTTGTTTTCAAACAAAATTCTTCTTCAAAAATCTTTCTTAATTAAAATCAATCAACTCATACTTATTTTCTAAAGAACTACGTGACTTTGAGTTCCTCATTGCACCCGAGGATACGTAGGAGCGAGAATCTCTATTCATCAAGCCAAAAAAATAAATTTTCATAATTTGGTTGTTTCTTTTATTTCTTTTCAAAAAAAAAAAATGAAAAAAATAGTAAATAATTACAAATTCTTTTGTTTAGAGGGTTAAAATAAATATATTTGATATTATTAAAATTTGCACAACTAATATAAGGTACTGGTTCTTGGAGCGACGGTATAAGTGCTAACATCTTCCTATCTGTGTCGACTCCGGACTCAAACTCATTTTCTAAAAGACCGGTTTTCCTAATTAAAGGGTTTTTCTATGTTTTCCCAATTTAAATAAACATTGGTGGCGACTCCATTGATTTTATATTTTTCGGTCGTCCCGTCGCGATCCGGTTGCGACAGTGGCGACTCAACGGGATCTCGAGAGTCAGGCCTATTGTTGTTAGTTGTGCAAATCATTAATAATTCCTATCTATTTATTTTACCCTTTTTTTTCTTTTTTGTTTTTATTATTTGTTTGTAAATATATTCTATATAGTTTTTATGTAAATATCGATAACGTTTTTGTATTTATTTTGACATGACTTACTTGTATATATATTTTGTGTTTAATTGTTGAAACCTTAGGGTAGGCGATTCTTTGGTTGGTTGTTGTATATATGTTTTGCGGGTTGGGGTTTTTTTTTTTTGTCTTTTAAGTTTTTGTACAGTTTGTATGCTCCTTCACACACGTCACCATCACTTACCTCACACACCTTTTGGGCTCTATACAGCGAGTCTGTGCGAACCCGAGGAGTAGGAGGGGTCTCGACTTTTGTTATTGAGGAGCTTTATGCTCACTTGACATTTGTCGAGACACCACTCAGTTGTTACCGATATCATGACTAGTCATATTGAGAGGGTTTATCCTACTTGTGATTAATTCATGAATTGGGTCCTTATCTTTCGAGATGGGGGCAATCTGGGGACCATGACTTTTAGAAGATAGATCAGTCTGAAAAACCTTGCCTTGGTAGAATGAACATAATGACATAGAAAATTTAGAGTCATCCATCTCCTTAGGTTACACCTGATTAGGACACAAATGGAGCATACTTTTTCTTTATTTATTTCCTCATGTCATTCATCCATGCATTCCTTTTGGTTTAAAAAAAAAAAAAGAGAAAAAGAAGAAAAAAGATACATGACATTGCATTTTCATTCCTAGCTTTGCTTTTTTTTTTTCATCATTCATTATCCATCTACCTCTTTATGTCTTTCCTTATCACTTTCTTTTAAATAAATAAAAAAAAAAAAAAAAAAACATGTGCATCCTCTTGCACTTGCACATCCATCTTGCATTTTCATTCATTCTTGCATTTTCATAAAAATTTGTCATAAAAAAAAATTCAGTGAGAACAAATACACATCATCTTGCATTTTCATAATAGTCTCAGCATTTAGAAGAAAAAAAAGGACTAGGCGCCCTTTGGGTTTACGACCCTGTGAGGGCTCCTTCATTTAGACTGCTAATACATTTTCCTTAGAGTTACCTCGACGAGAGGTATCCTTAAGATGCATTCTCGTGTTTGTTTGGCTTACATGTTCCCTTCATTACTTCCTTTTTAGGGTGAGTTTTCTTGGCAAAGTGGAAAGGTTATTACTCATCAATAGCAAGGAATGGAAGAAACATATCAAGGACAGAACTCTAGCAATGCAGTCGACCTCAAGAGGAGTATAAGGGTTACAGTAAATGGCAGTGATATGAGGTATGTGAGGGACGTTACTCAACAAATGACCCCTAAGGCTCGATCAGAGTTCTCAAGTAGTTACGGGCGGATCTGGATTTGCTTTGCGCATTACGATTGAGGAGCCGTCTTGAGTGGCCTTGCTCAATTTTGGAACCATTCTCTCAAATGTTTTGAGCTACCTAATTTGGACATTACACCAACCATAGAGGAGTATGCGATCATGTTAAGGCTTCCAATGAACAAGCACCCTAATGTTTATCTTTATGGAGGGTATTATGTATCAGTAGGGAAGATAGCGAGAATTGATAGGGGCTCCAACAAGTCAATTGGGCATGGAAAAGAGGGGAGGAACGAAGGCTTGAAGAAAAGTTACCTAGAAACACATCTTCAATATCTAGCACAACAAGGAAAATGGGATTTCTTCAACAAAACACTGGCCTTAACCATCTTTGGATTAGTGTTATTCCCATTCACCTCAGATATGGTAGATCAAGCAGCAATGGATGTATTCTTCAAGTTTGAGAAATATAAAGCAAATCCAGTCCCTGCTATTCTTGCTGATACTTTCTTGACGATGGAAATCTGTCATCAAAAGGGTGGTGGAAAGATTCGATCTGTACACATATGTTGTACGTTTGGATCATGACGCATATGGATGTACAGAATCGTCTGGGACTCCTACCTGACCTGTTAAGGAATTTTGGTCGCATACTGGGTGAAGTCACAAAAAGCTTATGAATGGAAGAATGATTTCGTGAGTATGGGGCCGATTCTTTTAAATGGGTATGCCGTGGTATCATGGAGAAGAGATAGTTTTCAGTTTGTGGTGACTTTCCTAATGTTCCTTTGATGAGCCACTAGAGGTGGTGTATCATACGCGCCAATCCTTGTGCTTAGGCAACTCCGATGGACTCAATATGTGCCCAACGAAAAGCAACTTGAAGGGTTCAGCTTCTTATACCAGCAAGATGGAAGCACTACTAAACAAGAAAAAGAGATTAGAGATGCTTGGAAGAATATTCGTATGGCAGGAACAAAGGAATTAGGGAAGCATGTGGTGGTTTGTACCTCGAATACTTGCAATGGAGAGAGCAAGAAGGGCACAAAATAGTATCCCCCGGGCGGTTTCGGATGATAAGGGTCATCCTCAAATCATACCTCAAATGGCCACCGAGGTTGAAAGAGGCGAAAGCACAAATGAAAGTCTTGGAACAAGGAAAGGAAGCCGGCCCGAGTTAAAAGTAGTCATCCACCGAGTCGATGCGAAGCTAGGCGATGAAGTTGAATATCTAAAAGATACGTGTGCGAGATATGGTGGGACCCCAAGCCTAGCAAAAAGGGCAAGGAAAGGAAAGGAGGTAGAATTTGAAAAGACCGCCACGAGAGTTCATGAATTACGAGCAAAGATAAGTGCTCGGGAAGAGACAATGGCATTGGTTTTACAAGAGAAAGGAAAAGTTGGAAGCGAATGCTAGGGTACAAGATCGTAGAATGCAAGCTTTACAAGAAGCTCGGCGGCGAGCGAAGTGCCGCTCGACCAGGGCGAGCATTAGCTACCAAATATCACGATGCACTCGTGGAGGCAAACCAAAAGAATGAGCATTTGAAGCTGAAGATTCAAGAGTTGGGGCGAGACCATGAGCGGTGGAGACTTGAAGCCCAAAGACTATTGAGGCAAAAAGAAGAATGGGCGAAGTGTGGCAATCGGTAGCACAAGACCAAAGGGCGGAAAAAGAGGAATGGAAGAAGAAATTTGAAGACATATCGATAGCTTACGATATCACACCACACAACGATTACTCATTTTGAAGAAGCAGACATTCAAGCTCACATAAACCCATAGTTACGACTACCATCAAAGATTGCTTGATTTTATGAATTATTGTCGAGGTCTTGCTAAGGGTTTTAGAAAAAAGCAAATGAAGTTGTTGATGTAATTGTGCTACATTTTGTGAGAACTAAATCTTGTATTTCTGAAGTTTGAAATGAAAATGGATGCCCATGGCTGTGTTTTGTTTCAAATATCGATCTTGTTATCCTTTTATCAAGACATTGTTCATTGATGTGTGAATTCTTCCTAGAATAAATTGTCAACCATATTTCCGCCTCGAGACGATTTGTCCTTGAGTATGGAGAGTTTGGTTCTACGTCTGCATTGCCAGTGAATGGTGTCCATTGAGGAATGAATATTCCCTTGGATTTACCATCAACTACATTTTTGCCTAAGGAGCGATATGCCCTAGTGCTAAATGTAGGGATTTTGCCTTGCTATCGAATGTTTGTACAAACCTTTCCACGGTCACCAAGTATCCTCACAGGGCACAAACTTGTTCCCTTCGCTAACAAGGGAATCATATTTATCGCAAAAAATAAAAAAAACACCAAAGCGTAAATAGTCATTGCTTTGCATACATGCATTTTGTCATTTTGGTTTAGTCAATACTAATAATCGCATCATATTTCCTCGTTCGAGAAAAGTAGACACTATAGCGGGAAAACGGCTTCCACGACACCCTTACGGGACTCGTTCCCAAGCAAAGATCATGGATGAGATAGAAGCGGACGCAAGATTTGAGGGATGAAGTGAACCGACTCGGGAGCAAATGTCCAAGATGTTGGAAATGTTACGGTCTATGGAGAGTAGAAGGAGCACGGATGGGAATCCATCGGTAACAAATGAAGGACATCCGAGCCACACCTCCTTGCACTTTGGTTTTGCTGCATTCCCCCAATACCAAGGCTTTAATCCTCGAGGATTACGATGCCACTCACCATTTGCCCAAACGGCACCACTCGACCTTCGGTCGCCGGTTCACGGGGTAACCAAGGGACGTCCTTCCCCCGTATGGCCTCCCTCCGGGTTATATACCACCATTAGCCACTAATTCCCTCAATAATGACATGCGACGGTGTCCCCACTTCAAATCCCTCGAACCTTACCCAAAATCAAGCCACTCGGTCAAATGACAACGAATCCCCGCCAACACAACACCCATACCCTTTCTTCGTCCCGCCATATGGTCTCCATCCCGGTTACGTACCACCGCATGAACGCGATCCTCCGGGCAGGCGGTATGCACACTTCAAACTCCTTAAGTGCGGCTCAACCACGTGCCGGTGGAACCCCACTGGGGCAACATTCTGTTCCCACCATCGTGCCACAATACCGTTGAATTCCTCTGTGGAAAACCCCGGTCCGAGGGAGAAGTGGGAAATCCTTGAAGAAAGACTACGAGCCATTGAAGGGGCAAGTGGCTATGGTCTTTTGGATGCTTCGAGCTCTGTCTTGTCCCGAATGTGGTGATTCCTCCCAGTTTAAAGTCCCGGTTTCGACAAGTACGGGGGAACTACTTGTCCAAAGAACCACCTAACCATGTACATCGCAAAATGGCTTCGCATGCTCACGATGACAAGTGTTAATCCACTTCTTTCAAGACGACCTACCGGGGCGAGCCTCGAATTGGTACACGCATCTTGAGCGTGCCCATATACGATGTTTCAAAGACTTGGTGACGCTTTCTTGAAGCGGTATAAGTATAACATCGATATGGCACCGGATAGACTACAATTGCGAGAATATGGCTAAGAAGGATCTTTGAGACCTTCAAGGAATACGCTCGAGAGGTGGAGGAAATGGGCTGCTCAAGTAGAGCCCCCATTGACGGAAAGAGAGATGGTGGCTACGTTCATTGACACTGCTTGCAATCACCCTTTTATGACAAAATGATAGGGAGTGTATCATCAAATTTCTCGAGACATGGTCATCATTGGAGAAAGAGTTGAGGGGGAATGAGAAGTGGAAAGATCGTTGAAAGTTCAAGCTGGAACATTTAACGCCAAGAGGCCCCAGATGGGGAAGAAAAGAGAAGGAGAAACTCATGCTATTACCTTTGACCGAGAAACTTCACCCAAGGCGGATATAGCCAAACACACCGTGAACCATCAACCATCCTTCCGGACTCCTTTCGCACCTTACCACCCATACTTTCCCCTTTACTCCACCGATTCCATATCCCCACCTTACCACCCTTATGTCGCCAACGCTTCACACGTTTCCCATCCTCGACCTCACAACTCAATGAGGCCTCACCAAACGCCACTTCCTACTCGATACCGGCACCTCTGCCTTACCACCGCAAACAGCTCGACCATGGACCCAAAATCCAAACCTGAACCAAAGAAGGCCACCAAATAACCAAGAAAGGAAGTTTGTCCACTTCGACCCAATTCCTATGACCTACACCGAATTACTACCCCAACTCATCCGTAACTCTCTTTTGGCTCCTTGTCAGATGAAGCCATTAGAACCTCCATACCACTAAAGGTTTTGACCCAAATGCCAAGTGTGATTACCATGCAGGGGCCGCGGGCATTCTACAGAGAATTGCAAAGCACTAAAATTTAAGGTGCAAGATCTAATCAATGCTAAGTGGTTGAATTTCAAGACAAATACTCCCAGTGTGGGTCACAATCCTTTACCAAACCATGGGAATCCCACAGTAAATGCTATAGAGGAGTATTCGGCCTGCAGCTCATAAGACAAGCGACAGATGTCAAGACCCCCATGAGGTTATCCTTAAAGAACTGTGCAAATCTGGGATGATGGAAGCTCATATTGAGAAGAAGGGGGCGATGAAGGTGAAATAATGTGCAATCTCCATGGGAATGTGGGGCATTCTATTGAGGAATGTGGTGAGTTTAGACAAATCCTTCAAGATCTAATGGATGTGCATTTAGTGCAAATAGGTCATCTATGGGATAATGGTGGCGTAAACATGGTGGATAAGTGTGCTATTCCACAATTGCAAGAAGGGCAGGAAGTCGTAAACTCTCTGGTCCCTTCCATTGCAAATCAGGTTATCAAACGTTGGTTATCTATTATCTTGAAGCTGCATATGCGCCATCCCCTTGTGGCCGAAACCTATCACCATTCAAGTTCCCGAGTCCTTTTCCCTTCAAGGACACTCGGCCGTGCCATGGAATTATGATGTACAAGTCCTTAGAAGCAATCCCACGAATGATCGGTCGGAAGTTGCGTCGGTTCGACTTCTTTGTTACCAATATATCGGGGATTGGGGAGTGACCGGAGTGGCGCGTCTACACTCTGAGGAGCTGCGAAGGGACCCGAAGAAGAAGAAAAGAGAGCAGTAAAGGCAAAGTCAAGATAGGGGAGACTTCCATTGGGAACGAAGCAAAAGAAAAAGAAAGGTCGGAAAAGGCGAAGGAGTACAAAAAAGAGGTATCAGATGAAGAAGCTTGTGAGTTCTTGAAGTTTATCAAGCAAAGTGAATACAAAGTGGTAGATCAGCTGAATCGCACCCCTGCAAGGATATCACTTTTGTCCTTATTGATGAATTCGAATCGCATAGAAAAGTGTTGATGAAAATACTGAATCGGGCTCGTGTTTCTCATGACATTACGGTGACAAATTAGGTGGTATTATTGGCAACATTACTGGCGATAATTATGTCACTTTCAGCGATGATGAGATACCAACGAAGGAATGGGGCCTGACAAGGCCTTTGCACATTTCTGTCAAATGTCAAAAGCATATAATGGCTAGAGTGCTCATTGACAATGGTTCCTCCTTGAACGTGTTACCAAAATCAACCCTTTCCAAGCTGCCTTTTGATGGAACTTGCATGAAACCAAGTACGATGATAGTAAGGGCATTCGATGGCACCAGAAGAGAGGTCATGGGGGAAATTGAAATACCAGTTCAAATTGGTCCCTGCACTTTCAATATACTCTTCCAAGTGATGGACATTACGCCATCCTACAGTTGTCTCTTAGGACGACCGTGGATTCATTCTGCTGGAGCTGTGCCTTCTACCTTGCACCAAAAAGTAAAATTCATAGTTGATAATAAGGTGATTACTGTATTTGGCGAAGAAGACCTGCTGGTGAGCAAGCCTTTAGACACTCCTTATATTGAAGCTGCAGAAGAAGCTCTTGAAACCGCGTTCCAAGCGCTAGAGATTGTCAATGCCACCTATGTGGAAGAAGGAGCTCAAGGTCGAAGCCCCACCATCTAATGCATCCATGATGATGGCTAAGGTAATGCTTGGAAAAGGATACCAATATGGAAGAGGACTAGGAATGAATGGACAAGGCATCGTGAATTTACGGGTACCACTGCGAAAACAAAGACAGATTTGGGTTAGGATATAAACCCACCAAAGCGGAGACAAAGAAGGGTCCTAGAAGAGAAAAGGGAGAGGAGGTTGGCTAGGTTGGAAAATCGGGAGCCTAAAGGAGAGGATCCCCATCTGTGACATCCGACGAAACTTCCGAAGTGCGGGATTAGTGTTTCGAACCAAGTGACCACCATCGAAGACGATCAACTCATCAATCATGGTGTCAACTTGGTGTACCCTTGCTCCCCGGATGCGAACTCAACAATTGGGAGAGCGTTGATTTTCCCATGACTTGTGAAATTGATTCAAAGTAATTTTGTAATGCTAATCCTTTAGCTCGCCCAAGAGCTTTAGGATAATGTGTTGTGAAAGCGGGCTCACATGTTTTCATTTCAATATTTACTATCAATAAATGCATTTTCAGATTATCTTGCTATTTCTCTTTTTCAGCTTTTTGCTCAACCATTTCATTAACCTTTATTCATTACCTTTTTTTTTACTTGTGTTGACACCAATAAATGCAGATCTGAAAGTGACTCTCTTGAAAATGATAGTGCTATGACCCCATTATATGATTTTGACCATCCGTTAATCATGTTGATGAGGATAATGATGACAATTGGGAACCTCTCTCGAGCTAATGAGATTAATGGAACAAGAGGCCAAGGAAATTCAGCCCCATGAAGAGCCAAGCCCAGGCCCGATTAATTTGGGGACGAGAGGATGATAAAAAGAAGTTAAAATTGCACTACCATGAAAGAAAATGAGCGAAGCAAGTTGGTTAAGCTCTTATCGATTATTGTGATGTTTTTGCCTGGTCGTACCAAGATATGCACTGGCCTAGATCTTGGCATAGTTGAGCACAAATTGCCATTAAAACCGAGAATGTCCTCGGTCAAGCAAAAGTTGAGACGAATGAAGCCGAGAGATGTCACTAAAAATTAGAGAAGAGGTTAAAAAGCGGTTTGATGCGGGTTTCCTCATTGTTGCAAAGTACCCTCAATGGGTTGCTAACATCGTCCACTGTCCCAAAGAAAGATGGGAAGGTGCGAATGTGCGTTGACTATAGAGATTTGAATAGGGCCGACCCTAAAGATAACTTCCTCTACCTCGCATTGATGTTTTGGTGGACAACAACTTTGCTCAACATGCATTTTTCTCCTTCATGGACGGTTTCTCGGGATACAACCAAATCAAGATGGCGCTGAAGATATGGAGAAGACCACATTCATCACTTTGTGGGGAACTTTTGCTATAAGGTGATGCCATTTGGATTGAAAAACAGCCGGAGCAACTTATCAAAGGGCGATGGTGGCATTGTTCCACGACATGATGCACAAAGAAATAGAAGTTTATGTGGATGACATGATTGCAAAGTCAAAAACAGAAGAAGATCACATAACCGATCTGCAAAAGCTCTTTGAACGGTTGAGAAAGTTCAGGCTCAGACTGAATCCTACTAAGTGCACTTTTGGGGTAAAATCAGGCAAGCTCTTGGGGTTTGTGGTTAGTGAGAAAGGGATAGAAGTTGATCCAGACAAAGTTCGAGCAATCATAGAGATGCCAGCTCCTCGCACTGAAAAAGAAGTTCGTGGGTTTTTGGGGAGGCTGAACTATATTGCTAGGTTTATATCCCAATTGACGGCAACATGCGAGCCAATCTTCAAGTTGTTGCGTAAAAACCAGACAGTAGAGTGGAATGAGGATTGTCAGGTAGCATTTGAGAAGATCAAGCAGTATCTGCAAGAACCCCCAGTTTTGGTACCTCCAGTGCCAGGAAGGCCTCTCATCATGTACTTGACCGTGTTGGATGAATCCATGGGTTGCGTACTGGGACAGCATGATGAAACTGGAAAAAAGGAGCAGGCCATCTATTACTTGAGTAAGAAGTTCACCAACTATGAGGCAAAATACTCATTATTGGAACGTACATGCTGCTCCTTGGCATGGGCAGCCCACCGGTTAAGGCAGTACATGTTGTGTTACACCACTTGGTTAGTGTCCAAAATGGACCCGATCAAATACATCTTTGAAAAACACGCCTCATTGGGAGGATTGCACGGCAGCAAGTTTTGCTATCGAGAATATGACATTATCTATGTCACGCAAAAAGCAGTCAAAGGCAGCGCTGCAGCGATTTCTTGGCTAGTCAACCAGTGGACGATTATGGGTCTATGCAGTGTGAGTTCCCTGATGAAGATGTAATGGCTTTGTTCAGAGAAGAAAAACCCTCAGAAAAAGAAAAATGGACTTTGTTGTTCGATGGAGCTTCCAATTCACTGGGGCATGGAGTTGGGGCCATACTGATTTCCCATGAAAATAATTTCATCCCAATCACCGCTAGGTTGTGCTTCATTTGTACAAACAACATAGGCCGAGTATGAAGCGTGTGCCATGGGAATCCAAGCGGCGATAGACTCAAAGGTAAAAGTTCTTGAGGTATATGGGGACTCTGCCTTGGTCATCCATCAGCTAAAGGGAGAATGGGAAACTCGAGATGCCAAATTAATCCCTTATCATGCCTACATCAAGAAGTTGATTGAACAACTTGACGAAGTTACATTCCATCACATCCCTCGAGAAGATAATCAGTTGGCTGATGCCCTAGCCACGTTGTCGTCAATGTTCAAAGCAAGTCAGGATAGGGACTTGCCGCTTATAAAAATGGAAAGTCGTGACCAACCGGCATATTGTCAAATGATAGAAGTGGAACCAGATGGGAAACCATGGTATCATGACATCAAATGCTTTATCAAGAGCGAGAGAGTACCCTCCACATGCTTGAGAAAATGACAAAGGACCATTAGAAGACTCGCATGATGGTTTCTTTCTAAATGAGGAAGTGCTTTACAAGAGGAACCATGATATGGTGCTACTAAGATGCGTTGATGCAACGAGAGGCAAAGAAAATCATCAAAGATGTTCATGAAGGTTCTTTCGGAACTCATGCAAATGGGCATGCAATGGCAAGAAAGATACTAAGAGCGGGGTACTATTGGTTGACAATGGAGGCGATTGTTTCAACTATGTGAAAAAGTGTCATAAATGCCAGACATACGCTGATAGGGTTCATATGCCACCAGCACCTTTGAATGTTTTAACGGCACCTTGGCGTTCTCGATGTGGGGAATGGATGTCATAGGACCCGTTGAGCCAAAGGCCTCGAATGGACATCGCTTCATTCTGGTTGCAATTGATTACTTCACAAAATGGGTCGAAGCGCTTCTTATGCCAATGTCACCAGGAGTGTAGTGGTCAGGTTTGTCAAAGGGAGGCGATTTGTCGTTATGGTTTGCCAGGCAAGATTATTACAGATAATGCCACTAATCTGAATAATAAGATGATGAAAGAGATGTGTGAGAATTTTAAAATTGAGCACCACAATTCCTCACCCTACCGCCCGAAGATGAATGGGGCAGTTGAGGCAGCAAACAAGAATATCAAGAAGATCATCCAGAAGATGGTTGTAACATACAAAGACTGGCACGAAATGCTACCATTTGCCTTTGCATGGTTATCGCACATCCGTTCGTACTTCAAGCCAGGGCAACCCTTTCTCTTTGGTTTATGGGATGGAAGCGGTACTCCGCACCCAAGTGGAAATCCCATCATTAAGGGTGCTTGATGGAGCGGGACTAGAAGAAGCCGAATGGGTCCAGGACTCGACTTGATCGGTTGAACCTCATTGAAGGAAAAAGATTAAGCGCACTATGTCATGGTCGGCTTTACCAAAAGAGAATGATGAAGGCCTATGCGAAAAAGGTGCGTCCTCGACAGGTTTCAAGAAGGAGACTTAGTACTCAAAAGATCCTTCCCATTCAAAAGGATTTTCGAGGAAAATGGACTCCAAACTATGAGGGACCTTATGTCGTAAAAAGGCCTTCTCGGGAGGAGCTTTGATTCTCACAAACATGGATGGCGAAGATCTACCACTTCCTATAAATTCGAGATGCGATCAAAATGTACTATGCTTAAAAAAAAAAAAAGAAAAGAAAAATGGCTCGCTAGGTGAAAACACGAAAAGGCGACCTAGGCAAAAGTTAGAGCGACCCGCTAGGTTGAAAACTTCGGAAGAAGCGACCTAGGCAAAAGTTAGGGTTAAAAAAGGTACTTGACACATCAGGAGAAGTGAACATACCTCAAGTCCTAAATTGGGGCGGTTTTAGAGTATCGGGCCAAGCCGGGCGGTTTGAATATACGAAGTCTTATCGGGAGACACTCCCATATGTAAAAGGCGGGTCGAATCATATTCTCGAAACGCAGACAAGGGGATGTTCAAGGTTGCACACATGGGAAATTAGCACTGTTCATTCAAGAGAGCATCACTCGAAGAGCTGGAAAATTTTGCTCCAACATTTCTTTTGTAAACCTTTTCAATTCGAGTTCCATTTGTACTGCCTTTCTTGTACTTTTTCTGTCTATAATGATAATCCCTTTTTGTTGCAACCCATTGTTGATTTAATATGTATTTTTTATAGTTTTATATTGAGATGTGAAACATGTGACAATATGATAAAAGCATTTAGATTTGCTTTAACAATCTCGAAGGTCATGGGAAACGCAATGAAATCCTAACAAGAGTTGATGAGAAAAGTAAGAATCATCGGGCAAATCATAAGGCCAATCAACGAATGTTCTTGTTCAATCTCATTTACTTTGTGGATAAAGTCCTTAAGGGTTGTGGAATTAAGAGTGACTCAATCAAAGCTCTAAAAAAAATAAAAAAATAAAAAATTGCTTACTCAATTTGTTCATGAGAATCCCTACAATAGGGCATTCATTGCATCATGCATCATTTCTAGCATCACATGCACTGTCCCTAAACATCACATCCATTGCATCATTATGCATCCATTCCATTATGCATCGCCTCTGGCATCACATGCATTGTCCTCAAGTATCACATTCATTGTATCTATTGCATCATGCACCATCTCTGGCATCAAATTCAAAACCATTGTCTTTTAATTCTCGGGTCCTTGCACCCATTATCTTTTCATTCCCGGGTCCCCGCACCCATTGTCTTTTTTTTTCTTTTACGGGTCCTTCGCATACCCTCATTGCTTTTTTTCTTTTAATTCTTCGGGTCCCCGCACCCATTTTGTGTCTTTTCTGTTTTAAGTTTTGTCGGGCTTCTGGACACCCGACTCATATTTGTGTCCTTTACGTTTGAGTTTTACGTTAAGCTTCGGCGGATACCCGACTCATAAGCTTTTTTCTTTTCTTTCCGTCAAGCTTCGGTGGATGCAGACTCCGCGGAAGCTTTTGTCTTTTGCTTTTAAGTTTTACGTCAAGCTTCAATGGATACCCGACTCATAAGCTTTGTGTCCTTTTGTTTGAGTTTTACGTTAAGCTTCGGCGGATACCCGACTCAAGTAAGCTTTTTTCTTTTCCGTCAAGCTTCGGTGGATGCCCGACTCATGCTTTGTGTCTTTTTGTTTTAAGTTTTCTGTCAAGCTTCAGTGGACACCCGACTCCGCAAGCTTTGTGTCCTTTCTGTTTGAGTTTTCTGTTAAGCTTCAGCGGATACCCGACTCCGTAAGCTTTTTTCTTTTCCGTCAAGCTTCAGTGGATGCCCGACTCCGCAAGCTTTGTGTCTTTTGTTTTAAGTTTTCTGTCAAGCTTCGGTGGACACCCGACTCATAAGCTTTGTGTCCTTTCTGTTTGAGTTTTACGTTAAGCTTCGGCGGATACCCGACTCCATAAGTTTTTTCTTTTCGTCAAGCTTCGGTGGATACAGACTCATAGCTTTGTGTCTTTTTGTTTTTAAGTTTTCTGTCAAGCTTCGTGGATGCAGACTCTGCAAGCTTTGTGTCTTTTTTTGCTTTAAGTTTTCTGTCAAGCTTCGGCGGATACTGATTCATAAGCTTTTTTTTTTTACTTTAAGCTTCGGCGGATGCAGACTCATGAAGCTTTGTGTTTTTTTTTAAGTTTTTACATCAAGCTTCGGCGGATACCCGACTCATGAAGCTTTGTGTCTTTTTTTTTTAAGTTTTACATCAAGCTTCGGCGGATGCAGACTCATGAAGCTTTGTGTCTTTTTGCTTTAAGTTTTACATCAAGCTTCGGCGGATACAGACTCATGAGCTTTGTGTCTTTTTGCTTTAAGTTTTACTGTCAAGCTTCGGCGGATACCCGACTCTGCAAGCTTTGTGTCTTTTTGCTTTAAGTTTTTCACAGCTTCGGCGGATACCCGACTCTGTAAGCTTTTTTTCTTTTCTGTTAAGCTTCAGCGGATACCCACTCTCATAAGCTTTGTGCCTTTTCTTTTTAAGTTTTTCAAAAACTTCGGTGGATGCAGACTCATAAGCTTTGTGTCTTTTTTGCTTTAAGTTTTCATCAAGTTTCGGTGGATGCAGACTCATGAGCTTTTTATCTTTTTGCTTTAAGTTTTACATGTCAAGCCTCGGCGGATACTCGACTCATGCGGAGCTTTGTGCCTTTTCACCCTTTTGTCCGGTTTCGACGGATGCCCGAGACTCATGAACTTTCTCTCGTTTAATGTCCATTACCTTTTACGTCATTTTGTTTTCCAAAAAAAAAAAAAAAAAAAAAAAAAAAAAAAAAGGAAAAAAAAATGAAATTTTTTTATGGACAAAATTAAATCAATTCCTTTGCTTCCCATTTATTTTAAATGCAAAGCAAAGGGGCAGCTGTTGATACCTAATTTTGTCCATAAAATTTTGTCACTTAATCAAGGATTAATGTTTAATTGCGATGTTGTGAGCATTTTGTTTTCTTGTCAGTTTTCATTTTAGTTTATTTTATTGGTGCAAACAAAAAAAAAATAAATAAAAAAACAAAACAAAACAAAAAAAATAAAATAAAAAAAATATTAAATAATAAAACATGATTTCCTTACATTTGTTACAAGAAAAAAAATGAATAAAAAAAAAAAGTAGAACGTAGCTTTCTATTAGCTTTTAATGTGCATCGATCTAGCTCTGAGCATCTTTGCATACCTTGGGGAAATTTTTTTTGTCATGGTTTGGGAAGGGCGGCAAGCATTGGAGAAAGAGGAGCTTGGAGCGAGAGATCGATAAGCACAAATGAGGAATGCCATGGTGACCCAAGTTTGGGTCAACCACAGCGACCTCTCCACCTCGGACGGGGAGGCCTCTGTTTTTCGGATACAAAGGAAAATGGGAAGGCAAGTAGGAGGGGGGATTCTTTCGGTGAGGAGTTTTCTTGAAAACCCATATCGATTGCGAGAAAAAAATCATCGGAGAGATTGAGGAAAAATTTGACAAAAAAAGAAAGAATCCAAAACTAAGCAACTTGGATCTTCATCTTCCCTCACCTTCACCTCCACCAAATCATCTGGCACAGACAACCCCTCTCCATCTTCAACCCACAAACATAACCTCTTCCAACCAAAACACCACCCAACCGTGACCTCCAACCACCATCACCATCTTCCCCAAACTTCCTCCACCCTAACCATCTTCACCAACACCAAAAGCCATCTCCCTCTTCATGCCCAAAACCAAGACTTCACACTCCATAATCATAATACCCATTTTACCAAAGACCACTCTCTCTGCTACCACCATCACAATCATCTTCCTCCATCAACATCCACTTGACCCACCACCTTCATTACCCATACCCACCATTTAACCACCATCAATCAACCCCCAAACCAAGCACCCAAACTAAGCACCCACCGGTCAGGCCAGAGCACAAGCCGCCACCGCGTCGCACGCCGCCACACTCAAGCCTCTCAGCTCGTCGCTCCCGGATCTGTCGCAGCCGCGCCGTCGCTCCACCCCCCCCGCCCCGTGCCAGTGACCCGGGCCCGCCTAGCTCACCGACTCCGTCCTCCACGTTCCGATCTGCCGGTGAGTTTTCTTCCCCTTTTCCATTTCTTTTGCCCTCGAGCCAGAACCCCATTTTTCTCTCCCTGTTACGTTTTTATCCCCTTCCCATTTCTTCGTTCTTTTCCCATTCTGCTTTTCCACTTCGGAGACTAAAAAGTCTCTTCTTCTTTATTTTGAGTTGGTCACGTGACCCACCTTTCCCCACCCTTTTTTGTCTTATTTTATTACTTTTTAGGGCCATTTTTACTTGGTGGTCGTGAAGACCGAGCCCCCCCCACCTTTTTTTTTTCTCTTTTTTTTTCTTTTTCTTTTCTTTTTTATGACCTTTTTGCTTTTAAAAAATAAAAATCAAGTAAATATTTTGAGTCATCGGGATTCGAGAACACATTGGCTTTACCTCGTGGTAGTCCAGCTCATGTATGTTAACTTACGAATTTAGCATCTGGTATTCTTTTTCCTTTTCTTGGGTACAAAAGAAACATAGCATTTAGGTATTCAGTTTATTCAATTTTGCTTCCTTCTCGGCACTACAACTTTAAATGCGCATGTGAAAAAGTTTAGTAGTTTTTGATATCCTTTTATCTTTTCTTTTTTATGACCTTTTTGCTTTTAAAAAATATAAAAAGCAAGTAAATATTTGGATATAAATAATTCTTTTAGAATAAGGAAAATAAAAAATAAAAAAAAAAAAAAAAAAAAAATCAGAAAGTAAAAAAAATAAAAAAAAATAAAATAAAAATATTTTGAATTTAATTAGTTGTGTTACTTAGGATTTTTACTTATGTGGTGGTTTTTATTTAATTTAATTATTATTTTTTTTGTGTTATGTATTGTGATTAATAGGAGGTAAAAAAATAAAAATAAAAATAAAATAAAAAATATAAAAATATAAAAATAAAAATGTTAAGAGAAAAAAAAAGGAAAATATGTTTTGTGATGTTGTGTTTTCATTTTATTTTATTATATTTACTTGGTTTATGAAAAATTATGTTTACTTGATTGTCTTAGAGTACTCCCAAAATAAAATAATAATAAAAGTTTAGTTTTTTTAATCCATGCAATGATCAATGATGGTGATTGAATAGCGGATGCTATCTTCAATGTCATTTGAATCATAAGGGTTTATTGAGTAGCCTGGTGCTAACTTGAACCCCGTGTAAGAATGAATTTGTTTTCAAACAAAATTCTTCTTCAAAAATTTCTTTCTTAATTAAAATCAATCAACTCATACTTATTTTCTAAAGAACTACGTGACTTTGAGTTCCTCATTGCACCCGAGGATACGTAGGAGCAGAATCTCTATTCTGTCAAGCCAAAAAATAAATTTTCATAATTTGGTTGTTTCTTTTATTTCTTTTCAAAAATAAAAAAAATGAAAAAAATAGTAAATAATTACAAAGTCTTTTGTTTAGAGGGTTAAAATAAATATATTTGATATTATTAAAATTTGCACAACTAATATAAGGTACCGTTCTTGGAACGGACAGTGTAAGGTGCTAACACCTTCCCTATCTGTAATCGACTCCCGGACTCAAACTCATTTTCTAAAAGACCAGTTTTCCTAATTAAAGGGTTTTTCTGATGTTTTCCCAATTTAAATAAACATTGGTGGCGACTCCATTGATTTTATATTTTTCGGTCGTCCCGTCGCGATCCCGGTTGCGACACAACAAACGGTTCCTTCAAGCCAGTTTTGTATTGAGCAACATAAATACCCTAAACCTTGGACTCAAGTGAAGAAATAACATATCATGCACTCAACAAACATAAAGGGAAGGAAAAGATTGCAATGCTTTCGCATGCATTAGAATGGTTACAAGGTAGGAAATATGAGGGTGAAAGAAGAACATAGAAGGCCAAACAATTATAAGGCTTCAAAAGGGGACCTAGGGATATCATCATATCAGGTAAGCTTTTTAAGGCTCAATCGGTCCAAACAATGCCCTAATCACTTCTTCAATCATGTGCAATCTAGGATTTCGCCTCAAGAGAGTTGCAAAACAATTTCAAGGATAGTAGAAATCATCCACATGCACAATCCATAAACATTCTCTAAATAAACACTCAAATCTTTTCAAAGTTAAACATGCATCTAAGTGAGAAATACATCATGCATAAAAACAAACAAGATTGCTTAAGCATGCTTCAAGATCGCAAATGGTTTCACAAAAGAATTGAGGACAATTGCAAGCATTTATATCATTGACCAACCATCACACACTAGCAAATGGCATAAAGTCATGCATTCAAAAGATTCATCATTTTCCATTTCAGGATGCATAACAATATGCACAAAGTGTTGAAAACTGAAACTTTTATCAACAGCCCACTAGTAATAGCCAAAACAGGATATACTCATGAAAGCATGATGACCATCACTAGCATATACTTAAAGTATCAAAACATGTGTAACATTAAGCATCAAGGGTAAAAACATGCAAGGATACTCCCCCAAACCAAAGTGAATGTGTGTTCTTGGTGTTCATGGTTTATAGGGTACTTGAGCAAGTCAAAACAGCAAGCAAACTAGAACTGAGCACTATTAAATAAAGAAAAACAGAGAAAATAACAGAAAAATGCAAAACAGGGGGCCACGCCGCGGCGTGAACTTGTCCACGCCTCGGCATGGAGTGCTCTGGTGAGTGTTCCTGATAGGCAGAGAGGCACGCCGCGGCGTGGACATTCTCACGCCGCGGCGTGAGAGGTCATCTTCTGCGAGTGCACACGACAAACCGGTTCGCCCGCTGGTTGGTGCTCCATTTTGGCCCCAAGCACCTCCAAAACATGTCTAAAAGCTTAAAACATAGTATGTACAACAAAAACATAACAAAAACACTAAATCAAACTATAACTACTTATCTAAACAAACCAAAAACAAAAGCAAAAAAAACATGAATTAAAACTATTTACAACAACAAAACATAAAAACTTGAATTAGAACTAAGCAAACTCATTGTCAATATTAGCAATACGGAAATAATGCCTTATCCCCGGTAACGACGCCAAAAACTTGTTAGGGTCAAAACGTGTTTGCCCATTTGCTACCCGCAAGTGCACGGGTCGCACAAGTAATACAGATACAGAGTAAGAGATCGTTCCCACGAGGATAATTTTATTTCCAATGCTAAGTATTAATCGATAGCTTACCTAATTCTATTCAAGAACATAAAAATGGATAAAAGGAAAGAAAGTAAAGACATAAAGCAATAAGGATAAACGGTTAGAGTTTAGGGAAATCCTTCTTCACCCTTTACATCAACTAATAACAAGCAATCCTCCTCATAAATATGAATGCAATGATTATGTTAGCTTGAGAATCTACATTAGCTAAATGCCTATGTCTAGGTCATCTAACCATGGTGTCATTTGCCCAACTCTCTAAGTGTCCTTGAGAGCTAACACAAAATCCACTCTTTAAGGTCTATTCTCAAACACATGCTATGCATGGCTAATAGGTATATGTCTATCCCATTAGCGAATCAACTCATCCCGCCATTGGAATAGAATCGAACATGCATCAACCATACATACGATCTTAAACCCAAATCCCTATGTCTAGGTTCATTAGATCTTATCAAATCACTCAAATGTTGGCCAAACATTCAAGAGCATTAAGCACAATATGATTGAACAAAAGCAAAGATCCATACAAACTCAGAGAAGAACAAATCATTAATATTAATAAAAGGATTCAAAGTCATCCCTAAATAAAGCTCAGCTATACAATGAACATGAGAACAAATTACAAAATACATGTTCAAGAAATGAGGAAGAGAAAAGAGAAAAGAGAGAAGGAGAAAGCTTATGGATTTCGCCATTGAAGCTCGGATCCTCCTCCAATGGAAAGAGGGCTTCCATCCTTCGCTCCCTAAGCTCCATCTCCACCTCCAATGGAGTTCTAGCCGTAGCCTCTAACCCAGAAAACTAAAAACCTAAAAGCCTAAAAGAGAGAAACTGAGAGTCCCTTAAAGGGTGCGTGGAAAACTAAATAAATAGGCTCAGTTCGCTGACGCGCGCTGCGGCGTGGACATTCCCACGCCTCGGCGCAGAGCTCTCTGCCCTATCAGTATTGGGCTGGCTGACACAGCCACGCCGCGGCGTGAACATTCTTTCGCCGCGGCGTGGAAGACTGGAATGCTTCCTTGGCTTCTTTCCTCCAATGCTGGGCCTTGGCTTGCATCAATTTGTCTCTTTTGAGCCCTTCCTACATTAGAGAAAGCACCAAATTAAATATAATTGCAAATCTACTTAATCAATCAACAAATATGCACAACTTGCTCAAAAACATAAAGGAAGGTATCCAAATGACATTTAACAAGTATGAGCACAAAACCTTCCAAATATGCATAAGAACAAGGACTAAGCATGCCATGAAGCACAATTATGGGGCATAAATAACTACATTTCATGGAGTTATCACATCACAGCAGATAATTACATCACTTTCACCGATGATGAAATACCCAATGAGGGAAGAGGACATAATAAATCACTTCATATCTCAGTAAAATGTCAAGATCATATCATGGCTAGAGTACTGATGGACAATGGCTCTTCCTTGAATGTGATGCCGAAGTCGACACTCTCCAAATTGTCTTTTGATGGGTCACACATGAAATCAAGTACGATGATAGTAAGGGCATTTGATGGCACAAGGAGAGAAGTCATAGGGGAAATTGAAATACCAATTCAAATTGGTCCTTGCACTTTCAACATACTCTTTCAAGTGATGGACATTGCACCATCATACAGTTGTCTCCTAGGACGACCATGGATTCATTCTGCTGGAGCTGTGCCTTCCATATTGCACCAAAAAGTCAAATTCATAGTTGATAACAAGATGATTACTGTCTTGGTGAAGAGGACCTACTAGTGAGTAAGCCGCTAGACACCCCTTATATTGAAGCTACGGAAGAGGCTTTGGAGACTGCATTTCAAACACTCGAGGTTGTCAATACCATTTATATAAAAGAATGAGCTCCAATTCCTAAGCCGCAGCCTTCTGTTGCATCTGTAATGATGGCAAAAGTTATGCTAGAAGGGGGTTATCAGCATGGAGATGGGCTGGGCAAGAAACGATAAGGTGCCACAAGACTTTTTCAACCCTTTGAAAACAAAGATAGATTTGGGCTGGGGTATAAACCCACTAAGGCCGATAAGAAGAGGATAATGGAAGAGAAAAAAGAGAAAAGGCTGGCTCGCTTGGAAAATCGAGAACCTAAAGTAGAGGGAGTCCCCATCTGTGATATACGACAAAGCTTTCGGAGCGCGAGAGTTGTGTTCGTAGACCAAGTGACTGCAGTTGAAGATGATGATTTTGTCAGTCCACGCGACTGGTATATGCATGTTCTTCAGATACAAGACTCAACAATTGGGAGATCTCTGAGTTTCCCATAACCTTAGAGTCTCTTTCAAAGTAATTCTGTAGTGCTTTTCCTTTAGCTCTGCCCAAGGCTTTAGGATTTTTATTTGTAAATGGGCTCACATGTTTCATTTTCAATAATTGTTATTAATAAAATGCATTTTTGAGTTCTTTCATTTTTCATTTCATTAGCTTTCATCCCACCATTATCATGACCTTCTATTCATTTCATTTTTCTTGTGTCAACATCACTTATTGCAGATTTGAAAATGACTCTCTTGAAAGTGACAGGTCAATATCTCATTATATAATTTTGAACACCCTGTTAATCATAATGATGAGGATAATGAGGATGATTGGGAAACTTCACCTGAGTTAATGAGATTACTTGAAGAAGAAGCTAAGGAAATCCAACCCCATGAGGAACCAATTGAAGTAATTAACTTGGGGACTGAAAATGATAAGAAAGAAATCAAAATTGGTACCTCGATGAAAGAGGATGAGCGTAACAAGTTGATTAAGCTCTGGTTTGATTATAGTGATGTTTTTGCATAGTCATACCAAGATATGCCTGGGCTAGACACTGACATAGTTGAGCACAAATTGCCACTAAAACCTGGGTATCCTCCGGTTAAGCAAAAATTGAGACGAATGAAACCTGAGATGTCCCTAAAAATCAGAGATGAAGTAAAAAGACAGTTTGATCTTGGATTTCTTGCAATTACAAAATACCCACAATGGGTTGCCAACATTGTTCCCGTCCCCAAGAAAGACGGAAAGTCCGAATGTGTGTGGACTATCGAGACTTAAATAGGGCCAGCCCTAAAGACGATTTCCGTTACCTCACATTGATGTTTTGGTGGACAACACTTTGCTTTCAACATTCTTTTTTTCCTTTATGGATGGTTTCTCGGGATACAATCGGATCAAGATGGCACCGAAGACATGGAGAAAACCACATTCATCACTTTATGGGAACCTTCGCTACAAAGTGATGCCTTTTGGTTTAAAAAATGCTGGGGCAACGTATCAAAGAGCTATGGTGACATTGTTCCATGACATGATGCACAAAGAAATAGAAGTTTATGTGGATGATATGATTGCAAAGTCAAAAACAGAAAAAGATCATATAATCAATCTACAAAAGCTTTTTGAGCGATTGAGGAAGTTCAAACTTCGACTAAATCCTACAAAATGCACTTTTGGTGTCAGATCAGGCAAACTATTGGGGTTTGTGGTGAGCCAGAAAGGAATAGAAGTTGATCCTGACAAGGTTCGAGCAATACTGGACATGCCAGTCCCTCGCACTGAAAAGGAAGTTCGGGGATTTTTGGGAAGGTTGAATTACATCGCTCGATTCATATTCCAGCTCACAGCAATATGTGAGCCGCTTTTCAAGTTGTTACGCAAGAATCAGCCAGTCAAGTGGAATGATGATTGCCAAAGAGCCTTTGAAAAAGTCAAGCAGTATTTACAAGAACCACCAGTTTTGGTGCCTCCAGTGCCAGGGAGACCTCTCATTATGTATTTGACGGTGCTTAATGAGTCTATGGGTTGCATCTTGGGGCAGCATGATGAATCCATTAGAAAAGAACGCGCCATTTATTACTTAAGTAAAAAGTTCACCGATTATGAGGCAAAGTACTCATTGTTAGAGCGAACTTGTTGCGCCTTGGCATGGGCTGCCCATCGATTGAGGCAATACATGTTGTGTTACACTACTTGGTTGGTGTCCAAAATGGATCCTATCAAGTATATCTTTGAGAAACCCGCTCTCACTGGGAGAATCGCGCGATGGCAAGTTTTATTATCGGAGTATGAAATTATTTATGTCACCCAAAAGGCAATTAAGGGAAGTGCCCTTGCAGATTATCTGGCTAACCAGCCTATAGAAGATTATGGGTCGATGCAATGTGAGTTCCCTGATGAAGATATAATGGCTCTGTTTAAAAATGAGGAATTATCTGAAAAGGAAAAATGGACTATGTGGTTTAATGGAGCCTCTAATGCACTGGGGCATGGCATTGGAGCCATTTTGATCTCCCCTGAAGATAAATATATCCCAATCACAGCAAGGTTGTGTTTTGACTGTACTAACAATATAGCAGAATACGAAGCGTGTGCTTTGGGTATTCAGGCAGCAATAGAATCAAAAGCAAAGATCTTGGAAGTATATGGAGACTCTGCCTTGGTCATTCATCAACTAAAAGGAGAATGGGAGACCCGTGATGCTAAACTAATCCCATACCATGTTTACATCAAAGAATTGATCGAGCAATTTGATGAAGTCACTTTTCATCATGTTCCTCGAGAAGAAAATCAGTTGGCTGATGCTTTGGCCACACTATCATCAATGTTCCAAGTAAGTCATGAAAGGGACCTACCACTTATAAAAATGGAAAGTCGTGACTGTCCTGTATATTGTCAAATGGTTGAAGATGAGCCTGATGGGAAGCCGTGGTACCATAACATCAAATGTTTCATCAAGAATAGGGAGTACCGTGCAGGCGCTTCAGAAAATGACAAGAGGACCCTGAGGAGGCTCGCAATGGGTTATTTTCTGAGTGGGGAAATACTTTACAAAAGAAACCATGATATAGTGCTTCTAAGATGTGTTGATGCAATGGAAGCAGAAAAGATTATTGAAGAAGTACATGAGGGCTCCTTTGGAACTCACTCCAATGGACATGCAATGGCAAGGAAAATCCTAAGATCTGGTTATTATTGGTTAACCATAAAAAATGATTGCTTCAATCATGTGAGGAAGTGCCACAAGTGCCAAACATATGCTGATAAGATCAATGCGCCGCTAGTCCCTTTGAATGTCCTAGCAGCACCCTGGCCATTTTCCATGTGGGGTATGGATGTCATAGGACCTATTGAACCTAAGGCCTCAAATGGGCATCGCTTTATCCTTGTCGCGATAGACTACTTCACCAAATGGGTTGAAGCTGCTTCTTATGCCAATGTGACTAGGAATGTGGTGATCAAGTTCATCAAAAGAGAGTTGATATGTCGTTATGGTCTACCGAATAAGATCATCACTGACAATGCAACCAACTTGAATAACAAAATGATGAAGGAAATGTGCGAGAATTTCAAGATCCAACATCATAACTCCTCGCCATACCGCCCAAAGATGAATGGGGCTGTTGAGGCAGCAAACAAAAACATCAAGAAAATCATCCAAAAAATGGTTGTGACATACAAAGATTGGCATGAGATGCTTCCCTTTGCTCTGTATGGTTATCGCACGTCTGTCTGTACCTCAACTGGGGCAACTCCTTTCTCTTTAGTTTACGGAATGGAAGCCATACTCCCTATTGAGGTAGAGATCCCCTCATTAAGAGTACTGATGGAGACAAAATTGGAAGAGGCCGAATGGGTCCAAGCTCGACTAGATCAGTTGAATCTTATTGAAGGTAAAAGGTTAACTGCATTGTGTCATGGCCAGTTATATCAAAGGAGGCTTATGAAAGCCTATGCAAAAAAAGTGCACTCTCACAATTTCAAGAAGGAGACTTAGTGCTTAAAAAGATCCTTCCAATGCGAAAAGATCACCGAGGAAAATGGACTCCAAATTATGAAGGACCTTATGTCGTGAAGAAGGCTTTCTCTGGAGGGTCCTTGATTCTCACAAGAATGGATGGTGAAGATCTACCACTTCTTGTAAATTCAGATGCAGTCAAGAAATATTATGCGTAAAAGCACTACTTGTCAAAAAAAAAAAAGGGAAAAGCATGGCTCGCTAGGTGGAAAACCTGAAAAGGCTACCTAGGCAAAAGTTAGAGTGACGTGGTAGGTTGAAAACTCGAAAGAGCGACCTAGGCAAAAGTTAAGGTCCAAAATAAGAGGACAATAGTGCTTGATATCACAAAGGAAGTAAGACCTGAGCGGTTGAGTCTCCATGCTAGGGAGAAGCAAATCTCTGCTTTAGAGCAAACTAAGTTTCCATATTGGGACAGGCCAAATGATCCCAACTGGGGCAGTCAAAGTCTTCATAGGCTGCTTAATGGGTGTTCAAAATTGAGTATGCAGAGGAATGACATTGTTTACGATAAAGGGTTTCATTGGAAGAACTGAAGACCTTTGCCCTTATCATCCCACTGTAAATTTTTTGTTGATGACCATAATATTGCTTTTCCCATTTCAATACAATATCGTCATGTTTTTACCTTTGCCTCTTCTTTGACTCAATATGCATTTTTAATAATCATAAATTGGAATGTGAAATATGTGACGTTGCTGTCCGAGCATTGAGAATTGCTAATGACTTGAAGGGTATGGGAAAAACAATGATTCCTGATAAGAATGTTGATAAAAAGAAAGGACAACCAGGTCACCTCAAGGGTCATCTAAAGAGTTTTCCCATTGCTCTTGTGTGTCACATCTAAATGCACACTTCAAGGGTCATCCTGGTTAGACATTTCAACCATCGGCTGAATAGACAAATGAAAGGATGCCATTAAATCCTTCCAGTTCATATTTGAAAAAGATTGCAATCATATCCTCAGGGGTCGTGGAGACAAAAAAAAAACAGAAAAAAGAGTTTTCGTACTCTCATACATCTGAAGCATGCATTGCATAGTGCATTTTTCATCTTGCTAGCCTTGACCTACAAAGGTCCAAATTGCTGTTCTGGGTCCCCGTACCCATTGTTTTATGTTTTTGGGTCCGCGTACCCATTGATTTTAAGTTTTTGTTAAGCTTCAGTGGATACCTGACTCCGCAAGCTTTTTACCTTTTTGGATCCCTGCACCCATTGTATTCTTGTTTCCGGGCCCCCGCGCCCATTATGTTTTCCTTTCCGGGTCCCCGCGCGTATCGTCTTTTCCTTTCCGAGCCCCCGCGCCCATTGTGTTTTCCTTTTCTGGCCCCCGCGCCCATCGTATTTTCCTTTCCGAGCCCCCGCGCCCATTGTGTTTTCCTTTTCGGGCCCCTGCGCCTATCGTCTTTTCCTTTTTGGGCCCTGCGCCTATTGTCTTTTAGTTTTTGGGTTCCCATACCCATTGTTTTATGTTTTCAGGTCCCATACCCATTGTTTTTAAGTTTTTGTTAAGCTTCAATGGATACCCGACTCCGTAAGCTTCTTATGTTGTTTTTGTTAAGTTTCAGCGGATACTTGATTCCGCAAGCTTTTTACCTTTTGGGTCCTCGTACCCGTTGTTTTTGGGTCCTCGTACCCATTGCTTCTTTGTTTTTGTTAAGTTTCAACGGATACCCGACTCCGAAAGCTTCTTACCTTGTTTTTGTTAAGCTTCAACGGATACTCGACTACGTAAGCTTCTTACGTTGTTTTTGTTAAGCTTCAGCAGATACCTGATTCCGCAAGCTTTTTACCTTTTGGGTCCTCGTACCCGTTGTTTTTGGGTCCTCGTACCCATTGCTTCTTTATTTTTGTTAAGCTTCAACGGATACCCGACTCCGTAAGCTTCTTATCTTGTTTTTTGGTTAAACTTCAGCAGACACCTGAACCCGCAAGTTTTTACCTTTTCATGGATAAAATTGAATCAATTCCTTTGTTTTTCATTTATCCTAAATGTAAAACAAAGGGGGGCAGCTGTTGATACTCAATTTTATCCATTTTTATTATTATTTATTTTCATTTTTATTTTATTTTATTTAATTTCTTTCTTTACAAAAAAAATGAAAAAAAAAAAGAAAAATTGTCACTACGGGTCAATCCAACCCAATTTCCATCTCAACCCGTAACCCATTTTCGTTTTTAACTCATGACCCATTTTCCATCTCAACCCTTTCCCTTCTTCCTTCTTGCCGCAACCCTCAAACCCTAGCCTCATAGCGACATTAAAATGGCAGTTTCTTTGTTTTAATTGTTTTTGAATTTTCTAACAGTTTTGGTTCTGTTTTAATTGAGTTTTGAATGTTCAAGCGGTTTTTAATCCTTCTGCTTTCTAAACGTAAAAAGAAAAATTAAGGCATTTGAATGATGGGGCACAATATAAGGAAAGGAAGAATGAAAAGAACGGGGATTAAAAAGGATTCAGAAAATATACAAAAACAGAGAGCAATCACAGACAGATACGAAAATCCCCTCCCACTATTCATCTTCATCTTCAACAATCAAGCCATTCCAATTTCCTTCAACCACCAAAACCACCCTCTGCCACACCCAAATTTCCATTATTTTCACAAAAAAAAAAAGAACATTTTCACAAATTTCTCCATCCCTTCATCAAACCAACCTCACTAACAATGACCACCACTCATCCTCAATTTCTCACCATTAACAACCTTTCTTCTTCACACTTCAAGACCCCAAACCCAAAAACAAAAACACCACCAACCTCACCATATTACCGAAAAATCGGTACCCGGCCGCCTCCGCTGTCCGAGCCGTGAGCCTCCGCCGTTCGAGCCGTGCGCCTCCACCGTCCAAGCCGTGCGCCTCCGCCGGCATCGCACCTCCACCGCCGTCGGACCCACGCCTCCGCTCGTGTCTACCCCTGACCCGCTTCGCAACCAGATCCGCGAGCCGTCGAACCCGCACCAGCCGCCTCCATACCCGCCCTCTGCGGCACCTTCCCTTACACCAAGCATGAACCACCGTAAGCCCCATTTCTTCCTCTGTTTCATTTTGTTTCTCAGAGACCGTAAAAGTCTCTTTCTGTTTCTTTTTAAAAAGCACCCTTCACTCTTTTTTTCTTTTTTTTTTTTAAAGTTACGGGACAGACTTTGTCCCCTTCTCTTTACTTTTTTTTTAATATATATATTAAGAAATTTGGGTGGTCACCCGAGACCACCCTTTCCTCTTTGTTTATTATATATATATATATACATATTTAAGTTCGGATGGTCTCGTGACCACCCTTTTTTTTTTTTTACATAAAGACTTTTTTTTAAAAATTAAAAAAATGAAAATAAATAAAAAGATTAAAATAAGTATTTGAAGTCTAAGATATGAAATTGTTTTCTTAAAAAAAATAAAAAATACATAAAAAATAAAAATAAAAATAAAGATAAAATAAAATAAAAATAAATAATTTTTTTTTGGGTTATGATTGTTATACTCGTTAGTAATGTGATTTTAATTTAATTATTTTTGTATTAATCAAATAATTTTAAAACGGCCTATGACGGAAAAATTAGGAGAGGATCGGAGCGCCGATCAAATTACACTCTTCCCGATAATCTTGAGGCTTTATATTGGATTTTGCCAGGAGCGCTGGCGAGGTCTAATTCCCACATTAAATTAAAATATTTTTCCTAAGTAAAATACAACCTTTTTTTAAAAATAAAATCTTTTTTTTGTAAAAATAAAAAAATCCTTAAATAAAAATGAACAATTTCATATAGTTCAACATCATGATTGTAGTGAATTAAAGTTCTATTTTTTATGAAGACTTTTTTTTTTTTAGAAATTATTATAAAAATCTCATTGTGCCTAAAAATATTCTTCTTGATTATAAATGAGATTCTATTTGGCCATTTACTTTTAAAAAAAACTTTCTCTTACTTCAAACAAATTTCTTTGAATTAAAATTTATTCATTGAAATAATGTTTTATTTGGCCATTTATTTTAAAAATTACTTTTCTTAAAAAAATAAAATTTGGATTCACCATTTTTATAATATATTGTAAACTTAGAATTTGTTCAAAATAATGGCTATGTGATAACTTCGGAAAATGAAGTTATTTCACATGTCTTTGAATGTATAGGAGCATGCTTTCCTTAAATTGACATTACCCAATGGTCCAAATTCATGCATGATCTTGATTCTTTAAGCTTTGTATCTCAATTGTTTGATACTTTAATTGTTAATGCTTGTAATAAGAAATTGAGATTGATCATGGCTTGATGAGTTAAAGCTTTGTTTTTGTTGCAGAGATTCAAGAAGGAAAGACCTTGGAATGAAAGCATAGAAGAGTTCAAAATGAAGAAAGATGCAAAAAGGAAGCAAAGGCAGCAAATCCACGCCTAAGCGCAGCCAATCCACGCCTAGGCGTGTTCCTTGCAGTTTATCAGGAATCCCAGGCAGAGACCACCACGCCTAGGCGTGGTAAAGTCACGCCTAGGCGTGACAAGCAAGAGAAGGGCACGTGATTCATAACCACGCCTAGGCGTGGTAAATACACGCCTAGGCGTGGGAAAAACCCTAGCACGCAAATTTCAGCCTTCTTATTCTGATTTTTGGGGAAGGAGAGAAATTTCTGTTTTGGAGACACTAAACCACGAATTTCAGAGAGCAAATGAGAAGAGGAGGAACCCATTTGGATTGAAGGTGACTCAAGGGAGAATCAAGATCAAGGAAGAGGATCAAGCTTGGAATCTCTCCATTTTTGTCTATTCTCTCCCTTTACCTCTTGATTGTAACTTGATGGATCATTTGATTTCATTTGTTTTCTTCTCCTTCATGATGTGTAGCTAAACTCTAATCTAGGGGCTCTCTAGGATCTTGCTATGGATTTGATTAATTTGTAATTAATTGGGTATCATTTCAATGAATTTGGTTTTATTCATCCATATCTATGCTTAATGCTTGTTGTTGATTGGCCATCAAGTGCATGATTTTAGTATTCCAATTGAACTAGAGATAGGGAGTTGTGAATATGGATATGGTATGGTTGATGTATGTTCAATTACATTCTATTGCATTGAGTGTGTTGATTAGCTAATGGGATGGACACATACCACCCATTAGTCATGCATAGCAAGTGTTTGATAATTGGTCTCAATGAGTGATTCTTATGTTAATTCACATGGACACATAGTGGATTAGCTAGGTTTTGCATGGGTAATTGTCCTAGACATAGGCTCTTATCTATTGAAGGTTATCAGCTAACAAATACCATTTTATTGATTGGTGCTTGTTGATTGCATTTATTCATTGAAGTAGCAAGTGAATAGGGACCCCTAGGCTTTAATCATTCTCATATTCTCTTGTGGAATTAGTGTTTGGTGTTTTCTTATTTTGTTTCTTTAAATTGTTATTTCAATTGCAACCCATTCTCACAATTCGTTTGCTTGGATAAAAATTTGTGAATTTTGATTAAGTTTAACATTCTTCTAATTAGTCAATCCCTTGGGACACGATACTCTAACTCTCCTTTATATTACTTGTCGACCCGTGCGCTTGCAGATTTACGGATCAATTACGGACCAACAAGTTTTTGGCGCCATTGCCAGGGATTGAGTTTAGATTTTGTGTTATTTCTTACAATTATTCACAATTCTTATTTCAAGTTTTCTTTGTTGTTTTGTTTTGATTTTCAGGTACTTAGCTCTTGTATGCGAAGGACTCAAAGTGTATCTCGATTTCCTTACGACCCTGAGATCGAAAGGACCTTTCGTAGATTGCTAAGAGAACGACTAGTACAAGGGAAGGCACTTGAATTGGATAGTGAATCGGAGATGGCGGAAGAAGCGAATGCTGAAAGACTCTTGAGAGAGTATGCCACTCCAAATGCTAGAGACATTCGATCTAGCATTAGAAGGCCAGCTATTCAGGCTCAGACTTTTGAGATCAAGCTTGCTATTATCCAGATGGTGCAAAATAATTTGTAATTTGCGGATCTTCCCCATGAAGATCCTAATGCTCATTTAGCCAATTTTCTGGAGATTTGTGATACCTTCAAGCATCAAGGGATGACTGATGATGCGGCTCGATTGAGGCTTTTCTCTTTTTCCTTAAGAGATAGGGCCAAGGCATGGCTTCAATCATTACCTGAACATTCCATCACTACTTGGGAAGAGCTGGCTCAGAAGTTCTTGGATCGATTCTTTCCTCCCATGAAAGCAATGAAGTATAGGAATGACATCTTGTCCTTCAGACAATTCGAAGGAGAAACCTTGTATGAGGCTTGGGAGCAATTCAAGGAGTTGCTAAGGAAGTGCCCCCATCATGGTATAGCAAAATGGATGTTGGTTCATACTTTTACAATAGCTTGACAACCTCCATTAGATCCATAATTGATGCAAAGAATGGAGGGGCTCTCATGAGCAAGACCGTGGATGCAGCCTACAACCTTTTGGAGGAAATGGCTAATAACAACTATCAGTGGCCAGCTGAGAGAGTGACTCCCAAGAGATTAGCAGCAGGTATTCATGAAGTTGATGCTCTTACATCTCTTACACTCAAGTAGCAGCTCTTTCTAAGAAGTGGACACCATGGGAGTTAATTCTGTAGCAAGTGGAGTTAGTAACTCAGCTGAAATTTGTGATCACTGTGGGGACCTTCATTCAACTGCTAATTGCACCGCTAGCCTGGAAAGTGTGCAATATGCAAATCAATTCCGTCAGCCAATTCACAACAATGTTTTGGGCAATTCTTATAATCCTAGTTGGAAGAACCATCCCAATCTCTCATGGGGTGGTCAAGTTCAAGGTCCTTCCTCTTCTTCTTATCAGAATAGGGAAGCTCCCCGTGCTCCTCCGGGTTTTCAACAACAGAGCCCCTTCAAGCCCAAACCTCAACATCCACATCCAATTTGGAGAAGATGTTTGCTCAGTTTATGACTAGCCAAAGAAGAGTACATGTCTAAGACCGACTCAAGGCTTGCTTCGCATGATGCTTTGATGCAAGGTCAAGCAGCCTCTTTGAGAAATCTTGAGACCCAAGTTGGCCAACTTGCCCAAGCCTTAAGTAGTAGGCCTCAAGGGAGTTTTCCTAGTGACACCATCAACAATCCCGAGGTTCTCCCAAGGAGCATTGTAAGGCTATAACACTGAGGAGTGGGAAAGAAATTGAAGGGAATCCCAAGACTAAACTGCTTGAAGAAGAAGTGGAGGTAACTCAAGATGAAGAGGTTGTGAGCCAAAGGGTGGAGAAGAATAAAGAGCTAGCAGAGAGAGTAAGGTTGAAGACAAGAAGAAGGAGGACAAGCCTTATACACTACCTCCACCTTTTCCCAACCGGCTAGCTAAACAAAAGCTTGATGCTCAATTCCAAAAGTTTTTGGATATTTTCAAGAAACTTCACATAAACATACCGTTTGCTGAGGCTTTGGAACAAATGCCTAGTTATGTGAAGTTTATGAAGGACATCTTGTCTAAGAAGAGAAGGTTTGGGGATTATGAAACTGTTGCACTTACTGAAGAATGCAGTGCCATTTTGCAAAATAAGCTACCTCCTAAGTTGAAGGATCCAGGGAGCTTCACCATTCCATGCACCATTGGCAACCAATTCTTTGGAAAGGCTTTGTGTGACCTAGGGGCAAGCATAAACTTGATGCCTCTATCCATCTTCCAACGGCTAGGTTTGGGGGAGGCGAAGCCAACTTCGGTTACATTGCAACTTGCTGACCGATCTCTCACTTATCCTAAGGGGGTCATTGAAGATGTCTTGGTCAAGGTTGACAAGTTCATCTTTCCAGCGGATTTCATCATCCTGGACATGGAGGAAGATCGCAATGTACCTTTGATTCTTGGAAGACCTTTCCTAGCCACCGGTAAGACTATGATTGATGTTCAAAAAGGTGAGCTCACTATGCAAGTCAATGATGAGAAGGTAACTTTTAATATTTACAAGGCCATGAAATTTCCAAATGATCATGAAGAGTGTTCTTACATAGGTATGATTGATCAAGTAGTTAATAATGCATTCCATGCTAATTTCACTAATGACTCTCTTGCTTTATCATTGACATCCATATATGAGCATGTAGATAGGGAAGATATTTTGGAATGTATTAAACTGCTTGACTCGTTTGCTAAGTGTTTCAGGACACCAGGCTTTGAACCGTTGAACATACCTTCTGACAAGCCCATTCTCCAGCCTTCTATAATCACTCCTCCCACGTTAGAGCTCAAGCCATTGCCTGATCATTTGAGGTATTCATATTTGGGGGATTCATCCACATTGCCGTCATTATTTCTTCATATTTGTCGGAGGAGCAAGAATCCAAGTTGCTTAGAGTGCTCGAGAGAATACAAAAGGGCCTTGGGGTGGTCTATTGCGGATATCGAGGCATTAGTCCCACCATATGCATGCACAAAATATTGTTGGAATCGAGATCATAAGCCAACAATTGAACATCAAAGGCGCCTTAATCCTATCATGAAGGAGGTAGTCAAGAAAGAGATCATTAAGTGGCTGGATGCGGGTATCATATACCCTATCTCGATAAAGCAAATGGGTGAGCCCAGTTCAGTGCGTGCCTAAGAAGGGTGGGATGACTGTGGTCGCCAATGAGAATAATGATTTGATTCCCACTAAGACCGTCACAGGATGGCGCATTTGCATGGACTATAGGAAGCTTAACACTACAACCCTAAGGATCATTTTCCATTACCATTTATTGATCGATGTTTGGATAGGTTGGCGGGACGTGCTTTCTCTATTTTTTGGATGGGTATTCGGGGTACAACCAGATTGTCATTTCCTAAGATCAAGAGAAGACAACATTCACCTGTCCATATGGTACTTATGCCTTCAGAAGAATGCCCTTTGGGTTATGCAATGCCCCAGCTACGTTTCAGAGATGTATGATGGCTATTTTCACTGACATGGTGGAGAACTGTTTGGAAATATTTATGGATGACTTCTCTGTGTTTGGTGATTCCTTTGATGAGTGTCTCCATAACTTGGCCCTTGTACTTCAAAGGTGTGAGGAGACAAGTTTGGTGCTTAATTGGGAAAAATGTCATTTTATGGTTCAGGAGGGCATAGTACTGGGCCATAGAGTGTCTCATAAGGGAATGGAGATGGATAGAGCCAAGATTGAGGTGATTGAGAAATTACCACCACCAATTTCAGTGAAAGGAGTTCGGAGTTTCCTAGGGCATGCCGGCTTTTATCGACGGTTTATCAAAGACTTTTCTAAGCTTGCCAAACCATTGTGCAATTTGCTGGAAAAATATATGACCTTCAAGTTTGACGAGCCATGTATGGAAGCTTTTGTGGAGCTTAAGAAGATACTTATCTCAGCGCCCATTATTACCACTCCTGATTGGTCCTTACCTTTTGAGCTCATGTGTGACGCTAGCGATTATGCTATTGGAGCGGTATTGGGCCAAAGGAAAAACAAAATCTTTCATTCCATCTATTATGCGATCCGAACACTCACTGATGCTCAGTTGAACTACACCACCACTGAGAAGGAGCTCCTTGCAGTTGTCTTTGCATTTGACAAATTCCGGGCTTATTTGGTTGGTACTAAAGTCATTGTCTTCACGGATCACTCAGCCATCAAATATCTAGTGAGCAAAAAGGATGCTAAGCCAAGATTGATTCGATGGGTATTATTACTGCAAGAGTTTGACCTTGAGATTAGGGATCGAAAGGGTGCTGAAAATCAGGTGGCTGACCATCTTTCCAGGTTGGAAAATGAGAAATATCAAAAGAACCCAACTTTGATTTGTGAGACATTCCCAGATGAACAACTATTTGCTGTGTTAGCTTGTTCAGATCCATGGTATGCTGATTTTGCTAATTACATTGTGAGTGGATTGTTACCAACTGAATGGTCTTATCAGCAGAAGAAGAAATTCCTCCGGGATGTCCGATACTATGTTTGGGATGAACCATATCTCTTTAAACAAGGTGCAGATCAGGTGCTTCGGTGCATTCCTATGTAAGAGACTAGTGCTGTACTTGAGCATTGTCATGCTTCACCTTATGGAGGTCATTATGGGGGTGAACGAACAGCAGCTAAGGTGTTGCAATCTAGTTTTTATTGGCCAACTTTGTTTCGTGACGCCCACTCATTTGCAGCAAAGTGTGATAGATGTCAGAGGACTGGAAATATCTCCAGGAAGAATGAGATGCCATTGAATTCCATTTTGGAAGTGGAGCTCTTTGATGTGTGGGGCATTGACTTTATGGGGCCTTTTGTATCATCTTTTGGTAACCGCTACATCCTTGTGGCGGTGGATTATGTGTCAAAGTGGGTAGAAGCTTGTGCCTTACCAACTAGTGATTCTAAGGTGGTTCTAGTTTTCCTCAAAAAAATATTTTCACAAGGTTTGGGACCCCTAGAGCCATTATCAGTGATGGAGGATCACACTTCGCAAATGTGCATTTTGCTACTCTACTTGCTAAATATGGTGTGAAACATAGGGTAGCCACAGCCTACCATCCACAGTCCAGTGGTCAAGCTGAGATTTCTAATAGAGAGTTGAAGCGGATCCTTGAAAAGACTATAAGTCCTTCTAGGAAGGATTGGTCTAAGAAGTTAGACGACGCTTTATGGGCTTATCGCACTGCCTACAAAACCCCTCTTGGCATGTCTCCTTATCAAATGGTCTTTGGTAAGGCTTGCCATCTTCCTGTTGAGCTTGAGCACCACGCTTATTGGGCCATCAAACAATTGAACTGGGATTCCAACGCTTGTGGGGAGAAGAGATTGTTGCAACTGAATGCACTTGATGAATTCCGCTTACAAGCATATGAGAATGCTAAATTATATAAGGAGAAAGTGAAGTGGTGGCATGACAAGCACATTATCCCAAGAAGCTTTGAGTTAGGCCAGAAGGTCCTCTTATTCAACTCAAGGCTGAAATTGTTTCCTGGCAAGCTCAAATCCAGATGGTCAGGTCCATTTTTAGTGGTGGAAGTGTTTCCCCATGGTGCTGTAACCTTAGAGGATCCAGTTTCAAAGTCAACGTTCAAGGTCAACGGCCAGCGGCTTAAGCTCTACTTAGGTGGTGAGGTGGAGAGGCACAAAACCTCACTCACCTTGGCTCCTCCAACTTGACAATCTGCAAAGTCCAGCCAAGACTATAAATAAGGCGCTTGTTGGGAGGCAACCCAATTTCCTAACCCTATCTCATCACTTAGGACATTATTTTGCATGTTTTTTCTCTTATTCTATAGTTTGATTGAATGTTGTTTTATTGTTTTGTTGTGTTTGATTTTCATTTGGAGGATTTGGCTGTTCATATTAGTCTTATGCTTTTTCTTAGGTGTTTGAGACTCAGGAGAGTGTGTTTGATGCTTGGTTGTGGGGTTTTCTGGTGTTTTTGTTTAGTAATTTGTTCCAGTAATCCACGCCTAGGTGTGGGTTTTACACGCCTAAGCGTGTCCCTCTCAGCTACTATCAGAACATTTTTCCAGAGAGTTCCACGCCTAGGCGTGGTTTTATCACGCCTAGGCGTGGTTTTATCACGCCTAGGCGTGGTCCTCTCTGTGTTTTCAGTAGTTTTAACCTGCGAGCATCACGCCTAGGCGTGGTTTTTACACGCCTAGGCGCAGGTTTCTGCTAAAAAAAAAAACAAAATTCAAAAAAAAAAAAAAAAAAATTGAAAATTACACGCCTAAGCGTGGTATGGTCACGCCTAGGCGTGATGAGCCTCTCTTTGCACAAAACGCAGCCCCCCCATTTAGCCCCTAAATCCCTAATTTCCCCCTCCTCTCTTTGTTGATCACACAAGTTTCATTCCACCGTCCCTCATCTCCCTTCTTCTCTAACCTTAGCCTTCTTCCTCCTACAAACTTCCCCCCACCGTAACCACTACATCCTTCTTCCCTCTTCCTCCTCTTTCCTTCTCCACACAACCCACATTTCCCCACATTTCCACCACCACCGTACCCCTCCCTCCTCATCTTTTCCTCCAATCTTCTTCCCCACAACACCCACATCACCATATCCACCTTCTCACCATATCACCACCACCGTAACCCCCTTTCCTCCTTCCCTCCTTCTTTTCTCTTTCCCTCTCCACCGTACAAACACTTCACCAACACACCACATTTCCACCGTACCCACCACACGACCAATCCACCAATACATCTTCCTGCTTGCTTGTTTGTGTGCTTGATTGGGGTTTCTTGCTAGTTTTGGGTACCTTGTCCATTTCCCCCTTCTTCAAGGTTAGATTGCTTCTCCATTTCCTCCTCTTCCTTTTGTCTTTTGATTTTCATGTGTCCTGTTTGTGTTTTGCAATTTGATTTCTTTTTATATTTGTTGATTTCTATTGGGCTTGTGGCTTGATTATTTCTGATGAACAAGGACTATGTTACATGCCTATTTGTGTTAATCCTCTGCCTGTTGACATACGTGAGGTGTTCCTTCAGTGTAAATCACCCTGTAGTTGTTCTTAGTATCTGTTGTCATCTTTTGGGTGATTGATGGGGTTTGATTCTCAGTTGTGCACTGGCTAAGATGAGACTGGTTTGCATTGTCACTTGCTTATTGCTGATTGCTTGAAACTTAACTGGTTGGACCTGTTTACCTATTTCTGATTCTTTTGATTTGGGGATGACCTTGGTTTGGATAGTTAGCCTTGTTGACTATGCTGGACCTGTTGCAATTGCATGCATATAATTGAACTGATTGGGATCTGATGCTTCACTGCTTATTACTGAGTAGGACCCTGTTGCATGTTGTGGTATGTTGCCTTATTTTTGGTTCTGCATGCATTTTTGGTTGGTTATTTGACTTGGGTTGCTTGATTGCCTTGCATGCTATCTTCTTGGAAGTGATTGATTTCCTTCTAATTATTCTCAGTCTTTGTTCCAATGCTAATAACCAGCCCTTCTTCTGTTCAGGTCATCATTCACCATGTCAAAGCGTCAGAGAAAAAATGTTGAAGCTGGGCCAAGTAACCCTGATGAAAGTGAAGCAATTCCAGCATATGACCCTGCCTTTTTCATTTCACAGCAAGCCTTTGACCACTTTTGGAAGCACTTGCGAAAAATCAATATCATACCGGAAAGGGGGTTCCATGAGTTAAATGTGGTGCGTTATCCAGCCATCTCTCGCGCCACAGCTGCTTTTCATTGGCAAACTTTTGCTGAACATCCCATTGAAGAACCAGTGGCTGCAGTGGTGAAAGAGTTCTATGCTAATGCCCATGCTGAGCAAAGGTCTTCTACAACTGTTAGAGTTAGAAGACGGACAGTTGACTACTCCGTGGAGCGCATCCGGCAAGTCCCGGACCTTGGCCCCCTCCACTAGTCTGTTCATACAGAGAGATGCAATTACCTCGAGGAGCGGGGGGCACCCCTTTAGCACTGTGATGGACAGTATTTGTGACTCCACTTTCCCGGTCCAAGTCCAGAGGAACACTGATAATTCCATCCGCTTTCTCAAGCAGGAGAGTTTGCGCCGTGAGCTGCGCCCGTGGAACCATTTTGTGTGTTCCTGTTTGCTTCCTACTGAGCACAGGTCGGAAATTTATCCTGAGCGTGCCTACATGCTTTATGCAATTTATAATCTTCTTCAGGTGGACACCGCTCAGATACTCTATGATCAAATCCGGCTGTGCATCACCGAAAAGCTCAAGTCCTTGTTCTTTCCATTCCTCATATGTCAACTGTGTGCGCATGCGAAGGTGCCTTGGAAGGACACTGAAGTCCGTGTGAAGCTGAAGACTCCTATGACGAACGGGCAAGGTGTACCATTATGACTGCCCAGGAGAGAAGCGTAGGCGAGCCCCGGTCCGGCCCCCCGCCCAGATCCCGAGCCCGCTCCCGCACCTACACCTGCTCTGCTCCACACTGTTCCGCTTTTGATGCCACCTGGGCACACTCCATTGAGCAGCGCCTGGATCAGCAGCAGGAGATGCTGACTACGCAGCAGGAGATGCTGGCTTCGCTTTACCAGGGCATTCATTGGATGGCCTTGGGTCAGGGGCGCCCGATGGATGATTTTCCAGCTTTTCCACCTTTTGCAGCTCCACCAAGCAGCTTCACCTTCTCATCCACCTCCCCACCTGCTGATGATCCGGAGATGGGCGCGAGAGGGCGATGACCTGTTGAATGAGGATGACTTGATTTGAGGCGCCAGGGCCTATTACTTTCATGCTATTTTCTGTTTTGTTTTTCTGTCTTGACTTTCAGTGCACTGTCTGTACTTATTGGATACATTCCTTATTTTGTATGCAGTGGGACACTGCATGACTTAGGTTTGGGGGAGATTTAGTACTTTCTCTGTTAATTGCTGAATCAGTTTTTGTTGATATTATGGATTTCTTTCTCATTCCTTTGGTCTTGCTTTGTTTTTCCAAATTTGTAGATGTGAGTGTGCTTGATTGATTAGGATTAATGGGCTGCCTGAATTATGCTCTTAATTGATGAGTATGTTGAGAGGCAAATTGAACTTATGCATGCTGGAATTTTGATTTGATTATCCAATGATTGTGTGGATCACGGATATGCCTCATTACTTGGGAAATCACATGTGTAAAAATTTCAAATTTTGTGCTTACACTTTTGTTATATTAGTGTATGAGTGGATTTCCCAGTTGCATGTGTGATAAATCTTGGAATATAAATGAAATGCATGTTTAGAGAAAAATTTATAAAAGGCATGTGTATAGTCATTTTGCATCTTAGAAGCTTGTCTGATTCCCTTTCAAGGCGAAATCCTAGGTGATGTGTTTTCAAGGAAATGACTAGGGCAGTTCTTTGAAGCGATTGGGCCTTTCAAGCCAACCTTGACTTAATGAGTTTCCTAGTACCCCCTTTGAAGCCTAGTGTGTGTGTATGTGCTGCCTAATTTTTCCTTCTTTAAACTTCAATTGTCCACCCTGTTATCCCTGCATGAGAAAAATCATTTTACTCTTGATTACATGTCCCATTTTGAATGCATGATCTGACATTTTTGTTGAGTTGAGCCAAATCAATATTTGTGCATGGTAATAGAAAATCAGGATCTTTTTTTTTTGGAACAAACTCTATCCAAAAAAAAAAAGTATAAAAAGAAAAGAAAGAAAAATGCGTGAGTTGCACAAAATGCAGCCCCCTTTTACAAAGAAAAAAAAAGAAAAAGAAAAGAAAAAGAAAAAAATGGAATAAAGAGAGTTGATTTTTTTTTTTATATATTGGATCCTTTTTGTACATCTTGCATGCTTGGCTTGATTCAATGGGAATGTGTGATTATGTGTTTGATATTTGAATTTAATTCCTTCCCTTCTTTTCTTAACCATTATCCTTAGCCTCACATTACAAGCCTAAAAGACCCTCATGATTCTTGATCATGTGTTGCCTACATTAGTGGAGAAAGGGATGAAGGACATTCTTTTGAGAGTGCATGTGCATTTTATAAATTCATCCACCTTGCTCTTCATGATTAGGAAAGGGTTTTAAATTCATGAGCTTGGGAAATATTTCATGCACAAAAGATGGCATTAGAGGGTGAGCATGATAGTTGTGAATTTCTTGCATGTGTGGACCTTGTTGAAGGGATTGAAATGTGATTTCGAGGGTACGAATGATAATTGGAAGTCTGGATTTGCCCTAATTCAATTTGCCTCATATTTCTTGACCTTGGGATTGGATTGTGTTTCCTTTTCTTGCTTGGTTTAGTTTGCTCAAGGACTAGCAAAACTTTAGGTTTGGGGGTGTGATAACTTCGGAAAATAAAGTTATTTCACATGTCTTTGAATGTATAGGAGCATGCTTTCCTTAAATTGACATTACCCAATGGTCCAAATTCATGCATGATCTTGATTCTTTAAGCTTTGTATCTCAATTGTTTGATACTTTAATTGTTAATGCTTGTAATAAGAAATTGAGATTGATCATGGCTTGATGAGTTAAAGCTTTGTTTTTATTGCAGAGATTCAAGAAGGAAAGACCTTGGAATGAAAGCATAGAAGAGTTCAAAATGAAGAAAGATGCAAAAAGGAAGCAAAGGCAGCAAATCCACGCCTAAGCGCAGCCAATCCACGCCTAGGCGTGTTCCTTGCAGTTTATCAGGAATCCCAGGCAGAGACCACCACGCCTAGGCGTGGTAAAGTCACGCCTAGGCGTGACAAGCAGGAGAAGGGCACGTGATTCATAACCACGCCTAGGCGTGGTAAATACACGCCTAGGCGTGGGAAAAACCCTGGCACGCAAATTTCAGCCTTCTTATTCTGATTTTTGGGAAGGAGAGAAAATTTGTTTTGGAGACACTAAACCACGAATTTCGTGAGAGCAAGTGAGAAGAGGAGGAACCCATTTGGATTGAAGGTGACTCAAGGGAGAATCAAGATCAAGGAAGAGGATCAAGCTTGGAATCTCTCCATTTTTGTCTATTCTCTCCCTTTACCTCTTGATTGTAACTTGATGGATCATTTGATTTCATTTGTTTTCTTCTCCTTCATGATGTGTAGCTAAACTCTAATCTAGGGGCTCTCTAGGATCTTGCTATGGATTTGATTAATTTGTAATTAATTGGGTATCCTTTCAATGAATTTGGTTTTGTTCATCCATATCTATGCTTAATGCTTGTTGTTGATTGGCCATCAAGTGCATGATTTTAGTATTCCAATTGAACTAGAGATAGGGAGTTGTGAATATGGATATGGTATGGTTGATGTATGTTCAATTACATTCTATTGCATTGAGTGTGTTGATTAGCTAATGGGATGGACACATACCCATTAGTCATGCATAGCAAGTGTTTAATAATTGGTCTCAATGAGTGATTCTTATGTTAATTCACATGGACACATAGTGGATTAGCTAGGTTTTGCATGGGTAATTGTCCTAGACATAGGCTCTTATCTATTGAAGGTTATCAGCTAACAAATACCATTTTATTGATTGGTGCTTGTTGATTGCATTTATTCATTGAAGTAGCAAGTGAATAGGGACCCCTAGGCTTTAATCATTCTCATCTTCTCTTGGGAATTAGTGTTTGGTGTTTTCTTATTTTGTTTCTTTAAATTGTTATTTCAATTGCAACCCATTCTCACAATTCGTTTGCTTGGATAAAAATTTGTGAATTTTGATTAAGTTTAACATTCTTCTAATTAATCAATCCCTTGGGACACGATACTCTAACTCCTTTATATTACTTGTCGACCGAATTAATGATTTACTGGATCAATTACGGACCAACACTATTTAGCCACTCATCGCTTGTCTTAATCATTTATCATTCTTGATATTATGCTTGACAAAATGGGACATGTCAAAATAAAAAAAATAAAAATTTCTTTTCTTTTAATTAATAAAGGACCAATTTAATTAATCTTGCAAATAACATTAGATTAAATAGGTAACCGTTCTTAGAACGGACTGTGTAGGGTGCTAACACCTTCTCTACCCGTAATCAACCCCCGAACCATGAACTCTGAAGTGTAGACCATCTTTTAGGTGTTCAATTGCACCATTCCATTTAATGGATAAAGCGATTGGTGGCGACTCCCAACACCCCAAGGTCCTTTAAACCTCTTTCTTTTTTATTTTTGCGGCGCCCTTCGGGACGGTTGCGACAATATTTATATATAGATTTAGGTGTATGTAAAAATTATCAGTTATAAGTTATATTTTTTTGTATGTACAATTATTCATCAAAAAAAAGTGATTTGTTTAAATTTCTGTGCAAATTTGAGTATTACTAGTTAAAATCTATAGAGATCTAATATTTTAATGTCAGTCATTGATTTATTTTAACAATAAATCAATGACTAAAAACTAATTGCACAATTCATGGACCACTTTGTAAGTGGCCCATATTAGACATTTCCTTCGCTAGGTATTGTCAAAGCAGTTGTCTTCAAAGGTTTTGGATTTTGCTGCCAGCAATTCTTTTCATAGGCTTTCTATTGTTTTATTTGATTTTTCATAGGATATCTCTAAATACTACTCTAAATTCTCAATTAGACTTATGTTATAGACTATAGTTCTCATCTTAAACTTTTTCAAAATCCAAAAAGAATATATGTAATGTGTATTTATATTAGTTTATTTTATATTTAAAATATCTTATAATCAAAATCTTATTGAGAGAAGTTCAGTACATTTGAAAAGTATTTAATTTAGAAGATGTTCAATTCATTCTCCAAATCAAGTGGAGACCAACTTCACACTCTTTTTTGAGCCCATGACAACAAAGGACTGTATTTAGTGAAAAGTGGCTACAATGTGGCATGGAGTAAAAAGACGCATGAATAGGCTCATAACAATGAAACTCCCTCACATTCTTGGGTTTTCCTATAAATATGTCACCTGAATATTCTCCCAAGGATGCGTATCTTTATCTGGCAAGTCCGAAGAAGCATTCTTCCAACCCATAATCAATTATGTCTTAAGGGGATCAATGTTAGTGATGGTTACTATTTATGTGGGGATCAATATGAAATTGTGTGGCACCTACTCAATTTTTGCAATTTTTTTGCAGAGGTTCCCTAGGCTTGCGAGGTTGATAGAGGGTCGATTGGTGAGGTTGAGAACTTCGAAGATTGGCTAATGTGGGGATCAATATGAAATTATATGGCACCTGCTCAATTTTTTCAATTTTTTTGCGGAGGTTCCCTAGGCTTATGGGGTTGATATAGGGTCGATTGGCGAGGTTGAGAACTTCGAAGATTAGCTAAAATTCTTACAGCAGCTGAAGTGTATTAATCTCTAGATCGGATGGAGCTGCTAGCCATGGCTTTGACTGGGATATGGGCAAAGAGGAATAAGGTTTGGCAGGGTAAAGCTTGTAAGCCTATGTCTCAAATAGGTTATGCATGCACAATCAAAACTAAGATCTTTTCAAGCAACCAGAGTGCAGGATAAGATGTAGCAAGACAACCCCTCCATTCTAACTAAATGGGTAAGAACTCCTATGAACATCTATAAAGTTAATTTTGATGTTGCCATATGCTTGGAAGACCATTCTTTTGGTGTGGGGATTGTAATATGTGACTGACATGGCAATTTCATGGCCAAAAAAACTCAAAATGAGCGGAAGTGTGAATGCACATAGAAGGAAACTCATAGCAGCTAAGAAGGGTTTGTTGTTTGCCTAAAAATAGAATTCAAAAGGATTTTATGATTCGTAGAATCTTTCGTATAATAGAATAGTTCTTCGAGATATCTTTGTAATTGGATCTTGGTTTACTTGTTTCAAATCAAAGTATATCCCTTGTTTATGTAATGTTGTGACTAGCCATCTTAATGAAAGAGATTTTTTTAAAAAAAAATATTTTTTCCTAAAAATTAATCAAAACCAAATACTAAATATTACACTGTGTTTGAATTTTTTTTATTAATAAAATAGAACGGAATGAGTAAGGAATAATTGAAAAAAAAATGAATGAATGAAACAAAGTTATCTTACTTCTTGTTTAGAAGATTAACAATGGAACAAAATGAAACTCCATTATTTTGTTTGAGAGTTAAATCATAAAGAAACATAATAGAATGTAAAATGCTTATTGTAACGTCCTAATTTGAGTTATTATAGTATATTCGAAATATACATAGTAAACAAGATTAGACTCGTTACTTCTAACTTTTTAACATCATAAAAGCTTTATCATAACTATACATATCAAAAACATAATTTTGAATAAAGTCAAAAAATAGAGCCTCGAAAAGAAAATAATCGAACTGGACATTAATATATAATTGAGAATTTCAATTCTCTATAGTACATAATTTCGATTCTTTACAGAAACACTCCAGAAATAAATAATACACTAATATTTGTTTCGAAACAAACTAGCCTTTAAGGCATATATACAAAAATACACAAAATGACTATACTACTCGAAGCTACCGTCTTCACTTCCTCACCTTGAAAGGATTTTGATTTCAATCTGTCAATTATCATACAAACATAAGGGTGAGAATTCAAAAATTCTCAGTAGCATAACACATACAGCAGCAATCACAATACAATTCCATACATAGATAACATCTCATATGCAATTATGTATTGATGTTCATGAAATTATCAATGATGGTGTTTATGAAATGTATTATGATGATGTTTATGAAATGTTATGTCTTTTGTCAAAGTATGCTATACGCTACTTCAACATGATTATGAAATGTTATGTCTTCAACAAAGTGCCTCGTACGCTACTTTGCCTTGTCAAAGTACACATACGCTACTTCAACATGTTTATGGAATGTCATATCTTTGACAAAATGTCTCGTACGCTAGTTTGCCCTTTTTTCAAACAACACCCAAAAATAGTTCATTCCTTTTCGATTAGATTTGAAAACACGTCATTCGAATAACCTTCAATCTTTTTATCAATATCAAAATATTACTTAACATCTAAATCTTACCAATAGAATAGCACACTTACTCTACTCGATTAGCATTAATTGTCGTGAATTATGTCGATCGAATTGCTCTTCTAATCTATTCGATCAGCCTCGAAAGTAATGCCATTTGAACTACTCACTTAATATACTTAGTTTAACATCGAAATCATGCAGTTCAAATAATTGATACATAAAAAACATTCTGTAATGTTCTATTCGAGTAGCCTCTTGGTCTATTCAAACAGAACACTGCAGAAATGTTTTCTGGTGCATCAGAACATCACTTTTATATTCATAAATCATGTAATTATATTCATGCATATACATATCCATACATATGTATGCTCAAATATCATTAAACAAACAGTTCAATACACTGAATCGTGATTTTTCTTCGAGTATCATGAAAAACTCCATGTTGTCCATTCCTTACCAGTTTTCGACCTGCAAAAAGGATACATCACAACAAACATACACAACAACCCCCTACCTCAACTTCCTATAGATGGTGTTTGATTCTACTTTCTGGTTCTTCCTTTGGTTCTTCTTCTTCTTCTTTCCTACTGCTCTTTCTTTCTTTTTCTTCCTTCCTTTATCTATCTCACATTCTGTGTTTCTCTCTTTTCTCTCTCTTTTCTTTCTTTCTTATCTCTTTGTTTGTTGCTAACAGTCGTATGAAATACAAAAAAGTAGGATATTTATGCCTTAAGGTCAAAGACGGTGAAAAAAAGCTTAAGAGATAATATCAATTGACTTAGGGAAGTTTATACCTCTTAAAAGACACTTTAGTCCTCTAAGTTATACAAAAATGTCTAACTAATTCATACTAATATTAATATAAATCTATAACTATAAACTAAGACTAATAAGTTAAGGAGGATGTTGCACTTATTTTTAAGCTTATGAGCTTATTTCCTCTCATTCTACCTTAATTTTGGAAGAACAAAAATTTGACATTTAAGGGAACAAAGAAAGAATAGTTCCCCTTAAATTCCTTTCTTTTCATATCTATTATTAAACTCGTAAATAAAGGAGATTATTCTCCTTCCCCCTTTTCCTTCCTCTTTCCTTCTTTCTTTGTCATACAAACACAATGTTAGATGACACTATACTACTTACCAAAAAAAAATTAATACTAGCTACGTGGCACACTTGGCAATATGATTTATGTTTTTTTTTTTTGGTTGATTGAGATCTTCCTCCTTCTTACCACTTCTATCCTAAAGTTCCTTCCAAGAATTAAACTTCCTCTCCCTAATGGCCTTCCCCCACAAGAAAGAAAATAAAAACAAAAAATAAAAACAAAAGAAAAAGCCCATTCGGGTAACCTAAGCTGGTTGAGGATTCTTATGTTTCTGGTCCTTCCCTTTCTATTTCTGTTCCTTCTCTTTCTATTTATGATTTTCTTTTTTTGTTTTAGGAATAAACAAGTTCCCTTCATCTATAGACTATAGTATGCTTTTTTTGGCAAATAGATTCTTCGTACATGGCTATAAAGAGTAACATAGAGAAAGCCTTAGCTTGTATGAATAAGCCTAAAAAGTGACAACTAATTCAAGAAGCACTAGGTAAAGAAAAAGAAAAAGAAAAATGTGTTTAATTAATAGTTATGTTATTTAACCCTAACAATAATTCTTAAATATTCAAATTGTTTTGGGTACTAACCAAGACCTAGGTTCGTATGCATGATTGTATGCAAAGTAGGTAGGCTAGATGTCTTAATGAAGAAGAATTAATTACTGTCTCTGTCCATATAAACAATGAAGAGACATAATTATTCAATCAAACCAGACCATGCATACTCTGTTTTTTTATAAACGTGTCATTTTTCTGAAGTGTATGTACAACACTGGTAATCTAGCCATTCACCGCAGTTATACTCACCAATACAGCCAACCAAGATTGTATTCACTTAAAAAGTCGGGAAATTTGTTCAAATGGCAGAAGAAACTATATCTCAGGAGGATGTGCAATAGTACCTTCCATCAGTGAGGAGACCCTTAATCAATCATGGGGATCACTGCCCCTCCCAGATTTTTTCAAATACTGGTAGTCTCCTTTTAGCAGTCGGGCCATTGAGAATGCTGAAAATGTATGCATCAACTTCTTCCCTTGATGGAGCTTTATCTGAACCATTTGGGAGGACAACCTCAATGCCATCATCCAAGGGTGACCAGTCATTGAAAGTGATGGGATTGGCAAGGGTATGGTGAGGTTCAGGTTTAACTGGTGAAGCTGGTTGGGATGTTATAACAAGTACATCTTCAGATTCAGCTGCTGCATGGTGCTGATGAACAGTGCGACTATTTGGGCCATGTATGCTTGATCCGGCACTCGTAGATGATTTGGACTTCATGGAGAGACGAGTGGGATGAAGCTCTTCCTTTCCGCGTGCAACCTGCAAGATATTTATCTTTATAAGGTAAGAACTATAATAGCATCAAGCCATCAAATACCAAATAGAGGCAGTTTATTTCCCATTAACATTGAAACAGAAAAGCATGCTACTTGCTTGTTTCCCTTAATATTAATTACAAGAATATATGCTTGAAGTTTTCAATAAAATGCAATTCGTTAGATGAACTTTGGACTCTTTTTTCTGTACTTAAAACTTCTCAAGCCAACCTCGTCGACATCATAATGTTCCAGATTCCTCAGCAAGAAGTCCAGGTCAACAAGTATTTATACAGGACCAAATCATGATCGTATATTGAAGGAAAAGTATACTTTCGAGTTATGTTTTAATCTAATGCTCTGTTCACTTCCTAAAGAGTAAATAACCTCAAGACCTTTCTATTCCCACATGGTAAATTTGTTCCTCAGGTTGACAGTGGACATACAATTCATAAACAGACTCAGTAATGACCCGATAATCAAACTCAGTAATGACTCAGGGAAAAACGACGGAACATAACTGGAGTCAAAGATTAGAGCCTAGTAGCTTCAAGATTCTTAATCAAACTCTCTAAGCACACATTCAATCCCTAATATCTCATAATATGGTTTAACCAATACATATCCAGCAGTGACAACAAAGATTTTGTCGCCGCCCCATTGCACTATATTACTGATTTCGCCATTGCATGACGTTCCTCATCCAATAAAAGGAACCAAAACGGATAGAAACCAACAGGGTAGCAGAATTTTAAACTCAGTAACCCATCTGCAGATATTATGGCAAAGAAATGCAAGAGAAAAGATCAAATGCTTTTTTATTGGAAGCTTCAAACCAGCTATTCTATACTTGAATATTAATTTACAATTTCTTTTAAAATGATGTAAATGTGCAAGAATATTCAAGAGATTAAAAAAAAAAAAATTAGACAGCGACTAGAATTACCCGAACAAACTCTTTGATTGTTGGAATGCAAACTGGCTTAGGAAATTTTACACGAACAAACTTCTTGATTGTTGGAAGGCCAACTGGCTTGGGATATCTTCTTCCATTGGTTATAAGCCTACTGATAGTCATAACTACCCTGACAAGATGAAGGATTTCATTCTTCACAACCATACTTGGAATCACAAAACCGAATCATTAGAGGAACTTACATACCTCACAATCTTCAGAGCAATGAAACCAATTGTCCACTATCTTCAGAGCAGTGAGACCAACGGTGCTATAACTTATAAGTTTTGCTTTATGTATACATATACGTTCCAACCAGGAATCTATCAACGTCAACGACTACTTTATTGTGGTCTTAATATTACTTGTTTTTCCCGGTGGTTGACATCAATGTGCGAGTGAGAAGTATTATAATAAAGTTTGGGGATTCCATTTTATTCAAATTATTATCTTTCTTCATGTAACATTATTTTAACCTATTAAAAATAATTATATTTACAAATTAACCTCAAAACTTACATGAAACTGCTCAAATATGAGTTGTTTAGGGTTTAGAATTACAGTTTATTTCATTTTATTTAAAAATCGCTCTTATGTTGCTTTTTTTAATTTTATTTAATAAAATATTTAATTTATTTTTTAATTTAAATATTTATTATCTTATTATTATTTAACTATTTTATTATTATTTAATGAATTATTTATCATTTAATTTATTATTATTCTATTATTAAATCTTAATAATATTAATAAAATTGTGTCATACAATAATTTGAAATCATTATCAATATAATATAACAAAAGAAGACACATGGCCTAAAAATCTATCATGTGTCTTTTCAGTCATTAACTCAAAAATAAATATAGTCTTACACTCATTTTTAAGGGTGTATTACTATTTACACTATTTTCAAAGAATGTGATTGAGTGAGAGAAAGTGATAGAAAAAAGTATGTATAATGAATGGTATTAGATGGAGTGTAAAAAAAGTATATGCACTGTTTGATATAAAAATATAATGATTGTTAACTCAATGCTTTAATTTTTGACATGTTACGTCTATGGTAGTTATTTTTATGTCACATGTGATCTTATGTGACAAATTTTTTTAAATGTGATCAGATGTAACAACTACCATATGTAAATAATAATAATAATAATAATAATAATAATAATAATAATAATAATATCATTCATGAGGAAGACTAATAGTAAAATAAGTATTGAAATAAGTGTTCAAAAGAATATGTTACTATTATTCTTCTTTAGTGAAAAGTGATTACAATATGACATGGGGTAAAAAGATGCATAAATAAGCTCACAACAATAATGAAGCTCCCTTACATTCTTGAGTTTTCCTGTAAATATGGCACATGAATATTCTCCCAAGGATGCACACCTTTATCTAGCAAGTCCAAAGAAGCATTCTGCCAACCCATAATCAATTGTATCTTAATTAAGGGGATCAATGTTAGTGATGATTACTATTTGTGTGGGGATCAATCTGAAATTGTGTGGCACCTACTCAAAATTTGCAACTTTTTGCAAGAGGCTCCCTAAGCTTGTGGGGTTGATATAGGATCGATTGGTGAGGTTGAGAACTTTGAAGACTGGCTAAAATTCTTTCTGCAACTGATGTGTATCAATCTCTAGACTAGATGGAGCTGCTAGCCATGGCTTTGACTGGGATATGGGCAAAGAGGAATGAGGTTTGGCAGGGTAAAGCTTGTAAGCCTTTGTCTCAAATAGTTATGCATGATTAGTCAAAACTGAGATCTTTTCAAGTAGCAAGAGCGTGGGATGAGATGTAGCAAGACAATCCCTTCATTCCAACTAAGTGGGTAAGACCTCCTATGAACATCTATAAAATTAATTTTGATGCTACCATTCCCTTGGAATAACATTCTTTTGTTGTGGGGATTGTAATATGTGACTGACATGGCAATTTCATGGCAACAAAAACTCCAAAAATGAGTAGAAGCGTGAATGCTCACAGAAGGGAACTCGTAGAAGTTAAGAAAGGTCTGTTGTTTGCTTGAGAAATAGGATTTAAAAGAATTTTATAATTCCTAGGATCTTTCATATAATAGAATAGTTTAAAATACAATATAATTAAGATTTCTTAAAATATATAACTTAATAGTTTAAGATTAATACACGTTTAAAAGTATACTTATATGATGTGCAAATTATCAACCAAGTTTTAACATTAGTTCTTTCGAAATCAATTATTTCAACATCACTCTTTTTTCCAGTAAAAAAATAATCACTTTTTAAAATTAATTCAATTAAAATCTAAACCAAACAAGGTACTAGTTTGTATAGCCGTTGATCCAAGGGGGGTATCATCTCATAAAATAAAAGTGTTCATAAATCAAAAGAATTGGCGAATTTTACTGAAGTTTTTACATTATTACTACTTTGTTGATGCCTTTATTATAGGCCAAAAACCAAAATTGAGTTGCTTGATTGTAACGCAGTAAGAGTGATAGTAATAATAATAATAATAAAATAGTAGAGTTGGGACATAAGGAAATGAAGGGGAAATGAAAATATCCAACATCCTTCCAGAATCCAACCTACATCCACTTGGGTTGCGTGCATTGCCCCGCAACTCTTCACTCCCAACTCACAACTTCCTTCGTAGGTCCTACCACCACCCGTCTCCTTTCCTTCAAATCGCTTAGGATTTTGTCTGTTGCAGGCAGCAAGCAATGCCTATCAAGATCGTAGCCACCCATGATCGGGAAAATCGGCCCTTACATTACACCGTTTTCATGACGCAACCTTCTACCCCAAAGCGCCTAAAGCCCCCCGAGTCTGACCCCGTTCTCCATTCCCCTTCTCCATTATTTATCTTATTATTATTTAACTATTTTATTATCATTTAATGAATTATTTATTATTTAATTTATTATTATTCTATTATTAAATCTTAATAATATTAATAAATCGTGTGATATAATAATTTGAAATCATTATCAATATAACATAGAAAATAAAAATAACCTAAAAATTTATTGTGTCTTTTTACTTATTAACCTAATGATTTAATTTTTTAACATGTAATGTCTATGACAATTATTTTGATGTCACATATGATATGATGTGATAAATTTTTTCACATGTAATATGATCTAACAATTATCATATGCAAAAAAAAAAATTATAAAAAATATCAATCTTAAAAAGGACTAATAGTAAAGTAAGAGCTAATAAAAGTGTTTAAAAGAATGTATTATTAATATTTTTCTTTAATGAAAAGTTGCTACAAGGTGGTGTGGAGTAAAAAGACACGTGAATAGGCTCACAACAATGAAGCTTTCTCACATTCTTGGATTTTCCTATAGATATGGCACCTGAATATTCTCCCAAGTACACGCATCTTCATCTGGCAAGTCCAAAGAAGCATTCTGCCAACCCATAATCAATTGTGTCTTAAGGGGATCAATGTTAGTGATGATTGCCATTTGTGTGGGGATCAATCTGAAATTGTCTGGCACCTACTCAATTTTTGCAATTTTTTGTAGAGGTTCCCCAAGCGTGTGGGGGTTGATATAAGGTCGATTGGTGGGGTTGAGAACTTTGAAGATTGGCTAAAATTCTTACACCAGCTAATGTGTATTAATCTCAAGACCGAATGGAGTTGCTAGCCATGGCTTTGACAGGGATATGGGCAAAGAGGAATGAGGTTTGACAGTGTAAAGCTTGTAAGCCTTTGTCTCAAATAGTTATGCATGCTCAGTCAAAACTGAGATCTTTTCAAGCAGCGAGAGTGCGGGATGAGATGTAGCAAGACAACCCCTCCATTCAAACTAAATGGTTTAGACTCCTATGAACATCTATAAAGTTAATGTTGATGTTGTTGCCATCCCCTCGGAAGACCATTCTTTTGGTGTGGGGATTGTAATATGTGACTGGCATGACAATTTCATGGCAACAAAAACTCAAAAAATGAGCAAAAATGTGAATGCTCATAGAAGGGAACTCATAGCAGCTAAGAAGGATTGTTGTTTGCCTGAGGAATAGGATTCAAAATGATTTTTTGATTCGTCGGATCTTTCGTATAATAGAATAGTTCTTCGAGATATCTTTGTAATTGGATATTGGTTTACTTGCTTCAAATCATAGTATACCCCTCGTTTATGTAATGTTGTGATTGACCATCTTGATGAAAGAGTTTTTTTAAAAAATATTTTCTTTTCCTAAGAATTAATCAAAACCAAATATTAAATATTACACTGTATTTAAATTTTTTTTATTAATGAAATGAAACGAAACGAATAAAAAATAGTTGGAAGATAAAAAAAAAAAAAAACAGAACAAAGTTATCTTTTTTCTTATTTAAAAAATTTACAAGGGAACAAAATAGAATTCCATCATTTTGTTTTAGAGTTAAATCATAAAAAATCAAAATAAAATTTAAAATGCTTATTTTTAAGCTTATGAGCTTATTTCAACTCATACTATCCTAATTTTAGAAGAAACAAAAATTTGACATTTGAAGAGAACAGAGAAAGAATAATTTCTCTTAAATTTTTTTCTATTTCTATCTATTATTAAACTCGTAAAAAAATTTATTTCTTTCCTCTTTATTTTCTTCCCATTCCTTTCATTCACTGTTATACAGACACAATGTTAGATGACACCTTACTACTTACCGGAAAAAATTAATACTAGCTACGTGGCACACTTGGCAATATAGTTTATGTTTGGTTTTCTTTTTTTGTGGTTGATTGAGATCTTCCTTCTTCTTACCACTTCTATTCTAAAGTTCTTTCCAAGAATTAAACTTCCTTTACCTAATGGCTTTCCCCCAAAAGAAAGAAAATATTAAAAAAGAAAGAAATAGCCCATTTGGATAACCTAAGCTGGTTGAGGGTTCTTACGTTTCAGCTCCTTCCCTTTCTATTTCTGTTCCTTCTCCTTCTATTTATGATTATTTTTGTTTTTGTTTTTGTTTTAGGAATAAAGAAGTTTCCCTCAACTATAGACAATAGTAGTTTGCTTTTTTTGGCAAATAGATTCTTCGTACGTGGCTATAAAGAGCAAAGTAGAGAAAGCCTTAGTTTGTATGAATAAGCCTAAAAAGTGACAACTAATTCAAGAAGAACTAGGCAAAGAAAAAGTAAAAGAAAAATGTGTTTAATTAATAGTTATGCTATTTAACCCTAACAAAAAATAACAATAATAATTCGTTAACTATCCAAATATAAACAGTTTGATAAAAGTACAAGATTCTTAAGCCGGTGTCAAGGCTCTATCCTTCAGCAAACATTCTGCTGCTCTCCTTCCAGAGACCAAAGCGCCGTCGAAAGTTGCTGAGGTCAAATAATCACCGCACACATACAAACCCGCCTCAATTCTCGGGTTTTTCTTCAGATCCGTGGGTGGGCACTGATTGGGCTGTGTAAACCCGACCCGATAAGTTCTCAAGTGCTTCCATTCCCGAACCACTTTCTCCCCGAACCAAACCGAAAGCTCCCGGACCACCTTATCCGCTAGATCATCATCGGACTCACCCTCAAACAACCCAATCAGTGATACCGAGACCAGAGCCTTGTCAGGTGGGCCATATGATCGAGCCACATTTGTAGCAAAGAACATATTGTTCACAATCCCCTTACCCGACCCATTCAGAAACAAAATCGGATCCCGAACCGGGATCTGATCCCGGTTCGCGGTGAAATACAGACAAACCGTGCTACGAACCGGTTTTTTCTGAACCGAACTTATCCTTCCCGCCAATAGCTGAATCGCCGCCGGTTCTTCAACCGCGACAATCACACCCAGCTCGCTCCTCAAAACGTCACCGTTCTGCAACCTCACACTTGGGGATGATTTGGAGCCGTCGAGATCGACGGAAACGGCCTTCGAGTTCAGCTGGACCGAGCTGGACGGCAACCCCGCCGCCAGCTGTTCTGGGATCGCCGATATGCCGTATGCCGGAAGGGCATTGTCGCCGAGGGCGAGGCACTTGAAGACAAAATTGAACAGCCGCGACGTCGTTTCGAGCTCCGTGTCAAAGAAGATTCCGCCGAAAAACGGCCGGAAGAATCTCCTGATGATGGAATCGGAAAACCCTAGCATCTTCAGTAACTCCCTTGTGGAAACCTCCTCGGCATTGAGAATTTCTTCATGGGATTTGGCGAGGACCCGAATTCTGGTGGATCCGATTAGCAATTTGTCTTTGACGGATCCGATTGGGTTGGCGAGAGATTTTGCAGAGTCCCAAAAATGGCGGAGAGGGTCAGCAACGGTGTGGAATTGGCCGTCGTAGAAGATTCGAGCTCCGGAATAGAACTTTTGGAGGTTAAGGGATTGGTAGTTGAGGAGCTTTTGGGCTTCGGGGTAGGCGGTGATGAAGATTTGGAACCCTCGGTCGAGGAGGAAGCCGTCAACGGTGTCGGTGCGGACGCGGCCGCCGACGGCGTCGGAGGATTCGAGGAGGAGGAATGGGATGTTGTGGGAGTTGAGGTGGGTGGCGGCGGCTAGGCCGGCGAGGCCAGCGCCGATGACGATGACTCCAGTTTTTTTGGGGAGTGGTGGGGTTTGGAGAGGGGAGGATGTGGTGGGGGAGAGTTGTAAGGAGGATTGGGGATTGAATCTGAATCGTTTTGGGGAGGGAGAGAGGGAGAACGGGTTTGTGGAAGGGAGGGAGAGGGTGATAATAGTCATTGGAGTTGGATAAGGTTTTTGGGTTAATGATCAAAGCCTTTTTCACTAGAGGTCTTTGATTCTGGTGGACGTGGCTCTTTGCTTCATTTTGGTGATGGTGATGCAATCATGCATACATGATACATGCCTTTACATGGACTAGAAAGCAATCGGATTTTTACAAATTTCAGGTAATGACAATCTTTCATTACTGACTAAGATTAACGAACTAAATCAAAGTATCTCTTTAGAGAAAGGTCAAAATTTGTCACAATTTGGAGGGGAAACACTAGTAAGGGAGATAGTCATGCAGTAAAACTATAATCATAATGGTGAAAGAAGTTTGAAGGAGATTCTGTAGAGTAAAAATATAATTTTTGTTATTTGAGAATATCATAAACAACTAAACAAGGATCCCATAAAAAAAATTCGCCTCGACCTCCCTTCCCTGACACGGGGCTGGGGATTCTTGGAATGTGAAGCACTAATATCCTAGTGAAAATAGAAGCATTCCGTCAAATTCAAAACCTACAATTCTTAATTTATGGGCTGCCATCCTGAAAGCTGATTATGTTGGGCATGAAGGAAAAAGATAAGAGAAAAATATTTTCGTGTCCATAACCATCAGTTAGATGATGCCAGAAGCTACATTAGGGTAATATTAGTTGCAGTTGTATATTTGATTCCAACATTCCTCAATTTTTGTCTAATACGATACAAGGACTGTAGGGAGGATAATGCAGCACCAAAGTACAAGTTAATCTAATGCTGCTCATACACTGAGACGGTACCAGATGCCTTAATGAAGAAGAATTACTGCTTCTGTCCATATAAACAAAGAAGAGACGTACCGATTCAATCAAACCAGACCATGCTTACTCTGTTTTTCTTATAAACACGTAATTTTTCTGAAATGTATGTACAACACTGTAATCTAGCCATCAACTGATCATTAACTGTCACCACAGTTATGCTTACCAATGCAGCCAACCAAGATTGTATTCACTTAAAAAGTCGGGAAAATTGTTCAAATGGCAGAAGAAACAATGGTTTTGACTTTTGAGAGTATCTCAGGAGGATGTACAATATTACCTTCCATCAGTGAGGAGGCCCCTAATCAATCATGGGGATCACAGCCCCTCGCAGATTTTTTCAAATACTGGTAGTCTCCTTTTAGCAGTTGGGCCATTGAGAATACTGAAAATGTATGCATCAACTTCTTCCCTTGATGGAGCTTTATCTGAACCATTTGGGAGGACAACCTCAATGCCATCATCCAGGGGTGACCAGTCATTGGAAGTGTTGGGATTGGCAAGGGTATGGTGAGTCTCAGGTTTAACTGGTGAAGCTGGTTGGGATGTTATAACAACTACATCTTCAGATTCAGCTGCTGCATGGTGCTGATGAACAGTGCGACTATTTGGGCCATGTATGCTTGATCCTGCACTGGTAGATGATTTGGACGTCTGTGCCTACACAACCCAAGAAATACTCAATTGCTGATTAGGTGTTTATTATGTTAAAGGACATGGTGATATACATCTTTTGATTGTTTACCTCAGATTTGGACTTCATGGAGAGACGAGTTGGATGAAGCTCTTCCTTTCCGCGTGCAACCTGCAAGATATTTTTCTTTATAAGGTAACAACTATAATAGCATCAAGCCGTCAAATACCAAATAGAGGCAGTTTATTTCCTATTGACATTGAATCAGAAAGGCATGCTACTTGCTTGTTTCCCTTAATATTAATTACAAGAATATATGCCTGAAGTTTTCAATAAAATGCAATTCGTTAGATGAACTTCGGACTCTTTTTTCTGTACTTAAATTTCTCATGCCAACCTTATCGACATCAGAATGTACCAGATTCCTCAGGAAGTAGTCCAGGTCAACAAGTATTATACAGGACCAAATCATGATCGTATGTTGAAGGTAAAGTATACTTCTGAGTTATGTTTTAATCTTAAATGCTTTGTTCACTCCCTAAAGAGTAAATATCCTTGAGACCTTAAGAGTTCGCTAATTTCTATTCCCACATGATAAATTTGTTCCTCAGGTTGACAGTGGACATACAATTCATAAACAGACTCAGTATTGACCCTATAAACCTTCGTTCTTTCATATCTTGGCAGCAATTAATATATAATTATACACATGAAAAAAGAACGCAAGAAAGAAAATGGCAGGGGAAAACGACAGAACATAACTGGAGTCAAAGATTAGAGCCTAGTAGCTCCAAGATTCTTAATCAAACTCTCTAGGCACACCTTCAATTCCTAATATCTCACAATATGGTTTAACCAATACACATCCATCAGTGACAACAAAGATTTTGACGCTGCCCCTTTGTGGTATGTAACTGATTTCGCCACTGCATGACATTCCTCATCCAAGAAAAGGAACCAAAACGGAAAGAAACCAACAGGGTTGCAGAATTTTAAACTCAGTAACCCATCTGTAGAGATTATGGCAAAGAAATGTAAGAGAAAAGATCAAATGCTTTTTTCTTGAAAGCTTCAAACCAGCTATTCTATACTTGAATATTTACAATTTCTTTAAACTTAGTGACCTAAATGTGCAAGAATATTCAAGAGATAAAAAAAAACTAGACAGCAACTAGAATTACCCGATCAAACTCTTTGATTGTTGGAATGCAAACTGGTTTAGGAAATTTTACACGAACAAACTTATTGATTGTTGGAACGCAAACTGGCTTAGGATATTTTCTTTCATTGGTTATAAGCCAACTGATAGTCATAATTACCCTGACAAGATGAAGGATTTCATTCTTCACAATCATACTTGGAATCACAAACTAACTGGCACACTTTTTATTTGACCGAATCGTAGATAAAATTAGAGAAATTTACATACCTCACAATCTTGAGAGCAATGAGATCAACAGTAGTATAACTTTTAACTTATGCTTTTAAAGAAGCTTATATATACTTTCCCAGCGGGGGGGAAAAAAAGAGAACTGCTATCAACCGCGACTTCCCAGAAATGGAGTCTTATTATCACACCTCAAGGTTGCAAATCAAATTATTCATACTTATTTGAAAGCTGTGCTCTAGTCTTTTAGGCATTCCTCCCTTTTCAAACTACATGCACTAGTAGTTAATGCGGAAGCACACTAGTTTAATGACTATTAACTAGGCCAACCAAATCAAATATTATTATTTGAGAACACACATGGATAATAATAAATAAATAACCAAGTTATTATTAAAAGAATTTTTAATTAAGATAACTCAAATTCTTAAAAAAAAATACTATTTTAGACTGACATTTATATTGCATAAAAAACCAAATTTTATTAATTAGAGAATACATATATATGGAGAAAAGAAATAACGGAACCGTTAAATTTGTATAATTATGGCGCGAAACCAACCTGGCATTTGGAGTTGTAGCGGCAGTTTCCAGATTCCGTCTTGAACACGCTCTTCACAAACGGCGGCGACCATGATGACGCCGAGGACGAAGAACCGCGGCCGGAGGAAGATGATGAAGACCTTCCGCTCTTTACTACTGACGTTCGCCTCACCAGAATGTCATCCATCACGAGAACTTCCTCGTCCACCTTCACTGGCGTTCCGTACATCGGCGGCGCGATCTCCAAGTTCTCGACTGAAGAGAGCGGCGAGAGCGACAATCTGCCGCGAGAACCGAAGCTACTGTTCCCCGAACTGTTGTTGCCGCACGCTTTTGCGAACCTGCTGTACTTGCTGGAGCCGAACGTCGGAGAAGGGAAGGCATCGCCGGCGGGAGCAACCTTGCCGGAGATCGGAGATCCGGCGAAGAAGTAGCGCGCGAGCGGCGAGCCGCCGGCGTCGATGTTCTCTGAGTACGGTTGGAATCTTGGACTCATCGCCATCGATTGGAGATAGCGTCCTCTTCCATCGTCCATCTCCATCTGCAAAGGCGAAACGTTTTCGTTCGAAGTCTTCACCTTCGGAACCTTCATCTTGCTGCTGCTTCGCGCGTTTTCCATAAGCTGATCCTGCATTTCAAAGACGAAAATCACGAAGCGGTTACTTTGAATTCGAAAGCTTCTGGTTAGAATCGGACAAATTTTCCGAACGCGAATTGATTTTCTTGGAACGAAATTTGAACTCTAGTTTCGTTTCTCGCCAAATTATCAATTGATTTCGCTGTGAAATTTTCATTAATATCATCTAAGACTAAAAAGCGGTTAAATCAAAGCACGAAATTGCAGAAAACAAATTTTCCTGGAAAAGAAAATCGTAGAAGGGATATTGAAAAACAAAGAAGATTGAAAACTGTAGGAAAGAAAATCGGAGAGAAATTACTAGCACGAAAATGGCGATTCGGTGCGGTTTCGGAGTCTCGTTGCTGCTTCTTCAGCAGAGAGAAAAAATGAGTAGTAGAGGGAAGAGGAACAAGACAAAGGTGCAGCTTTTTGAGTATCAGACTTGCTTTCGGAGAAACCTCTGATTTATACTGCCCCGAAAACGCAAGTGATTATGTGCGATTGTGTTTCTCAGTTTTCACCGTTTTTAAGTTTCAAGTCCAAGAAAGGTGCACTTGCACAACGTGTTAAATGAAAAAAATTTAAACTATAGATTTAAGAATACAATGATTTAGTTGCAGCAAATGCAGAGAATGATGCATATTCAACATTATGCTGTTTGTGGCAGTGGATTTATGAACTTTGTTTAACAATGCCACCTTACATTGAAGAATGAAAGCCATCATACTGATGAAGCATCACAAACAATAAGAACCTAAGGGCTAATAATCAACACAGAACTATACAGGAGTTATTGAACAAGCACCACAAACCTTATACACAATTTTTCATGATGAAAATGGTCCCTAGTTCCTAAAATGAATCTACAACTTCTGACTGACTCAGACTCCCCATTTTAGATACCATCAAGTGCGTTTTTGAGATTCCCCCCGAAGTACAGCATGAGGTCGCCACCGTGGACCCTGCCCTCTGGCAGGTTAAAGTCCACGCCTTTCCGAGCAACACTGCAGCCAGCGGTAGCAGCCGTGCCATGGCCATTTCTGTCTTGCTCTGGCTTGTTGGCAGTCAAGAAGCTGGGATAAGATGGTGATTTCATTGAGTGTGGAACTAACACCTCTTTCGGTATGAGGTGCAGTCTTTTAGCTGGTGGTGTTTCCATAGAATCGTAGGAGTCAGACACAACACTGACGCCTGAGGAAGAGTTGTTCTCGAAACTGCTACAGGCAGGGGAAGCAGTAGGTACAAGACCACGGAAAATTCCCGGTGCAATCAGACTTCCCTTGTTCGTTTCCCTCTCTTGCACCAAGCTGCTGTGAGCAGCACAGAGTCCACTCTTTCCCCTAGCAAATTTTTCACATTTTCCATCTCCCCAACTACATCTCTTTCCTCCACCATGGGCCTTGCAGAAATCTGTGCTCCCCTGAGCACTCTTCCCACAGCCATCAAACTTGCACCGCTTCCCCCCACCATGCCTTACACAACAATCAGTACGGCCACGTGCACTCTTGGTGCAGCCTGAAACAGCACACCTCTTTCCTCCACCATGAGCAACACAGAAGTTTGTGCCTCCATGCACACTTTTTGGGCAAATACCACCACCATTGAAAAGGCAACGCTTCCCCCCACCATGTGCCTTGCACAGTGGGGTGCTCCCTTCAGCACCTTTGGTACACCCTGCGAACGAGCAACGCTTCCCACCGCCATGTGCCTTGCAAAACATAGTGCTCCCTTGAGCACCCTTCGTGCATCCCTGGTGCTGACAACGGCGTCCACCCCCGTGAGAGATGCACAACCCAGCCTGCCCTTCAGCACTCCTTGTGCAACCTTCTATCCTACATCTCTTACCTCCTCCATGTCTAATGCAAAGTCCTGACTTGCCTCTTGCAGCTTTTGTGCACCCACCTAGATACCCACATCGCCTGCCACCACCGTGTGCTATGCAATAATCTGTCTTCCCCTCAGCACTTTTAGTACACCCTAAGTACTGGCACCTCTTCCCTCCACCATGGGCCTTGCAATAAGCGGTGCGGCTCTCAGCACCCTTGTTGCATCCCAGTTTCTGACATCTCTGTCCACCCCCATGTCCAATACAAAGCCCAGAAGCACCTCGAGCTCCCTTTGTACAGCCAAAAAATCTACATCTCTTAGGATTGCTTGTTCGGTTCTCTGAAGTTATCCCAATAGCCTGGGGCCCAGATGCAGTGCCAAGTGAATGATTTGTTGTAGCATTGGATGGTTCCTGGCACAGCTGAGCTTCTGTCCCAAGAATTAGTTCTTGCGTCTGCACCGAAATTTTAGCCTTATCCATTCTTGGAGCTAAAAGAAGTGATGGCATATAGCCACCTGATTTCTTTGCTGAGGTAGAACCCTCATCAACAACAGGAATCCTAGGATAATTATTTTCAGCAGATGCTTGGCTTGAAAAGCATGACATATTTACATCAGTTTCAGTTGAAACTGAGCAGTCCAGCACGCTTGATGCCTCATTAGTTCCACCAGAAAGACCAAGTTGAAGGATTGAATCACATTCAGATGGCATGTGCTGAGGAAAAAGGTTGGCCAATTTTTTCTTCTTATTAAACCCCAAACTGTTATAGTCATCATCATATGCCATCGAGGTTGGGCCCAATCCCAGAACCAATCTGCAGCCATCATCAGAAGCGTTGGAAAACTTCATCCTAAGATTGCTCTCAGCACATATATAACTAGTCTTATTGGTTTCTCCAAAGCCAATGCCATTCAAGCATAATGTAGTATCACCAAAGTTATCATTTTTCCTAAGTTCAGCATCATGAGGAGACAGTACAGTTTTCTTGTTCAAATCCATTATCCAGATGTTGTGCACTACAGCTACTGAAGGTTGAAGTAGCAGAACAGTTCACCATATGCTACTAAAAGATCCACATACCTATCAGAACTTTATGGCTAGAAAAAGAACTTCCAATATACAGCCTCCACCACTTACAAAGCCTGATGTATCTGATCTGTCCATTTTCACTATATCCCAGGACAAAGTCTCACAAAATCTTACAATGAAGTTAGTTCAACCAAAAATATCTTATAACATCTTTTGGAAAGAAACCCTTCACTATATCCCTGGAGCTTCTTGTGCTCCTTGTGAACAAATCATTAAGCTTCATCAACCCTGACAAAGAAAGAAGGAAACAAGCTTTTAATATATGAATTAATACTTAAGGACAAGAAAATTCTTTCTTTTTATAACCCACAATGCACACATATATAACCCTTTACTGCCAATACTGACAGTTTTCATGTGATTTAAAGAAAAAAAAGATATCAAGTTTTCACATCTCACCTGAAACATGAGCTGAAAAACTTCCCAATTAAATAACATAACACATTAAAAGGGATACAAAGGTACTGTTAGAATAAGATTCCTCAAATCATCTCTAATTCTATAATGGTATCAATAGTAGGTTAAGATCCTCACACCATTGTGCATCACCGGTAGTTTCACATGCTTCACATGAATTAAGTCATGTTTCACATGCTTCACATGTTTCATAACTGACTTATAAGTGATGATTACTAGATATTGTAATAATCACTTCATAGGAATTAGTGTTTACTTATTCAATGTACCACTTCTGTATATAAATACCAATATACTTGTGTGTGAATTGACACACAATTCCTCAAATCATCTCTAATTCTATATGGTATCAGTAGTAGGTTAAGATTCCTCAAATCATCTCTAATTCTATAATGGTATCAGTAGTAGGTTAAGATCCTCACACCATTGTGCATCACCGGTAGTTTCACATGCTTCACATGAATTAAGCCATGTTTCACATGCTTCACATGTTTCATAGCTGACTTATAAGTGATGATTACTAGATATTGTAATAATCACTTCATAGGAATTAGTGTTTACTTATTCAATGTATTTACTTATTCAATGTACCACTTCTGTATATAAATACCAATATACTTGTGTGTGAATTGACACACAATTTCTCAAATCATCTCTAATTCTATATGGTATCAGTAGTAGGTTAAGATCCTCACACCACTATGAACCACCAGTAGTTTCTCCCGCCCATTCCTATCCAAACAGTTGTGCCTCCACCAGTTGTGATTTTTCCAACAACACCCACCACTATCAACGACCCAAAACGGCAACAGAACCCACAGACTGGCCTAACCACCACTGACCCACCTCTACACGTGCCCCCATGCGCAGCTCCCACATTCTGCTCATCTGCTCACGCGACAGCGTGTGTGAGAGCATGCCGCCTTCTCTAGCCACCGTATTTCTTCGATGACACAATCGGCCACCCCTTAGCCCTTTCCAACCTCAGCTCCTTTCTCCCAGCCTATACCAACCCACAACCTCATCTCACCTCTCTTTTTTTTTGCATTGTTACGAGAACCATTTCCTCACCCTATGCCCCATCCATCTCAGTGCTTCATCCCAACCTATTAAGTTCTATTTTTACCCTCACCAACATGTCTACCTTATACACACCTTCTGCTGTTAGGTTCACCACTGTCTCGTTGATCCCATGTGACAAATTGGTGGGGGCAACCAATTACACATCTTGGGCTGCTGCTGTGGAGTTATGGTTTGAAGGACAAGGCCATCATGAACACGTAGTCAAACAAGCCAAGGACATTCTCGACAAGGACCAGGCCAAGTGGAAACAAATTGATGATTCTCTTTGTAGAGTGTTGTGGTTCTCCATTGACGCCAAGCTTCAACCTTAATGCCGTGCTTTTCGGACATGCTATGATGTGTGGGCCAAGGCTAAGAAATTGTACTCCAATTGTTAACGAGTCCCACAACGCCTGCCTCAATCTTTCGAGTGCAATTTATATATCTATTGGGTCACTCTACTTAATGTCAATTTGTTTTAGGTTGGAATCTCACATGATATTAGAGCCAAGATCCCATCTTCATTGCCTACTTCGTTAGGCTTTTCCATTGCCTGCTTCGCTAGGCTCGCCTATTCCGTCCAGGCATCTGTGGAAGGGGGTGTTAAGAGTCTCACATCGCCTACCTCAATCTTTTGGATGCGGTTTATATATCTGTTGAGTCACTCCACTTAATGTCAATTAGTTATAGGTTGGAATCTCACACCAATGATGTCAACCGTCTCTACAACATTGCTTCTAACCTGATTGCAACTAAGAAACAAGACATGGACATGGAGACCTATATGAGTAAGCTTGATACTTTGATTGCTGAGTTTGATGCACTTATGCCCTTCACTGATAATGCAGACAAACATGCCAAACAACGTGGAAAGTTCTTCATTCCTTGCTGGTTTGCCACCTAAGCTTAACTCAGTCCGCAATCAAATACTCTCAAGCCCTACCATTCCTTCATATGATACAGTCTCAGAACAACTGTAGTATCTTTCAACTCCTACAACTATTGCTCAATCTCTAGCAACTGCTGAATCATCTGCACTGGTTTCCCAATCCAGTAATTGGGGTGGACGAGGAGGAGGTCGTGGAGGTACTCGTCCTCATCCTTGCTACACCTTTTGCAACAAATTTGGTCACATTGAGAAACAGTGCATAACCAAGGCCAATTAGCAATGCACTTTTTATAAAAAAAATTGGTCACATTAAGAAATAGTGCAGAATCAAGGTCAACCAACAGTCTAAAACAATTAATGTTGCTCAGGTTGTCCCATTTGCCTCATTTGACGAGGTTTTCCTATCTGCCGTTGAGTATAATGAGTACATCCAACTCAAGGCAGCCATATAGTCCACTACACATGTCACTCAGCCTAGCAATCCTGTAGCCTTTTCTTTCACAGTCTTCACCTTTGAGACCTTGGATCATTGATTCTGGCACTTCTAATCATATGACTGGTATCAAATCCCTTTTCTCCCACCTTACCTATATAGATACACTACCCAGTGTTACTTTAACCAATGATTCTCAAACCAAAGTCCAAGACATTGGTCAAACTAAACCCCTTCCCACTCTATCTTTAGATTCTATACTGTTTGTATCTGATTGTCCTTTTAATTTGATATCTATAAGCAAACTCACTCATACCCTGTCTTATTTTGTTATCTTTGCTAATGATACCGTTCTTATACAGGATCAGGGTACCGGACAAACGATTGGAGTAGGACGTGAGTCTCGAGGATTGTATCACCTCACTATTCCAGCATCTCCTATTGCTTGTTCCATCATTAAGTCACCTAAAATCGTTCGTCAACGCTTGGGCCATCCTAGCCTATAGAAATTACATGTTATGGTACCTAGTCTTTCTAAAGTGTCAACACTAGAGTGTGAGTCTTGTCAGTTGGGAAAGCATATTCGTAATTCATTTCCTAAAAGAGTCAATAAACGAGTTAATGCTCTTTTTGCTTTATAATCCATTCAAATATTTGGGGTCTTAGTCATGTTACTACTACATAGGGTTATCAATATTTTGTTACTTTTACTGACAATTTTTCCCGTCGTACTTGGTTATTTCTAATGAAAAATCGCTCTAAACTTTTTTTTCCATAGTTAAAGGTTTTTATTTAGAAATCCAAACTCAATTTAGTACCTCTATTAGAGTTCTGCGAAGTGACAATGCCCACGAATATTTTTCTGCCCTGTTTCAATCTTTTTTGACTTCATAGGACATTTTACATCAATCATCATATGCTCATACCCCACAACAGAATAGTGTAGCCGAAAGGAAAAATTGACACCTAGTCAAAACTACTCGTACCTTGCTCCTTCACTTCAATACACCACTTAGTTTTTGGGGCGACGCAATCATGATTGCATGCTACCTCATTAACGGCATGCCTTCTTCTGTCCTCCAAAATCAAGTGTCTCATTCTCTGTTGCTTTCGAACTAGGATCTCTATTCGCTTCCTCTTCGTGTTTTTGGCTGTACTTGTTTTGTACATGACCTCAATCCAGGAAAAGATATATTAGTTGCCAAATCCCTTAAATGTATTTTCCTAGGCTACTCTCGGTTGCAGAAAGGTTACTAATGCTACTTTCTAAATCTCAAACGATGTTGTCTCTGTTGATGTCAGCTTTTATGAGACTCGTCCCTTCTTTCCATCTACATCTAATGAGCATCATGACCTTAACAGTATGCTCCCAATTGGTCCTTCTCCTGTTCAAGTTAGTCCCACACTTCTCTCGGCTCCTCCCTTGATCACATATCAACGAAGACCACGTCCACACCCTATTCATGCATCCATCGACCCAATTGATTAGACAGACATTCCCGTTGCTTCAGATCCAGTCCCCAGTCTTCTTTGTGACTTATCTTCTACTCCATCAAACTCTCCGACTCTGCCTCTTGCACCAGAAGTGCCCATAGCATTACACAAAAGTATCAGGTCCACTCATAATCCTAACCCTATTGATGCTTGTCATTTGAGTTATCATCGTTTATCACCTTCCTTATTATGTCTTTGTGTCCTCTTTGACCTCTGTTTCTATTCCCAAAACTACAGGTAAAGCTCTATCTTGTCCAGGATGGCGATAGGCTATAGTTGACGAAATGATTACTTTACACTCTAGTGGTACTTGGGAATTTGTCCCCTTACCACCTGGTAAAACGATTGTTGGTTGTCGATGGATCTTTACTATTAAGACAGGTGTTGGCGGGGAAATTGATCATTTGAAATATACACAAATCTTTGGCCTTGATTATGGGGATACATTTTCTCTTGGAGCTAATATTCCTTAGGTGTGCCTTTTTCTTGCCATGGCTGCTTCCTGACCCCTTCATCAGCTAGATATCAAAAATGTCTTCTTGCATGATGAATTACAAGAAGAAGTCTACATGCAACAACTACTAGGATTTACAACTCACGAAGCACTAGACCTAGTCTGCTGACTACGCCAATCTGTCTATGAACTTAAACAATCTCCTCACGCCTGGCTTGGGAGATTCAACTCTGTCATCCAAACGGCTGATCACTCTGTGTTCTTCCGGCACTCTTCACCTGGCCTTTGTATCTACCTTGTTTATGTAGATGACATTGTCCTCACAAGGAATGATGAGGCTAGTATCCAAAATCTAAAGCAACATCTGTCAAACCATTTCTAGACGAAAAATTTGGGCCCTCTAAAAAACTTTTTGGGCATTGAGGTTGCTCAGTCTCATACAGGAGTTGCCATCACACAAAGACAATATGTTTTAGACATACTTGAAGAAACAAGTATGTTGCATTGCCGCCCTAGTGATACTCCGATGGATCCCAACGTCAAACTACTACCAAGTTAGGGGGAGCCACTACAAGACCCTAACAGATATAGACGTCTAGTTGGTAAACTTAACTACCTTACAGTAACTAGACTAGACATTACTTTTGTTGTAAGTGTGGTAAGCCAGTTTCTAAATGTTCCTTATGATAGTTATTGGAATGTCGTGGTTTGCATTCTTAGATACATCAAGAGTGCACCAGGAAAATGATTACTTCATGAAAACAAAGGCAATGCTCAAGTTTTTGGCTATTTTGGTGCTGATTGGGCGTGTTCACCATCATATAGAAAATCAACCTCAGGGTATTGTGTCTTTCTTAGAGGTAACTTAATCTCTTGGCAGAGTAAAAAACAAAACATAGTTGCTAGATCCAACGCAGAGGTTGAGTATCGCGCTATGGCAACAGCAACATGTGAACTTACATGTTGAAAAGTAATTACAAATGACATAGAATTTCTAAATGACAAGTATCAGAATGAAGCAAGAAGTTCTGTCTGAATTATCCAAGAGTTCAAACAAAATTGCATATGTAGATTTAGTATTGTAGCCTACAATTTTAAATTATACCTTGGCATTGCAACATGAAAAACAAGTTTGAAGTACTACTTTTGTGCTGTCTGTACATGGTAATCAGTGAAATCTTCTTGAATCTTAAGAGAGATTGGTCCATAAAGCATGACAGCACAGAAATGAAGACATCATTAATAGAAACATAAGGAAATGGAAGAGGAGAATTTTTCCATGAAATACTTTTAAGGAAATTATGGCAAAGACTAGATATGATTGAAATAACAGTTGGATCTTCTCTCACAAAAACTATTTGTCATACTTGCAGCATTAATAGTCACATAAGCCTTGTCATATATGCATCAATGCTAATAAATCTTTTCCTCTTGACTCCTATCTAAATGTAAATTGGTTACAAAAGATGGTGCCTTTTCTTCTATTAAAAAAAATGGTGCCTTTTCATTATAGTTTAGGTAATTTTGATATATTTTCTACCTCAAACGGTTACTTAAAAATTAATCACCCTTAAAATCTACATTTATGCTAAATACAAGCATAAGTTTTCCAATCATTTGAAAAAAACCTTGATCTTAAATTACAATACTACATGTTTTTAAAATACTAGCTTCATCAGTGAAGAAAAATAACGTTATTATATAAAAAATCAAAACCAAAAGAAAAAAAACATGACAAACGATGAATCATATATCAAGAAGAGTACTAAAATGTAGCTTGCATTTCAGCAAGCTGAGCAAAAGATGCAAACCAGATATGCGCTAGAAAACAAGATTCAAAGGTTGATTATGCAGGATTTCAAACATTCACCCTTCACAAAAACAGGAAAGGGCATCTAAGCGTTACACCTTTCATTAACTGTGAAAGGTTTTACTTAACAAATCACAAAATGAAAATGGAGAAGAAGGGAGAAAATCTTTCATCCTCCATAGAGTAGTGCACCTAGTCATTTAGAACAAGACATGTGGCACATATATCGAATTTGTGGCATCAGATAAAGATTAAAGAAAATTTTGGACCATCAGGTGCAATACTCTTAGAGTATGCGAGAATCTTAGAAGGTCTCCAAAGAGTATTCTGACAGTCATAATGACAAAAAATTGTATATTTCAAAATAGATAGAAGAATGGAAGACATCTTGAATTTCATTACCCACAAGGAGGCGCTCATCAAGTGATATAATTTTGGTATTTAAAGTTGAAAAAAGCATTCTCAGCCCAAAAAATTAAAAGTTGTAATAAGCAAATGAAAAGCAAATTGCCGTATGTACACCAGAAATGAATTATAAAATGAGAAAAAAACCAAGAGAAGAGGATCAGAATATAGAAGACAAAGGTTATTCATTCTAATAAGAAAGAACGTCAAATCTTTCTAGAAGAGGATGGTAAATATAGCTTGGACTTGAAACAGAACCAAGAGGAAAAGAAAAGAATTAAAGCTACAAACAAAGTAAAGGATAAAAAGGAAACTGAAAACATCATGAGGAGTTCTCTGACCTTCGCCAGTTTAAAAGGGGTAGGATCCATTCCCATCTGGTTTGTATGGAACTCCATAGTGATAAAGTCCTTTCAGTATATGAATTTATTTGCAAAGTTTCCAATAGAAACCAGCTTTCCAGATATACAAAAGAATGCTAAAGATCTGTAGAGTTGCTCCTGCATGAAATTTGAGCAGAACAAGCAATTCAAGCCTCAAGCTAGGAAGTAAAAATTAAAAATAAATAAATAAACAAAAAATAAGAAAAAATTTCTCATCCGGAGCAGAATAACCAACATAGCGCACTATACTACATTAACTTCAAGGCTTCAACTACTCAATCAAGATAACTTAATAACAAGATAGGTATACAACCAGTCTGCATGTTTGTAACATATGGTACTCATAAAAATATATACATTAGAAATACACACATAATGACCACAAGAGAATCAGCAACAGTGAAGTAAAATTTACAACTTTCATGTAACAAAGCAGTAGATCCAACTCATCCAAGTATACACAAAACACCAAATTCACACATTGTTTGGAATCTTAGATTTAAGACATTAAAAAGAAGAAAATTCATTGAAAAATGAAAAATAACGCCAAGGGGTTATGCAGAGAAATTCAATTATTGAAAAACTAACCAGTAGCCTGCATCTAAAAAAACAAAAACAAGGAAAACAAAGACTAATAAAAGTAGATCGAAGATGATGATGATGATTATTATTATTATTATTATTTCTGAAATTCTAGGATCAGACTTAATGAGTAAAACACAACACACCAATTATAGAGTGGAAGCACCAACCAACAACATAACCAAGTTAGCAAAGGCCAGGTGAAACCAGCTAGTTACAACTTACAACCAAAAAAAAATCTGTTAAATAAAAAGCAAGAGGCAACTATAACAATATTTACAAAAAAAAAAAACACAGGAATCACAGAGCAATCAGATTGCAGAAACACAGTTGAAGACTGAATTAAGGGAAAGAAATGAAAGCAGAATGAGACTGGACATATACCGTGACGAAGAACAATCCAGAATCAGATCTGGGAATTACTCAAAACCATTGTATCTTCGAAACAGAAGAAGAGAGAAAAAAAAAACACAGAAATAAAACAAAGTGAAAAGGAACACAAGCTAGAGAGAGAGAAATTCATTATGTAATAAAGCCCTGCTAATAAATACAGTAGGGGCGGCTCTGTTTTTTTGTTTTTTATTTAATTTTAGGATAGTTTCTTTGGTGAGTAATGGGAAGGTTGAAATTTCGAGGGTTTGTGAAATGACGAGAATGACCTTGGTGCGGCAAGTGGGACTGTGGGAGAGGACAAGCATCACATGCTCGCGGGCTTGCATACTTTTGATCGAAAGGAAGATCGATTGGAATCCCGGGATTGCCCCCGGCGTGAGCGTTTCTAGCTGATTGCTTGAAGGGTTGTTTTGTCTTTTCGGTCTTTGTCTGTTATTAGGTTTGTGTTTTGTCTTTCTCTAGTGGAGGCAAGGGTTGTCGTGGCGCGCTCGTGTCTACCAACGTAGAAAAAAGAAAACATGATCATCTTATATTTTTTTAGGGATAGAAATACTATTTATATTTTTTTTAAAGAATGTGATTGAGTGAGAAAAAATAATAAAAAATATATATATAATGAATAATATTAAATGAGGTATAAAAGTAGATGTATATAGTATTTGATGTAAGAATATAAGAGTTGTAGAAAAAAATTTGGGGATTTAATCACCTGCGGCAACGTGTATTTCAAGACGAAATTATGACCGTCGGTGTATCAGAAGTGTAGTGAAGCCAACCGTTTGATGAACGAGAGGAAATGATGATTTTGGTGTGATTTTATACGCGTCAGGGTTAACGTAGGGGATCGCTATCACCTTGAGAATCTGATTAGCCGACCTGAGCTGAGCTCTTTGGTCCAACTAGACAATATTATTATTTAAAGAAAAATATGATTTTTCTCTTCCAATTAATTTGTATTTAATGTTTCTTTGATTTGAAAAAGTAATAGAGAACATGTTACTACATGGTTTACTTTTGACTTGGAACTATATAATGTGATGCTAATTGGTTGAGTTGTGTTTAGCCGTTGGGACACCAAGACGGCAAGATCAACCGGGGCAAGGTATTGGAACAAGCCTTTACACAAAAATTAGCTAGTACGTGAGATGATATCATTGACGAAACTGAGATTTATTAATTTTCACACGATCCAGTGCCTAATGACTATTTGATTGGAGGGATTCTTCTCATCCATTCTCGGTATGAAACTCCTCTATTTATGTAAAGTTTAATAATAATACTTGTACAAACTTATACACAGTTTATTTTTACAAAGTGTTTAAAGGTACTTGTTTTTATTTACAAGGATGGGATAGTAAAAGTTGAATTCTTGATCATTTTGTCGATACAATATTGCGTTCCGTGTGAAAGAATAAAACGTTATTCTAAATTTAATTTTGGAATTATAATATTTTTATATTTGTTAATGAAAAATATAGAATAATATTTTTACTCATAATCACATTATACAATTTTATGAATTCTTATTTTTTTAAATATAGGATTGTGATTCTGTATTTTTATGAAATTAGATTCTATATATTTTTCTTAATATACCTTTAACTAATTTATAAAATGACATAAGTTAATCCTTTTGTAATTTATAAAATATTTTCTCTCCCTTTAATCATAACATGACTTATAACAAGTTAATTTTTTTATTTTTCTCATTTGAGATATGTATGTCATTTAAATTAATTTAGATTTTATTTTGTATTATATCTCATACACCAAATAATATAATCATTTTTTGTGTTATTTTATTTGTAATTATACCAAACAATGGAATTGAAATAGAATTCTTATTTAATATAATTACATTTTTTACATCAAACGTAACAAGTCTCTTATTAGAAAAGAGTTGTACAAATCATATTTATTTCAACCTTTTTTTAAAATGATCTCTTGCCCCTAAAATTAATTTATTTTATTCTAGCAACCTATCACTTAAGATCATATCATTATTTTTTGTTTGAAAAATTAAAACTTAATTGACAATTAAGTTATATCTCTCTAATTTATGTGTCATTGACCAAAAATTAAATTGTCCAATTTTTTTTTTTTATTAATTTAAATTTTTTAATGATTAAATTTATTATATTTTTAAAAAAAATTAGAAGGATTGATGAGTTGACTCATCTAATCAAACCCACAATAAATTGAGTTAAACAAATAAAATATTAATTCAAAACATACTTATCTTAAACTGGTCTAATTGACTTGACTCATTTTGATTTCTATTTTTTCCTTCATAATACATTATGAATGAAATTATTAAACAAATATAAAGAGGAATTTGGTCATTACACTCGTTCTACTTACAAACCAACTATCTGTATCCCTCCGCCATTTCATATTTTTTTCACTCTTTCAACTATTCTAAAAATTTAAACTATTGAATAAATTATGATTTCTATCACCTACTTCTCCTCCTTTCTTTTGCTCATTTTATTTTATAATTTTTACTTTGCTTAAATTTTGGCATTAAATTATGCTTTGTCAACAGTTCCAAAAGTTCTACTTCTTAGCCCTCGCACATATACATGTATAGCGAGTGGCAATTTAGCAAGTAGCAGAAGTCCAAACAAATTGTTTTTTATCTCAATTAGTAACAAAACATTTAACTGTTTAAACATGATAGTCAAGACTCCAATAAATTAATTCTAATTGGTGTTATTTGTTTATCTTTTTATATTCCAGTTTTTATGTCTACTTATACAACAATATCTCATCTTAACTAAATCTACCTAAATTTTAACTAATGGATCATATATATATATAAAACAATAAGTCATTTATATTTTAATATAACATCTTTTGCACACAACATAACTTGGCGTAGTGGCTTAGGATTTAAGAAGCCAAGCAAAACGACCAGCCACGCCACACACATCCTCTCTCAAAGGACGACAACAAAACCAAGCTTCAACGCCAGTTCGCTGCGTCCAACAGAAAACCACGACTCACTACAATCACCTCCAATCAAATCGCCAACGCCACGTGGCGCTTTCACCATTCCCCGAAACAGCCGCAGATCTGAACAACGGATCTAACCGCACCATCACAACAGCACCGAACCGAACCTTCATAGTTTCATCGTTCTTGCGGTGCACGCTGCGTCTCGAACTTGTACGATGCGCGTGCGTGGCCAGGAAAAGCCCAATGGGCCCCACACGGGAAAGCGACAAAAAATGTACGAGAAGTTGGTGTGCCCAATTGGGTGTAGAAATCTTAGGTAAAGGACACGTGTCAATCAGGGAGTGGTTGACGCAGGTGCCAATAATTGGAGTGTGACACACATGGGACAGCCTCTAACCTCTAAGGAGATCCACTTGTGACGGCACAACCTCACCCACGGACCCCACTATGCAGTAAGAATCTCTTCTATTTTTTATTTACTTTTATTTTTCATAAATAATAAATTATTGCCGTTTGGCCCGTTTCTCTGTTTTGGTTCTAATTAAATAATTAACTTAAGGAGCAATGATCCTGTGAGGTTAACCACATGAATTCTTATGTCATCATGGTGAAAGACACTTTGTGGATTGTACTTTGTACTTTGTAGGCAAGCCCGAATGTACTTATGTTCAATTTTGTTTAAATCACATAGGTATTTGAACTGAAACTAATTCATAAATTTCATCGTTATTGAATCATAGATGAATTGGGTTAATTAAATACATTTTTTAATATTAAATAATAAATTAATATTTTATATTATATTATTTAATATTTTAGAGTTTTACATTATATAATGATTGATTTATCTAAACATAATATATATATATATATATATAAAATTCAAGTTAAGATAAAGTCATATTTATAATTTCACAAAAAATAATAAATAAAATATTTAAACATATAATTTATACAAAAATTAAGAGGAGATCATACATTCTTATACTTTTGTTGAGTTTTATATATAAGTCTTTTATAACTTAACATTAAATGCTTTAGCATAAGTCCCATGACTAGTACTATTTTATTGGTGCGTCGTATAAATGAAAATGATAGTATAATACTATCAAGTTGGTTTGGATTCAACCATCTTGAATTCAATTGATAAGTATAATGAAATCATGTCAAATCATTTTATCTTATTCTAAGGTGATAACTAAAGTGCATCCTATCATATCCCTTAAGACGTTATTTTTTTCATAACGAGGATAAAATTAAAGAGTATTTCGCTACATAAACAGAGAATACCAAAAGCAATTGATAGGATTTCTATTTCAATCTTATCCTCAATTTCATTTTTTTCACTCCTCTCATCATTTCTCTTTATAACGATCACCACCACCACCACCACCATCACCACCACTACCACCACCACCACCATCACCACCACCCTCCATTCCATTTGGGTTTTTTATTTTTATTTTGCATATGGCCACCACCGCTATCACCACTACCGGATCACCGCCATTTTTGGAGGCCATCGCGAACTCTATGGCCTAAAAAAGTTATATATTACCATCTTATGAAGAGATTGAAGACTTACGCCGCCACCACCACGCTGCGGCACGCCACCACCACCATCACCACCACCACCACTGCCACATCGACCGGCGTCGCCACTACCACCACTACCGCCACCACCACCACTACCGCCACCACCACCATCCGCCACCACCACCATCACCACCACCGCCGCCGGTCGGATTGATTGGATTGTCACACACCACCACCACCACCACCACCACCACCGTCTGAATCCGGACCACCATCACCACCGTCGCCACCCCCACCACCAACCGCGCCGCCACCACCACCACCACCACCACTACTACTACCACTGGGACCACCACCACTACCACCACCATAAAACTTTTTTATTATTTTTTTTAATTATTTTAACTTTTATTAAGCAATAAAAAAGATATTTTGCTTAAAAAATATATTATACAATCGGATAATTTATCCTTTTGTTATCAAAAAAAGATAAGATTATGTCTTTATCCTATTAATTATATTATCATACCTTATTTTACTTATATCCTGATCGTCTTATCTTATATTATATATTATTAAAGTCATATTTATAATTTCACAAAAAATAATGAATAAAATATTTAAACATATAATTTAAACAAAAATTAAGTTTTTTTATTTAGTTCAAAAATCATTTTTGAATTAGTTAAAAAAATTATTTAAAAAAAGAGTTCAAATCTTTTTTTAAAAAAAAGGGTTCAAATCAATTTTATTATAGGTTTTTTACTGGTTTAATAATTTTTGATTGATTCTCTCACAAACTAATTTTGCGAATTAAATAGCCAAAATTTATAACCAATTCACCAATTTTTGAATCAAACTTCCTGCTTTTCGAAAGATGCTTATGATATGCTACCCAAGAATCAATCTAGATTTAGGCATTCCCTTTCTAAAATAATATACTATTAACTAACACATATTTTAAATTTTTTTTATCAATTATCCGTAGCTATTCTTTCTTGAATTTAATTATGATATGTTGTAAATGTAAAAGTTTTTATTCTTTCATTCAATTAACTAACACATTATTAAAAAATTTAATTATCATAATAACTATCTTAAAACATATACTTTTTTAATAATATAGTAATACATAATTAAATAATAATATAAAAAATTTATACTATATATCAAAATTAAACTAAAATTCTGTGATTTTTTATTTAGTTTTTGCGTTATAGTGTCATATCAGTACCATAATAGCAACTTAAATGATTAGTTGTGTGCATTTAAACTTTTAGGAAGTGTAAATAAATATCTTATGAACATCGTTTAGTTGGCTTTAAATTCAGATTTTATGAAGCATATGATCAGTCTCTCAAAATCTATGTGATATCAATTTAATCTTTCACATAAAGTTGATATTAATTTAGTTTTCAAATCATAAAAAGTGATATCAAAACTATTTTTTTGTATAAATCATTAAATAAAAGGGAATTGATGTTAATTTTCTATGATTGATGAAATAAATTAATCTAAAAATGTATATTGCCCAAAACTTAATTCCCGAATGCTACCCGGGCAAAGTCAGTTAGTTATAATACTTTTTTACTTTTATTTTGTTTAATATATACAAGCAATGCTTGTTATGCTGAATCCTCGTTAAAAAAAATGCTTGTTATGCTTAATCGAGCAATTTGGGCTCTGTATATTCCAGCACTCTAGCATTATCCATAATTTAATAACTTTAGACTATATATAAGTCACATATTTCTTGAAAAAGTGGATTAAGCAAGTAACACACATTGATTATTCTTTTTAGAATTAAAGTGGTGTGTAATGTGTGTAAAATATTAATAGATGATAATATAATTTTTTTATATTAATAATATATACTATTAAATTCTTTTTTGTATTGCGATCTTATGATATTTCGGTCCCTTTGCACACATTCATTTTTTAATACAAGAAAAAAAAGAGAAATAAAAGGAGGGTTACCAAAATTATCAATACTATTAATTTTCACACATATAAATATATATTAATCTTCACCGGTCAAAATGTATTATCCATTCTGTCCATCACTCCCATATACTTCATGCATATTTTTACTTTAATGTTAAAAGCTCCGTAAAAATTAAAAAAAAAAAAATAGTTCTATTATTCATTCAATTTTTATACGTATAATTTTTTTAATTTATTTTGTATCTTATAAAAATATTATAATTACATATAAATTAATTTAATATGTCTCTTATATTAATATATGATATAAATATGATTTGCATATAAAAATTTATATGTAAAATATTTAAAAAAAAAACTTTAAAGTGTTTATCTCTCCATGCATATATTTAGACATTATCTTATATATACTGAAACTTCCTGTACAGGTATGTCACAAATGCATCAAGAAACGATGATGAGATAGGAAAAATAAAAGGATGAGAGAGAAAAAATATATACAAAAATGAATGGAACAAATTTAATCTGTGAGATTCCTATGTACTAAATTTATGTGTAACTAACACAATTTTAATAAGAGTTTTGCTAAAGATATTTATTAAGAAAATCAAAATAAAATTTTTTTAGATAAAAATAAGATAAATATTTTTTTTTAATTTTCAATACATTTAATTATTTTTTTATTTTGATTTCTTTAATAAATACGTTTAGAATACTAATTAGCAAAATCCTTCTTATATTTACATCTTTACTCCTAAAAAATTGAAGGCTAGTATACGACGACAAAATTCTTTGTCGAAAGAAAAGGATATCACATTTTGAATTCACATGTACATGGATACTTAACTACGTCCTCATTCAATATTATTTGTATTCCTCTTGAAATGATAGCAAAATGATGTTACACTTACACCACTGTAGTGATTGATTACTAAACCATACTACAAAATAAATAAATAAATAACAAAATGAAACACCTCAAAAGGATCATGGACTTAGGTTTCAACAAACTCTCAAACTTTTACGATCGGATACATGCTAGCTATTAGTTAGTTCATGACAATTTTTAAGAGGAAAAAAATGAGAAGAAAGACAAATTAAATAGTGCATTAAATTCATAATATATAGTCAATTTGGTGAAAATTATCGATAATAGCAAAGGAATCATATTAGGTTTACGGATAAGAAATGGTCAATTGTTGGCTTGTCTCTTGGCGTTAATCAAAAGCAAGCCTTTGTTCTGATATGTATTCATTGAACTTTTTTGGATTTATTTATCAAAACTTAACAAAAGAAAATTACAAAAGTCTAATTGTCCCTTGGCATTCATATAAGCCATATTTGCTCACCATGCTCGAATCTACGGACAAGTTCATGGAAGGGCAAAATTATCATTTAACAAAATTTCATCCAGAAGCAAACCTTTTTTATGCTTATCAAATTATATGAGTAGTCTACCTTTATTATTATTTTAAAAAATTATAAATAATTAAAAGTTACTACGTCACCTTTTTTTCTTAAATATCGGTTTTATTGATAAGTTATTAAATATTCATTAATTACTAATATTTGTAATAAATATTTAAAATTTAGTAATATAATATGCAACTAATAAATATTTAATAATTTATCAAAGTACTGCACTTAAAGAAAATATATGTAAAATAGTAATCTCATAAATAATCGTACTTATTGATTGTCACCAATTTTGATAAATATTTTTTCTTAAAAATAATGCATTCAGACAAAAAAGTTGATGATATTTAATTATGATTGATTCTAAAGAAACTGAACTAGCGCGCGTAGTTTAGTTTAATTAATTATATGAAGCTCCACCTTGTCGAGGCTTGTGCTTGTCAATGTCTTCCAACTAATACCTTTGATTAATTATAAGCAAGGAAATTCAGTAATTAATTAGTAATTTAATTGCAGTTTTTAAAATAACTACCCGTATTGTCTCACTATATTTGAGAAAGAAAGTCCTCTTGGTTGGTTTTAACGCCCTAATAACTGTATTTTTGCTTCATTGACACAAATTATTGACTTCTTTTTTTAAAACATTTTTAAAGTAAGTTAAAGTATTTCGGCGATGGCATCAAAGTATGGTCCAATTTGAAATTATAATTCAATAACCAATTAGGTAAGCTTTATGACCGAAAAAAAAATAGTTTTTTTTCATAGATAGTTGATTCGGAGACTCGCAGGAAAGGGGAAGGATGAAAATGAGATTTAATTTAAGTAATTTATCTGATGAAAACAAAAATATGAGTGTACTGGTAAATTTTTTGTGTGGCTTATTCACATTTGTATTTTGGCACATGTTAAATTTTTTTGATATATTATGTAAGTAGAATTCTATATCACCTTTTATTAGAAAAAAATCTATTAAAATATTTATTTTTTATATAATTTATCAGGAATTTAATTATAAGATTAAATATTTTTAATCATAATTAGATTAAAAATATTTTTAATTATTAATCAAAATTAAAAACAGAATAAAATCATTTTTGAAAAAAAAATTAAAATCTCAAATTAATAACACATCTGAAAAAAATAATTTATCCGTCTCCCCAAAAAATAAAAGCCCTTAAAAACTTCATAATTCAATAATTGAACCAATTAGTAACAGGGTAAGCCAATAATTAGTTTTTTTTGAGATTAAAAACTCGTAGACGCATTTGAGATTAAAAACTCGTGGACGCACTCAACGTCATTCAATGTCGTTTTTGTTTTTCGCTAATTATTGTAATCTATTTTAATCTTATTTTGTTTTAAAAAAATGATTTTATTCTGTTTTTAATTTTGATTAATGATTAAAAATATTTTTAATCTAATTATGATTAAGAATTTTTAACTTATAATTAAATCTCTGAAAGACTATAAAAAATAAATATTTTAATAAATTTTTTTAATAAAATATTATATAAAATTTCATTTATATAATATATTAAAAAAACTTAACACATGTCAAAATACAAATAAATCACATAAAAAATCTACGGAAACACTCATATTTTCGTTTTCACTCTATAAGTCACCTTTAATTTATCTTTACATTCACTTGTAAAAATTTTTATAAAAAGGGGATAACATTTTTTTATTTGAAAAGAGAATTTATTCAATGTAAATCATCTTGCAACAAAGAAACAACAAAGTCTGGAGGCTTTGAAATCCATACCGAGCACTCATTATGTCTAGCGAAGTTACTATTTGCAGAGCCGTATACAAAACTAATAGTACAATTGAAAGAAAACAACGGAAAGGCATAAAGGTAAAGGTTATTATTAAGAGTCTAAATTGGTGGTTTGGTTTGATTTTTGAAAAAAAATAAATCTGAACCAATTAAAATCAATTAGTTTAGTTTGGTTCGATTTTCGTATTTTTTGATAGTTAAATTTGAACAAAATTGAATCAAACATCTATAGATTAGTTTGGTTCAGGTGATCAGGTTGGTCATTTTTTTAATACAAAAATTAACTAAATAATTAACTTTTTATAACAAAAAAAAACATAATAAACTTATAAAAAAATTTCTAGAAATAGAATCAAACTTATTGATTTGAACACCAATAATTATTTTATGTTTAAGAATGTGTATTAAAAAATTCTTAAAGAGGGAATAAAGAAACATATTGATATTTGTATTAAGAAAATATATTTGAATAAGTTAAAAAATTATTCAAGAGAGATTTAACTTGACAAGTTGTATACTACTACTATTCAATTAAGAAAAAGTTGTGAAATACTAACTGAAGGTATATATGTAACCAATTAAACCCCTATGGACACGAGTTGAGTGGTAATGGAGACTTGATTAGTTGAACTTTGAATTAGCAACCTGTAATCCAAAGTCTCTAACTTTTACAGTCATATTTTCATTGAAGAGAATGTTGTTGAGTTTCAAATCACAATGCACAATAGGAACTTCACTATCATTGTGCAGGTAATCCAATGCACAAGCAACATCAATATCTATATTCAGTCTCTCCATAATGTTTAACTCATTTTCATTTGCATGCTTTCTCTTTTCCTTAATCTAATTTTTCAAGCTCCCATTACTTAAGTACTCATAAATTATAGCCAGAAATTCATTGTTTTTAAAGTCAATATTAGCGCATTTAAAGTCAATTCATCGTTTCCAAACTTCCAAGTTTAGATGGTGTTGTTGCTGTTACTTTCACTTTTCTGTTTTTCATGTATAGTAGTAAGCAAAGCAATGTCGACATAGTATTAGTGTTGCCATTTGGCTATAATGATGTAATGTTTTTGACATTCCTTCTTATGGTCATGAAATTTCACATGTAAAATATAAGCAAAGTTTTTTATTGTCTTCTAAATGGACAACAGAAAAATTTTGAAAAACTCCACCATTAAGAATGATTCCTTCTTGTGAAAACCATATTTTGACCGGGATTTTTTTTTTAAATAAAAAATTTAATTAAAAAATTTAATTAAAATTTTTTTTAAAAAAAATTAATTCAAGTCCACTTTTTTTTATCTTTCTAACCCAAATACATATGCAAAAAAAAATATAGAAAAAAGAAACAGAAAAATAAAAAATAAATAAATAAATAAAAATATAAAAAAATAATAAAATAAAAAATAAAAAAAAATTGTTACTGATTTTTTTTTTCTTGTTTGGGTAAAAAATCAGTTTTTCCTTTCTTGCCTTTTGTTTTTTTTCTTTCTTTGGCCATGCAATTTTGCTTTTACCACTCACTCACTTTTATCTTTGCGGACCCGAATCACAAAGCGGAGACAAGCCTCCTTTTCTCCCCACTCACAATCATGCCCACTACCCACTTGCTCCCACACTCTTTCACGCAGCACTGCTCCCACATTTTTTTCACGTAGCACTCACCTTCACACTCACGCACACAACGTCCCTTTTTTTTTTCATTTACTAAACAGACCCTTGCTGAGAAAAGAAGAGGGAGGCACAAGCTAATAAAAGGAGGGGCTCCAGAAGGTGAAAAGGATTTTTTGAGCCTTCATTTTCCCTGACCCTGAAGCTCACTAGGAGACTCTCAAAAACCACTCTTCACGCAGCTCCTCCACCAACCACCTTTCAAACTCTCAACCTTATCACCCAGGCATCCATCCTGCCATCATTTTTTTTTTAGAGGAAAAGGCACCATCAACAAGCAGAGGAGGATTGAAAGCACAAACCAAGGACCTTGTTGGCAACCATTTCCATCACCTTGAAGAATACTCATTCTCTTTTCACGGTAAGCTCACTTCACCCTCACCTTCATCCATCTTCATTTTCAGCATTTTCTTTTACCACCAAACAACTCCCCATCATCCAACCTCACCCTCTGCTACCTCCATAACAACTTCCCAAACTCCACATCTTCATTCTCGTAATTACCCTCTCCCAAACTAAGCCGGAGACTCATCCTCTCTTCACCATGACACTCATCACTCTCACCTTCAACACAACCCATCCAATCTCCAAAGCAACAACCTTCACCTCCCTCCTCCACACACCCACCAACCTCTTCTTCCCCTTGCACCACCACGTGAAGCCGAGAACCCATCCCCAACGTCCAACCGTGACCTCCTAGCCACGCCATGCACTTATCACCTTCTTTGCCACCCACCTCTCCATTCTCATCACCTCCGCTTCCCCAACGTTCAAAACCGTGAGCTCCACTCCAAACCATACCACCACGGCCTTAAAACTCTCCTCATCTTCCTCCACGTGAAACCTCCCACACCACCGTGAACCTTCCACGTAAAACCTCTTCTTCCCCTTGCACCTCACGTGAAACACCTTGCTCCAAACCTCTCCATCATCTTGCTCCACATGAAACCTCCCATATCACCGTGAACCTTCCACGTAAAACCTCTTCTTCCCCTTGCACCTCACGTGAAACACCTTGCTCCAAACTTTACCCATCTTGATCCTCCACACAACCTCCAAAGCAAACCGTGAACCCGACCAAGCTCCACCCATGCACCATATCCAAATCCTTCACCACTCAAAACCGTGACCTAGCCACCATCTTCACCCTTGCTCCACCAGAAAACAGCACCATAATCAACTTCAACCACCTTGCACCACCATGTGAAGCCACCCCTCATTCTCACCTTCAGCATACCCCAACCTCATCCAGCCTACCATCAACTTCCTCTTCCCACCGTAGCCACCAAAACCCATACCACTACAACCCATCAACCCTCCAAACCGTGCTACACTCATCCACCATGACCACTTATCATTATCATCACCTCCACACCTTCAAAACCGTGAGCTACCTCCTACCATAACCAAACCCAACAGACCCATCATTAACACCCCCATGCATACGTGAAGCCACCCTCTCCATCACCTTCCTCAAGCTCTCACCCTCCACCATCATGGCTCCACCGAGTCAACTCAGTGAGAAACATACCCTTTTTCTTCTCATCCCTCACAACACTCACCACCGCTCCACCGTAGCAGCCACCACGTCCATCAACCCTCCAAACCGTGACCACCACAAGTAAGCAACTGATGGTGCCACGCCTTGTGCGCTCTGACCTCCCCTCTCCCCTGCGTTTTCTGCTCTTTGTTTCTATTTTTTTTTATTTCGTTTTCATTCTGTTTTTTAGTTCATTTATTATTTTTATTATTGTTGTTATTTTAATGGTTTAGGTTGGGTTGATAAGATTGGTTTGTTTTATTTGGTTTGGGCATCAGAGTTTTAGTGGGTTTAGTGGACCAGAGTCTAGTATCTTAAAAAAAAAGGGAGATTTACGTTTTGAAACACTTGGTGTTGATTATTGGGTTTGGGTATAATAGGATAAATAATAATGTTGATTTTGGTGGAATTTATTTTTCTAATATGCATAAAAAATGAAACAAAAAATAATAATAAAAATATTTGAGTTCTTATTTGATAGTGTTTATTTTATCTAATGATATGCTTTATGTTGTGTCTTGTGACTAATAGGAAGCCAAAATAAAAAAATAAAAATAAAAATAAAAAAAAATAATTGAAAAATAAAATAAAGAAAAATAAAAAATGGAGAAAAATCTGAAAATTGTTAAAAATGAAAATAAAATTTGTTTTGAGTTGTTTGGTTTGTAATGCTTATATTAAATTTTTTTTTATTTACTTAGCTCATGAAAAATTACGTTTACTTGTTTGTTCTTGTATTTTCAAAAAAAAAAAATTTAATCAATGCAATGACCACTAATGTTGATTGAATAACAGATGTTATCTTCAATGTCAGTTGGATCATAAGAATTTATTGAGTAGTCTAGTGCTAACTTAAATCCTGTGCAAGAAAAAAAAATAAAAATAAAAATCTTTTAATCCATGCAATGACCGATGATGATGATTGAATAGCGAATGTTATCTTCATTATCTATTGGATCATAAGGATTTATTGAGTAGCCTTTTAACTTGAATCCTGTGCAAGAATGGATTCGCTTTCAATTTTTTTTTTTAAATCAATTAACTCACACTTATTTTATAAAAATTACGTAACTTTGAGTTCCCATTGCACCAGGGGATACGTAGGAGCAGAATTTTATTTCTGTCAAGCCAAAATTAAATTTTCATAATTTTGTGGTTTTTTATAAATAGTTACAATGTTTTGTAAAATGGGTAAAATAAATATTTTCAAGGATTGTTAATAATTTGCACAATTAACCTAAGGTACCGTCTTAGGACGGGTGTATTAGGGGTGCAGTGGGATTAAGTTTTCACCATTCCCTAAGCATAACCGACTCCCGAATCCAATCTGGTTTCAAAGACCATTTTCAAAGAGAGGTTTTCCAATTTTTCCAAATTCAAATAAAATTGGTGGCAACTCTATTTTTCCATTGTCATATTTTAAAATCACTTGAGTTGCTATTCTTCGCGCGATCCCGGTCGCGACAGATGGCGACTCCGCTGGGGACTTGAGAGAGTCAAGCCTGTTGTTGTTAGTTGTGCAAATTATTGATAATCTCTATTTATTTATTTTACACCTTTTTATCTTTGTTGTTGTTTTTTTTTTTGTAAATAGATTTTATTCAGTATTTTTATGTAAATATCTGCTAGCATTATTCTGTGTTTGTTTTGACATGATATACCTGTATATATTTTGTACTTAATTGTGCGTAATTGTTGAAACCTTAAGATAAATGATTACTGGCTGGTTGTTGTATATGTATTTTTGCAGGTTGGGGGTAGTTTAATCTTTTTAATTTTTTGTATAGGTTGGTATGCTCCCTCACACACATCACTATCACTTACCTCACACACTTTTTGGGCTCTATACCCGAGTCTGTGCGAAGCCGAGGAATAGGAGGAGTCTCGACTTTTGTTATTGAGAGGCTTTATGCTCACTTGACATTTGTTGAGACACCACTCAGTTTGTTACTAATATCATGAACTAATCATATTGAGAGGGTTTATCCCTACTTGTGATTAATTCATGATTTGGGTCTTTGTCTTTCGAGATAAGGGCAATCTGGGAACCATGACTTTTTAGAAGTTTAGACCTGTCCCAAAAATCTTGCACTGATAGATTGAACATAATGACTGTCAAATCTTAGATTCCACCTGATTAGGGCACAAAAGGGAGCGTACTTCTTCTTTATTTATCTGTTTCTCATATCATTCATCCTTACATAAAAAAAAAAGAGAAGAAGAAGAAAAATAAAAAAAGAGAAAAGAAAAAACTATTCATTGCTTGCATTTTCATAACATTCTAAAAAAAAAAACTTGCATTTTCATGACATTGTATTTCAAAAAAAATCATCATGCATTTTCATGGCATCTTTAGCATTAAAAAAAAATCTTGCATCTTCATAGCATCCCTAGCATTCAAAAAAAAAAACATATTGCATTTTCATGACATAGCATTTTTTTAAAAAAGGGGAAGAAAAATGAAAAAATGTTTTCAAAGCTCATTCATGCGTCTCATGCATTTCAGCGCATTCTTTGTAAATGTTATTTTGTTTTAATAAATCAAATTGGTTTGAACCATTATGCAACCTAGGAAAGAAGAGACTAATTAAACCCAAATTCACAATCCTAGATCTCGGACCAGAATGACTGCTAATAACCCTGAGGAAGGAAGAAACTTGAGTATGGAAGTTGATGAGATTAGAGGGAGGATGGATGAAATAACAGAGTCTATGAGAAGAATGGAGGAAATGTTGTTGGCCATGAGAGAGACTCTCACCTTGATTGGGGCTACTGGAAGTACAGGAGTAACTAGGGCACATCCGCACCTACCAACTACCACTTCCATAACGACAAACCCCAGAATCACCACTGAGATTCCTATTGTGGGAAGGACCTCGAATACTGCACCGCTAGTAATTCCTATCGGAGAAGGGTATCGTTTTTCAGAGAATACTCAAAATGAGGTTCATGGTAATGCTGATTTCACATGGGAACAACCATGTATGTCCATCCCAGTGACAACGAGACTTCCTGCTGGGAGGGATCATGCGGCAATCCAGAAGGATAGGATGGAAGAAGAATGGAAGGAAAGGACGGAAGAGCAAATCAAAGCAATCAAGGGCCCCCGTGCTTATGGATCGCTTAGAATAGAAGAACTGTGTTCTACCATAGAGGTCGTAATCCTTAAAGACTTCAAGATTCCTCATTTTACCAAGTATGACGGGAGTGGTAACCCTCGGTTTCATTTGATTAGTTATGGAACCAAGATTGCTGTTTGGTCCAGGGATGATAAGTTCCTCGTTAGCTTTTTCCACGAGAGTCTTACAGGCTCCGCTTTAGAGTGGTATCTTCAATTAGACCGCTTTAAGATTTCTCGCTGGACGGAATTGGCTGATCTATTCATGGATCAATACAAGTTCAACCTGGATGCAGCTCCTACTCGGGAACATTTGAGCTCAATGCAAAAGGAAGATGAGGAAGCCTTCAAGCAGTATGCCCAGAGATAGAGAGCTCTTACAGCACAAGTACAACCATTGTTGACGTTGACAGAAATGTGCTCATATTTTCTAGGGACTTTGGGAGCTCCTTATATTGAGACAATGGCAGACGCCGTTTATCTAGACTTTGCTGAATTGATAGCTGCCGGGGAGAAGATTGAAATTTTGGTAAAAGCAGGTAAATTGCCAACTTGCAATGATGAAAGTAGTTTCAAGAATGAGTTTTTCCTCTAAGGGAAAAGGAATCAAAAGTGAACTACATGCAAAACCAAAATTGGAAATCATCATCTTACCCTGCCTACACTGTTCGCCCTCCATCAACTGGAAACCTCTGAACAATTGGCGATCTGAGACATTAATTGATGTGATTGTCATCTTAGACTTTTGTGGTGCTAAACTTATGTTAACTTTCTTGAAGCATTAATGTAATAAATTTGCATGGATATCTTGTTTCCTGTCATTTTCATGGTCTTTCTGGTCATTTTCTGTTATTTATTTAAAGTGTCTTCTTTTTGTTTGAACCCCGCGGGACTCCAATTCTTAACAATCCCTACTTTGATAGATGTCAGTAGTCATAAGGTCTACGGGTGCAAGTGTCAAAAAAAAAAGAAAAAAAAGAAAAAATATGGAGCAAAGAAATAATCACTTGGTGTGCATTATCCTTTTTGTCTCTGAATTAAATTTTTTTTTTTTAAAAATGAGCAATCAAGATTTGAAATGAAGATTGGCCATGTTTCTCTATCATTCATAAGAATTCATCTTTTCATTATCTCTCGATGTCCCTTTTTGAGCTTGAAAGTTTTCTTCAATAAACCCTGGACAAGGATCACCCCTACACTAGGGGAAGACACAAAGTAAAGGTTGATTGTCATGGTGGCTATTTTGAAGCAAAAAAATAAACCAAAAGAGATAAAAAAAATGAGATGAAATAAGTCATGACAAGGGCGAATGAAAGAAAGTGAAAAGAAAAAGAAAGAAATGGAGAGCGGTAAGAGAAAAGTGTGCTTGAAAGTACAAAGGCAATTGACAAGGTTTAACTTTGAACAATGATCCTTGGTCCTATTCAAACCCTTAAATAATTGTTTGAGCCTTATATCTTTTCTTTCATAACCCCTACCCTTGGCCACGTTACAAGCCTCAAAAAGTCCATTCTGATCAATGAAGGGTTATTGTCATTTTCATTAACTTTAATTTTGAGACAAAGGTTATGCTCATCTAAGTATCCAATTCATTGCTCCTAAAAAAAAAAGGAAAAAAAATGGGGATTTACACCTGGGCAAGTTGCTACCCTGTCCGAGTTGGTCCCACACTGGGGCATTCTTCTCCTTAGTTCAATTTGGTCTTACACTAGGACAAGTTTCTACTCTGCTTAATTTGACTCCAAACTGGAGCAAATTTCTTTAGTTTAATTTGACCCACATTAGGGTAGCTTCGTGACTTACACTGGGGCAATTTTGTTCACAAATGACATACTCTGAGCCAAATTTATTTGATACCCTACATGAGGGCAGATTTTTGTACATACCTAATAAAACAATAGTCATGATGTCCAGTTGTCGAGTCTAGATCAATCACGTCCATACTGGGGCAAAAAAAAAATCTTTTGACTTTCTTGCTATTCTACTTCTTGTGTCTTTACCCTTTGTAAATAATACCCTTTCTGTAGTCAAGCTTCCAAGAACAATCTGGAAGTTGTTCGCTTCTTCTCTGTTGTACTTTTTGAATTCATAAGTGTCTATTGCGTAATGCTTCAAATAAGGTGAACATGAGTACAACACTACGATTTGACCATCTAATGATAATCTCCTGATGAATAATTCAGATTGAATAGATCTTGGAAATCCCATTTGATGGAAGAGAAGGTACCTGAAAAAAAAAAAAAGAAAGAGAGAGAGAGGAAAAGCTTGTTAGGTTGAAAACCTGAAAGGGCGGCCTAAGCAAAAGTTAGAGCACAAAAAAAAATAGAAAAGAGCCTGTAGTTTGAAAACCCGAAAGGTCGGTCTAAACAAAAGTTAGGGCAAATAAATGAGCAAAATCTCAGAGAAAGTTGGCTTGAAAGGCCTTGAAGGATACACCAAACTGGGGCAATTTTGGAATTGCATTTGATCAGCTACACAGGGGCAATCTTATTTGTATTTTAGTTGGCCATACTGGGGTAAAATTTGTGAAGGATTAAAGAGAGATGTGTTGAAGGAAGTAGCAACAGAGACCGTGTTTGAGTTATCAAGTAGTTACAGGGAATCAATTAAATGAGAGACAAGGTTAAATATTGGGGCAAAATTTTCTCTCAAGGAATCAGCCAAGCAATGGTTCATCTCATTTCTCAAAAGGAGAAGCTGAGAGCGAAAAACAAAGAAAAAGAAAGAAAGAAAGAAAGGAGAAGAAGAAGGAAAGAACTAAAGGGTCTAAGGAAGAAAAGCATGTGAACAAGGATTTTGATTGGTCAAAGCTTTCCAAAAGTCGCCATTGGTTCAAAGGACTTTTAATAAAATAAAATAAAAAAGAGAAAAAAAAGAGAGAGAGAAAACAAAGGAAAAACAAAGAAAAGAAAATGAGAAAAATGAGAAAAAGAGAAGAAAAATTCTTGTAGATCAAGATACCTTGCCTTTTGAATATCTATTTTTCGGGAGCACAGTAGCCCGCCTGTCCTTAAATTTCGGGACTCAGTTGCCCACCATGCATTTTATTTTCTGTCTATTCTGTTGAGCGCATCGGCTCCATGAATTTTAATTTCTGTCAATTCTTTGAGCGCATCGGCTCCATGTATTTTAATTTCTGTTGAGCGCATCGGCTCCATGCATTTTAATTTCTGTCAATTCTTTGAGCGCATCGGCTCCATGCATTTTAAATTCTGTTGACCGCATCGGCTCCATGCATTTTAATTTTCAAGAGCGCATCGGCTCCATGCATTTTAATTCTGTCAATTCTTTGAGCGCATCGGCTCCATGCATTTTAAATTACGTTGACCGCATCGGCTCCTTGCATTTTAAATTCTGTTGAGCGCATCGGCTCCATGTATTTTAATTTCTGTCAATTCTTTGAGCGCATCGGCTCCATGCATTTTAATTTCTGTTGAGCGCATCGGCTCCATGCATTTTAATTTCTGTTGAGCGCATCGGCTCCATGCATTTTAATTTCTTTGAGCGCATCGGTTCCATGCATTTTAAATTCTGTTGAGCGCATCGGCATCATGCATTTTAATTTCTGTCTATTCTTTGAGCGCATCGGCTCCATGCATTTTAATTTCTGTTAAGCGCATCGGCTCCATGCATTTTAATTTCTGTCAATTCTTTGAGCGCATCGGCTCCATGCATTTTAATTTCATCAATTCTTTGAGCGCATCGGCTCCATGCATTTTAAATTCTGTTGAGCGCATCGGCTCCCTGCATTTTAATTTCTGTCAATTCTTTGAGCGCATTGGCTCCATGCATTTTAGTTTCTGTTGAGCGCATCAGCTCCATGCATTTTAATTTCTGTTGAGCTCATCGGCTCCCTGCATTTTAATTTCTGTCAAATCTTTGAGCGCATCGGCTCCCTGCATTTTAATTTCTGTCAATTCTGTTGAGCGCATCGGCTCCCTGCATTTTAACTTCTGTCAATTCTTTGAGCGCATCGGCTCCCTGCATTTTAATTTCTGTTAATGCTTGGAGCGCATCGGCTCCTTGCATTTTACTTTCTTTGAGCGCATCGGCTCCATGCATTCCATGCATTTTGCTTTCCCTTTAGCGCATCAGCTCTTTGCAGTTCATTATTCTTACATTATTTTGTTTTTCTTTTTGTATAATCGTGTGTATTTTTGGACAAAATATGAGTTCATATCTTTACTCATTTCTTATTACGAAAATATGAAAAACTGTGTTATTCATATTCTCTAATAAGAAACAAGTAAAGAGGACAACTGTGAACACCATATTTTGACCAAGGGGTTTTTTTTTTAAATAAAAAATTTAATTAAAAAATTTAATTAAAAAATTTTAAAAAAAATTAATTCAAGTCCACTTTTTTTATCTTTCTAACCCAAATACATATGCAAAAAAAAAAAATAGAAAAATAAAAACAGAAAAATAAATAAATAAATAAATAAAATAATAAAAAAATAAAAAAAAATTTATTCTTGATTTGTTTTTTTTTTCTTGTTTGGGTAAAAAATCAGCTTTTTCCTTTCTTGCCTTTTGTTTTTTTTTTTTTTTCTTTGGCCATGCAATTTTGCTTTTACCACTCACTCACTTTTACACTGCAAAGACCCACTCACAAAGGAGACAAGCCTCTTTTTCTCCCCACTCACAATCATGCCCACTACCTGCACTGCTCCCACACTCCTTCACGCAGCACTGCTCCCACATTTTTTTCACGTAGCACTCACCCTCACACTCACGCACACAACGTCCCTTTTTTTTCATTTACTAAACAGACCCTTGCTGAGAAAAGAAGAGGGAGGCACAAGCTACTAAAAGGAGGAGCTCCAGAAGGTGAAAAGGATTTTTTGAGCCTTCATTTTCCCTAACCCTGAAGCTCACTAGGAGACTCTCAAAAACCACTCTTCACGCAGCTCCTCCACCAACCACCCTTCAAACTCTCAACCTTATCACCCAAGCATCCATCCTGCCATCATTTTTTTTTCAGAGGAAAAGGCACCATCAACAAGCAGAGGAGGATTGAAAGCACACACCAAGGGACCTTGCTGGCAACCATTTCCATCACCTTGAAGAATACTCATTCTCTTTTCACGGTAAGCTCACTTCACCCTCACCTTCATCCACCTTCATTTTCAGCATTTTCTTTTACCACCAAACAACTCCCCATCATCCAACCTCACCCTCTGCTACCTCCATAACAACTTCCTAAACTCCACATCTTCATTCTCGTAATTACCCTCTCCCAAACTAAGCCGGAGACTCATCCTTGCTTCACCATGACAAACCCATCACTCTCACCATCAACACAACCCATCCAATCTCCAAAAGAACCTTCACCTCCTCCTCCACACACCCACCAACCTCTTCTTGCCCTTGCACCACCACGTGAAGCCAAAGAACCCATCCCCAACGTCCAACCGTGACCTCCTAGCCACACCATGCACTTATCACCTTGCTTTGCCACCCACCTCTCCATTCTCATCACCTCCCTTCCCCAACGTTCAAAACCGTGAGCTCCACTCCAAACCATACCACCACGGCCTTAAAACTCTCCTCATCTTCCTCCATGTGAAACCTCCCACACCATCGTGAACCTTCCACGTAAAACCTTTTCTTCCCTTGCACCTCACGTGAAACACCTTGCTCCAAACTTCACCCATCTTGATCCTCCACACAACCTCCAAACCGTGAACCCACCAACTCCACCCATGCACCATGTCCAAATCCTTCACCACTCAAAACCGTGACCTAGCCACCATCTTCACCCTTACTCCACCGTAAAACAAAGACCATAATCAACTTCAACCACCTTGCACCACCATGTGAAGTCACCCTCACTCTCACCTTCAAAGATACCCCAACCTCATCCAAATTCTACCATCAACTTCCTCTTCCCACCGTAGCCACCCAAACCCATACCACTCGCAACCCATCAACCCTCCAAACCGTGCTACACTCATCCACCATGACCATTATCATTATCATCACCTCCACACCTTCAAAACCGTGAGCTACCTCCTACCATAACCAAACCCAACAACCCCATCATTAACACCCCCATGCATACGTGAAGCCACCCTCTCCATCACCTTCCTCAAGCTCTCACCCTCCACCATCATGGCTCCACCGAGTCAACTCAGTGAGAAACATACCCCCTTCCTTCTCATCCCTCATAACACTCACCACCACTCCACCGTAGCAGCCACCACGTTCATCAACCCTCCAAACCGTGACCACCACGAGTAAGCGATGTGATCTTTGCCGCTTGCTTGTGCGCTCGACCTCCCTCTCTCCCTGCGTTTTAAAAAGGTTCTTTGCTTCTTTTTTTTTTTTTTTTTTAATTTCGTTTTCATTCTGTTTTTTAGTTCATTTATTATTTTTATTATTGTTGTTGTTTTAATGGTTTAGGTTGGGTTAATAAGATTGGTTTGTTTTATTTGGTTTGGGCATCAGAGTTTTAGTGGGTTTAGTGGACCAGAGTCTAGTATCTTAAAAAAAAAAAAGGGAGATTTACGTTTTGAAACACTTGGTGTTGATTATTGGGTTTGGGTATAATAGGATAAATAATAATGTTGATTTTGGTGGAATTTATTTTTCTAATATGCATAAAAAATGAAACAAAAAATAATAATAAAAATATTTGAGTTCTTATTTGATAGTGTTTATTTTATCTAATGATATGCTTTATGTTGTGTCTTGTGAATAATAGGAAGCCAAAATAAAAAAATAAAAATAAAAATAAAAAAAAATAATTGAAAAATAAAATAAAGAAAATTAAAAAATGGAGAAAAATCTGAAAATTGTTAAAAATGAAAATAAAATTTGTTTTGAGTTGTTTGGTTTGTAATGCTTATATTAAATTTTTTTTTATTTACTTAACTCATGAAAAATTGCGTTTACTTGTTTGTTCTTGTATTTTCAAAAAAAAAAAATTTAATCAATGCAATGACCACTAATGTTGATTGAATAACGGATGTTATCTTCAATGTCAGTTGGATCATAAGGATTTATTGAGTAGCCTAGTGTTAACTTGAATCCTGTGCAAGGAAAAAAAATAATAATAAAAATCTTTTAATCCATGCAATGACCGATGATGATGATTGAATAGCGAATGCTATCTTCATTATCTATTGGATCATAAGGATTTATTGAGTAGCCTAGTGCTAACTTGAATCCTGTGCAAGAATGGATTCGCTTTCAATTTTTTTTATTTAAATCAATTAACTCACACTTATTTTATAAAGAACTACGTAACTTTGAGTTCCCCAATGCACCAGGGGATACGTAGGAGCAGAATTTTATTTCTGTCAAGCTAAAATTAAATTTTCATAATTTTGTGGTTTTTTATAAATAGTTACAATGTTTTGTAAAAGGAGTAAAATAAATATTTCCAATGATTGTTAATAATTTGCACAATTAACCTAAGGCACCGTCTTAGGACGGGTGTGTTAGGAGTGCAGTGGGATTAAGTTTCCACCCTTCCCTAAGCATAACCGACTCCCGAATCCAATCTGGTTTCAAAGACCATTTTCAAAGAGAGGTTTTCTAATTTTTCCAAATTCAAATAAAATTGGTGGCGACTCCATTTTTCCATTGTCATATTTTAAAATCACTTGAGTTGCTATTCTTCGCCGCGATCCCGGTCGCGACACTTCTAAATCATTATAAGAGAGGTTCAAAAGCTGAATAACATGTAGATTTTGAAGTTCAATAGGAATGGATCCAGAGAGTTGGTTGAAGGAAAGATCCAAAGTTTTCAAGTCTCTTACCTCTCCAAGAGTTTTTGGAATAGCATCTGATAGCATATTCTTGGCCAGAACTGCAATGTTGGTGAGCAGAATCGAACATTTTAGCAGAGAAGTTTTTTAGCCTTCTGTGTTAAACAAAAACGATGTTTTAGGGGTTGAAAATTGAGAAAATATTACAAAAAATTAAAAACACAAGTAGTAGCAAAAAAATGTTGTAGCATAAATATTTTTAAAAATAAAATATATAAATATATGATTTGGTTTGGTTCGGTTTGGTTCGATTTTGAAATTTCAAATCCAAGAACCGAACCAATTAAGCTTTAATTGGTTTGAATTTTGTCCGAACCAATCAATATACCCAAACTGAACCGAACTAATTTACTTGGTTTGGTTTGAATTGATCAGGTTGATTGGTTATCCAAACCAATTTACACCCCTAGTTATTATCCTGCAAACCATTCATTACATGAGAAGTCTTCCAGAATATCTGTCATAGCTTGGTACACTAGCTATGTGTCACCTCCAATAAAATACAGTCCCTTATTTGTATTAAATTTTATATGTTTAATTTTTTTAAATTTATTTATAAATTTATTATATATTTTATGAAAATATTATAATTATATATAAATTAATTTAATAATTTTTTATATTAATATATATAATATATATATATATATATATATAAATTTTAAGAGGAAAACATTTTCTAATAAAATATGTAGGCATCCAATTTCCCATTCCTTTTAAAAACGAAGTCTTTCAAGAGCCGCCAAAAGCTCACCAAAGTGTGAGTAACCATGGACGGAGTCACTGGGGGCAGGGAGCCTTCGTTCTCAACTGATCCAAGATTTAATTAGAAGTACATGAAAATTTTTATTTAGCTTATATTTAGTTTCCTTAAATTTATATTTTGGCTCCTACAATTCTTATATAAATAAGAAATTAGTAAACAACATTTTTATATACAAAAGAAAATATTGTATAAAGTCATTGGATTACATGTAAATCTATATAGAAAAATAATAATATGATCTTATATAATTTAATTTTAATGTGATCTTATATAAATTTATAGATTTTATTAATTAAAAAATTGTTTTAAATTATTTTTTTTATATTTATTTTGACACCGCTTTCCTGCTATTAACTGCTCCATGCAATAACTATTCCGTGCATGCATTGTGCCTTTCCTGCTGTTAACTTTTCATCCATATTCCAAACAATAATATCAATGCCATAGGAGCAATCTTCTTCAAAAATAGCCAAATCAACATTTACCTTGAGAAATCTTTGCTGGGGCTTGGTCCAAACTTCTGATGCAAGATTGATCATGCCATCAACCGTTGGTTCGGATCCAGCACTAAAAAACACTGCTTGGTTCGCTATTGCATTATTAGCAACCACGATAAAAAATCATGGCACTTTCCCCTTCCATATCATGGCTAACAAGGATGCATCCTCAATGGATAGTGAATAGAGGAGTTACATGAGATCCCCTAACAGCGTCCCAGCTGCCAACCCATAATGATGCATCTGTATAACTGAATGAACCGCATTCATAGTGAAGGAACAATCACCAAATAAATGAGGAATTGTCTTTTCATTTGCACCGCACAGATAGCAACCGTGACCCATGTGAACACCTTTATTTCTAGCAGTCGCGATCTAGTGGGGAGGATATTTCGCCAAGCTCGACATATGAAGATTCGTACTTTAGGAGGAACCCGGAGATTCCATACTCTCTTCCATAATCCCCCCATTTGTTTATTAGGCTCCATTACTTCATACCCCACTGCCCGAGCCTCTGTTTTGAACGTCAAGACATGGTCCCACACCTGCTTGTATGCATTTTTGACAAAGTCAAAATTAACCATTTCGACAAATATAATAAGCATGCTATATGAAGCCACCAAAAAGACTAAATGTCAATAATCTGTCGAAGATAATAATGACGAAGTAGACAAATCAACAACAATAATCAAGATTACAAGTCAAAGAAAAGTGGATTCGACAAAGAATTAATACTTAGACAAATCATGAAACTTTAAGTGCAAAGTCCCAAATTGTTGTTGAAGTGAAGCTATGCTAGCATGTCGAAGCTATGCAAGTGAAAGTTTGTCGACGTTAAAACTTATGATCGATGAGGAACAATTTGCTAGTTGAAAGGAAATCATGATGGGACTCATCATTGAACGTGGGTAGTTCCCAAGATTGATGTTGAAAGGATAAAAACGTGACATCATGAAAAAGTTATAAGTTGAAATGAAGAAAGAAACCACTACTTGGAGCAATTATCATGTGAAAAGTCATGTGAAAAATCGAAGCACATGCTGGAAACTATATGTTTGCTAGGTGTCAATATCTTATACGGGCTATAGAATTTAAAATTTATTAGGCGCCAAAGGGAGAGATAGGTTGCTGCCTATAAATAGAAGATTGAATGATGTTCAACAAGTTCGTCCATCTACTTGCACCACAACCTATACATCCTATAGTTCTTAAATCTCTAATGTGATACTCACAAATTGATAGATTGATGGGTTATCAGTTAAGTATGGCCGTCACTTTCAATTCAAATGTCTCTTTATGTTTCAGTTTGTTTATCATTCATATAATATGTACCTTTTACATTTCAGTTAATGTAATTTCAATTTTAGTTCTTTCAAGTTTATACATATTTTATTCATCTTCTTCATTATTCATCTTTCAAGTTCTTTCTTGATTATATATGCATTTTACTTATTTTCAAGGTTAATTTCCAATCATTTTACCTTTTTGTAAATTTCCTTCAATCTTTTTCTAACTTAGTGCAAATTTATGTTTTTGCATTTACTTTATGCATTTTGTTCATTTTTCATGTTCTTTAAAGTTCATACATTTTCTGCACTTTTTTATGCTTTAATCTTCACTTGAACACACAGTACTCCAAATATGTTTTTGTCAGCACACTGCATCGATATTGACATTTCTAGTATTTACTTTCTGCCATTTATATTTTGTCAAGTTACTTTTCGCAAGTTTACTTTCAACAATATTTATCTTTATGTCAAGTTTACTTTTGACATTTCTTTTCCACTACTTTACTTCCAGTATGTTTTTATATTGTCGTTTCATTTCCATTTTGTTTATTGACGTTTATATCACAAGGCTAACTCTTTTTGAACATATCCTTTTACTGACGCTTGATTAATCAACGATTGCTTAATAATTTTTCCAATCACCAGAAACTTGAGGGTTCTAAGAGGAGTCGATTCGCTCACAGATATTAGATCTTGAATAAAAAAGAGTAATCATTACTTTTAACAAAAAATCACCACAAACATGACAAAAAATATGCCCTTAATTCTATCATGCTTCTAGAATAGTTGGTTTGGGCTAGCTTCTCGGCTAAGAGGAATACGAAGAATTATTGTAGCATCCTCTAGAGAGAATGTAGCATTAATAAGATCAACATTCAACTCCCTTGTCCCCTCCACAATCAATTGAGATATCCACTCAAGAGTAATATCATGAACAATTGGCTGCTGCACTCTAAAGTTTTAGGACTCAAGTATCCATGGATCATCATATATTCTAGTGGATGAGCCATCACCAATGCACCAAAGAATCCCACCACAAGAAATTTGCGAATTACCAGCGGCTATATTCGTCAGTAATTTTTGAAAATCTATCGATAATTTCAATATCTAGCAGATTTTTTGTTGGATTCTTGCTTTCCTAAAAAAACGCTTGTTAGAAACAAAAATCCACCAGAATTGGTTGCCAAAAATGGTTGTGTTAGATCCCGACATTTTCCTGTGATATTCCACCTCAGCTAGAAATTTCCAATGATATTCTGTCAAAAATTACCTATCTCCATAATTTTTTTGGCAGGAAATTCACCAAAGTCACTATATAAGTGGCTCTGAGTAGTCTGAAATTTGATTAATTTACTCATCTTTTATCTTTCACTGATAGTGAAAATAATTACTCTAATAATAATATTTTCAAGCTGTTGATATGATCGAAAGTTTGGGTACTAAAAATAGTTCCACCTCTTATGATGATGATGACAAGACTAGGTAACAAAATATTAAAAAAAGGATAAAAGCATTACAGATTACAATAATGAATTTACACAATTTTCTAAAGTAATTTTTCTGACAAACATAAGCTCCTTGGTGGAGAAGAACCACCACAACACCACTGACACCACGGACCCCAGCTTGAGTCAACACCACTTGTAATATGACAGTTACAAGAATTAAGAGATAATTGCACCCAGCAAATCCCACAAAAATATGAATGTTACACACATCCTTCAATTAGTCATAATTGCTCATTAATGAGAATTCAGAATTCTCCCTATTCTGCTTAATCCCTAAGCAATACTCCCTTATAAATACTAGGCTTGATCACTTAGGTAACCTTCTGAACCTTAATACTACTACTTGGTGCTTCGCTTGACTTGAGCATTAGAGTACCTTTTGCAAGTATATCCTCCCTTCTGCACCACTGCTATGGTCGTCATACTATAGATGGAAGCACCACTAATGCACCACTAAAAAGTCTTTCAGGTAAACTTCTCTGACCTATTCAAAACAACATGTAATAAGAAGAATACATGTACTTCACTTGTCATCACAATCACCATCAAAACCCTAATCCCAACTTCAACCATTTATTCCTGAAATTATTTTTCTCTCAACTGCTCTCCAAAACTCAATAGGCAAGTGTAAGGAGACAGTACACGCTTTTAATGTCACTAATAAGGGCAATAGTCTAGGCACTATTCACTCAACTTTCCCAATCCTAATATGTCGAGCTCACGATTTTATTTAGTAAATCCTCTCCATGAGACTCTTGTATAACATCATTTTCATTGTTGAAATTACTATTTATATTAATTTCGTCTTTTTTCAATTTCTATCTTATTCTCCAACTATTCCATCATGTGACTTCTGTCCATAAAAAAATCTACTTAAAAAAAATACAAATTTAATTTTTTAATCCACAATATTTTTCTTCTTCCTTTTCTTATACCACCCTACTTAGTCTTTCTCATTATCATCATAAGAGGTGGACTCATATTACTACTCAAACTTTCTATCACATTTACTACTTGATAATATTATCATTAGAGTCATCATTCTCACTACTAGTGGATGACAAAATATAAGTTACTTAAATAATCAAATCCTAGATTACTCAGAGTCACTTAACCTAAATATCATCTAACTTAAGGTTTAGAACTTTCTAATTCAGTAGAGCATTAATTATTTCCATAATTCAAACACAACAACATGCATGCAAATAAGTGTTAATATCAATAACACATATTACCATATTACACAATTCATATCACCATAACAGAAGGCTATTACATATTTGTCGTTCCTCTTAGTGAATTATCACCAAAGATAAGTAAAATAAAGAAATAATATCTTATATGAAATTAAATTAAAATCTTTATTTTTTGTTATTTTTATTAGGTATTTTAAAGCCAAATGTAAAACTGTTTAAAATGACTTTATTAGGATTTTTCTATGGTAATTTTGGAGAATTGAAATCACATTGAGTTATAATTTGAAACTAAATAAAATGAAAGTGATTTTAAATTTTAATAAGTGCTCTCCATTTGGATTTTTTTAGTAGATTTTTGAAGATAAGGATTTCTATTTTAACTCTTAATTTATTTGGCGTTTCCTATTTTAAGCTAGTAGGTTTCTTGAAATTTATCATTATCATGAAATTAATAAATTATTATTAATTTAATTAATTATATATATAGTTCACATTTTTATTTTCTTTTATATTATATTATATGCTATTAATTTATTAAAATTAAAATTAATTAATAAATATTTTAATTTAATATATTAATTAATTAATTAAACTAAATAATTTATCAACCTCTTCACTTAAAATTTTAATATTTAATATTTCATATTACTATTTTATCATAGTTTTTTAATTTTCAAATTAACACATTAGCATAAAATATTATATTATTCTTTTACTAAATTAGTATTAGTATTTTATAATATAAAGTTATTAATCAAATCCTATAACATCATAATAGAAAATTATCTATCATACTAGCACATAAACACCGTATATATATATATATACATACACACACACACACACAAACACACATTATTAACAAATATAACATTCACAATAATTTTTTTAAAAAAATATAGATGAGAAGCCATGCATCCACGTCCCATGTACTATGACCAACCACGTTTAGATTGCATGAGCCATCAACTCTTATGGCACCCATGGTCGGAGCTCAAGCCCTCGTGGTCGAAGCTTTGTCCATTGCCTTCTTAGCCGCATCGCCAAACCCCGACGATTGGGTCGCATGCGACATCAATCCCGATGGCTCCCATGGTCGAAGCTCAGACCATTGTAGCCTTTAAGGGCAATAACAACGCCTCATGGCCCTTGTGGCCAAAGCTCAGGCGAAGGATGCTGTGAGTTTGAACCTGGAGGATGGAGGTAGAGAGGAGGGAGAAGAGGCAATTATGATTTTGGTTCCGCTGTGAGCTCAGGCGGTTATGATCAAGGGCTTGATCTCAGCGGTAGAGGGGGAGAAAGGGCAGAGAAGAGAAAACAGTCGTAGAAATGGAAGAGAAAGGAGCCTTGTATGACTCTTTAAAAAAAAAATTTCGACGAATTATGATCCATCAAAAAAATTTTCCAACGACTTTTTTGGAATTTCCGACAGCTAATCCTCCAAAAACCTTGGAATACGTTACCGATTCATTACCCAAGTAACTTGCGTCTTATTTCTGACTAAAATCAGCATAAATTTGGTCAGTGCTCCTCAAAAGTTGGAGAAATTTTTCGACCGAATTAATCTACTAGAAAACCTTGAGAAACAAAATGAATACATTTACTAGCAGATTATTTGCCAAAAATGTAAAAAAATTTGTGGCAATTTATTTTTTTGACGAATTATTTCGTCATAAATTGATTTTATTTTATTTTATTTTTCTCGACTATTGGTCTTCCTGCAAATATTTCTATAAAAATTTACCAAGATTATCGGCGGCAACGAATCCTCCTAAAATAGCCAACGCTAAATTCCAAATTTCTTATAATGTCCCCATCTCCAAAATCTCCTTACCATCCATGGTGCTTTGCCTAGTATACAAGGCGTTGGAGCCAATTTGTGCTCTCAAAAAATCACCGTTTGAATAATATTTGGCTTTAAGGATCTTAGTCACCATCGAATCCGAATTACAAATCAAACACCAGCCTTACTTAGCATTCCGAGATTAAAAGTATCCAAATCTTAAAATCCCAGCTCTCTCCGTCCTTGAATCTTTATAAATTCTAACAAAAATTCTAGTTGTGTAGTTGATGAACCTGTAAAAATTCATATTTTTATGGTTCAAAGTCTTGAGTTTTCATTCTCTTTTAATCTTTTTAATTGAGTTTGTTCTCAAGTTTCTTTTATTTTTAGTTATTTTATATTATGTTTTAATTGTATGTTTTTTTTATGTGTTTTTGATAGGTAATTACGCATTGAAGAAGATTGGACGATTGCATAAGACATACACATTTAGTCCGGTTCAAAAGCCGTGGAAGGAGGAGGTCTTTCCATTTAGCGCCTTGAAATAGTGCTAGGTGCTCGATGTAAAACAATAATGGGCCAAGGCTCGGTATTGTAATAAAAGCTCACGTTATTTTCTTATAAATTCATAAGTTATGCCAATTACACTCTTATACACTTGGACAGAACGTAGCAGCCGTCAAGAGACACAAACCCTAATGTGGTGTGGGCGCAATTAGGCTTGAAGATTAAGAATTTTCTTTAACCTTTCCGCTTTTCTACAATGGAGTTTGTCATATTATTCGCTTTGTGTTCTTCTTTTTTCATGTGTAACTAATTTTTCCTTTGTTAGGGGGATGATGAATCTTGTTCTTGGATGATTTAACTTTCTTTTATGGGTTTAATCTATATTTCTTTTTCATGATTTACGTGTTTATCTCTATTCTTAATGTTTTTTTAAATCTGATCAATTTGGGAATGATCTTTTGAGTTTATGTATGATTTGAAAAAAATTGAATGAACCTAAAACAAATGATAAACACCATAATTTCTGCAATAACTAGGAATAGACATTGTGGATTATGTGGTCTTTCTTTTAATTCTCTCGTTCTTGATAATGCCTTTCTAATTGGGGTTAGACTAAGAGATTAGTTAATTCCAATCAGCGTAAAAGGATTAATATACCAAGAAATTTTGTATTAATTAATTTTGAGAATTAACCATAAATCATTGAAATAGAACATAGTTAAACTAATATTTGAATGTGCATCTAAAGAGTTCAAGTGAAATCTGAATCCTAACTCTTTAACATAATTATTTTTTATCCCTTTGATTTATTGGTTGCTGATTTTATATTTTTTTAATTGAATTTGCAACAATCCTCTTTTCGATAGTTTGAATAGTATTGATTTGATAAATTTAGTAATTAATAACTTAATTCTCGTGGGACGATACTCTACTCATTTTTTTATTATTTTTATCGATTTTGTGCACTTGTCAATATAGTAACATTACTTATTTCTTAATTATTGTTATATTACTATATATTTCTCATTTTTTTTAAAAAAAATTATTGCTTCTCGATTAACACATATTTATACCAAACATACACTTTATCTCAATGGGACAATTGTTTTCCTTTTACTGCTACGTTTTTTCATTAAAAATTGCTGAATAGATGGGAATATTTTATGGCGGATTAACGGAAAAAAATGAATGAATGGAATGAACATAATTTCCATTCTCTTTATTTGCAAACCAATCAATTACCCATGTTTTCATTCCACCTCAATTTTAAACAAAAGTTAGGCATTTGAAAAATGATTGAACCGAATTTTAAAATATAAACAAGAGAAGTATTTCCGTTTCCTCATTTTTTTTCGTTCCCTCGTTTATGATCCAATTATTATTATGAAATAGTCTAGATTTATGTACAAAAATATGAATGAAATAAACTTTGAGTTGGCAAAAATATCATTAATTCTTACAATAATAACAACATTGCCATTTTCTAATCCTTACAATAGTACCTAGGTTTGGTTGAGGCGAGAAAAAAACTAGAAAGTGTTGGGCTCCAATGATATCCCCTTATTAGCATCAGCAACTATACACGGAGAAGTGTTACGTCTATTAAATTCTACTCTAATGTGTTTCAAATACAAAGTTTAATTTGTAAATTAATTCCAATTTTGTTTTTTATAATAAATTTTAAACATGTAAATTAATTTTTAAACTAAATCAATCAATCCAAATTAGATTTTTTTATTGATTTTAAACGCTACCTTAACAAAATAGGGTAGCTGTAAACCACTATCTTAATATCCAATGAGTCAATGACCAATATATGATCGCACGTGTTTAAGCTGTACACTTGAGATTAGGGGGTGTTTATGTTCAAACAAATTGCTGAACCAATAAAAAAAATGGAAAATCAATAAAAATCAATTTTTTTAAAAAAAATTGATTTGGTTATTTTTTTTCTAAAAACCAATCAATATAGTTTGATTTTCAGTTTCATCTTCTAAAATTAATTTAAACTGAACCGAATTAATATATACATTTATAATATTTTTATTTATGAAATTACTATTATGACCTTATTACTAATAATGAAACTGTCATAATGACCTCCTATCCTAACCCTAACCCGTTTCTCTTCTCCCTCTTTCGTTTGACATAAACTTTTTTGGATTTGGGAGATTTTTGAATTGAACATGAATTAAACTAAGAATTATATAATTTCTGTTTAATCTCTACTTGTTATAGTTGCTTAATCTGTACTCCTTTAACTATATGCTTCAATTAGGGGTTTACTAATCTAATCTAAACTAAACTAAACTAATATAAATCACTTGATCAATTAATTTTTTTGACTTAAACTAATTCAAATTCAATCAAAAACACCCCTATTTGAGAATAGGGTTTGTCAAAATGGGATAGCTCGCATTGGGCCAACAACATTTTGGGCTGGATCAGGTTAGAAGGCTAGAAAATGTTGCAGGCTAATAAATTACTGACTTATTCGGACCTTATGCGGGTTACGGATTGGGTCGTGCCAGCTCATTGACTTGCATTATACTTTTTTTTCTTTTAGTTATCAACTCTTAAAAAAAATTATTCTTATGTTTCTATTTTTTTCTTTTTCATAATTTGAATTCTATCAAACATCAAATAAATTTTTTTTGTCATAAAAATATTAATTTATATTAAAAAAATAAGAACAAAATATCTATATATATATAAATTACATAATAATATCTCAATAAAAAATTAAATATAAGACTTATAGGTCAGCCCGACCCACTGTGATGCGACTTAAGTTAGTTGGGGCCAAAATTGGGTTGGCTTAATAGTGCCAAATTTTATTTATATTAATTTTTTTTACTAAATCTATCTATTTTATCAATTTATTTAGGTCATTCCATTGAACTCAACACATTTTGTTATCGCTACTTGAGATATCAATTTGTTAGCCCATATAAATTTTTTTTTAACAATAAGGATATATTTGGATTTTGTCCGCAATATGAAAAGACGCATCCGTACATCAGTTTCATTTATTTAAATGAATAAGTTCCTCAGATATTAGGACGAAGTTAGAACTTGAATAACCAAGACAAGGAGTCAAAGCGCGAGTTAGCTAATAAAAAAAAAATCATGTTTGAAGGAGCCAAAGTAAAAATATTTTTTTTTTAATACAAAAAAAAACATTTTATTTTATTATTTAAATTACATGCAAAGATAAAAAAAAATTCTAAAAAAGAGGCCCCCTCATGATTAACCACGCTCCGCTATTGTTAGCACAACTCCTTAATTAAAAGTAGACCAAACCTTTGGTTTCATAGATTGAAATACATGTCCAATAAGTCCATTGGCAAATGGCATGGACATTTTGCCTTTAAAGCAGCATGGTTGCTGGGCTAATGGCAATGGGTGTTAAACTTCATTTAATTTGTTTGTTTGTGTGAGGCCATTGGGCCATTCACATTTTCCTGAGAATTTGGTCGTTTCCAGATGTTGGTCATAACCACGCTGTAAAAATATAAGAAAAAGAGTTTTCATCTGTTAAATATTGAACAGTGGAGTCATGGAGATCCATGAGGCTAACAAGCTGGAGAAGAAACTTATTTTATGTGGCCAAATTATTATGTGAACAAGTACATAGGTAGCTTAATTGGTAAGGAAGCTTGAGCTCAGTGGTTAAAGGATCTATGCAATATCAAGTGCCGGAATGAGAATTAGTCTTACACTCAAAACTTGTGCAAATTATGTGGGCTCTACTTAAAAACTTGATTTTGATTTAATTTTTTTATTTGAATAAGAGGAAAATCAGATAAATTTGTAACAATTACCTCAAACTTATTTCTAGTTCCCTTTTTTTGTTGGGTGCAATTTATTGTCCCCTTAAAAATTATTATAAGGAAACCAATGACGAAAAAAATAATAGTTATTGAAGGCCTGTTTCAAATCCTCACAGCCAAAGGATGCTTCAAGTTTCCCACATGAAGCAGATGCTGTCCTAAGGCAACTTTCCTGTTGCCAAGTTCATCAACCACACTCAAATCTTTGCAAACATCTACCTTGAACCTAACCAGTGCTTCTGATTTTTCAATCAAGTGAACTTTCTCAAAACCCAGCAAGTGTTTCTGAGGTGCATTGTGCACTGCAGGAGGAGTAGAGAACAAAAACACAGTATGGCTACTGCTCATTTTCCCCTTGTTCTTGACCCTAAGGTGAATATCAAAGGACAAGTTTTGACAATGCTCATCAGCAACATCAAGTGACTTGCATTCCAAGGAACGGCACACATGATCCTCTGCTAGGGGAACAGACACCAATTGAGGTGCTTTAACTAATTTATGCTCAAAACTAGAGTAGCTTAATCCATCTCCAAATGAGAAAACAGTTTCCCCTTTATAAAATCTGTATGATCTACCAGGGTAACCTGTGGCAGGATCTGGCCTCATGTTCATATTGGTCATTGGTACTTTGTCTACATATGATTCTGGATACCATGTCATTGGTAGCCTTCCACCTGGATCAGAAAAAAAATCATCCATGATTGTCAAAGTTGTGTCATTATTGGAATGAAAAGAATAATGCTTCTTGCACATCACCAAGAAGCACATCTCCTTAGATCAGGGTAGGAGCCAAAATCAGAGTATAGGTGTGCAGAAAACGATGTGAGACCAGTTGTAATGAGATGGTAGAACTGTAAGGATGTGAGATGATGTGTATGCAAGTGTAATGAAGATCGTGTGATATGAGGGGAGACTGTGAGTGACTTACTTGGATTATGAAACCCAAAAATTACATCAGCTATGGCAGCTCCACCAGCTTCTCCAGGGTAGCCAACCCACAAGATGCTTGCAATTTTATTATTAGTCTTAGCAAAGGACACATCCATGCCTCCTCCAGACATTATGACAAGAATCACAGGTCCCTTGGATACATTTGCAACTTCGGTCACTAGAAGTTGTTGCTGTCCTGGAAGAAGAATGCTGACTCTGTCAAGACCCTCTGCCTCTACTGCCTGGCTCGCACCCACTACGATCACGGTCGCATCTGCAGAGGCTGCAATCTTTTTGGCATCATCTAGTATGGCATTGTTGCATTGCACATCAGGACAGCCAGCAGCATAGCTTGTAGGAACTAATGCTGTTAAGCCTTGCAAGGGTGATGTATACTTGCATGGGATGCCTGCAAAATTTTAGGAACTAGTTAAATGTGATGTTAACCAGAAAGTGGAGATAACAAGTCTTCAACTTAAAATAACAAACAATGTTATACATTTTCCCTACAGGCTATAGTTAATATTTATAAGTTTGGTGCTTCTGCATAGAAATAATTGATTTCCAAATTTGGCCTATTTCCCAAGTTCATTTTCCAAATGGCCAAGTCATATGTATAAACAAATTATAAGAGTTGGAAATCTTGGTACCTTCATAGTTTCCAAGCATGGTCCTAGTAGCATTAGCATTAGGTCCAATAACTGCCAATGATTTAATGGCTTTGGCATTAAGAGGCAGTGATCCTGGACAGTTTTTAAGCAACACAATCCCTTGCCTTGCAGCTTCACGGGCAAACTCCTGGTTTGCTGGAGTGCAGACATCTTTTGGACCAAGGTTTCCATAAGGTTGCTTGGTTGGATCACCATCAAAGAAACCAAGACGCATCAACGTGGCGAAATTGTTGGACACAGCATTGTTAATGGATGCTTCATCCAGAAGCCCTTGCTTGACAGCTCCTTCTGTATGTTGGCCTAGAAAATTTCCACAGTTCAAATCCAGCCCTGTGAAATCAAAAGTTGCATATAACAAAGATAAGTAAATAGATTTCTTACATAAATTAAAAGAAGGAGCTGTAAAGAACTTTACACTATAACTGAACCATATGGTATCACCTAGTTCAAAAACAGTTAGGTGAAAAACTTCAGTTCCTACAGCAATGTAACACTTTTATTTATTGATAATAGTATATATCAAATTTAAATCAAATTAAATTCGAGACTTTTGCCAGTAATAATATTACAATTAATTGGTAATTCAACAGTTGCCTATGAATATATGATTATATAGTCTTTTCACATTTAATTACCTGCCAGAATGGATTTGGCTGCAGCTTCTTCAGGAGTCTTGGTGTAGTGCTGATTTTCGTAAAGCACTTTTACTGAGTCACAGTCAGAAACTATATATCTACATAGCCCATATTATTGTAAAGACAACATTAACAACAAACAAGAACAATAAACATTATTAGAGAAGATTTAGGAGGATTCAAAGATACCCATTTAGTTTCCATTGGCCTCGGATAACCCCCTTAAGGAGATCAGGGTCTGCGCAGGTTGGCTTTCCATTAACCTGGTTGTAGGAACACATGACACTGGCAACATTCCCATCAATCACACAGCTCTTAAATGGTGGTTGGAATGTGTCATGCAAATCTTGCTTTGTCACCTAACAAAATTAAAAGCAAAAAGGAAGAAAATGATTCTTTGCATTCCCATCTTTAGAAACACATGAAACTTGTACTTGGAATTTTCAACCAATGGTAGACTTTGATTACCACAGCATTGAAGGTGAAACGCTGAACACCTTTCCAGTTATCCAAATCATAGGCTGTATAGTGTTTGCAACAAGCAGCAACCTTGAGCTTGTTGGGGTCCCCATCATCACTTTGCTGCAGACCTCTCACGTAACCTGCTGCATATTTGCTACTGAGAACAGGGTCTTCCCCTGGTGTTTCCTGGCCTCTTCCCCATCTTGGATCCCTGAATATGTTAATGTTTGGGGACCAATATGTCAAACCAGCCAACCCCACATTGTGCATTGCTCTGGCTTCCGTTGAAACCACCTGCAATCACCAACATTAGCCATAAAAACACCATTTGAAAACCATTTTTGTTAGTATAGTTAGCCATAAAAACTTTAGTATACTGTAAACTTAACTGCATGTTATTTACAAAATTGATCATTCTGCAGCAAAATATCAACTAGAAAAATATCATGAATTTTATGCATTTTAATTATTTAAAGAAATTTGGTAACTTTCCATTTAAATGTAGTAATGTACCATCCGAGAATTGAGCGAGTGATTAATTTTTAAATTATGTCAATGGTAATCAATCAACATCAAGTACTCTCTTTAATATGCTTTCGCTTCAATGTGCAAGCTGGGACCTCTGAATAGCATCAAAATTCTGCAAATTCCCACTAAGAAATCACCTGCATTTTTGTTTGATTTATTGTTATGTTGTTCAATCACACATTTGTACCCAAAAGACTTCCATTATTAAGTCAAAAGCATTAAGAGCAGATTATAGAGTGAAAAAAATAATAATAATAAAACCTGTAACTATCCCACCTTCTTCTCTTAATAATCAATATTTTCAGCCTCATTGCATAGGAAAAATGCCTGTAAAATTTCACACTTTTTTTTAACTTCATTAAATCAATAATGAACTGCATTATGAATGCAATTCAAGAAATTCCCAACAATACTAGCAAAGAAACTTCCACATACTTTTATTAGAATCAAACCTACAAAACCACATTTCACATTCAAAATCCGACCAAACACTCTGAAACTTTTAGAAAGAAGTACCAACTTAAATGACTAAAGTTAACCACTTTCTTCATTCAGTAAAGAAGGGAAAGCTATCACATTTGCCCAGTTTTTGAGGAACCCCTTCTGAAGTATGGAAACAAAAAAGGTGAAAAGACAAGTAGAAAAAGAAGAAGAGAAACCTCACCGTTCCAATGGTTTCAAACAATGAAGCATTGAAAGAAGCTGCAATGAGAATAGGCATAGGAAAACTGGTTGCTCCCGGTACTACTCCGGTAAACCGTGTCCCCGGACCGACGTTGGAGACTCCATGAAGAGCCTCAGACCACCATTCATACCTTGGAATCCCAAGCCTGCTCACATCTACCGCAGAATTCACCAGGTTCCCAATCTTCTCCTGCAATGTCAGCCTGCTCACAAGGTCTGCCACCCTTGCGTCTACCGACAATGACTTGTCGCAGAAGCCGAAACCTGCCAATGCCGGATTCTTGGCAACATCGCAGGCGAAAACGGGAGACGTTTGGCTCAAAACTAGGCTAGAACTCAATAAAATTGTGACAAAGAGACACAAGAAACAGAGGAAAACAGAGAATGCTCTGTTTTTAGAGCAGGGCATTGTGACCTTGAGAACTCAAACACAAAAAAGAAGCAACAGGGTATGCTTGTTTATGAATCTGATGAGCTATATATATTTACATATGTGTGTGTATCATCTTAGAGGGTGTAGAAAATAAAAAACAAAAAAACAAAAAAGAAAGAAAGTAAGGAAGCATTAAGATACGTTGTTTTTAGCAGCCCGTGAATGTGATGGTTGTTTTGAGTATAAAGAATAAAGACCCTATTAAGTGTAGGTGCTTTTGGCAGAGAGCCAAGAAGAACAAGTGAAGGAATCTGTATAGTTTTGATCAGGAACTACATGGAGCTTAAACTAGTCCGTGAAACTGAAAACACCTTTTCTATGTTACTTTTAGTGGGGGCGTTTTGTTTGGAAGCTCAACTTGCTGTGTATATATATATATATATATATATGGTGCATGATAAGGATAATAATAATATGTAGAAGGTTAAAATTTTCTCGTAAATTGGAATGCAGGGTCAGCACACAGCAGTTACCTGAGAGGGTAAATCATGTGAGGGATGTATGCCGGCTTGCTTGTGCTTGTGGGGGCCAAAAATGCAAGCCAAAATGTGAAAAGTGAGAGAATAACCATACACACATTTATGCATACACACCTTAATACGTATTTTTTCATCTTATTACGGGCTGGTGTTATCTCATTTTCTACAAATCTCATTATGCCAGATCAATAGATGTGAGAAAATGCGATGTTTAGCAAGTGTCTTCCAAAGTGAAGACAGAGGAAATGCCTCTTCGAAAAATAATAGTGAAGAAAACAAAACAGAGCAAATAAGGGAGAAGTGTTACAGAATTGGCCACAAATGTTGCATGGGAAAGGGTTCTCTAATTGTGACTTAACTGTGAACAGGGGGGAGGAAAATCTTGTGATCTTGTGAAGTTTAGCTGGGAGATCCCAAATCCCAACTTGAACCTGTGAGGTTTTTAGGCTGGATCAAAAATAAATGATCTGGGGTTGTCATTTTCATGGACAAAGCCAGTTGCACACTGATAAGAATAAGACATTAATTTAATCTATGATTATATAAACATTAGACGAGTATGTGATACGAGGTTATGAATACAATTACATGTTTGAATATTAGTTTCAGCGTACATGCCTTCCATCAAATTAGAAAAGTAAATTAATCGGATGCGTGTAAGTTAACTTGAATATCGCTTGTCTATAGTAGAAAAAGCCTTTAATACTTTTTATTTTTTTTAAAAAATCAACAGTATATAACATAGCTTTATAATAAATAAAGCAAATAATTATATATGAGGTAAAGGAGTTTTGTGTCGTTATGTCACAAAGATGCAATGTTTTGTTCATGAATCGTGAGGGATCCTTAAAGTTTCATTGGATCTTAGGAGCAGTTTCCTTTTCTGATTTTATTTGGTTGTGGCTTCAAATCTTGAAATGAAAGAAAAAAGATGGGAGAAAATGAAGAAAATAATTTTTTTTTCTATATTTTGTACATTATGTTAAAGGCTTGAATTTCATGTACCAAAAAAAAACAGCTTTAACTTCCTATAGGTTGTTAAATGATTTTAATAGTGATGTGTACAGTTAAGATGTGGACGAGGACGTTTAATAGAATTAACGGGAGTGAATAATACTGTTACTTGATTTTTTTTCTTTATCTTCCAAATAAACAAATTCTTCGTTATATGCAGCTAAAATAAAAGAGAAAAACCTATAAAAAAATAAAAAATATTTGTCTTACACTATTTTTGAAGGTATAAGACTATTTACAATTTTTTTAAAAGATGTGATTGAGTGAAAAAAAATAATAAAAAAATATATGTATAATAAATAATATTAAATAAAGTATAAAAATAAATGTATATACTATTTGATATAAGAAGATAAAATTTAATAAAAAATATTGAAAGTATAATTTTTAAAGAAACACAATATACAAATAATATGTAAAATGGTTTGTTTGTTAGTAAATTTATGTTAGAAAGTCAGGCTTATTGGTGGATTGCTTGCCAGTTCAGCAGTGCTTACCGCTTAGCTACAGATTGGCTCACTAGGTGGCAGTATGATTGGAATTGCGGCATTTTTTTTTGGTTTGTCTTATTTAAATATGAGAAAAAGAGTACGTAAACTTCCTAAATTTTAATTATTTTTTAAATTATCATGACAAATTTTAAAATATTTTTAATTAATTCTTAAATTTTAACTAATATCTTAATAAGTACTTTTGTTTAACATTTGTTAACTCATTCACAACGATACTATATGAAAACATATTATTTATCCATTTATATTAAATCTAGACTGCTCATTAATGTATTAATCAAAACTTTGATTTTAAATATATTTTATTTCTTACAAAATAAATAAATAACTTATTTATTTAAAAACAATTATTTTTTATTTTATAAAGAATAAAACATATTTAAAATCAAGTTTAAATAAATAAATTAATCAAGAGTTCAGAATTAATGAAAAAAATAAGATGTTGTCAAAGAATATCATCGTCATTGAATTAATAGATTCCTTAAACAGAAAGATTTATTAACAGATTACTTAAAATTGAAGAATTAATTGAGAATATTTTAAAGTTCGTGATAATAATTTATAAAAAAATCAAAGTTTAAGGGAATTACATACTTTTTTCTCTTTAAATATATGTAGCATTGAATTTAAGAGAATTTTTTTTTGTATAAACAAATTTTAACTATAAATTCTAAGGGGCATGAACATTATTCCTTGAGTAATGATATTTACAAATAAAGAACTTTATATCGTTTTTACATAACTTCTTTTTTAGATAATAAAATAAGAAAAACACATATTCTAAGTTACAACACACTCTTTATCTACCTTTATTTTTCCAAAACAAGTATGTTGTGAAGTTAATGTAGAATTTTTAATGTGTGAATAACATTACTCTTATTCCTTTTGGTAGAATAGTGCTTATTTTTTTTTTTTTTACATGAAATGAGATTTCCGGGTGGTAGCGTGGATGGTAAGGGCAAATCCTCACCTATCCGTCATAGTTGTTATCCCAGGTTTTTAAGCGTGACAAGTGTCCGAATTTACTACTCACCACCAACTTTATCCCTGAGGAAAGTGTGGATACGTTTAACCTTACCAAAGACCCAATCTCAAGCCTGTTCACCAATTGTCCAATTTGAGAATCGAACTCGAGTACCTTATGAACTTAGTGTAAGCTGTTAACTACTTCAACCACAACCCTCGATGGTATAATACTGAGGTTTAAATCTATAACCTTATATAAACTATACAACTCCACCATTATTTGAATATTATTATTAAGGAGTGTCTATTACCACTTTTTTGTATCTATTATCACTTTAATTCCATTAATTTTTTATTAAATAAATTAATTTAAACTATTAAATTAAAACAAATCAAATGTTATTTAATAAAAAAATTAAAAAATACGAGTGCCAATAGACACAGAGTGTCAATAGACACTTCCTTACAATTAGCTCAAACTATTTTGCTCTTCTTTAAGAAAGAACTTAGCCTTTTTTAGGCAAAAATTGAAAAAAAAAAAATCTTGCGGCTCAATTAAGAAGTTTGATGAACAGTGGCAGTTATGCCTCAATAAATGCTCTATCAGACTGGTGTTCTAGACTTCTAGTTCAACGAAAGCCTGGCATAGTAACGGTCCAATGTTAGGCCTGAAATTCTTGACACTTTTCATGCCCTAATTTTCCCGCCAACACTTACGGAGACTGGACAGAAAACATCACACATGGACCTAACAATTCATTTATTCTTCCTAGAATAAAACAGGATAAAACACTATATTTTACATGCAAAATATTTTTTAAACATATGTCATATGACCTAGAGGTAAAAATATTTTATATTAATGAGAGTGTAAATAAGTAATAAGATATATCGTATTTTAAAGTAAAATGAATATATCATATGTTGAAAAGAGAAGAATATCAATTGAATATCGTATTATACATTAATGGACAAAATCATGTTACTTAAATTCTACTACCTAGTTTTTCTGTGATATTTTTATAGACTTTATTTATATGAAAAAGACATGAAAAGTGGACCTTAGAGACATTGGTCATGTTCATGTTACTATTATTGATATTATTTTTATAATTATGAAAAGTTTCATTATTAAATTCTTTACAACTCATCAAATTGTACACTTAGGGGATACCGACACTCATCACACCTCCACTCTTGCATCTATATATGCTTTTTTTTTTTTTACAAATAACATAGTAATTTGTTTAATTAGACTTATTAAACCCTTCATAACTAATAGATTAATTGATTATTGTGCTCTGTCTCTCCATATATATGTGTGCCACTCAAGTCAATTAAACTAAAACAAACCACAGATTCTTTTGGTGAGTTTGGAGAACCACCGAATCTCATGCTGCCTGCTACTAATTAAGTTGTAACCCTCATGTCATGACACCAAACAAAGCTTCAATAATTTGATTTCTTGATTCTAGATGAAAAGCTGCGACTCAAAAACAGATGATCTTGTGGGATGATGGGCCTTTAAAATACATTAGTTAAGGCGCATTCATTGCATGGTTCTGAGTCAAAGGCTCAAAGCTATGATAATAATAATATACTAAATTCATAAGGGCAAACCATAGCTTGATCTGCGATGATTAGGTGATGTCCAACCTCTAACCTACCCATTGCCAATATTAGAGAGTTCGACTAGCTAGCTAAAGTCAAATGCTTTTATATATAGTTGTATAAATGCAATATAAACTAAGACCATAATCAAATCTTAAATTTCACCGGTGCTCTTGTTGCTTAATGCTATTAAACTTCTCTTAATAATCGGAACTCAGAGGTTTAGATCAATTAATTTTCATTGGGAAGCTGGATAGTACTATGTTATCTAATATCTATATATATATAAAATTAAACATAGAAAAGTTTAAAAAAAGGGGAGAGAGAGAGAGAGAGAGAGACGAGGAGGAGTAAGATGATTAGAGAGGTTTCTGATCTATGCTTCATTTCTATGATATTCTATTGTGTGACATGTCAAACATGCCCCTTAGTTGACATTCAGTGTGAGACACATTGCCTTGGAAATTCACCCGGTTATTAGTTACAAATTCTAGTCTAGACATTGCTATTATGCCTTTATACTAATCAAATGATCAGATGCTTCATACAAGAAACACTGCCAATATTTCCAAGGTCTAAGATTCGACACAACAAAATTCAAAGGTAGTGGTTAAAAAACATTTATTTTTCTATATTAGTTATACTTGTCTTTACCAGCAACTTCCTCCAAATGGTTCTGACTATTAAGTTGTTGTCTCTTTCATCATTCCACTAACAAAGTTTCCCTCCATGTTCAATGAACCTTCCAAAATTGGCATTCAAAAGAAAATAGTTTAACAGATTAGTATACTTTTGAAGGAAAAGAAGGATTAATATTTTCAAAGAATTGGGCTGGGTAGGTGAATATCTTTCCCATAAAAATTGTGTGTTTTTCACTGCCTATTGTAATTCCTTTCATCCACATTTTAATTCATTGCCAATTGTTTGGTGCTATATTTTGATTATTTCATATAATCTTAATGATTAGTACATGATTGGGGATGGTAGCTAGCTGTATGTGATTCTTCCAATCAATCACTATGATATTAATTAAAAGTATGACTATGATTGGAGACAAGCCATTGGTCTTTACCACCGAAAAGGTACATAGGTAAGTGGATTAATTTCCATTTGAGCGTGGACGGCAAGGGAGAGAGATATATTAGACAGGCTCAATTAATCTCATTTTCAGAAGACTTGAGGCCCGTGACATTTCACTTTGAGAGATCAAGTTAATATACCTCTAGAATGAGCAATATTGAAAATTGGCTCATTCTTGTTTGGATACACTTTGATGATAATGAGACAAGAATGAGGAGATCTTTTTCAATGCAAGATATGCACAACGTTAAACTACAAAGAAACAGCAAATTTGAAAGCAGGGTTTCACTTTTACTAATACAGTGACTTCTGACTTCTGAGGCTGTAAATGTGCTGGTAGAAAACCTGTTTACGGCAGAGGTTCTATACTCTACTAGGCCACCTATCTTCCTCCCTTACCCTTGGTACTTAACAAAAAACACTCAAAATATTGCAATCTATGCACTCATGAGACGAGTGATAGTTTTTCAAATCAAGCCTATGTAAGGCATAAGTATATTTTTTGTGATGCTAAAGGTGTGAGACTATTATTACCCTTCAATGTATCTTAATTGAAATATGATACTTAATTTGACAAAAAAATTTGACAAGAAAATCAAATCACAATAAATGAATTTATGGATAATGAATAGGTCTGAGAAATAGAGCTTATGCATCTAGAACATGAGGGGAAAAGAAAAAGAACAAAAGGCTAAATTATGATGATAATGAAGGCAAGAATGGTAGAAGAATAAGATGAGAGTGAAGGAAAACCAATCGAATATGATGAGAGTGAATTAAACTAAAAAAATTTAATATAGGAGATTAAAGATTCCGGATACTATTGATGAAGTTGATTCTTTTGGACAGTTGTTCCATATGGAAAATGGAAGGACAACGAAAATTTGAGTGACAAAAAGGCAGGTGAACCCTCACATGGGGTTTACTTGCTTCGCTTTTTTCCAATTAATCTCTTAGAGTCTTACTTTCCCACATGACAGAAGCCGTGGCCAAAAAATAATTGCATGAAGATGGTGCTTTTATTTTTTTTTATTTTTTTTTGGGGTACATTTATTAGTTGAGGGGTCACGGGTCACCTTCATCATCTTTGTCCTTATAGAAATTCCATCCAAAGTCTAAGATAGTTGCAATTTTGCTTTAAAGGCCATTCAATAAAAAGGGGTTCGAACATTAAAACACATGATTGTAAGACAGGTCAGGTGAGTACATGAAAGTAAACTGATGACCTTAAGAGCATAGCAGTGAGCAACACTGGGCCATATTGTATTTTGTTTGTAGCTTTCCAAAAGGTAGTTGCCCATCACGGGCCCAATTGATGTATAATTCTGAAGGCATGTGGATAAGCTCACAGCTGGCATAGAGCGGTAGAAATAGAGTATGTCTGCATAAGGTTTGTTGGATTGATGATTACTTGCTTGTCATTGAAGTCACTTGGCCTTCCTTTACAATCCCTCTTGCTCTATCTTCAGTTCCATCATTGCTTCTTAGTGAAAGTGAGATGCTTCATATATTTTGAAAAAAAAAAAAAATAGACCCTTTTTGATGATGGAGTATGTTAGTTAGTTAGCACCATCGAATTAACAACCAAACTTGAAAGAACAAGATTGTTTTGGTTTGACCTCCATTTCTCATGATATCAAAGTAATTGGTTAAGGTTAAAAAATCACTTCATATTCTTGTAATTCCAAAACTATAGAAGAAAAAATAGTTGAACAGAATGAAAATTTTACCCTTCTTATAGAATTTCCAAAGAGCTGAAATAAAACAATGTTCGTGCGAAGAAAGTTACTGATGCCTGATGGATACACTTGCAATATCTTTGAAATAGATACCAATTGTTTCAATGATTATTAACTGGTAAGGCAGGGACAAGGGAATTCAGACTTTGTACTGGTTTCTATTTCCAAAGAGCTCGAATATGAAGAAATGTGGTATGTTGAACACAAAGGATCAAAAAGTGGAAAGAGTAAGAGTGTGAGACTGATAATGATTCAGTTGGGACAATTTGTTACTTTTGGTTTGAAAGATATGACGGGGCAGTTGTTGCTTAGCTTAAACAAGACGTTATGGCATGTGGTGAAGATTTATAATATTGTAATTTATAGTTTTCTTTTTATTTTTTATTTTTTTGATGAAAATTCATAGTTAATCAATGCCTTGTTGGACTGCCAGCCATGTAGCATTAGTATTATTTTAGCTTCAACTCCATTTACAATTTTAGCTTAAATGAACCCGTGTCAATGCTACATCAAGTTAAAAGAAACAACTGTGGATCACATCATGCCACATATCAATGGAATGAGAAATAACTGATCAGGTGAGCTTGCTAAGCTTCTGATTTAGTTTAGTGATTTTTTTTTTCTTATTTTGTGGGAATAAGGATAATTGCGCATCATTTTGGAGCCATGTAATTCACATTTATTGTGTTTGGAATGCAAAATAATAAGAAATGATTTGATTTGTAAATCAAATTTAATTAAATCTTATGTTTGGAATATTAAAAAATAGGAAATGATTTGATTTTTAAAATCCTATAAATTTCAATCTTTTTATTTTAGAAATTCCATCAAATTTGATAGGATTTGATAATTTATTGATTTGAAATAAATAGATTATTTTACCCTTAATAATTATCTCTAATCACCTCTCATAAAGATTAAAATATAAAATAATAAAACTAAATCAAATCAATTCTCATTTTAATAAATTCTAAACATAAAATTTGATTTCTAAATCAATTCAAATCAAATCAAATCAAATCAAATCATTTCTCATTTTAATTCATTTCAAACACAACCATTATGTAGTTAGATAGATTTTGATTTTGTTTATATGTCTGACATTGTTTTTATGAATAAAAAAGGTATCACATCAGTGGAGGGTCTGACGGGTATGGTTGAGACTCATTCAGTCTCTAGGCGCATAGCTGTTGTTACTGTTTCACCAAACTGGGGCTAGATAGAAACCCTTTTATGATAGTCAACATGTTATTTACTGGGTAACTCAAATAATTTTCTTTGGGAGGACTTTACATTTGTTATAGTAGAGGAGGGCATGTAATTGTGACAAAACATGAACATGGATCATCCATTTTTCAGATTCTGCAACTTATAAATTTATTGAACATTGCAAAAGTAATTTTAATTTTCAAAGAAAATTTTATAGGAGACCCTGTCACTTCAAAAATTCCGTGCTCAGTGGATTTAGGATGGAAGACTGTAACACAAGGTAGACTATCACACTAAAGCTGTGATTAGAAGGAGAAGGAATAAAGTTATTCCTCTTAGAAATCCTATAGGCGAAGAACAAAATTTGGTTTCAAACTTTGGTTCTATCCTTTGCCTCCAATCTCATTTAATCTTCCTTCATTTGTTACTTTCAACCCCATTTAATTTAGTTAATGAACACATAGAAAGAGATTAAATGAAATTAAATGAGATTGAAGGTAAGAATTGGAACCAAAGAGTTGAAGCTAAGTTTTGTTCTGAGGCGAATGGGTGGAGGATCCTACGGAGCTAATCCAGATTGCTAAAGATTTTTATTTGACCATTTACAAGGACTCAAGGAGGAATGCACGACTAGACCGGTGCTAGCCACACAAGTCTCCTTCAAGCCCTATATCACCTTACATCTTTGTCATTCGCATGGATATATTGTCACACATGATTGCAGAAAAAGTTAAGGATATGGAATGGTGCCCGATGAGCTGGGAGAAGTGGTCCTCAAATATCACATCTCTTTTTTATTGCTGTTTGCTTAAGTCAACATTCCTCAACTCAATTGTATTCTTCAAGTCCTTCATAATTATTGTGAAGCTTCGAGGCATAAGATAAACCTTCTGAAAACCAGTATTCTCTTTTCCAAGAATGTGTCTACTGCTTTATAAGACCAAATCACTAATATAAGTGGGTTCGAAGTTACCAACGAGCTAGGGATGTACTTGGGTGCTTACATTGCCTAGGGATGTGTTTCAAAGGCCCATTTCAAGAGTATAGCTCAAAAGGTGAATTCTAAATTGGATGGGTGGCAAGGCCAAATGCCACTCAATGGCAGGATGTACTATCTTAGCACAATCAGTTTTTGAGCTGCCACGTCCTCAATCAGAAACTATGCTTGTGAGTGGAACACTGGCAATGCCTCATTATTCAAACAGAGAGGAAGTTGCTTGTTCCAAATATTATGTGTGGATGATAACTAATACAATAACAACAATAACAATAATTAAACCTTTTTTTATTAGGTGGAATCGGTTACATGAATCAAACGATATTATTGTATTTTATCATAAATTGCAATTGGGCTATTATCTACCTGATCTACTCTTCTTACTGAGACTTCTACGGGTCTTCTCCTTACATGTCTAAATCACCTAAGGCGAGATTCTCTCATCTTTTCCATAATAGGTGCTAACCCTACTTTCTCTCTAATGCATTCATTTCTAATCCTATCTTGTCTTGTATGACCACACATTCAACGCAACATCCTTATCTCCGCGACACTAAAGAGGGGAATCAAGAGAAAAAAATGAGAAAAATGAAAATAACTTTTTTTATTTAAAAATTTTAAAATATATAAGAAGGGAATGAAACATATGGGGAATCATTTTCTCTCTCTTCCTCTCAAATGCTCAACTTATGTTCCTCCTAAAATTGAGGTGGAATGGGAATAACACATAAGTAATGAAGTTCCGTTCTATTCCGTTAATAAAACTTCTAAACAAAGAGAATGATAATTATATTTCATTTATTTTCTTTTTTTTCGGTCTATTTCCACTTATTTTGTTCTATTTCATTAATGAAAAAATATTCAAACACAGGGTAAATGTTAGATGGACCGTTCCCCCTTATGGATGGTTCAAAATCAACATTGATGGCATCTCTAAAGGTAATCCAGGAGATGGTGGTTGTGGCAGGGTTATTAGAGACGAATTGGGAAGTAGGATTGGAGGGTTTACATGTAATCTTGGTGTTTGTACCGCCTACATAGCTGAACTATGGAGGGTGCTATCTGGCCTCAAGGTAGCGTGGAGAATGGGGCTAAAGAAATTAGTTATAGAATGTGACTCTTTGGTAGTGACTGTGGCCATCAACTATCCTAAGTCCCCCCATAATCAAAGTAACAGGCTTCTGGAATGAATTATCTCCTATAAAAATAAAAATTAGGAGGTCATTTTCCAACACCACCTACAGATAAGGTAATTGATGGGCAGATTGGTTGGCAAACTGGAGCCTTATATAGTACCTTGGATTGCGAGAATGGAACTTGCCCCACAAGGATCTTTCCAATATTCTCTTTGATGATTTTTCAGGGGTCTCTTTTCCTCGTGATGTTTTAGTTGTTGCTTAGTTTTCCTTAGCCTTAGTCCTCTAATGTACCTAAAAAAATGTAGTTAAAGTAAGAGACAGTGATGTCCACATAATTAATGTGACATACATTTAATAATACAAAGTAAAAAACATCTCTTACTTCAAGAGTATTTAAGAATCTCTCATAGAAGAATTTGTGTTTGAGGAAAAGTGTCATCTTTTACTAAGAACGCCATAGAAATTTCCTATGGAAATGCAGCAATCACAAACCTAATCATAATCACCAATAAGGGTTAAAGGTTGAATGTGGTGAAAAGCGAATTACACTTTTAAAGAGAAGATCAAAGTTTAAATCTTAAAAAAAGATAATTATTAAAAAGTTATCTTAATCGTGATAGTGCTTGAGGGATTAGTCTTATAATAATGGCTGTGGGATATTCTGATCAAAAACCAAAAAACCTAATCATAATCAAATACTCAAAGTATTAGTCAAATAAATACTAATTCATGAAGTGAATATAATTTAAACCTCTTTCACTTGTATGTTATCATTTGAAATAGGTGTTAAAAAGTCTCTTGTGGTCAAACTTTGAAATAGTACAACCTTTCATTAGTCATTTTAATTTCAAATAGGCGTTAGAACGTTTTTGGAGGTCAAACTTTGAAATAATATCACTTTTCACCTATTGTTTTAAAGTCAAATAGGTTTTAGAAAGCCTTACAAGTTATTTTTCACTTGCTGGTGGATAAAACTTGTCCTTTGTTAACTAGTAATACTCCTCGTGTGTTTTCTCCCTTTGTTTATTCTCCTTCTATATTAATACTTTAAAATTTTGTCATTATTGAAGCTAGTGTTGATGATATCGGTCGTCATCTCTCACCGTAAATCTTTTCACCTTTAACCCTTGTTTAAAGTGAAGAGAGTAAATAATGTAAACAAAAAGCAAAAAGATTTTGTGGAAATTTTAATGTAAATAATGTAAACCCTTGAATCCATTCACCTTCAATACATTCATCGTGATCTCACAAAAAGCAAGAAGTTGAGATAATGTAAACACAAACTAGGATGAGAGTAAATAAACTAAGTGACATATTAAATTAAGGAAATTTTAAGTTTTGACTTGACGTGGTAGACAAAAGTAAATGATTTTGTGATTCTTCCTTTAAACAGTATAACTTTTTCACTTGTTTGTCATTTTTTTAAATAGATGTTAGAAAGCTTTTTAGTGTTCAAAAAATTTCAAAATGCTAGAACTTTTCACCCTTCGTTTGATACAAGCTTTAAAAAGTTTTAGGTCGTCAAACTTTGAAACAGTAAAACTTTTCACCCATTATTTTGATTTTAAATATGTATTAGGGCGCTTTTGAAATTTTTTTCCATTGGCTCACATGATTATTGGAGGTAATTTTTGTTTTGTAAAACACATATAATAGGAAATAAATTACATTTTTGGATGACAAAAAATAGTGTTCACATTAGTATGACAAACTAAGAATTATAAGGTTTGCGAAACAAAAAGCTAACACCAAGTTAAAACTTGTCCTTCTATACAAGATAAATTAGAAGGTTAAAACTGAAATAGGCTATAAGTAAACTGAATATTTGTTTTAAATATCCGAAGTGAGTAATTTAAGTAATAAATATTTATAGAAAATTAGGACGATACAATGTGAAAGGAAATGAAAAATAAGGTTATATAAGAAAAGAAAGGAAAATAAAAACAAAAGCAATACGAAAATTGTAAAACTAGCGGACTTGTGCTTTTATCATCAATTAAGTAAAAAGTGATTTTGTTGACAAAAGGAAATTATTAGTCTCTCAAATAACATCTTATAGCATTTTAAATAAATTATAGAGTAGTATAGTGCCTTTGTCCCTCCAAGATAAACTTATTTTCATTTTGATCTCATAGAGGGGTCACGTAAAGTTATTTTCTTTCGTTAAGGTCCCTTACTAATAGGCATGAAAATAAATTAGGTAAGTCAAATTTTAACTTAGATAGGTCAAGCCTATTTTCCAAACATAAAGCTTCATCAACTTATTATTTGATATAGGCCTTTTGTTGTGGGCCTCACTTGGCCTTTTATAAAATATGGTCAAATATGAAAGCTTATTTTAAATAAAATTTATTATACAGTAAAATTTTTAAATAATCTAATATATCTAAGCATTTAAATAAGACAATGAACTAATAATTTTAAAAAGGCCAACAAACCTGAGCCTTGGCTTACAGTATGTAAGTTGAAAATATTTTTGTTAAAAATATATTATATTATTTATAAAATTAATAAGTATATATATATATTATTATTATTAAGCTGACTTGTTACACCTAAAACTCCAATTGAAAGGCCTAAAACTAATCTTATTTAATTAAATAGGCTTTTTGAAAAGGTTTAGCCTCATTTGCTTACAAAACAGACCTAGTCACGCCACCGCTAGACCTATTTCTACTCCAACTCATTGATGCACTCATTTTTTTAGTCGTTCAAGGTTATTTTTATTTATTTTCCTTACTTAAAAGAGTTATTTTGTTCCGTTCTAGTTATCAATAAATATATAAGGTCTCACAAAATAGGATAGTAGTATAAATAGGCCGCGTAATATATTAAAATAAGGAAGTTTTAAATTTTGAATTAGTTGGGTAGACAAAATCAATTTGAATTAGTTGAGTGGACAAAACAAATTAATTTTGTAGTTGAACTTTAAAATGTTACAATTTTTTCACTTATCTGTTATAATTTGAAATAGGCGTCAGAGGATTTCTTATAGTCAAACTTTATTATAATGTAACTTTTTACTTATGATTTTCAATTGAAATAAGCGATAGAAAGTCTTAGGTGGTCAAACTTTTAAAGAGAAGAACTTTTCAACAACCGTTTAAATTTCAAATAGTCAATATAATGCTTTTGGTGGTAAAATTTTGAAATGATACAACTTTTCACTCAGCCATAATGTCAATAAGCGTTAGAAGGCTCTAGGAGTTATTTTTCGTTGGTTCATTGCAAAACTTGTTTGTTCTCAGTTAGCAGTAGCACACTACTTATCTGTCTTTTGAGTTTTCCTTTTGTTTTATCTCCTTCCATATTCGCACCTCCATATTTCCTCATCATTGTAGCTATTGGTGTTGCTATTGATTGTCATCTCCTACAGTGAGTCCATTTCACCTTCAACCTTTGTTCAAAGTGAAGCCGACCTGGTATCATGGTTTCACAAAAAAGAAAAAAATATGAGATAATGTAATGACAAACTAAGAAGGGAGTAAACAGGCTAAGTAATATATTAAAATATGAAAGTTTTAAATTTTGAATTGGTTGGGTGGACAAAATAAATTGATTTCATTGTCAAACTCCAAAACAATACATCTTTTTCTCTTGTCTGTTGCCATTTGAAATAAACATTAGAAATTCTTTGGTGGCAACACTTTGTAATAGTACAGCATTTTACTTGTTATCTTCATTCGAATTAAGTGTTAGAAAGTCTTCGGTAGTGAAACTTTGAAAAATAATAGAACCTTTTTTCAGTTATTTTAATTTTAAATAGGTGTTAGAAAGTTTTAAGGGGTTAAACTTTGAAGGGAAACATTATGCAGCCCACGCTTTTGCTTCCCGAATGAGCACAAATAACCTTCCTACTATTGTGATAAGGTTTTATTTTAATTTTTATTTTACTAAACAAAATTTAAAATTTAGATGGCTGCATTCCGGGCTTTATAGCTCTAGGATGTATAGCACCACTCAACTGTGAAATATTACCTCTTTTCACTTATTATTTTAAAGTCAAATAGTCCTGTTGGCCTTTTTCTTTTATTATAATAAAAGAAATCTTATTTCTTTCAAGTCTTGATATTGAATTTTTCTTCTTTTAATACGGTAAGAGTATGTTTGGATTACTTTTGCATAATTGAGACTATCTCTCTCTCCCCAAGTGATTATGAGAATACACCCCACATTAACACAGTGCATTTAGATTCTAATTCTTCTAGCGCTGGCTTAAGGTTCGAATCTGAATAGTTAAGGGACGGATAAACCACTTTTGATTATATCTTTGTATACACTTTTAAGTAAATTTATTAGTCAATTTTTTTTTATTTTACATTTTTGTTAATCAGAATTACTTTTCAATTATTGTATTTAAATGAAAATAAATATTACTTAAAATAATGTTGAAAAAATCTTCACAAAAAAAAAGTGCTTTTATTAAAACCATTTCTAAGTTCTAACGACCCTACTTACCCTTGTTTGTTTTGGATTTTAGCCAACACAAACCCGACTCTTTTTATTGTGAGAAGGTAGAATTTATTTCTTTTTGTTGAGTATTTGTTCACGTTCAACAAAATGCGAAACAATCATAGCATTAAGGATTAATGAGGTTTTCAGAAAATAAAGAAATGAGATAATGTAAAGCAAAAGTAGGAAATAAGTAAATAAGTTGAATAAGATATAATAAAAAAAGTAGGAAATGAATAACTAAGTAAAACCATATATTAAATTAGGAAAGTTTTAATTTTTGAATTAGTTATGTTAAGAATGTCACTTGTTCCCAACGGGGTAGACTTACCCAATCAGCCTTTCGCTCATGATAATTGTATAATTTAAGTTCATTCATGTTTGGCCTTTAGGTAGCTAAGTTATAGTCCCATTATAAATCGTCAAAGCGGTTGGCTGGACTTGGAATGAAGAAAGCTTTACTCAACTATTTGTCAGTTGTCTTTATTTGAAATAGGACATTAGAAAGTCTCTTATGGTTACGCTTTCAAATGGTCATCATTGGTAAGTGATTTGTAAGTACAACTGTTACCTTCATTAATTTCTGTGAGTTGTAACATATTTTGAACATAAAATGGGATAGTCTCCCTTTCTTAGAAACTTCAAAATTTCGAGTTTTGTGAAGTAAAAAGTTGATGCCAATTAAAAAGTTTATATTAGTATAATAATAACGTTAAAAATGAAAATTTTAAATACCCAAAATAATTAGCATCCCAAATAATATATTTGAAAATGAAAAATTTATAGATAATTACAGTGAGAGCAAAGCGCAAGAAAATAAAAAACAAGGCCAGATATGACAACAAAGAATACAATAAGAAAAATCAGAGCTCATAAAACTGGCTAACTTTTGCATTTTAGTTAATTAAGTAAAAAATAAATTTTGTTGACAAATGAAAATTAACAGTCCTTTGGAATAATATTTTAGAGCAAAGAAAAAATCATATTAAAAGTTAAATTTCACCTTTCAAAAAGGAAAGGAAATAGATGTTTTAAAAGTCAATCCTAACAAGTCTCAAGCTTTTTTTTTTTTTTTAAAGAAAAGTTTTGGAAGAAGAAGTTATCTTACTCTAAGATAATGGCATCTGACTATTTCAACAAAGACTTATAATGGTACTTATAGACAACGTACCAATGAATTATCTCTAATAAGAATCAAACTTGAAACCTTTGAGTTGATGCAACTTTATGACACTCCAAATTAGCTACAACTAGAAGAACTATATAATTGGGAGCTAATTACAAAAATATAACTAAGGAAATAATAAATGAATCAACAAAAGAAATTTAAATTAACAAATAAAAAAAGTTACTAAAACACAACATAATAAAGTAAATTATTTAAATAAATAAATGCTAAAAACAATAAGAAGAGATAATGAAACATAATTACCTTAAAGAGCAGCCTACAGAGAGAAAAATAATAATAATAATTTACTTTAGCAGCTTAAGCCGAAAATTTACTATTGAGCTCAAGTATTAACTTTTGGATGATTCAAGCATTAAGAGGTCAATTCTTTATATAGGCAAAACGAAGGTAGGAAGTGCTTGATGTATCCGATGTAGATCTAAGATTGAAACACACATATACATATAACCGTTCTATCATATCAATTGAGTTGTACAACTCCCAAGCTATGGACTCGTGAGGCATTTTAAAAGGAAAACGATGAGATATTGTAAAGCTAAACCAGAAATGGACTAAAAAGGCTGAAGAATTGTAAGCCCCGAAAAAAAGGCTAAAAGATATATTTGTTAAGGAAGTTTTAAGTTTTGAATAGGCTTTGTGAATTAAAAAAATTGGTTTTGAGGTAACACTTCGAAATGGTAAAATATTTTCACTTATTTGTCATTATTTAAAATATACGTTAAAAAGTCTTTAGTGATAAAAAAATCTCAAAATGTTACTACTTTCCAAACTTCAAAAAACTTTTTACCCATTATTTTAATTTTGAATAGATGTTACAGAGCATTAGAAATTTTTTGTCACTGGTTTACATGATTGTTGACGTTAACTTTTGTTTCGTGAAACACATATATTAGGAAATAAATTACCATTTTGGAAGACAATAAATAGTGTTCACATCGGTTTGATAAACTAGAAATTTAGGGATTTGTGAATAAAAAACATGACACCAAGTTAAAACTTGCCTTTCCATACTCGTATAATTAGAAGGTTGACACTGAAATTGGCTAGAATTAAACCGAATATTTATTTTTAAAATCCGAAGTGAGAATTTGAAGAAATAAACATTTATAGATGATTAGAATGAATACAAAGTGAAAGAAAATGAAAATCAAGGTTAGTCCTTCAAGGTTATTTTCATTTGTAGTTATTAAAGTCGGACTGAACCAGCTGGCTTGACAAGTGAATTAGCTAGTTAATTAGCCAAGTTATCATTTGGATCAATCATGCAGTTGAACCGGTAAAAATCGGTTGGGCTCGACTTAAACTAGCCAGTTTTCCATGACCCGGTGATTTTATGAACCGGCCGAGTGAAGAAATTGCCAATGCTCACACACTGCTCTGTTTTGACTCTGTGGGAATTCTGGTTTCTTTACCATGAAAATGCACAATAAGGTATGTTAAGTAGCATAGAGAGAGTAGGGGGAGAGAGAGAAGTAGAAAATCATATTTGCATAAAATCGTTGAAATAAAAGAAGATGAAAACAAATGAAGGAGATCAAAATGTATGCTCATCCTCTTAAGCTTACTCTCAATCACCAGTGAATCACTCAGCCCCCACGTCTATGCTCCTGTGTTTGTGACTCTCTCTGTACGGCGATTCCTGCTTGCAGGATTTCTTCTTTGTATGGCGCTTGAAAAAGAAGTAGGAGAAAACAAGTAAAAAAAATATGGAATTAGGGCTTTGTTTTGTTATTATTAAGTAACAATGGGTCAAGTTTGCTAATTAAAATTTGACCCAAACTTAAATATTTGTCGCTATGTATTGTTTTGTACAAAAATACTTGTTTGTAAGTAATTTTTATTTATATTAAATATTAATATTAATATGTTTATTTTATTTTATGCAATTGAACTAGTGACTCAATGCTTGAATAAGTGACCTATCGGCTCAAGAACTTGGCCAAGTTTTATAACTATGTTTTCATTTATTTTTCTTCCTTAGAAGGGTTATTTTATTCCATTTTAGTTATCAACAAATATACTCGCTTCAATTTAGTCTCCCTGCCCACTTACATTGATAAGGTCTCAAAAAAAGAAAAAGGGAAAGACAATGTAAGGGCGAATCAACAATGGGAGTAAATAGGCTCAGTGATATTTAAATGAGGAAAGTTTTAAGGTTTGAATTGTTGGGTGGACTAAAACATCGTGTCGGACTTGAAAATGGTACAATTTTTTAACCTTTTTGTCATCGTTTGAAATAGGTCTTTGAAAAGCCTCTCGTGCTCAAGATAGGAACAAACCACTTCCGATTATATATTTGTATACACTTATTAGTAAATTTACTAATCAAAAGTGTTTTTTATTAAACATTTTTTGTGATTCAAAATTACTTATCAATTATTGTATTTAAATGAAAATAAATCTTTTATATATAAAAGTAGAATACATTAATTAGTATTGTCTACCACAACCCAAATCTGGGGTCATCATCGATACATAGGTGGATTAGCCAACCTAGCAAGCTTAGTGAAATCATTAAACATAGCACATTGAATATAAAGATTTTTTCAAAAATTTAATAGAGTTTCCTTTAAAAGTAGGACATCTCAAAATATACCATATCTTATAAAATAGTATATCCATATACATATTTATATCTCCAATAACCATGGCATCCACATGATGCTCATTATACATAAATACATGTCTGAACACACATATTGGGAAATAAATAACACAACGGAAACTAGATCCTACTTGCAGATGATTGAATACATTTAAAGATTTATACAATAATCTAAGTGCACCAAAATAGCAAAAGACAGACCGCAAAAAAAGTTGTCCTCACAAATATGTGTAGGGCTCATCAAAATAGTTAACAGCTCTTATCAAGCAATGGATCCAGGAGCCTTCTTAGTACTCAAATTTGAAAAAAAAAAGCATAGGAATGAGGGGTTGAGTCACAAGACTCGGTGAGAGAACATAAACCATAATAGAATTGAGACGAGCATAAGCACAAGTTTTTCGAATCCAACATACTCTAAATTTGATAGTATATACCATAAATAACATATGACATAAATCTCATCATTTTCAAAATAATCATACAACATAATATATAGTGCAAATCAAATGTGAGTCATCATGTAAATTGGTCATATAGCAAACTTAAATTAGGAGGTGCCTAATCCAAAATCAAATATCTAATAAACTCACCAATGAACATACCCCTTGAAGGGTCCAAGAACTGCCCACCTACAGGGGTTAAATCTAAGCCGGCCATGAGGGCCAATCACAGCAGGCTAACAACTCCCCTGCTAGCTAAGGTTCGAACCAAGGTGTACCAAGACTAATGTCTACTGCCATTAGCTACAATATTCTATCAAAAATTTCTCTTAAGAAAAACACATTTTATTTATGTCCAAATGCGATCATAACCAATATATATATATATATATGATCTTACTCAGGTAAGAGGAGTGTTTATTGTGAAAGGTGAGATGAGTGAATATCGACCATTGGATCTTTCATGAATGGTCAAGATTAGAAGATAAATGCATGTGACTTTTTTACGTGGTCACATGACCTTCAAATAACTTTTAATCTTAACCATTCATATATAGTTGTATGGTTAAGATTTACTCCTCTCACCCTCTCACAATAAAAACTTCTCTCACTAGATATGTCCCATATATATATATATATATATATATATATATATATATATATATATATATATATTCCAAGGTTCCAAGACATCCAAAATCACCAATTCTAAAATACCCATAGAGAATTTCAAATTCTAAACATCATTATAATTTTTCAAACATTAATAGCAAGTTCAACCTTCATCATTTATATCATTAGAGTGTTGTAAACATAATCCTTCTACAAGTCAAAGGTTTCAAAGAGCTTGTCCCAAAAATACATAGTCTTTTAAAAAAATGTTACAAGGCAAAATAAGCTCATAAACACTTTAATGAAACAATATAAGGTTGTATATGAGAAATAAATGTTTGAGAAATATGCAAAGTTTATGAAAAACATGTTATATCTTAAGTTATTAACTCACTCAAGAAGCCAACCAACTTAGGTTCCAAGGCTACGGTGCTACGAAACCAATAGAATGATCCTCCAGCAAATCTAAAATTATAACGCCCCTTTTTGGGAGGGAACGTCATATCATTATTTACAATGAAAAAAATAAAAGTACAAATTAAGACTCAGTTCATTAAATAATAATTAAACTTGTTTGATTATAGTTGTATAAATAAAATGGTGAATATTTTTTTTGTTATAATTAATAAAATATAGTGACGGAACGTAAATGCAATGGAGAGTAAGGCAATTGCAAACCATACATTCTAACAACATACATATGTATATATATAATTATATCAAGTTTGTTTAGTCACAACCTCTGATATACAAAAAACAAAATTATGTATGCCCCAAAAGATCATAACTGTACAGCCCACCAAAATAATATCATCAAGCCCCAAAAAGAACACAGATAGCCATCAGTGACTATCGACAGTATCAGTCCCTATGCAGAAAAGGAAGGAACTGTGTCAGGATCCTCCTCGGGGTCTTCCTCATCGGAGGAAACCCTCATTGGAGCCACCGAGTTACGGGTCGGGGCTCGAGCAGTAGAGAGGAAAGAATCCTCCTGTGGGGTGTAATAACGATCACCCCATATGTCCCTGATAGATATGTAAAATTCTAAATGTAACCTAACACTACAGGTAAAAATGGGCGGATCATAGCGCCCCTAAGCTAACGACACCGTCACGTCCCCCAAGTAGACACAGCGATCCGAGTTAAAGTAAATGTGCCAGCAATCCGGTCCTCCAAGGAAAGTCAACCGCACATAACCCAAAAATCCTTGTGGACGGGCCGTCATGATCAAAAGCAAGTACTAGTCGAAGTCAGGCCAAAAGCCGAGGAACTCGTGTACTTCACTCCCTTTATCGATGTCTTCGATGGAACATAAATATAGACAGAAATAATAAAAATACAGGAAAGAAGTAAGACATCCTACCATCATTACCAATTATGGCAGTAAAGAAACAGAAAGGCGTGAAGCGCCCACATAGCATATCAAAAGCAATAATACTTAGCATCAAATAATAACAGTAAACAGTTTGGCAGATCCAGGCAATCATGATATTAATAAAGCAATGGTTCCAGTCATCATGTAAATAAATAAATTCCAAACAATATGTAGACTCATTATGCATGTATACATGTCATCAAAATCCTACTCCATGGAGCTAGACACAAACATTCGGAGTGAAAGATCAGGAGACATGTCTATAACTTGGCTGCCGCAGTCAAAGTGCTATAATTCATCAAATTATCCACGTGCACATCAAGGCATTGTACAAGACATTCTTCACTAGATCACAATATAAGATAGTGTCTCGGTCCGGATCGTCGATGCATTTGCATCGGTCTGCCCCACAGACAGAAAAGCTACCAACTGTCCATTACGAGGTACCCGCACCCCGACGTCTCCAAGGTCAACATTATGACCTACACTAGTCTACTCGCACCCGCACTAAGGTGTGTTCAATCTCCTAAGCAACATGGCCTTAACATCAGTCCATCGGACTTCCACAACGCATGATAACTCGATGCATACACATGTATATTTAACAATAATATACTTTTTCACAACTTGTCACAATTTGGCAAGATAAACATCATCAAGCATTCAAATAAGACTTTACACATTTAGGGTTCATTATGGAATTAAGCCTTAATCTTCTACATTTTTCTCATTAAATTTCTCTTAAGATAATTTAATTTGAGTCATTCCATATCTTACTTACACTCATATCCTTCATTTAATCTAAAATTATTCTAAGTTTTAGGATAAGATCTCAATCTTGATTCTTTCCATTTTATGAATTCCTAATTAATTCCTAATAATCCAATTAATTAAGTTTTGATTAAATTTAGTATTTTTTATGAAATTCTTTTCTAGAGGAATTCTCTTGATTATTAGGTTCCTTATTTTAAGTTTATCCATACTCACTTAGAAAATTATTCTAAGGTTCTCCAAGTCTCACACACTATTGTTCTTCCCTTAAATTCTAAATATTCGCTCTAGGTTATCAATTTAATTTTCTTTCCAATCACAATGTTAATTACTTAACCTTCATTACTAAATTTCCAAGGTTGCCCAAAATTACACCATTGGACCCAAAATGGGCCTAGAGGCCGTGAGCCTCTCTAAAGGATGAGAACCCAAATTTTTCTTTGATTTATTAATTGTTAATCACTTGATTAGGTATGTTGCCAACTTGGTACAAATTTTTAAACTATGAACACCCTATTTCAAGGGTGTGGCCGTGAGCCTCATGAAGGAGGGCAAGGAACTCTTGCCTCCATTTCATTTTTCCAATCCATCCAAACCAAATCCAAGATCATCAACATAAATATACATTCAATCAAATAAATCATATATGAAAAAATCAATACATAGTCATCACAATCACACATTACAAAGAGTAACCCTAACAAAGGTTTCTCACAACCAACAAATAATACAAGTCTCCCACTACTAATAGAGGTTGAGGGGGATAATCTTCTTCTTACTTAAGGGAGAAAACAAGCCAAGAACTCCCTTGAAGTTCATAGTGAAATTCGGCCTAGAATCCTAGAAATTTCAATTTCAACAAATCAACACTAAGGCTTGAAAAAGAATGGATCCATGGTCATGGTGAAGTCCATGAAAACGAAAATGAAGAAGAAAAGATGAGAGATCATGAATCTTACCTTAAAGCTTCAAACTTGAAGCTTGAAGAAGATGATGAAGATGGAATTTTTTCAAGAAATCTTCAACTAGAAAAGTGTTTAGAATGTAGTGGAGATTAAGGAAATGTAGTTGCTTGAAATTTTTGTGATGGTGGAGTGCATTGAGGGGGTGTGACCGTGTGGTGAGAGGAAGAGAGAAGGAGGAGAAAATGAGAGAAGGAGGAGTGTAGAGAGATAAGTTGATAGTAGAAAAGATGATGACTTTTGATTTTTGAAATTAGAATAGGTAACTTAATTAAGTGAAAAGCACATTTTTGGCTCCAAAGAGACCATGCAGCTGTGTGGTGAGGGGAGGAGGGAGAAAGAGTGTAGCTTCCTTGAGAAGCTTGGGAGGAAGTTTCCTTGAAGCTTCCTTGAGGCTTCCTTGAGAAGCTTTGCACGCTTCTTGATAAAGTATAAAGTGAGGTGGTTACACAAAGTGAACATTCTAGAACAGATGATTAACACTCTGCTAGAGCTATTATCTAGTGAACAAAAGTTACAGTTAATGAAAATAATATTTATTATCCATCAGATAATTTTACGGTACAACGATTTTATTTATCAGATAAAATCTCAAAAAACGTAAACCTCATAAATTGTACCTGGCCTCGGATTTAGTAAGATCCCTCGTCGATGTTTCCACAATTCAAAGTTTACCAGTCTCGAGGAAAATATTTTCTTTTTCGGCTCCGCTCATCGCGTACGCAAATCGAAAAATATATCAAAATAATCAACAGTTCCGAAAAAATCCACAAATTTTTTTAAAAATCACAAATATTAGAAAATGACTATTCATGATGAAACAAATAATTTTCGGGGTGTTACATAAAATTAAAATTTTTAAAATAAACGTTTCCAAAAAAATTCAAAAAAATTCTTAAAAATTATAAATATTATAAAATAATTATTTATGATGAAATAAATAATTTTTGTGGTGTTACAACTCTCCCATTCTAAAAAGAAATTTCGTCCTCGAAATTTTCATACCTTAGAATAGTTGCGGGTGTTGCTTCTTCATCTTGTCTTCCAGTTCCCATGTCGCATCTTCGGTCGTTTTGTTCCAAACTTTCACCAATGAGATTTCCTTTCCTCTGAGTTATTTTACTCTCCTATCTTCAATTCGTACGGGAGGAGCCTCATAGGTTAAGTTATCTTTCAATTGTATCGTGTCCGGTGCTAAGACATAGTTCGGGTTAGGAATATATTTTCGTAGTTGTGACACACGAAAGACATTGTGAATGTTTGAAAGAAAAAAGTGGTAAGGCTATCTGGTAAGTTACTGGACCTATCCGACGAAGAATTTAGTAAGGTCCAAGGAATTTGGAAGTGAATTTTCTAGATTTCAGAACTCGCCCGACCTCAGTCGTTGGCGTGACTTTCAAAAACACATGCTCGCCTTCCTCAAACTCAAGAGGCTTTCTCCTCTTGTCCGCATAGCTCTTCTGCTGACTTTGAACCGTCCTCATCTTTTCCTGAATCATCTTGACATTCTCAGTCATTTGCTGTATAATATCAGGTCTAACAGTAAGGCACTCTCCGTCTTGATACCAACACAAAGGTGTTCGACACCGTCGTCTATACAGAGCTTTATAGGGTGTCATCCCTATGCTTGAATGAAAACTGTTGTTGTAGGTGAACTCTACCAACGATAAAACTTCATCTCAACTTCTAGTCTGTTCTAAAGCGCAAGCCCTGAGCAAATCCTCCAACGATTGGATCGTCTTTTTCGATTGTCCATCAGTTTGTGGATGGTAAGTAGAACTCAATCGTAGCTTTGTCCCCAATGCTTCTTGCAAACTTTGCCAAAACTTGGAGGTAAACCTTGGATCTCTATTAGAAACAATACTAGTAGGTACTCCATGTAGTCTAGCGATCTCACTGATGTACAGCTGGGTCAGCTTCTCCATGTTGTATCTTATGTTAATCGGTAGAAAGTGTGCTGACTTCGTGAGTCGATCAACGATTACCCATATCGAATCATAACCTTTTCTGGTCTTCGGCAATCCAACCACAAAATCCATCGCAATACTATCCCACTTCCATTCGGGAATAGATAGAGGTTGCAACAGTCTTGACGGTCTTTGATGTTCCACCTTTGCTTTCTGGCAAACCAGACAAGAAGACACACATCTGGTAATATCGCTCTTCATTCCATGCCACCAAAATAACTTCTTCAGGTCTTGGTACATTTTAGTTATCCCCGGGTGCATACTCAACTTGCTCGTGTGAGCGTGTTCGAGAATATACTTTCTAAGCTCCTGATCCCTGGGTATAGAAATCCTACCTCGGAACCTTAGAATTCCATTCGTTCCTTCCTTGAATGTCGTCGCATTGCCCTGCCTTATCATCTCTCCTTCTTCTTGTAAAAACTTATTAATTTTCTACTTTTCCCAGATGTCTTCCATTAATTCGCTTGAGATAGTAACCATGTTCATGCAAATTTTTCTCGGTGCTAATTCCACGAAAGACCATACATCCCTGAATTGCTCTATCAAATATTTTTCCTTGATCATCATGGTTGATATACTGAGCATCTTCCTACTCAATGCGTCTGCCACGACGTTGGCCTTTCCAGGGTGATACAGAAGTCAAAAATCATAATCCTTCAAGAATTCCAACCACCTGCGCTGTCTCATATTCAATTCTATTTTATCATACAGATACTTCAAGCTCTTGTGGTCACTAAAGATGTTGAATGTCGCTTCATACAGGAAGTGTCTCCATATCTTCAAAGCGAAAACTACAGCTGCTAACTCAAAGTCATATGTTAGATAGTTCTTCTCATGCACTCGCAACTGTCTCGAAGCATAAGTCACCACTTTTCCATTTTGCATAAGCACAACTCCTAATCCTTGATATGAAGCATTGTAGTACACTTCAAAGGATTCATTCGGATCGGGTAGAACTAACACTGGTGAAGTAGTTAGTTGTTTCTTCAATTCTTGGAAACCTTCTTCGCAAGCATCAGTCCATTTAAAGGCTTGGTTCTTTCTCGTGAGCTGAGTGAGAGGTCCTACTATTTTAGAGAATCCTTCAATGAACCTCCAATAGTATTCAGCCAAACTCACAAAGCTTCGGATTTCTGTCACTGTCTTCAGTCGTTCCCATTGTAGAACTACTTCCACCTTTGACTGACCATTGCAATCCCTTCCTTCGAGATCACATGGCCCAAAAACTTGACTTCGTCCAGCCAAAATTCACACTTTGACAATTTGACATACAGCTTCTTCTCCTTCAGAAACTAGAGAACTATACTGAGATGTTCAGCATGATCCTCCTGATTTTGAGAGCAGATCAGAATGTCATCAATGAAGACAACAACGAATCTGTCCAAGTAAGGACGAAAGATTCTGTTCATGTAGTCCATGAAGATGGCAGGCACATTCGTTACACCAAACGACATCACAAGGTATTCGTAATGACCGTAACGGGTACGAAAATCCATCTTGGGAATATCCTCTGCTTTTACTTGAATCTGATGGTAGCCCGATCGCAGATCGATTTTAAAGAACACTGCTGCTCCTTTCGATTAATGCATTAAGTCATCAATCATCAGAAGTGGATACTTATTCTTGATCGTAACCTTATTTAGTTGGTGATAGTCCACACACAATCGCGAAGTACCATCCTTCTTTCGGACTAGCAACACTGGTGCTCCTTAGGGTGACACACTGGGTCTAACGAACTGCTTTTCCAAGAGCTCTTCCAACTGCTTCTTAAGCTCTGCTAACTCCGATGGTGACATTCTGTAAGGCGCTATAGATACGGGACCAGATCTCGATATAAGATCAATAGTGAACTCTATCTCCCGCTCTAGCGGTAAACCAGGTACATCATCAGGAAAGACTTCGGGGAACTCGTTAACCACTGGAATTACATTCACATCCACCTCGCTTTCGACCTTCAAGGAAGACAATAGCATGTATCCCTGAGCTCCTTCTTTCAAGAAAGCTCAAACTTGGTTAGCCGTCAAAAATCTAGAATTCTCATCTATGGGAAAAACTATGATTTTACTAGAACAATCCAACAGGATATGATTGGAAGACAACCAATTCATCCCTAAAATTATATCTAACTGAGAAAAGGGTAAACATATCAAATCAACAAAAAAGATTCGACCCTTAACAATCAATAGACAATTCAAACAGACTTTGGTAGTAACAATAGGTTTATCAGTGGGAGTAGAAACGGTCAAGTCAAAAGGTATGGATGACACAGGTAAACCAAGTCATCGCACACAGTCATAAGAAATGAAAGAGTAGGTTGCCCTAGAGTCATACAGTATAGTTAAGAGATTACCTCCTATGGTACCTTCTCTCTGTATCAGATCTTCAGATTTGGAGCTTCAGCTCTACTCATGGTATAGACTCGGTCTCCTGCCTGCGGCTTTGTAGCTCGTGTGGCATTGACTGAAGGCTCAGCCTTAGGTTGGTTACAATCTCTGGAGACATGTCCAGGTTTCCCACATCGAAAATAGATGATCCCTTTGATGGTGTAGTCTCGGGTTACGTGATCCATCCCGCACTTCAAGTATTTCGAAGAAAATGTCACATTCTGTCCGCTTCGGTTCCCACCAGAACCTCCACTGGTACCTCCACCAGATGTTTGCCGTTGATTTTTCGGTGGTCGGGAATAAGGCTTCTTTTGGAAATGGTTTGCGTTGTTGCCGCCCCCTCTTTGGAACCTGGTAGGTCCAAAGTTTCGATTTCTTATATCCCGAGCTTGACCCAGAGCTTCCACCTGGCAACACGTATCTAGCAGCTCTGAGAATTGGTTGATCTTTAAGGTGATGACTGCCCTTTTCACTTCATGCCTCAGTTCTTCCTCAAATTTTGGACATTTCCACATCTCGTCTGACTGGTGCTGAAAATATGTCAAAAACTTGGATAAACTTTTGAACTTCGCAGCGTATTCGTTGACAGACAAGCTTCCTTGCCTTAAGCTGAGGAACTCCATTTCTTTTGCATGTCTGGCGCTTGCGGGAAAATATTTTTCCAAAAACTTATTCTTGAATACCTCCCAAGTGATTGCACGACCTTCAGCTTCTAGCACTCTCTGTGCCCCGTTCCACCAGTCTTCAGCATCCCCAATCAGCATAAAAGTGGCATAAGTCACTTCCTTATCATTGGCACAGTTCATGCCTCTGAAGATTTTCTCCAGCTCTTTGATCCATAGACTAGCTTTCTCTGGATCAAATTCTCCTTTGAATTAAGGATGGTTGTGGCGACGGAATTCCGCTAAATTTTACGCGTCAGCCGTAGCTTCGAGCTGTTGAGCAGCCTTCTCCTGTTGTTGGGCAACTCTCTCCGTTTGTTAGGCAATAACTTCTGCCATTCTTTGCATTACTTCAATCGCTGCTGCCATATCTCCGCCTCGTGCTTCGTTCTTTCAAGTAATACTAACTTAAACACACGATGAAGAATTAGATGTATCCTTTTGGAATACCAATCACAGAGAATCACATAGCACAAATAAGTCAGACCTAACCACAAAGACCCAAAGAAAACATATATCGGGGCTCTGATACTAACTTAATGTAACGCCCCTTTTTGGGAAGGAACGTCACATCATTATTTACAATGCAAAAAATAAAAGTATAAATTAAGATCCGGTTCATTAAATTATAATTAAACTTGTTTGATTATACTTGTATAAATAAAATGGTGAATTTTTTTTGTTATAATTAATAAAATATAGTGACGGAACGTAAATGCAATGGAGAGTAAGGTAATTGTAAACCATACATTCAAACAACATACATATGTATATATATAATTATATCAAGCTTGTTTAGTTACAACCCCTGATGCACAAAAAGCAAAACTATGTATGCCCCAAAAGATCATAACTGTACAGCCCACCAAAATACTATCATCAAGCCCCAAAAAGAACACAGATAGCCATCAATGACTATTGACAATATCAGCCCCTATGCATAAAAGGAAGGAACCATGTCAGGATCCTCCTCAGGGTCTTCCTTATCGAAGGAAACCCTCATTGGAGTCACCGAGTTACAGACCCGAGCTTGAGCAATAGAGAGGAAAGAATCCTCCTATGGGGTGTAATAACGATCACCCCACATGTCCCTGATGAGCATGTAAAATTCTAAATGCAACCTAACATTATAGGTAAAGATGGGCAGATCATAGCATCCCCAAGCTAACGACACCGTCACGTCCCCCAAGTAGACATAGCAATTCGAGCTAAAGTTAACGTGCCGACAGTCCGATCTTCCGAGGAAAGTCAACCACACATAATCCAAAAGTCCTTGTGGATGGGCTGTCATGATCAAGAGCAAGTACTAGTCGAAGTCAGGCTAAAAACCGAGGAACTCATGTACTTCACCCCTTTACCGACGTCTTCGATGGAACATAAATATAGACAGAAATAATAGAAATACAGGAAAGAGGTAAGACATCCTACCATCATTACTAATTATGGTAGTAAGGAAATAGAACGACGCAAAGCGCCCACATAGCATATCAAAAGCAATAATACTTAGCATCAAATAATAACAGTAAACAGTTTAGCAGATCTAGGCAGTCATGATATTAATAAAGCAATAGTTCCAGTCATCATATAAATAAATAAATTTCAAACAATATGTAGACTCACTATACATGTATACATGTCATCAAAATCCTACTCCATGGAGTTAGACACAAACATTCGGAGAGAAAGATCAAGAGACATGTCTGTAACTCGGCTGCCGCGACCAAAGTGCTATAATTCATCAACTTATCTACGTGCACATCAAGACATTGTACAAGACATTCTTCACTAGATCGCGATATAGGATAGTGTCTCGGTCCAGATCGTCGGTGCGTTTGCATCGATCTGCCCCACGGACAGAAGAGCTACTAACTGTCCATTGTGAGGTACCTGCACCCCGACGCCCCCAAGGTCAACATTATGACCTACACTAGTCTACTCATACTCGCACTAAGGTGTGTTCAATCTCCTAGGCAACATGCCTTAACATCAGTCCATCGGACTTCCACAATGCATGATAACTCAATGCATACACATGTATATTTAACAATAATATATTTTTTCACAACTTGCCACAATTTGGCCAAGATAAACATCATCAAGCCTTCAAATGAGACTTTACACATTTAGGGTTCATTATGGAATTAATCCTTAATCTTCTACATTTTTATCATTGAATTTCTCTTAAGATAATTTAATTTGAGTCATTCCACATCTTACTTACACTCATGTCCTTCTTTAATTTAAAATTATTCTAAGTTTTAGGATAAGATCTCAATCTTGATTCTTTCCATTTTATGAATCCCTAATTAATTCTTAATAATCTAATTAATTAAGTTTCGCTTAAATTTAGTATTTCTTATGAAATTCTTTTCTAGAGGAATTCTCTTGATTATTAGGTTCCTTGTTTTAAGTTTATCTATACTCACTTAGAAAATTATTCTAAAGTTCTCCTAGTCTCACACACTCTTGTTCTTCCTTTAAATTCTAAAAATTCATTCTAGGTTATCAATTTAATTTTCTTTCCAATCACAATGTTAATTACTCAACCTTCATTACTAAATATCCAAGGTTGCCCAAAAATTACACCATTAGACCCAAAATGGGCCTAGAGGCCGTGAGCCTCTTTAAAGGGTGAGAAACCAAATTTTTCTTTGATTTATTAATTGTTAATCACTTGATTAGGTATGTTGCCAACTTGGTACAAATTTTTAAACCATGAACACCCTATTTGAAGGGTGTGGCCGTGAGCCTCATGAAGGAGGGCAAGGAACTCTTGCCTCTATTCCATTTTTCCAATCCATCCAAACCAAATCCAAGATCATCAACATAAATATACATTCAATCAAATAAATCATACATGATAAAATCAATACATAGTCATCACAATCACATGTTACAAAGAGTAACCCTAACAAAGGTTTCTCACAACCAACAAACAATACAAGTTTCCCACTACCAATAGAGGTTGAGGGGGATAATCTTCCTCTTACCTAAGGGAGAAAACAAGTCAAGAACTCCCTTGAAGCTCATAGTGAAATTCGGCCTAGCTCACCAAGAATCCTAGAAATTTCAATTTCAACAAATCAACACTAAGGCTTGAAAAAGAATGGATCCATGGTCATGGTGAAGGCCATGAAAACGAAAATGAAGAAGAAAAGATGAGAGATCATGAATCTTACCTTAAAACTTCAAACTTGAAGCTTGAAGAAGATGATGAAGATGGAATCTTTTCAAGAAATCTTCAACTAGAAAGGTGTTTAGAATGTAGTGGAGATTAAGGAAATGTGGTTGCTTGAAATTTTTGTGATGATGAAGTGCATTGAGAGGGTGTGACCGTGTGGTGAGAGGAAGAGAGAAAGAGGAGAAAATGAGAGAAGGATGAGTGTAGAGAAAGAAGTTGATAGTAGAAAAGATGATGACTTTTGATTTTTGAAATTAGAATAGGTAACTTAATTAAGTGAAAAGCACATTTTTGGCTCCAAAGAGACCATGCAGCCATGTGGTGAGGGGAGGAGGGAGAGAGAGTGTAGCTTCATTGAGAAGTTTCGCACGTTTCTCGATAAAATATAAAGTGAGGTGGTTATACAAAGTGAATATTCTAGAACAGATGATTAACACTCTGCTAGAGCTATAATCTAGTGAACAAAAGTTACAGTTAATGAAAATAATATTTATTGTCCGTCAGATAATTTTACGGTACAATAATTTTATTTAACAGATAAAATCTCAAAAAACGTAAACCTTGTAAACTGTACCCGACCTCGGATTTAGTAAGATTTTCCATCGACATTTTCATAGTTCAAAGTTTACCAGTCTCGAGAAAAATATTTCATTTTTCCGGCTCCGCTCATCGCACACGCAAATTGAGAAATATATCAAAATAATCAACAGTTCCAAAAAAATTTACAAAAATTCTCAAAAATCATAAATATTAAAAAATGACTATTTATGATGAAACAAATAATTTTCGGGGTGTTACACTAACTCTGTTCAGTGTGCACGTAAAACAGAGAATATATTAAAATATTTGACATTTCTGAAAAAATTCAAAAAAATTCTCAAAAATTATAAATATTATAAAATAATTATTTATGATGAAACAAATAAATTTTGGGGTGTTACAAAATCACAAACATAATAATAAAAAATGTAATTGACAATTGGAACCAAGAAATAATCCAAAACAAATTCTATTCAAAAACCCTTAATTCAAACCATATGCTAAATCTCCTAAATTCTGCCTATGAACCAAAACTATAATAACCACCATATTTTGAATTTTAAAGAAGTGATTGAGCTTAGAGATTACTATGTGAGCCACAAAAGTGAAAGGAATGAGTGAGTAGCTTATTTACTACCCTAATAGGAAGAGCCTAGCCTCCACAAGAAGGAATACGAGCTCCCAACCAGAAAAAAAGTCAAAGACATGACTAGCAATGGAGGAGCAAAGAAAATGGCAAGGACTTGGTGATTTGGGGTGAGAGACGTGATGGAAGAAGGAGGAAGACGAGGTTATGCTATGGTGGACGAAGAACAGGAGAGACGAGGTCGTGTGGAGTGTTGTTGGGGTGTTGGCAAAAAATATGGGTCATTGGCTTACTTTGCACACTACCTAGTGGCTTATTCAGTACACTACTTACTTACATTTCTTTATTTTAAGTTTATGTCCATTAACTTTAAAACATAAATGTAAATAAGGAAATACCCCCCATTTGAATTCAATAAAAATAAAAAAAAAATTAAAATCCTTAATAATCAAAAATCAAAACTTGGGTTTTAGTGCAAAATTTCCAATTCCAGGACTTTTAAAACTTCCATTCTTCAAAAAAAATAGGTTAAATGATCTAAAAAATTTAGTAAAAATTGTTTTGTAGCTCAAAAATATCTAATGATCAAGTGCCATCAATTTTAGTTTAAAAAAAATGTATATTTTATATAACTCTCCAAGTAGGTACTAGGTTATAGGCTTAGAAAATTTCAAACTCGTATTATCAGATAGTCAATAAAATTAGTCCAATGACTTCAAAGATATTTTAACAAAGTAAAACTAATTCAAAGAAGTTTATAATCAAGCTAGTATGACTCACAAGATCAATCTAAAAGACTTAAGACATCGTAAAAATTCTACATGTAACCCGAAAAAATCTTATATAAAACCCGGGGTATTACATTGTCCTAGGTTAAAATTAAGGTTTAGTTTCCCTCCATTATTAGGGTTTTTAAGACATTTTACTTAAGGTAAAAAATTGTGCTTTGTTTCCTATTCTTTCTTTCTACCTAATTCATTTAGTTGCCTTTCTTATTCCATAACCCTAAGCCAACCTAATCCTATGTTTGGATTTTTTTCATTAATTAAACGAAACGAAATAGGTGAGGATGGATTGGAAAGGAAAGGAAAAGAATGGAACATAGTTATCATTTTCTTTGTTTGAAAATTTCATTAACGCAATGGAACAGAACTTCGTTACTCATGTATTCTCCTCATTCCACCTCAATTTTGGAGAGAACAAAAATTAGACATTTGAGGGGAAGAGAAGGAAAATAGTTTCCTATGTATTCCATTTTATTCCCATGTATTTTAAAACTCTCAAACAAATGAATTTATTTTCCTTCTTCTCATTCTCCTTTCCTTCCCCTCATTATCTATCATCCAAACATAGTGTAAGTTATTTTCTCTTTACCATTTAATAAAAAATATGATCATTTAATTTTTTATTAATTGACTTTTGAGCTTATTTTATTTTCTATGTATATATTTTATTGGTTATCTTTTATATACTTCTTGTTAATTCCAATAACACTCACTTTTAATGATTTTAGTTGTATCTCTCTTAGCACAATAAGTAAAATATCAAAGCATTGCACAATTTCATGTCCAAATTCACATGGGTTTAAAACGATGATGCTATTTATTTCATTCAACTTTCAACAAGTATTATTTTAATATTAAAATTAATCATTTCAACTTTCAACAAATATTATTTTAATATTTTCTTTTTTATTTGAAATATTATTTTAATATTAAACTTAAACAATGGAAGTGGAGTAAATGGACCATACCATTACATGTACTACTCAATGAATGTGTAAAGTGATATAACAATTAAAAAAATATAGCTTTAGTGCTTTGCAAATTACAAGTAAAGACATTTTATATTAGGGTGCTTTTAATTATTAGAATAATGTCTTAGGATTTTATTTTATCTCTTAAGTACTTTAGATATATCACCTATAATTACTCTACTACTATTTTAAATTAAATTTCCACTTAATTAATCATTAATTTTTTTATAATTCCTATTCCACCAACTTTTTTTTTCCAATGACTTTAATTGACTCTCAATTCCCATTCCACCATCGTCTTTCTCCATTTTATCATATGAATAACACCTCTTTATTTCATTAATAACCCTTCCTTCAACTTCCCTCTCGCTCTCTCCATCTCTTCGACTTAGAGTAGACGACTTTGAAGAATCAAAGACGCAGAGCAAGAATTGACTATACAAATTTTTGTCTGTGTTTTTTGGTAGACGATATTGTCAATTCTTCCTTTGGTTCCTAAAGTTTCCCTCATGCTTTCATCTCTTCAATTCTTTGGTAGAACCTCTACTATCATCGATTTCTTTTTTTCTTTTTTCTCATTCAGTCATTGATGCATTGTTACAACAATTGCTGCCTCTCTTCGTCTGAGTATAAGATGCATCTCTTCAGTTTTGTTGTATTTAGTTGGTTAATGAGTTATGATTAGTTTTGAGAAAAGGATTTGCATGTTAGATTTTGCTTATGCTTCCATCTCTTGAGTTCTTTTTAATAGAGCTCTTACTGTTTTTATTTTTAAATTTAATAATTATTTGAAGCTTCAAAGGTTATTTTTTATTGGGATTAAAATTTAGATAAAAGGAGGAAACTTAGGTGAAACAGTAAAAAGAAAAAAAAATCATATGGCGTAGTCTAAGATATGAATATGTTGGTGCTTATTGATGAAACCTTTTTCTTCTCCTAATATATGATTATTGCTTAACTCTGGGATCAAATTTTGGTGGCAGGAAAGTTAAAATCATTGTGAAAAGAAATATATTTATATACCATTGTTACATTTTTTTTTTAGTTTATCGCTAGCTTTGACTTTTATATATTTAACAAATTGCATGAAATTTATTTCGGATAAGTATATAATTTTTATCTTGATTATTTTTCTTGAAAATTTCCTATTTATTTATTTCTAATATCCTAATTCCTATTTTTCTTTGTTGTATGCAGTTTCATTGTTCACAAAGTGAAAAGCATGTTCATGTATAATTTAGAAGGTACAAATTCTTTTCTATCAAATTAATTCATGGAATTTGCTATTGCTTTTGAACTTCACAAGTAAAAAAATGTAAATCATCATCAATAAGCCCATGTGGCCTTTGTAACTATACTGACAAAGAATTCTATGTAAGTCAAATTTCAAAAGAACTTTTTTTTTCTCCATTTATTAGTGCCAAATCAATTCCATTTATATTGAGGATATTAGCAACAAAAATATCAACTCAAACCTAACTTGGGATTTACTCTATAAAAGACATAGCTCGTAGAAGCCTATGTATGTAATGCTCATGATGTATGTCGCAATTAAGGTGTTTCTGACTTGATAATATAGAATTGAATAAAAAAAAGGATATATATATATATATATATATATAATATATATAAAAGTGAAGTTTTAAATAAAACTAAATTCAGAACGTAAATTATAGACAGCAAAAGTAGATAGAAAAATTAGTAACGCTATGTTCTAAAAGAAAATCTTAGAGTAATTGAGAATATTAGAGCAGGACGTTATGGCTGGTCTTGGAACGGGGAAAGCTTCATTCAACTTTTTATCAATTGTCTATTTGTCTTTATTTGAAATAGGCATTAGAAAGTCTTTGATGATCAAGTTTTCAAATGGTATTTTTTGAGGATTACGATCCTTTTGGAAAATAACTGGAAAGGATGTCAACTATTAAAATCAAATTTTTATATAATACAATATTAAAAAAATATAATACAATAAATTTTAAAAGTAGGATTAACAACTAAATTCCTATGTAATTTTTTCATAACTGCAGAGAATCATAATCTCTTTATTAATAAGTAATCTGTAAGTACAATTGTAGGCTTCATGCCTATAAGTTGTAACATATTTTGACTTTGAAATAGGTAGTCTCCCATTCTCAAGAGCTTCAAAATTTTGAGTTTTGTGAAGCAAAAAATTATTTGGACAGTTTGAAGCAAAAAGTTGATTCCAAGTTAAAAACTCTATATTAGTATAATAATAAGGTTAAAAATGGAAATTTTAAAAATCCAAAATAATTAGTATCACAAATAATACATAAAAAATAAATATTTATAGATAATTACATACAATGAATGCAAAGCGGAAGAAAATGAAAAATAAGGCTAGATATGAAAACAAAGAATAACTACATATTATCCTCCAAATTAGCTGCAATTAGAATAACTACATATTAGAGTTACAACGACAATAACTAAGTCTTTTTTTATTAAGTGTGGTCGACTATATAGATCAAAATTTAAATGGATCATAATAAATGGATCAACTAAAGAAATTTAAATTAACAAATAAAAGAAGTTAATAAACAACAAAATAATAAAGGAAATTATTTAAATAAACAAATGCCAAAAAAATAAGAAGATATAATCGAACATAATTTCCTTAAAAAGCAGCTCACAGAGAGAAGAATAGAATAGAAAAAAATTTACTTGAGCAACTTAGGCTTAAAACTTAGTAATAAGCATAAGTATTAGCTTTTGATTGATTCAAACATTAAGAGCATGTTTGGGAAATATGAAATTGTTGAGTTTCAGTTGTTTTGGGAGTAATAAGTGATTTTGGGAATAATTTATTATGTTTGGGTAGATAGCTTATTTTTTTTTTAAAAATTTTAACCCAAATTTAAGTTGTTTTACACCATCATTATTGTTGGACAGTTTGATGAATTGGTTTTAGATTATTCACAAGCAATTCTTGTAATTCCCGTAATATCCTTTTAGTAAGCACTTTGGGCATATTATAAACAAATATCTTCATATTTTTTTCGTAATTTATTATGTAAAAATGATTATTTTGCATCGTCCAAGCGAAATAGATTATTTTAAAATCGTTTTTCAGGAAACATACCCAAATAAAAATAGATTCTGATTATAATCGATTATCACAATAATCGATTATACAAAAACAGATTATCAGTATAATCTTTTTTTTTTCAGCTTTCCCAAACACACTCTAAGAGCATGTTTGGGAAAGATTAAATCTTTCCCAAACAGCTATTTTTGGAGGATTAAGCTGTTTTGTGAAATAATTATTATGTTTGGGTAAAAAGATTATTTTTTAAAAAAGTTTTTACACGAAATTTAATGTAAAATAAAAGCTTTTTTTAGCTAATAATCATAAGCTAAAGGGCTTGTTTGGGAAAGCTGAAAATTATAAATTATGCTGATGATCGATTATTGTTATAATCGATTATAATCGATTTATTTTTATGTTTAGATGTATTAGCTGTAAAGCAATTTTAAGTTAATATGATTCGTTTGGATGATATAAAAAAGAATTACTTTTATGTATTAAATTACTAAAATAGGTATAAAATGATTAAAAAAATATTTAATTGAGGACAAAATAGTATTTACATATCAAAGTGTAAGAAATAATTTATAAGCTAAAATTATAAGCTTCAATCTTCAGCTTATGATTATTAGCTGTAAAAAGCTTTTTTTTGCATTGAATTTCGTGTAAAAGCTTTTTTAGAAAATAATCTTTTTATCCAAATATAATAATTATTTCACAAAACAACTTAATCCTCCAAAAATAGTTGTTTGGGAAAGAATTAATCTTTCCCAAACATGCTCTTAAGATTGAAGCTTATGATTTCAGCTTATAGATTATTTCTTACACTTTGATATGTAAATACTATTAAGGGCTTGGTTGGGAAAGCTGAAAATTATAGTTTATGCTGATAATCGCTTATTGTTATAATCGATTATAATTGATTATTGTTATAATCGATTATAATCGATTCATTTTTATGTTTGGATGCATTAGCTGTAAAGCGATTTTAAATTAATATGATTCGTTTAGATGATATAAAAAAGAATCGCTTTTATGCATTAAATTACTAAAATAGGTATAGAATGATTAAAAAAAGTATTTGATTGAGGACAAAATAGTATTTACATATCAAAGTGTAAGAAATAATCTATAAACTGAAATCATAAGTTTCAATCTTCAGCTTATGATTATTAGTCAGTAAAAACTTTTTTACATTGAATTTCATGTAAAAACTTTTTTAGAAAATAATTTTTTTACCCAAACATAATAATTATTTTACAAAACAGCTTAATTCTCCAAAAACAGCTGTTTGGAAAAGAATTAATTTTTTCCAAGCATGCTCTTTGTCCTCAATCAAATAATTTTTTTCATCATTCTATACCTATTTTAGTAATTTAATACATAAAAATAATTTTTTTATATCATCCAAACGAATCATATTAGCTTAATATCGCTTTACAGCTAATGCATCCAAACATAAAAATAAATCGATTATAATCAATTATAACAATAATCGATTATAATCGATTATTTCAGCATAATCTATAATTTTTAGTTTTCCCAAACATGCTAAGTGGTGAATTCTTAATGTAGGCAAAAAGAAGATAGGAAGCGCTTGAAGTATTCCATGTGGAACTAAGTTTGAAACACACATATACATATAACAGTTTTATCATACCAATTGAGTTGTACAACTACCAAGCAATGGGCTAGGGAGGCAGTTTAAAAGAAAAAAAGTTGAGCTATTGTAAAGCCAAACTAGAAAGGGAGTAAATAAGTTGAATGATTGTAACAAAAAATATGGCTAAAAGATATTTTATGTTAAAGAAGTTTTAAGTTTTGAATTGGATGAGTGAATTATAGAAATTAGTTTTGCAGTAACACTTCGAAGCGGTATAACATTTTCACTTGTTTGCTATTATTTAAAATAGATGTTAGAACGTTTATAGTGATAAAAAAAATTCAAAACATTACTACTACTTTCCACCCTTCATCTTAAATTGGGAAAACTGAAAATTATAGATTATACTGATAATTAATTATTGTTATAATCGATTATTGTTATAATCGATTATAATCGATTCATTTTTATGTTTAGATGCATTAGCTGTAAAACGATTTTAAGTTAATATGATTCGTTTAGATGATATAAAAAAGAATCGCTTTTATGCATTAAATTACTAAAATAGATATAAAATGATTAAAAAAATTATTTGATTGAGGACAAAATAGTATTTACATATCAAAATGTAAGAAATAATCTATAAGCTAAAATCATAAGTTTCAGTGCATGTTTGGTATGACTTTTGATTAGCTTTTTTTGGGAAAAAAGCTGTTGTAACAGTGTTTAATCATGTTTGGTAAAATTAGCTTCAGCTTTTACACGAAATTCAATGTAAAATAAAAACTTTTTAAAGCTGATTTTTATAATGCTGAAGATTGAAGCTTATGATTTTAGCTTATAAATTATTCCTTACATTTTGATATGTAAATACCATTTTGTCTTCAATCAAATAATTTTTTTAATCATTCTATACCTATTTTAGTAATTTAATGCATAAAAGCGATTTTTTTTTATATCATCCAAACGAATCGGATTAACTTAAAATCACTTTACAGCTAATGCATCCAAATATGAAAATGAATAAATTATAATCGATTATAACAAAAAGCTTTTATACAATAATCGATTACTAAGCATAATCAAATTTTTACAGCTATCCCAAACACACCCTCAATCTTTAGCTTATGATTATTAGCTGAAAAAAACTTTTATTTTGCATTGAATTTTGTGTAAAAGTTTTTTTTTTAAATAATCTTTTTACCCAAATATAATAATTATTTTACAAAATAGCTTAATTCTCCAAAAACAACTGTTTGAGAAAGATTTAATCTTTTCCAAACATGCTCTATGAATCAGAAAACTTTTTACCCTTCGTTTTAATTTTGAATAGGTGTTAGAGAGCTCTAGAAATTTTTTGTCACTGGTTCACATGATTGTCAAAGTTTACTTTTGTTTTTTAAAACACATATATTAGGAAATGAATTACCCCTTTGGTAGACAAAAAATAAGGTTCACAGCAGTATGACAAAATAGAAATTTTGGTATTTGTGAAACAAAAACATGACTTCAAGTTAAAACTTGCCTTTCCATACTCGTATAATTAGAAGGTTGACACTGAAATTACCTAGAATTAAACCGAATATTTATTTTCAAAATCCGAAGTGCGTATTTAGAAATAAATATTTATGGATGATTAAAATGAATACAAAGTGAAAGAAAATGAAAAACAAGGTTAGTTCTTAAGTTTATTTTCATTTATAGTTATTAGATTCAGACCAAACTAGTTGGTTTGACCAGTGAACTGACTAGTTAAATAGTCCTAGTTGTGATTTGGATCAATCATGCATTTAAACTGGTAAAAATTGATTTGACCTGGCTTAAATCGGCCAATTTTCTATGACCTGGTGATTTTGAGTCGACCAAGTGAAGAATTTGTCAACACTCGGCACCCCTTTCTTTTTTGGCTTTGCGGCAATTTTGGTCCGTTTACCATGAAAATGAATAGTAGGGTATATTTTGCAGCATTGAGAGAGAAGGAGGGAGAAATAGAAAATTAGATTTGCATAAAATCTTTGAAACATAAGAAGATGAAAACAAAAGAAAGAGATCAAAATCATTGAACCTCCCAGCCCCCAAGCCTATGCTCCTGCGTTTGTGAGTCCCTATATGTGCAGCTAAGAGTGTAAATTAGTTCAAACAACTTGATAAACTTGAAAAAATTGAGTTACACTAATTAATTTGGTTTAATTTAATTCTGGTAGTCAGGTTTGATCAGGTTAACTAATCAGGATTGATTTGGTTCCCGGTTTCCATGATTTGGAACCCAAACCAAACTGGTTTGACCCAATTAGAGCATGTTTAGAAAAGATTAATTTTTTTCCAAATAATTGTTTTTGGAAGATTAAGTTGTTTTTTGAAATAATTATTATGTTTGGGTAAAAAAATTATTTTCTAAAAAAGCTTTTACACGAAATTCAATGCAAAAAATTTTTTTTACAGCTAATAATCATAAGCTAAAGATTGAAGCTTATGATTTTAGCTTATAGATTATTTCTTACACTTTGATATGTAAATACTATTTTGTCCTCAATCAAATACAAATACTTTTTTAATTTAACGCATAAAAGTGATTCTTTTATTCTATACATATTTTAGTAATTTAATGCATAAAAGTGATTCTTTTTATATCATCTAAACAAATCATATTAACTTAAAATCGCTTTACAGCTAATGTATTCAAACATAAAAATAAATCGATTATAATTGATTATAACAATAATCGATTATAACAATTATCGATTATCAACATAATTTATAATTTTCAACTTTCCCAAATAAGCCTTAGAGTTTTTCTTTTTTAGGTTAAGAATTGAATTTTTTTTTTCAATTCCATGGAATTAGTTTATGGAATTACCTTATGAGCCCTAACCAACCCAACCTGACACAACCTTGTTTTCATGATTTTTTTTAAAAAAAATTTCCTATATTTTTACTAAAATGCCCTAAACTGTGGATCCAACCTGAACTAACCCATATTTCATTGGTTTGGTTAAATTCGAGTTTTTCAACCAAAAAATATAAGACTCGAACCAAATCAAACTGATCACTTTTTGATCGATTTGGATATTTTTATACCCCAAACCTGAACCATCTGATCTCATTACACCCCTATGTGCGACGACTCTTGCTTGTAGGACCTCTTCTTTATATGGTGCTTGAGAAGGAAGAAAGAGAAAACAAGTCAAAAGAAATAAGGAATTGCGGCGACTCCTGCTTGCGGGACTTCTTCTTTATATGGTGTCTGAGAAAGAAGAAGGAGAAAACAAGTCAAAAGAACTAAGGAATTAGGGTTTTGTTTTCTTGTTATTAAGTAATAATGGGTCAAGTTTAGGTTTGAGCTGAAGAGAAAAGTTTTAGCCCAATAAAATTATACTCATTACTAATTAAAAGTTGGCCCAAACATAAATATTAGACCATATATATTGTTTGTACAAAAATATGTTTGTATGTAATTTTTATTTTTATTAAATATTAATATGTTTATTTTATTTTATGCAATTCGACCAGGAACTCACTAATAAGTGACCTATCGACTCAAGACCTTGGCCAAGTTGATGAGGAAGAGTTTTACAACTATGTTTTAATTTATTTTTCTTCCTTAGAAGGGTTATTTTATTGCATTTTAGTTATAAACAAATGTACTCATTTCATTTTGTTTTCTCTACCCACTAACATAGATAAGGTTTCACAAAAAAAAAAAAGGATGAGACAATGTGAGGGTGAATTAGGATTGGAAAAAATAGGCTACGGAATATTAAATTAAGACCTAAAAATGGTAAAACTTTTTAACCTTTTGTCGTCATTTGAAATAAGCGTGAGAAAGTCTTTGTCGTCAAGTTTTATTGATTTGCAACCTTTTACTTATTATTTTCAATTGAAATAAATATTAGATAATCTTAGGTGGTCAAACTTTGAAAAAGCAGAACTTTTCAACAACTGTTTTAATTTCAAATAGGCATAATGCTTTTGTGGTCAAATCTAAAAATGATACTACTTTTCACTCAGTCAAGTTGTCAACTACCCAATCTATCTTTTTAGATTTCCTTTTGTTTATACTCCTTCCATATTAGCACCTCCATATTTCTTCATTATTGTAGCTATTGGAGTTCCTATTGATTGTCATCTCCCAGAGTGAAGCCGACTTGGCATTCATGGTTTCACAAAAAGGAAAAAGATAAGAATGTAAGGACAAATTAAGAAAGGAGTAAGTACTATATTAAAATAAAAAAATTTAAAATTTTGAATTGGTTAGGTGGACAAAATGTAAAATTTTTCAAGTATGATGTAGAATTTTTCTTTTTTTAATACAATAAGAGTATTTTTTGGTTATTTTTGTGTCGATGGAGTCTATCTCTCTCAAAGTGATGTTTAGGATACACCCCCACATCAGCCTGGTACATTTTCTAGAGCTGCCTTAAGGTTCAAATATGAATACTTAAAATTGGGACAAACCACTTTCGATTATACATTTGTATACAATTTTTAGTAAATTAACTATCCAAAAGTTTTTATTTTTACATTTTTTTGATCAAAATTACTTTTCAATTATTGTGTTTAAATGAAAATAATTTTTTCTAAATATAATATTGAAAAAACTAAAAAGCTGCTTTTCTAAAATCCAATTCTAAGTTCTAACAACCCTAAGCTACTTGCGCTTGTTTGTTTTGGATTTTATTCAACACAAACCCCTCTTTTGCATAAACTCCAAGACATATTGTGAGAAGGTTGGTACTTATTTCTTTTAACTGAGTATGTGTTTGCATTCAACAACATATGAAACAAACATTGTATTAAGGACTAGTGACGTCTTCATAAAATAACTGAAATGAGATAATGTAAAGCAAAAGTAGGGAAGAAGTAAATAAGCTAAATAATATATAATGATAAAAAGTAGGAAATGAATTAGAAAGTAGAACAATATATTAAATTAGAAAAGTTTTAATTTTTGAATTGGTTGGGTTTAGAATGTGACTTGTTCCCAATACAATTGACTTACCTGATCAACCTTTCACCCAAGACAACTATATGATTTAGATTTGCTTATGTTTGTCCTTTTGGTAGCCAAGCTATAATTCAATTATAAATTCTCGCTGAAGTTAACTACACTTGGAATGAGGAAAGCTTCACTCAACTTTTTGCCAATTGTCTTTATTTGAAATAGGCATTTGAAAGACATTGATGGTTAAGCTTCCAAATGGTCTTCATTGATAAGTGATCTGTAAGTACAACTATAGCCTTCATCGATGGTTGTGACATATTTTGATCTTATTATAGGATAGTCTCCCTTCATCAAAAATTTCAAAATTTTAAGTTTTATGAGGCAAAAAAATTTTGAACTTCAACTATAAATTCTCACTAAAGTTGGCTAGCCTTGGAATGGGAAAAGCTTCACTTAACTTTTTGCCAATTGTCTTTATTTGAAATAGGTATTTAAAAGTCATTGATGGTTAAACTTTCAAATGATCTTCATTGATAAGTGATATATAAGTACAACTATAGGCTTCATCGATACTTGTGAGTTATGACATATTTCGACTTTGAAATAAGGTGATCTCCTTTTCTCAAGAACTTTAAAATTGAGTTTTATGAGGCAAAAAAATTTAGTGAGTGATAAGCAAAAAGTTGATGCCAAGTTAAAAAGTCTATATTAGTATAATAATAAGGTTAGGAAAAGATATTTTAAAGCCAATCCAAATAAGACTCAAGTTTTTTCTAAAAAAGAAAAGTTTAAGGAGAGAAAATTATCTCAGTCTAAGATAAGACATGTCACTGTTTTGACGAAGACATACAGTGGTACTTACAGACGACATACTAATGAAGTATCTCTAACAAGAATCAAACTTGAAACACCGTTGAGTCAATGCAGCTTTATGACACTTCAAATTAGCTGCAACTAGAAAAATTATATATTAGAGAGCTAATTACAAAAATATAACTAAGGAAATAATAAATGGATAAATTAAAAAAAATTAAATTATCAAATATTAGAAGCTAATAAAACACAAAAAAAATAAAGGAAATTATTTAAATAAATAAATGCTAAAAAATAAAAAGAGATAAGGGAACAAAATTACCTTAAAGAACAGCCCACATAGTGAAGAATAAAATTAAAAAAAAAATTACTTGAGCAAATTAGTAGTATTGAGCCCAATATTAACTTTTGGATGATTCAAGTATTAAGAAGTCAATTCTTTATATAGGCAAAAGGAAGATAGGAAGCGCGTGATGTACCAGATGTGGAACTAAGTTTGAAACACACCTATACATAAAACAGTTCTATCATATCAATTGAGTTGTACAACTACCAAGCAATGCACTACGGAGGCAATTTAAAAGAAAAAGGTTGAGAATAGTAAAGCCAATCTAGAAAAGGAATAAATAAATTGAAGAATTGTAACAAAAAAATATGGCTAAAAGATATATTATATTAAGGAAGATTTAAGTTTTGAATTGGATGAGTGAATTACAGAAATTAGTTTTGCAGTAACACTTCGAAACTGTAGAACCCCCTATTGAGCTTAAAAGGTTTTCACTGCACGAGCTGCAAGTTGCAACAGACGGCTTTAAAAAAGAAACATTCCTTGTAGCAATAAAAAGATTTAAAGGGGAACGCACGCAGCTTGGAGAACAGCAATTTCTAAACGAAGTGGAAATAATCAGCATGGTTGTGCACCGTAATTTGCTTCGGCTGTCTGTGTGGTTTTTGCAGGACTCAAACTGAACGGTTGCTTGTGTATCCTTTCGTGGTTAATGGAAGCGTAGCATCACGTTTACAAGGTACCCTTATTAGTCTACTCTGGTTGTTTATTTAGTCTTTTGAGGGAGATTAATGTGATGTGCAATGCTTTTATTAATAATTAACCTCTATCTATTTCTCAAGTAAAGAACTTTTCTCTCGTTTATCATTTTCTAGTAGAAATGCTAAGTTTTACTTTTCCATCTCAAGTTTATTTCTAGTTTTTTTTAATTGTTCACGAAATAACAATTATGTATATCTGAGATGTTATCTGGCAGTGGCACATACTCAACAATGTGGAAATATATCAATAATTTAATTTTGATACAATGTTAACATCAAATTTTTAAACAATATCATATAATTATGTATTATTACATTATTTAATGTTATAAAGTTTTTACTATGCACGAAATCTAAGAAAAGGTTAAACTCATTATGTAAGTCTATAGTAAACAGTTTTATCTTGCATTTGCAAGAGCTTAATTCCACAACTCGAACTTGTGACCGCTGGGTCACATGACGATAACTCTAACTATTACACCAAGGCTCTCTTCCAACACATGAATGAATGGTACTGCAAAAAAAAATTACACTAGATCCAAATTAAATCCTTTTCAAAATAGCTCAAAAGCAATTGAATGTTCTTACTGTGAAGTTTCAAAACTTGTGCTTTCATATTAAAAATATGTTTATATATATTGATTGTGTTGTTGTAGAGCGTCCGGAGTCACAACCACCACTTGACTGGCCAATACGGAAGCGTATTGCGCTGGGAGCTGCTAAGCGGCTTGCCTATTTGCATGAGTATTGTGACCCAACGATTATTCATCGTGATGTCAAAGCTGCTAATATATTGTTGCATGAGGAATTTGAAGCAGTTGTTGGAGATTTTGGTTTAGCAAAACTTATGGATTACAATGATACTCATGTTACCACTCTTGTACGTGATACGATTGGGCATCTAGCACCAGAGTACCTCTCAACTGGAAAGTCTTCAGGGAAGACTGATGTTTATGGATATGGTGTGATCCTTCTTGAACTAATAACTGGACAGTGTAACGCCCTTACTATTATTACTATTAGTGTATCCATAACAACAATAGTAAGCACATCACTTAAGATATTCATTAAAAAAAATTTCAAATATACTTTAATTAGTATACAAAAATATGAGCCTAGACAATGTGTAATAATGTACACATACATCCTGAAAGGATTTTATACAAATGTACATTTCAATACAAAATACTTATCATATGTCTTCAAGGCATTGTCTATACATTCATTATTCAAAAGTCTAAGTCCAAAAGCAAATATTCATTTCTGCTCGTGCTTTTGCGTTGTAAATAGTGAACTTGGAATGATCATGGAATACATAATAATAATGGGGTGAGAATACTAATTCTCAGTAGATACTATTATGAAAAGGGTATCATTACAAAAATTCCAGTTGTTTCAGGAAAAAAAATATTCTTTTAAAATTTCAGTTAAATATATACTTATAAATATAGTTGGGAAGGTGGCAATCTGCCAAAACCGGTCCTTTCCTTTCCTAAAACAGATTTCCATTTAATAGTTTTCAAAAATATTTAATTATCCAACAATACAAATAGACAATCATCAATAATTCATAAATATTCTCAAATACAGTATTATAATGTAAAATTCAATCATTCTTTCAATACATATTTTTTAGCTCAACCTTAACATCAAAGAGAGCATATTCTCAAGTTCTCAATATACATTTTAAATTCATAATTCCAATACCATTCAATACCATTCCAATTCAATACACAATTCAAATGCTTTCCTTAATAAAACATATTTAACAACGAACATTATGTTCATTCCAAAACTAACATTTCCAAACATCAATTTAACATCAAATCAACCATAATCAAGGATAATACCCAATTAATTGTTCATTAAATTTTCATACAATAACAAGTCAAGCACTTACTCTTTGAATACTACTTGAAAATCATCTTATCTCCTTGAATTCTAAATTCGGACTACATTATGTCATATCAAAGATTATTTCCATACTTCTAATTAATCTACTCAAATATCTAATAGCACATTATATTCATACTAATGCTAGAATTTACCAAATATGGCCGAAATTACCATAATCATCATACACGTGATTCAATTCCATAAATAGCTATTATTATTCATTTCTAAATCTCAAAACCCTCTAATTTGTAAATTTGTAACATGAAACTACAAATATTTTCTCTTCTTTCCAGCATATGACCATAATTTCAAAATCTCCATTAATCCCATAACCAATTCACCCATGTTTAATTCCTTCATAGAATCACCAAGTCAAAGAGACAAGATAATAACATAAATCAAACAAGGTTCTTCCATTATTTTCCTGTTTTTGACCGTGTAGCTATTCAGGACAATATTGGTCATGAATTTCATCAAAACAAGTTGTAACTTCTTTTCGGGAGCTTAGAACATAAGAACTCCATGGTTAAGCGTGCTTAACCTGGAGCAATTGTGGGATGGGTGACCTCCTGGGAACTTTCCTAGGATGCGTGTGAGTGAGGACAAAGCACGCTGAAAAGACCTGTGTTGGTTTGTGGAGACACTCATCAATCTTGCAGGCAGTCCCGAGTCGTTACAGACAGAGGGCTTTTGATCTTGCACGACATGTCAATGATGATGATGAGATGTTGCTTGATTGGGTAGGTATTCAGTCTGCAAAAAAATATGGCATTAGTACTTGTTTGATGTTATTTAAGTGTACTTGAAAATTTCCTGCTAATCCTGGTATCTATAGTCTCGTCACATGGTTCCTCATGATCACAAAATTTTAGCATAGCAATTCCTTGCTAAATATTTGATTTCCTTTTGTCCATGCTTTCTAAAGTCCCGTTTCTGACAACCAAATATTTCCCTTATGCTAATTGAAAAACGTGCTATTCTTTTTCAATTAACTGTCTTATGTATTTTTCCAAGTACTGAGGTTGAAGATGAACCCGGGGAATCATTAATAGGACTCTAAAGATGACTCAAGTATATGTTAAAAGAAAGTATCGGCTGCAAATGAATTGGGCAAAAGAAAAGAGAATATGCATCACCAAATCTGTCGAGATAGCACTAAGTGAGTAGGAAACATGTGATTAATTGCTGATAATGGTGATAATTGTGTAATGATAAGATTAAGTGGGATTAATAGATGTAACGGTGGGATTAAACAGCACTAAGTGAGTGAAGAATATGGAATTAATTGCTGGTAATGATGATAATTATGTAATGATAAGATTAAGTGAGATTAATGTTTATAACAGTAGGATTAAATGAGATTCAAGGTAGAGATCAATTGTATAAGGGAGGGGAACATTGTGTATAAGTGTGGGGGTAGGGGAACATGAAAAAAGGAGGAAAAACTTAGACTAAGCTCTTGAGAGGGAGTGAGTGCTCTATATTTGCTTAGATTATTTGTTTCTACTATCTTTTTGGATTTTTTTTATAATTTTTGAGTTGACATCATTTTAATATCAATCACATTACAATAATAAAGTAGTATTCTTCAATTTTATGTTCAAGTTTCACTAGTATCTATCAATCATATTGTTGAAGGAAATATTTTTGTAGTTAATATTTCTAATTTCAATTCTTTCTATTTCTTGATTTCTTGTGGAGATATAATTGATAACTTCATCACACAGCGAGGAGTTCTTGTTTATTTGTTGCTATAAATTCCTAGCTGAAGTTTTGAAACCCCATTTTCTTGCCTATTCTTGTTATTTATTGTTGTATAACTAACCTTTGCTTTAAAAGCACAATATTAAATTTATTTGTTGTTCCTATTTTTCTCCTAGATTCAAGAATCTAATTTTCCTGCCTGTTCTTTAGTTCATTATTTTTGCATAGGCTATATACACATATTAACACCAATAACTAATGGTCATTGTCGGCAACTGACATTATTTTGAGTCCAGGTTAAAGGACTTCTGAAAGACAAGAGGTTGGAAACACTGGTGGATGCAGATTTACAGGGCAATTATAATGTGGAGGAGGTAGAGCAGCTAATCCAAGTGGCCTTACTCTGCACACAAAGCTTCCCTGAGGAAAGACCCAAGATGTCTGAGGTGGTCAGAATGCTAGGTGGTTATGTTGTAGAAGTAAAATGGGATGAATGGGAGTCTAAGGAGGTGATACAGCAAGATTTCAACCACACCCTTCCCATTTTGGAAGAAAAATGGAATGAAGGGGAGGATGAGGAGGTGATACAGCAAGATTTCAACCACACCCATCACGACACTGCTAATTGCATATTAGACTGAACTTCAAATATGACACCAGAGGAACCATCAGGTTCTCACCGGAGGAACCATCAGGTTCTAGATGATCCTTTGAACATTCTACCAACAAGCGCATACACAATCCTGCCTCACAGTGCTTTCTGTTTGAAAGCTATTTATTACTGATTTGTACATATGATTTTTCACCCTCTGCCTTTTCTTTCATCTTTTGGAATGATCTTCATTTTTCAGATCACACGCCCCCTGATCATGTTGTGATTATTAAGACAAAGAAGGAATTTCAAAATATCTCATTTTAGAGAATAAATTTTGTTTCATTTTATTTTAGGTTTTAAAAACTAGGAGAACATTATTTATTTTTTCCAACTTTGTCAATGCCACTTCATGTATTGCCACTAAGTGCAATGAGAAAAAACTTAAATGGAGTAAAAATATAATTTAGTTAATGTGGTTATATTTTTTTAAAAATTGAAGATATTTAATAATTTTTTTTATGGAAATAAATGCAATTCTATTATTGTTTTCAAATTTGTGTATTTTAGTAGTTTTGAGAACCAGAACTTGGGTGGGTTGATATACGCTTGCCTCTAAATATAGGGCATTGCATTGTTTGTGTAAACATGCCCGTCGACTGGATGGTATTGGATTGGCTTTTTAATTTTGTCTTTGGATTGGCTTGCTGCCCATCCATGACCTCTCCTTGGAGGTCGTGACTACAGTGCACCTTGCTCAGTTATGGAGCATTGATGCACCTTAGACTTTACCTTTTATTAGAGGTAATGGATTTTCTCTTCTGGTTTAGAACTAGCCGAAACCACACACCAGAAGTTCTCATCTCTGACTGTTAGTATCGGGCAAGCCATAAATAATAGGGAGATCTTCAACAATGAGCTAAGTGAGGAATCACAAGTGGGTTTGGACACCACATATCAACCAAAAACCTTAAGGCATTAGGTGCATGGGTCCTTCCACTTATAAACACCTCTCTTAGTCTATTTCTATCCAATGTGGGACTTCTTCTACCCACAACTCACACTTGCAATTTCCCAACAAATCTCCTCCTCAAGTGTGAGTCCATATCCTCCCCCTCCAACGGAAGCATTCGAGTATTCAGTCCATACTTGTACCGTTGTTATCTCCATCACTAAGGGGACATGCCGCCTGACCACCACATAACATCAGGAAGACTTTCGACATAAGAGAAAGAGACCCTTTACATGGATCCACCAAAGACAGACTATCCAATACTCGCCCAAGCCGAACCATCAGCTTTGATACCAATTGTTAGTACCAGGGAAGCCATAAATAATAGGGAGATCTCCAACAATGAGCTAAGTGAGGAACTACAGGTGGGCTTGGACACCACATATCAACCCAAAACCTTAAAGCATTAGGTGCATGGGTCATTCCACTTATAAATACCTCTCTTAGTCTATTTCTATCCAATGTGGGACTTCTTCTACCCACAACTCACACTTGCAATTTCCCAACACTGACGAGCCTTCATCTCCTCCTTGGTTTACCTTTTCTCACTCAATTGAAGTGGAGCTCCACTCTAGCTCCATGAACTTCCATTACAATGAGTAACCCCTTTTCGACACCAGATCCATGGCCACCACCACAAGATCTCCCACCAGCCATGGCCGACATCAAAGAAATGCTACCGGTCCTCCACCTTCGTAGGCTAATGACAATCGAACCTCAAGTCCGAAGGCTGCGTTTTTGGGTTGAACAAGGAACGATGTTGTTGTTGTTTGCAGGAATGGTAGCTGATGGGTTTCGAAAACAGAGGCAAGGCGGTGGCTAAGGACCACTCTCACCACCACATGATACACATGAACACTAAAAAACAACCAGCCACACAGCCCAGAAACTAGCGACAACAGAGGTAGCATCAAGATCGTCGTCATGGATGAGGGATTGGACGCGGTTGTAGAGGCTGAGGTGAGGTCCCACCAAGGCTGAGTAGGAAGATCTGGGTTGCAAGGGCTTGGTGCTGGGCTGAGGCGAGGTTCTAGTGATTTGGGTTACAGGGGCTTGGTGTTAGGCTTACAAGTGCGATGACGGCTAACAGAGGTCCAACTAATGGCGAGTTGTGGTCCTCTTAAGCCCCAGACGCCGGGGCTTCACTCCGGCTTGAGTAACTCCATCGAATGAACATGTTTTTGATTAATAAATTCAGTCGTTGATGTAATTTTGACCAAGATCTACTGTTCCAATTGAAGGAGCTTTGGTGCTCCCTCATGACAAGGGAGCACTGTAGACACTGCCCTCATTGGAGCCCAATCTTGTGAATTGTGACTTTGGAAAGCCCACCTTTTTGGCCTACTCTTTGTATGTCTTAGGTTGGGTGCAACCATAAATAAACCATTTTTCTTTCAAAATATTGGATTTGCAATCTTCTTATGCTAGAGATGCTTATGAGCCGAGTTTAACTTAGCCTGATATTTTATTTTTGCCAATTTCTTAGACCCAGTCTCGACTCAATCATGGCCTAACTAATGACCGAGTCAAGATCAGGTTGACTCAAAATTAGACAAAATGTATAAATTTTAACATTATTCATAGTTAAGTCATAAGATTTTATAAATAAGAAACTAAAACTAAGAGATATTTTACAAAATATATTTTTGAACAAATTATGTCAATAAAAATATTATCATATTATGCATAAGATATTAGTTCAATTTAAGAAGTTTTATAATTTATCCTTGATTGTCAAAAAAATTACATCTTTTAAAATATTTTTAAACATTAGGTCAGGTTGGAGCAACTCGAAACATGGCTAAATCCGACCCAAAAATGCATCAGGCCTATTTTTTAGGACCCAAGCCCAGCTTAAGTAGCTTTAGGTCGGATTGAGTTATTAGACTAAGTTGAGTCTTTTAATACTCCCACTTTTTTCTTTCGGTTAGAATTTGGAAAAGGTTCAAGGACTTTTCACTTGATTGAGGAAGCCTAAAATGTGACAGGAATTGAGGATTAGGAGATGCGAAAAACTAGATTTTTTGGACTAGTAACTAAGGAAGGTAAACAACCAGAAGAAACTTCCTCTGATTTAGAAGTAATGCCGGGGAGGGGAATCGTATAAAATAATAAAATAAGGAGAAAATAAGGCCTCATGACCAGAGACAATCTCCCTTATAAAGGGTATCAGTTGAAAATACCATCATAACCAAAAGCTAAAACTAAAATAAGGCAGTAACTAATTCAATTACTTGAGAGCTATGCTACTATCCAATCTCCTGAAAACCAAATTGAATTGGTTAGTCTAACCATGAATTACTCTACTGGTCAATTCAGTCTGAACTATAAACCTGGCATTTTAAAAATCAGATTAGGAACCATTCTGTTACTTGAGAGTTATGCTACTATCTAATATCCTGAAAACCATATTAGATTGGCCAATCCAACCATAAATCGGTCTACTAGTCGATTCAGTCTAAACTATAGACCCAACATTTTGAAAATCAGATTAGGAATCGATAAACCAGTGAACCAATGCCAATTTGACCAATTTATTACAATTTAGCATAAAATGTTAGAATTATGGTATGTTGATGTATCCAACCATAAACCGGTCTACTAATCGATTCAGTCTGAACTATAGACCCAACATTTTGAAAATCAGATTAGGAATCGTAAACCAGTGAACCAATGCCAATTTGACCAATTTATTACAATTTAGCATAAAACGTTAGAAGTATAGAATGTTGAGACACCTAAGTTGCTGAAGCCATACTCTATCACCATGCCACGATTGCTTGTGATGTATAGAGTTGAAATTTTCTATATATATATATATATATATATATATATATATTATATTACTCTGTCATATTAATAAAATAATTTGCTTCATTTATTACTTCGTTTAATGTTTTACTTATTAAAATGTTACTTATCAATACTTTATATTAATAAAATGATTTTTGATTTAAATAATTGTAAAAAATATTTAAAATATTAAACTTTTGCAATTTATGTGTATGAAAATTAAAGAAAAACATGGTTATTATTCTTTTATCATACTCTGATTCAACTACGAGGTTCAACGTGACCGACAGGGAGAGGTGTGGAGCTAGAATGAAAGCCAATGTATAGAAGAAGTTGAAAACTCCCAACCACCCTGCCAGTGTGTATCCAAATAAGGAATGTGTGGAAGGTCGAGCTACCAGGTTGTTGGTTCTGCTTTAGGTGAAGGCAACATAGATGGGAAAGAGACCGGAGGAACCTATCCTATCTTATCTTTCTTTACGATTGACTAGGGTTTAAAGCACCAAGGCTTTACACTGGGTCCAATGTACTGCAAAATGTTTATAGCTTTGAAACCATACATTAATTATTATTATTATATATATATATATATATATATATATATATAAATATATATATATATATATATATATATATATATATATATAAAAAGCTTCAACGACAATTCCCACCTCGCCATGGTTGAACCATTAATTTGTGAATTAATCATTTTATCAATTTAATGACTATTACTATCTAGCTCACAAACCCTTTCAATCAAAATACATTTTAAAAGTGTTCTAAAATGGATTTAGAGGTGTACTTGAGATAGGCACGTCACAGTGGTTTTCTCCTTGCGCAGCAGCAACAGAGCGTGTTGAACTGGGAGCTTGGTACTTGTAAAGGGACTTTAATGCTCAAGTCAGCTATGTACTAGTAGGGTTATGCTAAGAGTGATCAGTTACCTGAGAAAGTGAATAAGCCTGGTATTTATAGAGGTTGGATGAGGAGATACGCTCCCGTAATAGTTGCTAAGGATCCTTATAATATCATAATATAGATACTGTAATATGAGTAGTTAAGGTGGTTATGGGTGCTATTTTTACACAAGATCATAATTGACAATTATAAATAATCTTAGGACTTATATATCACGTAGATCTCGCGATCATAATGTTCTGACCCAATGCCGTACTCGAACTTGTGTGGTGTCGAGATCTATTTTGTGCCATCCTACTGAAGGCATCAACGACGAATTCTGGCATTATGTGGGCCGGATGGATCCATGGGACACGATCCCAGATCATGATCTAGAACAGTTGTCCCCATCTTAGTTCTTAGATGGAAATCTAAGTGTCAAGGTACCAAATTTAATGAGAGCACACGCACGCGGTGGACAAATGGATCCAAGTTAGTCAACGCCGAATCTCTCGATGTTTTCCAAAAGGTCGAGGTATGTTATATATTATAGTATGTCTTCAGGATTGGCGTGTAAGATCAAGATTCGAGGCGGATCACTTTGCTTATGTTGACATTCTACCATCCGATGTACATCTTTTGTTGCCCACATGCATGGTTCACGGGGTCTTCGTCTTTTCTTACAGCTTTACTTTGCAATTCGTAGTAGTCTTGGAAAAACTTTTATGTATTCTTTTTTTGTTAGAGCCAAAGATGTTTGGAATGTGAATAATAATAAAATTCATTTTCTGAATCTTATAATTTGTGTCTTTTATTTTCCACTTCCTATTATTTCTTTTTCTCTGGGGTGAGTTCAACACTCATCCTGTAATAATACTGTCATCTTGCCCCCAGCTTGGTGCTTGGCTAGTATAGCGAAGTGGCAAGGTAAAGTCTCGATGACCCTGGTGAAGGTATCCATGTTTCACTTTCAACCTCGACCCCGTGCTCCCCCATGGGGTCTAGAACTTTAATTCAGAGGTGTTTTAAGTCATGGAAGCGTTGTGGTCTGAACATGGTCTAAGCGTTGGTTGGTCATAAATGGATATTCCGGGTGTAACCGGGGTCCATAGGAGAAATCCGAGGTCCATAGAAAAAATTTGGACTTAACTGTTGGCCTTACGTGATGTTTGGTTTTCTGAGTAACTGTCTTTTCAACTACTATGACAGCTGTGATGTCCATGTTTGCGTGCCATGATGGGATGTTTTTTGAAAATCGAAGGGGTTTGACAAAATTATCTCGTAATCATCTTATCCCTATAAATAGTGGTTGAGGGTGTACCATTCATACTTTTCTTATTTTTGATCATTTTCTGGTGATTCGAGGCTTTCTGGTGACCTTGCATGGCGGGGAAGCGTGATAGTGAGCGGTTCAACATTTTTACTAAGTTTTCAACCCCTTCTTTCATCCAATTGCATTTCTCTTTCAAGGTACACTTTCTTCTACCCTTCTATTTCTGCCATTTTCAGTGTTCTAAGGGGTTTCTATCTTTTTGTTTTGGTGTATTCCTCATTTCTAACAAAAGAGTAGAGATACCAGTGTTCCTGGTCCCTTTATTAATGTCGTTCTGTGGAGCACCCTCTCTGTCTTGCTGTGGACAGCTGAGGTGTCCTATTCAGGCTAAGACCTTTGTGGGCACAGAGGTTGGTATTCGTAATGTTGAAGGGTGAATGCAGATATGGACTTTCAATGACTCCTCTTGTAGTTCACCTTCTATCATGTCTGAATCTATTCAACCAATATTCTTGATTCTGACATTAACTTACCGGCCTCCATGGGTGTTTCTAAGAGTTTCATGGCAAGGAGAAGAGCTTCGAGGTGAAGGGGGTAGCTACTGAAGAGCCTTTAGTGCTTGCCCCTATGAGGAACGTGTATCCTTCCTAGGTTGGGGATGACGTATGGGATCACTTATCCAATCTCTTTTCTAAATAGAGCCTTAGAAAGGTCCTGATCTATGTACAACTGACAGAAAAGGGTACTCGGGATCATGAATATCATGTTCTGTCCCCGGAGTGGGATGAAAGGGTATATTCGAGTCGGGAGGCAGACCCATATTTTGTGTTCTTGTATGAAAGTCTCTTTATTCATTTGGGACTCCGAATTCTATTCACTGACTTTCAAGATGTGGTTCTCCGAACTCTCAATATAACTCTATCCAACTTCAACCTAATAGTTGGGAAAATATACTTGCCTTCGAGAAGATTTGCTGAGTAGTCTGACTGCAGTGTTCGGAGAGGGCCTTTTTCTACTTCTACACCCAATGGTGCCTCTGGGGTGCAACATACCAAAAGAACTGATTGACACTCTGATCTAGATCTGGGCAGAAGGTCTTTACCATTTTTCAAAAGAGTTTTAAGGACTTAAAAAGGAAGTTGTTCAAATTGGTGGGAGTGTCTGGAACCAATATATTTTTCCTCAATGTCAATAGGGAGCCGGTGTTCCCATTATACTGGACAATGCAGGCATGGAGCACCCCTATTGGGTTGATTGAGAAGGAGAATCATGACCTTGATTAGGATGACATCAAATGTGTTAAGTTTATGACCAGATGGGCCTAAGAATTTGAGCTCATCAAATGCAATGATATTCTTGACACTCCCGGTGATGATTATCTTGGGGCCTTGCTAGGTAGCGGTTAGGCCGTCGGTGTCTGGAGTCCGTCTTTACTTCCTATTTTTTATATTTTCTATTCAGTTATTTCTTACTTGTTCATTTTTCTTGTCTTATTATTACCAAGTCGCCTCAATACTCAAGAGGAGGGTGAATTGAGTATGTAAAATATTTTCGTAAATCTTTCACAAAACACTTGATTACCAATTTTCGTTGAAGCTATTGATTTATTGAAGTGAATAGATACATGAGATTGAATAACTCACTCACAAATAAATAAGACAAAATATAAAGTATTCAAGCAAGCATATAAGATTAAAGCACAAATGTAACGAGATAGAATTGAGGAGATCAAACACAAGATTTATCCTGGTTCAGCCACTAATCCACTTGTGACATACGTCCAGTCCTCAAGCAATCACTCGAGATTTTCACCCATTGTAATCAATTACACAATAGTTTTAAAAGGGGTTTTAGTACGGGAACAACCATTTTCACTTGAACCATCTCATTTCTCTCTCCTCCTCCATGACCTCTCTTCCTCTCCTCACCTCAAACCTTCAATTTCTCTCTCATTTCTTGGCTAAATCATCTCATTTCACCACAATACCACTCGAATTTCTCCTCTTCATTTTAACCCCCAATCAATTTCACCAAAAATTTCCTCAATCTTCACCCTCATCTCCTTTCACACTCTCTTTCTAAAGCCTTACCATACGTTTTCCACTCTTCCTCATCAAACTTCCACATTCCTCCACCACCAAGCACCACGTGAATTCCACAAATGGTCAAATCCTCTCAACCTACAAAATGCCCAAGAATAGGGGCCAACGTTGGATAATCTTCCAATGCTCCTCCATGCAACATCTCTAGATTGGACCTCACGCGTCATTTTACCACCACCAAGAAGGCGGAGTTATTTAGGAAATACTTTCAATTGAGGAAACTCATCTCTCCCAGGTATCTCCCTCAATCCTTTTGTTCAAGTGAACCCTTGAAGTGCTTCAGATTAATAGAAAGGTTAGGTTTGCTAGGCTTCTTCAGCATTCAAAAGGACATTTACCCGAATCTAGTTAGGGTATTTTATGCAAACCTGAGATGTGAGAATGGATGTCTAATATCTAAAGTAAAGAAGAAACAGGTTAAGGTCACTAGGGAAGCATGATGTAGGTTGACTAAGCTTGAGTATCATGGCATGAAATTCTATGGGAGTTAGGATGCTTCGGGAGATGATTTTGAGTATAAGGCTGCATTGACCTCCCTAACAAGGTATGACTATGAAATTCCTAGGGATATAAAGAGGGTAATGGTCATTGGTTTGACCATAGAAAACAGAGTACTTTATTATCTCATGGCCAGAAGGTTGATTCCTAGGGGAGGAAATTACTCCCAAGTTCTGAGAAATGATGTGGTGGTATTGTGGGCCATGACCACAGGTAGGCCAATCAACTGGGCCTACATAATTCAGCACATGTTGGATGTTAGGAAGACGAAGAACTCTGCCCTTCCATCTGCTATGCTTGTCAGCGCCATATTAGAACACTGTTATATTTCCTTGACTGAAGAGTCAAAGGACACGAGTTCCAAAGGACCACAATCTATTGGCTTGCACACATTACAAAAGCTTAAGGTGAGCAAAGTAGATGGCAGATGACACTACCTTACCGACGGGATCTATGGCCATATTCCTCATGACCTGGAGGATGCTGATGAAGATAGAGGACAACAGCCTTTTCCCACAGCCACCATGGAGCTTCTGCTACAGGAAATTCGTAGCTTGAAAATATGGATGGATCATATTGAGCAAAAAGTGGATCATCTAGAGCTGAGGTTGGATTACTCCGATCAAGAGTTAGCCTCTATCTGATCCTTTTTGGAAGGATCAGGATATGTACCGAGGCAAGCAGCTATTACTCCTCCTGCTCCTCTCTCATTTGCTAGACCTTCTGGTGCTCATCCTAATGATGATATGGAGATCCTAGGCTCTGAGGACGTCCTTGCCACTGATGATGATGATATGGATGATGTAGCAGCTGATGTAGATAGTGACAGCAAGGCGACTCAATGACCATGCTGTCTTGTTATGATCTTTTATATATTTTTGTATATGACTTTGGATCTATCTTTATATTAATAATTATCAAACTTGGTATATTTCTTTTCATAATGCATCTGTTGTCACTATGATTGGTATACATACTCTAATTGCAAAATTATCTAGACTGAAATGTTTATGGTTGAATGCTTATGTCATTTTTTATAATGCCAACGGGGGAAAGATTAGTGAAATATGTTGCATGTGTACAGGGGAGCTTTGAATCTAGCTTCGAGCTTTGCGCTTTCACATAAATCCTATCTCATGCATACATTACAGGGGAGAGTTGCGCTTAAATATCTGATAATCAAATAAATACAAATATTTCTCTTCCTTTTCAATGTTTAGTTTGTCATCATCAAAAAGGGAGAGAATGTGAATACTTATGTCTTGAAACATATCAAATGAATTTTTGATGATAACAAAATCAAAGATGATGATCAAGATCAAAAGAGAAGACCAAGATCAAAAGAAGGAAACCAAGAGGTATATAGATATAAGTCTTAGAATATCAATGTAAAATGCTCTCAAGCTATCTCAATTATCTTCAAATGGTTTTTCAAGATCCTTTTATATTAACTAATAATTCAAAGTTCATCTTTTTAAGGATATGTTGATTTCAATCTTGGATTTCATAATTCAAATGTAAATCTTGTTAAAATCCAAGCTCCTATATGTAAGAATTGACCATTACACTTAATTGGACTTGAAAAATGTGTTCAAAGGACAAGGTAATCGATTACACATGTGTTATAATCGATTACAAGCTAAATAGAGGCCTTGTAATCGATTACATTGATTATGTAATCGATTATAAGCATGAAAGAAGCCTTGTAATCGATTACACTGAGGCTGTAATCGATTACAAGTCTGGCAGAGGTCATGTAATCGATTACACAAGGCTGGTAATCGATTACATCCTGCCCAGAAAGCCAAGAACACGTTCAAACGGCCATGTAATTGATTACCAAGAGTGTGTAATCGATTACCACTAGTCTGACATTGCCCAACAGCTATATTAGGTGCATTAAATGTTGGGCATTAAAGCCCCCAACGGCTCCTTTGATAAAAAACACCATATATACTTGTGTTGGGGCATCATTAATGGCTGACCTTGAACTTGAAACATCTTTCTAACACTTTAATACGTGAATCAATCCTTGAAATCATTCTTACTCTATTTTTGTACAAATCTTTAAGATATCTTTGAAGAGCATTCTAAAGCTTCAATTTGTATTAACTGCTCTTATGAGTTTCATATTGTATACACTTCAATTCTTTGTAAAAAAGGTGAGCCATCCCTCTAAATTGTAAAAGGTGAGGTATCTCTTATTAGTAAAGAAGCTGAGGTATCCCTCAAGGTTATAAAAGGTGAGGTATCCCTTGAAGTTGAGGCTCAAGCACAAAGGATGAGATATCCCAAGGTGTGGTGAGTGCACTATATCTTCAAGTTTCAACAGGTGCTTACAACCTTTACACAATAGAGCACTCATCACACCTTAGGATACCTCACCCTTTGTGCTTGAGCCTCAACTTCAAGGGATACCTCACCCTTTGTGCTTAACCCCTTTGAACTTATTCGATTATTCCTTGTTTTTAGCTCATTACATGCCTAAAAAAAACATATTCTTATTGAACCTTAGGAAATAAGAGAGCATTGACATTGGATGAGTTCTTGAACAAGTGTGGGGGTGTTTGTACAAAACGGTTGATGAAAAAGAAAAGAGTAGTCATCTAAAAAAAGAAAAGTGTAAAGAAAGATCAATAAGGTAAAAAAAGGAATCGAAAAAAATATGTAAAGGGAATTTGCATTATGTTGGGATGAACTTTTCATGTTGGTTATTTTAACTCAACCCTAATGCTCTTTTATTCTCTTTAATTTTTAACTTGTCATATCCATCTTATCCCCTTCCTTTACTTTGACCCTTTTACAATCTTTAATAAAGTCCTCTTTATTTTTGTGTGCATGTTTTTTGAGTGTTGGAGAAGTAGAAGATAAGTAAGCTTATGGTAGTGTAATTTTCATTGGTTGAATTAAGTGAAATACCTACCTTTTAAATACTTGAGGGATTGAGAGTGAATCTTATGAGGATCTATCATTCTTGACTCATGCTTTTCAATTGAAATTTCATTGCTTGTTGGTTTGCGATGTGAAGAAATGTTACCTCATTAATGTTTTGATCCCTTGAATCTTTGGTTGCTCTTCATTCTTAAATATTATTAGAAATTAAGTCTTTTAGAATTTATAACTTTTGAGTTTGTGTTGTTTTTCCTTGTTCCCTAGCTTTGATCTTATGTGTTTTGCCTGAGAGTGCAAAAGATAAGTGTGAGAGAATTTAATAGCAATATATTTTACTCATTCTATAATCCTTTCACTAGGCTTCTTAAGGTTTAATTAACCTTAATTAAGTTGGTTTTGTTATATGATGTGATATTGAGCTTAATTGGATCATTGAAAGAATTATTGCTTGAATTGACTTTAATTTGTCTATTCAGCAACGTTTAGTAAATTGGTTATAATTTGAGTTTCAAATATCTGATTGATGTGATTTTGATTTTGTAGGTAAGCTAAAATAATTCTCTACAACTTTCATGAAAATATCAAGAGCCAGATCACACGTTTGGATAATTTAAATTGGAGTTGAAGTAAGATTTAGAGTGTTGATCCTGGTAGCTTGACCTCTGTGTACTCATTAGCCCATTTCTTGGCTATAGGAGTCCAATTGACACCAAACTGGTGGCATTGAAAATTTAAGACCCAAATTTACAACTTTCATGAAGAATATAAGAGTCAAATTGGAAATATAATAGGTCATATTGGGCCTAGAAGTCAGAATAGAGGAGTTGTAACTGAGCCTGAATAATGTGCAAAGATTAAGTCATATCTCGAGTTGTAGGAATAATTTTTGGCTGAAATCAGCGGCATTGGAAAGTTGAGACAAAAGCTTACAACTTTCATGACTACTTTTCCATTTGTTGATGTATCCATAAGTTCAGCATTGAATGATTTCGGAGACAGGAATCTCAATAATTTTTCACTCATTCACAATTATTAAACCACTAGTTGGCATTTTCCACTCATCTACTCACTCATTAATTAGTCCCTTGTCATTTTGTATCCCCCATCCTCTATAAAAGGCACCATTGGCTGATCATTTATGAATCTTAGTTTTAGAGATCAAGATCATGTTATTGTGTTATTTGTTTCTCTTGTTGTATTTTTTTTGCTCTAAATTGAAGTTATGTTCATTATCATCTTCTTCTCTCTTTCTTTCTTCTTGTCTATGAGTAACTAATTTTTATTTTACTTAGGTGAAAGGGTGAATCTTTTGATAATAAATTAAGGTTAGATTAATTTCTTTCTTGTACTTAAATGATATATTATCAAGTGGTCATTATGTATTGTTTGTTTCCAATAATTTTAGAAACTCTCCTTGTAAAGTGGAGATCTTGATTTGTTGTAGACAAGATATTGATACAATGAATGCTTGACCCCATTTATAAGTGGTGGTATTAATAGATAATTAAAGGAATCATAATATAATTACATATATAATTTTAAATGAACTTTGAATGTTGTATTTTTTGATTGGAACCTCCATTATATATAGATTCTAATTGAGTTATAAAAAAATTAATCTTATCGTTAATTTACTTACCAAGAGTGAATCTTCTAACCCAAGTAAATAATTTTTATTTGTGACTAAATTTTATCACCTTTATTGTTGTGACAAAATCTTTTTCTTACCTCAAAGAATTTTTTCTTCATCAATTCTCTATGGATCAACTTCGGACTCCTGAGAATTTATTACTTGAAACAACTTGTACTTGATTTTGCAACTTATAATTCGCATCAGTTATGGGTGCTATTACAACGCAAGATCATGATTGACAATTACAGATAATCTTACAACTTATCTATCGCATAGATCTCACAGTCATAATGTTCTAACCCAATGCCGTACTCCGACTTGTGTGGTGCCAGGATCTCATCTGTGCCATCCTGCTGAAGGCGTCAACGATAGACTCCAACATTCAAACATAATTAAATCAATTTCATTTTTAAAAATACTTTTTGTGTAACATATATTTAAATATATTTATATAGTGTAAGATTTCGTCACTTTAGAGAGAGTTTTACCTAACTACCACCCTTGACCCAAAATTGATAAAACAATTAATCAAAAACCAAAAAAATATAGTATAAAATTTATTTATTGTGTATTGTTAATGTGTTTTACATATATTATATGTGTCATGAATTACTTTCACCATATCATATAATATAAATATATTTCAATATTTTTTATAATTCTACTTATATACTTAACTTATATATGTTATATCATATATTTTTATATATTTATAAAACATAAACATACATATCAAACCCTAATTTGATTACGGTTTAAGCTCATTTTAACTTCAAAGTCTAATATTTAGTTTGTTTTTTATTTTATTTTTACTTGGTATATTTTCAGTTTTAATTATAAAAGTATTGTCTTATTTTTGTTTTACTTCCTATTTTCAAAAGTACCGATTGAAGGAATGATCTAGTTTCTAAAAACATTGTTTCAAACAACTGAGTCATATGCGAAACCAAAACGGCAGTAACAATGAAAAGGGGAAAGAAAAAAAACAAAAACCTAATTAGTTGAATAAAAAAGGAATTCTTACATCCCCCTGACCAAGAAATTTTTTTACTCTATATTATTAATGTATGCAGCATCAACTTTGTGTGTCAAAAATATTTTTCATTTTAATTATATTTTTAATACTATAATTGATGTAACACAAATTTAATAGTATAGAACGAAAAATTTCTCTTATATCATGAACATTGATTACATTTAGTGTAAATGAATCAAATGACATTCTATATTTAATCATAGAATCATAATATTCCTATATATGTTGATAAAAAAAATGAAATGACATTTATAGTCTAAATCTCATTTTAAAAATTCATATAATTTTATTTGTCCAAAAAAGGTGAGATTGTGATTCTACATTTTTATAGAATAAAATTTCATATATATTTTCTAATATACCTTTAATTAATTTATAAAATGACATAACTTAATATTTTTATAATTTACAAAATACTCATGTATTGTAAATTTTTCAACTATAAAAAAGGCCTATATTCTATTGTATTGTAAATTTTTAGTCTTTTAGATATTTGAGTTTGATGCTTTCTTTGCAGTGTAATTTTATTTTAGATTTATCAAAGAATTATTAATTATTTTTATAATAAGTTAATGTCACGTGGGTCACCAAAAGTGGGCCTACCTTGACTTTAATTTTAAAAAAAGAAAAACAAAACGCCTATTATTTGGTTATTTGGTGGATGCCTCGGGTGAGAAAAGAAAAGCCGAGAGAGGGAGAGAATTTGAAGAAAAAAGGAAGACAGCAACAGTGTAGCGGCAAGAGAAGAAAATAAGGGGAGAAAATTGATGCTCTTCTATCAGATGTTTTTTATATATTGATCTTGGTAGTGTGAGCTTTATTTTAGTTTTAATATCTCTCTATTTTTGGTTCACTCTGTTGCCTGGCTAGATACCCATTGATGGATTTATTGTGTTGTTATCCACCTTATTGGTGAAGGATAATTTTCTATTGATCCCTGGTGGTTCCAGGATGACTTGTGGTGTACCCATTAATTTATTAGTGGAGGTTTTTTACTGGACTAGGTCCCGTGGATTTTTTCCTCACATTGGGGGTTTTCCCACGTTAAAAATCTGGTGCCTATTGATTTTATTTTTCTGGTCTGTGCATTCTATTATTTGCTTAAAATTATTATTTGTTGTCTGAGAAATTTCTAGAGCCTATTGTTAATTGCACAGGGGGAAAAAGTGATCCAGTTTGCTTCTGCTTGTTAATATTTGTTATCTTTTCCCAACAACTGATATCAGAGAGCTCCTTGGTTGGGGCTCTAGTTTGTGCTCTTAAAATGGGAGAAAGCGATGTTGCTAGTACTATGATTAAATTGGATTCTACCAATTACTCAATATGGAAATCCTGAATGGAAGACTTGCTGTTTTGCAAAGACTTGTATGATCCCATTGAGGGTGATGGTACTAAACCAGCAGATAAATCTGATGAAGAATGGAAGAGAATAAATAGGAAGACTATTGCCTGATCATGCAATGGATAGACCAAAGCATTTATCACCATGTATCTAGTGAGACTAGTGCCCACAGCTTATGGACGAAATTGAGCAACTTGTTTGAGTCTAAAAATGCACAGAATAAGGCATTCTTGATTCGGAAGTTAGTAAACTTGAAATACAGGGATGGGTCCTCGGTGGCTGAGCATATGAGTAGTTTTCAGAATGTTGTGAATCAGTTGAATACTATGGAGGTTGTGTTAGATGATGAACTGCTTGCACTGTTGCTACTTAGCTCATTACCAGACAGTTGGGAAACACTGGTGGTATCTCTGAGTAACTCTACTCCTAATGGAAAGTTGACTTTCAATATGGTGAAAGATAGTCTCTTGAATGAAGAAACTAGGAGGAAGGGACATGGTATGACTAGCTCTTCGACTCAAAATGAAGCTTTGGTTATGGAGTCACGGGGAAGAAACCAACATAGAAATTTTCAGAGATCTGAAGACTGCAGCAAGTCAAAAGGAAGGTCAAAGAACAGAAAAGACATCAAGTGCTTCCATTGCAATAAAATGGGACACATGATTAAAGAATGCAGGTTCCTTAAGCGGGAAAAATCAAGGACTAGAGGCAATAATAAAAGAGAAGACAAAGACAAAGACACTACTGCAGTTTTATCTGATGGTGAAGTTGTCATTGTTTATGATGATGACTCCATTAATCTCACATGCCAGGTGTAACATCCCGAAAATTCTTTATTTCATTATAAATAATTATTTTATAATATTTGTGAATTTTAGGAATTTTTCTGGATTTTTTCTGTGAACGATGAATATTTTAATATATTTTTCGTTTTACGTGTATATTTTGCTGAGCCGGGAAAATAAAATTATTTTTTTTCCTAAGGCTGATAAACTTTGGACTGTGGAAACGTCAACGGGGGATCTTACTAAACCCGAGGCTGGACACAGTTTACGAGGTTTACGTTTCACGAGACTTTATCTGATACATGAAATCACTGTATCATAAAATCATCTGATGAGTAATAAAATATTATTCTCATCAATTGTAATTTTATTTCACTGAGAAAATAAATTTAGCAGCTTAATTATTCATCTGTCAGATGAATTTAATTAAGGTGACAACCTTACACTTCATTTCCTCGAGAACGCACAAAGCTTCTCAAGGAAGCTTCCTATTTCCATCTAATCAACCTTTCCTCTCTTCCCCAATTTATGCCGCACGCCACCGTTGAGGGAACTATTACATTGACTATTCCATTTTCCCACTCCCCATGTCTGCTTTCTTCATTCACATTTTCCATTTCATTTCTCCCATTTTCTCTCATTCACGCAGCTCTCACTCTCTTTTCTCTCTTCTTCTTCACGGCCGCACACCACCCACATTCACCATTGTTGATCCTTCAAGTCTCCTTTACTCAACCCGACAGAATCATTTTCCCTCTCCACCTTCACACCTTGTTTCTCACTGGAACTCCTCCCCGTATCTTCATTTTTCTCTCGCTCAAAACAGCCCCAAAGCTTGACCTTTAAGGTAAAGTTCTTAACTTTTTCCCTTCTCCTCATTTTCGTGCATTCTGGTTTCCTCGCTACCATTCTCTCTTTTGATCTTAATTTTGTGGATCTTGAACGCCCAAGGTTCTGGTGGTGGTGAAGAAAATCAGATTTTCAAGCATAAAAGGAGCTTCTTTATCCCTGTTCTTCACTTAGGTAAGAGGAAGACACTCCTCCTCAACCTCTCTTAGCATTTAGGAACGTCAGTAATTTGTGTTGAGAGTCTTTCTGTTTTTAAATGTTGTTTGTGATGTATAAATGTTAGCTGATTGCTGGAGTTTTGTATGTATATATATATATGTTTGGAATGTGTAAAATGGAAAGAAATGAGCCCCGTTTTGGTTCTCGTATGGTCACGGTTTTGAACCCGAGAAAAGAGATCCTATATTGAAAATGGTAATGACTTGTTGCTTTGATCCATCCTAAACTAAATGTTAAAATCATCGAGAGTGGGTGAGCCATATCCGTCGAATTAAGATGTTAAAACTTGTCGGCATGAGCTCCCGGCCAAACCCGTCGACAAGTGGGGCCCTTCATCATGTCAAAAGTTGTCGAAGCTAGTGACCCCCCCATTTACACCTCCGTCGGTGAATTAGTCGAATTAGAAAGTGTGGCCCTCTTAGTATCCGTCGGACCGGTATAGGTGAAACCTCAACATTTTTCCGTAAATCGGTCGAGTTAAATCCGTCGATCGCTTAAGTGAGACCTCAACATTTTCCCAAAGTCGAATCCGTCGAGTGACATACCCGTCGAGTTTAGATTTCTCGACCACTCAAACACAATGTGAAAATCACGAGTTAGGGCATGAATCATATCCGTCGAGTTAAGATGTGAAAACCTGTCGAGTTAGGCTGTGAATCATATCCGTCGAGTTAAGATGTGAAAATCTGTCGAGTTAGGATGGGAATATCCGTCGAAGTTAAGGTGTGAAAATCTGTCGAGTAGAGTTCTGAAGGTTTAATGGAGAAACTTACCCAATGAGAATATCCGTCGAACTAAAGTGTGGAAATCCGTCGAGTTAAGATGTGAAAATCCGTCGTTAGGCCGAGAATTATATCCGTCGAGTTAGGATGTGAATGCCCGTCGAGTGGAGTTCCTGATTATTAAATAGAGAGATTTTCTCCAAATCCGTCGAGTAGAATTCTGAAGGTTTAATAGAGGAACCGACCTAATGTCGTGTCCGTCGAATCATGTTTTCTCGTAAATGTGGTAGCATATTCGACAGCTTATGTACTTCATCCGGTCGAAGTTCGTCCCTAATTCGACAAAGATTTAGAGTTTATCCCCCGCCGATTATTTTCCATTTACCTTGATCCTGTCGTGTCGCTACTGTCGAACCAGCCCAATTTCTCACCGTATACACCGTCCGTCGAAATTACAAGTATATTCCAATTCTTTTTACCTAGCAAAGGAATGGGTGATTCTCGGCTCAGACCTCCCGATTTCAACTTTTGGGACTAATATACACTATATTAATTATAAATAACATCGATGACTAGAAACAAAGTAGGGACACATAATGAAGGAAAACAAGGAGCGTGATTGAGCCTTACAACTAGTGAGAACTCGGAATAAAGGAAGAACATGAGAGTGTGAGATTTTGAGATCTTAGAATAACCTTCTAAGGACATATGAATAAGTTAACTAAGAGAATTCCTTTAGAGATAAACTCGTAAGTAAAGCTAAACCTAAGTAAGAATTCATAATACGCTTTAAAAGGTATTACTTTATTTAACAACAATATCATGCTATTGTGGGTCCATTTGGGTGACCATTGATTGGGTTAATTCTTACTTGGGCAAATTGTGACGCATGATGGAATAGTATGTAATAATGATCATACATGATTATGCATAGAGTCTCGTATGCATTGTGGATAAATCATATGACATGCATTTGAGGCATGATTGACCGAGTTGTCATGAGAAGCATGATAGAGTCATGCATGGCATAAAAAGAGAAAGAGGATGTCCGTTGGACTTTGTTAAGGCCGAGTTGCCTAGGAGTTGAATAACACCTTAGTGCGGGTGCGAATAGACACGTGGGTCCCGTAGACGACGACCTTGAGGGCGTCGGGGTGCGGGAGTCTCACAAGGGCGTATGGTAGCCCCTCCGGACCGTGGGACGACCGATGCAAACGCACCGACGATCCTAACTCTGCCACAGCATCCTATATCAAGATCTTGTGAGAATGCCGCCGTATAAAGCCTTGTTGCGCAAAAATGACCGATTATTTTCTGAAAGCACTTGTTTTTATGGGCCGACGAGATACTTGGTATGTCTCCCCGATCATTCTCTCCGAGTGTTTTTGTGTCTAGCTCCATGGAGTAGGATTTTGATTATTGAGGGCACATATGCATAAGTGAGTCCATGAATTATCTGGCATACATTGTTATTATAATTGGAACTGTTGCATTTTTGATATATCTATATATATATGTATGTGATCGCTGAACTGTTTGGATGATCATAACAAGCTACTAAATGTTTATTATCATTATTGCTTTCATAAATGCTATGTGGGCGCTTTGCGCCGCTTGGTTTCTCGATGCTATAATTGGTAATGATGGTAGGATGTCTTACCTCTTTCTTGTACTTTCTTTATTCTATGTAAATCTTTGGTTAAAGACCGTAAGTGGGAACGAGGTTGGTTTTTCCCTTGGACTTTATTGGCTTGACCCATTGTAACCGGTGACGCTGGCGCGAAGGGAGCTTCTTTTGGGTTTTGGTTCGAATTATTTCACTGGTGATACCAAGACCTCGGCAAGTCAACTGACCAATAAGCGTGTGTGACATGCTTGGGGATCTGACTTTTGACGATGAAGAGGACTGCGATGGAAGACCTTATCTTGTATTTCTCACTACACCTAAGTGAACCCGAATTGCCTCACGCATTCGGGATACGATGGAGTGCCCAACTCCTTAGTCATAGATATATTATGGGTAGTTTATATTTCATTTTGCATTACCTATATAAAGTGTATTTTTGAGTATATGTATGCTTCAAGGTAATTATCCAGACTTAAATGTTGTAAATTGAGTACATATTATAATTCATAATTTAACTGGTTGTATATGTAACTACTCATTCGTGGCTCTTATTTTCCTCATAAAAGAAATGATTAAAATTTTATGGAAAAATTTGTTGTTTGACAAAGTTAGCACGCCGACATTTAGTGACCGTGACATAATGACGATTGTGCATTGGTTATTAAATCGAGGGGTGTTACATTTTTGGTATCGAGCAAGCGCTTCATCCCGTAGAGCCGGGTATGGACCGACTATGCTTAGACATATTAGAAGTTGTTGTGTACTTCCTTGTCTCTTGATTGAGATGTTGGGAAAGGAAGACATGGCTTGCCGTAGGGTTGAGTATTGGTAGCTACCGTTGCACACTTACGTGACATTGAGTACTTGGCCCACTCAATGTGTAATGTTCTTGACTACAGAAACTATGATTTCACCTTGGCATGTTAAGGTAATAGGAGTTCTTTAGAAAGAAGCTCACTAAGATGACTGAACTTGCTTAGGACTTGTTTGCATTTATACCCTTGTAGTGTTATCCCTAGAATTGTTTGAGCCTATGGGTTAGAAAAAGGGTAGTTGAATAAGACTTGCAAGGTTAGTGGACTGAGGTGTCCAAGAAGTTTTCGAGAATCGATTCTCTTTGGAAAGGAGTATCTGGCATAAGCTTGGTTCGAGAAGCGCATAGAGTCAAAGACTTACTGGAGATCGCGCCGCGAAAGACAGAATGAAGGAGCTCGAATTATAGTCTTTTGGGTTGTCTTGATTGGGTTATGTGACTTTTGTGCTTGGTTTCCAAAAAGATAATATTGTTTGGAATGAATGCTTTTGATTTTCCCTTATTACTTGACTTGTTTGTTCTTGAAGGAAGACAATGACTCGAGGTAAATATAAGCGCGTGAACGCAGGGAGTGACAATGATGACACAACTGAGGCAACCGAGGAAATACAAAGAATGGTTAATGTAACTACACGCCAAGATCAGAGAGCTGCACAACAGCAGGAATTGGAAGTTGAGGTTCGAAATTTGAAGGAAGAAAGTCGATTTTGGGGTGACTCTGGATTACCGAAGTTCCAAAGGAGGAACCGTGGGAAGGCCAAACAGTTTAAACAGAAACCATATATGCTACGACCAAGGGGACAACAGCGAAGACCAATACCTGAAGGAGGTACGAGTGGTAGTAAGTCCAATCCAACTGTGGTACCATTGTCAATGTGTAAGAAGTGCGGAAAGGACCACTTCACGAGGGACTGTAAGATCGAAGGAAAAATTTGTTTCAGATGCAGAGAGTTAGGACATGTGGCTAAGAACTGTACTTCGCAAAGGACGAAGCCTTTTGTTGGTGATGCACGCACTTCACAATCTCACGAAGAAAGGAGAGTTAATTTCTCAAGTGGAGTGGAAACGTCCAAGACCGAACCTAAGCGAGGAAGCTTGTACTACGGTGGATGACCCTGTGATTATACTGTATAATTCCTGGGTAACCCGTTTCTTTATGACGTGTGAATGTATGAATTCAATAGGGATATTCATACCCTCGTTATCTTTTGACTAAGTTATTTCTATTTTGGCTACTAAGAACTTGTTGATGGTAGCCAAGTTGTTTAAATTATCCTACGACCTGTTAAAGACTAAATCTTTTGGTAATCTGATTCGTTTATTTCTTTTGCAAAATCAGATGTAAGGTTAACAAAAGGGATTGGTTATCTTCCAACCATATCCTGTTGAAATATTCCAACGAAATTCTAAGAGTTCGTTTATGGAATTGAGTTATCTGTGTATTTATTTCCTTTCGATTCGAATGATACTGTTCTCGTTTGTAAGACTACTCTCATTACAATAGGTCTGTTTAGAACTATCCTAATGTTGTTAGATATTGGAACCCTTTATGCCAATTCCATCATTTGCTTTCTTCATGAATGGGCTTGATCTCAGGAAGGAGATTGATCGTTTTCTGAACGGGTCTCGTCACTCAGTTTTGAGGGAAACTTAGTGATTCTTGAGACAGAAATTTTCTAGATGCGAATCCGTGAAACTCACTCCTAAGTTTTATTGGACCATATCGTATTCTTCGTTAGGCGGGTCCAGTGGTAAATCACGTGACTTCCCTATTTTTCTTTCTGACCTTTATAACGTTTCTAGTATACTTCAATTAAGTATCTGTGTTCCCGAATCTGAACCTTAACGACACGACAAGCGTAGCACAATTAGGTGAAAGCTTACCCTATGAGACATTCCGTTCGAATCAAGGAAAGATGATCTGACAAATCAATTGAAGGACGACGCTATTTTCTCCAAGATCAACTTATATTATGGACTATCACTGAGTTCGCTCAAAGATTTATCGTTGTCCTTGATTGACGGCATTTTGATTTATTCATGATGCTTGGAGGAACGTACTGAATCTCTCGGAGTGATCCTTAAAACCCTGAAGAAGAGGTTATGCGTGAAGGTGTCTAAGTATAAATTCTAGTTGGAGACAATTCAACTTTTGGGTTACGCAATCTCAAGGGAAGAAGATTGTCAGAACCATCGAAACTCGAAACATTTATTCAAATGAGAGGAACCGACGACCGTAATGAAGAATTGTAATTTTTGGATTAGCTGGTTGATACGGAGACTCACGTGAGAATTCTTCAAGTGACAAGATTTCTCACCTAACTCATATATGAGGGTCAAGTTCTGTATGGACTGACGTATACGGGCGAAAACTTTCAAAGAATGATAAAACGTTTGATTTCTTCGCCAAGGATGATTTTGTCCAAATCCTAATGAACTTTTAGGGATGCCTAGTGATGTTTCGCATTGGAAGTTTAGAGCGTGTGCTTGATTAGAATAGAAGGAATGATAACGTATACTTGGAGACAAATTGAAAATACATGAGGAGAACTACCTTACACAACTTAGAGTTAGCTTGTAGTTGTATTAGAGATCTAGAAACATTTCCTACAAGGAGAAATTTTCATTGTCTGTAGTGATCGTAAGAGTCAGAAGTATTTTGTCTGATCGAATAAGTTGAAATATGAAGCGAGAACAAGATTAGAAATTCTGAAAAATCTTGATTTTTTATTTCGTGTTGGTATAATCCCGTAAAAAAAATGTTGTAGTGGAAGCATTCGAGGTAAACAAGCTTAGTTGTCTACTGCATGTAAGCAAGGAGAATAAATTCGATAGAACCACTTAGCGATGTACGCTGATTGTTTGGGGAGTTAGTTATCGAAAGGGTGAAGACTCAAGGAGCATTTATTTTTAAGATATGATTAATTTCGAGGACGAAATTCCTTTTAGAAGGGGAGTATTGTAACATCCCGAAAATTCTTTATTTCATTATAAATAATTATTTTATAATATTTGTGAATTTTAGGAATTTTTCTCTGGATTTTTTCGTGAACGATGAATATTTTAATATATTTTTCGTTTTACGTGTATATTTTCTTTGAGCCTAGGAAAATAAAATTATTTTTTTTTCCTAAGGCCGATAAACTTTGGATTGTGGAAACGTCAACGGGGATCTTACTAAACCCGAGGCTGGACACAGATTTACGAGTTTACGTTTCACGAGACTTTATCTCGATACATGAAATCACTGTATCATAAAATCATCTGATGAGTAATAAAATATTATTCTCATCAATTGTAATTTTATTTCACTGAGAAAATAATTTTAGCAGCTTAATTATTCATCTGTCAGATGAATTTAATTAAGGTGACAACCTTACACTTCATTTCCTCGAGAAACGCACAAAGCTTCTCAAGGAAGCTTCCTATTTCCATCTAATCAACCTTTCCTCTCTCTTCCCCAATTTATGCTGCACGGCCACTGTTGAGGGAACTATTACATTGACTATTCCATTTTCCCACTCCCCCATGTCTGCTGCTCATTCACATTTTCCATTTCATTTCTCCCATTTTCTCTCATTCACGCAGCTCTCACTCTCTTTTCTCTCTTCTTCTTCACGGCTGCACACCACCCACATTCACCATTGTTGATCCTTCAAGTCTCCTTTACTCAACCCGACAGAAACCATTTTCCCCTCTCCACCTTCACACCTTGTTTCTGCTGGAACTCCTCCCTGTATCTTCATTTTTCTTTCTGCTCAAAACAGCCCCAAAGCTTGGACCTTTAAGGTAAAGTTCTTAACTTTTTCCCTTCTCCTCATTTTCGTGCATTCTGGTTTCCTGCTACCATTCTCTCTTTTGATCTTAATTTTGTGGATCTTGAACGCCCAAGGTTCTGGTGGTGGTGAAGAAAATCAGATTTTCAAGCATAAAAGGAGCTTCTTTATCCCTGTTCTTCACTTAGGTAAGAGGAAGACACTCCTCCTCAACCTCTCTTAGCATTTAGGAACGTCAGTAATTTGTGTTGAGAGTCTTTCTGTTTTTAAATGTTGTTTGTGATGTATAAATGTTAGCTGATTGCTGGAGTTTTGTATGTATATATATATATGTTTGGAATGTGTAAAATGGAAAGAAATGAGCCCCGTTTTGGTTCTCGTATGGTCACGGTTTTGAACCCAGAAAACAGAGATCCTATATTGAAAATGGTAATGACTTGGTTGCTGATCCATCCTAAACTAAATGTTAAAATCTGTCGAGAGTGGGTGAGCCATATCCGTCGAATTAAGATGTTAAAACTTGTCGGGTATGAGCTCCTGGCCAAACTCTGTCGACAAGTGGGGCCCTTCATCATGTCAAAAGTTGTCGAAGCTAGTGACCCCCCCCCATTTACACCTCCGTCGGTGAATTAGTCGAATTAGAAAGTGTGGCCCTCTTAGTATCTGTCGGACTGGTATAGGTGAAACCTCAACATTTTTCCAGAAATCGGTCGAGTTAAATCCGTCGGATCAGCTTAAGTGAGACCTCAACATTTTCCCAAAGTCAGAATCCGTCGAGTGACATACCTGTCGAGTTTAGATTTCTGACCACTCAAACACAATGTGAAAATCTGTCGAGTTAGGCTGTGAATCATATCCGTCGAGTTAAGATGTGAAAACCTGTCGAGTTAGGCTGTGAATCATATCCGTCGAGTTAAGATGTGAAAATCTGTCGAGTTAGGATGGGAATATCCGTCGAAGTTAAGGTGTGAAAATCTGTCGAGTAGAGTTCTGAAGGTTTAATGGAGAAACTTACCCAATGAGAATATCCGTCGAACTAAAGTGTGGAAATCCGTCGAGTTAAGATGTGAAAATCCGTCGGGTTAGGCTGAGAATTATATCCGTCGAGTTAGGATGTGAATGCCCGTCGAGTGGAGTTCCTGATTATTAAATAGAGAGATTTTCTCCAAATCCGTCGAGTAGAATTCTGAAGGTTTAATAGAGGAACCGACCTAATGTCAGTGTCCGTCGAATCATGTTTTCTGTAAATGTGGTAGCATATTCGACAGTTATGTACTTCATCTGGTCGAAGTTCGTCCCTAATTCGACAGCATTTAGAGTTTATCCCCTGCCAGATTATTTTCCATTTACCTTGATCCTGTCGTGCTGCTACTCGTCGAACGGCAGCTCCAATTTCTCACCAGATACACTGTTCCGTCGAAATTACAAGTATATTCCAATTCTTTTTACCTAGCAAAGGAATGGGTGATTCTGGCCTTGTGACCTCCTGATTTCAACTTTTGGGACTAATATACACTATATTAATTATAAATAACATCAGATGACTAGAAACAAAGTAGGGACACATAATGAAGGAAAAACAAGGAGCGTGATTGAGCCTTACAACTAGTGAGAACTCGGAATAAAGGAAGAACATGAGAGTGTGAGATTTTGAGATCTTAGAATAACCTTCTAAGGACATATGAATAAGTTAACTAAGAGAATTCCTTTAGAGATAAACTCAGTAAGTAAAGCTAAACCTAAGTAAGAATTCATAATACGCTTTAAAAGGTATTACTTTATTTAACAACAATATCATGCTATTGTGGGTCCATTTGGGTGACCATTGATTGGGTTAATTCTTACTTGGGCAAATTGTGACGCATGATGGAATAGTATGTAATAATGATCATACATGATTATGCATAGAGTCTGTATGCATTGTGGATAAATCATATGACATGCATTTGAGGCATGATTGACCGAGTTGTCATGAGAAGCATGATAGAGTCATGCATGGCATAAAAAGAGAAAGAGGATGTCCGTTGGACTTTGTTAAGGCCGAGTTGCCTAGGAGTTGAATAACACCTTAGTGCGGGTGCGAATAGACACGTGGGGTCCTGTAGACGACCTTGAGGGCGTCGGGGTGCGGGAGTCTCACAAGGGGCAGATGGTAGCCCCTCTGGACCGTGGGACAGACCGATGCAAACGCACCGACGATCCTAACTGGCCACAGTCCTATATCAAGATCTTGTGAGAATGCCGCTGTATAAAGCCTTGTTGCGCAAAATGACTGATTATTTTCTCGGAAAGCACTTGTTTTTATGGTGACGAGATACTGGTATGTCTCCCTGATCATTCTCTCCGAGTGTTTTTGTGTCTAGCTCCATGGAGTAGGATTTTGATTATTGAGGGCACATGTGCATAGTGAGTCCATGAATTATCGGCATACATTGTTATTATAATTGGAACTATTGCATTTTTGATATATCTATATATATATGTATGTGATTTGCACTGAACTGTTTGGATGATCATAACTGCTACTAAATGTTTATTATCATTATTGCTTTCATAAATGCTATGTGGGCGCTTTGCTTGCCGTTTGGTTTCTCGATGCTATAATTGGTAATGATGGTAGGATGTCTTACCTCTTTCTTGTACTTTCTTTATTCTATGTAAATCTTTGGTTAAAGACCGTAAGTGGGAACGAGGTTGGTTTTTCCCTTGGACTTTATTGGCTTGACCCATTGTAACCGGTGACGCTGGCGCGAAGGGAGCTTCTTTTGGGTTTTGGTTCGAATTATTTCACTGGTGATACCAAGACCTGGCAAGTCAACTGGACCAATAAGCGTGTGTGACATGCTGGGGATCTGACTTTGACGATGAAGAGGACTGCGATGGAAGACCTTATCTTGTATTTCTCACTACACCGGTGAACCCGGAATTGCCTCACGCATTCGGGATACGATGGAGTGCCCAACTCCTTAGTCATAGATATATTATGGGTAGTTTATATTTCATTTTGCATTACCTATATAAAGTGTATTTTTGAGTATATGTATGCTTCAAGGTAATTATCCAGACTTAAATGTTGTAAATTGAGTACATATTATAATTCATAATTTAACTGGTTGTATATGTAACTACTCATTCGTGGCTCTTATTTTCCTCATATAAGAAATGTTTAAAATTTTATGGTAAAATTTGTTGTTTGACAAAGTTAGCACGCCGACATTTAGTGACCGTGACATAATGACGATTGTGCATTGGTTATTAAATCGAGGGGTGTTACACCAGGAGTACGAATGAGTTGTTGATTCTGTTGCCTCCTTTCATGTTACACCACACCGTGAGTACTTTACATCCTACACTACCAGAGATTTTGGGCAAATGAAGATGGGAAATCAAGAGGTAAGCAAGGTTGCTGGCATTGGAGAAATTTGGTTGGAGACTAATGCCGGATGCAAGTTGCACTTGAAGAACGTCAGACGTATTCCTGACATGCGCCTCAGCTTGATCTCAGTATAGGTACTTGATGAAGATGGCTATCATAATTCCTTTGGTGATGGCAAATGGAAATGTACCAAAGGGACTTTGGTGGTAGCAAAGGGAGTGAAGTGGAATACTCTTTATTAGACATCAGCAAAGTTGTCTACACCTCAAGTGAATGCAATTGAGGATTGCTCTACAGAGCTATGGCATAAACGCATGGGTCACTTGAGTGAGAAGGGCCTTGACACTCTTGCAAGGCAAAAGTTGCTTCCTGTTAGAGGTACATCTCTTAAAACTTACTCTCATTGTCTTGTTGGTAAGCAACATAGAGTTTCCTTCCGCACTTATCCTCCACATAGGAGACCTCATATCTTGGATTTAGTTCACACTGATGTTTGCACTATGGATACTAAAACCCTTAGTGGTTACTCTTATTTTGTTACTTTTATTGATGACCATTCTAGAAAAGTATAGGCTTTTGTTTTGAAATCCAAAGACCAGGTACTTGATGTGTTCAAACACTTCCATGCAAGTGTTGAAAGAGAAACAGACAAATTGTTGAAGTGTGTTAGAGCAGATAATGGTGGTGAATACAAGGGGTCCATTTGAGCACTACTGTAAGGACCATGGAATCAAGCTTGAGAAGACAGTTCCAAAGACCCCTCAGCACAATGGGGTTGCAGAGAGAATGAACCACACAATTAATGACAGAATCAGATGCATGCTCTCTCATGCTAAATTGCCTAAAGCTTTCTGGGGTGAAGCACTGAGAACTGCAGTGGACTTGGATCAACCTTTCTCCCTCTGTTCCTCTTGATGGTGATGTTCCTGAGAAGGTGTGGAGAGGGAAAGATGTTTCATATAATCATTTGCGTGTGTTTGGATGCAAGGCATTTGTTCATATTCCCAAAGATGAAAGGTCTAAGCTTGATGGTAAGTCTAAACAGTGTATTTTCTTGGGTTATGGTCGTGATGATTTTGGTTACAGGTTTTGGCATCCGATTGATAAGAAAGTTATCAGAAGCCGAGATGTTGTCTTTCTTGAAAACCAGATTATTGAAGATATTGATAAGAAAGATAAGCCAAAACAGGTTGTTCATGGGTACATTGATGTTGAGCCAGAACCTCCTACCAGGGTCACTGATAACGAGGGAGATGTAAATGCATATGTAGAGAACACAGTTGATGTGCCTGAGCCTCAAGTCAATGAACCAATGAGCCAATTCCACAAGAACCACCTTTAGAGCCTCAGGTGAGAAGATCTGCAAGAGAGCATCATCCTTCACAGAGATATCCTCCACATGAATATGTGTTGTTGACTGATGGGGGAGAACCAGAGAGCTATGAAGAAGCTATGTCACATAAGGAGAAGGACAAGTGGTATAAAGCCATGCAAGAGGAGATGAAATCCTAACATGAGAACCATACGTTTGAGTTAGAGAAGCTGCCTCAGGGCAAGAGAGCACTTAGGAATAAATAGGTGTTCAAGCTAAAATCAAAGGAGAATTGCTCATAGCCAAGGTACAAGGCAAGGTTGGTTGTGAAAGGCTTCAGTCAGAAGAAAGGAGTTGATTTTGAAGAAATATTTTCGCCTGTGGTCAAGATGTATTCAATACGAGTTGTGCTTGGATTAGCAGCTAATTTTAATTTAGAGGTTGAGTAACTTGATGTGAAGACAGCTTTCCTCCATGGTGACCTGGAGGAAGAAATTTACATGGAGCAACCTGAAGGTTTTGCAGTCAAAGGCAAAGAGAAGCTTGTCTGCAGATTAAAGAAGAGCTTGTATGGGCTCAAACAAGCTCCAAGACAGTGGTATAAGAAATTTGATTCCTTCATGATGGATCACGAGTATAGTAAAACTTCTTCTGATCACTGTGTGTTTGTGAAGAAATTTCCTAATGAAAATTTTATTATTCTCTTGCTTTACGTGGATGACATGTTGATTATTGGTCATGACATTAAAGAGATTCAAAATCTTAAAAGAGAGTTGAACAAGTCCTTTGCAATGAAGGATTTGGGCTCTGCAAGGCAAATCCTTGGCATGAAAATTGTTCGTGACAGGAAGAATGGTAAATTGTGGTTATCACAACAAAGGTATATTGAGAAAGTATTGGAGAGATTTAATATGGGCAATTCCAAATCTGTTAGTACTCCACTTGCAGGTCACTTCAAGTTGAGCCTTGCACAATGTCCTACAAGTGAGAAAGATAAAGAAGAAATGTAGAAGATTCCGTATGCATCTGCGGTTGGTAGCTTGATGTATGCGATGGTATGTACAAGGCCAGATATTGTTCATGCTGTTGGCGTTGTTAGTCGTTTCCTTTCCAATCCTGGTAAAGAGCACTGACAAGCTGTGAAGTGGATACTCAGGTATCTCAGAGGTACTTCTGGAGTCTGTTTATGTTTTGGAAGTGGTGGGCCTGTGTTGAATGGTTACACAGATGCAGACATGACTGGTGATGTGGATTCCAGGAAGTCTACTTCTGATTATATGATGACTTTTGCAGGGGAAGCAGTGTCATGGCAGTCCAGATTACAGAAATGTGTTGCTCTATCTTCTACAGAGGCAAAATATATTGCTATTACAGAAGCTGCCAAGGAGCTCTTGTGGATGTAAAAATTCCTACAGGAGTTGGGACTTTCACAGGAAAAATATGTTTTATACTGTGATAGTCAAAGTGCAATCCATCTCATCAAGAACTCGACCTTTCATTCAAGGTCTAAGCATATTGAGGTTCAGTATCACTGGATACGGGATGCGCTGGAGATGAAGCAATTGTCATTAGAGAAAATTCATACTGACGAGAATGGTTCAGATATGATGACAAAGACTTTACCCACAGGAAAATTTGTCACTTGCAAAGAGAAAGCGAGTTTGGTTGACTATGGCCCCACTTGATTGGTGAGAGGGAGAATTGTCAGGTAGGTCACCAAAAGTGGGTCCACCTTGACTTTAATTAAAAAAAAAAGGAAAACAAAAAGGCCCATTATTTGGTTATTTGGTGGGTGCCTCGGGTGAGAAAAGAAAAGCCGAGAGAAGGAGAGAATTTGAAGAAAAAAGGAAGACGGCAACAGTGTAGCGGCAAGAGAAGAAAATAAGGGGAGAAAATTGGTGCTTTTCTATCAGATGTTTATGATATATTGATCTTGGTAATGTGAGCTTTATTTTGGTTTTAATATCTCTCTATTAGTGGAGGTTTTTTACTGGACTATGTCCCGTGAGTTTTTCCCTCACATTGGGGGTTTTCCCACGTTAAAAATCTAGTGCCTATTGATTTTATTTTTCTGGTTTGTACATTCTATTATTTGCTTAAAATTATTATTTGTTGCCTGAGAAATTTTCAGCAGCCTATTGTTAATTGTACAGGGGGAAAAAGTGATCCAGTTTACTTCTGTTTGTTAATATTTGTTATCTTTTTTTAATAATTAGATAATTTTTCAATCATAATTTTTATTGAATTTTTATCTTAAAATTAACATTATACCAATATGACAAAGCTTATGGTCATAGCTATAATATATTAATTATAAGAAAAAATATTAAAAAACATATTATCAATATTTATTTTATTAATATTTTTTAAAAGGTAATCTTAAATATTATTTTAAAAATAAATATTTGTATTATATATACAATATGAAAAAATTTAATTTTTCATATTTTCGTATTTAAAATATTTATGTCATTTAAATTAATTTAAATTTTATTTTATATTATATCTCACATAATAAAATAATATTTTATTTTTAATTATACCAAACTATAGTTCATTAATTCCTATTTTGATTTTTATTTCATGACCAAACGTATCATTTAAAAATTTCTCATGCAAGTGCAACCAAACTCTGACACAAGCTGCCTTTCTTTTTTTAAGAAAAAAAAAAATACAGAAGCTTCATCGTATATATAGGGCAGGGTAGTGGGGACGGTCGCAGGCGGGCAAGCGTGCGTCTTTGACCCTCCTTTCTTTAGTTCTTACTGCACTAAAACCATAACACCTCTCTCTTTCTCTCTCTCTCTCTCTCTCCTTTTAATTTTAATTTTTATTTGAATTTCACTTTCTCATCACAGTGTTCGTAATTTAGAAACGTTAATTACACAATTTTTCAGATATTTTTTTATTTTATTATTAATTTAAAAATAAGTATTATTAATATTTTTTAATAAATTTTTCAAATTTACGAAATAAATTAATAATAAAGTAAATTTTAAAAAAATCTAAAAAATATGTTCGTAACATTTTTTTTCATTTATTCATATAAAAGTATTGAAACAAAGAAAAAAAAAACACAAAACAAAGTAAAAAAGAAAAGAAAAGACATAACAAGAAGGAGAAATTTCTCAGCAACCGGGTGCAACATTCATTGACTTGGCGCGCCAGTCTCCCCCCAACTTTGCAAAAGTTTAAGGCTTGAAGCTGCTAAACCGCCCCCCCTCTCTCTCTATGTCAAGTTCTCAACCCTGTTGCCTGCATTTTCAGCTAAAACTGAGAACACCCACATGAGATTCTAGCTCCAGATTCCAGATTAAGAACTGACAGAGGAAAAAGAAGAGAACTTGGAACTACTCAGAATTTGGTTCTGGTATATCTTCAAGTTCACTTCTATTTTCTTTTGGTCAACGAAGTCAAGGTGCTTCTGAGCTTGAAGGGTATCATGGAGATCAATTAGTACTAAGAGGGTCTGTGGATGAGGGAATCAACTGCTTGTGCATCAGTATGAAGCTCATGGAGTGTGGAAACATGGAGCGAGTGATTTCATCTTTCATGGGTTCGTTTCTTCTATGGGCAATTTTTGTGCTTGGTTTGGTGCTTAAGGTGTCTGGCAATGCAGAAGGTGGGTGCTGACCTTTGGTCCTTACTATATGGGGTCTTAATTGTTAGTTTGTAACATAAATACATGTTCCCATTAAACAGTTGCTTTAAATGAGCAGGGATACAAAAAATACTCAATTATGCCCTTTTTTGTTCTCCATTTTTTGATCTGTTTGGTTACCTTTCGGCTGTACTGTTACTGGATCATATGTTTGATTGACAACTAAAACTGGAAGAGTTAATAATAGGTTGAGACTTGGAGTAGCTTTTGAAATATTTCACTCTACTCTTTTTTTGGGTGTAATATTTTTGTTGATGGAATATGATCAGAGAATTGAAGATTTTTAGTAATTTTCTTAGTGTGCTGGTGCTCTGTGTCATTAACTTGGGTTGTTTGTATGTAAAGTGAAAAATGTTTAATTTTGTACTTAGGGAGTTGACCCCAATTTTTGTTTGTAATACTTTTGAGATAATCATGGCCTGGGTGTGACTTTTGATAGGACTTCAATATCTCAGAATGGCATGTTATTATTATTATTATTTTTCTGGTACGTTGGAGGTGCAACTACCTGAATAGGGTTGGGGATAGGTGGTCGAGTAGAGGATTGAATCTCTGATATCATCATCACATCCTAATGTTAGAGACAAGAGCCGGTGCTAGTTGATGTACAAGCTCATTCGTAGCTTGTTAAAATGCTTTTATTATTAAAAAAATGCTTCTTTCCATTTGCTTTTATATTTTTCCTCTTTTATTAGTTGACCAAGTATTTAGGAGTATGTGGCTGATGCTGACTCAAGGAAGTTGGGCTTCATGTTTCTATTTCCCAAATTTCACAAAATTTCATAGAGCAACATAATTGTTAACACTTGTTTTATTCTCTACACCAAATGGTTTAAGATTAAGGATGTTTGCACCTGAAAATCGCTTCTATGACAGGTGATGCCCTGAATGCATTGAAGACCAATTTGTTTGATCCTAACAGTGTTCTTCAAAGCTGGGATGCTACGCTTGTCAATCCTTGCACATGGTTTCATGTTACTTGCAGCAGTGAAAATAGTGTGACCCGTGTGTAAGTTATATGTCATTTTTACCTACCTGTAGTTTTATGACCTTTTGTTCATATAGGGAAAAACTTATTTGTGTTGTCCAGTGATCTTGGAAATGCAAACCTTTCGGGTCAACTGGTTCCACAGCTTGGTCAGCTCCCAAATTTGCAATACTTGTAAGTTGTGAACCGGATATGATATTGTCTCATTTCTTTGTTCACTGCGTCAGAGCTCCAAAGTTAAGTGGATTTTGTGACCTGAAATTAAAAAGGACCTAGGTTTCCTCTTAAAATTGTATATTTTGACAAAGCATTGTCTCCCTTCCTACCTCCATATTCTCTCATCCCCCAAAATAAGATAGGTATTTGTGTCTCATGACAAAAAAACTCTGGGCTGTTTTCCTTTGACCATTAGTGAGTGGGGGGCATTTAAGAATGGTATTTAGATAATTTCTTTTGTTTTTTGCTCAACAACTTTTGTCATCAAAAAATCACTTACTGCATACATGCTTCTCAAAATGGTGAGAAATAGCCCTTAATTTGGAAGATTTTTTTTTTTGGGGGGGGGGGGGGGGGGAAGGCGGCATTGCAAAATGTCATATCAAATCAGTGGCTAGTATGCTTAATTTTGTAATACAGGTGAATAAGGCAGTTCTACTGACAAATCCCTAGAATTCATCTACATAGTTCTTATCATGCAAATGTTGCTGTACGTTATTTATTTTAAGGATTATAATATGGTATCAAACAAAAAATTTCCCCGATTGCATTATGCTTTGATTTGCTTTCTCAATCACAATATCAAAATTTGAAGGCCTTATGCCCTACCTCTATTGGTTGTAGAGAATCTCAATCTAAGCAAGGACTGTCCTCCCACATCTTTTCTTGTTGAACAATTAATTTTCTTGAGGACCAGTTTAGTGTTCTCAACTTTTGGAGTCTTCCTAAGCTTAAGTTGATATTAGCTGGTCTTTTTGAGATAGTTGTATAAATTGCTGAATAAAAGGTTATATGTTGAATACTATACTAGCCATCAATATATTTTTGTGTGGTTCAATTTTCACCATACCAACTTCTAGTAGATGTTGACCCCTTTCATAACATTCATGCAAATGTGTTTTGCCATCTTTTAGTTATTCGTCGAACTTTTTTACTTGCTAAATTCTGAAAATATTTTTCTTTTCAATGACAGGGAACTTTATAGTAACAATATAACTGGGAAAATCCCAAACGAGCTTGGAAGTTTGACAAACTTGGTGAGCTTGGATCTTTACTTGAACAAGTTAACTGGCCCCATACCAGACACATTGAGCAACCTTAAAACACTACGTTTCCTGTATGACATGCTTTCCTTTATCTCATACCTTTAATCTGTATAAATTCTTTAAATCTGTTTCAATTTGTTTCTTCATTTACCTTTTTAGCATCATACTTTTTGCTTTCCCACACAAAATGCTGGTAGATTATGCAGCCTAGAATATGACTATTTCAGTTCCAACAGAGTTTGCAATATACATGTACTGCCTAAAGTATCATTCTACATAATCACATGAAATAGATGATGATTGAAGATAGTGCTCAGATAGGTTGGTCTAGTAAAAAATAAAGCTTCAGACTATTTAACTGGTTGGCAGAGTTGGGCCACAAGTTTGGTGGCAAATTTTTAATGTGCAACTAATACCCACATCATTTCTCCTTTAATCTTAATGAACGAAATGATGTGTTTGTTACTCGTGTATATTGACCGATTCATTTTCTCTATGTACTAAACATGCAATAAAGTCAATGTAGTAATAGTTCATGAACATCCACACTAATGGACTGAGGGGTTGATGGTGGTCAAGAGGGGACATTGCCACCCTGGCTGCCTGAAGTTTCTTCAAGTGCTTGGTGTGACTGGAGTGTGTTATGTTCCTTGGTTTGCTTTTACCACAGCTGAACTTACTTTTTTTATCAAGTAATGTTGATTAGCTCTGAGATCCCATTCCCTCCCCCATTTTTAATAGTTAAGACTGGATTATGTTATAAAGGATTAAAGCTCCACTTGTTTTCTCGATCTTTTCCCTCCAAATCTTTTGGTTAAATTACTTTGTAGATTCCTATAGTTTTGTTGAATTTTCAAATAGGTCCTTACAGTTTTAAAATTTTTTAATGAGATCCCTATACTTTTTAAAAATTTTAAATAGGTCCCTATAGTTTAACTAAGTTTTCAGTTAGGTCCCTACTATAAAATTTTATAATTAAGTTCCTGAAAGCTGTAACAACAACACAGAGTGGCTTGCAAATCACTGTAAGCATCTAGTAACGGAGCCTAAATGACCATCAGCCAATGAGGACTTATTTAAAAAAATTTAGAAATATAAGGACCCTATTAAAAACTTTTAAACTGCCGGACCTATTTGAAAATTCAGTGAAACTATCTACCTGCAAAATAACTTAACCAAATTTATTTCCATGCAAGGGAGTTTTAATGTGTGTATTGGGGGTGAGGGGAGGAACATTTTCACCACCTTAGGCCTAAATTTCCAAAAGTGAGTCAAGCCTGGATTTAGACATATTTTTCAATTGTTGGCCTTGTGGCCAATTCATTTTGCCAAGTAGAACTCGTTATCTACCCTGATCTGCTAATTTAAGTTTGCAACAAGTTATTATTTCACACACACATACTGCATGCATGATAATTGTTTGCTGTCATGTCTTATTACTATACTCTATCAATAGTTTATTATTTGCAAACTAATTTGCTCTGCTCTGTGAACAAGGCGTCTCAACAATAACAGCTTGTCAGGAAACATTCCTATGTCTTTGACCACTGTTTCTTCACTGCAAGTCCTGTGAGTGTTACTCCTATATTTAGATTTTCCATGAACTACTGCAAATGTTGATACCTTGTTATACTAGTGTTGAATTTGTTTTTGTGTAACCTGACACCATGGTCATTGTGGATTCTAGTGATCTATCAAACAACCAGTTAACAGGAGATATCCCAGTCAACGGTTCATTTACATTATTTACTCCCATCAGGTTGGTGCAAATAATTTATTTGTATCTATTACTATTATTTTTGAGGGATGAGATATCAAAATTTTGCTAATCCCTGTGTTCCCCTTTACAGTTTTCGTAATAATTCTGGATTGAAGCAAAACTCCACTCCACCTCCCCCACTTGCTCCACCGCAACAAACTACTTCAGGTTTGTTGATGTTTGTTCTATTGTAGGTAATGATTTTAATTTGTCAAAGAATATCTCTTAACATGCCCTGTCGTGTGAGAGTCCACTAGGCTTGAAAAGTGGACAAAGTATAGGCTTTCTACTACCTTGAATCGAAAACAAACTCAACTTTGTTTTGAAATTGTAAGACTGAGGGCAACAATCAAACTCTACACCACTAGGTTAATGAAGAACTGAAGCACTTTGTTTTGAACAGTGATCTCTGATGGTAGAGATACCTTAAGCATAGCTTCTTCTGCATGCTTAAATTTATAGCTTTTTGAGGTGGATGTTACTGATGGTCAAATTTGGGAGTTAATATTGTTGTACTTTTTTTATATTCTATTCAATCACAGTCAAAGTTTTTAAATACAGTTATACTTTCCCATTTAATTATGTTAATCCTTGTAGGTAACAGTGCTACTGGAGCTATTGCTGGAGGAGTTGCTGCGGGTGCTGCACTGTTGTTTGCAGCCCCTGCAATTACACTTGCTTATTGGCGAAGAAGGAGACCACAGGATTATTTCTTTGATGTTCCTGGTTAGTTGACTAACAGAAAAGATGGTATACATACTGATTAAAGCTGCATATGATAGCCATTACTGATTTACCAACATTTTGTGTCTTTTAATGGCAGCTGAGGAGGATCCTGAAGTTCACCTTGGTCAGCTTAAAAAGTTTTCACTGCGTGAGCTGCAAGTTGCAACAGATAGCTTTAATAACAAAAACATTCTGGGTAGAGGTGGATTTGGCAAGGTTTATAAAGGACGCTTAGCTGATGGTTCTCTTGTAGCAGTAAAAAGGCTTAAAGAGGAACGCACCCAGGGTGGGGAGCTGCAATTTCAAACTGAAGTGGAAATGATCAGCATGGCTGTGCATCGTAATTTGCTTCGGCTGCGTGGTTTTTGCATGACACCTACTGAACGGTTGCTTGTGTATCCTTTCATGGTTAATGGAAGCGTAGCATCATGTTTACGAGGTACCCTTATTAGTACTCTGGTTGTTTATTTAGTATTTTGATGAGGATTAAACTTTCTCTTGTATATCCTTTTCTGTTAGAAATGCTAACTTTTAGTTTTCCACGTCAAATTTATTTCTAGTTTTGATATATTGTTCATGAAATAGCAATTAGGTATTTCTGAGGTGTTATCTGGCAGGGAAACATACACAACAATGTGGAAATATGTCAATAGTTTAATTTTGATTCATTGCAAGTGTCAAATTAGTTTTTTCACACTATCTTCTAATCATGTTTTACCACATCATTTAATGAGTTTGACCTCTTAGGTTGTTTTTATCAAAATCAAACCCTTTAAATGATGCATTAATACATGATTGAGTGATAGTATAAAAACATTTTATAGACAATGAATCCAAATTAAATCATTTTTTAAATAGCTCAAAAGCAAATGAATGTTCTTACTATCAAATTTCAAAACTTGTGTTTAGAAATTAAATGTGTTTATGTGTATTGATATTGTATTGTTGAAGAGCGATCGGAATCACAATCACCACTTGACTGGCCAAAACGGAAGCGTATTGCGCTGGGAGCTGCTAGAGGGCTTGCGTATTTGCATGATCATTGTGACCCAAAGATTATTCATCGTGATGTCAAAGCTGCTAATATATTGTTGGATGAGGAATTCGAAGCAGTTGTTGGAGATTTTGGTTTAGCAAAACTTATGGATTACAAAGATACTCATGTTACCACTGCTGTTCGTGGTACGATTGGGCATATAGCACCAGAGTACCTCTCAACTGGAAAGTCTTCAGAGAAGACTGATGTTTTTGGATATGGTGTGATGCTTCTTGAACTAATAACTGGACAGAGGGCTTTTGATCTAGCACGACTTGCCAATGATGATGATGTCATGTTGCTTGATTGGGTTGGTATTCTGGTTACGAAAATATGTCATTAATACTTGTTTGATGTTATTTAATTGTATTTGAAAAACTTCTGCTAATCTAGTATCTTTTAGTCTCATTACATGGTTCCTCATGATCGAAAATTTATTTAGCATACCAATTCCTTGCTGAATTTTTTATCTTTGTTTTTTGTCCATGATTTCCAAAGTCCCTTTTTCAACAACTATTATGCTAATTGAAAAACATGCTGTTCTTTTTCAATTAACTGTCTTATGTATTTTTCTTAGTTTTATGAGGTTGAAGATGAATCAAGAAGGGAAATCATATTGTTAAAGGAAATATTTATTTACCAAATATTATTCCAATTTTTTGTACTAAATATTATTTCATTTTCCGTTCTTTTTACTTCTTGGTTTCTTATGGAGATGTAATTGATAACTTCATTACACAGTGAGGAGTTCTTGTTTATTTCTTACCATAAATTCCTAGCTGAAGTTTTGAAACCCCAATTTGTTTCTTATTCTGGTTATGTATGTATTGTTGTATAACTAATCTTTTTTTTTTAAAGTACAATACTAAGTTTATTTGGTTGTTCCTATTTCTGCCCCAGATTCTAGAATCTCATCTTTGTGGCTGTTCTTTAGTTCATTGGTGTTGCATTCGTTGTATACACATGTTAACACCAATGACTAATGGTCATTGTTGGCAACTGACATTATTTTGAGTTCAGGTTAAAGGACTTCTGAAAGACAAGAGGTTGGAGACACTGGTGGATGCTGATTTACAGGGCAATTATGATGAGGAAGAGGTAGAGCAGCTAATCCAAGTGGCCTTGCTGTGCACACAAGGCTCCCCCATGGAAAGACCCAAGATGTCTGAGGTGGTCAGAATGCTAGAAGGTGATGGTTTGGCAGAAAAATGGGATGAATGGCAGAAAGAGGAGATGATCCGGCAAGATTTCAACCACACCCAACACCACACTACTAATTGGATGTTAGACTCAACTTCAAATATCCCACCAGATGAATTATCAGGTCCTAGATGATATTTTAATATTCTACCGGCAAGCGAATGCACAATCCTGCAGCCTGACAGTGCTTTCTGTTTGAAAGCTATATACTTCATGTTCAGATCACATGCCCTTGATCATGTTGTGATTATTAAAGAAAAAAAGAAGAAATTTGTAACTTCTATTGGCTGATGAAGTGGCACGGTGAAGTGTAGGCCACAAAGCACTCGTCACTTTTGTCATTGTATGTATGTTAGAAATGAGTATAGACAATAAATAAATGAAATTCTATATCGTTTTCAGATATATGTATATGGTTAGCAGTTTTCAGATATATGCGTATTGGTCTTTTACTTTGTCTTCTGATTGACTTGCCACCCACCCACGGTATCTCCTTGAAGCCCAATATTGTGACTTTGGAAAGCCCACCTTGTGGCTTTTCTTTGCCTACTCTTTGCCTGTAGTGGGTTGGGTGCTGCAGAATAATAATAATTAACAAGATTTAAAAGGCTTTGTTAAATGCATTATCAAGTCTGAGTAGTGAAGAAGGCTGAAATAATAATCATAATATTTAGAAAAAGATCATAAGTCTGAAGAACAAGTAGAAATTAACATTTAAAAGAAAAAAAAATCAGCATTTGGAAGGTAATCATGGAAGAGAGCAAAATTGGTATAACAAAGTTTAAAGACACTCAATCTTAAATTAACTACATACTAATTAGTTATTGTAACTATTGATCAGTTATCATATATATAAATTAAATAGGATATTTCGTCGAACACCTAAGTTGCATCCATTAAGAAAGCCAATATACTTGTATGCCATTTCATGCTTACCAAAGTACAAACTTGAAAAAAGAACAAATAATCACATGATCAATTCATGATCCAAACAAGTAGACAATACAATTATATATATATATATATATATATATATATATATATATATATATATATATATATATATATATATAATGTTGATTATATAATGCCACATGATAAATTCATTAAAGAGTCTTTGCTCAAGTGCTCATGTCTAACCATGGATCCTTATATATACATTAGAGCTCAATTCTAACTTAAGTTCCTGTCCCTACTTTAAGAAATCTGAATTGGTTTGTAGTAACTGTTACATTAGAACTCAAAGTCCAGATGGGCTTAAGGTGAATGTTATAGAGACATGTGATGAGACATTAGACATAATGGGGCATGCGAGAGAGACAAGGGAGAGAAGATTTACCTGAAATGGCAAAGGTGACGGGGAGTTTGGACGGCGGTGAAGCTTCGACGAGTTTCACAGTGGCAATGTCTGCTATGTTTTTGAGAGAGACAGTCCAACTCCAAAGAGAGAAATGAGGTAACAAAGGGGAAAAAGAAATTAACAGGGGTTTTTTAAATTAACATCGTTTAGTAATTTTAAGAGTGTGTTGTTGACTTGGAAAAAATTTACACATGTTATTGTTTAATTTGGATACTCAATAGCAAGAATATAATGAACTTGACCTAAGTTTTGTCTTATAAGTATCCTACTTTTCTTTCAAGATCTTGGATTTTCATTTTGCCTTATGCTTTCGGATAAAAATTTTGAAGGACTCTTATGTTTGATTCAGGAAGCCTAACTATGATAACTGATAATAAGAATTGAGGATCAAGAGATGTTAAGAACTTGAGATTCTCTATACCAACAACTAGGGAAGGTAAGTGGTACACAACTATAAAAACCTTTTCGTGGTCAGAAGTAATGTTGGGAAAGGGAATAGCAAAGAATAATAGAATAAGGAGAATGAGGAGATTTTTCATTATGACCTCATGATGAACAATCTCCGTTAGAAAGTGTGTCCTAAAAATACAACCATTAATAAAAATTAAAAATTAAATGAAATAAGGCAGTAACTAATTTTGTTATCTGCAGAGCTACACTATTATCTACACTTTAATTCCCTCAACCAAAATATCATGAGGAAAACTAAAATGACACCCCGTAACATAACAACATACTAGCAAAGGAAATTGTTCCTACTTCAGCCTAAGTAGGGTGGGTTAGTGGTGGTCTTGGTCACACTAGTTGCATGGTTGGTCGTTCCTAATGTTAAGGTACTTGCAAAGACACTTCGACGTTCAAATCATTGAGTAAATAAGGTAATAGTTGTGTGTTTAGTGTGAATACCTCATTTTGTCTAAGGTTTAAGAAAAACTCAATTTTTAACAATATTAAATGATGTTAAATATTAAATAAAATAAATTTTATGAAAATTGATTTTTTTTAAAAAGAAAAAAAAATAAAAGTGATATCCAAGCCCATTTGAATATGGACAAATATCTAAAGCCCACAAGCTTATAGCAAAAAAAAAAAAAAGAGAGGAAAGACACTGTAAGAATTCTAACATGAGGAAAATGAGTGTGAAAGGCTCTAAAGCACTGTAAGGATCAGATGAAAATCTTGCAAAATCATTTCAAAATCTTGGATCAATCTCACAAATGTCCTAATGTAGAGTGAGCTACACTTACAACCAGCCACCCTAAGATAAGAATTTCCCCCCTCGTTCCCATTAGCTCATTCAACTGGAGTTTCTCAGTGGTTTACAAAAATGGTAGAACCATGAAAAAGGGACATTTTTGCTCGAATTTTCATTCTTAAGAGTATGTTGAGAGTGAAAAAAAATGAGTGTGAGTAAGAGTAAAAAGCATAGTGTAGTTTCTGAAATCAAAAAGTGAGAAAAAGGGAGTTGTTGTTCCTCTCTGTTTCCTTGAAGCTGCAAAAGTAAGAATCCACCTATTTGTTTTTGAACTGCAAACATTCATCTCATCAGCACACTCTCAACACCCTCATCTTTCATTTTTACCCTACTCACCATTTTACAGTAGAGTTATTCCCACTTTTGCATTATGAGAATTCACTCAAAAAACTAAAATCTCTATGAACCATTAATGCAACCCCTCAATATCCTAAACCTCTATGACCACCGGTCAAGCCCCATGGCCACTATAATCTAACCACCCCTCTTTGAACCATCTGCAAATATAAAACACCTCAACCCAACCCCATAACCACTTCATCTTGTTAGCCGCCAAAACTCATAAAAACCATAATCAAACCTATTCTGAATAGGTCTCAGAGGATCACCTAAGAAAGGTTATTGGTGGTGGTTTCCTCCATCGCACAATGACAACGATGGTAGTGTGAGGGGTGATGTACCTATAAAAGATATTTCAATGCTCAAGTTAGACTATGCACAAAGTGAGTAGTGTTTAGAGGCTTTGATCTATACCTTGATGAGTTTGTTTAGTGTTTATAGGAGTGTTATGATGGAGTAAAATCATATTTGACATTAGAATTAAAGGATAATAAGTGTCATTGATGATGATCCCTATAAATGAGGAATTAGTTAGAGTAATCATCTCCTTAACCACGATTCCTATAAATAGAGGATTTAATAGAGAGATTTCCTCTTTATTTGTTGAGAGCTACTATGGCTCTAGGTAGCATGTGTTGTAGGCCAGGATCTGAGCTGGACAGGCGGGGTTGCTACTTGTTGAGACATCCTAGAATCCACTCCAGAACAGTTGCCCCTAGCTTGACACTCAAATGTGGCAGTTGAGCGTCAAGATATCCAAGATTAACAAGAACAACGATACATGTGGGAAAAAAGGGATTCATTTTTATGATGCGGAAGTTGAATCTCGTAGTGTCGTATCAATTGTGCGAAGGTCCATAATGTGATATGTCAAGTATGTTAGTCATGATAACTATCACCTAAAAGGGGGGTGAATTGAGTGATTACAAATTTTTAAAATACCATTAAGAAAATAAGCATTTTGAAACACTCAATTAATAAATGCAGCGGAACTTGCATAGCAAAGGTACAACTATTATAGATTACTCAAACACAACTTGGGTTAAAAGATAAATCAAGCAAATAAGCTAGATATCAAGTTCAACTCAAACATGTATAATTAAAGCACAAATGTAAAGAGATAGAGTTAAGAAAAATAAACACACGTATTTATCCTGGTTCAGCTACCCCTTGTGACCTACATCTAGTTCTCAAGTGAATCACCCGAGATGTTTCACTAAACCATCAAGCTTGAATAGATGCTTGAAAACCTTTACAACCAAGAGTACTAAACACACATTAGGATGCGTCACCCTTTGTACTTGAGTCTCAACAACAAGAGATACCTCACCCTTACAATCCTTTGAGGGATACCTCACCCTCTTTACGGAATAATCAAAGAATAGATGAAAGGAAACTCTCACAAGAGTGGATAATACAAATTGAAATTCAATGGGTATCAAGGATTCACGCTTTGAAACTCAAAACATAGTATTTAATGAAATGATGATAAAACTCGTATTTAATATTCAAGAATGATTTTCAGATTGATCTTCAACCTTTTTTTGATGTCTAAATACTTGTATTTTTAGCTCAATGCATTTTAGAGCCGTTGGTGGTGGTTGGGAGCATTAAATGTAAAAAACTAGTCGTTATTCATGTTTTCTGGTTGTCCAAATAATCAGTTATTATTGTTCAATAACAGCTTATTACTGTTCAATAACAGGTTATTCATTTCCAATAATAGGTTATTGGGTTTCCATAACCGATTATTGGCTTTCCATAACCTATTATTGATTTTGAATAACTGGTTATTAGTTTCACCAAGAAATACTGTCGTGCGAAAATAACCGGTTATTGAGATGCCATAACCGATTAGGAGTTTTAAAAACATGAAAATGCTCCTAACTTAGTGAATAACCAGTTATGGATATTCGATAATCGATTATTGCACTCTAGTTTCAAAAAGTGACTTTAAATGGTCATAACTTCTTCATTTCTCATCTGTTTAAAGCAAATGATCACTCATTAGAAAGATCTTTGAGTCTATTTTGATATGAAAGAAGTTTCAGAATAAAACTCAAAATATTTTAAAAGATATGATTAGAAGAGTGACTAAAAGTCAATTTTACAAAACATAAACTTGAATATTTTTCAAAGGTTTGAACTACCACCAAGCCTAACTTTTCAAAAATAGTTTGTTGGGTATTTAAACATTTAAGAAACACTTATAAAGATTTTAAAACTTGTTTGAGCCTAGTATAATTCATTTTTACCTTGACGCAAGATTTAAGTCCTATAAGTTAAACTTGACGAAACTTTGGACTTGATCTTCGCGCAACCAATCCTTAGACTTCTTGATGTAATCCAAGCTTCCAAAGAAAATATTCTCTTCAAATCTTACAAATGCTTGGAACATCTTATCATTCTCATTCTTCTTAAGTTGAACATAATTGTGATATTTTGTATTTTTGTTGTAATGCTCACTCTTGGTACTTAGACTATCTTACAAAATATAACTCACTTAAATAAGTATAACTAGTCCAAATTCATAATTCAATATCTTTATATGCATGATTCATAAAAGTATAACTCTAGTTAGTCTAACATGCATATAATAAGACTTTCATAGACACATCCAAATAAGATATTTATCAATTACTAATGAATATACTCTATATCAGATGCAACAAAGAACACTTTACAAATCTTCATTTAAACAGAGTCAAATCCGATATTAATTCATTTATAAGTCATATAAAGCATTATTGGATATATTATATAAACAATGGTACACATATTTCATTGCATGATTATTAAGTAAAATATAACTAGATAGAGTACATGATCATGCATGATTCAATAAGCACATCTTTGTAGCATAATCATCATTCTTTTTGTCTTGTATTTGTCATCATCAAAACTTAACATATTAAATCATTGAGGTAAATTTATTTCCATAGTTTATTGTAAAGTTTCCCCTTGCATTGGTGCGTATCACCATGGTCCGTCATGAGACACTGAATTGGTTTAGGACTTGACATTCGCAGTCCACGATTCGATTCTCAGTGTCCCCACAACATGTCTAGGCTATGGTCCTTGAAAGTTACATCTTGTAACTCATGCGACCTTTCAAGTTTGTCTGGTGTCTTTTCAATTGTTATGATAGTTCTACAGAAACACGTGGCGCTCATTAGGTGGCAGCCATTGTTAGGTTTTTGCGTTATTATCATTGCCATAATTTGAATTTAATGGTGAAGTGATGAAACTACCCTTCTTAGTGGTGGTAGTTGACGAGATACCTCGTGCTTATAAATGGGAGTGTGGAGGTAATGTAACATCCCAATATTTACTATCTAGATATATCGTCATATAAAAGAATAATTAATATTGACCATGTCACTTCTAACATTCAACCATTACTCATATCATTCATACATAATGAGTAAATATGGAGAGTCATGATAACAAAAGTTTATATATATATCACCGCTTCCAAGGCACATTGTAATACATAAACTTTTACAGCAACAAAAACTAGCATATTATACAAGCTTTATCATCAAAATGCATATAACTATACTAATCTTCGTACACCTTCTCCTTCCCTTTTGAAGAACTAACATCTGGATTTACATGGCAACACAATCAGGGTGAGAAAAATATATCTTAGTAGAAGTATTCCAATACCAATATATTTATACATATACAAATAGATAATATACTCAATTATCAAATTGATACTTCAATGGTGCAGGAACCTTATTTTCAAAAGTCAGAGGCTAGGTAATCGATTACCATATGTTAGTAATCGATTACCACTGACACAAAGGCTTGGTAATCGATTACCAAATGTTGATATTATAATCATTATAGAACCTATTTTTGTACCCAAATCAGCTTGGTAATTGATTATTAAGTCATTGGATGATATTACAATCATCCTAGAACCTATTTTTGTGCCCAAATCAGCTTGGTAAACATTTCAAACTTTAGAGAACTTGGATTTTTAAATAAACAAGCTTGATTTTCATAATCCAAGGTTAAACCATCATTTGTTAAGAAAACACCCACCAACTAAAAATACTTTTCAAGATAAAAACTTTCAAAAGCATTATAAGTCATTTTGAGATATCTAGAAGGCTTCTCACATAAAGACTCTTAAGTCTTAAAAGTTATATCATTTAATCTTCCCTTAGACTTAATCTTTGGATTGATTTTGTTATCATCAAAACTTTCATGATCTTCATGACATAAGCATTCATAGTTTTAAACAACTACGAGCCATATGCGAAACCAAAAAGGCAGTAACAATGAAAAAGAGAAAGAGAAAGACAAAAACCCAATTAGTTATATAAAAGAGAAATTCTTACATCTTCCGTAAACAAGAAATTTTTTTTACTCTATATTATTAAATGTATGCTACATCAACTTTGTGTGTCAAAAATATCTCTCACTCTAATTATATTTTTAATACTATAATTGATGTGACACAAATTTAATATTATAATTGATGTAAAAGAATGGAATGACATTCTATATTTAATCATAGAATCATAGCATTTTTATGTTTGTCGATAAAAAAAAAAATGTAATAGCATTCCAATTCCAAATCTCATTCCACAAATTCATGGAATCTTATTCCTCTAAAAAAAAAAGGTGGAATTACGATTCCACATTTTTATGGAATTGAGTTCCTTATATATTTCCTAATATGTATTTAATTAATTTATAAAATGACACAATTAAACCCTTTTATAATTTACAAAATAAATGTATTGTAAATTTTTCAACAATAAAAAAGGCATGTATTCTCTTGTATTGTAAATTTTTAGTCTTTTGGATATTTGATGTTGGTATTTTTTTTTTTTGTAGTGTAATTTCATTTAAGATTGTCATAGAATTAGTAGTTATTTTTATAAAAAGTTAGATAATTTTTCAATCATAATTTTTGTTGAATTTTTATCTTAAAATTAGTATTGTACCAATATGACAGAGCTTATGACCATAACTACAACATATTAATTATAAGAAAAAAATCATTAGAAAGAAAAAATATATTATCAATATTTATTTTATTAAAATTGTTTTGAAAATTAATCTTAAATATCGCTTTTAAAAATAGATATTTGCATTATATATATAATATGAAACAAATTTAATTTTTTATATGTTCTTATATGAGATATTTATGTCATTTAAATAAATTTAGATTTTATTTTGTATGGTATCTTATACACTAAATTATATAATTTTTTTCTATATTATATCTTACATATTAAATTACATAATTACTTTTTATGATATTTTATTTTTAATTATATTAAATTATAAAATTAATTCATTAATTTTTATTTTTATTCTAATTCTTATTTTATAAAATTACATTTTGTGCATTATATTTATCATTTAAAAATTTCTCATGAAAGTGCTACCAATTCTGACACAAATTGTCTTTTATTTGTTAAGGAAAAAAATAATTTTATTTTATTCTTTTAATATATTTTTTAATAATTTTTTATTATTTAATAAAAAATATTAAATAAAAAATTAAATATAATTAATATATTAAAAATATAAAAAATATTTAATATTTTTTATTTAATAATTAAAAAATTATTAAAAAAATGAATTGACAAGATTAATCATTTTCCAACAAAAATAGAGAAGCTTCTTCGTATATAGAGGGGCAGGGTAGTGGGGACAGTCGTAGGCGTGCAGGCGTTCAAGCGTGCATCTTTGACCCCTCCATTCTTTAGTTCTCCTCTCTCCCTCTCTCTCCTTTTAATTTTCACTTTTATTTGAATTTCATTTTCTCATCACAGTGTTCATAATTTATTCATTCACATAAAAGTATTGAAACAAAGAAAAAGAAAAAGAAAAAGAAAAAGAACAGATCAAAACAAAGTAAAAAAGAAAAGAAAAACCATTACAAGAAGGAGAAATATCTCAGCAACAGGGTGCAACATTCATTGACTTGGGTCTCCAGTCTCCCCCCAACTTTGCAAAAGTGTTTAGGGCTTGAAGCTGCTAAACCGCCCCCCCTCCCTTCTCTCTCTCTCTCTCTCTCTCTCTATCTCAAGTTCTCAACCCTGTTGCCTGCATTTTCAGCTAAAACTGAGAACACCCACATGAGATTTTAGCTCCAGATTCTAGATTAAGAACTGACAGAGGAAAAAGAAGAGAACTTGGAACTACTCAGAATTTGGTTCTGGTATATCTTCAAGTTCACTGCTATTTTCTTTTGGTCAACGAAGTCAAGGTGCTACTGAGCTTGAAGGGTATCATGGAGATCAATTAGTACTAAGAGGGTCTGTGGATGAGGGAATCAACTGCTTGTGCATCAGTATGAAGCTCATGGAGTGTGGAAACATGGAGCGAGTGATTTCATCTTTCATGGGTTCGTTTCTTCTATGGGCAATTTTTGTGCTTGGTTTGGTGCTTAAGGTGTCTGGCAATGCAGAAGGTGGGTGGACCTTTGGTCCTTACTCTATGGGGTATTAATTGTTAGTTTGTAACATAAATATATGTTCCCATTAAACAGTTGCTTTAAATGAGCAGGGATACAAAAATACTCAATTATGCCCTTTTTTGTTCTCCATTTTTTGATCTGTTTGGTTGCCTTTCAGCTGTACTGTTACTGGATCATATGTTTGATTGACAGCTAAAACTGGAAGAGTTACTAGTAGGCTTTTATGTTCGAGACTTGGAGTAGCTTTTGAAATATTTCACTCTAATCTTATTTTTGTTAATGGAATATGATCAGAGAATTGAAGATATTTAGCAATTTTCTTAGTGTGCTGATGCTCTGTGTCATTAACTTGGGTTGTTTGTATGTAAAGTGAAAAATGTTTAATTTTGTACTTAGGGAGTTCACCCCAATTTTTGATTGTAATACTTTTGAGATAATCATAGCGTGGGTGTGACTTCTGATAGGACTTCAATATCTCACAATGGCATGTTGTTGTTGTTATTATTATTATTATTATTCTGGCTCGTTGGAGTTGCAACTACATTAATAGGGTTGGGGATAGGTGGTCGAGTAGAGGATTGAATTTCTGATATCATCATCACATCTTAATGTTAGAAACAAGGGCCGGTGCCAGTTGATCTACAAGCTCAGTCGTAGTTTGTTAAGATGCTTTCATTATTGGAAAAAAAATGCTTCTTTACATTTGCTTTTCCCTTTTTCCTCTTTTACTAGTTGACCAAGTATTTAGGAGTACGTGACTGATGCTGACTCAAGGAAGTTGGGCTTCATGTTTGTATTTCCCAAATTTCACAAAATTTCGTAGAGCAATATAAATGTTGACACTTGTTTGATTCTCTACGCCAAATGATTTAAGATTAAGGATGTTTGCATCTGAAAACCCCTTCTATGACAGGGGATGCCCTGAATGCATTGAAGACCAATTTGTTTGATCCTAACAGTGTTCTTCAAAGCTGGAATGCTACGCTTGTCAATCCTTGCACATGGTTTCATGTTACTTGCAGCAGTGAAAATAGTGTGACCCGTGTGTAAGTTATATGTCATCTTTACCTACCTGTAGTTTTATGACCTTTTGTTCATATAAGGAAAAACTTATTTGTGTTGTCCAGTGATCTTGGAAATGCAAACCTTTCGGGTCAACTGGTTCCACAGCTTGGTCAGCTCCCAAATTTGCAATACTTGTAAGTTGTGAATCGAATATGATATTCTCTCATTTCTTTTGTTCACTGCATCAGAGCTCCAAAATTAAGTGGATTTCATGACCTGAAATTAAAAAGGACCTAGATTTCCTCTTAATATTATATATTTTGACAAAGCATTTTCTCCCTTCCTACCTCCATATTCTCCCATCCCCCAAAATAAGGTAGGTATTTGTATCTCCTGACAAAAAAACTCTGGGCTGTTTTCCTTTGACCATTGGTGAGTGGGGGGCATTTAAGAATGGTATTTAGATAATTTCTTTTGTTTTTTGCTCAACAACTTTTTTCATCAAAAAATCACTTACTGCATACATGCTTTGATTTTTTTTTTTGGCGGGGCTGAATGCGAAATGTCATATCAAATCAGTGGGTAGTATTCTTAATTTTGTAATACAGGTGAATAAGGCAATTCTACTGATAAATCCCTAGAATTCATCTACTTAGTTCTTATCCTAGAAGGGGACTTTTAACATGCTTTTAAAACATTTTTTAGCATATATGCTTCACACTTTTGATTTATTAATTTTAAAAAGATATAAATTTATGACTGAAAATAAAGAAAAGGAACCATTTATAATATATTTTTTGATCAATTCTGAATATTTATTAAAAATACTTTTAATATTTACGTTTTAATCTTTTATATTTTTTTTTACAACCAAATATTCTTTTCTATTTATACACTTTTTTCACCCTAGCGCACGTCACCGTCAAGCTGCACAGCGCCACTTTCGCCATCTACCCCCTCTTGCCCCTCCCTTGGGTCGATCACTATCCAACTCAGCCTCAGCTCCTCCCCGAGATCCTGACACACATTCTCGCCATTTGGATACGTGATCGGCGTTTGAACCGTGTCTTTCGGGTTGAGCAAGTCGACCTATAACGGCGAGCACTGGAACCACCCGATCACGGTTTCGGTCTCCATCGTAGAAATGTAGTTCTACGTTATTTATTTTAGGGATTATAGTATGGTATCAAACAAAAATTTTTCCCGATTGCATTATGCTTTGATTTGCCTTCCCATTCACAATATCAAAATTTGAAGGTCTTCTGCCCTACCTCTATTGTTTGTAGAGAATCTCAATCTAAGCAAGGGCTGTCCTCCCACACATCTTTTCTAGATGAACAATTAATTTTCTTGAGGACCAGTTTATTGTTATCAAAATCTTCCTAAGCTTAAGTTGACATTAGCTGGTCTTTAGAGATAGTTGTATAAATTGTTGAATAAAAGGTTTTATATCGAATACTATACTAGCCATCAATATATTTTTGTGTGGTTCAATTTTCACCATACCAACTTCTATTAGATGTTGACCCCTTTCATACCATTCACGTAAATGTGTTCTGCCATCTTTTAGTTATTCGTTGAACATTTTTACTTGCTAAAATCTGAAAATATTTTTCTTTTCAATGACAGGGAACTTTATAGTAATAATATAACTGGGAAAATCCCAAACGAGCTTGGAAGTTTGACAAACTTGGTGAGCTTGGATCTTTACTCGAACAAGTTAACTGGTCCCATACCAAACACATTGGGCAAACTTAAAAAACTACGTTTCCTGTATGACATGCTTTCCTTTATCTCATACCTTTAATCTGTATAAATTATTTAAATCTGTTTCAATTTTGTTTCTTCATTTACCTTTTTAGCATCATACTTTTTGCTTTCCCACACAAAATGCTGGTAGATTATGCAGCCTAGAATATGACTATTTCGGTTCCAACAGAGTTTGCAATATACATGTACTGCCTAAAGTATCATTCTACATAATCACATGAAATACATGGTGATTGAAGATAGTGCTCAGATAGGTTGGTCTAGTAAAAGATAAAGCTTCAGACTATTTAACTGGTTGGCAGAGTTGGGCCACAAGTTTGGTGACAAATTTTTAATGTGCAACTAATACCCGCGTCATTTCTCCTTTAATCTTTATGAAAGAGATGTTAAATGTGTTTGTTACTCGTGTATATTGACCAATTCATTCTCTCTATGTACTAAACATGCAATAAAGTCAGTGTAGTAATTGTTCATGAACATCCCCACTAATGGACTGAGGGGTTGATGGTGGTCAAGAGGGGCCATTGCCACCCTGGCTGCCTGAAGTTTCTTCAAGTGCTTGGTGACTGGTGTAGTATGTTCCTTCATTTGCTTTTACCAGAGCTGAACTTACTTTTTTAATCATGTAATCCTGATTAGCTCCGAGATCCCATTCCCTCCTCCATTTTTAATTGTTAAGACTGGATTATGTTATAAAGGATTGAAGCTCCCCTTGTTTTCTTAGTCTTTTGCCTCCAAATCTTTTGGTTAAATTACTTTGTAAATCCCTATAATTTTATTAAATTTTCAAATAAGTCCTTATAATTTAAAAGTTTTTTAATGGGATCACTATACTTTTTATTTAATTATGTTTTTAGTTAATTAAGTCCCTACTAGATATAAAATTTTATAATTAAGTTCCTGAAAGTTGTAATAGCAACACATAGTAGCTTGCAAATCACTGCAAGCATCTTGTAACGAAGCCTAAACAGCCATTAGCCAGTGAGAACTTATTTAAAAATATTTAGAAATATAAGGATCTCATTACAAACTTTTAAACTATAAGACCTATTTGAAAATTCAGTGAAACTATCTACCTACAAAATAACTTAACCAATTTTATTTCCATGTAAGGGAGTTTTAATGTGTGTGTTCGGGGTGAGGGGAGGAACATTTTCACCACCGTAGGCTTAAATTTCCAAAAGTGAGTCAAGCCTAGATTTTGACATATTTTTCAATTGTGGGCCTTGTGGCCATTTCATTTTGCCAAGTAGAACTCGTTATCTACCCTGATCTGTTAATTTAAGTTTGCAACAAGTTATTGTAGCACACACACATACTGCATGCATGATAATTGTTTGCTGTCATGTCTTATTACAAGGCGTCTCAACAATAACAGCTTGTCAGGAAACATTCCAATGTCTTTGACCACTGTTTCTTCACTGCAAGTCCTGTGAGTGTTACTCCTATATTTAGATTTTCCACGAACTACTGCAAATGTAGATACCTTGTTATACTAGTGTTGAATTTATTTTTATGTGTAGCCTGACACCATGGTCATTGTGGATTCTAGTGATCTATCAAACAACGAGTTAACAGGAGATATCCCAGTCAACAGTTCATTTTCATTATTTACTCCCATCAGGTTGGTGCAAATAATTTATTTGTATCTATTACTATTATTTTTGAGGGATGAGATATCAAAATTTTGCTAATCCCTGTGTTCCCCTTTACAGTTTTCGTAATAATTCTGGATTGAAGCAAAACTCCACTCCACCTCCCCCACTTGCTCCGCCGCAACAAACTACTTCAGGTTTGTTGATGTTTGTTCTATTGTAGGTAATGATTTTAATTTGTCAAAGAATAACTCTTAACATGCCCTGTCACGTGGCAGTCCACTAAGCTTGAAACGTGGACAAAGTATAGGCTTTCAACTACTTTGAATTGAAAGCAAACTCAACTTTGTTTTGAAATTGTAAGACTGAGGGCAACAATCAAACTCTACACCACTAGGTTAATGAAGAACTGAAGCAGTTTGTTTTGAACAGTGATCTCTGATGGTGGAGATACCTTAAGCATAGCTTCTTCTGCATGCATAAATTTATAGCTTCTTGAGGTGGATGTTACTGATGGTCAAATTCGGGAATTAATAATGTTGTACTTTTGTTATATTCTATTCAATCACAGTCGAAGTTTTTAAATAGAGTTATGCTTTCCCATTTAATTATGTTAATCCTTGTAGGTAACAGTGCTACTGGAGCCATTGCTGGAGGAGCTGCTTGAAGGAATGGAAGGTGATCAAAACAAGCAGCAGAATATTATAATAGCAATAAATAAAAAATATTTTGTGTTTAATTTTATTCTCGCACTACGAAGATAAATTTAAAATACTTAATAAAGGATTCTTAATATTTTAAAAAATTATATGAGGACTCTATATATATTTATAAGAGTGATCACGGGTCGGGTTGGGTCAGATTTAGGAGTAAAAAAAATTCAAACAAATTAGGTAAAGTCGAGTCAGTTCGGGTTGGATTTGTAAATTTTTTTTTCGAGTAACCCGAACTGAACCAATCTGATTACAATCGGTTGGTTCGGGTTGGGTAAACGGGTTAATCGGGTTGGTCGGGTTACCAGGTTGGGTTATGGAAATTGAATAAAATAATACTTAAATTTAGGCAAAACGACATCGTTTTACGAGTCATCAAGTCGGTATCTTAAACTCGTAATCTGAACCAATGAGAGATCGGGTTTATTTGGGTTGACCCGAACTGACCCAAACACTCAAACCAACTCGGGATATTTGTAGTCGGGTCGGGTCAGGTCGGGTTGGTCAGGTTCTCGGTTTGTCGGTTCGAGTTGTGCAACCCTATATATCTACATTAAAATTAAACTTTACTATTAACTCCTTTAAAATATGATACTTACTCAAATTTTGAAGAAAAAACTAAAGCAGAAAAATTCAAGTTGATTTAGGTAATCGAGTCTGTTCGAGTCAAACTCAATAAATTCGTTTGAATATCAGTTTGAATAACGGATTTAATGAATTAACTCGATAACTTAAAAAAATGACGTCGTTTTACTTATATTCAAGTTCTTATTTTATTTTTTTTACACAACTTGATTCAGTGTCCGACTAACCCAACCAACTCAACCAATTTAATTACCCAAGTCGAACAAACCCAATTATAATCAATTCGATTTGAGTTACTCAAATTTTTTTTTAAAAACCAAGTCAACCCAATCTAAACTCAATTTAAATTTTTTCTCCTAAATCCGTCCCTATCCATAATCACATTTCCTTGCTGGACGTGCTTACTAAATAATCATAAAGGCTATTGACACCCTTTTCAGTTTTTCTTGCCGGACGTGCTTGCTAAATAGCCATAAAGGCTATTGACACCTCTTAACTAAATAGACTTTATTACGTTGGTGGTAGCTTTGGTACGTATTACCAATTTGTTGTGCACGTTATGCACCAAGCTATTAAATTGCCATAAAGGCTATTGACACCTCTTGACTAAATAGCCTTTATCACGTTGGTGGCAGCTATGGTACATATTACCAATTTGTAGTGCACGTTATGCACCAAGTTATTAAACCCACGTGCACGTCCAAACCAAATAGCCATCGAAGCTATTTACTGCATATTATCACGTTATGCATATCATTATGCAATTTTTAATAGCCATAAAAGTTATTAAACCATTTATGCATATCATTATGTCTACAACATTTGGAAATTTGATGGTTTTTTTTATTCTAAATAAGATTTTTTAAATAATTACGGTTATGTATCACTTATATTCTAAATGTTAATAAAGAATATAATAATATTTTATTTAGATTAAAAATTTATTTACTTGATTAAATTAAATTATCTAATTTAATTATCAAATAATAAATTAATATTACTTTAACAAAGATTAAAATACTCGTTAGTGTGTGACTTAAAAGATTCAATACTAAGTCGATAATAAATTAAGCGAATCAAATTACTAATCAAGGTTGATGTCTAGTAATACTTATTAACAATCGAATAGCATGAAGTAACATTTTTTTACTCTTCAATGACCTTTAGAAGAATAATGTAATATTTCCTTCCATCGATCATTCCTACTCAGAGTTAACCTTAGAGTATGATATATTTGTCAAACTCTAATAGGTAAACATTTATGTTTTATAACAAACTAGTGAATGACTTAAGAAACTTATTTCTTCATTCATTCAATTGCCATGACCAAGGTCTTGATTTTATTGTTATAATCATAGATCTCAAACTCATTATCAAGAGTTGATGGATTCCTTCTTGATATATCATTAATTCTACAAGTATTTAGTCATACCCAATATCCATTCAACTAACGCCCTAGGGCATTAGGTGTTTGGAATTAAAGTATAACAAGTAACTTGTTAATTACTATGATAATCTCAGGTCAAAGAAAAAATGTGCACCATGTTCTTCATGAGAATATTCTATTGACAAATTAATGGTAAAATAAATCATTAGGAATTCTCAATTGAGTCAGTTTAATGACCATATCTCATATGCATCATCTGTATATGTGAATTAATAAATGAGATCTATTAATCTTTATCCAATAAAGACAATCATACATATATTGATATATCCGGATTATTAATGTCTTATTCTCAATAATCTTACGGTCAAGAACACTTTAGATTAAATCATAAATAAAAACTTTTCTCTCAATATCATGATCTTTATCATGATGACAAGTGTCTAAATTTAATTAAGGACTTTGTCATATTAATTAAATAATTAATATGACAAATAAAACCAAAATAAATTGAATGCCTTGTTATTTATCAAAATAAAATAATTACAATGTGTTCTAAAAGTATTACATAATAGATTGGATCTACGACATACTAATTTTTCTTAACAATCTCCTACTTGTACTAGAGTCAATCTCTCATGTATTTTATTCTTAATTCTCACTTGTGCTTGTCAAACTCCTTTACACCAAGTGCTTTGGTGAATGAGTTTGATGCATTTTCTTTTCTATCAACCTTTTGAATCTAAACGTCTCTACATTCAATAATTTCTCTAATTAAGTGATATTTTTGCAAAATATGTTTAGACCTTTGATGCAATCTTAGTTCTTTTGCTTGAGCAATGACTCCATTATTGTCACACAACAATGAAACTGGTTCTTCTAATGATGGAACCATTCCAAGTTCATATATGAACTTCTTCATCCAAACAGCTTTTTTAACAGCCTCATTTGTTGTTATATAATCTACTTCAATTGTTGAGTCAGCTACTATAGCTTGTTTAGAACTTTTCTAACTCACTGCATCGCCATTTAAGGTGAAAACATAATTAGAAATAAATTTGTTATCATCCTTATCTGATGCGAAACTTGTATTTGTATAACCTTTTAGTTTTAGTTTCGAATCTCTATAAATAAGGAAATGGTCTTTAGTTCTTTTCAAGTACTTCAGAATGTTTTTAATCACTTTCCAATGTTCCTCGCTAGGGTCTATCTAATATCAGCTTGTTACACCTAGTGCATAAGCAATATCAGGACGCGTACAAGTCATAGTATACATGATAGCTCCCACTACACTTGCATATGGTATTCTATTCATGCGTTCTCTCTCTTCAAGGGTTTTAGGACTATCCTTGTTATTGAGAGAAATTTCAATGCCTATTGGTAGATAGCCTCTTTTAAAATTTTTCATGTTATACCTATTTAAGATGGTATCAATGTACATAGATTGTGAAAGTTCAAACAACTTTTTAGATCTATCTCTATAAATCTTTATTCCCAAAATATAAGTTACTTTTCCCAAATCTTTCATGGAGAGCTGTTCAGAAAGTCAAATCTTTGTACTTTCTAATGTTGGTACATCATTTCCTATGAGTACGTAATATGTCATCAACATATAATACTAAGAAAATAATTGTGCTCCTACTAAATTTTTTATAGACACAAGGTTCTTCTTCACATTTAGTAAAATTGAACTTTTCAATTGTCTTGTTGAAGCGGATATTCCAATGTCTAGAAGTTTGCTTTAATCCATAAATAGATTGTTGTAGCTTGCAAACTTTATTATGATCAGATGAGGACTTGAAACCATTAGATTGTGTCATGTACACTTCCTCTTCCATCTTACCATCTATGAAAGCAGTTTTCACATCTATTTGCCATATTTCATAGTCATAGTATACTACTATTGCAAGTAGAATTCGAATTGATTTGAGCATTGCCACGGGAGAGAAGGTTTCATCAAAATCTATTTCTTCTTTTTTATGATATCTCTTAGTAACAAGACGAGTTTTATAGGTCTTCACCTTTCCGTCCACTCCAATCTTTTTTCTTGAAAACCTATTTACAACCAATAGGCTTTATATCCTTTGAAGTTTCAACTAAAGTCCATACTTTGTTGATCTTCATGGATTCCATTTCAGATTCCATGCCTTCTTGCCATTTCTTGTAGTTATAACTTTGCATGGCCTCTTCATAGGTTCTAGGGCCATCATCATTATGATCAACCTCATTTGACACATCATCTTACACCAATAAGTTTAATCTACTCAGTGTACGATGTGCGCGGCTAGATCTTCTAAGAGCTTCATTTGCAACTAATTCACTTTGTACTGGATTTGGTGGTTGTTGAATCGTTTGTAAAATTGGTTCAATAACTTGTTCTTGAACCTCAACCATCGAAGATGGTGACCTTCGTGTTAACTTCAGAACATCCAGCAAAGGTTTCTTAACTTGCATTTCAAGCTCTTGAGCTTGTGTTATTTCATTGATTTCTTGAACTTCATCTAGTTCTATTTCTTCACCATGAATTCCTTCTGAAAGAAATTCCCTTTCTAAAAAGGTTGCTCCTCTTGCGACAAACACCTTGTGGTCAAAAGGATGATAGAAATAATATCTCATTGTTTCTTTGGGATACCTAATGAACCTACATTTATCAAACCTTGCATCAAGTTTATCTATTTGCAACCTCTTGACATAGGTCAGACATCTCCAAACTTTAATGTGGTTGAGACTTGGCTTACGACCTTTCTCTATCTCATATGGTGTTGTAGAGACTGACTTTGTGAGAACTTTATTTAACAAATATGATGGTATTTCTAAATCATATCCCCATAATTTCACTGGAAGATCAGTGAACTCCAACATGGATCTTACCATATCTAATAAGGTTTGATTCCTTCTTTTGGATACACCATTACGTTGTGGTGTTCCTAGATGTGTCCACTGTGATTGAATTCCATTTTCATTAGATAATCAAAAAAGTTACTACTAAGATATTCTTCTCCTCTATCAGATTTGAGAACCTTGATACTCTTACCAAGTTGTTTCTCAACTTCACTGCGAAATCTTTTGAACATTTCAAATGACTCAGATTTGTATTTCATAAGAAACACAAAACCATATCTAGAAATATCATCAGTGAAGGTGATAAAATAAAAATATTCTCCTCTAGCTTGAATTCTCATGGGCCCATAAACATCTGTATGAATTAGACTCAATAATTCAAAAGTTCTCTCTCCGCTTCCAGTAAACGAAGATTTGGTCATTTTTCCTTTGAGACAAGATTTACAAGTTGTATATGATTCATAATCATAATGGTCAAGGTAACCTCCCTTATGTAACTTGTTAATTCTTTTCTCTTCTATATGGCCAAGTCTACAATGCCAAAGGTATGTACGATTTACTTGACTATCTCTTTCTCTTTTAAGACCAGAAACATGCATAATTGGTTTTACATTCACATAAGATAAGACATAAATACCATGTTGGAGATAACCATTCATATATAAATCATCATTATGATAAATTGAGCAAATGCCATTATTGAAATCACACTTGTCTAACATAGAAATTGAAATAATGTTCGAAACAAATTTCAGAACATAATAACAATTCTCCAACACCAAAGTTTTGCCAGTAGGCTAAAGAAATTAATCCTACAGCTAGGGCCACAACATTTGCACCATTCCCAACCTGAAGACTAATTTCTCCTTCATTCAACCTTTTACTTATCTGTAGCCTTTACAACATATTACAGATATTAAAACTACTACCAGTATCTAATACCCACATTGAAGAATCAGTAACAGTTAAAGAAATCATGAAAATATTTTTCATTAAAGTCTCACATTGTTTCTTTTCTTTTAGAAAAACAAGATACTTCTTGCAATTTCTCTTCCAATGACATTTCTCCTTATAGAAGAAACATTCAGCATCAGACTTGTCTGACTTATCCTCTTTATCCTTGGGTTTGGTCACACCACCTTTAGGTGCAAGGGGTTTCCTTTTTGGCTTATACTTACCCTTACTCTTCTTTTTAGAGGATTTACTAACCAATATGACAATTAATTTCTTCTTCTCAGATGCAATTTGATTCTCATAATCAATCAATAAATTGAACAACTCATGAAGGTCACAACTTATTTTATTCATGTTGAAGTTAACAATGAATTTTGAAAATGATTCAGGAAGTGACTGTAAGATCAAATCTTGAGAAAACTCTTTTTTAAGTTTGTACCTCAACTTCTCAAGTTGTTCAATAAGATCAATCATCTTTAGAACATGGGGCCCAACTAGAGAACCTGCAGTTAATGCGGACCTAAAAAATTTTTAGACAACTGATACCTAGTTGTCCTACTTTGTCCACCATACATCTTCTCAAGATGTTCAATCATCACATGTGGGTCTATATCCCTATGTTGCCTTTGAAGCTCAGAACTCATAGATGCCAGAATGATGCATTTAGCATTAAGACATTCTTCCAAGCACTTCTTATAAGTCTTGGTTGCTTCAGCATCTTCTTTGTCAATAAGGGCAATTTTGGCAAACTTATCGATCACATTGATAAGTTTTTCATGCATAAGAATACCAATCATCATAATTGGCTCCAACCAGTTTGCTAGTATCAAGTATAGAGCATCGTGATAAAGAAGACATGTCGAGAAATTTAAGAACAAGAAAAGAAAAAACATAAGAACACATTTTTATTTATCATAAAGATATGGGCTTTTACCTAGATAATATATCCAATAACTACATTATTAATAATAGTTTCAGAAATCTCTATTTCTCTTAGTGGAGTAAAAAATCCCTTAATAATATATATGAATGAGCCACTTGATAGTCATGTCGTTTCTCATGCATGTATACTTTAAAGTAAATAATTTTGTATCATATACAACAACAAAAATTCTATACCATATAGTTCCCTGGTTGTCAAGTCATTCTTACTTATTGGTATTAATGAATTAAACTTTATACTCTCCTGGTAGTCTAGACATTTTGTATAAATTAATTTTTTCTATGTATATGCATCACATGCAATAAAATTTTTATTTATTTTATCCTTAAACCACAAGTCTCCTGATTGTCAAGTCGTTCCTTGTGAATAAGGAATATAGAAAACCATACAAAGTAATATAACTGATACATCATATTTTATCATACAAAATTGTCATAAGTCACAGAAATGTAACTTACAAACATATCAACATCACAATTGGAATTAATAATCTAATGTCATGTTACAAGAAAAAACACATGCACAGAGTATGAATATTATCCAATAATTACATAAACTCAAACATATAATTTATCGCCTTATACGTAAGCACACGAGTGAGCATTGCACATAATAATTATGCACAAATGACATCACAAAAAATATTATTATTTAAATAATACATTTACTTTACAAACTCATGAATTATAATCTTAATAATACAATTTAAACACAAATAATCATGACTTTGATACAACAAAAGGATTGGAAGGTGAACAAACTATGCAGTGGAACATTGTAATAGTAATTAAAAAATATTTTGTATTTAAATTTATTCTAAGACTATAAAAATAAACTTGAAATATCTTATAGATGATTTTTGATACTTTCAAAAAATTCTTAAATTATATAATGACTTTATGTATATTCAAATTAAGACTAAATCTTACTATCAACTCTTTTAAAACATAATACTTACATAAATTTTAAAGGAAACACAAATAAAAAAATTATACTTTCTATTTATTATATATCACAATATATTAAAATTTATTTGCTGCGACCTTTTGGTTTACTTGCTGGACGTGCTTACTAAATGACCATAAAGGCTATTGACACCTCCTGACTAAATAGCCTTTATCACGTTGGTGTTACCAATTTGTTGTGCACGTTATGTACCAAGCTATTAAATAGGCATAAAGGCTATTGACACCTCTTCACGAAATAGCCTTTATCACGTTGGTGGCAGCTTTGGTACATATTACCAATTTGCTGTGCACGTTATGCAACAAGCTACTAAACCAAATTGATGCAGGTGCACGTCCAAACCGAATAGCCAAAAAAAAACTATTTCCTGCATGGAAAATAATTAAATTTTCTAATTTACCTTTTTAATAATTTTTTAATTATTAAATAAAAAATATTAAATATTTTTTATACTTTTAAGATATTAATTATATTTAATTTTTTATTTAATATTTTTTATGAAATAAAAAAATTATTAAAAAATCTTTTAAGAACATATAACAAAACTTTTGCTGTATATTATCACGTAATGCATATGGGTGTGCAATTTTTAATAGCCATAAAAGCTATTAAACTATTGGTGGCTGCTACAAGTTGTTGACTTTTCATGTCTACAACGTTTGGAAACTTGATGGTTTTTTTTCATTCTAAATAGAATTTTTTAAATAATTATATCATGTATCAATTATATATATTTTAAGTATTAGTAAAGAATATAATAGTATTTTATTTAGATAAAAATTTATTTACTTAATTAAATTAAATTCTTTAATTTAATTATAAAATAATAAATTAATAATCCTTTAAGAAATATTAGAATATTCATTAATATATGACCTCATAAGTTCAATACTAAGTCATACTAAATTAGTCGAATCAAATTAGTAATCAAAGTTGGTGTTTAATAACACTCTTTAATGACGTACCAGATAACATGAAGTAATATTTTTTTCTTTTTAAGAACCTTTAAAAGAATAATGTAATATTTCCTTCTATCGTCTCAGTTCAGAGTTAACTTTAGAATATGGTATAACTGCCAAATTCTAATAGGTAAAATTTTGTGTTTTATAATTACCTAGTGAATGACTTAAAAAATTCATTTTTTTATTCATTCAATTACCCTCACCAAGGTCTTAATTTTATTATTATAATCATGAAGTTCAAACTCATTACTAAGAGTTGATGAATTTTTTCTTGATGTATCATTAATCCTACAAGTATTTATTTATACCTAATATCCATTCAACTAGCGCCCTAGAGCATTAAGTGTTTAGAATCAAAGTATAATAAGTAACTTGTTAATTATTATGATAATATCAGGTCAAAGAAAAAATGTGCAACATGTGTCTTTCATGAGAATATCTTATTGATAGATTAACGGTAAAATAAATTATTAGGAATTCTCAATTGAGTCAGTTCAATGATCATATCTCTATATGCATTATCTATATATGTGAATTAATAAATGTGAATTAATAAATAAGATTTATTAATTTCTATCCAATAAAGACAATCACACATATATTTATTTATCTAGATTACTAATGTCTTATTCTCAATAATCTTACTATCAAGAATATTTTAAATTAAATTATAAATAAAAAGTTATCTCTTAATATCATAATCTCTATCATGATAATAAGTGTGTAAATTTAATCAAAGACCTTATCATATTAATTAAATAATTAATATAACAAATAAAATCAAAATAAATTGAATGTCTAGTTATTTATCAAAATAAAATAATTACAACGTATTCTAAAAGTGTTAAACAATAGATTGGATCCACCGCATACCAAATTTTCCTAATTTTGTTGCGGGTGCTGCTCTGTTGTTTGCAGCCTCTGCAATTGCACTTGCTTATTGGCGAAGAAGGAGACCACAAGATTATTTCTTTGATGTTCCTGGTTAGTTGACTAACAGAATAGATGGTATACATACTGATTAAAGCTGCATATGATAGCCATTACTGATATACCAACATTTTGTGTGTCTTTTACTTGCAGCTGAGGAGGATCCCGAAGTTCACCTTGGTCAGCTTAAGAAGTTTTCACTGCGTGAGCTGCAAGTTGCAACAGATAGATTTAATAATAAAAACATTCTGGGTAGGGGTGGATTTGGCAAGGTTCATAAAGGACGCTTAGCTGATGGTTCTCTTGTAGCAGTAAAAAGACTTAAAGAGGAACGCACCCAGGGTGGGGAGCTGCAATTTCAAACTGAAGTGGAAATGATCAGCATGGCTGTGCATCGCAATTTGCTTCGGCTGCGTGGATTTTGCATGACACCTACTGAACGGTTGCTTGTGTATCCTTTCATGGTTAATGGAAGCGTAGCATCATGTTTACGAGGTAACCTTATTAGTACTCTGGTTGTTTATTTAGTATTTTGATGAGGATTAATGTGATATGCATTGTTTTTATTAATAAGTAAAAAACCTTCTCTCGTATATCCTTTTCTGTTAGAAATGCTTTGTATTAGTTTTCCACGTCAAATTTATTTCTAGTTCTGATATATTGTTCATGAAATAGCAATTAGGTATTTCTGAGGTGTTATCTAGCAGGGAAACATATACAACAATGTGGAAATATGCCAATAGTTTAATTTTGATGCATTACTAGTCACAAATTTGTTTTTACACACTATCTTTCAATCATTTGTTACCACATTATTTAATGAGTTTGACCGCTTAGGTATTGTTATCAAAATCAAACCCTTTAAATGATGTGTCCAACACATGATTGAATAATAGTGTTAAAATACTTTACAGACAATGAATCCAAAAATAGCTCAAAAGCAAATGAATGTTCTTACTGTTATATTTCAAAACTTGTGTTTAGAAATTAAATGTGTTTATGTGTATTGATATTGTATTGTTGTAGGGCGTTCGGAATCACAACCACACTTGACTGGCCTAAACGGAAGCGTATTGCGCTGGGAGCTGCTAAAGGGCTTGCGTATTTGCATGATCATTGTGACCTGAAGATTATTCATCGTGATGTCAAAGCGGCTAATATATTGTTGGATGAGGAATTTGAAGCAGTTGTTGGAGATTTTGGTTTAGCAAAACATATGGATTACAAAGATACTCGTGTTACCACTGTTGTACGTGGTACGATTGGGCATATAGCACCAGAGTACCTCTGAACTGGAAAGTCTTCAGAGAAGACTGATGTTTTTGGATATGGGGTGATGCTTCTTGAACTAATAACTGGACAGAGGGCTTTTGATCTAGCACGACTTTCCAGTGATGATGATGCCATGTTGCTTGATTGGGTTGGTATTCTGGTTACGAAATTATGTCATTAATACTTGTTTGATGTTATTTAATTGTACTTGAAAATCTTCTGCTAATCTAGTATCTTTTAGTCTCATTACATGGTTCCTCATGATCATAAAATTTATTTAGCATACCAATTCCTTGCTGAATTTTTTTTTTGTCCATCCTTTCCAAAGTCCCTTTTTCAACAATTAAAGATTTTCCTTATGCTAATTGAAAAACATGCTGTTTTTTTTCAATTAACTGTCTTGTGTATTTTTCTAAGTTTTATGAGGTTGAAGATGAATCAAGAAGGGAAATCATATTGTTAAAAGAAATATTTATTTACCAAGTATTATTCCAATTTTTTGTACTAAATATTATTTCAATTTTTGTTCTTTTTTTCTTCTTGCTCTCTTATGGAGATGTAATTGATAACTTCATTACACGGTGAGGAGTTCTTGTTAATTTCTTGCTATAAATTCCTAGCTGAAGTTTTGAAACCCCAATTTGTTGCCTATTCTGGTTATTTATTGCTGTATAACTAACCTTTGCTTTAAAAGTACAATACTAAGTTTATTTGGTTGTTCCTGTTTCTGTCCCAGATACTAGAATCTCATCTTTGTGGCTGTTCTTTAGTTCATTGGTGTTGCATAGGTTGTATACACATGTTAACATTGTTACAATAATGATTGATTTGTTATTGATTTGTTACGATAGTGATTAATTTGTTATTGATTTGTTATTGATTTGTTACGATAGTGATTAATTTGTTATTGATTTGTTATATTGTAAATGATTTGTTATTTATTTGTTATTATCTTTTAATCGATTAGGATTTATTTGTTATTATCTTATAATCATATTAGGATTAATTAGACTTTATGTATAGAATTAATTCGATTTTATTTTATTCTCTCCTACCCAATAAATAGGAGCATCTCATTGTATATTGATACTCAGAAAATATACAAAATATTTTCTCATCTTCCTGTGTTTCCACTTGGTATCAGGGATTAGGTCTCTGTCTCTCTTCCGGTGATTTTTTTTTTTGGTTGGTGCCTAAAGTCCCACTCGTTCTCAGTTTGCCTTCTCCGCCAGCGATCTTGAGTCTCTCATTAAACAATTTCTTTCTTTTTCTGGTAATGATAATACTCCTGCAGCTCTTTCCACCGCACCAGGTAATCCTACATGGTATTTAGATTCTGCCTGTTGTAATCACATGACCTCTATATCTCATTTCTTTTCATCCTTATCTAAAAATGACACTGCTCGTTTTATCCATACTGCTGATGGATCTCTTATGCATGTAAGTCATAAGGGTTCTATCTCCCAGTCCAATCTAAGTTTACCTGACACTTATCTTATTCCTAAACTAAATTTTAATCTTATCTCTGTTGTTCAATTATGTGATTTTGGCTATGAACTTACTTTTTCTTCCTCTGACTGTCATGTGCAGGACTCACGGACGGGACAACTCATAGGGACTGGACGTAAGATTGGAAGGCTATTTAAGCTCACTCAACTGCATGTTCCCCAAGTGTCCAACATTTACGCTGCTTCCACCACCTCTTCCATTCATATTTGGCATCAACGTCTTGCTCATAGTTCTCTTGGCAAGTTGCATCCTCTTGTGTCTCAGGATCTTTTAGGATCTGTTACTAATGAGTCTCTTGATTGTACTGCTTGTCAAACTACTAAGCAACCAGCTTTATCTTTTCATAAAAGTACTTCTATTTCTGCTTCACCATTTGATCTTGTGCATTCTGATATTTGGGGCCTTGCTCCCACACCTACTATGGGAGGTTCTTGGTATTTTGTGTTATTTATTGATGATTATTCTTGCTTTACTTGGATATATTTGATGAAAAATCGTCATGAACTTCCTCAAATTTACATTAACTTTGCCAATATGATTCAAACACAATTCTCTAAAGTCATTAAAGTTTTTCGCCGAGATAATGCCATGGAATACTGTGATTCTAAACTCTTATCTTTTCTTGGTGCACAGGGTACCTTGTCTGAGTTCTCATGTCTATATACCTCTCAACAGAATGGTCGCGCTGAGAGAAAGCACCATCACATTCTTGACTCAGTCCGTGCTATGCTTCTCTCAGCCTCTTGTCCCGAACGTGCTTGGGGTGAAGCTGCTATTACTGCTGTCCATGTTATTAATCGTCTCCCTTCCTCCGTCCTTGGTAATGTCTCTCCTTTTGAGCGTCTCTATCACACTATACCATATTATAACTCACTTAAGGTGTTTGGTTATGCTTGTTTTGTCCTCCTCCAATCTTATGAATATACTAAACTTGAGCCTCGCGCCCGTCTTTGTTGTTTTCTTGGGTATGACACAGAACACAAAGGTTACCGTTGTTGGGATCCGATATCTTAGCGTATCCGTATCTCCCGTCATGTTGTCTTCTGGGAACATATAATGTTCTCTTCATTCTCCAAGTTTACGTCAATTCCGTCCACTTCTACTCCTCTTTTTACTAACCCTGATGTTGATTACTTCCCTAGTGACACAGATGCAGGTACCTCCAGTGAGCTCCTAGCCTCTTCCGATGTTCCCTCTGTTTCCGATGATGTTGTTCCGATCGTTGATCCTGTACCTCCCATTGAGCTTCCTCATAGGGTAAGAACTTCACCTACCTATCTTCGTGATTACCATTATTTTTCTACTATGCTTCACCTTCATGAACCACAGTCCTATAAGGAAGCCTCTACCAACCCTCATTGGCAGCAAGCTATGCAGGAGGAATTACAGGCATTGGAGAATACTCACACTTGGGACCTTGTTGATCCTCCTTCTAGTAAGCCTCTTGTAGGATGCAAGTGGGTTTATAAAATCAAGACTCTTTCTGATGGTTCTATTGAGCGGTACAAAGCTCGTCTAGTGGCAAAAGGGTTCACTCAGGAGTATGGTATTGATTATGAAGAAACTTTTGCCCCTGTTGCACGCATCACCTCTGTTCGAACTCTTCTTGCCATTGCAGCAACTCAACAATGGCCACTTACACAAATGGATGTTAAAAATGCCTTCCTTAATGGTGAGTTAGAAGAAGAGGTTTATATGCGTCCTCCTCCGGGATACACTTGTCCGACCAACAAGGTTTGTCGTCTTCGTAAGGCTCTTTATGGTCTCAAACAAGCACCTCGGGCCTGGTTTGCTAAATTTCACAGCACTATCAGTCAGTTGGGGTTCTCTTCCAGTGCTCATGATTCTGTTCTTTTTACTCCAAAAATAGAAATGGTACTGTTGTCTTGCTTCTTTATGTCGATGATATCTTTATGTCGATGATATGATTATTATTGGCAATGATTCTAGGCATTACTGAGCTCAAACAGTTCTTATGTCAACATTTTGAGAAGAAAGATCTTGGGCCTTTAAGTTACTTTCTGGGGTTTAAAGTTCTATCTTCCAATGATGGCTTATTTCTCTCACAGGCTAAGTATGCTTCTGATCTTGTCTCTCGAGCAGGCCTCACTGATTGCAAAATCGAACACACTCCCCTTGAACCCAACGTTTGATTTACTCCCCAAGATGGTACTTTGTTGGATGATGCCACTCTCTATCATCAGCTAGTAGGTAGCCTGATCTATCTTGCAGTTACTCGACCTGATATCTCCTACGCTATTCATCTGGTTAGTCAGTTCATGGCTGCCCCTCGTACCACCCATTATGCTGCTGTCCTCCGCATTATTCGCTATATCAAGGGTACCTTGTTTTATGGTCTTCATTATTCCGTTGCATCCCCTTTGACTCTTCGAGCCTACTCTGACGCCGATTGGGCCGGTGATCCTAGTGACCGTCGCTCCACCACTGGCTTTTGCATTTTTCTTGGAGATTCTCTTATTTCTTGGCGGAGTAAGAAACAAACTCTGACAGCTCGCTCCAGCACTGAAGCAGAATATCGTGCTCTTGCTGATACTACTTCTGAAATATTGTGGCTCCGTTGGCTTCTTGCTGATTTAGAGATACCTCAGTCTTCCTCCACTGATCTTCATTGTGACAACCGTAGTGCCATCCAAATTGCACACAACAATGTTTTTCACGAGCGCACCAAACATATTGAGATTGATTGTCACTTCATTCGTCAACATCTTCTACGTGGTGATATTCATCTTATCTCGATTGGCACTCTTGATCAGCCAGCTGATTTGTTTACCAAACCTCAATCTCCTAGTCACTTCCGCATTTTACTGTCCAAACTCAAGTTGGTTACTGTTGCACCTACTTGAGTTTGAGGGGGGATGTTACAATAATGATTGATTTGTTATTGATTTGTTATGATAGTGATTGATTTGTTATTGATTTGTTATATTGTAAATGATTTGTTATTTATTTGTTATTATCTTGTAATCAAATTAGGATTTATTTGTTATTATCTTGTAATCATATTAGGATTAATTACACTTTATGTATAGGATTGATTCTGATTTTATTTTATTCTTTCCTACCTAATAAATAGGAGTGTCTCGTTGTACATTGATACTCAGAAAATATACAAAACATTTTCTCATCTTCTTGTGTTTCCACTAACACCAATGACTAATGGCCATTGTTGGCAACTGACATTATTTTGAGTTTAGGTTAAAGGACTTCCGAAAGACAAGAGGTTGGAGATACTGGTGGATGCTGATTTATAGGGCAATTATGATGAGGAAGAGGTAGAGTAGCTAATCCAAGTGGCCTTACTGTGCACACAAGGCTCCCCTATGGAAAGACCCAAGATGTTTGAGGTAGTCAGAATGCTAGAAGGTGATGGTTTGGCACAAAAATGGGATGAATGGCATAAAGAGGAGATGATTCGGCAATATTTCAACTACACCCAACAACACACTGCTAATTGGATGTTAGACTCAACTTCAAATATCCCACCAGATGAATTATCAGGTCCTAGATGATTTTTTAATATTCTACCAGCAAGCGAATGCACAATCCTCCAGCCTGACAGTGCTTTCTGTTTGAAAGCTATATACTACTGATTTATGCATATGATTTTCACCCTCTGTATTTTCTTTTCATCTTTTTGAATTATCTTCATGTTTAGATCACATGCCCTTGATCATGTTGTGATTATTGAAGAAAAAAAGAAGAAATTTGTAAATTCTATAGGGTGATGAAGTGGTATGGTGAAGTGTAGGCCACAAAGCACCAATCACTTTTGTCATTGTATGTATGTTAGAAATGAGTATAGACAAGAAATAAATGAAATTCCATATCGTTTTCAGATATATGTATATGGTTAGTAGTTTTTGAAACTGTTACTTGGGTGCGTTGATACCTGCTTCTTTAAAGTAGGCACTGCATTGTTTGTGGACAGATGTCCGTCTTCTGGATGGTAATGGAATTGGTCTTTCACTTTGTCTTCGGATTGGCTTCCCACCCACCCACGGTCTCTCCTTGAAGCCCAATATTGTGACTTTGGAAAGCCCACCTTGTGGCTTTCTGTTTTTTGCCTACTCTTTGCATGTCTTGGGTTGGGTGCTGCAAGGGGTGTGGCAAATGAATATATTAGTTTGATTTTGTATTAGATCATAATAGATTGATTTAAAATAAATTATTAATTTATTTAAAATTCATTATAAATTACTTAAGGATAAAACTTAGGTAAAATATATTAAGTGCTTGTGGTGTTGTTTTCTAATAAAAATATGATATGAGAATATTTTTCTACCACTCATTAATGAAAACTTAAAAAATGATGATTAAGTAGCTAAAACTTAAGACATATGTTATATTTTTATTGGAGAACAGCACCACAAGCACCTAAGAAACTTTACCTAAGTTTTGTCCATTACTTAATATTATCCAATTCATCTATAACTCAATTTATTAGATGATTATTCAGTTCATCTATTAATTCATTTTAATAGATTGGATAAATGGATATCCAATCCATTCATTTTAAAAAAAATCTATCTCTAAAACTTTTTATTCTCTCTCTAAAAAATATTTATCTCTCTAAAAATGTTTATTCTCTCTCTAAAAAATGTTTCTCTCTCTAAAAATTTTTATTCTCTCTCTAAAAATTTTCTTTCTCTTTCTAATAAAATTATCTCTAAAAATTTTAGGACTCAACACTTTGTGTTATGGACTTTTGGACTTTAATGAAAGTGAAAGTGTTGAAAAAAATGTAAAATACATTAGATATCCATTAAATTAGTTTTTAATTAGATATCCAATAGATGTTTTGGTTGGATTACTAACTATCCATAACTAAATTTAATTAGATGGACTGGACTGATTTCAATATAGATGGATTTGATGAATTAAAAATTAACGAATTTTTTTGTTAACCCTAAGTGATGTAGAGTAATAATAATTAAACAAATTTAAAAGGCCTTGTTAAATGCATTATCAAGTCTAAGCAGTGAGGAAAGCTGAAAAAGTAATCATAATATTTAGAAAAAAAGATCATAATGCAGAAGAATAAGCATAAATTAACATTTAAAAGAAAAAAATCAGCATTTGGAAGGGACTCGTGGAGGAGAGCAAAATTGGTATAACAAAATTTAAAGACACCCAATCCTAAATTAACTACATACTAATTAGTTTTTGTAAATATTGATCAATTATCATTTATACAAATTAATTAGGTCATTTCATCGAACACTTGAGTTGCATCCACTAAGAAAGCCAATATATTTGTATGTCATTCAATGCTTACCAATGTATAAACTTGAAAAAAGAACAAATAATCACATGATCAATTCATGATCCAAACAAGTAGACAATACAATTATATATATAATGTTGATTATATAATGCCACATGATGAATTCATCAAAGAGCCTTTGCTCAAGTGCTCGTGCCTAACCATGGATCCTTAGATATACATTAGAGCTCAATTCTAACTTAAGTTCTCATCTCCACTTTCTGAAATCTAAATTGGTTTGTAGTAGCTATTACATTAGAGCGCAAAGTCCAGATGAGCCTAATGTGGGTGTTGGAGAGAAATGTGATGACACATTTAGACATTCCAACTCCAAAGAGGAAATGAGGTAACAAGAGGGAGAAAGAAATTAATGGAGGGGTTTGTTAAGTTAATACTGTTTAGTAATTTTAAGAGTGTGTTGTTGACTTGGAAAAAATTTCCGCGTTATTGTTTAATTTGGAAATTGGATAGCAAGGATATATTGAACCTGACCTAAGTTTTGTCCTATAAGTATCCCATTTTTCTTTCAGTGGTGGTCTTGGTCACATCAGTTGCATGGTTGGCTAATCCCAATGTTAATGTATTTGCAAATACACTTCAACGTTCAAGTACTGAGTGAATAAGGTAATGGTTGTGTATATTTAGTGTGAACACCTCATTTTTTCTAACATTTAAGAAAAATTCAAAAAAAAAAAAAATTAACAATATTAAATGATGTTAAATATTAAATAAAATAAAATTTCTAAAAATTGAGAATTTTTTTAGAAAAAGAAAAGAAAAGAAAGGTGATATCCAAGTCCATTTGAATATGGACCAATATCTAAAGCCCACAAACTCTTAGAAAAAAAAAGGAGAGGAAAGACGCTGTAGGAATTCCAGCATGAGGAAATAGAGTGTGAAAGGCTTTAATGCTCTGCAAGGATTAGATGAAAATCTTGCAAAATAATTCCAAAATCTTGGATCAATTTCACAAATGCCCTGATGTAGAGTGAGCTACACTTGCAACCAACCACCCTAAGATGAGAATTTCCCCCTTGTTCAATCAACTGGAGCTTCTCAGTGATTTACAAAAATGGCAAAACCATGAAAAAGGGACACTTTTGCTCGATTTTTCATTCTTAAGAGTTTGATAAGAGTGAAAGGAAAACGACGAGTGTGAGTAAGAGTAAAAAGCATAGTGTAGTTCCTGAAATCAAAAAGTGAGAAAAAAGGAGTTATTGCTCGTCTCTGTTTCCTTGAAGATGTAAAAGTAAGAATTCACCTCTTTGTTTTTGAACTTCAAACATTCATCTCTTCAGTACACACACACACACACTCAACACCCTCATCTTTCATTCTCACCACACTCACCATTTTACAGTAGAGTTATTCCACTTTTGCATTCTAAGAATTCACTCAAAAAACTAAAATCTCCATGAACCATTAATGCAACCCCCCAATATCCTAAACCTCCATAACTACTGGCCAAGCCCCATGGTCATCATAATCTAACCACCCCTCTTTGAACCATCTGCAAATATAAACACATCAACCTCATAGCCACTTCACCTTGTTAGCCACCAAAACTCATAAAAATCATGATCAAACCTGTTTTGAACGAGTCTCAGAGGATCACCTGAGAAAGGTTATTGGTGGTGGTTTCCATCGTAGCACAACGACAACAATAGAGATGCAAGGGGTGGTGTACCTACAAAAAGGCATTCTAATACTCAAGTTAGATTGTGCACAAGGTGAGTTGTGTTTAGAAGTTTTGATCCATACCTTGATGATTTTGTCTAGTATTTATAAGAGTGTAATTATAGAGGGAAATCATATTTGAAATTGGCATTAAAGGATAATAAGTGTCATTGATGATGATCCCTATAAATGAGGAATTGGTCAGCGCAATAATCTCTGTAACCATGATTCCTAGAAACAGGGGATTTGATAGAGAGATTTCCTCCTTATTTGTTGAGCTACTATGGCTCCATGAAGCGCATGCCATAGGTAAGGATCTGTCTTGGATGGATTGGGTTGCTACTTGTTGTGATGTAATGTCCTAATTCAAGATACTACAATATATTCAAAATATACTTAGTAACATGATTAGACTCATTACTTACTTTAAAACATCAAAAAATATTTGTATTAACTATACATATTGAAAATTTAAATTTGAATAGCATTGAAAATAGAGCCTTGAAACACATCATTTGATTTATACAACAAAACATAATTGAGAATTTTGATTCTCTATAGAACATAATTTTGATTCTTTACTGAAATATCAAATTTATACATAGTACATCAAAAAGTGTTCAAAATACAACCTTGGCATTTATGGCATATATACAGCATATACAAATCAAAAGTAAAAGTCCTATTCGAAGTTACAACTTCATTTTTCCTCCTTGGATAGATTTCGATTTTGATCTGTAAATTAACATACAAACAAAGGGGTGAGAATTCAAAAATTCTCAGTAGTATCACGCAATCAATAACAATTATAATACAATTTCATACACATAAATAACATCTTATATGCAATCATGTATTGATGCTCATGAAATGATCAATGTTGATGCTTATGAAAATATAATAATATGATGATGTTTATGAAATGCTTTATGATTATGTTCATGAAATGTCATGGCCTTTGTCGAAGTGCTCGTCCGCAACTTCGACATGCTTATAATGTCATGACTTTTGATAAATTGCCTACTCGATACTTTACCCTTCGACTAAGTACCCATACACAACCTTAGCCTTCAACCAACATCGAAAAAGGTCCTCATGGAGTGTCATGTCCTTTATCAAAGTGTCTGTCCGCAACTTTGACATGCAAATGTCATGTCATTATGTTATTCAATCAACTCTCTAGGGCCTTTTTCGAATAACATCAAAAAACATTTTCACTTGTCTTTAAAACAAATCATTTCATTTTTCGACTGTAATCGAAAGCATATGCTTTGAATGCTTTAAATATTCGCTTAACTTTGAAAATATGCTCTTTGAATAACTCTCATAGTCTATTCGAGTAGCCTATAAAAATATACCATTTATGAATTGCCTTCTCGAATAGCTCTCTTAACTTATTTAATTATTATCAAAAATATCTATTCAAATAATTATCATGATATTTTGATTAACATCGAGATCTTACCAATCGAATAGCACACTTAGTCTACTCGATTAGCTCTAACAATGCCCTTCTGCATTGAATAGCTCACATAGTCTATTCGACTAGCCTTGAAAATCATGTCATTTGAATTGCAGACTTAATATACTCAGTTTAATATCGAAATCATGCAGTTTGAATAGTTGATACCAAAATTGAAACATTTTGTAATGTTCTATTTGAGTAGCCTCATAACGTATTCGAACAGAACACTACAAAAATGTCTTCTCGTGCATCAAAACACCACTTTTATATTCATAAATCATGTAAAACTCTGGAAAATCATCAAGATCTTATAGATGTATTCATGATTATGCATGTTCAAATACATGTATGCTCAAATCTCATTAATCGAATAAATCAAAACACAAAATCAAATCTCCATCGAATATATATGATAATAATATATTTTATACATTAATAAACCCTCATTTTTAATTATTTACACTCTTCATGAACTTAATTGATTGAGCTTGGTTATGTTTTGTAAGTTTGGACTCAAATTGGACTTAATTGATTTTTTAAACATGATTTATGTCTTACACTGTTTCTGTATTTTGGTCATATTTTGAGTTCTAGATGTCTAATAATTATGTATTTTATCTTATAGGGAAGATAAGAGAGAGCTCTATAACTTTCATGAGAGCCCCAGGTCAAAATCAGACATCTAGTAGAGCTAATTGGGCTTGAAAGTCAGAACACATATTTTGTGATTGGAACCTGGACATTGTTCAGTAATTAGGGGATAACTCAGGCTGTAAGAACTGAATTCATCTAAAATTTTGGCATCTGCAAGATAAGACCTATATCTACAACTTTCATGAAGAACATAATACCCAATTCGGAATTCTTAGAGGTCATATTTGACTTGCAAGTCAGAATAGAGGAACTGTAGCTGGGCCTGAGCAGTGTGCAGTAATAAGACCTTATCTTAAGTTGTAGGAATGCTTTTGGGCTGAAACGGAATTTGAAAGCTAAGACAAAAGCCTACAACTTTCATGAAGACTATTTGGTGATAAATGATGTGTGTGAAATAACATCATATTTTTGTTCTTATTTTGCATGCATTTGTAGGCATTTTAGGCATTAAGTTTCTCTTTTTATTTGTTTTTCCTTTAGTTCGGATAACTGCGGTGTTTTTGGTGTTGTTGTACAGAATTGGTGCTAAATTGGCTTTGGAATGTATGGAAAGCTTGCTTGATTGAAGTTAGAGCTTTATGGACAGCAAATTGGAGTTAAAAGTTCATTCTAGAGAGTTCCACGGCCTGCCTGTGGAAGTTCCCACAGCCATGGATCGAGCAGCTGCATGAAGAAGCAAAAGTGGTTTTCTAAAGAGTTCCACGGCCTAGCCATGGAATTCAAGAGTTTTTCAAAATACATGTATCTAGAGAGATCCACGGCCTGCTCGTGGAATTTCCCACGATTGTGGATCAAAGTCCGAGACAATTTTTAAGTTTCATTTTTATTTCTTTTTATGGGCTGGGACCAGTTGAAACCCTAGGGGTATTTATAGATGTTCTGAATACAATTTTAGGGTCCCAATTTTTGTTTGAAGGAAGCACGTTTGGAGGCTCTAGATCTTCATCTTCCTCTTCTCTTTTCCCTTCGCTATGAGTTTGGATGTTCTTTATTTTGTTTTCTTGTTTCTTCTTCCCCATGTTTGAGTAGTTCTCTTTGTTTCTAGGATTAGATAATGCCCTTTGATACATTGATGATGATTAATTGACTTGGTTTACCATTTTTTATTAATCTTGAATGTTCTTTGATTCAATCCTTATTTTGCTTATTCATGTGAATTTGCTGGCCACATATTTGCATCTCATAGATATCTAGGGATGTACTGAGAGGTGAACCTAGGTGTTTGAACCATAAGAATTGAACTTAAGGTCTAAATCACGAGAGTAGATTTAGCCTTTTGAGGATTTAATGAATTACCATAAAGCGTAATGAGTTCAATTTAAATTCAATTACCACAAGAGTAGGAATTGGTTTAAGTGGGAATGATTCTTGTCTCTTGAGAAAGAACATTAACTAATTTAGGGTAATTCACCTTCAATTGAATTTTAATTTTAATAAAAGAGTTGTCAATTAGGATTTGTCTTGTATCATTATAGTTACCCCCAATCCTAGAAGTTTTCTTGAATCTGAAAACCTTTCTTAACAACTTGCTATTTGTGGTCTTAATTTTGTATTTTAATATTTATTTATTTAATTACTTTATTACTACATTCTTATCTCTCAATAATTTTATCCCCTTTGTTTAATTTAATTGAATTAATTAATTAATTGGTATTCTTAGATACAGTCCCTGTGGATTTGATCTTTTTATTACTTGACGATCAAATCGTACACTTGCGAATTTCACACATCAAGTTTTTGACACCGTTGGCGGGGACTATGTTTTTCTTGAATATCAGTTCAATTTTTAATTTAATTATTTTAAACCTTTTTCTTTTTATCATATTCTTATATTCTTGTTTTTTCTTTGACTCTTTGCAGGTAATTTCTCTTGTTTATGTGAAGTACTAGACGTTTTGGGACTGTTATTGAAGCAAATCCTAAAATTGAAAGAACTTTTTGTAGAAGGAGAAGACAACAAGGGCAAAAAGTGAGAGAAATACCTGAACCAACGCTTGTCATGGCTGAACCTAAGGATAATAAACCTCTAAAAGAGTATGCAGCCCCTAATGCTCAAGGTTTGCGATCTGGAATTGCTCGGCCAGACATTGAAGCTAGACACTTCACCATACCTCCTGCTTTACTTTCTAAGATAAGGCAGAACCAATTTGGAGGATTGCCATCAGAGAACCCGAATGACCACGTGGATATGTTCTTGGAGTTCTGTGAGACCCTTAAGATTGAAGGCGCCTCTGTTGATACTATTCGCCTCCGCCTATTTCCATTATCATTGAGAGATAGAGATAGAGCTTTGTTGAAGTCTGTTCCCGCTGAAACAATCACTACTTGGGACCAATTGGAGAAAGCTTTCTTGGACAAATTCTTCTCACCTTCCAAGATTGCTCATCTTAGGACCCAAATCACAAGCTTCATTTAGAAAGATGGAGAGTCATTGTCAGAAGCTTGGGATAGATATAAGGCTTTGTTGGAAGCTTGCCCACATCATGGGTTAGAAAAATGGTCAATCGTCCACACCTTTTATAATGGGCTAGAATATTCTTTGAATGTGTCTCTTGACTCTTCAGCTAGTGGAGCTTTGATGAATAGAAGGCTAACAGAAGCTTACGAGATCATTGAGAGTGTTGCTGCAAATCATCACCAACGGCCAAATGAAAGAGGTCATAACCCAAGAAAACTCTTGGGAGGTAAGTTTGAGGTAGACGGTGTTGATTTAATTATGTCAAAATTTGATTCTTTGAATAAACGTTTTGATATGCTTGAAAAAGCTCATGTTAATGCCATAGGTGCTTCTAACAATTTTTGTGAGATTTGTGGAGCACAGGAACATATAGGTGCTAAATGCCAAGTTGGAATTGACTCCTTACAAGGTGCACCGGTGGAGTAAGTGGAATCATGCCACAATTTTTAAGACTTCAACCAAAAAGGGAGGAATGATCCATATTCTCAAACTTATAACCCCGGTTGGAAGTCACATGTTAACTTCTCCTACGGAATAGTCAATACTAAGCTAGGCAAGGTAATGCTAAACCCTCTTCTGGATTCTAACAGGTATAAAAATCTAGACTTGAGTCTCTTCTTGAGAACTTTGTTGAGAGTCAATCTAAACAAAATGAGGAGTTTATGCAACATGGGCAAGTTGTGACTGAGGCCATTAGAGAGTTGTCAGCTAAGGTAGACAATTTGGCTATTCATAATAAGATGTTGGAAACTCAGATTGCCCAATAAGCAAGCGCTTCACAAAGGCAACAGGGTAAGTTTCCTGGTCAACCTGAAATAAATCTAGGTAATGAACACTATAAGGCTGTGAGTTTGAGAAGTGGCAAGAAATTAGAGGATCTCAAGGGTAAAGGGGAGAGTGACAAAGATGAGGGGAATAAGGAAAAAGAGATTAAGACACAACCCTTAGAAGAAGAGGAAACTAATGAGAAGTTGTCTAAGTATATATGTACCCCCTAAACCATACCAACCCCCAGTGCCCTTCCCTCAAAGATTGGCTAAGGCCAAGCTAGATAGGCAATTTGGGAAATTCCTAGAGGTTCTTAAGAAATTGTATATTAATGTACCCTTCACTGAGGCATTATAACAAATGCCTACCTATACTAAATTTCTTAAGGACATTTTGTCTAATAAGAGAAAGTTAGAGGAATATGAGACAGTAGCTGTAACTAAGGAGTGTAGTGCTTTAATTCAAAATAAATTGCCTCCTAAGCTAAAAGATCCAGGTAGTTTCTCTATTCCTTGTTTGATTAGTAACACTAGTTTTGATAAAATTTTGTGTGATTTGCATTACAAGAAATTTATGAATTAGCGACAGAAGTTAGCGAGGGAATTTTTCTGTCGTAATTCCCTCTCTAATTAGCTAGCAAATTACGAGGGATAAGCGAGGCAAACACTTTCCCTCACTAAAATTCAAAACAAAATCCAAACGGGGATACAACTAGTAAATAGCGAAGCAATAGCAAGTAAATTATTGCCCTCGCTAAATTTAGCGAGGGAAGTGAGAGGGAATATTTTCCTCATAAAAATTAGCGAGGGAATTGAGAGGGAAAACGTTACCCTCGCTAAAATTAGCGAGGGATTTGCGAGGTAATAGGTTCTCTCGTTAAAATCAGAAAGGGAATTGCGAGGTATAATATTCCCTCGCTAAATTTAGAGGCAGAATTGCGAGGGATTAGCGACGGAAATAATTTCCCTCGCTAAATTTAGAAATCTCGCCCACTCAGAAAAAGGCCAAAATGTCTCGTTTAGGTTACAAAAATCAATCTCCTCCCCAAATCAAATCTCCTCCCCCCAATAGCCGTACGACCTTCCCCTCTACCACCCAAGCCCTTCCTCGGAGTTGAGCACGGCAGCCACGCTACGCGAGTGACTTCTCCTCCTTCTGCAGGTAAGCCCTTCCATTATTTCTTTCTTCCATCATTCTGCCTCCTTCTTCGTCTGTTTCTTTTTTCCCCTTCCATTTTTGTGTAACGGTCTATTGCTGACTGATGGAAAATATGCGTGTTAGGTACATTTTGTTCATACATGGATTTGATATTAAAGTTTTTGCATTTTTGTCTTCACTGGGCAAAACCCATTTGTATTTGATTTATTTTGATGGTTTTTTTAAGCTGAGCATTGGGTTTTTCATCTATCAGTTATGTGATGGGTTGTCAGTGTTCTATTGGTATGTGGGTGCACTTGGCTTCCATGCTTGCTTTCTGTTTTGACTATATAAGCTTTGCTCACTAGCTGTTTGTCTAAGGCGTTCCAATTCTATCAATGTCTCTTTTTTTATCATTTTTGATTTCTCTATGTAGGGAATTTCTCATTTTGCTCTCAGTCTTTCAATTCATCGCCAAGGTATGGTTTTCTTCTCATTCTCTTGTTAAATTGAAGTCCTTTTTTTTATTATTTCTTTTAAGCCAAATTAAATTTTAGTCTTTTTTATAAGCATTTGATGCTGATTTAAATGGTTCTGTTTCCATTGGTGTTAATTCTGTATGGATTTTGTTCCCAATTTTATTGTGTTCATATTTTCCCACCCCACAACCCATTTCTTAATCCCTCAGTCACACTTTTATTTTTTTGACGTATAGGTATGTGTTTGTAGATAGAGGATTGATAGGCAAAGATATTGCGGGGTTCAGTCTAATTGTTCTTGAAATGGATAAAACGTCTGATTCTAGTGGTGAGAACAAGCAGGATAATAAAAGGTGTAAGAATAAGAGAAAATTAGCTCATCCTTCCACAGTTCCTGCTGATTTCCCCTCATCTCTAATTAAGTTCCCTCGGTATGAATTACCGTCTGAAATTTCACAAAGCTTAAATGAATTTAATTCATCAAAGGTAGGGTCAGATTGGTATAGAGAAGAACCGGAAGTGCGTATGCATGAGCTTGTGGATAGGAATGATCCTATTGCAAGCTAGCTTGAGGAATTACTGTTGTCTAATTTGCAAGTGGTTTTCCATGGTGCAATCAAGCGGATTGTTGAATTTATAAAAATACGTAATAATTTTATAAATTTTTATGTTATATAATTATTTTATATTAAAAATATTAATATATTATTAATTAATTAATTTAATTTACACAATTTATATAAGAAAGAAAAAATATTTCTCGTTTCAGGGCAACCCACACTTTGTCTCTGCGATGAAAAATTTGCCTCAGCTAATCCTCGCTAATTAGCGAGGGAATTACGAGAGATTAGAGAGGGATATTTTAGCCCTTGCTGAAATGGAAAAATAATTTTGAGGGGAAATTAGGCAGATAATAGCGAGGGAATTGCGAGGAATATTTTCCCTCGGTAAATTTAGCGACGGAATGGCGAGGGAAATTTTTTCTCGCTAAACTTAGCGAGGGAATTGTGAGGGATAATTTCCCTCGCTAAAAGCATAGTTACAACTTAGTTAAATTAGTGAGGAAATTGCGATGGATATTTTCCCTCGCTAAAATTAGCGAGAGAATTACGAGGAAAAGTTCCCCTCACAAAATTTTTACTTATTCCTCACCCTCCCGCTCGCTCTCTGACCCTCACTTTCTTTTTCCCTCTCACTCTCTCTCGTGCTCTCCCTCTCCCTCTCAGTCTCTAGTCCTCTCCCTCTCTCTGCAGCAAAACCCCCACATAGCAGAGCCCTCTCACTTTCATATTCCCTCTTACTTGCGCTCTCCCTCTCACGCTCGTTGCCTCCTTCTTGACCCAACCCCCTCGTGTTCTTGTTCTCCCTCTCAGTCGCACTTCACGCGCAATCGCAGTCTCAGGTATGCTCTGCTCTCCCTTTTCTTCTTCTTTTGTGTGTAATCCGTACATCAATTCGTATATTAGGGTTGATGGGCTGGGAGAATTTGTCTTGCAAAATCAGTTGTTGCTTTTCTTCCTGTTCACCAGATGTAGTGTTTATGGGTTCCCCAGGCTGTTCGTAATCAAATATATCAAATTACTCATAATTTTATTTGGGGTAATAAAGGTAGCTCCCGTAATTTGAGTTTTATGAACTAGAATACATTAACTAGTCCTAAAAAACATGGAGGTTTGGGTATTCGGAAGGCTAGAAATACCAACTTAGCTTTGCTTGGGAAACTTGTTTGGAAGATGTTGCATGAGAAAGATAAGTTCTAGGTTCAATTACTTTCCCACAAATACCTTAAGGACGAGTCTATCTTGGACATGCAAAGTCATGAGAAGCTTGGCTTTGATGTTACTTCACTTTCTTTCTCATGATTTTTCCTTGTGGCTGTTTTTGTATTTGAAGGACGAGAATAATACTTCGTTTCTGGCTATGTTAAGGTGTTACTTCACCTTCCATTATTATTATTGTTCCTTCACCTTTAACTTGCTTTACCCAATGTCCACCATCGTTGCATCTACTAATGGGTTATCTAGTCGTGCATCTCCCTTATGAAGCTAAGGTTGGAGGACTAGTACATTACAGGTGGATGTATCCCTTTGAGAGGTGTATGCTGTACTTGAATAGAAAGGTCCAAAATAAGGCGAAAGTTGAAGGATCTATTTGTGAAGCGTATATTTTAGAAGAAATTTCCAATTTTGCTTCCATGTATTTCGATCCCCACCTACAGACCAGGCGCACTCAAGTTCCTCGGAATGACGACGGTGGGGATGAAACAATTAATGAATGATTGTCCATTTTTAAGCATCCATGATGTCCTATCGGGAGAATTCGAAATAGATTCTTGATGGATGTGGAACTTCAGATTGCTGAGACATATGTGCTTGTAAATAGTGGAGAAGTAGAACCTTATCTCCAGTAAGTTTACTCTCTATCTAATGAATTTGTTATTAATGAGCTAAATTTATGCTAAATATTAATTATTGTATTCATTAGACAATTCGAGGATTCGTTAAGGAATACAGATCCAAATATAACTGATGATCAATTATTGGAAGCTCGGGATAAGGACTTCAGTAGGTGGCTAAAACATCTAGTGAGTCCTTTTATCAATATTAGTGATCTATCATATTAAACTCAATATGCATTATGCTAGATGTTACAACTATCTACCGTCTATGTAATGATACAGGTTAATATAGGCCAAGTCGAGAATCAAATGATACGAGGGATAAGTTACGGTCCGTCCAAGTCCGTGACTTCTTACCGTGGCTTAATAGTTAATAGGTACAGATTTTATACCAAGGTGTATGGACAAAATAAAGCTACCATAAATAGTGGCGTATGTGTTAGAGGTAGTATATATGGTGAGAATGACTTCGACTATTATGGCATCATTGAAGATATATTGGAACTGTCATATGTAAGAAATCAGAACAAAGTATTTCTTTTACAATGTCATTGGTTTGACCCGATAAATGGAGTCAATGTTGATGAGAGATATGGTTTGGTTGACATCAAGCATAAATCAAGACTTCACTCAAATGAGTCATTCGTCTTAGCTGAACAAGCATAACAAGTGTACTATACAAGATACCCACAAAGCGGGAATAGAGCTAGTGGTGAATGGTGGGCAGCATGCAAAGTCAGAGCAAAACTCTTTGTGGCTGAGACATTGAATGAGGAAGGTGATGAATTGAATGACTTAAGTGCCACTGATTATTACCAAGATGATGGATCCATTAGAACACACAATCCTGTGATAAATGATGAAACAGTCTCCTTGTTTGATGTATATGCCCAAATGGAAGAAGTTAACATACGTGATATACATTATCCAATGGACGATCTGGTTGATGATGAGTGTTGATACCTAATTTTGTCCATAAAATTTTGTCACATAATCAAGGTTTAACTCTTAATTACAATGTTGTGAGAGTTTGATTTTCTTGGTCATATCTTTTTTCGTTTACCTACCTTAGTTTTTTTTTGTGCAAACAAAAATTAAAAATTAAAAATATAAAAAAAAAGAAAAGACGAAGGTCTGAACTGCATCAGGCAAATGCCAATTCCAGAAGCAAAAAGTCAAAAGCATGCTATTTTGGCCATTGAAAAGAAGAGGGGATCTGAAAGTAAAAGCTTTCAAAAGATGAAGCATCAAAGAAGCAATGGACAACTACCCTCTACTTGCTGCAACTCTTCTGCATCATACACAGTCAACCATGAAAAAAAAACTAAGGAACTAAACACAAGAAGGGGAAGGTTGCAGGCGCAAGAAAAAAGGGAAAGCAAGTTTGGAACGTGAAAATAGAATGAGAAAAGGACCACACAATTGATCCCTCTGGAATCCAGTCTGGTGATTATTTTTGGCCTTGGTTCTATATACATCAGATGACAGAGAACAAAAAGGGGGGACTAAAACCATACACCAGAGGACCTTGCTGTTGCTGCCATCTCTATTGCCAAGCGATTGTCAATCTCATCTTCAGCTCAGCAGCCTCAACACTTCATCCTCACCATCATTTCAAGATTTCATAACTGCGACCACCTCCTACACCACAACCTTCCATTACCATCTTCTTCCTTTAACCAACCATCCACCCATCCAGCTTTGACACCCTTCTCATCATCTTCACTGTCCAACCAAGCCATATCAACCCTCACCATCAATTTCCAACCTCTCCACCATCCTCCTTCATAAACCAACAACCCTTCACCACCCTTCCATTTTCCTCACTCTTCTTCAACCTCTCCAAACAAAGAACCATATTCACATCACCATCAACCTCAAACAATCAATACCCTCCAATACCACCCAATCCTCTCGCAATTGCCGCAAAACAGAGCACCATAGCAAGCAACTCCCTTTGCGCCGCCCCTCCTCATCCCTCACTTGCACGAGCCCGCTCCTCCGCTGTCAACCCGTGAGCCGCGCCGCACACCGTCCTCCACGTGCAGCCAACCACGCCTGGATCCGCTCGGACCCAACCTCCATCCAAGCCACCACTGTAAATGAGCCCGTCACCGTCGTGCTCCCCTCACCGGAACTAACCAGATCCGCACAAGCCAGAACCGCGAGCTTCACCGTCAAGACCGAACCAGTAGCTGCAGGAACTCACCGGACTTGACTTCCGGCAGCATCCCGCAATCAACCGGCCACTAGACCTTCACCGGCGATGCCTCTCATCTGTCGTTCATGTCTTCCAGTCAACCACAAGGTTGTCACCCAACTCCCTTGAAGTCTCGTTCTCTGCAGATCAGAAAAGGAATTCTCATCCTCTAAAATCCCCAAAGTGAAAGGTCCTTTCTTCTGTAACTTTTTTTTTTGTTTAAGTTATTTATTCATTTGTTTTAGCTATCCTGTTTGTATAATTTGGGCTCACTTAATTTGGTGATGACTTGAGTTTGGTGTTCGAAGCTAGATCACGTGGGCTGTTGCCCATTTCCCATTAAGGCCATCATGATGTAGTTTGGTTTTAAAAAAAAGGGGAAAAAAAGAGGAAAATAAGATTAAAAATAAAAAAGGGGTAATAAATAAAAAAGAATAAAAAAATCAGAATGCGTTTTGAGGATTAAATGTCTTTTTTTGTTAGGAGTACTATAGTGTTTAATTTATAATATGTTCTATATTGTACCCTGTAGCAAAAGAAAATAAAAAAGTGAATAAAAAATAAAATATAAAAGAATCTAAAAAACAAAAAATTGCTTTGATATGTTTGATCTGTAAAACTTATGTTTAATCTTTTTATATTTACTTGGCTCATGAAAAAATTATGTTTACCTTTTTTAGAATATTCTAAAAATGATAAAAAAAATAAAATAAAAATCTTTTAATCCATGCAATGACCAATGATGATGATTGAATAGCGGATGCTATCTTCAATGTCATTTGGATCATAAGGGTTTATTGAGTAGCCTGGTGCTAACTTGAACCTCGTGCAAGAATGGATTTATTTTCAAGCAAAAATTCTTTTTTCAAAAATCTTTTTTCTAATTAAAATCAACAAACCCACAATCATTTTCTAAAGAACTACATGACTTTGAGTTCTCCATTGCACCAAGAGATACGTAGGAGCAGAAATCCATTTATGTCAAGCCAAAAAAATAAATTTTCATAATTTGGTTGTTTCTTTTATTTCTTTTCAAAAAAAAAAATAATTACAAAGTCTTTTGTTTAAAGGGGTTAAAATAAATATATTTGAGATTATTAAAATTTGCACAACTAACTTAAGGTACCGTTCATGGAACAGGCAGTGTAGGGTGCTAATACCTTCCTACCTGTAATCGACTCCCGAATCCAAACTCATTTTCGAAAGACCAGTTTTCCTAATTAAAGGGTTTTTCTGATGTTTTCCCAATTTAAATAAATATTGGTGGCGATTCCATTGATTTTCAAAATTGAATTTTTTCGGTCGTCCAGTCGCGATCCCGGTTGCGACAATGAGTTCATTGATGACAACGAAAATAATGAAATTAATGAATTCTCAAATAAAGGTGAGGAATCTTTTGCTTCAGACTCAAGTAGTTAAAATTGAAGCTTGTTCAATAATTTTCGTTAATGGTATTTACACTGAAATATCATTATTATATTTTGAGGTTTTTATTGACATATAGTTTCTTAACTCGTCATGTTTCATTATGTTTCTTTATGCAGATATCAATCATGACTATTCGAGGTAGAGGTGCTGGATGCAGTCATGGGAGAGGCCGTAATGGTGCATCTACCTATGATTCTCTACCAAGACAAACATTCTCAAATTTCTCTCAGGTATACCCGTAGGATAATCTTTTTAATTATTATTAACTCGTGGTTTATATAAATGTAATATATACGTGTTTTTTTATGTATAATTATATTAGGTGCTACTTCAGTTACTGGCCCATTGACTAGTGCAGGCCTACCAGCGTCTAGTCCATTGACCATTAGAGGCGCATCAGCTTCTGTCCCACCCCTTACTGACCCAGCGATTTCTATGCCACCCCCTGCTGACCCACCCACTAGTGGCTCGAATGTGGTGCCTTCATGTGGAGAATCCAATGTAGAAACAGATAGCAGGGAACTTATATATGTGGCACCTGTCCCTGAACCATAAGTACTAGTGACATATTATCTTTTATTACATGTATTTACTTTCAGATAACTAACATTATCTTATTGTACTTACAGGAGGAGGATTCTACCGTCGAGGGTGACACGTGATATTATATACAATGTCATGACACTGATGCCTGTTCCGGCTAGTACGTGGCGAGGTTATCCAGCTGAGATGAAGGAAATACTATTTACTAACTTCATAGTAAGTAATTGTGTTTCTATAGAATTATATATTATACGTTTATTGAAAAATAAATATACATACTTATCCTTTGTGTAGGCTAAGCATTGATTCACATCTGATGCTGATCGCAGCTTGGTGAGAACTGTCTGGGAACGGACTATCTTGGACTGTTATCCAGACCATTTGAACAAAGCACGAGATAAGGCCTTTGAGTGGACAAATTCAAACAACTTGGCTGATATTAAGGGCCATGGGCCCGGAGGAATGAGGACGGAAGTGTGGGATGGCCTGGTCGACATTTGGCTGACAGATAAATGGATGACGAGGTCTGCAGCTGCCCGAAGGAACAGGGCAGCCATGCCTGATGCCTTGAAGCATACAGGCGGGTCGATAAGCTTTGGTCAACACAAGAGCAAGATGGTAATATAACTTCCTCATTTAAAGTTTTAATGATAAGCATCTGTGTATGAACATGTTGTAATTACTTGAGTTATTTGCCTATCTTGAGTATGACATAGTATTTTAGAGGGATTACCTTACTTTTGATATGTTTTTATTATATAATATTCTTCCATATGCGATTACAGGAGGCAAAGTTAAAGCATTCGATTTCTTACAGAGATCTGTATGCAAAAGTTCATAAAAAGAAAGACGGAAGCTATGTTTCTGAGCGCTCGAGAAATTTTATTGTAAGTGTCTTGTTCCTATTCAACAGTCATATATATTTTAGATTGTTCATTTTTTTGTTAATATTTTTCTTGTTTTGTTATTTTTAGGAGTCATATGACACCGCAATGATAGAAAAATATGGAGAAAACTCTTCCTCTCACCCTATGGTTGACCCAGAGGTCTGGTTGGATGCGGCGGGTCCCAACAAGAAGGGACGTGTGCATGGCATAAGTAACAGCTTGCACATTGGTAATAACACCAGGCCAGCTTCATCCTCCTCGGTTGCGGGTCCTTCCCACTCTACACCATTGACACAAGACATATCTGAAGCTGTAAACACAGCAGTGGCTGCAGCGATGGCTTCGTTTGTCCAGAGTTAACTTATCCCTATGTTGGTGCCCTTTCAATCGCTTCTATCTACGATCGGATTAACAAATGTTGCTCCACAACCACCATCGCAAGATTTAGGCAGGGAGGGTCGAGAGGAAGACGAAGACGAAGATAATTTAGACTGATTGCCATTTTTTATTCTTATTATTACATTTGTATAACTTTCAACTATATTGATTGATTATTTGTATAATAACTTTTAACTATATTATTGGATTATTTTGTATAAGTTTTTTGTTGTAGCATTTTATAATTATTGGATTGTTGTTTGCTGGATTTCTGTTTGCTGGATTGTGGTTTGATATGTAGGTTTTAGGGAAAGTTATATATATAAACAGGTTATTAAAAAAAATTAGCTCATTAGCGAGGGATTAGCGACAGAAAACTCACATTGTAAATAGCGAGGGATTAGCGAGGGAATAGCGAGTAAAATATTAGCGAGGGATTAGCGAGGAAATGGCGAGAGATAATTTAGCGAGGGATTAGCGAGGAAATGGCGAGGGAAAATTTAGCGAGGAATTAGCGAGGAAATAGCGACTCAATACTGCAAGCCATTAGCGACTGATTAGCGAGGGATTAGCGAGGGAATTTAGAGAGGGATTAGCGAGGGAATAGAGACAGAATTAATAGAGAGGGAATAGCGAGGGAATAGCAAGGGAAATTGACAAAATTAGTAAATAATTTAGCGAACGAATAGCGAGGGAAATTCCATCTCCATTTTGAGAGGGAATATTAGCGAGGGATTAGAGAGGAATTAGCGAGGGAAATAAATTTTCTAGAGACGGATTAGAGAGGAAATACTTTCCCTCGCTAATTAGTGATGAAAAAAAAATGAGGAAAATTTCCCTCGCTAATCCCTCTCTAATCCCTCGCTGATAATATTAGCGAGGGATTAGAGAGGGATTAGTGAGGGAAATTTCCCTCGCTGTTTTCCTAATTTCTTGTAATGTTGGGGGCTAGTGTTAGTCTTATGCCCCTTTCTGTGTGTAAGAAGTTGGAGGTGAGTGAACTAAAATCCACAACTATCTCCATTAAATTAGCGGATCGGTCTGTCAAATACCCTGTAGGCATCTTGGAGGATGTTCCTATTAGAGTGGGTAAGTTTTACATTCCGGTAGATTTTGTTGTGCTTGACATAAAAGCTGATGCTAAAATACCGATCATACTTAGGCATCCATTCTTTGCCACTGGAAGAGCGATCATTGATGTCCACAAAGGGAAATTGACTTTGCGGTTGAATGATGAGGAAGTAGTTTTTGATGTTTTTAATTCTGAAAACAACTCTAATTCCTTAAATTCATGTAATCGCATAGATGCTACTAAAGTTATGGATAATGTTATGCTTTCAGGCATGCAAGAATCAGTGACTGATGCTATGCTAGAAAAGACCTTGTCCAAGGGTACCATAAAATTTGAGAAGTCTAAACTCTGCAAGAAAGGACCTAAGAAGCAGAATGACAAGTGTGTCGAGAAGCGTGAATTTAAACTCGGGGATAAAGTTCTTGTCAATAACTCGCTTCTATGTTTCTGTCCTAGTAAGTTATGGTCGAAATGGTCAAGACCATATGAGATTGTTCGAGTTTTATCCTACAGTGTGCTTGAGGTGAATAAAGAAGGCCATGAGCCTTTCATGATAAATGGCCAGAGAATGAAACACTTTGAAGGAGTGGGGACTAAGCACTATTCCGTTGACATCACCTGAGCACAGAAACTAGACCAAAGTTGAGCTAATGACTTTAAACAACGCTTATTGGGAGGCAACCCAAGTTTCTTTGTTGTTTTTCCTTTTTATTTCTTCTTTTCCTTTTGATTTTATGTGTTGGATTGTTGGTTTGATCTTTGTCTCATGGATCTTATCTAGGTTTGATCTTTTGATAAAAAAATAGAGCATAATGAGCATGGTCCAGGCCATCCATAGTTGGCATCTGAGTCAGCAGCCTTTCCCACAACCGCAGTGAGTTCTTTTTTTTTTTCTCCCTTCTCTAGTTATAGATTTTTACATTAGGGACAATGTAAGTTCTAAGCTTGGGGGTATTTTCATTTTCATTTTTATTTTTGATCATTAGTTTCATACATTCTCATGTCTTATATTACATTGCATCTTCATGTTGTATTTTCACACCATCATATCTCTCGGCTTTTTGGTTGAACTTTGTGCCCCTCTTTTTTAAGGATTTTGAGATAGTTTTGATTTAGAACCCAATTTGTTGATTCTTGTAGTAAGCAACAGGCATTGTTTTAATTGGTAGAGGAGGTAATTTCTTGATAGTTGATAATTAGCATATGTTCTCTGAATTTGTGCTTTTCATTGATTTTTGAACCTCTAAATGTGAGTTTTGTGCCTATATGAGATTTATGCACTATATGATTTTTGCTCTCATTCTTTGTATTGAGTGATAATTCCTCATTAATTTTGTGCTCTAGAACTTGATTTGAAACCATTTTGAGGCGAAATTTTTGTTTGCACGCTTGAATGTGATTAAGGCATCTTAGGTATTTTCTGGCCTTTTGAAATAATTGTCACACTTTCATCCACTAGTTGCCTATTTTGAGCCTATTGCATAATTATTTTTCTTGATGCCTATGATGATATATTGTTAGTAATTATTTAGAATAATAAATGGAGCAAATTGAGTTTGAAAGTTGTGTTGGGAATCATACGTTTTTAAGCCTTCTCTTTCTCAAATGAAAAAAAAAAGAATATATATAAAGGGAAAAGGGAAAGAAAAATAAAAGAAAATCATGAAATGAAAGCTTGAAAAAGAAGAAAAAGAGAGGAAGGAAAAGTAACGAAGAAAATGCTTAGAAATGTGGAGTTATACTCTTAATTGAAAAATGTCTTTGCTCCATTTATGTTCTAGTAGATTTCTTGTGTTTATTGAAAATTTTGTTAGCCCCTTGTGCATACTTTCCTTTCTTTACCCTACCTAACATTATTCCTATGGCCTCATTAAACCCTTGAAAGACTTTTTGATTCTTGCATGCATGCAAATTATTAGTGAAAATTTGGTTACTTATCAAGCTTATGGAAGTGCTGTTTCTTTGAGGAATCTTGAGTGCACTGTCTTCACCTTTAAATACTTTGAGTGTGGTTAGTAGAGTAAACCTAATTTAGCGATGAGCATGATTTCTGAGAACTTTAGCCTCTAATTGGACTTAATTTTGATTACCTCTCTAATTCTTAGTTTGCCTTTGCCTATTGCTTGGTTGGATGTTTTCTCGGGTTCTTCATTCATTATTGTCTTATGATCCCTTTTCTTGGTTTGGCCTTAGTTATTGCTTGGGGACAAGTAAAATCTTAAGCTTGGGGGGATTTGATGTGTGTGAAATAACATCATATTTTATTCTTATTTTGCATGCATTTTTAGGCATTTTAATTTCCCTTTTTATTTATTTTTTCTTTAGTTCGAATAACTGCGGTGTTTATAGTATTGTTGTGCAGGATTGGTGTTAAATTGGCTTTGGAATGGATGGAAAGCTTGCATGATTGAAGTTGGAGCTTTACGGATAGCAAATTAGAGTTAAAAGTTCATTCCAGAGAGTTCCACGGCCTGCCCATGGAAGTTCCCATGGCCATGGATCGAGCAGCTGCGTGAAGAAGCAAAAGTGATTTTCCAGAGAGTTCCATGGCCTGGCCGTGGAATTCAAGAGTTTTTCAAAATATATGTATCCAGAAAGATCCACGGCCTGCCCGTGGAATTTTCCACGGTCGTGGATCGCAGTCCGCGACAGTTTTTAAGTTTCATTTTTATGTCTTTTTATGGCCTGGGACCAGTTGAAACCCTAAGGGTATTTATAGATGTTTTGAATACAATTTTAGGGTCCCAATTTCTATTTGAAGGAGGCACGTTTGGAGGCTCTAGATCTTCATCTTCCTCTTCGCTTCTCCCTTCGCTACGGGTTTGGATGTTCTTTATTTTGTTTTCTTGTTTCTTTTTCTCCATGTCTGAGTAGTTCTCTTTGTTTCTAGGATTGGGCAATGCCCTTTGATACATTGATAATGATTAATTGACTTGGTTTACCCCTTTTTATTAATCTTGAATGTTCTTTGATTCAATCCTTATTGCGCTTATTCATGTGAATTTGCTGACTACATATTTGCATCTTATAGATATCTAAGGAGGTACTGAGAGGTGAACTTAGGTATTGAAACCATAAGAATTGAACTTAAGGTCTAAATCACGAGAGTAGGTTTAGCCTTTCGAGAATTTAATGAATTACCATAAAGCGTAATAAGTTCAATTTAAATTCAATTACCACAAGAGTAGGAATTGGTTTAATTAGGCACGATTCTTGTCTCTTGAGAAAGAACATTAACTAATTTACGGTAATTTACCTTCAATTGAATTTTAATTTTAATAAAAGGGTTGTCAATTAGGATTTGTCTTGTATCATTGTGGTTACCCCTAATCCTAGAAGCTTTATTGAATCTGGAAACCTTTCTTAACAACTTGCTATTTGTGTCCTCAATTTTACATTTTAATATTTATTTATTTAATTACTTTGTTACTACATTCTTATCTCTTAACAATTTTATCCCATTTGTTTAATTGAATTGAATTAATTAATTAATTGGTATTCTTAGACACAGTCCCTGTGGATTCGATCTTTTTATTACTTGACAACAAAATCGTACACTTGCAGATTTCACACATCAATAAAATGATGAATGCAATGAGTTCAGCATTGAATGATTTCGGAGACAAAGAATCTCAATAATATTCCACTCATCAAAAGTTATATGACATTTTTCACTTACCCACCCACTCATCTACTCATTCATTAATCAGCCCCCTTGTCATTTTGTATCCCTAATCCTCTATAAAAGACACCATTGGCTGATCATTTAGGAATCTTAGTGTTAGATATCAAGATCATGCTATTGTGTTACTTGTTTTTCTTGTAGTAGTTTTCTTTTGTTCTAAATTGAAGTCATGTTCTTCTTCTTCTTCTTCTTCTTCTTCTTCTTCTTCTTCTTCTTCTTCTTCTTCTTCTTCTTCTTCTTTCTTCTTCTTCTTCTTCTCCTTCTTCTTCTTCTTCTTCTTCTTCTTCTTCTTGTCTATGAGTAACTAATTTTCATTTTACTTAGGTGAAAGGGTGAAGCTTTTGACAATAAATTAAAGTTAGATTAATTTCTTTCTTGTGCTTAAATGATATATTATCAAGTGGTCATTATACGTGTTGTATTTTGTTTCCAATCAATTTAGAAACTCTCCTTATAAAGTGGAGATCTTGATTCATTGTAGACAAGAGGTTGATACAATGAATGCTTGAGCCTATTTATAAGTGGTGGTGTTAATAAATAATTAAAGAAACCATAATATAATTATGTATATAATCTTAAATGAACTTTAAATGTTGTATTTTTCAATTGGTGCCTCATTATGCGTAGATTCTAATTGAGTTATAAAAAGAATTAATCTTATCCGTAATTTACTTACCAAGAGTAGATTTCCTAACCCAAGTAAATTTTTTTTATTTGTGACTAAGTTTTATCATTTTTATTATTGTGACAAAATATTTTCCTTATGTTAAAGAAATTTTCTTCATCAATTCCCTGTGGATCGACCTCAGACTCCCGAGAATTTATTACTTGAAACAACTTGCACTTGGATTTACAACTTTTAATTTGCATCAAGTTTTCGGCACCGTTGCTGGGGAACTTGATTTGAAGAACAAATTTATTGTGTAAATATTTTGTATACATGTATATATATATATGTATATATTTTATCCCCTCAATGGATCTTTTATATATATATATATATATATACATTCTACTCTTTTAATTTTTTTTCTTTGTACATACTAACATACTAATTTAGTAAGAGAAACTCTCCTTACTCCCTTTGCAATCTTTAATTATTAATTAAGTAATTTTTCTTCTTCTCTTCTCTCTTACAAAAAAAAAAAAAAAATATCACTTGATGGTTCTCTGGTTTTTACTTTATTTTCTAATAATATCTCCATCTTGACTCTTCTCTTCCTCCTTCGCCGGCTCTGGTGGGGCTCTGCTTCTATTCTCGCACTTTATTTTTTATATTTTACTTTTTGCACTTTATTTTTTGTATTTTGCTTTCTGTATTTTATTTTTTAACTTTCTAACTTACTAACCTACTAACCTTTTAATTTTCTTGCTTACTAACTTATTAACTATCTAACTCTCTTACTAACTTTCTAACTTTTTAATTTATCTACTTCTAATATTTTAATTTACTTGTTTCTAACTTTTTAATTTAGCGACTTACTAACTTTTTAATTTATGAACTTGTTAATATATATTTGGTGGTTGGTTTATACTACACCCTTATTAATATATATTTAGTGGTTGGTTTATACCATACCATTGTTAATATTTATTAACTACGTAGGTAATATTTATTAACTACGTGTTAATATATCTATGATGGCTGATTTATATTACATCCTTGTTAATATATTTAACAGCAGGTTTATACTGCCTACTTATACATTTTCTTTTCTATTTTAAGTTACTTGTTTATGTTTAATTGGTATTGTGATTTAAATTCTGGTCGTTTAGTTAAAATTAATCCTGGTACTTTATATATTGATTTGTTTGAATCACAATCACACACATTAAACACAATGGCTGAAAATGAAAGTGTACATGATGAACATGAAAATCAACCGTCATGAATCATACGTGAGTATTTGCAACCATCTCAAAATTCTAGTCCATCATGTTTTATCTTTCCACTCAATGCTAACAATTTTAGATTTAAATCATGTATGATTTCATTACTTCCTAATTTCCATGGTTTAGAATCTAAAAGCTCATATTTACATCTAAAAGAATTTGAGGAAGCATGTACCAGTACTAAAGAGATTGTTAAGCTTAAATTGTTTCCTTTTTCTTTGAAAGATAAAGCAAAAACTTGGTTTAACACTTTGAAACCAAGATCAATTAGCATATGGCAAGAAATGCAAGCTGAGTTTTTAAAGAAATTTTTTTCCAACACATAAAACTAAGGCTTTGAAAAGACAAATCCAAAAAGTTTTCCAAAATTCAAATGAAGCATATTTTCAAAGTTGGGAACGTTTTAAAGATTTGTTGAATTCTTACCCTCATCATGGTTTTAAAAAATGGTGGCACTATAAGTTTTTTTTTTATGAAGGTTTAACATATGAAACCAAACAATTTGTGAAAACAATGTGCAATTGTGAGTTTATTGATAAAGAACTTGATAAAGTTTTAGACTATTTAGACATTTGGTTAAAAATTCTCAATCTTGGCATAGTACTAATCTTTTTGAAAATTCAATTAGATATAACCTTGCAAATGCTAGTAAAGGAAAATATCATCTTAGTCAAGAAGAAAATCTAAATACTAGGTTTGCTAGTTTGACTAGAAAGGTTAAAGCTATTGAATTATGGAAAGTAAAAGAAATCAAATCTATGCAAAATAAAAAAATTTGTAACATTTGTGATGAATTAGGACACTCAAAAAATGAATGTCCAAAAATTCATGTTTTTAAAGAAGTTATGCATGAGCAAGTAAATGTAATGAACAATTTTAAAAAGTCATTCACTTCTTCTTTTTCAAATACATACAATCTGGGATGAAAAAATCATCCGAACTTCAATTGGAGGACTAACAATCAGGCACAATTTATGCAACCACCACCTCCTCAGGCACAGCAAGACTCTTAAAATTCTTAAGGATATGCACCCTATGTCCCACCATATAGGAAAAACCTTGAAGGAACATTGCATGCATTCATGGAAAAATAAAATGCCATTAATAACTAAAACACTCAAGCTATGATTGACATAAAAGACATTCTTTCTAAATTTTCTTCTACACTCATCATTCACGAGAAAGAAAAGTTTCTCTTTCAACCTCAACCAAATCCCAAGGGTCAATACAGCCTAAATGATGGTAGTTCAGAAAGCCAACTAATAGATCAAGTCAAGTCAGTGATAACTCTTGGGAGTGGAAAGGTTGTTGAAAAGTAAATTCTTAAACGTTGTGAGAAAGATGATGAATCAAGTCCCAAAGATGTGGAAGAAGTTGATAAACCACCTGGCCAAAAGGAGACCAAACCCTCATATCCTTAAGCATTAAACAATTCAAGTAAAGTGAACTGTAGTAGTGAAATTTTTGCAATCCTTAAACAAGTGAAGATCAATATTCCTCTGTTAGATGCTATCAAACAGATTCCTTATTATGTCAAATTTTTGAAAGACTTGTGCACTGTTAAAAGGAAACTAAATGTGAAAAAGAATGCATTTTTGGCTGAACAAGTAAGTTCCATTCTTCAGAATAATGCGTTGAAATATAAAGACCCTGGTTGTCCTACAGTTTCATGCATTATTGGAGAACATAAAATTGAACGAGCTTTACTTGATCTTGGTGCTAGTGCTAATTTGCTTCCATATTCAGTTTATCAGTAACTCAACTTGGGTGAGTTAAAACCAACTTCTGTAAATCTTCTACTTGCCGATAAATCAATTAAAATTCCAAAAGAAAAAGTGGAAGATGTGTTAGTACAAGTTGATAAATTCATATATCCGTGAATTTTATTGTCTTAGAAACTGAACCTATGGATAATAGTAGCAAGTCAATTCTTGTTATTTTAGGTCGCCCATTTGTAGCAACATCTAATGCTTTAAAAAATTACAGAAATGGAGTGGTGAAGCTAACATTTGAAAATTTGATACTAGAGCTTAATGTTTTTAACATGTGCAAACAACTACAGAAAGTCTAAGATGAAAAGAAAGTTGAAGGAATTGAGACCATTATAGATGATCATCTTCAAACTAGGAGTTCCTCTTATCCATTAGAAATTTGTTTAATTAATTCATTTGATTCAGCTACACAATTAAATAATGATGTTTCTGAAATATGCTCTTTGCTTGACTGCACACAAGTAATGGAATACAAAGGATGGAAGCCGAGATTCGAAGAGCTAAAACCCATGAATGATGATACTCATGAAAAAGTACCCACACTAGAACTAAAGTCATTACCTGCTGGGTTGAAGTACACATTTTTGGGAGAAGAACAAAGCTTTCCAGTTGTAATTTTCTTATCCATGACCAAAGAACAAGAAGGTATATTGATAGAAGTACTTAAAAGGTATAAAAATACAATTCGATGGACATTAAAGGATATAAAAGGTATTAATCCATTAATTTGTACACATAAAATACATTTATAGGATAATGCTAAAACATCTCAACAACCTCAAAGAATATTAAATCCACACATGAAAGAGGTAGTTAGAGTTGAAGTTCTTAAATTACTTGATGTTAAAATTATCTATCCTATCTCTAATAGCCAGTGGGTAAGCCCTACACAAGTTGTGCCTAAGAAATCTAGAATAACAGTAGTTAAAAATAAAAAAGGTGAATTAATACCTGTCCTAGTCTCATCCAGTTGCCGTATGTGTATTGATTTTAGAAAATTGAATGCAGTCACTAGGAAAGATCATTTTCCCTTACCATTTCTTGATCAGATTCTGGAAAGAGTAGCAGGACATCCCTACTATTATTTTCTTGATGGTTATTCAGGGTATAATCAGATACCAATTGTATTAGAGGATTAAGAAATGACCATTTTTACTTGCTCCTTTGGCATTTTTGTATATAGAATAATATCTTTTGGTCTTTGTAATGCTCTGACAACTTTTCAAATATGCATGCTAAGTATTTTCAGTGACATGATTGAACATTATTTAGAGGTTTACATGGATGACTTAACAGTTTTTGAAAATTCTTTTGAAAATTGTCTTGATAATTTGGAAAAAGTTCTTAAAAGATGCAAAGAAAAAGGATTTGTATTAAACTGAGAAAAATGTCATTACATGGCTACCTCAGGAATAGTGTTAGGTCATGTGATATCTTCTAAGGGATTTGAAGTTGATAAGGCTAAAGTTGAATTAATTGCTCATTTGTCTTCCCCAAAAATAGTTAGAGAAGTTCGTTCCTTTTTAGGACATGCAGGATTTTATAGAAGATTCATTAAGGACTTTAGTACCATATCTAGACCATTATATAATCTTCTATCAAAATATGCACCATTTGATTGGACTCAAGATTGTTAAAAATCTTTTGAAAAATTAATTGGTCTTTTGACATCTGCTCCTATCATGCAATCCCCTGACTAGTCTTTACCTTTTGAGTTGATGTGTGATGCTAGTGATTTTGCTGTTGGCGCTATTTTAGGCCAGAGAAAGGAAGGTAAGGCTCATGTAATTTATTATGCAAGTTGAACTTTGAATAGTGCACAAATGAATTACACCACTACTGAAAAAGAACTACTTGCTATAATTTTTTCATTGGACAAATTTTGAGCTTATTTAATTAGTTCTTCTACTATTATTTTCACTGATCATACTGCTATTAGATATTTAATGTCTAAGCAGGATGCCAAACCTAGATTGATATGGTAGATCTTGTTGCTTCAAGAATTCAACATCACAATAAAAGACAAGAAAAGAGCCAAAAATATTGTTGCAGAACATTTGTTCAGACTAATAACAAGCTCATCTTTTGATAACATATCAATTAATGATTATTTTTCAAATGAATTTTTATTTTCTGTCAAATCCATGCCTTAGTTTGCTAACATTGTCAATTTTCTTGTAACAGGTAAGATACTGCCTCACTGGATGCACCAAGACAGAAAAAATTTTATTGATTTAGGTAAAAATTTTCTATTGGGATGACTCATATTTGTTCAAATATTATCCTGATCAAATCTTTCAGAGATGTGTACCTGACAATGAGGTAAGTAGTGTCATTAAATTTTGTTATTTAAAAGCATATAGAGGTCATTTTTCTACAAAGAAGACAACTGCGAAAATCTTACAGTGTGAATTTTATTGGCCTACTTTATTTAAGGACAACTATATTTTTTTGCAAAAGCTATGAAAGTTGTTAGAAATTGGGTTTCATTTCTAAACGAGACATGATGCCTTTGAACCCTATCATTGTCATTGAAATTTTTGATTATTGGGGAATTAATTTCATGGGTCCATTTCCATCATCATTTGGATTTGTGTATATTTTGGTTGCAGTTGATTATGTCTCAAAATGGATTAAGGTGATTCTATGTCGACACAATGATCATAAAACTATTCTTAAGTTTTTAAAAGAAAATATTTTGAGTCAATTTGGAATCCCTCGAGCTATCATCAGTGATGGGGGAAAATATTTTTGTAATAAACCATTTGAATCTTTAATGAAGAAATATGGCATTACCCATAAAATTACCACCCCTTATCATCTTCAGACAAGTGGATAAGTAGAATTAGCAAATAGGGAGATTAAATAAATTTTGAAAAAAATGGTTAACCCAAATCGTAAAGATTGGTCTTTAAGATTAAATGATGCACTTTGAGCTTACCGTACTGCTTTCAAAATATCTTTAGGCATATCACACTATCGGTTAGTTTATGAAAAATCTTGTCACTTGCCTGTAGAACTGGAACATAAAATATTTTGGGCTATTAAAGCTTTCAATTTAAATCTTGATGATGCTTCCAAGTTACGCAAATTGTAATTAAATGAACTTCAGGAATTGAGAAATGATGCATATGAAAACTTAAAAATTTATAAAGTTAGAACAAAAACTTTTCATGATAAATCAATTTTGAGAAACTCTTTTGAAATTGGTCAAAAAGTTCTGCTTTATAATTCTCATCTTCACCTATTCCCTGAAAAATTGAGATCTAGGTGGACTGGGCTTTTTATTATCAAACATGTGTATCATCATGGAGCCATAGACATTGAAAACCCTAGGAATGTTAATGTATTTAAGGTCAATGGACAAAGAGTCAATCCATTTCTGGAACATCAAGTTATTGAGGTAGAATTCATTTCCCTTTCTAATCAATGTTATGAGTAGAATTTATTTTAATTTTGTTTCTTTCTTTTTGCAGTTCTTTGTGTTCTTGGTTAAGTGGTAGATAACAGTACTCCGTGACTCTCAAGTCAATTTTTTTTCAGTTTCTCATAGTAACTGATTCATTCTCCTTTAAAATGGATGTCATTATCTCAAATCTAAGAAAATATTTTCTTTCTCTTCCTCAAAATGCTCTAATAAAAATCTACAAAGTCAGGCGTGAAAGACTAAGACTGTTAATGCACATGGGCATCCCAAAGATATACACTGAATAATCGAAGCAAATATTCGTTTAGTTAGTGAATCTTTAGATTCATTTGTCCCATACATGTTGGGTCTCGGTAAAAGTTCTTATTCTAAAAAAAGAAGAGCGAAAAGAATACAAGTTTGTTACAAGTGTGCGCGATGGAATTGTAACACACGATATCATTCTTTGGGAATGATTTTCGTAAACCGAGAAGATAAAATATTATTCATTAAGAATGGACTGAGTAAGGAGTCATTAGATGATATCTTATTGACTCTTGAGACGCATTCTTCTAGAGTTGTACATCGTGAACTTCTTAATTTTTTAAATCTTTTTAGGAACAAGCAAGATTGTTATAGTCTTGGGAATCTGACTCAAAAAGACTCTGTTTGCCAATTTATAAGAAAATTAGATGAGAAGCTTATCCTTGACTCATAGAAGGCATTTAAGCCGTTACTGGACGTAAAACCAGAGAAAGATGAGAGCCACAATCATAACAACATGTATATATTATCTTGTACATCTCCTAAAAAAAGGTAAAACTTCAGTTGTACTTGGTCTTTAATTAGATTAGGAGCCCCGGGTAGATGCCCGTCCCGTCATTGACTCGGGTGGATCTTTGCACGCTGGTTCGTAAATAAGGTTCATGTGTCATGCTCTGTAGAGAGCTGCGCAAGCATTCCTAGGTTTTAACCGTAGACTCTGCTTACTGATGGACAGATAGAAGTGTTTTGTGTTTGCATTCTCGAGTGACAATGTCTCTAAGCTCAATTCCTGGTATTGATTTATTGGGTTCCTGAGCATAGCTCCACTGGCTGTGGTCACTGGTCGTGGTATTCAAATTTTCTCTCTTTAACTAGAGGGATGATGCATAGGCTGGGATATCCCACAAGTGGGAGGAGTGCCTTAAGTCTGAAATTCCTTAAGGGAATTCAATGTCTCTTTCAAGGGGTGGTAAGATTGTGAAGGCTACTGCACTCATGACGCGTAATATAAAGATACGCCATAAAAACTGTACATAAAGGTATGCCATCATTTATTATTATAATTTTATCTTTGTATGATTTTTTATTTTGGTTTTGGATAGACGATCCTTTGGGCAGGGTCCTTCAGGAGTTTCTAGACTTCTTTACCCTGATGGTTTTCTTAAAGTAAAAAAAATAAAAATAAAAAAACTATGTTTCTTAATTTTAAACTTTTCTGACAACAGCCAACCTACCTATATAGGTGCTATCATTACCTTTTTTTCATTCTCTTCCCTAATTAAGCACTCCATTTTCTTCACTTTCCTTCCAAGTCATAATCATTCAAAGGGAGTGTGAATGTAGAAATGGAGGGATTTTCTTCTTCTGTTTGTAGATTTACTAGTATCTGTGTATTTTGTGGGACAAGTTATGGGAAGGGTTTAGAGTTTGTAAACGCAGCAAGCACTGTTGGTAGAACACTTGCTGCGAGGACTATTCGTGTAGTATATGGGGGAGGTAGCATTGGGTTAATGGGGCCTGTATCACTTTCTGCATATCTAAGAGATGGTCAAGTTTTAGGTGTCATTCTTGAACCTTTAACTCGAAGGAACATCATTGGAAAGACAATTAGGCTGAAACTTCAAGTATCATTTATGCATGGACAAATAAGGATAATGGTTGAAAACTCTGATGCATTCATTGCCTTACCGGGTGATTTTGATACTTTGAAAGAAGTTTTTCAAATTATCTCTTGGACCCAACTGAACATTCACTATAAACTCATAAGTTTGTTGAATATTAATAATTTCTTTGATAATTTGTTATCTTTTGTTGACCATGCTTTGGAACAGAGCTTTATCACACCTTTGGCAAGACGACTCCTTATATCTGCTTCAACTATTGATAAATTAATTGATAAATTACAAACTTTTTTTTATGAACCTAAACCAGTAATAGCTCAGATAGATTGGTCAGAAGGAAGCAGTCAGGGAGGCAGCAAAGAACAAGAGTATGATCTGACACTTCATTTATAAATTTCCTTTATCTTTGATTTTATTTATTGTACTTTGTTTCTGTTTAAATTTGTGTAAGGTTTCTCTTTTCAGTAATTGCAGCAATAGGTAATATCTTCTATCCTTTACCTATCTATGTTTTGACATTGAGGATAATGTTGTGATCTGGTTAGGGGAGAGGATGGTTGTGAAAAAGAAACTAAAAAAAAAATTTAAGAAATGTGTGTATTAACATGTTTGTTGTGTTTGTATGTTTGTCAGCAACTTACTAACAGTAAAACTAATTAAGGATGACAGAGTAAAGAGTAAATTATTTACTCTTGAGACGCATCAAAATTAATGGTAGAGTAAAGAGTAATTAGGTAAATAACTATTTTATGTGGAAGTAACAATTCAAATTCAGGGAACATATCATGATTGAGTAAATTATTTTCTTTCTTAAAAATCACATGCTTGGTTATGAATGTTAAATTGGTGGACTGAGAATGATAGAAATATGCCTTGTGAGATTTTGAGCTTATTGATGAATGGATTGAATATTTGTACCATTCTTTTCTTTCTTGTGTGATTTTCACTCATAGAATTGTTACTCTAGAACTTGCTTTGACTTTATTTGAGGTTACATTTTCACATGTATACATAAATATGATTGTGACATTTTTCATGAAATAGCTACTTTAACCAGAGAGTCAAGAATGATTGACGCACAAATAGGCAGCCTTATTCAGTAGCATATTGTCTCAATATGATATCAAGCACTCTTATGACTTCTTAGAAATTCGCTGATTCCTGCCAATGTAAGGTATTAGAAATGACCTATTTTTCCTTACTTAATCCCTTTGAGCTTATTTGACCATTCTTTGTTTCGAACTCATTATGTGCCTTAAATGAAAAATCATGTTCTTACCTGGTTTTAGGGAATAAAAGAACATTAGCTTTGTCATTGGATGAGTTCTTGAACAAGTGTGGGTGTGTGTGTGCAGAATGGTTAAAAAAAAGTTTAATTAAAAAAATGTATATATTATGTTCTTCTTCTTCAAAAAAATTAGAAAAAAAAAAACAAATGTGGGTTAACAAGGCAATAAAGGAAATGAAAAGAATATATAAAGAAAATTTGTATTAGGTGAAGTTGGGATGAATTTTCATGCTTGTTAATTGAACTCAGCTCTCATGCTATTTTATTCTCTTTGGTATTTAACTTGTGATATCCATATTATCACCTCCTTTACTTTGACCCCATTGTAACCTTGAATAAAGTCCTCATGATTTGTGTGTGCCTGTATTCTGAGTAGTGGAGAAGTAGAACATAAGCAAACTTATGGTAGTGTAATTTTCATAGGTTGAATTGAGTGAAATACCTACCTTTTAAATACTTGAGGGATTGAGAGTGAATTTTGTGAGGATCTATAATTCTTCACTCATGCTTTTCAATTGAAATTTCCTTACTTGTTGGTTTGAGATGTGAAGAAACGTTACCTCATAAATGTTTTGATCCCTTGAATGCTTGGTTGTTTTTCATTCTTAAATATTATTAGAAATTGAGTCTTTTAGAATTTTTAGCTTTTGAATTTGTGTTATTTTTTCTTATTCTCTAGTTTTGGTCTTATGTGTTGCCTAGGAGTGTAAAAAGTTAAGTGTGGAGAAATTTTATAATCACATATTTTATACATTAATAAACTCTTATTTTTAGTTATTTACACTCTCCATGAACTTAATTGATTGAGCTTGGTTATGTTTTGTAAGTTTGGACTCAAATTGGACTTAATTGATTTGTTTTTTAGGATAATTTATGTCTTACACTATTTCTGCATTTTGGTCATATCTTGAGTTCTAGATATCTAATAATTATGTATTTTACCTTGTAAGAAAGATAATAGAGAGCTCTACAAATTTCATGAGAGCTTTAGGTCAAAATCTGACATATAATGGAGCTAATTGGGCTTAGAAGTCAAAAGATTAGTTTTGTGATTGGAACTTAAACAGTGTTTAGTAATCAGGGCATAACTCAGGCTGTAAGAACTGAATTGGGCTAAAATTTTGGCATCTATAAGTTAAGACCCATATCTACAACTTTCATGAAGAATACAAGATCCAATTCGGATTGCTTAGAGGTCATATTTGGCTTGTAATTCAGAATAAAAGAATTGTAGGTATATATATATATGTGTGTGTGTGTGTGTGTGTGTGTGTGTGTGTGTGTATGTATGTATCATGAAAAACTTCATGTTGTTCATTCCTGTTTGTCGACAAGTAAAGAATGTTACAACATAGCTACAAACACAACAATCCCTTACAACAAATCTTTATGGATGGTTTCGATTCTACTTTTTGGTTCTTCACTTAGTTCTTACTTCGTTGTGCTCTTTCTTCTTTCAATTTTTGCTTTCTCCTTCCTGCCGCTTTTCTTTCTTTTTCTACTTTCTCTTTCTTCCTCCCTTTCGGTTTCACATTCTTTGTTTCTCTCTTTTCTCTCTTTCTTATCTCTTCTTTTGTTTTCTTATTTTATTCCTATCTCTCTGTTTTCTACTAGAATGTTTATGCCTTAAGGTCAAAGACGATAGAAAGAAGAATCAAATAAGATCAATTGACTTTGGGGTAGTTTTTACCTCTTTAGACATTCTAGTCCTCTGTGTTACTAAATCATACTAATATTACTATAAATCTATAATCATAAACTAATATTAATAGGTTAGGGAAGATGTTACATGAGACACCCCAGAATCTAGTCTAGAATAGTTGCTTCTAACTTGGTGCTTATATGTGACAGCTGAGTGTCAAGATATCAAAGATTAACAAGAGCAATAACACATGTGAGAAAAAGTAATTTATTTTATGATGTGGAAGTTGAATCTCACAATGTCGTATCAGTTGTGCTGAGGTTCGTAATGTGATGTGTCAAGTTTATTGTAAAATTGCCCCCCGCATTAGTGTGTTTCACCGTGGTTCATCATGGGGCACTGAATTGGTTTGGTACTTGACATTCATAGTCTGCTTTTTTATTCATGGTGTCCCTATAACAAGTCTAGGCTGTGGTCCGTGAAAGTTACATCTTGTAACTCATACGACCTTTCAAGTTTGTCTAGTGTCTTTTCAGCTATTGTGACAGTTCTCCAGAAACATGTGGCACTCATTGGGTGGCAGGTACTATTAGGTTTTTTCATTGCTATCATTATCATAATTTGAATTTAATGGTGACGGGATGGAACTAGTCTTCTTAGTGGTGGTGGTTGAAGGGATACCCTATGCTTATAAATAGGAGTGAGGGGTGACACCTTCCAACTTTCGCTCCTATTTTTTCTTTTCTTTCTAATTTTTCAGTGACTTGAGGTGATTTCCAGTGGCAATTCATGGCAGTTTGTGGCGGTTCTTCACTATTTTTCAACATCTTCAAACCTTTATTCTCCTGTTAACTACCAGGTACTACCTCTAGCCACCCTTTTATTTTTCTTCCAATAACTATCATAATAAGGATGAGAGAGGTTAACAGTGATGATGGGGATGGGAGCTCTTTGGAGATCTTAATTGCACCACAATTTTCGCCGCGTCAAGTGCGGCGGAGATGTCCTCGTCAGTGTGAAAAACATTGTTAGGGGGCAGAGACCATTGTCCGGAGATAACATTCAGAAGATGATTTAGAGAGAAGAAAGCACTAGAGAAACAGTGCGGCTAAGGCTAGCTCATCCGCTCTTCGTACTCATTAGAGAGTTGAAAAATCATAGAGAGACTTCTTCTAATTATGACTTTAGCACAGCTTCTGTAGGTGAATCCAAGACGTCAAACATAAGGAGACAGAGAATAGGAACTTTAGAACCTAAAGGATATATCCTTTCCCAAGATGTTATATTATATCAGTGGGTTAACTAAGAAGTGCTTGGGACGTCATCCGCCATAGAGTCTCCTAAGCAAGCAACTCAAAAAAGCAAGTACCTCCAATTGACGAAGGATGGCATACTAGAAAACGAGTACATGATCTGTGCTTTGGGTAGTCAAGAGATTGTGTGCTCAACTCGGACTGAGAGTTCGCACTTCATATACCTTTATAAGGTGATGCTCACCTGTATAAGTGTCCATCTTCCGTTCTCCACTTTCCAGATTATGGTTCTCAACCATTTGTGAGTAGCTTCGACACAGCTTCATCCGAACGCGAGGGGGTTCATGAGGACGTATGAGCTCATGTGCAAGGCCTTTAGATGGCCGTGTTCAGTTGAAGCTTTTTATCTTTCTTTTCACCTGGTTCACGCCTTCTGGGAATAGCTATAAGAAGAAGTGGATAACTTTGCGGGCCCAAGCGAGACGCAAAGTCTTTAAACCATACCTTAAATCTTTCAAGAACTGAAAGATTTATATATATATATATATATATATATATATATATATATATATATATATATATATATATATATATATATATATATATAAAGCTACATTGACTCTTCTGACATTTCCATTGGTTGAACCATTAATTTGTGAATTAGACCCTTCACTGATTTAATGACCAGTTTGATTTTCAAGACCTTATTACTATCTAGCTTACAAATCCTTTCAATCAAAATACATTTTAAAAGAATGAAATGCAAGGGATGAGATATTTCGTGGAAACAAGAATGTTTCTCTAAAAGCTGGGGGCTATAATATCAATTCTTGACAAGGAAAGGTAAATTACCAACATCAACAAATTGTCACATGAAATATTTGCTAACACTAAACTCCTTTTAGGATTTGAACTTGGGCTGTTGGTTTAGCAGATTAAGCAATTTATCACTCAATCTTGCATAAATCAACGGCACCATCACCAGTAAGTTATCTATGGTCTTTTGTTTACTAATTCGTAATTATTATTTATGTTATATTATTCTTTTTGATTGGATTTATATTGTATTATTCTTGACATTCAAACATAGTTAAATGAATTTCATTTTTAAAAATACTTTTATTATAACATATATTTAAATATATTTATATAGTGTAAGATTTTGTTACTTTAGAGAGAGTTTTACCTAACCACTATTCTCGACCTAAAATTGATAAAGTAATTAATCAAAGACCGAAAAAATAGTGTAAAATTTATTTATTGTGTTTTGTTAATGAGTTTTACTTATATTATATGCATCATTAATTATTTTTACCATATCATATAATATAAATATATTTTAATATTTTTTTATAATTATACTTATAAACTTAACTTATATATGCTATATCATATATTTTTATATATTTATAAAACATAAAATACATATAAAACCCTAATTTGATTATGGTTTAAGCTCATTTCAACTTCAAAGCCTAATATTTAGCTTTTTTTGTTTTTATTTTCACTTGATATATTTTTTATTTTAATTATAAAAATATTGCCTTATCTTTATTTTATTTCCTATTTTAAAAAATACTAATTGAGGAAATGATCCAATTCGAGCCATATGCGAAACCAAAATGGCAGTAACAATGAAAAGAAGAAAGAAAAAAAATAAAAACCCAATTTGTTGAATAAAAGAGAAATTTTTATTACATCCTCATTGAACAAGAAATTTTTTTACTTTATATTAAATGTATGCTACATCAACTTTGTGTGTCAAAAATATCTCTCACTTTAATTATATTTTTAATACTATAACTAATGTGACAAAAATTTAATAGTACAAAACAAAAAATTATCTTATCTCATGAACACTAGTTACTTTTAGTGTAAAGGAATGAAATGACATTCCTTATTTAATCCTAGAATCATTGCATTCTTATATTTGTTGATAAAAAAAATGGAATAACATTTTTATTTTAAATTTTATTCTACAAATTCATAGAATCTTATTCTTCAACAAAAAAGGTAGAATAGCGATTCTATATTTTTATAGAATAGAATTCCATATATTTTTTCTAATATACTTTTAATTAATTTATAAAATAACATAACTTAACCATTTTATAATTTACAAAATATTCATGAATTGTAAATTTTTTTCAGCTATAAAAAAGACATATATTAAGACATATATTCTTTTATATTGTAAATTATCAATCTTTTAGATATTTAGCCTTAATGTTTTCTTTGCAATGTAATTTTATTTTAGATTATCATAAATTATTAGTTATTTTTATAATAAGTTAGATATTTTTTCAATCGTAATTTTTATTGAATTGTTATCTTAAAATTAATATTGTATCAATATGATAAAGTTTATAACCATAACTATAATATATTAATTATAAAAAATTATTAGAAAATAAAAAAACATATTATCTATATTTATTTAATTAAAATTATTTAAAAATCAATCCTAAAAATTACTTTAAAAATAAATATTTGTATTATATATATAATATCAAATAAAAAAGTTAAATTTTAATATTTTTTATTTAAAATATTTATATCATTTAAATTAATATAAATTTTATTTTATATTATATCTCACACAAGAAAAAATAAAATTTTATTTTTTATTATACCAAATTATAAAATTAGTTCATTAATTCTTATTTTGTTTCTTATCTCATGACCAAAAGTATCATTTAAAAATTTCTCATGCAAGTACAACCAAACTCTGACAGAAGCGGTCTTTTAGGGCAGGGTAGTGGGGACCGTCGTACAAGCGTGCGTCTTTGACCCTCTATTCTTTAGTTCTTACTGCACCAAAACCATAACACCCTCTCTCTCTCTCTCTCTCCTTTTAATTTTCACTTTTATTTGAATTTCACTTTCTCATCACAGTGTTCATAATTCATTAAAACAAAGGAAAAAAACAAAACAAAGTAAAAAAGAAAAGAAAAAGCGTAACAAGGAGGAGAAATTTCTCAGCAATAGGGTGCAACATTCATTGACTTGCTCTCTCCAGTCTCCCCCAAACTTTGCAAAAGTTTAAGGCTTGAAGCTGATGAACCACCCCCCCTTCTCTCTCTCTCTAACTTAAGTTCTCAATCCTGTTGCCTGCATTTTCAGCTAAAACTGACAACACCCACATGAGATTCTAGCTCCAGATTCCAGACTAAGAACTGACAGAGGAAAAAGAAGAAAGCCATGGAAAGCCGACGAATGCTCTTTTTGTCTGTCTCATTTGCCCCTGATGGGTACTCTCTGAACTTGATGTACTGCATGATATCATGGAACCAAGGCTGCCCATCTTCTTCTTCTTCAACATTAGAACAATGAGATGGTTCACTTTCTGCTCTTATTCGGATGGGTTGCACATTAGCATGAATATTCAGATTGGTCATTACATGACCAAAGTGGCCAAAGCATCTCGCAAACCGGTTCTTATCCCGAGTCGATGCGAAAAGGTGATCCATTCAAACTTCTCGATCAATCGCATCAAATATTTTTGGTATGGAATCAACTTGGGTCCTTAGTCTGCCATTCCCCGTTCACTTGATAGATTATCAGTGCTGAATCTCCATATACTTGTAGTTCTTTCACTCCCAATTCTATTACAACATTGAGCCCTTGAGCACAAGCTTCATACTCAGCTACATTATTAGTGCAATCGAACTCTAACTTGATGGCCACTGGGTATTGCTTCCCACTTGGTGATATGACCACTGCACCTATGCCGTTCCCGTACATATTGACTGCTCCATCAAAAAACATTTTCCACACGTCCTCTTTATCTGACTCTTCTTCTTCAACTGCTAAAACATCCTCATCAGGAAAATCAGACGTCACAGGTTGCTTGTAATTGAGTGGATTCTCAGCTAAGTGATCTGCAATTATGCTCCCTTTGATAGATTTTCGAGTTACATGCTTTATGTCGAACTCAGAAAGGACCACTTGCCATTTAGAGACTCGTGTGGAAACATGAGGGCTTTCGAATATGTACTTTATCGGGTCCATCCTTGAGATAAGCCAAGTAGTATAGTACAACATGTACTGCCTCAACCTTCTAGATGTCCATGCCAGTGCACAACATGTTTTCTCAACTGCCATGTAGCGAGACTCGCACTCATTGAACTTCTTGCTCAAATAGTAGATAGCCTGTTCTTTTTTTCTCGTTTCATCATGCTGCCCTAGCATTGCTCCTATGGATGTCTGCAATACCGTGAGGTATAATATCAAAGGACGACCAGGTGTAGGTGGCACCAAAATAGGAGGACTTTGTAAGTAAGTTTTTATCTTCTCAAAAGCTTCCTGACACTGTTCATCCCATTCTCCTGGTTGTTGTTTCTTCAGTAGCTTGAAGATTGGCTCACAAGTGCTGGTCAGGTTGGCTATGAACCTAGCGATGTAATTCAGTCTCCCGAGAAAACCTCTTACTTCTTTTTCAGTTTTGGGAGCAGGCATCTCTTGTATGGCTTTGACTTTATCAGGGTCCACTTTGATTCCTTCCTTGCTAACAACAAAACCAAGCAATTTTCCAGTCGACGCACCAAAAACACATTTTGCCGAGTTTAGCCTCAACTTGTATTTTCTGAGTCTTTCAAACAACTTTTGTAACACTACCACATGACTTTCCCCTTCTTGGGACTTAGCAACTATGTCATCCACGTACACCTCAATTTCTTTGTGCATCATATCGTGGAGCAAAGCAACCACGGCACGCTGATAGGTGGCCCCAGCATTCTTCAATCCGAATGGCATGACTGTATAACAAAAGGTTCCCCATGATGTGACAAATGTGGTCTTCTCTTTATTACTTGTGTCCATAAGAATTTGATTGTAACCAGAATAACCATCCATGAAAGAGAATCTATGACCTCTTGCTACATTATCGACAAGGACATCAATGTGAGGTAAGGGAAAATTATCTTTAGGGCTAGCTTTATTCAAATCCCTATAGTCCACACACATCCTGACTTTTCCATCTTTCTTCGGAACAGGGACGATATTTGCTACCCATTCTGGGTGCCTTGAAACTTCTAAAAATCCTGCCTCCAATTGCTTGGTGACTTCCTCTTTGATCTTTAAGGACATTTCAGGGTGCATTCTCCTCAATTTCTGCTTTTTCGCCTCAACATTGGGGTATAGCAGAATCTTGTGGGAAGCTATGCTTGGATCCAGCCCTGGCATATCTCGGTAAGACCAAGCAAATACATCCATGTAGTCTCCGAATAACTTGATCATGCTTTCACGTTCCGGGTTATCCACCAACCTCAACTCCTTCTTGTCTTCATTGGTTCCCATATTGATCACCTCTACTTCTTCCTCATCCAGGCTGAAGTCTCTTTCCGACCTTTCTACCAATTTGGCAAACTCCTCAGTGACGTTTCTGTCTTCATCTGAGTCACAGTTATCTATATCTATCATTGAATAGGAATCCATCCTTGAGCTTTCAGGTATCCCTTCATGGGGCAATGCCTCTACCAGACCCAAATCCCTGGAAGATTTATTTGTGCCCGATTGGAAACAGAAGAAAATATGGTAATTGGACAAGACTAAGCAAAGACGTAAATCAAAGATAGAAAAGAATTAAAACAAGTGAGTCAACTGAGAAACACACAAGTTCATTGCATTGAAACTTTGATGAAGGATAACATGAGCAGAGAATTATACTGGAAAACACACAAGTTCATCACTTTAAAGCTTCGACAAGAGTTAGTATAAATTCAACATTACAAAAGTCTAAGATAACATCATGACCAAACAATTACTTTATGACAATCACATCCATTAACGCCTCAGATCGCCAATTGTTCAGAGGTTCCAAATTGACAGCAGGCTGGATAACATGGTCCTCTCCGGAGTCTTCATCCACATTGTTAATGATTAGCCGGACCTGATGATTGGAGGTTCCATTGATAACCTCGGCAGGGATGGGGAATGTCTCCTTCAGATGAGGAATCATCTTTTTCACTTCATTCACCTTTTTTCCTTCATTGAGAACCAAGTTGTGCTTCATCATGTCTTCCAAAGGTGCCTCGTATCCCAGACCATATCTGTTTTTGTTCTCTGGCAAGGTGATCATAGACTTGGTTCCTTGTAGCTGAATCCCTAAACCTTTTCCGGCTTGGTAACCATTATTGGTCATAATGCGAGTCACAACTTGATGAACATCTTTAGAAGTTGGCTCATCCTTCTCTGCTTCTGATTCCACCAACTGGAAACTGTGTAGGAAGTTTTCCACCTCCAGCTCTGTGTTTTCAACATAAGGCACTGAAGTAGGCTTCATCAGTAAGATTTCTTCCTCTCCCCGGATGGTAACCAGACATCCATTTTCAATGTATTTCAGGCATTGGTGCAAGGTTGAGGGAACGACACCAGCAGCGTGAATCCATGGCCTTCCCAAAAGCATAGTATATGTAGGCTCAATATCCATTACTTGAAAAAGCACTTGGAAGCAGCTCGGGCCTATCTCAAGTGGAAGGGTCACCTCTCCCAGAATTCCTCTTTTCCTTCCATCGAAGGCTCGCACTGTCATTTCTTGAGGCTTAAGGTCTTCTACACTCATAGCCAGCTGGGACAAGGTTGTCTTTGGGAGGACGTTCAAGGCCGAACCCCCATCAATCAGAACTTTTGCGACTACATACCCCTGACATTTCAAAGTGATATGCAAAGCACGTGGGTTATTCCCTATCGAACGTACCACTTCTTCCTCCGAGAAGGGGATCACATTGGTGTGCCTTACTGGGTCTACCATGTTCACTAAGCTTTCTGGGGTAACATCCGGCTTCACATAAGCTTCATTTAACACTCTCTGCAGTTGCTTTGCGATGAGGTTCGGAACTCAAGATGAGTGACAATAGAGAGATCCGAGCTGGAGTTTTTTTGAGTTGTTCTACCACATCATACTCACTTTGCTTCATGATTTTTAGGAATTCTTCTTCATCATCTTCTTTTGTTTCTACAAAGCCTGCTTTTCCTTTCCCGGTCTTATCTTCTTGCCCATAACACCTGCCACTTCTTGTGATCCCTCCTATGCCCACGACGCTCGACACTGCTTGTGCGGGCTCTGCGATCTGGGCAATAGAGGTTGAAGCAGTTTATTCTATATTATTTTGCGTCTTTACCTTGACATCATACTTCCAAGGTACAGCATGTGTATCACTATAGGGAAAAGGTGTAGGCTTCTTTATTGCTATGACAACTTTCTGGGAATCTAGAACTTGACTAGTACGCGGGAGTTTGAGGACTAGACGTTCCACAATATCTACCTCTTTTGCGAACCCTCTTGCTTGGGTAACATCTATTACCCCCAAAGCCATGAACCTTTGCACCTGAGCCTTGAACTCCTGATAACTTTCAATATTGTGTCCCTTTTCTATGTGGTATTCACAGTGAGCTTCAATATTAACATCACCCAAGGCTACGGAGGAACAGTAGCCTGCTCAGACAAGGCCTTGGAATATTAACTTCATAGGAGTTTTGACATCCTCTACATTTTGAAGTCCCTCACTCTCCTTTTCTAATGCGTTTACAATCCCTTTCCCATGATTTGGAATTGGGTTGCTAGTGATGCTAGGTCCCTTCTCCTCTTCGAAGTCCAGCTTTCCGCAGGAAATCAACCTCCTCACTATGTTCTTAAATACCTCGCAATCTTCAATTGAATGTCCTGGATTATCCATGTGGAACCTGCAAGTTACATTGGGATTGTACCAGGCTGGGAATGGGGGCACCATAGGGCGAGAAGGAACGCATGCAACCAAATGTGCATCAAACAACTGTTGAAACAAATCAGCATTGGAGATTGGCAACTTTGGAAAAGGGGGTAGATTCGACGGGGGTCTAGCATACCCTTGGTTTCCTGGATTTCGAGGTGCGGGAGGACGATTGGTATAGACGGGACGTGGTGAGGGAACATTGTTAACTTGGTATGAAGCCTGGTAAGCCGGTAAAGCGGGTGAAGGGGCTTGATAAGAAGGGTATGGTTGTGGATTACGAGGAAAACTCGGGTTTTGCTGACGCACATAACTGACTTCTGGCTCTTTCTTCCTTGTTGGTGCCACCTTCTTAGGAAAATTGTTCTCTATATTTCCCGCAGGTAACTTCCCTGCTTTTGTGAGGTTCTCGATCCTTTCTCCAGCCGAAATTAGATCAGAAAAATCTCTATAGGCGGCGCCTGCCATCAGCCCAATAAAAGGTGCTCCTAGGGTTCCCATAAAGTACGAGCTCATTTCTGATGGAGTCAATGGTGGTTGGACTTGGGCCGCTAACATTCTCCATCTTTGAGCATATTGCTTGAAAGCTTTGTCATTCCTTTTCTGCATTGACCCTAACTGTTCTCGGGTAGGTGCGGTATCGATATTGAATCGATATTGCTCCAAGAATAGACTCGTCAAATCATCCCAGCAAGAAACCTTTGAATGGTCAAGTTGCATGTACCATTCTAAAGCCGACCCAGTCAGGCTTTCATGGAAGAAATTGATCAAGAATTTTTGATCCCGTGACCAAATGGCCATTTTGGTGAGGTAAGTCTTCAGATGGAATTTTGGATTGGTGCTCCCATCATACTTTGAAAAGTCTGGTACTTTGAAGTCCTTGGGAATATTAACTTCAACCTCGAGGAACAGCTTTCATCGATTCCCATTGAGCCATATGGATTAGGGCCTTGCATGGCTTTAATCTGCTCTTTTGCATCTTTCCAATCAACTCATCTCTTAATTTTTCTTTTTCCGAGTTGCTGTTCAGGAATATCTTCACCGGCTGTTCACGAGTTACTTCTACATTATTCTTCTCTTCTTCCTGATTTTCGTTCATGGAATCATTTTCTTCATTTACATTGTTGCTTGCATTTGCATTTACCCTAGTGCTTGACAGGATGTTCCATTTGTTGCTCTAAGGGTCTCGGTTAACTGCCTCGGTAAATCCTCGACCCTTGATTGCCCTTTCCGCCATTGTATTGATCCTTTCTCTCATTTCATCCATCTCTTGACTTAAGTTTCTTTCTGAGTTCGACATCTCTTGTAGCCTAGTTTGCGATCTAGTTCTCGTAGGCCTCTAAGGTTTGTGCAATCTGCGTTTTTCGAGGACGAGCAATGATTCAAAGTTTTTACCTGAAAAATTTAGAAGATCAGTGATTATGTTCATTATTTGTTAGAGGACCGTTAGTGAATTTGCGCCAAATAAATTTGAAATGAGTATCTTTGATATTGTTTGTTGTGACTATTACCCAGAACGTCTCGTTCAAAAGTATTAAGTCTCCAGTGAAATATGGGATAGAAAAAAAAGAGTGCCGACACAAGCGTACTTCATTCATTCAATTGAAGAGATATAACGATACATTGCTTCTTAGATGAATACATCATGACCTAGGCGAAAGAAACTATTCCTTATCTGAATAGGCCTTAGCCATTCGTTTCATCTGCCCTACAAGGTTCTTACAATACTCAATGAAACCACTGATTTCTACCGGTGTTTCAAAAGGGTTAACCATCTGATCAGCTTTCTTCAAATGATATGGAGTATCCGCAATTGCCGCATTAGCCAAACATGCCAATTTTGAAAAGCGACTCATCCAAAAATGAACTTCCTCCTTCCATCCATCGATGTCCCCTTTTTGTTGTTCCACCTGATCCATCAGTTTTTTCATATTTTCCTGTCCTTGTTGCAATGCTACCTCATATTTTGCAACTGTCTCTTTCATGTGTAGCTTCTTATCTTTTATCATATCTTCATATCGCTTAGATGCCACTTCCATCTGCTGCTTCATTTCTTCTACTAGGCGCATTGCATTATTCTCGGGTTGTTTTGGCACTCTTGAGTGCTCCTCACCGTGACTTTCAGCCATGGCCCTGTCCCTTTCTTGTCTGCGGAGCCCTAATTCCTTGTTTGCTGCCCCCAGACACTGTTTGGTTTTTAGCATGTAATCACGTTCAGCCTTCATCTTTTTATTAGCCTCTTCAATAGTGTGGTCCTTTTCAGCATTTTCTCGCTTCAAGGCCGCACATGCCTGGCGAATCTCTCTCAACTCGGCTTCCATTTTTCTCTTTTCTCTTCCATTTTCATAAACCTTGGTCTTATTTCTTTCATTTCTTCATTCTCGATCACAACCGAGGCTGAAGGTTCACCAACCATAGGGGCCGTAGGGATCTTGAATGGCAATTTGATTTCTTGAACTCGTCCTTAACCCATTGGCGATAATCTTCCTTGGCCGCACAACTTCGACTCCCAGCTTCTTTTCCTTTTTGGATGACCTTGTCCCAAGCACTTCTGACCTCCCGGCGAATCGATGTCTTCCGTATCTATATAGTAAAGAACAAAAGAGGTTATTCGGGCTTCCTGCAGTGGCCCCATCATAGGATAACCGAGTTGTCGCCGTGCAAGGCTGGATTGTAATTAATACATCCTCGTGTACCCATGAGGGGTACGTTTGGAAACCTTTCGCACTGGTAGATGATAGCTTCTACATCTTTCCATCGAGGATACCATCTTATTTGCTTTTCTTCCAATCTCGCCAAGTGGTCCGCCCATTCGCGGCTGTTCTTAACCTTCAATTGGTACAGGTTAAAGTCAGCGATAGGGCACTCCGCTTTGTAGGATTTATTGAAAACATGAGCTGTGAGCCAAACATACAACACCGACAAGCAACAGAGGACTCTTTTACCATTCCTTTCGTGACAAAAGCTCAGGGTAGAGTAAACATCTGCGAGAACGGCTGGGATAGGGTTATCTGTGTGGAATTTGCAGGCAAGGAACACATCGATTGCTGCATAATCCACGTAATCATCAATATTAGGGAACAAGACTGTGCCGTAGATGGTGAGGGCTAGCACGTCCATGAAAGACTCCCAATCTTCACTTTTTGCTAAGTGACGCATCTGTCCTTCAAGGTATTCCCTTGAAAACCCTTTGGTTCCGTTCCTATTCTGCTGCACATCTTGAAGGTCTCTTGCGTGCACTTTCAAAATGTTCGCCACGTTTGGATGGATGCATAGTGTCCTTTATAAAAGTATGGCCTTTTACCTTCCAATGACAAACCTAGGATTTGCTCGAATTCTTCGAGAGTGGGAGCTAGTTGGAAATCCTGAAAAGTGAAACATCTGAGAGGAGGATCATAGTATTGGGCCACTGCAGTGATCGCTTCCACTTGCACATTCACCTCTAACAGATCCAGAACCTTCCCATACTTTGCTTGCAAATGTCAAACGTTGAGTCTTCTTCAACATTCGTCCCATAACCACTAGGCTTTCAGTGTGAACTTTATTAGCCTTGAGTCGCAGAGTCTTCTTCAAGCTTGCATCCTTCTGATCTGATCCCATATTTCTTTTATCAAAGATACTCACTTTCAAATCTTGGTTGAGTTCTAACGGTTCTCTAACAAAACGTCTCAGGAAAGACAAAAGATTAGGGTATTGCAAAGAAACATGGTGCAAAGATGCAAAGTATGATTTTTTTTTAATGCAATGCCAAATAAAATCAAAGACAACGAAAAGGTACGCTCCCTTTGTGCCCTAAAGGACTGCCTTAAATTTGTGGAGTTCTACCTTAAAGATCTATAAGGCTGTCTAATTCGTGAGAACTTTCCTTGGGTAGCTCTACTATTCTAAAGGCCTCTAGAGCTAAGTCCCATATCAGAATGTTGACCACAAATAAGTGGGTAAACCACCAAAAGTGCGGGACATTCATGAAAAGGTACGCTCTAGATGAGGTTTTCGCAATAACCAAACAGATGTACATCCAAAATGGCTACCACTACGCAACCTCTACCTAACTTAAGATTCACTCGCACTGGGTATAGGGCCCCACTCGAATGTGTGTGATAAACGTGTAGGTGCAAGTGTGTGTAGGAGCATACAAACCTTCATAATCCTAGAGACTATTTACATCCTGCAAAACAACATGAACACAAAACAAGATTCCCAAAAATCTTCTATCCTAAGGTTTGCATGATAAAATAGAACCACAGTTAAGGTGATCAATAAACAATAGAAAAACAAAACAAAATTAACGCAAAAACAAAAGGAGTAAAACAAACATATAAAAGTTACAAAATTTGCACAATCAACTTTCAAAGGCTTGACTCTCAAATGTCCCCAGTGGAGTCGCCATCTGTCGCGACCGGGATCGCGGCGGATGCAACAACTCATAATTTTTAAAAAGAAATAGAGTCGCCACCAATTTTATTTAAATTAGGAAAAATCGGAAAACCTTTCTTTGGAAATGGTCTTTGGAACCAGATTGAATTCGGGAGTCGGTTATGGATAAGGAAGGGCGGGAACTTAATCCCACAGCACCCCTAACACACCCGTTCTAAAAACGGTACCTTAAATTGATTGTGTGAAACTTTATAACTTTCAAGAATATTTGTTTTATCATTAAAAAAAAGATAAATAAAAAAGGAAGGAAAAGAAGATTTCGTGAATCATCGAGTCGTCGCGACTTAAATGATTCTAAATCAAAAAAGAGGAAATTAACAAGTCAAATTTGTCATGCCTTCTACTCAAATCTCATTTTATTTTTTTAACAACGTTTAATTATTTTATTTTATTTATTTATTTATTTATTTTTAACAAAAACCAACAAACTAAAAAAGGAAGGCAAAAAAGATAAAAAAAAAAAAAAAGATAAATATGATAAACAAAGTTAACTTAAAAGAAAAAAAGTAACCAACATGCTATTGTTATTCATCTATCCCACACAAACTCAAGAGAAGGCCTTGGAACACAAAAAAAAATAATAATAATAACCACGAACCCTAACCCAAATAGAACCCTCTTTTTGTTTTATCATGCTTTTTGTTATAAATTCCTTCTTAAGACATACATACAAACAAAAACAAAAAAAAAATAACAATAAAATAAAATAAAATAATAAAGGAAGAAAGCGAAGAAAACAGAGGCTCGTAGCCTCGATAAGGAAAAAGGAGGCTTTCACCTCCTGAAGTGGGAAAATGAAAACGTGAGGTATCGTGTTGGGGGTGTTGGGATCCGACGGTCGGTTGGGAGGATCTGGCTCTGCGAGGTCCGACGGTCGGTGAGGGGATGGATTTGGGTGTTGGACTCGACGGTCGGTTGAAGGGAGAGATTTGGTGTTGGATTCGACGGTCGGTTGAAAGGAGAGATTTGTTAGGTTCGACGGTCAGTTGAAGGGGGAAATTTGTTGGGTTCGACGGTCGGTTGCAAGGGGAAATTTGGTGTTGGATTCAACGATCGGTTGAAAGGATTCTGAGGTTCGACGGTCGGTTGAAGGGAGAAATTTGTTGGGTTCGACAGTCGATTGAAGGGAGAAATTTGGTGTGGGGCTCAACGGTCGGTTGAAAGGAGAGATTTGTTGGGTTCGACGGTCGGTTGAAAGGAGGATTTGGTGTTGGGATCGACGGTCGGTTGAAAGGAGAGGTTTGGTGTTGGGTTCGACGGTTGGTTGAAAGGAGAGGTTTGGTGTTGGGTTCGACGGTCCTACCGAGGAGAGATGCGGTATTAGGGTCGACGGCGGTTGAAAGGAGAGATTTGGTCTCTCGAGGTCCGACGGTCGGTTTTTGATCTGGGATTTTTGCGGTGGTTACACGGTGAAGGGGTAGGAGATAATGGATAGTAAGATGAAGGAATGGATGGATGAGTGGTTTGTCGGGAGTTGATGGAGGGGTGGTCTGTATGATAGTTTTGATAGGTGATGGGAGGTTGAAAATGAAAATAGTGTCGGAATGGTGAGGATGGAGGGGGGTGTCGGTTTTGAGTATGCAGATGATAAGGGGAAAAATGGTGGTTTCTGATGGGTCTTTTAAGAGGATGAGGGTGTGAACGTATGTGCTTATGAAGGTATGAGAACCAGCACGAGAACAAAGGCAAGAACAATATGAATAAGATCAACAATCCTGCCCATTCGGGTGCAGGCAATAATGACAAAAGTCAAGATGCATAAGGAAAGAGCGAACAATATACCTCTGAGTTTCAAAAACAAACTGAGTTTCTTTCTATTCAAATATTTCTTTTTACAATCTCACTTCTCACTCTTTCTCAATATCCAGTTTTCTCACTAGTAGCAAACAGTAGCTGCAAGTGAGTTCTAGATTTTTAACTAAGAAGAAGAAGCGTAAACCAAGAAAAATTTCTCTCTCAAAAAAAAACTGGAACCAACAAAAAACACCAACTCCTCAAAAAAAAGAAGCCAACCCCTTTTCTCTACATTGTTCCTCTTTATATAGGCACTCAGAATTCTGGCTTGGCATGCCTGAGCGTCAATTGTGTAGTCCTTTTCTCTATAAAAAAATATCTCTTTCTCCATATCAATTTGGGCAGCACAAGGTTGTGCCATCCCTGTCAGATCTCTATTTTTGACTTTAAACTTGCTTCCTTTTTTTCTTTTCCTGCCCCTTATCCCGTTTTATGTATTTGTGGTTCAACGCTGCAAGAGTTGCATCGAGAGACAAGAACTGTTTGCAGAGCGCATCAAAGCGATGAGTCGCAAGGGTTGCATCGAGACAATGACAGACCTTCCCCGTTTGGTGTTTCATTTTTCAAAATCTCTAACCTCACTCTTCGCCTTCCTTCGCTATCACCGGCGTGTTCGTTTTGTCCTTTTGCTCTTGGCTCGTTTGTGTTGCGCAGGAGCCGCAATAGGAAGGAGGTCACATTTTCTTTGATGCTTTACTTTAAAAAACTCTACCTGACGCTTTTCTTTTTCTTTTGCAATCAACGAAAGAAGCATGCATTGGCCTTCTTTCTCTTTGACTCTGCTGACCTGCAACGTTAGCTTTCCTCTCCCCTCTTTTTTTTTTTGTGTATATTAGGGACCTTAAAACAAAATGGGCCAAGGCGGATTAATGGACCTGGACATATATTTTTTCATTGGGATTGGACTTGGTCAAAGAAGGACAAAATGAAAGTATTTTCTTTATTATTATTATTTTTGGTATTATTATTATTATTGTTTTATTTTATTTCATTTTTATTTTATTTTTATTTTTTTATGCCCGGTCAAAATTGGGTGTTCACAAGCATAGTGCAGTTTCTGAAATCAAAAAGTGAGAAAAAAAGAGTTGTTGCTCCTCTTCGTTTCCTTGAAGATGTAAAAGTAAGAATCCACCTCTTTGTTTTTGAACTGCAAACATTCATCTCTTCAGCACACCCTCATCTTTCATTCTTATCCCACTCACCATTTTATAGTAGAGTTATTCCCATTTTTGCATTATGAGAATTCACTCAAAAAACTAAAATCTCCATGGACCATTAACGCAACCCCTCAACATCCCAAACCTCCATGACCACCGGCCAAGCCCTATGGTCACCATAATCTAACCACCCTTCTTTGAACCATCTACAAATATAAACAGATCAGCCCCATAGCCACTCCACCTTATTAGCCACCAAAACTCATAAAAACCATGCTAGAAGGTGATGGTTAACAGTGATGATTGGGAAGGGAATTCATTGGAGATTTTAATTGCATCACCATCTTCACCTCGTCAAGCACGACAAAGACGTCCCATTCAGCATGAAAACATTGTTACGGGGCAGAGGCCATTGCCTGGAGATACCATCTAGGAGATGATTTGCAGAGCAGAGAACACTAGAGAAACAACGCAGCTAAGGCCAGGTCATTCGCTCTTCGTACTCATTAGAAGCTTGGAAATTAGTAGAGAGACTTCTTCTTCTGATTCTGACTTTAGTATGACCTCTATAGATGAATCCAGGACACCAGACATAAGGAGATGGGGAATGGGAACTTCAGAACCAAAAGGATATATCTTTTCCCAGGATGTTAGTTTATATTAGTAGGTTGACTAGGAAGTGCTCGGGACGTCATCTGCCACAGAGACTCCTAAGCAAGTAGCTTAAAAAATACCTCCAGCTGATAGAGGACGACTTGCAAGATAATGAGTATGTGATCTGTGCTTTGGATAGTTAAGAGAGGGTGTACTCAACCTAGACTGAGAGCTCACACTTCATATACCTTTACAAGGTGATGCTCACCCGTATAGGTGGTTGTCTTCCGTTCTCTACTTTCTAGATTATGGTTCTCAACCATCTGTGAGTAGCTTTGACACAACTTCATCCAAACGCGTGGGGGTTCATGAGGACGTATGAGCTCATGTGCAAGGCCTTTGGGTGGCTGTGTTCAGTTAAAGCTTTTTTTCTTTCTTTTTCCCAAATTCACGCCATTTGGGAATAGTTGACAAAAGGGTTGGATAACTTTGCGGGTGTACGTGGGCCACAAGGTCTTTAAACCATACCAAGAATCCTTCAAGAACTTCAAGAAAGATTTCTTTTGGCTAGAGGGGGCTCCAAGAATAACTCATTTTTTTGTTACCCCAAAAGTCACCCTATGGATGCACTTGTTCTAGTCGTAAGCAGTTTGGGAAAGGAGTTAAGATGTGATAAAGACTTTGATATATGTAATAACTAAGGATGAGACTAAGATCCTCAAACTCTTTATTTATTGGTCTGACACATTAGGAATCATTTATTGCAAAGACATAAGAGATGAGCCTGAAAGCTCACTTATGGCTTTCTTGGGTATACTTTGATTAATGTTTTATCTGTTGTACCTATATTTCTTCATTATTCATGACTTGCATAAAATTTTCTAAGTGTTACAACTCTTGTCTTCTTTTTGTGTCTCTAGAGAGAGCATGACACCACTCGGAGGTATTAAAACACTTAAACATCGATTGGTGACTAAGAGGGCTAGGGCTTCTAGCTCTACACCCCAGAATTTGGCACCTGCACTTGCATCCCAACCATTTATCGGAGAATTGACTCCCAACTCTCTAGCCCAACCCTTGAAGTAGCGCAAGAGGAAGATGAAGGTCGATGATCAAAAAGAGAGGAAGGGGAAAAAACCGATGTCCACTGAAGGGCATATCAACATGACTGGGGATCGTCATTCAGAGATTCCTTAGGGTGCTCTTCTCTGGTTTGCAGATTCGTCCTTCTAGGCTCTGGGGTTAGAGCCTAAAAAGATAATTTATAACATCCTGCTAACCACCTCAAATTATGACGTCCTGATAGAAAAAGACTTGATTAAAATGATCCGAAAGATAGAGGTTTGATCCCTCTGGAATGCATCAGCAACCTAGTTTTTGGAGAATGTTTTTGAGTTTGTGTGCTAGGCTAAAGATGTTGAGAATGAGCTAAATTCCCTTCAAGAAGAAAAAGCCTAGCTGGAGTTAGAAATGGAGCAAAAGGATAAGCTGCTGAAGTAGACTGGGGAGGAGGTCGAACTCTAGAAAGCAGAGATAATCGGGCTCCAAAACAAGCTGAAAGAAGCTGAGACCCAAGTGACAACTTTGAGGGATCAAGTTACCCAATCTGAGACTGATAAGATCGCTTTACAGGTTTAGATCGAGTTCTTGGAGCAATCTGAGACCAAACTCAAGGTTGAGGTCTTGGAGTTCGACAGCGAATGGGCTACCTCGGTGGATGGTTCTTTAGTAAACGCTTTGTCCCAACTCAGACTTTTGAACATCAACCTCGTTACTAAAGGTACCAGATCATGGAGGGTGGTTAGAGATGACTACATTGTTGATGTTGTCATCAATACTACCTTTGTGACTCAGATTGTGGCGGTGGATGCTGGTACGAACGGGGAAGAGGGAGAGGAGGATGAAGAGTCTAGTCAAGAAGAGGATGTCAAGGTCGAGGAGCCTAGCCTAATGCCCTGGTCACTTTCTACTTTCATTCTCTATCCCTACCCCCTGCATGAGGCTTTTCATATTTGTATAGACAAATCCCAATTTTAGGCTTTTTATCTTGTGGGCAAGTCCAGGTTATCGGGCACCTTTTTTAATTTTCATAACTCAACTTTTTTACGTATCTTCTTATATTGTTTGAATATCACCTTCATTTTATCTTTGTTTGCTTTAGTTCAAACACTCAACATTGCATGTGAACCTTGAAAAGGACTTTAGAAAATTTTCACACTCGTTTATTCAGTTTCATAGTGATCTCGAACCTTGAAGAACAAGTGTCTAAGTACAATGCATTAATTATGTGTAAGACTTCCTTTGACACTTAGAGAATTTTCTAAGTGTTCATAGGAACTTTCCTTATATGGAAAAACAGTGGGAGGACCTCGGAAGTGGAATCCTTATAATGAATCCTGGCAATCATTGTTGCTAAACTTCGGGTTCCCATTAGGCACACTTAACCTCGTCAAATCCTCTTTGAATTCGTGGGTTAAGGTTAGGCTCGTTGGGGCATGGGTGAGAACCTGTATGCTTGGTACGAGACCGCGGATAGCGATCAAGTAAGCTACCCGTTTTGACCTTAGGTGCAATTAGAATAATTGATCCTTGCGGGAACGTGTATTCCTCGGACCTTGCCATGGTACTTTGACCTTATGGGTTGCATTAAGTATAAGTAAATAGAGCAAGTAGTTATCTAAATAATTCAGGATCATTTTATTGATGTCAAAATCTGTCATTTACATGGTTGTTGAAATAATACAACAAAGTGGAAACTTGAAATCACTAGCTATAGTGTTTTCTACATTTCTCCATCCCAGTAGTTTTTAATGCTCTTGCTAGTGAGAGTTTCTAAGCTGTAGGGACCAGTGTTTGTCTTGGATGTGATTCAGTATGGGCTTTCTCAATTTGGTGCTATCTTTCCTGGGGACGCCTTCTTGCCACCAATATCTGCCTAGTGCAGAACAAGGTCATTGATGGGGATTGTTATGTTGCGTGTTGTAAACTTAAGTGCAAGTTATCTCAAGTAATAAATTCTAGAGAGTCCGAGGTCGATCCACAGGGAATTGATGAAGAAAAATTCATTGAGGTAAGGAAAAAATTTGTCACAAAAATAAAGACGATAAATAAAATTATTCATAAATGAAAATGAATTGCTTAGGCTAAGAGATCCACTTTTGGTAAGTAAATTAAGGACAAGATTAATTCTTTTTATAACTCAATTAGAATCCACACATAACGGAGGTTCCAATCAGAAAATACAGCATTCAAAGTTCATTTAAGATTTTATATAAATTATATTATGATCCCTTTAATTATTTACTAACGCCAACACTTGTAAATGAGTTCAAGTATTCATTGTGTCAATATCTTTTCTACAACAAATCAAGATCTCCACTTTACAATGAGAGTTTCTACATTATTTGGAAACAAAATACAATACATATAATGATCACTTGATTCAAATACAAGAAAAAGATTAATCTAACTTTATTTTATTACTAAAAGCTTCACTTTTTCACCGAAGCAAAATGAGAATTAGTTACTCATAAACAAGAGAAAAGAAAGAGAGAAAAAAGAGAAGATGAACATAATTTTTATTTACAATAAAATAAAACTACAACAAGAGAAACAAATAATACAAGAACATGATCTTAATCTCTAAACCAAGATGATTCTAATGAGCAACCAATGGTGTCCTTTTATAGAGCATGAAGGGTACACAATGATAAGGGAGTTGTATAATGAGTGGCTGTATGAGTGGGTAGATGAATGGAATATGACAATGGAGTTGTTATAAAGTGGGTGGATGAGTGCGTGGATTATTGCCATGCTTGTCTCCCCGCTCAACCAATTTAACTGTATTCACATGACTATAGCTTTATCATAACATCACCTATTGCATAAGTAGTATTCATAAAAGTTTAAAGGTTTTGTCTCAGATTTCCAATGCCACTAGTTTCATCACAATATGACCCCTACAGCCCAAGATATGACCTAATCTTTGCATAGAATTCAGGTTCCAGCAATATTACTTCTATTCTGATTTATAGGCCCAATATGACCTACTAGACATCCAATATAACTCTTGTGTTCTTCATGAAAGTTGTAGATTTGTGTCTTAGGTTTTATTTGGGCTTGTTTGGTGTCAATTGAACTCCTATAGTTCAAGAAATGGGCTGATGAGTGCGCAAAGGTCAAGTTGTCAGAATCAATACTCTAGTTCTTGCTTCAACTTCAATTTAAATTATCCAAATGTGTGATTTATCTTTTGAGGTCTTCATTAAACTTGTATAGAATTGTATTATCTTTCCTAAAAGACCAGAATCACATCAATTAAATATTTACAACTCATATTATAGTTAATTTACTGAACGCTGCCAAATACACAAATTAAGGTCAATTCATGCAATAATTCCTTCAATGATCCAATTAGGCTCAATATCATAAAATATGACAAAACTAACTTAATTAATCTTAATTTAACCTTAAGAAGCCCAGTGATAGGATTATTAAATGGATAAAATATATTGCTATCATATTCTCTCACACTTAACTTTTACACTCCCGGATAAAACACATAAGACTGAAGCTTGGGAACAAGAAAAAAAACACAAACTCAAAAGCTAAAAACTCTAAAAGACTCAATTTCTAATGATATTCAAGAATGCAAGAGTTTATAAGCAAGAAGAGCAACCAAAGATTCAAGGGATCAAAACATTTATGAGGTAACATTTCTTCACATCTCAAACTAACACGCAAGGAAACTTCAATTGAAAAACATGAGTCAAGAATGATAGATCCTCACAAGATTCACTCTCAATCCCTCATGTGTTTGAAAGGTAGGTATTTCACTCAATTAAGCCCATGAAAAATTACACTACCATAAGCTTGCTTATCTTCTACTTCCCCACTACTCAAAACACACACACACACACAAATCAAAAGAACTTTATTCAAGGTTGTAATGGGATCAAGGTAAATAAGAGTAATATGAATATGATAGGTTAAATACTAAAGAGAATAAAAGAGCATTAGGGTTGAATTCAAATAAAAAATATGAAAGTTCATCCCAACTCTACCTAATACAAATTCCATTTACATATTCTTTTTGCTTCCCTTTTTTACATTGTTGACCTTTCTTTACACTTTGTTTTTTTTTTTTGTTTAAGAAGATGACTACTCTTTCCTTTTTCTTCAACCGTTTTGCACACATACCCCCACATTTGTTCAAGAGCTCATCCAATGTCAATGTTCTTTTATTCCCTAAGGTTGGGTAAGAACATGTTTTATGATCATTATGTCGACATGGAATCACCTCAATCTATTTTGAGACATAATCAACTGCAACAAAAATATACACAAATCCAAATGATGATGGAAATGGACCCATGAAATCAATTCCCTAACAATCAAAAATTTCAATGACAAAGATAGGGTTCAGAGGCATTATGTTTTGTTTAGAAATAGAACCTAATTTTTGACAGTTTTTACAACTTTTGAAAAATATATAGTTGTCCTTAAATAAAGTGGGCCAATAAAATCCATACTGTAAGATTTTCATAGCTATTTTCTTTGAAGAAAAGTGACCTCCACATGTTTCTAAGTGACAAAATTTAATGACATTACCTACCTCATTCTTGGGCACACATCTCCGAATGATTTGATCAGGGCAATATTTGAACAAGTATGAGTCATCCTAATAAATTTTTTTCACCTCAGTCAAAAACTTCCTTCTGTCTCGGTACATCTATTGAGGTGACATCTTTCTTGCTATAAGAAAATTGACTATGTTAGCAAACCAAGGCATCGAATTGACAGAAAATAAAAGTTCATCATGAAAAGAATCATTGATAGGTGTAATATCAAAAGGTGAGCATGTTGTAAGTTTGGACAAATGATCGGCAATAACATTTTTGGCTCTTTTCTTATCTTTTATTGCGATGTTGAATTCTTAAAGCAACAAAATCCACTGTATCAACCTAGGTTTGGCAAAAACTTGTTTTGAAAATCGGCAAGTGTACTGAATCATAAAAATAATAAAGTAGTGAAAAGAGTATCATTCCCACGAGGAATTAGTTTACCAAGTATCACTTCTCTAATATAAATACTATCTAGGCAACCAATAATTAAAAATGATTCAAAACAATAAAGACACAAAATTATAAAAACAAAAACAAAAACACACTTGAATGCACGAAATTAAGAGAGAAAAAGAGAGAACAAAGTATATGAATGCAAATTACGTTAAGGATGTAAACACATGAAATTAAAACACTAGGGATCTGACTTCACTTAATTCAAAAATCTATCATAGACAATAGAGTAACTTTGGGACCTTCATTCTAATTAATTTTCGATCATTCAATTGATGAGAAGAATCCCTTAATTAATTAAAACTCAATTCTTTTGCTAGTTGATTCTCTTTAATTATCAAAACCTAGTCAATTCCTTGATCTAAACCCTAACCCTTAAAGGCATGAACTTTACTCTATAAATTCTCATGAAAAATATCACAATTCTCTTACACAACTTATAACCTCTATTCCTAGATGATTATAAATCATGACACTTATTATTTATGGTTTAAGTCATATGCAAACCTCCTGATTCTACTTACATCTCACTAGATCAATTTATGATTAGCCAATTCATAAAAGTATTCAGAATCATAATAAGCACTCAAATTGAATAAAAAAGAAATTAATTAAAATTCCAATCTTAATACATGTCGATTGAATCAAGTTACATATTCACCCTAGAAACACACGAATTTAGCTACACATGACAAAAGAGAAGAAGAGATAAGAAGAGGAAAGAGAATTCATCATGATAGAACCATAGAGAAAAAACTAAAGCACCTTCAATGGTGATTCGATCTCCAATTCCATGAAAGCTTGTTAAGGGTCAAACATGTTGCCCTTTTTGCTAACCGCAAGTGCACGGGTCTCACAAGTAATATAGATACAGAGTAAAAGTTCGTTCCCACGAGGATATTACGATATAAAGCTAAGTACCAACCAATAGCTTAATCAATTCTAGACAAGGACATAAAATAGGAAAATAATATACAAACTATTTAACCTACAAAAGTAATAAACCTAAAAGTGGTTAGGTTTCAGGAAATCCTCCTTCACCCCCTATATCTATCAACAACATGCAATTCCCCTCATAAACACAAATGCATTGATTAGGTTAGCTTGAGAATCTTCATTAGTCAAAAGCCTATGTCTAGGTCAATCAACCCTGGTTTCAATTGTCCAACTCACTAAGTTTCCTTGAGAGCCAGCGCAACTTCCACTCATGAACGATCTATTCTCAATCACACATTATACATGACTAAAAGGTATATTCCTATCCAGTTAGCGAATCAGCTCATCCAAGCCAATTGAACTCGCCGAACATGTATCAACCACACCATATCCATATCAACAAATCCCTATGTCTAGTTCATTTGATAATATTAAGATCATGTAATTGAGGCCAACCAAGAACAAGCATTAAACACAAATAATGATTGAACCATAATCAAACATCCACACAAACTTAGAGAAAAACACATCATTAATATATATAAAAGGATCCAAAATATTCCTAAAACATAGCTTAGCTATACAATAGATAAAGAAGAGAAGAGAAAAAGGGAAAAGAGAGAAAGAAGCTCATTGATTTGTCTCTTTGAAGCTTGAATCCTCTTTCAATCCTTTGATCCTTGACTCCAATCCACCAGTAATGAAGATCTAGCCAAGCTATCTAACCTAAAACTAACCTAAACTAACTAAACTAACAAAACCTAAAAAGAGAGAGATGGCCAAATGGCCAAAACTCAGAAAAACAGAGAGAAAACAGAGAGAGAGGGGGGAGTTTTTTTGGAAAAACATATAAAAATCTATTTATAGGCTCAGCAGCCGCCTCCACGCCGCAGCGCCCATATATGCACGCCGCGGCGCACAATGGGTCAGTCTATGTATCGCCGCAACGTTCACTTAATTACGCCGCGGCACTCTTGCCCCAGGTCCAAGTATAACCAGGCTGAAAATCCTCTTTAACGCGGCGTGTGCTCTGCACTATAGCCATGGCATTGCTTCTTTGGAATGCCAATTTGGCTTCCTCTTCCTCTTTAAGCTCAATTGTTCCATATTTAACCTTGTTTGGAGCCCCTCCTATCATAAAGAAAACACCAAATCAATAACATATATAAATTTACTCAATCCATGATCATTAAAGCTCAGTTTTGCATAATAACACATCAGAAAGGCTTAAATTCAGAATATATCAAATATAAGCACAAAACCCTCCAAATATGCATTTAAACAAAGACATAGCATTTATTCTAGCACAAGGATAGGGCACAAATAACTGCATTCTATGTAGCTATCACACCCCCAAACCTACATTTTGCTAGTCCTCGAGCAAAATAAAATAGAACTAAGTAAATCACTTAAACATTCAAATCAATTTTTCATTCAGCAAATATATTTCAATCTTCTTTTTCATTCTTTTAAAAACAAATACTAGTGTGTAATGACTGCATCAATCCTCAAAAAATGCAAATGCCCCGTAAATAGTTCCACACATATACAATCCTTAACATGCTAACAAGCAGAAAACTCTTAATGCAATTCACATTTATCACAAACATGCAAGATAAACTTCTTCTAATCAAGTCATACACATCTAGATAAGTTTATAAGCATACATGCATATGATTCACAGAATCCACAAGATTATAAATCAACTCACTCTCCACTAATGTAAATCACACAAGATTGAGGATCAAAAGGGACTTTAGCAGCTTATATTGTTAGGCCAATGGTATGGGCGAAAGAAATGAACGGGAAAGATACAATACAAATATTGAGACACATAAACATGATATTTCAAGACATGAGCCACAAACTGATACTAGCAGGGTATTCAATTGTAAGATCATAAAACTTGCCAGAACCATTTTCGATGCTTTTTGAACTTTACTTTTCTTAAGCTTTTGCTTTTCTTTTCATTTTCATTTTTCTTTTTATTTTCTCTTGCTTTTTTTTTCTTCTATTTTTGCAAAGCAATACTTTTTTTTTCTTTGTTTTGCATCTGGTTCCTTCAGGCTCATTTTGAATTGAATATTCATACCCCTAATCATCAGACTCATTTCAAGAAATAACACATCATATACTCAACAAACAATAAGGATAGGAAGAAAATGACATGCTTTCACATGCATTAGAACAGTTAACAGGTTAACGAACACAATGGTTATGAAAAACAAATAAGGCCAATAGTATAAGGCTTCAAAAAGGGACCTAATGATATCATCATATTAGGGTAATCTTTTTAAGGCTCAATCAGTCCAAACAATGCCCTAATCATCTCCTCAATCATGCACAACCTAGAATTTCGCCTCAAGAGAGTTTAAAAACAATTTCAAGGATAATCAAAGCTCTACATATACATCCATAAACATTCTCAAAATATACATTCTTATCATTTTCAAAGTTACACTTACATCTAAGTGAGATGTAAATCATGCATCAAAAGCAACAAAATTGTTTCACATGCATCAAGATCACATAAGGTTTCATTGAAAAGGGGGCAAATAGCAACCTTTCACATCATGGACAACCAAAAACAACACCAGCATTCTTGCAACATGTCATGCATTCAAATAGATTCAACTTTCTAAGTTCAAGCATACACAACATCTTTTGCATAAAGTGAAAATTGAAAATTCTTGTCATGAGCACATTAGTGATAGTCAAAACAGAATATAATCATGAAAATAGGTTGACTAAAATCACTGCATACTCAAAATACCAATACATGTTAACATTAAGCATAAAGGAATTAAACATGTAAAGATATTCCCCTAAACCTAAAATGAAATGTATCTTTAAAGAATATGGCCTATAGGGAACCTGCGACAAGTACTGAGCATTACTAAATATTTAAAAACAGAAGAAATAACAAAAATAAAAACAAAAATAGCAAAAAACAGGGGATCAGCGCCGCGACGCTCCATGCTTAAGTCGCGGCGCTCACAAAAAGCTGCATAATTATGCAGAAACGCCCATTAGCTTGCGTAATACACATACTACCTTATGCCGCGGTGTGACTACCTAAGCTGCTAAATTTAGCAAAGAAACACGATTTCTTCTTGAGTTTGGCTCTTATGGGTCTTTAGTCAATGCAACAAAACTTATTCAAAAAGTTAAATTACAAAAATGTACAACACACACATAATAACACATATAAACAACTTACTAACATATATACAAACTTAAACAAACTTAAAACTTTAAACACAAACAAAAACATTAAACTAACCTAATTAACATATTAACCTATAGAAAAACTAACACAAACAACACTTAAAACATACATAAACAAGAACTAACACAACTAACACATAACAACTAACAAAAACTATAAAATACTAAACTAACATACTAATACTTATATACATGAACATATTAACAAAAACACATTAACACAACTAACAAACTAATATGCTAACATATTTAACATAACACATTAACATACTACCTATTTATGCATAAAGTAAAAACAGGAATGAAATATAAACATGGGGTACCCTCCCACGAAAGGCCTGAGTTATAGTCTCAGCAGGACTTTGTCACCAAAATTGAAGTACTAAGGATGAGTAGTCTTCAAGAACTTGTTCCAAGGGTAATCATTTCAGGAGTCGCGAATTCCCTCAAGGGCCTTATATGAATGAAATCACCTGGCTTCTTATTTGAAACTAAAACAAAACATAAACGAAACATAGATTATATACAACTTATATACAACTTGAATTAGAACTAATCAAACTCATTGTTAATATTAGCAATATAAAAACTATCCCCGGCAACAGCGCCAAAAACTTGTTAAGGGTCAAACGTGTTGCCCTTTTTGCTAACCGCAAGTGCACAGGTCACACAAGTAATACAGATACAGAGTAAAAGTTCGTTCCCACGAGGATATTACGATATAAAGCTAAGTACCAACCAATAGCTTAATCAATTCTAGACAAGGACATAAAAATAGGAAAATAATATACAAACTATTTAACCTACAAAAGTAATAAACCTAAAAGTGGTTAGGTTTCAGGAAATCCTCCTTCACCCCCTACATCTATCAACAACATGCAATTCCCCTTATAAACACAAATGCATTGATTAGGTTAGCTTGAGAATCTTCATTAGTCAAAAGCCTATATCTAGGTCAATCAACCCTGGTTTCAATTGCCCAACTCACTAAGTTTCCTTGAGAGCCAGCGCAACTTCCACTCATGAACAATCTATTCTCAATCACACACTATACATGGCTAAAAGGTATATTCCTATCCAGTTAGCGAATCAGCTCATCCAAGCCAATTGAACTCGCCGAACATGTATCAACCACACCATATCCATATCAACAAATCCCTATGTCTAGTTCATTTGCTAATATTAAGATCATGTAATTGAGGCCAACCAAGAACAAGCATTAAACACAGATAATGATTGAACCATAATCAAATATCCATACAAACTTAGAGAAAAACACATCATTAATATATATAAAAGGATCCAAAATATTTCTAAAACATAGCTTAGCTATACAATAGATAAGGAAGAGAAGAGAGAAAGGGAAAAGAGAGAAAGAAGCTCATTGATTTGTCTCTTTGAAGCTTGAATCCTCCTTCAATCCTTTGATCCTTAACTCCAATCCACCAGCAATGAAGATCTAGCCAAGCTATCTAACCTAAAACTAACCTAAACTAACTAAACTAACAAAACCTAAAAAAAGAGAGATGGCCAAATGGCCAAAACTCAGAAAAACAGAGAGAAAACAGAGAGAGAGAGAAGAATTTTTTTGGAAAAACGTATAAAAATCTATTTGTAGGCTCAGCAGCCGCCTCCACGCCGCGGCGCCCACATATGCGCGCTGCGGCGCACAATGGGTCGGTCTATGTACCGCCGCAATGTTCACTTAATTACGCCGCGGCGCTCTTGCCCCGAGTCCAAGTATGACCAGGCTGAAAATCCTCTTTATGCCGCGGCTTGCTCTGCCTTGCGCCGCGGCGTTGCTTGCTGGAATGCCAATTCGACTTCCTCTTCCTCTTTAAGCTCAATTGCTCCATATTTAACCTTGTTTAGAGCCCCTCCTATCATAGAGAAAATACCAAATCAATAACATATATAAATTTACTCAATCCATGATCATTAAAGCTCAGTTTTGCATAATAACACATCAGAAAGGCTTAAATTCAGAATATATCAAATATAAGCACAAAACCCTCCAAATATGCATTTAAACAAAGACATAGCATTCATTCTAGCACAAGGATAGGGCACAAATAACTGCATTCCATGTAGCTATCAAAGCTCCATGACGGCTCCTCCTTCTATCCTAGGGCTCATCCTCTCTTTGCCTTTGAGCCTCTCAAGACTCTATATTTTTGTGTATTTTTTTTTGTGTTTAATGTATGTGGTTGTGATTCAAACAAATCAATATATATAATACAGGATTTATTTTAACCAAACGACTAAATTTTGAATCATGATACCAATTAAGCATAAATAAGTGAGTTCAAATAAAAAAAAATAAAATATCTATAGAGCTCAACCTTTCATAATAAAAAAAATATATTATTAAGTAGGCGGTAAACCTGCCATTAAATATTAATAAGTAGAAAATTAAAAGAGTAAGGAAAGAATATATCAGATGGTGAAGTTTACTTAAAGAAAGAAAACCTCAATAAATTTATTCTTCAAATCAAGTCACCGGCAATGGCTCCAAAAACTTGATGCGGATTGTTGTGTTACGTGTTGCAAATCCAAGTGCAGGTTGTCTCAAGTAATAAATTCTCGAGAGTCTGAGGTCGATCCACAGGGAATTGATGAAGAAAATTTCTTTGAGGTAAGGAAAAGATTTGTCACAAAAATAGAGATGATAAATAAAATTGTTCACAAATAAAAAAGAATTGCTTAGGCTAGAAGATCCACTTTTGGTAAGTAAATTAAGGATAAGATTAATTCTTTTTATAACTCAATTAGAATCCACACATAACGAAGGTTCCAATAGGAAAATACAACATTCAAAGTTCATTTAAGATTATATATGTAATTATATTATGGTCTCTTTAATTATTTACTAACACCAATACTTGTAAATGAGTTCAAGTATTCATTGTGTCAATATCTTGTCTATAACAAATCAAGATCTCCACTTTACAAGGAGGGTTTCTAAATTATTTGGAAACAAAATACGATACATATAATGATCACTTGATAATATATCATTCATACATAAAAAAGAGATTAATCTAACTTTATTTTATTAGCAAAGGTTTCACCCTTTCACCCAAGTAAAATGAGAATTAGTTACTCATAAACAAGAGAAAAGAAAGAGAGAAGAAGAAGATGATGAACATAATTTTTATTTAGAATAAAAGAAAACTATAATAAGAAAAACAAATAATATAAGAACATGATCTTGATCTCTAAACCAAGATGATTCTAATGAGCAACTAATGTTGTCCTTTTATAGAGCATGAAGGCACACAATGACAAGGGAGTTGTTTAATGAGTGAGTGGATGAGTGGGTGGATTATTGCCATGCTTGTCTCCCTTCTCAACTAATTCAGTTATCTTCACACGACTATAACTCTATCATAACGTCACCTATTGCGTAAATGGTCTTCATGAAAGTTGAAGGGTTTTGTCTTAGATTTCCAATGTCACTGGTTTCATCACAATTTGACCCTTACAGCCCAAGATATGGCCCAATCTTTGCATAGTATTCAGGTTCCAACAACAGCACCTCTGTTCTGACTTCTAGGCCCAATATGACCTACTAGACATCCGATATAACTCTTGTGTTCTTCATGAAAGTTGTAGATTTGTGTTTAACTTTCATTTGGACTTATTTGGTATCAATTGAACTCCTATAGTTCAAGAAATGGGCTGATGAGTGCGCAGGGGTCAAGCTGTCAAGATCAGCACTCTAATTCTTACTTCAACTCCAATTTAAATTATCCAAACGCGTGATATATCTCTTGAGGTATTCATGAAACTTGTAGATAATTGTATTATCTTTCGTACAAGGCCAGAATCACATTAGTCAAATATTTACAATTCAGATTATAACTAATTTACTGAATGCTATCAAATAGACAAATTAAGGCCAATTCATGCAATAATTTCTTCAATGATCTAATTAGACCTAATATCATAAAATGTGACAAAATCAACCTAATTAAGCCTAATTGAACTTTAAGAAGCTCAGTGAGAGGATTATTAAATGAATAAAATATATTACTATTAGTCTTTAGACACAAACCTTAGTGGAATCATCTTTGTATTGTACCAGACTTCCATTCTTTGCTTGATGGCGGCCTCACGAATGTGAGCAATGTTGCACTTTTCTTCTAACAAGTCTAGGTTCTATCAAATAAGCTCTGGGTTAGTGTCTTTAGAAAAATGTTGTCTCTGCCAACTGGGTTCTCTAGTTTCAACCGGAATCATTGTTTTGCAGCTATATGTTAATTTGAATGGAGTTTTCCCAATTGTGGAATGTGGTATAGTCGCAGTGAATGATCCATTTGTTAATGAGTGGGGACACATACCTCCACTCCACCTTAGAACTTTTCTTTGATCTTATATAGGTATATATGTATATGTCTTTTTTTATTTCTTTATCTGTGTAATTTTTGCCCCCATATGCAGACAAATTAGTAAATTCATAGTGATAAAAAAATAAAACTTATATAATATTATTTTTTATTTTTTCAATAGTACTCACTTGGTTTGATACCTGAGTATACTCATATAATATTATTTTTCATTTTTTGATAGTACTCATGTGAGTTTGGTACCAATATACTCAGAGCATAAATTTTTTCTTCTCTTACTATTTTTTATCTCTGCAAACTAGGGTGATGGAAGATATTATTAGCTTAGATTCACTCACATACTCATATCTGCTTCGACCATAGAGACGTTTGCCCCCATTGCCTAAAATTCCTGGGTCTGTCACTATATAATTTGATATGCCCATAGGACATGATCAAGTTGCTCTGCCCATTTTCTTTTTGCTTTGTCCAACCTTTTTTTAAGGCCACGAAGAATTACCCGATTAATGGCTTTATCTTGGCCATTTGTCTTTGGGTGCTCCACTAAGGTGAAGTATTATTTTATACGGAGTTTGGTGAGCAAATCCTAAAAATTTTTATTGGTGAAATGAGTGTGTTGTCCGTTACTATAGACTCCGCAATCTTGAATTTGCTGATGATGTTTCTGTAAGGAAACTTCTAGATATGTGCTGAGGTAATATAGACAATGGTTCTGCTTCTATCCACTTAGTGAAGTAGTCAACAACTACCACTAAGTATTTCACTTGCCCTAGTGCTTGTGGGAAGTGGCCTAAAATGTCTATCCCTCATTGGTAGAAAGGCCATGGTACAGAATGTAAGCTTCAAAGCCTTTTTGTGCTTAGCAGTGAATAGTATGTTTTGATGATAACTAACTATGTTGAAAATTGAATATCATTGATCTTAGTGCCTAAATGGTTTAACATGTTCTTTGTGGAGTTTTTTTGGTATTCTAACCTATGCAGGACTAAATCTGTATAAAAGAAGAATTTGATTAGAGAAGGCTAAAAAGATTAAATTTAGACTTGAGAAAGCTCAAAGAAGTCTTGAAAAAGTGTATAATGAACATGAGAAAGTTTTTCTTGAGAAGGTTATGAGAAAGTTAAAAAAAAAAGAATTCCCACAAGAGTTGATTTGAAGAGCAAATCAAAAGCTAATATGAAGCTTATGCCATCTAAATCATCAAAAAGAAACATCAATGAGATGGTGGAATTAAAATATGAGAAGTTTGAAGAGTTTTAAGCATGAGAATGTTGGATGAGAGAGTTAGCTAAGAACGTTCAATGAGAAGGTTACTTGTAAGAAAGTTTTAGAAGTGTTAGTCATGGCAACCATTACCCAAGAGAGGGGTGAATTGGGTATGAAAAACTTTTCACAAAAGCTCTTAAAATAAACACAAATATTTAAGCTATTAAATAAAAGAGAAAGAATTGTGAGAAGAAGAATTAAAGCTTTAAGAATAGCAAATAAATAAATGTGTAATAATATAAAATTGCTTAAAATAAAGAGATTAAGAAGAGAAAAGCAGACACAATATTTATCCTGGTTCGATCACTAACCCATTTGTGGTCTACGTCCAGTCCTCGAAAATAATCCGAGATTTTTTACTATGTATACAAGTTTCAATAGGTGCTTGCAACCGTTACATAAAAGAGCACTTTTCATACACAGGGAAACTCTACCCTTGTGCTAAAGTCTCAGCCTGCAGGGATATCTCACCCTTGTACAAACCTTAGAGGGATACCTCACCCCCTTTACAAACCTTGAAGGATACCTCACCCTCAATATAGAAGAACAGAAATATAGATGAAGAGAAACTCTCACTCAGAACAAATAATACAAATTGAAGCTCTATGAAGCTCTCTAAGGATATCTCAAATTTTGGCAAAAAAGAGCGCAGAAATTTGGTAAAATATATATCACAAAATAAAGTAAGAAAAAGTTGTTTCAGATAATTTGGTGTTTCTAAAAGATGTCTCAAAAACATGTATTTATAGTGTTCTAAGAAAAAGAGTCGTTGGGTAAAAATTAATATCACATTAAAAGCATAGAAAATAGCCGTTGCGAGATTCTGACTGTGTTTATTCGAATAAACATAGTCCTATTCGAATAACCCACTTATAATACATCAAGAAGTGTTTTCTGGAACCTTTTGTTCGAATAAACCTTTAGTTATTCGAATAAACATTTAGTTATTCGAATAAAACATCAAAAACATGTTCTGCAACGTTTTCTGGGTCGTGTTATTCGAACAACCAAAGGGTTATTCGAATAAACCTCTAAAAACTCGTTCTGGTATGAATTCTGTGGTGTGTTATTCAAATAACACATCATTTATTCGAATAAACCATTCTGATTTCGAAAACTAATTTTAAATGGTCATAACTTCTTCATTTCTTATCCGTTTAAAGCAAATAACCAGTCATTGGAAAGATCTTTAAGTCTATTTTCAAATGAAATAAGTTTCAAAACAAAAATCAAAGTATTTGAAAGATATGATTAAAAGAGTGACCAAAGGTCAGTTTTGTAAAACTCAAACTTGACTATTTTTCATAAATTTGAACTACCACCATAAATAACTTTTCAAACTTGTTTGTTGGGTATTTTAGCATAGGAAAATCATTTGTAAAAACATATTTGAGATATCCATAAGGCTTCTTAGATAAAGACCCTAAGTCCTAAAAGCTATACCATTTAATCTTCCTTTGGACTTGGTCTTTGACATGACTTTGATGTTATCAATACCTTTATGAAATAGGCATTCACATTCTCCTTGTGTTGAGCTTAATTGAGATCTTTTGCTTTCTTGTTGCAATGCTCACTCTTGGTACTTGGACTATCCTACAAAGTATTGCTCACTTAAACAAGCATAGTTAGTCCAAATTCATAATTCAATATCTTCATATACATGATTCATAAATGTATAATTCTAGTTAGTTTAACATGCATATAAGACTTTCATAGACACATCCAAATAAGATATTTATCAATTACTAATGGATATGTTCTATATAGGATGCAACAAAGAACATAAGTAAAGTATTCTTTTTATCTTGTATTTGTCATCATCAAAACTTAACATATTAAATCATTTAGAACAAACTTATTTCCACAATCTCCCCCTTTTTGATGATGACAAATCACCAAAGAAAAATATGTTGAGCAATATACAAGAATGGATATTCATGTAAGCATATCAAATAATAAGTACAAGAACATGTTTTTCTTTTCAATTTTCACTCCCCCTATTTGACATCAACAAAAAGGCTTAGAAAGAAAAAAGATTTTCTCCCCTTTATAGATACTACATATGATTCAAGAATAGAGAGATGAAATAATCATGCTTTCAAGATATAGAAGATTATTCATGCAATGCTTGTCATATTTTTGTATGTCAACATTTAGCATATGATAGCAAAAAAAACACTTTATGTAATCAAACAAAGATGTAAGGCAAGAGATATAAACAACTTAAGAGCTAGGATCCCCCTCAAAATATGCATATTATCAAAATAATAGATAAAGGAAATATGTATGCAAAGACCATGCAAGCACATTACCTTAAAGAAAAGCAAGGCAAATATACATCTTCTTAATTCCTCAAACAAAAGCCATTTTAAAACTTCTTCCCCTTTCAAAAAGAATTTTACAAGAGCACATTATATTTTCAAAAGCATTTTAGAAGGGTAGAGATGTTTTATATTAAAAAATACATATTCATTGAGACAGATCAATCCAAGTCAAAAGAACATAAGTACATCTCCTTGATGAAATATGTTATAGGGATCAAAGCATGTATAGAACTAATATCATTCACCCTAAATGCAATGACAAAAAAGCAAGTTAATATCCAATTAGGCACTTTGTCAAAGCTAAGCATACTTCTCATGTAAAGAAAGCATATAATCATTTAAGATCAATTTTTCAACAAGTATCATATGATCCATACCATATAGAATACCACAAAAGCTAAGGGATAGAGGTACTTATTGAGTTAGATAAATAGTGATGCTTCTTTAGAATGTTCTTCGTTTATTTGTCCTTTGAGTTTGAGCTTTCTTCCATTGAGTATTCTATTTCATTGCACTTGAAGAAATGCTTCTTTATCTTCCTCTTCATTTAAATTCCATTCAACTTTTCTCGTTTATCCACATCTGCTTATATGTAAAAATTTGATGGCTATATTTGAAACACATAGAGAGACTTGCAAAGCTAACTTTAAAAGTCTTCTAAAACATAGGTTAGCATCAAATATCATGTAAGCCCATTTATAAGCATAATTTTGATTGATATATAATTTAAAGCATGTATCACATTATCAACCATGCAATGTTAGCTTTAACAAGAATGTATGAAGTACATATGAACTTGAATAAATAAATAAAATAGTTTAAGCATTTTAAGGCATGATTCAAGTTTATCAAGAAATATATGATCATCATCAAAACTTATTTAGGCATTTTTTAGGGAAAAAAAATTACCATGTAAGGTATGTAAAGGTATAATGCAATTCTCTACTTCTCCAAATAGCATATGATATCAAATTTAAAGTATAAATAAGGATAATAAATTGATATCACCAAAAGTGTACTCTTTGAATTTTTGTAGATGACTCCCACTTCCACCAACTTCCAAGCTTCAAGCTTTCATGAGGGAATAGAAATTCTTTGCACCCTTTTTTAAAAAGTTGAATCCTTTTAAACTTTACTATCCTCAAGTTGAACTTATTCCATTTAAATACTTGCTTGAGGTACACCCTACAATACAATTCAAAGTACTTTCATTAGTATCCATTAATTTTAGATCCATAGATGTTAGTCATTCTGCCAAACTCATAAGCAAATAAGCATTCAAAATAATAAAACAACAAATGAGTTCACAAATGCAAAAAATATTTTATTTCATTAATCAATTTAGCCAAGTACATATATTTATCAAAAGAATAGTCAATTACATTTGATTAAGCATTTGCATTTTCAGTCTAATTAAAAAGAATTTAACATGTATAACAAATTCTTAAGAAAAGAAGCAACAAAACCTTTCATGCAGATTGTGTTTATTTGAATAAAATGAGTTTTATTTAAATAGAAGAAGATCCTATTCGAATAGAGGATCTGGGAAGGCCAAACGTTTTGGCCATTTAACAAGATTTATTCGAATAACCTGGGGGTTATTCGAATAAATAGAGATTAAACATAAGAGACTAATAAAACAAGTTTCTGGTTATTCGAATAGCCTAAGGTTTATTCAAATAAACAGAGATCAAAGGTTAAGACTGATAAACTAAGGTTCTGGTTATTCGAATAAAGAAAGGATTTATTCGAATAGACAGTAAACACTGCAAGCACAAAACTGACATAGAAACTAGTTTATTTGAATAAACTGAGTGTTATTCGAATAAAGATGATATCCAACACAAATTTTGATCAGCTTCAAAGAACTTTATTCGAATAAGCTTATATTTGTTCGAATCAAAAAGCACAGTAAAACATATGTTCAGAAAGTGATTTAAGTGAGAATTAACTTACCCAAATATAAAGTACCTATAAAATAAGATTTGGGATATCTCTGAAGCTTAAGTCTATAAAAGATTCAAGAGAGATAAAGGCAATAAATCAAATATTTAATTATATATATATGATTGATCAAGAACTCAAGCTCAAGGATATTATCATTAAACATGTCAGTTCAAGTAAGGAGCATACTTATCTATCATATTAACATGTAGAGATATTTTATAAGGTTAGAAAAGCATAATAAAAGTTTTCACTTACCCAAAAAAAAATTGTAAGTCCAAACTTCACGGAGACAAGGAAGAGAGCTTGAAATTATTTATGATATTTGTATTTGGAGCAGCCACTTTCAAGATGCCAAAGTCACTTCTTGGCCTTCAAGCACACCTACAACACACTTCAATTTTTGACTTTTGGTACCCAAATTTTCTTGGGTCCTTGTGTGTTAGTTTTTGAATATTAATCTATTATGCTCTTATAAAGATCAATTTTTTTTTCATAATATGTAAACTGAGCACAATAAATTAAATAATCAATTACCATTTAGCACATGGCTGATAGCATATTTATTTTCATGATATATAGACAATTTTAAAGCATAGCAAACATACCTAGGCATTATAGAACCTTATGTACTAAGATATATAACAAATTAATGAATTATGATACAATAAGAATGAACATAATTATGTGCTAAACATAATATTCAAATTTTATCAGGTACACATGATTCTATCTTCTACCTAAGGCCTACAAGGAATATACCTCATATTCATTATTATCATTTTTAAGTGAATGTGCATAAGAGGTAAAAACTTTTGATACCTTGGCTTTGGCAATCAAGGAAATGCTTTTTCTTATCCATTGCTTCTCTTTTGAAGTCTTGCACTTTGCAAGCTCTACATTTTGTACTTGAGAAATTTTGGTTGAAGTCATCTTCCTTCTTTGACTAAAATCTCTTTCATTGGGCTTTGGAAGCGCTCTTCGTGATGATTCCTCTTTCCTTTGACCAATAAGTCCATCCTTTTGAGAAATTTTCTGCACAGTTGAAACACGAGGAGGATACTTTGGTACCCACTTCATTTTGGATCCTTAAATGTTAGTATTAGGGCTTTTAGGATTTTTAGGAACCCATACTATACAATTTCTCATATAAGGATTTCTTCTATAATTGCATAAATGAGAAATATGTCCTAGATGACCACAAAAATTACAAACAATTGAATTTAATGATGGCTTGATCATTTGAATATCATTTTTGAAAAACTTAAGCCTTTTGTTATTTTTATATTCTAAATTATTTTTGTCATAAGCCTTGCTTGAATTTTCACATGGAATAACACTAATTTTATTCTCATTAACAAGTATAGAATTTAAGCAATTACAATCATTAGCTTTGGCAAATTCAGAATATAAGCTCTCAACTTGATTTTCTAAATCAATGCACTTTTCACAAGAAGTTGAGGTTTTACATTTTAAAGACATTTCCTCATCAAGAAAGGTATACTCATTTTTCAAAGTTTCAATTTCATTTTCAATAAAGGAAATATTTTCTAAATACGATAAGTTTTTCTTTTCTAAATTCAATAAACCATCATACAATTCATTATATACACATTGTAACATATCATAGGAAGGACTAAAATCTAGTTTAGAATTATTTACCTCAAAATCCTTTTTAGCCATATAGGAAGTAGTCTCAATTTCTAGCATACTTGGCTCTTTAAGAGAATCACTTTCTTCCTCATCAATTTTGTTTTGCTTTGCCTCTTCTTCAAATTGAGCACCATTGTCACCAAGAGGCATTTGACTCCGTTCAATAGTTTGAACATCTCTTTGAGGATATTTTTCATGACAAGCTTCCTTTAATGACTTTTGCTCTTCTTGCTTTCTATATACAACTTTATGCATAAAAATATTGTTAGCAAGATAGATATCATCAAGAGCATCCCATATATCTTTAGCACTAGAGCAATTTTTAATTTTAGCATAAGCATCATTATTTAAACTACTTCTCAAAATTTACATAGCTCTAATGTTTAAACAAAAACATTTTTTGTCAAAACTATTCCAAATTTGTTTTGATTTGTAGGTAAATCCATTTAACACAATATCCCATAAATTCAAATCAATAGATTGCATATAAAACTCTATTCTAGCTTTCCAATAAACAAAATGCACACCATCAAAGAATAGTAGTTTATCAATTTCAAAACTTTCTATTTAAAAAAAAAACTTTCAAGGTTGCCAACAGACAAGGATCTTTAACTCTAAGCGGTTAAGCTTTTACCAGAGTACGAAACTCTAATACCACTTGCTAGTCATGGCAACCATTACCCAAGAGGGGGGTGAGTTGGGTATGAAAAACTTTTCACAAAAGCTCTTAAAATAAACACAAATATTTAAGCTATTAAATAAAAGAGAAAGAATTGTAAGAAGAAGAATAAAAGCTTTAAGAATAGCAAGTAAATAAATATGCAATAATATAAAATTACTTAAAATAAAGAGATTGAGAATAGAAAAGCAGGAACAATATTTATCCTGGTTCGACCACTAACCCACTTGTGGTCTACGTCCAGTCCTCGAAAATAATCCGAGATTTTTCACTATGTATACAAGCTTCAATAGGTGCTTGCAACCGTTACATAAAAGAGCACTTTTCACACACAGGGAAACTCTACCTTTGTGCTAAAGTCTCAGCTTGCTGGGATACCTCACCCTTGTACAAACCTTAGAGGGATACCTCACCTCCTTTACAAACCTTGAAGGATACCTCACCCTCAATATAGAAGAACAGAAATATAGATGAAGAGAAACTCTCACTCAGAGTAAATAATACAAATTAAAGCTCTATGAGACTCTCTAAGGATATCTCAAATTTTGACAAAAAAGAGTGCAGAAATTTGGTAAAATATATATCACAAAATAAAGTAAGAAAGAGTTGTTTCAGATAATTTGGTGTTTCTAAAAGATGTTCTAAAAACATGTATTTATAGTGTTCTAAGAAAAAGAGCCATTGGGTAAAAATTAATATCACATTAAAAGCATATAAAATAGCCGTTACGAGATTCTGGCCGTGTTTATTCGAATAAACATAGTCCTATTCGAATAACCCACTTATAACACATCAAGAAGTGTTTTCTGGAACCTTTTATTTGAATAAACCTTTAGTTATTCGAATAAACATTTAGTTATTCGAATAAAACATCAAAAACATGTTCTGCAACGTTTTCTGGGTCGTGTTATTCGAATAATCAAAGGGTTATTCGAATAAACCTCTAAAAACTCGTTCTGGTATGATTTCTGTGGTGTGTTATTCGAATAATACATCATTTATTCGAATAAACTACTCTGATTTCGAAAACTAATTTTAAATGGTCATAACTTCTTCATTTCTTATCTGTTTAAAGCAAATAACCAGTCATTGGAAAGATATTTGAGTCTATTTTCAAATGAAATAAGTTTCAAAATAAAACTCAAAGTATTTTGAAAGATATGATTAAAAGAGTGACTAAAGGTCAGTTTTGTAAAACTCAAACTTGGCTATTTTTCATAAATTTGAACTACCACCATAAATAACTTTTCAAAACTTATTTGTTGGGTATTTTAGCATAGGAAAACCATTTGTAAAAACATATTTGAGATATCCATAAGGCTTCTTACATAAAGACCCTAAGTCCTAAAAGTTATACTATTTAATCTTCCTTTGGACTTGGTCTTTGACATGACTTTGATGTTATCAATACCTTCATGAAATAGGCATTCACATTCTCCTTATGTTGAGCTTAATTGAGATCTTTTGCTTTCTTGTTGTAATGCTAACTCTTGGTACTTGAACTATCCTCCAAAGTATTGCTCACTTAAATAAGCATAGTTAGTCCAAATTCATAATTCAATATCTTCATATGCATGATTCATAAATGTATAACTCTAGTTAGTTTAACATGCATATAAGACTTTCATAGACACATCCAAATAAGATATTTATCAATTACTAATGGATATGTTCTATATAGGATGCAACAAAGAACATAAGTAAAATATTCTTTTTATCTTGTATTTGTCATCATCAAAACTTAACATATTAAATCATTTAGGACAAACTTATTTCCACAAGAAGAACATGAGAAAGTTGCTCTATGAGAATGTCCTGAGAATGGTCACATCAAGATGCATGAAGATCAAATAAATCTCCTAGAATATTGTTTGAAGAATGCAAGATGTTAGAAAAGCATGATTTCTTACCTACAATTTCAAGCTCATATGAACCAAGTGAGAAGAACTCTACTTGAGAAGATTGAGGCCTTGATAAAGTTAGTTGAGAACATTCAAGCTGAGAATAGTCATAAAGAACCTTTCTCAAAGTCTCTAAAGAACAAATTTGGAAGGCAAAGCAAATGAAAATGATTGAGATAAATTCTTAATCGAGCTACTGAAGGTGAAAGATGAAGCTGAAAATGATTAGCACCAGATAATAAGCATTAGAATAAAAGTCTTAAACATGTGCTTACAAGTTGAGAAAGGTCAAATACAAGATGAAAGAATTTGAATCCTATTTTAGCAAGATTACAAGCTTAAAAGAGACAAGATGTGCAAAGTTATACTTTGAAGAAATCAAGTTCAAAAGGATAAGCGTGAAATATTCCAGCAAAGCAAAACCAAATCTTAGCCAAGAAGAAGTTGAGAAAGTTTGATATAAGAAGGTTTGATTTGATAAAGTTTAGCGCCAATAACCTTCTCACCTATATCAGAAAAGGACAAACACATGCAGAAAAGTGTTACAATGGCTAGTAACAACTAATCTCTACATGGAATCACTTTGGATTTGTTCCTAATTACTAGAAACATGTTCTTAAGTATAAATACAACCTACCCATAAATATTAACCAGAACTTTATATGGATTAATAGTATATTATGCCAAAAAGTCAAATTTGAGTTAATACTCTATTTTATGCTCTCTTTGAGAGAAGATATCTGGTTTACATCTTAGAAGCTAAGGACTACCGAGCTTAAGAGATATATACACTCTTTCAGTGATTAGAGAGCCTACCCATGAAGATTTGAAGGTTAGAAGCTTGAGCATTAATAACATAAACATAGTTGAACTTTCTTATCTTTGCCTACTTGATCCTTATTTTGCTAAATCCTTAGTAGGTGTACTTTGAGCTATGCTAAATTGTATTGATCCACTCCTTGAGTGATTCCAAGAGCTACCCAGTGATTTTAAACACTTAAATCCTTGTATTGATCCTTGAGTGTTGGAAGTGGGCTTGTGGGTTGTACAAGTCACTTAAAGCCTTTGTCCTGTTGAGCCTGAAGAGGTTATGTTAAAAGAATATTTGTATTAAAGCCTAAACAAACTTAGTTGACAAAGAATACTCTGGTTGAGCTAGAAGAGGTTGTTGTAAAAGAATGCTTATTATTGAGCTTGAAGAAGATGTCTTATAAGAATACTTGTTGTTAGCTTGAAGAGGCTATGGTTGAATAATACTTGTATTGAAGACTAGAGAGGCTTGGTTGATAAAGAATACTCTTGATAGTGGAAATTCTAGTGGTTGCTACTTGCTTGGTACTGGACGTAGCCCTGTGTGGTTTTTGGGGTGAACTAGTATAAATGTTGGTGTTATGCTTCTCTTCCCTTCATCTCTTTTAATTTAATCTTTACACAGTATTTCAAGAGTTTTTCAACAAGTGTAAAATCATAAAGTTTAGGTAAATTAAGTTACAATAACTAATAAGTAAGTTGGTTGAAAGATCAAGAGTTTTAAGAAGGTTAACCTTGCTATTTTGAAAGTTACTCTTGACAAATAATTTGAAACATTACAAGTTGAATATTATGAAAAATTCAGTTTGATCTTTATAAGTTTATTCATTAAATTACACTAGTTTGAAAAAGAAGTTTGATAATTATAAGTTATTTTTCACTAAACATTATTATTAAAGAGTAGTGCTAATTATTTATAATTATGTGAGAAAGTTCCTTTAAACTCAACCATTTGAACATTCTTAGAACTTTCTCACTAGAACTACTCATATATTTTGAACCTTCTCATTAACCTACTGTTTCAAGTTGGAACATTCTCACCTTCAAGTTTGAACTACTTGAGAAAGGTGTAAGAAGGTTGATATTTCAAGAAAAAAGGAACATAATCCAACCCCCTTTTTTCTTGTGTAATTACCAACTTTATGAACATTATTGAGAATTCCTCAGGAGGAGAGGAGTAGACATCCGAGAACCACTAACATTTGGCACATCTTCGGACATGCTCCATTAAGTTGGCCTCCATACTAGGCCAATAATATCCTACCTATAATGTCTTCCGGCCTAGAGTATTTCCTTCAAAGTGATGTCCATAGCTCCTTTTATGGATCTCGACCAAAATGTATTTTGCTTCTTTTAGACTAGAGCATTTTAGAAGAGGGAAAAGAAGACACAATGGTATAGCTGATTGTCATACAATGTATACCATGTTGTAGTCCATACTAACTTCTACGCTTCTTTCTGGTCTTCGGGCAAGATTTCATCTCTGAGGTAGGCAGTAATAAGGATGATCTAGGTTTCATGTTCTACAAGCAGGAGCACTTCTGAATCCGTAATGCTAGGTGCAAGCAGAGTTTCCTGGATCATAGATCTATTGTTATCGGGACTTTTGGTGCTGGCAAGCTTCAAAAGGATGTCGACCTAGGAGTTTTGCACTCTGGAGATATGCTTAACATTCACACTTGCAAAATTCTCCAAAAGCCTCTTCACCTTAGCCAAGTACTTTTGTAAGTAGGGCTCTTTAGCTTGGTATTCACCTCGAATCTGGGAGGCTTCCAATTGTGAATCACTACATATTATTATGTCAGAGGCACTCATTTATTTGGCCATAGTGATTTCGATAATACAAGTTTCGTACTCTGCTTGGTTGTTCAAGGTTAGAAACTAAAACCTAAAAGAATGTTCAAAGGTGAGTCTGGATTAATTCTCCAATATGACCTCGATGCCTCTCTCTTTAGGATTCAAGGAGCAATTAACATAAATATCCCAGAAGTTTCCCTTAGGATGGTCGGGATCCATAGTGAGTTCTGTTAGGAAGTAGGATAACACCTAAGCTTTTATTTCTTGCCTTGGCTTGTAGGTTATTCCAAACTTTGAGAGCTCTACAGACCAAGCAATCATCCTCCCAGTAAGGTCCGACTTGGGCAATACCTGCTGGATTGGCTGATCCATCATTACCATGGCAAGATGTCATTGGAAGTATTATCAAAGATGTCTTACTATAGTCAGGAGTTCCAATGCCAGCTTTTTAATTTTTTTGGTACTAGAGTTTGAGGCCTTGCAACACATTGCTCACAAAGTATACCATTTTTTGGCCCTCGGGAGTTTCTCTTATCAAGACGGAGTTGACAACTTCATCTTTAATAGAGTGGTAAGCATATAGGGTCTCGCTGTGCTCTGGTCTCGTCAAGATGGAGGATGATGCTAATGTGTTTTTCAAGTCTAGGAATGCAGCCTCGCACTCCATGGTCCACTCAAAGTCCTTTCTCTTTTTATGGAGCTTAAATAAGGAAAAAGATTTGTGAGGAACTTTTGCTAGGAAATGAGTGAGGGTCGCTATCTGCCTAGTAAGTTGTTGTATCTCCTTCACGGACTACGGGCTTCACATGTCGAGTACCACTTGGCATTTGTTCGAGTTAGCTTCAATGCTACAACTTGTCAACAAGAATCCTAAGAATTTACTAGCTTGCACCCTAAAGGTGCATTTCTCTGAGTTCAACCTCATATTGTGTTTCTAGAGTTAAGCAAACACCTCCTTAAGGTCCTGCACATGACTGTCGATTTTTAGGGTCTTAGCAATCATGTCATTAATATAAACTTTGAGCATACTAATCAGTTTATCAAAAACTTTGTTCATCATCTGCTAGTAGGTTACTCTGATATTTTTTAATCCGAAAGATATGACCCTGTAACAGTAGCTTGCCCTTTTGGTTATGAATGCCATCTTTTCTTCGTCATCCGGGTGCATAGAGATGTGATTATATCCTGAGTAAGCATCCATGAAGGATAAAAGTCAGAACCAGGATGAATTGTTGACTAGGTTGTTAATGTTGGGAAGCAGGTAAGGGTCCTTAAGAAAAGCCTTGTTCAAATCTGTGTGGTCGACACACATACATCACTTCACATTAGCTTTCTTTACCAAAACTGTGTTAGACAACCAGGTAGTATAAGAGACTTCTTTTATAAACTCAACATTCAAGAGTTCTTTGCCTTGCATCTATATTATCTTCTGCTTTTTTAGTCTAACTTTCCACTTTCACTGTGTAATTGGTTTGGCATCGATCCTAATAGCAAGCTGATGGGAGATGAATTCAGGATCCAGTCCGATCATACCGGATGATGTCCAAGCAAAAAAGTCCTTAGTTTTCTTAAGGAACACGACTAGCTAGGACTTCTCTTCTTGATCCAACTGCCTTCCAATCTTGGTGACTTGGTCTGGTTTTATGCCAAGTTGGAGGGGTTCGTGTTCCCCTTCTAGTTGCAGATGGGTATCTCAGATCTCTTCATGCACATCCAACTCAGTCAAGAGGACATTGACAGTAGTGACTAACTTGGACTTTTCGCGTTGCTCCATCTTCTTAAGACCTATCGCTATCTTGAGGCTCTTGTTATAACACCTTCGAGCTGTGGCCTAATTTTCCTTGACCGTGACTATCCTATTAGCCTAGTTAAGGAACTTTAGAGCTAAGTGTAGCATAGATATCATGACTCCAAAGACATTAAAGAAGGATGACCTAGGGTGACATTGTAGGCAGATGGACAATCCACCACGAGGAATTTAACCTTGAGCATTTTAAACAGAGGGTCTTTACCCACAGTTAAGTAAGTCTCCACATATTCTACCTGGGTGATTTTATCTCTTGTAAAACTAATCAGCTCACCAATATACAGGATAAGGTCCCTATTTGAGAGACCTAATTTCTAGAACAAGTCTAAGAACATGATATCTGCTAAACTTCACTAATCAACAAATATCTAGCAGACTTCAACATTGGTGATTATCTAGGAGATCACCATGGGATCGTCGTGGTCCGAGATCATATTTCTATAGTCTTCATTAAAGAAGGAAATTAGTGGGGCCTTCCATGCAACATTCCCTGATTTGGAGATTGGATGGGAGGCTGCACTCAATAAGGCTCGGAGAGCCTTCTTTCTTGGGTTTCCAGATTCACAACCACCCATGAAGTAATCCGATATGGTACTGATAGTGCATGTCACCTCTGCATGGTGACTATCATCATTTTGAGGCAAAGGGTCTCAGGATTGCCCTTGGGTGTTACCCCAGGGTGTGCCTTGCCTCTGATTATAGTTTCTAGCTAGGGACCGTATTCTTTGGTACGGGGAAGGACTTCTCCAAGGATTGTAGTTTCACTTCCTATAATTTATGTTTCCCCTTTGGTTTTCATTCTAAGATTGGCTTACATAGCATCCCAAACGACCATCTCATATCAAGGATTCAATTCCATCTTGAAGGTAGACGCAGTCTTCTGTTGTATGTTTGTATCCCTCGTGAAAGGCACAATGTTTAGACTTGTCTTTTTAGGCATGCTTTCATAGTGGGGGAGGCTTTGGTATGTCTCTATACTTAATGTTCATTACTTCATGGTATATTTGATGCTGAGGTGTGTTAAGGGGGTATAATCCTAGTACCTCACTTTTGGTGGTGGTTTGGAGTTACATGGTTGTGAGGGGGTTTAGTGATAATCACATATTTGATACATTAATAAACCCTCATTTTTAGTCATTTACACTCTCCATGTACTTAATTGATTGAGCTTTGTTATGTTTTGTAAGTTTGAACTCAAATTGGACTTAATTGATTTTTTTAGCAAGATTTACGTCTTATATTGTTTCTATATTTTGGCTATATCTTGAGTTCTGTATGTCTAATAATTATGTATTTTACCTTGTAGGAAAGATAAGAGAGAGCTCTATAACTTTTATGAGAGTTCTAGGTCAAAGTCGGACATCTAATGGAACAAATTAGGTTTGGAAGTCAGAACATGGGTTTTGTGATTGGAACCTGAACAATGTACAGTAATTAGAGCATAACTCAGGATATAAGAACTTAATTGGGTTGAAATTTTAGTATCTACAAGTTTAGACCCATATCTACAACTTTCATGTGAATACAAGACTCAATTCGGACTCCTTGAAGGTCATATTGGGTTTGGAAGTCAGAACAGAGAAGCTGTAATTGGGCCTGAATACTGTGTAGTAATTGGGTCATATCTCAGGCTGTAGGTGGTCTTTTGAGGTGATTCTAGCAGTATTTAAAAGCTAAGACAAAATCTACAACTTTCATGAAAATCATATTTCAATATTTTGACGCATTCAATGACTTCAAAACTGAATGATTTCGGAGACAAAGAATCTCCATAATTTTTCACTCATCAAAAGTCATTTGGCATTTTTCACTCATTTTTCACTCATCCGCTAACTCATTAATTAGCCCCCTTATCACTTTGTATCCCTAATCTTCTATAAAAAGGGAGCCTTGACTGACCATTTAAAGGTCTTGGTCTTAGAGGTCAAGATCATGCTATTGTGTTGTTTGTTTATCTTGTTATAGTTTTTTTTTTTTTCTAAATTGAAGTTATGTTCTTCTTCTTCTTCTTCTTCTTCTTCTTCTTCTTCTTCTTCTTCTTCTTCTTCTTCTTCTTCTTCTCTCTTTCTTTCTTATTGTCTATGAGTAACTAATTTTCATTTTACTTGGGTGAAAGGGTAAAGCTTTTGGTAATAATTTAATGTTAGATTAATTTCTTTCTTGTGCTTAAATGATATATTTTCAAGTGGTAATTATACGTGTTGTATTTTGTTTTCAATCAATTTAGAAACCCTTCTTATAAAGTGAAAATCTTGATTCATTGTAGACAAGAGGTTGGCACAATGAATGCTTGAGCCCATTTATAAGTGGTGGTGTTAATAGATGATTAAAGGAATCATAATACAATTATGTATATAATTTTTAATGAACTTTGAATGTTATATTTTCCAATTGAAATCTCCATTATGTATGGATTCTAATTGAGTTATAAAAAAAAGTAATATTGTCCTTAATTTATTTACTAAGAGTGGATCTCCTAACCCAAGTAAGTTTTTTTTTTTGACAAAGTTTTATCACTTTTATTGTTGTGACAAAATATTTACTTTACGTCAAAGAATTTTTCTTCATCAATTCCATGTGGATCGACCTCAGACTCTCGAGAATTTATTACTTGAAACAACCTGCACTTAGATTTGTAACTTTTAATCTGCATCAAGTTTTTGACACCGTTGTCGGGACTTGATTTGAAGAACAAATTTATTGTGTAAATATTTTGTATATATATATATATATTTATTTATATTTATATTTTTTTTCCTTGTGGATCTTGTATATATATATATATATTTTTCTACTCTTTTAAATTTTTTCTTTGTACTTACTAACGTACTAACTTAGTGGGAGAAACTCTCTCTTATCCTTTTGTAATCTTTAATGATTAATGAAATAATCTTTCTTCTTCTCTTCTTTCTCAGGAGCAAAAAATCAGCTTGTCGATTCTCCGATTTTCATATTTTAAATTTACTTTCTACACTTTACTTTCTACACTTTATTTTCTACACTTTATTTTCTGTATTTTACTTTTTGTATTTTATTTTTAACTTTCTAACTTGCTAACCTACTAACCTTTTAATTTTCTTACTTACTAACTTACTAACTCTCTTACTAACTATATAACTTTTTACTTTATCACTATCTAACTTTTTACTTTACCTCGCTTCTAACATTTTAATTTATTTGTTTACTAACTTTTTAATTTATCAACTTATTAACTTATTTGGTGATCGGTTTATACCACACCCTTGTTAATATTTATTTATTATGTGTTAATATATATTTGGTGGTCGGTTTATACCACACTCTTATTATTATTTATTTACTATGTGTTAATATATATTTGGTAGTTAGTTTATACCACACCCTTGTTAATATGTATTTGGTGGCTGGTTTATATCACATCCTTATTATTATTTAATGGCATGTTTACTTGTCTACTTGTTAATATTTTTTTTTTACCATGGCAAGTTTACCATCTACTTGTTAAATTTTTTTTTATGGAAGGTTAAACTCTGTATATATTTTTATTTTATTTTTCCTATTTTTTCTTCTTTTTTGTCATGTGTAGTTAAATTTGTGTGTTTTTAAGGTGAAGATGTAACTTGATTCAATTGACATGTATTATGATTAGAATTTTAATTAATTTATTTTTAATTCAATTTGAGTGTTTATTATGATTCTTAATGCTTTTATGAATTGGTCACTCATAAATTGATCTAATAAAGTGTATGTAGAATCGAAAGATTTGCAGATGACTTAGACCATAAATAATAAGTGTTATGATTTATAATCATCTAGGAATGGAGGTTATAGGTTGTGTAGGAGACTTATGGTATTTTCCATGAGAATCCATAGAGTAAAGGTCATGCCTTTAAGAGTTAAGATTTAGACCAAGGAATTGAGTTTTAATTAATTACTAGATTCTTCCCATTAAGTGAATGATTAGAAATTAATTAGAATGAAGGTCCCAAAGCTACTCTATTGTCTATGATAGATTATTGAATTAAGTGAAGTCAGATCCCTAGTATTTTAATTTCATGTGTTTACATCCTTAATGTGTTTTGCATTCATCTGTTTTGTTCTCTCTTTTCCCTCTTAATTTCGTATGTTTTAGTTTTTTTCCCTCTTAGTCGTTACCTTTATTACTTTGACAATTCGGTGCACTTGTCGATTTTCTCAACAAGTTTTTGCAAACCTAGGTTGATACAGTAGATTCTGTTGCTTCAAGAATTTAACATCACAATAAAAGATAAGAAAGAAGCCAAAAATGTTGTTGCAGATCATTTGTCCATACTTACAATAGGCTCACCTTTTGATATCACATCTATTAATGATTATTTTTTTGATGAATTTTTATTTATGTAAATTTCATGCCTTGGTTTGGTAATATTGTCAATTTTCTTATAACAAGCGATGTCATTCTTTGAGGATGGTTTCTGTAAATAGAGAAGATAAAATATTCTTCATTAAGAATAGACTGAGTAAGAAGTCATTAGATGATATCTTATTGACTCTTGAGACACATTCTTGTGGAGTTGTGCATCGTGAACTTATTAATTTGTGAAATCTCTTCAGGGACGAGTAAGAGCGTTATAGTCTTGGGAATTTGACTCAAAAAGATCCTATTTGCTAATTTATAAGAAAATTGGATGGGAATCTTATCATCGACTCATAGAAGGCATTTAAGCCATTACCGGACGAAAACCAAAGGAAGATGTGAGCCACAATCACAATGTATATATTATCTTGTACATCTTCAAAAAAAAAAGAAAATAAGAAGAAAATAAAATAAATAAAAAAGGGTGAAACTTTGGTTATACTTGGTCTTTAATTAGATTAGGAGCCCCGGGTAGACGCCCGTCCCATCATTGACTCGGGTGGACCTTCGCACGCCAGTCCATAAATAAGGTTCATGTGCCATACTCTGTGGAGAGCCACGCAAGCATTCCCAGGTTTTAACCATAGGCTCTGCTTGTTGATGGACAGATAGAAGCATCTTGTGTTTGCTTTCTCGCGTGACAATGCCTCTGAGCTCAATTCCTGGTATTGATTTATTGGGTTCCTGAGCGTAGGTCCACTGGCTGTGGTCACTAGTCGTCGTATTCAGATTTTCTCTCTTTAACTAGAGGGACGATGTATAGGTTGGGATATCCCACAAGCGGGAGGAGTGCCTTAAGTCTGAAATTCCTTAAGGGAATTCGATGTCTCTTTCAAGGGGCGGTAAGATTGTGACGGCTACTGCACTCATGACGCATAGTATAAAGATATGCCATGAAAACTGTACATAAAGGTATGCTGTCATTTATTGTTATAATTTTATCTTTGTATGATTTTGTTGTATTTTAGTTTTGGACAGACGATCTTTTGAGCGGGGTCTTTCAGGAGTTTCTAAACTTCTTTACCCTGATGGTTTTCTTGAAGTAAAAAATAATAATAATAATAATAATAACTGTGTTTCTTAATTTCAAACTTTTCTGACAACAGTCAACCTACCCATGTAAGTGCTATCATTACCTTTTCCCATTCTCTTCCCTATTTAAACACTCCATTTTCTTCACTTTCCTTTAACTCATAATCATTCAAAGGGAGTGTGAGTGTAGAAATGGAGGGATCTTCTTTTTCTTTTGTTTGTAGACTTACTAGTATCTGTGTATTTTGTAGGACAAGTTATGGGAAGAGTTTAGAGTTTGTAAACACAACAAGCACTGTTGGTAGAACACTTGCTGCGAGGAGCATCGTGTAGTATATGGGGGAGCTAGCATTAGGTTAATGGGGGCTGTATCACTTTCTGCACATCTAAGAGGTAGTCAAGTTTTAGGTATCATTCTTAAACTTTTAACTCGAAGCAACATCATTTGAAAGACAATTGGGCTAGAACTTCAAGTATCATCTATGCATGGACGAATGAAGGCAACGCTTGAAAACTCTAATGCATTCATTGCCTTACTGGGTGGTTTTGGTACTTTGGAAGAAGTTTTTCAAATTATCTCTCAGGCCTAACTGAACATACACCATAAACTCATAGGTTTATTGAATATTAATAATTTCTTTGATCTTTTGTTATTTTTTCTTGACCATGCTGTGGAACAGAAATTTATCACACCTTCGGCAAGATAACTCCATATCTCTGCTTCCACTATTGATGAGTTGATTGATAAATTAGAAGTTTTTGTTTATGAACCTGATCTAATAATAGCTCAGATAGATTGGTCAGAAGGAAGCGGTGAGGGAAGCAGTATGAAAAGTAAGCCAGATCAAACACTCTAACTATTTAAATAATTACAAGCTTTAATTTTATTTATCGTACTTTGTTTCTGTTTAAATTTGTGTAAAATTTTTCTTTTCAGTAGTTGCAACAACAGGTAATATCTTCTATCCTTTACCTATCTATGTTTTGACATTAAGGACAATTTTGTGATCTGGTTAGGGGGAAGTATAGTTGTGAAAAAAAAAACCTTAAAAAAATTAGGAAGTGTGTGTATTAATATGTTTGTTGTGCTTATATGTTTGTCAGTAACTTACTAATAGCAAAACTAATTAAGGATGTCAGAGTAAAAAGTAAATTATGCTATTGAGACACATCAAAATTGGTGGTAGATAACTAGTTTGTGTGGACGTAGCAATTCAAATTCAGGAAAATTTGTATAATTGAGTAAATTGTCTTCTTTCTTAAAAATCACATGCTTGGTTATGAATGTTGAATTGGTGGACTGAGAATGATAGAATTATGTCTTGTGAGATTTTGAGCCTACTGATGAATGGATTGAACATTTGTACCATTCTCTTCTTTCTTGTGTGAATTTTACTTATGGAATTGTTACTCTATAACTTATTTTGATTCTTTTTTAGACTATATTTTCACATGCATACATAAACATGATTGAGACATTTTTCTTAGAATAGCTACTTTAACCAAATAGCCAAGAATGACTGGTGCACAAATAGGCAGCCTTGCTCAGCAACATATTGTCTCAATATGATATCAAGCACTCTTATGACTTCTTGAAATTTCTCTAAATTTCTTTGATTTTTAATATGATATCAAGTACTCTTATGACTTCTTGAAAATTTTCTGATTCCTGCTAATGTAAGGCATTGGAAATGACTTATTTTCCCTTACTTAACCCCTTTGAGCTTATTTGACTATTCTCTGTTTTGAACTCATTATGTGCCTTAAATGAAAAATCATGTTCTTACCCAGCCTTAGGGAATAAGAGAACATTAGCTTTGTCATTGGATGAGTTCTTGAACATGTGTGGGGGGGTGTGTGTGCAGAATGATTGAAAAAAATTTGTTTAAATGTATATATTATGTTCATCTTGTAAAAAAAATTCAAGAAAAATAAAAAACAAAAAAACAAAAAAATAAAAAAAAATAAAAGTGTAAAGAAGGGCCAACAAGGCAATAAAGGAAAGGAAAAGAATATGTAAAGGGAATTTGTACTAGGTGGAGTTGGGATGAACTTTCATGCTTGTTAATTGAACTCAACTTTCATGCTCTTTATTCTCTTTGGTATTTAACTTATCATATCCATATTACCTTCTCCTTTACCTTGACCCTATTACAACCTGGAATAAAATCCTCATGATTTATGTGTGCATATGTTCTGAGTAGTGGAGAAGTAGAAGATAAGCAAGCTTATGGTAATGCAATTTTCATGAGTTGAATTGAGTGAAATACCTACCTTTTAAACACTTGAGGGATTGAGAGTGAATCTTGTGAAGATCTATCATTCTTGACTCATGCTTTTCAATTGAAGTTTCTTTACTTGTTGGCTTGAGATGTGAAGAAACGTTACCTCATAAATGTTTTGATCCCTTGAATGATTGGTTGCTCTTCATTCTTAAATATTATTAGAAATTAAGTTTTTTAAAGTGTTTAGCTTTTGAGTCTGTGTCATTTTTTTTCTAGTTTTGGTCTTGTGTGTTTTTGTCCAAGAGTGCAAAAAGCTAAGTGTGGGGGAATTTGATAATCACATATTTGATACATTAATAAACCCCCATTTTTAGTCATTTACACTCTCTATGTACTTAATTGATTGAGCTTAATTATGTTTTGCAAGTTTGAACTCAAATTGGACTTAATTGATTTTTTCCAGCAAGATTTACGTCTTACATTATTTCTGTATTTTAGTGATATCTTGAGTCCTGGATGTCTAATAATTATGTATTTTACCTTGTAGGAAAGATAAGAGAGAGCTCTACAATTTTTATGAAAAGCTCTAGGTCAAAGTCAGACATCTAGTGGAGCTAATTAGGTTTGGAAGTCAGAACACGGGTTTTGTGATTGGAACCTAAATAGTGTACAGTAATCAGAGCATAACTCGAGTTGTAAGAACTTAATTAGGCTGAAATTTTGGTATCTGTAAGTTAAGACCCATATCTACAACTTTTATAAGAACATAAGACTCAATTCGAACTCCTTGGAGGTCATATTGGGCTTGGAAGTCAGAATAGAGGAGCTATAATTGGGCCTGAATACTGTGTAATAATTGGACCATATATCAGGCTGTAGGTGGTCTTTTGAAGTGATTCTAGCGGCATTTGAAAGCTAAGACAAAAGTATACAACTTTTATGAAAATTATATTTCAATATTCTAGTGCATTCAATGACTTTAGAATTGAATGATTTCAGAGACAAAAAATCTCCATAATTTTCCACTCATCAAAAGTCATTTGGCATATTCTATTCATTTTCCACTCATTCACTCACTCATGAATCAGGCCCCTTGTCATTTTGTATCCTTAATCCTCTATAAAAGGGAGCCTTGGCTGATCATTTAATGGTCTTGGTCTTAGAGGCTAAGATCATGCTATTGTGTTGTTTATTTATCTTGTTGTAGTTTTCTTTTGTTCTAAATTGAAGTTATGTTCTTCTTCTTCTTCTTCTCTCTTTCTTTCTTCTTGTTTATGAGTAACTAATTTTCATTTTACTTGGGTGAAAAGGTGAAGCTTTTGGTAATAAGTTAAAGTTAGATTAATTTATTTCTTGTACTTAAATGATATATTTTCAAGTGGTCATTATACATGTTGTATTTTGTTTTCAATCAATTTAGAAACCTTCCTTGTAAAGTGAAAATCTTGATTCATTGTAGAAAAGGGTTGACACAATGAATGCTTGAGCTCATTTATAAGTAGTGATGTTAATAGATGATTAAAGGAATCATAATATAATTATGTATATAATTTTTAATGAACTTTGAATGTTGTATTTTTCGATTAGAACCTCCATTATATGTGGATTCTAATTAAGTTATAAAAAGAAGTAATCTTACCATTAATTTATTTACCAAGAGTGGATCTCCTAACCCAAGTAAATTTTTTTTATTTGTGATTAAGTTTTATCACTTTTACTGTTGTGACAAAATATTTACTTTACATCAAAGAATTTTTCTTCGTCAATTTCCTGTGGATCGACCTAGGACTCTTGAGAATCTATTACTTGAAACAACCTGCACTTGGGTTTGTAACTTTTAATCCACATCACTTGGACTTGCTTTGGTTTTCCCCTTCGCTTTTGTCCACGTACTTTCTTGAGCAGATGACATCTTCAACATTGATGTGCTCGTCCGCTCTCTCCTTGAATTCGTCCATAGTTTGAGGTTCATTCTTCGCAAAGGATTTAAAGAATAGACCAGAGCTGAGGTCATCCTTTATATAGTAGAATGCCATCCTCCCATCTCAGTCCCGGATATTCAAACACTCCTGGTTGAATTTGGAGATATAATCTCAAAGTGATTCATATTTCCCTTATTTAATGTGGGAGATGCATGAAATGGATTTTGGATGCACCTTACTAGTGGTAAAGTGTAGCAGAAATGGTGAGGACAGGCCTTCCCAGTTGACCACGAACTTCGGAGTCAGGTCGTGAACCACCTCAAGGTAGCTTCTTTTAGAAATAGGGGGAAAGCACGACACATGAGTGAATCATCTCTCCCAGCAAAGAATATGGCTGAAACATAAGCATCTAAATGATCTTGGGGGTCTAAGGTCCCAACATAGGCTTCAATATTGGTTGAATATTTGAAGCAGTTAAGGATCTCATAGGCCATCAAATCATCTGAAAAAGGTTGATTCTGTTGAACCACGGTTCTTCTTTATCCGGGCTCTTGCTCCCTATAATCTTCTTTTTCTTGGTTTCCTAGCAACCTCCAAGATGCCATTAAGTCACTGATCTGAGATGGCCGCTTGGGTCCGCTATGTGCTCCAATCTCAAAATAATAATCAGAGGGGAGGGCAAAACTACAGGAAGTAGAGCTATAACCCACAAAGAAGTCAATCCCCATCATATCAGAGAAGACGCTCTCCTACGAGGAATGATAATCCCGATGCAGGCCTATCCCGAGGTAATGCCCAGAATCAAGAAAGGGCATAATCCCAGGAAAAAGAACAAGACAATGACTAATGACATGTCGAAGTAACTTAGACAATCAATAACATCTTGGGGGCTTTGCAGGTGGCAGTGAGTTTGGAAATGCCAGGAAGAAAGCACTCTGGATTGTATTGAGCGTGGCATCCCTCTCAAGGACTAAGTCGGATGGCAGCATAAAAAACACCCAACCAATTTCATTATCTGACAAGGATTATGGATGCATAATTCCAGAAAATGATGACCCCATGATGATCTCAGAGATAATTACCAATGTCGATATTCACCGAATATTTGTTGATCAGGGGAGTTCGGCTAACATCGGGTATATTGATGTCAAACTTGAGACACCCAAGTTGTTGAAGCCACACTCCGATTTATACAATTTAGCTAAGAAAGGTAACTAAGAATTAAAGAATTAGAAAATAAACTTCTAGATCTTCAAGTTAATATCTAAGAAAAAGTACTCATCTTCTTGAAACTAAGAATTACTATTCAAGACCTATATACTCAGATGTTCAATATGAAGAAAAGCCTCATTATTTTCAAAATTCATATTCCGATGACTCTATAGTTGAATGGAATGTTGATGGGGGGAGTGAACAACAAATTCTTGATATTATTCAACAAATAACAATGGCTACTACAACCTTTAAAAATAAAGAAAACTTATATAATACCTCGGTAATCTTATTAATCATGGGATTTACAGTTTAAAGGTTAGTGGGATAATGTATTATCTCTAGAAGAACATGATTTCCTAACAAATGCAACAAAAATATATCAAAATGGATTAGTAATGGAAGATGCAGTAACAACTCTTTTATATACAATCTCAAAACATTTTATAGGAGAACCCTTGAAATTTCAACAAAGAATTACTGATCAAATTGTTAATTTATATTGTCCCTCTATATCTGACTGTAGATGGTACAGAGATATGTTTTGGTCAAAACTCTATTTAAGAAGTGATGCATTAACATATTATTGGAAAGAGTGATTTATCACTAGTCTTCCAAACTTGTTTGTAGAAAAAGTTAAGGTAACCATTCAAAATCAAAATGAAGGAACAATTCCTTACACTCAACTCACTTTTGGACATATTTCTAATTATGTTATAGAAACTAGTTTACAAATATGCTTAGATCTAAAACATCAACATAAGCTTAAGCATGAAGCCAAGGTAACTAAGAAGGAACTAGGATCATTCTATTCTCATTGGGGAATAGAAGGGGTAAAAGCCCCGAGTAAACAAAAAAGAAAAGTTCAAAAATATGTTCCTCATAAATCTAGAAAATTAAAGAAATATTATAAGAAGCACTATAAAGAAGAAAGTAGTCCGTCAAAATCTAAATCATCAAAGAAAGATAAGAACAAATCTTCTAGATCGAAACATGAAATAGTATGTTATAGGTGTGGAAGAGCAGGACATTATAAAAAGGATTATAAAGTAAAACAAAAGATTAATAATCTAAAGATTGTGAAGAATTAAAGAAAAGTTTGATAAACATTTTAATTAATGAATCAAGATCTTCTTAAGAAGAATACAGTTCTGAAGAAGAAGAAGTAGTTAATCAGATAAAGAACACTTCCTCTGACTCAAAAAGTCAAGAAGAAGAATAATGTACAGCTTTAGGACTAGAATTATGTGACTGTTCTACATGTTTAAAAACAATTAATGTAATAACTAAAGATCAAGAATTCTCATTAATAAATATTGTTGAAAATATGGAAGAATCATCGGTTAAGCAAGAATTTATTCAACAAATAAAAGAATTTTTAGAACATGAAGAAAAGAGAAAAGAAGAAGTTCAACAAGTAAATATGAAAGAAGTTTTAGATAGGTTTACAAGACCCCAAAAAATTGAAATTACTTTAAAAGACCTTCAACAAGAAATAAAAAATCTTAACAAAGAAATTAAACTATTAAAGGAAAAAGATACTGAGTTAGAATTTAAAAGACTTAATTTACAGAGGCAGATAATAATAAGTTAATCACCATAATCACCAGATCATGAAAAAACTCAAAATAATGATTCATACATCAATTTATTAAGCCAAATAATTATTCATAAATAGCATTGTCCAATTGATTTAGTAATTAAAAATGAAAGATTTAGCTTCATAGCATTAATAGACTCAAGAGCTTATCTTAATTGTGTTCAAGAAGGGTTAATCCCAACCAAGTATTATGATAAAACAACAGAATCTATAAGTAGTGCAACAAGGTCAAAATTGTTAATTAGATATAAACTTAATAATGCAAAAATTTGTAAAGAAAAAATTTGTTATAAAACAACATTTTTATTAGCTAAGAATATTTCAGAATAGGTAATATTATGAACCTCTTTTCTTTTTTATTATATTCATTTTCTATAACTGAAAAGGTTATAGTAACTAAAGCTTTAGGGAAAGAAATTTGTTTTGAGTTCATTAGCCCTCAAGTAAAAGAATTAAATATGATTCAACAATCTTTAATATAAAAATAAACCTAATTGAAAAGAAAACAAAACAGATAAACATGTTAAGTAAAGAAGCTGATGCAGATTATAAGTTACAAACCCAAGTGCAGGTTGTCTCAAGTAATAAAATCTCGGGAGCCCAAGGTCGATCCACAGGGAATTGATGAAGAAAAATTCTTTGAGGTAAGGAAAAGATTTTGTCATAATAATACAAGTGATAAAACTTAGTCACAAATAAAAAGGATTTACTTGGGTTAGGAGATCCACTCTTGGTAAGTAAATTGAGGACAAGATTAATTTTTTTTATAACTCAATTAGAATCCACGCATAATAGAGGTTCCAATTGGAAAATACAACATTCAACGTTCATTTCAGAATATATATGTAATTATATTATGATTCTTTTAATTATCTATTAACACCACCACTTATAAATAGGCTCAAGTATTCATTGTGTCAATATCTTGTCTACAACAAATTAAGGTCTCCACTTTACAAGAAGGGTTTCTAAGATTATTGGAAACAAAATACAATACGTATAATGACTACTTGATAATATATCATTTAAGCACAAGAAAGAGATTAATCTAACCTTATTTCATTACCAAGAGTTTCACCCTTTCACCCAAGTAAAATAAAAATTAGTTACTCATAGACAATAGGAAAGAAGAAGAAGAAGAAGAAGAAGAAAAAGATAACTTCTATTTAGAATAAAAGAAAACTACTTCAAAGGAAACAATTAATACACAAGCATGATGTTGATCTCTAAGCTAACCCCCTCAAATGATTAGCCAAGGCTCCCTTTTATAGAGGATGAGGGATACAAAACGACAATGAGTTGATTAATGAATGGGTGGAAGAAGAAGAAGAAGATAACTTCTATTTAGAATAAAAGAAAACTACCACAAAAGAAACAATTAATACACAAGCATGATATTGATCTCTAAGCTAACCCCCTCAAATGATTAGCCAAGGCTCCCTTTTATAGAGGATGAGGGATACAAAACGACAATGAGCTGATTAATGAATGGGTGGATGAGTGGGTGAATGAGTGAAAAATGTCAAATAGTAATTTGATGAGTGAAAAATTATAGAGATTCTTGTCCCCAAAATCATTCAATGATGAACTCATGGCATGTGTTAGAATCTCGCCAAGTGGTCTTCATAAGAGTTGTAGGATTTTGTCTTAGCTTTCCAATGCCAGCATTTTCAACCCAAAAGCATTCCTACAACTCGAGATATGGCCCAATCACTGCATACTGCTCAAGCCCAACTACAGGTCCTCTATTCTGACTTCCAAGCCCAATATGACCTTCAAGAAATCTGAATATGTAGAAATAAGTTTATCCCAAATGGTTTAATATGTTAAGTTTTGATGATGACAAATACAAGACAAAAAGAACATTTTGCATATGTTCTTTGTTGCATCCTATATAGAGCATATCCATTAGTAATTGATAAATATCTTATTTGGATGTGTCTATAAAAATCTTATATGCATGTTAAACTAACTAGAGTTATACATTTATGAATAATGCGTATGAAGATATTGAATTATGAATTTGGACTAACTATGCTTGTTTAAGTGAGCAATACTTTGTAGGATAATCCAAGTACTAAGAGTGAGCATTGCAACAAGAAAGTAAAAGATCTCAATTAAGTTCAACTCAAGGAGAATGTGAATGCCTATTTCATGAACGTATTGATAATATCAAAGTCATGTCAAAGACCAAGTTCAAAGGAAAATTAAATGGTATAGCTTATAAGACTTAGGGTCTTTATGTAAGAAGCCTTATGGATATCTCAAATATGTTTTTACAAATGGTTTTCCTATGCTAAAATACCCAACAAACAAGTTTTGAAAAGTTATTTATGGTGGTAGTTCAAATTTATGAAAAATAGCCAAGTTTGAATTTTGTAAAACTGACATTTAGTTACTCTTTTGATCATATCTTTCAAAATACTTTGAGTTTTGTTTTGAAATTTCTTTCATTTAAAAATAAACTCAAATATCTTTCCAATGAGTGGTCATTTGCTTTAAACGGATAAGAAATGAAGAAGTTATGACCATTTAAAGTTAGTTTTCGAAACCAGAGTGGTTTATTCGAATAAAGGATGTGTTATTCGAATAACACACCCTAGAAAACGTGTTTTTAAAGGTTTATTTGAATAACAATTGTGTTATTCGAATAACACGACTCAGAAAACATTCTAGAACATGTTCTTGAAGGTTTATTCGAATAACAAACTTGTTATTTGAATAGAGGCGTTAAGGAACGTAACTTTTGAAAGTATTTATTCGAATAACACATAGGTTATTTAAATAAACACGCCCAGAATCACGCAACGACTATTTTCAAAGGCTTTAATGTTGAAATAAATTATACCCGATGGCTCTTTTTCTTAGAACTCTATAAATACATGTTTTTGGGTCATCTTTTAGTAACACCCAATTATCTGAAACAACTCTTTCTTGCTTTATTTTGTGATACATATTTTACTAAATTTTTGTACTTTTTTTCACCAAAATTTGAGATATCCTTAGAGAGCTTCATAGAGCTTCAAATTGTATCATCTACTATAGTGAGAGTTTCTCTTCTTCTATATTCTGTTTTCTTGTAAAGAGGGTGAGATATCCCTCAAAGAAATTGTAAGGGTGAGGTATCCCTAACTGTTGAGGCTCAAACACAAAGGGTGAGGTATCCCAAGGTATGGTGAGTGCTTTATTGTGTAAAGGTTTCAAGCACCTGTTCAAGCTTGAAGTGATAGTGAAAAATCTCGGGTGATTTACTTGAGGACTGGATGTAGGCCACAAGTGGTTGGTAGCTGAACTAGGATAAATTCTGTGTTTGCTCTTCTAAACTCAAACTCCTTTATATTTATATTTTAATTTCATATATTTTCTTAAATACTTTCTGTGTGGGTTGTTCATTTACAAATGCATTTTTCTATCTTCTTTATTCGTTCTTTTTAATAGATAAATAGATTTAAAGAAAATTATTTTTCAAGTATTTTAATTATATATGCTTGAGTTAAATTTGATATCTAATTTATTTGCTTAATTTATCCCATAACCCAAGTTATTTTTTTAGTAATCTACAATAGTTAGACTTATTTCGCTGTATATGCTGATTGAACTTATCAAAATGCATAATTTATTAATATTGTTTTAAGATTTTGTAATCACTCATATCACCCCCCCTCTTAGGTGATGGTTGCCATGACTAACAAGTGGTATCAGAGTTTCGTGCTCTGTTAAAAGCTTAACTGTTTGGAGTTAAAGATCTTTATTTGTTTGGCAACCATTGAAAGCTTTTCAAAATGGAATGATTTGAAATTGATAAACCACCATTCTTTGATGGTGTACATTTTGTTTATTGGAAAGTTAGAATAGAGTTTTATATACAATCTATTGATTTGGATTTGTGAGATGTTGTGCTAAATAGATTTACTTACAAATTAAAACAAACTTGGAATAATTATGATAAGAAATATTTTTCCTTAAACATTAGAGCTATGCAAATTTTGAGAAGTAGTTTGAATGATGAAGCTTATGCTAAAATTAAGAGTTGCTCTAGTGCTAAAGATATATGAGATGCTCTTGATGCTATCTATCTTGCTAACAATGATTTTGTGCATAAAGTTGTATATAGAAAGCAAGAAGAGCAAAAGTCATTGAAGGAAGCTTGTCATGAAACGCATCCTCAAATAGATGTTCAAACTATTGAAGGGAGTCAAATGTCTCTTGGTGACGATGGTGCTCAATTTGAAGAAGAGGCAAAGCAAAACAAAATTAATGAGGAATAAGGTAATTCTCTTAAAGAGCCAAGTACACTAGAAATTGAAACTACTTCCTATATGGCTAAAAGGACTTTGAGGTAAATAATTCTAAATTAGATTATAGTCCTTCCTACGATGAGTTACAATGTGCATATAATGAATTGTATGATAGTTTATTGAATTTAGAAAAGAAAAACTTTTTGTGTTTGGAAAACATTTCCTTTATTGAAAATGAAATTGAAACTTTGAAAAATGAATGTGTTTTTCTTGATGAGGAAATGCCTTTGAAATGTGAAACCTCAACTTCTTGTGAAAAATTCATTGATTTAGAAAATCAAGTTGAGGACTTATATTCCAAATTTGCCAAAGCTAATGATTCTAATTGCTTACATTCTATACTTGTTAATGAGAATAAAATTAGTGTTATTCCATGTGAAAATTCAAGCAAGGCTTATGACAAAAATAATTTAGAATATAAAAATAACAAAATGTTTAAGTTTTTCAAAAATGATATTCAAATGATTAAGCCATCATTAAATTCAATTGTTTGTAATTTTTGTGGTCATCTAGGACATATTTCTCATTTATGCAATTATAGAAGAAATCCTTATATGAGAAATTATATGGTATGGGTTCCTAAAAATCCTAAAAGCCCTAATACTAACATTCAAGGACCCAAAATGAAGTGGGTACCAAAGTGTCCTCCTAGTGTTTCAATTATGCAGAATATTTCTCAAAAGAATGGACAAATTGGTCAAAAGAAAGAGGAATCATCAAGGAGAATGCTTCCAAAGCCTAATGGTAGAAACTTTGGTCAAAAAAGGAAGATGGCTTCAACCAAAGCTTCTCAAGTATAAAATGTAGAATTTGCAAAGTTCAAGACTCCAAAAGAGAAGCGATAGATAAAAAAAAGTATTTCCTTGATTACCAAGGCCAATGTATCAAAAGCTTTTACCTCTTATGCACACTCACATGCAAAGTCAATAAATTTGAGGTATATTCTTTGTAGGCCTTAAGTGATTAATAGAATCATGTGTACTTGATAAAATTTGAATATTATGTTTAACACATGATTATATTCATTCTTATTGTATCATAGTTCATTAATTTGTTATATATCTTGGTACATAAGGGTCTATAATGCCTATGTATGCTTTATATGCTTTAAAATTATCTATATATCATGAAAGCAAGCATGTTATCAGCTATATACTTAATGGTAATTGATTATTTAATTTATTGTACTCAATTTACATATTATGAAAAATTGATCTTTATGAGAGCATAATAGATTAATATTCAAAAACTAACACACAAGGATCTAAGAAAATTTGGGTACCAAAAGTCAAAAATTGAAGCGTGTTATAGATATGCTTAAAGGCCAAGAGTTGACTTTGGCATCTTGAAAGTGGTTGCTGCAAGTTCAAAGACTAGAAATAATTCTAAGCTCTCTTCCTTGTCTCCGTGAAGTTTGGACTTACAATTTTTTGGATAAGTGAAAACTTTTATTATGCTTTTCTAGCCTTATAATCTGAAAATATCTCTATATGTTAATATGATAGATAAGTATGCTCCTTGCTTGAACTGACATATCTAATGATAATATCCTTGAGCTTGAGTTTTTGATCAATCATACATATAATTAAATATTTGAATTTATTGCTTAAATATGGTTTTTATCTCTCCTGAATCTATCACTAACTTGAGCTTTGGAGATATCCCAAATCTTGTCTTGCAGGTACTTTAATTTTGAGTAAGTTTTTCTCTTTTAAATCTCATTTTTGAACGTATGTTTTACTGTGATTCTGATAGCTTTATTCGACTAATATTAGGTTTATTCGAATAAAGCTCAATCAGCTGCTCAAAAAGCTGTTGCATATCAGTATTATTTGAATAACACTACATTTATTCGAATAAACTGACCCTTAGCAACCATAGTTTTTATTTTTGGTCTCTGCCTATTCGAATAAAGCTAAGCTTATTCGAATAAACTGACTTCTATGTCAGTTCTGAGTTTGCTGTGCTCTTTGTCTATTCAAATAAATTTCAGATCATTCGAATAACCAGAGACTTGGTTAATCAGTCTTGATCAGTTACTCTCTGTCTATTCGAATAACCCATAAGTTATTCGAATAAAATCTGTTAAAGGCCACAACGCTCTGCTTCCCCTGCTCATCTATTCGAATAAAATCCATTTTATTCAAATAAACACATTTTGCATGAAAGGTTTTGTTGCTTCATTTCTTAAGAATTTGTTGTACATGCTAAATTCTCTTTAATTGGTCTAAAAATGCAAATGCTTAACCAAATGTATTTGGCTATTCTTTTGATGATTATATGTACTTGGATAAATTGATCAATGAAATGAAATATCTTTTGCCCTTGTGAACTCATTTGTTGTCTTATTATTTTGAATGCTTATTTGCTTATGAGTTTGGCATAATGACTAACCTCTATGGATCCAAAATTGATGGATACCAATGAAAGTACTTTGAATTGTATTGTAGGGCGATAACTACCTCAAGCTTGCATTTAAATGGAATAAATTCATTTAACTTGAGGATAGTAAAGTTTAAAAGGACTCAACTTTTAAAAGGTGTGCAAAGAATTTTTATTCCCTCACGAAAGCTTGAAGCTTGGAAGTTGGTAGAAGTAGGAGTCATCTACAAAAATTTAAAGAATACACTTTTGGTGATATTAATCTATTGTCCTTATTTATGCTTTAAATTGAATATCGATATTTGGAGAAGTAGAAAGTTGTTTTTTATGCCTTTACATGCCTTACATGATAATTATTTGCCTAAAAATGCCTAAATAAGTTTTGATGATGATCATATGTTTTTTGATAAACTTGAATCATGCCTTAAAATGCTTAAACTATTTTTTTTTTTTGGATTCAAGTGTATATGTGCTTCATGCATTCTTGTTAGAACTAATATTGCATGGTTGATAATGTGATACATGTTTTACATTATATATCAATCTAAATTATGCTTATAAATAGACTTACATGATATTTGATGCTAATCTATGTTTTAGAGGACTTTTAAAGTTAGCTTTGCAAGTCTCTCTATGTGTTTCAAATATAACCATCAGATTTTTACATATAAGCATATGTGAAAATGAGAAAAGTTGAATGGAATTCAAATGAAGAGGAAGAATAAAAAAAAAGACTTTCTTCTAGTGCAAATGATTGGAGAATTCAAAGGAAGAAAACTCAGAGTTAAATGACCAATAAATAAGGAGCATCACTCTTTATATGACTCAATAAGTATCTCTATCCCTTAGCTTTTGTAGTATTCTATATGTTATGAATTATATGATACTTGTTGATAAATTGATCTTAAAATGATTAGATGCTTTCTTTACATGAGAAGTATGCTTAGCATTGACAAAGTGCCTAATTGGATATTAACTTGCTAATTTATCATTGCATTTAGGATGGATGATATTAGTTCTATATATGCTTTGATCCCTATAACATATTTCATCAAGGAGATGTACTTATGTTCTTTTGACTTGGATTGATCTGTCTCAATGAATGTGTATTTTTTTTTTAAATATAAAACATCTCTACCCTTCTACAATGCTTTTGAAAATATAATGTACTCTTTTTGAAAGGGGGAGAAGTTTTTAAAATGTTTTTGATTAATGAATTAAGAATAAAAATCTTTTGCCTTGCTTTTCTTTAAGGTAATGTGCTTACATGGTCTTGACATACATATTTTCTCTATCTATCTTATGCTTCAATAAGGGGGAGCTTATCTTACTCATCTTACATATCTTTCTTCCATGTCTTTGTTGACTAAAAATATATGCATGACTATGTTAAACTATTATTTTGATAATATGCATATTTTGAGGGGGAGCCTAACTCTTAAGTTGTTTATATCTCTTGCCTTACATCCTTGTTTGATTACATAAAGTGTTTTATTGCTATCATATGCTAAATGTTGACATACAAAAATATGACAAGCATTACATGAATAATCTTCTATATCTTGAAAGCATGCTTATTTCATCTCTCTATTCTTGAATCATATGTAGAATCTATAAGGGGGAGAAACTATTATTTTTCCTTTCTAAGCCTTTTTGTTGATGTCAAATAGGGGGAGTGAAAATTAGAAAAAAAAATATGTTCTTGTATTTATTGTTTGATATGCTTACATGAATATCCATTCTTGTATATTGCTCAACATATTTTTCTTTGGTGATTTGTCATCATCAAAAAGTGGGAGATTGTAGAAATAAGTTTGTCCCAAATGGTTTAATATGTTAAGTTTTGATGATGACAAATACAAGACAAAAAGAACATTTTGCATATGTTCTTTGTTGCATCTTATATAGAGCATATCCATTAGTAATTGATAAATATCTTATTTGGATGTGTCTATGAAAGTTTTATATGCATGTTAAACTAATTAGAGTTATACATTTATGAATAATGTATATGAAGACATTGAATTATGAATTTGGACTAACTATACTTGTTTAAGTGAGCAATACTTTGTAGGATAGTCCAAGTACTAAGAGTGAGCATTGCAACAAGAAAGAAAAAGATCTCAATTAAGCTCAACTCAAGGAGAATGTGAATGCCTAATGTGAATGCCTATTTCATGAACGTATTGATAATATCAAAGTCATGTCAAAGACCAAGTCCAAAGGAAGATTAAATGGTATAACTTATAGGACTTAGGGTCTTTATGTAAGAAGCCTTATAGATATCTCAAATATGTTTTTACAAATGATTTTCCTATGCTAAAATACCCAACAAACAAGTTTTGAAAAGTTATTTATGGTGGTAGTTCAAATTTATGAAAAATAGCCAAGTTTGAGTTTTGCAAAACTGACCTTTGGTTACTCTTTTGATCATATCTTTCAAAATACTTTGATTTTTGTTCTGAAATTTCTTTCATTTGAAAATAAACTCAAATATATTTTCAATGCGTGGTCATTTGCTTTAAACGGATAAGAAATGAAGAAGTTATGACCATTTAAAGTCAGTTTTCGAAACCAGGGTGGTTTATTCGAATAAATGATGTGTTATTCAAATAACACACCCCAAAAAACGTGTTTTTAAAGGTTTATTCGAATAACAAATGTATTATTCGAATAACACGACTTAGAAAACGTTCTAAAACATGTTTTTGAAGGTTTATTCAAATAATAAATTATACTAATAGCTCTTTTTTCTTAGAACTCTATAAATACATGTTTTTTGGTCATTTTTTTAGTAACACCCAATTATCTGAAATAACTCTTTCTTACTTTATTTTGTGATACATATTTTACCAAATTTCTATGCTCTTTTTCGCCAAAATTTGAGATATCCTTAGAGAGCTTCATAGAGTTTCAAATTGTATCATCTACTCTAGTGAGAGTTTCTTTTCTTCTATATTCTGTTTTATTGTAAAGAGGGTGAAGTATCCCTCAAAGAAATTGTAAGGGTGAGGTATCCCTGACTGTTGAGGCTTAAACACAAAGGGTGAGGTATCCCAAGGTGTGGTGAGTGCTCTGTTGTGTAAAGGTTTCAAGCACTTGTTCAAGCTTGAAGTGATAGTGGAAAATCTCGGGTGATTTACTTGAGGACTAGACGTAGGCCACAAGTGGTTGGTGGCGGATAAATTCTGTGTTTGCTCTTCTAAACTCAAACTCCTTTATATTTATGTTTTAATTTCATATATTTGCTTGAATACTTTCTGTGTGGGTTGTTCATTTACAAGTGTATTTTTCTATCTTCTCTATTCGTTCTTTTTAATAGATAAATAAATTTAATGAAAATTGGTTTTCAAGTATTTTAATTATACATGGTTGAGTTGAATTTAATATCTAATTTATTTGCTTAATTTATCTCATAACCCAAGTTATTTTTTAGTAATCTACAATAATTAGACTTATTCCGCTGCATATGTTGATTGAATTTATCAAAATGTATAATTTATTAATGTTGTTTTAAGATTTTGTAATCACCCATTTCACCCCCCCCTCTTAGGTGATGGTTGTCATGACTAACAGAATGGACTCTTGTATTTTTCATAAAAATTATAGATATGGATCTTAACTTTCAAATGGCACTGGTTTCAGTCCAAAATCTCTCCTATATATCAAGATATGGTCTGATGAGTACACATAGGTCAAGATGTCTGGTTCAAAATTCTGGATCTTACTTCAACTCTAATTTAAATTATCTAAACGTGTGATTGGGATCTTAAGGTCTTCACGAAAGTTGTAGAGAATTGTCTTAGCTTTTCAACAAGACTATAATCACATCAATCAGATATTTGCAACTCAAATTATAGCTAATTTACTAAAAAATGCAATCACCTAGATTAAGGACAATTCAAGCAATAATTTCTTCAAATATCCAATTAAGCTCAATTTCATAAAATATGACAAAACTAACTTAATTATGCCAAATTGAACCTTAAGAAGCCAAGTGAGAGGATTATAAAATGAATAAATTATATTACTATCAGAAGCTCAATATAAAAGAATTCAAGAACAACTTGAAAAGCCTCAGATTCAAGAAAGAATAAAAAACTAACAAGATAGGTTTATTAAAAAAGAAGTATGCAGTGAATATTCGAATGCATTTAAGGACAGAAAAAAGTACGTAATCACCTTACAATATGGAGAAGGTTTTCAAGAAATTAATATTCCAACTAAAGCATGACCAATACAAATAAATCAACAATATTTAGAATTTTGTAAGAAATAGATTCAAGAATATTTAGATAAGAATTTAATAAGACCAGGCAAATCACCTTGGAATTGTGTGGGATTTTATGTTATGAATGCATCTGAAATTGAAAGAGGTGTACCAAGATTAATAATTAATTACAAAGCTTTAAATAAAGTTTTAAGGTGGATAAGGTACCCAATTCCTAATAAGAAAGATTTGGTGAATAGAGTTCATCAAGCTACAATATTCTCAAAGTTTGATATGAAATCAGGATACTATCAAATTAAGGTAGCTAAAGAAGATAGGTATAAAACGGCTTTTGTCATTCACGAATGGAACATTACGCCACAAGGATTAAAGAATGCTCTTTCTAAATTTCAAAATATAATGAATAACATTTTGAATCCTTACTCAAAATTTACAATAGTATATCTAGACGTTGTACTAGTTTTCTCAAACTCAATTGATCAACATTTTAATCACTTACAAACATTTTTTAATGTAATTAAAGAAAATGGATTGGTCATATATGCTAAGAAAATGAAAATATTTCAAACTAAGACTAGATTCTTAGGTTTTGAAATTCATCTAGGAACTATAGTCCCTATTAATAAGTCTATAATTGCAGATAAGTTTTCGATGAAGTTAAAGATAAGAACCAACTTCAAAGATTTTTAAGATGTATTAATTAATTATGTGGCAGACTTTATTCCTAATATTAGGATAATTTGTGCTCCATTGTTTAGAAGGTTACGAAAGAACCCTCCTCCTTGGGATGAGTCTATGACTAGAGACATTCAACAAATTAAGAAATTAGTTAAGACAATTCCTTGTTTAGGACTTCCAGATCTTCACACTTCTCTTATAGTAGAAACCAATACCTTTGACTTAGAGTATAAGGGAGTGTTAAAGCAGGTTTTATCAGAGTCATCAAAAGAATAAGTTGTTAGGTATCATTCCGGCGTTTGGCAACTAGCTCAACAAAAATATAGTACTATCAAGAAAGAAATTTTATCTATAGTGCTAAGTATCACAAAGTTTCAAGACAATTTGTTCAACAAAAAGTTTTTATTAAAAACTAATTGCAAAGCAGCCCCTTCTGTTATTCAAAAAGATGTTAAGAACTTAGTTTCAAAACAAATTTTTGCAAGATAGCAAGCTTTATTGATACGGGTAAAATACACTAAGAACAAGTGCATTATATCACAAAATAATATAGGACTTGAGTCTCAGTTATCGATCCCACGAGGAATAAGAGATAATTACTAGATTCGCTAAACTCTTGGTTATTTAGACAATCGAAAGTGTAAGAGAAATTCAAAATAAAATCAGAAAATAAATAAACAAGAATAATGGACAGTTAAACAATGTAGAGATAATCAATTAGAGAGTAACTAGGGCGCAAGGTTCACTTGAATCCAATTAATCATATTTTCACTCATTTATGATGTAAGGTAATTCTCTTGCCAATATTCTCTTAATTGTTATTGAATACAAATGGTCATGGATAAATAATATTTTATTCCTCAATTATTCACCTATTTGGTCATTTAGTTAAATTAATTAGGAATGCATTAAACCCCAATTCAAGAGATGAACTAATATAATAATTAATTTCATTGATAGAATAAATTGATATTTGGTCATTTACTAATCTAATCCTAGGTTTATCATATAGGTCAACTCATTGAGTGCGAATGGTCATCGGTTAAACAATGAATTAAAATATGTCAAAAGAAATCAAGTTCTGACTAGAATACAAACAAAATAATAAACCCAAAAGAAATTACCTTAATCAAATTCGAGATGAAAATCAATTAAATAGGAAAGCAAGATTCCTCATAGCCCTAGCTATGGGATTAGCTACTCATCTTCAATACAAACAATCCCAAATCACAATACAAATCTATGGAAAGAAAACTCAAAGAAAGGAGAAAACTAAATGGAAAGAGAAATCAAAACTCATTTTACAGTGATTATGATCTTAAAGCCTTCAAGAATTGAATCCTCTCTTCGTAGCCGTCCTCCAAAGATTCATAGCAATTTTCTCTTCTAAATTATCTCTCAAAGTATGCCATCTCTTTCTTTAAATTTTTGCTGGATGATCTAAATCAAAGAGAGCTACTTTGCTAAACTCGTTTTCCCCATTTTATATAAAAACTTATAGCTTTTTGTATCTAAATTGCATAATTTTTCTCACCCTTTAGATGGTCAAATCTACCCTTGATCTCAAAAGATAATTTGTAGGATTTTCTGTTATCTTTTCAATGCCACAAATGACGCATCGATCTGATCTCTGTAACTCAAGATATGGCTCAATTAATGAGGAATGGTTAGGATAATGCGAGAATCCAAATCAAATCTTTTTTAGAATCTTTATCCAATTTTCAATATTAATGGCAGCTTAATTATATAAAGTTGTCAACGTGAGATTTGTAGATCTCTTTTTTAACTTTCAAACGCTGTTAGAATAAGGTAAATCACATATTTATAAAGAAAGTTATCCCTAATTTATTGAGACAGGTTTGATAACGATACTTTCCTTAATTAATCTTTGACCAAATCTCTTGCTTCCTATTTCTTTTTTGTTGAATTCATATAAACTAGGAAACAAAAATCCCACTCAAATAAAGAAACTCCTTAAGATCCTTGCATTAAACGCAGAGATACTTAGTCATCAAGTAGAGATTGTTTGCACTCCAATTAAGAATCTAACTTGATCCTTCCTTAAATTCCTATAAAATACAATAAAAATATATTTAATTCAGTGGACTCGAAATTCACTTAATATCATAAATAAATAGTACAATTCTTATCTAAAAATATTCAAATCCTTCAAATATTTATCTTTAGGAATTTCTTATTTTTGTATAAAATCTTATAATTTATCCTAAAATTCAAATAATCTTAGGTGAAGAGATAATTATTTAAAAATAAATTAAAAATAAAAATAAATAAAAACTAAATAAAAATTAATTAAAAAATCTTAATAAATAAACCCAAAAGATGAGTGTATTTAACACTCATCATTTACTATCTTGTTTCGATTTTGATGTTCAATATATAAAAGGAAAAGATAATCATCTTCCTAATTTTCTAACAAGAGAATTTTTGTAGGGATACCATGAACCCTAGCTCCTCATCATCAAAATCGAAGGGTAAGAAAATTACCCTAGATAAGTATTTGCTGATCAACACTGATAAGGATACAAAGATAAGTACAAGGGCATTTACCTCTATAAAAGGGTCATCTACCCTAGCAGTTGTTCCTACTCCTATTTCATCAATAAAGCCATCTTCTAATCAGAACAAGTTTACACCACTCAGTTACTCACAAATAGTGACCAGTACTCCTGTTAAGCCTCCTCAAAAGTCTAAATAGTTATCCCCGCTCCTTACTAACTTTCTCACAATAGAAGAATGTAAATATGTTAAGAAAAATGTTTTTGAGCCTTTATTTACTCTTGAATTTGGTTATTATTCTCCTCAGGTCACTCCTAGGGAGATTGTTTAAAATATGCTTCCTCAAGACTAGCACTTTGTTCCTCAAGATTTACTCAAAAAAGATATAACCTTTTATGAGCTAATTTTAATAGATACTAAATCAATTGAACTTGATCATTACTATAATGCTAATAATTCAAATTATATTGACTTTTCTAAAGTCAAGATCGTCCAGGTACTCAGTCCTAAAGATTGGAATCAGACACTTCACACCCCAAAGTCCTTTTCAATCAAATATAATCCTCAAACTTATACCTACTAGGACTACCAACAGGCTTGGTATAAGTTCATGCTCCTTAGACCCTACTCACATTCTTGGTTCTTTTGGTTCCAGAAAGGTATTAAAATGTTTCCTTCATGGCTAGTGGACTGGATGAGCATGACAGGGCCATGTGTAGATGTTCTTCCTCAAGCAACTAAGGAATCCTACACTCTGTTCATAGAAAGGACATATTTTCCTCAAGGCACTAGATTACTACATTTTTTTGTTGCTTTTGGCATCGCCTAGATTAACATATGGGATTATAACTTTTTTCATAAATATCAAGTTCAACATTCAACTTGGGTCTCTCGAGAATTCAGCTTCAAGTGATGGCCCAGTTTTAATATGAGACTTGTTGATACTAATGCTGTTAATAAATGGTGTGATGAAAATCCTTCTTTGTTTAGAAAGAATCACAAAAAGCATTTTGAGTTTGAGAAACTCAAAGAGATGCTTCTTTGTGATTTAGCTAATGCCTCCTCAGAAAAAGAATTGTTACTCAAGATGAAGACTTCCATGTCGACGTTTGGCTCCTCTCCTCAGCAAAGTACCCCTCCTAGCGAAGCAAGTGACAATGATTTTCAAAATGAATATGATTGTTACAGGGTAGATCTTTTAGAAATATAAGGGTCCCACATTGATCATTAAAGAGATTCATCATTATGCTATTCAGGGCCCGCAAAATAAAGAAAAGAAAGCATTTAGCGACATCATCATTAAAGTTAAAAAAAGTTAAGGACTAAAGAAGACAAGCAAAAGCAAATTCCTTATAATGATGTCTCCCTACTCAGAAAAGTAATCATCATTTTGAACTTAAAAAATTTTGAAATCTGGCTCCAGCCTGGCTTTTCAATAATGTGGACTTCAACCACTTTGAAATTCGAAGGCTCCTCAACTATTTGAGTAGCAGTTCCTCACTTCACAAGACACCAAAAAATTTTATGCTACAAAAATTTTCTTTGTCTTGTAAACACCTTGTATTCGGTCTTCAGTATTCATTTTTTTGTATTTGCTTTGCTTCCATTTGAAACACTTGGATTAAGCTCTGATCAAGATTTGTATCAATTGTATCATCATTTTGTAAGTATTAATTTCCAAATAAACTATTTTTTTCTTGATTTCTAATCTATTTTCATATTTCTTTGAATATATATTTTTACTACTGTTGAGCCTATGTCATCGATCCTATCTATTGTGGTATCAGAGCCTCGTAAGAGGTTCTGAGTGTCTTAGCATAAGGAGGGGAAAAGGACTTAGCGTTGGTCAGCCAATGGTCAGTATGTTAGTCAGCCGTGTTTGTTACCGGAGAAGGCAGGTTTAGGTGGTCCCGCACGAGTGTTGGTGGTCCCAGTAAGAGAATTCCTTAATTATGTCTAGAATACTTAGGACTTTGAGCAAGCTCTCTCACCGTAGTGGGAAGACTCCCAGCATAGGTTCAACACAGTTTCAATCTACATCCTCAAGCTCAGGAGTAATCAAGATCAGGTTCAACATGAATTAGCAATAGCTAATATTGAAAATAATCTTCAAAACTGGTCAATACCATATGTTCAACCTAAAGAAATTTATAAGATAAGTACTTTCTTTTTAAAACCTAAGGATTCTGTTCATATGTTCGAAGCTACTCATATTTTAGAAAAATCATATGAATCAATTAGTTTACTTACAAATGACTTAATAGATCATCATGTTAAGGATGGGTATAAGTTTATTCACATAGGACTAATACAAGTAGCAGCAAAAGGACAACATAGGCTAGGAATTGATAATCATGTTCTAGTTTTATTAAGAGATAAGAGGCTACGAAAACTTCATGATTCAATAATTGCAATTTTAGAATCAAATCTTCATGATAGTCCAGTATTTTTTAACTGTTATCCTGATTATACTATGTCACTTGAAAATTATATGACAAAACAAGCCTTAGAATTAAATGTTAAGATATTAGATGATGTATTTCAGGAAGGAGTTACTCACATGTCAATAATTTATAGAATTCATTATAAAGTTTCTTATGAGGATCAAAACTTTAAAGCATTAAGACAATCACCAATGCATGAAACGGTAATTATGGAAGCTAATTTAAAAAGATAATCAATTTTAACTCCTAAAAGATTAACTCATGATGAAATTCTGGCTAGACTTCCAAAAAATTGGGTATTTCCAAAAGTTATACCCCCTCAGCCAATACAACATACTAGGATAAGATCAATAGTTCAAAATGGATCTAGTATAAGAATATGAATGCTTAGGTCTAACTCTTCTAGACTTTATGTTTCTACACCTCCGATAATAACTAGACCTTCTACATCTATCTCTTCAAGACATTCTATAGATGGATCCTCTATTAATATAATTTAACAAGTGTTAATTTTGAACCTAATGTTCCTCAACCTATATGCCAAGAAACTCAAAAATCTGAATTACTAGAATACTCACCTATTAGATCTCAAGTAATTAATACAATTATAAGAGATGAACCTTTTGAAATTGATAAGAAATGGATAAGAAATGATTTTGAGGCTCCTTACAATAAACATAAAAAAGAATGGTATTTTAATACCTTTGGTAAAGAACAAACTAGTAAATACAGAGAAGAATTTTGTTCTTTTCTAGATGAACATAAAATCAACATGTATTTCTTTGATTGGTCCAAAAAGTATTGTAAAATAAATAATATTGAAAATCCTTATATAAAAATTGCAGAAGTTTTAGTAAACACTAAAACGACTACAACTAGGAAAGCAGAAAAAGATAAGATAATTATTTCAAAATATCCTCCTCTAGAATTAGTTAAGGTAAAAACTAAAGAAGGAATGGAAGTTAAAGCTTCATCGTTTAAGACAATAGTAAAAAATTTACGTCAACAAGCAGAAAAAAGGAGATGTTAATAAGGTTCATCAACAACTTAATTACTCTAATCAAATGTTACATATTATATCTAAAAATTTAGAAAGGATAGAAAACCAGATAAGTGAAAAACCTAAAGAATTCGCATTAACTCAAAGTATTAACAAAAAGTTAGATCTTAAAAGACCTATTTACAAGGTAATTAATGTTCTAGAATCAAATTTAAAAGATATATAGTTTCGATCAAAATCTAATAATTCTATTGAAGAAATAAAAAGAAAATTAGAATAAATGATTCTAGGATCAACATCTACCCCGATATAGAAGGTCTAGTTATTATCAGAGGTGTAGAAACATTAAGTCTAGAGGGTCATATCAGGTAAAAGCACTATATTATTGTGAGAGATAAGATGGCTCAACACCAACCATTGGATCAAAACGAATGGTATAAATTAGAAGTTCATTAAAAAAAGTCGCGTGAGGTCATTTCTAAAAAAACCCACGCGCTCACCTCTTTCTTCCACTTCATCCTTTTCACTCTCCCTCCAACTTTTCATTTTCCTCATTACTCTGTTCTTCTGTATCTCCTCTTTTTCTCCCAAACTAAGGCCTCTTCTCTTTGACCACTGACCATTGCACCACCATAGCAGGCCGCAACCAACAACAGCGACGTCACTAACCTCTCCCCAACACCGTTGTCATGTTGCCGTTGGCGAGCTCGAGTTCATCATCTTTGAGCTCAACGCCTCCACCCCTACCCCTGTCCAGGCCGTCAAACTACTGCCCCACCATAGCAGGCCGCCACCACCAACAGCGACGTCAATAACCTCTCCCCAACACCGCTGCCACGTCGCCCTTGGCTAGCTCCAGTTCATCATCTCTGAGGTCAACGCCTCCACCCCTACCCTTGTCCAGGTCGTCAAACTCCTCGCTCTCTACTTCTCTGCTCTGACAACAAGGTGCAGATCTATGAGAACGACATTCAAACCCAAAAACAAAATGGATTTCGTGGACGGAACCACCACAAAACCAGAGAAGTCAGATTCGATCTATTTGACTTGGAAGAGGTGCAATACCATGATCATATCGTGGTATGATCATTTCTTATCATTTGTGACCAAGACATTATTGGAATTGCCTAACATTAGGCAAGAATCACTAACCATTTTTGACTAAAATTGGAGATTGCCTAACTCTTGCCTAATTCTTGCCTAATTTCACCTACCAATGAAGTCTATATAAGGATGCTTCATTACATTCATTCATCATCCAAAAATCCAAGAAAGAGAGAGTAGAGAGAAAATAGAGTGAGAAAGAGAGCAAGCTCAAGTAAGCATATTTGAGTTGTGATGTTGTGAGCGGAGAGTGTTTGTAAACACAGTGTATATTTCCCATAGTGAAAATATTGCAGTAGCTTTGTGGACGTAGGGAATTTCCTGAACCACGTAAATTCTTGTGTCTACTCTATTACTCTGTGTGTGTATCTTTTATTATTGAATTGTGGTCATTCCAGTATTTTTTACCTCCAACAATTGGTATCAAGAGCTCTTGGTTATTAGGGCAATATTCTCTTGAAAAATCTTAGTATGCTCTGTGGTTGCGGCAGCGTCTGATCTTCCACATCAGAAAAGATTTGTCCTTAAGTTATTAGTCAAGGTGCCGGCTCTAGAAACAAGTGTAGGTAGTGTGAAAGTGCATGTCTAGGAAAGATTCTAATTAGGAAAGACTTGGTACTTAAGCGTGTCCTTTGTGACCCACCTCTCTTTACTAGAAATTTTCCTGATGTACTGTTTATAACTACAGATACTATTCTAGTATACGGTGGAACTATTCACGTATACAGCACTATTCACAGGTAATGAATTAGTAAGATTCAAGTGGGAGCAATGACATCCAAAAAGGATTCATACAAGATTGAGAAATTCGATGGTACGAATTTCAATTTCTGAAAAATGCAGATGGAAGATTATCTGTACCAGAAAGACTTGTACTTGCCACTAGCAGAGAAACCGGTGACTATGAAGGACGAGGAATGAAAGGTGCTTGACCGCAAGGCCCTGGGCGCGGTTCGTCTCAATTTAACGAGATCAGTCGCTTTCAACGTAAAAGATCAAGACACAACAGCAAATCTTATCAAGGCTCTCTCCAATATGTATGAAGCAACCCTCTGCTGACCCATAAGGTATTCTTAATTAAAACACATCATGATCAAGATGTCGAGAAAATAGCAATTTCTGAGAGAACACCGAACTCCTTCAATGAGATTAAGGATCAATTAAATTGGTGGAAAAGACTTTCACTAATGAAATTGAAGCCGTGTCATTCTTAAATACGTTGCCGAAAGTTGGCGGTCTCTGATATACAATCGATCGGTGCTTCTTTTGGGAAAAATAAAATGGTATTCTCAGAAGTCGTAGATATGATCATGACAGAAGAAATCAGAAGGAAGGAAGAAGGTCCTTCCACTTCGACATCAACATTGAATATGGAGAGCAGGGGCAGAAATAAAAGCAGAGGGAAGCCTAGGCATGGTAGATCAAAATCCAGAAATCATCAAAACAACACTCATAATCAACAGAAGAGCAAAAAGGATATTGGGTGTTGGAATTGTGGGAAGATGGGCCATTATTCTAATGCATGCAAGTCTTCAAAGAAAGACGAAAGTAGGAGCAGTGTCAATTCAGTTTCAGGATAATCTGATGATTGTCTTATCTGTGCAATGGAGAGCAAGATAGAGTCATGGATTTCGGATTCAGGGGCGTCATTCCATGCCATTTCAGACAGAAAATTATTTGAGAACTATGTCTCCAGCAGCCTAGGCAAGGTTTACCTTGGTGATGATTAGGCATGTGATATCACAGGGAAGGGAGATGTGAAAATCAAGCTGAACGGTTTAGTTTGAAAATTGGAGAATGTGAGACGCATTCTATGTCTGAAGAAAAACCTGATTTCTATAGGGCAGTTGGCTTCAAATGGTTATGTGACCACTTTCACTGGAGATAGGTGGAAGGTATCAAAAGGTGCAATGACCATTGCTCGTGGCAACAAAGATGGATCTCTCTACACTACCGTTGGGGCATACGGTTCCTTAGCAGTTGCTGAAGGAAAAGAAGATCCGAATCTATGGCATCAGAGGTTTGGCCACATGAGCAGTCAGAGGATGAAGTATCTACTCTCCCAAGGAAAACTGCCAGAGTTAAAGTCAACAGAAATTGATTTCTGTGAAAGCTGCGTTCTCAGTAAGCAACGCAGAGTGAGTTTTGTGAAGATCGGTAGAGAACCGGCAAAGCAAAAGCTGGAGTTAGTGCATACAGACATATAGGGTCCAGCTTCAGTCTCTTCAATTAGTGGCAGACAATGTTTTGTCACTTTTATTGATGACCATTCTAAAAAGGTTTGGGTCTACTTCCTCAAACACAAGTCTGAAGTGTTTGATACGTTCAAGAACTGGAAGGCCATGGTTGAGACTGAGACAGGATTGAAAGTCAAGAAGCTGCATTCAGACAACGATGATGAGTATGAAAACACCAAGTTCAAGAAGTTTTGCTTTCAGAATGGGATCAAGCTGAGTAGGACGGTTCCTAGAACGCCACAGCAAAATGGAGTTGCAGAACGCATAAACCGAACATTGACTGAGAGAGCCAGAAGCATGAGAATACAGTCTGGTTTACCAAAATAGTTACACGTGTGCAATCGATGTAAAACATACTTGATAAATCGAGGACCATCAAAACCTTTGGGACTCAGAATTCCAGAAGAGGTCTGGACAGAAAAAGAGGTGAAACTTTCACATTTGAAAGTCTTCGGCTGTGTGTCCTACATACTTGATGGTGACCGTAAGGGCAAGTTAGATGCCAAGTCACTCAAGTGTACATTCGTTGGATATGGCACTGATGGAGAATTGGCTTACATTATTAGGGATGATTGAGCAGAATCATAAGATCATCAGAAGTCGTGATGTAGTATTCAACGAGAAGGTGATGTATAAGGATAGAAAAGCAGCAGTAAGTGAACCGAAAGAACCAGACTATTTTGGGCCAGAAGATATACTCGATAGTGTAGTTGACGCAAAGGGTAAAATGCCAGTAGATGAAGATCTTACACAAAAGGTGGATGAGCCAATACCCATACAGAGTTCTAATGATCCCCAGAGCTCTACCGCTCCTAAAAGATCAACCGACAATCAAGGATTAACTGATCCTCAAGTTCTTTTAAGAAGAACTACTCGCCCCCATGTACCAAACAGAGGTACAATTATCTGTATCTTGACAGATCTTTGGAGAACTCAATGCTATGATGAGGCATGTCAGGTGAAGGATGCAAGCCAGTGGGAGCTTGCTATGGGAGAGGAAATGAATTCCCTTGTCAAGAACCAGACTTGGGAGCTAGCCAAATTACCATTGGGTAAGAAAGCCCTACAAAATAAATGGGTGTACCGTATCAAACTGGAGCATGATGGCCCAAAAAGATACAAGGCTAGATTAGTGGTTAAGGGCTTTCAGCAAAAGGAAGGCATTGACTACATAAAAATATTCTCTCCAGTTGTCAAACTAACCACGATTCGGTTAGTACTGAGCATTGTAGCAGCAGAAGGTCTACATCTTGAACAATTAGATGTTAAGACCGTTTTCCTCCACGGAGATTTGGAAGAAGAGATTTACATGCACTCAACCATTCACTCATTAATTTGTAGTATCGGGCAGAGAGGATATGGTGTGTAGGTTGAAAAAGAGTCTATATGGATTGAAACAGGCTCCGAGGCAGTGGTACAAGAAATTCGATAGCTTCATGCAAAGACATAGCTACATGAAATGCAATGCTGACCATTGCTGCTACTTCAAGAAGAAAAATTCCAGCTACATTATTCTATTACTATATGTCGATGACATGTTAGTAGTTGGAGCTGACTTGAATGAGCTTAACAAGTTGTAGAAGCAGTTGTCTAGTGAGTTTGAGATGAAGGACCTAGGTATAGCAAAGCAAATACTTGGAATGAAGATTAGCAGAGATGAGCAGAGGGGCACTCTGCAACTTTCACAGGTAGATTACATCAGGAAGGTGTTATACAAGTTTGGCATGAATAAAGTCAAACCAGTTAAAACACCACTAGCTAATCACTTTAGATTGTCCAAGGAACAAAGTCCAATGACGGACGAAGAGAATGACTTCATGAAAAAGGTTCCATACGCTTCGGCCATTAGAAGTCTTATGTATGTCATGGTCTGTACGAGACCAGACATTGCCCATGCAGTGGGAGCTGTGAGCAGATATATGTCTAACCCAGGCAAGTAACACTGGGAAGCAGTGAAGTGGATATTGAGATATCTACAGGGCACCACAGAGAAGTGCTTAACATTCAGAAAAAGTGATCTGAAGCTACAGGGTTATGTAGATGTAGACTTCGCTGGTGAAATAGATCACAGAAGAGCACTACTTGGATATGTATTTACACTAGGCGGTAGTACCAATACCATTAGCCAGTTGTCTCACAATTACAGAAGATTGTGACGTTGTCCACAACAGAAGCTGAGTATGTGGTTGTGACAGAAGCCAGTAAAGAGATGATATGGCTACATGGTATAGTAGTTGAGTTGGGATTCAATCAGGGAATGAATGTGTTGCATAGTGATAGTCAAAGTGCAATACACTTGGCGAGGATTTCAGCCTTTCATTCTAGGACCAAGCATATTGGTCTACGCTACCACTTCATCCGGTCATTATTAAGGGATGAAGTTTTGAATCTTGTAAAGATAGAAGGTAGCAAGAATCCAAATGATATGGTGCACTTGACCAAACCGGTCACGATAGAGAAATCTTGTTGTGTGCAACTTCGGTGGGTCTTCAAGAATAACAAGACCGAAAAGAGCTACTCAGAAATTAAGGTGTAAAGACAGATTAAAATCAGTCTTCAAGTGGGAGATTGTTGGAATTGCCTAACATTAGGCAAGAATCACCAACCATTTTTGACTAAAATTGGAGATTGCCTAACTCTTGGCTAATTCTTGCCTAATTTCACCTATCAATGAAGTCTATATAAGGATGCTTCATTACATTCATTCATCATCCAAAAATCCAAGAAAGAGAGAGTAGAGAGAAAATAGAATGAGAAAGAGAGCAAGCTCAAGTAAGCATATTTGAGTTGTGATGTTGTGAGTAGAGAGTGTTTGTAAACACAATGTATATTTCCTATAGTGAAAATATTACAGTAGCTCCGTGGACGTAAGGAATTTCTCAAACCACGTAAATTTTCGTGTCTACTCTATTACTCTGTGTATGTGTCTTTTATTGTTGAATTGCGATCATTCTAGTATTTTTTACCTCCAACAGACATCACCAAGGAGACTAGTATGTCTTTGTGATTGGTTGCCCTGTAAGACATATGTACGCTTATTGACAGACTAGTATTTCTTGTTTAGGTATGTGTGAAAGGCATCACCACACCACATATAAAATTATACTTTCCTTCACCACTGGACAAAATTGTACATATTGCATTGCTGGACATTGTTAGAGCACCTTTTCATTGATTGCCCCAACTTCCCTGTGTATGTTGACTTTTCTACAAGAATTAACTGAGCAAAACATATAATGAGTTTGAACTTCGAATATAAAGTTTGTAAAATAGACTTCGAGTTTCTGTTTACTTTTATGCTATTTATCTTGATGCTACTATCCACCTTATAGAAATTTAATGTTAGCACTGAAAACTCAATCTTCTCCTAATGCGTAGCGTAACCAATTCCCTTGGTGTTTTGTGCAGGTATGGGATGTCTTAAGCAATGAAGAGGTGGTTGAGATAGTATCTTCAGCACCAACTCGATCATCAGCAGCGAGGATTCTGGTGGAATCTGCATCTCGAGAGTGGAAACTTAAATATCCTACTTCAAAGATGGATGACTGTGCTATTGTCTACCTATTTCTTGATGGGAAAATGGACTCGGAATCTGATTGTGATGAGCAATGCTTTTCTTCTGCAAACATCCAGAGCAACCATTCTGGTAATCCAGTTGAGTCAGATGATGGTCAAAAGTCTGAGCCATCTTTGCAAAGGAACTTTACTATGAGATCCTCAGAAGAAAATGAGACCTATGGAGGACTATCTGTTGATGTTGAAGATGGAACATCATCAACTTAAGAGCAAAACTGGTCAGGTTTGGAGGGGGACACCCGAGTAAACTCACTGGTCCAACTTCCTAGATTTTCTGATGAAAGGCTAAACGCTTTATTGTAATACCTGATGCAACACAGTGAATTCAAGAAAGAAAATCTTTTTTTGTTGTAGTTTTGATGCTCTTTGTTCAGTTAATAATGTGTAGAAAACTACGTTTTAATTAGGTCACCAAACGAAATGGATTTGGCATAATGCAGGGCTGATATACAACTCTCAAGAGGCATTGTTATTCGTGTTCTTAAGATTGCTCGATATCAAACACGAAATGATGCATGGCAGCAAGTCTTGGTTGAAAGTGGCATCCTGTAAATTTGAAGTCCCCAGCTAGAAAGAAACATGCCAGCACCACAAATAATGGAGAAGTTGTCATCCGTCACCCTCTTCCCAAAGCCAAAAGGAATATAGAGATATTATAGTGCACAGTAAATCAGTGCCACTGAATTAGTTCCTTCACTAGTGGAGATTCCTCGAGATAGCATCATCCTTAGTATAAGGCATAACATTGCATATAAATCTTTAGTTCATTGGCGTAATGGGATAACCAAAAATCTTCTGTTACATGTCTTCAATATATTAGTCAAATGAATAAACAAAATGGAAAGATGCATCAAAGGAATTACTAATCACAATATTCTCTTCCATTATCACTTGTATGTGTCAAAACTAGCATTCTAGAAAAGCTTCAATTTTTCATGCCTCCCTCATAAGGATGACTTCACCACAAGGATGTTATTTCACAATTTGATAATAGCTTGTGTAATCTAACAGGTTCACAAAACACTTGTCCAAGGATGTTTCTGACAATATCATTCAACAATGACTTCCCAGAAATAATTTTTCTAGTGTAAGATATACATGATAAATACATATGGTATGATTTCTCTGCTGCAGTATATGCAACTTGAACTGCTATAAAAGACAAAGATATATATCTTAAACTTGTCTCTGCCTATATGTATGGTGTGAACCATGCAACTCTAATAAATGTGTATTTTGACTTCTTCTTTTTCTCCCATGTGAAAAAGCTGCTCCTACATAAGTAAATGATTTAAAAGTAATTTTTAGCACATTAAAATCTATTGTCATTAATTTTAATACATAAATTGATTTATATCTCAAGAATGAGATAACATCAAGAATGGAGTTAGAAGCAATTCCTAGTTTTCTTGATGTGATGGTGCATAACTCAGCCATGTGCTTAACAGTTGATTCGCTTTATTCCACAACTTGTGTTTTATTGGGTTTGGGACCTTCTTTTGAACAAACAAAATGCTTCCAACGCTTCACGCCCTTTTGTCTTTAGTTTTCGATTAGCATCGCACACTAAATCCAACACTATTGTGCATATCTTCTGTAAAACTTTTCACCATCTTCTAATGTATCAAATAGTTGTCCTATCATAGGCTTTAGTTCTTCATCACAATGTGGCACTCATTCATTTACCTAAAAAGGACCAAATATATAGTTTACATAAAATGATATTGAAAAATAAGAAATATGGTGTTAATAATAAAAATGCACAATATTACCATGCTCTCATGAGAATGGACATTTTTCTCTGAAATACATTCATTAGCTTCATGAGTATTGAATTCCATAAAAATGGTTCTTAAGACAAGACAAAATTCATGTCATACATTCAGTATTTTCATAGTATAAACTCCAACAAAATTATTTGTAAGAAGAGACAAGATCATACAAAATAAAAGTTTCATCAAATTAAACAAAGTGAAAATGAGAGTTAGCTTCTCTTAAAATTAAATCACATCTCTATTTCAATAATATTACAACTACTATTCTCTCAATCAAGAAATAAAAAAATCCAACAATATAAGTAAAGACTCCTAAATTCAATCCCATAAAGAACAAGTTCTAAAAATAAGAAATTGTGAAACACAGATTCTAAAGTCCACTTGGTTCACGAAGCCACTCAATAGATTATATACATATATGGTTCTCAATTATATCCTGCAATATCAAGTCTCTGTGAAAGCAATAAGAGGGAGGTTGACCTTGTTTTATTTTTATTGATTCTAATCTTCAACACAAAACTAAAGTAAGCATAAATTTTGTGAAGATGGAGAAGAAATAGAAATATAGCAGCCTCGGCAGTGAAAAAATAAGCATTTTTGGGTGCCAACATGCATTTGATTGGTGGACCTATTTTCCTTTCTCTTCTCACTTCAACTTTTCCAAACCTTAATATTTTCCAATGTCTCTAAGGGCAAGAAAAAACAATATACTTTTGTGTGGCCTAGATTTTAAGTGCACACATATGACATATAGGCCTCACTATACTCTTGGTCTTAGAACATGAACAAGTTTCTCTTTCAACACCTATGACTTAATTGGTAAAGGGTACATGCTTACATGGTTGCAATGTAACCAAACAATTATTTACAACAACTCAATCTAACCTGACCACTCTGTTTGACTGAAAACTGACTTAGATGAAATTATGTTTAAACACACTGGCGGAGGCGTCAACCTGAGAGATGATGAACTGGAACTAACCAAGGACGACGTGGCAACGGTGTTAGGGAGAGGTTGGTGACGTCGCTGTTGTTGGTGGCGGCCTGCTATAGTGGTTAGTGGTCATATAAAAGAGGCCCTGGTTTGGGAAGAAAAAAGGAGACACAGCAAAACAGAGTAATTGGGAAAATGAAAAGTTGGGGAGATCGTGAAAAGGACAAAGAGGAAGAAAGAGATGAGTGCGTGAGTTCTTTCAAAAATGACTTCACATAACTTATTTTTATTGAATTTCTAATCTAGAATGGTTAATGTTAGTTCTCTCATTTCTCATAATAATATAATACTCTTATCTGATATAGCTCATATATATATATATATATATATATATATATCCATATTTTTTTTTTTGAGTATTGTTTAATCAAAAACTAATAATTTTATGTTAAATAATATTTAAAATTGTAATGTTTTATACACAACTTTTTTTAAAGTTTTATTTACTCTTATCTTATTTGGATAATTATTTTTTCTTATTTGTAAAAATAATATTTTTTTATCATTAAAATAAAAGAAAACAAAAAATAGAAATGAGAAAATAAAAAATTTAAAAAAAAATTAATTATACAAGACGTGTCTACAGTACTAACTGTTCAACCTGAAGTGTCAACTGCGCCCTCCAATCTTCACAGGAGCTATAGCCGTGCAGTAACCAAGGAGTGATCTTGTCAAGCTTCTCCACGTTTGGCTCGACTACCAATCACTCTCTGTAACTCTTCTATACAAAACAACCGCCATCTTGCAAGAATAAGGGAAGGAAGATCATAGCTGGACAGAGCTAGAGACATGAAGGAGCTGACTTGAGAAGACTCTAACTCTGCAACATGGTCACTACAAGCAACCGTCATTTTTGCTCAAGCAATCTACAACCTATAAATACCCAGATGAGCAAGAGAAAAAAAAAAGTCTTGGACATCTGGGGAAAGAAAAAGAGAAAGAGGTTTTTTGGGTTTCAGTATTTGCTTCTTGCCTGAGAACTTAGTGTAGAGAGTGAGAGAGATAGTGAAATTGAGCTGAAACAAAAAGCAGGGAAAGTAGGAAGCGAAGCTACTCTTATCATTTTTGCATCATTGAAGCTTCAAATGTAAGAACCATTATACATCTTTTGGTTTTTTTTGGTTTTAACATGGAATGGGTTTGTCTTTACTTTGAGTATGGATGATTTATATTTTGTTCACCTGCATACAAGCACACGCGTTCACCACCCTCTTCACTCATAACACAGCAAATCAAACCACAAGTAAGAACAATCCAATCTAAGTCAGCACCCTTTCCCAAAGTGAGATTCAACAGAAACTACATACAAATCCCACCATAAACAAAGAAATAATCACTCAAAAAAAAAAAAACAAACAAAAAGTGCCCAAACCCAGAAACGAATTTGAATTACAGATTCGCCACCTACACCACTGCGAATCACTGCCCAGAAACGCCGCCATCCATTGCCGCCATCGCTGCCCGAACTCCAACCCAAACCAACAACCAGAACCCCAGATCCGCCACCACCTTGAACCACCCCGCGCCGCCGCATAACCTCCCACCGTTAGCCTCGCTCCACCGCCGTCCTTATGCCCAAGCCGCAGTAGACCCAGAACCGCGCCAGCCACCACAAACCTCGTGCCAGAGCTGCCACCGTCAACAACCCAGCCGCTGTCGTTCCACCCACCAAACCGTCACCGTGCTCCCCTGCCGCGTCGTCAGCCATGCCACCGTGAACCTCTGCTCCAGCTGCATTGCCCCCTATTTGTGAAATGGCTTTTCACTTCTCTAATTCTTACTCCTTTTTTATATTTATTTATTTATTTAGGCTTATTTTGGGTTTGGGATACCAAAGTGTTGGGCTTGGAAGTGGTGCCAGAAGTTATTGGTATAAAACAAATATATAATAATAAAGGAGAGATTTCCTGTCTTGAACTTGGGCTTAGCAGGTTAGATTTGCTTCTACATCGTGAATAAAGCTTCTTTCTTTTTATTAGTGGGTTAGATTTTTGTTAAATCTTTTTGAAAAAAAATACAAAAAAAAGTCAAAAATGATAAAATACTCAAAAAAATTAAAAATTAAAAATTAAAAAAGATAAATGAAAAATGAAAAATAAAAAAATGAAAAAATTTTGAAAAAAAGTGATGACATTAAATTTGTGAATTGATTTGACTTGAATTTAGTTTTTCTTTGTTTTTTGTTGATTTATTTAATTTGGTGTTTCACTATTATATCAATTGACATGTTGTTTGAATTAATCTATTGTTAACAATTTGTTTTGAATGTTTTAAGTTTCATTTTTAATTAATTAAAATTAACAAACTCATACTTATTTTATTGAGAATGACATGGTTTTGAGTTCCCATTACATTAAAAGATACGTAAGAGTAAAAATTTATTTCTATCAAGTTAAAATTAATTTTATAATTTAGTTTTTTATTTTTCTTTTATAAATAGTTACATTTTAAAAAAAAAAAAAAGTAAAATAAATATATTTGATATTACTAAAATTTATAAAATTAACTTAAGGTATCGTTTTAAATGAACAATGTAATGTCTAACACATTCTCTACATATAATTGACTTTCCAAATTCAAACTCATTTTTCAAAAATGAATTTTCCTAATTAACGAGCTTTTCTAACGTTTTCACAATTTAAATAAATATTAGTAATAACTTTATTTTTAAAAACCTATTTTTTTGGTCATCCAATCTCTATCCCGATTGTGATTATATATATATATATATATATATATATATATATATATATATATATATATATATATATATATATATATATATAGTACTCTGCCATATTAATAAAATGATTTTTTATTTAAATAAATGTAAAAAGTATTTAAAATATTAAACTCTTGCAATTTATATGTGTATGAAAATTTAAAAAAAAAACATGATTATTATATTATCATATTCCGGTTCAATCATGGTTAAACCTTTAATTTGTGAATCAATCTCTTTACTGATTTAATGAATAGTTTGATTTTTAGAACTTTGTTACTATCTAGCTCACAAATCCTTTCAAACAAGAATTTTTCTCTCTAAAAGCTGGGGATTATAAATATCAATTCTTGACAAGGAAGGGTAAATGACTAACATCAACAAAATTGTCACAGAAAAATATTTGCTAACACTAAACTCCCTTTAGGATTCGAACCTGGGTGGTGGTTTTAGCATATTTAGCAATTTATCACTCAATCCTGCACAAATCAAAGACACCATCACCACTAAGTTATTTATGGTGTTTTGTTTAGTAATTCGTAATTATTATTTATGTTACAATATTCTTTTTGATTGGATTTATATTGTATTATTCTTGACATTCTCTTGATAAAAAAAATTCTTGACATTCAAACATAGTTAAATTAATTTAATTTTAAAAATACTTTTAGTGTAACATATATTTAAATATATTTATATAGTGTAAGATTTCGTCACTTTAAAGAAGCTTTTACCTAACTATCATTTTTTATCCGAAATTAATAAAGTAATTAATCCAAGACCAAAAAAAATATAGTGTAGAATTTATTTATTGTGTTTTGTTAATGTGTTTTACTTATATTATATGTGTCATGAATTACTTTCATCATATCATATAATATAAATATATTTTAATATTTTTTATGATTCTACTTATATACTTAACTTACATATGTTATATCATATATTTTTATTTATTAATAAAACATAAAAATACATATCAAACCCTAATTTGATTTTCATTTAAGCTCATTTCAACTTCAAAGCCTAGTATTTAGTTTATTTTCTATTTTTATTTTCACTTGATATATTTTCAATTTTAATTATAAAAATATTGCCTTATTTTTATTTTATTCCCTATTTTAAAAATACTGATTGAAAGAGAGGTCCAATTTCTAAAAATATTATTTTTGTTACCAAATAATTTCAATACTCAAGAAGAGGATGAATTGAGTTTATAAAAACTTTTTAGAAAAATTTTCACAAACACTTGAAAAACAATTTCCGTTGAAGTTATTTATCGTTTAAGGTGAATGGATAGAGAAGATAGAATACCTCACTCACAATTAAACAAACCAACATAGAGATTATTCAAGCAAGCATATAAAATTAAATTACAAATATAGAGAAGTTTGAGTTTCGAAGAGCAAACACAATATTTATCCTAGTTCAGCCACCAACCACTTGTGGTCTACGTCCAGTCATCAAGTAATCACCCGAGATTTTCTACTATTACTTCAAGCTTGAACAGGTGCGTGCTACATTTATAAACCAGAGCATTCTTCATAGCTTGGGATATCTAATCCTTGTACTTGAGCCTTAATAAATAGGGATACCTCGTCCTTACAATTTTTTTGAGGGATACCTCACCCTCTTTACAGTGAATCAAAGAATAGAAGAAAAGAAAACTCTCACCAGAGTAATTGATACAAATTGAAGTCCTACGAAACTCTCAAAGATATCTCAAGTATTTGACAAAAACAGAGCTCAAAGATTGAATATAATGAATCATGGATTAAAACCTTGAGAAAGATGTTTTCCAATTGTGGTTCTATGTAAAAGATGACCTAAAAAGGTGTATTTATAATGCTCTGAGAAAAAGAGCCGTTGGGGGTAATTTATTTCAGCATTAAATGCATAGAAAATAATCGTTGCTGACTTTCAGACTCATGGTAATCGATTACCAACATATGGTAATCGATTATCAACATATGGTAATCGATTAATTACCAAGCTCTTAGAACATGATCTAGGCTTTCTAGGCAAGTGGTAATCGATTACCAAACCTTTGTGTCAGTGGTAATTGATTACCAATATATGATAATCGATTACCAAGCCTTTGAATTCTAAAAATAATGTTCCTACACAATTGTAATCGATTACTAGGTCTTAATAATCAATTACCAGCTTTCAAAAAAGCTGTTAATTGCTTACTAAGTCATTGGATGAGATTACAATCATCCTAGAGCCTATTTTTGTGCTTAAATAAGCTTGGTAAACATTTCAAACTTTAGAGAACTTGGATTTTAAAAGAAACAAGCTTGATTTTCATAAACCAAGGTTAAACCATCATTTGTTAATAAAATACCCACCAACTAAAAAATACTTTTCAAGAGAAGAACTTTAAAAAGTATTATAAGTCATTTTGAGATATCTAAGAGGCTTCTCACATAAAGACTCTAAGTCCTAAAAATTATATCATTTAATCTTCCCTTAGACTTGGTCTTTAGCTTGATTTTGTTATTATCAAAACCTTCATGATCTTTATGACATAAAAATTCACATTTTCTCCCTTTTTAATGATGACAAACCAAAACAGATAAAGAGTAACATTTGTATATATCAGAGATTTAATGCACAACCCTCCCCCTTAAGTCATGCATGAGGTTTAAGCAGGAAAACATATTAAGTAAGGTAAATAGAAAGTATGTCATGCAAAACTCCCCCTTACTCATGCAATCCATACTTTCCCCCTTTTGGCATTATAAAAAAGATAAGATCATTCAAAACAAACATAAGCATTCATCCTTAACAGATCAATCAATGGCACATCAACATTTCAAAGATAATCAAGGCATAAATATGTAATCAGAGCATCAAAACAGAGTACCCAATAGCATACCATCATCTCATAATGAATCAAGTTATAAACATCAGATACAATGAACAATCAAAGTCAAAATAGACATCAAAATAGACAAAAATGATAAATGCTAAGGGTTAGAAAACAAATAAGACAGAATAAAGACGATTATGACTAAGGCTCATCATCATTCAATCTCCTTATTGTCATCCTCGACATCAACATCATCACCATCAGAATTCGCAACATCATGTGCAAATTGAAGAGATGCAGCAGCAGAGGTGGAATCCCGATGAAACTGACCACTCTCTAACATAGCATGTATGGCAGCTACATTCTAATCTATGCAGGTCACTTGCTCCTCAAGGAAATCTAGCCGGGTATTAACAGTGGTTTAAAGGCTCTGCATCTCTTGCAGCAAAAGATCCAAGGTGGTCTCTGCTAGGGCAACTAGCGATGCTTCGTCCTTAGTATCTTCCTCATCACCACGGGGTATATTTCCTTCTACCCCATGATGCAGGTAGTACTATCGGTCACCTATTTTCTTCATTTTTAGCTTCTGTAAGGTATGGTCATACAATCCTAAGGCATTCCAAACTCAAAGATTGCCTAAGGTTTCACAACTTCTCATATACGTTAAGTGGTCATTCTCTCCAAAAATTACCCCCAGTAGTGCCTCAACACACTTAGGAAAGCACATAAGAGTGATCGCATCACTTAGGAAATTCCAAAACATCAAAAACACAATGTTGGAAGATCCAGCAGCTCACATCACGACATGACGTTGACACGCCGCGGCGCCCTGCTCTTGGGTTCCAAATATTGGAAGTGCATCACTCCACACCGCGGCGTGCAGCACCTTGTGTCGTTGCGCAAGCAGCAGAAAATGGATTCTGCTACAAAATCCGGGTATTGTTCCATTGGAACAAATCACGAATTTTGGCCACTCCAAATCAGTTTCTAGGTGATTTAAGGTCCCTAACAAGTTCCCTAACACATAAAAATCATTAATCACCAATAAAAACTTCTAATTTGGATCCAAAGACCAAATCACACATCTATGACCTAACTTTCTCATTTTTAGCATCAAAGGTCCAAATGACAAGTTCTAAGTTTCAAACTCAAACTCATTACATGAACAAGTCATAAATAACTAAAGAAACTCATTCAAGTAAGAAAAACACTTCAAACATATCTAGAAACCAAATTGACCTATTATGCACTACATGTGCATCAATGGTAAAAATGGAAGAAAAGGAGGTAAAGAACACAAAAACCCTACCTTGTGTAGAAAAGATGGTGATGATGGCTAGTGGATCACAAGCTTGCCTTTCCTCATTGATTTCCTCTTCTTCCTTCCTTCTTTTGCTCCTTATTCACTTTCTTCTTCTGCTCCTGTTTGCAGCCGCGAAAAAGAGTGAGAAAACAAGTGAGGAATGAGGAAATGAAATAGGAATCAATATAAGGCAACAGAACGGAAGAAGCTTGGTCACTTAAGTGACCAAGCAATACTCCTGATCTGTTAAGAACATTTAGATTTCTTTAAATCTAGTTTTCCTAAAGCCAACAAGTTTAAAATAAATAACAGGATTCATAAAAAATCTTGTTGCACCAAAATCATCATTTTTTATATTTGTGACTAGTCATTCCGACATTAAAATACATAATCAGTATGCCTAAAAATATTAAATTGACTTCGATTATTCTTAAACTTTAACTACATCACAGAAAATATATTTGTGATTTAGAAATAAATTATTCACATCTATTTCCATTAGCTAAGCCATTTATGCTAATATTTTAAGCAACTTTTCACCTTTCTAGCTATAGCAAAATGTCTAAACTAACTTAGATTATCACAAAATTAAACAAATATGTTAAGCAAGTATTAAGCTACCTCTATAATTATTTACAAGTATAACATGTTGAAGAGGATGCTACATATTCCTTCTTCTTGATTATAGCCTTTTGCAACCAACCTAACTTTGGCGACGGTAGATTTCAAGAGGCAAAGGCTAGGGTTTTGAAGGCAAGTGCAAGATTGAAGTTCAATCATTGAAGACATCTTCTCCTTGTTTATCCTATCCATTTTCTCTTTTTATCTTTCTTTCTTTCATATTTTCTTGAGATAGAATCATGGTTGTTTTTTTAACTTTTGTTCTTGTTTATGGTACATTGGCCATGAGTGGCTAAATTCTTTTTTCTAGGATTAGGATGCAACTCTCTACTTTTCTATGTTGAATTGTTAATTTGATTCTTTGTTAATGGGAAATTATCGTTATTGATTCATTCTTGGTATGCTTAATGCTTGTGGTATGTTACGCGCTATATTTACATGATCTTAGGCTTTAGGTGAATGATCGAAAGATGAAATCTAATTACTTGATAATATAAGAACTGAACTTAGGAATTGAGACCTAGGCATAGGCTTAAATCTTTCGAAAGAGCAAATGATTGTCATAAAACTTAATGGGTTGAGACTTGGATTAATTGCCATAAGAATGAAATTGATGGAGTTTTAGCACGTTTTTAGTGCCAAGAAATTGAGCTTTAAATAATTTAAGACAAATCGCCTTTAAGAACATAATTGAACATTAGCAAAGATAGGATTACAATTTATCATAGGGGGTAATGTAGTGAATTCCTAGTCCTAGGCCTTTAAATGTTAGTTGAATCTTGTCTTTTCTTGATTTGTTTGCTTTCTTTATTGCTTTGATTTTCATTTTGATTTTGTTTGAGGTTCACTATTGATTTTTATCTCTTAAATAATCAAAGTCACCTTAAGAGTTAGTAATCAATCGATTCTCGTGGGAACAATTTTTATTTTATTACTTGTACGATCCGTGGGCTTGCGAAAAAGTTTACAACACTTTACTATGATTAGAATAGCCAAAAAATATACCTTCATCAGATTTAACATCAAACTCTCCTATGTTATCATTTCCATTGTTTAAAACAAAACATTTACATCCAAAGATATGAAAGTGTGAAACATTTGACTTTCTTCCTTTGTATAACTCATAGAGGATTTTCTTTAAAATTGGCCTTATCATGGCCTTATTCATTGTATAACAAATTGTACTTACCAAATCTCTCCAAAGTACTTAGGAATATTAGCCTCATTGAGCATAATTCTTGCTATTTCTTTTAAAGATCTATTTTTTTCTTTTCTATAACTCTATTTTGTTGTGGAGTTCTAGGGGCTGAAACATTATGCTCAAGGTCATATTCATCATAAAAGGTTTCAAACTCATGGATTTCAAACTCACCACCATGATCACTTCTTATGGATGCAATACAAAAACTTTTTTTATTTTATATAACTTTGGCAAGTTTCTTAAAAGCTTGAAAAGCATCATTTTTGTGAGATAGAAATAATGTCCATGTAAACCTAAAAAAATCATCCACAATCACTATTGCATAGTAATTCCCACTAAAACTCATTGTTCTAGAGGATTCAAAAAGATCTATGTGTAAAAATTATAAAGGTCTAGAAGTTGAAATAACATTTTTAGCTTTAAAAGAAACATTTACTTGTTTTCCCTTTTGACACGCATCACATAGTTTGTTTTTTTTCAAATTTGAGCTTGGGTAGTCTAATTACTAGCTCTTTTGAGACTAACTTATTTAAGTGATCCATGTGAATGTGTGCAATCTTTCTATACCATAACCATGAATCATCTTCTTTACTTATAAAGAATTTAGCATCATTTGAAGATATATCATCAAGGCTAATCATATATATATTATTTACCCTATGACCAACAAATTTAACTTGCTTATCATCTTTTCCTTCAATTATCCAACAATTAGAATCAAATATAACTCTATTTCTTTTATCATATAATTGACTAATGCTAAACAAATTATGTTTAAGTCCTTCAATAAGTAAGACATTATCAATAGAAGAGGAAGAGATTTTACCAACTTTGCCAACTCTAAGGATCTTCCTTTTATTGTTGTCTCCATAGGTTATATGTGCATGATTCTTGGGAACAAGGAAAGAGAACTTGGAGTCATCTCTGATCATATGCTTGGAGCAACCACTGTCAAGATACCAATTTGAGTTCTTAGCCTTCAAGCACACCTCCATGTCACTTTCTTCTTCTTCCTTTTCTCCTCTAGTCATAAGACATAGATGAGCTGCTTCATTATCTACGCTATCTATGGAGTCCATGTCATTATCATCCCATATTATGTAGACCCTCATTCTTTTCTTTTCCTTAGAGGATATTTTTTTAAATTTCTCTATCTTCATGTAATCACCCAAGATTTTCTACTATTGCTTCAAGCTTGAATAGGTGCTTGCTACCTTTACAAACTAGAGCATTCTTCACACCTTGAGATGTCTCACCCTTGTGGTTGAGCCTCAACAGATAGGGATACCTCACCCTTACAATTTCTTTGAGTGATATCTCACCCTCTTTACAGTAAATCAAAAAATAGAAAAAAAGAAACTCTCACAAGAGTAATTGATACAAATTGAAGTCCTATGAAGCTCTCAAAGATATCTCAAGTATTTGACAAAAACAAAGCTCAAAGATTGAATATGATGAATCACAGATTAAAACCTTGAGAAAGATGTTTTCCAATTGTGGTTCTATGTAAAAGATGACCAAAAAAAGTGTATTTATAGTGTTATTAGAAAAAAAACCATTGGGAATAATTTATTTCAGTATTAAATGCATAGCAAAAAGTCATTGCTAACTTTCAGGCTTGTGGTAATCGATTACCAACATATGGTAATCGATTACCAAGCTCTTAGAACATGGTATGGGCTTTTTGGGCAAGTGGTAATCGATTACCATCCTTTGGTAATCAATTAACAAACCTCTGTGTCAGTGGTAATCGATTACCATTACCATGCCTCTGACTTTTGATAATAAGGTTTCCACATGACTGTAATCGATTATCAAGCCTTGGTAATCGATTGCCAGCTTCCAAAAAAGTTTTTAATTGATTACTAAGTCATTGGATGAGATTACAATCATCTTAAAACCTATTTTTGTGCCCAAATAAGCTTGGTAAACATTTCAAACTTTGGAGAACTTGGATTTTTAAAGAAGCAAGCTTGATTTTCATAATCCAAGATTAAACCATCATTTGTTAAGAAAATACTCACCAACTAAAAATAATTTTCAAGAGAAAAACTTTCAAAAGCATTATAAGTCATTTTGAGATATCTAGGAGGCTTCTCACATAAAGACTCTAAGTTCTAAAAACTATACCATTTAATCTTCCCTTAGACTTGATCTTTGGTTTGATTTTGTTATCATCAAAACTTTCATGATTTTCATGACATAAGCATTTACAGTTTCAAACAACTATGAGCCATATGTGAAACCAAAAAGGCAGTAACAATGAAAAGGAGAAAGAAAAAAACCAAACCCAATTAGTTATATAAAAGAGAAATTCTTACATCCTCCTTGAACAAGAAAATTTTTTTAATCTGTATTATTAAATGTATGCTACATCAACTTTGTGTGTCAAAAATATCTCTTACTCTAATTATAGTTTTAATACTATAACTGAAATGATACAAATTTAATAGTATAGAACAAAAAATTTAAATTTCTCTTATCTCATAAACACTGTTACGATTGATGTAAAAGAATAGAATGACATTTCATATTTAATATGAGAATCATAGCATTCATATGTTTGTTGATAAAAAAAAATTATATAATAACATACCTATTCCAAATCTAATATGAAAAAAAAAATTCATATTTTCTTATTTGAGGTATTTATATCATTTAAATAAATTTAGATTTTATTTTGTATTATGTCTTATACACTAAATTACATAATCACTTTCTATGACATTTTATTTTTAATTATACCAAATTTAAAAATTAATTCATTAATTTTTATTTTTATTATAATTCTTTTTTATAAAATTACATTCTTTACCTCAACTTATCATTTAAAAATTTCTCATGCAAGTGCTAAGTGCTACCAACTCTGACACAAGCTGTCTTTCATTTTTTAAGGAAAAAAAATACAGAAGCTTCTTCGTATATAGAGGGCAGGGTAGTGGGGACAGTCGCAGGCGTGCAAGTGGGAAACGGATTTCTCCAGCTGCTGGACATCCAGCAGTGGAGCAGACCCGTTGGATGAAAATCCAACGGTCCAGTTTTTCTTTTTTTTTAAATATTAAAAAAAATTAATATTAAATTAATATTTAATCTGGACCGTTGGATTTTCATCCAACGGTCCAAAATGTTGCTGGAGGTTGCTGGAGGTGATCCGGCTGGAGAGAAGCCGGATCCGTGCAAGTGTGCATCTTTGACCCCTCCATTCTTTAGTTCTTATTGCACCAAAACCAAGACCATTTCTTCTTTAGTTCTAATTCTTTAGTTCATAATTTATTCATTCATATAAAAGTATTGAAATAAAGAAAAAAAAACAGAACAAAACGAAGTAAAAAAGAAAAGAAAAACCATTACAAGAAGGAGAAATTTCTCAGCAACAGGGTGTAACGTTCATTGACTTGGCTCTCCAGTCTCCCCCCAACTTTGCAAAAGTTTAAGGCTTGAAGCTGCTGAACCGCCGCCCCCCTTCCCCTCTCTCTTTCTTCATCTCTCTATCTCCTGTTGCTTGTGCATCAGTATGAAGCTCAAGGAGTTTGGAAACATGGAGCGAGTGATTTCATCTTTCATGGGTTCGTTTCTTCTATGGGCAACTTTTGTGCTTGATTTGGTGCTTAAGGTGTCTGGCAATGCAGAAGGTGGGTGGTGACCTTTGGTCCTTACTCTATGGGGTCTTACATAAATATATGTTCCCATTAAACAGTTGCTTTAAATGAGCTGGGTTAAAAATACTCAATTATGAAGCATCAAAAAAAAGGAAAAAATATCTGATATCATCATCACATCTTAATGTTAGAAACAAGGGCCGGTGCCGGTTCATCTACAAGCTCATTCGTAGTTTGTTAAGATGCTTTCATTATTGAAAAATAAAAAAGCTTCTTTACATTTGCTTTTCCCTTTTTCCTCTTTTATTAGTTGACCAAGTATTTAGGAGTATGTGACTGATGCTAACTCAAGGAAGTTGGGCTTCATGTTTCTATTTCCCAAATTTCACAAAATTTCATAGAGCAATATAAATGTTGACACTTGTTTGATTCTCTCCGCCAAATGATTTAAGATTAAGGATGTTTGCACCTGAAAATCGCTTCTATGACAGGTGATGCCCTGAATGCATTGAAGACCAATTTGTTTGATCCTAACAGTGTTCTTCAAAGCTGGGATCCTACGCTTGTCAATCCTTGCACATGGTTTAATGTTACTTGCAACAGTTATAATAGTGTGATCCGTGTGTAAGTTAGATGTCATTTTTACCTACCTGTAGTTTTATGACCTTTTGTTCATATAGGGAAAAACTTATTTATGTTGTCCGGTGATCTTGGAAATGCAAACCTTTCGGGTCAACTGGTTCCACAGCTTGGTCAGCTCCCAAATTTGCAATACTTGTAAGTTGTGAATCGAATATGATATTCTCTCATTTCTTTGTTCACTGCATCAGAGCTCCAAACTTAAGTGGATTTCGTGACCTGAAATTAAAAAGGACCTAGATTTCCTCTTAATATTGTATATTTTGACAAAGCATTTTCTCCCTTCCTACCTACATATTCTCCCATCCCCCAAAATAAAGTAGGTATTTGTATCTCCTGACAAAAAAATTCTGGGCTGTTTTCCTTTGACAATTGGTGAGTGGGGGCATTTAAGAATGGTACTTAGATAATTTCTTTTGTCTTTTGCTCAACAACTTTTTCCATCAAAAAATCACTTACTGCATACATGCTTCTCAAAATGGTGAGAAATAGCCCCTTATTTGGAAGAATTTTTCTTTTTGGCGGGGCTGCATTGCAAAATGTCATATCAAATCAGTGGATAGTATACTTAATTTTGTAATACAGGTGAATAATGCAATTCTACTGATAAATCCCTAGAATTCATCTACTTAGTTCTTATCCTAGAAGGGGACGTTTAATATGCTTTTAAAATATTGTTTAGCATGTATGCTCCACACTTTTGAGCTATTAATAAAAAGATTTAAATTTATGATTGAGAATAAAGAAAAGGAATCATTTGTGTTACTTTATTGATCAGTTTCGAATATTTATTAGAAAAACTTCTAATATTTACATTTTATCATTTTATAAGTTTTTTTCTTTTAATTTTAACATTTCAACTAAACATTTCTTTCCATCTATACACTTTCTCCACCCCAGCGCACGTTACCGTCAAGCTGCATAGTGCCACCTTCGCCACCGACCCCCTCTTGCCCCTTAGGTTGATCATTATCCAACTCAACCTCAGCTCCTCCCCGAGATCCTGACACACGTTCTCGCCATTTGGATACGTGATCAGCGTTTGAACCGCGTCTTTTGGGTTGAGCAGGTCGACCCATAACGACGAGCATCGGAACCATCCAATCACGGTTTCAGTCTCCACCACCCTGGAGAGGATGAGCTACTCACGGTGAAAGAGGACGACGACAGAGATCAGTTTCGGCGAGTGGTCTAGATCTGCTCAGGAACTGTGAGCGGTGGCAGTGGGGAAAGAGTCGAAGAAGAAAGAGCGAGAGGCGAGAGGGAAGGTGGACATGATGTGGTGGACACGGCAGTGGCGTGGTGGGTGAGGAGCTTCTTTGGTGGGATGTCAATGTCCTTAAGAGATTTCTTGAAGGAGAAGAGTTGGTAGGAGGGTTGAAACTTGTGTTGCTCTGCACAGACATTGCTTTCCATTCTAAATCTGTGATTGGAAAGCAAACAAAGGAAATGGCATTCCCAATCCCACAACTCATACCCTCTGCTTCATCATCTTCCTCTCTACCTCACAACCCCACCTTAAACCCCATTACATTCCCTAAATCCCCATCATCATCACTACTATCATCAAGGCATGTTCTGTTCCCCAACCACGAGAATAACCGGGACTCCCTCCGGTGCTCGGCCTCCTCTTCCTCCGACAAAAACCACACCAACTCCAACGACGTTGTGGAGCTCCCTTTCTTCCCACTCCCCCTGGTTCTCTTCCTAGGCGCCATCCTTCCCCTTCAGATCCTTGAGTTCCGCTATCGCATCATGATTTTGAGAGGGTGTTTGAGAAGAGGAGAGAGTCTGGTTGAGGAGAGAGAAAATAAAGGGATATAGAGAAAGAAAGGAACAAGGATCCTCTGAAGTGAACATCTTTGTAAAGTGAACAAGTAAGCTTATGAATGATTGATGTAAGCTTATCTATTAATGGTTAATGTGAGTTTACTTGTTCACTTTATAAATATCTTCACTTTAGAGGATCTTTGTCCTAAAGAAAGAGGGAGGTGAGCCAGTGACAGAGATGATTGATGATGCCGAGGAAGAACATAGGGAATAGCGTGACTGAAGGTAAGACTTTTTATATTATTTTTATTTTCTAAAAAATAAATTAATAAATTATTAATTTTGATATTGTAACTTATTGAATAAGTTGTAGAAAATGATTCTTAATTATAGATATAAAATTTTTACAAATCAATGATTCTCAAATGTTGGGCATACATGTTTAAAATTATTTTAGGACCATATTAAATGTCTCCATCAAAGAAATGTTGCTGTACGTTATTTATTTTAGGGATTATAATATGGTATCAAACAAAAAAAATTCTGATTGCATTATGCTTTGATTTTCCTTCTCAATCACATTATCAAAATTTGAAGGTCTTCTGCCCTATCTCTATTGGTTGTAGAGAATCTCAATTTAAGCAAGGGCTGTCCTCCCACCTCTTTTCTTGTTGAACAATTAATTTTCTTGAGGACCAGTTTAGTGTTATAAACTTTTGGGGTCTTCCTAAGCTTAAGTTGACATTAGCTGGTCCTTAGGGAGCCATTTACAATGTTTCTGCTGAAGTTTTGAGCATCAAAGCTCCAACCAAAGTTACCTGTTCACTCTCACTGTTCTCCTCCTTCTCCACCACTCCCTTGGCCAATGGTACTATTTCCTTCACGGTGGCTGGGCAGAGGCTTCCGGCACTGGTGGCACACGGAGGAACGGTGGTTGCTTGCGAGGCCGTGCTTGTTCAGGGTCGCAGATTTGACGATTCCGAATGCGGACCTGCACCACCATGTCGGCCAGATGTCACCAGGGATTGGCGGAAGGTGACGGCTTCGGCACGGGTCTGGTGCATAGAGGGGGCAGAGCTGCGTGACTCGCGGTGGAGATGGCTTGGCTAGTTATGGTGGCTGACGATATGCTCGTCGACGGACGTGGTGTCGAGGAGGGGCAAAGGTGGTTCTAGGTTGCTAGGTTGATGGTTGGCATGGCTGGTGGTGCAGGTTCTGTTCAGGGGTGCTGCAACTGTGAGTCGTGGTGGTGTGGAACGGTGCTTCTGGGTTAGTTCGTAGTGGTGGTCGCAAGGGGTGGCTGTGAAGGATAGACGATGAAATAGGGTTCTGTTCAGGGAATGGTGCCGAAGCTGGTGACGCGTTTGGGTGGTCGATGGTGGACTGGACGACTGATGAGGTGGTGGTTCGCTAACAGCGGCGAGGTGCTGCGACAGAAGGGGCGAAGTTGGTTCTGGGTGTTGGATCTGGCAGATCTGGTGGTTTCGGTGGTGCGACGTCGTGCATGGAGCAATGGCTTGGACGGCAGAAGACGACGGCTCCGGTGGTGTGCGGTGCGGTGGCTTTCCAGTGTGCTTACCCCATCCACCATTGCAACCGTGGGAGGTGGCTTTGAAGAAGGAAAAAAAAAAGAATTATCTATTAACCAGGTTACAAGTCTAACACAGGAGCCATTGATTCATTTTTTCACAAAATCAATGGTGAAAAAATGTGGAGCATCAATGCTCCTACTCCTTTTAGGAGCATTTAAAACGTTGCCGGTCTTTAGAGATAGTTGTATAAATTGCTGAATAAAAGGTTATATATTGAATACTATACTAGCCATCAATATAATATATTTTTGTGTGGTTCAATTTTCACCATACCAACTTCTATTAGATGTTGACCCCTTTCATACCATTCATGCAAATGTGTTCTGCCATCTTTTAGTTATTCGTTGAACTTTTTTACTTGCTAAAATCTAAAAATATTTTTCTTTTCAATGACAGGGAACTTTATAGTAATAATATATCTGGGAAAATCCCAAACGAGCTTGGAAGTTTGGCAAAGTTGGTGAGCTTGGATCTTTACTCGAACAAGTTAACTGGTCCCATACCAGACACATTGGGCAACCTTAAAAAACTACGTTTCCTGTATGACATGCTTTCCTTTATCTCATTCCTTTAATCTGTATAAATTATTTAAATCTGTTTCAATTTTGTTTCTTCATTTACCTTTTTAGCATCATACTTTTTGCTTTCCAACACAAAATGCTGGTAGATTATGCAGCCTAGAATATGACTCTTTCAGTTCCAACAGAGTTTGCAATATACTCGTGTATATTGACCAATTCATTCTCTCTGTACTAAACATGCAATAAAGTCAATGTAGTAATTGTTCATGAACATCCACACTAATGAACTGAGGGGTTGACGGTGGTCAAGAGGGGCCATTGCCACCCTGGCTGCCTGAAGTTTCTTCAAGTGCTTGGTGACTGGTGTAACATGTTCCTTCTTTTGCTTTTACCACAGCCGAACTTAATTTTTCTATCATGTAATCTTGATTAGTTCCGAGATCCCATTCCGTCCCCCATTTTTAATAGTTGAGACTGGATTATGTTATAAAGGATTGAAGCTCCCCTTGTTTTCTTGGTCTTTTCCCTCCAAATCTTTTGGTTAAATTACTTTGTAAATCCCTATAGTTTTATTAAATTTTTAAATAAGTTTTTATAGTTTAAAATTTTTTAATATGATCCCTATACTTTTTAAAAATTTTAAATAAATCCCTATAATTTAACTAAGTTTTTAGTTAAGTCCCTACTAACTATAAAATTTTATAATTAAGTTCCTGAAAGCTATAACAGCAAGACAGCGTGGCTTGCAAATCACTATAAGCATCTTGTAACGGAGTCTAAACGGCCATCAGCTAGTGAGGACTTATTTAAAAAAATTTAGAAATATAAAGACCCAATTACAAACTTTTAAACTATAGGACTTATTTGAAAATTCAGTGAAATTATCTACCTACAAAATAACTTAATTTTATTTCCACGTAAGAGAGTTTTAATGTGTGTATTGGGGGTGAGGGAAGGAACATTTTCACCACCTTAGGCTTAAATTTCCAGAAGTGAGTCAAGCCTAGATTTAGACATAGTTTTCAATTGTGGGCCTTGTGGCCATTTCATTTTGCCAAGTAAAACTCGTTATCTACCCTAATCTGCTAATTTAAGTTTGCAACAAGTTATTATAGCGCACACACATACTGCATGCATGATAATTGTTTGCTGTCATGTCTTATTACTATACTCTATCAATAGTTTATTATCTGCAAAGTGCAAACTAATTTGCTCTGCTCTTTGAACAAGGCGTCTCAACAATAACAGCTTGTCAGGAAACATTCCTATGTCTTTGACCACTGTTTCTTCACTGCAAGTCCTGTGAGTGTTACTCCTATATTTAGATTTTCCACGAACTACTGCAAATGTAGATATCTTGTTATACTAGTGTTGAATTTATTTTTATGTGTAACCTGACACCATGGTCATTGTGGATTCTAGTGATCTATCAAACAACGAGTTAACAGGAGATATCCCAGTCAACGGTTCATTTTCATTATTTACTTGCATCAGGTTGGTGCAAATAATTTATTTATATCTATTACTATTATTTTTGAGGGATGAGATATCAAATTTTTGCTAATCCCTGTGTTCCCTTCTACAGTTTTCGAAATAATTCTGGCTTGATTAAAAAATGCACTCCAGCTCCACCACTTGCTCCTCCGCAACAAACTACTTCAGGTTTGTTGATGTTTGTTCTATTGTAGGTAATGATTTTATTTTGTCAAAGAATAACTCTTAACATGCCCTGTCATGTGAGTGTCCACTAGGCTTGAAACGTGGACAAAGTATAGGCTTTCAACTTCCTTGAATTGAAAGCAAACTCAACGTTGTTTTGAAATTGTAAGACTGAGGGCAACAATCAAACTCTACCCCACTAGGTTAATGAAGAACTGAAGCACTTTGTTTTGAACAGTGATCTCTGATGGTGGAGATACCTTAAGCATAGCTTCTTCTGCATGCATAAATTTATAGCTTCTTGAGGTGGATGTTACTGATGGTCAAATTCGGGAATTAATAATGTTGTACTTTTGTTATATTCTATTCAATCACAGTCAAAGTTTTTAAATAGAGTTATGCTTTCCCATTTAATTATGTTAATCCTTGTAGGTAACAGTGCTACTGGAGCCATTGCTGGAGGAGCTGCTTGAAGGAATGGAAGGTGATCAAAACAAGCAGCAGAATATTATAATAGCAATAAATAAAAAATATTTTGTGTTTAATTTTATTCTCGCACTACGAAGATAAATTTAAAATACTTAATAAAGGATTCTTAATATTTTAAAAAATTATATGAGGACTCTATATATATTTATAAGGGTGATCACTCCTTGGGTCATTAGGAGTAAAAAATTCAAACAAATTAGGTAAAGTCGAGTCTTCGGGTTGAATTTGTGAATTTTTTTTTTCGAGTAATTTGAATCAACCAACCCGATTACAATCGGTTGGTTCGGGTTGGGTAAACGGGTTAATCGGGTTGGTCGGGTTACCAGTTGGGTTATGGAAATTGAATAAAATAATACTTAAATTTAGGCAAAACGACATCGTTTTACGAGTCATCGAGTCGGTATCTTAAACTCGTAATCTGAACCAATGAGAGATCGGGTTTATTTGGGTCGACCCGAATTGACCCAAACACTCAAACCAACTCGGGATATTTGTAGTCGGGTCGGGTCGGGTCAGGTCGGGTTGGTCAGGTTCTCGGTTTGTCGGTTCGAGTTGTGCAACCCTATATATCTACATTAAAATTAAACTTTACTATCAACTCCTTTAAAATATGATACTTACTCAAATTTTGAAGAAAAAACTAAAGCAGAAAAATTCGAGTTGATTTGGGTAATCGAGTTTGTTCGAGTCAAACTCAATAAATTCGTTTGAATATCAATTTGAATAACGGATTTAGTGAACTAACTCGATAACCTAAAAAAATGACGCCGTTTTACTTATATTCAAGTTCTTATTTTATTTTTTTTACACAACTTGATTCAGTGTCCGACTAACCCAACCAACTCAACCAATTTAATTACCCAATTCGAACAAATCCGATTATAATCAATTCGATTTGAGTTACTCAAATTTTTTTTTTAAAAACCAAGTCAACTCAATCTAAACTCAATTAATTTAAATTTTTTCTCCTAAATCCGTCCCTATCCATAATCACATTTCCTTGCTGGACGTGCTTACTAAATAATCATAAAGGCTATTGACACCCTTTTCAGTTTTCTTGCCGGACGTGCTTGCTAAATAGCCATAAAGGCTATTGACACCTCTTAACTAAATAGACTTTATTACGTTGGTGGTAGCTTTGGTACGTATTACCAATTTGTTGTGCACGTTATGCACCAAGCTATTAAATTGCCATAAAGGCTATTGACACCTCTTGACTAAATAGCCTTTGTCACGTTGGTGGCAGCTATGGTACATATTACCAATTTGTAGTGCACGTTATGCACCAAGTTATTAAACCCACGTGCACGTCCAAACCAAATAGCCATCGAAGCTATTTACTGCATATTATCACGTTATGCATATCATTATGCAATTTTTAATAGCCATAAAAGTTATTAAACCATTTATGCATATCATTATGTCTACAACATTTGGAAATTTGATGGTTTTTTTTATTCTAAATAAGATTTTTTAAATAATTACGGTTATGTATCACTTATATTCTAAATGTTAATAAAGAATATAATAATATTTTATTTAGATTAAAAATTTATTTACTTGATTAAATTAAATTATCTAATTTAATTATCAAATAATAAATTAATATTACTTTAACAAAGATTAAAATACTCGTTAGTGTGTGACTTAAAAGATTCAATACTAAGTCGATAATAAATTAAGCGAATCAAATTACTAATCAAGGTTGATGTCTAGTAATACTTATTAACAATTGAATAACATGAAGTAACATTTTTTTACTCTTCAATGACATTTAGAAGAATAATGTAATATTTCCTTCCATCGATCATTCCTACTCAGAGTTAACCTTAGAGTATGATATATTTGTCAAACTCTAATAGGTAAACATTTATGTTTTATAACAAACTAGTGAATGACTTAAGAAACTTATTTCTTCATTCATTCAATTGTCATGACCAAGGTCTTGATTTTATTGTTATAATCATAGATCTCAAACTCATTATCAAGAGTTGATGGATTCCTTCTTGATATATCATTAATTCTACAAGTATTTAGTCATACCCAATATCCATTCAACTAACGCCCTAGGGCATTAGGTGTTTGGAATTAAAGTATAACAAGTAACTTGTTAATTACTATGATAATCTCAGGTCAAAGAAAAAATGTGCACCATGTTCTTCATGAGAATATTCTATTGACAAATTAATGGTAAAATAAATCATTAGGAATTCTCAATTGAGTCAGTTTAATGACCATATCTCATATGCATCATCTGTATATGTGAATTAATAAATGAGATCTATTAATCTTTATCCAATAAAGACAATCATACATATATTGATATATCCGGATTATTAATGTCTTATTCTCAATAATCTTACGGTCAAGAACACTTTAGATTAAATCATAAATAAAAACTTTTCTCTCAATATCATGATCTTTATCATGATAACAAGTGTCTAAATTTAATTAAGGACTTTGTCATATTAATTAAATAATTAATATGACAAATAAAACCAAAATAAATTGAATGCCTTGTTATTTATCAAAATAAAATAATTACAATGTGTTCTAAAAGTATTACATAATAGATTGGATCTACGACATACCAATTTTTCTTAACAATCTCCTACTTGTACTAGAGTCAATCTCTCATGTATTTTATTCTTAATTCCCACTTGTGCTTGTCAAACTCCTTTACACCAAGTGCTTTGGTGAATGAGTTTGATGCATTTTCTTTTCTATCAACCTTTTGAATCTAAACGTCTCTACATTCAATAATTTCTCTAATTAAGTGATATTTTTGCAAAATATGTTTAGACCTATGATGCAATCTCAGTTCTTTTGCTTGAGCAATGACTCCATTATTGTCACACAACAATGAAACTGGTTCTTCTAATGATGGAACCACACCAAGTTCATATATGAACTTCTTCATCCAAACAGCTTTTTTAACAGCCTCATTTGTTGTTATATAATCTACTTCAATTGTTGAGTTAGCTACTATAGCTTGTTTAGAACTTTTCTAACTCACTGCATCGCCATTTAAGGTGAAAACATAATTAGAAATAAATTTGTTATCATCCTTATCTGATGCGAAACTTGTATTTGTATAACCTTTTAGTTTTAGTTTCGAATCTCTATAAATAAGGAAATGGTCTTTAGTTCTTTTCAAATACTTCAGAATGTTTTTAATCACTTTCCAATGTTCCTCGCTAGGGTCTATCTAATATCAGCTTGTTACACCTAGTGCATAAGCAATATCAGGACGCGTACAAGTCATAGTATACATGATAGCTCCCACTACACTTGCATATGGTATTCTATTCATGCGTTCTCTCTCTTCAAGGTGTTACCAAGTGGCCTCAATACTCAAGAGGGGGGGTGAATTGAGTAGTTAAAAATAAGTTCACAAATCTTTCGCAAATCGTTTGACAATTAATTTTCGTTGAAGCTATTGAATAATCAGAGATAATTGAATAGATGAGTTAAGCACTTTTACTAATGAACGTAATAGCCAAGGAGACAATATTCAAATAAAACAATGAAACAAAGGCACAAAGATAAGCAGAGGAGGGTTTAGAGAAACAAACACAAGCTTTATCCTGGTTCAATCACTACTCCACTTGTGATCTACGTCCAAATTCCCAAGCAACACCTTGAGATTTTTCACTATATCTTCAAGTTTCAATGGGTGCTTGAAAACCACTACAACCTTGAGCACTCAACAAGATGGGATACCTCACCCAAAAGCTTGAGCCTCTATTTTCCAAGGGATACCTCACCCTTACAATACTTGAGGGATACCTCACCCTCACTAATCGAATGTATAAGATTGAAATAGAAGAGCTCTCACTCTAGAGCAAGTGTTTACAAATTGAAACTCTAATATGCTCTCAAAGATTTTTCACGTTTTTAGTCGAAAACAGAGCAAGAAATGATTTTAAGGATTGATTCACGCTTTGAAGTATGATGATCAGCTTTTTGGTTCAAGGTCAACCGTAAACAAGGACCCAACTTGGGTATTTATAAGTTTCTCAATTAATAGAGCCGTTGAGGTAGTTGGCATGCATTTAATGCATTTAATATAGCCGTTGGACATTGTCAGATGCGTGTAATCGATTACATATTCCAGTAATCGATTACATTGTTGTTCCAACGTTTTACGAACTTTCTCGTTCTCATGTAATCGATTACATTCTTGAGGTAATCGATTACATGGCTTCTGATTTTTTGCTTGTAATCGATTATAATGCTTATGTAATCGATTACATGACTTTCTCGATTTTGCGTAATCGACTACAATATTCATGTAATCGACATGGCTCGCCGAACGTGTTCTTTGAGTTTCTGGCGTTTTGTGTAATCGATTACATTCTTGGTGTAATCGATTACATGGCTTCGACTTTGTTTGTAATCGATTACAACATCAATGTAGTCGATTACATTTCTCGTCCGAACGTGTTCTTTGCCTTTCTCAAGCTTTGTGTAATCGACACATATATTGTGTAATCGACATACATGGCCTCTCGATTTCATGCTTGTAATCGATTACATTGTTCATGTAATCGATTACATGCTTTCTTTGATGTGTAATCGATTACAAACATTGTGTAATTGATTACATTGGCCTTTGAACACATTTTTCAAGTCCAATAACGCTTGTAAGTCATTTCCAACACCTCAAGATACTTGATTAAACATAAATCCTTTTAAGAGTGTTAGATTTAAAGTTGAAACTCAAGTTTTATTGAAAGCCATGTTTAACTTTGAAATTTCCCATTTATTTTGAAATCACATATTGAAAAACCATTTGAGAAATCTTGAGAGCATTTAACATTAATCTCCTAAGTCTAAATAACTAATTAAACCTTCTGTCTTCTTTCTTTGATCTTGATTTTTCCTTTTGTGCTTGATCTTCTCTTTTGCTTTTGTTATCATCAAAAACCTTTTGACATGCCTTAGAGACATAAGCATTCACACAAGGGTTTTAGGACTATCCTTGTTATTGAGAGAAATTCCAATGCCTATTGGTAGATAGCCTCTTTTGGAATTTTTCATGTTATACCTATTTAAGATGGTATCAATGTACATAGATTGTGAAAGTCCAAACAACTTTTTAGATCTATCTCTATAAATCTTTATTCCCAAAATATAAGTTACTTTTCCCAAATCTTTCATGGAGAGCTGTTCAGAAAGTCAAATCTTTGTACTTTCTAATGTTGGTACATCATTTCCTATGAGTACGTAATATGTCATCAACATATAATACTAAGAAAATAATTGTGCTCCTACTAAATTTTTTATAGACACAAGGTTCTTCTTCACATTTAATAAAATTGAACTTTTCAATTATCTTGTTGAAGCGGATATTCCAATGTCTAGAAGTTTGCTTTAATCCATAAATAGATTGTTGTAGCTTGCAAACTTTATTATGATAAGATGAGGACTTGAAACCATTAGATTGTGTCATGTACACTTCCTCTTCCATCTCACCATCTATGAAAGCAGTTTTCACATCCATTTGCCATATTTCATAGTCATAGTATACTACTATTACAAGTAGAATTCGAATTGATTTGAGCATTGCCACGGGAGAGAAGGTTTCATCAAAATCTGTTTCTTCTTTTTTATGATATCTCTTAGTAACAAGACGAGTTTTATAGGTCTTCACCTTTCCGTCCACTCCAATCTTTTTTCTTGAAAACCTATTTACAACCAATAGGCTTTATATCCTTTGAAGTTTCAACTAAAGTCCATACTTTGTTGATCTTCATGGATTCCATTTCAGATTCCATGCCTTCTTGCCATTTCTTGTAGTTATAACTTTGCATGGCCTCTTCATAGGTTCTAGAGCCATCATCATTATGATCAACCTCATTTGACACATCATCTTACACCAATAAGTTTAATCTACTCAGTGTACGATGTGCGCGGCTAGGTCTTCTAAGAGGTTCATTTGCAACTAATTCACTTTGTACTAGATTTGGTGGTTGTTGAATCGTTTGTAAAATTGGTTCAATAACTTGTTCTTGAACCTCAACCATTGAAGATGGTGACCTTCGTGTTAACTTCAGAACATCCAGCAAAGGTTTCTTAACTTGCATTTCAAGCTCTTGAGCTTGTGTTATTTCATTGGTTTCTTGAACTTCATCTAGTTCTATTTCTTCACCATGACTTCCTTCTGAAAGAAATTCCCTTTCTAAAAAGGTTGCTCCTCTTGCGACAAATACCTTGTGGTCAAAAGGATGATAGAAATAATATCTCATTGTTTCTTTGGGATACCTAATGAACCTACATTTATCAAACCTTGCATCAAGTTTATCTATTTGCAACCTCTTGACATAGGTCAGACATCTCCAAACTTTAATGTGTTTGAGACTTGGCTTACGACCTTTCTCTATCTCATATGGTGTTGTAGAGACTGACTTTGTGAGAACTTTATTTAACAAATATGATGGTATTTCTAAATCATATCCCCATAATTTCACTGGAAGATCAGTGAACTCCAACATGGATCTTACCATATCTAATAAGGTTTGATTCCTTCTTTTGGATACACCATTACGTTGTGGGGTTCCTAGATGTGTCCACTGTGATTGAATACCATTTTCATTAGATAATCAAAAAAGTTACTACTAAGATATTCTTCTCCTCTATCAGATTTGAGAACCTTGATACTCTTACCAAGTTGTTTCTCAACTTCACTGCGAAATCTTTTGAACATTTCAAATGACTCAGATTTGTATTTCATAAGAAACACAAAACCATATCTAGAAATATCATCAGTGAAGGTGATAAAATAAAAATATTCTCCTCTAGCTTGAATTCTCATGGGCCCATAAACATTTGTATGAATTAGACTCAATAATTCAAAAGTTCTCTCTCCGCTTCCAGTAAACGAAGATTTGGTCATTTTTCCTTTGAGACAAGATTTACAAGTTGTATATGATTCATAATCATAATGGTCAAGGTAACCTCCCTTATGTAACTTGTTAATTCTTTTCTCTTCTATATGGCCAAGTCTACAATGCCAAAGGTATGTACGATTTACTTGACTATCTCTTTCTCTTTTAAGACCAGAAACATGCATAATTGGTTTTACATTCACATAAGATAAGACATAAATACCATGTTGGAGATAACCATTCATATATAAATCATCATTATGATAAATTGAGCAAATGCCATTATTGAAAATAATATGAAATCACACTTATCTAACATAGAAATTGAAATAATGTTCGAAACAAATTTCAAAACATAATAACAATTCTCCAACACCAAAGTTTTGCCAGTAGGCTAAAGAAATTAATCCTACAGCTAGGGCCGCAACATTTGCACCATTCCCAACCTGAAGACTAATTTCTCCTTCATTCAACCTTTTACTTATCTGTAGCCTTTACAACATATTACAGATATTAAAACTACTACCAGTATCTAATACCCACATTGAAGAATCAGTAACAGTTAAAGAAATCATGAAAATATTTTTCATTAAAGTCTCACCTTGTTTCTTTTCTTTTAGAGAAACAAGATACTTCTTGCAATTTCTCTTCCAATGACATTTCTCCTTATAGAAGAAACATTCAGCATCAGACTTGTCTGACTTATCCTCTTTATCCTTGGGTTTGGTCACACCACCTTTAGGTGCAAGGAGTTTCCTTTTTGGCTTATACTTACCCTTACTCTTCTTTTTAGAGGATTTACTAACCAATATGACAGTTCCTTTCTTCTTCTCAGATGCAATTTGATTCTCATAATCAATCAATAAATTGAACAACTCATGAAGGTCACAACTTATTTTATTCATGTTGAAGTTAACAATGAATTTTGAAAATGATTCAGGAAGTGACTGTAAGATCAAATCTTGAGAAAACTCTTTTTTAAGTTTGTACCTTAACTTCTCAAGTTGTTCAATAAGATCAATCATCTTTAGAACATGGGGCCCAACTAGAGAACTTGCAGTTAATGCGGACCTAAAAAATTTTTAGACAACTGATACCTAGTTGTCCTACTTTGTCCACCATACATCTTCTCAAGATGTTCAATCATCACATGTGGGTCTATATCCCTATGTTGCCTTTGAAGCTCAGAACTCATAGATGCCAGAATGATGCATTTAGCATTAAGACATTCTTCCAAGCACTTCTTATAAGTCTTGGTTGCTTCAGCATCTTCTTTGTCAATAAGGGCAATTTTGGCAAACTTATCGATCACATTGATAAGTTTTTCATGCATAAGAATACCAATCATCATAATTGGCTCCAACCAGTTTGCTAGTATCAAGTATAGAGCATCGTGATAAAGAAGACATGTCGAGAAATTTAAGAACAAGAAAAGAAAAAACATAAGAACACATTTTTATTTATCATAAAGATATGGGCTTTTACCTAGATAATATATCCAATAACTACATTACTAATAATAGTTTCAGAAATCTCTATTTCTCTTAGTGGAGTAAAAAATCCCTTAATAATATATATGAATGAGTCACTTGATAGTCATGTCGTTTCTCATGCATGTATACTTTAAAGTAAATAATTTTGTATCATATACAACAACAAAAATTCTATACCATATAGTTCCCTGGTTGTCAAGTCATTCTTACTTATTGGTATTAATGAATTAAACTTTATACTCTCCTGGTAGTGTAGACATTTTGTATAAATTAATCTCTTCTATGTATATGCATCACATGCAATAAAAAATTTATTTATTTTATCCTTAAACCACAAGTCTCCTGATTATCAAGTCGTTCATTGTGAATAAGGAATATAGAAAACCATACAAAGTAATATAACTGATACATCATATTTTATCATACAAAATTTTCATAAGTCACAGAAATGTAACTTACAAACATATCAACATCACAATTGGAATTAATAATCTAATGTCATGTTACAAGAAAAACACATGCACAGAGTATGGATATTATCCAATAATTACATAAACTCAAACATATAATTTATCGCCTTATACGTAAGCACACGAGTGAGCATTGCACACAACAATTATGCACAAATAACATCACAAAAAAATATTATTATTTAAATAATACATCTACTTTACAAACTCATGAATTATAATCTTAATAATACAATTTAAACACAAATAATCATGACTTTGATACAACAAAAGGATTGGAAGGTGAACAAACTATGCAGTGGAACATTGTAATAGTAATTAAAAAATATTTTGTATTTAAATTTATTCTAAGACTATAAAAATAAACTTGAAATATCTGATAGATGATTTTTGATACTTTAAAAAAATTCTTAAATTATATAATGACTTTATGTATATTCAAATTAAGACTAAATCTTATTATCAACTCTTTTAAAACATGATACTTACATAAATTTTAAAGGAAACACTAAAATAAAAAAAAATTATACTTTCTATTTATTATATATCACAATATATTAAAATTTATTTGCTGCGACCTTTTGGTTTACTTGCTGGACGTGCTTACTAAATGACCATAAAGGCTATTGACACCTCCTGACTAAATAGCCTTTATCACGTTGGTGTTACCAATTTGTTGTGCACGTTATGTACCAAGCTATTAAATAGGCATAAAGGCTATTGACACCTCTTCACGAAATTGCCTTTATCACGTTGGTGGCAGCTTTGGTACATATTACCAATTTGCTGTGCACGTTATGCAACAAGCTACTAAACCAAATTGATGCAGGTGCACGTCCAAACCGAATAGCCAAAAAAAAACTATTTCCTGCATGGAAAATAATTAAATTTTCTAATTTACCTTTTTAATAATTTTTTAATTATTAAATAAAAAATATTAAATATTTTTTATACTTTTAAGATATTAATTATATTTAATTTTTTATTTAATATATTTTATTAAATAAAAAAATTATTAAAAAATCTTTTAAGAACATATAACAAAACTTTTGCTGTATATTATCACATAATGCATATGGTTGTGCAATTTTTAATAGCCATAAAAGCTATTAAACTATTGGTGGCTGCTACAAGTTGTTGACTTTTCATGTCTACAACGTTTGGAAACTTGATGGTTTTTTTCATTCTAAATAGAATTTTTTAAATAATTATATCATGTATCAATTATATTTTAAGTATTAGTAAAGAATATAATAGTATTTTATTTAGATAAAAATTTATTTACTTAATTAAATTAAATTCTTTAATTTAATTATAAAATAATAAATTAATAATCCTTTAAGAAATATTAGAATATTCATTAATATATGACCTCATAAATTCAATACTAAGTCATACTAAATTAGTCGAATCAAATTAGTAATCAAAGTTGGTGTTTAATAACACTCTTTAATGACGTACCAGATAACATGAAGTAATATTTTTTTTCTTTTCAAGAACCTTTAAAAGAATAATGTAATATTTCCTTCTATCGTCTCAGTTCAGAGTTAACTTTAGAATATGGTATGATTGTCAAATTCTAATAGGTAAAATTTTGTGTTTTATAATTACCTAGTGAATGACTTAAAAAACTCATTTTTTTATTCATTCAATTACCCTCACCAAGGTCTTAATTTTATTATTATAATCATGAAGTTCAAACTCATTACTAAGAGTTGATGAATTTCTTCTTGATATATCATTAATCCTACAAGTATTTATTCATACCTAATATCCATTCAACTAGTGCCCTAGAGCATTAAGTGTTTAGAATCAAAGTATAACAAGTAACTTGTTAATTATTATGATAATATCAGGTCAAAGAAAAAATGTGCAACATGTGTCTTTCATGAGAATATCTTATTGATAGATTAACGGTAAAATAAATTATTCGAAATTCTCAATTGAGTCAGTTCAATGATCATATCTCTATATGCATTATCTATATATGTGAATTAATAAATGTGAATTAATAAATGAGATTTATTAATTTCTATCCAATAAAGACAATCACACATATATTTATTTATCTAGATTACTAATGTCTTATTCTCAATAATCTTACTATCAAGAATATTTTAAATTAAATTATAAATAAAAACTTATCTCTTAATATCATAATCTCTATCATGATAATAAGTGTGTAAATTTAATCAAAGACCTTATCATATTAATTAAATAATTAATATAACAAATAAAATCAAAATAAATTGAATGTCTAGTTATTTATCAAAATAAAATAATTACAACGTATTCTAAAAGTGTTAAACAATAGATTGGATCCACCCCATACCAAATTTTCCTAATTTTGTTGCGGGTGCTGCTCTGTTGTTTGCAGCCTCTGCAATTGCACTTGCTTATTGGCGAAGAAGGAGACCACAAGATTATTTCTTTGATGTTCCTGGTTAGTTGACTAACAGAATAGATGGTATACATACTGATTAAAGCTGCATATGATAGCCATTACTGATTTACCAACATTTTGTGTGTCTTTTACTTGCAGCTGAGGAGGATCCCGAAGTTCACCTTGGTCAGCTTAAGAAGTTTTCACTGCGTGAGCTGCAAGTTGCAACAGATAGATTTAATAATAAAAACATTCTGGGTAGGGGTGGATTTGGCAAGGTTCATAAAGGACGCTTAGCTGATGGTTCTCTTGTAGCTGTAAAAAGACTTAAAGAGGAACGCACCCAGGGTGGGGAGCTGCAATTTCAAACTGAAGTGGAAATGATCAGCATGGCTGTGCATCGCAATTTGCTTCGGCTGCGTGGATTTTGCATGACACCTACTGAACGGTTGCTTGTGTATCCTTTCATGGTTAATGGAAGCGTAGCATCATGTTTACGAGGTAACCTTATTAGTACTCTGGTTGTTTATTTAGTATTTTGATGAGAATTAATGTGATATGCATTGTTTTTATTAATAAGTAAAAAACCTTCTCTCGTATATCCTTTTCTGTTAGAAATGCTTTGTATTAGTTTTCCACGTCAAATTTATTTCTAGTTCTGATATATTGTTCATGAAATAGCAATTAGGTATTTCTGAGGTGTTATCTAGCAGGGAAACATATACAACAATGTGGAAATATGCCAATAGTTTAATTTTGATGCATTACCAGTCACAAATTTGTTTTTACACACTTTCTTTCAATCATTTGTTACCACATTATTTAATGAGTTTGACCGCTTAGGTATTGTTATCAAAATCAAACCCTTTAAATGATGTGTCCAACACATGATTGAATGATAGTGTTAAAATATTTTACAGACAACGAATCCAAAAATAGCTCAAAAGCAAATGAATGTTCTTACTGTTATATTTCAAAACTTGTGTTTAGAAATTAAATGTGTTTATGTGTATTGATATTGTATTGTTGTAGGGCGTTCGGAATCACAACCACACTTGACTGGCCTAGACGGAAGCGTATTGCGCTGGGAGCTGCTAAAGGGCTTGCGTATTTGCATGATCATTGTGACCTGAAGATTATTCATCGTGATGTCAAAGCGGCTAATATATTGTTGGATGAGGAATTTGAAGCAGTTGTTGGAGATTTTGGGTTAGCAAAACATATGGATTACAAAGATACTCGTGTTACCACTGTTGTACGTGGTACGATTGGGCATATAGCACCAGAGTACCTCTCAACTGGAAAGTCTTCAGAGAAGACTGATGTTTTTGGATATGGGGTGATGCTTCTTGAACTAATAACTGGACAGAGGGCTTTTGATCTAGCACGACTTGCCAGTGATGATGATGCCATGTTGCTTGATTGGGTTGGTATTCTGGTTACGAAATTATGTCATTAATACTTGTTTGATGTTATTTAATTGTACTTGAAAATCTTCTGCTAATCTAGTATCTTTTAGTCTCATTACATGGTTCCTCATGATCGAAAATTTATTTAGCATACCAATTCCTTGCTGAATTTTTTTTTTGTCCATCCTTTCCAAAGTCCCTTTTTCAACAACTAAAGATTTTCCTTATGCTAATTGAAAAACATGCTGTTTTTTTTCAATTAACTGTCTTGTGTATTTTTCTAAGTTTTATGAGGTTGAAGATGAATCAAGAAGGGAAATCATATTGTTAAAAGAAATATTTATTTACCAAGTATTATTCCAATTTTTTGTACTAAATATTAGTTCAATTTCTGTTCTTTTTACTTCTTGCTCTCTTATGGAGATGTAATTGATAACTTCATTACACGGTGAGGAGTGCTTGTTAATTTCTTGCTATAAATTCCTAGCTGAAGTTTTGAAACCCCAATTTGTTGCCTATTCTGGTTATTTATTGCTGTATAACTAACCTTTGCTTTAAAAGTACAATACTAAGTTTATTTGGTTGGTCCTGTTTCTGTCCCAGATTCTAGAATCTCATCTTTGTGGCTGTTCTTTAGTTCATTGGTGTTGCATAGGTTGTATACACATGTTAATACTGTTACAATAATGATTGATTTGTTATTGATTTGTTACGATAGTGATTGATTTGTTATTGATTTGTTATATTGTAAATGATTTGTTATTTATTTATTATTATCTTGTAATCAGATTAGGATTTATTTGTTATTATCTTGTAATCATATTAGGATTAATTAGACTTTATGTATAGGATTAATTCTGATTTTATTTTATTCTCTCCTACCCAATAAATAGGAGCATCTCATTGTACATTGATACTCAAAAAATATACAAAACATTTTCTCATCTTCCTGTGTTTCCACTTGGTATCAGAGATTAGGTTTCTGTCTCTTTTCCGGTGATTTTTTTTTTGGTTGATGCCTAAAGTCCTACTCGTTCTCAGTTTGCCTTCTCCACCAGCGATCTTGAGTCTCTCATTAAACAATTTCTTTCTTTTTCTAGTAATGATAATACTCCTGCAGCTCTTTCCACCGCACCAGGTAATCCTACATGGTATTTAGATTCTGCCTGTTGTAACCACATGACCTCTACATCTCATTTCTTTTCATTCTTATCTAAAAATGACACTGCTCGTTCTATCCACACTGCTGATGGATCTCTTATGCATATAAGTCATAAGGGTTCTATCTCCCTGTCCAATCTAAGTTTACCTGACACTTATCTTATTCCTAAACTAAATTTTAATCTTATTTCTGTTGGTCAATTATGTGATCTTGGCTATGAACTTACTTTTTCTTCCTCTGACTGTTGTGTGCAGGACCCACGGACGGGACAACTCATAGGGACTGGACGTAAGATTGGAAGGCTATTTGAGCTCACTCAACTGCATGTTCCCCAAGTGTCCAACATTTGCGCTGCTTCCACCACCTCTTCCATTCATATTTGGCATCAACGTCTTGCTTATAGTTCTCTTGGCAAGTTGCGTCCTCTTGTGTCTCAGGGTCTTTTAGGATCTGTTACTAATGAGTCTCTTGATTGTACTGCTTGTCAAACTACTAAGCAACCGGCTTTATCTTTTCATAAAAGTACTTCTATTTCTGCTTCACTATTTGATCTTGTGCATTCTGATATTTGGGGCCTTGCTCCCACACCTACTATGGGAGGTTCTCGGTATTTTGTGTTATTTATTGATGATTATTCTCGCTTTACTTGGATATATTTGATGAAAAATCGTCATGAACTTCCTCAAATTTACATTAACTTTGCCAATATGATTCAAACACAATTCTCTAAAGTCATTAAATTTTTTCGCCAAGATAATGCCATGGAATACTATGATTCTAAACTCTTATCTTTTCTTGGTGCACAGGGTACCTTGTCTGAGTTCTCATGTCTATATACCTCTCAACAGAATGGTCGCACTGAGAGAAAGTACCGTCACATTCTTGACTCAGTCCGTGCCATGCTTCTCTCAGCCTCTTGTCCAGAACGTGCCTGGGGTGAAGCTGCTGTTACTGCTGTCCATGTTATTAATCGTCTCCCTTCCTTCGTCCTTGGTAGTGTCTCTCCTTTTGAGCGTCTCTATCACACTATACCAGATTATAACTCACTTAAGGTGTTTGGTTGTGCTTGTTTTGTCCTCCTCCAATCTCATGAATATACTAAACTTGAGCCTCGCGCCCGTCTTTGTTGTTTTCTTGGGTATGGCACAGAGCACAAAGGTTACCGTTGTTGGGATCCGATATCTCAGCGTATCCGTATCTCCCGTCATGTTGTCTTCTGGGAACATATAATGTTCTCTTCATTCTCCAAGTTTATGTCAATTCCGTCCACTTCTACTCCTCTTTTTACTAACCCTGATGTTGATTACTTCCCTAGTGACACAGATGCAGGTACCTCCAGTGAGCTCCCAGCCTCTTCTGATGTTCCCTCTGTTTCCGATGATGTTGTTCCGACCGTTGATCCTGTACCTCCCATTGAGCGTCCTCATAGGGTAAGAACTTCACTTACTTATCTTCATGATTACCATTGTTTTTCTACTATGCTTCACCTTCATGAACCACAGTCCTATAAGGAAGCCTCTACCAACCCTCATTGGCAGCAAGCTAAGCAGGAGGAATTACAGGCATTGGAGAATACTCACACCTGGGACCTTGTTGATCCTCCTTCTAGTAAGCCTCTTGTCGGATGCAAGTGGGTTTATAAAATCAAGACTCTTTCTGATGGTTCTATTGAGCGGTATAAAGCTCGTCGAGTGGCAAAAGGGTTCACTCAGGAGTATGGCATTGATTATGAAGAAACTTTTGCCCCTGTTGCACGCATCACCTCTATTCGAACTCTTCTTGCCATTGCAGCAACTCAACAATGGCCACTTACACAAATGGATGTTAAAAATGTCTTCCTTAATGGTGAGTTAGAAGAAGAGGTTTATATGCGTCCTCCTCCGGGATACACTTGTCTGACCAACAAGGTTTGTCGTCTTCGTAAGGCTCTTTATGGTCTCAAACAAGCACGTCGGGCTTGGTTTACTAAATTTCACAACACTATCAATCAGTTGGGGTTCTCTTCCAATGCTCATGATTCTGCTCTTTTTACTCAAAAAACTGAAAATAGTACTGTTGTCTTGCTTCTTTATGTCGATGATATATTTATGTCGATGATATGATTATTATTGTCAATGATTTTACTGGCATTACTGAGCTCAAACAGTTCTTATGTCAATATTTTGAGATGAAAGATATTGGGCCTTTAAGTTACTTTCTGGGGTTTGAAGTTCTATCTTCCAATGATGGCTTATTTCTCTCACAGGCTAAGTATGCTTCTGATCTTGTCTCTCGAGCAGGCCTCACTGATTGCAAAATCGAACACACTCTCCTTGAACCCAACGTTCGATTTACTCCCCAAGATGGTACTTTGTTGGATGATGTCACTCTCTATCGTCAGCTAGTAGGTAGCCTGATCTATCTTGCAGTTACTCGACCTAATATCTCCTATGCTGTTCATCTGGTTAGTCAGTTCATGGCTGCCCCTCGTACCACCCATTATGCTGCTGTCCTCCGCATTATTCGCTATATTAAAGGTACCTTGTTTTATGGTCTTCATTATTCCGTTGCATCCCCTTTGACTCTTCGAGCCTACTCTGACGCCGATTGGGCCGGTGATCCTAGTGACCGTCGCTCCACCACTGGCTTTTGCATTTTTCTTGGAGATTCTCTTATTTCTTAGCGGAGTAAGAAACAAACTCTGACAGCTCACTCCAGCACTGAAGCAGAATATCGTGCTCTTGCTGATACTACTTCTGAAATATTGTGGCTCCGTTGGCTTCTTGCTGATTTAGAGATACCTCAGTCTTCCTCCACTGATCTTCATTGTGACAACCGTAGTGCCATCCAAATTGCACACAATGATGTTTTCCACGAGCGCACCAAACATATTGAGATTGATTGTCACTTCATTCGTCAACATATTCTACGTGGTGATATTCATCTTATCTCGATTGGCACTCTTGATTAGCCAGCTGATTTGTTCACCAAACTCAATTTCCTAGTCGCTTCCGCATTTTATTGTCTAAACACAAGTTGGTTACTGTTGCACCTACTTGAGTTTGAGGGGGGATGTTACAATAATGATTGATTTGTTATTGATTTGTTACGATAGTGATTGATTTGTTATTGATTTGTTATATTGTAAATGATTTGTTATTTATTTGTTATTATCTTATAATCAGATTAGGATTTATTTGTTATTATCTTGTAATCAGATTAGGATTAATTAGACTTTATGTATAAGATTGATTCTGATTTTATTTTATTCTCTCCTACTCAATAAATAAGAGCATCTCGTTGTACATTGATACTCAGAAAATATACAAAACATTTTCTCATCTTCCTGTGTTTCCACTAACACCAATGACTAATGGCCATTGCTGGCAACTGACATTATTTTGAGTTCAGGTTAAAGGACTTCCGAAAGACAAGAGGTTGGAGACACTGGTGGATGCTGATTTACAGGGCAATTATGATGAGGAAGAGGTAGAGCAGCTAATCCAAGTGGCCTTACTGTGCACACAAGGCTCCCCTATGGAAAGACCCAAGATGTTTTGAGGTCGTCAGAATGCTAGAAGGTGATGGTTTGGCACAAAAATGGGATGAATGGCATAAAGAGGAGATGATCCGGTAATATTTCAACCACACCCAACACCACACTGCTAATTGGATGTTAGACTCAACTTCAAATATCCCACCAGATGAATTATCAGGTCCTAGATGATTTTTTAATATTCTACCGGCAAGTGAATGCACAATCCTCCAGCCTGATAGTGCTTTCTGTTTGAAAGCTATATACTACTGATTTCTGCATATGATTTTCACCCTCTGTATTTTCTTTTCATATTTTTGAATTATCTTCATGTTCAGATCACATGCCCTTGATCATGTTGTGATTATTGAAGAAAAAAAGAAGAAATTTGTAAATTCTATTGGGTGATGAAGTGGCATGGTGAAGTGTAGGCCACAAAGCACCAATCACTTTTGTCATTGTATGTATGTTAGAAATGAGTATAGACAAGAAATAAATGAAATTCCATATCGTTTTCAGATATATGTATATGGTTAGTAGTTTTGGAAACTGTTACTTGGGTGCGTTGATACCTGCTTCTTTAAAGTAGGCACTGCATTGTTTATGGACAGATGTCCGTCTTCTGGATGGTAATGGAATTGGTCTTTCACTTTGTCTTCGGATTGGCTTCCCACCCACCCACGGTCTCTCCTTGAAGCCCAATATTGTGACTTTGGAAAGCCCACCTGGTGGCTTTCTGTTTTTTGCCTACTCTTTGCATGTCTTGGGTTGGGTGCTGCAAGGGGTGTGGCAAATGAATATATTAGTTTGATTTTGTATTAGATCATAATAGATTGATTTAAAATAAATTATTAATTTATTTAAAATTCATTATAAATTACTTAAGGATAAAACTTAGGTAAAATATATTAAGTACTTGTGGTGTTGTTTTCTAATAAAAATATGACATGAGAATATTTTTCTACCACTCATTAATGAAAACTTAAAAAATGATGATTAAGTAACTAAAACTTAAGACATATGTTATATTTTTATTGGAAAACAGCACCATAAGCACTTAAGGAACTTTACCTAAGTTTTGTCCATTACTTAATATTATCCAATTCATCTATGACTCAATTTATTAGATGATTATTCAGTTCATCTATTAATTCATTTTAATAGATTGGATAAATGGATATCCAATCCATTCATTTTAAAAAAAATCTATCTCTAAAACTTTTTATTCTCTCTCTAAAAAATATTTATCTCTCTAAAAATTTTTATTCTCTCTTTAAAAAATGTTTTCTCTCTAAAAATTTTTATTCTCTCTCTAAAAATTTTCTTTCTCTTTCTAATAAAATTATCTCTAAAAATTTTAGGACTCAACACTTTGTGTTATGAACTTTTGGACTTTAATAAAAGTGAAAGTGTTGAACAAAAAAAAATGTAAAATACATTAGATATCCATTAAATTAGTTTTTAATTAGATATCCAATAGATGTTTTGGTTAAATTACTAACTATCCACAACTAAATTTAATTAGATGGACTGGACTGATTTCAATATAGATGGATTTGATGAATTAAAAATTAATGAATTTTTTTGTTAACCCTAAGTGATGTAGAGTAATAATAATTAAACAAATTTAAAAGGCCTTGTTAAATGCATTATCAAGTCTAAGCAGTGAGGAAAGCTGAAAAAGTAATCATAATATTTAGAAAAAAAGATCATAATGCAGAAGAATAAGCATAAATTAACATTTAAAAGAAAAAAATCAGCATTTGGAAGGGACTCGTGGAGGAGAGCAAAATTGGTATAACAAAATTTAAAGACACCCAATCCTAAATTAACTACATACTAATTAGTTTTTGTAAATATTGATCAATTATCATTTATACAAATTAATTAGGTCATTTCATCGAACACTTGAGTTGCATCCACTAAGAAAGCCAATATACTTGTATGTCATTCAATGCTTACCAAAGTATAAACTTGAAAAAAGAACAAATAATCACATGATCAATTCATGATCCAAACAAGTAGACAATACAATTATATATATAATGTTGATTATATAATGCCACATGATGAATTCATCAAAGAGCCTTTGCTCAAGTGCTCGTGCCTAACCATGGATCCTTAGATATACATTAGAGCTCAATTCTAACTTTAGTTCTCATCTCCACTTTATGAAATCTAAATTGGTTTGTAGTAGCTATTACATTAGAGCTCAAAGTCCAGATGAGCCTAATGTGGGTGTTGGAGAGAAATGTGATGACACATTTAGACATTCCAACTCCAAAGAGGAAATGAGGTAACAAGAGGGAGAAAGAAATTAATGGAGGGGTTTGTTAAGTTAATACTGTTTAGTAATTTTAAGAGTGTGTTGTTGACTTGGAAAAAATTTCCACGTTATTGTTTAATTTGGAAATTGGATAGCAAGGATATATTGAACCTGACCTAAGTTTTGTCCTATAAGTATCCCAATTTTCTTTCAGTGGTAGTCTTGGTCACATCAGTTGCATGGTTGGCTAATCCCAATGTTAATGTATTTGCAAATATACTCCAACGTTCAAGTACTGAGTGAATAAGGTAATGGTTGTGTATATTTAGTGTGAACACCTCATTTTGTCCAACATTTAAGAAAAATTCAAAAAAAATAAACAATATTAAATGATGTTAAATATTAAATAAAATAAAATTTCTGAAAATTGATAATTTTTTTTAGAAAAAGAAAAGAAAAGAAAGGTGATATCCAAGTTCATTTGAATATGGACCAATATCTAAAGCCCACAAACTCTTAGCAAAAAAAAGGAGAGGAAAGACGCAGTAGGAATTCCAGCATGAGGAAATAGAGTGTGAAAGGCTTTAATGCTCTGCAAGGATTAGATGAAAATCTTGCAAAATAATTCCAAAATCTTGGATCAATCTCACAAATGCCCTGATGTAGAGTGAGCTACACTTGCAACCAACCACCCTAAGATGAGAATTTCCCCCTTGTTCAATCAACTGGAGCTTCTCAGTGATTTACAAAAATGGCAAAACCATGAAAAAGGGACATTTTTGCTCGATTTTTCATTCTTAAGAGTTTGATAAGAGTGAAAGGAAAACAACGAGTGTAAGTAAGAGTAAAAAGCATAGTGTAGTTCTTGAAATCAAAAAGTGAGAAAAAAGGAGTTATTGCTCGTCTCTGTTTCCTTGAAGATGTAAAAGTAAGAATCCACCTCTTTGTTTTTGAACTTCAAACATTCATCTCTTCAGCACACACACACACACACTCAACACCCTCATCTTTCATTCTCACCACACTCACCATTTTACAGTAGAGTTATTCCACTTTTGCATTCTAAGAATTCACTCAAAAAACTAAAATCTCCATGAACCATTAATGCAACCCCCCAATATCCTAAACCTCCATAACCACTGGCCAAGCTCCATGGCCATCATAATCTAACCACCCCTCTTTGAACCATCTTCAAATATAAACACATCAACCTCATAGCCACTTCACCTTGTTAGCCACCAAAACTCATAAAAACCATGATCAAACCTGTTTTGAACGAGTCTCAGAGGATCACCTGAGAAAGGTTATTGGTGGTGGTTTCCATCGTAGCACAACGACAGCAATGGAGGTGCAAGGGGTGGTGTACTTACAAAAAGGCATTCTAATGCTTAAGTTAGATTGTGCGTGAGTTGTGTTTAGAAGTTTTGATCCATACCTTGATGATTTTGTCTAGTATTTATAGGAGTGTAATTATAGAGGGAAATCATATTTGAAATTGGCATTAAAGGATAATAAGTGTCATTGATGATGATCCCTATAAATAAGGAATTGGTCAGCGCAATCATCTCTGTAACCATGATTCCTAGAAACAGGGGATTTGATAGAGAGATTTCCTCCTTATTTGTTGAGCCACTATGGCTCCATGAAGCGCATGCCATAGGCTAGGATCTGTCTTGGATGGATTGGGTTGCTACTTGTTGTGATGTAATGTCCTAATTCAAGATACTACAATATATTCAAAATATACTTAGTAACATGATTAGACTCATTACTTACTTTAAAACATCATAAAAGCTTTGTATTAACTATACATATTGAAAATTTAAATTTGAATAGCATTGAAAACAGAACCTTGAAACACATCATTTGATTTATACAACATAACATAATTGAGAATTTTGATTCTATATAGAACATAATTTTGATTCTTTACTGAAATATCAAATTTATACATAGTACATAAAAAAGTATTCAAAATACAACCTAGGCATTTATGGCATATATATAGCATATACAAATCAAAAGTAAAAGTCCTATTTGAAGTTACAACTTCATTTTTCCTCCTTGGATAGATTTCGATTTTGATCTGTAAATTAACATACAAACAAAGGGGTGAGAATTCAAAAATTCTCAGTAGTATCACGCAATCAATAACAATTATAATACAATTTCATACACATAAATAACATCTTATATGCAATCATGTATTGATGCTCATGAAATGATCAATGTTGATGCTTATGAAAATATAATAATATGATGATGTTTATGAAATGTATTATGATTATGTTCATGAAATGTCATGGCCTTTGTCGAAGTGCTCGTCCGCAACTTCGACATGCTTATAATGTCATGCCTTTTGACAAATTGCCTACTCGATACTTTACCCTTCGACTAAGTGCCCATACACAACCTTAGCCTTCGACCAACATCGAAAAAGGTCCTCATGGAATATCATGTCCTTTATCAAAGTGTCTGTCCGCAACTTTGACATGCAAATGTCATGTCATTATGTTATTCAATCAACTCTCTAGGGCCTTTTTCGAATAACATCGAAAAACATTTTCACTTGTCTTTAAAACAAATAATTTCATTTTTCGACTGTAATCGAAAGCATATGCTTTGAATGCTTTAAATATTCGTTTAACTTTGAAAATATGCTCTTTGAATAGCTCTCATAGTCTATTCGAGTAGCCTATAAAAATATACCATTTATGAATTGCCTTCTCGAATAGCTCTCTTAACTTATTTAATTATTATCGAAAATATCTATTCAAATAATTATCATAATCTTTTGATTAACATCGAGATCTTACCAATCGAATAGCACACTTAGTCTACTCGATTAGCTCTAACAATGCCCTTCTGCATTGAATAACTCACATAGTCTATTCGACTAGCCTTGAAAATCATGTCATTTGAATTGCAGACTTAATATACTCAGTTTAATATCGAAATCATGCAGTTTGAATAGTTGATACCAAAATTGAAACATTTTGTAATGTTTTATTTGAGTAGCCTCATAACCTATTCAAACAGAACACTACAAAAATGTCTTCTCGTGCATCAAAACACCACTTTTATATTCATAAATCATGTAAAACTCTGGAAAATCATCAAGATCTTATAGATGTATTCATGATTATGCATGTTCAAATACATGTATGCTCAAATCTCATCAATCGAATAAATCAAAACACAAAATCAAATCTCCATCGAATATATATGATAATAACATACTTTATACATTAATAAACCCTCATTTTTAATTATTTACACTCTTCATGAACTTAATTGATTGAGCTCGGTTATGTTTTGTAAGTTTGGACTCAAATTGAACTTAATTGATTTTTTAAACATGATTTATGTCTTACACTGTTTCTGTATTTTGGTCATATCTTGAGTTCTAGATGTCTAATAATTATGTATTTTACCTTATAGGGAAGATAAGAGAGAGCTCTATAACTTTCATGAGAGTTCTAGGTCAAAATCAGACATCTAGTAGAGCTAATTGGGCTTGGAAATCAGAATACAGATTTTGTGATTGGAACCTGGACATTGTTCAGTAATTAGGGGATAACTCAGGCTGTAAGAACTGAATTCGTCTAAAATTTTGGCATCTGCAAGATAAGACCTATATGTACAACTTTCATGAAGAACACAATACCCAATTCGATTTTCTTAGAGGTCATATTTGACTTGCAAGTCAGAACAGAGGAACTGTAACTGGGCCTAAGCAATGTGCAGTAATAAGACCTTATCTCAAGTTGTAGGAATGCTTTTGGGCTGAAACGGAATTTGAAAGCTAAGACAAAAGCCTACAACTTTCATGAAGACTATTTGGTGATAAATGATGTGTGTGAAATAACATCATATTTTTGTTCTTATTTTGCATGCATTTTTAGGCATTTTAGGCATTTAGTTTCTCTTTTTATTTGTTTTTCCTTTAGTTTGGATAACTGCGGTATTTTTGGTGTTGTTGTGCAGAATTTGTGCTAAATTGACTTTGGAATAGATGGAAAGCTTGGTTGATTGAAGTTAGAGCTTTATGGACAGTAAATTGGAGTTAAAAGTTCATTCCAGAGAGTTCCACGGCCTGCCCGTGGAAGTTCCCACAGCCATGGATCGAGCAGCTGCGTGAAGAAGCAAAAATGGTTTTCCAGAGAGTTCCACGACCTAGCCATGGAATTCAAGAGTTTTTCAAAATACATATATCTAGAGAGATCCACGGCCTGCCCGTGGAATTTCCCACGATTGTGGATCATAGTCCGAGAAAATTTTTAAGTTTCATTTTTATTTCTTTTTATGGGCTAGGACTAGTTGAAACCCTAGGGGTATTTATAGATGTTCTGAATACAATTTTAGGGTCCTAATTTTTGTTTGAAGGAGGCACGTTTGGAGGCTCTAAATCTTCATCTTCCTCTTTTATTTTCCTTTCGCTATGGGTTTGGATGTTCTTTATTTTGTTTTCTTATTTCTTCTTCCCCATGTTTGAGTAGTTCTCTTTGTTTCTAAGATTAGGTAATGCTCTTTGATACATTGATGATGATTAATTGACTTAGTTTACCCTTTTTTATTAATCTTGAATGTTCTTTGATTCAATCCTTATTTCGCTTATTCATGTGAATTTGCTGGCCACATATTTGCATATCATAGATATCTAGGGACGTACTGAGAGGTGAACCTAGGTGTTTGAACCATATTGAACTTAATGTCTAAATCACGATAGTAGGTTTAGCCTTTTGAGGATTTAATGAATTATCATAAAGCGTAATGAGTTCAATTTAAATTCAATTACCACGAGAGTAGGAATTGGTTTAAATTGGTTTAATTGGGAATGATTCTTGTCTCTTGAGAAAGAACATTAACTAATTTAGGGTAATTCACCTTCAATTGAATTTTAATTTTAATAAAAGGGTTGTCAATTAGGATTTGTCTTGTATCATTATAGTTACCCCCAATCCTAGAAGTTTTCTTGAATCTGAAAACCTTTCTTAACAACTTGCTATTTGTGTTCTTAATTTTGTATTTTAATATTTATTTATTTAATTACTTTATTACTACATTCTTATCTCTCAATAATTTTATCCCCTTTGTTTAATTTAATTGAATTAATTAATTAATTGGTATTCTTAGATACAGTCCCTGTGGATTTGATCTTTTTATTACTTGACGATGAAATCGTACACTTGCGAATTTCACACGTCAAGTTTTTGACACCGTTGGCGGGGACTATGTTTTTCTTGAATATCAGTTCAATTTTTAATTTAATTATTTTAAACCTTTTTCTTTTTATCATATTCTTACATTCTTGTTTTTTTTTTTACTCTCTGCAGGTAATTTCTCTTGTTTATGTGAAGTACTAGACGTTTTAGGATTCTTATTGAAGCAGATCCTAAAATTGAAAGAACTTTTTGCAGAAGGAGAAGACAACAAGAGCAAAAAGTGAGAGAAATACCTGAACCAACGCTTATCATGACTGAACCTAAGGATAATAAACCTCTAAAAGAGTATGCAGCCCCTAATGCTCAAGGTTTGCAATCTGGAATTGCTCGGCCAGACATTGAAGCTAGACAGTTCACCATATCTCCTGCCTTACTTTCTATGATAAGGCAGAACCAATTTGGAGGATTGCCATCAGAGAACCCGAATGATCACGTGGATATGTTCTTGAAGTTCTGTGAGACCCTTAAGATTGAAGGCGCCTCTGTTGATGCTATTCACCTCCGCCTATTTCCATTATCATTGAGAGATAGAGATAGAGCTTTGTTGAAGTCTGTTCCCGCTGAAACAATCACTACTTGGGACCAATTGGAGAAAGCTTTCTTGGACAAATTCTTCCCACCTTCCAAGATTGATCATCTTAGGACCCAAATCACAAGCTTCATTTAGAAAGATGGAGAGTCATTGTCGGAAGCTTGAGGATAGATATAAGGCTTTGTTAGAAGCTTGCCCACATCATGGGTTAGAAAAATGGTCGATCGTCCACACCTTTTATAATGGGCTAGAATATTCTTCGAATGTGTCTCTTGACTCTTCAACTAGTGGAGCTTTGATGAACAGAAGGCTAACAGAAGCTTACGAGATCATTGAGAGTGTTGCTGCAAATCATCACCAACGGGCAAATGAAAGAGGTCATAACCCAAGAAAACTCTCGGGAGGTAAGTTTGAGGTAGACGGTGTTGATTTAATTATGTCAAAATTTGATTCTTTGAATAAACATTTTGACATGCTTGAAAAAGCTCATGTTAATGTCATAGGTACTTCTAACAATTTTTGTGAGATTTGTGGAGCACAGGAACATATAGGTGTTGAATGCCAAGTTAGAATTGGCTCCTCACAAGGTGCACCAGTGGAGCAAGTGGAATCATGCCACAATTTTCATGACTTCAACCAAAAAGGGAGGAATGATCCATATTCTCAAACTTATAACCCCAGTTGGAAGTCACATCCTAACTTCTCCTACGGAATAGTCAATACCAAGCTGGGCAAGGTAATGCTAAACCCTCTTCTGGATTCCAACAGGTATAAAAATCTAGACTTGAGTCTCTTCTTGAGAACTTTGTTGAGAGTCAATCTAAACAAAATGAGGAATTTAGGCAACATGGGCAAGTTGTGACTGAGGCCATTAGAGAGTTGTCAGCTAAGGTAGACAATTTGGCTATTCATAATAAGATGTTGAAAACTCAAATTGCCCAATAAGCAAGCGCTTCACAAAGGCAACAGGGTAAGTTTCCTGATCAACCTAAAATAAATCTAGGTAATGAACACTATAAGGCTGTGAGTTTGAGAAGTGGCAAGAAATTAGAGGATCTCAAGGGTAAAAGGGAGAGTGACAAAGATGAGGGGAATGAGGAAAAAGAGATTAAGACACAACCCTTAGAAGAAGAGGAAACTAATGAGAAGGTGTCTAAGTATATATGTACCCCCTAAACCATACCAACCCCTAGTGCCCTTCCCTCAAAGATTGGCTAAGATAGGCAATTTGGGAAATTCCTAGAGGTCCTTAAGAAATTGTATATTAATATACCCTTCACTAAGGCGTTGTAACAAATGCCTACCTATGCTAAATTTCTTAAGGACATTTTGTCTAATAAGAGAAAGTTAGAGGAATATGAGACAGTAGCTTTAACTAAGGAGTGTAGTACTTTAATTCAAAATAAATTGCCTCCTAAGCTAAAAGATCCAAATAGTTTCTCTATTCCTTGTTTGATTAGTAACACTAGTTTTGATAAAGTTTTGTGTGATTTGCACTACAAGAAATTTATGAATTAGCGACGGAAGTTAGCGAGGGAATTTTTCCGTCGCAATTCCCTCTCTAATTAGCTAGCAAATTGCGAGGGATAAGCGAGGCAAACACTTCCCCTCACTAAAATTCAGAACAAAATCCAAACGGGGATACAACTAGTAAATAGCGAAGCAATAGCGAGTAAATTATTGCCCTCGCTAAATTTAGCGAGGGAAGTGAGAGGGAATATTTCCCTCACAAAAATTAGTGAGGGAATTGAGAGGGAAAACGTTACCCTCGCTAAAATCAGCGAAGGATTTGCCAGGTAATAGGTTCCTTCGTTAAAATCAGAGAGGGAATTGCGAGGTATAATATTCCCTCGCTAAATTCAGAGGCAGAATTGCGAGGGATTAGCGACGAAAATAATTTCCCTCACTAAATTTAGAAATCCCACCCACTCAGAAAAGGGCCAAAATGTCTCGTTTAGGTTACAGAAATCAAATCTCCTCCCCAAATCAAATCTCCTCCCCCCCAACAGCCGTACGACCTTCCCCTTTACCACCCAAGCCCTTCCCCGGAGCTGAGCACAGCAGCCACGCGACGCGAGTGACTTCCCCTCCTTCTGCAGGTAAGCCTTTCCATTATTTCTTTCTTCCATCATTCTGCCTCCTTCTTCGTCTGTTTCTTTCTTCCCCTTCCATTTTTGTGTAACGTTCCATTGCTGACTGATGGAAAATATGCGTGTCAGGTACATTTTGTTCATACATGGATTTGATATTAAAGTTTTTGCATTTTTGTCTTCACTGGGCGAAACCCATTTGTATTTGATTTATTTTGATGGTTTTTTTGAGCTGAGCATTGGGTTTTTCATCTATCAGTTATGTGATGGGTTGTCAGTGTTCTATTGGTATGTGGGTGCACTTGGCTTCCATGCTTGCTCTCTGTTTTGACTATATAAGCTTTGCTCACTAGTTGTTTGTCTAAGGCGTTCCAATTCCATCAATGTCTCTTTTTTATTGGTTTCTCTATGTAGGGAATTTCTCATTTTGCTCTCAGTCTTTCAATTCATCGCCAAGGTATGGTTTTCTTCTCATTCTCTTGTTAAATTGAAGTCCCTTTTTTATTATTTCTTTTAAGCCAAATTAAATTTTAGTCTTTTTTATAAGCATTTGATGCTTGATTTAAATGGTTTTGTTTCCATTGGTATTAATTCTGTATGGATTTTGTTCCCAATTTTATTGTGTTCATATTTTCCCACCCCACCCCATTTCTTAATCCCTCAGTCACACTTTTATTTTTTTGACGTATGGGTATGTGTTTGTAGATAGAGGATTGATAGGCAAAGATATTGCGGGGTTCAATCTAATTGTTCTTGAAATGGATAAAACGTCTCGATTCTAGTGGTGAGAACAGTGGGATAATAAAGGGTGTAAGAACAAGAGAAAATTAGCTCATCCTTCCATAGCTCCTGCTGATTTCCCCTCATCTCGATTGAGTTCCCTCGGTATGAATTACCATCTGAAATTTCACAAAGCTTAAATGAATTTAATTCATCGAGGTAGGGTCAGATTGGTATAGAGAAGAACCTAAAGTGCGTATGCATGAGCTTGTGGATTGGAATGATCCTATTGTAAGCCAGCTTAAGGAATTACTGTTGTCTAATTTGCAAGTGGTTTTCCATGGTGCAATCAAGCGGATTGTTGAATTTATAAAAATACGTAATAATTTTATAAATTTTTATGTTATATAATTATTTTATATTAAAAATATTAATATATTATTTATTAATTAATTTAATTTACACAATTTATATAAGAAAGAAAAAATATTTCTCGTTTTAGGGCAACCCACACTCTCTCTACGATGAAAAATTTGCCTCGCTAATCCTCGCTAATTAGCGAGGGAATTACGAGAGATTAGAGAGGGATATTTTAGCCCTCATTTGAAATGGAAAAATAATTTTGAGGGGAAATTAGGCAAATAATAGCGAGGGAATTGCGAGAAATATTTTTCCTCGGTAAATTTAGCGACGGAATGGCGAGGAAAATTTTTTCTCGCTAAACTTAGCGAGGGAATTGTGAGGGATAATTTCCCTCGCTAAAAGCAGAGTTACAACTTAGTTAAATTAGTGAGGGAATTGCGAGGGATATTTTCCCTTGCTAAAATTAGCGAGAGAATTACAAGGAAAAGTTCCCCTCGCTAAATTTTTACTTATTCCTCACCCTCCCGCTCACTCTCTGACCTTCACTTTCTTTTTCCCTCTCACTCTCTCTCGTGCTCTCCCTCTCCCTCTCAGTCTCTAGCCTTCTCCCTCTCTCTGCAGCAAAACCCCCACATAGCAGAGCCCTCTCACTTTCATATTCCCTCTTACTCACGCTCTCCCTCTCACGCTCGTTGCCTCCTTATTGACCCAACCCCCTCGTGTTCTTGCTCTCCCTCTCAGTCACACTTCGCGCGCAACTGCAGTCTCAGGTATGCTCTGCTCTCCCTTTTCTTCTTTTTCTGTGTGTAATCCGTACATCAATTCGCATATTAGGGTTGATGGGCTGGGAGAATTTGTCTTGCAAAATCAGTTGTTGCTTCTCTTCCTGTTCACCAGATGTAATGTTTATGGGTTCCCCAGGCTGTTCGTAATCAAATATATCAAATTACTCGTAATTTTATTTAGGGTAATAAAGGTAGCTCTCGTAATTTGAGTTTCGTGAACTAGAATACATTAACTAGTCCTAAAAAACATGGAGGTTTAGGTATTCAGAAGGCTAGAAATACCAACTTAGCTTTACTTAGGAAACTTGTTTGGAAGATGTTGCATGAGACAGATAAGTTCTGGGTTCAATTACTTTCCTATAAATACCTTAAGGACGAGTCTATCTTGGACATGCAAAGTCATGAGAAGCTTGGCTTTGATGCTACTTCACTTTCTTTCTCATGATTTTTCCTTGTGGCTGTTTTTGTATTTGAAGGACGAGAATAATACTTCATTTTTGGCTGTGTTAAGGTGTTACTTCACCTTCCATTGTTATTATTGTTCCTTCACCTTTTAACTTGCTTTACCCAATGTCCACCATCGTTGCATCTACTAATGGGTTATCTAGTCGTGCATCTCCCTTATGAAGCTAAGGTTGGAGGACCAGTGCATTACAGATAGATGTACCCCTTTGAGAGGTGTATGCTGTACTTGAAAAGAAAGGTTTGAAATAAGGCGAAAGTTGAAGGATCTATTTGTAAAGCGTATATTTTAGAAGAAATTTCCAATTTTGCTTCCATGTATTTCGATCCCCACATACAGACCAGGCGCACTCAAGTTCCCCGGAATGACGATGGTGGGGAAGAAATAATTAATGAACGATTGTCTATTTTTAAGCATCCATGTCGTCCTATCGGGAGAAGTCGAAATAGATTCTTGACGGATGTAGAACTTCAGATTGCTGAGACATATGTGCTTGTAAATTGTGGAGAAGTAGAACCTTATCTCCAGTAAGTTTACTCTCTATCTAATGAATTTGTTATTAATGTGCTAAATTTATGCTAAATATTAATTATTGTATTCATTAGACAATTCGAGGACTCGTTAAGGAATACAGATCCCAATATAATTGATGATCAATTATTGGAAGCTCGGGATAAGGACTTCAGTAGGTGGCTAAAACATCTAGTGAGTCCTTTTATCTATAATAGTGATCTATCATATTAAACTCAATGTGCATTATGCTAGATGTTACAACTATCTACCATCTATGTAATGATACAGGTTAATATAGGCCAAGTCGAGGATCAAATGATACGAGGGATAAGTTACGGTCCACCCAAGTCCGTGACTTCTTACTGTGGCTTAATAGTTAATGGGTACAGATTTAATACCAAGGTGTACGGATAAAATAAAGCTACCATGAATAGTAGCGTATGTGTTAGAGATAGTATATATGGTGAGAATGACTTCGACTATTATAGCATCATTAAAGATATATTGGAACTGTCATATGTAAGAAATCAGAACAAAGTATTTCTTTTACAATGTCATTGGTTTGACCCGATAAATGGAGTCAATGTTGATGAGAGATATGGTTTGGTTGACATCAAGCATAAATCAAGACTTCACTTAAATGAATCATTCGTCTTAGCCGAACAAGCATAACAAGTGTACTATACAAGATACCCATAAAGCGGGAATAGAGCTAGTGGTGAATGGTGGGCAGCATGCAAGGTCAGAGTAAAACTCTTTATGGCTGGGACATTGAATGAGGAAGGTGATGAATTGAATGACTTAAGTGCCACTGATTATTACCAAGATGATGGATCCATTGGAACACATAATCCTGTGATAGATGATGAAACAGTCTCCTTGTTTGATGCACATGCCCAAATGGAAGAAGTTAACATACGTGATATACATTATCCAATGGACGATCTGGTTGATGATGAGTTCATTGATGACAATGAAAATAATGAAATTAATGAATTCTCAGATGAAGATGAGGAATCTTTTGCTTCAGACTCAAGTAGTTAAAATTGAAGCTTGTTTAATAATTTTCGTTAATGGTATTTACACTGGAATATCATTATTATATTTTGAGGTTTTTATTGACATATAGTTTCTTAACTCATCATGTTTCATTATGTTTCTTTATGCAGATATCCATCATGACCATTCGAGGTAGAGGTGCTGGACGTAGTCATGGGAGAGGCCGTAATGGTGCATCTACCTATGATTCTCCACCAGTACAGCATTCTCAGCCCTCTCCAGGTATACCTGTAGGATAATTTTTTTAATTATTATTAACTCGTGGTTTATATAAATGTAATATATACGTGTTTTTTTATGTATAATTATATTAGGTGCAACTTCAGCTACTGGCCCATCGACTAGTGCAGGCCTACCAGCGTCTAGTCCATTGACCATTGGAGGCGCATCGCCTTCGTCCCCCCCTTCTCGACCCAAGAGAATTTCTATGCCACCCCCTGCTGACCCACCCACTAGCGGCCCGAATGTGGTGCCTTCATGTGGAGAATCCAATGTAGAAACAGATAGTAGGGAACTTATATATGTGGCGCATGTCTCTGAACCGTAAGTACTAGTGACATATTATCTTTTATTACATGTATTTACTTTCAGATAACTAACATTATCTTATTGTACTTACAGGAGGAGGATTCTACCGTCGAGGGTGACACGTGACATTATGTACAATGTCATGACACGGATGCCTGTTCCGGCTAGTACGTGGCAAGGTTATCCAGCTGAGATGAAGGAAATACTATTTACTGGCTTCATAGTAAGTAATTGTGTTTCTATAAAATTATATATTATATGTTTATTGAAAAATAAATATATATACTTATCCTTTGTGTAGGCTAAGCATCAGTTCACATCTGATGCTGATTGCAGCATGGCGAGAACTGTCTGGGAATGGACTATCTTGGACCGTTATCCAAACCATTTGAACAAAGCACGAGATAAGGCGTTTGAGTGGGCAAATTCAAACAACTTGGCTGATATTAAGGGCCATGGGCCCAGAGGAATGAGGACGGAAGTGTGGGATGGCCTGGTCAACATTTGGTTGACAGATAAATGGATGACGAGGTCTGCAGCTGCCCGAAGGAACAGGGCAGCCATGCCTGATGCCTTGAAGCATACAGGCGGGTCGATAAGCTTTGGTCAACACAAGAGCAAGATGGTAATATAACTTCCTCATTTAAAGTTTTAATGATAAGCATCTATGTATGAACATGTTGTAATTACTTGAGTTATTTGCCTATCTTGAGTATGACATAGTATTTTAGAGGGATTACCTTACTTTTGATATGTTTTTATTATATAATATTCTTCCATATGCGATTACAGGAGGCAGAGTTAAAGCATCCGGTTTCTTATAGAGATCTGTATGCAAAAGTTCATAAGAAGAAAGACGGAAGCTATGTTTCTGAGCGCTCAAGGAATTTTATTGTAAGTATCTTGTTCCTATTCAACAGTCATATATATTTTAGATTGTTCATTTTTTTGTTAATATTTTTCTTGTTTTGTTATTTTTAGGAGTCATATGACACCGCAATGATAGAAAAATATGGAGAAAACTCTTCCTCTCACCCTATGGTTGACCCAGAGGTCTGGTTGGATGCGGTGGGTCCCAACAAGAAGGGACGTGTGCATGGCATAGGTAACAGCTTGCACATTGGTAATAACACCAGACCAGCTTCATCCTCCTCGGTTGCGGGTCCTTCCCATTCTACACCGTTGACATAAGACATATCTGAAGCTGTAAACACAGCAGTGGCTGCAGCGATGACTTTGTTTGTCCAGAGTCAACTTGTCCCTATGTTGGCGCCTTTTCAATCGTTTCTATATAGGATCGGATCAACAAATGTTGCTCCACAACCACCATCATAAGATTTAGGCAGGGAGGGTCGAGAGGAAGACGAAGGCGAAGACGAAGATAATTTAGACTGATTGCCATTTTTTATTCTTATTGTTACATTTGTATAACTTTCAACTATATTGATTGATTATTTGTATAATAACTTTTTAACTATATTATTAGATTATTTTGTATAAGTTTTTTGTTGTAGCATTTTATAATTATTGGATTGTTGTTTGCTGGATTTCTGTTTGCTGGATTGTGGTTTGATATGCAGGTTTTAGGAAAAGTTATATATATAAACAGGTTATTAAAAAAAATTAGCTCATTAGCAAGGGATTAGCGAGGGATTAGCGACAGAAAACTCACATTGTAAATAGCGAGGGATTAGCGAGTAAAATATTAGCGAGGGATTAGCGAGGAAATGGCGATGGAAAATTTAGCGAGGAATTAGCGAGGAAATGGCGACTCAATACTACAAGCCATTAGCGACTGATTAGCAACGGATTAGCGAGGGAATTTAGAGAGGGATTAGCGAGGGAATAGAGACGGAATTAATAGAGAGGGAATAGTGAGGGAATAGCGAGGGAAATTGACAAAATTAGTAAATAATTTAGCGAAGGAATAGCGAGGGAAATTCCATCGCCATTTTGCGAGGGAATATTAGCGAGGGATTAGAGAGGAATTAGCGAGGGAAATAAATTTTCTAGAGACGAATTAGAGAGGGAATACTTTCCCTCGCTAATCCCTCTCTAATCCCTCGCTGATAATATTAGCGAGGGATTAGAGAGGGATTAGCGAGGGAAATTTCCCTCGCTGTTTTCCTAATTTCTTGTAGTGTTGGGGGCTAGTGTTAGTCTTGTGCCCCTTTCTGTGTGTAAGAAGTTGGAGGTAAGTGAACTAAAACCCACAACTATCTCCCTTAAATTGGCGGATCGGTCTATCAAATACCCCGTAGGCATCTTGGAGGATGTTCCTATTAGAGTGGGTAAGTTTTACATTCTGGTGGATTTTGTTGTGCTTGACATAAAAGCTGATGCTAAAATATCGATCATACTTGGGCGTCCATTCTTTGCCACTGGAAGGGCGATCATTGATGTCCACAAAGGGAAATTGACTTTGCGGTTGAATGATGAAGAAGTAGTTTTTGATGTTTTTAATTCTGAAAACAATTCTAATTCCTTAAATTCATGTAATCGCATAGATGCTACTAAAGTTATGGATAATGTTATGCTTTCAGGCGTGCAAGAATCAGTGACTGATACTATGCTAGAAAAGACCTTGCCCAAGGGTACCATAAAATTTGAGAAGTCTAAGCTCTGCAAGAAAGGACCTAAGAAGCAGAATGATAAGTGTGTCGAGAAGCGTGAATTTAAACTCGGGAATAAAGTTCTTGTCAATAACTCGCTTCTATGTTTCTATCCTAGTAAGTTATGGTCGAAATGGTCAGGACCATATCAGATTGTTCGAGTTTTATCCTACAGTGTGCTTGAGGTGAATAAAGAAGACCATGAGCCTTTCATGATAAATGGCCAGAGAATGAAACACTTTGAAGGAGTGGGGACTGAGCACTACTCCGTTGACATCACCTGAGCACAGAAACTAGACCAAAGTTGAGCTAATGACTTTAAACAAGCGCTTATTGGGAGGCAACCCAAGTTTCTTTGTTGTTTTTCCTTTTTATTTCTTCTTTTCCTTTTGATTTTATGTGTTGGATTGTTGGTTTGATCTTTGTCTCATAGATCTTGTCTAGGTTTGCTCTTTTGATAAAAAAAATAGAGCATAGTTAGCATGGTCCAGGCCATCCATAGTTAGCATCTGAGTCAGCACCCTTTCGCACAACTGCAGTGAGTTCTTTTTTTTTTCTCCCTTCTCTAGTTATAGATTTTTACATTAGGGACAATGTAAGTTCTAAGCTTGGGGGTATTTTCATTTTCATTTTTATTTTCGATCATTAGTTTCATACATTCTCATATCTTATATTACATTGCATCTTCATGTTGCATTTTTACACCATCATATATCTCAGCTTTTTGGTTGAACTTTGTGCCCCTCTCTTTTAAGGATTTTGAGATAGTTTTGATTTGGAACCCAATTTGTTGATTCTTGTAGTAAGTAATAGGCATTATTTTAATTGGTAGAGGAGGTGATTTCTTGATAGTTGATAATTAGCATATGTTCTTTGAATCTGTGCTTTTCATTGATTTTTGAACCTCTAAATGTGAGTTTTGAGCCTATATGGGATTTATGCACTATATGATTTTTGCTCCCATTCTTTGTATTGAGTGATAATTCCTCATTAATTTTGTACTCTAGAACTTGATTTGAAACCATTTTGAGGCAAAATTTTTGTTTGCATGCTTGAATGTGATTAAGGCATCTTAGGTATTTTTCTAACCTTTTGAAATAATTGTCACACTTTCATCCTCTAGTTGCCCATCTTGAGCCTATTGCATAATTATTTTTCTTGATGCCTATGATGATATATTGTTAGTAATTATTTAGAATAATAAATGGAGCAAATTGAGTTTGAAAGTTGTGTTGGGAATCATACGTTTTTAAGCCTTCTCTTTCTCAAATGAAAAAAAAAAGAATATATATAAAGGGAAAAGGGAAAGGAAAATAAAAGAAAATCATGACATGAAAGCTTGAAAAAGAAGAAAAAAAGAGGAAGGAAAAGTAACGAAGAAAATGCTTAGAAATGTGGAGTTATGCTCTTAATTGAAAAAGGCCTTTGCTCCATTTATGTTCTAGTAGATTTCTTGTGTTTATTGAAAATTTTGTTAGCCCCTTGTGCATACTTTCCTTTCTTTACCCTACCTAACATTATTCCCACGGCTCCATTACAACCCTTGAAAAACTTTTTGATTCTTGCATGCATGCAAATTATTAGTGAAAATTTGGTTGCTTATCAAATTTATGGAAGTGTTGTTTCTTTGAGGAATCTTGAGCGCACTGTCTTCACCTTTAAATACTTTGAGTGTGGTTAGTAGAGTAAACCTAATTTAGTGATGAGCATGATTTATGAGAACTTTAGCCTCTAATTGGACTTGATTTTGGTTACCTCTCTAATTCTTGGTTTGCCTTTGCCTATTGCTTGGTTGGATGTTTTCTCGGGTTCCTCATTCATTATTGTCTCATGATCCCTTTTCTTGGTTTGGCCTTAGTTATTGCTTGGGGACAAGTAAAATCTTAAGCTTGGGGGGATTTGATGTGTGTGAAATAACATCATATTTTGTTCTTGTTTTGCATGCATTTTTAGGCATTTTAATTTCTCTTTTTATTTGTTTTTCCTTTAGTTCGGATAACTGCAGTGTTTATGGTATTGTTGTGCAGGATTGGTGTTAAATTGGCTTTGGAATGGATGGAAAGCTTGCATGATTGAAGTTGGAGCTTTACGGATAGCAAATTAGAGTTAAAAGTTCATTCCAGAGAGTTCCACGGCCTGCCCATGGAAGTTCCCATGGCCATGGATCGAGCAGCTGCGTGAAGAAACAAAAGTGGTTTTCCAGAGAGTTCCATGGCCTGGCCGTGGAATTCAAGAGTTTTTCAAAATATATGTATCCAGAAAGATGCACGGCCTGCCGTGGAATTTTCCACGGTCGTGGATCGCAGTCCAAGACAGTTTTTAAGTTTCATTTTTATTTCTTTTTATGACCTGGGACCAGTTGAAACCCTAGGGGTATTTATAGATGTTCTGAATACAATTTTAGGGTCCTAATTTCTATTTGAAGGAGGCACATTTGGAGGCTCTAGATCTTCATCTTCCTCTTCTCTTCTCCCTTCGTTACGAGTTTGGATGTTCTTTATTTTGTTTTCTTGTTTCTTCTTCTCCATGTCTGAGTAGTTCTCTTTGTTTCTAGGATTGGGCAATGCCCTTTGATACATTGATAATGATTAATTGACTTGGTTTACCCCATTTTATTAATCTTGAATGTTCTTTAATTCAATCCTTATTGTGCTTATTCATGTGAATTTGCTGGCTACATATTTGCATCTTATAGATATCTAAGGAGGTACTGAGAGGTGAACTTAGGTATTGAAACCATAAGAATTGAACTTAAGGTCTAAATCACGAGAGTAGGTTTAGCCTTTCAAGAATTTAATGAATTACCATAAAGCGTAATAAGTTCAATTTAAATTCAATTACCACAAGAGTAGGAATTGGTTTAATTAGGCACGGTTCTTGTCTCTTGAGAAAGAACATTAACTAATTTACGGTAATTTACCTTCAATTGAATTTCAATTTTAATAAAAGGGTTGTCAATTAGGATTTGTCTTGTATCATTGTGGTTACCCCCAATCGTAGAAGCTTTATTGAATCTGGAAACCTTTCTTAACAACTTGCTATTTGTGTCCTCAATTTTGTATTTTAATATTTATTTATTTAATTACTTTGTTACTACATTCTTATCTCTCAACAATTTTGTCCCCTTTGTTTAATTGAATTGAATTAATTAATTACTTGGTATTCTTAGACACAGTCCCTGTGGATTTGATCTTTTTATTACTTGACAATAAAATCGTACACTTGCAGATTTCACACATCAATAAAATGATGAATGCAATGAGTTCAGCACTGAATGATTTCGGAGACAAAGAATCTCAATAATATTCCACTCATCAAAAGTTATTTGGTATTTTCCACTTATCCACTCACTAATCCACTCATTCATTAATCAGCCCCCTTGTCATTTTGTATCCATAATCTTCTATAAAAGGCACCATTGGCTGATCATTTAGGAATCTTAGTATTAGATATCAAGATCATGCTATTGTGTTACTTGTTTTTCTTGTAGTAGTTTTCTTTTGTTCTAAATTGAAGTCATGTTCTTCTTCTTCTTCTTCTTCTTCTCTCTTTCTTTCTTCTTGTCTATGAGTAACTAATTTTCATTTTACTTGGGTGAAAGGGTGAAGCTTTTGACAATAAATTAAAGTTAGATTAATTTCTTTCTTATGCTTAAATGATATATTATCAAATGGTCATCATACGTGTTGTATTTTGTTTCCAATTAATTTAGAAACTCTCCTTATAAAGTGGAGATCTTGATTCATTGTAGACAAGAGGTTGATACAATGAATGCTTGAACCCATTTATAAGTGGTGGTGTTAATAAATAATTAAAGGAACCATAATATAATTATGTATATAATCTTAAATGAACTTTAAATGTTATTTTTTTCAATTGGTACCTCATTATGCGTGGATTCTAATTGAGTTATAAAAAAAATTAATCTTATCCGTAATTTACTTACCAAGAGTGGATTTCCTAACTCAAGTAAATCTTTTTCATATTTGACTAAGTTTTATCATTTTTATTATTGTGACAATATTTTCCTTACGTCAAAGAAATTTTCTTCATCAATTCCCTGTGGATCGACCTCAGACTCCCGAAAATTTATTACTTGAAACAACTTGCACTTGAGTTTACAACTTTTAATTCGCATCAAGTTTTTGGCACCGTTGTTGGGGAACTTGATTTGAAGAACAAATTTATTGTGTAAATATTTTGTAAACATATATATATATATATATATATATATATATATATATATTATTCTTGTGGATCTTTATATATATATATATATATATATATATTATCTGGATCTTTTATATATATATATATATATATATATATATTCTACTCTTTTAATTTTTTTTTTTTTGTACATACTAACGTACTAATTTAGTAAGAGAAACTCTCCCTACTCCCTTTGCAATCTTTAATTATTAATTAAGTAATTTTTCTTCTTCTCTTCTCTCTCACAAAAAAAAAATAAGCTTGATGGTTCTTTGGTTTTTACTTTATTTTCTAATAATATCTCCATCTTGACTCTTCTCTTCCTCCTTCGCCGGCTCTGGTGGGGCTCTGCTTCTATTCTCGCACTTTATTTTTTTTTTTACTTTTTACACTTTATTTTTTGTATTTTGCTTTCTCGTATTTTATTTTTTAACTTTCTAACTTACTAACCTACTAACCTTTTAATTTTCTTGCTTACTAACTTATTAACTATCTAACTCTCTTACTAACTTTCTAACTTTCTAACTTTTTAATTTACCTACTTTTAACATTTTAATTTACTTGTTTCTAACTTTTTAATTTAGCACTTACTAACTTTTTAATTTATGAACTTGTTAATATATATTTGGTGGTTGGTTTATACCACACCCTTATTAATATATATTTAGTGGTTAGTTTATACCATACCCTTGTTAATATTTATTAACTAGGTAGGTAATATTTATTAACTACGTGTTAATATATCTATGATGGCTGATTTATATTACATCCTTGTTAATATATTTAACGGTAGGTTTATACTGCCTACTTGTACATTTTCTTTTCTATTTTAAGTTACTTGTTTATGTTTAATTGATATTGTGATTTAAATTCTGGTCGTTTGGTTAAAATTAATCATGGTACTTTATATATTAATTTGTTTGAATCACAATCACACACATTAAACACAATGGCTGAAAATGAAAGTGTACATGATGAACATGAAAATCAACCGTTATGAACCATACGTGAGTATTTGTAACCATCTCGAAATTCTAGTCCATCATGTTTTATCTTTCCACTCAATACTAACAATTTTAGATTTAAACCATGTATGATTTCATTACTTCCTAATTTCCATGGTTTAGAATCTGAAAGCCCATATTTACATCTAAAAGAATTTGAGGAAGTATATACCGGTACTAAAGAGATTGTTAAGCTTAAATTGTTTCCTTTTTCTTTGAAAGATAAAGCAAAAACTTGGTTTAACACTTTGAAACTAAGATCAATTGGCATATGGCAAGAAATGCAAGCTGAGTTTTTAAAGAAATTTTTTTCCAACACATAAAACTAAGGCTTTGAAAAGATAAATCCAAAAAGTTTTCCAAAATTCAAATGAAGCATATTTTCAAAGTCGGGAACGATTTAAAGATTTGTTGAATTCTTGCCCACATCATGGTTTTAAAAAATGGTGGCACTATAAGTTTTTTTTTATGAAGGGTTAACATATGAAACTAAACAATTTGTGAAAACAATGTGCAATTATGAGTTTATTGATAAAGAACCTGATAAAGTTTTAGACTATTTACACATTTGGTTAAAAATTCTCAATCTTGGCATGATATTAATCTTTCTGAAAATTCAATTAGATATAACCTTGCAAATGATAGTAAAGGAAAATATCATCTTAGTCAAGAAGAAGATCTAAATACTAGGTTTGCTAGTTTGACTAGAAAAGTTAAAGCCATTGAATCATGGAAAGTAAAAGAAATCAAATCTGTGCAAAATAAAAAAATTTGTAGCATTTGTGATGAATTAAGACACTCAACAAATGAATGTCCAAAAATTCATGTTTTTAAAGAAGTTATGCATGAGCAAGTAAATGTAATGAACAATTTTAAAAAGTCATTCACTTCTTCTTTTTCAGATACATACAATCTGGGATGGAGAAATCACTCGAACTTCAGTTGGAGGACTAACAATCAGGCACAATTTATGCAACCACCACCTCCTCAGGCACAGCAAGACTCTCAAAATTCTCAAGGATATGCACCCTATGTCCCACCATATAGGAAAAACCTTGAAGGAACATTGCATGCATTCATGGAAAAATAAGAGGCCATTAATAACTAAAACACTCAAGCTATGATTGACATAAAAGACATTCTTTCTAAATTTTCTTCTACACTCACCATTCACGAGAAAGAAAAGTTTCTCTCTCAACCTCAACCAAATCCCAAGGGTCAATACAGCCTAAATGATGGTAGTTCAGAAAGCCAACTAATAGATCAAGTCAAGTTAGTGATAACTCTTGGGAGTGAAAAGGTTGTTGAAAATTAAATTCTTAAACGTTGTGAGAAAGATGATGAATCAAGTCCCAAAGATGTGGAAGAAGTTGATAAATCACCTGGCCAAAAGGAGACCAAACCCTCGCCTTCACCCTCATATCCTTAAGCATTAAACAATTCAAGCAAAGTGAACTGTAGTAGTGAAAGTTTTGAAATCCTTAAACAAGTGAAGGTCAATATTCCTCTGTTAGATGCTATCAAACAGATTCCTTATTATGTCAAATTTTTGAAAGACTTGTGCACTGTTAAAAGGAAATTAAATGTGAAAAAGAATGCATTTTTGGCTGAACAAGTAAGCTCCATTCTTTAAAATAATGCGTTGAAATATAAAGACCCTGGTTGTCCTACAATTTCATGCATTATTGGAGAACATAAAATTGAACGAGCTTTACTTGATCTTGGTGCTAGTGCTAATTTACTTCCATATTCAGTTTATCAGTAACTCAACTTGGGTGAGTTAAAACTAACTTCTGTAAATCTTCTACTTGCCGATAAATCAATTAAAATTCCAAAAGAAATAGTGGAAGATGTGTTAGTACAAGTTGATAAATTCATATATCCTGTGAATTTTATTGTCTTGGAAACTGAACCTATGAATAATAGTAGCAAGTCAATTCCTGTTATTTTAGGTCGCCCATTTGTAGCAACATCTAATGCTTTAAAAAATTACAGAAATGGAGTGGTGAAGCTAACATTTGGAAATTTGATACTAGAGCTTAATGTTTTCAACATGTGCAAGCAACTACAGAAAGTCTAAGATGAAAAGAAAGTTGAAGGGATTGAGACCATTATAGATGATCATCTTCAAACTAGGAGTTCCTCTTATCCATTAGAAATTTGTTTAATTAATTCATTTGATTCAGCTACACAATTAAATAATGATGTTTCTGAAATATGCTCTTTGCTTGACTGCACACAGGTAATGAAATACAAAGGATGGAAGCCGAGATTCGAAGAGCTAAAACCCGTGAATGATGATACTCATGAAAAAGTACCCACACTAGAACTAAAGTCATTACATGCTGGGTTGAAGTACACATTTTTGGGAGAAGAACAAAGCTTTCCAGTTGTAATTTTCTCATCCATGACCAAAGAACAAGAAGGTATGTTGATAGAAGTACTTAAAAGGCATAAAAATACAATTCGATGGGCATTAAAGGATATAAAAGGTATTAATCCATTAATTTGTACACATAAAATACATTTAGAGGATAATGCTAAAACATCTCAATAACCTCAAAGAATATTAAATCCACACATGAAAGAGGTAGTTAGAGCTGAAGTTCTTAAATTACTTGATGTTGGAATTATCTATCCTATCTCTGATAGCCAGTGGGTAAGCCCTACACAAGTTGTGCCTAAGAAATCTGGAATAACAGTAGTTAAAAATGAAAAAGGTGAATTAATACCTGCCCAAGTCTCATCCAGTTGGCGTATGTGTATTGATTTTAGAAAATTGAATGCAGTTCCTAGGAAAGATCATTTCCCCTTGCCATTTCTTGATCAGATTCTGGAAAAAGTAGCAGGACATCCCTACTATTGTTTTCTTGATGGTTATTCAGGGTATAATCAGATACCAATTATATTAGAGGATTAAGAAATGACCATTTTTACTTGCCCCTTTGGCACTTTTGCATATAGAATAATATCTTTTGGTCTTTGTAATGCTCAGACAACTTTTCAAATATGCATGCTAAGTATTTTTAGTGACATGATTGAATATTATTTAGAGGTTTTCATGGATGACTTAACAATTTTTGAAAATTCTTTTGAAAATTGTCTTGATAATTTGGAAAAAGTTCTTAAAAGATGCGAAGAAAAAGGATTTGTGTTAAACTGTGAAAAATGTCATTACATGGCTACCTCAGGAATAGTGTTAGGTCATGTGATATCTTCTAAGGGAATTGAAGTTGATAAGGCTAAAGTTGAATTAATTGCTCATTTGTCTTCCCCAAAAATAGTTAGAGAAGTTTGTTCCTTTTTAGGACATGCAGGATTTTATAGAAGATTCATTAAGGACTTTAGTACCATATCTAGACCATTATATAATCTTCTAACAAAAGATGCACCATTTGATTGGACTCAAGATTGTTAAAAATATTTAAAAATTAATTGGTCTTTTGACATCTGCTCCTATCATGCAATCCCCTGACTAGTCTTTACCTTTTGAGTTGATGTGTGATGCTAGTGATTTTGCTGTTGGCGCTATTTTAGGCCAGAGAAAGGAAGGTAAGCCTCATGTAATTTATTATGCAAGTCAAACTTTGAATAGTGCACAAATGAATTACACCATTACTGAAAAAGAACTACTTGCTATAATTTTTGCATTGGACAAATTTTGAGCTTATTTAATTAGTTCTTCTACTGTTGTTTTCACTGATCATGCTACTATTAGATATTTAATGTCTAAGCAGGATACCAAACCTAGATTGATATGGTAGATCTTGTTGCTTCAAGAATTCAACATCACAATAAAAGACAAGAAAAGAGCCAAAAATGTTGTTGCAGAACATTTGTTCAGCTAATAACAGGCTCATCTTTTGATAACACATCAATTAATGATTATTTTTCAAATGAATTTTTTATTTTTTGTCAAATCTATGTCTTAGTTTGCTAACATTATCAATTTTCTTGTAACAGGTAAGATGCCGCCTCAATGGACGTACCAAGACAGAAAAAAGTTTATTGATTTAGGTGAAAATTTTCTATTGGGATGACTCATATTTGTTCAAATATTATCCTGATCAAATCTTTCAGAGATGTGTACCTGACAGTGAGGTAAGTAGTGTCATTAAATTTTATTATTTAGAAGCATATAGAGGTCATTTTTCTACAAAGAAGACAACTGTGAAAATCGTACAGTGTGGATTTTATTGGCCTACTTTATTTAAGGACAACTATATTTTTTTGCAAAAGCTATGAAAGTTGTTAGAAATTGGGTTCCATTTCTAAACGAGACATGATGCCTTTGAACCCTATCATTGTCATTGAAATTTTTTATTATTGGGGAATTGATTTCATGGGTCAATTTCCATCATCATTTGGATTTGTGTATATTTTGGTTGCAGTTGATTATGTCTCAAAATGGATTAAGGTGATTCTATGTCGACACAATGATCATAAAACTATTCTTAAATTTTTAAAAGAAAATGTTTTGAGTCAATTTGGAATCCCTCGAGATATCATCAGTGATAGGAGAAAATGTTTTTGCAATAAACCATTTGAATCTTTAATGAAGAAATATGGCATTACCCATAAAATTACCACCCCTTATCATCTTCAGACAAGTGGACAAGTAGAATTAGCAAATAGGGAGATTAAATAAATTTTGGAAAAAATGGTTAACCCAAATCGTAAAGATTGGTCTTTAAGATTAAATGATGGACTTTGGGCTTACCGTACTGCTTTCAAAACATCTTTAGGCATATCACCCTATCGGTTAGTCTATGAAAAATCTTGTCACTTGCTTGTAGAATTGGAGCATAAAATATTTTGGGCTATTAAAGCTTTCAATTTAAATCTTGATGATGCTTCCAAGTTACGCAAATTGCAATTAAATGAACTTGAGGAATTGAGAAATGATGCATATGAAAATTTAAAAATTTATAAAGTTAGAACAAAAACTTTTCATGATAAATCAATTTTGAGAAACTCTTTTGAAATTAGTCAAAAAGTTCTGCTTTATAATTCTCATCTTCACCTATTCCCTGAAAAATTGAGATCTAGGTGGACTGGCCCTTTTATTATCAAACATGTGTATCATCATGGAGCCATAGACATTGAGAACCCTAGGAATGTTAATGTATTTAAGGTCAATGGACAAAGAGTCAATCCATTTCTGGAGCATCAAGTTATTGAGGTAGAATTCATTTCCCTTTCTAATCAATGTTATGAGTAGAATTTATTTTAATTTTATTTCTTTCTTTTTGCAGTTCTTTGTGTTCTTGGTTAAGTGGTAGATAACAGTACTCCGTGACTCTCAAGTCAATTTTTTTTTTCAGTGTCTCATGGTAACTGATTCATTCTCCTTTAAAATGGGTGTCATTATCTCAAATCTAAGAAAACATTTCCCTTCTCTTCCTTAAAATGCTCTAATAAAAATCTACAAAGTCAGGCGTGAAAGACTAAGACTGTTAATGCACATGGGTATCCCAAAAGATATACACTGAATAATCGAAGCAAATATTTGTTTAGTTAGTGAATCTTTAGATTTATTTGTCCCATACATGTTGGGTCTCGGTAAAAGTTCTTATTCTAAAAAAAGAAGAGCGAAAAGAATGCAAGTTTGTTACAAGTGTGCACGATGGAATTGTAACACACGATATCGTTCTTCGGGAATGATTTTTGTAAATCGAGAAGATAAAATATTATTCATTAAGAATGGACTGAGTAATGAGTCATTAGATGATATCTTATTGACTCTTGAGACACATTCTTCTAGAGTTGTGCATCGTGAACTTCTTAATTTTTAAAATCTTTTCAGGGACAAGCAAGAGCGTTATAATCTTGGGAATCTGACTCAAAAAGACTTTGTTTGCTAATTTATAAGAAAATTGGATAAGAAGCTTATCCTCGACTCATAGAAGGCATTTAAGCCGTTATTGGACGTAAAACTAGAGAAAGATGAGAGCCACAATCACAACAACATGTATATATTATCTTGTACGTCTCCTAAAAAAAAGGTAAAACTTCAGTTGTACTTGGTCTTTAATTAGATTAGGAGCCCCGGGTGGACCTTTGCACGCTGGTTCGTAAATAAGGTTCATGTGTCATGCTCTGTAGAGAGCTGCGCAAGCATTCCCAGGTTTTTACCGTAGACTCTGCTTACTGATGGACAGATAGAAGCGTCCCGTGTTTGCATTCTCGTGTGACAATGTCTCTGAGCTCAATTCCTGGTATTGATTTATTGGGTTCCTGAGCATAGCTCCACTGGCTATGGTCACTGGTCGTCGTATTCAAATTTTCTCTCTTTAACTAGAGGGATGATGCATAGGCTGGGATATCCCACAAGTGGGAGGAGTGCCTTAAGTCTGAAATTCCTTAAGGGAATTCAATGTCTCTTTCAAGGGGTGGTAAGATTGTGAAGGCTATTGCACTCATGACACGTAATATAAAGATACGCCATAAAAACTGTATATAAAGGTATGCCATCATTTATTATTATAATTTTATCTTTGTATGATTTTTTATTTTGATTTTGGACAGACGATCCTTTGGACAGGGTCTTTCAGGAGTTTCTAGACTTCTTTACCCTGATGGTTTTCTTAAAGTAAAAAAAAATTAAAATAAAAAAAATTGTGTTTCTTAATTTTAAACTTTTCTGACAACAGCCAACCTACCTATATAGGTGCTATCATTACCTTTTTTCCATTCTCTTCCCTAATTAAACACTTCATTTTCTTCACTTTCCTTCCAAGTCATAATCATTCAAAGGGAGTGTGAGTGTAGAAATGAAGGGATTTTCTTCTTCTGTTTGTAGATTTACTAGTATCTGTATATTTTGTAGGACAAGTTATAGGAAAGGTTTAGAGTTTGTAAACGCAGCAAACACTGTTGGTAGAACACTTGCTGCGAGGACTATTCGTGTAGTATATGGGGGAGGTAGCATTGGGTTAATGGGGGCTGTATCACTTTCTGCATATCTAAGAGGTGGTCAAGTTTTAGGTGTCATTCTTGAACCTTTAACTCGAAGGAACATCATTGGAAAGACAATTGGGCTGAAACTTCAAGTATCATTTATGCATGGATGAATAAGGATAATGGTTGAAAACTCTGATGCATTCATTGCCTTACCGGGTGATTTTGGTACTTTGGAAGAAGTTTTTTAAATTATCTCTTGGACCCAACTGAACATTCACTATAAACCCATAGGTTTGTTGAATATTAATAATTTCTTTGATAATTTGTTATCTTTTGTTGACCATGCTTTGGAACAGAGCTTTATCACACCTTTGGCAAGACGACTCCTTATATTTGCTTCAACTGTTGATAAATTAATTGATAAATTACAAACTTTTGTTTATGAACCTAAACCAGTAATAGCTCAGATAGATTGGTCAGAAGGAAGCAGTCAGGGAGGCAACAAGGAACAAGAGTATGATCTGACACTTCATTTATAAATTTCCTTTATCTTTGATTTTATTTATTGTACTTTGTTTCTGTTTAAATTTGTGTAAGGTTTCTCTTTTCAGTAATTGCAGCAACAGGTAATATCTTTTATCCTTTACCTATCTATGTTTTGACATTGAGGATAATGTTGTGATCTGGTTAGGGGAGAGGATGGTTGTGAAAAAAAAACTAAAAAAAAATTAAGAAATGTGTGTATTAACATGTTTGTTGTGTTTGTATGTTTGTCAGCAACTTACTAACAGTAAAACTAATTAAGGATGACAGAGTAAAGAGTAAATTATTTACTCTTGAGACGCATCAAAATTAATGGTAGAGTAAGGAGTAATTAGGTAAATAACTATTTTATGTGTAAGTAGCAATTCAAATTCAGGGAATATATCATGATTAAGTAAATTGTCTTCGTTCTTAAAAATCACATGCTTGGTTATGAATGTTGAATTGGTGGACTAAGAATGATAGAAATATGCCTTGTGAGATTTTGAGCTTATTGATGAATGGATTGAATATTTGTACCATTCTTTTCTTTCTTGTGTGATTTTCACTCATGAAATTGTTACTCTAGAACTTGCTTTGACTTTATTTGAGGCTACATTTTCACATGTATACATAAATATGATTGTGACATTTTTCATGAAATAGCTACTTTAACCAGAGAGTCAAGAATGATTGACGAGCAAATAGGCAGCCTTATTCAGCAGCATATTGTCTCAATATGATATCAAGCACTCTTATGACTTCTTAGAAATTCTCTGATTCCTGCCAATGTAAGGTATTGGAAATGACCTATTTTTCCTTACTTAATCCCTTTGAGCTTATTTGACCATTCTTTGTTTCGAACTCATTATGTGCCTTAAATAAAAAATCATGTTCTTACCTGGTCTTAGGGAATAAAAGAACATTAGCTTTGTCATTGGATGAGTTCTTGAACAAGTGTAAGGGTGTGTGTGCAGAATGGTTAAAAAAAAGTTTAATTAAAAAAATGTATATATTATGTTCTTCTTCTTCAAAAAAATTAGAAAAAAAAACAAATGTGAGTTAACAAGGCAATAAAGGAAATGAAAAGAATATATAAAGGAAATTTGTATTAGGTGAAGTTGGGATGAACTTTCATGCTTGTTAATTGAACTCAGCTCTCACGCTATTTTATTCTCTTTGGTATTTAACTTGTGATATCCATATTATCTCCTCCTTTACTTTGACCCTATTGTAACCTTGAATAAAGTCCTCATGATTTGTGTGTGCCTATATTCTGAGTAGTGGAGAAGTATAAGATAAGCAAGCTTATGGTAGTGTAATTTTCATGGGTTGAATTGAGTGAAATACTTACCTTTTAAATACTTGAGGGATTGAGAGTGAATTTTGTGAGGATCTATAATTCTTAACTCATGCTTTTCAATTGAAATTTCATTGCTTGTTGGTTTGAGATGTGAAGAAATGTTACCTCATAAATGTTTTGATCTCTTGAATGCTTGGTTGCTTTTCATTCTTAAATATTATTAGAAATTGAGTCTTTTAGAATTTTTAGCTTTTGAATTTGTGTTGTTTTTCCTTATTCTCTAGTTTTGGTCTTATGTGTTGCCTAGGAGTGTAAAAAGTTAAGTGTGGAGAAATTTTATAATCATATATTTTATACATTAATAAACTCATTTTTAGTTATTTACACTCTCCATGAACTTAATTGATTGAGCTTGATTATATTTTGTAAGTTTGGACTCAAATTGGACTTAATTAATTTTTTTTTAGGATAATTTATGTCTTACACTATTTCTGCATTTTGGTCATATCTTGAGTTTTAGATATCTAATAATTATGTATTTTACCTTGTAGGAAAGATAATAGAGAGCTCTACAACTTTCATAAGAGCTTTAGGTTAAAATCTGACATATAATGGAGCTAATTGGACTTAGAAGTCAAAAGACGGGTTTTGTGAGTGGAACCTGAACAGTGTTTAGTAATCAGGGAATAACTCAGGCTGTAAGAACTGAATTGGGCTAAAATTTTGGCATCTACAAGTTAAGACCCATATCTATAACTTTCATGAAGAATACAAGATCCAATTCGGATTGCTTAGAGGTCATATTTGGCTTGTAATTCAGAACAGAAGAATTGTATATATATATATATATATATATATATATATATATATATATATATATGTATCATGAAAAACTCCATGTTGTTCATTCCTGTTTCTCGACAAGTAAAGAATGTTACAACATAGCTACAAACACAACAATCCCCTACTACAAATCTTTATGGATGGTTTCGATTCTACTTTTTGGTTCTTCACTTAGTTTTTACTTCGTTGTGCTTTTTCTTCTTTCAATTTTTGCTTTCTCCTTCCTATTTGCTCTTTCTTTCTTTTTCTCGCTTTCTCTTTCTTCCTCCCTTTCAGTTTCACATTCTTTGTTTATCTCTTTTCTCTCTTTCTTATCTCTTCTTTTGTTTTCTTATTTCATTCCTATCTCCACTTTTTCTCTCTCTTTTCTACTGGAATGTTTATGCCTTAAGGTCAAAGACGATAGAAAGAAGAATCAGATAAGATCAATTGACTTTGGGGTAGTTTTTACCTCTTTAGACATTCTAGTGCTCTGTGTTAGTTGAAAATGCCTAACTAAATCATACTAATATTACTATAAATCTATAATCATAAACTAATATTAATAGGTTAGGGAAGATGTTACATGAGACACCCCAGAATCTAGTCTAGAATAGTTGCTTCTAACTTGGTGCTTATATGTGACAGTTCAGTGTCAAGATATCAAAGATTAACAAGAGCAATAACACATGTGAGGAAAAGTAATTTATTTTATGATGTGGAAGTTGAATCTCACAATGTCATATCAGTTGTGCCGAGGTTTGTAATGTGATGTGTCAAGTTTATCGTAAAATTGCCCCCCGCATTAGTGTGTTTCACCGTGGTTCATCATGGGGCACTGAATTGGTTTGGTACTTGACATTCATAGTCTGCTTTTTTATTCATGGTGTCCCTATAACAAGTCTAGGATGTGGTCCGTGAAAGTTAAATCTTGTAACTCATGCGACCTTTCAAGTTTGTCTGGTGTCTTTTCAGCTGTTGTGACAGTTCTCCAGAAACATGTGGCACTCATTGGGTGGCAGGTACTATTAGGTTTTTTCGTTGCTATCATTACCATAGTTTGAATTTAATGGTGACGGGATGGAACTACCCTTCTTAGTGGTGGAGGTTGAAGGGATATCCTATGCTTATAAATAGGAGTGAGGGGTGACACCTTCCAACTTTCGCTCCTGTTTTTTCTTTTCTTTCTAATTTTTCAGTGACTTGAGGTGATTTCCAGTGGCAATTCATGGTAGTTTATGGCGGTTCTTCACTATTTTTCAACATCTTTAAACCTTTATTCTCCTGTTAACTACCAGGTACTACCTCTAGCCACCCTTTTATTTTTCTTCCAATAACTATCATGATAAGGATGAGAGAGGTTAACAGTGATGACGGGGATGAGAGCTCTTTGGAGATCTTAATTGCACCACAATTTTTGTCGCGTCAAGTGCGGCGGAGATGTCCTCGTTAGTGTGAAAAACATTGTTAGGGGGCAAAGACCATTGTCCGGAGATAACATTCAGAAGATGATTTAGAGAGCAGAAAGCACCAGAGAAACAGCGCGGCTAAGGCCAGCTCATCCGTTCTTCGTACTCATTAGAGAGTTGAAAAATCATAGAGAGACTTCTTCTTCTAATTATGACTTTAGCACAGCTTCTGTAGGTGAATCCAAGACGTCAAGCATAAGGAGACAGAGAATAGGAACTTTAGAACCTAAAGGATATATGCTTTCCCAAGATGTTATATTATATCAGTGGGTTGACTAAGAAGTGCTTGGGACGTCATCCGCCACAGAGTCTCCTAAGCAAGCAACTCAAAAAAGCAAGTACCTCCAATTGACGAAGGATGGCATGCTAGAAAACGAGTACATGATCTGTGCTTTGGGTAGTCAAGAGATTGTGTGCTCAACTCAGACTGAGAGTTCGCACTTCATATACCTTTATGAGGTGATGCTCACCTGTATAAGTGTCCATCTTCCGTTCTCCACTTTCTAGATTATGGTTCTCAACCATCTGTGGGTAGCTTCGACACAGCTTCATCCAAACGCGCAGGGGTTCATGAGGACGTATGAGCTCATGTGCAAGGCCTTTAGATGGCCGTGTTCAGTTGAAGCTTTTTATCTTTCTTTTCACCTGGTTCACGCCTTCTAGGAATAACTATAAGAAGAAGTGGATAACTTTGCGGGCCCAAGCGAGACGCAAAGTCTTTAAACCATACCTTAAATCTTTCAAGAACTGAAAGATTTATATATATATATATATATATATATATATATATATATATATATATATATATATATGAAAGCTACATTGACTCTTCTGACCTTTCCATTGGTTGAACCATTAATTTGTGAATTAGACCCTTCACTAATTTAATGACCAGTTTGATTTTCAAGACCTTATTACTATCTAGCTTACAAATCCTTTCAATCAAAATACATTTTAAAAGAATGAAATGCAAGGGACGAGATATTTTGTGGAAACAAGAATGTTTCTCTAAAAGTTGGGGGCTATAATATCAATTCTTGACAAGGAAGGGTAAATTACCAACATCAACAAATTGTTACATGAAATATTTGCTAACACTAAACTCCTTTTAGGATTTGAACTTGGGTTGTTGGTTTAGCTGATTAAGCAATTTATCACTCAATCTTGCATAAATCAAAGGCACCATCACAAGTAAGTTATCTATGGTCTTTTGTTTACTAATTCGTAATTATTATTTATGTTATATTATTCTTTTTGATTGGATTTATGTTGTATTATTCTTGACATTCAAACATAGTTAAATGAATTTCATTTTTAAAAATACTTTTATTGTAACATATATTTAAATATATTTATATAGTATAAGATTTTGTTACTTTAGAGAGAGTTTTACCTAACCACTATTCCCGACCTGAATTGATAAAGTAATTAATCAAAGACCGAAAAAATATGTAGTGTAAAATTTATTTATTGTGTTTTGTTAATGTGTTTTACTTATATTATATGCGTCATGAATTATTTTTACCATATCATATAATATAAATATATTTTAATATTTTTTTATAATTATACTTATAAACTTAACTTATATATGTTATATCATATATTTTTATATATTTATAAAACATAAAAATACATATAAAACCCTAATTTGATTATGGTTTAAGCTCATTTCAACTTCAAAGCCTAATATTTAGTTTTTTTGTTTTTTTTTTCACTTGATATATTTTTGGTTTTAATTATAAAAATATAGCCTTATCTTTATTTTATTTCCTATTTAAAAAAATACTAATTGAGGAAATGATCCAATTCGAGCCATATGCGAAACCAAAATGACAGTAACAATGAAAAGAAGAAAGAAAAAAAATAAAAACCCAATTTGTTGAATAAAAGAGAAATTTTTACTACATCCTCATTGAACAAGAAATTTTTTTACTTTATATTATTAAATGTATGTTACATCAACTTTGTGTGTCAAAAATATCTCTCACTTTAATTATATTTTTAATACTATAACTAATGTGACAAAAATTTAATAGTACAAAACAAAAAATTATCTTATCTCATGAACACTAGTTACTTTTAGTGTAAAGGAATGAAATGACATTCCTTATTTAATCCTAGAATAATTGCATTCTTATATTTGTTGATAAAAAATATGGAATAACATTTTTATTTTAAATTTTATTTTACAAATTCATAGAATCTTATTCTTCAACAAAAAAGGTAGAATAACGATTCTATATTTTTATAGAATAGAATTCCATATATTTTTCCTAATATACTTTTAATTAATTTATAAAATAACATAACTTAACCATTTTATAATTTACAAAATATTCATGAATTGTAAATTTTTTCAGCTATAAAAAAGACATATATTAAGACATATGTTCTTTTATATTGTAAATTATCAATCTTTTAGATATTTAGCCTTAATGTTTTCTTTGCAATGTAATTTTATTTAAGATTATCATAAATTATTAGTTATTTTTATAATAAGTTAGATATTTTTTCAATCGTAATTTTTATTGAATTGTTATCTTAAAATTAATATTGTATCAATATGATAAAGTTTATAACCATAACTATAATATATCAATTATAAAGAAATTATTAGAAAATAAAAAAACATATTATCTATATTTATTTAATTAAAATTATTTAAAAATCAATCCTAAAAATTACTGTAAAAATAAATATTTGTATTATATATATAATATGAAATAAAAAAGTTAAATTTTCATATTTTTTATTTAAAATATTTATATCATTTAAATTAATATAAATTTTATTTTATATTATATCTCACACAGCAAAAAAAATATTTTATTTTTTATTATACCAAATTATAAAATTAGTTCATTAATTCCTATTTTGTTTCTTATCTCATGACCAAAAGTATCATTTAAAAATTTCTCATGCAAGTACAACCAAACTCTGACAGAAGCGGTCTTTTTGGGCAGGGTAGTGGGGACCGTCGTACAAGCGTGCGTCTTTGACCCTCTATTCTTTAGTTCTTTACTGCACCAAAACCATAACACCGTCTCTCTCTCTCCTTTTAATTTTCACTTTTATTTGAATTTCACTTTCTCATCACAGTGTTCATAATTCATTAAAACAAAGGAAAAAAACAAAACAAAGTAAAAAAGAAAAGAAAAAGCGTAACAAGGAGGAGAAATTTCTCAGCAATAGGGTGCAACATTCATTGACTTGCTCTCTCCAGTCTCCCCCAAACTTTGCAAAAGTTTAAGGCTTGAAGCTGATGAACCACCCCCCCTTCTCTCTCTCTCTAACTCAAGTTCTCAATCCTGTTGCCTGCATTTTCAGCTAAAACTGAGAACACCCACATGAGATTCTAGCTCCAGATTCCAGATTAAGAACTGACAGAGGAAAAAGAAGAGAACTTGGAACTACTCAGAATTTGGTTCTGGTATATCTTCAAGTTCACTTCTATTTTCTTTTGGTCAACGAAGTCAAGCTGCTTCTGAGAAGGGTATCATGGAGATCAATTAGTACTAAGAGGGTCTGTGGATGAGGGAATCAACTGCTTGTGCATCAGTATGAAGCTCATGGAGTGTGGAAACATGGAGCGAATGATTTCATCTTTCATGGGTTCGTTTCTTCTATGGGTAATTTTTGTGCTTGGTTTGGTGCTTAAGGTGTCTGGCAATGCAGAAGGTGGGTGGTGACCTTTGGTCCTTACTCTATGGGGTCTTAATTGTTACATAAATATATGTTCTCATCAAACAGTTGCTTTAAATGAGCTGGGTTAAAACTTAAAAATACTCAATTATGAAGCACCAAAAAAAAAAAGAAAAAAAGACTCAATTATGCCCTTTTTTATTCTCCATTTTTTGATCTGTTTGGTTGCCTTTCAGCTGTACTGTTACTGGATCATATGTTTGATTGACAACTAAAACTGGAAGAGTTAATAATAGGCTTTTATGTTTGAGACTAGGAGCAGCTTTTGAAATATTTCACTCTAATCTTTTTTTAGGTGTAATATTTTTGTTAATGGAATATCATCAGAGAATTGAAGATATTTAGTAATTTTCTTAGTGTGCTGGTGCTTTGTGTCATTAACTTGGGTTGTTTGTATGTAAAGTGAAAAATGTAAAATTTTGTACTTAGGGAGTTCACCGCAATTTTTTATTGTAATACTTTTGAGATAATCATGGCCTGGGTGTGACTTTTGATAAGACTTCATTATCTCAGAAAGGCATGTTATTATTATTATTATTATTATTTTTCTGCTGCATTGGAAGTGCAACTACCTAAATAGGGTTGGGGGATAGGTGGTCGAGTTGTTAAGATGCTTTTATTATTGGAAAAAAAATGCTTCTTTCCGTTTGCTTTTACCTTTTTCGTCTTTTATTAGTTGACCAAGTATTTAGGAGTATTTGACTGATGCTGACTCAAGGAAGTTGGGCTTCATGTTTTTATTTCCCAAATTTCACAAAATTTCATAGAGCAACATAAATGTTGACACTTGTTTGATTCTCTAGGCCAAACGATTTAAGATTAAGGATGTTTGCACCTGAAAATCGCCTCTATGACAGGTGATGCCCTGAATGCATTGAAGGCCTATTTGTTTGATCCTAACAGTGTTCTTCAAAGCTGGGATCCTACGCTTGTCAATCCTTGCACATGGTTTCATGTTGCTTGCAACAGTTATAATAGTGTGACCTTTGTGTAAGTTATATGTCTTTTTTACCTACCTGTAGTTTTATGACCTTTTGTTCATATAGGGAAAAACTTATTTGTGTTGTCTAGTCATCTTGGAAATGCAAACCTTTCGGGTCAACTGGTTCCACAGCTTGGTCAGCTCCCAAATTTGCAATACTTGTAAGTTGTGAATCAAATATGATATTGTCTCATTTCTTTGTTCACTGCATCAGAGCTCCAACCTTAAGTGGATTTCGTGACCTGAAATTAAAAAGGACCTAGATTTCCTCTTATTATTGTATATTTTGACCAAGTTTTTCTCCCTTCTTACCTCCATATTCTCCCATCCCCTAAAATAAGGTGGGTATTTGTATCTCATGACAAAAAAACTCTGGGCTGTTTTCCATTGACCATTCGTGAGTGGGGGGCATTTAAGAATTAGATAATTTCATTTGTTTTTGGCTCAACAACTTTTTTCATCAAAAAATCACTTACAGCATACATGCTTCTCAAAATGGTAAGAAATAGCCCCTAATTTGGAAGATTTTTTTTTCTCTTGCCGGGTGGGATGGCGGCATTGCAAAATGTCATATCAAATCAGTGGGTAGTATGCTTAATTTTGTAATACAGGTGAATAAGACAATTCTACTGATAAATCCCGAGAATTCATCTACCTAGTTCTTATCTTATAAGGAGACCTTTAATATATTTTTAAAATATTTCTGATTGGGTAGTATGCTTAATTTTGTAATACAGGTGAATAAGGCAATTCTATTGATAAATCCCTAGAATTCATCCACTTAGTTCTTATCTTATAAGGAGACCTTTAATATGTTTTTAAAATATTTCTGAGTATACATGCTTCATATATAACAGTTATTAATTTTCAGATTTATCCCTTCTCTACACTTTCTCTACCCTACTGCAAGTCTCAACCAGAATCACTATTTATCAGCTCAACTCCTTCCCGAGATCTCGACACACATCCTATTTAGATACTTGATAGGCGTTTGAATTGTGTCTTGTTGGGTTAGGGAGGAAGATCTCTATCAATGAATTAAGTGAAAAATCATATAAATAAATTTAACACCACATCTTAATCTAAAATATTAATGTATTATGTCTATGGGTTATTTTTACTTTTATAACATTTAACTTATCCATTCTTTATCAATGTAAGATTTTAACACTTACATTTGAATTTCTAATCCCTCTCCTCAAGTGGAAGTCTTTCAAGTATTTGACATCAACTTTGATACTACTTGTTGGGTCATAAGAGAACTCATAAGTCGGGAAAATCTCTCCAGGTTACCACTTGTTGGGCCATAAGAAGAATTCAAAAGTCAGAGAGATCTTCATCAATGAACTAAGTAAAGAATCACATAAATAGACTTGACACTACATCTTAACTCAAAATTTTAAGACATTAGATCTATGACTCATCTTTACTTATATAGCTTTCAACTTGTCCATTATTTACTAATGTAAAATTTCAATACTCACACTTAGATTTTTAACATGTCTTTCGAGTCGAGCAGGTCAAACTGGAACGGTGAGCACCGGAACCACCAGATCACGGTTTCGTTCTCCACCACCCTAGAGCAGATGAACTACTTGCGGTGGAAGAGGTTGACAACAGAGATCAATTCCGGTGAGCAGTCTAGATCTGCGAGGGAACTGTGAGCGGTGGCGGTGGGAAAAGAGTCGGAGAAGAAAGAGCAAGAGGCGAAAGGGAAGGTGGAGATGATGTAGCGGACATGGCGGCAACGCGGTGGGTGAGGAGCTTCTTTAGTGGGATGTCAATGTCCCAGAGAAATTTCTTGAGGGAGAGGAGTTGGTGGGAGGGTTGAAACTTGTGTTGCTCTTAAAGCTGGCAAAATGGGATAACTCGCCCCGACCCGCCTAAACCCGCTAAAATGTGAGGCGGGGTGAGTTGACCTGTTTTAAGAAATGGGTTGGAAGAGTCAACCCACCCCGCTTTAAGGCGGATTGGCGAGTTGGTCCGTATAAAAAATAAAATGAAAAAAAGTAGATGAGTTGGTGGGTCAACCCGCTTAATCCGCCTAAAAAATAAAAAAAAAATTATATAAAAAATCAATAAATACTATAAAAAATAATAAATAATAATGGTAAAAAATTAAAAATCACATATCTAAAAAATAATTTTTAAAATAGTCTAATTAAATATTCAAACATAAATTATATAATATCAAATATTTTTTTTATTTTATAATATTACTTATCATTTATTTTAAAAGAAATGAGCCAACCAGCTGGACCAACCCGCCTCCGCCCCACTTAACCCGCGAGTTAAGCGGGACGGGTTATGCGGGTTGAAAAAAAAATATGAATTCAATCTTTGAACTCAACCCGTAAAAAAATGACAAGTTAACGAGTTAATCCAACGGATTGAACCCGTTTTGCCAGCTCTAGTGACAGGGATGACTGATGATGCTGAGGATGGGCATAGGGAGTAGCGTGGCTGATAGTAGAATTTTTCATATAATTTTTATATTTTAAAAATAAATTAGTAAATTATTAATTTTAATATTAGAACTTGTTGAACAGATCAGTAATAATTTTTAATTGTAAATGTAAAATTTTTACAAATTAATAATTTTTAAGTATAGAACATACATGTTTAAATATATTTTAAGAGCACATTTCCATCGTAGAAATGTAGTTGTACGTTATTTATTTTAGGGATTATAGTATGGTATCAAACAAAACATGTTCCCGATTGCATTATGCTTTGATTTGCCTTCCCAATCACAATATCAAAATTTGAAGGTCGTCTGCCCTACCTCTATTGGTTGTAGAGAATCTCAATCTAAGCAAGGACTGTCCTCCCACATCTTTTTCTTGTTGAACAATTAATTTTCTTGAGGACCAGTTTATTGTTGTCAAAGTCTTCCTAAGCTTAAGTTGACATTAGCTGTTCTTTAGAGATAGTTGTATAAATTGCTGAATAAAAGGTTATATATTGAATACTATACTAGCCATCAATATATTTTTGTGTGGTTCAATTTTCACCATACCAACTTCTATTTGATGTTAACCCCTTTCATACCATTCACTCAAATGAGTTCTGCCATCTTTTAGTTATTCGTTGAACATTTTTACTTGCTAAAATCTGAAAATATTTTTCTTTTCAATGACAGGGAACTTTATAGTAATAATATAACTGGGAAAATCCCAAACGAGCTTGGAAGTTTGACAAACTTGGTGAGCTTGGATCTTTACTCGAACAAGTTAACTGGTCCCATACCAGACGCATTGGGCAAACTTAAAAAACTACGTTTCCTGTATGACATGCTTTCTTTTATCTCATACCTTTAATCTGTATAAATTATTTAAATCTGTTTCAATTTTGTTTCTTCATTTACCTTTTTAGCATTATACTTTTTGCTTTCCCACACAAAATGCTGGTAGATTATGCAGCCTGGAATATGACTATTTCAGTTCCAACAGAGTTTGCAATATACATGTGCTGCCTAAAGTATCATTCTACATAATCACATGAAATAGATGATGATCGAAGATAGTGCTCAGATAGGTTGGTCTAGTAAAAAATAAAGCTTCAGACTATTTAACTGGTTGGTAGAGTTGGGCCACAAGTTTGGTGACAAATTTTTAATGTGCAACTAATACCCGCGTGATTTCTCCTTTAATCTTTATGAACGAGATGTTAAATTAGTTTGTTATTCGGGTATTTACCAATTCATTCTCTTTGGTTATGTTTGGTGCACATGATAATATAGTATAAGATAAGATGATATGATAATATAAAATATGATAATATAATTAATAGGATAAGACATAATCTTATCTTTTATTTAATAACAAAATAATAAATTAACTGATTGTATAACATTTTTTTAAGACTAAAATATCTTTTAACATAAAAGTTAAAATAATTAAAAAATAATAATAAAAAAGTCTTACTACGTGGTGGTGGTGAGCGGTGGTAGCGGCATGCAAGGCGCAGCGTACAGAACGGCAATGGCACGGCGGCGGCATATAACGACAACGGTGGTGGTGGCAACGGTGGTGGTGGTGATGGTGATGGTAGTGGTAGTGGCGGTGGTGATAGCGGTGGTGGTGGCGGCGGCAGTGGTGGTGGTGGTGGCGGCGGTGGTGGTGGCGGCGGTGGTGGGTGGCGGCGGTGGTGGGTGGCGGCGGCGGCAAGCGGCAATGGCGACGGTGGTGGCAATGGTGGTGGTGGCGGTGGTGGTGGTGGCGGCGGCAGGTGGTAGTGGTGGTAGTGGTGGTAGTGGCGGTGGTGGTGGTGGTGGCGCAAGAGAAAGAAGTGATAAAAATAAAATTAAAGATAAAATTGGAATAAAAATCTTATCATATCTTATCATATACACGGGGAGATAATAGAATTATCAGTTTAAAATAAGATAAAATAACTTGACTTAATTTTATTATATTATTAGTTAAATACACTAAACATTAAATAAAATTTGATAATATTAACTTATACTATTATATCTTTTTTATATGATGCACCAAACCTAATCTTTATGTGCTAAACATGCAATAAATTCAATGTAGTAATTGTTCATGAACATCCACACTAATGGACTGAGGGGTTGATGGTGGTCAAGAGGGGCCACTGCCACCCTGACTGCCTGAAGTTTCTTCAAGTGCTTGGCATAACTGGTGTAATATGTTCCTTCGTATGCTTTTACCACAGTTGAACTTACTTTTTTTTATCATGTTATCTTGATTAGCTCCGACATCCCATTCCCTCCCCACTTTTTAATAGTTAAGACTGGATTATGTTATAAAGGATTGAAGCTCGCCTTGTTTTATCGGTATTTTCCCTCCAAATCTTTTGGTTAAATTATTTTGTAGATCCCTATAATTTTATTAAATTTTCAAATAGGTCTTTACAGTTTAAATTTTTTTAATAGGATTCCTATACTTTTTAAATTTTTTAAATAAGTCCTTATAGTTTAACTAAGTTTTTCGTTAAGTTCCTACTAACTATAAAATTTTATAATTAAATCCTGAAAGTTGTAACAGCAACAATGAGTGGCTTGCAAATCACTGCAAGCATCTTGTAACGGAGCCTAAATGGCCATCAGCCAGTGTGGACTTAGAGGGTGTTTGGGAAAGATTATTTTCACTCCCAACAATTTTTTTTTTTTAAATTGTTATAACAGTATTCAATCATGTTTGATACATTCAGCTCATAAATTTAGAACATAAATTATTCTTTACACTTTAAAATATAAATATTATTTTATTTTTAATCAATCAAATAAATTATTTAATATTTTTATACTTATTTTAGTAATTTAATGCATAAAAATAATTCTTTTTTATACCATCTAAACGAAACAAATTAATTTAAAATCAATTTTCAACTAACATATCCAAACATAATTTTTTTTTTCTTATAATCAATTATAATAAAAAAAAATTATACAATAATTAATTATTAAAATAGTCAAATTTTTACAATTACCCTAAATACGTACTTACTTAACTTTTGTTAAAAATATAAGGACCCATTACAAACTTTTAAACTATAGGACATATTTGAAAATTCAGTGGAACTATCTACCTATAAAATAACTTAACCAAATTTATTTCCATGTATAAGGGAGTTTTAATGTGTGTGTTGGGGGTGAGGGGAGGAACATTTTCACCACCCTGGCCTAAATTTCCAAAAGTGAGTCAAGCCTAGATTTAGACATATTTTTCAATTGTGGGCCTTGTGGCCAATTCATTTTGCCAAGTAGAACTCGTTTTCTACCCTGATCTGCTAATTTAAGTTTGCAACAAGTTATTATAGCGCACACACATACTGCATGATAATTGTTTGCTGTCATGTCTTATTACAAGGCGTCTCTACAATAACAGCTTGTCAGGAAACATTCCTATGTCTTTGACCACTGTTTCTTCACTGCAAGTCCTGTGAGTGTTACTCCTATATTTAGATTTTCCATGAACTACTGCAAATGTAGATACCTTGTTATAATAGTGTTGAATTTATTTTTATGTGTAACCTGACACCATGGTCGTTGTGGATTCTAGTGATCTATCATACAACGAGTTAACAGGAGATATCCCGGTCAACGGTTCATTTACATTATTTACTCTCAACAGGTTGGTGCAAATAATTTATTTATATCTATTACTATTATTTTTGAGGGATGAGATATCAAAATTTTGCTAATCCTTGTGTCCCCCTCTACAGTTTTCGAAATAATTCTGGCTTGATTAAAAAATCCACTCCAGCTCCAACGCAACAAACTACTTCAGGTTTGTTGATGTTTGTTCTATTGTAGGTAATGCTTTTAATTTGTCAAAGAATAACTCTTAACATGCCCTGTCATGTGAGAGTCCACTAGGCTTGAAACTTAGACAAAGTATAGGCTTTCAACTACCTTGAATTGAAAGCAAACTCAACTTTGTTTTGAAATTGTAAGACTGAGGGCAACAATCAAACTCTACACCACTAGGTTAGCTGAAGCACTTTGTTTTGAACAGTGATCTCTGATGGTGGAGATACCTTAAGCATAGCTTCTTCTGCATGCTTAAATTTATAGCTTCTTGAGGTGGATGTTACTGATGGCCAAATTCGGGAGTTAATAATGTTGTACTTTTTTTATATTCTATTCAATCACAGTCGAAGTTCTTAAATAGAGTTATACTTTCCCATTTAATTATGTTAATCCTTGTAGGTAGCAGTGCTACTGGAGCTATTGCTGGAGGAGTTGCTGCTCTGTTGTTTGCAGCCTCTGCAATTGCACTTGCTTATTGGCGAAGAAGGATAGTTCAGGGTTATTTCTTTGATGTTCCTGGTTAGTTGACTAACAGAATAGATGGTATACATACTGATTAAAGCTGCATATGATAGCTATGCCATTACTGATTTACCAACATTTTGTGTGTCTTTTACTGGCAGCTGAGGAGGGTCCTGAAGTTCACCTTGGTCAGCTTAAAAAGTTTTCACTGCGTGAGCTGCAAGTTGCAACAGATAGCTTTAATAACAAAAGCATTGTGGGTAGAGGTAGATTTGGAAAGGTTTATAAAGGACGCTTAGCTGATGGTTCTCTTGTAGCTGTAAAAAGACTTAAAGAGGAACGCACCCAGGGTGGGGAGCTGCAATTTCAAACTGAAGTGGAAATGATCAGCATGGCTGTGCATCGCAATTTGCTTCGGCTGCGTGGATTTTGCATGACAACTACTGAACGGTTGCTTGTGTATCCTTTCATGGTTAATGGAAGCGTAGCATCATGTTTACGAGGTACCCTTATTAGTACTCTGGTTGTTTATTTAGTATTTTGATGAGGATTAGTGTGATATGCATTGTTTTAATTAATAAGTAAAAAACTTTCTCTCGTATATCCTTTTCTGTTAGAAATGCTTAGTATTAGTTTTCCAATTTATTTCTAGTTCTGATATATTGTTCATGAAATAGCAATTAGGTATTTCTGAGGTGTTATCTAGCAGGGAAACATACACAACAATGTGGAAATATGTCAATAGTTTAATTTTGATCCATTGCCAGTGTCAAATTTGTTTTTGCACACTATCTGCCAATCTATGTGTTACGACATCATTTAATGAATTTGACCGCTTAGGTACTTGTTATCAAAATCAAACCCTTTAAATGATGCGTCAATACATGATTGAATAGTAGTGTCAAAATATATTCCACAGACAATGAATCCAAATTAAATCATTTTCTAAATAGCTCAAAAGCAAATGAATGTTCTTACTGTTATATTTCAAAACTTGTGTTTAGAAATTAAATGTGTTTATGTGTATTGATATTGTATTGTTGTAGAGCGTTCTGAATCACAGCCACCACTTGCCTGGCCAAAACGGAAGCGTATTGCACTGGGAGCTGCTAAAGGGCTTGCGTATTTGCATGATCATTGTGACCTGAAGATTATTCATCGTGATGTCAAAGCTGCTAATATATTGTTGGATGAGGAATTTGAAGCAGTTGTTGGAGATTTTGGTTTAGCAAAACTTATGAATTACAAAGATACTCATGTTACCACTGCTGTACGTGGTACGATTGGGCATATAGCACCAGAGTACCTCTCAACTGGAAAGTCTTCAGAGAAGACTGATGTTTTTGGATATGGTGTGATGCTTCTTGAACTAATAACTGGACAGAGGGCTTTTGATCTAGCACTACTTGCCAATGATGATGATGTCATGTTGCTTGATTGGGTTGGTATTCTTGTTACGAAAATATGTCATTAGTACTTGTTTGATCTTATTTAATTGTACTTGAAAAACTTCTGCTGATCTAGTATCTTTTAGTCTCATTACATGGTTCCTCATGATCGAAAATTTATTTAGCATACCATTTCCTTGCTGAATTTTTTATTTTTGTTTTTTTTCCATACTTTCCAAAGTCCCTTTTTCAACAACTAAAGATTTTCCTTATGCTAATTGAAAAACATGCTGTTCTTTTTCAATTAACTGTCTTGTGTATTTTTCTAAGTTTTATGAGGTTGAAGATGAATCAAGAAGGGAAATCATATTGTTAAAGGAAATATTTATTTACCAAATATTATTCCAGTTTTTTGTACTAAATATTATTTCAATTTCCGTACTTTTTATTTCTTGGTTTCTTATGGAGATGTAATTGATAACTTCATTACACGGTGAGGAGTTCTTGTTTATTTCTTGCCATAAATTCCTAGCTGAAGTTTTGAAACCCCAATTTGTTGCCTATTCTGGTTATTTATTGTTGTATAACTAACCTTTGCTTTAAAATTACAATACTAAGTTTAATTGGTTGTTCCTATTTCTGTCCCAGATTCTAGAATCTCATCTTTGTGGCTGTTCTTTAGTTCATTGGTGTTGTATTGGTTGTATGCACATGTTAACACCAATGACTAATGGTCATTGTTGGCAACTGACATTATTTTGAGTTCAGGTTAAAGGACTTCTGAAAGACAAGAGGTTGGAGACACTGGTGGATGCTGATTTACAGGGCAATTATGATGAGGAAGAGGTAGAGCAGCTAATCCAAGTGGCCTTACTGTGCACACAAGGCTCCCCTATGGAAAGACCCAAGATGTCTGAGGTGGTCAGAATGCTAGAAGGTGATGGTTTGGCAGAAAAATGGGATGAATGGCAGAAAGAGGAGATGATCCGGCAAGATTTCAACCACACCCAACACCACACTGCAAATTGGATTTTAGACTCAACTTCAAATATCCCACCAGATGAATTATCAGGTCCTAGATGATTTTTTAATATTCTACCGGCAAGCGAATGCACAATCCTCCAGCCTGACAGTGCTTTCTGTTTGAAAGCTATATACTTCGTGTTCAGATCACATGCCCTTGATCATGTTGTGATTATTAAAGTAAAAAAGTAGAAATTTGTAACTTCTATTGGCTGATGAAGTGGCACGGTGAAGTGTAGGCCACAAAGCACCCATCACTTTTGCCATTGTATGTATGTTAGAAATTAGTATAGACAAGAAATAAGTGAAATTCTATATCGTTTTCAGATATATGTATATGGTTAGCAGTTTTCAGATATATGTATATTGGTCTTTCACTTTGTTTTTGGATTGACTTGCCACCCACCCACGGTCTCTCCTTGAAGCCCAATATTGTGACTTTGGAAAGCCCACCTTGTGGCTTTTCTTTGCCCACTCTTTGCATGGCTTGGGTTGGGTGTTGCAGAATAATAATAATTAACAAGATTTAAAAGGCCTTGCAAAATGCATTATCAAGTCTGAGCAACGAGGAAGGTTGAAAAAATAATCATAATATTTAGGAAAAAAGATCATAATGTAGAAGAACAAGTAGAAATTAACATTTAAAAGAAAAAAAAAATCAGCATTTGGAAGGTACTCATGGAAGAGAGCTAAATTGGTATAACAAAGTTTAAAGACACTCAATCTTAAATTAACTACATACTAATTAGTTATTGTAACTATTGTTCAGTTATCATATATACAAATTAATTAGGATATTTCATCGAACACTTGAGTTGCATCCATTAAGAAGGCCAATATACTTGTATGCCATTCTATGCTTACCAAAGTATAAACTTGAAAAAAGAACAAATAATCACATGATCAATTCATGATCCAAACAAGTAGACAATACAATTATATATATATATATATATATATATATGTTGATTATATAATGCCACATGATGAATTCATCAAAGAGCCTCTGCTCAAGTACTCATGTCTAACCATGGATCCTTAGATATACATTAGAGCTCAATTCTAACTTAAGTTCTCGTCTCCACTTTGAGAAATTTGTATTGGTTTGTAGCAGCTGTTACATTAGAGCTCAAAGTCCAGATGGACTTAAGGTGAGTGTTGGAGAGAAATGTGATGATTAGACATAATGGGACATGCGAGAGAGAAAAGGGAGAGGAGATTTACCTGAAATGGCAGAGGTGGCGAGGAGTTTGGATGACCATGAAGCTTCGACGAGTTTCACAGTGGCAATGTATGCCATGTTGAGAGACAGTCCAACTCCAAAGAGAGAAATGAGGTAACAAGAGGGGAAAAGAAATTAACAGAGGGGTTTTTTAAATTAACACCGTTTAGTAATTTTAAGAGTGTGTTGTTGACTTGGAAAAAATTTCCACATGTTATTGTTTAATTTGGATACTTGATAGCAAGGATATAATGAACTTGACGTAAGTTTTGTCTTATAAGTATCCTATTTTTCTTTCAAGATCTTAGATTTTCATTTTGCCTTATGCTTTCGGTTAAAAAATTTGAAGGACTCTTGTGTTTGATTCAGGAAGCCTAACTATGATAATTGATAATAAGAATTGAGGATTAAGAGATGCTAAGAACTTGAGATTCTCTATACTAGCAACCAGGGAAGGTAAGTGGTACACAACTATAAAAACCTTTCGGTGGTTAGAAGTAATGTTGGGAAAGGGAATAGCAAAGAATAATAGAATAAGGAGAATGAGGAGATTTTTCATTATGACCTCATGATGGACAATCTCAGTTATAAAGGGTGTCCTGGAAATACAACCGTTAATAAAAATTAAAAATAAAATGAAATAAGGCAATAACTAATTTTGTTATCTACAGAGCTACACTATTATTTACTCTTTAATTCCCTCAACCAAAATATCATGAGGAAAGCTAAAATGACACCCCATAACATAACAACATACTAGCAAAGGAAATTGGTCCTACTTCAGCCTAAGTAGGGTGGTTGTGTGTTTAGTGTGAACACCTCATTTTATCCAAGGTTTAAGAAAAATTCAAAAAATAATAATTAACAACATTAAATGATTTTAAATATTAAATAAAATAAAATTTTTGAAAATTGATTTTTTTTAAAAAGAAAGAAAAGAAAAGTGATATCCAAGTCCATTTGAATGTTGACCAATATCTAAAGCCCACAAGCTCCTAGTAAAAAAAAAAAAGAAAGGAAAGACGTTGTAGGAATTCCAACATGAGGAAAAAGGAGTGTGAAAGGCTTTAATGCACTACAAGGATTAGATGAAAATCTTGCAAAATCATTCCAAAATCTTGGATCAATCTCACAAATGTCCTAACGTAGAGTGAGCTACACCTGCAACTAGCCACCCTAAGATGAGAATTTCCTCATCGTTCCCATTAGTTCAATCAACTGGAGCTTCTTAATGGTTTACAACAATGGCAGAACCATGAAAAAGGGAAACTTTTGCTCGTTTTTTCATTCTTAAGAGTATGCTGAGAGTGAAAGAAAAATAATAAGTGTGAGTAAGAGTAAAAAGCATAGTGCAGTTTCTGAAATAAAAAAGTGAGAAAAAAAGAGTTGTTGCTCCTCTTTGTTTCCTTGAAGATGCAAAAGTAAGAATCCACCTCTTTATTTTTGAACTGCAAACATTCATCTCTTCAGCACACCCTCATCTTTCATTCTTATCCCACTCACCATTTTATAGTAGAGTTATTCCCATTTTTGCATTATGAGAATTCACTCAAAAAACTAAAATCTCGATGGACCATTAACGCAACCCCTCAACATCCCAAACCTCCATGACCACCGGCCAAGCCCTATGGTCACCATAATCTAACCACCCTTCTTTGAACCATCTACAAATATAAACACGTCAACCCCATAGCCACTTCACCTTATTAGCCACCAAAACTCATAAAAACCATGCTAGAAGGTGATGGTTAATCGTGATGATTGGGAAGGGAGTTCTTTGGAGATCTTAATTGCATCACCATCTTTGCCTCGTCAAGCACGACAAAGACGTCCCCTTCGGCGTGAAAACATTGTTAAGGGGCAGAGGCCATTGCCTGGAGATACCATCTAGGAGATGATTTGCAGAGCAGAGAACACTAGAGAAACAACGCGGCTAAAGCCAGGTCATTCGCTCTTCGTACTCATTAGAAGCTTGGAAAATAGTAGAGAGACTTCTTCTTCTGATTCTGACTTTAGCATGACCTCTATAGATGAATCCAGGACACCGGACATGAGGAGATAGGGAATGGGAACTTCAGAACCAAAAAGATATATCCTTTCCCAGGATGTTAGTTTATATTAGTGGGTTGACTAGGAAGTGCTCGGGACGTCATCTGCCACAGAGACTCCTAAGCAAGTAGCTTAAAAAATACCTCTAGCTGACAGAGGATGACTTACAAGATAATGAGTATGTGATCCGTGCTTTGGATAGTCAAGAGAAGGTGTATTCAACCCAGACTGAGAGCTCACACTTCATATACCTTTACAAGGTGATGCTCACCCGTATAGGTGTTTGTCTTCTGTTCTCTACTTTCCAGATTATGGTTCTCAACCGTCTGTGAGTAGCTTCGACACAACTTCATCCAAACACGTGGGGGTTCATGAGGACGTATGAGCTCATGTGCAAGGCCTTTGGGTGGCCGTGTTCAGTTGAAGCTTTTTTTCTTTCTCTTTCCCAAATTCACGCCATTTGGGAATAGTTAACAAAAGGGTTGGATAACTTTGCGGGTGTAGGTGGGCCACAAGGTCTTTAAACCATACCAATAATCCTTTAAGAACTTCAAGAAGGATTTCTTTTGGCTAGAGGGGGCTCCAAGAATGACTTATTTTTTTTGTTACCCCAAAAGTCGCCTTACGGATGTACTTGTTCTAGTCGCAAGCAGTTTGGGAAAGGAGTTAAGATGTGATAGAGACTCTGATATATGTAATAACTAAGGATGAGACTAAGATCCTCAAACTCCTTGTTTATTGTTCTGACACATTAGGAATCATTTATTGCAAAGACGTGAGAGATAAGCCTGAAAGCTCACTTATGGCTTTCTTGGGTATGCTTTGATTAATGTTTTATCTGTTGTACCCATATTTCTTCATTATTCATGACTTGCATAAAATTTTCTAAGTGTTACAACTCTTGTCTTCTTTTTGTGTCTCTAGAGAGAGCATGACACCGCCTGGAGGTATTAAAACACTTAAACACCGATTGGTGACTAGGAGGGCTAGGGCTTCTAGCTCTACACCCCAGAATTTGGCACCTGCACTTGCATCCCAACCATTTATCGGAGAATCGACTCCCAACTCTCTAGCCTAACCCTTGAAGTAGCGCAAGAGGAAGATGAAGGTCGACGACCAAAAAGGGAGGAAGGGGAAAAAACTGATGTCTGCTAAAGGGCATATCAACATGACTGGGGATCGTCATTTAGAGATTCCTTAGGGTGCTCTTCTCTGGTTTGCAGATTCGTCCTTCTAGGCTCTAGGGTTAGAGCCCAAAAAGATCATTGATAACATCCTGCTAACCACCTCAAATTATGACGTCCTGATAGAAAGGGACTTGATTAAAGTGATCCGAAAGATAGAGGTTTGATCCCTCTAGAATGCATCAGCAACCTAGTTTTTAGAGAATGCTTTTGAGTCTGTGTGCTAGGCTAAAGAAGTCGAGAATGAGCTAAATTCCCTTCAAGAAGAAAAAACCTGGCTGGAGTTGGAAATGGAGCAAAAGGATAGGCTGCTGAAGTAGACTGGGGAGGAGGTCGAACTCCAGAAAGCAGAGATAATCGGGCTCTAAAACAAGCTTAAAGAAGCCGAGACCCAAGTGACAACTTTGAGGGATCAAGTTGCCTAATCTAAGACTGATAAGATCGCTTTACAGGTTCAGATCGAGTTCTTGGAGCAATCCGAGACCAGACTCAAGGTTAAGGTCTTGGAGTTCGAGAGCGAATGGGCTGCCTCGGTGGATGATTCTTTGGTAAACGCTTTGTCCCAACTTAGACTTCTGAACATCAACCTCGTTACTAAAGGTACCAGATCATGGAGGGTGGTTAGAGATGACTACATTGTTGATGTTGTCATCAATACTACCTTTGTGACTCAGGTTGTGGTGGCGGATGCTGGTACGAACGGGGAAGAGGGAGAGGAGGATGAAGAGTCCAGTCAAGAAGAGGATGTCAAGGTCGAGGAGCCTAGCCTAATGCCCTGGTCACTTTCTACTTTCATTCTCTATCCTTACCCCCTGCATGAGGCTTTTCGTATTTGTATAGACAAATCCCAATTTTAGGCTTTTTATCTTGTGGGCAAGTCCAGGTTGTCGGGCACATTTTTTAATTTTCATAACTCAACTTTTTTAAGCATCTTCTTATGTTGTTTGAATGTTGCCTTCATTTTATCTTTGTTTGCTTTGGTTCAAACACCCAACATTGAATGTGAACCATGAAAAAGAGTTTAGAAAATTTTCACACTCGTTTATTCAGTTTCATAGTGATCTCGAACCTTGAAGAACAAGTGTCTAAGTACAATGTATTAATTATGTGTAAAACTTCCTTTGACACTTGGAGAATTTTCTAAGTGTTCATAGGAACTTTCCTTATATGGAAAAACAGTGGGAGGACCTCGGAAGTGGAATCCTTATAATGAATCCTGGCAATCATAGTTGCTAAACTTCAGGTTCCCATTAGGCACACTTAACCTCGTCAAATCCTCTTTGAATTTGTGGGTTAAGGTTAGGCTCGTTGGGGCATGGGTGAGAACCTGTATGCTTGGTACAAGACCGCGGATAACGATCAAGTAAGCTGCCCATTTTGACCTTAGGTGTAATCAGAATAGTTGATCCTTGCGGGAACGTGTATTCCTCGAACCTTGCCATGATACTTTGACCTTATGGGTTGCATTAAGTATAAGTAAATAGAGCAAGTAGTTATCTAAATAATTCAGGATCATTTTATTAATGTCAAAATCTATCATTTACATGGTTGTTGAAATAATACAACAAAGTGGAAACTTGAAATCACTAGCTATAGTGTTTTCTATATTTCTCCATTCCAGTAGTTTTTAATGCTCTTGCTAGTGAGAGTTTCCAAGCTATAGGGACCAGTGTTTGTCTTGGATGTGATTCAGTATGGGCTTTCTCAATTTGGTGCTATCTTTCCTGGGGATGCATTCTTGCCACCAATATTTGCTCAGTGCAGAACAAGGTCATTGATGCAGATTGTTATGTTGTGTGTTATAAACTTAAGTGCAGGTTGTCTCAAGTAATAAATTCTAGGGAGTCCGAGGTCGATCCACAGGGAATTGATGAAGAAAAATTCATTGAGGTAAGGAAAAAATTTGTCACAAAAATAAAGACGATGAATAAAATTGTTCACAAATGAAAATGAATTGCTTAGGCTAAGAGATCCACTTTTGGTAAGTAAATTAAGGATAGGATTAATTCTTTTTTATAACTCAATTAGAATCCACACATAACGGAGGTTCCAATCAAAAAATACAGCATTCAAAATTCATTTAAGATTTTGTATATAATTATATTATGATCCCTTTAATTATTTACTAATGGCAACACTTGTAAATGAGTTCAAGTATTCATTGTGCCAATATTTTTTCTACAACAAATCAAGATCTCCACTTTACAATGAGAGTTTCTAAATTGTTTGGAAACAAAATACAATACATATAATGATCACTTGATTTAAATACAAGAAAAAGATTAATCTAACTTTATTTTATTACCAAAAGCTTCACTTTTTCACCAAAGCAAAATGAGAATTAGTTACTCATAAACAAGAGAAAAGAACGACAGAAGAAAAATAAGATGAACATAATTTCTATTTAGAATAAAAGAAAACTACAACAAGATAAACAAATAATACAAGAACATAATCTTGATCTCTAAACCAAGATGATTCTAATGAGCAACCAATGGTGCCCTTTTATAGAGCATGAAAGGTACATAATGATAAGGGAGTTGTTTAATGAGTGGGTGGATGAGTGGGTAGATGAGTGGAATATGACAATGGAGTTGTTATAAAGTAGGTGGATGAGTGCGTGGATTATTGCCATGCTTGTCTCCCTGCTCAACTAATTCAACTGTCTTCACATGACTATAACTTTATCATAACGTCACCTATTGCATAAGTAGTATTCATGAAAGTTTAAGGGTTTTGTCTCAGATTTCCAATGCCACTAGTTTCATCACAATATGACCCCTACAGCCTAAGATATGACCTAATCTTTGCATAGTATTCGGGTTCCAGTAATAGTACCTCTATTCTGATTTATAGGCCCAATATGACCTACTAGACATCCGATATAACTCTTAGCTTTTATTTGGTCTTGTTTGGTGTCAATTGAACTCTTATAGTTCAAGAAATGGGCTGATGAGTGAGCAAAGGTCAAGTTGTCAGAATCAATACTCTAGTTCTTGCTTCAACTCTAATTTAAATTATCCAAATGTGTGATTTATCTCTTGAGGTCTTCATTAAACTTGTATAGAATTGTATTATCTTTTCTAAAAGACCAGAATCACATCAATCAAATATTTACAACTCAGATTATAGCTAATTTACTGAACATTGCCAAATAAACAAATTAAGGCCAATTCATGCAATAATTCCTTCAATGATCCAATTAGGCTCAATATCATAAAATGTGACAAAATTAACTTAATTAATCCTAATTGAACCTTAAGAAGCCCAGTGATAAGATTATTAAATGGATAAAATATATTGCTATCAAATTCTCTCACATTTAACTTTTACACTCCCAGACAAAACACATAAGACTGAAGCTTTGGAACAAGAAAAAAAATACAAACTCAAAAGCTAAAAACTCTAAAAGACTCAATTTCTAATGATATTCAAGAATGCAAAAGTTTATAAGCAAGAAGAGCAACCAAAAATTCAAGGGATCAAAACATTTATGAGGTAACATTTCTTCACATCTCAAACTAACACGCAAGGAAACTTCAATTGAAAAACATGAGTCAAGAATGATAGATCCTCACAAGATTCACTCTCAATCCCTCATGTGTTTGAAAGGTAGGTATTTCACTCAATTAAACCTATAAAAAATTACACTACCATAAGCTTGCTTATCTTCTACTTCCCCACTACTCAAAATATACGCACACACAAATCAAGAGGACTTTATTCAAGGTTGTAATGGGATCAAGGTAAATGGGGGTAATCTGGATATGATAACTTAAATACTAAAGGGAATAAAAGAGCATTAGGGTTGAATCCAAATAAAAAACATGAAAGTTCATCCCAACTCTACCTAATACAAATTCCATTTACATATTCTTTTCGCTTCCCTATTTTACCTTGTTGACCTTTCTTTACACTTTATTTTTTTTTTGTTTAAGAAGATGACTACTCTTTCCTTTTTCTTCAACCGTTTTGCACACACACCCCCACACTTGTTCAAGAGCTCATCCAATGTCAATGTTCTTTTATTCCCTAAGGTTGGGTAAGAACATGCTTTATGATCATTGTGTCGACATGGAATCACCTCAATCCATTTTGAGAAATAATCAACTGCAACTAAAATATACATAAATCCAAATGATGATGGAAATGGACTCATGAAATCAATTACCCAACAATCAAAAATTTCAATGACAAAGATAGGGTTCAGAGACATTATGTTTCGTTTAGAAATAGAACCCAATTTTTGACAGTTTTCACAACTTTTGAAAAATGTATAGCTGTCCTTAAATAAAGTGGGCTAATAAAATCCACACTGTAAGATTTTCACAGCTGTTTTCTTTGAAGAAAAGTGACCTCCACATGCTTCTGAGAGACAAAATTTAATGACATTACCTACCTCATTCTCGGGCACACATCTTTGAATGATTTGATCAGGGCAATATTTGAACAAATATGAGTCATCCTAATAAAAAATTTTCACCTCAGTCAAAAACTTCCTTCTGTCTTGGTACATCTATTGAGGTGACATCTTTCTTGTTATAAAAAAATTGACTATGTTAGCAAACCAAGGCATCGAATTGACAGAAAATAAAAGTTTATCGGAAAAAGAATCATTGATAGGTGTAATATCAAAAGGTGAGCATGTTGTAAGTCTGGACAAATGATCTGCAACAATATTTTTGACTCCTTTCTTATCTTTTATTGCGATGTCGAATTCTTGAAGTAACAAAATCCACTGTATCAACCTAGGTTTGGCAAAAACTTGTTGTGAAAATCGGCAAGTGTACCGTATCGTAAAAATAATAAAGTAGTGAAAAGAGTATCATTCCCACGAGGAATTAGTTTACCAAGTATCACTTCTCTAATATAAATACTATCTAGGCAACCAATAATTAAAAATGATTCAAAACAATAAAGACACAAAATTATAAAAACAAAAACAAAAACACACTTGAATGCACGAAATTAAGAGGGAAAAAGAGAGAACAAAGTACATGAATGCAAAACACGTTAAGGATGTAAACACATGAAATTAAAACACTAGAGATCTGACTTCACTTAATTCAAAAATCTATCATAGACAATAGAGTAGCTTTAGGACCTTCATTCTAATTAATTTTTGATCATTCAATTAATGGGAAGAATCCCGTAATTAATTAAAACTCAATTCCTTGGCGAGTTGATTCTCTGTAATTATCAAAACCTAGTCAATTCCTTGATCTAAACCCTAACTCTTAAAGGCATAAACTTTACTCTATAGATTCTCATAGAAAATACCACAATTCTCTTATACAACTTATAACCTCTATTCCTAGATGATTATAAATCATGACACTTATTATTTATGGTCTAAGTCATATGCAAACCTCTTAATTCTACTCACATCTCACTAGATCAATTTATGAGTAGTCAATTCATAAAAGTATTAAGAATCATAATAAGCACTCAAATTGAATAAAAAAGAAATTAATTAAAATTCCAATCTTAATACATGTCGATTGAATCAAGTTACATATTCACCCTAAAAACACACGAATTTAGCTACACATGACAAAAGAGAAGAAGAGATAGGAAGAGGAAAGAGAATTCATCATGATGGAACCGTAGAGAAAAAACTAAAGTGCCTTTAATGGTGATTCGATGTCCAATTCCATGAGAGCTCCATGACGACTCCTCCTCCTATGCTAGGGCTCATCCCCTCTTTGCCTTTGAGCCTCTCAAGACTCTATATTTTTGTGTATTTTTTGTGTTTAATGTATGTGGTTATGATTCAAATAGATCAATATATATAATACAAGGATTTATTTTAACCAAACGACCAAATTTTGAATCATGATACCAATTAAGCATAAATAAGTGACTTAAAATAAAATAAAAATAAAATATCTATAGAGCTCAACCTTTCATAATAAAAAAATATATTATTAAGTAGGTGGTAAACCTGCCATTAAATATTAATAAGTAAAAAATTAAAAGAGTAGGGAATGAATATATCAGATAGTAAAGTTTACTTAAAGAAAGAAAACCTCAATAAATTTATTCTTCAAATCAAGTCCCCGGTAATAGCTCCAAAAACTTGATGCAGATTGTTGTGTTGCGTGTTACAAATCCAAGTACAGGTTGTTTCAAGTAATAAATTCTCGAGAGTTCGAGGTCGATCCACAGGGAATTGATGAAGAAAATTTCTTTGAGGTAAGGAAAAGATTTGTCACAAAAATAGAGATGATAAATAAAATTGTTCACAAATGAAAAGGAATTGCTTAGGCTACGAGATCCACTTTTGGTAAGTAAATTAAGGACAATATTAATTCTTTTTATAACTCAATTAGAATCCACAAAAGATTCCAATAGGAAAATACAACATTCAAAGTTCATTTAAGATTATATATGTAATTATATTATGGTCTCTTTAATTATTTACTAACGCCAACACTTGTAAATGAGTTCAAGTATTCATTGTGTCAATATATTGTGTATAACAAATCAAGATCTCTACTTTACAAGGAAGGTTTCCAAATTATTTGGAAACAAAATACGATACATATAATGATTATCGCAACCGTCCTGAAGGGCGTCGCGAAAATAAAAAGAACAGGGAGGAGAAGACTTCGGGGTGTTGGGAGTCGCCACCAATCGCTTTATCCATTAAATGGAATGGTGCAATTGGACACCTAAAAGATGGTCTACGTTTCAGAGTTTGAGGTTCGGGGGTTGATTACGGGTGGGGAAGGTGTTAGCACCCTACACCGTCCGTTCTAAGAAAGGTTACCTATTTAATCTAATGTTATTTGCAAGATTAATTAAATTGGTCCTTTTGTTAAAAAAAAGAATTTTTTATTTTTTATTTTGACATGTCCCATTTTGTCAAGCATAATATCAAGAATGATAAATGACTAAGACCAGAAACGGGTGGCTAAATAGCCATTATTTTGGAACAAATTCTAAGTCTACAACATATTATATAAAAGTGGTGAATTAAAATTTTATCCTTTTGAAGAGAAGTAATTTTCAAAATAAAAGGCCAAATATAAAAAAAATATTTCAATGAATAATTTTAATTCAAAGAAATTTGTTTAAGGTAGGAAAATGTTTCTTTAAGTAAATGGCCAAATAAAAATATTATTTATAAAATAAAAAAAGATAGACACAATGAGATTTTTGTAGTAATTTCCAAAAAAAAAAATGTCTTCATGAAAAATAAAACTTTAATTCACCACAACTATGATGTTGAAACTGTATGAAATCGTTCACTTTTATTTGAATATTTTTTTTTACAAAAAGAAAAGTTTTATTTTGGTTTATTAAAAAAAAGTCGTATTTTAATTTATATAATTATTTTAATTTTTATGTGGGGATTAGACCTCGCCAGCACTCCTGGCAAAATCCAATATAAAGCCTCAAGATTATCGAGAAGAGTGTAATTTGATCGGCGCTCTGATCCTCTCCCAATTTTTTCGTCATAGGCGAGTTTTAATCAATAAAAAATTCACAAGTTATAAAGAGACAGATAAACTATAATCAAATCAAATCACAAGCTCACTTTCATTACATTTTTATTTATTTATGATTTTTTTTTATATTTTATGTATTTTTATTTTATTTATTTATTTTTTATTAATCACAAAACACAATATAAAACATATCATCAAGTAAAATAAATATGATCAAACAAGTACTAAATCCTAGAATTCAAAACACATTTGGATTTTTTATTTCACATCTTTTTTCTATTATAGTAAAAAAAAAAAAAAAAGAAAATAGGTCAGTAAGCCCATCGTGAAGAGAAAAAAAAAAAAAGGAAATGAAATGGGTCAGTAAGCCCATCAAGAAAAAAAAAAAAACTAACGGTTCAAGAAGAAAAAAAAATGCACAACAAAATAAAAAGAGACTTTCGGTCTCAGACCCATCAAACGAAAATGAAAGAAAGAAGAAGAGAGGGAGGGGAGAACTCACGGTGGTGCAGAGAGGTGGTGATCTGGCGGATCCAGTGGAGGCGTAGCGGCGACAACAGGATGGGGGCCGGCTCTGGGTGCTGGTGCGACGCGGGTTAGGGGCAGACACGGGCGGAGGCGCGACGCTGGTGGAAGCGTGACGCAGGCGGAGGCGCACGACTCGTATGGCGGAAGCGGCTGGTACCAGCGGATAGCAGCACTGGATCTGGGCCGAGGTAGTGCGAGTTCGAGGAAGGTGTGGTGAGTCGGGTCAGAATGAGCGGGTGGAGGCGACCTTTGGTGGTCATGGCTGGTGCGGGTTCAACGGCGGTGGGCAGCTCGGTGGTTGGGGAGGCCGTGCAGCAAGGTGGCTTCACATGGGTTGTTGGTTGTGGGGTGTTGAGCTTGAAGAAGGGTGGTGCAGGAAGTGATGAAGATGAAGGGGTGATGGTGGTTGTTCTGTTTGGGTGGTAAGCTTGAAGATGGTGAAGGTCAAGGGGTGGAGGTTCGGTGGCTTGGTGTTGGTGAAGATGGAGGAGGCCGAGATGATGCTGTGAAGGTTTGAAGATGGTAGAATGAACAAAAATTGGAGATGGGAGTGAGCAGTTTTTTTTTTTGGACCACTGAAGTATGAAAATTTTTCCTTATCTGTGTGAATTTTCAGTTTGTGATTTTTCCTTTTCTCCCGAATCCCCTCCTCTCTGTGATTTGTGTGTATTCTTATAAGGAAAATAAAAAAAACATGCCAAAGTAAATCTCTTCGATTGCTGATGATTGGAATGCCAAAAGATTAAAACGATCTGCCCCTTGAATTTATGAATGAATACAAATAAAGAAGCTTGATGATTGGAAAAGAAAACTGTCTGAAGCTTTTAATCCAATTCAATGCAAGCTGATTGTGGAGGCTAGGGTTACAGCAGCAAGAAGAAGGAAGTTGGGTTGAGAAGAGAATTGGGTCATGGGTTGACCCGTACCAGGCTTTTTTTATTTTTTTTATTTTATTATTTTTTCTCTTTTTTTATTAAAGAAATAAAATAAAAATAAAAATAAAAAAATGGACAAAATTGGGTATCAACAATGATCACTTGATAATATATCATTCAAACATAAAAAAGAGATTAATCTAACCTTATTTTATTACCAAAGATTTCACCCTTTCACCCAAGCAAAATGAGAATTAGTTACTCATAAATAAGAGAAAAGAAAGAGAGAAGAAGAAGAAGATGAACATAATTTTTATTTAGAACAAAAGAAAATTACAACAAGAAAAACAAATAATATAAGAACACGATCTTGATCTCTAAACCAAGATGATTCTAATGAGCAACCAATGTTGTCCTTTTATAGAGCATGAAGGCACACAAAGACAAGGGAGTTATTTAATGAGTGAGTGAATAAGTGGGTGGATGAGTGGAACATGACAATGGAGTTGTTATAAAGTGGGTGGATGAGTGGGTGGATTATTGCCATGCTTGTCTCCCTGCTCAACTAATTCAGCTATCTTCACACGACTATAACTCTATCATAACGTCACCTATTGCTTAAATGGTCTTCACGAAAGTTGAAGGGTTTTGTCTTAGATTTCCAATGTCACTGGTTTCATCACAATTTGACCCCTACAACCCAAGATATGGCCCAATCTTTGCATAGTATTCAGGTTATAGCAACTGTTGATACCCAATTTTGTCCGTGAATTTTCTTTTTATGTTTGTTCATAGACTAATAATCTTGTGTTAATTTAATTGCTTTACTTTGTACTTTTTTTATGAAAAAGTAAAATAAAAAATAAAAATATATAAAACATAAAAAAAACAAAAATAACAAAATAACAAAATAAATAAAAAAATTCTCCACTCAGCAGCACCTTTTCAACCACTTCAATCACCTGCACACACTCACTCGTTTCACTCCTTCACGTAGCACTAACACAACTTTTTTTTTTATTATTTGCACCCATCATAATCATGTAAGACGCCTTTTTTTATTTCTAATCATATTCCCACCAGCACACACCCCACTTCATGCACAGAGCACACATGCATTTTTTTTTTTGTTTATTCCATCTCCATCCTTTGCTATCTCCATCTCCCACGTCCAAATCTGCACACACAGAACTTTTTCTTTTTTTATCCCCTAACCATACCACAACAGCAGGGGGACCTTTTTGTTTTCTTTCTCTCATCTAACACGTCCACGGACCTTCATAAAAAACCACCTTGCTGCTAGTTTGAAGGGGGGACACCATCTATTCTGAGAAAGAACTGGAGGCTCATCTCATCATCAAGGCCTCTAGAACCCATTCTTCAACCTTGATCCCTCCACCATTTACGTGAATCCTCCTCTCCTCTGCCACCATCCTTCTCCAACCAAACAAACCCAGCAACCACCCTTCATCATATCCCCACCAACAAAACCATAACAGTACCGCAAGTTCACGTAGCCTCCTCTGCCAAGACCACCACACCCCCGCTAATCTCCTTCAACTTGCCAACACCTTCAACTAATCCTTCACCTCCATCAACTTCCCATAACCAACCTTCCAACCGTGTTACCCCATCATTCACCTTCCCAAAACCATCTCCAACCGTGTCACCACCCCATTACGTCCATCAAAATACCTTCATCTTCCATAGTCTCACCACCTCTAAACCTTCCTCATCACAACCCATCCACGTAACCACCACCACTATACAACCACCGTAGCCACCTCCTATCACCCAGATGCACCAGATCCGAGCCACTGCGCAAACCAACCAGATCCACGACCTGTGCAACGACGCTCCACCGTTCCTCGCCGTTCACTCACGAACCAGCCACCACATCAACTCCATCTCCCTCTCCATGCACACGTAACAACTCCTCCCTTCATCTCCTCTATCCTACTGAGCCAACTCGGTCACCACCATTCACGGCCTCCCAAAGAACCTCCTTCATCCTTACCCGACCAAACCAGCCACCATATCAACTCCATCTCCCTTTTCATGCCTACGTAAACACCACCCCAACCTCTCGCCACGCTTCCATCTTCTCCATACACCAATCCTCATCTTCCCATATCACCCCACATGCAAAAACAGGACCTTCCATCCCACTTCATTTCTCCCAACCAACACCACTGAGTCAACTCAGTGAGCCATATCCACACCACCCCATCAGCCCAGACCCATGCAGCGCAGCCTCTGCCACCACACCACCCTCAAGCCAACACCAAGCCTCCCTTGTGAAATAGCAGCCTCCGCCCAGCAACCAGCCGCCACCGTGTTTTTTCCCACCAGACCCGGAGCCCGAATCATCATCAATCCGAAACCCAATTTCAACCCATAACCCGCTGAACCGTCCAACACCGTCGCTCACCTTATCTCGTACCATAAACCCAGATCCGTGGAGAGCCCCCAAGACCACCGCCTTCTGTTTCGGGTAGATCTGAGCCCATTGAACCCGATCTTGGGTCGTGCCATCACCTGCGAACCAGCACCGATTTGTCCGCCACACTACCTGCGAGCTACACCGTCGCCACTCCGCCGTCGAGCTTGTTGGACCGGCCGCGCATCATCCCGTCGAGTTGCGGTCGTTGGTAGCCTCGCCGTATCGATCTGCCATTCTCCGAGCCACCACAAGCACCGATCGTGCCACCGTGACGTCTCAACACCGAGCTCGTGATCTCCTCCTCCCAGCCGTCGTTGGTGTGTGCTCTGGAGCTCTTTGTTCTTCTTTCCTTTTATTTGTCACTTTCTTCTCTTGTTTTGTTGGGTATGCTGACAGCCCATTCTAATTTAACAAAAAAAGGAGATTTAAAAAAACGTAAAAATGGTAAAAAGAAAAAAAAATACTTTGAGCTTGGTTGCTAGTGTTATTTAGGAGTAGCTCTTGATTAATAAGGTTTCCTTGATCTACTGATATGTTTGATTTTGTATTTTGCAATTAATGAAAAGTAAAAAAAAATATATAAAAGAATAATATATAAAAATGGAGAAAAATTTGAAAATAAAATAAAATTTGTTTAAAGTTGTTTGATCCGTGATGTTTATATTTAGTCTCATTTTATTATTATGTATTCAGATCATGGAGAATTATATTTGCTTATTTATTTTTGTACTTCTCTTTAAATGATAAAAAAAAAAAGTTTTTAATCGACGCAATGATCAGCGATGATGATTGAATAGCGGATGTTATCTTCAATGTCGTTTGAATCATAAGGATTTATTGAATAACTTAGTGCTAACTTGAACCCCGTGTAAAACTGAACTTGTTTTTCAAATAAAATCCCTTTTCAAAACAAAAAAACATTTTCATAATTTAATTTAAAATCAATCAACCCACAAATATTTTCTAAAGAACTACGTGACTTTGAGTTCCTCATTGCACCTGAGGATACGTAGGAGCAGAATCTCTATTCTGTCAAGCCAAAAAAATAAATTTTCATAATTTGGTTGTTTCTTTTATTTCTTTTCAAAAATAAAAAAATGAAAAAATAGTAAATAATTACAAAGTCTTTTGTTTAGAGGGTTAAAATAAATATATTTGATATTATTAAAATTTGCACAACTAACATAAGGTACCGTTCATGGAACGGGCAGTGTAGGGTGCTAATACCTTCCCTACCTGTAATCGACTCCCGAATCCAAACTCATTTTCAAAAAGACCAGTTTTCCTGATTAAATGGTTTTTCTAATGTTTTCCTAATTTAAATAAACATTGGTGGCGACTCCATTGATTTTTGATTTTTTTTTCGGTCGTCCCGTCGCGATCCCGGTTGCATGGCAAACCGGCGACTCCATCGGGGACTTTCGAGAGAGTCGTCCTGTTGTTATTAGTTGTGCAAATTTTTAATAATCTTTTATTTATTTATTTTACCCTCTTTGTCTTTGTTCTTGTTTTCTTATTTATTTGTAAATGTACTTTATTTAGTACTTTTATGTAAATATCTGATAGCATGTATATGGTGACTTGTATATATATTTTGTGTTTAATTGTTAAAACCCTAGGGTAGGCGATTGCTGGCTGGCTGTTGTATATATGTTTTGCTGGTTAGGGGTAGATTTGTCTTTTAAGTTTTTATACAGGTTTGTATGCTCCTTCACACACGTCACTGATCACTTACCTCACACACTTTTGGGCTCTATACCCGAGTCTGTGTGAACCCGAGGAGTAGGAGGGGTCTCGACTTTTGTTATTGAGGAGCTTTATGCTCACTTGACATTTGTCGAGACACCACTCAGATTGTTACTAGTACCATGGACTAGTCACATTGAGAGGGTTTATCCCTACTTGTGATTAATTCATGAACTGGGTCCTTATCTTTCGAGATGGGGGCAATCTGGGGACCATGACTTTTTAGAAGATAAATCCGTCCTGAAAAACCTTGCACTAAGTAGATTGAACATAATGACATAAAATTAGAGTCATCCATCTCCTTAGGTTACACCTGATTAGGACACAAATGAAGCATACTTTTCTTTTTATCTGTCTTTTCCCCCCATGTCAGTCATCTTCGCATTCTTTTTGGCAAAAAAAAAAAATTTCAACAAAGAAAAAATGATACATCACATAGCATTTTCAGTCCTAGCATTTTTTTTTTCATTTATCTCTCATGTCATTCATTCTTATTTTAAAAAAAAGATATATCATTTTGCATTTTCATTACATTCTTAGCATTCATAAAAAAAAAAAAAAAACATCATTTTATATTTTCATGACAATCCTAGCATCAAAAAAAAAGTGAAAAAAAAATCATCTCGCATTTTTATAACCATAAAAAAAAACTTGCATTTTCATGACATTGCATAAAGAAAATCATGCATTCCTAGTATTCAAAAAATCATGCATTTTCATGCCATCCTTAGCATTTTTTAAAAAAATAAATCGCATTTTCATAAAAAAATTTTCATGCATGGCATCTTTAGCATTCTAAAAAAATATATATATAAAAAAATATAAATCATGCATTTCATTCCATGCATTTGAAAAGAAAATGTTTTCATTTCATTCATCTCATCATCTTATGCATGACATTCCTTGTATGATGTTACCGTCTTCTCCATCCGCATTATGAATAAAAAAAAAAAAAAAAAAAAACAAATTGTGTAATTCGACAATGAGGTAGGTAGTGCCATTAAACTTTATCGGAGGCGTGTGGAGACAACAACTCGAAAATCTTGCAGTATGAATTTTATTGGCTTTCTTTATTCAAGGTCTGTCACACCTTTTGCAAAAGTTGCGGAAATTGGTCAATAAAGTTTTGCTTTAAGATTCTCATCCGCACCTACTCCTTAGAAAATTGAGACCTAGGTGGCGCGTTTCTTTTGTTGTCAAACACGTGTATCTTGTGGGGCCATAGACATTGAGAATCCTAAGAATGGTAATGCGCTTAAAGTTAATGGACCAATACTCAACCATTTCTGGAACATCAAGTTGTTGAGTTCTCTGTGTTCCCGGTTAAATGGCGGATAACGGTACTCCGTGACTCTCAAGTCGGTTTGTTTTTCAGTTTCCCATAATAACTGATTTCTTCTCCTTTCAAAATGGATGTCATTCTCTCAAATCTAAGAAAATATTTTCCTTCTCTCCCTCTAAATGCTCTAACAAAAGTCTATGAAGCTAGGTGTGAGAGACTGAGATTGTTAATGTATAAGGGCATCCCAGAAGATATACGCTGGATAATCGAAGCAAAGGTTCGTTTAGCTGGTGAATCTTCAGATTCATTTGTCCCATACATGCCTGGTCTCGGTAAAAGTTTATTTTCAAAAAGGAGAAGAGCAAAAAGAATGAAAGTTTGTTACAAGTGTGCACGATGGAATTGCAACACGCGATGTCACTCTTTGGGGATGGTTTCTGTAAATAGAGAAGATAAAATATTCTTCATCAAGAATGGACTGAGTAAGGAGTCATTAGATAATATCTTATTGACTCTTGAGACGCATTCTTGTGGAGTTGTGCAGCGTGAACTTCTTAGTTTGTGGAATCTCTTCAAGGACGAGCAAGAGCGTTACGATCTTGGGAATCGACTCAAAAAGACCACATTTGCCAATTTATAAGAAAATTGGATGGGAAGCTTATCCTCGATTCATAGAAGGCATTTAAGCCGTTTCGGACGTGAAACCAGAGGAAGATGTGAGCCACAATCACAACAACATGTATATATTATCTTGTACATTAAAAAAAAAAAAAAAAAAAAAAAAACAAATGAAAAAAAAAAAAAAAAATGAAAAAAGGGTGAAACTTCGGTTGTACTTGGTCTTTAATTAGATTAGGAGCCCTTGCCGGTGGAGTGGCGGACCCGGTCATTGACTCGGGTGGACCTTCGCACGCCGGTCGGTAAATAAGGTTCGTGTGCCATGCTCTGCAGAGAGTCGCGCAAGCATTCCCGGGTTTTAACCAAAGGCTCTGCTTGTTGATGGACGTAGAAAAAGCGTCCCCCGTGTTTGCATTCTCGCGTGACAATGCCTCTCGAGCCGAATCCCGTGATTTAATGCCATGGGCTCTTCAAACCTCTCACCGGCCGTGGTCGTGGTGGTAGCCGTCGTCGATTTACGCACTTTAATTAGTGGCGTCGTAGCTCAATCCAAAATATCCCACAAGCGGGAGGGAGAAGAATACCCAGATTGGCTGAGCCGTCTTGGTATTACTGCACTCATGGCGCGCAGTATAAAGATTTGCCATGAAACCTGTACATAAAGGTATGTAATCATTTGTTATCTTTGTATGATTTTGTTGAATTTTGGTTTTGGACAGACGATCTTTTGGATGGGATCCTTCGGGGGTTTCTAGACTTCTTTACCCTGATAATTTTCTTTTAAAAAAAAAAGAAGGTTAAAAAAAAGACAAAAAAAAAAAGAAAAAGTTAAAAAAAAAGGGGTAAAAAAAAAAAGAGATTTTATGTTTCTTAAATTCAACCTTTTCTGACAACAGCCGACCTACCCTTCTAGGTGCAATTATTTCCCTTTCCATTCTTTTTCTTATTTAAACACTCCATTTTCTCCTTCATTTCCAACTCAGAAACACTCAAAGAGAAGAAGGGTATAGAATGGGGCCTGCTATTCGTAACCTAAAAAATGTCTGTGTTTTTTGTGGGTCGAGTTATGGGAAGGGATTAGATTTTGTAAACGCAGCTAGCACTCTTGGTCGATCACTTGCTGCGAGGAACATTCATCTTGTATATGGGGGAGGTTGTCGTGGGTTAATGGGGGCTGTTTCACTTGCTACTCTTATAGGAGGCAGTCAGGTTTTAGGTGTTATTCCTAAACCTTTAGCTGAAAGTAACATCACTGGCAAGACAGTTGGAGAAGAAATTCAGGTAACATCCATGCATGGACGCATGAAAATAATGATTGACAATTCTGATGCATTTCTTGTCTTACCAGTGGTTTTGGTACTTTGGAAGAAATTTTTCAAATTGTCTCTTGGTTTGAATCAACATCCACCATAAACCCATTGGTCCGTTGAATGTTAATAATTTCTTTGACCTTTTGTTATTTTTTCTTGACAAAGTTGTGGAACGAAATTTATCACTCCTTCTAAGAAGACAACTTCTTATCTCTGCCTCCACTATTGATGAGCTCATTGATAAATTGGAAGCTTTTGAGTATGTACCTGATAAGGTATTGGCTCAAATAGATTGGTCAACAGAAGCAAGTGAAGGAAGTAACAAGAGAAGCAAGCCAGATCTGACACTTTCTCTTTAATCGGTTTGATTGTACTTTGTTTCTGTTTAAATTTGTGTCCGCTTTCTCCAGCAGGTAATTCTATCCTTTACTCATCTATATTTTAACATTAAGGACAATGTTATGATCTGGTTGGGGGGAAGGATGGTTGTGTAAAAAAAAAAACAAAAAAAAAACAAAAACAAAAACCAAAAAATTTCAAAAAGTGTGTTTGTTAATATGTTTGTGTTTGTCATCAATTAAAATAGGGATGGCAGAGTAAGGAGTATTTTTTATCTTGAGACGCATCTTAATTGGTGGCAGAGGTCAGATGCAGCACTGACTGTGTACTTCATTTCTGCTTGGCATTGATTCATTTCTTATCAGGTTGTTTTGTTCTATATCTCTCTTTCACATTGAGGACAATGTTATGATCTGGTTGGGAGGAAGGATGGTTGTGTAAAAAAAAACAAAACAAAACAAAACAAAACAAAACAAAAACAAAAAACAAAAAAAAAACCAAAAAAAAATTCAAAAAAGTGTGTTTGTTAATATGTTTGTTGTGTTTGTCATCAATTAACAACAAAAGTTAAGGATGGCAGAGTAAGGAGTAATTTTTCTCTTGAGACGCATCTTAATTGGTGGCAGAGTAAGGAGTAGTAGGGTAGTAATTAATTAGTATTAAATTGTGGAAGTACTTAAGTTTTATTATCCGATTTCTTTTGAGGGTCGATGCGGCCTTGACTGACCGTGTGCTTCATTTCTGCTTGCGTTGATTCACTTCTTATCGTGGTCGATGCAAATTGACTTGTGTGCTTCATTTCTCGCTTGCGTTGATTCACTTCTTATCGTTTGTTTTGCTCTTTTCTATATCTCTTTTCATATTGAGGACAATGTTATGATCTGGTTGGAGGGAAGGATCGTTGTGTGCCTAAATATCAAAAAAACAAAAACAAAAAAAAAAAAAAAAAACAAAAAAAAACAACAAAAAAAAACAAAAAAACAAAAAAAAAAAAAAAAAAAACAAAAAAAACAAAAAAAAAACAAAAAAAAAAAACCAAAAAATTCAAAAAGTGTGTTTGTTAATATGTTTGTTGTGTTTGTCATCAATTAACAACAAAAGTAAATAGGGATGGCAGAGTAGGGAGTAAATTTTACTCTTGAGACGCATTTTAGTTGGGGTAGATAACTAGTTTGTGTGGAAGTGGCAATTGAAATTCAGGAAAATTTGCATGATTGAGTAAATTGTCTTCTTTCTTAAAAATCATATGTTTGGTTATGGATATTGAATTGGTGGACTGAGAATGATAGAACTATATCTTGTGAGATCTTGAGCCTAATGGATGGATTCAACATTTATGCCATTCTTTTCTTTCTTGTGTGATTTTCACTCATGATAATGATCACTCTAGAACTTGCTTTGATTCTTTTTGAGGCTGCGTTTCACTTGCATGCATGAACATGATTGAGGCCCTCTTTCTTGGCCAGTTTAACCAAATAGCCAACCTTGTTTTCAATATGATATCAAGCACTCTTTTGACTTCTTGAAAATTTTCTGATTCTTGCCAACCTTGCATATTTCCCCTTGCTTAACCCCTTTGAGCTTATTTGACCATTCTTTGTTTCGAACTCATTATGTGCATTAAAAGCAAAACCATGTTCTAACCCAACCTTAGGGAATATGAGAGCATTGACTTTGTTATTTGATGAGTTCTTGAACAAGTGTGGGGTGCATGTGCAGATCGGTTATATAAAAAAAAAAATATGTTTCTATAAAAAAAAAAAAAAAAAAGAAAAAAAAAAAGAAAAAGAGAGAGCTGATTATTGCTACAATCAAAAGAATGCACCATGTGATATATTGGAAATAACAGGAATAGAAGGAGAATGTTCAAGTCTAAAGGAATTCAATCTACCAATTGATCTTTAACAAAACATTAGTTAGATATTGGTAATTGTCTGGTATGAAAAAAAAAGAGAAAATCTTGGGAAAGTTAGACTGAATGTTCTCAAACATCTTCTCCACTCTATTGTATCATAATGCTCTTCTATTCTCTTTGGTATTTAACTTGACATATCCATATTACTTCCACCTTTACCTTGACCTCACTACAACCTTGAATAAAGTCCTCATGATTTGTGTGTGCATGTGTTTTGAGTAGTGGAGAAGTAGAAGATAAGCAAGCATATGGTAGTGCAATTTTCATAGGTCGAACTGAGTGAAATACCTACCTTTTAAACACTTGAGAGATTGAGAGTAAATTCTGTGAGGATCTATCATTCTTACTCATGTTTTTCAATTGAAGTATCCTTGCTTGTTGATTTGAGATATGAAGATGTGTTATCTCATGATTGTTTGATTACTTGAATTTAATTGATCTTCATTCTTAAATATTATTAGAAATTGAGTCTTTTAGAATGTTTAACTTTTGAGTCAGTTTTTTTTTTCTATTTTACCCGAGGACGTGCAAAAGAGTCAGTGTGGGGGGTGTTTGATAATTAATGATGTCCAATTGTCGGATCTTGACTCAAGCGAAAAAAAAAAATCTTTTGATTTTCTTGATATCCTTCCTGTAATCAAACTTCTAAGAACAATTTGGAAGTTGTTCGTTTCTTTCCTGTTGTACTTTTTGAATTCATGAGTGTCTGTGACATAATGCTTCAGGTAAAGTGACCATGAGTACAACACCATGATTTGACCATCTAATGGTAATTTCTTATTGACCAATTCAGATCGAAGAGATCTTGAAATCCCAATTGATGGAAGAGGAGGTACCCGAGCAAAAAAAAAAAAACAAAAACAAAAACAAAAACAAAAACAAAAACAAAAAAAAAAAAAAAAAAAAAAAAAAAAAAAAAGAAAAAAATAGAAAAAAAGAACAAATAAAATGAAAAAAGAGCCCGGACAAATGAATGGGCAAAATCTCAGAGGAAGTTGGCCTGAAACACCTTGAAGGGTGCACCCAAACTGGGGCAATTTTGAATTGCGTGTGATCAGCTACACAGGGGCAGTTTTTGTTTGCATTTAGTTGGCCATACTGGGGCAAAATTTTTGAAGGATTAAGGAGAAGCTGTGTTGAAGGAAGTAGCAATGCAGACAAGGACTGAGTTATCAAGCAGTTGCAGGGAATCAACTAAATGAGAAACAAGGTTAAACACTGGGGCAAAATTTTCTCTCAAGGAATCAGTCAAGCAATGGTTCATCCCATTTCTTGGAAGGAGAGTTGAAAGTGAAAAACAAAGAAAAAGAAGGATCCTAGAAGAGAAAAAGGAGAGGAGGTTGGCTAGGTTGGAAAATCGGGAGCCTAAAGCTGAGAGGATCCCCATCTGTGACATCCGACGAAACTTCCGAAGTGCGGGATTAGTGTTTCTGAACCAAGTGACCGCCATCGAAGACGATCAACTCATCAATCATGGTGTCAACTTGGTGTACCCTTGCTCCCCAGATGCAGAACTCAACAATTGGGAGAGCGTTGATTTTCCCATGACTTGTGAAATTGATTCAAAGTAATTTTGTAATGCTAATCCTTTAGCTCGCCCAAGGCTTTAGGATAATGTGTTGTGAAAGCGGGCTCACATGTTTTCATTTCAATATTTACTATCAATAAATGCATTTTCAGATTATCTTGCTATTTCTCTTTTTCACTTTTTGCTCAACCATTTCATTAACCTTTATTCATTACCCCTTTTTTTTTTTTTTTTTTTTTTTTGTGTTGATACCAATAAATGCGATCTGAGAGTGACTCTCTTGAAAATGATAGTGCTATGACCCCATTATATGATTTTGACCATCCCGTTAATCATGTTGATAAGGATAATGATGACAATTGGGAACCCTCTCCCGAGCTAATGAGATTAATGGAACAAGAGGCCAAGGAAATTCAAACCCATCAAGAGCCAACTGAATGATTAATTTGGGGACGAGGATGATAAAAAGAAGTTAAAATTGGCACTACCATGAAAGAAGATGAGCGGAGCAAGTTGGTTAAGCTCTTATCTGATTATTGTGATGTTTTTGCCTGGTCGTACCAAGATATGCCTGGCCTAGATGCAAGCATAGTCGAGCACAAATTGCCTTTAAAACCAGAATGTCCTCCAGTCAAGCAAAAGTTAAGACGAATGAAGCCAGAGATGTCACTACAAATTAGAGAAGAGGTTAAAAAGCACTTTGATGCGGTTTCCTCGCTGTTGCAAAGTACCCTCAATGGGTTGCTAACATCGTCCCTGTCCCAAAGAAAGATGGAAAGGTGCGAATGTGCGTTGACTATAGAGATTTGAATAGGGCCAGCCCTAAAGACAACTTCCCTCTACCTCACATTGATGTTTTGGTGGACAACACTGCTCAACACGCATTTTTCTCCTTCATGGATGGTTTCTCGAGATACAACCAAATCAAGATGGCGCCTGAAGATATGGAGAAAACTACATTCATCACTCTGTGGGGAACTTTTTGCTATAAAGTAATGCCATTTGGATTGAAGAACGCCGAGCAACTTATCAAAGGGCGATGGTGGCATTGTTCCATGACATGATGCACAAAGAAATAGAAGTTTATGTGGATGACATGATTGCAAAGTCAAAAACGTAAAGAAGATCACATAACCGATCTGCAAAAGCTCTTTGAACGGTTGAGAAAGTTCAGCACGCATCGAATCCTACTAAGTGCACTTTCGGGGTAAAGTCAGGAAAGCTCTTGGGGTTTGTGATTAGCGAGAAGGGGATAGAAGTTGATCCAGACAAAGTTCGAGCAATCATAGAGATGCCACTCCTCGATCGAAAAAGAAGTTCGTGGGTTTTTAGGAAGGCCGAACTATATTGCTAGGTTTATATCCCGGGCTTGGATCGCAACATGTGAGCCAATCTTCAAGTTGTTGCGTAAAACAGACGGTAGAGTGGAATGAGGATTGTCGGGTGACATTTGAGAAGATCAAGCAAGATTCTGCAAGAACCCCGCTTTTGGTACCTCCAAAGTGCCGGGAAGGCCTCTCATCATGTACTTGACCGTGTTGGATGAATCCATGGGTTGTGTACTTTGGGACAAAGACGATGAAACTAGCGAAAGGAGCGTGCCATCTATTACTTGAGTAAGAAGTTTACTAACTATGAGGCAAAATACTCATTGTTGGAACGCACACGTCGCGCCTTGGCATGGGCGGCCACCTAAGTTAAGGCAAGACATGTTGTGTTACACCACTTGGTTGGTGTCCAAAATGGACCCGATCAAGTATATCTTTGAAAACCTCGCCTCACCGGGAGGATTGCACGTTGGCAAGTTTTGTTTGTCGAATATGACATTGTCTACGTCACGCAAAAAGCATCAAAGGCGGTTTTCTGCGCATTTCTTGGCTAGTCAACCGGTGGAGGATTATGGGTCTATGCAAGTGTGAATTCCCGATGAAGATATAATGGCTTTATTTGGAGAAGAAGAATCCCAGGAAAAAAAAATGGACCTTGTTGTTCGATGGAGCTTCCAATTGGCTGGGGCATGGAGTGGGAGCCATACTAATTTCACCCGAAAACAATTTCATTCCAATCACTGCTAGGTTGTGCTTCGACTGTACAAACAACATAGCTGAGTATGAAGCGTGTGCCATGGGAATCCAAGCAGTAGTAAACTCAAAGGCAAAAGTTCTTGAGGTATATGGGGACTCTGCTTTGGTCATCCATCAGCTAAAGGGAGAATGGGAAACTCGAGATGCCAAATTAATCCCTTATCATGCCTACATCAAGGAGTTGATTGAACAACTTGACGAAGTTACATTCCATCATATCCCTCGAGAAGATAATCAGTTGGCTGATGCCCTAGCCACGTTGTCGTCAATGTTCAAAGCAAGTCAAGATAGGGACTTACCACTTATAAAAATGGAAAGTCGTGACCAACCAGCATATTGTCAAATGATAGAAGTGGAACCAGATGGGAAACCGTGGTATCATGACATCAAATGCTTCATCAAGAGCAGAGAGTACCCTCCACATGCTTCAGAAAATGACAAAAGGACCCTCAGAAGACTCGCAATGGGTTTCTTTCTAAATGAGGAAGTGCTTTACAAGAGGAACCATGATATGGTGCTGCTAAGATGCGTTGATGCAACAGAGGCAGAGAAAATCATCAAAGATGTTCACGAAGGTTCTTTCGGAACTCATGCAAATGGGCATGCAATGGCAAGAAAGATACTAAGAGCGGGATACTATTGGTTGACAATGGAGACTGATTGTTTCGACTATGTGAAAAAGTGTCATAAATGCCAGACATATGCTGATAGGATTCATATGCCACCAGTGCATTTGAATGTTTTAACAGCACCTTGGCCGTTCTCGATGTGGGGAATGGATGTCATAGGACCCATTGAGCCAAAGGCCTCAAATGGACATCGCTTCATTCTGGTTGCAATTGATTACTTCACAAAATGGGTCGAAGCCGCTTCTTATGCCAATGTCACCAGGAGTGCAGTGATCAAGTTTGTCAAAAGAGAGCTGATTTGTCGTTATGGTTTGCCAAGCAAGATTATTACAGATAATGCCACTAATCTGAATAATAAAATGATGAAAGAGATGTGTGAGAGTTTCAAAATTGAACACCACAATTCCTCACCCTACCGCCCGAAGATGAATGGGGCGGTTGAGGCAAAGAAACAAGAATATCAAGAAGATCGTCCAAAAGATGGTTGTAACATACAAAGACTGGCACGAAATGCTACCATTTGCACTGCATGGTTATCGCACGTCCGTTCGTACTTCAACTGGGGCAACCCCTTTCTCTTTGGTTTATGGAATGGAAGCGGTGCTCCCTATTGAAGTGGAAATCCCATCATTAAGAGTGCTAATGGAGGCAGGACTAGAAGAGGCCGAGTGGGTCCGACTCGACTTGATCGGGCCTGAACCTCATTGAAGGGAAGAGATTAACTGCACTATGTCACGGTCAGCTTTATCGAAGAGAATGATGAAGGCCTATGCAAAAAAGATGCGTCCTCGACAGTTTCAAGAAGGAGACTTGGTACTCAAAAAGATCCTTCCCATTCAAAAGGATTTTCGAGGAAAATGGACTCCAAACTATGAGGGACCTTATGTCGTAAAAAAGGCCTTCTCAGGAGGAGCTTTGATTCTCACAAACATGGATGGCGAAGATTTACCACTTCCTATAAATTCGAGATGCGGTCAAAATGTACTATGCTTAAAAAAAAAAAAAAAGGAAAAAAGAAAAATGGCTCGCTAGGCTGAAAACCTGAAAATGCGACCTAGGCAAAAGTTAGAGCGACCCGTTAGGTTGAAAACTCGAAAGAGCGACCTAGGCAAAGTTAGGGTTAAAATGGTGCTTGACACATCCGGAGAAGTGAACATACCTCAAGTCACAAACTGGGGCAGATTGAGAGTATCTGGGCCAAACCGGGGCAGTTTGAATATACGAAGGCTTGTCAGGAGACACTCCCAATATGTAAAAGCTGGGTCGAATCATATTCTGAAACAGACAATGGGACGTTCAAGGTTGCGCACATGGGAAATTAGCATTGTTCATTCAAGAGAGCATCACTGGAAGAGCTGAAAATTTCCGCTCCAACATTTCTTTTGTAAACCTTTTCAATTCGAGTCCCATTTGTACTACCTTTCCTACACTGTTCCTGTCTATAATGATAATCCCTTTTTGTTGCTACCAATTGTCGATTTAATATGCATTTTTTATGATAGTTTTATATTGAGATGTGAAACATGTGACAATATGACAAAGGCATTTAGATTCGCTTTAACAATTTCAAAAGGTCATGGGAAACACAATGAAATCCTGACAAGAATGTTGATGAGAAAAAAGGGATGACCAGACAAATCACAAGGCCAATCAACGAATTTTGATGTTCAATCGCGATCCGGCTGTGGGAAAAAGTCCTTAAGGGTTGCGGAACCAAAGCTCCGATGTGAAAAAAAAAAACAAAAAAAACAGACCAAAAATAAAAAGCAAAAAAAAAAAACAAGATTTGCTCATGAGAACCCCTACAGTAGGGCATTCATTGCATCATGCATCATTTCTAGTATCACATGCATTGTCCTCAGGCATCACATGCATTGTACTCAAGCATCACATCCATTGCATCATCATCCATTGCATCATGCACCATCTCTGGCATCGCATGCATTTACAAAATCATTGTCTTTTAAGTTTCCGGGTCCCCGCACCCATTGTCTTTAGGTTTCCGGGTCCCCGCACCCATTGTCTTTAAGTTTCCGGGTCCCCGCACCCATTGTCTTTAAGTTTCCGGGTCCCCGCACCCATTGTCTTTAAGTTTTCGGGTCCCCGCACCCATTGTCTTTAAGTTTCCGGGTCCCCGCACCCATTGTCTTTAAGTTTCCGGGTCCCCGCACCCATTGTCTTTAAGTTTTCGGGTCCCCGCACCCATTGTCTTTTCGTTTCAGGGTCCCCGCACCCATTGTCTTTAAGTTTTCGGGTCCCCGCACCCATTGTCTTTTCTTTCACGGTTTGTCGTTGATTCAAAGGACCTTTAATAAAATTCAAAAAAAGAGGAAAAGGAAAAGGAAAAGGAAAAGGAAAAGAGAGAAAAAAGAGAGGTTGAATTTTTTTTAAAAAAAAAAAAAGAAAAACAAACACAGATCAGACAAAAAAATAAAATAAAAAAAAAGATTGTCTGCCTTCAGGTCCCCGCACCCATTGTCTTTTAGTTTCTGGGTCCCCGCACCTATTGTCCTTTTTGTTTTCGGCTCCTTACAATGTCCTTTAGTTTCTAGGTCCTCTTTGCTTTCACAGTAAGTCAGGGCCTTGTGCCCATTGCCTTTAAGTTTTCCGTCAAGCTTCGATGGGCACCCTACCCCACAAGCTGTTTGCTTTTTATCTTTCTGTCCAGCTTCGATGGGCACCCTACCCCACAAGCTGTTTGTTGTTTTACCTTTTCGTCAGGCTTCGATGGGCACCCTACCCCACAAGCTGTTTGCTGTTTACTTTTCTCACAGCTTCGATGGGCACCCTACCCCACAAGCCGTTTGCTTTTTTTACCTTCTGTCGGTTTCGATGGGCACCCTACCCCACAAGCTGTTTGTTGTTTACCTTTCTGTCAGGCTTCGATGGGCACTCTACCCCACAAGCTGTTTGCTTTTACCTTATGTTGTCAAGCTTCGGCGGATACCCGACTCCGCAAGCTTTTTACCTTTCTGTTGTCAAGCTTCGGCGGATACCCGACTCCGCAAGCTCCTTACCTTTCTGTTGTCAAGCTTCGGCGGATACCCGACTCCGCAAGCTTTTTACCTTTCTGTTGTCAAGCTTCGGCGGATACCCGACTCCGCAAGCTTTTTACCTTTCTGTTGTCAAGCTTCGGCGGATACCCGACTCCGCAAGCTTTATGTCTTTCTTTTTAAGTTTTCTGTCAAGCTTCAGCGGATACCCGACTCCGTAAGCTTTGTGTCTTTTTTTTTGTTTTCATTGCTTCACGGATACCCGACTCAAAGCTTTATACGTTTTCATCAAGCTTCGGCGGATACCCGACTCATGAAGCTTTTTCATCAAGCTTCATGGACAAAATTGAATCAACTCCTTTACTTTCCGCTTATCCTAAACGTAAAGCAAAGGGGGGCAGCTGTTGATACCCAATTTTGTCCGTGAATTTTCTTTTTATGTTTGTTCATAGACTAATAATCTTGTGTTAATTTAATTGCTTTACTTTGTACTTTTTTTATGAAAAAGTAAAATAAAAAATAAAAATATATAAAACATAAAAAAAAAAAAATAACAAAATAAATAAAAAAATTCTCCACTCAGCAGCACCTTTTCAACCACTTCAATCACCTGCACACACTCACTCGTTTCACTCCTTCACGTAGCACTAACACAACTTTTTTTTATTATTTGCACCCATCATAATCATGTAAGACGCCTTTTTTTATTTCTAATCATATTCCCACCAGCACACACCCCACTTCATGCACAGAGCACACATGCATTTTTTTTTCTTGTTTATTCCATCTCCATCCTTTGCTATCTCCATCTCCCACGTCCAAATCTGCACACACAGAACTTTTTCTTTTTTTATCCCCTAACCATACCACAACAGCAGGGGGACCTTTTTGTTTTCTTTCTCTCATCTAACACGTCCACGGACCTTCATAAAAAACCACCTTGCTGCTAGTTTGAGGGGGGGACACCATCTATTCTGAGAAAGAACTGGAGGCTCATCTCATCATCAAGGCCTCTAGAACCCATTCTTCAACCTTGATCCCTCCACCATTTACGTGAATCCTCCTCTCCTCTGCCACCATCCTTCTCCAACCAAACAAACCCAGCAACCACCCTTCATCATATCCCCACCAACAAAACCATAACAGTACCGCAAGTTCACGTAGCCTCCTCTGCCAAGACCACCACACCCTGCTAATCTCCTTCAACTTGCCAACACCTTCAACTAATCCTTCACCTCCATCAACTTCCCATAACCAACCTTCCAACTGTGTTACCCCATCATTCACCTTCCCAAAACCATCTCCAACTGTGTCACCACCCCATTACGTCCATCAAAATACCTTCATCTTCCATAGTCTCACCACCTCCAAACCTTCCTCATCACAACCCATCCACGTAACCAGCCACCACTATACAACCACCGTAGCCACCTCCTATCACCCAGATGCACCAGATCCGAGCCACTGCGCAAACCAACCAGATCCACGACCTGTGCAACGACGCTCCACCGTTCCTCGCCGTTCACTCACGAACCAGCCACCACATCAACTCCATCTCCCTCTCCATGCACACGTAACGACTCCTCCCTTCATCTCCTCTATCCTACCGAGTCAACTCGGTCACCACCATTCACGGCCTCCCAGCAGCACCCTCCTTCATCCTTACCCGACCAAACCACCACCATATCAACTCCATCTCCCTTTTCATGCCTACATAAACACCACCCCCAACCTCTCGCTACGCTTCCATCTTCTCCATACACCAATCCTCATCTTCCCATATCACCCCACATGCAAAAAATAGGACCTTCCATCCCACTTCATTTCTCCCAACCAACACCACTGAGTCAACTCAGTGAGCCATATCCACACCACCCCATCAGCCCAGACCCATGCAGCGCAGCCTCTGCCACCACACCACCCTCAAGCCAACACCAAGCCTCCCTTGTGAAATAGCAGCCTCCGCCCAGCAACCAGCCGCCACCGTGTTTTTTCCCACCAGACCCGGAGCCCGAATCATCATCAATCCGAAACCCAATTTCAACCCATAACCCGCTGAACCGTCCAACACCGTCGCTCACCTTATCCCGTACCATAAACCCAGATCCGTGGAGAGCCCCCAAGACCACCGCCTTCTGTTTCGGGTAGATCTGAGCCCATTGAACCCGATCTTGGGTCGTGCCATCACCTGCGAACCAGCACCGATTTGTCCGCCACACTACCTGCGAGCTACACCGTCGCCACTCCGCCGTCGAGCTTGTTGGACCGGCCGCGCATCATCCCGTCGAGTTGCGGTCGTTGGTAGCCTCGCCGTATCGATCTGCCATTCTCCGAGCCACCACAAGCACCGATCGTGCCACCGTGACGTCTCAACACCGAGCTCGTGATCTCCTCCTCCCCCAAATAAATCCGTTGGTGTGTGCTCTGGAGCTCTTTGTTCTTCTTTCCTTTTATTTGTCACTTTCTTCTCTTGTTTTGTTGGGTATGCTGACAGCCCATTCTAATTTAACAAAAAAAGGAGATTTAAAAAAACGTAAAAATGGTAAAAAGAAAAAAAAAATACTTTGAGCTTGGTTGCTAGTGTTATTTAGGAGTAGCTCTTGATTAATAAGGTTTCCTTGATCTACTGATATGTTTGATTTTGTATTTTGCGATTAATGAAAAGTAAAAAAAAAATATATAAAAGAATAATATATAAAAATGGAGAAAAATTTGAAAATAAAATAAAATTTGTTTAAAGTTGTTTGATCCGTGATGTTTATATTTAGTCTCATTTTATTATTATGTATTCAGATCATGGAGAATTATATTTGCTTATTTATTTTTGTACTTCTCTTTAAATGATAAAAAAAAAAGTTTTTTAATCGACGCAATGATCAGCGATGATGATTGAATAGCGGATGTTATCTTCAATGTCGTTTGAATCATAAGGATTTATTGAATAACTTAGTGCTAACTTGAACCCCGTGTAAAACTGAACTTGTTTTTCAAATAAAATCCCTTTTCAAAACAAAAAAACATTTTCATAATTTAATTTAAAATCAATCAACCCACAAATATTTTCTAAAGAACTACGTGACTTTGAGTTCCTCATTGCACCCGAGGATACGTAGGAGCAGAATCTCTATTCTGTCAAGCCAAAAAATAAATTTTCATAATTTGGTTGTTTCTTTTATTTCTTTTCAAAAATAAAAAAATGAAAAAATAGTAAATAATTACAAAGTCTTTTGTTTAGAGGGTTAAAATAAATATATTTGATATTATTAAAATTTGCACAACTAACATAAGGTACCGTTCATGGAACGGGCAGTGTAGGGTGCTAATACCTTCCCTACCTGTAATTGACTCCCGAATCCAAACTCATTTTCAAAAAGACCAGTTTTCCTGATTAAATAGTTTTTCTAATGTTTTCCTAATTTAAATAAACATTGGTGGCGACTCCATTGATTTTTTTATATTTTTTCGGTCGTCCCGTCGCGATCCCGGTTGCGACAGCAACAGCACCTCTGTTCTGACTTCTAGGCCCAATATGACCTACTAGACATCCGATATAACTCTTGTGTTCTTCATGAAAGTTGTAGATTTGTGTTTTACTTTCATTTGGACTTATTTGGTATCAATTGAACTCCTATAGTTCAAGAAATGGGCTGATGAGTGCGCAGAGGTCAAGCTGTCAGGATCAGCACTCTAGTTCTTGCTTCAACTCCAATTTAAATTATCCAAACGCGTGATATATCTCTTGAGGTATTCATGAAACTTGTAGAGAATTGTATTATCTTTCGTACAAGATCAGAATCACATCAGTCAAATATTTGTAATTCAGATTATAACTAATTTATTGAACGCTATCAAATAGACAAATTAAGGTCAATTCATGCAATAATTTCTTCAATGATCTAATTAGATCTAATATCATAAAATGTGACAAAATCAACTTAATTAAGCCTAATTGAACTTTAAGAAGCTCAGTGAGAGGATTATTAAATGAATAAAATATATTACTATTAGTCGTTAGACACAAACCTTAGTGGAATCACCTTTGTATTGTACCAGACTTCCATTCTTTGCTTGATGGCGGCCTCATGAATGTGAGCAATGTTGCACTTTTCTTCTAACAAGTCTAGGTTCTATCAAATAAGCTCTGGGTTAGTGTCTTCAGAAAAGTGTTGTCTCTGCCAACTGGGTTCTCTAGTTTCAACCAGAATCATTGCTTTGCAGCCATATATTAATTTGAATGGAGTTTTCCCAATTGTGGAATGTGGTATAGTTGCAGTGAAGGATCCATTTGTTAATGAGTGGGGACACATGTCTCCACTCCACCTTAGAACTTTTCTTTGATCTTATATAGGTATATATGTATATATCTTTTTTTTATTTCTTTATATGTGTAATTTTTGCCTCCATATGCAGACAAATTAGTAAATTCATAGTGATAAAAAAAATAAAACTCATATAATATTATTTTTTATTTTTCAATAGTACTCACTTAGTTTGATACCTGAGTATACTCATATAATATTATTTTTCATTTTTTGATAGTACTCATGTGAGTTTGGTACCAATATACTCAGAGCATAAAATTTTTCTTCTCTTACTATTTTTTATCTCTGCAAACTAGGGTGATGGAAGATATTATTAGCTCAGATTCACTCACATACTCATATCTGCTTCGACCATAGAGACGTTTGCCCCCACTGCCTAAAATTCCTGGGTCTGTCACTGTATAATTTGATATGCCCATAGGACATGATCAAGTTGCTTTGCCCATTTTCCTTTTGTTTTGTCCAACCTTTTTTTAAGGCCACGAAGAATTACCCAATTAATGGCTTTATCTTGGCCATTTGTCTTTGGGTGCTCCACTAAGGTGAAGTATTATTTTATACGGAGTTTGGTGAGCAAATCCTAAAAATTTTTATTGGTGAAATGAGTGTGTTGTCCGTTACTATAGACTCCGCAATCTTGAATTTGTTGATGATGTTTCTGTAAGGAAACTTCTGGATATGTGCTGAGGTAATATAGACAATGGTTCTACTTCTATCCACTTAGTGAAGTAGTCAAAAACTACCATTAAGTATTTCACTTGCCCTAGTGCTTGTGGGAAGTGGCCTAAAATGTCTATCCCCCATTGGTAGAAAGGCCATGGTACAGAATGTAAGCTTCAAAGCCTTTTTGTGCTTAGCAGTGAATATTATGTTTTGATGATAACTAACTATGTTAAAAATTGAATATCATTGATCTTAGTGCTTAAATGGTTTAACATGTTCTTTGTGGAGTTTCTTTGGTATTCTAACCTATGCAGGACTAAATTTGTATAAAAGAAGAATTATGGGTGATTAGAGAAGGCTAAAAAGATTAAATTTAGGCTTGAGAAAGCTCAAAGAAGTCTTGAAAAAGTGTATAATGAACATGAGAAAGTTTTTCTTGAGAAGGTTATGAGAAAGTTCAAAAAAAAAAAAGAATTCCCACAAGAGTTGATTTGAAGAGCAAATCAAGAGCTAATATGAAGCTTATGCCATCTAAATCATCAAAAAGAAACATCAATGAGATGGTGGAATTAAAATATGAGAAGTTTGAAGAGTTTCAAGCATGAGAATGTTGAATGAGAGAGTTAGCTAAGAACGTTCAATGAGAAAGTTACTCGTAAGAAAGTTTTAGAAGAACATGAGAAAGTTGTTCCATGAGAATGTCCTGAGAATGGTCACATCAAGGTGCATGAAGATAAAATAAATCTCCTAGAATATTGTTTGAAGAATGAAAGATGTTAGAAGAGCACGATTTCTTACTTACAATTTCAAGCTCATATGAACCAAGTGAGAAGAACTCTACTTGAAAAGATTAAGGCCTTGATAAAGTTAGTTGAGAACATTCAAGCTGAGAATAGTCATGAAGAACCTTTCTCAAAGTCTCTACAGAACAAATTTGGAAAGCAAAGTAAATGAAAATGATTGAGATAAATTCTTAATCGAGCTACTGAAGGTGAAAGATGAAGCTGAAAATGACCAGATAATAAGCATTAGAATAAAAGTCTTAAACATGTGCTTACAAGTTGAGAAAGGTCAAATACAAGATGAAAGAATTTGAATCCTTTTTTAGCAAGATTACAAGCCTAAAAGAGACAAGATGTGCAAAGTTATACTTTGAAGAAATCAAGTTCAAAAGGATAAGCGTGAAATATTCCAGCAAAGGAAAACCAAAGCTGAGCCAAGCAGAAGTTGAGAAAGTTTGACATGAGAAGGTTTGATTTGATAAAGTTTAGCGCCAACAACCTTCTCACCTATATCAGAAAAGGACAAACACATGCAGAAAAGTGTTGCAATGGCTAGTAACAACTAATCTCTATATGGAATCACTTTGGATTTGTTCCTAATTACTAGAAACATGTTCTTAAGTATAAATACAACCTACCCATAAATATTAACCAGAGCTTTATATGGATTAATAGTATATTTTGCTAAAAAGTCAGATTTGAGTTAATACTCTATTTTATGCTCTCTTTGAGAGAAGATATCTGGTTTACATCTTAGAAGCTAAGGGCTACTGAGCTTAAGAGATATATACACTCTTTCAGTGATTAGAGAGCCTAACCATGAAGATTTGAAGGTTAGAAGCTTGAGCATCAATAGCATAAACATAGTTGAACTTTCTTATCTTTACCTACTTGATCCTCATTTTGTTAAATCCTTAGTAGGTGTACTTTGAGCTCTGCTAAATTGTATTGATCCACTCCTTGAGTGATTCCGAGAGCTACCCAGTGATTTTAAACACTTAAATCCTTGTATTGATCCTTGAGTGTCGAAAGTGGGCTTATGGGTTGTACAAGTCACTTGAAGCCTTTGTCCTATTGAGCTTGAAGAGGTTATGTTAAAAGAATATTTGTATTGAAGCCTAAACAAACTTACTTGACAAAGAATACTCTGGTTGAGCCAGAAGAGGTTGTTGTAAAAGAATACTTATTATTGAGCTTGAAGAAGATGTCTTAGAAGAATACTTGTTGTTAGCTTGAAGAGGCTATGGTTAGAGAATACTTGTATTGAAGACTAGAGAGGCTTGGTTGATAAAGAATACTCTTGATAGTGGAAATTCTAGTGGTTGCTACTTGCTTGGTACTGGACGTAGCCCTGTGTGGTTTTTGGGGTGAACCAGTATAAATGTTGGTGTTATGCTTCTCTTCCCTTCATCTCTTTTAATTTTATCTTTACACAGTATTTCATGAGTTTTTCAACAAGTGTAAAATCATAAAGTTTAGGTAAATTAAGTTGCAATAACTAATAAGTAAGTTGGTTGAAAGATCAAGAGTTTTAAGAAGGTTAACCTTGCTATTTTGAAAGTTACTTTTAACAAATAATCTGAAACATTACAAGTTGAATATTATGAAAAATTTAGTTTGATCTTTATAAGTTTATTCATTAAGTTATACTAGTTTGAAAAAGAAATTTGATAATTTCAAGTTGTTTTTCACTAAACATTATTATTAAAGAGTAGTGTTAATTATTTATAATTATGTGAGAAAGTTCCTTTAAACTCAACCATTTGAACATTCTTAGAACTTTCTCACCAGAACTACTCATATATTTTGAACCTTCTCATTAACCTACTGTTTCAAGTTGGAACCTTCTCACCTTCAAGTTTGAACTATTTGAGAAAAGTATGAGAAGGTTGATATTTCAAGAAAAAAGGAACATAATCCAACCCCCCATTCTCTTGTGTAATTACCAACTTTATGAACATTATTGAGAGTTCCTCAGGAGGAGAGGAATAGACATCCGAGAACCACTAACACTTGGCACATCTTCGGACATGCTCCATTAAGTTAGCCTCCATACTAGGCCAATAATATCCTACCTGTAATGTCTTCCGACCTAGAGTCTTTCCTTCAAAGTGATGTCCATAGCTCCTTTTGTGGATCTCGACCAAAATGTATTTTGCTTCTTTTGGACTAAGGCACTTTAGAATAGGGAAGAGAAGACACAATGGTATAGCTGATTGTCATACAATGTATACCATGTTGCAGTCCATACTAACTTCTAGGCTTTTTTCTGGTCTTCGGGCAAGATTTCATCTCTGAGGTAGGCAGCAATAAGGATGATCTAGGTTTCATGTTCTACAAGAAGGAGCACTTCTGAATCCGTAATGCTAGGTGCAAACAGAGTTTCCTGGATCATAGATCTATTATTATTAGGACTCTTGGTGCTGGCAAGCTTCAAAAAGATGTCGACCTAGGAGTTTTGCACTCTGGAGATGTGCTTAACATTCACACTTGCAAAATTCTCCAAAAGTCTCTTCACCTTGGCCAAGTATTTTTGTAAGTGGGGCTCTTTAGCCTGGTATTCACCTCGAATCTGGGAGGCTGCCAATTGTGAATCACTACATATTATTATGTCAGAGGCACTCATTTATTTGGCCATAGTGATTTCGATAATACAAGTTTCGTACTCTGCTTGGTTGTTCGAGGTTGGAAACTAAAACCTAAGAGAATGTTCAAAGGTAAGTCTAGATTAATTCTCCAATATGACCTCGATGCCCCTCTCTTTAGGATTCAAGGAGCCATTAACATAAATAGCCCAGAAGTTTCCCTTAGGATGGTCGGGATCCATCGTGAGTTCTGTTAGGAAGTAGGATAACACCTAAGCTTTTATTTCTTGCCTTGGCTCGTAGGTTATTCTAAACTTTGAGAGCTCTATAGACCAAGCAATCATCCTCCCAGCAAGGTCCGACTTAGGCAATACCTGCTGGATTGGCTGATCTATCATTACCATGGCGAGATGTCATTGGAAGTATTATCGAAGATGTCTTACTGTAGTCAGGAGTTCCAATGCCAGCTTTTCAATTTTTTGGTACTAGAGTTTAAGGCCCTGCAACACATTGCTCATAAAGTATACCATTTTTTGGCCCTCGAGAGTTTGTCTTATCAAGACGGAGCTGACCACTTCATCTTTAATAGAGAGGTAAGCATATAGGGTCTCGCTGTGCTCTGGTCTCGTCAAGATGGAGGGTGATGCTAATGTGTTTTTCAAGTCTAGGAATGCAGCCTCGCACTCCATGGTCCACTCAAAGTCCTTTCTTTTTTTATGGAGCTTAAATAAGGAAAGAGATTTGTGAGGAACTTTTGCTAGGAAATGAGTGAGGGTCGCTATCTGCCTAGTAAGTTGTTGTATCTCCTTCACGGACTATGGGCTTCGCATGTCAAGTACCGCTTGGCATTTGTCCGAGTTAGCTTCAATGCTGCAACTTGTCAACAAGAATCCCAAGAATTTACTAGCTTGCACCCTAAAGGCGCATTTCTCCAAGTTCAACCTCATATTGTGTTTATAGAGTTAAGCAAACACCTCTTTAAGGTCCTGCACATGATTGTCGATTTTTAGGGTCTTAGCAATCATGTCATTAATATAGACTTTGAGCATCCTACCAATTAGTTTATCAAAAACTTTGTTCATCATCTGCTGGTAGGTTGCTCTGACATTTTTCAATCCGAAAGATATGACCCTGTAACAGTAGCTTGCCCTTTTGGTTATGAATGCCATCTTTTCTTCGTCATCCGGGTGCATAGAGATGTGATTATATCCCGAGTAGGCATCCATGAAGGATAAAAGTCAGAACCAGGATGAATTGTTGACTAGCTTGTTAATGTTGGGAAGCAGGTAAAGGTCCTTAAGAAAAGCCTTGTTCAAATCTGTGTGGTCGGCATACATACATCACTTCGTATTAGCTTTCTTTACCAAAATTGTGTTAGACAACCAGGTAGTATAGGAGACTTCTTTTATAAACTCAACATTCAAGAGTTCTTTGCCTTGCATCTATATTATCTTCTGCCTTTCTGGTCCAACTTTCCACTTTCACTGTGTAATTGGTTTGGCATCGATCCTAATAGCAAGCCGATGGGAGATGAATTCAGGATCCAGTCTGATCATGCCGGATAACGTCTAAGTAAAAAAGTCCTTAGTTTTCTTAAGAAACACGACTAGCTAGGACTTCTCTTCCTGATCTAACTGCCTTCCAATCTTGGTGACTTAGTCTGGTTTTATGCTAAGTTGGAGGGGTTCGCGTTCCCCTTCTAGTTGCAGATAGATATCTCAGATCTCTTCATGCACATCCAACTCAGTCAAGAGGACATTGACAATAGTGACTAACCTGGACTTTTCGCGTTGCTCCATCTTCTTGAGACCTATCGCTATCTTGAGGCTCTTGTTATAACACCTTCAAGTTGTGGCCTGATTTTCCTTGACCGTGACTATCCTATTAGCCTAGTTAAGGAACTTTAGAGCTAAGTGTAGCGTAGATATCATGACTCCAAAGACATTTAAAGAAGGATGGCCTAGGGTGACATTGTAGGCAGAGGGACAATCCACCACGAGGAATTTAACCTTGAGCATTTTAAACAGAGGGTCTTTACCCAAGGTCAAGTAAGTCTCCACATATCCTACCTGGGTGATTTTATCTCTTGTAAAACTAATCAGCTCACCAATATACAGGATAAGGTCCCTATTTGAGAGACCTAATTTCTAGAACAAGTCTAAGAACATGATATCTGTCGAACTTCACTAATCAACAAATATCTAGCAGACTTCGACATTGGTGATTATCTAGGAGATCACCATGGGATCGTCGTGGTCTGAGATCATATTTCTATAATCTTCATCAAAGAAGGAAATTAGTGGGGCCTTCCATGCAATATTCCCCGATTTGGAGATTGGATGGGAGACTGCACTCAATAAGGCTCGGAGAGCCTTCTTTCTTGCATTGCCAGATTCACAACCACTCATGAAGTAACCCAATATGGTACTGATAGTGCATGTCACCTCTGCATGGTGACGATCATCATTTTGAGGCAGAGGATCTCAGGATTGCCCTTCGGTGTTACCCCAGGGTGTGCCTTGCCTCTGATTATTGTTTCTAGCCAGGGACAATATTCTTTGGTACAGGGAAGGACTTCTCCAAGGATTGTAGTTTCACTTCCTATAATTTATGTTTCCCCTTTGGTTTTCATTCTAATATTGCCTTACATAGCATCCCAAACAACCACCTCATATCAAGGATTCAATTCCCTCTTGAAGGTAGACGCAGTCTTCCGTTGTATGTCTGTATCTCTCGTGAAAGGCACAATGTTTAGACTTGTCTTTTTAGGCATGCTTTCTTAGTGGGGGAGGCTTTGGTATGTCTCTAAACTTAATGTTCATTACTTCATGGTATATTTGATGCCGAGGTGTGTTAAGGGGGCATAATCCTGGTACCTCACTTTTGGTGGTGGTTTGGAGTTACATGGTTGTGAAGGGGCTTAGTGATAATCACATATTTGATACATTAATAAACCCTCATTTTTAGTCATTTACACTCTCCATGTACTTAATTGATTGAGCTTGGTTATGTTTTGCAAGTTTGAACTCAAATTGGACTTAATTGATTTTTTCCAACAAGATTTACGTCTTATACTGTTTCTATATTTTGGCCATATCTTGAGTTCTGGATGTCTAATAATTATGTATTTTACCTTGACAAGAGAGAGTTTTATAACTTTTATGAGAGCTCTAGGTCAAAGTCGGACATCTAGTAGAACAAATTGGGTTTAGAAGTTAGAACATGGGTTTTGTGATTGGAACCTGAACAATGTACAGTAATTAGAGCATTACTCGGGCTGTAAGAACTTAATTGGGTTGAAATTTTAGTATCTACAAGTTTAGACTCATATCTACAACTTTCATGTGAACACAAGACTCAATTCGGACTCCTTGGAGGTTATATTAGGTTTGGAAGTCAGAATAGAGGAGCTGTAATTGGGCCTGAATACTGTGTAGTAATTGGGCCATATCTCGGGCTGTAGGTGGTCTTTTGAGGTGATTCTGGCGGCATTTGAAAGCTAAGACAAAAGCTACAACTTTCATGAAAATTATATTTCAATATTTTGATGTATTCAATGACTTCAAAACTAAATGATTTCAGAGACAAAGAATCTCCATAATTTTTCACTCATCCACTAACTCATTAATCAGCCCCCTTATCACTTTGTATCCCTAATCCTCTATAAAAGGGAGCCTTGACTGATCATTTAAGGGTCTTGGTCTTAGAGGCCAAGATCATGCTATTGTGTTGTTTGTTTATCTTGTTATAATTTTCTTTTGTTCTAAATTGAAGTTATGTTCTTCTTCTCTTTTTCTTTCTTATTGTCTATGAGTAACTAATTTTCATTTTACTTGGGTGAAAGGGTGAAGCTTTTGGTAATAATTTAATATTAGATTAATTTTTTTCTTGTGCTTAAATGATATATTTTCAAGTGGTAATTATACGTGTTGTATTTTGTTTTCAATCAATTTAGAAACCTTTCTTGTAAAGTGAAAATCTTGATTCATTGTAGACAAGAGGTTGGCATAATGAATGCTTGAGCCCATTTATAAGTGGTGGTGTTAATAGATGATTAAAGGAATCATAATACAATTACGTATATAATTTTTAATGAACTTTGAATGTTGTATTTTTCGATTGGAATCTCCATTATGTATGGATTCTAATTGAGTTATAAAAAGAAGTAATATTGTCCTTAATTTATTTACCAAGAGTAGATCTCCTAACCCAAGTAAGTTTTTTTTTACCAAGTTTTATCACTTTTATTGTTGTGACAAAATATTTACTTTACGTCAAAGAATTTTTCTTCATCAATTCCCTGTTGATCAACATCAGACTCCCGAGAATTTATTACTTGAAACAACCTGCACTTAGGTTTGTAACTTTTAATCTACATCAAGTTTTTGGCGCCGTTGTCAGAGACTTGATTTGAAGAACAAATTTATTGTGTAAATATTTTGTATATATATATATTTATATTTTTTTTCCTTGTGGATCTTTTATATATATATATTTTTCTACTCTTTTAAATTTTTTCTTTGTACTTACTAACGTACTAACTTAGTGGGAGAAACTCTCTCTTATCCTTTTGTAATCTTTAATGATTAATGAAATAATATTTCTTCTTCTCTTCTCTCTCGCCGGAGCAAAAAATCAGCTTGTCGATTCTCTAGTTTTCATATTTTAAATTTACTTTCTGCACTTTATTTTCTACACTTTATTTTCTGTATTTTACTTTCTATATTTTATTTTTAACTTTCTAACTTGCTAACCGACTAACCTTTTAATTTTCTTACTTACTAACTTACTAACTATCTAACTCTCTTACTAACTATATAACTTTTTACTTTATCAGCTATCTAACTTTTTACTTTACCTGCTTCTAATATTTTAATTTATTTGCTTACTAACTTTTTAATTTATCAGCTTATTAACTTATTTGATGGTCGGTTTATACCACACGCTTATTAATATTTATTTATTATGTGTTAATATATATTTGGTAGTCAGTTTATACCACATCATTGTTAATATTTATTTACTATGTGTTAATATATATTTAGTAGTTAGTTTATACCACACCCTTGTTAATATTTATTTGGTGGCTGGTTTATACCACATCCTTATTAATATTTAATGGCATGTTTACTACCTACTTGTTAATATATTTTTTTACCATGGTAGGTTTACCACCTACTTGTTAAATTTTTTTTATGGAAGGTTAAACTCTATATATATTTTTATTTTATTTTTCCTATTTCTTCTTCTCTTTTGTCATGTGTAGTTAAATTTGTGTGTTTTTAGGGTGAATATGTAACTTGATTCAATCGACATGTATTAAGATTAGAATTTTAATTAATTTATTTTTAATTCAATTTGAGTGCTTATTATGATTCTTAATGCTTTTATGAATTGGTCACTCATAAATTGATCTAGTGAGGTGTATGTAGAATCGGAAGGTTTGCATATGACTTAAACCATAAATAATAAGTGTCATGATTTATAATCATCTGGGAATGGATGTTATAGGTTGTGTGGGAGAATTATGGTATTTTTCATGAGAATCCATAGAGTAAAAGTCATGCCTTTAAGAGTTAAGGATTAAACCAAGGAACTGAGTTTTAATTAATTACTGGATCCTTCCCATCAAGTGAATGATTAGAAATTAATTAGAATGAAAGTCCCAAAGCTACTCTATTGTCTATGATAGATTATTGAATCAAATGAAGTCAGATCCCTAGTGTTTTAATTTCATATGTTTACATCCTTAATGTATTTTGCATTCATGTGCTTTGTTCTCTCTTTTCCCTCTTAATTTCGTATGTTTTAGTTTTTTTCCCCCTTAGTCGTTACCTTTATTACTTTGACAATTCAGTGCACTTGTCGATTTTCTCAACAAATTTTTGCAAACCTAGGTTAATACAGTAGATTCTGTTGCTTCAAGAATTTAACATCACAATAAAAGATAAGAAAGAAGCCAAAAATATTGTTGCAGATCATTTGTCCATACTTACAATAGGCTCACCTTTTGATATTACATCTATTAATGATTATTTTTTTTGATGAATTTTTATTTATGTAAATTTCATGCCTTGGTTTGGTAATATTGTCAATTTTCTTATAACAAGCGATGTCATTCTTTGGGGATAGTTTTCGTAAATAGAGAAGATAAAATATTCTTCATTAAGAATAGACTGAGTAAGAAGTCATTAGATGATATCTTATTGACTCTTGAGATACATTCTTGTGGAGTTGTGCATCGTGAACTTATTAATTTATGAAATCTCTTTAGGGACGAGTAAGAGCGCTATAGTCTTGGGAATTTGACTCAAAAAGACCCCATTTTCCAATTTATAAGAAAATTGGATGGGAAGCTTATCATCGACTCATAGAAGGCATTTAAGCCATTATCGGACTAAAACCAGAGGAAGATATGAGCCACAATTATAATGTATATATTATCTTGTACATCTTCAAAAGAAAAAAGAAAAAAAAAGAAAAAAAGAAGAGAAGAAAAGAAATAAAAAAGGGTGAAACTTTGGTTGTACTTGGTCTTTAATTAGATTAGGAGCCTCGGGTAGATACCCGTCCCGTCATTAACTCGGGTGGACCTTCGCACGCCAGTCCATAAATAAGGTTCATGTGCCATGCTCTGTAGAGAGCTACGCAAGCATTCCCAAGTTTTAACCATAGGCTCTGCTTGTTGATGGACAGATAAAAGTGTCTCGTGTTTGCATTCTCGCGTAACAATGCCTCTGAGCTCAATTCCTAGTATTGATTTATTGGGTTCCTGAGCGTAGGTCCACTGGCTGTGGTCACTGGTCGTCGTATTCAGATTTTCTCTCTTTAACTAGAGGGATGATGTATAGGCTAGGATATCCCACAAGCGGGAGGAGTGCCTTAAGTCAGAAATTCCTTAAGGGAATTCAATGTCTCTTTCAAGGGGCGGTAAGATTGTGAAGGCTACTGCACTCATGACTCGCAGTATAGAGATACGCCATGAAAACTGTACATAAAGGTATGCTGTCATTTATTGTTATAATTTTATCTTTGTATGATTTTGTTGTATTTTGGTTTTGGACAGACGATCCTTTGAGCGGGATCTTTTAAGGGTTTCTAGACTTCTTTACCCTGATAGTTTTCTTGAAGTAAAAAAAAAAAAAAAATAAAATAAAATAAAATAATAATAATAATAATAATAATAATAATAATAATAATAATAATAATAATAATAATAATAATAATAATAATAATAATTATGTTTCTTAATTTCAAACTTTTCTGACAATACCAACCTACCCATGTAGGTGCTATCATTACCTTTTCCCATCTCTTCCCTATTTAAACACTCTATTTTCTTCACTTTTCTCAAACTTATAATCATTCAAAGGGAGTGTGAGTGTAGAAATAAAGGGATCTTCTTCTTCTTCTGTGTGTAGACTTACCAGTATCTGTGTATTTTGTAGGACAAGTTATGGGAAGAGTTTAGAGTTTGTAAACGCAGCAAGCACTGTTGGTAGAACACTTGCTGCAATGAACATTCGTGTAGTATATGGGGGAGGTAGCATTGGGTTAATGGGGGCTGTATCACTTTCTGTACATCTAAGAGGTAATCAAGTTTTAGGTATCATTCTTGAACCTTTAACTTGAAGCAACATCATTCGAAAGACAATTGGGCTGGAACTTCAAGTATCATCTATGCATGAACGAATGAAGGTAATGCTTGAAAACTCTGATGCATTCATTGCCTTACTGGGTGGTTTTGGTACTTTGGAAGAAGTTTTTCAAATTATCTCTTAGGTCTAACTGAACATCCACCATAAACCCATAGGTTTGTTGAATATTAATAATTTCTTTGATCTTTTGTTATTTTTTCTTGACCATGCTGTGGAACAGAAATTTATCACACCTTCGGCAAGAAAACTTCATATCTCTGCTTCCACTGTTGATGAGTTGATTGATAAATTAGAAGCTTTTGTTTATGAACATGATCCAGTAACAGCTCAGATAGATTGGTCAGAAGGAAGCGGTGAGGGAAGCCGTATGAAAAGCAAGCTAGATCAAACACTCCAACTATTTAAAAAATTACAAGCTTTGATTTTATTTATCGTACTTTGTTTCTGTTTAAATTTGTGTAAAGTTTTTCTTTTCAGTAGTTGCAACAACAGGTAATATATTCTATCATTTACCTATCTATATTTTGACATTAAGGACAATGTTGTGATCTGGTTTGGGAAAAGTATAGTTGTGTAAAAAAAACCTAAAACAAACCTAAAAAAAATTAGAAAGTGTGTGTATTAATATGTTTGTTGTGTTTATATGTTTGTCAGTAACTTACTAATAGCAAAACTAATTAAGGATGCCAGAGTAAAGAGTAAACTATGCTATTGAGACACATCAAAATTGGTGGTAGATAACTAGTTTGTGTGGAAGTAGCAATTCAAATTCAGAAAAATTTGCATGATTGAGTAAATTGTCTTCTTTCTTAAAAATCACATGCTTAGTTATGAATGTTGAATTAGTGGACTGAGAATGATAGAATTATGCCTTGTGAGATTTTGAGCCTATTGATAAATGGATTGAACATTTGTACTATTTTCTTCTTTCTTGTGTGAATTTTACTCATAGAATTGTTACTCTAGAACTTGTTTTGATTCTTTTTGAGACTACATTTTCACATGCATACATAAATATGATTGAGGCATTTTTCTTGGAATAGTTACTTTAACCAAATAGCCAAGAATGACTAGTGCACAAATAGGCAGCCTTGCTCAGCAGCATATTGTCTCAATATGATATCAAACACTCTTATGACTTCTTGAAATTTTTCTGATTTTTAATATGATATCAAGTACTCTTATGGCTTCTTGGAAATTTTTTAATTCCTGCCAATGTAAGGCATTGAAAATGACTTATTTTCCCTTGCTTAACCCCTTTGAGCTTATTTGACCATTCTCTGTTTTGAACTCATTATGTACCTTAAATGAAAAATCATGTTCTTACCCAGCCTTAGGGAATAAGAGAACATTAGCTTTGTCATTGGATGAGTTCTTGAACATGTGTGGGGGTGTGTGTGTGCAGAATGGTTGAAAAAAAATTGTTTAAATGTATATATTATGCTCATCTTGTAAAAAAAAAATTCAAGAAAAATAAAAAACAAAAAAATGAAAAAAAATAAAAGTGTACAAAATGGTCAACTAGGTAATAAAGGAAAGGAAAAGAATATGTAAAGGGAGTTTGTATTAAGTGGAGTTGAGATGAACTTTCATGCTTGTTAATTGAACTCAGCTTTCATGCTCTTTTATTTTCTTTGGTATTTAACTTATCATATCCATATTACCTTCTCCTTTACCTTGACCCCATTACAACCTTGAATAAAATTCTCATGATTTGTGTGTGCATGTGTTCTGAGTAGTGGAGAAGTAGAAGATAAGCAAGCTTATGGTAATGCAATTTTTATGGGTTGAATTGAGTGAAATACCTACCTTTTAAATACTTGAGGGATTGAGAGTGAATCTTGTGAAGATCTATCATTCTTGACTCATGCTTTTCAATTGAAATTTCCTTACTTGTTGGTTTGAGATATGAAGAAACATTACCTTATAAATGTTTTGATCTTTTGAATGATTGGTTGTTCTTCATTCTTAAATATTATTAGAAATTAAGTTTTTAGAGTGTTTAGCTTTTGAGTCTGTGTCATTTTTTTTTTCTAGTTTTGGTCTTGTGTGTTTTTGCCCAAGAGTACAAAAAGCTAAGTATAGGAAAATTTGATAATCACATATTTGATACATTAATAAACTCTCATTTTTAGTCATTTACACTCTCTATGTACTTAATTGATTGAGCTTAATTATGTTTTGTAAGTTTGAACTCAAATTGGACTTAATTGATTTTTTCTAGCAAGATTTACGTCTTACATTATTTCTGTATTTTAGTCATATCTTGAGTTCTGGATGTCTAATAATTATGTATTTTATCTTGTAGGAAAGATAAGAGAGAGCTCTACAATTTTTATGAAAAGCTCTAGGTCAAATTCAGACATTTAGTGGAGCTAATTAGGTTTGGAAGTCAAAACATGGGTTTTGTGATTGGAACCTGAATAGTGTACAGTAATCAGAGCATAACTTGGGCTGTAAGAACTTAATTGGGCTAAAATTTTGGTATCTGTAAGTTAAGACTCATATCTACAACTTTTATGAGAACATAAGACTCAATTCGGACTCCTTGGAGGCCATATTAGGCTTGGAAGTCAGAATAGAGGAGCTATAATTGGGCCTGAACATTGTGTAATAATTGGGCCATATCTCGGGCTATAGGTGGTCTTTTGAAGTGATTCTAGCGGCATTTGAAAGCTAAGACAAAAGTATACAACTTTCATGAAAACTATATTTCAATATTCTGGCGCATTCAATGACTTTAGAATTGAATGATTTCAGAGATAAAGAATCTCCATAATTTTTCACTCATCAAAAGTCATTTGGCATATTCTATTCATTTTCCACTCATTCACTCACTCATGAATCAGGCCCCTTGTCATTTTGTATCCCTAATCCTCTATAAAAGGGGGCCTTGGCTGATCATTTAAAGATCTTGGTCTTAGAGGCCAAGATCATGCTATTGTGTTGTTTATTTATCTTGTTGTAATTTTCTTTTGTTCTAAATTGAAGTTATGTTCTTCTTCTTCTTCTTCTTCTTCTTCTTCTTCTTCTTCTTCTTCTTCTTCTTCTTCTTCTTCTTCTTCTCTCTTTCTTTCTTCTTGTTTATGAGTAACTAATTTTCATTTTACTTGGGTGAAAGGGTGAAGTTTTTGGTAATAAGTTAAGGTTAGATTAAATTTTTTCATCTGCTTAAATGATATTTTCAAGTGGTCATTATACATGTTGTATTTTATTTTCAATCAATTTAGAAACTCTCATTGTAAAGTGGAAATCTTGATTCATTGTAGACAAGAGGTTGGCACAATGAATGCTTGAGCTCATTTATAAGTGGTGGTATTAATAGATGATTAAAGGAATCATAATATAATTATGTATATAATTTTTAATGAACTTTGAATGTTATATTTTTTGATTAGAACCTCCATTATATGTGGATTCTAATTAAGTTATAAAAAGAAGTAGTCTTGCCCTTAATTTATTTACCAAGAGTGAATCTCCTAACTCAAGTAAGTTTTTTTTTATTTATGACTAAGTTTTATCACTTTTATTGTTGTGACAAAATATTTATTTTACATCAAAGAATTTTTCTTCATCAATTCCCTGTGGATCGACCTCGGACTTCTGAGAATTTATTACTTGAAACAACCTGCACTTTGGTTTGCAACTTTTAATCCATATCACTTGGACTTGCTTTGGTTTTTCCCCTTCGCTTTTGTCCACGTACTTTCTTGAGCAGATGACATCTTCAACATTGATGTGCTCGTCCGCTTTCTCCTTGAATTCGTCCATAGTCTGAGGTTCATTCTTCGCAAAGGATTTAAAGAATGGACCAGAGCTGAGGTCATCCCTTATACAGTAGAACGCCAGCCTCCCATCTCAGTCCCGGATATTCAAACACTTCTGGTTGAATTTGGAGATATAATTTCAAAGTGATTCATATTTCCCTTGTTTAATGTGGGAGATGCATGAAATGAATTTTGGATGCACCTTACTAGTGGTAAAGTGTAGCAGAAATGGCGAGGACAGGCCTTTCCAGTTGACCACGGACTTCGGAGTCAAGTCGTGAACTACCTCAAGGTAGCTTCCTTTAGAAAGAGGGGGAAAGCACGACTCATGAGTGAATCATCTCTCCCAGCAAAGAATATGGTTGAAACATAAGCATCTAAATGATCTTGGAGGTCCAAGGTCCCATCACAGGCTTCAATATTGGTTGAATATTTGAAGCAGTTAGGGATCTCATTGGCCATCAGATCATCTAAAAAAGGTTGATTCTGTTGAACCATGGTTTTTCTTTATCTAGGCTCTTGCTCCCTATAATCTTCTTTTTCTTGGTTTCCTGGCAACCTCCAAGATGCCATTAAGTCACTGATCTGAGATGGTCACTTGGGTCCGCTATGTGCTCCAATCTCAAAATAATAATCAGAGGGGAGGGCAAAACTACAGGAAGTAGAGATATAACCCACGAAGAAGTCAATCCCCATCATATCAGAGAAGACACTCTCCTACGAGGAATGATAATCTTGACGCAGGCCTATCCCGAGGTAATGCCCAGAATCAAGAAAGGGCATAATCCCAGGAAAAAGAACAAGACAATGACCAATGTCATGCCGAAGTAACTTAGACAATCAATAACATCTTGGGGGCTTTGCAGGTGGCAATGAGTTTGGAAATGCTAAGAAGAAAGCACTCTGGATTGTATTGAGCGTGGCATCCCTCTCAAGGACTAAGTCGGATGGCAGCATAAAAAACACCTAGCCAATTTCATTATCTGACAAGGATTATGGATGCATAATTCTAGAAAACGATGACCCCATGATGATCTAAAAAATAATTACCAATGTCGATATTCACCGAATATTTGTTGATCAGGGGAGTTCGGATAACATCGGGTATATTGATGTCAAACTTGAGACACCCAAGTTTTTGAAGCCACACTCCGGTTTATACAATTTAGCTAAGAAAGGTAACTAAGAATTGAAGAATTAGAAAATGAACTTCTAGATCTTCAAGTTAATATCTAAGAAGAAGTGCTCATCTTCTTGAAACTAAGAATTACTATTCAAGACCAATATACCCAGATGTTCAATATGAAGAAAAGCTTCATTATTTTCAAAATTCATATTCTGATGACTCTATAGTTGAATGGAATGTTGATGGGGCGAGTGAACAACAAATTCTTGATATTATTCAACAAATAACAATGGCTGCTACAACCTTTAAAAATAAAGGAAACTTATATAATACCTCGATAATCTTATTAGTCATGGGATTTATAGGTTAAAGGTTAGTGGGATAATGTATTATCTCTAGAAGAACATAATTTCCTAACAAATGCAACAAAAATAGATCAAAATGGATTAGTAATGGAAGATGCAGTAACAACTCTTTTATATATAATCACAAAACATTTTATAGGAGAACCCTTGAAATTTCAATAAAGAATTGCTGATCAAATTGTTAATTTATATTGTCCCTCTATATCTGACTGTAGATGGTACAAAGATATGTTTTGGTCAAAACTCTATTTAAGAAGTGATGCATCAACATATTATTGGAAAGAGCAATTTATCGTTGGTCTTCCAAACTTGTTTGTAGAAAAAGTTAAGGTAACTATTCAAAATCAAAATGAATGAACAATTCCTTACACTCAACTCATATTTGGACAAATTTCTAATTATGTTATATAAACTAGTTTACAAATATGCTTAGATCTAAAACATCAACATAAGCTTAAGCATGAAGCCAAGGTAACTAAGAAGGAACTAGGATCATTCTATTCCTATTGGGGAATAAAAGGGGTAAAAGCCCCGAGTAAACAAAAAAGAAAAGTTCAAAAATATGTTCCTTATAAATCTAGAAAATTAAAGAAATATTATAAGAAGCACTATAAAGAAGAAAGTAGTCCGTCAAAATCTAAATCATCAAAGAAAGATAAGAACAAATCTTCTAGATCAAAACATGAAATAGTATGTTATAAGTGTGGAAGAGTAGGATATTATAAAAAGGATTGTAAAGTAAAACAAAATATTAATAATCTAAAGATTGATGAAGAATTAAAGAAAAGTTTGATAAACATTTTAATTAATGAATCAAGATCTTCTTAAGAAGAATACAGTTCTGAAGAAGAAGAAGTAGTTAATCAGATAAAGAACACTTCCTCTGACTCAGAAAGTCAAGAATAAGAATAATGTACAGTTTTAGGACTAGAATTATGTGACTGTTCTACATGTTTAAAAACAATTAATGTAATAACTAAAGATTAAGAATTCTCATTAATAAATATTGTTGAAAATATGAAAGAATCATCGATTAAGCGAGAATTTATTCAACAAATAAAAGAATTTTTAGAACATAAAGAAAAGAGAAAAGAAGAAGTTCAACAGGTAAATATGAAAGAAGTTTTAGATAGGTTTAAAAGACCCCAAAAAATTGAAATTACTTTAAAAGACCTTCAACAAGAAATAAAAAATCTTAACGAAGAAATTAAACTATTAAAGGAAAAAGATATTGAGTTAGAATTTAAAATGCTTAATTTACAAAGGCAGATAATAATAAGTCAATCACCAAAATCACCAGATCATGAAAAAACTCAAAATAATGATTCATACATCAATTTATTAAGCCAAATAATTATTCATAAATGGCATTGTCCAATTGATTTAGTAATTAAAAATGAAAGATTTAGCTTCATAGCATTAATAGACTCAGGAACTGATCTTAATTGTGTTCAAGAAGGGTTAATCCCAACCAAGTATTATGATAAAACAATAGAATCTATAAGTAGTGCAACAAGGTCAAAATTGTTAATTAGATATAAACTTAATAATGCAAAAATTTGTAAATAAAAAATTTGTTATAAAACAACATTTTTATTAGCTAAGAATATTTCAGAATAGGTAATATTATGAACCCCTTTTCTTTTTTTATTATATTCATTTTCTATAACTGAAAAGGTTATAGTAACCAAATCTTTAGGGAAAGAAATTTGTTTTGAGTTCATTAGCCCTCAAGTAAAAGAATTAAATATGATTCAATAATCTTTAATATAAAAAATAAACCTAATTGAAAAGAAAACAAAACAGATAAACATGTTAAGTAAAGAAGCTGATGCGGATTATAAGTTGCAAACCCAAGTGCAGGTTGTCTCAAGTAATAAAATATCAGGAGCCCAAGGTCGATCCACAGTGAATTGATGAAGAAAAATTCTTTGAGGTAAGGAAAAGATTTTGTCATAACAATACAAGTGATAAAACTTGGTCACAAATAAAAAGGATTTACTTGGGTTAGGAGATCCACTCTTGGTAAGTAAATTGAGGATAAAATTAATTTTTTTTATAACTCAATTAGAATCCACGTATAATAGAGGTTCCAATTGGAAAATACAACATTCAACGTTCATTTCAGAATATATATGTAATTATATTATGATTCTTTTAATTATCTATTAACACCACCACTTATATATGGGCTCAAGTATTCATTATGTCAATATCTTGTCTACAACAAATTAAGGTCTCCATTTTACAAGAAGGGTTTCTAAGATTATTGGAAACAAAATACAATACGTATAATGACTACTTGATAATATGTCATTTAAGCACAAGAAAGAGATTAATCTAACTTTATTTCATTACCAAGAGCTTCACCATTTCACCCAAGTAAAATAAAAATTAGTTACTTATAGATAATAGGAAAGAAAAAGAGCTTCACCCTTTCACAGAAAAAGAAGAAAAAAAAAACAAAGGAAACAAATACTACACAAGCATGATATTGATCTCTAAGCTAACCCCCTTAAATGATTAGCCAAGGCTCCCTTTTATAGAGAATAAGGGATACAAAATGATAATGGACTGATTAATAAGTGGGTGGATGAGTGGGTGAATGAGTGAAAAATGTCAAATAGTAATTTGATGAGTGAAAAATTATAGAGATTCTTGTCCCCGAAATCATTCAATGATGAACTCATAGCATGTGTTAGAATCTCACCAAGTGGTCTTCATAAGAGTTGTAGGATTTTGTCTTAGCTTTCCAATGCCAGTATTTTCAACCCAAAAGTATTCCTACAACTTGAGATATGGCCCAATCACTGCACACTGCTCAGACCCAACTACAGGTCCTCTATTCTGACTTCCAAGCCCAATATGACCTTCAAGAAATCCGAATGTGTAGAAATAAGTTTGCCCCAAATGGTTTAATATGTTAAGTTTTGATGATGACAAATACAAGACGAAAAGAATACTTTGCATATGTTCTTTGTTGCATCCTATATAGAGTATATCCATTAGTAATTGATAAATATCTTATTTGGATGTGTCTATGAAAGTCTTATATGCATGTTAAACTAACTAGAGTTATACATTTATGAATAATGCATATGAAGATATTGAATTATGAATTTGGACTAACTATGTTTGTTTAAGTGAGCAATACTTTGTAGGATAGTCCAAGTACTAAGAGTGAGCATTGCAACAAGAAAGCAAAAGATCTCAATTAAGTTCAACTCAAGGAGAATGTGAATGCCTATTTCATGAACGTATTGATAATATCAAAGTCATGTCAAAGACCAAGTCCAAACAAAGATTAAATGATATAACTTATAGGACTTAGGGTCTTTATGTAAGAAGCCTTATAGATATCTCAAATATGTTTTTACAAATAGTTTTCCTATGCTAAAATACCCAACAAACAAATTTTGAAAAGTTATTTATGGTGGTAGTTCAAATTTATGAAAAAAAGCCAAGTTTGAGTTTTGCAAAACTGACCTTTAGTTACTCTTTTGATCATATCTTTCAAAATACTTTGAGTTTTGTTTTAAAATTTGTTTCATTTGAAAATAAACTCAAATATCTTTCCAATGAGTGTCATTTGCTTTAAACGGATAAGAAATGAAGAAGTTATGGTCATTTAAAGTTAGTTTTCAAAATCAGAGTGGTTTATTCGAATAAAGAATGTGTTATTTGAATAACACACCCTAGAAAACGTGTTTTTAAAGGTTTATTTGAATAACAAATGTGTTATTCGAATAACACGACTCATAAAACATTCCAGAACATGTTTTTGAAGGTTTATTCGAATAACAAACTTGTTATTCGAATAGAGACGTTAAGGAACGTAACTTTTGAAAGGATTTATTCGAATAACATATAGGTTATTTAAATAAACACGCCCAGAATCACGCAACGGCTATTTTCAAATGCTTTAATGTTGAAATAAATTATACCTAACGGCTTTTTTTCTTAAAACTCTATAAATACATATTTTTGAGTCATCTTTTAGTAACACCCAATTATCTGAAACAACTCTTTCTTCCTTTATTTTGTGATACATATTTTACCAAATTTCTGTACTCTTTTTCACCAAAATTTGAGATATCCTTAGAGAGATTCATAGAGCTTCAAATTGTATCATCTACTATAGTGAGAGTTTCTCTTCTTTTATATTTTGTTTTATTGTAAAGAGGGTGAGGTATCCCTCAAAGAAATTGTAAGGGTGAGGTATCCCAGACTGTTGAGGCTCAAACACAAAGGATGAGGTATCCCAATGTGTGGTGAGTGCTTTATTGTGTAAAAGGTTCAAGCACCTGTTCAAGCTTGAAGTGATAGTGAAAAATCTCGGGTGATTTACTTGAGGATTGGACATAGGCCACAAGTGGTTGGTAACTGAACCAGGATAAATTCTGTGTTTGCTCTTCTAAACTTATACTCCTTTATATTTTTGTTTTCATTTCATATATTTTCTTGAATACTTTCTGTGTGGGTTGTTCATTTATATGTGCATTTTTCTATCTTCTCTATTCGTTCTTTTTAATAGATAAATAGATTTAAAGAAAATTGATTTTCAAGTATTTTAATTATATATGATTGAGTTGAATTTGATATCTAATTTATTTGCTTAATTTATCTCATAACCCAAGTTATTTTTTAGTAATTTACAATAGTTAGACTTATTTCGCTGTATATGTTGATTGAATTTATCAAAATGCATAATTTATTAAAGTTGTTTTAAGATTTTGTAATCACTCATTTCACCCCCCTCTTGGGTGATGGTTGCCATGACTAACAAGTGGTATCAGAGCTTCGTGCTCTGTTAAAAGTTTAACTGCTTGGAGTTAAAGATCCTTATTTGTTTAGCAACCATTGAAAGTTTTTCAAAATGGAAGAATTTGAAATTGATAAACCACCATTCTTTGATGGTGTACATTTTATTTATTAGAAAGCTAAAATAGAGTTTTATATACAATCTATTGATTTGGATTTGTGAGATGTTGAGCTAAATGGATTTACTTACAAATCAAAACAAACTTGGAATAATTATGATAAGAAATATTTTTCCTTAAACATTAGAGCTATGTAAATTTTGAGAAGTAGTTTGAATGATGAAGCTTATACTAAAATTAAAAGTTGCTCTAGTGCTAAAGATATATGGGATGCTCTTGATGCTATCTATCTTGCTAACAATGATTTTGTGCATAAAGTTGTATATAGAAAGTAAGAAGAGCAAAAGCCATTGAAGGAAGCTTGTCATGAAACGCATCCTCAAATAGATGTTCAAACTATTGAAGGGAGTCAAATGTCTCTTGGTGACGATGGTACTCAATTTGAAGAAGAGGCAAAGCAAAACAAAATTGACGAGGAAGAAGGTGATTCTCTTAAAGAGCCAAGTACACTAGAAATTGAAACTACTTCCTATATGGCTAAAAAGGACTTTGGGGTAAATAATTCTAAACTAGATTATAGTCCTTCCTACGATGAGTTACAATGTGCATATAATGAATTGTATAATGGTTTATTGAATTTAGAAAAGAAAAACTTATTGTGTTTGGAAAACATTTCCTTTATTGAAAATGAAATTGAAACTTTGAAAAATGAATATGCTTTTCTTGATGAGGAAATGCCTTTGAAATGTGAAACCTCAACTTCTTGTAAAAAATTCATTAATTTAGAAAATCAAGTTGAGGACTTATATTCCAAATTTGCCAAAGTTAATGATTCTAATTGCTTACATTCTATGCTTGTTAATGAGAATAAAATTAGTGTTATTCCATGTGAAAATTCAAGCAAAGCTTATGACAAAAATAATTTAGAATATAAAAATAACAAAAAGTTTAAGTTTTTCAAAAATGATATTCAAATGATTAAGCCATCATTAAATTCAATTGTTTGTAATTTTTGTGGTCATCTAGGACATATTTCTCATTTATGCAATTATAGAAGAAATCCTTATATGAGAAATTGTATGGTATGGGTTCCTAAAAATCCTAAAAGCTCTAATACTAACATTCAAGGACCCAAAATAAAGTGGGTACCAAAGTGTCCTCCTAGTGTTTCAATTATGCAGAATATTTCTCAAAAGGATGGACAAATTAGTCAAAAGAAAGAGAAATCATCAAGGAGAATGCTTCCAAAGCCTAATGGTAGAAACTTTGGTAAAAAAAGGAAGATGGCTTCAACCTAAACTTCTCAAGTATAAAATGAAGAATTTGCAAAGTTCAAGTCTCCAAAAAAGAAGCGATGGATAAGAAAAAGTATTTCCTTGATTACCAAGGTCAAGGTATCAAAAGCTTTTACCTCTTATGCACACTCACATGCAAAGTCAATAAATTTGAGGTATATTCCTTATAAGCCTTAAGTGATTAATAGAATCATGTGTACTTGATAAAATTTGAATATTATGTTTAACACATAATTATGTTCATTCTTATTGTATCATAGTTCATTAATTTGTTATATATCTTAGTACATAATGGTCTATAATGCCTATGTATGGTTTATATGCTTTAAAATTGTCTATATATCATAAAAGCAAGCATGTTATCGACTATATGCTTAATGGTAATTGATTATTTAATTTATTGTGCTCAATTTACATATTATGAAAAATTGATCTTTATGAGAGCATAATAAATTAATATTTAAAAACTAACACACAAGGACCCAAGAAAATTTGGGTATCAAAAGTCAAAAATTAAAGTGTGTTGTAGGTATGCTTGAAGGCCAAGAGTTGACTTTGGTATCTTGAAAGTGGTTGCTGCAGGTACAAAGACTAGAAATAATTCTAAGCTCTCTTCCTTGTCTCCGTGAAGTTTGGACTTACAATTTTTTGGATAAGTGAAAACTTTTGTTATGTTTTTCTAGCCTTATAATCTAAAAATATCTCTACATGTTAATATGATAGATAAGTATGCTCCTTGCTTGAACTGACATGTCTAATGATAATATCCTTGAGCTTGAGTTTTTAATCAATCATACATATAATTAAATATTTGAATTTATTACTTAAATATGGTTTTTATCTCTCCTGAATCTATCACTGACTTGAGCTTTGGAGATATCCCAAATCTTGTCTTGCAGGTACTTTAATTTTGAGTAAGTTTTTCTCTTTTAAATCTCATTTCTGAACGTATGCTTTATTGTGATTCTGATAGCTTTATTCGACTAATATTAGGTTTATTCGAATAAAGCTCAATCAGTTGCTCAAAAAGGTGTTGTATATTAGTATTATTCGAATAGCACTACATTTATTCGAATAAACTGACCCTTAGCAATCACAATTTTTATTTTTGGTCTCTGCCTATTCGAATAAAGCTAAGCTTTTTCGAATAAACTGACTTCTATGTCAGTTCTGTGTTTGCTGTGCTCTTTGTCTATTCGAATAAATTTCAGATCATTCGAATAACCAGAGACTTGGTTAATCAGTCTTAATCAGTTACTCTCTGTCTATTCGAATAACCCATAGGTTATTCGAATAAAATCTGTTAAAGGCCACAACGCTCGGCTTCCCCTGCTCATCTATTCGAATAAAACCCATTTTATTCAAATAAACACATTTTGCATGAAAGGTTTTGTTGCTTCATTTCTTAAGAATTTGTTGTACAAGCTAAATTCTCTTTAATTGGTCTAAAAATACAAATGCTTAACCAAATGTATTTAGCTATTCTTTTGGTGATTATATGTACTTGGATAAATTGATCAATGAAATGAAATATCTTTTGCCCTTGTGAACTCATTTGTTGTCTTATTATTTTGAATGCTTATTTGCTTATGAGTTTAGCATAATGACTAACCTCTATGGATCCAAAATTGATAGATACTAATGAAAGTACTTTGAATTATATTGTAGGGTTATAACTACCTCAAGCTTACATTTAAATGGAATAAATTCATTCAACTTGAAGATAGTAAAGTTTAAAAGGACTTAACTTTTAAAAGGTGTGCAAAGAATTTCTATTCCCTCACGAAAGCTTGAAGTTTAGAAGTTGGTGCAAGTGGGAGTCATCTACAAAAATTCAAAGAGTACACTTTTGGTGATATCAATCTATTATCCTTATTTATGCTTTAAATTGAATATCGATATTTGGAGAAGTAGAAAGTTATTTTTTATGCCTTTACATGCCTTACATGATAATTATTTGCCTAAAAATGCCTAAAAAAGTTTTGATGATGATCATATGTTTTTTGATAAACTTGAATCATGCCTTAAAATGCTTAAACTATTTTTTTTTTTTTTTGGATTCAAGTGTATATGTGCTTCATGCATTCTTGTTAGAACTAATATTGTATGCTTGATAATGTGATACATGCTTTACATTATATATCAATCTAAATTATGCTTATAAATAGGCTTACATAATATTTGATGCTAACCTATATTTTAGAGGACTTTTAAAGTTAGCTTTGTAAGTCTCTTTATGTGTTTCAAATATAACCATTAGATTTTTACATACAAGCATATGTGGAAATGAGAAAAGTTGAATGAAATTCAAATGAAGAGGAAGAATAAAAAAAAAGACTTTCTTCTAGTGCAAATGAATGGAGAATTCAAAGAAACTCAGAGTTAAAGGACCAATAAATAAGGAGCACCACTCTTTATATGACTCAATAAGTATCTCTATCCCTTAACTTTTGTAGTATTCTATATGTTATGAATTTTATGATATTTGTTGATAAATTGATCTTAAAATGATTAGATGCTTTCTCTACATGAGAAGTATGCTTAGCATTGACAAAGTGCCTAATTGGATATTAACTTGCTAATTTGTCATTGCATTTAGGGTGGATGATATTAGTTCTATATATGCTTTAATCCCTATAGCATATTTCATCAAGGAGATGTACTTATGTTCTTTTGACTTGGATTAATCTGTCTCAATGAATGTTTTTTTTAAAATATAAAACATCTCTACCCTTCTACAATGCTTTTGAAAATACAATGTACTCTTGAAAAATTCTTTTTGAAAGGGGGAGAAGTTTTTAAAATGTTTTTGATTGATAGATTAAGAATAAAAATCTTTTGCCTTGTTTTTCTTTAAGGTAATGTGCTTACATGGTCTTGACATATATATTTCCTCTATCTATCTTGTACTTCAATAAGGAGGAGCTTATCTTAATCATCTTACATATCCTTCTTTCATGTCCTTGTTGACTAAAAATATATGCATGACTATGTTAAACTATTATTTTGATAATATGAATATTTTGAGGGGGAACCTAACTCTTAAGTTGTTTATATCTCTTGCCTTACATCCTTGTTTGATTACATAAAGTGTTTTATTGCTATCATATGCTAAATGTTGACATACAAAAATATGACAAGTATTGCATGAATAATCTTCTATATCTTGAAAGTATGTTTGTTTCATCTCTCTATTCTTGAATCATACGTAGAATCTATAAGGGGGAGAAACTATTATTTTTCCTTTCTAAGCCTTTTTGTTGATGTCAAATAGGGGGAGTGAAAATTAGAAAGAAAAATATGTTCTTGTGTTTATTGTTTGATATGCTTACATGAATATCCATTCTTGTATATTGCTCAACATATTTTTCTTTGGTGATTTGTCATCATCAAAAAGGGGGAGATTGTAGAAATAAGTTTGCCCCAAATGGTTTAATATGTTAAGTTTTGATGATGACAAATACAAGACGAAAAGAACACTTTGCATATGTTCTTTGTTCCATCCTATATAGAGCATATCCATTAGTAATTGATAAATATCTTATTTGAATGTGTCTGTGAAAGTCTTATATGCATGTTAAACTAACTAGAGTTATACATTTATGAATAATGCACATGAAGATATTGAATTATGAATTTGGACTAACTATATTTGTTTAAGTGAACAATACTTTGTAGGATAGTCCAAGTACTAAGAGTGAGCATTGCAACAAAAAAGTAAAAGATCTCAATTAAGCTCAACTCAAGGAGAATGTGAATGCCTATTTCATGAACGTATTGATAATATCAAAGTCATGTCAAAGACCAAGTCTAAAGGAAGATTAAATGGTATAACTTATAGGACTTAGGGTCTTTATGTAAGAAGCCTTACAGATATCTCAAATATGTTTTTACAAATGATTTTCATATGCTAAAATACCCAACAAATAAGTTTTGAAAAGTTATTTATGGTGGTAGTTCAAATTTATGAAAAATAGTCAAGTTTGAGTTTTGTAAAACTAACCTTGGGTTACTCTTTTGATCATATCTTTCAAAATACTTTGATTTTTGTTCTAAAATTTCTTTCATTTGAAAATAGACTCAAATATCTTTCCAATGCGTGGTCATTTGCTTTCAACGGATAAGAAATGAAGAAGTTATGACCATTTAAAGTCAGTTTTCGAAACCAGAGTGGTTTATTCGAATAAAGGATGTGTTATTCAAATAACACACCCCAGAAAATGTGTTTTTAAAGGTTTATTCGAATAACAAATGTGTTATTTGAATAACACAACTTAGAAAACATTCAAAAACATGTTTTTGAAGGTTTATTCGAATAACAAACTTGTTATTCGAATAGAGGCGTTAAAGAACGTAACTTTTGAAAGGATTTATTCGAGGTTATTCGAATAAACTCGCCCAGAATCACGCAACGGCTATTTTCAGAGGCTTTAATGTTGAAATAAATTATACCCAACGGCTTTTTTTCTTAGAACTCTATAAATACATATTTTTGGGTCATCTTATAGTAACACCCAATTATCTGAAACAACTCTTTCTTGCTTTATTTTGTGATACATATTTTACCAAATTTTTGTACTCTTTTTCACCAAAATTTGAGATATCCTTAGAGAGTTTCATAGAGTTTCAAATTGTATCATCTACTCTAGTGAGAGTTTCTCTTCTTCTATATTCTGTTTTATTGTAAAGAGAGTGAGGTATCCCTCAAAGAAATTGTAAGGGTGATGTATCCCTCAGTGTTGAGGCTCAAACACAAAGAGTAAGGTATCCCAAGGTGTGGTGAGTGCTCTATTGTGTAAAGGTTTCAAGCATCTATTTAAGCTTGAAGTGATAGTGGAAAATCTCGGGTGATTTACTTGAGGACTAGACGTAGGCCACAAGTGGTTGGTGGTTGAACCAGGATAAATTTTGTGTTTGCTCTTCTAAACTCAAACTCCTTTATATTTATGTTTTAATTTTATATATTTGCTTGAATACTTTTTGTGTGGGTTGTTCATTTACAAGTGTATTTTTCTATCTTCTCTATTCATTCTTTTTAATAGATAAATAGATTTAATGAAAATTAGTTTTCAAGTATTTTAATTATACATGCTTGAGTTGAATTTGATATCTAATTTATTTGCTTAATTTATCCCATGACCCAAGTTATTTTTTAGTAATCTATAATAGTTAGACTTATTCCGCTGCATATGTTGATTAAATTTATCAAAATACATAATTTATTAATGTTGTTTTAAGATTTTGCAATCACTCATTTCACCCCCCTCTTGGGTGATGGTTGCCATGACTAATAGAATGGACTTTTGTATTTTTCATTAAAGTTGTAGATATGGATCTTAACTTTCAAATGACACTGGTTTCAGTCCAAAATCTCTCCTATATATCAAGATATGGTCTGATGAGTACACATAGGTCAAGATGTCTGGTTCAGAATTTTGGATCTTGCTTCAACTCCAATTTAAACTATCCAAACATGTGATTGGGATCTTAAGGTCTTCACGAAAGTTATAGAGAATTGTTTTAGCTTTTTAACAAGACTATAATCACATCAATCAAATATTTACAACTCAAATTATATCTAATTTACTAAAAAATGCAATCACCTAGATTAAGGACAATTTAAGCAATAATTTCTTCAAATATCCAATTAAGCTCAATTTCATAAAATATGACAAAATTAACTTAATTATGCCAAATTGAACCTTAAGAAGCCAAGTGAGAGGATTATAAAATGAATAAATTATATTGCTATCAGAGCTTAATATAAAAGAATTCAAGAACAACTTGAAAAGCCTCAGATTCATGAAAGAATAAAAAGCTTACAAGATAGGTTTATTAAAAAAGAAGTATACAGTGAATATTCAAATGCATTTAAGGACAGAAAAAAGTACGTAATCACCTTACAATATGAAGAAGGTTTTCAAGAAATTAATATTCCAACTAAAGCATGACCAATACAAATGAATCAATAATATTTAGAATTTTGTAAGAAATAGATTCAAGAATATTTAGATAAGAATTTAATAAGACCAGGCAAATCACCTTAGAATTGTGCGAGATTTTATGTTATGAATGCATCTTAAATCGAAAGAGGTGTACCAAGATTAATAATTAATTACAAAGCTTTAAATAAAGTTTTAAGGTGGATAAGGTACCCAATTCCTAATAAGAAAGATTTGGTGAATAGAGTTCATCAAGCTACAATATTCTCAAAGTTTGATATGAAATCAGGATACTATCAAATTGAGGTAGCTGAAGAAGATAGGTATAAAACGACTTTTGTTATTCACAAATGGAACATTACGCCACAAGGATTAAAGAATGCTCTTTCTGAATTTCAAAATATAATGAATAACATTTTGAATCCTTACTCAAAATTTACAATAGTATATCTATACGTTGTACTAGTTTTCTTAAACTCAATTGATCAACATTTTAATCACTTACAAACATTTTTTAATGTAATTAAAGAAAATGGATTGGTCATATATGCTAAGAAAATGAAAATATTTCAAACTAAGACTAGATTCTTAGGTTTTGAAATTCATCTAGGAACTATAGTCCCTATTGATAAGTCTATAGAATTTGCAGATAAGTTTCTGATGAAGTTAAAGATAAGAACCAACTTCAAAGATTTTTAAGATGTGTTAATTAATTATGTGGCAGACTTTATTCCTAATATTAGGATAATCTGTGCTCCGTTGTTTAGAAGGTTACGGAAGAACCCTCCTCCTTGGGATGAGTCTATGACTAGAGACATTCAACAAATTAAGAAATTAGTTAAGACAATTCCTTGTTTAGGACTTCTAGATCTTCACGCTTCTCTTATAGTAGAAACCAATACCTTTGACTTAGAGTATGAGGGAGTGTTAAAGCAGGTTTTATCAAAGTCATCAAAAGAACAAGTTGTTAGATATCATTCCGGCGTTTGGCAACTAGCTCAACAAAAATATAGTACTATCAAGAAAGAAATTTTATCTATAGTGCTAAGTATCACAAAGTTTCAAGACAATTTGTTCAACAAAAAGTTTTTATTAAAAACTAATTGCAAAGTAGCCCCTTCTGTTATTCAAAAAGATGTTAAGAACTTAGCTTCAAAACAAATTTTTGCAAGATAGCAAGCTTTACTGATACGGGTAAAATACACTAAGAACAAGTGTATTATATCACAAAGTAATATAGGACTTGAGTCTCAGTTGTCGATCCCACGAGGAATAAGAGATAATTACTAGATTTGCTAAACTCTTGGTTATTTAGACAATCGAAAGTGTAAGAGAAATTTAAAATAAAATTAGAAAATAAATAAACAAGCATAATGAACAATTAAACAATGTAGAGATAATCAATTAGAGAGTAACTAGGGCGCAAGGTTCACTTGAATCCAATTAATCATATTTTTACTTATTTATGATGTAAGGTAATTCTCTTATTAATATTCTCTTAATTGTTATTGAATACAAATGGTCATGAATAAACAATATTTTATTCCTCAATTATTCACCTATTTGGTCATTTAGTTAAATTAATTAGGAATGCATTAAACCTCAATTCAAGAGATGAACTAATATAATAATTAATTTCATTGATAGAATAAATTGATATTTAGTCATTTACTAATCTAATCCTATGTTTATCATATAGGTCTACTCATTGAGTGCGAATGGCTATCAGTCAAACAATGAATTAAAACATGTCAAAAGAAATCAAGTTCTGACTAGAATACAAACAAAATAATAAATCCAAAAGAAATTACCTTAATCAAATTCGAGATGAAAATCAATTAAATAGGAAAACAAGATTCCTCATAGCCCTAACTATAGGATTAGCTACTTATCTTCAATACAAACAATCCCAAATCACAATACAAATCCATGGAAAGAAAACTCAAAGAAAGGGGAAAAGTAAATGGAAAGAGAAATCAAAACTCCTTTTACAGTGATTATGATATTAAAGCCTTCAAGAATTGAATCCTCTCTTCGTAGCCATCCTCCAAAGATTCATAGCAATTTTCTCTTCTGAATTATCTCTCAAAGTATGTCATCTCTCTCTCTCTAAATTTTTGCTGGATGATCTGAACTAAAGAGAGCTATTTTGCTAAACTCGTTTTCCCCATTTTATAGAAAAACTTATAGCTTTTCGTATCTAAATTGCATAATTTTTCTCACCCTTCAGATGGTCAAATCTGCCCTTGATCTCAAAAAATAATTTGTAGGATTTTCTGTTATCTTTTCAATGCCACAAATGACACATCGATCTGATCTCTATAGCTCAAGATATGACTCAATTAATGAGAAATTGTTAGGATAGTGCGAGAATCCAAATCAAATCTTTTTGAGAATCTTTATCCAATTTTCAATATTAATGGCAGCTTAATTATATAAAGTTGTCAACGTGAGATTTGTAGATCTTTTTCTTAACTTTCAAACGCTGTTAGAATAAGGTAAATCACATATTTATAGAGAAAGTTATCCCTAATTTATTGAGACATGTTTGATAGCGATACTTTCCTTAATTAATCTTTGACCAATTCTCTTGCTTCCTATTTCTTTTTTGTTGAATTCATATAAACTAGGAAACAAAAATCCCACTCAAATAAAGAAACTCCTTAAGATCCTTGCGTTAAACGAAGAGATACTTAGTCATCAAGTAGAGATTGTTTGCACTCCAATTAAGAATCTAACTTGATCCTTCCTTAAATTCCTATAAAACACAATAAAAATACATTTAATTCAGTGGACTCAGAATTCACTTAATATCATAAATAAATAGTATAATTCTTATCTAAAAATATTCAAATCTTTCAAATATTTATCTTTAGGAATTTCTTATTTTTGTACAAAATCTTATAATTTATCCTAAAATTCAAATAATCCTAGGTGAAGAGATAATTATTTAAAAATAAATTAAAAATAAAAATAAAAATAAACTAAATAAAAATCAATTAAAAATCCTAATAAATAAACCCAAAAGATGAGTATATTTAACACTCATCATTTACTATCTTGTTTCGATTTTGATGTTCAATATATAAAAAGAAAAGATAATCATCTTCCTAATTTTCTAACAAGAGAATTTTTGTAGGGATACCATGAACCCTAGCTCCTCATCATCAAAATCGAAGGGCAAGAAAACTACCCTAGATAAGTATTTGCTGATCAACACCGATAAGGATACAAAGATAAGTACAAGGTCATTTACCTCCATAAAAGGGTCATCTACCCTAGTAGTTGTTCCTACTCCTATTTCATCAATAAAACCATCTTCTAATCAGAACAAGTTTACACCACTCAGTTACTCACAAACAGTGACCAGTACTCCCGTTAAGCCTCCTCAAAAGTCTAAATAGTTATCCCCGCTCCTTACTAACTTTCTCACAACAGAAGAATGTAAATATGTTAAGATAAATGTTTTTGAGCCTTTATTTACTATTGAATTTGGTTATTATTCTCCTCAGGTCACTCCTAAGGAGATTGTTTAAAATATGCTTCCTCAAGACTGGTACTTTGTTCCTCAAGATTTACTCAAAAAAGATATAACCTTTTATGAGCTAATTTTAATAGATACTAAATCAATTGAACTTGATCATTACTATAATGCTAATAATTCAAATTATATTGACTTTTCTAAAGTCAAGATCCTCCAGGTACTTAGTCCTAAAGATTGGAATCAGGCACTTCACACCCCAAAGTCCTTTTCAATCAAATATAATCCTCAAACTTATACCTACTGGGACTACCAACAGGCTTGGTATAAGTTCATGCTCCTTAGACCCTACTCACATTCTTGGTTCTTTTGGTTCCAGAAAGGTATTAAAATGTTTCCTTCATGGCTAGCAGACTGGATGTGCATGACACGGCCATGTGTAGATGTTCTTCCTCAAGCAACTAAGGAATCCTACACTCTGTTCATAGAAAGGACATATTTTCCTCAAGGCACTAGATTAATACATTTTTATGTTGCTTTTGGCATCGCCTAGATTAACATATGGGATTATAACTTTTTCCATAAATATCAAGTTCAACATCCAACTTGGGTCTCTCGAGAATTCAGCGTCAAGTGATGGCCCAGTTTTAATATGAGACTTGTTGATACTAATGCTGTTAATAAATGGTGTGATGAAAATCCTTCTTTGTTTAGAAAGAATCACAAAAAGCCTTCTGAGTTCGAGAAACTCAAAGAGATGCTTCTTCGTGATTTAGCTAATGCCTCCTTAGAAAAAGAATTGTTACTCAAGATGAAGACTTCCATGTCGACGTTTGACTCCTCTCCTCAGCAAAGTACCCCTCCTAGCGAAGCAGGTGACAATGATTTTCAAAACGAAGATGATTGTTACAGGGTAGATCTTTCAAAAATATAAGGGTCCCACATTGATCATTAAAGAGATTCATCATTATACTATTCAGGGCCCGTAAAATAAAGAAAAGAAAGCATTCAGCGACATCATCATTAAAGTTAAAAAATTTAAGGACTAAAGAAGATAAGCAAAAGCAGATTCCTTATAATGATGTCTCCCCACTCAGAAAAGTAATCATCATTTTGAACTTAAAAATTTTTGAAATCTGGCTCTAGCCTAGCTTTTCAATAATATGGACTTCAACCACTCTGAAATCTGAAGGCTCTTCAGCTATTTGAGTAGCAGCTCCTCACTTCACAAGACACCAAAATATTTTATGCTACAAAAATTTTCTTTGTCTTGTAAACACCTTGAATTCAGTCTCAATATTCATTTGTATTTGCTTTGCTTCCATTTGAAACACTTGGATTAAGCTCTGATCAAGATTTGTATCAATTGTATCATCATTTTGTAAGTATTAATTTCCAAATAAACTATTTTGTTCTTGATTTCTAATCTATTTTCATATTTCTTTGAATATATATTTTTACTACTGTTGAGCCTATGTCATCGATCCTATCTATTATGGTATTAGAGCCTCGTAAGAGGTTCTGAGTGTCTTAGCATAAGGAGGGGAAAAGGACTTAGCATTGGTCAGCCAATGGTCCGTATGTTGGTCAGCTATGTTTGTTGCGGGAGAAGGCAGGTTTAGGTGGTCCCGCACGAATGTTGGTGGTCCCGGTAAGAGAATTCCTTAATTATGTCTAGAATACTTAGGACTTTGAGCAAGCTCTCTCACCATAGTGGGAAGACTCCCAGCATAGGTTCAACACAGTTTCAATCTACATCCTCAAGCTTAGGAGTAGATCAAGATTAGGTTCAACATGAATTAGCAAAAGCTAATATTGAAAATAATCTTCAAAACTGGCCAATACCATATGTTCAACCTAAAGAAATTTATAAGATAAGTACTTTCTTTTTAAAACCTAAGGATTCTGTTCATATGTTCGAAAGGATTCTGTTCATATGTTCGAAGCTACTCATATTTTAGAAAAATCATATGAATCAATTAGTTTACTTACAAATGACTTAATAGATCATCATGTTAAGGATGGGTATAAGTTTATTCACATAGGACTAATACAAGTAGCAGCAAAAGGACAACATAGGCTAGGAATTGATAATCCTGTTCTAGTTTTGTTAAGAGATAAGAGGCTACGAAAACTTCATGATTCAATAATTGCAATTTTAGAATCAAATCTTCATGATGGTCCAGTATTTTTTAACTGTTATCCTAATTATACTATGTCACTTGAAAATTATATGACAAAACAAGCCTTAGAATTAAATGTTAAGATATTAGATGATGTATTTCAGGAAGGAGTTACTCACATGTCGATAATTTATAGAATTCATTATAAAGTTTCTTATGAGGATTAAAACTTTAAAGCATTAAGACAATCACCAATGCATGAAACGGTAATTATGGAAGCTAATTTAAAAAGACAATCAATTTTAACTCCTAAAAGATTAACTCATGATGAAATTCTGGCTAGACTTCCAAAAAATTGGGTATTTCCAAAAGTTATACCCCCTCAGCCAATACAACATACTAGGATAAGATCAATAGTTCAAAATGGATCTAGTATAAGAATATGAATGCTTAGGTCTAACTCTTCTAGACTTTATGTTTCTACACCTCCGATAATAACTAGACCTTCTACATCTATCTCTTCAAGACATTCTATAGATGGATCCTTTATTAACATAATTTAACAAGTGTTAATTTTGAACCCAATGTTCCTCAACCTACATACCAAAAAACTCAAAAATCTAAATTACTAGAATACTCACCTATTAGATCTCAAGTAATTAATACAATTACAAGAGATGAACCTTTTGAAATTGATAAGAAATGGATAAGAAATGATTTTGAGGCTCCTTACAATAAACATAAAAAAGAATGGTATTTTAATACCTTTGGTAAAGAACAAACTAGTAAATACAGAGAAGAATTTTGTTCTTTTCTAGATGAACATAAAATCAACATGTATTTCTTTGATTGGTCCAAAAAGTATTGTAAAATAAATAATATTGAAAATCCTTATATAAAAATTACAGAAGTTTTAGTATACACTAAAACGACTACAACTAGGAAAGCAGAAAAAGATAAGATAATTATTTCAAAATATCCTCCTCTAGAATTAGTTAAGGTAAAAACTAAAGAAGGAATGGAAGTTAAAGCTTCATCGGTTAAGACAATAGTAAAAAATTTAAGTCAACAAGCAAAAAAAAAAAGAGATGTTAATAAGGTTCATCAACAACTTAATTACTCTAATCAAATGTTACATATTATATCTAAAAATTTAGAAAGGATAGAAAACCAAATAAGTGAAAAACCTAAAGAATTCGCATTAACTCAAAGTATTAACAAAAACTTATATCCTAAAAGACCTATTTACATGGTAATTAATGTTCCAGAATCAAATTTAAAAGATATATAATTTCGATCAAAATCTAATAATTCTATTGAAGAAATAAAAAAAATTAAAATAAATGATTCTAGGATCAACATCTACCCTGATATAGAAGGTCTAGTTATTATCAGAGGTGTAGAAACATTAAGTCTAGAGGGTCATATCAGGTAAAAGCACTATATTATTATGAGAGATAAGATAACTCAACACCAATCATTCAATTAAAACAAATGATGTAGATTAGAAGTTCATTAAAAAAGTCGCGTGAGGTCATTTCTAAAAAACCCACGCGCTCACCTCTTTCTTCCACTTCATCCTTTTCACTCTCCCTCCAACTTTTCGTTTTCCTAATTACTCTGTTCTTCTGTGTCTCCTCTTTTTCTCCCAAACTGAGGCCTCTTCTCCTTGACCACTGACCACTGCACCACCATAGCAGGCCGCAACCAACAACAGTGACGTCACCAACCTCTCCCATACACCGTTGCCACGTTGCCGTTGGTTAGCTCGAGTTCATCATCTTTGAGCTCAACGCCTCCACCCTTACCCCTGTCCAGGCCGTCAAACTACTGCCCCACCATAGCAGGCCGCCACCACCAACAGCAACGTCACCAACCTCTCCCCAACACCGCTGCCACGTCGCCCTTGGCTAGCTCCAGTTCATCATCTCTGAGGTCGACGCCTCCACCCCTATCCTTGTCCAGGTCGTCAAACTCCTCGTTCTCTACTTCTCTGCTCTGACAACAAGGTGCAGGTCTATGAGAACGGCATTCAAACCCAAAAACAAAATGGATTTCGTGGACGGAACCATCGCAAAACCAGAGAAGACAGATCCGATCTATCCGACTTGGAAGAGGGCAATACCATGATCATATCGTGGTATGATCATTTCTCATCATCTGTGACCAAGACATCACCAAGGAGACTAGTATGTCTTTGTGATTGGTTGCCCTGTAAGACATATGTACGCTTATTGACAGACTAGTATTTCTTGTTTAGGTGTGTGTGAAAGGCATCACCACACCACATATAAATTTATACTTTCCTCCACCACTGGACAAAATTGTACATATTGCATTGCTGGACATTGTTAGAGCACCTTTTCATTAATTGCCCCAACTTCCCTGTGTATGTTGACTTTTCTACAAGAATTAACTAAGCAAAACATATAATAAGTTTGAACTTTGAATATAAAGTTTGTAAAATAGACTTCGAGTTCCCGTTTACTTTTATGCTATTTATCTTGATGCTACTATCCACCTTATAGAAGTTTAATGTTAGCACTGAAAAATCAATCTTCTCCTAATGCGTAGCGTAACCAATTCCCTTGGTGTTTTGTGCAGGTATGGGATGTCTTAAGCAATGAAGAGGTGGTTGAGATAGTATCTTCAGCACCAACTCGATCATCAGCAGCGAGGATTCTGGTGGAATCTGCAGCTCGAGAGTGGAAACTTAAATATCCTACTTCAAAGATGGATGACTGTGCTATTGTCTACCTATTTCTTGATGGGAAAATGGACTCGGAATCTGATTGTGATGAGCAATGCTTTTCTTCTGCAAATATCCAGAGCAATCATTCTGGTAATCCAGTTGAATCACATGATGGTCAAAAGTCTGAGCCATCTTTGCAAAGGAACTTTACTGTGAGATCCTCAGAAGAAAATGAGACCTATGGAGGACTATCTGTTGATGTTGAAGATGGAACATCATCAACTTAAGATCAAAACTGGTCAGGTTTGGAGGGGGTCACCCGAGTAAACTCACTGGTCCAACTTCCTAGATTTTCTGATGAAAGGCTAAACGCTTTATTGTAATACCTGATGCAACACAGTGAATTCAAGAAAGAAAATCTTTCTGTAGTTTTGATGCTCTTTGTTCAGTTAATTATGTGTAGAAAACTACGCTTTAAATAAGGTCACCAAACGAAATGGATTTAGCATAATGCAGGGCTGATATACAACTCTCAAGAGGCATTGTTATTCGTGTTCTAAGATTGCTCGATATCAAACACGAAATGATGCATGCCAGCAAGTCTTGGTTGAAAGTGGCATCCTCTAAATTTGAAGTCCCCAGCTAGAAAGGAACATGCCAGCACCACAAATAATGGAGAAGTTGTCATCCGTCACCCTCTTCCCAAAGCCAAAAGGAATATAGAGATATTATAGTGCACAGTAAATCAGTGCCACTGAATTAGTTCCTTCACTAGTGGAGATTCCTGGAGATAGCATCATCCTTAGTATAAGGCATAATATGCCATATAAATCTTTAGTTCATTGGCGCAATGGGGTAACCAAAAATCTTCTGTTACATGTCTTCAATATATTAGTCAAATGAATAAACAAAAAATGGAAAGATGCATCAAAGGAATTACTAATCACAATATTCTCTTCCATTATCACTTGTATGTGTCAAGACTAGCATTCTAGAAAAGCTTCAATTTTTCATGCCTCCCTCATAAGGATGACTTCACCACAAGGATGTTATTTCACAATTTGATAATAGTTGTGTAATCTAACTGGTTCACAAAACAACTTGCCCAAGGATGTTTCTGACAATATCATTCAACAATGACTTCCCAGCAATAATTTTTCTAGTGTAAAATATACATGATAAATACATATGGTATGATTTCTCTGCTGCAGTATATGCAACTTGAACCTTTATAAAAGACAAAGTTATACATCTTAAACTTGTCTCTGCCTATATGTATGGTGTGAACCATGCAACTCTAATAAATGTGTATTTTGACTTCTTTTTTCTCCCGTGTGAAAAAGCTGCTCCTACATAAGTAAATGATTTAAAAGTAATTTTTAGCACATTAAAATCTATTGTCATTAATTTTGACACATAAATTGATTTATATCTCAATGGAGTTAGAAGCAATTCCAAGTTTTCTTGATGTGATGGTGCATAACTCAGCCATGGTGACAATTGATTCATTTTGTTCCACAACTTTTGTTTTATTGGGTTTGTGACCTTCTTTTGAGCAAACAAAATGCTTCCAATACTTCACGCCCTTTTGTCTTTAGTTTCCGATGAGCATCGCACACTAAATCCAACACTATGTGCATATCTTTTGTAAAACTTCTCACCATCTTCTAATGTATCAAATAGTTATCCCACTGATAATCACATATTTTATACATTAATAAATCCTCATTTTTAGCCATTTACACTCTCCATGTACTTAATTGATTGAGTTTGGTTATGTTTTGTAAGTTTGGACTCAAATTGAACTTAATTGATTTTTTCAGCATGATTTATGTCTTACATTATTTTTGTATTTTGTCCATATCTTGAGTACTAGATGTCAAATAATTATGTATCTTACCTCGTAGGAAATATAAGATAGAGCTTTATAACTTTCATAAGAGCTCTAGGTCAAAGTCGAACATCTAGTAGAACTAACTGGGCTTGGAAGTTAGAACACGGGTTTTGTGATTGAAACCTGAATAGTGTACAGTAATTAAAGCATAACTCGGGCTGTAAAAATTGAATTGGGTTGAAATTTTGGTATCTACAAGTTAAGACTCATATCTACAACTTTCATGAGAACACAAGACTCAATTCGGATTGCTTAGAGGTCATATTGGGCTTACAAGTCAAAATAGAGGAGTTGAAGCTATGCCTGACTAGTGTGCAGTAATCAGACCATATCTCGAGTTGTAGAAATGCTTTTAGGCTGAAACTAACGGCATTTGAAAGCTAAGACAAAATCCTACAACTTTTATGAAGATTATTTTTCAATTCTATGACGTATTCAATGAGTTCAGCACTGAATAATTTTGGAGACAAAGAATCTCAATAATTTTTCACTCATCAAAAGTCATTTGGCATTTTTCATTCATCCACCCACTCATCCATTCACTCATTAATCACCCCCTTGTCATTTTTTATCCCTAATCCTCTATAAAAGGGAGCCTTGACTGATCATTTGAAGGATCTTGGTCTTAGAGACCAAGATCATGCTATTGTGTTATTTGTTTATCTTGTTGTAATTTTCTTTTGTTCTAAATTGAAGTTATGTTCTTCTTCTTCTTCTTCTCTCTTTCTTTTTTCTTTCTATGGGAGGTTTTCAGCATTCTTCCTTGTGGTGGAAGGACCTAGTTTCGTTAGATGCGGGCAGAATACTAGGCCTTTTTGGTTCTCGGATGCAGTCCGCCTTAAACTTGGAACGGGTTCTGATATAAGTTTTTGGAATGATATTTGGTTAGGCGTTTCTTCTCTAAAAGATTGCTTTCCGAGACTTTTTCAGGTTGCTGAAAACACCAATGTGTTAGTGGTGAATTCTGGTGCTTGGAGTGATGGTAGGTGGGTTTGGCTTTGGCAGTGGAGGAGGCCCCTGTTTGCTTAGGAGGAAGAACTTTTGGGTGATCTTCAAATTCTGGTGTCTTCTGTTGCACCTCAAAAGGAAGGTAGAGATAAATGGGTGTGGTTGTTGGATAACTCAAATTCTTTTAGTGTTAAGTCAGCATATTTGCACTTATTGAATTCTCTTTGTTCTTTCTCTTCGGACCATAATCTTGTTAAGTTTTATAAGGAGTTTTGGTTAGGTGCAATCCCGTCTAAGGTGATTGTTTTCATTTGGAGATTAATTTTGGAGCGCTTACCTACAAGAGAGTTGTTGCATCGTAGGGGCATAATTTCGGACCCTTATGAACAGAGTTGTGTATTCTGTTTTTCTTAGTGTGAATCTGTTAGCCACTTGTTCTTCTCTTGTTCCTTCTCTTATAAAGTTTGGTCCTTAATTTATACTTGGTTGGGTTTTGATGGAGTTTTTCATAGAGATGGTATTAATCATTTCTTGCAGCATGGTGCGCTTTTAAGAGGCAAGCAGGTTCGAAAAGTTAGATATCTTGTTTGGTGTGCCGTTGTATGGTGCCTATGGTTGCTGCGAAATAAAATTGTCTTTCGAGGTGTTATTGTAGATTGTACTGCTGTGGTTGCTCATATTAAGACTGTTTCATGGGGTTGGCTTATCTATAGCGAAGGTAGAAACTTAGGCCTTTCTTTTGCTGATTGGTGTGTAAATCCTATGGGATGTTTTCATGCCCTTAAATAACTCTGTTCTGTTTTCGATGTAAGGGTTGGAGTACCCCTTGTACTCCTTTTATATTAGTTCTTTTACCTATAAAAAAAACTAATTTTTATTTTACTTAGGTGAAAATGTGAAGCTCTTGGTAATGAAATAATATTAGATTAATATCTTTCTTGTGTTTAAATGATATATTATCAAGTGATCATTATATGTATTGTATTTTGTTTTCAATCAATTTAGAAACCCTCCTTGTAAAGTGGAGATCTTGATTTGTTATAGATAAGATATTGACACAATGAATGCTTGAGCCCATTTTTAAGTGGTGGGGTTAATAGATGATTAAAAGAATCATAATATAATTACGTATATAATCTTAAATGAACTTTGAATATTGTATTTTCAGATTGGAACATCTATTATGCATGGCTTCTAATTGAATTATAAAAAAAATTAATCTTATCCTTAATTTATTTACTAATAGTGGATCTCCTAACCTAAGTAAATCCTTTTTATTTGTAACTAAGTTTTATCACATTTATTGTTGTGACAAAATATTTTCCTTACGTCAAATAAATTTTTCTTCATCAATTCCCTGTGGATGAATCTCGGACTCCCGAAAATTTATTATTTGAAACAACTTACACTTGGGTTTGTAACTTTTAATTCGCATCACCTACCATAGGCTTTAGTTCTTTATCACAATGTGGCACCCATTCATTTACTTAAAAAGGGCCAAATATATAGTTTAAATAAAATGATATTCAAAAATAAGAAATATGGTGTTAATAATAAAAATGCACAATCTTACCATGTTCTCATGAGAATGGACATTTTTCTCTGAAATACATTCATTAGTTTCATGAGTATTGAATTCCATTAAAATGGTTCCTAAGAAAAGACAAAAATCATGTTATACATTCAGTGTTTTCATGAGTATAAACTCCAATAAAATTATTTCTAAGAAGAGACAAGATCATACAAAATGAAAGTTTCATCAAATTAAACAGAGTGAAAATGAGAGTTAGCTTCTCTTAAAATTAAATCACATCTCTGTTTCAATAATATTACAACTATTATTCTCTCAATCAAGAAATAAAAAAATCCAACAATACAAGTAAAGACTCCATAAATTCAACCCCATAAAGAGCAAGTTCTAAAAATAAGAAATTGTGAAACACAGATTCTAAAGTCCACTTAGTTCACAAAGCCACTCAATAGATTATATACATATATGGCTCTCAATTATATACTGCAATATCAAGTCTCTGTGAAAGCAATAAGAGGGAGGTTGACCTCATTTTATTTTTATTGATTCTAATCTTCAACACAAAACTAAAGTAAGCATAAATTGTGTGAAGATAGAGAAGAAATAGAACCATGCCAAAAGCAATAGAAATATAGCAACCTCGGCAGTAAAAAAATAAGCATTTTTGGGTGCCAACATGCATTTGATTGGTGGGCCTATTTTTCTTTCTCTTCCACTTTAAACTGTACACGTATGACATATAGGTCTCACTATGCTCTTGGTCTTAGAACATGAACAAGTTTCTCTTTCAACATCTATGACTTAATTGGTAAAGGGTACATGCTTACATGGTTGCAGTGTAACCAAGCAATTATTCACAGCAACTCAATCTAACCTGACCACTCTATTTGACTGAAAACTAGCTTAGATGAAATTATGTTTAAACACACTGGTGGAGCCGTCGACCTGAGAGATGATGAACTGGAGCTAACCAAGGGCGACATGGCAACAGTGTTAGGGAGAGGTTGGTGATGTCCCTGTTGTTGGTGGCGGCTTGATATGGTGGTGTAGCGATCAGTGGCCATAGAAAAGAGGCCCTAGTTTGGGAGGAAAAGAGGAGACATAGAAAAACAGAGTAATTGGGAAACGAAAAGTTGGAGGGATCGTGAAAAGGACGAAGAGGAAGAAAGAGTTGAGCGCGTGTGTTTTTCCAGAAATGACCTCACATAACTTTTTTATTGAATTTCTAATCTAGACCATTCGTTTTGATCCGATGGTTGATGTTGAGATTTCTCATCTCTCATAATAATATGGTACTCTTACTGATATGGCTCATATATATATATATATATATATGATATCTAATTTTATCCATACTATTTTTTATTGTTTAATCAAAGACTAATAATTTTATGTTAAATAATACTTAAAATTACAATGTTTTAAACACAATTTTTTTTCAAGTTTTATTTACTTCCATCTTAATTAGATCACTATTTTTTCTTATTTGTAAAAAAAATTATTTTTTATAATTAAAACAAAAGAAAACAAATAGAAAAGAGAAAATAAAAATATTTAAAAAAATTAATTACACAAGACGTAACTACAGTACTATCTGTTCAACCTGAAGTGTCAACTGTACCCTCCAATCTTCACCGGAGCTATAGCCTTGCAGTAACCAAGGAGTGATATTGTCAAGCTTCTCCATGTTTGGCTCGAGGGACTCTACCAATCACTCTCTGTAACTCTTCTATACAAAGCAACTGCCATCTTGCAAGATTAAGGGAATGAAGATCATAGTTGGACAGAGCTAGAGACATGAAGGAACTTACTTGAGAAGACTCTAATTCTGCAACATGGTCACCACAAGCAACCGTCATTTTTGCTCAAGCAATCTTCCCCCTATAAATACCCAGATGAGCAAGAGAAAAAAAAAAAAAACAAGTCTTGGACGTCTGGGGAAAGAAAAGTGAGGAGATTTTTTTGGTTTCAGATTTTGCTTCTTGCATGAGAACTTAGTGTTGAGAGTGAGAGAGATAATGAAATTGAGCTGAAACAAAAAGTAGGGAAAGTTGGAAGCGAAGCTACTCTATCATTTTTGCATCATTGAAGATTCAAATGTAAGAACCATTATACATCTTTTGGTTTTTTTGGTTTTAACATGGAATGGGTTTGTCTTTCCTTTTATTAAATATGTATATTTTGGTCACTAGCATACAAGCACACACATTTACCACCCTCTTCACTCATCACACAGCAAATCATACCACAAGTTCAAACAAGTAAGAACAATTCAATCTAACACGAATATAAAGATAGGACGCACCAAATTAAAAAAATTGCAAGACACGGATATCATATATATATATAAAATTACAAAATTTAATAAAAAATTTCATAATTCATTAATATCATTTCTATAAATTTAAAAATTTATAATATTTTAATATATATCATATGTGTTAATATTTATTACTTAATAAGTCCCTCTAAAAAATATAGAGTATAATTTTTATTGACATTTTTTAAAAAAAAATCTCTTAAAACAACTTCTCTAAATAGAACTAATCATGTACAAGTACATGTGTTTCTAAAAAAAAAAATTTAACTAGAAAGAATATTGGTGTGAAGTAAATTTTAGTAACGACGAAGTGAATGACTTAGTATGAGCAAAAGTAAAAAAAGCATATGAAAATAATAATGTATGAAAAGATAAAACTTAAAAGTTTAATAATGACGTGTGAAAATATATAACTTAAAATAATAGTATGTAAAAATAATGATTTGAGACGTCAGTCATGTGATTAAAATTAAATGAGTTACGGGCTTTCTAATTAAACATTAATCATGAAATCTAATTTTTTTTAAAATATCAATGAATCGTGTCCAATTTATATCTTAGATATATCTAAACATGATCGAAATATGTCTAAACATATATGAAACATATTCAAATTAAAAAATAATAATTTTTTAAATTCAACACATCGAATATAAATCACATGTGTCGTATGAGTTCTTTTATGTGTCTGACGCGCCTGAAAAACGGGATGTCGGTCTTTAATGGACTCTGTTAATCACTCTTTGTAACTCTTTTATACAAAACAACCGCCATCTTGCAAGATTAAGGGAAGGAAGATCATAGCTGGACAGAGCAGACATGAAGGAGCTGACTTGAGAAGACTCTAACTCTGCAACATGGTCATCACAAGCAACCGTCATGGTTTTAACAACTTAGTCTTGGACATATGGGGAAAGAAAAAGAGAAAGAGGTTTTTTGGTTTCAGTATTTGCTTCTTGCCTAACAACTTAGTGTTGAGAGTGAGAGAGATAGTGAAATTGAGCTGAAACAAAAAGCAGGGAAAGTAGGAAGCGAAGCTACTCTTATCATTTTTGCATCATTGAAGCTTCAAATGTAAGAACCATTATACATCTTTTGGTTTTTTTTGGTTTTAACATGGAATGGGTTTGTTTTAACTTTTGAGTATGGATGATTTATATTTTGTTCACCTGCATACAAGCACACGCGTTCACCACCCTCTTCACTCATAACACAGCAAATCAAACCACAAGTTCAAACAAGTACGAACAATCCAATCTAAGTCAGCACCCTTTCCCAAAGTGAGATTCAACAGAAACTACATACAAATCCCACCATAAACAAAGAAATAATCACTCAAATAAAAAAAACAAACAAAAAGTGCCCAAACCCAGAAACGAATTTGAATTACAGATTCGCCACCTACACCACTGCGAATCACTGCCCAGAAACGCCGCCATCCATTGCCGCCATCGCTGCCCGAACTCCAACCCAAACCAACAACCAGAACCCCAGATCCGCCACCACCTTGAACCACCCCGCGCCGCCGCATAACCTCCCACCGTTAGCCTCGCTCCACCGCCGTCCTTATGCCCAAGCCGCAGTAGACCCAGAACCGCGCCAGCCACCACAAACCTCGTGCCAGAGCTGCCACCGTCAACAACCCAGCCGCTGTCGTTCCACCCACCAAACCGTCACCGTGCTCCCCTGCCGCGTCGTCAGCCATGCCACCGTGAACCTCTGCTCCAGCTGCATTGCCCCCTATTTGTGAAATGGCTTTTCACTTCTCTAATTCTTACTCCTTTTTTATATTTATTTATTTATTTAGGCTTATTTTGGGTTTGGGATACCAAAGTGTTGGGCTTGGAAGTGGTGCCAGAAGTTATTGGTATAAAACAAATATATAATAATAAATGAGAGATTTCCTGTCTTGAACTTGGGCTTAGCAAGTTAGATTTGCTTCTACATCGTGAATAAAGCTTCTTTCTTTTTATTAGTGGGTTAGATTTTTGTTAAATCTTTTGAAAAAAAATACAAAAAAAGTCAAAAATGATAAAATACTCAAAAAAATTAAAAATTAAAAATTAAAAAAGATAAATAAAAAATAAAAAATAAAAAAATGATAAAATTTTGAAAAAAAAGTGATGACATTAAATTTGTGAGTTGATTTGACTTAAATTTAGTTTTTCTTTGTTTTTTTGTTGATTTATTTAATTTGGTGTTTCACTATTATATCAATTGACATGTTATTTGAATTAATCTATTGTTAACAATTTGTTTTGAATGTTTTAAGTTTCATTTTTAATTAATTAAAATTAACAAACTCATACTTATTTTATTGAGAATGACATGGTTTTGAGTTTCCCATTGTATTAAAAGATACGTAAGAGTAAAAATTTATTTCTGTCAAGTTAAAATTAATTTTATAATTTAGTTTTTTATTTTTCTTTTATAAATAGTTACATTTTAAAAAAAAGTAAAATAAATATATTTGATATTACTAAAATTTATAAAATTAACTTAAGGTATCGTTCTTAGAATGAACAATGTAATGTGCTAACACATTCTTTACATATAATCGACTTCCAAATTCAAACTCGTTTTCCAAAAATGAATTTTCCTAATTAACAAGCTTTTCTAACGTTTTCCCAATTTAAATAAATATTAGTAACAACTTTATTTTTTAAAAACCTATTTTTTTGGTCATCCAATCTCTATCCCATTGTGATTATATATATATATATATATATATATATATATATATATATATATATATATATATATATATATAGTACTCTGCCATATTAATAAAATGATTTTTTATTTAAATAAATGTAAAAAGTATTTAAAATATTAAACTCTTGCAATTTATATGTGTATGAAAATTTTAAAAAAAAAACATGATTATTATATTATCATATTCCGGTTCAATCATGATTAAACCTTTAATTTGTGAATCAATCTCTTTACTGATTTAATGAATAGTTTGATTTTTAGAACTTTGTTACTATCTAGCTCACAAATCCTTTCAAACAAGAATTTTTCTCTCTAAAAGCTGGGGATTATAAATATCAATTCTTGACAAGGAAGGGTAAATGACTAACATCAACAAAATTGTCACAGAAAAATATTTGCTAACACTAAACTCCCTTTAGGATTCGAACCTGGGCGGTGGTTTTAGCATATTTAGCAATTTATCACTCAATCCTGCACAAATCAAAGACACCATCGCCACTAAGTTATTTATGGTGTTTTGTTTAGTAATTCGTAATTATTATTTATGTTACAATATTCTTTTTGATTGGATTTATATTGTATTATTCTTGACATTCTCTTGATAAAAAAAAATTCTTGACATTCAAACATAGTTAAATTAATTTAATTTTAAAAAATACTTTTAGTGTAACATATATTTAAATATATTTATATAGTGTAAGATTTCGTCACTTTAAAGAAGCTTTTACCTAACGATCATTTTTTATCCGAAATTAATAAAGTAATTAATCCAAGACCAAAAAAATATAGTGTAAAATTTATTTATTGTGTTTTGTTAATGTGTTTTACTTATATTATATGTGTCATGAATTACTTTCATCATATCATATAATATAAATATATTTTAATATTTTTTATGATTCTACTTATATACTTAACTTACATATGTTATATCATATATTTTTATTTATTTATAAAACATAAAAATACATATAAAACCCTAATTTGATTTTCGTTTAAGTTCATTTCAACTTCAAAGCCTAGTATTTAGTTTATTTTCTATTTTTATTTTCACTTGATATATTTTCAATTTTAATTATAAAAATATTGCCTTATTTTTATTTTATTCCCTCTTTTAAAAATACTGATTGAAAGAGAGGTCCAATTTCTAAAAATATTATTTTTGTTACCAAGTAATTTCAATACTCAAGAAGGGGATGAATTGAGTTTATAAAAACTTTTTAGAAAATTTTTCACAAACACTTGAAAAACAATTTCCGTTGAAGTTATTTATCGTTTAAGGTGAATAGATAGAGAAGATAGAATACCTCACTCACAATTAAACAAACCAACATAGAGATTATTCAAGCAAGCATATAAAATTAAATTACAAATATAGAGAAGTTTGAGTTTCGAAGAGCAAACACAATATTTATCCTAATTCAGCCACCAACCACTTGTGGTCTACGTCCAATCATCAAGTAATTACCCGAGATTTTCTACTATTACTTCAAGCTTGAACAGGTGCGTGCTACATTTACAAACCAGAGCATTCTTCATAGCTTGGGATATCTAATCCTTGTACTTGAGCCTTAATAAATAGGGATACCTCGTCCTTACAATTTTTTTGAGGGATACCTCACCCTCTTTACAGTGAATCAAAGAATAGAAGAAAAGAAAACTCTCACTAGAGTAATTGATACAAATTGAAGTCCTACGAAACTCTCAAAGATATCTCAAGTATTTGACAAAAACAGAGCTCAAAGATTGAATATAATGAATCATGGATTAAAACCTCGAGAAAGATGTTTTCCAATTGTGGTTCTATGTAAAAGATGACCTAAAAAGGTGTATTTATAGTGCTCTGAGAAAAAGAGCCGTTGGGGGTAATTTATTTCAGCATTAAATGCATAGAAAATAATCGTTGTTGACTTTCAGACTCGTGGTAATTGATTACCAACATATGGTAATCGATTATCAACATATGGTAATCGATTACCAAGCTCTTAGAACATGATCTAGGCTTTCTAGGCAAGTGGTAATCGATTACCAAACCTTTGTATCAGTGGTAATTGATTACCAACATATGATAATCGATTACCAAGCTTTTGAATTCTAAAAATAATGTTCCTGCACAATTGTAATCGATTACTAGGTCTTAATAATCGATTACCAGCTTTCAAAAAAGCTGTTAATTGCTTACTAAGTCATTGGATGAGATTACAATCATCCTAGAGCCTATTTTTGTGCTTAAATAAGCTTGGTAAACATTTCAAACTTTAGAGAACTTGGATTTTAAAAGAAACAAGCTTGATTTTCATAAACCAAGGTTAAACCATCATTTGTTAATAAAATACCCACCAACTAAAAAATACTTTTCAAGAGAATAACTTTTAAAAGTATTATAAGTCATTTTGAGATATCTAAGAGGCTTCTCACATAAAGACTCTAAGTCCTAAAAATTATATCATTTAATCTTCCCTTAGACTTGGTCTTTAGCTTGATTTTGTTATCATCAAAATCTTCATGATCTTCATGACATAAAAATTCATATTTTCTCCCTTTTTAATGATGACAAACCAAAATAGATAAAGAGTAACATTTGTATATATCAGAGATTTAATGCACAACCCTCCCCCTTAAGTCATGCATGAGGTTTAAGCAAGAAAACATATTAAGTAAGGTAAATAGAAAGTATGTCATGCAAAACTCCCCCTTACTCATGCAATCCATACTTTCCCCTTTTTGGCATTATAAAAAAGATAAGATCATTCAAAACAAACATAAGCATTCATCCTTAACAGATCAATCAATGGCACATCAACATTTCAAAGATAATCAACGCATAAATATGTAATTAGAGCATCAAAATAGAGTACCCAATAGCATACCATCATCTCATAATGAATCAAGTTATAAACATCAGATACAATGAACAATCAAAGTCAAAATAGACATCAAAATAGACAGAAATGATAAATGCCAAGGGTTAGAAAACAAATAAGACAGAATAAAGATGATCATGACTAAGGCTCATCATCATTCAATCTCCTTATTGTCATCCTCGACATCAACATCATCACCATCAGAATTCGCAACATCATGTGCAAATTGAAGAAATGTAGCAACAGAGGTGGAATCCCGATGAAACTGACCACTCTCTAACATAGCATGTATGGCAGCTACATTCTAATCTGTGCAGGTCACTTGTTCCTCAAGGAAATCTAGCCGGGTATTAACAGTGGTTTAAAGGCTCTGCATCTCTTACAGCAAAAGATCCAAGGTGGTCTCTGCTAGGGCAACTAGCGGTGCTTCGTCCTTAGTATCTTCCTCATCACCATGGGCTATATTTCCTTCTACCCCATGATGCAGGTAGTACCATCGGTCACCTATTTTCTTCATTTTTAACTTCTGCAAGGTATGGTCATACAATCTTAAGGCATTTCAAACTCAAAGATTGCCTAAGGTTTCAAAACTTCTCATATATGTTAAGTGGTCATTCTCTCCAAGAATTACCCCCATTAGTGCCTCAACACACTTAGGAAAGCACATAAGAGTGATCGCATCACTTAGAAAATTTCAAAACATCAAAAACACAATGTTGGAAGATCCAGCAACTCACATGGCGACATGACGTTGGCACGCCGCGGCGCCCTGCTCTTGGGTTCCAAATATTGGAAGTGCATCACTCCACGTCGCGGCGTGCAGCACCTTGCGTCGCTGCGCAAGCAGCAGAAAATGGATTTTGCTGCAAAATTCGGGTATTGTTCCATTGGAACAAATCACGAATTTTGGCCACTCCAAACCAGTTTCTAGGTGATTTAAGGTCCCTAACAAGTTTACTAACACATAAAAATCATTAATCACCAACAAAAACTTCTAATTTGGATCCAAAGACCAAATCACACATCTATGACCTAACTTTCTCACTTTTAGCATCAAAGGTCCAAATGACAAGTTCTAAGTTTCAAACTCAAACTCATTACATGAACAAGTCATAAATAACTAAAGAAACTCATTCAAGTAAGAAAAACACTTCAAACACATCTAGAAACCAAATTGACCTATTATGCACTACATGTGCATCAATGGTAAAAATGGAAGAAAAGGAGGTAAAGAACACAAAAACCCTACCTTGTGTAGAAAAGATGGTGATGATGGCTAGTGGATCACAAGCTTGCCTTTCCTCATTGATTTCCTCTTCTTCCTTCCTTCTTTTGCTCCTTGTTCACTTTCTTCTTCTGCTCCTGTTTGTAGCCGCGAGAGAGAGTGAGAAAACAAGTGAGGAATGAGGAAATGAAATAGGAATCAATATAAGGCAACAAACTTGGTCACTTAAGTGACCAAGCAATACTCCTGATCTGTTAAGAACATTTAGATTTCTCTAAATCTAGTTTTCCTAAAGCCAACAAGTTTAAAATAAATAACAGGATTCATAAAAAATCTTGTTGCACCAAAATCATCATTTTTTATATTTGTGACTAGTCATTCCAACATTAAAATACATAATCAGTATGCCTAAAAATATTAAATTGACTTCGATTATTCTTAAACTTTAACTACATCACAGAAAATACATTTGTGACTTAGAAATAAATTATTCACATCTATTTCCATTAGCTAAGTCATTTATGCTAATATTTTAAGCAACTTTTCACCTTTCTAGCTATAGCAAAATGTCTAAACTAACTTAGATTATCACAAAATTAAACAAACATGTTAAGCAAGTATTAAGCTACCTCTATAACTATTTACATGTATAACATGTTGAAGAGGATGCTACATATTCCTTCTTCTTGATTATAGCCTTTTGCAACCAACCTAACTTTGGCGACGGTAGATTTCAAGAGGCAAAGGCTAGGGTTTTGAAGGCAAGTGCAAGATTGAAGTTCAGTCATTGAAGACATCTTCTCCTTGTTTATCCTCTCCATCTTCTCTTTTTATCTTTCTTTCTTTCATATTTTCTTGAGATAAAATCATGGTTGTTTTTTTAACTTTTGTTCTTGTTTATGGTACATTAGCCATAAGTGGCTAAATTCTTTTTTCTAGGATTAGGATGCAACTCTCTACTTTTCTATGTTGAATTGTTAATTTGATTCTTTGTTAATGAAAAATTATTGTTATTGATTCATTCTTGGTATGCTTAATGCTTGTGGTATGTTACGCGCTATATTTACATGATCTTAGGCTTTAGGTGAATGATCGAAAGATGAAATCTAATTGCTTGATAATATAAGAACTGAACTTAGGAATTGAGACCTAGGCATAGGCTTAAATCCTTCGAGGAGCAAACGATTATCATAAAACTTAATGGGTTGAGACTTGGATTAATTGCCATAAGAATGAAATTGATGGAGTTTTAGCACGTTTTTAGTGCCAAGAAATTGAGCTTTAAATAATTTAAGACAAATCGCCTTTAAGAACATAATTGAACATTAGCAAAGATAGGATTACAATTTATCATAGGGGGTAATGTAGTGAATTCCTAGTCTTAGGCCTTTAAATGTTAGTTGAATCTTGTCTTTTCTTGATTTGTTTGCTTTCTTTATTGCTTTGATTTTCATTTTGATTTTGTTTGAGGTTCACTATTGATTTTTATCTCTTAAATAATCAAAGTCACCTTAAGAGTTAGTAATCAATCGATTCTCGTGGGAACAATTTTTATTTTATTACTTGTACGATCCGTGGGCTTGCGAAAAAGTTCACAACACTTTACTATGATTAGAATAGCCAAAAAATATACCTTCATCAGATTTAGCATCAAACTCCCCTATGTTATCATTTTCATTGTTTAAAACAAAACATTTACATCCAAAGATATGAAAGTGTGAAACATTTGACTTTCTTCCTTTGTATAACTCATAGAGGATTTTCTTTAAAATTGGCCTTATCATGACCTTATTCATTGCATAACAAATTGTACTTACCAAATCTCTCCAAAGTACTTAGGAATATTAGCCTCATTGAGCATAGTTCTTGCTATTTCTTCTAAAGATCTATTTTTTCTTTTCTATAACTTCATTTTGTTGTGGAGTTCTAGGGGCTGAAACATTATGCTCAATGTCATATTCATTGTAACACCCCAAACTTTCTATGTATTAAATAAGTAATTTTGACAGTTAACAGAATTCTACTGTTTAGTGATTTCTGTGCACTGTAAAATTATTTTGAATATTCCGTCTGCATATTTGGTCATTTTGAGTGATTTGTTCCGTGTCAGGAAAATAATAATTTTCGGACTGAAAAAATTTACGTAAATTAATTTTTATTGCTTAGTCTTAATTAACTTACGTAATCTGATTTGATATTTGTAAATTTTCTAATTTTTGTGATTTTATGTGTGATTTTGATTTTTTACTATTTGTGGGCCCCGCGAGGTGTTTGTGGGCTCAGGTGGCCATACGTGGGCCCGTGTGGTCCTTAGAAGTGAAAATTTTTCTACGCATAGAAAAATTTGTATCTTGTTTAGACGGAGACAGGGATCTTACTAAACCCGAATCCGAAAATAGTTTTAGAAAATTTCCTTTACCGTATTTTTTATTGTATTTATTTACCGTGATGGTAAAAATACAAAAGAAATGTATGTTTTGTGGGGTTACAGTGAATCAAAATAATATTCTATATTATTAAGTTAATATTGGTGGATTGGATATCCACCATTAATTTAATTACCATTGGAAATTTAATCTTGATTTAATCAACGGTGGAGATTTGATCTTGAAAGTAAATAGGATCAATTATAACCGTTAGATGGAAATTAAATCAAGGGTAGAGATTTAATCTTATAAAGGACTATGACCATTATCAACCCTTGGATGTAAAATAAATCAATGGTGGAGATGGATCATTAATGACCATTGGATTTGGATTTAAATCAATGGTGGAGAATTGGTCATCAAAAATTTCTACAATCATTTTGGACCCTTGGATGTAAAGTTTAAAGATGCAATCTTGACCTTTCATTTGGAGACACATCTAATGGTTAGGATTTAAAGAGGAAAGATCCAATGGCTTAGATTTTGTCTTCTAAAAATCAAAATCTACTTAAATCCTAACCATTGAATGAATCAATGGTTAGGAATGCTTCATATAATTGATAGAAAAGATGACAAATTGCATGAATCATGCAAGGAGGGGCGGTTTTTGAAGAGCAAGGAGAATGGGAGACAAAGCTAACATAGCCTTTTTAGGCCAAAGAAAAAGGAGAAGACAAGTTACTATTGATCAATTAATGTGCATGCTTTTCAAAACTCCATTTTGGCTTTTCTCTCCATGAAGTCCACGGTCATGCATAGTTAGAATGCCAAATTATTTCATTTACACACTTCACATTCTTCATTTCTTCATTTTCTCTAAGTTCCAAAAACCAACCGAAGAGAAAAACTCTATTTCCTCTCCTTAGTGAAGCATTCGGCCAACACACCAAAACCCACACTCCATCACTCTTTAATTTCATACAACCTAGTTTCTTAAATCATCACCTTGTTCTAAACAACTTTCTTGTTGAGAATTTTCTCAAATTCTTACATCTTGAAGGACTTTTTCTAAGATCAAGTTTTAGAGCTCTTGTTGGTGAAGAGTAAGAAAACTTCTTTTATTCTTTTTTTTTTTTTTCATGTTCTAAACCATGTTTGATCCATGGTTCCTCTTAATCAAGTTCAATATACTAATTTTCTTGTATTTGTTCTATGTTCAAGAGACTTTTGTTGGAGGAGATCTTGTTCTAAATTCAAAGCAATGAGCTTTTGGAGTTCTTCAAGAGGTAAGAGGAGATTTATCTCACCAACCAAGCATGGTGGTGAGAGATGGTTATATTTGATGGATGATGAATCCATGTGAGAATTCATATCCATGGTCATGTAATAAATTATTTGTGTTATGTGTTTTTAATTATTTTGTTTATGCTTGATATGCTTTGCATGAATTAATTGTGTATGCATGCTTAGTATGATTTTTACTTGTTTATATGGTATGCTTATAATATGCATGATGATATATGTTAAATATATTATGATGGAATGTATGTTGAAACAAGAAATTATGGCTTCAAAGGTCATAGGAAGCTCACGGTTTTGGCTCTCAAAAACTAAAGTTTCTATTGAAAATTTTCAAGAACAATGAACTTGATTTTTTTTAGTCCTTAGACTTAAGAAAATTTCAGCCAAGACACCAACCAACTTGGTGTTTACAAAATTAGATTTTCAAGAAGGATGAAATTGAATGATTTTAGAAAAAAAATAAAATAATAATAATAAAAAGGGTTGTTATTCCAAACAATGATGCTCACGGTTTTTAGTATGGAGTTTTAGTAAAATAATTTGTGTATAAAACAAGATTTGAACTTAGATGTTTCAAAGAAAAATATTTGATGGTTCCAAAGACCATTTATAAGGTTTTGATAAACTTAGAAAAAATGTTTTGATGTTATAAAATATAAGAATTTCCATAGAAGGATTTTAAAAGGGAAATTCAAGTGTTATCAATTGGTTGAGAAATGATTTTTAGTAAAATAAAGAAAAAGAAAATTTAAAAGTAGTGAACATCAAATTATTTTAAGAGAATAAATTTTTAGAAGTGATTTAGAAAAACGTTTGTAACTTAAATTTATTTAAGGATAATTTAATTTTTAAGCTTTGGAAAATGATATGATATTTTAAGTTAAAAATAGTAATTAAATTAACAAGATGAGATTTTACAAGATCAAATTAGTAAAATGAAATTTTTAGTAATTATATTACGGAAAAGGAATATTTTAAAAAAAAAAAGAATAGGAATGAAATGAGGTGAGAGATTATATTATATTAAGAAAAGCCCAAAATAATATTTCAAAGTTAAGTAATATTTCTACGAAGTGTAGAAATGGTGAAAATTGATTTATGTAGCTCAAAAATGTAATTTTTAAATTACACGATTAAAAAAATGTTAAAATATTTCTACGTAATTTTTAAAGCATTTAATCATTTTACACGATCGAAATGTTGTAGAAAAATCGCTATGCGATTTAAAAATGAAAGAATATTTTTACGTATTTTAGAATACAGTAAAAAAAAATTTGTTATGCAATTTTTAAACGTAATAGAAATGTTACAAATCATTGTTTACGTAATAAAATATTACGTGACCGTAAAAATGTGACAAAAATATTTTGCGAATGATAAAAATACAATAATATAATGTTGCTGTTAATTATCTACAAGAAACTTTACAGCTTAAAAATCAATATGTGAATATTGTACAAGAAACGAGCAATTTGCCTATAATTGGCATAAATCCATTTTACGAACGTAAAATAGTATTTGAACTTTGTATGAGAAATTATGTGATTTACCTTTGGTTGGTAATTGGTGCATTACACATGCATTGAAAATGGTCCGATGGACTGGATATGGCTAATTGCCTAGGAGAAACGTACACCTCTTGAGTGGGTGCGATACGCGTAGTGTAGGTCACTTATGGACCTTGGGGGCATCGGGGTGCGGGTTGCTCACAATGGGCAGTTGGTAGCTGTCGCGACCGGTGATCGCGGCGGGGAAATAGCAACTCGATAGGATTTTAGAATATGAAATTGAGAAAATGGAGTCGCCACCAATTTTATTTGAATTTGGAAAAATTGGAAAACCTTTCTTTGAAAATGGTCTTTAGAACCAGATTGGATTCGGGAGTCGGTTATGCTTAGGGAAGGGTGAAAACTTAATCCCATCGCACTTCTAACGCACTGGCCCCTAAGACGGTACCTTAGATTAATTGTGCAAGTTATTAACAATCCTTGAGAATATTTATTTTACCCCTTTTTTGCAAACATTGTAATTAAAAGCGAAACCACAAAATTGTGAAAATTTAAATTTGGCTTGACAGAAATGAAATTCTGCTCCTACGTATCCCCCGGTGCAATGGGAACTCAAAGTTACGTAGTTCTTTAAAAAATATTTGTGGGTTGGTTGATTTTATTAAAAAAAAAACTTTTTTTCTAAAATTTGAATCAACAAGCCGTCATGCTCGCTTATTCAAATTAAAGATTAAATAGGTGAAGCTCGCGTCACGCTAGAGACGTCACCCATTGATTATCGAGTTTGTTACTGAAATTTTTATTTAAGATTATCGATTAGCGATTTAACTTAAAAAATGTAAATCATCAAGCTGTCGCAACTCAGATGTTTACAAAATATAAGGGTTAGCAAGCTGTCGCAACTCAGGTAACCCATTTTTATTCCTTTTTTTAAAAAAACTTTTTAATTATTTCTTTGTTTATTATTTTTAACTTTTTTACCCTTCTCCCTTCTTACCAAAATGCATTATTATGGACAGCAGTCCACGTGATTCAACCTCACACACCCAAAAGACAATCACAATTCAATTTAAAGAGATAAAAGTTGGAGACTTTGACAACAATAACAGCACGCACCAGGTGACGTTCGGGGAGGGGTTTGGACCCTGAGATTCAACGGTCGGGAGGCTGACTTCTGATGTTCGACGGTCGGGAATTGCCTCTGAAGGTCGAGAACTGGTTCCTGTGGTCCGACTGTGGAGGTTTGGATAGTTACAAGAAGGAGTGGAGCTCACGATTCGACGGTCGAATTGGAGAATGTAGATGGTTTTGCTTTTGAGGTCCGACGGTCGAATGTGATGGAATTTAGTTGATTGAGTTCGACAGTATCCGACAATCGGTCGGTTGAAGGATTTGGTATCTGATCCGACGGTCAGTTGGGAAGGATTTGGAGTTCGACGGTCGGTTGGAAAAGATCTTGGGTCGGTCGGTGAGAGGATGGTAACTGGCGTTGGTGAGGTTCGACGGTCAGTTTAGGGAGATTGGGTGCTTCGACAGTCGGATATGATGGAATTTGGGATTCGACGGTCCTGAGGTTCGATTGTCGGTTAAAGGGATCTGGGGTTCGTCTCGTCGGGTTGAGGGGATCTAGTTGGGCTCGAGAGGTTGAAGGTAGGAGAAGGTCACAGTGTAAGGATTTGGGATTCGACGGTCGGTTGGGAGGGACCTGAGGTTCGGTGAGGTTGGTCGAGGGTCACAATGGTATGGTTCGACGGTGGAGGTTTGGATAGGTTCGACAGTCGGTGGGGGTATGATGGTTGTTAGTTCGACGGTCGGGTATAGAGGGATTCAGGAGTTCGACGGTCGAGTTAGAGGTGAAGGTGGGCTTTGTGTAGTTGGTCGAGGGTCACAATGGTATGGTTCGAAGGTCGAGTTGGAAGTGAAGGTGGGCTAGTAACTGGGGTGGTTCGACGGTCGGTTGAAAGGCGATGGCTTCGTGCATCCGACGGTCGGATGAGAGGATGTATTCGACGGTCCGTGGGAGGGATGGATTTGGTTTAAAGGATTATGGCCGACGGTCGGTTGGGATGTGGTCTTATGGTGGCGAAGGTGATGAGAATGGGGTGAAGTTTGGGGGATCTGGGATTCGACGGTCGGTTGGAAGACCGATGGCTTCGTGCGGTCCGACGGTCGGTTGAAGAAGAGATGGAGATGGGATGTGATGGAGGTTTGGACGGTCTTCTTGATGAGGAGATGAAAAAGTTATGAAGGTTGGAGCGTGTGGTCACGCTTCGGGCAAAGACAAGTGATTCTCGGGTTTTTAGGTGGCTATAATGGAAAATGGTTGATGAAGAGGTGGTGGTTTGGATGGTTACGAGGGAGTTTGGGATGCGGGGTGATGGAGGTATGGATGGGAAGAGGATATGGCTCACCGAGTTGACTCGATTGGTAATGGGTGGTCACTGGTTTTATTTTTGTTGGAGAAGGATGGTGGCGAGAGGAGAGGAGGATTCACGTAAAAATGGTGCAGGGATGAAGGTTGAAGATGGTGATAATGAAAGTTGAGAGTGGCAGAAGATGGTTAGGGGTTGGCAGAAGATGGAAGGAATGGATTGTCAAGCCCCGTCTAGAAGAAAATGATGGCAGAGGAATTTATGGAAGGATCTTTCACGTTTTGGAGGTGAGAGGATGGTAGTGGGTGTGATGATTGCTCACCGTCTGGGAGTTTGGCAGCTTCCTTCAAATTTTCATCTTCTCCCGACAAATCTCCCTAAAATCCTCCTTTTTGTATCAAAATTCCCTCCTTTTTATTTTTTTCTGTTGATTCTTTCTTCTCTCTCTTTTTTTCTTTTTTATCAATCACTCTTTCCCTTTTTTTTTTTTATATTGAGCCCTCCACCCCCGTGACTATTTTTTTTATATTTTTATTTTATTTTTGTTTTTTGTTTTTTTTTTACTTTTTTGTTTTGTTTTTTTTTTTGTTACTTTTCTTTTCTTTTTTTTTTATATTTTTTTATATATTTTTTAACCCTACAAAATTGGGTGTTCACAGATTGCCTCTTTACTTGTTTCTTATTAGATAATAAGAAAATTGTGGTCTTCTTATTATCGTCGTAAGGAACGAGTAAAGACATGAACTCCAATTTTGTCCCAAGAAAGCACAAGATGTAAAACAAATGCAAGAAATAACATGCAAAGCGTCAAAACGCTCAAGGATTAAAATTCATGGAGCGATGCGCTCAAAAGAATTAATGTAAAAAGAAATGACAAAAAGTTAAAGTGCATAGAGCCGATGCGCTAATGTAAAATAAAATGCAGGGAATGCATGGAGCCGATGCGCTCAAAAGAAATTGACAGGAATTTAAAATGCATGGAATGTATGGAGCCGATGCGCTCAAAAGAAATTGACAGGAATTTAAAATGCATGGAATGCATGGAGCGGGTGCACTCAACAGAAAGTAAAAAAATGTAATGCATGGAGCCGATGCGCTCAGGAATTAAAAGACAGGAGCCGATGCGCTCAAAAGGCAGGAATTAAAAGACAGGAGCTGATGCGCTCAAAAAGTAAATGGCGGGAATTAAAAATGCATGGAATGCATGGAGCCAATGCGCTCAACAGAAAATGAAATGCATGGAATGCATGGAGCCGATGCGTTCAGGAATTAAAAGACAAGAGCCGATGCGCTCAAAAGACAGGAATTAAAAGACAGGAGCCGATGCGCTTGAAATTAAAAGACAAGAATTAAAAGACAGGAGCCGATGCGCTCAGGAATTAAAAGACAGGAATTAAAAGACAGGAGCCGATGCGCTCAAAATTAAAAGACAGGAATTAAAAGACAGGAGCCGATGCGCTCAAAAAGTAAATGGCAGGAATTAAAAATGCATGGAATGCATGGAGCCAATGCGCTCAACAGAAAATGAAATGCATGGAATGCATGGAGCCGATGCGCTCAGGAATTAAAAGACAAGAGCCGATGCGCTCAAAAGACAGGAATTAAAAGATAGGAGCCGATGCGCTCGAAATTAAAAGACAAGAATTAAAAGACAGGAGCCAATGCGCTCAGGAATTAAAAGACGGGAATTAAAAGACAGGAGCCGATGCGCTCAAAAAGTAAATGGCAGGAATTAAAAATGCATGGAATGCATGGAGCCAATGCGCTCAACAGAAAATGAAATGCATGGAATGCATGGAGCCGATGCGCTCAGGAATTAAAAGACAGGAGCCGATGCGCTCAAAAGGTGAAAGACAGGAATTAAAAGACAGGAGCCGATGCACTCGAAATTAAAAGACAAGAATTAAAAGACAGGAGCCGATGCGCTCAAAAAGTAAATGACAGGAGCCGATGCACTTAAAAATAAAAGACAGGAATTAAAAGACAGGAGCCGATGCGCTCAAAATTAAAAGACAAGAATTAAAAGACAGGAGCCGATGCGCTCAAAAAGTAAATGACAGGAATTAAAAGACAAGAGCCGATGCGCTCAAAAAGTAAATGACAGGAATTAAAAGACAGGGAGCCGATGCGCTCAAAAGTAAAAGACAGGAGCCGATGCGCTCGAAAGTAAAAGACAGGAATTAAAAGACAGGGAGCCGATGCGCTCAAAAGTAAAAGACAGGAATTAAAAGACAGGGAGCCGATGCGCTCAACAGAGAATGAAATGCATGGAATGCATGGAGCCAATGCGCTCAGGAATTAAAAGACAGGAGCCGATGCGCTCAAAAGACAGGAATTAAAAGACAGGAGTCGATGCGCTCGAAAAGTAAATGACAGGAATTTAAAATGCATGGAGCCGATGCGCTCAACAGAAAGTAAAAAAGACAAAGGGCAACTGAGTCCCGGAAACTTAAAGGACAATGGGCAACTGAGTCCCGAAATGACAATGGGCAACTGAGTCCCGAAATTTAAATGACAATAGGCAACTGAGTCCCGAAATTTAAAAGACAATGGGCAACTGCGGCCTGAAATTTAAAAAGACAATGGGCAACTGCGGCCCGAAATTTAAAAGGTAATGGGCAACTGCGGTCCGAAATTTAAAAGACAATGGGCAACTGCGGCCCGAAATTTAAAAGGCAATGGGCAACTGCGGCCCGAAATTTAAAAGGCAATGGGCAATCAGCTATGACCCGAAATTTAAAAGACAATGGGCAATCGCGCTGAAATTTAAAAGACAATGGGCAATCTTGTCTGAAATTTAAAAGACAATGGGCAATCATGTCCGAAATTTAAAAGGCAATGGGCAACTGCGGCCCAAATGACAATGGAATAAGCATCTTAATCAAAAAGATTTTTTTTTCTTTTTCTTTTCTTTGTTTTTCCTTTGCTTTCCTTTCTTTTTCTTTTTTTTTTTTTTTTCTCCTTTTCTTTTCTTTTTTTTTCTTCTTTTTTTTTTGCTTTCTTTTCTAATTTTAAAAGACAATGGGCAATCAAGCGTCCGAAATTTTAAAAGACAATGGGCAATCGAGTCCCGAAATTTAAATGACAATGGGCAATTACGTCCCCTAATTTTAAAAGACAATGGGCAATCAAGCGTCTAAATTTTAAAAGACAATGGGCAAATGAAAGTTCAAAAATTTAAATGACAATGGGCAATCGAGTCCCGAAAAATAGGATTTTTTTTTTTTTTTTTTTTCTTATCTTTTTTGCTTTTTTTTTCTTTTTTTTTTTTCTTCTTTTTTTTCTTCTTCTTATTTTCTAAATTTTATTTAAAAACATTTGAACCAAGGACGACTTTGGAAAGCTTTGACCACTCAAACTTTATTCACATGCTTTTCTTCCTTAGACCCTTCGGTTCTTTCCTTCTTCTTCTCCTTTCCTTCTTTTTTCTTTGTTTTTCACTTTCAACTCTTCTTTCAAGAAATGGGATGAACCATTACTTGACTGATTCCTTGAGAGAAAATTTTGACCCAAGTGTTTAACCTTGTCTCTCATTTAGTTGATTCCCTGCAATCGCTTGATAACTCGGTCCTTGTCTGCGTTGCTACTTCCTTCAACACAGCTTTCTCCTTAATCCTTCAAAAATTTTGCCCCAGATGGCCAACTAAATGCAAACAAAACTGCCCTGTGTAGCCGATCACACGCAATTCAAAATTGCCCCGCATTGGGTGCACCCTTCAAGGTGTTTCGTGCCAACTTCCTCCGAGATTTTGCCCATTCATTTGCCCTAACTTTTGTTTAGACCGACCTTTCGTGTTTTCGACTAACGGGCTCTTTTTCTTTTTATTTTTTTTTTTTTGCTTTTTTTTTTTTTTTTGCTCGGGTACCTCCTCTTCCATCAATTGGGATTTCCAAGATCTCTTCGATCCGAATTGGTCAATAAGCAATTACCATTAGATGGTCAAATCATGGTGTTGTACTCATGGTCACTTTACTCAAGCATTATGTCACAGACACTCATGAATTCAAAAAGTACAACAGAAAGAAACGAACAACTTCCAGATTGTTCTTAGAAGTTTGACTACAGAAAGGATATTATTTACAACGGTTAAAGACACAAGAAATAAAATAGCAAGAAAATCAAAAGATTTTTTTTTTCGCTTGAGTCAAGATTCGACAACTGGACATCATTAATTATCAAACACCCCCTACACTTGTCTTTTGCACGTCCTCGGGCAAAACAAAAAAAAAACTGACTCAAAAGTTAAACATTCTAAAAGACTCAATTTCTAATAATATTTAAGAATGAAGATCAATTAAATTCAAGTAATTAAACATTCATGAGGTAACACATCTTCACATCTCAAATCAACAAGCAAGGATACTTCAATTGAAAAACATGAGTAAAGAATGATAGATCCTCACATAATTTACTCTCAATCTCTCAAGTGTTTAAAAGGTAGGTATTTCACTCAATTCGACCCATGAAAATTGCACTACCATAAGCTTGCTTATCTTCTACTTCTCCACTACTCAAAACACATGCACACATAAATCATGAGGACTTTATTCAAGGTTGTAGTGAGGTCAAGGTAAAGGTAGAAGTAATATGGATATGTCAAGTTAAATACCAAAGAGAATAGAAGAGCATTATGATACAGTTAGAGTGGGGAAGATGTTTGAGAACATTTAGTCTAACTTTCCCAAGATTTTCTTAGTTTTTTCTCATACAGGACAATTACCAATATCTAACTAATGTTTTGTTAAAGATCAATTGGTAGATTGAATTCCTTTAGGCTTGAACATTCTCCTTCTATTCCTGTTATTTCCAATCATCCACCCTCATTCTAGGTATGAATATATCACATGGTGCATTCTTTTGATTGTAGCAATAATCACTTCTTTTTTTTTTTTTTTTAGAAACATATTTTCTTTTTCTTTTTTTTTTTTCTTTTTTTTTTTTTTTTTTTATATAACCAATCTGCACATGCACCCCCACACTTGTTCAAGAACTCATCAAATAACAAAGTCAATGCTCTTTTATTCCCTAAGGTTGAGTTAGAACATGGTTTTTCATTTAAGGCACGCAATGAGTTAGAAACAAAGAATGGTCAAATAAGCTCAAAGGGGTTAAGCAAGGGGAAATATGCAAGGTTGGCAAGAATCAGAAAATTTTCAAGAAGTCAAAAGAGTGCTTGATATCATATTGAAAACAAGGTTGGCTATTTGGTTAAACTGGCTAAGAAAGAGGGCCTCAATCATGTTCATGCATGCAAGTGAAACGTAGCCTCAAAAAGAATCAAAGCAAGTTCTAGAGTGATCATTATCATGAGTGAAAATCACACAAGAAAGAAGAGAATGGCATAAATGTTGAATTCATCCATTAGGCTCAAGATCTCACAAGATATAGTTCTATCATTCTCAGTCCACCAATTCAACATCCATAACCAAACATATGATTTTTAAGAAAGAAGACAATTTACTCAATCATGCAAATTTTCCTGAATTTCAATTGTTACTTCCACACAAACTAGTTATCTACCCCAACTAAAATGCGTCTCAAGAGTAAAATTTACTCCCTACTCTGCCATCCCTATTTACTTTTGTTGTTAATTGATGACAAACACAACAAACGTATTAACAAACACACTTTTTGAATTTTTTTGGTTTTTTTTTTTTTTTTTTTTTTTTTTTTTTTATATTTAGGCACACAACGATCCTTCCCCCAACCAGATCATAACATTGTCCTCAATGTGAAAGAGAGATATAGAAAAGAGCAAAACAACCTGATAAGAAGTGAATCAACGCCAAGCAGAAATGAAGCACACATTCAGTGCTGCATCTGACCCTGATAAGAAGTGAATCAACGCCAAGCAGAAAAGAAGCACATAGTCAGTGCCGCATCTGACCCTGATAAGAAATCAGATAATAAAACTTAAGTACTTCCACAATTTAATACTAATTAATACCCTACTACTCCTTACTCTGCCACCAATTAAGATGCGTCTCAAGATAAAAATTACTCCTTACTCTGCCATCCTTAACTGGTTTAGAAAATTACTGACAAACACAACAAACATATTGACAAACACACTTTTTGAATTTTTTTGGTTTTTTGTTTTTTTTTTATTTTTGTTTATTTTTGTTTTTGTTTTTGTTTTTGTTTTTGTTTTTTTTTTTGCACAACCATCCTTCCTCCCAACCAGATCATAACATTGTCCTTAATGTTAAAATATAGATGAGTAAAGGATAGAATTACCTGCTGGAGAAAGCGGACACAAATTTAAACAGAAACAAAGTACAATAAAATCAAACCAATTAAAGAGAAAGTGTCAGATCTGGCTTGCGTTTCTTGTTACTTCCTTCGCTGCTTCCTATTGACCAATCTATCTGAGCCAATACCTTATCAGGTACATACTCAAAAGCTTCCAATTTATCAATGAGCTCATCAATAGTGGAGGCAGAGATAAGAAGTTGTCTTGCTGAAGGAGTGATAAATTTCTGTTCCACAGCTTTGTCAAGAAAAAATAACAAAAGGTCAAAGAAATTATTAACATTCAACAGACCAATGGGTTTATGGTGGATGTTCAGTTCAGCCCAAGAGACAATTTGAAAAATTTCTTCCAAAGTACCAAAACCACCTGGTAAGACAAGAAAGGCATCAGAATTGTCAATCATTATTTTCATGCGTCCATGCATGGATGTTACCTGAATTTCTTCTCCAACTGCCTCTTGCCAGTGATGTTACTTTCAGCTAAAGGTTTAGGAATAACACCTAAAACCCGATTGCCTCCTATAAGAGCAAAGAAGTGAAACAGCCCCATTAACCCACGACAACCTCCCCCATATACAAGATGAATATTCCTCGCAGCAAGTGCTCGACCAAGAGTGCTAGCTGCGTTTACAAACTCTAATCCCTTCCCATAACTCGACCCACAAAAAACACAGACATTTTTTAGGTTACGAATAAGATGTGCCCCATTCTATACCCTTCTTCTCTTTGAGTGTTTCTGAGTTGAAGATGAAGGAGAAAATGGAGTGTTTAAATAAGAAAAAGAATGGAAAGGGAAATAATTGCACCTAGAAGGGTAGGTCGGCTGTTGTCAGAAAAGGTTGAACATAAAATCTTTTTTTTTGTGTTTTTTTTTAACTTTTTTTTTTTTAAGAAAATCATCAGGGTAAAGAAGTCTAGAAACCCCCGAAGGATCCCATCCAAAAGATCGTCTGTCCAAAACCAAAAATCAACAAAATCATACAAAGATAAAATAATAACAAATGATTACATACCTTTATGTACATGTTTCATGGCGATCTTTATACTTTAAGCGCGTCATGAGTGCAAGAATACCAAGACGGCTCACCAATCTGGGCATTCTTCTCCCTCCCTTGTGGGATATTTTGATTGAGCTACGACGCCACTAATTAAAGTGCGTAAATCGACAATACCACCAATGACCACGGCCCGGTGAGAGGTCGTTGAAGAGCCCATGGCATTAAATCACAGGATTCAAATTTCGAGGCATTGTCACGCGAGAATGCAAACACGGACGCTTCTTTCATCCCATCGCCAGCGAGCCTTTGGTTAAAACATGGGAATGCTTGCGCGGCTCTCTGCAGAGCATGGCACATGAACCTTATTTACCGACCGACGTGCGAAGGTCCACCCGAGTCAATGACGGGTCCGCCACTCCACCGCGGGGGCTCCTAATCTAATTAAAGACCAAGTACAACCGAAGTTTCGCCCTTTTTTTCATTTTTTTCATTTTTCTCTTTTTCATTTTTTTTTTTTTTGAAAGATAATATATACATGTTGTTGTGATTGTGGCTCACATCTTCCTCTCGTTTCACGTCCGTAAACGGCTTAAACGCCTTCTATGAGTCGAGGATAAGCTTCCCATCCAATTTTCTTATAAATTGGCAAACAAAGTCTTTTTGAGTCGATTCCCAAGACTGTAACGCTCTTGCTCGTCCTTGAAGAGATTCCACAAACTAAGAAGTTCACGCTGCACAACTCCACAAGAATGCGTCTCAAAAGTCAATAAGATATTATCTAATGACTCCTTACTCAGTCCATTCTTAATGAAGAATATTTTATCTTCTCTATTTACAGAAACCATCCCCAAAGAGTGACATCGCGTGTTGCAATTCCATCGTGCACACTTGTAACAAACTTTCATTCTTTTTGCTCTTCTCCTTTTTGAAAATGAACTTTTACCGAGACCAGGCATGTATGGGACAAATGAATCGAAGATTCACCACTAAACGAACCTTTGCTTCGATTATCCAACAGTATATCTTCTCGGGATGCCCTTATACATTAACAATCTCGAGTCTTTCACACCTAGCTTCATAGACTTTTGTTAGAGCATTTAGAGGGAGAGAAGGAAAATATTTTCTTAGATTTGAGAGAATGACATCCATTTTGAAAGGAGAAGAAATCGCTTATTATGGGAAACGAAAAACAAACCGACTTGAGAGTCACGAGTACCGTTATCCGCCATTTAACCGGCAACACAGAGAACTCAACAACTTGATGTTCCAGAAATGGTTGAGTCTTGGTCCATTAACTTTTAATACAACACCATTCCTAGGATTCTCAATGTCTATGGCCCCATAAGATACACGTGTTTGACAATAAAAGAACCGCGCCACCTAGATCTCAATTTTCTAAGGAGTAGGTGCGGATGAGAATCTTAAAGCAAAACTTTATTGACCAATTTCCGTAACTTTTGCAAAAGGTGCAATAGACCTTGAATAAAGAAGGCCAATAAAATCCATACTGCAAGATTTTCGCAGTTGTTGTCTCCACATGCTTCCGATAAAGTTTAATGGCACTACCTACCTCATTGTCGGGTACACAGCTGTCTTTTTTTTTCTCTCTTTTTTTTTTTGAGAAAACATGATGAGAAGAATGATGACAAGTGATGCAATAATGAGTGAGTGAGTTGTTGGTCCTTTAATAATGACTCATCTCCTCTTTTTGAAAAAGAAATTTTTAAGAGGGACGCAAGCATGGTTTGTCACATTAAGAGACTGAACAACTCACAAGATATGGCAAGATGATTTTTTTTTTTAAGAATATAAGAAAATGTATTTTTTAAGTTTTTTTTTTCAAGAATGGATGGCGTGAGGAAAGAAGAAGTACGCTCCCTTTGTGTCCTAATGAGGTTGCCTTAAACTTGGGAATTCCATCCTAAGGATCTAAGAGTCTTTCTGATTCGTGATAACTTCCATAGGGTGGCTCTTCTATTTTAAAGGTCTCTAGAGCCAAGTCCTATTTCAGAATGTTGACCACGAAATAGTGGGTAAACCAACTAGGTGTGAGACATTCATGAAAAAGGCGCAATCTAGATGAGGTTTTCGCGATAACCAAATAGGAAGTACATCCAAAATGGCTACCACTACGCAACCTCTACTTATCTTAGGCTTCACTCAGACCCGGGTATAGGGCCCCACTCGATTGTGTGTGCTTTACGTGTAGGTGCAGTGGGTGCTGGGAGCGTACAAACCTGTACAAAAATTTAAAAAGAAACTACCCCCCAACCTGCAAAAACATATATACAATAGCCAGGCAGCAATCATCTATCCTAAGGTTTCAACAATTATGCACAAATATATACAAGTAACAATATACATAAGATAATGCTATCAGATATTTACATAAAACAAAAATAAATAAAATCCATTTACAAACAAAAAGAAAATAAAAACGAAGATAAAAGGGTAAAATAAATAAATAAAAATTATTAACAATTTGCATAACTAACAACAACAGGCTTGACTCTCCAAATATCCCCAAAGGAGTCGCCATCCGTCGCGACCGTAGGTGATCGCGGCGGGAAATAAAGAACTCGATAGGATTTTAGAATATGAAATTGAGAAAATGGAGTCGCCACCAATTTTATTTGAATTTGGAAAAATTGGAAAACCTTTCTTTGAAAATGGTCTTTAGAACCAGATTGGATTCGGGAGTCGGTTATGCTTAGGGAAGGGTGGAAACTTAATCCCACTGCACCCCTAACGCACCCGTCCTAAGACGGTACCTTAGATTAATTGTGCAAGTTATTAACAATCCTTGAGAATATTTATTTTACCCCTTTTTTGCAAACATTGTAACTAAAAGCGAAACCACAAAATTGTGAAAATTTAAATTTGGCTTGACAGAAATGAAATTCTACTCCTACGTATCCCCTGGTGCAATGGGGAACTCAAAGTTACGTAGTTCTTTAAAAAATATTTGTGGGTTGGTTGATTTTATTAAAAAAAAACTTTTTTTTTAAAATTTGAATCAACAAGCCGTCGCGGCTCAGTTATTCAAATTAAAGATTAAATAGGTGAAGCTCGCGTCACGCTAGAGACGTCACCCATTGATTATCGAGTTTGTTACAAAATTTTTATTTAAGATTATCGATTAACGATTTAACTTAAAAAAATGTAAATCATCAAGCTGTCGCAACTCAGATGTTTACAAAATATAAGGGTTAGCAAGCTGTCGCAACTCAGGTAACCCATTTTTATTCCTTTTTTAAAAACTTTTTAATTATTTCTTTGTTTATTATTTTTAACTTTTTTACCCTTCTCCCTTCTTACCAAAATGCATCATTATGGATAGCAGTCCACACGATTCAACCTCACACACCCAAAAGACAATCACAATTCAATTTAAAGAGATAAAAGTTGGAGACTTTGACAACAATAACAGCACGCACCAGGTGACGTTCGGGGAGGGGTTTGGACCCTGAGATTCGACGGTCGGGAGGCTGACTTCTGATGTTCGAGAACTGGTTCCTGTGGTCCGACGGTGGAGGTTTGGATAGTTACAGGAGGGAGTGAAGCTCACGATTCGACGGTAGAATTGGAGAATGTAGATGGTTTTGCTTTTGGGGTCCGACGGTCGAATGTGATGGAATTTAGTTGATTGAGTTCTACAGTATCCGACAATCGGTCGGTTGAAGGATTTGGTATCTGATCCGACGGTCGGTTGGGAAGGATTTGGAGTTCGACGGTCGGTTGGAAAGGATCTTGGATCGGTCGGTGAGAGGAGTGTAACTGGCGTTGGTGAGGTTCGACGGTCGGTTTAGGGAGATTGGGTGCTTCGACAGTCGGATATGATGGAATTTAGGATTCGACGGTTCTGAGGTTCGATTGTCGGTTAAAGGGATCTAGGGTTCGTCTGTCGGTTGAGGGGATCTAGTTGGGCTCGAGAGGTTGAAGGTAGGAGAAGGTCACAGTGTAAGGATTTGGGATTCGACGGTCGGTTGGGAGGGACCTGAGGTTCGGTGAGGTTGGTCGAGGGTCACAATGGTATGGTTCGACGGTCGAGGTTTGGATAGGTTCGACAGTCGGTGGGGGTATGATGGTTGTTAGTTCGACGGTCGGGTATAGAGGGATTCAGGAGTCCGACGGTCGAGTTAGAGGTGAAGGTGGGCTTTGTGCAGTTGGTCGAGGGTCACAATGGTATGGTTCGACGGTCGAGTTGGAAGTGAAGGTGGGCTAGTAACTGGGGTGGTTCGACGGTCGGTTGAAAGGCTGATGGCTTCTGTGCAGTCCGACGGTCGGATGAGAGGATGTATTCGACGGTCGGCTGGGAGGGGATGGATTTGGTTTAAAGGATTATGGCCCGACGGTCGGTTGGGATGTGGTCTTATGGTGGCAGAAGGTGATGAGAATGGGGTGAAGTTTGGGGGATCTGGGATTCGACGGTAGGTTGGAAGGCTGATGGCTTCTGTGCGGTCCGACGGTCGGTTGAAGAAGAGATGGAGATGGGATGTGATGGAGGTTTGGACGGTCCTGCTAATGAAGAGATGAAAAAGTTATGAAGGTTGGAGCATGTGGTCACGGTTCTGGGCAGCACAAGTGATTCTGGGTTTTTAGGTGGCTATAATGGAAAATGGTTGATGAAGAGGTGGCTGGTTTGGATGGTTACAGGAGGGAGTTTGGGATGCAGGGTGATGGAGGTATGGATGGGAAGAGGATATGGCTCACTGAGTTGACTCAGTTGGTAATGGGTGGCTGCTGGTTTTATTTTTGTTGGAGAAGGATGGTGGCAGAGGAGAGGAGGATTCACGTAAAAATGGTGCAGGGATGAAGGTTGAAGATGGTGATAATGAAAGTTGAGAGTGGCAGAAGATGGTTAGGGGTTGGCAGAAGATGGAAGGAATGGATTGTCAAGCCCCGTCTGGAAGAAAATGATGGCAGAGGAATTTATGGAGGGATCCTTCACGTTTTGGAGGTGAGAGGATGGTAGTGGGTGTGATGATTGCTCACCGTCTGGGAGTTTGGCAGCTTCCTTCAAATTTTCATCTTCTCCCGACAAATCTCCCTAAAATCCTCCTTTTTGTATCAAAATTCCCTCCTTTTTATTTTTTTCTGTTGACTCTTTCTTCTCTCTTTTTTTTTTTTATTTTCGTCAATCACTCTTTCCTTTTTTTTTTTTTATATTGAGCCCTCCACCCCCGTGACTATTTTTTTTTATATTTTTATTTTATTTTGTTTTTTATTTTTTTTTTACTTTTTTGTTTTGTTTTGTTTTGTTTTTTTTTTTTTGTTACTTTTCTTTTCTTCTTTTTTTTTTTTTATATTTTTTTATATTTTTTTAGCCCTGGCCAAAATTGGGTGTTCACAAGAGCTCTTCTCGTATCATGGGTTAGACCGATGCAACACACCTAAGGTGATCCTGACCGAGACACTATTCTTAATCAAGATCCGACAAAGATCATTGTGTATGTGCTAGATGTGCAAGATATAATTATAAGCACTTGGTCTCAAGCACGAAATACCAAAGAACTCTTTTCGATCAATTTCTCCGACTTGAGTATTAGCTCCATGGAGTAGGGCATTGAGTCTATGTACGCATGCATGAAACCGAGCATCTATATTTATATGATGGTGTTGTTGTAATTGTTGTATGATTTAAACAAAGGATAAGTGGCACAATGGTAATTATTATTTTGCACTATGATGATGGTATAATTGTGATCATGATATGATATTTTGCATGATGTGTTGTTTGTATTATCTCTCGTACTATCATGCTTGTATTGGCGTAGATAATCTCACCTCTTTGTATGTATATCTCATATTGTATTGATAATTGGGTGAAGACGTTGAGAAAGAAACGGTACAAGAAGCGAAGAAGAATTACTTCTCACTACTGGGAACGCCGACTCGACAAGATGACGACAAGAGCCGCTTTCTTCCGGATATGTACGTCTACAATTTCACGGAGGAGCTGAAGAATGGAGGACAAGTCCCGATGAGTGAGGACTTATTTATGAGGGATATCTGACTGTTAGCATTAGCAGACTGTTTCGTAGAGATCCATTTTTCTGTGTAACTATCTTAGTTCATGTTGAATTTCCGTTGCATATCAATAGCGACACTGGGACACCAGAATTATGTCCCAACGGAAATCGCATAGTATCGTCGGCCGGACACCGTCCGTAGGGCTACTCGTCATAACGATTCCTACCGCCGAGGAACCCGAGGAGGACCCATCCGAGGGGTCCGCGCTTAGTTAAACTTGGGCAAGTTTGAACTCGATATGAACTATGTGTGTAATTTATTTAAGTGTATTTTTTAGTTTGAGACATGGGCTGTAAAATAAATAATTCCAACAATATGCGTTTGCATTAAGTATATGATGTAATCTATGTGTGAGGTTGCTATAATGTTTTATTTTCCGCTAAGTTTATTTTATGGTCGTCAAAAAAAAAATTGACTTATCTTTTTATTACAACGTCACCTTATATGAACTTGGGGGTTATTAAGTAACATAAATGTGACACCCTACTAAAGGGTGTTACATTAGTTGGTATCGAGCCCAAGTTTGAGTCTTTCGGGGTTGTGGTTAGGTCTGTGTTGTTTGTGTTGTGTGATTCTCTGTTATTGTTTTCTGAAAAGAAAATAATATTGTTTGAAAATTCTTTATTATTGTTTTCTGAGAAGAAAACAATATTGTTGAAGATTGACCTTACTTTCTTTGTATTATCCAGTTTGAGTGAAGAAAGTAATGTCTGGACGAGGACGAGGACGTGGACGTGGAAATAATGACTCAGATATGGAGCTTAATGGGAGCGATAATAGGGAATGGTAATGGGAACATGGCTGCACTGTAGCAAAGAATGCAGAAATGGCGGAAGTGGTTGCACAACAAAATCAACGGGCTAATGAAAATGTGCACAGCTTGTCCGAGTTTCGAAGGAATAATCCACCGAAATTTCGTGGAGAGTTTGATCCGGAGAAAGCTTTGAACTTTGGATCCAAGAACTTGAAAAGATATTTGATGGTATGGGTTGTGGCCGATGAACGGAAGCTTACGCCGGCAACGTTTATCTTTGGTAGGAGATGGTGAACGTTGGTGGACAGGAGCTAGAAGACCGTTGGAAGTCAAGGAAGGATGGTGACATGGCAAGTTTTTAAGCAAAAGTTTCGGAGAAATATTTTCCAAAGCAAGTGTGAGGCATATGAAGGAAATAGAATTTCGAGCTTACGACAAGGATTGATGTCCGTAAGTGAGTATGCGGCAAAATTTGAAAGTCTGTCTCAGTTTTCGAGATATTTGCAGATGAATCCAGATGAGGGTGGAAATGCAGGAAATTTGAAGAAGGATTAAAGTTGGATATTAAGAGAGTTGTATCGATGTTGGAGATTAATCAATTTCCAACTTTGATTGAAAAATGTCATAAAATTGAAGAGATTGATCATCAACGAGCCAAGAAGAAATAAGAATTTTGGACCTGCAAGGTTCCAAAAGGAAAGAGTACTCAAGCAAGTCACTCTCAGCAAAAGCCATATATGAAACCCAGGAAGTCAGACTAAGAAGCAATTTGTGGGTGGAAGTTCTAGCGGCAATAAGGCAAGTCAAGCTGGGACTCCTATTCGATGTTTCAAATGTGGGAAGGACCATCTCACGAAAGATTGTCAACATAAGGAGGTTGTTTGTTTTAAGTGTGGACAATATGGACATTTCTCTAAAGACTGTGATCAGATAAGGAAGGAATCCTCTGTGGGAAATGTTCGTACTGCAAGGCCACGTGTGTGGTCGTGTCTATACAATGAGCGGAGAAGTAGTCAAAATCGAGGACTTGATAATGGAGGAGGGTACTATTGGAGGTAATCCTTTAACCATACTTTATGATTCAGAGCAACACATTCTTTCATTGCATGTGATTGTGTTGAGCGTTTGGGATTGATCGTGTCTCCATTGCCATATGATCCGAATGTTGCTACTCCTACCGATAAGTCTCGTAGTTACATCAACAAGATATGCCCGAATTGTCCCTGCCGTCGTGTTAGGAATAGAATCTTTTATGTGGACTTGATCTGTTTGCCTCTTTCCAAGATTAATGTAATCTTGGGAATGGATTGGTTGTCTTCTAACCATATCCTAATTGATTGTTCGAATAAGACATTAGTGTTTCCTGAGGCTAAGGATCTTAGATTCCTAACGGCTACTCAAGTGGAAGCTTGTTTGAAGGAAGGAGATCTTGGGTATCTATTATTATCTTCTTTAGAGGTACAATGTGAAGATGTCTTGAAGGATATTTTTGTGGTCAACGAATTTCAAGTATTTCCTGAAGATATACCGGACGCCACCAAAGAAGGGAAATTGAGTTTGCCATTGATCTTGTACCGGAGCTGGACCAATATCTATAGCGCCCTATCGGATGTCGCCAGTAGAATTAGCCGAATCGAAGAAACAAATGGAGGATTTATTAGAGAAACAATTTGTGAGACCTAGTGTGTCACCATGGGGAGCTCCAAAGGTTTGTTGGTCAAGAAGAAGGATGGAACTTCACGTCTATGTGTAGACTATCGGCAATTAAACAAAATCACGATTAAGAATAAATATCCACTACCAAGGATAGATGATCGATGGATCAATTGCGAGGAGCCGCAATATTTTCCAAGATTGATCTACGTTCGGGTATCACCAAATACGTGTGAAAGTGGAGGATATTCCCAAAACAAATTTTCGAACTCGTTATGGGCATTATGAATATTTAGTGATGCCGTTTGGTGTGACAAATGCACCACCATATTCATGGACTTCATGAACAGAATTTTTCGTTCATACTTGGATAAGTTTGTTGTTGTCTTTATAGATGACATTTTAATTTATTCTCGAAGTCGGGAGGAACATCTTGAACATCTCGGGTGGTTCTCCGATTCTAAAGGAGAATAAGATGTATGCCAAGTTGTCCAAATGTGAATTTTGGTTGAATGAAGTTCAACTTTTGGGACACGTGATATCGGAGAAAGGAATTGAAGTTGATGCTTCAAAGGTGAAGACAGCTTTGGAATGGGAAAGACCAAAGATCAGTAATGTAAATCCGTAGTTTTGTCGGATTAGTGGTTATTATAGACGTTTCATTGAAGGGTTTTCAAAGATTGTAGGACCTCTTACCCAACTTACACGAAAGAATCAACCGTTCGTGTGGACTGATGCATGCGAAGAAAGTTTTGAAGAATTGAAAAGACGATTGACTACTTCACCAAAGGTGTTGATTTTACCTGATCCAAATGAACCTTTCGAGGTATATTGTGATGCTTCATACCAAGGATTGGGTGGTGTACTTATGCAAAACCGTAATGTGGTGGCTTATGCTTCAAGACAGTTGAAAAATCATGAGAAGAATTATTCGACTCATGATTTGGAGTTGACTGTACCGTGGTGTTTGCGTTGAAAGTATGGAGACATTTTCTTTATGGAGTTACATTCACTGTTTTTAGTGATCATAAAAGCTTGAAGTACTTGTTTGACCAAAAAGAGTTGAACATGAGACAGAGGCGTTGGTTAGAGTTTCTGAAAGATTATGATTTTCAATTGCAGTATCATCCCTGAAAGGCGAATGTCATAGCAGATGCGTTGAGTAGAAAAATACTTAGTGCTTCATTATGATGATCAAAGAAAAGGAGTTGATAGAAGAATTTCGGGATATGCGATTATCTCAGTAAATTGACGCCGGCAAGATGTGTTTAAATATGATCACCATTTCAAATGATTTGATGGATAGAATCCGTGAAGGACAAAACAATGACCAATATTTGCAAGAAGCAAAAGAAGCAAAGAGTCAAGGGGCAGTGTTGGATTTTAGCGAAGGTGTTAATGGAATTTTGAAGTTTCAAGGAAGAATTTGTGTGCCAAATGATCCAAATCTTAAAAGATTGATTTTGGAGGAAGCTCACAGGAGTAAACTGAGTATGCATCCAGGAGCCACAAAGATGTATCAAGATTTAAAACAATTATATTGGTGGCAAGGAATGAAGAAAGATGTTGCAGAGTATGTATCATCCTGTTTAATCTGTCAGAAAGCTAAGGTGGAACATTAAAGACCTTCGGGAATGTTGCAACCTTTGCCTATTCCCGAATGGAAATGGGATGACATAGCAATGGATTTTGTGATGGGACTACCAAAGACTCGGAAGGGTCATGATGCCATTTGGGTAATTGTTGATCGGCTTACTAAGTCAGTTCACTTTTTGCCGATTAATATTAAATACTCAATGGAAAAGTTGGCTCAGGTGTACATCACTGAAATTGTTAGACTTCATGGTGTACCATCCAGGATCATTTCTGGATCGAGATCCAAGGTTTACATCGAGATTTTGGGATAGTTTTCAAGAAGCGATGGGAACAAAGCTACGTCTAAGTTCTGCTTACCATCCACAAACTGATGGTCAGTCAGAAAGGACGATTCAATCGTTAGAAGACTTGTTGAGAGCTTGTGTACTGGAACAAACTGGAGGTTGGGATGAATTCTTACCATTGATAGAATTCACATACAATAACAGCTTTCCATTCAAGTATAGGGATGGCACCCTATGAGGCATTATATGGAAGACGATGTAGAACACCGTTATGTTGGTATCAAGACGGTGAAAGTGCTATATTAGGACCGTAGATTGTTCAACAGACAACTGAGAAAGTTAAGATGATTCAAGATAAAATGAGAATGAGTCAAACTCGGCAAAAAAGTTATGCTGATAAAAGGAGAAAATTTCTCGAGTTTGAAGAAGGTGACCACGTATTTTTGCGAGTGACGCCTATGACGGGTGTTGGACGAGTGCTTAAGTCCAAGAAGCTCACTCCAAAGTTTATTGGACCATATCAGATTTTACGTCGGGTAGGTCCGGTGGCATATCAGATTGTATTATCACCTTTTCTGTCAAACCTTCACAATGTATTTCACGTATCACAACTACGGAAATATATTTCGATCCTACTCATGTTATCAAGCCGCATACGCATGATGCAACTAAAGGAAAATTTAACTTATGACACCTGCTCCAAAGAAAGATTGAGGATCGAAAGACAAAGCAACTTCGAGGTAAGGAAATTTCATTGGTTAAAATTATTTGGGATGATGTAAGCGGGGAAGCTACATGGGAACTAGAAGAAAAGATAAAAGAACAGTATCCCTTTTTATTTTAAGGATGTGAAGTCAAGTTCGTCAAGTTTCGAGGACGAAACTTTTGTAGAGGGGGAGAATTGTAACACCCCAAACTTTCTATGTATTAAATAAGTAATTTTGACAAGCTAATATAATTCTACTTGTTTAGTGATTTCTGTGCACTGTAAAATTATTTTGAATATTCCGTCTGCATATTTGGTCATTTTGAGTGATTTGTTCCGTGTCAGGAAAATAATAATTTTCGGACCGAAAAAATTTACGTAAATTAATTTTTATTGCTTAGTCTTAATTAACTTACGTAATCTGATTTGATATTTGTGAATTTTCTAATTTTTGTGATTTTATGTGTGATTTTGATTTTTTTTACTATTTGTGGGCCCCGCGAGGTGTTTGTGGGCCCAGGTGGCCATACGTGGGCCCAGGTGGGTCCCGCAAAGTGAAAATTTTTCTACGCATAGAAAAATTTGTACTGTTTAGACGGAGACAGGGGATCTTACTAAACCTGAATCCGAAAACAGTTTTAGAAAATTTCCTTTACCGTATTTTTTATTGTATTTATTTACCGTGACGGTAAAAATACAGTAAATGTATGTTTTGTGGGGTTACAGTGAATCAAAATAATATTCTATATTATTAAGTTAATATTGGTGGATTAGATATCCACCATTAATTTAATTACCATTGGAAATTTAATCTTGATTTAATCAATCTGGGTGGAGATTTGATCTTGAAAGTAAATAGGATCAATTATAACATTGGATGGAAATTAAATCAAGGGTAGAGATTTAATCTTATAAAGGACTATGACCATTATCAACCCTTGGATGTAAAATAAATCAATGGTGGAGATGGATCATTAATGACCATTGGATTTGGATTTAAATCAATGGTGGAGAATTGGTCATCAAAAATTTCTACAACCATTTTGGACCCTTGGATGTAAAGTTTGAAGATGCAATCTTGACCTTTCATTTGGAGACACATCTAATGGTTAGGATTTAAAGAGGAAAGATCCAATGGCTTAGATTTTGTCTTCTAAAAATCAAAATCTACTTAAATCCTAACCATTGAATGAATCAATGGTTAGGAATGCTTCATATAATTGATAGAAAAGATGACAAATTGCATGAATCATGCAAGGAGGGGGGGCGGTTTTTGAAGAGCAAGGAGAATGGGAGACAAAGCTAACATAGCCTTTTTAGGCCAAAGAAAAAGGAGAAGACAAGTTACTATTGATCAATTAATGTGCATGCTTTTCAAAACTCCATTTTGGCTTTTCTCTCCATGAAGTCCACGGTCATGCATAGTTAGAATGCCAAATTATTTCATTTACACACTTCACATTCTTCATTTCTTCATTTTCTCTAAGTTCCAAAAACCAACCGAAGAGAAAAACTCTATTTCCTCTCCTTAGTGAAGCATTCGGCCAACACACCAAAACCCACACTCCATCACTCTTTAATTTCATACAACCTAATTTCTTAAATCATCACCTTGTTCTAAACAACTTTCTTGTTGAGAATTTTCTCAAATTCTTACATCTTGAAGGACTTTTTCTAAGATCAAGTTTTAGAGCTCTTGTTGGTGAAGAGTAAGAAAACTTCTTTTATTCTTTTCTTTTTCATGTTCTAAATCATGTTTGATCCATGGTTCCTCTTAATCAAGTTCAATATACTAATTTTCTTGTATTTGTTCTATGTTCAAGAGACTTTTGTTGGAGGAGATCTTGTTCTAAATTCAAAGCAAGGAGCTTTTGGAGTTCTTCAAGAGGTAAGAGGGAGATTTATCTCACCAACCAAGCATGGTGGTGAGAGATGGTTATATTTGATGGATGATAAATCCATGTGAGGATTCATATCCATGGTCATGTAATAAATTATTTGTGTTATGTGTTTTTAATTATTTTGTTTATGCTTGATATGCTTTGCATGAATTAATTGTGTATGCATGCTTAGTATGATTTTTACTTGTTTATATGGTATGCTTATAATATGCATGATGATATATGTTAAATATATTATGATGGAATGTATGTTGGAAACAAGAAATTATGGCTTCAAAGGTCATAGGAAGCTCACGGTTTTGACTCTCAAAAACTAAAGTTTCTATTGAAAATTTTCAAGAACAATGAACTTGATTTTTTTTAGTCCTTAGACTTAAGAAAATTTCAGCCAAGACACCAACCAACTTGGTGTTTACAAAATTAGATTTTCAAGAAGGATGAAATTGAATGATTTTAGAAAAAAATAAAATAATAATAATAATAAGGGTTGTTATTCCAAACAATGATGCTCACGGTTTTTAGTATGGAGTTTTAGTAAAATAATTTGTGTATAAAACAAGATTTGAACTTAGATGTTTCAAAGAAAAATATTTGATGGTTCCAAAGACCATTTATAAGGTTTTGATAAACTTAGAAAAAATGTTTTGATGTTATAAAATATAAGAATTTCCATAGAAGGATTTTAAAAGGGAAATTCAAGTGTTATCAATTGGTTGAGAAAGGATTTTTAGTAAAATAAAGAAAAAGAAAATTTAAAAGTGGTGAACATCAAATTATTTTAAGAGAATAAATTTTTAGAAGTGATTTAGAAAAACGTTTGTAACTTAAATTTATTTAAGGATAATTTAATTTTTAAGCTTTGGAAAATGATATGATATTTTAAGTTAAAAATAGTAATTGAATTAACAAGATGAGATTTTACAAGATCAAATTAGTAAAATGAAATTTTTAGTAATTATATTACGGAAAAGGAATATTTTAAAAAAAAAGAATAGGAATGAAATGAGGTGAGAGATTATATTATATTAAGAAAAGCCCAAAATAATATTTCAAAGTTAAGTAATATTTCTACGAAGTGTAGAAACGGTGAAAATTGATTTATGTAGCTCAAAAACATAATTTTTAAATTACACGATTAAAAAAATGTTAAAATATTTCTACGTAATTTTTAAAGCATTTAATCATTTTACACGATCGAAATGTTGTAGAAAAATCGCTATGCGATTTAAAAATGAAAGAATATTTTTACATATTTTAGAATACAGTAAAAAAAAAATTTGTTATGCAATTTTTAAACGTAATAGAAATGTTACAAATCATTGTTTACGTAATAAAATATTACGTGACCGTAAAAATGTGACAAAAATATTTTGCGAATGATAAAAATACAATAATATAATGTTGCTTAATTATACAATAAACTTTACGGTTAAAAATCGCATGTGAATATTGTACAAGAAATGAGCAATTTGCCTATAATTGGCATAAATCCATTTTACGAACGTAAAATAGTATTTGAACTTTGTATGAGAAATTATGTGATTTACCTTTGGTTGGTAATTGGTGCATTACACATGCATTGAAAATGGTCCGATGGACGGATATGGCTAATTGCCTAGGAGAAACGTACACCTCTTGAGTGGGTGCGATACGCGTAGTGTAGGTCACTTATGGACCTTGGGGGCATCGGGTGCGGGTTGCTCACAATGGGCAGTTGGTAGCTCTTCTGTACCGTGGGTTAGACCGATGCAACACACCAATGATCCGACCGAGACACTATTCTTAATCAAGATCTGACAAAGATTATTGTGTATGTGCTAGATGTGCAAGATATAATTATAAGCACTTGGTCTCGAAGCACGAAATACCAAGAACTCTTTTCGATCAATTTCTCCGACTTGAGTATTAGCTCCATGGAGTAGGGCATTGAGTCTATGTACGCATGCATGAAACCGAGCATCTATATTTATATGATGGTGTTGTTGTAATTGTTGTATGATTTAAACAAAGTGATAGTGGCACAATGGTAATTATTATTTTGCACTATGATGATGGTATAATTGTGATCATGATATGATATTTTGCATGATGTGTTGTTTGTATTATCTCCGTACTATCATGCTTGTATTGGCGTAGATAATCTCACCTCTTTGTATGTATATCTGTATATTGTATTGATAATTGGGTGAAGACGTTGAGAAAGAAACGGTACAAGAAGCGAGAAGAAGAATTACTTCTCACTACCGGGAACGCCGACTCGACAAGATGACGACAAGAGCCAGTTTCTTCGGATATGTACGTCTACAATTTCACGGAGGAGCTGAAGAATGGAGGACAAGTCCCGATAAGCGAGGACTTATTTATGAGGGATATCTGACTGTTAGCATTAGTAGACTGTTTCGTAGAGATCCATTTTTCTTTGTAACTATCTTAGTTCATGTTGAATTTCCGTTGCATATCAGGCGACACTGGGACACCAGGAATTATGTCCCAACGGAAATCAGTATAGTATCGTCAGCCCGGACACCTGTCCGTAGGGCTACTCGTCATAACGATTCCTACCGCCGAGGAACCCGAGGAGGACCCATCTGAGGGGTCCGTTGCTAGTTAAACTTGGGCAAGTTTGAACTCTGATATGAACTATGTGTGTAATTTATTTAAGTGTATTTTAGTTTGAGACATGGGCTGTAAAATAAATAATTCCAACAGTACGTTTGCAATAAGTATATGATGTAATCTATGTGTGAGGTTGCTATAATGTTTTATTTTCCGCTAAGTTTATTTTATGGTCGTCAAAAAAAAAAAATTGACTTATCTTTTTATTACAACGTCACCTTATATGAACTTGGGGGTTATTAAGTAACATAAATGTGACACCCTACGGTGGGTGTTACATTCATCATAAAAGGTTTCAAACTCATGGATTTCAAACTCACCACCATGATCACTTCTTATGGATGCAATACAAAAACCTTTTTTATTTTATATAACTTTGGCAAGTTTCTTAAAAGCTTGAAAAACATCATTTTTGTGAGATAGAAATAATGTCCATGTAAACCTAGAAAAATCATCCACAATCACTATTGCATAGTAATTCCCACTAAAACTCATTGTTCTAGAGGATTCAAAAAGATCTATGTGTAAAAATTATAAAGGTCTAGAAGTTGAAATAACATTTTTAGTTTTAAAAGAAACATTTACTTGTTTTCCCTTTTGACATGCATCACATAATTTGTTTTTTTTCAAATTTGAGCTTGGGTAGTCTAATTACTAACTCTTTTGAGACTAACTTATTTAAGTGATCCATGTGAATGTGTGCAATCTTTCTATACCATAACCATGAATCATCTTCTTTACTTATAAAGAATTTAGCATCATTTGAAGATATATCATCAAGGCTAATCATATATATATTATTTATCCTATGACCAACAAATTTAACTTGCTTATCATCTTTTCCTTCAATTATCCAACAATTAGAATCAAATATAACTCTATTTCTTTTATCACATAATTGACTAATGCTAAACAAATTATGTGTAAGTCCTTCAATAAGTAAGACATTATCAATAGAAGAGGAAGAGATTTTACCAACCTTGCCAACTCTAAGGATCTTCCTTTTATTGTTGTCTCCATAGGTTATATGTGCATGATTCTTGGGAACAAGGAAAGAGAACTTGGAGTCATCTCTGATCATATGCTTAGAGCAACCACTATCAAGATACCAATTTGAGTTCTTAGCCTTCAAGCACACCTCCATGTCACTTTTTTCTTCTTCCTTTTCTCCTCTAGTCATAAGACATAGATGAGCTGCTTCATTATCTACGCTATCTATGGAGTCCATGTCATTATCATCCCATATTATGTAGACCCTCATTCTTTTCTTTTCCTTAGAGGATCTTTTTTTAAATTTCTCTATCTTCATGTAATCACCCGAGATTTTCTACTATTGCTTCAAGCTTGAATATGTGCTTGCTACCTTTACAAACTAGAGCATTCTTCACACCTTGGGATGTCTCACCCTTGTGTTTGAGCCTCAACAGACAGGGATACCTCACCCTTACAATTTCTTTGAGTGATACCTCACCCTCTTTACAGTAAATCAAAAAATAGAAAAAAAGAAACTCTCACAAGAGTAATTGATACAAATTGAAGTCCTATGAAACTCTCAAAGATATCTCAAGTATTTGACAAAAACAAAGCTCAAAGATTGAATATGATGAATCACAGATTAAAACCTTGAGAAAGATGTTTTCCAATTGTGGTTCTATGTAAAAGATGACCAAAAAATGTGTATTTATAGTGTTATTAGAAAAAAAAACCATTGGGAATAATTTATTTCAGTATTAAATGCATAGCAAAAAGTCATTGCTAACTTTCAGGCTTGTGGTAATCGATTACCAACATATGGTAATCGATTACCAAGCTCTTAGAACATGGTATGGGCTTTTTGGGCAAGTGATAATCGATTACCATCCTTTGGTAATCAATTAACAAACCTCTGTGTCAGTGGTAATCGATTACCATTACCATGCCTCTGACTTTTGATAATAAGGTTTCCACACGACTGTAATCGATTATCAAGCCTTGGTAATCGATTGCCAGCTTCCAAAAAAGTTTTTAATTGATTACTAAGTCATTGGATGAGATTACAATAATCTTCAAACCTATTTTTGTGCCCAAATCAGCTTGGTAAACATTTCAAACTTTGGAGAACTTGGATTTTTAAAGAAGCAAGCTTGTTTTTCATAATCCAAGATTAAACCATCATTTTTTAAGAAAATACTCACCAACTAAAAATAATTTTCAAGAGAAAAACTTTCAAAAGCATTATAAGTCATTTTGAGATATCTAGGAGGCTTCTCACATAAAGACTCTAAGTTCTAAAAACTATACCATTTAATCTTCCCTTAGACTTGATCTTTGGTTTGATTTTGTTATCATCAAAACTTTCATGATTTTCATGACATAAGCATTTATAGTTTCAAACAACTATGAGCCATATGTGAAACCAAAAAGGCAATAACAATGAAAAGGAGAAAGAAAAAAACCAAACCCAATTAGTTATATAAAAGAGAAATTCTTACATCCTCCTTGAACAAGAAAATTTTTTTAATTTGTATTATTAAATGTATGCTACATCAACTTTGTGTGTCAAAAATATCTCTTACTCTAATTATATTTTTAATACTATAACTGATATGATACAAATTTAATAGTATAGAACAAAAAATTTAAATTTCTCTTATCTCATAAACACTGGTTACGATTGATGTAAAAGAATAGAATGACATTTCATATTTAATATGAGAATCATAGCATTCATATGTTTGTTGATAAAAAAAATTATATAATAACATACCTATTCCAAATCTAATATGAAAAAAAAATTCATATTTTCTTATTTGAGGTATTTATATCATTTAAATAAATTTAGATTTTATTTTGTATTATGTCTTATACACTAAATTACATAATCACTTTCTATGATATTTTATTTTTAATTATACCAAATTTAAAAATTAATTCATTAATTTTTATTTTTATTATAATTCTTTTTTTATAAAATTACATTCTTTACCCTCAACTTATCATTTAAAAATTTATCATGCAAGTGCTAAGTGCTACCAACTCTGACACAAGCTGTCTTTCATTTTTTAAGGAAAAAAAATACAGAAGCTTCTTCGTATATAGAGGGCAGGGTAGTGGGGACAGTCGCAGGCGTGCAAGCGTGCATCTTTGACCCCTCCATTCTTTAGTTCTTATTGCACCAAAACCAAGACCATTTCTTCTTTAGTTCTAATTCTTTAGTTCATAATTTATTCATTCATATAAAAGTATTGAAACAAAGAAAAAAAAACAGAACAAAACGAAGTAAAAAAGAAAAGAAAAACCATTACAAGAAGGAGAAATTTCTCAGCAACAGGGTGTAACATTCATTGACTTGGCTCTCCAGTCTCCCCCCAACTTTGCAAAAGTTCAAGGCTTGAAGCTGCTGAACCGCCGCCCCCCTTCCCCTCTCTCTTTCTTCATCTCTCTATCTCCTGTTGCTTGTGCATCAGTATGAAGCTCAAGGAGTTTGGAAACATGGAGCGAGTGATTTCATCTTTCATGGGTTCGTTTCTTCTATGGGCAACTTTTGTGCTTGGTTTGGTGCTTAAGGTGTCTGGCAATGCAGAAGGTGGGTGGTGACCTTTGGTCCTTACTCTATGGGGTCTTAATTGTTACATAAATATATGTTCCCATTAAACAGTTGCTTTAAATGAGCTGGGTTAAAAATACTCAATTATGAAGCACCAAAAAAAAGGAAAAAATATCTGATATCATCATCACATCTTAATGTTAGAAACAAGGGCCGGTGCCGGTTCATCTACAAGCTCATTCGTAGTTTGTTAAAAGTTTGTTAAAAAAAATAAAAAAGCTTCTTTACATTTGCTTTTCCCTTTTTCCTCTTTTATTAGTTGACCAAGTATTTAGGAGTATGTGACTGATGCTAACTCAAGGAAGTTGGGCTTCATGTTTCTATTTCCCAAATTTCACAAAATTTCATAGAGCAATATAAATGTTGACACTTGTTTGATTCTCTCCGCCAAATGATTTAAGATTAAGGATGTTTGCACCTGAAAATCGCTTCTATGACAGGTGATGCCCTGAATGCATTGAAGACCAATTTGTTTGATCCTAACAGTGTTCTTCAAAGCTGGGATCCTACGCTTGTCAATCCTTGCACATGGTTTAATGTTACTTGCAACAGTTATAATAGTGTGATCCGTGTGTAAGTTATATGTCATTTTTACCTACCTGTAGTTTTATGACCTTTTGTTCATATAGGGAAAAACTTATTTATGTTGTCCAGTGATCTTGGAAATGCAAACCTTTCGGGTCAACTGGTTCCACAGCTTGGTCAGCTCCCAAATTTGCAATACTTGTAAGTTGTGAATCGAATATGATATTCTCTCATTTCTTTGTTCACTGCATCAGAGCTCCAAACTTAAGTGGATTTCGTGACCTGAAATTAAAAAGGACCTAGATTTCCTCTTAATATTGTATATTTTGACAAAGCATTTTCTCCCTTCCTACCTACATATTCTCCCATCCCCCAAAATAAAGTAGGTATTTGTATCTCCTGACAAAAAAATTCTGGGCTGTTTTCCTTTGACAATTGGTGAGTGGGGGCATTTAAGAATGGTATTTAGATAATTTCTTTTGTCTTTTGCTCAACAACTTTTTCCATCAAAAAATCACTTACTGCATACATGCTTCTCAAAATGGTGAGAAATAGCCCCTTATTTGGAAGAATTTTTCTTTTTGGCGGGGCTGCATTGCAAAATGTCATATCAAATCAGTGGATAGTATACTTAATTTTGTAATACAGGTGAATAATGCAATTCTACTGATAAATCCCTAGAATTCATCTACTTAGTTCTTATCCTAGAAGGGGACGTTTAATATGCTTTTAAAATATTGTTTAGCATGTATGCTCCACACTTTTGAGCTATTAATAAAAAGATTTAAATTTATGATTGAGAATAAAGAAAAGGAATCATTTGTGTTACTTTATTGATCAGTTTCGAATATTTATTAGAAAAACTTCTAATATTTACATTTTATCCTTTTATAATTTTTTTTCTTTTAATTTTAACATTTCAACTAAACATTTCTTTCCATCTATACACTTTCTCCACCCCAGCGCACGTTACCGTCAAGCTGCACAGTGCCACCTTCGCCACTGACCCCCTCTTGCCCCTTGGGTTGATCATTATCCAACTCAACCTCAGCTCCTCCCCGAGATCCTAACACACATTCTCGCCATTTGGATACGTGATCAGCGTTTGAACCGCGTCTTTTGGGTTGAGCAGGTCGACCCATAACGACGAGCATCGGAACCATCCAATCACGGTTTCAGTCTCCACCACCCTGGAGAGGATGAGCTACTCACGGTGAAAGAGGACGACGACAGAGATCAGTTTCGGCGAGTGGTCTAGATCTGCTCAGGAACTGTGAGCGGTGGCAGTGGGGAAAGAGTCGAAGAAGAAAGAGCGAGAGGCGAGAGGGAAGGTGTACATGATGTGGTGGACACGGCAGTGGCGTGGTGGGTGAGGAGCTTCTTTGGTGGGATGTCAATGTCCTTAAGAGATTTCTTGAAGGAGAAGAGTTGGTAGGAGGGTTGAAACTTGTGTTGCTCTGCTCAGACACTGCTTTCCATTCTAAATCTGTGATTGGAAAGCAAACAAAGGAAATGGCATTCCCAATCCCACAACTCATACCCTCTGCTTCATCATCTTCCTCTCTACCTCACAACCCCACCTTAAACCCCATTACATTCCCCAAATCCCCATCATCATCACTACTATCATCAAGGCATGTTCTGTTCCCCAACCATGGGAATAACCGGGACTCCCTCCGATGCTCGGCCTCCTCTTCCTCCGACAAAAACCACACCAACTCCAACGACGTAGTGGAGCTCCCTTTCTTCCCACTCCCCCTGGTTCTAGAGCAGGTAAAACGGGTTCAACCCGTCAGTTAACCCGTCGGGTTAACTCATCAATCCGTCATTTTTTTACGGGTTGGGTTCAAGGATTGAACCCATATTTTTTTCAACTCAAGCATAATCGCCCAAAGATAACCCGCGGTTAAGCTTGGCGAAGCGGGTTGGCCTTATGCGGTTAGCTTCTTTTTTTTAAAAAAAATAATAAGTAATACTATAAATAAAAAACTTTTTAATGTTATATAATTGATGTTTGAATATTTAATTAGACTATTTTAAAAATTATATTTTAAATATGTAGTTTGTAATTTTTTACCATTATTATTTATTATTTTTTTATAGTATTTATTAATTTTTTATATAATTTTTTTTTATTTTTTAGGCAAAGTTAAGCATTGACTCCGCCAACTCATCTATTTTTTCTCATTTTATCTTTTATGCAGGCCAACCCACCAATCTGCCAATCCACCTTAAAGCGGGATGGGTTAGCTCTTCCAACCCATTTTCTAAAACGAGCCAACCCACCCCGCCCCGCATTTTAGCGGGTCGGGGCGGGTCGAGACGGGTTAGCCCATTTTACCACCTCTACCTGTTCTCTTCCTAGGCGCCATCCTTCCCCTTCAAATCCTTGAGTTCCGCTACTGCATCATGATTTTGAGAGGGTGTTTGAGAAGAGGAGAGAGTCTGGTTGAGGAGAGAGAAAATAAAGGGATATAGAGAAAGAAAGGAACAAGGATCCTCTGAAGGGAAGATCCTTGTAAAGTAAACAAGTAAGCCTACATCAATCATTGAATGGTTGATATAGAACTTATCTATTAATGATTGATGTGAGTTTACTTGTTCACTTTATAAAGATCTTCACTTTAGAGGATCCTTGTCCTAGTGAGAGAGGGAGGTGAGACAATGACACAGATGATTGATGATGCCGAGAAAGAACATAGGGAATAGCGTGGCTGAAGGTAAGACTTTTTATATTATTTTTATTTTCTAAAAAATAAATTAATAGATTATTAATTTTGATATTGTAACTTATTGAATAAGTTGTAGAAAATGATTCTTAATTATAGATATAAAATTTTTACAAATCAATGATTCTCAAATGTTGGGCATACATGTTTAAAATTATTTTAGGACCATATTAAATGTCTCCATCAAAGAAATGTTGCTGTACGTTATTTATTTTAGGGATTATAATATGGTATCAAACAAAAAAATTTCTGATTGCATTATGCTTTGATTTTCCTTCTCAATCACATTATCAAAATTTGAAGGTCTTCTGCCCTATCTCTATTGGTTGTAGAGAATCTCAATTTAAGCAAGGGCTGTCCTCCCACCTCTTTTCTTGTTGAACAATTAATTTTCTTGAGGACCAGTTTAGTGTTATAAACTTTTGGGGTCTTCCTATGCTTAAGTTGACATTAGCTGGTCTTTAGGGAGCCATTTACAATGTTTCTGCTGAAGTTTTGAGCATCAAAGCTCCAACCAAAGTTACCTGTTATAATAATAGGTAAAAACTTTTGATTCTTTTTTTTTTTTTCTCTCCAACCTCCTCACTCTCACTGTTCTCCTCCTTCTCCACCACTCCCTTGGCCAATGGTACTATTTCCTTCACGGTGGCTGGGCAGAGGCTTCCGGCACTGGTGGCACACGGAGGAACGGTGGTTGCTTGCGTGGCCGTGCTTGTTCAGGGTCGCAGATTTGACGATTCTGAATGCGGACCTGCGCCACCATGTCGGCCAGATGTCACTAGGGACTGGCGGAAGGTGACGGCTCGGCACGGGTCTGGTGCATAGAGGGGGCGGAGCTGCGTGACTCGCGGTGGAGATGGCTTGGCTAGTTATGGTGGCTAACGATATGCTCGTCGACGGACGTGGTGTCGAGGAGGGGCAAAGGTGGTTCTAGGTTGCTAGGTTGATGGTTGGCATGGCTGGTGGTGCAGGTTCTGTTCAGGGGTGCTGCAACTGTGAGTCGTGGTGGTGTGGAACGGTGCTTCTGGGTTAGTTCGTAGTGGTGGTCGCAAAGGGTGGCTGTGAAGGTTAGACGATGAAATAGGGTTCTGTTCAGGGAATGGTGCCGAAGCTGGTGACGCGTTTGGGTGGTCGATGGTGGACTGGACGACTGATGAGGTGGTGGTTCGCTAACAGCGGCGAGGTGCTGCGACAGAAGGGGCGAAGTTGGTTCTGGGTGTTGGATCTGGCAGATCTGGTGGTTTCGGTGGTGCGACGTCGTGCATGGAGCAATGGCTTGGACGGCAGAAGACGACGGCTCCGGTGGTGTGCGGTGCGGTGGCTTTCCAGTGTGCTTACCCCATCCACCATTGCAACCGTGGGAGGTGGCTTTGAAGAAGGAAAAAAAAAAGAATTATCTATTAACCAGGTTACAAGTCTAACACAGGAGCCATTGATTCATTTTTTCACAAAATCAATGGTGAAAAAATGTGGAGCATCAATGCTCCTACTCCTTTTAGGAGCATTTAAAACGTTGCCGGTCTTTAGAGATAGTTGTATAAATTGCTGAATAAAAGGTTATATATTGAATACTATACTAGCCATCAATATAATATATTTTTGTGTGGTTCAATTTTCACCATACCAACTTCTATTAGATGTTGACCCCTTTCATACCATTCATGCAAATGTGTTCTGCCATCTTTTAGTTATTCGTTGAACTTTTTTACTTGCTAAAATCTAAAAATATTTTTCTTTTCAATGACAGGGAACTTTATAGTAATAATATATCTGGGAAAATCCCCAACGAGCTTGGAAGTTTGGCAAACTTGGTGAGCTTGGATCTTTACTCGAACAAGTTAACTGGTCCCATACCAGACACATTGGGCAACCTTAAAAAACTACGTTTCCTGTATGACATGCTTTCCTTTATCTCATTCCTTTAATCTGTATAAATTATTTAAATCTGTTTCAATTTTGTTTCTTCATTTACCTTTTTAGCATCATACTTTTTGCTTTCCAACACAAAATGCTGGTAGATTATGCAGCCTAGAATATGACTCTTTCAGTTCCAACAGAGTTTGCAATATACTCGTGTATATTGACCAATTCATTCTCTCTGTACTAAACATGCAATAAAGTCAATGTAGTAATTGTTCATGAACATCCACACTAATGAACTGAGGGGTTGACGGTGGTCAAGAGGGGCCATTGCCACCCTGGCTGCCTGAAGTTTCTTCAAGTGCTTGGTGACTGGTGTAACATGTTCCTTCTTTTGCTTTTACCACAGCCGAACTTAATTTTTTTATCATGTAATCTTGATTAGCTCCGAGATCCCATTCCGTCCCCCATTTTTAATAGTTGAGACTGGATTATGTTATAAAGGATTGAAGCTCCCCTTGTTTTCTTGGTCTTTTCCCTCGAAATCTTTTGGTTAAATTACTTTGTAAATCCCTATAGTTTTATTAAATTTTTAAATAAGTCTTTATAGTTTAAAAATTTTTAATATGATCCCTATACTTTTTAAAAATTTTAAATAAATCCCTATTGTTTAACTAAGTTTTTAGTTAAGTCCCTACTAACTATAAAATTTTATAATTAAGTTCCTGAAAGCTATAACAGCAACACAGCGTGGCTTGCAAATCACTATAAGCATCTTGTAACGGAGTCTAAACGGCCATCAACTAGTGAGGACTTATTTAAAAAAATTTAGAAATATAAAGACCCAATTACAAATTTTTAAACTATAGGACTTATTTGAAAATTCAGTGAAATTATCTACCTACAAAATAACTTAATTTTATTTCCACGTAAGAGAGTTTTAATGTGTGTATTGGGGGTGAGGGAAGGAACATTTTCACCACCTTAGGCTTAAATTTCCAGAAGTGAGTCAAGCCTAGATTTAGACATAGTTTTCAATTGTGGGCCTTGTGGCCATTTCATTTTGCCAAGTAAAACTCGTTATCTACCCTAATCTGCTAATTTAAGTTTGCAACAAGTTATTATAGCGCACACACATACTGCATGATAATTGTTTGCTGTCATGTCTTATTACTATACTCTATCAATAGTTTATTATCTGCAAATTAATTTGCTCTGCTCTGTGAACAAGGCGTCTCAACAATAACAGCTTGTCAGGAAACATTCCTATGTCTTTGACCACTGTTTCTTCACTGCAAGTCCTGTGAGTGTTACTCCTATATTTAGATTTTCCATGAACTACTGCAAATGTAGATACCTTGTTATACTAGTGTTGAATATATTTTTATGTGTAACCTGACACCATGGTCATTGTGGATTCTAGTGATCTATCAAACAACAAGTTAACAGGAGATATCCCAGTCAACGGTTCATTTTCATTATTTACTTGCATCAGGTTGGTGCAAATAATTTATTTATATCTATTACTATTATTTTTGAGGGATGAGATATCAAAATTTTGCTAATCCCTGTGTTCCCCTCTACAGTTTTCGAAATAATTCTGGCTTGATTAAAAAATGCACTCCAGCTCCACCACTTGCTCCTCCGCAACAAACTACTTCAGGTTTGTTGATGTTTGTTCTATTGTAGGTAATGATTTTAATTTGTCAAAGAATAACTCTTAACATGCCCTGTCATGTGAGTGTCCACTAAGCTTGAAACGTGGACAAAGTATAGGCTTTCAACTTCCTTGAATTGAAAGCAAACTCAACTTTGTTTTGAAATTGTAAGACTGAGGGCAACAATCAAACTCTACACCACTAGGTTAATGAAGAACTGAAGCACTTTGTTTTGAACAGTGATCTCTGATGGTGGAGATACCTTAAGCATAGCTTCTTCTGCATGCATAAATTTATAGCTTCTTGAGGTGGATGTTACTGATGGTCAAATTCGGGAATTAATAATGTTGTACTTTTGTTATATTCTATTCAATCACAGTCAAAGTTTTTAAATAGAGTTATGCTTTCCCATTTAATTATGTTAATCCTTGTAGGTAACAGTGCTACTGGAGCCATTGCTGGAGGAGTTGCTTGAAGGAATGGAAGGTGATCAAAACACGCAGCAGAATATTATAATAGCAATAAAAAAATGTTGTGTTTAATTTTATTCTCGTACTGCAAAGATAAATTTAAAATACTTATTAAAGGATTCTTAATATTTTAAAAAATTATATGAGGACTCTATATATATCTATATTAAAATTAAATTTTATTATCAACTCCTTTAAAATATGATACTTACTCAAATTTTGAAAAAAAAACTAAAGTAGAAAAATTTAAGTTGGTTAGGATAATCGGATCTGTTCGAGTCAAACTCGATAAATTCATCTGAATATCATTTCAAGTAACGAGTCTCGTAAACCAATTCGATAACTTAAAAAAATGACGTTGTTTTGTTTATATTCAAGTTCTTATTTTATTCTTTCTATACAACTTGATTCGGTATTTGATTAATTTGACTAACTTGATTACTCAATTCGAACCAATCTGATTATAATCGAATTAATTCGATACAAATTACTTAATTTTTTTTTAAAAAATCGACTCAATCCAACTTAAACTCACTTAATTAATTTAAATTTTTTTCCCTAAATCCGTCCCTATCCATAATCACATTTCCTTGCTGGACGTGCTTACTAAATAATCATAAAGGCTATTGACACCCTTTTCAGTTTTTCTTGCTGGACGTGCTTGCTAAATAGCCATAAAGGCTATTGACACCTCTTGACTAAATAGCCTTTATTACGTTGGTGGTAGCTTTGGTCCGTATTACCAATTTGTTGTGCACGTTATGCACCAAGCTATTAAATAGCCATAAAGGCTATTGACAGCTCTTGACTAAATAGCCTTTATCACGTTGGTGGCAGCTTTGGTACATATTACCAATTTGTTGTGCACGTAATGCACCAAGCTATTAAACCCACGTGCACGTCCAAACCAAATAGCCATCGAAGCTATTTGGTCTGTATAAATTATTTAAATATGTTTCAATTTTGTTTCTTCATTTACCTTTTTAGCATCATACTTTTTTGCTTTCCCACACAAAATGCTGGTAGATTATGCAGCCTAGAATATGACTATTTCAGTTCCAACAGAGTTTGCAATGTACATGTACTGCCTAAAGTATCATTCTACATAATCACATGAAATAGATGATGATTGAAGATAGTGCTCAGATAGGTTGGTCTAGTAAAAAATAAAGCTTCAGACTATTTAACTGGTTGGCAGAGTTGGGCCACAAGTTTGGTGACAAATTTTTAATGTGCAACTAATACCCGCGTCATTTCTCCTTTAATCTTTATGAAAGAGATGTTAAATGTGTTTGTTACTACTGTATATTGACCAATTCATTCTCTCTATAATTTAAAAGTTTTTAATGAGATCCCTATACTTTTTAAAAATTTTAAATATATCCCTATTGTTTAACTATGTTTTTAGTTAAGTCCCAACTAACTATAAAATTTTATAATTAATTCTTGAAAGTTGTAATAATAACATATAGTGGCTTGCAAATCACTGTAAGCATCTTGTAAAGGAGCCTAAACAGTCATCAACCAATGAGAACTTATTTAAAAATATTTAGAAATATAAGGATCCCATTACAAACTTTTAAACTATTTGACCTATTTAAAAATTCATTGAAACTATCTACCTACAAAATAACTTAACCAATTTTATTTCCATGCAAGGGAGTTTTAATGTGAGTGTTCGGGGTGAGGGGAGGAACATTTTCACCACCTTAGACTTAAATTTCCAAAAGTGAGTCAAGCCTAGATTAATTTTGACATATTTTTCAATTGTGGGCCTTGTGGCCATTTCATTTTGCCAAGTAGAACTCGTTATCTACCCTGATCTGCTAATTTAAGTTTTTTGGGAATTTGAAGCAGTTGTTGGAGATTTTGGTTTAGCAAAACTTATGGATTGCAATGATACTCATGTTACCACTGCTGTACGTGGTACGATTGGGCATATAGCACCAGAGTACCTCTCAACTGGAAAGTCTACAGAGAAGACTGATGTTTATGGATATGGTGTGATGCTTCTTGAACTACTAACTGGACAGAGGGCTTTTGATCTAGCACGACTTGCCAATGATGATGATGTCATGTTGCTTGATTGGGTTTGTATTCTGGTTATGAAAATATGTCATTAGTACTTGTTTGATGTTATTTAATTTTACTTGAAAAACTTCCGCTAGTATCTTTTAGTCTCATTACATGTTTCCTCATGATCGAAAATTTATTTAGCATACCAATTCCTTGCTGAATTTTTTATTTTTGTTTTTTGTCCATACTTTCCAAAGTCCCTTTTTCAACAACTAAAGATTTTCCTTATTCTAATTGAAAAACATGCTGTTCTTTTTCAATTAACTGTCTCATTTATTTTTCCAAGTTTTATTAGGTTGAAGATGAATCAAGAAGGGAAATCATATTGTTAAAGGAAATATTTATTTACTAAATATTATTCCAATTTTTTGTCCTAAATATTATTTCAATTTCCGTTCGTTTTACTTCTTGATTTCTTATGGAGATTTAATTGATAACTTCATTACACGGTGAGGAGTTCTTGTTTATTTCTTGCTATAAATTCCTAGCTGAAGTTCTGAAACCCAAATTTGTTGCCTATTCTGGTTATTTATTGTTGTATAACTAACCTTTGCTTTAAAAGTACAATACTAAGTTTATTTGGTTGTTCCTATTTCTGTCCCAGATTCTAGAATCTCATCTTTGTGGCTGTTGTTTAGTTCATTGGTGTTGCATTGGTTGTATACACATGTTAACACCAATGACTAATGGTCATTGTTGGCAACTGACATTATTTTGAGTTCAGGTTAAAGGACGTCTAAAAGACAAGAGGTTGGAGACACTGGTGGATGCTGATTTACAGGGCAATTATGATGAGGAAGAGGTAGAGCAGCTAATCCAAGTGGCCTTACTGTGCACACAAGACTCCCCTATGGAAAGACCCAAGATGTCTGAGGTGGTCAGAATGCTAGAAGGTGATGGTTTGGCAGAAAAATGGGATGAATGGCATAAAGAGGAGATGATTCGGCAATATTTCAACCACACCCAACACCACACTGCTAATTGGATGTTAGACTCAACTTCAAATATCCCACCAGATGAATTATCAGGTCCTAGATGATTTTTTAATATTCTACCGGCAAGCGAATGCACAATCATCTAGCCTGACAGTGCTTTCTGTTTGAAAGCTATATACTACTGATTTGTGCATATGATTTTCACCCTTGCATTTTCTTTTCATCTTTTTGAATTATCTTCATGTTCAGATCACATGCCCTTGATCAAGTTGTGATTATTGAAGCAAAAAAGAAATTTGTAAATTCTATTGGGTGATGAAGTGGCACGGTGAAGTGTAGGCCACAAAAACCAATTACTTCTGTCATTGTATGAATGTTAGAAATGAGTATAGACAAGAAATAAATGAAATTCTATATCGTTTTCAGATATATGCATATGGTTAGTAGTTTTGGAAACTGTTACTTGGGTGCGTTGATATCTGCTTCTTTAAAGATAGGCACTGCATTGTCTGTGGACAGATGCCCATCTTCTGGATGGTAATGGAATTGGTCTTTCACTTTGTCTTCGGATTGGCTTCCCACCCACCCACGGTCTCTCCTTGAAGCCCAATATTGTGACTTTGGAAAGCCCACCTTGTGGCTCTTTTTTTTGCTTATTCTTTGCATGTCTTGGGTTGAGTGCTGCAGAATAATAATAATTAACAAAATTTAAAACGCCTCGCTAAATGCATTATCAAATCTGAACAGTAAGGAAAGCTGAAAAAATAATCATAATATTTAGAAAAAAGATCATAATGCAGAAGAATAAGCAAAAATTAACATTTAAAAGAAAAACAAAAATTAGCATTTCGAAGGGACTCAAGGAGGAGAGCTAAATTGGTATAACAAAATTTAAAAACTCCTAATCCTGAATTAGCTACATACTAATTAAATTTTGTAACTATTAATCAATTATCATATATACAAATTAATTTAGACATTTCATCAAACACCTGAGTTGCATCCATTAAGAAAGCCAATATACTTGTATGACATTCAATGCTTACCAAAGTATAAAATTGTACAAAGAGCAAATAATCACACGATCAATTCCTGATCCAAACAAGTAGACAATACAATTATATATATAATGTTGATTATATAATGCCACATGATGAATTCATCAAAGAGCCTTTGCTCAAGTGCTCGTGTCCAACCATGGATCCTTAGATATACATTAGAGCTCAATTCTAACTTAAGTTCTCGTCCCCACTTTATGAAATCTAAATTGGTATGTAGTAGTTATTACATTAGAGCTCAAAGTCCAGATGGGTTTAAGGTGGGTGTTGGAGAGAAATGTGACTAGACATTTAGACATTCCAACTCCAAAGAGAGAAAGGAGGTCACTAAGGGGGAGAAAGAAATTAATTGAGGAATTTGTTAAGTTAACACTGTTTAGTAATTTTAAGAGTGTGTTGTTGATTTGGTTAAAAATTTCACATGTTATTGTTTAATTTGGAAATTGGATAGCAAGGATACATTGAACTTGACCAAAGTTTTGTCTTATAAGTATCCTATTTTTCTTTCAAATCTTGGACTTTCATTTGGTCTTATGCTTTTAGTTAAAAAATTTAAAGGACTATTGTGCTTGATTCAGGAAGCTTAACTGTGATAACTGATAATAAGAATTGAGGATCAAGAGATGCTAAGAACTTAAGATTCTCTATACCAACAACCATGGAAAGTAAATGGTATACAACTATAAAAACCTTCCGATGGTTGGAAGTAATGCTGGGAAAGGGAATTGCAAAGATTAATAGAATAAGGAGAATAGGGAGATTTTTCATAACCTCATGCTGGACAATCTTCTTAAAAAAGGGTGTTTTGAAAATACGACCATTAATAAAAATTAAAAATAAAATGAAATAAGACAGTAACTAATTTTGTTACCTACAAAGTTGTACTATTATCCACTCTTTAATTCCCTCAATCGAAATATCATGAGGAAAACTAAAATGACCCCCTGTAACATAACATACTAACAAAGGTAATTATTCCTACTTCAGCCTAAGTAGAGTGGGTTAGTGGTGGTCTTGGTCACACCAGTTGCATGGTTGGCTAATCTGACTGTTAATGTATTTGTAAAGACACTTCAACGTTTAAGTACTGAGTGAATAAGGTAATGGTTGTATGTTTAATGTGACCACCTCATTTTATCCAAGATTTAAGAAAAAATCAAAAAAAAAATATTAAATGATGTTAAATATTAAATAAAATAAAATTTTCTGAAAATGGAATTTTGTAAAAAAAAGAAAGAAAGAAAAGAAAAGTGATATCCAAGTCCATTTGAATGTTGACCAATATCTAAAGCCCACAAGCTCCTAGCAAAAACAAAAACAAAAAGGAGAGGAAAGACGTTGTAGGAATTCCAGCATGAGGAAAAGAAGTGTGAAAGGCTTCAATGCACTACAAGGATTAGATGAAAATCTTGCAAAATCATTCCAAAATCTTGGATCAATCTCACAAATGTCCTAATGTAGAGTGAGCTACACTTGCAACCAACCACCCTACGATGAGAATTTCCCCGTCGTTCCCATTAGTTCAATCAATTGGAGTTTCTCAGTGGTTTACAAAAATGGTAGAACCATGAAAAAGGGACACTTCTGCTCGATTTTTCATTCTTAATACTGAGAATGAAAGAAAAACAATAAATGTGAGTAAGAGTAAAAAGCATAGTGCAGCCTTTGAAATCAAAAAGTGAGAGAAAAAAGGAGTTGTTGCTGTTGAATTTTAATTCAAATATATATGTTACGTGGATTAGCATTAATCAATAATTAAAATATTATTTAAATCATTAATATATATATATTAATTATGGAATTATGTTTATAATATAGCACTTTGTCAGTTTATGAACATTGTAATTGAGTTTTTGTTATGAGTGGCCCGTGATGGGTTTGGACTGTTCATTTGGTAATCCGTTGAGAAGTCCCTACTCTCATCTGGTAAGTTAAAAAACTACTTCCCCATTAGGCATTTTTGTACATACGAAAAACCAACTAGGTTGAGGGTAGTTTTCTCTCACACACGCGAATTCTCTTGATCGCTTCGCTGAACAACAATGGATTGTGTAATCATACCAAGTACACATTCTTAATCTATCTCTTGAATACAATCTGTTTAATATGTTATAATATTGTATCTATAATTGATCTAGGTTTATAGAATTTATTTATATCCATCAATTGGTATCGAGAGATTCATAGATACTGATTATGGCTATTTTTTATTTATTTTTATTTTTATCATAATCAAAACAATTTTTTGTATACTTTTATGAACCCTAATTTTGATTGGATTCTTTTTGACCGAATTGATCAAAATTTGTTTAGGGGCTTTTCTTGTCAGTGAATTTCGATTCACATACCCAAATTTTATGTCATTTCATTGTGTGATTTGTCAGAATTAAGCAAATCTTCTTCGCGAGTTCCATTTTTTGATCTGGAAATCTTCCTTTTTCTTCTCTTTTTTTTTACCCAATTAAATCAAAAATTTCTTGAGGGCTTCTTCTTGTCGCAATGGTGCGACCTTGGCCTCAAAAAGTGGCGGCATTTTGTTGGCTAAATAACGAGATACAGACGGGTCTGTATCGTGGGTCATTGCGACTCATTTCCCTGTTTCCGGGCGAGGAAGATAACATCTTCTTGCAACGCCTCACTGCCTGCGCGTGGGGGCATGTGAACGTGGATTTTTGTCCATTTTTTTATTTTTTTGCCAAATAAATTTTATTTAATATTTTAATATTTTTTGGAAATTTTTGAAATTTTTTTGACATGTGTAAATATTTTATATTAATTCATTTGAGAATAATTTGTATTTTTAAATATTGTACTCTCGAATTTTGGGCTTGAAATTTTTTGTGACTATTCTTTACTTTGCTAGTAGCTCTTTGGTATATGATACTCTCCTTGTTAATTAATTTTGATCCATATGTGAGTTATTTTTTTATTATTATACATAATATGAGTTTATCACATTTTATTAAGTATAATTAGTGATAATTTGTATAACTGTGAGCTCACCTATCGTGAGTACAATTGTGCAAATTTTGTGACTTAAATGATTTTTTTAAAATCATAATTATTATTACATTGATAGTAATTATACCCTATCAATGTGTTGTTATTAATGTAATTTGTTATTATACAATGTGATGTTAAATTTATGCTTATGTCAATTATTTTTTGAATACCCTATTGGTATTAAAAATTTTGGTGATATAAGATTTGTGCATTGTATTATTATATTTCTTATTTATTATGGCTTGGGAGCCTTAGGTGGGACTAAGATAAGTAAGAAATTTTTTTCTAAAAGGGCTTGTTTGGCTGAGCATATGAAACCATTTAATTCTCTTGTTGCATGATGACATTGTGCATATTAAATGTTTCCTTTTGTTGTTTTTCATGCCAGCCTCTTTGCCTATGCAATTGACTTCTGTCAAAACTTTGAATGAGATCAATTTTGAGGATTGGAAAGAATATCTGAATCTTTATTTGGCTATCACTAATACGGACTTAGCTTTGAGAGAAAAAGAGCATGCTGCTCTTACTATTGAGTTCACTGCTGTTGAAAAGGCTTCTCATGAAAAATGGGAGCACTCAAACAGGGTGTGTCTTATGGTGATGAAATACACTATAGAGAAGTCAATTAGACAGAGCATTCCAGAGAGCAAGAAGGCTAAGGAATTTCTAAAATCTATTGGTGAAAAATTCATGACTTTTGATAAAGCTCAGAAGAGCCAATATCTTTCTTTGATTGAGAAGACTAAATATGATGGTGTTAGTGGAGTTCGTGAGCACATCATGAAGTTAGTGCACTATTTTAATAAGCTAAAGTCTCTCAAGGTTGATCTCGATGAAAGTTATCTAATCTGGCAGGTTCTTGAGTCATTTTCTTCTCAATTTGATGTTCTGAAGACCTTTTATAACACTCAGAAAAATGAGTAGACAATTGATGAAATGATTGCTATTGTCTCTCAAGAAGAGGATTCTATAAGGAAAGGGAAATCACACAGTGTTCAGTTTGTTGCTTCTACTTCTGATTCTAAAAATGAGAAAAAAGAAGGTTACAAAGGCAAGTTTCAACATGATAAGAAGAAAAGGGAAAAAATATCTCAACACCTAGAACCTAAGAATAATTTCTTCAAGCCTAAGAAGAATTTCTTTAAGGGAAACTACAAGTATTGCAAGAAGTATGACCATAAAGTGGATGACTATTATATTCTCAAGAAGAAACTTGAGAAGCAAGGTACACTCCTAGTTTTAGCTTGTTTTGAATCAAATGTGATTAATGTTGCTCCCAATACTTGGTGGTTTGACTCAGGTGCAACTATTCACATTATGAATTCTTTACAGAGGTTCACAAACTTGAAAAAGCCAAGTAATGTTGAATCCAAGATCATTGTGGGAGATGGAGCTAGAGTATCAATGGAAGAAATAGGAGTAGTTACATTGTATTTACCTTCTGGACATACTTTATTGTTGAAAGATGCTGTTTATGTACCTTCCATGAGAAGAAATTTAATTTCAGTTTCAGCTTTGGATAGATGTGGTTACTCTTTTGAATTTGGTAATGAAAAAGTTATTGTTTGTTTTAATTCTGTTGCCGTTGGTTCAGGAGTTTTATGAGATAGACTATATATGTAAAATTTGAATAATATGTCTATTAACTCTATTGTTGGAAGTAAGCATAGCAAGACTAATGAGAGTTCTTCTATGCTATAGCATAGACGCTTGGGGCATATCTCTAGGCCCCGGATTGAAATACTGATTAGGGAATGTATTCTTCATAACCTTGACTTCTCTGATTTTGACACTTGCGTTGATTGTATTTAAGGCAAGTTCATTGCCAAAACTATGAATAAAGGAGCAAATAGGTGTGATGATGTGCTACAGTTGATTCATATAAACATGTGTGGACCTATTACACCCACTGCCATGGGTGGATATAGGTATTTTATTACCTTTATAGATGACTTCTCCAGATTCGATTGGATAGATCTTCTCCAGGAAAAATCTGGTTCTTTGGATTCCTTTAGATCCTTCAAGGCTGCTGTTGAATTGAAGACATACAAAAAGATCAAATGTATGAGGTCTGACAGATGAGGTGAATATTACAGCAGATATGACGAAACTGGAAGAAATCCAGGACCATTCTCCAGATTTCTTGATGAATGTGGAATTGAAACTCAATATACTATGTCTGGTACTCCTGAGCAGAATGGAGTTACAGAGAGACATAATCGCACACTTATGGATATAGTGAGATACATGTTGAGCCATTCGTCATTGCCAGATTTTCTTTGGGGAGATGCTTTGAAGACTGCTGTGTACATTCTTAATCAAGTACCCAGCAAGTCTGTGCCAAAAACTCCTTATGAGCTGATGACTGGAAGGAAGCCAAGTTTGAAACACTTTCATGTGTGGGGTTGTAAGGCAGAAGTTAGACTTTATAACCCTCAGCAGAAGAAACGTGATCTTAAGACTGTTAGCGGTTTCTTCATTGGCTACTGCGTGGGTTCCAAAGGTTGTAGATTCTATTGTCCTTCTCATTCCATGCGAGTCATCGAGTCTGATCGAGTGATATTCTTTGAGGATGATTTGGATAGTGGGAGCCATATACCATGACCAATCACTCTTAAAGAAGATCAGACTGTAGTTCCTGTACTGGCTGTTTCATTTCCTGCAGATATCATGGTTCCAGTCAATCATAATGATGATCAGGTTTTTCAAGGAGAAGATGCTGTAGTGGCACCACCAGTTGATGAACAGGAACCTGATGACATTGCTGAAGTAGTCTCATTAAGACGATCTTAGAGAGTACGCAGGCCTTCTATACTAAATGACTATGTAGTGTATCTCAGGAGCACGATTTTGATCTTCATGATGACGATTGTCGCGACCGGGATCGCGGCGGGAAAACAGCAACTCGAATTGATTTTAGAAATATGAAAATGGAAAAATGGAGTCGCCACCAATTTTATTTGAATTTGGAAAAATTGGAAAACCTTTTATTTGGAAATGGTCTTTGGAACCAGATCGGATTCGGGAGTCGGTTATGCTTAGGGAAGGGTGGAAACTTAATCCCACTGCACCCCTAACGCACCCATCCTAAGACGGTACCTTAGATTAATTGTGCAAATTCTTAATAATCCTTTGAAATATTTATTTTACCCCTTTTTACAAAAGCATTATAACTATTTATAAAAGCGAAACCACAAAATTATGAAAATTTAATTTGGGCTTGACAGAAATGAAATTCTGCTCCTACGTATCCCCTGGTGCAATGGGGAACTCAAAGTTACGTAGTTCTTTAGAAAATGATTTGTGGGTTGATTAAGTATAAAAAGACTTTTTTTGTTTTGAAAAGGGATTTTATTTGAAAACAAATTCATTCTTGCACAGGGTTCAAGTTAGCACTAGGCTACTCAATAAACCCTTATGACCCAAACGACATTGAAGATAACATTCGTTATTCAATCAACATCATTGGTCATCGCATTGATTAAAAGAAGATTTTTTTTTAGAGCATACACGAGGACAAACAAATAAACACAAATCCTCATGAGTTAAATAAATTAATAGGAAAGAAACAAAAACATCACAAAATTAAACAACTCAACATTTATTATTATTATTATTATTTTTATCCTTGTTTTTTATATTTTTTTCATTTTTTTTCATTTTTTTTTTATCTTTTTTCATTAACACAACACAAAACATACCATAAAATGAACATCAAACAAGAATTGATCCTAAATACACAAACAAATAAACTCAAATTATATTTTTTTTTTTTATTTTTTATTCTTTTTTACTTTCTCGATTATTCATTTTTTTGTTTTTTTTTTTATTCTTTTTTTTTACATTTTTCCTTTTTTTATCTTGTTTTTATCTTTTCATTTTTATGTATTGAAAAAAAGAAAAAGAAAAAAGAAAGAAAGAAAGAAAAAAGAAAAAAAAAAATAAAGATACCACGTGAATGTGGTATTCAGTTCCGAACTTCTTTATAAACTTTTTTTACTTTTAATTATTTTTTATTCGAGAAAAAAAAAAAGAAAAGAAAAGTTGGAGACAAAAACAAAAAAAAAAATGGAGACAACACGTGAATTCGTCCCACTTGCTTTTCATCTTATATTTTTTTTTTGTAAAAAAAAAATGAAATATGAACAAAAGTTGGAGACAACCACCTGAATTCCGTCCCACTTGCTTTTCATCTTATATTATTATTATTATTTTTTTTTAAAAAGAAAACGAAATATGAACAAAGAAAAGAAAAAGGCTTTAGCCTCTGAAAGAAACAAAAAGGAGATATAAACAAGGAAACGTGAAAGCGGTGTCTCGTCCCACTTGCTTTTCATCTTATTTTTTTTAATAAAAACGAGATATAAACAAAGAAAAGAAAGAGGCTTTAGCCTCTGAAAAAACAAAAAAAATGGAAGAGGTCTTTGGCCTCGATATAGGAGAATAGAGCAAAACGGAAGAGGCATGGTGGGATGGTTAACGACGGCTACTTCAAGATGGTAGCTAAAGGCTCGGTTTGCAATGGATGGGGGAGATCTGATGGCTCTGCGGCTCTGGGGCGTAGCAAGGAAAAGGTGGGGCTGCTTGTGATGTAGGATTGTGGCTCTATAAGTGCTGAATCTGATTCTTGATGAATCCATGGGTGAAGGGTGAAGAGTGAATGTTGAAAGTGGGATGGTTTATGCGTGGTGGGTGGCCGTGTGATGGTGGTTTGTGTGGTGGTCACGTGATGATGTGGGTGATGTTCTGTTTTCCCTTTTTTTTTTTTTTTTCCCCCTTTTTTTTTATCTCAGCACATCTCTTTCCCTTTTAGATTGAAAATGTAAGCATGAAATTACAATGTGATAGTTGTGTGCATAGTTAAACACGGGTACAACTCAAACAAAATTTATCTTATATTGAAGCTAAAAGTAAAAGGGAAACGAAATATTCTTACCTTCGAAGCTCAACAGGAAATGAGAAGAGTTTAGTTGTCTGTTTGTTTCAAAAATCTCTCCATCTTTCTATTAGGCCCCCTTTTTTTCTTTCACCCAGCTCTTCAAATGTCCTCCTCAAAAATTTCAATAATTTTCTATTCCTCTCAAAAAAAAATCTCTCCTTCTATATTTAGGTGCAAAATGATGGTGCAGAGTATGGTGCGTAGCTGGTTTCGATTGGGTGAAGGGGGTCTGGTTTCGGTTAGGTGTTTGGTGGAGAAGGGTGGGGTGTGTTTACAGTTGATGGTGATGGAGTGGATGAATATGGTGGTTAAAGGGAGAGCTTGCTGTTTGTGGCTAATGGAGGAAGATGAGTTTTTTTTTTTGTTATAATGGTAGGATAGTAAAAAAAAATGGAGCTTGATGGAGGTTTTGGTGAGTTAACTGGTTATGGTGGTTGAAGGGGGTGGGTTTTTTTTTTTATGAAAGATGATGGTGAGTTTGTAGTTTGAGAGAATGGTGGAAGAAGTGATGGTTGTGTGTTTCGATTGGAAGGGATTTGGAAGAAATTGGGTTATGAAGTCGGAAGTGAAGGAGATGAAGGTGGTGGTGTAGTGGGGCTACGGTTTTTGTGGGTGAGGGTGGAAGATGGATGGGAGGTGGCTACGTGAATGGGTTGTGATGTGTGGGATGGATTTTTTGATTCAGATCCTCTTCAGATGGAAAGTTGAAGGTGAAAAATATAGAAGTTGAAGATGAGTGTGAGTGAAGAGGAATCCCCCTTAGCCTTGATGTCTTTGTAGTGTGCTTCTTATTCGTGAGAAAGAAGTGGGTGTGTGCCATGCGAAGTTGAGGCAGTTGCTGGTGTGTGTTACGTGAAAGAGTGAGTGTGGGAGTAGGTAACAAAGCAAAAAAAAAGAAAAGAAAGAAAATGGAGTTAGTGGGAACGTGAGTGTGTGCAGGTAGTGAATGGGTTTCGTGAATGAGTGAAGTGGGTGCGGTGGTGAGTGGGTGGGGGAAAGAAAAATGGAGAAAATGTGGGTGTGTCTTTGTGAGTGGGGAGTGGGTGAGATTTTTTTTTGTTTTTTGTTTTTTTATTTTTTTTATATATTTCTATTTTTTATTTTTTTATTTTTTTTTTTATTGTAGTCCCGTCAAAATTAGGTGTTCACAGTTGCCCCTCTTTACTTGTTTCTTATTAGATAATAAGAAAATTGTGGTCTTCTTATTATCGTCGTAAGAAGTGAGTAAAGAAATGAACTCTAATTTTGTCCGGAAAAGTACAAGATGTAAAACAAATGCGAGAAATAACATGCAAAGCGTCAAAACGCTCAAGAATTAAAATTCATGGAGCTGATGCGCTCAACAGAATTTAAAATGCAAGGAGTCGATGCGCTCAACAGAATTTAATATGCATGGAGCCGATGCGCTCAAAAGAATTGACATAAATTAAAATACATGGAGCCGATGCGCTCAAATGCGCTCAAAAAGTAAATGACAGGAATTAAAAGACAGGAGCCGATGCGCTCAAAAAGTAAAAGACAGGAATTAAAAGACAGGGAGCCGATGCGCTCAAAAAGTAAATGACAGGAATTAAAAGACAGGAACCGATGCGCTCAAAAAGTAAAAGACAGGAATTAAAAGACAGGGAGCCGATGCGCTCAAAAAGTAAATGATAGGAATTAAAAGACAGGAGCCGATGCGCTCAAAAAGTAAATGATAGGAATTAAAAGACAGGAGCCGATGCGCTCAAATGCGCTCAAAAGTAAATGACAGGAATTAAAAGACAGGAGCCGATGCGCTCAAAAAGTAAAAGACAGAATTAAAAAACAGGGAGCCGATGCGCTCAAAAAGTAAATGACAGAATTAAAAGACGAGAGCCGATCGCTCAAAAGTAAATGACAGAGCCGATCGCTCAAAAGTAAAAGACAACGAACGCAATGAGTCCCGAATTTAAAAGACAATGGGCAATCGTGGCTCGAAATTTAAATGGCAATGGGCAATCAGCGTATGAAATTTAAATTTAAATGGCAATGGGCAATCATGTGACCCGAAATTTAAATGGCAATAAGGCGATGACTATGTTCAAATTTAAATGGCAATGGGCAATCATGCCCGAAATTTAAATGACAATGGGCAATCGCTATGACCCGAAATTTAAATGGCAATGGGCAATCATGCGTTCAAATTTAAATGGCAATGGGCAATCGAGTCCACAATTTAAAAGACAATGGGCAATCTATGACACGAAATTTAAATGACAATGGGAAACTGGGGCCCAAAATTTAAATGACAATGGGAAACTGCGTCCCGGAATTTAAATGACAATGGGAAACTGCGGCCCGAAATTTAAATGACAATGGGCAACTGCGGCCCGGAATTTAAAATGACAATGGGCAATCAGCGTCGTTAAATTTAAATGACAATGGGCACTCGACCCTAATTTAAATGAGAATGGGCAATCGCGTACCGAATTTAAATGACAATGGGCAATCTATGCCGAAATTTAAAATGACAATGGGCAATCTATGTCTAAATTTAAATGACAATGGGCAATCTATGACCCAATTTAAAAGACAATGGGCAATCTAGTCCCAATTTAAATGACAATGGGCAATCATGCGTCCGAAATTTAAAAGGCAATGGGCAATCATGCCCCGAATTTAAATGACAATGGGCAATCTATGACCCGAAATTTAAAAGACAATAGGCAATCAAGCTATCTCAAATTTAAAAGACAATGGGCAATCATGACCAAAATTTAAAAGACAATGGGCAATCATGCCCAAAATTTAAATGACAATGGAATAAGCATCTTGATCCAAAAAGATTTTCTTCTTCTTTTTTCTTTTTTTTTCTCATTTTTCTTTTTTTTTTTTTTTTCTTTTACTTTTCTCTCTTTTTTTTTTTTTTTTTCTTTTTCTCTCTTTTTTCGTTCTTTTTTATTTTTCTCGATTTTCTAAATTTTATTTGAAAAACATTTGAACCAAGGATGACTTTGGAAAGTTTTGACCAATCAAAATCCTTATTCACATGCTTTGGTTCTTTCCTTCTTCTTCTCCTTTCTTTCTTTTTTTTCTTTGTTTTTCGCTCTCACTCTCCTTTTGAGAAATGAGATGAACCATGGCTTGACTGATTCCTTGAGAGAAAATTTTGCCCCAGTGTTTAACTTTATCCCTCATCTAGTTGATTCCCTGCAACTGTCTGAACTCAATCACCGTCTCTGTTGCTACTTTCTTCAACACTTATCTCTTTTATCCTTCAAAAATTTAGCCCCAAAGATGGTCAACTGAATACAAACAAAATTGCCCCTGTGTAGCTGATCAAACGCAATTCAAAATTGCCCCAGTTTGGTGCACCCTTCAAGGCATTTCAGGCCAACTTTCTCTAAGATTTTACCCATTTATTTGCCCTAACTTTTGCTTAGACCGACCTTTCGGGTTTTCAGACTAACGGGCTCTTTTTCATTCTTTTCTTTTTGCTCTAACTTTTGCTTAGGCCGCCCTTTCGGGTTTTCAACCTAACGAGCTTTTCCTCCTTATTCTTCTCTTTTTCTTTTTTTTTTTTTTTTTTTTTTCTCGGGTGCCTCTTTTCCATCAAATGGGACCTTCCAAGATCTCTTCAATTTGAATTGCTCATTAGGAGATTACCATTAGATGGTCAAATCATAGTGTTGTACTCATGTTCACCTTACCTGAAGCATTACGTAATCGACACTCATGAACTCAAAAAGTATAACGAGAAAGAAGCGAACCACTTCAGATTGTTCTTGGAAGCTTGACTACTGGAAAAAAGGGTATTATTTACAAAGGGTAAAGACACAAGAAGTAGAATAGCAAGAAAGAAAATTTTTTTCTCTTTTTTTTTTTTTACCCCAGTATGGAATGATTGATCTTGACTCGACAACTGGACACCATGACCATTTTTTTTATCAGGTATATACAAAAATCTGCCCTCATGTAGGGTATCAAAGGAATTTGGCTCAGAGTATGTCATTTGTGAACAAAATTTTGCCCCAGTGTAAGTCACGAAGCTACACCAAATTGGGGCAAATTGCACCAAGAGAAATTTGCCCAGCTTTAAGACTGAATAGGGCGAAATTACCCTAATGACCCAAAAGATTTGTCCCGATGTAGGTCAAATTGAACTAAGGAGAAACATGCCCCAATATGGGACCACTTCGAGACAGGGGTAGCAACTTGCCCAGGTGTAAGTCTCTTTTTTTTTTTTCCTTTTTTTTTTTTTTTTATTTATTTATTTATTTTTTCAGAGCAATGAATTAGGTTCTTAAATGAGCATAACATTTTGTCTCAAAATTAAAGTTAGTGAAAATGACAACAATCCTTCAATGATCGAATGGACTTTTTGAGGCTTGTAACGTGGCCAAGGTTAGGGGTTATGGAAGGAAAGATATAAGGCTCAAACAAGTGTTTAAGGGTTTGAACGGGACCAAGGATCCTTGTTTAACGTTAAACTTTGTCAATTGCCTTTGTACTTTCAAGTACACTTTTTCCTTACCGCTCTCCATTTCTTTCTTTTTCTTTTCACTTTCTTTCATTCGCCCTTGTCATGACTTATTTCATGTCATTTTTTTTGTTTTTTGTTTTTTTTTTTTTTTTTTCTTTATCTTTTTTTTTACGCTTCAAAATAGTCACCTTGACAATCAACCTTTACTTTGTGTCATCCTCTAGTGTAGGGGTGATCCTTGTCCAGGGTTTATTGAAGAAACTTTCAAGCTCAAAAAGGGATGTCGAGAGATAATGAAAAGATGAATTCTTATGAGGGATAGAGAAACACGGCCAATCTTCATTTCAAATCTCGATTGCTCATTTTCAAAAATTTAGAGACGAAAAGGATGATACACACCAAGTGATTATTTCTTTGCTCCAATTTTTTTATTCTTTTTTAATTATTTTTTCTTTCTTTTTTTTTTGTTTTTTTGTTTTTAGGCAAATGATACTTACACACGTGAACTTTGTTGACATCTACCAAACTGGGAATTACCAAGAATTGGAGTCTGATGGGCCCCCAAATACGAGGAAGACACTTTGAAGAAGTGAAAAAGAAGTAAATATCAAGAAAGACACTGAAAATGAAAGGAAACAAGATATTCATGCAAATTTATTACATTAATGCTTCAAGAAAGTTAACATAGGTTCAACACCACAAAAGTCTAAGATGACAATCACATCAATTAATGCCTCAGATCTCCCATTACTCAGAGGTTTCAAATTGCTGGAGGATGAGTGACTTCTTCAGAGATGATTATTTTGACTGGTGCGGGGAATATTTCCCTCAGATGAGGAATGTGCTGCATCATTTTCTTTTCCCAGAGTTATGCTCCTCACCATTTTCTCCATTCTTCTCTGAGATTTTGCCATTTCAATCATCATCTCTTTCATCTCATCTACTTGCATACTCAGATTTCTTCCTTCATCCTCAGGGTTATCAGCAGCCATTCTAGTCTAAGATCTAGGCTTGTGAATGTGGATTTGATTGGTCTCTTCCTTCCTAGGCTCTCTCGGGTTCAAACCAAATTGATTTATTAAAACAAAATAACATTTAACAAAGAACGGGATGAAATGCATGAGATGCACAAAATGAATGAACTTTGAAAACACTTTTTCATTTTTTTTTCTTTCCTCTTTTTTATGCTATGTCATGAAAATGCAAGATGATTTATTAAAACAAAATAGCATTTAATAAAGAATAGGATGAAATGCATGAGATGCACAAAATGAATAAACTTTGAAAACACATTTTTTTATTTTTCTTCCCGTCTTCTTTTTTTTAAGAAAAATGCAATGTCATGAAAATGCAAGATGCTTTTTTTTCTTTTTGAATGCTAGGGATGCTATGAAGATGCATGATTTTTTTTTTTGAAATGCTAGGGATGCTATGAAGATGCATTTTTTTTAGAAACATATTTTCTTTTTCTTTTTCTTTTTCTTTTTTTTTTTTGCTCGAGTCAAGATTCGACAACTGGACATCATTAATTATCAAACACCCCCCACACTTACTCTTTTGCACGTCCTCGGGCAAAACAGAAAAACCAAAACTAGGGAACAAAGAAAAACAAAACAAACTCAAAAGGTAAAAACTCTAAAAGACTCAATTTCAAATGACATTCAAGAACGAAGAGCAATTAAAAATTCAAGTAATTAAAAATTCAAGTAATTAAAACATTCACGAGGTAACACATCTTCACATCTCAAATCAATAAGCAAAGATACTTCAATTGAAAAACATGAGTAAAGAATGATAGATCCTCACAGAATTTACTCTCAATCTCTCAAGTGTTTAAAAGGTAGGTATTTCACTCAATTCAACCCATGAAAATTGCACTACCATAAGCTTGCTTATCTTCTACTTCTTCACTACTCAAAACACATGCACACACAAATCATGAGGACTTTATTCAAGGTTGTAGTGAGGTCAAGGTAAAGGTGGAAGTAATATGGATATGTCAAGTTAAATACCAAAGAGAATAGAAGAGCATTATGATATACGCTAGAGTGGAGAAGATGTTTGAGAACATTCAGTCTAAATTTCCCAAGATTTTTTTTTATATACAGGACAATGACCAATATCTAACTAATGTTTTGTTAAAGATCAATTGGTAGATTGAATTTCTTTAGGCTTGAACATTCTCCTTCTATTCCTGTTATTTCCAATCATCCACCCTCATTCTAGGTATGAATATATCACATGGTGCATTCTTTTGATTGTAGCAATAATCAACTCTCTCTCTCTTTTTTTTTTCAGAAACATATTTTCTTTTTTCTTTTCTTTTTCTTTTCTTTTTTCTTTTTTATATAACCAATCTGCACATGCACCCCTACACTTGTTCAAGAACTCATCAAATAACAACGTCAATGCTCTCTTATTCCCTAAGGTTGGGTGAGAACATGGTTTTTCATTTAAGGCACGTAATGAGTTAGAAACAAAGAATGGTCAAATAAGCTCAAAGGGGTTAAGCCAAGGAAAATATACAAGGTTGGCAAGAATCAGAAAATTTTCAAGAAGTCAAAAGAGTGCTTGATATCATATTGAAAACAAGGTTGGCTATTTGGTTAAGCTGGCTAAAAAAGAGGGCCTCAATCATGTTCATGCATGCAAGTGAAACGTAGCCTCAAAAAGAATCAAAGCAAGTTCTAGAGTGATCATTATCATGAGTGAAAATCACACAAGAAAGAAGAGAATGGCATAAATGTTGAATCCATCCATTAGGCTCAAGATCTCACAAGATATAGTTCTATCATTCTCACCCACCAATTCAACATCCATAACCAAACATATGATTTTTAAGAAAGAAGACAATTAACTCAATCATGCAAATTTTCCTGAATTTCAATTGCTACTTCTACACAAACTAGTTATCTACCCCAACTAAAATGCGTCTCAAGAGTAAAATTTACTTCCTACTCTGCCATCCTTAACTGGTTTAGAAAATTACTGACAAACACATCTTTTTTTTTTTTTTTGTTTTTTTTTGTTTTTTACATAACCATCCTTCCCCCCAACCAGATCATAACATTATCCTCAATATGATATAGAAAAGAGCAAAACAACCTGATAAGAAGTGAATCAACGCCAAGCAGAAAAGAAACACACAGTCACAAGATCGACCACGATAAGAAGTGAATCAACGCCAAGCAAAAAGAAATACACATCACACGCAGATCGACCCTTAAAAGAAATCGATAATAAAACCTAAGTACTTCCACAATTTAATACTAATTAATTACTACCTAAAAACACTCCTTACTCGCCACCAATTAAGATCGTCTCAAGAGAAAAATTACTCCTTACTCTTGCCATCCCTATTTTACTTTTGTTGTTAATTGATGACAAACACAACAAACATATTAACAAACACACTTTTTGAATTTTTTGGTTTTTTTGTTTTTTGTTTTTTTTTTTTTTTGTTTTTTTATTTTATATTTAGGCACACAACGATCCTTCCCCCAACCAGATCATAACATTGTCCTCAATGTTAAAATATAGATGAGTAAAGGATAGAATATATTACCTGTTGCTGCAATTACTGAAAAGAAAAACCTCACACAAATTTAAACAAAAACAAAGTACAATAAATAAAACCAAAGCCGGTAATTATTTAAATAGTTGGAGTGTCTTGGCTGGCTTTCTTTTCATTTTGCTTTCCTCACCACTTCCTTCACCGCTTCTTTCGGACCAATCTATCTCGAGTACATTCTTGGATCGGATCGGTTCATAAACAAATGCTTCTAATTTATCAATCAATTCATCAACAAGAGAGAGCAGAGATAAGGAGTTGTCTTCTTTGAAGGTGTGACAAATTTCTGTTCCACAAAGATGGTCAACAAAAGATAACAAATTATCAAAGAAATTATTAACATTCAACAAACCTATGGGTTTATGGTGGATGTTCAATTGGGCCTCAAGAGACAACTTGAAAGAGTTCTTCCAAAGTACCAAAACCACCAGTAAGACAATGAATGCATCGAGTTGTCAAGCATCGCCTTCATTCGTTCATGCATAGAGGATACCTTAATTTCCAAATCAACCTGCTTTCCAACGATGTTCGTTCGAGTTAAAGGTTCAGAATGACACCTAAAACTTGACCACCTCTTACAAATGCGAAAGTGATACATGCCCCCCATTAACCCAATGCAACCTCCCCATATACTACACGAATGTTCCTCGCAGCAAGTGTTCTACCAACAGTGCTTGCTGCGTTTACAAACTCTAAACCATTCCCATAACTTGTCCCACAAAATACACAGATACTGACAAATCTACGAACAGAAGAAGAAGTTCCCTCCATTTTACACTCACACTCCCTTTGAATGATTTTAAGTTGAAGGAAAGTGAAGGAAATGTAGTGTTTAAATAGGGAAGAGAATAGAAAAAGTAATGATAGCACCTATATGGGTAGGTTGGTCATGTTGTCGAAAAAATAAAATCGTTTTTTTTTTGTTTGAAATTAAGAAAAATTTTTTTTTTTGTGACTTCAAGAAAACCATCAGGGTAAAGAAGTCTAGAAACCCTCGAAGGATCCCATCCAAAGGATCGTCTGTCCAAAATCAAAATTCAACAAAATCATACAAAGATAAAATAATAAAAAACAAATGATTACATACCTTTATGTACATGTTTCATGGCAGATCATTATACTGCACGTCATGAATGCAGTAATACCAAGACGGCTCACCAATCTGGGCATTCTTCTCCCTCCCGCTTGTGGGATATTTTGATTGAGCTACGACGCCACTAATTAAAGTGCGTAAATCGACAAATACCACCAACGACCACGGCCCGGTGAGAGAGTCGTCAAGAGCCCATGGCATTAAATCACAGGATTCACTCGAGGCATTGTCACGCGAGAATGCAAACACGGGACGCTTCTTTCTGTCCATCAACAAGCGAGCCTTTGGTAAAAAAACACTGGGAATGCTTGCGCGGCTCTCTACAGAGCATGGCACACGAACCTTATTTACCGACCGGCGTGCGAAGGTCCACCCGAGTCAATGACGGGTCTACCACTCCACCGGCGGGGCTCCTAATCTAATTAAAGACCAAGTACAACCGAAGTTTCGCCCTTTTTTTTTTTTCTTTTCATTTTTCTTTTTTTTTTTTCTTTTGAAAGATAATATATACATGCTGTTGTGATTGTGGCTCACATCTTCCTCTGGTTTCACGTCCGTAAACGGCTTATACGCCTTCTATGAGTCGAGGATAAGCTTCCCATCCAATTTTCTTATAAATTGGCAAACAGGGTCTTTTTGAGTCAGATTCCCAAGACTATAACGCTCTTGCTCGTCCTTGAAGAGATTCCACAAACTAAGAAGTTCACGCTGCACAACTCCACAAGAATGCGTCTCAAGAGTCAATAAGATATTATCTAATGACTCCTTACTCACCCATTCTTAATGAAGAATATTTTATCTTCTCTATTTACAGAAACCATCCCCAAAGAGTGACATCGCTTGTTGCAATTCCATCGTGCACACTTGTAACAAACTTTCATTCTTTTTGCTCTTCTCCTTTTTGAAAATGAACTTTTTCCAAGACCGGGCATGTATGGGAGAAATGAATCTGAAGATTCACCAGCTAAACGAACCTTTGCTTCGATTATCCAGCGTATATCTTCTGGGATGCCCTTATACATTAACAGTCTCAATCTTTCACATCGAACTTTGTAGATTTTTCTCAGAGCATTTTGAGGAAGAGAAGGAAAATATTTGCTCAGGTTTGAAAGAATGACATCCATTTTGAAGGAGAAGAAGGGTTCAGTTATTTTGGGAAACTGAAAGACAAACCGACTCGAGAGTCACGGAGTACCGTTATCCGCCGTTTAACCGGGAACACAGAGAACTTAACAACTTGATTTTCCAGGAATGGCTGAGTCTTTGGTCATTAACTTTAAGCGCATTACCATTCCTAGGATTCTCAATATCTATGGCCCCACAAGATACGCGTGTTTGACAACAAAAGAACCGCGCCTCCTAGATCTCAATTTTCTAAGGAGTAGGTGCGGATGAGAATCTTAAAGCAAAACTTTATTGACCAATTTTTGCAACTTTTGCAAAAGGTGTAACAAACCTTGAATAAAGAAAGCCAATAAAATCCATACTGCAAGATTTTCGCAGTTGTTGTCTCCACATGCTTCCGATAAAGTTTAATGGCACTACCTACCTCATTGTCGGGTACACAACTGTCTTTTTTTCTTCTTTTTTTTTCATAATGCGGATGGAGAAGGTTCATCACCTTCATTTCTGTATTCTCTGGAAGTTCTTGAAACTGTTTGAGGCGGTGTCTTCTTTCCTTAGTCGTGCAATAGTTGCCGAACACGGTAACATGCATAAGATGAGATGAATGAAATGAAAACATTTTCTTTTCAAATGCATGGAATGAAATGCATGATTTATTTTTTTTATTTTTTTTTAGAATGCTAAAGATGCCATACATGAAAAAAAAAATTTTATGAAAATGCCTGATTTATTTTTATTATTATTATTATTTTTTTTAATGCTGAGGATGGCATGAAAATACATGATTTTTTTTTTTAAGAATGCTTGGAGTATCATGAAAATGCATGATATTTTTTTTGAATGCTAGGAATGCATGATTTTCTTTATGCAATGTTATGAAAATGCAAGTTTTTTTTTTAATGCTAAGCATGTTTATGAAAATGCAAGTAATGAATAACTTCCTTTTTTATTCTTTTCTTTTTGATTTTTTTTTGCAAGAATGAATGATATGAGAGAAGAAAAAAAAGAAAAAGAAAGTACGCTCCCTTTTGTGCCCTAGCCAGGTGGAACCTAATATTCGACAAATCCACTATGCTCAATCTATCGGTCTTGGATTTTCGGACAGTCTAAACTTCTAAAAGTCATGGTTCCCAGATTGCCCTTATCTCGAAAGACAAGACCCAAATCATGAATTAATCACAAGTAGGGATAAACCCTCTCAATATGATTAGTTCATGGTATTAGTAACAATCTGAGTGGTGTCTCAACAAATGTCAAGTGAGCATAAAGCCCCTCAATAACAAAAATCGAGACTCCTCCTATTCCTCGGCCGCACAGACTCGGGCATAGAGCCCAAAAGTGTGTGAGGTAAGTGACAAAGTGATGTGTGTGAGGGAGCATACAAATCTGTACAAAAATTTAAAAAGAAACTATCCCCAACCTGCAAAAACATATATACAATAGCCAGGCAGCAATCATCTATCCTAAAGTTTCAACAATTATTCACAATTAAGTACAAAACATATACAAGTATATCATGTCAAAACAAACACAGGAATAACGCTATCAAATATTTACATAGAACAAAATAAATAAAATTCATTTACAAACAAAAAGAGAACAAAAACAAGGATAAAAAGGGTAAAATAAATAAATGAAAATTATTAACAATTTGCACAACTAACAACGACAGGCTTGACTCTCCAAATGTCCCCGAAAGGAGTCGCTATCTGTCATGTCGCGACCGGATCGCGGCGGGAAAACAAAGAACTCGAATTGATTTTAGAAATATGAAAATGGAAAAATGGAGTCGCCACCAATTTTATTTGAATTTGGAAAAATTGGAAAACCTTTTATTTGGAAATGGTCTTTGGAACCAGATCGGATTCGGAGTCGGTTATGCTTAGGGAAGGGTGGAAACTTAATCCCACCGCACCCTAACGCACCCATCCTAAGACGGTACCTTAGATTAATTGTGCAAATTCTTAATAATCCTTTGAAATATTTATTTTACCCCTTTTTACAAAAGCATTATAACTATTTACAAAAAGCGAAACCACAAAATTATGAAAATTTAATTTGGGCTTGACAGAAATGAAATTATGCTCCTACGTATCCCCTGGTGCAATGGGGAACTCAAAGTTACGTAGTTCTTTTAGAAAATGATTTGTGGGTTGATTAAGTATAAAAAGACTTTTTTTTGTTTTGAAAAGGGATTTTATTTGAAAACAAATTCATTCTTGCACAGGGTTCAAGTTAGCACTAGGCTACTCAATAAACCCTTATGATCCAAACGACATTGAAGATAACATTCGTTATTCAATCAACATCATTGGTCATCGCATTGATTAAAAGAAGATTTTTTTTTTAGAGCATACACGAGGACAAACAAATAAACACAAATCCTCATGAGTTAAATAAATTAATAGGAAAGAAACAAAAACATCACAAAATTAAACAACTCAACATTTATTATTATTATTATTATTTTTATCCTTGTTTTTTATATTTTTTTCATTTTTTTCATTTTTTTATCTTTTTTTCATTAACACAACACAAAACATACCATAAAATGAACATCAAACAAGAATTGATCCTAAATACACAAACAAATAAACTCAAATTATATTTTTTTTGTTTTATTTTTTATTCTTTTTTACTTTCTGATTATTCATTTTTTTTGTTTTTTTTTTATTCTTTTTTTTTACATTTTTCCTTTTTTTATCTTGTTTTTATCTTTTCATTTTTATGTATTGAAAAAAAAGAAAAAGAAAAAAGAAAGAAAGAAAGAAAAAAGAAAAAAAAAATAAAGATACCACGTGAATGTGGTATTCAGTTCCAGACTTCTTTATAAACTTTTTTTACTTTTAATTATTTTTTATTCGAGAAAAAAAAAAGAAAAGAAAAGTTGGAGACAAAAACAAAAAAAAAATGGAGACAACACGTGAATTCCGTCCCACTTGCTTTTCATCTTATATTTTTTTTTGTAAAAAAAAAATGAAATATGAACAAAAGTTGGAGACAACCACCTGAATTCCGTCCCACTTGCTTTTCATCTTATATTATTATTATTATTTTTTTAAAAAGAAAACGAAATATGAACAAAGAAAAGAAAGAGGCTTTAGCCTCTGAAAGAAACAAAAAGGAGATATAAACAAGGAAACGTGAAAGCGGTGTCTCGTCCCACTTGCTTTTCATCTTAGTTTTTTTTAATAAAAAACGAGATATAAACAAAGAAAAGAAAGAGGCTTTAGCCTCTGAAAGAAACAAAAAAACGGAAGAGGTCTTTGGCCTCTGATATAGGAGAATAGAGCAAACGGAAGAGGCATGGTGGGATGGTTAACGACGGCTACTTCAAGATGGTAGCTAAAGGCTCGGTTTGCAATGGATGGGGAGATCTGATGGCTCTGCGGCTCTAGGGTGTAGCAAGGAAAAGGTGGGGCTGCTTGTGATGTAGGATTGTGGCTCTATAAGTGCTGAATCTGATTCTTGATGAATCCATGGGTGAAGGGTGAAGAGTGAATGTTGAAAGTGGGATGGTTTATGCGTGGTGGGTGGCCGTGTGATGGTGGTTTGTGTGGTGGTCACGGTGATGATGTGGGTGATGTTCTGTTTTCCCTTTTTTTTTTCTTTCCCCCTTTTTTTTTATCTCAGCACATCTCTTTTCCCTTTTAGATTGAAAATGTAAGCATGAAATTACAATGTGATAGTTGTGTGCATAGTTAAACACAGGTACAACTCAAACAAAATTTATCTTATATTGAAGCTAAAAGTAAAAGGGAAACGAAATATTCTTACCTTCGAAGCTCAACAGGAAATGAGAAGAGTTTAGTTGTCTGTTTGTTTCAAAAATCTCTCCATCTTTCTATTAGGCCCCCTTTTTTTCTTTCACCCAGCTCTTCAAATGTCCTCCTCAAAAATTTCAATAATTTTCTATTCCTCTCAAAAAAAAATCTCTCCTTCTATATTTAGGTGCAAAATGATGGTGCAGAGTATGGTGCGTAGCTGGTTTCGATTGGGTGAAGGGGGTCTGGTTTCGGTTAGGTGTTTGGTGGAGAAGGGTGGGGTGTGTTTACAGTTGATGGTGATGGAGTGGATGAATATGGTGGTTAAAGGGAGAGCTTGCTGTTTGTGGCTAATGGAGGAAGATGAGTTTTTTTTTTTTTTTGTTATAATGGTAGGATAGTAAAAAAAAATGGAGCTTGATGGAGGTTTTGGTGAGTTAACGGTTATGGTGGTTGAAGGGAATGGGTTTTTTTTTTTTTTATGAAAGATGATGGTGAGTTTGTAGTTTGAGAGAATGGTGGAAGAAGTGATGGTTGTGTGTTTCGATTGGAAGGGATTTGGAAGAAATTGGGTTATGAAGTCGGAAGTGAAGGAGATGAAGGTGGTGGTGTAGTGGGGCTACGGTTTTTGTGGGTGAGGGTGGAAGATGGATGGGAGGTGGCTACGTGAATGGGTTGTGATGTGTGGGATGGATTTTTTGATTCAGATCCTCTTCAGATGGAAAGTTGAAGGTGAAAAATATAGAAGTTGAAGATGAGTGTGAGTGAAGAGGAATCCCCCCTTAGCCTTGATGCTGTAGTGTGCTTCTTATTCGTGAGAAAGAAGTGGGTGTGTGCCATGCGAAGTTGAGGCAGCTGCTGGTGTGTGTTACGTGAAAGAGTGAGTGTGGGAGTAGGTAACAAAGCAAAAAAAAAGAAAAGAAAGAAAATGGAGTTAGTGGGAACGTGAGTGTGTGCGAGGTAGTGAATGGGTTTCGTGAATGAGTGAAGTGGGTGCGGGTAGTGAGTGGGTGGGGGAAAGAAAAATGGAGAAAATGTGGGTGTGTCTTTGTGAGTGGGGAGTGGGTGAGATTTTTTTTGTTTTTTTTTTTTTTTTTTTTTTTTTTTATATATTTCTATTTTTTATTTTTTTTTTTTTTTTTTTATTGTAGTCCTGGTCAAAATTAGGTGTTCACAACGATGATCTTATAACTTTTAAGGAGGCAATCTCTAGCTCTCATGCTTTTGATTGGCTAAATGCTATGCATGATGAATTGTCTTCTATCTCTCATAATACTGCTTGGATCTTGTGGAGTTGCCAGTTAGTTACAAACCTGTTGAGTGCAAATGGGTTTTCAAAACCAAGCGTAGTCCAGATGGTATAGTTGAGAGGTACAAAGCTAGACTAGTAGCAAAAGGCTATAGTCAAAGAGAAGGCATTGATTATAAGGAGACTTTCTTACCGGTCTCTACAAAAGATGCATTTCGAGTTTTTATGGCTTTGGTAGCTCACTTTGATTTAGAACTTCACTATATGGACGTGAAGACGGCTTTTCTGAATAGAGATCTAGCAGAGGATGTTTATATGGTTCAACCTGATGGTTTTGTTGAAACAGGTAATGAGCATTTGGTTTGCAGACTTAAAAAGTCCATTTATGGACTGAAATAGGCATCCAGGCAATGGTATTTAAAATTTGATCAGGTTGTCACTTTTTTTGGCTTCAAAGAAAATGTCTCAGATCAGTGCATTTACTTGAAGACTAGTGGGAGTAATTTTATAATTCTTGTTCTATATGTCGACGATATTCTTCTTGCTAGCAGCTGCGTTAAACTTTTGACTGAAACAAAACTGATGTTGAGTAGCCACTTTGATATGAAGGACCTTGGCTATGCTTCAATTGTTTTAGGCATCCAGATTTACCGTGATAGGTCATGTGGCATTCTTAGATTGTCTCAGAGAGGATATATTGAAAAGATCCTCAAGCGGTTTAACATGTATTCTTGCTCCCCATGTGCTGCACCTGTTCAAAAAGGTGATAAGCGCTCTAAATCCTAATGTCCTCAAAATGATATAGAGATAGTTGAAATAAAAAAGTCTCATATGCTTCCGCTATTGGCAGTTTAATGTATGCTCAATTTTGTACTCGTCCCGAAATTACTTTTGCTATTAATGCTTTAGGGAGATACTTGAGCAACCTAGGTTTGGGTCATTAGAAATCCTTAAAAAAGGTCATGAGATATTTGCAGGGAACCAAGGATTATTTGTTGACATATAAGAAGTCTGATCAACTTCAGGTCATTGGTTATTCGAATTCTGATTTCGCAGGTTGCCCTGGTGACCGAAAGTCTACTTCCGGCTCTATTTTTATGATGGCAGGAAGAACTATCTCTTGGAAGAGTGTCAAATAGACTCTTACAACTACTTCTACCATGGAGGCAGAGTATGTCACTTGCTATGAGGCTACTTGTCAAGCCATGTGGCTAAAAAACTTAATCTCTATCTTTCATATTGTTGAAAGCATATGTAGGCCACTTGTGATATATTACGATAATATTACTACTGTGCATTTCTCTCAAAATAACAAAAGTTCTTCTCGCTCAAAGTATTTTGATATTAAATATCTGTTTGTTAAAGAGAAAATTTTAGAGTTTCAAACTCGAATTGAGCATCTTGTTATAGAGAACATGTTAGTAGATCCACTAACTAAAGGCTTAACTATTGGAGCTTTTCAGAATCATGTAACTCATATGAATTTGGTTAAGTCTTTTGATTTTTTAAGTTAGTGGGAGTCTGAAATTTTATATTTACTTATTATCATTCTTATGAGATATGAATGAGATGACGTCACTTTTATTATCATATCTCTTATAGCATTTTTAGATGCTTGGACTATTCTTGGATTACATATTTCTCTTAATTAATTATGTTTTTTCATATTCATTATTATTTATATGAAATATGAACATTTAACATGTATGATCTACTTCCCTATCGGATACTATTTCTGTAGCGTTAAAGCTTATATTTCTAAGACTGTTGGTTGACACGTGCTTTGACCATAGTTGATATTCTAGTCTTAATGATTCTTGTATTTTAATGATTGACTAATGCTATCCAAGTGGGAGAATTATTGAATTTTAATTCAAATATATATGTTACGTGGATTAGCATTAATCAATAATTAAAATATTATTTAAATTATTAATATATATTAATTATAGAATTATGTTTATAATATAGCACTTGGTCAGTTTATGAACATTGTAATTAGGTTTTTGTAGTGAGTGGCCCGTGATGGGTTTGGGCTGTTCATTTAATAGCCTGTTGAGAAATCTCTACTTTCATCTAGTAAGTTAAAAAACTACTTCCCCATTAGGCATTTTTGTACATATGGAAAGCCTACCAGGTTGAGGGCAGTTTTCTCTCACATACGCGAATTCTCTTGATCATTTCACTAAACAACAATGGATTGTGGAATCATACCAGGTACATATTCTTAATCTATCTCTTGAATACAATTCGTTTAATATGTTATAATCTTCTATCTATAATTGATCAGTTGCTCCTCTTTGTTTCCTTGAAGATGCAAAAGTAAGAATCCACCTTTGTTTTTGAACTGCAAAAATTCATCTCTTCAGTGCACACACACTCACAACACCCTTATCTTTCATTTTTATCCCACTCACCATTTTATAGTAGAGTTATTCCCATTTTTGCATTATAAGAATTCACTCCAAAAACTAAAATCTCCATGAACCATTAACGCAACCCCTCAACATCCCAAACCTCCATGACCATCGACCAAGCCCCATGGCCACCATAATCTAACCACCCCTTTTTGAACCATCTACAAATATAAACACATCAACCTAATAGTCACTTCACCTTATTAGCCACCAAAACTCATAAAACCTTCAAACCTGTTTTAAACGGGTCACAACGAATCACCTGAGAAAGGTTATCGGTGGTGGTTTCCTCCCCAACACAATGACAATGACGGTGATGCAAGAAATGGTGTATTTACAAAAGCCAATCCAATGTTCAAGTTAAATTGTGCACAATGTGAGTAATGTTTAAAGATTTTGATCTATACCTTAATGACTTTATCTAGTATTTATAAGAGTGTTATGATGGAGGGAAATCATATTTGAAATTGGCATTAAAGGATAATAGTTATCACTGATGATGATCCCTATAAATAAGGAATTGGTTAACGTAATCATCTCCTTAACCATGATTCCAAGAAATAGGGGATTTGATAGAGAGATTTCCTCCTTATTTGTTGAGAGCTACTATGGCTCCAAGTAGCGCATGCTGTAGGCTAGGATTTATCTTGGACGGAGTGGGTTTCTACTTGTTGAGACACCCCAGAATCTTGTCCAGAACAATTATCTCTAACTTGGCGCTTATATGTGACAGCTGAGTGTCAAGATACTCAAGAGCAACAACACGTGTGGGAAAATGATCTGTTTTATGATGTGGAAGTGTAATCTTGCAGTGTCATATCAGTTGTGACGACGTCCGTGATGTGATTGCAAGACTTAAAATCATACAAAACTTTTAGCAGAAGCATTCATCAACATAAGGATTTTAAAAGTTGGGATTTTCACATACCCGGATTCGATGAAGAAGCCATAAACTTTAAGCTTTGACAGAAATTGAAAAGAAAATTGGTTTCTCTCCCTTCACCCTTCTTTCAAGACACACGTAATGATGACGACTTTTCTGTGAGCATGAGCAGAAAAAGAATGTGTCTTTCTAGGGCAGAAAGAGGAGTAATTTATATGTATTTTCATTTAATATGATACATCCTTCAAGCATCAGAACCAATGAGTGAGATTGACTCTCTTTAAAATTTAGTTAAAGAATAATTATTATAATCTCTTAATTTTAAGCCACTAAAAAAGAAGTTACTAACGGGCAACTTTCCAACATTCTCCCACTTGGCCTAAAATTTGAGAAAATCACAACATAAGTATAATGCATTAATCATTACTGCACTAAATCTCACCCTTATGGATACATAACCTTAAATAGTAAAATACTAAGTGTGAGTTATGGAGGTCATGCATTAATTTACAAAACATATTCCCTTCCATATACTACGAACACTAGTGTATACTATACAAGGTACATACGTAATATATAAAATTTCATACAGGTCCCATAAGTGTTTCTAGAACATTCACGTTATAACTCATAAATATAATTATGTGCACAATAACTAAAAACAATCATTGAGGTTCAGAAACACATAAACATAATGAGCTCAGAGTATCAATATCATTTAAATACATTATTCAAAAGGAGAACCAAGACCCAATCTATGTACATGTTCCTTAAATGTCTTGGGTTGTAACCTTTTAGTTTACGGGTCAGTAATCATAAGGTATGTTCTAATATGCTCTATAGATACTCTTTGTTTTTGAACTTCCTCCTTAACGGCAAAAAACTTTAATTCCATATGCTTGACACCTCTTGAGTATTTGTCATTCTTGGAGAAAAATACTGCTACGAAATTATCACAATAAATTTTCAGTAGCTTGGCAATGGTGTCGACAACCCCAAGCGCTGAAACAAATTTCGCAACCACAATGCACGAACTGTAGCCTCAAAATATGCTATGAATTCAGCCTCCATGGTGGATGAAGCAACAACCGTTTGCTTAACACTTTTCCATGATATGGCCACTTCTCCAAGAAGGAATAAGTAGCCAAATGTAGACTTTCTACTATCAACACATCCACCAAAATTTGAGTCTGAATATCTAATTACTTCTAATTGGTTGGATCTTCTGTATATGAGCATATAATCCTTAGTTCCTTGTAGGTACCTCAAGACTTTCTTTGTAACTTTCCAGTGATCAATTCCAGGATTACTTTGATACCTGTCTAACATTCCAACCGCAAAATTGATATCCGATCTCGTGCAGGTTTGCACATACATAAGACTACCCATCATAGAACCATACGAAATTGATTCCATTTATTTTTGCTTTATGTCATTCTTTGGACATTGCATAAGACTGAATTTGTCGCCTTTTTGAATTGGTACAATTCCAGTAGAACAATTTTTCATATTAAATCTCTCTAGAATTTTCTTAATATATGCTTTATGAGACAATCCTACCAATCCTTGTAATTTGTCACAGAATATTTCAATTCCTATCACGTAGGATGCCTCTCCCATGTCTTTCATTTCAAAATTCTTAGAGAGATATTCTTTTGTCTCATGCAACATACTCAAACTATTAGTTGCAAGCAAGATATCGTCAACATACAAGATCAAAAACATAAACTTACTCCCACTGATCTTCCGGTATATACATCTATCAACTAGATTTTCTTCAAAACCAAAAGAGGTAACGATATCATTGAACTTAATATATCATTGCCTTGAGGCTTGTTTCAGTCCATATATTGATTTTTTAAGTTTATACATCATATGACCTTTTCCTTCAATTAGAAAACCTTCAGGTTGGTTCATATAAACTTCTTATTCAAGACTACCATTTAGAAAGGTTGTTTTCACATCCATCTGCTATAACTCTAAATCATAATGAGCCACCAATGTCATAATAATATGCAATGAATCTTTATTTGAGACAGGAGAAAATGTTTCATTATAATCGACACCATCCTTTTGAGTATATCCTTTAGCAACAAGTCGGCATTTATATTGTTCGATATTGCCATTTGAGTCACACTTGGTCTTAAAGACCCACTTACAGCTAACTCGTTTAGAACCTTCTAGCAATTCAACAATGTCCCAAACCTTGTTTTCTTCCATGGATTTTAACTCTTCTTTCATGGCATCAATCCATTTCTCTAACTCAACACTATTTATGGATTGTGAAAATGAAATTGGATCTTCTTTAATTCCAATGTCTGATTCTTGCAAGTAAGTCTCATAATAGTTCGGAATAGCCAATTTTCTTACTCTTTGAGATCTTCTCAAAAGCACTTCTTGAGACTCATTTAATTCAAATCTTTGTGAGTTAGTTTTTTCATTGGGTGTGTTATCATTTAAACATTGTTCATTGTTGTTAGAATGTTCTGCAATAGCTAGAACAACATTTGGAACAACTATGGACGAAGGAACACTTAGAGGTAAAGTAACATTTGCCTTAATTTCCTTTATATCAACATTCTGTCGTTCTTCACTCCCACTAACTTCACCATTTTCAAGAAATTTTGCATGACTAGTTTCTATATTTCTTGGGCTATGATTTGGATAATAAAAGATATACCCTTTAGACTTCTCTGAGTAACCAATAAAGTAACCACTTACTGTTCGAGAGTCTAACATCTTTTCATGCGGATTATATACTTTTGCTTCTGCTGGGCAAACCCCAAACATGCAGGTGCCTTAAACTCGGTTTCCTGTTTGTCCACAACTCAAAAGGAGTTTTAGGAATTGCTTTACTAGGAACCCTGTTTAATAAATACATAGTAGTCTTTAACGCATACATTCACAAAAAATTGGGTAATGAGGAGTTGTTCTTCATACTCCTAACCATATCCATTAGTGTTCGATTACACCTTTTTGCCACACCATTTTCTTGTGATGTGTATGACATTGTGTATTATGCACGAATACCATGTCTTTCAAGAAGTTTTGCAAATGGACTTGGACATTATCCTGTTTCACCATGTTTTTCATAATATTCACCACCTCTATCAGACCTTACAACTTTCACTTTCTTGTCTAATTGTCTTTCAACTTCATTTATATATATCTCAAAAGCATCAACTACTTGAGATTTTTCCTTAAGCAAGTAAACATATCTATAACGTGAAAAATCATCGATAAAGGTAATAAAATATTTTTCTCCACTAAAAGATGGAGCATCAAAAGGTCGTCCACATACATCAGTATGTATAATTTCAAGAAGGTCACTACTTCTTGTGGCCCTTTTCTTGTTATGTTTGGTTTGCTTTCTCTTAATGCAATCCACACATAAATCAAGATTAGTAAAATCTAGATTTTGTAGAATCTCATTCTTTACTAATCTTTCTAATCTTTCTTTGGATACGTAACCCAAACACTTATGCCATAAGTATGCAGAACTTTCATCAATCATGTCACGCTTAATTCCAATACATTGATGCTCAGTAAGTAAAGATTCAGAAAATTGATCATGAAGTCTCAATCTATATAAACCATCAATAAGAATACCACAACCAATAAGTTTAGAATTCTTAAATAAATTGAAACAATCATGTCCACCATTAAATTCAAAACCACAATTATCCAACTTTGAAAGGGAAATTAAATTCCTAGACATTGAAGGTACATAAAGAGTCTTAATTAGGTCCAAATGGTGACTAGTGTCTAAGATTAAACGATAAGTCCCAATGCATTCAATTGGAGCCTTCATACGGTTTCCCATATAGAGAAACATCTTACTTTTTCTTGTGGTTTGGATCGTAAGGAATCCATGCATCACATTAGATACATGAGTTGTAGCACCAGAATCAAGCCACCAAGAATTATGAGGGACATCAATTAAGTTTGATTCAAAAGTATATACATATGTTTCAAACATACCTTTCTTTTCGAATTAAGCCTTACATTTAGGATAATCTTTTTGATAATGTCCTTCTTTAGCACAGAAATGACATTTATTCTGTTCCTTAGTAGATCCCTTCTTCTTAAAGTTCTTGGCCTTTGCCTTCAGTACTTTGCCAGCTCCTTGAACCAAGTTGATAGAATGACCTTTCATATTCTTGAGTCTATTCTCCTTCTGAATGAGCTTTCCAACCAGTTTATTAACATCCCATTTATCCTTCATAGTGTCATTGTTAATTTGGAAACCTCCATACTCAGAAGGCAGTGAGTTCAGAATAAACTGAACCATAAAAGAGTCATCCATTGCCATACCCAATGTCTTTAATCTTGCTACAATGTTAGTCATCTCAATGGTATGTTCTTGCATGCTCTGTGACCCATCAAACTTCATGGTCGTGAGTTGAGCCATTAGTGTACCAGCAAGTGACTTATCAGTAGAGTGAAAACGTTCTTCCATAAACTTAAGATATTCCATTGGCCTTTCTATTTGTGGAATAGTAGTCTTAATATTGTTTGTAATAGTCATTCGCATAAACATAAGGCTCAATCTGTTAGACCGTTCCTATGCCTTAAGTTTAGACTTCTCTTCCTCAGTATTGTTATCAGTAACAGTAAGTTTTCCTTCCAAAAGTGACAAGTCAAGGTCCAAAACACTTTAGTGGGACTTTGCTTTCTCACTCCATTCAGAGAAGTTCACACCAATAAAAACAGTAACAAATGAAGCTTGCGAATAAAGAGAAATTACTGCAAAATAAAATATTCTATCATACACTCAGATAAGAGAAACATCAAAGTATATTATAGTTCACCTTTGGGCAGACACTACAATACACTATCATAAATAAATGCCACTTTGATCATAATCGAAAATTAAAATTATCAACCAAACACATAAGTCATCTTCGGATAAACTACATATTTGATCCAAGAATTTTAATTTCTCACAATCATGTTTATTAATCATAGAATAAGATTTTCCTTTGAGCAAACCTAGTCCCATGATTAATTAACAATAACATTCTTTAATGACATTTTCCATCATTCTAACTTGGCCACTTTGGTGTACACAAGTTTTAACCAAAAGACAACAAATGACATATTTCATTTGTTTTTCACCTACTGGAAGTCACATTCACAATTCTTCTCAAATAACATTCGGTCATATAATTAAATATACTTGAAAACAATTCAAATGATAAAACAATGCATATATATTATTATAATGAAAACTATCATTTGCGTACAACAAGTCTCAAAATATTGGCTTCCAAACCAATTCATCAATATAATAAGTCATGACATATGTAATCGGTCAAATCAACATATAATAACGCTCATGAACTGTACAAACATTATCATTATATATATATATATATATATATATATATATATATATATATATATATATATGAATAATTTGAACCAATTATAATTCAATAACGCATCAACGAGAGTGTCGAAATTTAAAAAAAATGATACATGGCTAGCAACAGTGCATTGTGATTCATCACATTATGGGCAAACCGATTCATTAACATAAAATAATAATAATAATCATGAATATATAGCAAATTAATTTGATAATTCATAAATTCCCAATTTTAAAAAATAGGGTTCATCATACTTGAGGGAGATTAAAACATCATTAATGGAAAATCACAAATTTCACAACCAAATGCTCCGATACCACATGTAAGACTTAAACGTCATACAAAATTTTTAGCGGAAGCATTCATCAACATAATGATTTTGAAAGTTGAGATTTTCACATACCCAGATTCGATGAAGAAGCCATAAACTTCAAGCTTTGACAGAAATTGAAAAGAAAATTAGTTTCTCTCCCTTCACTATTCTTTCAAGACACATGTAATAATGATGACTTTTCTGTGAGCGTGAGCAGAAAAAGAATGTGTCTTTTTAGGGCAGAGAGAGGACCAATTTATATGTATTTTCATTTAATCTGATACGTCCATCAAGCATCAGAACCAATGAGTGAAATTGACTTTCTTTAAAATTTAATTAAAGAGCAATTATTATAATCCCTTAATTTTAGGCCACTAAAAAAGAAGTTACTAACGAGTAACTTTCCAACAGTGATATGTCAAGTTTATTATAAAATTGCCCCTTGTATTGGTGTGTTTCACCGTGGTCTGTCATAGGGCGCTAAATTGGTTTAGGACTTGACATTCGTAGTTTGTAGTTCGATTCGCAGTGTCCTTATAACATATCTAGGTTGTGGTCCATAAAAGTTACATCTTGTAACTCACGTGACCTTTCAAGTTTTTCCAATTTCTTTTCAATTGTTGTGACAGTTCTCTAGAAACATGTGGCACTCATTAGGTGGCAGCTACCGTTAGGTTTTTGCGTTGCTATCATTGCCATAATTTGAATTTAATGGTGAAGGGATGAAACTACCCTTCTTAGTGGTGATAGTTGAGGGGATACCCCGTGCTTATAAATAGGAGTAACGGGTGACAACTTCCCACTTTTGCTCCTGCCTCTTCGTTTTTCTCTAATTTTTTGGTGACCTGAGGCGATTTCTAATGGCATTTCATGGCTGTTTGTGGTAGTTCTTCACTATTTTCAGCATCTGCAAACCTTTCTTCTCCTTTTAACTACTAGGTATTACCTCTAGCCACCCTTTTGTTTTTCTTCCAATAACTGTCATGGTGAGGTTAAGAGAGGTTAACAATGATGATGGGGATGGGAGCTCTTTGGAGATCTTAACTACACCACCATTTTCACCGCGTCAAGCACGACGGAGACGTCCCATTCAACGTGAAAACATTGTTAGAGGGCAGATGCCATTATCTGAGATACCATCCAAGAGATGATTTAGATAGTAGAAAGCACTAGAGAAATAGTGCGGCTAAGGCCAACTTATTCGCTCTTCGTACTCATTAGAGAGTTGGAAAATTGTAGAGAGACTTTTTATTCTAATTCTGACTTTAGCACAACCTCTGTAGGTGAATCCAAGATGCCGAACATGAGGAGATAGAGAATGGGAACTTTAGAACCAAAAGGATATATCCTTTCCCAGGATGTTATTTTATATCAGTGGGTTGACCAAGAAGTGCTCGGGACGTCATCCTCCATAGAGACTCCTAAGCAAGCAACACAAAAAAGTGAGTACCTCTAGCTGACGGAGGATGGCTTGCAAGACAACGAGTACATGATCCATGCTCCGGGTAGTCAAGAGAGGGTGTTCTTAACCCGAACTGAGAGCTCGCACTTCATGTACCTTTATGAGGTGATGCTTACTCGTATAAGTGTCTATCTTCCATTCTCCACTTTTTAGATTATGGTTCTCAACCATTTGTGAGTAGCTTTGACACAACTTCTTCCAAACTCGTGGGGGTTCATGAGAACGTATGAGCTCATGTGCAAGGCTTTCAGGTGGCCGTGTTCATTTGAAGTTTTTTTTTCTTTCTCTTCACTCGGTTCATGCCCTATGAGAATAGCTATTAGAAGGAGTGGATTGCGAGCCCAAGGCAAGACACAAAGTCTTTAAATCATGCTAAGAATTCTTCAAGAACCTCAAGAAGAATTTATATATATATATATATATATAATGTGTATCAGGTGAGAGAAGTGTTTATTGTGAGAAGTGAGGGGAGTGAATCTTGACCATTAGATCTTACATGAATGATCAAGATTAGAATATAAATGCATGTGACTTTTTTAAGTGGTCACATGACCTTCAAGTAACTTTTAATCTTGACTATCCATGTATGGTTGTATGGTCAAGATTTATTCATCTCACCCTCTCACAATAAAAATCTCTCTCACTAGATATGTCCTCTATATATATATATATGAAAGCTTCAAAGACTCTTCCCACCTCTTTATGGTTGAATCATTAATTTGTGAATCAGTCTCTTTACTGATTTAATGACTAGTTTAATTTTCAGGACCTTGCTACTATCTAGCTCACAAATCTTTTCGATCAAAATACGTTTTAAAAGAATGAAATGCAAGGGACGAGATACTTCGTGGAAACAAGAATGTTTCTCTAAAAACTAGGGGCTATAAATATCAATTATTGACAAGGAAATGTAAATTACTAACATCAACAAATTGTCACAGAAAATATTTGCTAACACTAAACTCCCTTTAGGATTCGAACTTGGGCTGTTGGTTTAGCAGATTAAGCAATTTATCACTCAATCCTGCATAAATCAAAGGCACCATCACCACTAAGTTATCTATGGTGTTTTGTTTAGTAATTCTAATTATGATTTATGTTATATTATTCTTTTTTATTGGATTTATATTGTATTATTCTTGACATTCAAACATAGTTAAATTAATTTCATTTTAAAAATACTTTTAGTGTAACATATATTTAAATATATTTATATAGTATAAGATTTTTTCACTTTAGATAGAGTTTTATCTAACTACCACTATTGACCCAAAAATTAATAAAGCAATTAATCAAAGACGTAAGAAAATGTAGTGTAAAATTTATTTATTTTGTTTTGTTAATGTGTTTTTCTTATATTATATGTGTCCTAAATTACTTTCACCATATCATATAATATAAATATATTTTAATATGTTTTATAAATTCTACTTATATACTTAACTTATATATGTTATATCATATATTTTTATATATTTATAAAACATAAAAATACATATATAACCTTAATTTGATTATGGTTTAAGCCCAGTTCAACTTCAAAGCCTGATATTTAGTTTGTTTTGTTTTTGTTTTCACTTGGTATATTTTTAGTTTTAATTATAAAATTATTGCCTTATTTTTATTTTATTTCCTAATTTTAAAAATATAGATTGAAGGAATCTTCCAATTTCTAAAAACATTGTTTCAAACAACTACGAGCCATATGTGAAATCAAAAAGGTAGTAACAATGAAAAAGAGAAAGAAAAAAACAAAAAACCCAATTAGTTGGATAAAAGAGAAATTCTTACATCTATACTGTGAACACCCGATTTTGTCCGGGGCATTGTGTTAAAAAAAATGAAAATCTAAAAAAATAAAAAAAAGAGAAAAATTGAAAAAAATTAATTGTATCACTAAGTCTCACATTGGAGAAGTCTTGCTCCTTCTTTCCCCATTCTCCTATATATAGAAGTGGTTCTCAATTGTTTTAGACATCAAAAAATTTTCACACTTAGGCTTAATACTAAGTATAAGAGTCCGAGAACTTTAGTAAATTTTTTACTTGGACTTAATACCAAGTATAAGAGCCCGAGACTTTAGTATTTTTTTTTTCTTGCAAGTAAGTTACTTTTCAAGGGTTGATTTGAAGAGAACGCGTGGGGCTCTGTGCAATAACTTCTTTGAACATAACAATTTTTTTGTTTTACGCCTTAGAGGTAAGCTTGCTTTTTTTTTGTTTTATTATTTTTTATATATACGTATTGTTCATTTTAACTTATTTATTTGGTAGTTTGATTTGCTTATTTATTTATTTATTTATTTATTTATTTGTACATTTTTTTAAAAATATATATATTAAATTGTTTCTTTTAAAAAATACAAAATAAAATAAACCAATTCTTTTTTTTTCTCTAGATAATTTTAAATAAAAATTTTGTAACAAATTTGATAATTAGTGGATGACGTCTCTAGCGTGACGCGAGTTTCACCTATTCAATTCTTAATTTGAATAACTGAGTCGCGACGGCTTGTTAATTCAAATTTTCAAAGTTTTTATAAAATCAACCAACCCACAATATTTTCTAAAGAATTACATGACTTTAAATTCCTCATTGCACTTGAGGATACATAGGAGCAGGACTCATATTCTGTCAAGCCAAAAATTAAATTTTCATAATTTATTTGCTTATTTCATATTTTTTACAAAAAGGGTAAAACAAATATTTTCAAGGATTATTAAGAATTTGCATAATTAATTTAAGGTACCGTCTTAGGACGGGTGTGTTAAGGGTGTTGTGAGATTAAGTTTCCGCCCTTTTCTACACATAACCAACTCCCGAATTCAATCTGGTTTCAAAGACTATTTTTATTTTTTATTTTTTATTTTTATTTTAATTTTTATTTTTGGGGTTTTCCAATTTTTTCTAACTTAAATAAAATTAGTGGCAACTCCTAAACTTAATATATTTTAGTTTAAGTTGCTATTTCACCACGATTAATACGGTCACGACAGATGGCGACTCCACTGGGGATACTTGAGAGTCAAGCCTATAAAAGTTGGTTTTGCAAAATTTTATGATCTTTATATGTATGTTTTACCTTTTTTCTTTTTTCAATATTTTTGATGTTTTTTTTTATTTTATTGTTAATTATTTTATTATCTAAACCTTAGGGTAGAAAACTTTTAGAATTTGTTTTGTATTTGCTTTGTTTTGCAGGATGTGGGTAGTCTTTAGGATTGTAAAGGTTTGTACGCTCCCAGCACCCACCGCACTTACACGTTTATCACACGCGTTTGAGTGAGGCCCTATACCCGGGCCTGAGTGAAGCCTAGGTTAGGTAGATGTTGCGTAGTGGTAGCCATTTTGGATGTACATCCTGTTTAGTTATCGCGAAAACCTCATCTAGAGTGTGCCTTTTTCATGAATGTCCCTCACCTAGTGGTTTACCCACTATTTCGTGGTCAACATTCTGAAATAGGACTTGGCTCTAGAGACCTTTAAAATAGAAGAGTCACCCAATGAAAATTCTCACAGATCAGAAGGACTCTTAGATCTTTAGGATAGAGAGTCCCAAGTTTAAGGCAATCCCATTAGGACACAAAGGGAGCGTACTTCTTCTTTCCTCATGCCATCCATTCTTGCATTAAAAAAAACTTAAAAAATATATTTTCTTACATTTTCATGGCATTCCAGCATTCTTAAAAAAAATCATCTTGTATTTTTATGTCATTCTTAGCATTTTTTTTAAAAATATCTTGCATTTTCATGGCATCCTTAGCATTTAAAAAAATAAAAAATAAATCTTGCATTCTAAAAAAAAAATCATGCATTTTCATGGCATCTTTAGCATTCTTAAAAAATAATATAAAAAATAAATCATGCATTTTCATTCCATGCATCTAAAAAGAAAATTTCATTCATTTCATCTTATGCATAACATTAATCTTATTCATTTCATCTCATTCCTTGTATAATGTTACCCTTTTCAAGGAACCATTGTGCGACTAAGGAAAGAAGATACCAATCAAACCCGAGTTCACAACACAAGGGCCCGAACAAAGCTTACAGCGATGACAGTTGGGAACGAAGAAAGAAATATGAGTATGGAAGTAGATGAGATGAAAGAGAGGATGAACGAAATGACAGAATCTCAGAGAAGAATAGAGGAAATGTTGTCAGCCATGAGGGAGACCCTCACCTTGATTGGGGCAACCCGGGATATAGGAGTAACTGGAACACATACGCGCCTGCCAAATAACAATTCTATGAGGACAAATCCCGTGATCATTACTGAAATGCCTATTGTGGGAAGGACCTTGAATAACAATACAGAGGATACCGCTCCTGAGAAAGGATTCCAGCTGAAAAAGGAAAATGAGTCTGAGGTGAGCTATGTGCAAAACTAACAACCTTCACAACCTAGCTATCCATCTTCCTACCCTGCCTATCGAGCACCCCCATATAACCCAAACATTTACCCTTCTGCACCGTCCCGTCTACCTGGCCTAACCGCCCCTCCCACGAATGCACCTCAAACCCAGCCACTCCAAATCAACAATGTTCCTGTACCTCAACCATATGCACCAGCTCGCCCAACCTATACCCAATATCCACCTGCAGCTTCAAAAAATTTCCCAAATCACACACAGCCTCAACCAAACTTCCAAAATCAAGGTCATTTTCGTCCCCAAGGCTTACCTCCTTCCCCAAGATTGTCCATTTCGAATGCAGAGTTATTCCAAAGGCTCTATGATGCCCATTTAATTTCGGGGAGTCCTGTGCGCCCCATGAAGTCACCATTCCCAAGTTGGCATAACCCAAATTTGACTTGTAAATTTCACATTGATGTTTCTGGGCATTCTATTGAAGACTGTGAAGCTTTTAAGACAACAGCGAGGAAGTTAATTGCTTATGGGAAGCTTGATATCCAAGAGGAGGCTGGATCCGATATTGTCAACAACTCAATTCCTAATCATGGTGGAAGAAATGGGATAAATGCTTAGAATAGTTGATCAAGGAAACCTCAGAAAGTTCAACTTAGTGGTGGTTCATAAACAACACCTTAGAGTCCTCCAACACTGGGGAATTTCTAAGCGACTGGTATTCTGATTTGTTTATCAAGTAGTTACCGTGAAATGATGATTTAATTGTATCAACCCTATGCTTGTTCGATCAATAAAATCATTTGGGTTTTGAACTTATGATAACTTTCTTGAAATATTAGTGTAATGAATTTGCATGGATATCTTATTTCCTTTCATTTTCATCACATTGTCTTTCTTGACATTTATTCGCTTTCGTTTCTTCGAAGTGTTTTCCCTGTATTTGGATCCCATTGAACGCCAATTCTTGACAATTCTCAATTTGGTATATGTCAGTAAGGTTCGCGCCTGCAAGTGCCTTTTGTAAAAAAAGAAAAAGAAAAAGAAAAAAAAGAAAAAAAGAGCAAAGAAGTAATCACCTGGTGTGCACTATCTTTTTATCTCAAAATTAAAGTTTTGATATCATGATTTGAAAATGAAGACTGACTATTTTTCTCTATTTTTTATAAAATTTCATCATTTTTATCCCTCGTTACCCCTTTTGAGCTTGAAAATTTCTCCAATAAACCCTGGATAAGGATCACCCCTACACTAGGGGATAGCACAAAGCAAAGGTTGATTGTCATGGTGACTATTTTGAAGCATAATGAAAAAAGAAAAGATAAAAGGGGCAAGAAGTAAAAAAAAAACTAAAAAAAAAGAAGAATAAAAAATGAAACAATAAAAAGAGAAAGGAAAAAGAAAGAAAGAAAGTGAAATGAAATGAGTCATGATAAAGGGGAATGAAAGAAAATGAAATGAAATGGGAAGAAATTGAGAACAATAAGAGAAAAATGTGTTTAAAAGTGCAAAAGTAATTGACAAAGTTCAAATTTGAAAGTGTAAGGATCCTTAGTCTCATTCAACCCTTAAACACTTGTTTGAACCTTATATCTTTCCTTTCATAACCCCTAGTCTTGGCCACGTTACAAGCCTCAAAAAGTCCATTCTGATCAATGAAAGGTTGTTGTCATTTCGTTAACTTTAATTTTGAGACAAAGGTTACACTCATCTAAGTATCCAGTTCATTGCTCTTAAAAAAAAGGAAAGAAAAGGAGAAAAAAAAAAGACTTTCACCAGGGCAAGTTTCTACCATGTTCGAGCTGGCTCTACACCGGGGCATTCTTTTCCCTAGTTCAATTTAACTTACACTAAGGCAAATCTTTTTGTCACTAGAGCGAGTTCCTATTCTATTCAATTCAGTCCTAAACTAGGGTAAATTTCTCTTTGGTTCAATTTGGGCCTTACACTAGGACAAGTATTTACCCTACTCGATTTGACTCTAAACTGGGGCAATTTTTCTTTTCCTTGGTTCGATTGACTAACACTGAGATAAATCTTTCGGTCACTAGAGTGAGTGTTAGCCTTATTCTATTCAATCCTAAACTGGGACAAATTTTTTTTTGACTCAATTTGGCTTGATGTAGATGCTCAGTAGAAGAAAATCCTTGGTCATAATGTGTAGTGAGCAACTAAAGATCGTTTTCATGAGGATCAAACCAATCCATATCAAGACAACTCTTCTTTGAATCCCATACCATCGTTTGTGTCTTATTCCATATGTACCCTTTTGTGTTGTCAAACTTACAATGCCAATCTGGAAGTTATTCACTTAGTCAATTCCTGTTTTGTTGAATCCATGTCTATCTATTACGTAATGCTTCAGGTAAGGTGAACATGAGTACAATGTTATGATTTGAGTATCTAATGGTAATCCCTTGATGAACAATTCAAACTGAAAAGAATTTAGAAGTTCCAATTAAAAGGGAAAATGATATCCCAGTGGATAATCCAGAAACAAGAGGTACCTAAGCAAAAAGGGAAAAGAGCCCGTTAGACTGAAAACCCGAAAGGGCAGTTTAAGCAAAAGCTGGGGCAAATAAATAGGAAGATGGCCTGAAGCCCTTTGAAAAGTTCACCAAACTGGGGCAATTTTGTTCAATTGGCCATACTGGGACAAATTTTTGAAGGATTAAAGAGAAGATATGTTGAAGGAAGTAGCAATAAAGATAACGATTGAAAGACATCAAGCAGTTGTAGGGAATTGATTGGATAAGGGACAAAGTCAAATACTGGAGTAAAATTTTCTCTCAAGGACTCAGCCAAGCAAGGATTCATGACAAGAGATGATCATTTCATTTCTCAAAAGGAGAATTGAGAGTGGCAAACAAGGAAAGAGAAAGAAGAAGAAAAAGGAAAGAAAGGATGAGGACCGAAGTTATTAGGTCCAACGGGCTAAAGCACGTAAACAAGGGTTTGATTGGTCAAAGCTTTCCAAAGTCGTCCTTGGTTCAAATGATTTTTTAAAAATAAAATTTAGAAAATAGGAAAAAATAAAAAAAGAAAGAAAAAGAAAGAAAAAGAAAAAAAAGAGAGAAAGAGAGAGAAAAAAAGAGGGAAAATGAGAGAAAAATTAATAAAAGAAAAAGAATATCTTTTTTGGTCAAGATACCCATTGCCTTTAAAATTTGTCATTTAAATTTCGGGACTCAGTTGCCCATTGTCATTTAATTTTCGGGACTTAGTTTCCTATTGTCATTTCAATTTTGGGACTCAGTTGCTCATTATCATTTAAATTCAGGGACTCAACTGCCCATTGTCATTTAATTTCGGGACTAGTTGTCCATTATCATTTAAATTTCGGGACTCATTTGCCCATTATTTTTTAAAATTTTAGGACTCAGTTGCCCATTATCTTTTAAGTTTCGGGACTCAGTTGCTCATTATCATTTAAATTTTGGGACTCAGTTGCCCATTGTTTTTTAAATTTTGAGACTCAGTTGCCCATTGTCTTTTAAGTTTCGGGACTCAGTGGCCCATTGTCATTTAAATTTTGGGACTCAGTTGCCCATTGTTTTTTAAATTTTAGGACTCAGTTGCCCATTATTTTTTAAATTTCGGGACTCAGTTGCCCATTGTCATTTGAATTTTGGGACTCAATTGCCCATTGTCATTTGAATTTCGGGACTCAATTGCCTATTTTTCTTTTAAATTTTGGGATTCAGTTGCCCATTGTCTTTTAAATTTCGGGACTCAGTCGCCTATTGTCTTTTAAATTTCGGGACTCAGTTGCTCATTGTTTTTTAAATTTTGGGACTCAGTTGCCCATGGTCATTTAAATTTCGGGACTCAGTGTTGCCCATGGTCATTTAAATTATGGGACTCAGTTATCCATTGTCTTTTAAATTCCTGGACTCAGTTGCCCATTGTCATTTAAATTTTGGAACTCAGTTGCCCATTGTTTTTTTTAAATTTCGGGACTCTGTTGCCCATTATCTTTTAAGTTTCGGGACTCAGTTGCCCATTATCATTTAAATTTTGGGACTCAGTTGCCTATTATTTTTTAATTTTCGGGACTCAGTCGCCCATTGTCTTTTAAATTTTGGGACTCAGTTGCCCATTATCTTTTAAATTTCGGGACTCAGTTGCCTATTGTCTTTTAAATTTTGGGACTCAGTCGCCCATTGTCTTTTAAATTTCGGGACTCAGTCGTCCATTGTCTTTTAAATTTTGGGACTCAGTTGCCCATTGTCTTTTAAATTTCTGGACTCAGTTGCCCATTATCATTTAAATTTCGGGACTCAGTGTTGCCCATGGTCATTTAAATTACGGGACTCAGTTGTCGATTATCTTTTAAATTCCGGGACTCAGTTGCCCATTGTCTTTTAAATTTCGGGACTCAGTGTTGCCCATTGTCATTTAAATTCTGGGACTCAGTTGCCCATTGCCTTTTAAATTCCGGGACTCAGTTGCCCATTGTCATTTTAAGTTCTGTTGAGCGCATCGGCTCCATGCATTTCATGCATTTTAAATTTCTGTCAATTTCTTTGAGCACATCGGCTCAATGCATTTTAAGTTCTGTTGAGCGCATCGGCTCCATGCATTTCATGCATATTAAATTCCTGTCTTTTGCTTTTGAGTGCATCGGCTCCCTGTCTTTTAATTTCTGTCTTTTACTTTTGAGCGCCTCGACTCTTGTCTCTTATTCTTGAGCGCAATTGGTTTCTTGTCTTTTACTTTTGAGCGCATAGGCTTTTGTCTTTTAAGTTTCAGTCATTGAGCGCATTGCTCTTTGCATTGTTTTGTTTCTTTTCGCTCCCAAACAAAATTCGAGTTCATGTCTTTACTTGTTCTTTACAGTGATAAAATGAAAAACTACGATTGTTCTTTTTATCTAGTAAGAAATAAGTAAAGAGGGGCAACTGTGAACACCCAATTTTGTCCGGGGCATTGTGTTAAAAAAATGAAAATCTAAAAAATAAAAAAAAAAAGAGAAAATTGAAAAAAAACTAATTGTATCACTAAGTCCCATATTTAAGAAGTATTGCTCCTTCTTTCTCCCATTCTCCTATATATAGAGGTGGTTCTCAATTGTTTTAGACATCAAAAAATTTTAACACTTAGACTTAATACTAAGTATAAGAGTCCGAGAACTTTAGTAAATTTTTTACTTGGGTTTAATACTAAGTATAAGAGCCCGAGACTTTAGTAATTTTTTTTTCATGCAAGTGAGTTACTTTTCAAGGGTTGATTTGAAGAGAACGCATGGGGCTCTGTGCAATAACTTCTTTGAGCATAACAATTTTTTTGTTTTACGCCTTAGAGGTAAGCTTGCTTATTTTATTTTTTTTTTGTTTTATTATTTTTTATATATACGTGTTGTTCATTTTAGCTTATTCATTTGTTAGTTTGATTTGCTTATTTATTTATTTATTCATTTTTTTGTACATTTTTTTAAATATATATATTAAATTGTTTCTTTTAAAAAATACAAAATAAAATAAACCAATTCTTTTTTTTTCTCTAGATAATTTTAAATAAAAATTTTGTAACAAATTTGATAATTAGTGGGTGACATATCTAGCGTGACGCGAGTTTCACCTATTCAATTCTTAATTTGAATAACTGAGTCGCGACGACTTGTTAATTCAAATTTTTGAAGTTTTTATAAAATTAACCAACTCATAATATTTTCTAAAGAACTACGTGACTTTAAATTCCTCATTGCACTTGATAATACGTACGAGTGGGACTCATATTCTGTAAAGCTAAAAATTAAATTTTCATAATTTATTTGTTTATTTCATATTTTTTACAAAAGGAGTAAAATAAATATTTTCAAGAATTATTAAGAATTTACACAATTAATTTAAGGTACCGTCATAGGACGGGTGTGTTATGGAGTGCTGTGGGATTAAGTTTCCAGCCTTCTCTACACATAACCGACTCTCGAATTTAATCTGGTTTCAAAGACTATTTTTAATTTTTAATTTTTATTTTTATTTTTATTTTTATTTTTATTTTTGGGATTTTCTAATTTTTTCTAACTTAAATAAAATTAGTGGCGACTCTAAACTTAATATATTTTAGTTTAAGTTGCTATTTCGCCACGATTAATACGGTTGCATGATATACCTTGAACAAGAAATTTTTTATTCTATATTATTAAATATATGATACATCAATTTTGTGTGTCAAAAATATCTTTTACTTTAATTATATTTTTAATATTATAACTAATGTGACATAAATTTAATAGTATAAAAAAAAAATTTCTCTTATCTCATAAACAATGGTTACTTTTAGTGTAAAGGAATATAATGACATTTCATATTTAATCCTAAAATCATAGCATTTTTATATTTTTTTAATAAAAAAATATGAAATAACATTCTTATTTCAAATTTCATTCTACAAATTCATAGAATATTATTCCTAAAAATAGGTAGCATTGTGATTCCATATTTTTATAAAATAGGATTTCATATATTTTTCCTAATATACCTTTAATTAATTTATAAAATGATATAATTTTACCATTTTATAATTTACAAAGTATTGATGTATTATAAATTTTTTAGCTATAAAAAAAGACATATATTCTTTTATATTGTAAATTTTTAGTGTTTTGAATATTTAACCTCAGTGTGTTCTTTGCAATGTAATTTCATTTAAGATTATCATAGAATTATTAGTTATTTTTATAATAAGTTATATATTTTTTTCAATCGTAATTTTATTAAATTTTTATCTTAAAGTTAATATTGTATTAATATGACAAAATTTATGATCATAACTATAATATATTAATTATAAAAAATTTATTAGAAATAAAAAACATATTATCAATATATTTATTTTATTAAAATAATTTAAAAATTAATCTTAAAAATTACTTTAGAAATAAATATTTATATTTTACATATATATAATATGAAAAAATATTAAATTTTCATATTTTTTATTTAAAAAATTTATATCATTTAAATTAATTTAAATTTTATTCTATATAATCTCTTACACAATAAAATAATATTTATTTTTAATTTTACCAAACTGTAAAATTAGTTCATTCTTGTTTTGTTTCTTATCTCATGACCAAACGTATTGTTTAAAAATTCAGTACTTATATTCTTATCGCATACATATTTTTTTATACTTTTTTTAATATCAATTTTTGTATTTATTTTTTTTACTTAATTACAATTTTTAAATAAAATGTAAATAATAATACACCTTAAAAAAGTATAGAAGTATCATTTTTCTTAAAAATTTCTCATGCACGTGCAACCATCCTTTGACAGAAGCTGTCTTTTTGGGCAGGGTAGTGGGGACGGTCGCAGGCGTGCGTCTTTGACCCTCCTGCAACCATTCTTTAGTTCTTACTGCACCAAAACCATAACACCTCTCTCTCTTTCTCTCTCTCTCTCTCTCCTTTTAATTTTCACTTTTATTTGAATTTCACTTTCTCATCACAGTGATTTCATCTTTCATGGGTTCGTTTCTTCTATGGGTAATTTTTGTGCTTGGTTTGGTGCTCAAGGTGTCTGGCAATGCAGAAGGTGGGTTGTGACCTTTGGTCCTTACTCTATGGGGTCTTAATTGTTACATAAATATATGTTCCCATTAAAAAGTTGCTTTAAATGAGCAGGGTTAAAAATACTCAATTATTCCCTTTTTTGTTCTCCATTTTTTGATCTGTTTGGTTGCCTTTCAGCTGTACTGTTACTGGATAATAGGCTTTTATGTTTGAGACTTCGAGTAGCTTTTGAAATATTTCACTCTAATCTTGTTTTGGGTGTAATATTTTTGGTAATGGAAGATGATCATCGAATTGAAGAATTTTAGTAATTTTCGTAGTGTGCTGGTGCTCTGTGTCATTAACTTGGGTTGTTTGTATGTAAAGTGAAAAATGTTTAATTTTGTATTTAGGGAGTTCACCCCAATTTTTTATTGTAATACTTTCGAGATAATCATGGCCTGGGTGTGACTTTTGATAGGACTTCAATATCTCAGAATGGCATGCTATTATTATTATTATTTTTCTGGTACGTTGGAGGTGCAACTACCTGAATAGGGTTGGGGAATTGGTGGTCGAGTAGAGGATTGAATCTCTGATATCATCATCACATCCTAATGTTAGAGACAAGGGTCGGTGCCAGTTGATCTACAAGCTCATTCGTAGCTTGTTAAAATGCTTTTATTATTGAAAAAAAAAATGCTTCTTTCCATTTGCTTTTATCTTTTTCCTCTTTTATTAGTTGACCAAATATTTAGGAGTTGGACAAAACTTGGCTCCAACCCTAAGTTGGAGGAAAATCCTCCAACTCCCTATAATTTTATGCCATGTATTTATTTTAACAACCTAAGTTTGTAACTCACTTCTTTCAGCTTCATTAACTTAATAAAATAGACACATGATATAAAGTTAGAGGGATTTTGAGGACTTTCCTCCAACTTGGGTTGGAGGCAAGTTTTGTCCTTAGGGGTATGTGACTGATGCTGACTCAAGGAAGTTGGGTTTCATGTTTCTATTTCCTGAATTTCACAAAATTTCATAGAGCAACATAAATGTTGACACTTGTTTGATTCTCTATGCCAAATGATTTAAGATTAAGGATGTTTGCACCTGAAAATCGCGTCTATGACAGGTGATGCCCTGAATGCATTGAAGAGCAAATTGAATGATCCTAACGGTGCTCTTCAAAGCTGGGATGCTACGCTTGTCAATCCTTGCTCATGGTTTCATGTTACTTGCACCATTGATAGTGTGACCCGTGTGTAAGTTATATGTCATTTTTAACTACCTGCAGTTTTATGACCTTTTGTTCATATAAGGAAAAACTTATTTGTGTTGTCCAGTGATCTTGGAAATGCAAACCTTTCGGGTCAACTGGTTCCACAGCTTGGTCAGCTCCCAAATTTGCAATACTTGTAAGTTGTGAATCGGATATGATATTGTCTCATTTCTTTGTTCACTGCATCAGAGCTCCAAACTTAAGTGGATTTCGTGACCTGAAATTAAAAAGGACCTAGGTTTCTCTAAATCTTGTAGGAAATGTTTTAAATGTTCCTAAAAAGTTGAGGAGCACGGATGCTCCTAAAGTGATGATCATTGATTTATACATTTTAATAATCAATGACTTAGATTAAAGACCAATAACCTGCATAGCAAGTTGGCTTTATCAGAATTTCTATCTCCTTTCTTTCTCCTTCTCCTTCTCTGTCTTTGTCTTCATCTCCTTCTTCGTCTTTGTCTTCTTCTCCCTCTCCCTCAATCTCATCCCTTGGAAATCCGAGGCGGAGTAGTAGATCTACTCCTCCAAGCTTGTTGAAGCTCTCCGCTAGAATCCTCCTTCCCTGGCGGCGGCCAAGCCTAGCACCGCCCGTCAAGTTAGCGACATTGCCAATTGAGTACTCACCGCTGCGGCGAAGGGCAAAACGTTGTGGAGCCAGGCGATTCTGGTGGTGCTACTTGGGCGATTCCATTGCAGAGGTGCTTGTCTCTAGCGATGGTGAAGAGGTCGCAGTCGGTGGGGAGGAAAAACGTGGCTACGGTTGCAAAGAGAGACCCTTCGCTAGCTGTCGAAAAAGGGAAGAGATCAGCGTCTCTAGTGCTATCCAAGTACATGGTTCCCAGCTTGGTTTCGGTCATCGAGGCTCTCCGAACGGATAGTGATGGGAGGGGTTCTGAGGAGTTGGAAAATAAAAGAATTTATTTATAAAGAATTAATGCACATGAATTTGCATGTTGTTCATTGAATCTGAGTGATATGAGGATTAATTCACATGAATTAATACATAAGAATTAATGCATATGTTGTTCATTGAATCTTAGTCATCACAACCGATTTGATTAAGCCACCCCAATGTCCTTACATTTTTTTTGGGTTTAGGGTCAAATTCGTATTTACACAAATTTTACACTTAATATATATATATATATATAGGGACATATCTAGTGAGAGGAGTTTTTATTGTGAGAAGGTAAGAGGAATAAATCTTGACCATACAACTATACATGAATGGTCAAGATTAAAAGTTATTTGAAAGTCACATGCATTTATGTTCTAATTTTGACCATTCATAAAAGATCTAATGGTTAAGATTCACTCTCTCACCTCTCACAATAAACACTCCTCTCACTTTAGTAAGATCCTCTATATATATATATATATATATATTGAGTCAAACGGTTTTTACCTGCTACAATGGGTAAAATAAATGGAGCATCAATGCTCAAAAACATTTAAGACGCATTGTAAATGTCTCCAATATTGTATTTTTTGACAAAGCATTTTCTCCCTTCCTACCTCCATATTCTCCCATCCCCCAAAATAAGGTAGGTATTTGTATCTCCTGACAAAAAAACTCTGGGCTGTTTTCCTTTGACCATTGGTGAGTGGGGGGCATTTAAGAATGGTATTTAGATAATTTCTTATGTTTTTTGCTCTACAACTTTTTTCATCAAAAAATCACTTACTGCATACATGCTTCTCAAAATGGTGAGAAATAGCCCCTAATTTGGAAGGTTTTTTTTCCGGGGGGGGGGGAGGCGGCATTGCAAAATGTCATATCAAATCAGTGGGTAGTATGCTTAATTTTGTTATACAGGTGAATAAGGCAATTCTACTAATAAATCCCTAGAATTCATCTACTTAGTTCTTATCATAGAAATGTTGCTGTACGTTATTTATTTTAGGGATTATAATATGGTATCAAACAAAAGATTTCCCGATTGCATTATGCTTTGATTTGCCTTCTCAATCACAATATCAAAATTTGAAGGTCTTCTGCCTTACCTCTATTGGTTGTAGAGAATCTCAACCTAAGCAAGGGCTGTCCTCCCACATCTTTTCTTGTTGAACAATTAATTTTCTTGAGGACCAGTTTAGTGTTATCAACTTTGGGAGTCTTCCTAAGCTTAAGTTGACATTAGCTGGTCTTTAGAGATAGTTGTATAAATTGCTGAATAAAAGGTTATATATTGAATAGTATACTAGCCATCAATATATTTTTGTGTGGTTCAATTTTCACCATACCAACTTCTATTAGATGTTGACCCCTTTCATACCATTCATGCAAATGTGTTCTGCCATCTTTTAGTTATTCGTTGAACATTTTTACTTGCTAAAATCTAAAAATATTTTTCTTTTCAATGACAGGGAACTTTATAGTAATAATATAACTGGGAATATCCCAAACGAGCTTGGAAGTTTGACAAACTTGGTGAGCTTGGATCTTTACTCGAACAAGTTAACTGGTCCCATACCAGACACATTGGGCAAACTTAAAAAACTACGTTTCCTGTATGACATGCTTTCCTTTATCTCATACCATTAATCTGTATAAATTATTTAAATCTGTTTCAATTTTGTTTCTTCATTTACCTTTTTAGCATCATACTTTTTGCTTTCCCACCCAAAATGCTGGTAGATTATGCAGCCTAGAATATGACTATTTCAGTTCCATCAGAGTTTGCAATATACTTGTGCTGCCTAAAGTATCATTCTACATAATCACATGAAATAGATGATGATTGAAGATAGTGCTCAGATAGGTTGGTCTAGTGAAAAATAAAGCTTCAGACAATTTAACTGGTTGGCCGAGTTGGGCCACAAGTTTGGTGACAAATTTTAATGTGCAACTAATACCCGCGTCATATCTCCTTTAATCTTTATGAACAAAATGTTAAATGTGTTTGTTAATCGTGTATATTGACCAATTCATTCTTTATATGTGCTAAACATGCAATAAAGTCAATGTAGTAATTGTTCATGAACATCCACACTAATGGACTGAGGGGTTGATGGTGGTCAAGAGGGGCCATTGTCACCCTGGCTGCCCGAAGTTTCTTCAAGTGCTTGGTGTGACTGGTGTGTTATGTTCCTTGATTTGCTTTTACCACAGCTGAGCTTACTCTTTTTATCAAGTAATCTTGATTAACTCCAAGATCCCATTCCCTCCCCCATTTTTAATAGTTAAGACTGGATTATGTCATAAAGGATTGAAGCTCTGCTTGTTTTCACGGTCTTTTCCCTCCAAATCTTTTTGTTAAATTACTTTGTAGATCCTTATAGTTTTATTGAATTTTCAAATAGGTCCTTATAGTTTAAAAGTTTTCAATGAGATCCCTGTACTTTTTAAAATTTTTAAATTGGTCCCTATATTTTAACTAAGTTTCAGTTACGTCCCTACTAATTATAAAATTTTATAATTAAGTTCCTGAAAGCTGTAACAGCAACACAAAGTGGCTTGCAAAACATTGTAAGCATCTAGTAACAGAGCCTAATCGGCCATCAGCCAGTGAGGACTTATTTAAAAATATTTAGAAATATAAGGACTATTAAAAACTTTTAAACTATAGGACCTATTTGAAAATTTAATGAAACTATAGGGACCTACAAAATAAATTAACCAAATTTATTTCCATGTAAGGCAGTTTTAATGTGTGTATTGGGGATGAGGGGAAGAACATTTTCACCACCTTAGGCCTAAATTTCCAAAAGTGAGTCAAGCCTGGATTTAGACATATTTTTCAATTGTGGGCCTTGTGGCCAATTAATTTTGCCAAGTAGAACTCCTTATCTACCCTGATCTGCTAATTTAAGTTTGCAACAAGTTATTATAGCACACACACATACTGCATGATAATTGTTTGCTGTCCTGTCTTATTGCTATACTCTATCAATAGTTTATTATCTGTAAACTAATTTTCTCTGCTCTGTGAACTAGGCGTCTCAACAATAACAGCTTGTCAGGAAAAATTGCTATGTCTTTGACCACAGTTACTTCACTGCAAGTCCTGTGAGTGTTACTCCTATATTTATATTTTCCATGAACTACTGCAAATGTAGATACCTTGTTATACTAGTGTTGAATTTATTTTTATGTGTAACCTGACACCATGGTCATTGTGGATTCTAGTGATCTATCAAACAACAATTTAACAGGAGATATCCCAGTCAACGGTTCATTTACATTATTTACTCCCATCAGGTTGGTGCAAATAATTTATTTATATCTATTACTATTATTTTTGAGGGATGAGATATCAAAATTTTGCTAATCCCTGTGTTCCCCTCTACAGTTTTCGAAATAATTCTGGCTTGAATAATAACACATCCACTCCAGCTCCACCACAGGCTCCACCACAACGAACTACTTCAGGTTTGTTGATGTTTGTTCTATTGTAGGTAATGATTTTAATTTGTCAAAGAATAACTCTTAACATGCCCTGTCGTGTGAGAGTCCACTAGGCTTGAAACGTGGACAAAGTATAGGCTTTCAACTACCTTGAATTGAAAGCAAACTCAACTTTGTTTTGAAATTGTAAGACTGAGGGCAACAATCAAACTCTACACCACTAGGTTAATGAAGAACTGAAGCACTTTGTTTTGAACAGTGATCTCTGATGGTGGAGATACCTTAAGCATAGCTTCTTCTGCATGCATAAATTTATAGCTTCTTGAGGTGGATGTTACTGATGGTCAAATTCGGGAATTAATAATGTTGTACTTTTGTTATATTCTATTCAATCACAGTCGAAGTTTTTAAATAGAGTTATGCTTTCCCATTTAATTATGTTAATCCTTGTAGGTAACAGTGCTACTGGAGCTATTGCTGGAGGAGTTGCTGCGGGTGCTGCTCTGTTGTTTGCAGCCCCTGCAATAACACTTGCTTATTGGCGAAGAAGGAGACCACAGGATTATTTCTTTGATGTTCCTGGTTAGTTGACTAACAGAATAGATGGTATACATACCGATTAAAGCTGCATATGATAGCCATTACTGATTTACCAACATTTTGTGTGTCTTTTACTTGCAGCTGAGGAGGATCCTGAAGTTCACCTTGGTCAGCTTAAAAAGTTTTCACTGCGTGAGCTGCAAGTTGCAACGGATACATTTAATAACAAAAACATTCTGGGTAGAGGTGGATTTGGCAAGGTTTATAAAGGACGCTTAGCTGATGGTTCTCTTGTAGCAGTAAAAAGACTTAAAGAGGAACGCACCCAGGGTGGGGAGCTGCAATTTCAAACTGAAGTGGAAATGATCAGAGCATGGCTGTGCATCGTAATTTGCTTCGGCTGCTTGGTTTTTGCATGACACCTACTGAACGGTTGCTTGTGTATCCTTTCATGGTTAATGGAAGTGTAGCATCATGTTTACGAGGTACTTAAGTTTAGCATCATCCTCCCTTAACCAAATGAGAAACTTAGCCACACATGGCTAGAACGAAATCAACGGAGAAACTGACTATAAACATAAATTGGAATGAAATTGCAGAAGAAAAATAAATAGCAAACGAGTTCCATGGATTAAGGATGATAGATCTCCGATTGCTCGAACCCGAGAATCCAATCTTCGATTTAAGCCTCCTCTCTCCGTTTCCTGGGGTTTCCCAGCTGATCCCCCGATTAGAACTCTCTCAAAAGGGGCTAAGAGTGCGTATATATAGGTCTCAAGACCTAGCTTCTCGTAGAAGCTTAAACTTAAGTTTCTAGTGCGATTACATGGCCGTTTAGAATTACACGGCCTAGGCCATGTATGGCACTGCCAGCATGGTGAGAATCCTTCAGTTTCATAAGTCAGAGAGGTACACGGCCATGGCCGTGTATGGTGACACGGCCGTGTAACTTAGATTCTTCAATTTTGGCCCCGAATCTTCGTAGAAACTCTTCTTTCATTGCTTCAAGAGGCGATCTTGATCTTCATGAATCTTTGACTCCTTCTTCAAGTGGATAGTAGGCCTAGTTTGAGGCTAATGGACTCCATCACTCATAGATCTCCTGAAAGACATAATTCAGTTATGAGCACTAATAAACACATTTAAACAAAGCTTCATAATAAGGTTCCAATTAAGCTTAATATCCAAAACTTAGCTAAATGATAACGATTAAGCACAAATGGAATCCAATTGAATTAGTTATAAGGCATTTAAGATGTAGGAATAATCGATAGATCAAATACCTCCGCACTTAGCTTTTTGCACTCCTGGGCAAAAATATACAGTTCAACACAGCTTCCCAATAAGCTATGCAAATGCAGAACAATGAGCAAAGACCATTATGTATTAAGTTCTTTAAAGAATTTCAGCAATCAAGAATTCTCTCTCTTAGTAATCCAAATTGACAAGCAAAATCAATTAAATTTTGGGGGTTAACTCAGCATGATAAATCTCACTGATATGCTCTCTCATCCAAGTGTTTCAGGCTTGTGTTTGCACTCAATCAACTCATGAGAACATGCTTTACCATAGGCTTATCAAGCCTCTACTTCTTTACCACTCAGGCCACATGCATACAAAGATCAAAAGGTCTTTATTTAAGTTGTAATGGGGTCAGGGTTAAGGTAGGATATACCAAAGATAAACAGAGCTAGACCATAGGAACTAGAAGAGCAAAAAGGGAAAGATATTCAGTCATTACACAAAATTTCCCAACAATCTTCAATTCAAATTTCTTTTCTGTACCTTTTCCTTTTTCTGACTTCTTTTTTTTTCTTTATGAATAAAAACACCTTGCAGCCTATTCAAAATTATATTTTGCCAACATAAGTCTTTTTATATACATATATAGCTAGACAAACACATCATTAATCCACACCCTCACACTTATTCAAAAACCAATTTCCAATGCAATTATTAAGCTCTTTTACTCCCTAAGGTAGGGTAGCAAAATGATTTTTTGCTTTTAGGCTTAAATTGAGCTTTGATAGAAGGAAAGAAGGTTAATTAGACTCAAAGGGGTTAAACAATGGATAAAATGCAAGGATGACTATTTGGCTAGTAGTTATTTAAAAGAAATGCCTTTTTCATTTTAATTGCATGCAGTGGTCATTAGCAGCTTAAAAGAAAGTCAAGACAAGTTCTGAAAAACACATAGCCATGAGTGGAATCCACAATCAAAGAACCAAAATGGCCTAAAATTAGCCATACACATCGAGGCCCAAAAACTCACTAGGTCTATTTATCATTTTTGAATTAATCCCTTCAATTTTTCAACATCTCACTCGACAAAATTGATAGCCAGAAAGTTCATTCCATCAAGCCTACAGTTTTATTAATTTGATCACAAAAAATTTTAGGTCAAATGCTCACCATTCACATCATTTGGAAGCTTATCAGAAACTTAAAAGCCTATTAGAGAAGTATCCACAAGAAAAACAACACAATTAAGATCAATTGCACAAACCCCAAGAAAGACAATACAGTTCAGACAATCACAACATTCAATCCCCAAGAATAACACTACAGTTAAGAACAAGATTATCACACCCCCACACTGAAATCAAACATTATCCTCAATGGCAAAACACACAGAAAAGAAAAATAATGCACAATAAAAACAACAGTGTAATAACAGAAACATCCCAAAATTATTGAATCCAACACATCCAACATTAATGAAATATCCAACCACATGGTTTAATACAAATCACAAAATGTACAAACTAAACAGAATTACAAGCTAAACACTGGGATACATCAAGTGGGGGGTAGGGGAAATCTGCTAAGCAAAACATCAAGTTTGCCATCAATGGCATCTATCCTCTGAGTAACGAAGTCCTCTAGTTTCTGGAAGCGGGTCGTCTGATCCATCTCCAAGCGATCAATACGCTCCAGGATATCATCATAAGAAGTAGCTCGAGAGGAAGAGAGACCAGTCTCATCAGAAAAACGTGGAGGGAACTCCGAAGCCGCTGGGTCATCATCATGATCACGGGGCTTTGGTGGTGGATCTCTCATAGGAATGCCCTGATCACCGGCTCCCACCAAAAATAGGGCTTCATGCTGATTTTCACATAAGCCCATATTAATTAGAATAGAGCCATCAACAGCCGCAAAGCCCCTCACAGGATTCTCATCAAGCGAGTCCAAATCTAGCCCAAAGTGCTGAGCAATGAGAGTGATAAACCCCCCCACCAAAATACGCCCAGGCCTAGTAGATGTGTTTATATGGTTAAACAGACCACAAGGCCAGTATCTCCCATTTACAGGTTCCCTATTTATCATACAGTGCAAGAAATATAATTCAGTCCGACTGATGGTTCCCTGGCTCTCCCCTTAGCACAAATAGTGTTTGCTAACCATTTTTGAATGTACCTATGGGTGGGAGACCTAAGTTTTGAGGCTTTGGAGACCTTTGCATCATAATTCCTAGAATCCGCAACCGTCAAGTTTGACCAGACACGGTCGGGATTAAAGGAACGGGGAACCATATTATGCCCAATTGGAAAACCAAAAATAGCACTAAATTGATGGATGTCTAGTGTGTGTGGAAAATCAAAAGGCTCAAATTTGATCTCACCAGGCCACCTGTCTTGGTCACTAAGGGGATACAATTTAGAGCTAAAACTAGATAAAAACTCCCTAGTCAAAGTGGCATAGGTGGGTGCATGTAAATTAACAAATATGCCCCAGCCTATTCCATTCAACAGAGCAAATATCTCATATAATCCTATTTGTCTAAGAGTGTCCCTATCTAGAAACCTAGTGGGAACTACCTCCTTGGTCAGAATAGGGTGAATATTTACCTGTGGAGGAGATGGTGGAGGTGGTGCACATGGAGCAGAAAGAGGGTGGAATGGTCTGCCATTGGTTGTGTGCTTGACTCTCTTCTTGGGTGGCATTTTGAAGGTTTGCAGAATATGGGTACTATTTACGGTGGTGAAGTGGTGGTTATGTGGTGGTGGTCACGGTGGTGAAGGTGAGGCAAAGTGAGGGATTTGAGGAAATAAGGATGAATATGGGTAGTTTTAGTGAGGGAAGAGTGATAAAGGAAGAAATGGAGGAGTGGGTAATGATTTAGAGCTAGAAAATGGAAGAAAAATGGTGATTGTGGTGGTTGCTATGGTGGTCTGCGTTTTGGGAGGTGGGTGGTGATTTGGGGTGAGATTTTGGGGGAAAAAATGGTAGAAAAATGGAGGAAAGATGAAAGATTTGAGTGATTTGAGGTTGAAAATTGGTTGAAATGGGGATTGGGTGGTGGAAGAAGGTGAAAGATGGTGGATAGGGAGGGGCTGCGTGGGTGGTTGCTGCATGGGGAAGAAAAAGAGGGAAGAAGATGATGAAATGAGCCCTAATTTTTCATTAAAATGGGGGCTGCCACGAGTACATGGCCGTGTCACTGGACACGGCCCAGGCCATGTACTCCACTGACTTCTGGAAGTTCTCTATGCACGAGTACACGGCCGTGTCATCTGACACAGCCTAGGTCGTGTCATCTAACACAACCTAGGCCGTGTACTTCACTGTTTCCTTCAATTTTTTTTTCACAGCTCATGATTACACGACCGTGTTCCTCTCTGTTTAGGGGGATTGGAGGATTCACATTTGAGACACAGGCTGTGTCAAATCACACGCCCCCCTGCTCTTTTCTACCAAAAACTCATGAAATTGCTTCCCCAACTGACCCATTTTGCACTGAAATGATAAGGAAATCCTATTGTAACATTATAAATGGTGTTGTACTTTGGAAAACACGTAAGAAACCAATGCTAAAACATGACTTAGGATCTTTTAAAGTTAGATTCCCAAGACTATAACACATTATCATACTTAAGGGGATTCCGTAAACGACGAAGTTCATGAAATACAAATCCATAAGAATGCGTCTCAAGAGTATGACTCTTTACTCAGCCCATTCATCATGAATTAAAATTTAACTTCTCCGTTTAAGGAAATCATCCCCAAAGAACTTGACTTGGAATTCAAAAAAGCACTAGAACATCACAAAAGAGCCAATTCTCAAAGTTCGTTTGTTTTCTACCGTAACTCTTACAATCAGTCCACACAACCATCAAACAATCAATGAATGCATTCAAGCACACATTTAGCAATCCAAAACTCGATGACATCCAAAGATTCGCATGCTAACATTCAAGAAACAAATCAAAATCTATTCTACCTAAGAAACCAATCAAGAAAATAAAAGAAAAGCATAAGATAAAAGGGATAAAGAGAGCAAATCTGGTTGGGTTGCCTCTTAATAAGCGCTTAGTTTATTATCCTCAACCCGACATTGTGACACCCTCATTGATCTTTATAATGTGGATGGTAAAAGGTCAATACTTTCAATTCCACACTTTCCAGAAGCTCATAGAAAGACTTGAGATGGTGTTTATTGGCCTTATCAAGTGAGGTAGGTGAAGAGACTCCACCAAGATCCCATTGGTTGGAACATGATGACCAAGCTATAGTTGAAACAACATGAGAGCTTTCACCAGAGTCCCATTGGTTGAAGTGTAATGACCAAATTAAGCTTGCAGCATGAGGGCTTCCACCGAGGTCCCATTGGCCTTCCTTATTTTCCTTGGCTTCACCACTACAAACTAATATGTGCACTTCATCAACTTCATATGCATTGTTTCTATTGAATCATGGCCCAAAAACAAAATCCACTTTAGTAGTGTCCGTCATCCTGTGCACTTCTTCCCCCTTCTCTGAAAACTCTTTAGTGGCCTGCAATTCTATCTCTCCTTGTATCTTAGATCTTGCAACTGCATCAAGAGCATTGTTGATAGATCCTTCAATAACATTAGTTTCTGCATAAACAGAATCATCAGCTCTCAAGAATGCAGAAATTTCAACACAAACAGTACATATCATATCACCGTCACAATCAATACATGAGTTATGATGAATATAATTATTGAAACCTATAAAATCAGGAAATTCATCACACAACTCATCATACTGTCTCTCCACTACCTTAGGAAGGGGTTCAGGAATACTTCCCTTGGGGGCCTTAGAGCTTTTCCCTTCCTCATTTACCTGTTTAGGCTCTTGGTCTTTCTCTGTAATGGCTTGTGGAGGAGAGGTGGGTTCATCTAACGTCTTCCCACTTCGTAGTGTGACAGCACTAGCATTTTCCCTCGAATTCACTCCCGGTTGTGAGGGTAGTTTCCCTGAAAATCGGCTTTGAATCTTGCTGAACTCTGTGGATAACTGCTCTATCTAGTTCTGCATGTTGTTGATTGCAGCCCTTGTTTCTTGTTGAAATTGAATATCATTATTGGTCATTTGTCTTATTAGCTCCTCCAATGAAGGTTTAGGCTGCCAAGGAGCTTGAGCTTGTTGCTGCATCGGAAAGAAAGGTGATTGCCTCTGTTGAAATTCCAGAAGTTCATAGGCTGGAGGTTGATTTTGAGGTTGCTGTCCATAGCTCAAGTTAGGATAATCCCACCACTCTGGGTAATATATATTGGAGTAGGGCTCGACAACGGCGCCAAAATTCTGATGCGTGACAGGAATAGTGATTAAAATTTAGATCAAGATCAGTTGTCAGGCCCACCAGAAATATAAAAACCTTACAACTAGTTGTAGTTAGTAAGGGTCGATCTACAGAGAACCAATTCAATCAACACTATCAAACAACTCCCAATTTAAACTCTGATAAACAATAAACAGTAAAAAGAGATTTTAGAGTTTTGATGAACAATGAACAATTTCAAAAACAATAACAATAAACAACTAGAATTATCAATATAAGAGAATTGGTTAAGAGAATGAATCCACCACTAGATTTACATAATAATGCTAATCCACATATCCTTTTATTTCAACTAAGGGTGGAAATAGGCCAAGTCAGGCTTTGGCTTAAACAGGCCTGACCTGTATCTCAATTATAAGGCCTGAGCCTGATCTGTGAGCCTATAATAGGCTAATTTTTAAGATCTGACCTGACCTTTTTAAAACTTTGGCCTAGCCTGAAAGTCTAATTAAAGGTCTACTTTGCAATGAGACTTTTAAATAGGCTAACATGCCTACTTTTAAATAGGCCAACAGACCTTTATAGAGGCTAACAGACCTACCTTTAAATAGGTCAACATGTCTTACATAGACTAACAGACTTACCTTTAAATAAGTCAATATGCCTTTACATAGGCTAACAGGCCTAAGCCTTGAAATAAGTCAATGGGCCTACTCAAAGCCAATAGGCCTTTGTTATAATTTAACACTCACTTTCTAATTTTATAAATGCTCACCACTTTCTTACTCTAGTCTTTGGTCGATGTGGGACTTAAAGATATATCAAGTTGCTCACTTTCTTACTCTAATCTTTCAAGTCCCACATCGACCAAAGATCAGAGCAACAAAGTAGTAAGCATCTATAAAAGTAGGGGGTGAGTGTTAACTTATTATTTTTATTCTAATAAATATAATACATTAAATATATTAATAAATATGTTATTTCTATTTTAACTTACTAACTTAAGTTTTAGTTATTGAATTTTATTAAAATTTAATTAAAAAATATATTAAGATATCATAATAAATTAATAATTATAATTATAATTATATTATGTATAATTAAACAGTCGTCATTTGGCCTACCGGACTTAAAAAGCCTATTAGATGGCTTGAGGCTTGACCTTTTTAGTTAAACATGTTTTTAAAAAAGCCTTAGCCTAGTTTGTTTAGTAAACAGGTCAGGCCTCAGGTAGGCCAGACTATAGGCCCCTGACGGGTAGTCTGACCTGTTTCCACCCCTAATTCCAACATGCTCAATTATATTTTTACACAATTGTGAGATTAAATATCTGTTTTCCTTATGTGTTGGCCAATTTAGCAACCACTCAAATCAACTCCTAATCATTGATTAGTTATAAAACAACCGCTTTTACAACTACCCAACAATTGCATTAAGATTTAGAAAACCAATTACGCTAAGATCTAATCACACACCGGGATTAACTTAGAACATATATTCCTCTAAATCTATTACTGCAACTGCGCATAATAAATCCAAATCTACCACTTTTATAACTGGCAAATAGCATAAAGATCTTTATACCAACATCATACATTCCTCTAGATCTACTACCGCAACCACGCATAATAAACCCAGATCTACCACTTTGAAAATGAGAACAAGTATAAAAATCTTCATACCAACAATAGATTCAGAAATATATGAATAAAAATATAACTGTGTTGAAATAATCGAATATGCAAGATTCACAACATCAAAACTAGTGGTTTCATCCTCCCTTAACCAAATGAGAAACTTAGCCACACATGGCTAGAACGAAATCAACAGAGAAACTGACTATAAACATAAATTGGAATGAAATTGCAGAAGAAAAATAAATAGCAAACAAGTTTCCAATGATTGAGGACGATAGATCCCCGATTGCTCGAACCTGAGAATCCAATCTTCGATCTAAGCCTCCTCTCTCTGTTTCCTGGGGTTTCCCAGCTGCTCCCCCGATCAGAACTCTCTCAAAAGGGGCTAAGAGTGCGTATATATAGGTCTCAAGACCTAGCTTCTTGTAGAAGCTTAAACTTAAGTTTCTGGTGCAATTACACGGCCGTGTAGAATTACACGGCCTAGGCCATGTATGGCACTGCCAGCATGGTGAGAATCCTTCAGTTTCACAAGCCAGAGAGGTACACGACCATGGCTGTGTATGGTGACACGGTCGTGTAACTTGGATTCTTCAATTTCGGCCCTGAATCTTCGCAGAAACTCTTCTTTCACTGCTTCAAGAGGTGATCTTGATCTTCATGAATCTTTGACTCCTTCTTCAAGTGGATAGTAGGCCTAGTTTGAGGCTAATTGACTCCATCACTCATAGATCTCCTGAAAGACATAATTCAGTTTTGAGCACTAATAAACACATTTAAGCAAATTTTCATAATAAGGTTCCAATTAAGCTTAATATCCGAAACTTAGCTAAATGATAACGATTAAGCACAAATGGAATTCAATTGAATTAGTTATAAGGCATTTAAGATGTGGGAATAATCGACAGATCAGTTCCTTATTAGTACTCTGGTTGTTTATTTAGTATTTTGATGAGGATTAATGTGATATGCATTGTTTTTATTAATAAGTAAAAAACTTTCTCTCGTATATCCTTTTCTGTTAGAAATGCTAACTATTAGTTTTCCAACTCAAATTTATTTCTAGTTCTGATATATTGTTCATGAAATAGCAATTAGGTATTTCTGAGGTGATATCTGGGAGGGAAACATACACGACAATGTGGAAATATGTCAAGTTTAATTTTGATTCATTGCCGGTGCCAAATTTGTTTTTCCACACTATCTTCCAATCATGTGTTACCACATCATTTAATGAGTTTGACCTCTTAGATATTATCAACACATAATTGAATGATAGTGTAAAAACATTTTACACAGTCTGTGGATCCAAATTAAATCATTTTCTAAATAGCTCGAAAGCAAATGAATGTTCTTACTGTTAAATTTCAAAACTTGTGTTTAGAAACTAAATGTGTTTATGTGTATTGATATTGTATTGTTGTAGAGCGTTCGGAATCACAACCACCACTTGACTGGCCAAAACGGAAGCATATTGCGCTGGGAGCTGCTAGAGGGCTTGCGTATTTGCATGATCATTGTGACTCGAAGATTATTCATCGTGATGTCAAAGCTGCTAATATACTGTTGGATGAGGAATTCGAAGCAGTTGTTGGAGATTTTGGTTTAGCAAAACTTATGAATTACAAAGATACTCATGTTACCACTGCTTGTACGTGGTACGGTTGGGCATATAGCACCAGAGTACCTCTCAACTGGAAAGTCTTCAGAGAAGACTGATGTTTTTGGATATGGTGTGATGCTTCTTGAACTAATAACTGGACAGAGGGCTTTTGATCTAGCACGACTTGCCAATGATGATGATGTCATGTTGCTTGATTGGGTTGGTATTCTTGTTACGAAAATATGTCATTAGTACTTGTTTGATGTTATTTAATTGTACTTGAAAAACTTCTGCTGATCTAGTATCTTTTAGTCTCATTTAGTCTCATTACATGGTTCCTCATGATCGAAAATTTATTTAGCATACCAATTCCTTGCTGAATTTTTTATTTTTGTTTTTTTTCCATACTTTCTAAAGTCCCTTTTTCAACAACTAAAGATTTTCCTTATGCTAATTGAAAAACATGTTGTTCTTTTTCAATTAACTGTCTTATGTATTTTTATAAGTTTTATGAGGTTGAAGATGAATCAAGAAGGGAAATCATATTGTCAAAGGAAATATTTATTTACCAAATATTATTCCAGTTTTTTGTACTAAATATTATTTCAATTTCCGTTCTTTTTATTTCTTGGTTTCTTATGGAGATGTAATTGATAACTTCATTACACGGTGAGGAGTTCTTGTTTATTTCTTGCCATAATTCCTAGCTGAAGTTTTGAAACTCCAATTTGTTGCCTATTCTGGTTATTTATTGTTGTATAACTAACCTTTGCCTTAAAATTACAATACTAAGTTTATTTGGTTGTTCCTATTTCTGTCCCAGTTTCTAGAATCTCATCTTTGTGGCTGTTCTTTAGTTCATTGGTGTTGCATTGATTGTATGCACATGTTAACACCAATGACTAATGGTCATTGTTGGCAACTGACATTTTGAGTTCAGGTTAAAGGACTTCTGAAAGACAAGAGGTTGGAGACACTGGTGGATGCTGATTTACAGGGCAATTATGATGAGGAAGAGGTAGAGCAGCTAATCCAAGTGGCCTTACTGTGCACACAAGGCTCCCCATGGAAAGACCCAAGATGTCTGAGGTGGTCGAATGCTAGAAGGTGATGGTTTGGCGGAAAAATGGGATGAATGGCAGAAAGAGGAGATGATCCGGCAAGATTTCAACCACACCCAACATCACACTGCAAATTGGATGTTAGACTCAACTTCAAATATCCCACCAGATGAATTATCAGGTCCTAGATGATTTTTTAATATTCTACCGGCAAGCGAATGCACAATCCTCCAGCCTGACAGTGCTTTCTTGTTTGAAAGCTATATACTTCATGTTCAGATCACATGCCCTTGATCATGTTGTGATTATTAAAGAAAAAAAGCAGAAATTTGTAACTTCTATTGGCTGATGAAGTGGCACGGTGAAGTGTAGGCCACAAAGCACCCATCACTTCTGTCATTTCATGTATGTTACAAATTAGTATAGACAAGAAATAAGTGTAATTCTATATCGTTTTTAGATATATGTATATGGTTAGCAGTTTTCAGATGTATGTATATTGGTCTTTTTCTTTGTTTTTGGATTGACTTGCCACCCACCCACGGTCTCTCCTTGAAGCCCAATATTGTGACTTTGGAAAGCCCGCATTGTGGCTTTTCTTTGCCTACTCTTTGCATGTCTTGGGTTGGGTGTTGCAGAATAATAATAATTAACAAGATTTAAAATACCTTGCAAAATGCATTATCAAGTCTGAGCAATGAGGAAGGTTGAAAAAATAATCATAATATTTAGGAAAAAGATCACAATGTAGAAGAACAAGTAGAAATTAACATTAATAAAGAATTCATGGAGGAGAGTTAAATTGGTATAACAAAAGAGATATTTACCTAAAATGACAGAGGTGAGGGGGAGTCTAGACGGTGGTGAGGTTTTGATGAGTTTCACAATGGCAATGTCTGCCATGTTTGCGATAGAGGCATACCAACTCAAGGAGGTAACAAGGGAGAGAAAGAAGATAACGGAGGGGTTTTTTTTAAGTGAACACCATTTAGTAATTTTAAACTGTGTTGTTGACTTGGAAGAAGTTTCCACATGTTATTATTTAATTTGGAAATTGGAAAGCAAGGATATAATGAACTTGACTTAAGTTTTGTCTTATAAATATCTTATTTTTCTTTCAAGATCTTGGATTTTCATTTTGCCTTATGCTTTCGGTTAAAAAATTTGAAGGACTCTTGTGCTTGATTATGGAAGCCTAATTGTGATAACTGAACTCTCCAGCCCAACCCTTGAGGTAGCGCAAGAGGAAGGTCGACGACCAAAAAGGACAGAAAGGGAAACGACCAATGTCTGCTAAGGGGCATATCGACATGACTGGGGTCTGTGATTTGGAGATTCTTGAGGGTGCTCATCACTGGTTTGCAAATTCGTCTGTCTTGGCTTTGGGGTTGGAGCTTGAAAGGATCATTGATAACGTCTTGCTAACCACCTTAGATTACGATGTCCTAATAGAAAGGGACTTGATCGAAGTGATATGAAAGATGTAGGTTTGATCCCTTTAGAATGCATCAAAAACCTAGTTTTTGGAGAACGCTTTTGAGTCCGTACGCCAGGCTAAGGAGGTCGAGAAGGAGCAGAATTCCCTTTGAGACGAAAAAGCCTGGCTGGAGCTGGAAATGGAACAAAAGGACGGCCTATTGAAGTAGGCTAGGGAGGAGGCCGAACTTCGAAAAGCAGAGATAAACGGGCTCTAGAACAAGCTAAAAGAAGCCAAGACCCAGGTGACAACTTTGAGGGATTAGGTTTCCTAATCTTAGACCGACGAGATCGCTTTACGAGTCCAGATCGAGTTCTTGGAGCAATCTGAGACTAAACTCAAGGCTGAGGTCTTAGAGTTCAAGAGCGAATGGGCGGGCTCGATGGACGATTCTTTGATAAACGTTTTGGCCCAACTTCGACTTCTGAACCTCGGCCTCGTTACTGAAGGTACCAGATCATGGAGGGTGGTTAGGGATGGCTACATTGGTGATGTTGTCATCAATGCTACCCTTGTGACCTAGGTTGTGGCGGTGGCTACTGGTATGAACGAGGAAGAAGGAGGAAAGGCTGAAGAGTCTGGTCATAAAGAGGATGTTGAGGTCAAGGAGCCTAGCCCGAAGCCCTGATCACTTTCTACTTTCATTCTCTTTCCCTACCTCCTGCGTAGGGCTTTTAGTATTTGTTTGGACAAGCCCCAATTTTGGGCTTTTAATCTTGTGGGCAAGTCTTGGTTGTCAGGCACCTTTTTAATTTTCATAACTTAGCTTTTTTTTTCGCATCTTCTTATGTTGTTTGAATGTTGCCTTCATTTTATTTTTGTTCACTTTGGGTCTAACACCCAACATTGCATGCGAACCTTGAAAAGGACTTCAAAAAATTTTCACGTGCGTTTATTTAGTTTCATAGTGATCTTGGACCTCATAGGACAAGTTTCTAAGTATGGTGAATTTATTATGTGTCAGACTTCCTTTGACACTTAGAGAATTTTCTAAGTATTCATAGGAACATTCCTTATGTGGAAAAGTGGTGGGAGGACCTCAGAAGTGGAATCCTTGGATCTCGACAATCATTGTTGCCAACTTCGGGTTCCCATTAGGTACGCTTAACATCATCAAACCCTCTTTGAATTTGTGAGTTAAGGTTAGGCTCATTGGGAAGTGGGTGAGAACCCATATGCTCGTTACGAGACCATAGATAGCAATCAAGTGGGCTACCCGTTTTGACCTTAGGTGCAATTAGAATAGCTTATCCTTGCGGGAACGTGTATTCCTCAAACCTCGCCAAGGTACTTTGACCTTGTGGGTTGCATTAAACATAAGTAAATAGAGCAAGTAGTTATTTAAATAATCCAGGATCATTTTATTGATGTCAAAATCTGTCATTTACATGGTTGTTGAAATAATACAACAAAGTGGAAAACTTGAAATGACTAGCTATAGTATTTTCTAAGTTTCTCTGCATTCTAGTAGTTTCTAATGCTTTTTTTAGTGAAAGTTTCCAAGTTGTAGGCAACAATGTTTTATCTTAGATATGATCCGGTATGGGCCTTCTCAATTTGGTGCTAACTTTCCTAGGGTTGCATTCTTGCCACCGACATTCGCTCAGCGTAGAACAAGGTCATCAGGTACAAACATCTGCGAAATCACCTTGGTGTTGTACCAAGCTGCCATTATTTGCTTGACGGTGACTTCACGAATGTGAGCAATGCAATGCTTTTCTTCTAACAAGTTTAGGTTCTATCGGATGAGCTCCTGGTTAGTGTCTTCAAAAAGGTGTTGTCTCTGCCAACTAGGTTCTCCAATTTCAATTAGAATCATTGCTTTGCAGCCATAGGTTAATTTGAAGGGAGTTTTCTCAGTTATGGAATGTGGTGTAGTCTGATATGCCCATAGGACATGATCAAGTTTCTCTGCCCATTTTCCTTTTGCTTTGTCCAACCTTTTTTTTAGGCCAAGAAGAATTACCTAGTTAGTGGCTTCGACTTGGCTATTCGTCTTTGGATGCTTCACTATGGTGAAGTGTTGTTTTATACGGAGTTTGGTGAGCAAATCCTAAAACTTTTGATGAGTGAAATGGGTGTTGTTGTCTATTACTATGGACTCTGAAACCCCAAATCTATTGATGATGTTTCTGTAGGTGAACTTCTAGATATGGGCTAAGGTAATATAGATAATTATTCTGCTTCTATCCACTTAGTGAAGTAGTCAATAGCTACTAATATGTATTTCACTTGCCCTAGTGCTTGTGGGAAGGGGTTCATGATATCCATCCCCCATTGGTAGAAAGGTCATGGTACAGAATGTAAGCTCCAAAGCTCTTTTGTGCTTAGCAGTGAATATTATGTTTTGATAATAACTAACTATGTTGAAAATTGAATATCATTGCTCTTAGTGCTTAAAATGGTTTAACATGTTCTTTGTGGAGTTTCTTTGTTATTCTAACCTATGCAGGACTAGATCTGTATAAAAGAAGAATTCTGGATGATTAGAAAAGGATAAAAAAGATCAAATTTATACTTGAGAAAGCTAAAGGAAGTCATGAAAAAGTTTATAATGAACAAGAGAAAGTTTTCTCTAAAAAGGTCTTCAGACAGTTCATAAGAAAGAATAATTCCCACAAGAGCTGATTTGAAGAGCTAATATGAAGCTTATGCCATCTAAATCATAAAAAAGAAACATCAACGAGATGATGGAATTGAAAGATGAAAAGTTTGAAGAGTTTCAAGCATGGGAATCTTGGATGAGAGAGTTAGCTAAGAACGTTCAGTGAGAAGGTTGCTTATGAGAAAGTTCTCTGCTAACATGAGAAAGTTCCTGCACAATGTGAGACAGTTCCAGAAGAACTTGAGAAAGTTCGTCTATGAGTATGTCCTAAGAATGTTCACATCAAGATGCATAAAGATCAAATAAATCTCCTATAATATTGTTTGAAGAATGAAAGATGTTAGAAGAGCATGGTTTCTTACCTATAATTTCAAGCTCATATTAACAAAATGAGAATAAATCTACTTGAGAAGATTGAAGACTTAAGAAAGTTAGTTGAGAATGTTCAAGCTTAGAACAGTCACGAAGAACCTTTCTCAAAGCCTCTAAAGAACAAATTTGGAAAGTAAAGCAAATGAAAATGATTGAGATAAATTCTTAATGGAGCTACTGAAGGTGAAAGATGAAGTTGAAAATGATTAGCACCCGATAAGAAACATCATAATAGAAGTCTTAAACATGTGCTTACAAGTTGAGAAAGGTTGAATACAAGATGAAAGAGTTTAAATCCTTTTTGAACAATATTACAAGCCTAAAAGAGACAAGATGTACAAAGTTATACTTTGAAGAAATCAAGTTCAAAAGGATAAGCATGAAAGATTCCAACAAAGCAAAGCTAAAGTTAAGCCAAGCAGAAGCTGAGAAAGTTTGATATGAGAAAGTTCGATTTGAGAAAGTTCAACGCCAGTAACCTTCTCACCTATATAAAAAAAAGAAAGACAAACACGTGTGGGAAAGTGCTGCAATGGCTAGTAACAATTAGTTGATACATGGAATCACTTGGGACTTGTTCCCAACAACTAGAAACATGTTCCTAAGTATAAATACAACCTACCCATGAAGATTAACTAGAGCTTTGTATGGATTAATAACATATTATGCCAAAAAGTTAGATTTGAGTTCTTACTCTATTTTATGTTCTCTTTGAGAGAAGACATCTGATTTATATCTTAGTAGCTAAAGGCTACTGAGCTTAAGAGAGATATACACTCTTTGAGTGATTAGAGAGCCTACTGATGCGTGCGGATATAGCGATTAAAATTTTGATAAAAATCAGTTGTTAGGCCCACCAGAAAATAAAAACCTTACAACTAGTTGTAGTTAGTAAGGGTCGATCCACAGAGAACCAAGTCAATTAACACTATCAAACAATTCCCAATTTAAACTCTGATTGACAATAAATAGTAAATAGGGGGTTTTGGAGTTTTGATGAACAATGAACAACTTCAAAGACAATAACAATAAATAAACTGAAAACAACAATATAAGAAAATTGGTTAAGAGATTGAATCCACCACTAGATTTATATGATGATGTAAATCCACATATCATTTTATTCCAACATGCTCAATTATGTTTTTATGCAATTGTGAGAGTAAATCTCTGTTTTCCTTACGTGTTGGCCAATTTAGCAACCGCTCAAATCAACTCCTAATCACTGATTAGTCATAAAGCAACCGCTCTTACAACTATCCAACAATTGCATTAAGATTTAGAAAACCAATTACACTAAGATCTAATCACACACCGGGATTAAATTACTTAGAACATATATTTCTCTAGATCTACTACCGCAACCGCGCATAATAAACCCAGATCTACCACTTTTATAACTGGCAAATAGCACAAAGATAATTATACCCACATGAACATTATACATTCCACTAGATCTACTACCGCAAATCACGCATAATAAACCTGATCTACCACTTTGAAAGTGGAAACAAGTATAAAAACCTTCATACCAACAATAGATTCAGAAATATATGAATAAAAATATAACTGTGTTGAAATAATCAAATATGCAAAGTTTACAACATCAATACTAGCGGTTTCATCACCCCCTTAACCAAGGGAGGTTTAGTTACACATAGCTAGAAGGAAATCACAAGAAAAACTGAGAGAAAAATGAAGGAGAGTCCAACCCCCCCATGATAACCAATGGTGCCCTTTTATAGAAGTCTAGGGTAACAAAATGACAAAGGTGAGTGGATGGATGAGTGGGTTAGTGGAGTGGAGTGGTTGAGTGGGTGAGTGGAGTGGAGTGGTTGAGTGGTTGAGTGGATGAGTGGATGAGTGGAGTGGAGTGGTTGAGTGGTTTGGTTGAGTGGATGAGTGGAGTGGAGTGGTTGAGTGTGAAAATTCCTTGATCTGACTTGGAAGCCAAAAACGACCAATTATACTTCAGATTCATGAAAAGTACTCTTCATGAAAGTTGTAGATCTTTGTCTTGGCTATAACATGCATATCTGGATCATCCAATTTGACTTCCTACAGCCCAAGATATGACCAAAATATCACAGGTTGCTCAAACCCAACTTCAGCACCTCTGTTCCGACTTGCAAGCCCAAACTGACCCATTAGACTTCATTCTTTCAAAAGGTGTTCTTCATGAAAGTTGTTTATTTGGGTCTTGACTATCAACTATCCAAATTTTAGCCTATTTCCATTATTACAGCTTGAGATATGATTTTATGAGTGCACACCATTCGGATTCTAGTGACAGAACCCGTATTCTGACTTCCATGTAAACTTAGGTCCCTTAGAAATCTGTTTAGGACTTCGAGCTCTTCATCAAAGTTGTAGAGCTTTCTCTTAGCTTTCCTACAAGATAAAATTCATGATTATCAGATATCAGGAACTCAAGTTATGGCCAAAATACAGAAATAGTGTAAAATCTCAATAATGCTGAAAATATTCAATTAGGACCAATTTGAGCTCAAACTCACAAAATCATACCAAACTCAATCAATTAAGAATATGGAGAGTGTAAATGACTAAACATAAGGGTTTCTTAATAAATAAAATATGTGATTATCAAATTTTCCCGCACTTAGCTTTTTGCACTCCTGGGCAAAACTCAAGACCAAAACAAGGACATAAGAGATTAACAAAATTTTAAATTCCAACGACATTCAAGAGCCCAAAATTTTACAATTAAGAAGAACAACCAAAGGTTCAAGGGATCAAAACATTCATGAGTTAACAATTCTCCACATCTCAAACCAACAAGTAATGTATCTTCAATATGAATCGAGAATGATAGATCTTCACAAGATTCCCTCTCAATCTCTCAAGTGTTTAAAAGGTAGGTATTTCACTCAATTTAACCATGAAAATTGCACTACCATAAGCTTGCTTATCTTCTACTTCTCCACTACTCAAAACACATGCACACACAAATCATGAGGACTTTATTCAAGGTTGTAGTGAGGTCAAGGTAACAGAAGAGGGTAAAATGGATATGAGAGGATAAATACCAAAGAGAATAAAAGCAAATGAGAGCTGAGCTCAAATAACAAGTATAAAAGTTCATCCCAACTCTAATGTATAACCCTTTACATATTCATTTCTCAATCCTTTTTTTTTTTTTTTCTTTTTATATATATATATATAAACATAACTATATACATATATATATATTTTTCTTTTTTGTTTGTTTTTTTTTTAGGCACTCTTTCCTTTTTCAACAACCATTTTGTACACACACCCCCACACTTGTTCAAAAATTCATCCATTAACAAAGCTAATGTTCTTTTATTCCCTAAGGTAAAATAAGAACACGATTTTTCATTTAAGGTACATAATGAACTAGAAACAAAGAATGGTCAAATAAGCTCAAAGGGGTTAAGCAAAGGAAAATATACAAGGTTGGCAGAAATCAGAGAATTTTCAAGAAGTCAAAAGAGTGCTTGATATCATATTAAAAACAAGGTTGGCTATTTGGTTAAACTAGCTAATTAAGAAAGAGAGCCTCAATCATGTTCATGCATGCAAGTGAAATGTAGCCTTAAAAAGAATCAAAGCAAGTTCTAGAGTGGTCATTAACATGAGTGAAAATCACACAAGAAAGAAGAGAATGACATAAATGTTAAATCCATCCATTAAGCTCAAAATCTCACAAGGTATGCATCCATCAAACTCAATTCATCAATTTAATCATCCATCACCAAGCATATCAGTTCAAGAAGGGAGAAAAGTTATTCAATCATGCAATGAAACTTTTTTTTTAAATTAAATTTTTTTTTTGAAATAAAAATTTCTAAAATCTCCCCCCCCACACTTAATATAAGCATTGTCCTCATTGCGAAAAAGAGATATAGAAAAGAGCAATACAACCTGATAAGAAGTGAATCAACGCCAAGCAGAAAAGAAGCACACTGTCAGTGCCGCATCACACCCTGAAAAGAAATCAAATCATAAAACTTTAGTACTTCTACAATTTAATACTAATTAATTACTACCTAAAAACAAACTCCTTACTCTGCCACCAATTAAGATGCGTCTCAAGAGTAAAATTATTTACTCTTTACTCTGCCATCCCTAATTACTAAATTGATGACAAATACAACAAACATATTAACAAACACACTCCCTTTTTTTTTTTTCAAAACATAGATAGGTAAAGGATAGAATATATTACCTATTGCTGCAATTACTGAAAAGAAAAATCTCACACAAATTTAAACAGAAACAAAGTACGATAAATAAAACCAAAGCTTGTAATTATTTAAATAGTTGGAGTGTCTTGGCTGGCTTTCTTTTCATTTTGCTTCCTTCACCACTTCCTTCACCGCTTCCTTCGGACCAATCTATCTGAGTCAAGTATCGGATCAGTTCATAAACAAATGTTTCTAATTTATCAATCAATTCATCAACAGTAGAAGCAGAGATAAGGAGTTGTCTTGCTGAAGGTGTGACAAATTTCTGTTCCACAGCATGGTCAACAAAAGATAACAAATTATCAAAGAAATTATTAACATTCAACAAACCTATGGGTTTATGGTGGATGTTCAATTGGGCCCAAGAGACAACTTGAAAGACTTCTTCCAAAGTACCAAAACCACCAGGTAAGACAATGAATGCATCAGAGTTGTCAAACATCGCTTTCATTCGTCCATGCATAGAGGATACCTTAATTTCCAGTCCAACTGTCTTTCCAACGATGTTCCTTTGAGTTAAAGGTTCAGGAATGACACCTAAAACTTGACCACCTCTTACAAATGCAGAAAGTGATACAGCCCCCATTAACCCAATGCAACCTCCCCCATATACTACACGAATGTTCCTCGCAGCAAGTGTTCTACCAACAGTGCTTGCTGCGTTTACAAACTCTAAACCATTCCCATAACTTGTCCCACAAAATACACCAATACTGAGAAATCTACGAACTGAAGAAGAAGCTTCCTCCATTTCAACACTCACTCTCTTTGAATGATTAAGAGTTGCAGAAAAGTAAAGAAAATGGAGTGTTTAAATAGGAAAGAGAATAGAAAAAGTAATAATAGCTCCTATACAGGTAGGTTGACTGGTGTCAGAAAAGTTTGAAATAATAATAATAATAATACTTTTTTTTTTGACTTCAAGAAAACCATCAGGGTAAAGAAGTTTAGAAACCCCCGAAGGATCCTATCCAAAGAATCGTCTGTCCAAAACCAAAATTCAACAAAATCATACAAAGATAAAATAATAATAGCAAATGATTACATACCTTTATGTACAGGTTTCATGGCGATCTTTATACTCGTGCGTCATGAGTGCGCAAGAATACCAGACGGCCACCAATCTGGGCATTTTTCTCCCTCCCGCTTGTGGGATATTTTGATCGAGCTACGACACTACTAATTAAAGTGCGTAAACCGACAGCCTACCACCAACGACCACAACAAGAAAGGTCGTCCGAAGAGCCCATGACATTAAATCACAGGATCCACTTTCAGGCATTGTCACGCGAGAATGCAAACACGAGACGCTTCTTTCTCGTCCATCAACAAGCGAGCCTTTGGTTAAAAACTGGGAATGCTTGCGCAGCCTCTCTCTCAGCAGAGCATGGCACACGAACCTTATTTACCAACCGGCGTGCGAAGGTCCACCCGAATCAATGACGGGTCCGCCACTCCACCGCGGGGGCTCCTAATCTAATTAAAGACCAAGTACAACCGAAGTTTCGCCCTCTTTTTTTTATATATATATATTTTTATCATCATTTTTTTTATTTTTTTTCTTTTTTTTTTTTTTATACAAGATAGTATATACATATTGTGATTGTGGCTCACATCTTCCTCTGGTTTCACATCCAGAAATGGCTTAAACGCCTTCTATGAGTCGAGGATAAGCTTCCCATCCAATTTTCTTATAAATTGGCAAACAGGGTCTTTTTGAGTCAGATTCCCAAGACTATAACGCTCTTGTTCATCCTTGAAGAGATTCCACAAACTAAGAAGTTCACGCTGCACAACTCCACAAGAATGCGTCTCAAGAGTCAATAAGATATTATCTAATGACTCTTTACTCACCCATTCTTAATGAAGAATATTTTATCTTCTCTATTTACGTAAACCATCCCCAAAGAGTGACATCGCGTGTTGCAATTCCATCGTGCACACTTGTAACAAACTTTCATTCTTTTTGCTCTTCTCCTTTTTGAAAATAAACTTTTACCGAGACCAGCATGTATGGGATAAATGAATCAAGATTCACTACCTAAACGAACCTTTGCTTCGATTATCCAACATATATCTTCGGGATGCCCTTATACATTAACAATCTCATTTTCACACCTAACTTCATAGACTTTTGTTAGAGCATTTAGAGGGAGAGAAGGAAAATGTTTTCTTAGATTTGAGAGAATGACATCCATTTTGAAAGGAGAAGAAATCAGTTATTATGGGAAACTGAAAAACAAACCGACTTGAGAGTCACGGAGTACCGTTATCCGCCATTTAACCGGGAACACAAAGAACTGCTGAACTTGGTTTTCCAGGAATGGTTGAGTCTTTGTCCATTAACTTTAAGCGCATTACCATTCCTAGGATCCTCAATATCTACGGCCCCAGAGGATACACGTGTTTGACAACAAAAGAACCGCGCCTCCTAGATCTCAATTTTCCAAGGAGTAGGTGCAGATGATAATCTCAAAGCAGAACTTTTTTGACCAATTTCCGCAGCTTTTGCAGACCTTGAATAAAGTAGGCCAATAAAATTCATACTGCAAGATTTTCGCAATTGTTGTCGCTTATTGTCGGGCATACAGCTGTTTTTTTTTCTTTATATATAACAAAGGTGGGGTAATAAACCAACCACCAAATAAATAAAATAATAATAAAAATAACAAAAGTGGGGTTATAAACCAACCACCAAATAAATAAAATAAAAAAATAATAAAGGTGAGGTAATAAACTAACCACCAAATAAAAAATAACAAAGGTGAGGTAATAAACCAACCACCAAATAAATAAAATAAAAAAAAATAACAAAGGTGGGGTAATAAACCAACCACCAAAAAAATAACAAAGGTGGAGTAATAAACCAACCACCAAATAAATAAAATAAAAAAAAATAACAAAATTGGGGTAATAAACCAACCACCAAATAAATAAAATAAAATAAAATAACAAAGGTGGGGTAATAAACCAACCACCAAATAAAAAAATTCAAAAATAGTGTGATAGAAACCAACCACCAAATAAATTAATAAGCAAATAAATAAATAAATAAATAAATAACAAAAATAAATGACAAAAAATAAATGACAGAAATAAATAAATGACAAAAATAATAAATAAATAAAAATTACAGAAAGTAAAAGGAGAGGTTCCCCACCGTTAGTATGTAAAAAAAAAAAAAAGGAGAGATTCCCCCAATCGTTAGTAATTACAAAAAAAATAAAAAGGAGAATTACCCCTACTTGTTCAAAAAAAAATAAAAATAAAAAAAAAAAAAAAGGAGAATTAGCCCCACTATTAATATATACAAGAAAAGAAAATGGAGAATTATCCCCACGGAATTAATATGTAAAAAAAATAGAAAATAAAAAATAAAAATAAAGATAAAAATAAAAGGCTAATTTTTTTTTTTTGGTTATCTTTTTTTTTTTTGTTTTTTTTTATTTTCATTTTTTTTTTGTTTTTGTTTTTATTCATAATGCGGATGAAGAAGGTTCATCACCTCCACTTCTGCATTCTCTGGAAGTTCATGATATTGTTTGAGGCGGTGTTTATTGGCCTTATCAAGTGAGGTAGGTGAAAAGACTCCACCAGATCCCATTGTTTGAAACATGATGACCAAGCTATAGTTAAGACAACATGATAGCTTTCACCGGGTCCCATTGGTTGAAGTATGATGACCAAACTGTAGGTGAAATAATATGAGAGCTTTCACCAAGATGCCATTGGTTGTGTGATGAACAAATTAAGCTTGCAGCATAAGGGCTCCCACCAGGGTCCCATTGGCCCTTATTTTCCTTGGTTTCACCACTGAAAAGTAATATGTGCACTTGATCAGCTTCATGTGCATTGTTTTTATTTAATGATGGCCCAAAAACAAAGTCCACTTCAGTAGTGACTGTCATCGGGTGCTCTTCTTCCTTTTCTAAAAATTCTTCCATGACCTGCAATTCCTCCTCCCTTTGGGTCTTAGATTCTGTTTTGTAAACAGAATCATCAACTTTCAACTCTGCAGAAATCTCAGCACAGCTAGCACATATTATATCACTTTTACAATTAGTACATGAGTGGCAATGAATATAATTATTGAAACCAATAAAATCAGAAAATTCATCACACAACTCATCATGTTGCTCCTCCACTACATTAAGAAGGGGTTCAGGATTACTTACCTTGGGGGTTTCAGAGTTTTTCCCTTCCTCATTTACCTGTTTAGGCTCTTGGTCTTCCTCTGTAGTGATTTGTAGAGGAGAGGTGGGTTCATCTAGCGTCTTCTCATTTTGCAATATGACAGCACTAGGATCTTCCATCACATCCTCTTCGGGTTGCGAAGGAAGTCTTTCAGAATTTAGGCTCTGCATATTACTGAGTTCTGTGGCTAACTGCTCCAAGGAGTTTTGCATGACATTGATTGCGGCCCTAGTTTCTTGCTGAAAACTCTGTAAATTGGCCTTTGTTTCTTGTTGGAAACTCTGTAAATTAGCCTTTGTTTCTTGTTGGAAACTCTGTAAATTGGCCTTTGTTTCTTGTTGGAACTGTATAGTATTAATGGCAAATTGTCTTATTAGTTCCTCCAATGAAGGTTCAGGCTGCCAAGGATCTTGAACTTGCTGCTGTCTCTGAGGGAAATATGTTTGCCTCTGCTGAAATTCTGGAAATTCATAGGCTAGAGGTTGATTATGAGGTTGCTGTCCATAACTCAAGTTAGGATAGTCACACCACTCTGGATAATATGTATTGGAGTAAGGGTTGTAGTTGTCGAAGGTTCAGAATATCCCCATACTTGCCTCTACCTCCTCATTTGTGTCCACTAGGAAAGTAGGACACAAATCGTTGATATGTCCAGGTGATAAGCAAATCCCACAAGCATCCATGATCAATGGACATCAACACCTACAAGACACTCAAAAAGAAAACATAAAAAATAAAAAAATAAAATAAAAATCAAAACAAAAATAGAGTAAAAATAGGAAATAAATTAATAGTGTAATTGAAAAATTGGCTCCCAAGAATGTAGCGCCAAAATTCGATGCGTATGCGGATATAGCGATTAAAATTTTGATAAAAATCAGTTGTTAGGCCCACCAGAAAATAAAAACATTACAACTAGTTGTAGTTAGTAAGGGTCGATCCACAGAGAACTAAGTCAATTAACACTATTAAACAATTCCCAATTTAAACTCTAATTGACAATAAATAGTAAATAGGGGGTTTTGGAGTTTTGATGAACAATGAACAACTTCAAAGACAATAACAATAAATAAACTGAAAATAACAATATAAGAAAATTGGTTAAGAGATTGAATCTACCACTAGATTTATATGATGATGTAAATCCACATATCATTTTATTCCAACATGCTCAATTATGTTTTTATGCAATTGTGAGAGTAAATCTCTGTTTTCCTTACGTGTTGGCCAATTCAGCAACTGCTCAAATCAACTCCTAATCATTGATTAGTCATAAAGCAACCGCTCTTACAACTATCCAACAATTGCATTAAGATTTAGAAAACCAATTACACTAAGATCTAATCACACACCGGGATTAAATTACTTAGAACATATATTTCTCTAGATCTACTACCGCAACCGCGCAAAATAAACCCCGATCTACCACTTTTATAACTGGCAAATAGCACAAAGATAATTATACCCACATAAACATTATACATTCCACTAGATCTACTACCGCAACCGCGCATAATAAACCCAGATCTACCACTTTGAAAGTGGAAACAAGTATAAAAACCTTCATACCAACAATAGATTCAGAAATATATGAATAAAAACATAACTGTGTTAAAATAATCAAATATGCAAAGTTTACAACATCAATACTAGCGATTTCATCACCCCCTTAACCAAGGGAGGTTTAGTTACACATAGCTAGAAGGAAATCACAAGAAAAACTGAGAGAAAAATGAAGGAGAGTCCAACCCCCCCCATGATAACCAATGGTGCCCTTTTATAGAAGTCTAGGGTAACAAAATGACAAAGGTGAGTGGATGGATGAGTGAGTTAGTGGAGTGGAGTGGTTGAGTGGGTGAGTGGAGTGGAGTGGTTGAGTGGTTGAGTGGATGAGTGGATGAGTGGAGTGGAGTGGTTGAGTGGTTTGGTTGAGTGGATGAGTGGAGTGGAGTGGTTGAGTGCGAAAATTCCTTGGTCTGACTTGGAAGCCAAAACCGACTAATTATACTTCAGATTCATGAAAAGTACTCTTCATGAAAGTTGTAGATCTTTGTCTTGGCTATAACATACATATCTGGATCGTCCAATTTGACTTTCTACAGCCTAAGATATGACCCAAATACCACAGGTTTCTCAAACCCAACTTCAACACCTCTGTTCCGACTTGCAAGCCCAAACTGACCCATTAGACTTCATTCTTTCAAAAGGTGTTCTTCATGAAAGTTGTTTATTTGGGTCTTGACTATCAACTATCCAAATTTCAGCCCATTTCCATTATTACAGCTTGAGATATGATTTTATGAGTGCACACCGTTCGGATTCTAGTGACAGAACCCGTATTCTGACTTCCATGTAAACTTAGGTCCCTTAGACATCTGTTTAGGACTTCAAGCTCTTTATCAAAGTTGTAGAGCTTCCTCTTAGCTTTCCTACAAGATAAAATTCATGATTATCAGATATCAGGAACTCAAGTTATGGCCAAAATATAGAAATAGTGTAAAATCTCAATAATGCTGAAAATATTCAATTAGGACCAATTTGAGCTCAAACTCACAAAATCATACCAAACTCAATCAATTAAGAATATGGAGAGTGTAAATGACTAAACATAAGGGTTTCTTAATAAATAAAATATGTGATTATCACCTACCCATGAAGATTTGAAGGTTAGAAGCTTGAGCCTTGATAGTATAATGAACACATAGTTGAACCTTCTCATCTCTACCTACTTGATCCTTATTTTGTTAAATCCTTAGTAGATGTACTGTGAGCTCTGCTAAACTGTGTTGATCTGCTCTTTGAATGATTCCAAGAGCTACCCAGCGATTTTAAACACTTAAATCATTGTATTGATAATTAAGTGTTGGAAGTGAGCTTATGAGTTATATAAGTCACTTAAAACCTTTGTGTTGTTGAACTTGAAGAGGCAGTGTTAAAAGAATATTTGTATTGAAGCCTAAAGAGGCTTGATTGATAAAGAATACTCTAGTTAAACCTAAAGAGGTTTTTGTAAAAGGATACTTATTATTGAGCTTGGAGAAGCTTTCTCGAAAGAATACTTGTTGTGAGCCTTAAAAAGGCTATGGTTAAAGAAGAGGCTTGGTTGACAAAGGATACTCGTAATAATGGAAAATCCTAGTGGTTACTAGGTACTGGACATAGCCCTGCGTGGTTTTTGGGATGAACTAGTATAAATATTAGTGTTAAGCTTCTCTTCCCTTTATCTCTTTTAATCTAATCTTTATACAATATTTCAAGAGTTTTTCAACAAGTGTAAAATCATAAAGTTAAGGTAAACTGAGTTACAACAACTGATAAGTAAGTTGGTTGAAAGCTCAAGAGTTTTAAAAAGGTTAAACTTGTTATTTTGAAAGTTACTCTTGACAAATAATCTAAAACATTACAAGTTGAATATTATGAAAAATTCAGTTTGATCTTTATAAGTCTATCCATTAAGTTGCACTAGTTTGAAAAAGAAATTTGATAATTGTAAGTTATTTTTCACTAAACACTATTATTGAAGAAAAATGTTAATCATTTATATTTATGTGAGAAAGTTCCTTTAAACTCAACCATTTGAACATTCTTAGAACTTTCTCACCAGAACTACTACTCATATGTTTTGAACCTTCTCATTAGCCTACTATTTCAAGTTGGGACCTTCTCACCTCCAAGTTTGAACCACTTAAGAAAGGTGTGAGAATGTTGATATTTCAGAAAAAGGGAACATAATTCAACCCTCCTTCTTGTGTTATTGCCAAATTCACGAACATCGTTGAGAGTTCCTCAGGAGGAGTAGAGTAGACATCCAAGAACCGCTAACACTTGGCACATCTTTGGACATGCTCCATTGAGTCGGCCTCCATACTAGGGCAGTGGTATCTTGCTCGTAATGCCTTCCGGTCTAGAGCCTTTCCTCTAAAGTGATGTCCATAGATTCCTTCTTGGATCTCAACCAAGACATATTTTGCTTCTTTTAGACCATGACACTTGAGGATGGAGAAGAGAAGCCAGAATGATATAGCTTATTAATGTAAAGTGTTTACCATGTCGTAGTCTATACTAACTTCTAAGCTCTTTTCTGGTCTTCGAGCAGGGTTCCATCTTGAAGGTAAGCAGCGATAAGGGTGATCCAGGTTTCATATTTTACAAGCAGGAGTATTTTTGAATTCGTAATGCTTGGTGCAAGCAAAGTTTCTTGAAGCATAAATGTATTGTTACCAAGACTCTTAGTGCTGGAAAGCTTCAAAATGATGTTAGCCTGGGAGTTTTGCTCTCTGGAGATGTGCTCAACTTTTACACTTATAAAATTCTCTAAGAGTCTCTTTACCTTGTCTAAGTACTTTTGTAAGAGAGGCTCTTTAGCTTGCTATTCATCTCAAATCTGGGAGGTCGCCTATTATGAATCACTACATATTATTATATTAGAGGCACTTATTTATTTAGCCATAGTGATTCTGGCAATACAAGCTTCGTACTACACTTGGTTGTTCGAGGTTAGAAACTGGAACCTAAGAGAATGCTCAAGGGTGAGTCTGGCTTCATTCTCCAATATGACCCCGGCGCTGCTCCCTTTAGAATTCGAGTAGCCATCAACATAAATGGTCCAAAAGTTTCCCTTAGGATGGCCAAAATCCATTGTGAGTTCTGTTAGAAAGTAGGATAATACCTGAGCTTTTATTTCTTGTCTTGGCTCATAGGTTATTCCAAACTTAGATCTCTACAGACCAAGCAATCATCCACCCGGCGAGGTTCGACTTATACAATACTTGCCGAATTGGCTAATCTATCCTTACCATAATGGGATGTCATTAAAAGTATTATCGAAGACGTCTTGTCGCAATCATGAGTGCCAATGCTAGTTTTTCAAATTTTTGGTACTGGAGTTCGAGGCTCTATAACACATTGCTCACAAAGTATACCATTTTTTGGCCCTCGAGAGTTTCTCTTATCAAGACAAAGTTGTTAATTTCATCGTTGACAAAGAGGTAATCATATAGGTCTCGTCGTGCTCCAATCTCGTCAAGATGGATAGTGATTCTAATATGTTTTTCAAGTCTAGGAATGCAACCTTTCACTCCGAGGTCCACTCGAAGTTCTTTCCTTTTTTAAGGAGTTTAAATAAGGGAAGAGATTTATGAGCAACTTTTGCTAGGAAATGAGTGAGGGTCATTATCCTCCCAGTAAGTTATTGTACCTCCTTCATGGATTACGGGTTTCGCATGTCGAGTACCGCTTGGCATTTGTCTAAGTTGGCTTCAATGCCAAGACTTGTCAACAAGAATCCTAGGAATTTACCAACTTACACCCTACAGGAGCATTTCTCTGAGTTCAACCTCATATTGTGTTTTTAGAGTTGGGCAAACACCTCCTCAAGGTCCTACACATGGCTTCTTGTTTCTGGGGTCTTGATGATCATGTCGTTAATATAGACTTCGAGCATCCTATTAATCAATTTATTAAAAACTTTGTTCATCATCCACTGGTAAGTTGCTTTGACATTCTTCAATCTAAAAAGTATGACCCAGTAGCAGTAGCTTGCCCTTTCGGTTATGAATGCCATCTTTTCTTTGTCATCCGGGTTCATGGGCATGTGATTATATCTGGAGTAGGCATCCATGAAGGATAAAATTCAAAACTTGAATGAATTATCGACTAGCTTGTCAATGTTGGGAAGTGGGTAAGGGTTCTTAAGATAAGCCTTATTCAAATCCGTGTGGTCGACACACATATGTCAATTCCTATTAGTTTTATTTACCAAAACTACATTAGACAACCAAGTAATATAGGAGACTTATCTTATGAACTCGGCATCCAAGAGTCCTTTGACTTGCTTCTATATTATCTCTTATCTCTCTGGTCTGACTTTCCACTTCCACTGTGCAACTAGTTTGGCATCAATCTTAATAGAAAGCCAGTGGGAGATGAATTTAAGATCCAATCATGGCATGTCGGATGACGTACAAGCAAAAAAAGTCCTTATTTTTCTCAAGGAATGCGACTAGCTGGGACTTCTCTTCCTGATCCAATTGCCCTCCAATCTTGGTGACTTGGTCTGGCTTTATGCCAAGTTGGAGGGTTTTGAGTTCCCCTTCCAGTTGCAGACGAGTATCTTAGATCTCTTTATGCACGTCCATCTTAGTCAAGAGGACATTGACAGAACCTGTAGTGACTGAGTTGGACTTGCCACATTGCTCCGTCTTCTGGCCCCATTACTATCTTGAGGTTCTTATTATAATATCTTCGATTTGTGGCTTGATCTTCTTTGACCGTGACTATCCTATTGTCTTAGTTAAGGAACTTTATAGCTAAGTATGACATAGATATCATGGCTCCAAAGGCATTTAAATAAGGATGACCTTGGATAATATTGTAGGCAGATGGGCAATCCACCATAAGGAACTTAACCTTGAGTGTTTTAAATAAAGGGTTTTTACCTAAGGTCAAGTAAGTCTCCACATATCCTACCTAGGTGATTTTATCTCCTGTGAAACCAATCAGCTCGCCAATATACAAGATAAGGTCCTTATTTGAGAGACCCTAATTTCTGGATCAAGTCTAAGAACATGATATATGCCAAACTTCCCTGATCAACAAATATCCATCGGACTTCGACATTGGTGATTATCTAGGAGATCACCATGGGGTTGTCATGGTTCGGGATCATATTTTTGTAATCTTCGTCAAAAAAGGAAATCAGTGGGGTCTTCCATGCAACGTTTCCCGATTTGGAGATTGGATGGAAGGCCACACTTAATACAGCTCAGAGAGCCTTCTTCTTTGCATTGCTAGATTCACCGCCGCCTGCGAAGTCACCCGATATGGTATTGATAGTACAAGTCACCTCTGCATAGCGGCGATCATCATTCTGAGGTGGAGGATCTCAGGATTGGCCTTTGTCTTGATTTTGTCTGAGGTGTGCCTTCCCTTTGATTATCATTTTTGGTCGGGGATCGCCTTCTCTGGTCTTCTTCAAATATTGTAGCTTCGCTTCCTGTAATTTTCTATTTCATTTTCATTATGAGATTGGCATACATAGCGTCCTAAACGCCCATCTCAGATCAAGGATTCAATTGTGTCTTAAAGGTAGACGCAATCTTCTGTTGTATGTTCATATCCCTCGTGAAAGACACAATGTTTAGACTTGTCTTTCTGGGCATACTTTCTTAGTGGGGGAGGCTTGGTCGTGTCTCTAAACTTAGTGTTCATTACTTCCTAGTAGATTTGATACCAAGGTGTGTTAAGGGGGTATAATCTTGGTACCTTTCTTTTGGTGGTGTTTTGGAGTTACGTGGTTGTGAAAGGGCTTGGACTGGCTTTGGTTTTCCCCCCTCGCTTTTGCCCACTTACTTTCTTACGTGAATGAAATTTTCAGCATTGATGTACTTGCCCCGTTCTCACCCTAAATTTGTCCATAATATGGGGTTCCTTCTTTGTAAGAGATGTAAAGAATAAACCAGAGCGGAGGTTGTCCCTTATATAGTGGAGGGCTAGACTCTCATCTCAATTTTGGATATTCAAACACTCCTTGTTGAATTTGGAGATGTAATCTTTGAGTGATTCATATTTCCCTTGTTTAATGTGGGAGAGACATGAAATGAATTTCAGATGCACCTTACTAGTGGTAAAGTGTAGTATAAATCACGAGGACAGACCTTCCCAGTTGACCATCGACTTTGGAGTCAGGGTTGTGAACCACTTCAGGGTGGCATTCTTTAGAAAATGGGAGAAAGCACGACATAGGAGTGAATCATCTATCCTAACAAACAACATAGTTGAAACATAAGCATCCAAATGCTCTTGGAGGTTCGAGGTCTCATCATAGGCTTCAATATTGTTGGATATTTGAAGCAGCAAGGGATCTCGTAGGCCATTAGGTTGATAAGCCTATATTTTATAGTCTTATACCAGATAAATTATGGTGATTTGCTTATGTTTATTAATGAATTTTAGATGAATCCTTATCATTATCTTCGTTTTTTGTAGATTGAATGAGATTTATCAAACTTGGAGTGAAAGCAGGCAAAGACACCACATTACTGAGCATTTTTATAAAGAGGAAAAGCACAAAATTTTGGTATCCCAGCGTTGAGTAGAGTATCCGAGCGCTCATAACGTATGCAGCAGCAGTGATTTAGTGTCCTAGCATCTGAGCGCCGAGAAGATATCGCCTGAGTGCGCAACGCGTTACGCAACACATCTTTGTTTAAATGGCTCAGCGCTTGAGCACCCATAATTCAGCGCTTAGGTGCTGGTCGTGTAACAACAGATGTATTTTTTTTTATAAATAAGAAAAGTTACATCAAATTCAACACACTTGACACTTTACACTTGACACAACACGTAGAAAATCCCTAATCCTGATATAGTAGTTTCGTGATAGCAGACTTTGGAAGACGACTTCAAAGGGAGGATTCAATTCTTGAAGGCTTGAGGATCATAATCACCAAAAAGGGGTTTTGATTTCTTTTTCCCTCTAGTTTTCCCCTTTCTTTGGGTTTTCTTTCCATGAGTTTGTATTTTGATATGTGTTTATTTGTATTAAACTTGAGTAGCTAAACCCATAGCTAAGTCTTATATTACTTTGCGATAAAATGCACTTGTTCTTAGTGTATTTTACGTGTATTAAGTTTTTAGTGCCGTTGCCAAGGAATAAGTTTGGTAATATTAGAAGCGAAAAGCTCTAGTTAATTTTGACGCACATTTTATTTTGTTTTTTATTTTATTTTTATATTTATTTTTAATATTTTTCACTTCATCTCTCTGCTTATATTTCTTGTTTATGCTTATTCAATCTCAGTTTCTTGATTTGACATTTGATTTAGAAATTGAGAAAAAAAAACTCGCAAGTTAAGGAAACAATCTAACACTGAAGCAGTGACTGAAAAAGATAAAAACAAGATGGAGAAACTAACATTTGAGGGGAATCATGAAGAACGAGCTACCCCGATAGAGCAAACCATGCTTGAATATTCCATGCCCACGACTGAAGGGTATAGAGGGAGTATTACAAGACTAGCTGTAGTGACTAACAATTTTGAGTTAAAATCGGCTTTGATCTGCAAGATTCAAAATTCTATTCAGTTTGGTAGATTGCTTTCAGATTATCCAAATCAGCATTTGGCCAAGTTCAAGCAGTTGTGTGATACTATAAAGTATAATGAGGTGACAGATGATGCAATCCAATTGCGACTCTTTCCTTTCTCTCTTAGGGACAGAGCAAGTCAATGGTTAACGTCACTACCAAGGGGTTGCATCACCATATGGGATCAATTGACACAGTAGTTTCTAGCTAAGTATTTTTCTCCCTCTAAATCTGCTAAGTTAAGGAATAATATATTTTCTTTTGTGCAGTTTGACATGGACACTCTTTATGAAGCCTGAGAATGTTTTCAAGAGTTGCTGAGGAGATGTCCACATCATGGATTTCCTGTATGGCAGTAGGTATAGACTTTTTATTATGGTTTGTCACCTGCTAATAGTTCACTCATTAATGCTGCTGCGGGAGGTACAACTTGAAGGAAAACGCCTACTGAAAGCAAAGCATTGATTGAAGAGATGACGCTTAATAGTTTTCAATAGCAAAATAAGCGATAGGTTCCTTGTTGCGGAATTTGGCAAGTGCACTAAATCAACAAAAGTAATAAAGAATGAGTAGAGTATCGTCCCACGAGGATTAAGTTATTAATTACTAAATTCGTTAAATCAACACTATTCAAGGTAACGAAAAGAGAGTTGCTGAAAATTAAATTAAAAAGAAAAATAAAAATAAGCAAATAATAAATCAAAGGGATGAAAAATAATGATGTTAAAACGTTAGGGTTCGGATTTCACTTGAACTCTTTAGATGCACATTCAAATATTGGTTTAACTATGTTCTATTTTAATGATTTATGGTCAATTCCCAAAATTTATTAATACCCAATCCCTTAGTATATTAATCCTCTTAAGTTGATTGGAATTAACTAATCCCTTAGTCTAAGCCCAATTAGAAAGACATTATCAAGAACGAGGGAATTAAAAGAAAGACCACATAACCCACAACGTCTATTCCTAACAATTGCAGAAATTATGGTGTTTATCACAAGTTCTAGGTTCTTACAAATTTTTTCAAATCATACATCAACCCAAAAGATCATTCCCAAATTGATCGGGTTTAGAAAAGTATTAAGAATAGAGATAAACATGTAAAACATGAAAAAGAAACATAAATTAAACCCATAAAAGAAAGTTACATCATCTAAGAACAAGATCCATCATCCCCCTAACAAAAGAAAAATTAGTTACACATAGAAAAAGAAGATCACAAAGGGAAGAATATAACAAACTCCATTGTAGACAGGTGGAAAGGTTGAAGAAAATCTCTAATCTTCAAGCCTAATTGCGCTTACACCACATTAGGGTTTGTGCCTCTTGACGACTGCTGCGTTCTGTCCAAGTGTGTAAGAGTGTGTGACATAACTTATGAATTTATAAGAAAAAATGTGGGCTTTCTGCACAGTAAGCGCTCAGGTGCTACGTTACCAGCGCCTAGGCACTGGCCCATTAAAATCACGGTGTTTTACGTATCTAGCGCCTACGCGCTAAACCACCAAAATACAAAATCAGCTCTGTCTCATAAATCGTCTAGTCTTTTTTCATGCATAATTACCTATCAAAAATACATAAAAACACATAATTAAAACATAATTTAGAAAAATTAAAAATAAAAGAAACTTGAGACAAACTCAATCAAAAAGATTAAAAGAGAATGAAAACCCAAGACTTTTGAACCGTAAAAATATAGATTTTTGCAGTTCAGTTCATCACTCCCCAAACTTAAGTTTTTGCTTGTCCTCAAATAAAAATAAAAACAAAAATAAAAAGACTAAACAAATAACAACTCAAAATATACAACCAAAACATGGCAACACCAAGTAGTGAATATCATACATATCTCAGAAATTGCTTCACAATCTAATTCCAAAGTGTTACACATGAATAATTCAATTATCACATCGTCTGTCACATGCAACTCTCATGCACAAATGACTTCCCAAAAACATGAATGAAAGACATAATTTCCTCATAAAGTACAAGCTCAGATAGATTCATAAAATTGCAGATGCACATCAAACCCACATCCATAGGATTGTTCTTCATCTTTCTCTCCACTAATGTAAACAACACACAACCAAGGATCAAAATGGACTTTATAAGCTTGTAATGTAAAGCCAAGGGTATGGGTTAAGAAAGAAGTGGTAGGAAAATGAAAACAAAAATTGAGATACAAAATTAAGTAAATTTCATAATTCAAGCTTCAAAAAACTGAACAAGTGCAAAAAGGAGCAAAAGAATCAACACAACATTCACTTTATTTCTTTCTTTCTTTTTCTTTTTCGAGAACCTCCACCCCCAAACTTATTTCTTTGCAATATTTTGGGTATACTTTTTTTTTTTGCTTTTTCAATTTTTTTTCTTTAAAATTTTTCAGCTCCACAATTTCATGCACAAAAATAACAAAGACTTGAATAATAAAATAATACAAGATATGCACTCAACAAAGGTTATGTAAGAGAGAATTTTTTTTCATATGAGTATGGGAAAAGGAAAATATGGGTAAAAGAAAAAGAAATAGAGGTCAAACAATAACAAGGCTGCAAAAGGGACCTAGGGATAATCATGCACTGCCTAGGATTTTGCCTCAAGAGAGAATCAAACAACTTCTAGATGCAAATCATCCACACATATACAATCCCATAAACTTTCTCTAAGCTTGACATGCAAGTAAATTCCAAAGTCTATCAATCATAAAGATGGGAAATACATTCATACACAATCGAAAAAATAGAGATAAATGCAACTCATAAATTCTCATGTGCTATCCCAAGAAATCAGATTAATCCACAATTCAAACAATCATTGGATATTCGATTCAAAAAAATTGGTATGCACAAAATAACTCAAAACACAAAATGGATGATGATGACAAAATCAAAACCAATTAAAGCAATTAATTAAATGAAATAAATGCAAGAAATGAAAAGAAAAACTCTTTTTGGCGAATCGACAACTATATACATCCCCTTACAAAGGCTCCAAACTCGAGAGGCACCTAAGCCGACTCAACACTACCTTCAAAACAAAAACAGAAAAATAAGAAATAACAAAATAAAAATAACAATAAAAATAAAAGAGAAAAAGAGAGAAACTTTGGGTTGCCTCCCAAAAAGCGTTTATTTAACGTCATTAGCTCGACGTTGCCTGTTTTATTATTATAGTGGCTTGAAGCAAGAGAAGTAAGATGACATTTTTCTCTTATCAACTCTTTGCCTCCATACTCTGTCACTGCCCTTGGAATCAATCTGTAATAAATCAATGGAAGTTGGAGGGTCTTTTTTTGTACCGACAATCTCAGAGGTAGAAAGAACTTTCTCCTTTTCATCAACAATCTTGGAAGTGGGAAGATCAACATTGATTGATGATGAATGAGTCTTACTAGCCAAATCCTGTAGAGACTTACCTTGAATGCATTTGACAGGGGCATAAAGATTTGATGTCGGTGCAGATTGATCAAAAACATTAATAGTCACATGATCACCATCCATCCTCAAAATAAGTTCTCCTCTAGGTACATCAATTAATGCTCCTGAAGTAGCCAAGAACGGTATTCTAAGAATCAGAGGAATATCAGCATCCTCATCCATATCTAAAATCACAAAATCAGCTAGGAAAAGAAATTTGTCAACATTCATTAGTAAATATTCCACTATACCATATGGATGTTTAATTGATCGATCATCTAGTTGAAGAGACATTGTAGTTGGCTTCACTTTATCAATCCCAAGCTTGCGAAGAATTAACAATAGCATTAAATTGACGCTAGCCCCTAAGTCACATAGAGCTTTCTCAATAGCCAACTCACCAATAGTGCACGGAATCGTAAAACTACCTAGATCTTTCAATTTTGGTAGTAGTTTTCTCTAAATTATAGCACTGCACTCCTCAGTAAGTGCCACAGTCTAATCTTCATTGAGCTTCCTCTTCTTCAAGAGCAGATCTTTCATGAATTTTGCATATGAGGGCATCTGCTCAAGTGCTTCAGCAAAAGGAATGTTAATCTGCAGCTTCTTGAAGACATCTAAGAACTTTGAGAATTGCCTCTCTTGGTTCTCCTTCTTTAGCCTTTGAGGAAACGAGAGTCTAGCATACAATGCAGGATCAACTATTTTCTGCTCACGTTCCTTCTTCTTCCTCTGCCACTTTGGTTGCTCCTCTTTAGTTTCTTCATTACATCACTTTTGAGATTGGACATCTGCAACAGGAACATCAATTTCTTTAACTAGTCCATCCAAAGTATTACCGCTTCTCAATGTAATTGCATGACATTGCTCCCTTGGATTGATGACAGTATCAATTGGGAAAGCGCTTGGAGGTCTTTCTTGAAGCTGTTTCGCTATCTGCTCCACTTGATTCTCTAAATTTTTAATAACAGCTCCTTGATTCTGAAAATTTGCTTTTGTTTCCTCCATAAAAGCAGAAGTTTGTTGCACAAAAGCAGAAGTCTATATAGAGAGTTTCTCAAGTGCAATCTCAAGAGGAGACTTCTTCTCTAGTTGAGGATTCAGTGGCACTGTTTGATTGCTCCAAGAAAAATTGGGATGATTCCTCTACCCTGGATTATATGTATTTGAAAATGGAACACCCTGAGGTTTGGAAGGATTACCCATATAATTTACCTACTCATGAGAACTAAAACCAGAATTGCTTGCCTCACATCCACCATTAGCACGATTACCTCCACAGAAATCACAAATCAACACTTGGTGGTTCACAGAATTTACTTGTATACTCTCAACTTGCTTGGTGAGGTTAGCTAACTGCTGAGAAATACTTTTGTTTTGGGCAAGTAAAGCATCAAGAGTACCAAGCTCCATCACTCCTTGTCTGACTACTGCTCTCCCACTAGGCAACTGATATTCATTGGTCGCTATGGTCTCAAACAATTCTTGAGCATTTTCAGGAGTTTTGGTATTTAAAGATCCACCTGCAGATGCATCTACCATAGCCCTGGTAGGATGATTTAAACCATTATAGAAAATTTGTACCTGCTGCCAAATTTCAAATGCATGATGAGAACACCTCCTTAATAGCTCCTTGAATCTTTCCCATGCTTCATAAAGAGATTCTCCTTGATTTTGAGTGAAACAAGCAATTTCACCTCTCATCTTCACAAACACTGATGGAGGAAAGTATCGAGTCAAAAATTTGCCAACCAGATCCTCCCAAGTAGAAATGCTCCCTTGTGGCTGGGCTTGTAGCTAGCTCTTTGCTTTGTCTCTGAGAGAAAATGGGAACAGTCGTAATCTAATGGCATTATCAGTAACGCCATTATACTTAATAGTATCGCAGAGTTGTAAGAAATTTACAATGTGCAAGTTTGGATCTTCTGCATGGCCTCCCCCAAACTGATTCTGCTGCATCAACTATAGAAGAGCTGGTTTAATTTCAAAATTATTGGCCTAAATAGTAGAGCGCACAATACTAGTAGAAATATTCTCAGCAGATGGAGTAGCATAGTCAGCCAATGTGCGTCTTCGCTCTGTAGTTATAACAATTTCTGCCATCTTTTGCTCTATTTCTTCAAGCCTATTCCTCTCTCTAGCTACTTTCTTGTTTGCTCTAGCTGTTCTCTCAATCTCTGTATCAAAAAGTAATTTTTCTGATTCCAAAGAACCTTGCATAAACAAACAAATAAACAAATCAGAGTGAAATAAAGAAAGAAATTAAAAATAAAATAAAATAAAATGACTAATAAAAATAAACCAAGAAAAAAATAAAAAGAAACAAATTAAAAATAAAATTAAATGAATAAAAATAAAATTAAAAATAAAAAGAAACAAATTAAAAATAAAATTAAACAAAGAAAAAAATGCTTAAATTTGTGTCTTTTCAACTACTATTTAATATTAATAACAATAATCCCGAATCTAGCGCAAAAACTTGTTACGGAATTTGGCAAGTGCACCAAATCGATAAAAGTAAAAAAGAGTGAGTAGAGTATCGCCCCACGAGGATTAAGTTATTAATTACTAAATTCGTTAAATCAATACTATTCAAGCTAACGAAAAGAGAGTTGTTGAAAATAAAAATAAAAATAAGTAAACAATAAATCAAAGGGATGAAAAACAATGATGTTAAAGCATAAGGGTTCAGATTTCACTTGAACTCTTTAGATGCACATTCAAATATTGGTTTAACTATGTTCTATTTTAATGATTTATGGTCAATTCTCAAAATTTATTAATACCCAATCCCTTAGTATATTAATCCTCTTAAACTTATTGGAATTAACTAATCCCTTAGTCTAACCCTAATTAGAAAGACATTATCAAGAACGAGGGAATTAAAAGAAAAATCACATAACCCACAACGTCTATTCCTAGCGATTGCAGGAATTATGGTGTTTATCACAAGTTCTAGGTTCATGCAAATTTTTTCATACATCAACCCAAAAGATCATTCCCAAATTGATCAGGTTTAAAAAAACATTAAGAATAGAGATAAACAAGTAAATCATGAAAAAGAAACATAAATTAAATCCATAAAAGAAAGTTACATCATCCAAGAACAAGATCCATCATCCCCCTAACAAAGGGAAAATTAGTTACACATGGAAAAAGAAGAACATGAAGAGAAGAATATGACAAACTCCATTGTAGAAAGGTGGAAAGGTTGAAGAAAATCTCTAATCTTCAAGCCTAATTACGCCCACACCACATTAGGGTTTGTGCCTCTTGACGACTGCTACGTTTTGTCCAAGTGTGTGACATAACTTATGAATTTATAAGAAAAAATGTGGGCTTTTTGCACAGTTAGTGCTCAGGCGCTACGTTACCAGCGCCTAGGCACTGGCCCATTAAAATCACGGTGTTTTACGTATCTAGCGCCTAGGCGCTATGACTTCAGCGCCTAAGCGCTGAACCACTAGAATACAAAATCAGCTCTTTATCTCATAAATCGTCCAGTCTTTTTTCATGCATAATTACCTATAAAAAACACATAAAAACACACAATTAAAACATAATTTAGAAAAACTAAAAATAAAATAAACTTAAGACAAACTCAATCAAAAAGATTAAAAGAGAATGAAAACCTAAGACTTTTGAACCATAAAAATATAAATTTTTGCAGGTTCATCATTCCTAAGAAATAAGCAGGTGTACATGTTGTTGATTCATCTACTCCTATTCTGAGCCAATTGGAAGCATTGACAAAGAAGGTGGAAACTTTGATGATAGCTAATAGTGCAGCCCCACTGATCTGTTGATTATTCCTATATTTTAAATGCCTTGTAATTGATTCATTGAACTCCATTTGTGCTTAATTGTCATTATTTAGCTAAGTTTCTGATATCAAACCTTAATTGAAACATTACTGTGAAACTTTGCTTAAATGTATTCTCAAATGCTGATAATTGAACTTTTCAGGAAATCTTTGGTTGATGGAGTTCATTTACCTTAAATCAGGCTTGAAACCCACTTTGAAGAAGGGCTATGGATTCATGAAGATCAATTTCTCCCTTTGAAGCAATGAAAGAAGAGCTTCTAAGAAGAATCCAGGCTGAAAATGAAGGACTTAAATTACAGGGCCTGACTTAAATTATAGGGCCCGCGTCAGATTACAAGGCCTCAAAATACACGGTAGTGCAAGAGTACACGGCCTAGGCACTCCTCTGACTTTTGCAATTAAAAACAGCAGATTTTGTTTCTTCAAACAGAGCCATGCACGGCCGTGCATTCACTCTAGTAAATGAATTATTGAAACTTCTGCTAGAAGTTTAGACCCTTCTTGAAGAAGTTAAGCCTCGAGGCCTATAAAAACACACTCTTAGCACGTCTTGAAGAGACTTCTAACCTGGGGGAAGTAGCTGGAAACCCTAGGAACAGAGAGGGGAGGCTTGGATCAAAGATTGGAGTCTCGGGTTCGAGCAATCGGAGATCCGTCATCCTCAATCCTCAGAAACTCGTTTGCTATTTAGTTTTTCTTCTGCACTTTGTTTCTCATGTTGTTCTTTCTCAGTTTTTCTTGTGATTTTGTTCTAGCTATGTGTAACTAAACCTCCCTTGGTTAAGGGGGTGATGAAACCACTAGTTTTGATGTTGTGAATCTTGCATATTTGATTATTTCAATACAGTTATATTTTTATTCATATATTTCTGAATCTATTATTGGTATGAAAGTTTTTGTTCTTGTTCCTACTTTCAAAGTGGTAGATCTGAGTTTATTATGCGCTATTGCGGTAGTAGATCTAGCGGAATGTATGATGTTCATGTGGGTATAATTATCTTTGTACTATTTTCCAGTTATAAAAGTGGTAGATCTAGGTTTATTATGCGCGGTTGCGGTAATAGGTTTAGAGAAATATATATTCTAAGTAATTTAATCCCGGTGTATGATTAGATCTTAGTGTGATTGATTTTCTAAATCTGAATGCAATTGTTGGATAGTTGTAAGAGTGATTGCTTTATAACTAATCAATGATTAAGAGTTGATTTAAGCGGTTGCTGAATTGGCCAACACGTAAGAAAAACAGAGATTTACTCTCACAATTGCATGAAAACATAATTGAGCTTGTTGGAATAAAATGATATGTGGATTTACATTATCATATAAATCTAGTGGTGGATTCTATCTTTTAACCAATTTTCTTATATTGTTGATTTTAGTTTATTTATTGTTATTGTCTTTGAAGCTGTTCATTGTTCATCAAAACTCCAAAACCCCCTATTTACTGTTTATTGTCAATTAGAGTTTAGATTGGGAATTGTTTAATAGTATTGATTGAATTGGTTCTCTGTGGATCGACCCTTACTAATTACAACTAGTTGTAAGATTTTTATTTTCTAGTGGGCTTGACAACTGATTTTTATTTGAAATTTTAATCACTATCCGCCTCACACCACCCACCAATCATATGTGAAGCATGTGGCAGACAAGGTCATACAAGTTCAAATTGTGAAGTTGGTAGTCCATTTGCCCCTGAGCCTGAAAGAGTAAATTTTGTTGGTAATTCCAACTGGTAGCAATACAATTCTTATTCTAATACATACAATCTCGGTTGGAGTAACCACCCTAATTTTAAATGAGGAAATCAACAGGAAAATCAGTAGAATTAACAGAGAGCTCCACAACCACTTCCAGGTTTTCAAGCTCATGAAGAAAGACAAACGTTTGAAAACTATATGATGAAGTACATGTAGAATTCAGAGGCTAGAATGAAGAGCATGGAGATTCAAATCAGCCAGTTGGCTACATTAATGACAGCAAGGGCACCAGGGACATTGCCTAGTACTACTTATACTAATCCAAAGGAATAATTCAATACAATTACCTTGAGAAGTGGTAAGATTTTGGAAGGACAGATGAATGAAACATCTAGCTTGTCAAGAATTAAGAAAAATAAAAATGATGTTTTTATTGAAGATGTCTCAATTCATTATGGCAATAAAGGAAGGCAGGTTGAGAAAGAACAGCCAAAGTGGCAAAGAGCGAAGAAGGATCATAAGCAGAACACAATATATGAACTATCACCATATGCTAAGATCTTGTTCCCTTAGCGCCTCAAAAACTATCAGCCAGACTAGCAATTTGCTAAATTCTTAGATATTTTCAAGAAGTTACAAATTAACATTTCGTTTGTTAAAGCCATCTCCCAAATGCCCAAGTATGCAAAGTTTTTAAAGGAAATACTTTCAAAGAAGTGCAAACTTGAGGAATTTGAGACGGTATGTCTAAATGAGTAGTGTTCTGCCATCCTTTTGAAGAAGTTACCCCCAAAATTAAAAGATCCAAGAAGTTTCACTATTCCTTATTCTATTGGTAACTCTTCTTTTGAGAAATCATTATATGATTTAGGTGTTAGTATTAATTTGATGTATTTTTCTATTTTTAAGAAATTAGGAATGCAGGAACCAAAACCCACTAACATTTCATTACAGTTGGCTAATAGATACATCACTTACCTTCTTGGTGTGGTGGATGATGTTTTGGTGAAGGTGGACAAATTCATTTTCTCAATTGATTTTATGGTGCTGGATATGGAAGAGGACATTGATATTCCTCTCATTTTTAGAAGACCGTTTCTGAAAACTTCAAGAGTCATGATTGATGTACATCGGGGTAAGCTCATCTTGAGAGTGGATGGAGATTAGGTGGCCATCAATGTCTTTAGGGAGGCCAAATCTTCCCCAATGTCAAATCTCCATACCTCTATCAATATCATTCAAGCTAAGAAGCAAGAAGCCTTAGCTATCAAAGACCCCCACCATCATACAATGTGGATGTTGACTTTCCTAAAACCCAAGTTGTTGAACTAGAGAAAGGTCCTCCTATGATCCATGCTCCATTACAAGTTGGCCCTTCATCTGTTGATCGATTGAAACCACCATGGCTTAGCGGAGCCAAGGTGCAATTGGGACAACCAAGCTCTTATCAAGTTCAAAATACTGTTGGAAGCATTCCCAAGGCCACTGACGAAGGATGGAAACACTGCTTTGAAAAGAAAAAGACGTCATCCTATTTTTCTTGCTTTAAGCCACATTGATTTATCTGAAAAAAGAGGCAACGTCGAGCTAATGACATTAAACAAGCACTTCACAGAAAGTAACCTGTGTTTCTTCTTTATTTATCTTATTTTAATTATTTTTGTTATTTTTTTATTTTTGTTTGTCTTTTAGATGCTACTCATGTGTTTTGAGATTTTTCGGTTTACATTTGAAAAGACCGACTCTTGTGCTTCTTCTATGCCTGACATTGTCTTACTTTTCATCAGGTTGTGTTGCTCTTTTCTTTACCTATTTATTTTTTTATTCCACATTGAGGACAATGTTTATCTTAAGTGTGGGGGAGTACTAATTTTTTTTTTCACAACTGACGAACACTTGAGTATTGTTGGTAGTTAAGCTGGAATTTGTGTTGATTTCTTGATTTATGTTTTAAAGGGGATTCCATTATTCATGAGCTGATTTTGTGTGAAACAATCTTGTTTGATTAAGTAAAGTGAAGTTTAGTATCTTATTTGAAAATTAGTCATGTCTGCTTGCTTTTGTTCTCTTTATTAACATTAACCAAAAAGTGAGTTTTGAGCTTTAATGATTAGATTTTTCATAAACAAAATCCTATTTTTCTTCTAGAGTGAGATTTCTCTTGATTGATGTGTGCTAGAACTTGCTTTGATATCTTTTTGAGACTTTAATGATTCACATACATTCTTGAATATGATTAAGACAATTAGGCTTAATTCTTTCTTGACTTTCAGAGTTGTTTTAATAAAATAACCCCTTAGTTACCCATTTGAGCCTGTAATTGATTTTTTTTAAATATCCAATTCAATAATCAGGTTAGATTATTTAGAGCATATGATGTGTTGATTGAAAAGTTATTAAGGGTTGCTTTTGTTTTCAAGGGTTTGTTATTGAAAAAGAAGAAGAAAAAAGTGAAGAAAAAATTTAAAAAAATTAAAAAAAGGAAAAAAGAAAGAAAAAGTTCGTTGGTGAAGAATAATGAGAATATTGGGTTGAAAATAAGAATTTGTTATATCTTTGTGTATTATGCTCTATTTATCATCTTTTTAACTTGATTTTACTTTGTATCGATTTATCCATGATCATTCTTTACCCTTATTTCTCTTTTTTCTACCTTTCATTATACCCCTAACCCCATTACAACCAAAGAAAGTCATTTTGATTTGTGTTATATGTGAACTTGAAAGTGGATATGAGATTGATAATAAGCTTATGGTATTGTATTTTTCAAGAGAAATTTGAGTGATTTCTTTGTCCTTAAACACTTGAGCGGTGGAAAGATGAGTGGCCTCAATTGGTTGGTAAAGAGAAAAGTTGTAAGCTAGACTCAAGCCTCTAATTGTTTTAAGTGCTAAATGATCATGCTTGATTAGATTTGATTGCTGAACTTAATTGAATTATTAAATTGTGAAATTTTCCTTGACTCATGTTTCTAGATGTTGAGTTTAATCTTATTTTTTATTCCTATTCTTAGCTTGAGGACAAGCAAAGCTCAAGTGTGGGGGGGTTGATAAGCCTATATTTTATAGTCTTATACCAAATAAATTATGGTGATTTGCTTATGTTTATTAATGAATTTCAGATGAATCCTAAACATTATCTTCGTTTTTATATATTGAATAAGATTTATCAAACTTGGAGTGAAAGCAGGCAAAGACATCACATTACTGAGCACTTTTATGAGGAGGAAAAACATAAAATTTTGGTGTCATAACACTGAGTGGAGCGTCTGAGCACTCAAAACTTATGCAGCAGCGGTGATTTAGTGTCCCAGTGCTTGGGCATTGGGAATAGAGCGCTTGAGCTCATAACACGTTGCATAACGTGTCTTTGTTTAAGTGGCTCAACGCTTGAGTGCCCATAAGTCAGCGCTTAGGCGCTGGTCGTGTAACAACAGATGTATATATTTTTTTTTACAAATAAGAAAAGTTACGTCAAATTCAACACACTTGACACTTGACATAACATGTAGAAAATCCCTAATCCTGAGAGAGTAGTTTCACGACAGCAGACTTTGGAAGACGACTTCGAATGGAGGATTCAATTCTTGAAGGCTTGAAGATTATAATAATTGTAAAAGGGGTTTGATTTCTCTTTCTCTCTAGTTTTTCCCTTTCTTTGGGTTTTCTTTCAATGAGTTTGTATTTTGATATGAGTTTGTTTGTATTGAACATGAATAGCGAAACTCATAGCTAGTGTTATGGGGGATCTTGTTTTCCTAATTATTTGGGTTTGATCTTGAATTTGATTAAGATAATTTTTTTTAGGGTTTATCATATTGCTTGCATTCTTATCATAACTTGATCATTTTTAGTATGTTTTAATTCATTGTTTGACTGGTGACCATCAGCATTCAATGAGTGGATCTATATAATAAACCTAAGATTAGATTGGTGAATGACCAAACATCAATTTATCCTACCAATGGAATTGGCAAGTATGTTAGTTCATCTTTTGAATTGAGGCTCTAAATGACCAAATAGGTGATTTAATTTAGGAATAGAATATTGTTTCATTCATGACTATTGAGATTCAATAGCAAATAAGGGAATGTTGGTCAGAGAATTACCTTACATTATAAATGAGTGAAAATCTGATTAATTGGATTCAAGTAAACTTTGCGTCCTAGTTTCTCTCTAATTGATTATCTTTACATTGTTTTATTGTTCATTGTTTTTGTTTATTTGTTTTCTGATTTTAAATTAAATTTTTCTTCACTTCCGATTGTCTAAATAACAAAGAGTTTTACCAATCTAGTAATTACCACTTATTCCTCGTGGGATCAATAATTGAGAGTCAAGTTTTATATTACTTTACGATAGAGTGCACTTGCCCTTAGTGTATTTTACGCGTATTAGATCTTCTGAAAAATGTTGGTTATGTTGAATGATGTGGGATTAAAAGTTACAAACCTAAGTGCAGGTTATCTCAAGTAATAAATTTCTCGGGAGTCCGAGGTCAATCCATAGGAAATTGATGAAGAAAAATTTATTTGACGTAAGGAAAATATTTTGTTACAACAATAAAAGTAATAAAAACTTGGTCACAAATAAAAATGAATTGCTTTGGCTAGGAGATCCACTCTTGGTAAATAAATTAAGGACAAGATTAATTCTTTTATAACTCAATTAGAATCCATACATAACGGAGGTTCCAATCGAAAAATACAACATTCAAAGTTCATTAAAAATTATATACGTAATTATATTATGATTCCTTTAATCATCTATTCACATGACCACTCATAAATGAGATCAAGTATTCATTGTGCCAAAATCTTATCTACAACAAATCAAGATCTCCACTTTATAAGGAGAGTTTCTAACACCAGCACTTGTAAATGGTTTAAAGCATTCATTGTATCAATCTCTTATCTACAACAAATCAAGAACTCCACTTTACAAGGAGAGTTTCTAAATTGATTGGAAACAAAATACAATAAGTATAATGACCACTTGAAAATATATCATTTAAGTATAAGAGAGAAATTAATTTAACCTTATTTCATTACCAAGAGCTTCACTTTTTCACCCAAACAAGATGAAACTTAATTACTCATAGATAATATGAACACCCAATTTTGTTCAGGACATTTTGTAAAAAATAAAAAAAAATAATAAAAAGACTCATCTTTTAACCCATTGGCCCATTAACTCCTAAACCAACCCATTAACCTATAATTCATGATCCAACTCATTAACCCACAACTCATATGCTAGTAGTTATCCTAAACAAACTTCATCAATCATCCTAATTCCTAAACACTTATCTTAACTATCCTAAACCAACCATAACTCATCCTCAATAGACTTCATCATTTATCCTAAACCTAACACTTATCTTAAACCCAACACTCATCCTAAGCAAACCTATCATAAACCAACCATAACTCATCCTAAACAAATCTCATCATTTATCTTAAATAAACTTCTAATCATATTTTAACTTAAACTCTTCAACCTAATCCCCTCCTATAAATACCCATCACCCACACACTCAGAAACGGACTTACTTCAGCCTTCATACACACAGATTTTTGCCTACACGGTTACCAATACTGCAATCATATTTTCTCACTTACATAGTCTTCATCTTCTATCTTCAACCAAACTCCTCACCATTCCATCATCACCTCTGGCATACGTTCAAACTTCTCACAACACAATAACCACCTCTGCCAAAATTGTCATTCACGTTAGCCTATCACCAACAATACACCAATTCCTTCATCCCACTAACAGCAAGCCACCGTCGTGACTCACTTCCATCCGAGCCACTACCTACTTGGGCCGCCGCCGCCTAATCTGCTTTCTTCATCTTCTTCCTCTGTTCTTTCCACAAACATCGAGAAGAAAAGAAACAGACCCTTTTTATTTTTTTTCATTCTTTTCGTAAGCCAGGTAAGTCACTTTTTTCTTTTGTTTATTTTGATTTCGTTATTCTTTTTATTATTTTTTCTCGCTTTATCTATTTTATCTTTTTTTATTTATTATTTTCTTTCTTTATTTTTTTATTTAGTTTAATTAAAGAGAAGAAAAAAAAACAGACTTTTTTCGTAAAGTTGTTAACTTGTCTTTTTTTTTTCTTCTTTTCCGTAAAGTTGCTAACTTGTCTTTTTTTTCTTTTTTCATAAAGTTACTACATTTTTTAAAAAAGCTGCTATTTTTTTTGTTATATTTTTTTTTTTGAGAGAAATGGTTTTGAGTAGTGGATTTTAACTTAATGAGCTAAAAAAAATAAAGAAAAAATAGAAAAAATTGATAAAAATAAAATATAAAAATAAGATAATTAAATATTTTTTAAAAAGAATAACATGGGTTACCCGAGTTGCGAAAACTTACTAACCCTTGTAACATTTGTAATCATCTAAGTTATGACAAAATTTTGATGATTCAAATTATTATAATTTAAATTATTATTTTGTCTTCAAACTTTTATAAAATAAAATGTTAATTGATAAAGGTTCAATTTTTTAAAAAAATAAAAATAAAAGTTTTCGTAACAAACTTGATGAGCAATGGGTGACGTCTCTAGCGTGACGCGAGCTTCACCTATTCAATCCTTAATTTGAATAACTGAGTTGCGACGACTTGTTAATTCAAATTTTTAAAAATAATTAAGTTATTTCTTTTTAAAATAATAATAATAATAATAAAATCAACTAATTTTTTTCCTAGATAAATTTTTAATAAAAATTTTATAACAAATTTGATAATCAGTGGGTGACATCTCTAGCGTGACGCGAGCTTCACCTATTCAATCCTTAATTTGAATAACTGAGTCGCGACGATTTGTTAATTCAAATTTTCAATATTATTAAAATCAACCAACCCATAATTATTTTCTAGAGAACTACGTGACTTTGAGTTCCTCATTGTACCTGAGGATACGTAGGAGCAAGATTTCTATTCTGTCAAGGCCAAAATTAAATTTTCATAATTTATTTGTTTATTTTTTTTACAGGAGGGGTAAAATAAATATTTTCAAAGATTATTAAGAGTTTGCATAATTAACTTAAGGTACCGTCCTAGGACGGGTGTGTTAGGGGTGCTGTGGGATTAAGTTTCCATCATTCCCTACACATAATCGACTCCCGAATTCAATTTGGTTTCAAAGACTATTTTTTTGGATTTTCTAATTTTTCCTAATAAAAAATAAAATTGGTGGCGACTCCTATTTTTTTTTAATTTATGTTACTAATTTTCACCGTGATTTTTTTATCGCGACAGATGGCGACTCCACTGGGGATACTTGAGAGTCAAGCCTACAAAAGTTGGTTATGCAAAATTTCTGGTGATCTTTATGTGTTTGTTTTACCCTTTTTTTCTTTTTATTATTTGATGATTTTTTATTATTTTTTGTGTTAATTGTTTTACTATCTAAACCTTAGGGTAGAAAACTTTTGGAGTTTGTTTTGTGTTTGTTTTGTTTTGCAGGATATGGGTAGTCTTTAGGATTGTAAATGTTTGTATGTTCCCTACACTCATCGCACATACACGTTTATCATACACATCTGAGTGGGGCCCTATACCCGGGTCTGAGTGAATCCTAGGATAGGTAGAGGTTGCGTAGTGGTAGTCATTTTAGATGTACATCTTGTTTAGTTATCGCGAAAACCTCATCTAGAGTGTGCCTTTTTCATGAATGTCCTACACCTAGTAGTTTACCCACTATTTCGTGGTCAACATTCTGAAATAGGACTTGGCTCTAGAGACCTTTAGAACAGAAGAGCCACCCAATGAAAGTTCTCACGGATCAGAAGGACTCTTAGATCTTTAGGATAGAGAGTCCCAAGTTTAAGGCAATCCCATTAGGACACAAAGGGAGCGTACTTCTTCTTTCCTCATGCCATTCATTCTTGCATTAAAAAAAACTTAAAAAATACATTTTCTTACATTTTCATGGCATTCTTAGCGTTCTTAAAAAAAAAATCATCTTGCATTTTTATGTCATTCTTAGCATTTTTTTTAAATGTCTTGCATTTTCATGGCATTCTGATAATCACATATTTTATTCATTAAGAAACCCTTATGTTTAGTCATTTACACTCTCCATATTCTTAATTGATTGAGTTTAGCATGATTTTGTGAGTTTGAGCTCAAATTGGTCATAATTGAATATTTTCAGTATTATTGAGATTTTACACTGTTTCTGTATTTTGGCCATAACTTGAGTTCCTGATATCTGATAATCATGAATTTTATCTTGTAGGAAAGCTAAGAGGAAACTCTACAACTTTGATGAAGAGCTCGAAGTCCTAAACAGATTTCTAAGGGACCTAAGTTTACATGGAAGTCAGAATACGAGTTCTGTCACTAGAATCCGAACGGTGTGCACTCATAAAATCATATCTCAAGTTGTAATAATGGAGATGGGCTGAAATTTGGATAGTTTATAGTAAAGACCCAAATAAACAACTTTCATGAAGAACACCTTTTGAAAGAATGAAGTCTAATGGGTCAGTTTGGGCTTACAAGTCGGAACAGAGGTGCTGAAGTTGGATTTGAGTAACCCGTGGTATTTGGGTCATATCTTGAGCTGTAGGAAGCCAAATTGGACGATCCAGATATGCATGTTATATCCAAGACAAAGATCTACAACTTTCATGAAGAGTACTTTTCATGAATCTGAAGTATAATTGGTCGTTTTTGGCTTCCAAGTCAGACCAAGGAATTTTCGCACTTAACCACTCCACTTCACTCATCCACTCAACCAAACCACTCAACCACTCCACTCAACCACTCCACTCCACTCCACTCATCCACTCAACCACTCCACTCCACTCATCCACTCAACTAACCCACTCAACCAAACAACTTAATCACTCCACTCATCCACTCAACTACTCAACCACTCCACTCCACTCCTACCTACTCAACCACTCCACTCGACTCATCCACTAAATAAATCCACTCCACTCAACCACTCATCCACTCAACTAACCCACTCAACCAATATTTAAACCAATCCACTCAACCACTCCAATCCACTAACCCACTCATCCATCCACTCACCTTTGTCATTTTGTTACCCTAGACTTCTATAAAAGGGCACCATTGGTTATCATGGGGGGGTTGGACTCTCCTTTATTTTTCTCTCAGTTTTTCTTGTGATTTTCTTCTAGCTATGTGTAACTAAACCTCCCTTGGTTAAGGGGGTGATGAAACCACTAGTATTGATGTTGTGAACCTTGCATATTTGATTATTTCAACACAGTTATATTTTTATTCATATATTTCTGAATCTATTGTTGGTATGAAGGTTTTTATACTTGTTTCCACTTTCAAAGTGGTAGATCTGGGTTTATTATACGCGGTTGCGGTAGTAGATCTAGTGGAATGTATGATGTTCATGTGGGTATAATTATCTTTATGCTATTTGCCAGTTATAAAAGTGGTAGATCTGGGTTTATTATGCGCGGGTTACGGTAGTAGATCTAGAGAAATATATGTTCTAAGTAATTTAATCCCGGTGTGTGATTAGATCTTAGTGTAATTGGTTTTCTAAATCTTAATACAATTGTTGGATAGTTGTAAGAGCGGTTGCTTTATGACTAATCAGTGATTAGGAGTTGATTTGAGCGGTTGCTAAATTGGCCAACACGTAAGGAAAACAGAGATTTACTCTCACAATTGCATAAAAACATAATTGAGCATGTTGGAATAAAATGATATGTGGATTTACATCATCATATAAATCTAGTGGTGGATTCAATCTCTTAACCAATTTTTTTATATTATTGTTTTCAGTTTATTTATTGTTATTGTCTTTGAAACTGTTCATTGTTCATCAAAACTCCAAAAACCCCCCATTTTTACTGTTTATTGTTAATTAGAGTTTAAATTAGAAATTACTTGATAGTGTTAATTGAATTGGTTCTCTGTGGATCGACCCTTACTAACTACAACTAGTTGTAAGGTTTTTATTTTCTGGTGGGCCTGACAACTGATTTTTATCTGAATTTTAATTACTACATCCGCACGCATCAGAATTTTGGCGCCGTTGCCGGGGAACCAATTTTCCAATTATGCTATTAATTTATTTCTTATTTTTACTCTGTTTTTGTTTTTATTTTTTATTTTTGATTCTTTCTTTCTGAGTGTCTTGTAGGTGTTGATGTCCATTGATCATGGATGCTTGTGGGATTTGCTTATCACCTGGACATATCACTGATTTGTGTCCTACTTTCTTAGTGGACACAAATGAGGAAGTAGAGACAGTATGGGGATATTCTGAACCTTTCAACAACTACAACCCCTACTCCAATACATATTATCCAGAGTGGTGGGACTATCCTAACTTGAGTTATGGACAGCAGCCTCAGATACAACCTCCAGCCTATGAATTTCCAGAATTTCAACAGAGGCAAACATATTTCTCTCATAGACAGCAGCAAGTTCAAGATCCTTGGCAGCTTGAACCTTCATTGGAGGAACTAATAAGGCAATTTGCCATTAATACTATACAGTTCCAACAAGAAACAAAGGCCGATTTACAGAGTTTCCAACAAGAAACAAGGGCCGCAATCAATGACATACAAAACTCTTTGGAGCAGTTAACCACAGAACTCAGCAATATGCAGAGCCTATATTCTGAAGGACTTCCCTCACAACCCGAAGAAGATGTGATGGAAGATCCTAGTGCTGTCATATTGCAGAGTGAGAAGATGTTGGATGAACCCACCTCTCCTCTACAAATTACTACAGAGGAAGACCAAGAGCCTAAACAGGTAAATGAGGAAGGGAAAAACTCTGAAACCCCCAAGGTAAGTAATCTTGAACCCCTTTTAAATGTAGTGGAGGAGCAACATGATGAGCTGTGTGATGAATTTCTTGATTTTATTAGTTTCAATAATTATATTCATTGCCACTCATGTACTGATATGATATGTGCTAGCTGTGCTGAGATTTCTGCAGAGTTGAAAGTTGATAATTCTGTTTACAAAACAGAATCTAAGACCCAAAGGGAGGAGAAATTACAGGCCATGGAAGAATTTTTAGAAAAGGAAGAAAAGCACCCGATGATGGTCACTACTGAAGTAGACTTTGTTTTTGGGCCATCATTCAGTAGAAACAATGCACATGAAGCTGATCAAGTGCACATATTACTTTTCAGTGGTGAAACTAAGGAAAATAAGGGCCAATGGGACCCTGGTGGAAGCCCTTATGCTGCAAGCTTAATTTGTTCATCACACTTCAACCAATGGGATCCTGGTGAAAGCTCTCATATTGTTTCACCTATAGTTTGGTCATCACACTTCAATCAATGGGATCCTGGTGAAAGCTCTCATATTGTTTCAACTACAGCTTGGTCATCACACTTCAAACAATGGGACCCCGGTGAAAGCTATCATGTTATCTTAACTATAGCTTGGTCATCATGTTTCAACCAATGGGATCCTGGTGGAGTCTTTTCACCTACCTCACTTGATAAAGCCAATAAACACCGTCTCAAGTCTTTCTATGAGCTTCCGGAAAGTGTGGAAGTGAAAGTATTAACCTTTTATCATCCACATTATAAAGATCAATGAGGGTGTCACAACGTCGGGCTGAGGACAATAAACTAAGCGCTCATTGGGAGGCAACCCAACCAGATTTGCTTTCTTTATCCTTTTTATTTTGTGTTTTTATTAGTTTCTTAGATTGTGTCTTTATCTGTTTGTTGATTGTGAGCATGCTTTGGATTGATTAAATATATGTTTGACTGCATTGATTGTTTGTTTGATATTTGTGTAGACAAAGTACAGTGGAAACCAAGTGAAACTAGGAATTAGTTCAGTTTGTAAATTGTTGCTTTGATCTTCTGATTACTGAACCATGTTCTTTGGGAATCATTTCATTTAATTGAGAAGTTAAATTTTGAATTCTTGATTGATGGCCTGAGTAAAGAGTTATACTCTTGAGACGCATTCATATGAACTTGTGCCTTATGAACTTCGTAGATTTTTGACATTCCCTCAAGAATGATGAGTTTTTAGTCTTGGGAATCTGAATTTAAACGACCCTGACCTATTGATTTGCTGGTTTCATTTATAGTTGATTTGTTTCTACTTTCGATTGTGGTATAACTGTTTTTGCTTGTTTTCCTTTTCTGGATGTGTGTAGCATTCTCTTTGTCGTTGTTTTTCCTTTTCTGGATGTGTGTAGCATTCTCTTTGTCATTGTTTCTCCTTTTCTGGATGTGTGTAGCATTGAGGACAATGCTCAGTTTAAGTGTGGGGGAGAGATTTTATAAATTTTCATTTCAAAAAAAAAAAAAAAGAGGTTCATTGCATGATTGAATAACTTTTCTCCCTTCTTGAACTGATATGCTTGGTGATGGATGATTAAATTGATGAATTGAGTTTGATGGATGCATACCTTGTGAGATTTTGAGCCTAATGGATGGATTCAACATTTATGCCATTCTCTTCTTTCTTGTGTGATTTTTACTCATGTTAATGACCACTCTAGAACTTGCTTTGATTCTTTTTAAGGCTACATTTCACTTGCATGCATGAACATGATTGAGGCCCTCTTTCTAATTAGCTAGTTTAACCAAATAGCCAACCTTGTTTTCAATATGATATCAAGCACTCTTTTGACTTCTTAAAAATTCTCTGATTCCTGCCAACCTTGTATATTTTCCTTTGCTTAACCCCTTTGAGCTTATTTGACCATTCCTTGTTTCTAGCTCATTATGTACCTTAAATGAAAAATCGTGTTCTTATTTTACCTTAGGGAATAAAAGAACATTAGCTTGGTTAATGGATGAGTTTTTGAACAAGTGTGGGGGTGTGTGTACAAAATGGTTGTTGAAAAAGGAAAGAGTGCCCAAAAAAAAAACAAAAAAAAAAAAAAAAAAAAAAAAAAAAAATGTATGTATATAGTTATGTTCATATATATATATATAAAAAGAAAAGAAAAGAAAAGGATTGAGAAATGAATATGTAAATGGTTATACATTAGAGTTGGGATGAACTTTTATGCTTGTTATTTGAACTCAGCTCTCATTTGCTTTTATTCTCTTTGGTATTTATCCTCTCATATCCATTTTATCCTCTTCTGTTACCTTGACCTCACTACAACCTTGAATAAAGTCCTCATGATTTGTGTATGCATGTGTTTTGAGTAGTGGAGAAGTAGAAGATAAGCAAGCTTATGGTAGTGTAATTTTCATGGGTTGAATTGAGTGAAATACCTACCTTTTAAACACTTGAGAGATTGAGAGGAATCTTGTGAAGATCTATCATTCTCGATTCATGTTGAAGATACCTTGCTTGTTGGTTTGAGATGTGGAGAATTGTTAACTCATGAATGTTTTGATCTCTTGAACCTTTGGTTGTTCTTCTTGATTGTAAAATTTTGGGCTCTTGAATGTCGTTGGAATTTAAAATTTTGTTAATCTTTTATGTCCTTGTTTTGGTCTTGAGTTTTGCCCAGGAGTGCAAAAAGCTAAGTGTGGGAGAATTTGATAATCACATATTTTATTCATTAAGAAACCCTTATGTTTAGTCATTTACACTCTCCATATTCTTAATTGATTGAGTTTAGCATGATTTTGTGAGTTTGAGCTCAAATTGGTCATAATTGAATATTTTCAGTATTATTGAGATTTTACACTGTTTCTGTATTTTGGCCATAACTTGAGTTCCTGATATCTGATAATCATGAATTTTATCTTGTAGGAAAGCTAAGAGGAAGCTCTACAACTTTGATGAAGAGCTCGAAGTCCTAAACAGATTTCTAAGGGACCTAAGTTTACATGGAAGTCAGAATACGGGTTCTGTCACTAGAATCCGAACGGTGTGCACTCATAAAATCATATCTCAAGTTGTAATAATGGAGATGGGCTGAAATTTGGATAGTTGATAGTCAAGACCCAAATAAACAACTTTCATGAAGAACACCTTTTGAAAGAATGAAGTCTAATGGGTCAGTTTGGGTTTACAAGTCGGGACAGAGGTGCTGAAGTTGGGTTTGAGTAACCCATGGTATTTGGGTCATATCTTGGGCTGTAGGAAGCCAAATTGGACGATCCAGATATGCATGTTATATCCAAGACAAAGATCTACAACTTTCATGAAGAGTACTTTTCATGAATCTAAAGTATAATTGGTCGTTTTTGGCTTCCAAGTCAGACCAAGGAATTTTCACACTTAACCACTCCACTTCACTCATCCACTCAACTAACCCACTCAACCAAACCACTCAACCACTCCACTCAACCACTCCACTCCACTCCACTCATCCACTCATCCACTCAACCACTCCACTCCACTCATCCACTCAACTAACCCACTCAACCAAACCACTTAATCACTCCACTCATCCACTCAACTACTCAACCACTCCACTCCACTTACCTACTCAACCACTCCACTCCACTCATCCACTAAATTAATCCACTCCACTCAACCACTCATCCACTCATCCACTCAACTAACCCACTCAACCAATATTTAAACCAATCCACTCAACCACTCCAATCCACTAATCCACTCATCCATCCACTCACCTTTGTCATTTTGTTACCCTAGACTTCTATAAAAGGGCACCATTGGTTATCATGGGGGGTTGGACTCTCCTTCATTTTTCTCTTAGTTTTTCTTGTGATTTCCTTCTAGCTATGTGTAACTAAACCTCCCTTGGTTAAGGGGGTGATGAAACCACTAGTATTGATGTTGTGAACCTTGCATATTTGATTATTTCAACACAGTTATGTTTTTATTCATATATTTCTGAATCTATTATTGGTATGAAGGTTTTTATACTTGTTTCCACTTTCAAAGTGGTAGATCTGGGTTTATTATGCGCGGTTGCGGTAGTAGATCTAGTGGAATGTATGATGTTCATGTGGGTATAATTATCTTTATGTTATTTGCCAGTTATAAAAGTGGTAGATCTTGGTTTATTATGCGCGGTTGCGGTAGTAGATCTAGAGAAATATATGTTCTAAGTAATTTAATCCCGGTGTGTGATTAGATCTTAGTGTAATTGGTTTTCTAAATCTTAATGCAATTATTGGATAGTTGTAAGAGCGGTTGCTTTATGACTAATCAGTGATTAGGAGTTGATTTGAGCGGTTGCTAAATTGGCCAACACGTAAGGAAAACAAAGATTTACTCTCACAAATGCATAAAAACATAATTGAGCATGTTGGAATAAAATGATATGTGGATTTACATCATCATATAAATCTAGTGGTGGATTCAATCTCTTAACCAATTTTCTTATATTATTGTTTTCAGTTTATTTATTATTATTGTCTTTGAAACTGTTCATTGTTCATCAAAACTCCAAAAACCCCCCTTTTTTACTATTTATTGTTAATTAGAGTTTAAATTAGAAATTACTTGATAGTGTTAATTGAATTGGTTCTCTGTGGATCGACCCTTACTAACTACAACTAGTTGTAAGGTTTTTATTTTCTGGTGGGCCTGACAACTGATTTTTATCTGAATTTTAATTACTACATCCGCACACATCACATTCCTAACATTCTTCAAAAGAAAAAAAAACATCATCTTGCATTTTCATGGCATCTTTAGCATTCTAAAAAAATAAAAAAATAAAAAATCAATCATGCATTTTCATTCCATGCACTTAAAAAATGTTTTCATTTCATTTTATGCATGACATTAATCTCATTCATTTCATTTCATTCTTTGTATGATGTTGCCATGTTCAGCAACCATTGTGCGACCAAGGAAAGAAGACACCAATCAAACCCGTGTTCACAATACAGGGGCTCGAACAAAGTTGCTTGCAGTGATGGTAGCTGAAAACGAAGGCAGGAACCTAAGTTTGGAAGTGGATGAAACGAAAGGAAGGATGAATGAGGTGACAGAGTCTCAAAGAAGAATGGAGGAAATGTTGTTAGCTATGAGGGAGACCCTCACCTTGATAGGGGCAGCTGGAAGTACAGGAGTAACTGGGGCATATTCGCACCCACTGAATATTACTTCCATGAGGACAAACCCAAGGGTCACTACTGAGATACCTTTTGTGGGAGGAACCTCAAACACTGCATCAGTAGTAATTCCTATTGGAGAATGATATCATTCATTGGAAGGTATTCAAAATGAGGTCCATGGTAACACCAAGTTCACGTAGGAACCACCACATATGTCCATTCAGATGCTAATTGGATTTCCTGCCGGTAATGGGCACACAACTATTCAGAATGATAAGATGGAAGAAGAGTGGATGGGAAAGATGGAGGAGCAAATCAAGGCGATCAAGGGTCCTAGCACCTACGGTCCCCTTGGGATAGAAGAATTGTGCCCTACTGCTAACATCATCGTCCCTAAGGATTTTAAAATCCCAGAATTTGTCAAGTATGATGGGAGCACTAACCCCTTTTTTCATCTAAAAACTTACATTACCAAAATGTCCATTTGGTCTAAGGACTAGAAGTTTCTCGTCAGCTTCTTTCATGAAAGTTTGACTGGGCCTGCTTTGGAGTGGTGTATCCAACAGGACCTTTTGAAAATCTCCTTTTGGGACGACTGGACGAATTTGTTTATGGGACAGTATCGATTTAATCTAGATATAGCCCCAACCCGAGAGCAGTTGGGAATACTACAGAAGAAAAATGAGGAGACATTCAAGCAATATGCCTAGAGGTGGAGAACTCTCGCAGTTCAAGTACAACTACTGTTAACTCTGACAGAAATGTGTTCATACTTCTTGAGGACTTTAGGAGCTCCCTATATTGGGACAATGGTAGGTTCTGCTTACCAAGACTTTCCTGAATTAATTGCTGCCGGAGAAAGGATTAAAATTCTAGTAAAGGCTGGTAAATTGCCAATTGGCTATAATGAAGGTAGTTTCAAGAAGGAGTTTCCCACTAAGAAAAATGAGGCAGAAGTTAGTTATCTGCAAAACCAACAACCTTCACAGCCTCGATATTCACCATCCTACCCTGTATACCGACCACCCCCATATAACTCAAACATTTACCCTTCTGCATCGTCCCATCTACCTGGCCTATCCACCTCTCCCATGAATGCACCTCAAACCCAGCCACTCCAAATCAACAATGTTCCTGTACCTCAACCATACGCTCCAACCCGCCCAACCTATAACCAATATCCATCTGCACCTCCACAAAATTACCCACAACCTTAGCCAAACTTCCAAAATCAAGGTCGTTTTCGTCCCCAAGGCCTACCTCCTTTCCTAAGATTGTCCATTTCGAATGTACAATTATTCCAAAGGCTCTATGATGCCCATTTAATTTCGGGGAGTCTTATGCGCCCCATGGAGTCACTATTCCCAAGTTGGCATAACCCAATTTTGACTTGTAAATTTCATATGGACGTTTATGGGCATTCCATTGAAGACTGTGAAGCTTTTAAGACAACAGTGAGGAAGTTAATTGCTTATGGGAAGCTTGATATCCAAGAGGAGGCTGGACCCGATATTGTCAACAATGCAATTCCTAATCATGGTGGAAGTAATGGGGTAAATGCTTAGAATAGTTGATCAAGGAAACCTCAGAAAGTTCAATTTAGTGGTGGTTCATAAACAATACCTTAGAGTTCTCCAACACTGGGGAATTTCTAAGCGACTGGTATTCTAATTTGTTTATCAAGTGGTTACCATGAAACGATGGTTTAATTGTATCAACTATGCTTGTTCGATCAATAAAATCATTTAGGTTTTGAACTTATGATAACTTTCTTGAAGCATTAGTGTAATGAATTTGCTTGGATATCTTGTTTCCTTTCATTTTCATCACATTGTCTTTCTTGACATTTATTCGCTTTCGTTTCTTCAAAGTGTTTTCCTTGTATTTGGATCCCATTGAATGCCAATTCTTAGCAATTCTCAGTTTGGTATATGTCAGTAAAGTTCGCGCCTGCAAGTGCCTTTTGTAAAAAAAAATAAAAAGAAAAAAAGAAAAAGAAAAAAAAGAAAAAAAGAGCAAAAAAGTAATCACTTGGTGTGCATTATCTTTTTATCTCAAAATTAAAGTTTTGAAAATAAACAATCATGATTTAAAAATGAAGACTGACCATTTTTCTCTATCTTTTACAAAATTTCATCATTTTTATCCCTCGTTACCCCTTTTGAGCTTAAAAATTTCTTCAATAAACCCTGGATAAGGATCACCCCTACACGAGGGGATAGCACAAAGCAAAGGTTGATTGTCATGGTGACTATTTTGAAGCATAATGAAAAAAGAAAAGGTGAAAGGGGCAAGAAGTAAAAAAAACTTAAAAAAAGGAAGAAGAAAAAATGAAACAAAAAAAGAGAAGGGAAAAAAAAGAAAGAAAGTGAAATGAAATGGGTCATGAAAGAAAATGAAATGAAATGGGAAGAAATTGAGAACAATAAGAGAAAAGTGTGTTTAAAAGTACAAAAGCAGTTGACAAAGTTCAATTTTGAAAGTGTAAGGATCCTTAGTCTCATTCAACCCTTAAACACTTATTTGAGCCTTATATCTTTCCTTTCATAATCCCTAACCTTGGCCATGTTACAAGCTTCAAAAAGTCCATTCTGATTAATGAAAGGTTATTGTCATTTTGTTAACTTTAATTTTGAGACAAAGGTTACACTCATCTAAGTATCCAGTTCATTGCTTTTAAAAAAAAGGAAAAGAAAGGAGAAAAAAAAAGACTTTCACCAGGGCAAGTTTCTACGATGTTCGAGCTGGCCCTACATTGGGGCATTCTTTTCCCTAGTTCAATTTAACCTACACTAAGACAAATCTTTTGGTCACTAGAGCGAGTTCCTGTTCTATTCAATTCAGTCCTAAACTGGAGCAAATTTATCTTTGGTTCAATTTGGGCCTTACACCAAGACAAGTGTCTACCCTGCTCGATTTGACTCTAAACTGAGGTAATTTTTCTTTTCCTTGATTCGATTGACCGACATTGGGATAAATCTTTCAGTCACTAGAGTGAGTGTTAGCCTTATTCTATTCAATCCTAAACTGGGACAAATTTCTCTTTGGTTCAATTTGACTTGATGTAGATGTTCAGTAGAAGAAAATCCTTGGTTATAATGTCTAGTGAGCAACTAAAGATCGTTTTCATGAGGATCAAACCAATCCATATCAAGGCAACTCTTCTTTGAGTCACATACCATCGCTTGTGTCTTATTCTATATGTACCATTTTGTGTTGTCAAACTTCCAAGGCCAATCTAGAAGTTCTTCACTTAGTTAATTCCTGTTCTGTTATACTTTTGAATCCATGTCTATTTGTTACGTAATGCTTCAGGTAAGGTGAACATTAGTACAACATTATGATTTGACCATCCGATGGCAATCCCTTGATGAACAATTCAGATCGAAAAGAACTTAGAAGTTCCAATTAAAGGAAAAATGACATCTCAAGGGATAATCCATAAATAAGAGGTACCTAAAAAAAGGGAAAAGAGCCCATAAGACTGAAAACCTGAAAGGGCGGTTTAAGCAAAAGTTAGGGCAAATAAATAAGAAGATGGCCTGAAGCCCCTTGAAAAGTTCACCAAAGTGGGCAATTTTGTTCAATTGGTCATATTGGGGCAAATTTTTGAAGGATTAAAGAGAAGATATGTTGAAGGAAGTAGCAATAGAGATAATGACTGAGTAATCAAGCAGTTGTAGGGAATCAATAAGATGAGGGACAAAGTTAAATACTAGAGTAAATTTTTCTCTCAAGGACTCAGTCAAGCAAAGGTTCATGACAAGAGATGATCATTTCATTTCTCAAAAGGAGAGTTGAGACTGCCAAACAGGGAAAGAGAAAGAAAAAGAAAAAGGAAAGAAAGGATAAGGACCGAAGTTATCAGGTCCAATGGGCTAAAGTACGTGAACGAGGGGTTCGATTGGTCAAAGTTTTCTGAAGTCGTCCTTGGTTCAAATGATTTTTTTGTAAATAAAATAAAAAAGAAAAAAAAAGAAAAAAGAGAAGAAAAAAAAAGAAAAAAGAAAGGAGAAAGAAAAGAGAGAAAAGAGAAAGAAAAATAAGAAAAAAAAGAAAAGAAAAGAGAAAGAAAAAAAAAAGGAAAGAGAAAAGAAAAAAGTGAGAAAAAAAAGAAAAAAAAGGAAAAAGGAAAAAAAAAGAAAAGAGAAAAAAAAACAAAAGTGAAAAGGAGAGAAAAAATAATAAAAGAAAAAGAAGATCTTTTTGGGTCAAGATACCTTTTGCCTTTAAAATTTGTCTTTCGGGTCATAGTTGCCCATTGTCATTTGAATTTCGGGACTCAGTTGCCCATTATCTTTTAAATTTTGGGACTCAATTGCCCATTGTCATTTAAATTTTGGGACTCAGTTGCCTATTATTTTTTAAATTTCGGGACTCAGTTGCCTATTGTCTTTTAAATTTTGGGACTCAGTTACCCATTGTCATTTAAATTTCGGGACTCGGTTGCCTATTGTCATTTAAATTTCGGGACTTTGTTGCCCATTATCTTTTAAATTTCGAGACTCAGTTGCCCATTGTCATTTAAATTTCGGGACTCAGTTGCCCATTGTCATTTAAATTTCGGGACTCAGTTATCCATTGTCTTTTAAATTTCGGGACTCAGTTGCCCATTGTCATTTCATTTTCGGGACTCAGTTGCCCATTGTCATTTAAGTTTCGAGACTCAGTGTTGTCCATTGTCTTTTAAATTTTGAGACTTAGTGTTGCCCATTGTCATTTAAATTTCAGGACTCAGTGTTGCCCATTGCCTTTTAAATTTCGGGACTCAGTGTTGTCCATTGTCATTTAAATTTCAGGACTCAGTTGTCTATTGTCTTTTAAATTTCGGGACTCAGTTGCCCATTGTCATTTTAAGTTCTGTTGAGCGCATCGGCTCCTGTCTTTTACTTTTGAACGCATTAGCTTCTGTCTTTTACTATTGAGCGCATCGGCTCCTGTCCTTTACTTTCGAGCGCATCGGCTCCTGTCTTTTACTTTTGAGCGCCTCGGCTCTTGTCTCTTACTCTTGAGTGCATCGGCTCCTGTCTTTACTTTCGAGTGCATCGGCTCCTGTCTTTTACTTTTGAGCGTATCGACTCCCTATCTTTTCATTCTTGTCTCTTACTTTTGAGCGCATCGGCTCCTATCTTTTACTTTTGAGCGCATCGACTCAGTTGCCCATTATTTTTTAAATTTCGGGACTCAGTTGCCTATTGTCTTTTAAATTTCGGGACTCAGTTGCCCATTGTCATTTAAATTTCGGGACTCGGTTGCCCATTGTCATTTAAATTTCGGGACTCAGTTGCCCATTGTTTTTTTAAATTTCAGGACTTTGTTGCCCATTATCTTTTAAATTTTGAGACTCAGTTGCCTATTGTCTTTTAAATTTCGGGACTCAGTTGCCCATTGTCATTTAAATTTTGGGACTCAGTTATCCATTGTCTTTTAAATTTCGGGACTCAGTTGCCCATTGTCATTTCATTTTCGGGACTCAGTTGCCCATTGTCATTTAAGTTTCGGGACTCAGTGTTGCCCATTGCCTTTTAAATTTCGGGACTCAGTGTTGTCCATTGTCTTTTAAATTTCGGGACTCAGTGTTGTCCATTGTCTTTTAAATTTCGGGACTTAGTGTTGCCCATTGCCTTTTAAATTTCGGGACTCAGTGTTGCCCATTGTCTTTTAAATTTTAGGACTCAGTGTTGTCCATTGTCATTTAAATTTCGGGACTCAATTGTCTGTTGTCTTTTAAATTCCGGGACTCAGTTGCCCATTGTCATTTTAAGTTCTGTTGAGCGCATCGGCTCCTATCTTTTACTTTTGAGCGCATTGGCTCCTGTCTTTTACTATTGAGCGCATCGGCTCCTGTCCTTTACTTTCGAGCGCATCGGCTCCTGTCTTTTACTTTTGAGCGCCTCGGCTCCTGTCTCTTACTCTTGAGTGCATCGACTCCTGTCTTTACTTTCGAGTGCATCGGCTCCTGTCTTTTACTTTTGAGCGTATCGACTCCCTGTCTTTTCATTATTGTCTCTTACTTTTGAGCGCATCGGCTCCTGTCTTTTACTTTTGAGCGCATCGGCTCCCTGTTTCTTCATTCTTGTCTTTTACTTTTGAGTGCATCGGCTCCCTGTCTTTTCATTCCTGTCTCTTACTTTCGAGCGCATCAGCTCCTGTCTTTTACTTTTGAGCGCCTCGACTCTTGTCTCTTACTCTTGAGCGCAATCGGCTCCCTGTCTTTTGCTTTTGAGCGCATCAGCTCCTGTCTTTTAATTTTTTAAGCATTAAGCACATCGCTCTTTGCATTGTTTTGATTCTTTTCACTCCTGAACAAAATTTGAGTTCATGTCTTTACTCATTACTTACCATGATAAAATGAAAAACTACGGTTATTCTTTTTATCTAATAAGAAACAAGTAAAGAGGAGCAACTGTGAATACCCAATTTTGTTCGAGACATTTTGTAAAAAATAAAAAATATAATAAAAAGACTCATCTTTCAACTCATTGGCCCATTAACCCCTAAACCAACCCATTGGCCCATTAACCCCTAAACCAACTCATTAACCCATAATCCATGATCCAACTCATTAACCCACAACCCATATGCCAGTAGTTATCCTAAACAAACTCCATCAATCATCCTAATTCCTAAACACTTATCCTAACTATCCTAAACCAACCATAACTCATCCTCAATAGACTTCATCATTTATCCTAAACCCAACACTTATCTTAAACCCAACACTCATCCTAAGCAAACCTATCCTAAACCAACCATAACTCATCCTAAACAAACCTCATCATTTATCTTAAATAAACTTTTAATCATATTTTAACTCAAACTCTTCAACCTAATCCCCTCCTATAAATACCCATCACCCACACACTTAGAAACAGTCTTACTTCAGCCTTCATACACACAGACTTTTGCCTACACGATTACCAACACTGTAACCATATTTTCTCACTTACATAGCCTTCATCTTCCATCTTCAACCAAACTCCTCACCATCCCATCATCACTTCTGGCATACATTCAAACTTCTCACAACACAATAACCACCTCTGCCAAAATTGTCATTCACGTTAGCCTATCACCAACAATACACCAACTCCTTCATCCCACTAACAAGAAGCCACCGTCGTGACTCACTTCCATCCGAGCCACTACTTACTTGGGCCACCGCCGCCTAATCTGCCTTCATTTTCTTCCTCTCGTTCTTTCCACAAACATCAAGAAGAAAAGAAACAGCACCCCCTTTTATTTTTTTCATTCTTTTCGTAAGTTAGTAAGTCATTTCTATTTCTTTTGTTTATTTTGATTTCGTTATTCTTTTTATTATTTTTTCTCGCTTCATCTATTTTCTTTTTTTTTTTATTTATTATTTACTTTCTTTATTTTTTTATTTAGTTTAATTAAAGAGAAGAAAAGAAATAGACTTTTTTCGTAAAGTTGTTAACTTATCTTTTTCTTTTCTTCTTTTCCGTAAAGTTGCTAACTTGTCTCTTTTTTTTTTCTTTCATAAAGTTACTGCATTTTTTAAAAGTCGCTATTTTTTTTATATATATTTTTTTAGAGAAATGGTTTTGAGTAGTGGACTTTAACTTAATGAGCTAAAAAAAATAAAATAAAGAAAAAATAGAAAAAATTGATAAAAATAAAATATAAAAATAAGATAATTAAATTTTTTTTTAAAAAGAATAACATGAGTTACCTGAGTTGCGACAACTTGCTAACCCTTGTAACATTTGTAATCATCTGAGTTGCGACAACTTGATGATTCAAATTATTATAATTTAAATTATTATTTTGTCTTCAAACTTTTATAAAATAAAATGTTAATTGATAAAGGTTCAATTTTTTTTTAAAAAATAAAAATAAAAGTTTTTGTAAAAATCTTGATGAGCAATGGGTGATGTCTCTAGCGTGATGCGAGTTTCACCTATTCAATCCTTAATTTGAATAACTGAGTCGCGATGACTTGTTAATTCAAATTTTTAAAAATAATTAAGTTGTTTCTTTTTTAAAAAATAAAATAATAATAATAACATCAACTAATTTTTTTCCTAGATAAATTTTAAATAAAAATTTTGTAACAAATTTGATAATCAGTGGGTGACGTCTCTAGCGTGACGCGAGCTTCACCTATTCAATCCTTAATTTGAATAACTGAGTCGTGACGACTTGTTAATTCAAATTTTCAATATTATTAAAATCAACCAACCCACAATTATTTTTTAGAGAACTACGTGACTTTGAGTTCCTCATTGCACCTGAGGATACGTAAGAGCAGGATTTTTATTCTGTCAAGCCCAAAATTAAATTTTCATAATTTATTTGTTTATTTCTTTTTTTTTACAGAAGGGGTAAAATAAATATTTTCAAAGATTATTAAGAGTTTGCATAATTAACTTAAGGTAATCTGGGCCCTAGATCGGTGTGTTAGGGGTCTTTGTGAGAGATTAAGTTTCCACTCTTCCCTACACATAACTGACTCCCGAATTCAATTTGGTTTCAAAGACTATTTTTTTGGGTTTTCTAATTTTTCCTAATAAAAAATAAAATTGGTGGCGACACCTAATTTTTTTTAATTTAAGTTGTTATTTTTCACCGCGATTTTTTGGTCGCGACAGATAAGAAGAAAGAAAGAGTGAAGAAGAAGAAGAAGAACATGACTTCAATTTAGAACAAAGGAAAATTACTACAACAAAACCTAGTAACAAACTAACATCATTTTGGTACCTAACACCTAACACTTTCAATGATCTGCCAATGCCCCCTTTTATAGAGGATTAGAGATACAAAATGACAAGGGGGCTGAGTCATTAGTGAGTGGATGAGTGAAAAATGCCAAATGACTTTTGGTGAGTGGAAAATTATGGAGATTCCTTATCTCCGAAATTATTTAGCTCTGAAATCATTGAATGCGTCAGAATGAGCAAATATGATCTTCATCAAAGTTGTAGGGCTTGATCTTGGCTTAAAAATGGACACCAAAATCACCTCATTTACCCACCTATAACGCAAGATATGGGCCAATTACTGCAGAGTATTCAAACCCAGTTCCAGCACCTCTATTCTGAATTTCAAGCCCAATATCACCTACTAGACCTCTAATTCTTGAAAAGTGTTCAACATGAAAGTTGTAGATATAGGTCTCAACTATTCAGAATCAAAATTTTAGCCTATTTAACAACCTCTAGCCTGAAATATGGCATAAACAGTACACATAGGTCAAGTTATCAAGAACAGTATTCTAATTCTTGCTTCAACCCTAATTTGAGTTATCTACTCGTATGGTTGGACCTTTGAAGTCTTCATGAAAGTTGTATATCTCTCTCTTATATTTCAAATGCCATAAGAATCACCTTATTTGGCCACCTACATCCTAAGATATAGCCCAAATGAAGAAACAATGTAAGACGTAAATTATGCTAAAAAATTCAATAAGTCTAATTTGAGTTCAAACTTACAAAACATAACCAAACTCAATCAATTAAGTACATGGAGAGTGTAAATGACTAAAAATGAAGGCTTATTAATGTATAAAACATATGATCATCATTGAACCACAGTTCTCTTTCATCCGGGCTCCTGCTCCATCGATTCTTCTTTTTCTTGATTTCCAGGCCTACGTCTGGGTTCTGTTATCCTAGAGTTCTCAGGATCACAGTCCTCGTTGTGTGCTAGTCCCCTTTGAATATTGTGATTCCTACGTGGAACCTAGTTCTCTCATTCTATTTCTTCATGGACGAATATTTTTAGCTCACAAATGCGCTCATCCTGAAGGTAGACAAAGGAAATTAATTCAAGTCTTGACAAGCCTGGAGGATGGGGGAATTGATTCCTCTTGTTGGGATTAGTTGCCTTCATTATTTTCTCTTGTGCCTAAACATTGTAGGGCCGAAATCCAAGGTAGGGCTCTTCCTAAAGGGGCTTGGCATAATTTGAGTCGCTGCGTAGCTGGAACACACCGTGACGAAGGAGAAGGGTTCTCACTGGAGAGAGAAGCCTCTTCTCCATCTTACTTGGGTTTTGGTTGGTCAGCGACAGGATCACAAGTAGTGATGAAGCCATAACGGTGGCTGGTGGTTTGTTAGTTCTGCGTGGCAAAGGCATGGTTCTGTGTGGTGGTTACCATAGTGGAAGTAGTATGATTTGAAGTTTATCTCTCCCCACAGATGAAACTAATGTTCTAAACGGGTCTCAAAGGATCACCTAAGAAAGGTTATTGGTGGTGGTTTCCTCCGTAGCATGGCAACTACGATGGTGGTGCGATGTGTGGTATACTTACAAAAGGCATTTTGACGCTCAAATTAGACTATGCACAAGATGGGTAGTGTTTAGAGGTTTCGATCCATACCTTGATAATTTTGTTTAGTATTTATAAGAGTGTTATGATGGAGAGAAATCATATTTGAAATTGGCATTAAAGGATAATAAGTGTCATTGATGATAATCCTTATAAATGAGGAATTGGTTCGAGTAATCATCCCCTTAACCATGATTCCTATAAATAGGGGATTTGATAGAGATATTTTCTCCTTATTTATTGAGAGCCACTACGGCTCCAGGTAGTGTGTGTCGTGGACCGAGATCCGTCTTAAATGAACTGGGTTATTACTTGTTGAGACATCCCGAAATCTAGTCCAAAACCAAACCCAGAAATTAACTAACTTTACACCTGTGCACAAACCACCCTATCTTCAATCTTGAATCACCATCACCCAAAAACAAAACAACAAACCTACCTGCCTGACACCATGAACATCCACAAGTCTCTAACCACTAAACCGATTCACAGACCCAGCATAAAACTGTGAAATCACCTTGACACAAACACCCAAACCTGAACCACCCAACCAAACCACCATACAGCCACCAACGACCACCATCGGAACCATCACCCACTCGTCATCTTCAACCCAGAACCCACGCTCCCCTGTAACATCGTAACCTGTTCCGAAACCAAAGACCATCTAAGCCGCATCAGAGGCCACCATTCGCTGCCATTACAACCTGAACTCAGACCTAAAACCCAGACCACCACCCATAGCCACTGTCGAGCCCAGTAAACCCATTGTTGTTCGCCACCATTACGACCCAAAACCCAAAATACAACCCCACCGTCCACCAAACTCCGACCCATTGTTGTCCTTCGCAAGCTAGATCCACCTGCGCGCACCATTAAGGCTGCCGCTGTCCTCTGTGTCGGACCTCACTTCCTCATCGCTATTCGTTTTGTTGGTGCTGGGCGAGCCTTCCCCCTTCGTTGTTCGGTTTCTCTGTACCTGTTCAGAAGCCTTCTTCTCTATTGCTTTTCTTTTTGGTTTCTGACTGATACTAGCTAATGTAACATCTTGTAGTCTATATACTAGTCTTAGACTAGTTACAAAAAAATCAATAGAGACAATTTTTTACTCTAAGTATCTTAACTTAATTTAAGCAATTTTTTTCTATAAATTTAACTATTTATTTAAGTAAATTAGGAGCAAAATATTACAATTGATGATGACTTTTGATTTTTGTTATTTATTTATGGTTGGGTTAATATTGTACTCAAATGAGTAAAATTTATAACAAAATATATTATTTTAATTGAATGAACCGAACTAATTTTAATATGAATAGATTAAAAATTAATGAAATTTTTTACCAATACTAAGTAGAAATATAGAACTATATAAAAAAATAAAAAAAAATCAATGGGTTTGGAATTAGATTAAAAAGTTTTGTTCAAATTAATGTAATGGGCCAAAGTTGTCTCTCATTATATGTGGTTTAGATTAACTCTTAGGTTAGGTTAGTTTTCTATTTTAAAATAATAATAATAATGAAAAAATTTATAAAAGCTGGTAAAAAACAATTCTATAAATATGGACAGCAATGATAAAGTAATTAAATAAATTGGGTTAGGAATAGTAAACTAAAAGAAAATAAAAAAATAATAAATGAACAAAAAAAATTTGAATTCTCTTATTTGAGTTATTAAGAATCATTTTAATTTTTTGGGTTATGTTTACTTTGTTCAATACCATGATTTTGTGTAATTAAAAAAGATGGTTGTTACTTGATTATCCATGTGAATATCTGTTTTTTTTTTTTTTTTGCTCTTTGATGTTTATAAATAAAAAAATGGTTATTTCATATTTTTTAAATATTTTTTTATAAAAAAATTCTTTTGATCCATGCAACAATATGCAATTTTGATTGTGTGGTTTATTATCTTTAAGTGTCGTATAAATTATAAGGGTTTATAGTATACTTTTGTTATCTTGAAATCTACGCAATAGTGAATTTGTTTTTAAAAAAACTTTTTTAGAAGCCTTTTTCAAAATTAAAATCAATCAACCTAAAATTATTTTCTAGAGAACTACGTTGACTTTTAACTTCTCATTGTATTCGAGGAATACGTAGGCCAAAAGTCAAGTAAAAATGTAAATTTTTATAAATTAGTTTTCTTTGTTTGTTAAAAGGGGTGAAACAAGCATTTTTAAGGTTATTATTAATTTGCACAACTAATTTAGGATAACCATCTGATGAAGGGTGTATTAGGAGTGTTGTGAGATTTAATTTCTATCATTCATTGTGCATAATCGACTCTTGAACTCAACTTGACTTTAAAGATCAATTTATTTTCAATTTTTTTTAAATTTTCCTAATTTAAATAAAAATGATGATGGCTTCATTTTCTTTTTCTTAAAGTTTAATTTTTCGTCGCTCCCTCTGTGATATCGGTCGTGAAATTTAGGCTATAGAGAGAACATATTTGGATATTGTTCCTATGCCTTTTATACAAGAAGAGAGGGAGATGTGTGCATGATGATGCAAATTGCACCTCACCTCATCATTGCCATGATGCTAGTGGAATCTTGTTACATAATAAGTCCATAAGACAACCTTGCGACAACAAGTGTGGCTAGCGCTGAAAGTGAGTCAAGTTGAGTCGAGTTAGATCTAGCTTAAGTTCAACTCAATTATAAACGAGTCTATTTTCTTAACTCAAGCTAGGCTAACCTTAAGCTCACGAGCTATTTGAGCTTAATGAGTCAATATTAAGCCTTGCACTATTGAATATTTTAGGCTTCTATGAGTTAGGCTTGAATTTGTAGCTTAATAATTTTTTTTTTTGTATATATTCAATTAAAAAATTTAGTCAAACAAAAAATAAAATTAAATGCTAATATATATTAAATTAAATCATTATATATATATACATATTTATATATTGAGTGACTCATGAGCTAATGAGTCGAACATATAAAAGTTCAAACTTGACTCATTTATAAACGAGTCAAAAAATTTAGCTCATTAAATTATTAACAAAACGAGTTGTGAGCTAGTTCATGAGTTGACTCGACTTACTTCTAATCCTAGATATGACCTTTGGATCTGGGTTGCCGTAATTAATCGAATCAAACCTCTTGGAACTGGCGTATGACTTAAGTGTATTTGGGCATTGGTCGAATGGATCGAGTTGATTGTCCTTTAACCAAGGTCATTTGGGTATTGGGTTTGCCTGGCGAGTCCTATACAATCCAAAAATGACTAAAAAAATTGATGTGACCACATTCTAACATAAACTTACATTATTTTGTAGGTGAGTGCTATTGTGTATCCTGCTAAGTTTGGGTGTACCATACACCCAAACTTTTACCTGCAACAATAAGTTTTTATTTTTACAAGTTTTTTTTTATAGTTGGTTTTTTTTTAAGGCCACCATTATTGGCCTTCACCAGTCGCCGGCACACCTCCGGCAACCTCCGACCGCTACACCTTCGGCCACTGCCTCCAGCTCACCTCCGGCTGACTATTGTTCACTTTTTTAAAATTATATAATTGTGTAAATAATACTAGTTAAAATTATATCAGTATTTATATTTTTTCATAAATAATTGTGCATACTAAAACTTTTTTCCTAAAACTATAACTATTGAAAAATCTTATAAATTTTAACTGATAATATTTATACAGTTATACAACCTAAAAAAAAACTACAGATGACCAGCTTTTTCCTAAAACTATAACTCGTGTTTGTTGAAAAATCTTATAAATTTTAACTAATAATATTTATACAGTTATACAACTTAAAAAAAATTAGAGGTGGCTTGTGATGGCCGGCAAGCAGCATACAATGGCCTACCAACCGACGACAGTAATAGTGGTAGTATATAAAAAAAATATAAAACAAAAAAACCAAAAAAAAAGGAAATCTACTTAGTAGGTTTCTGTAATTGATCTAAATTATTGATTTATTTTATGAATAAATTAATGACTTAGATTTTCAGGTGTACTATACATCCTCCTTTGGAGGGTGTATATTAGACGTAGCCTATTTTGTAATCGATATTGTTTTCTTGTATCTTTCTAAGCCTATGCAAAAACATTTTTATTCTTACACCTAATTTCTATACAAAACCCTTACATTTTTCTCTTGAAAAATGATAGTCATACACTCCTTTTTAGGAGTGTATAACTATTTATACTTTTTTTAAGGATTGTGATTAAGTGAGAGAAAGTGATAAAAAAAAATATGTATGATGAATGATATTAAAAAAATATAAAAAGAGGTATATACACTATTTGTGGTAAGAGAAGAATATTATTGTTGTTTTCTCTTTGAGAAAAAAAAACGAGAGAGAGAGAGAGAGAAAATACACCTCTTGTTTTTTTCTTTTCCCAAAAAAAAAAAAGAAAGTGTAAGAATTTGGTATAAAAATTAGATGTAGGAATCATAACTGTAATAGGTAACACAAGGTAGAAACGTTATGGAAGAATGAAATGTTTCGCAAAGAAAGTGACATCAAATGTGTCGAAAAGAACCATAACCCCGTCGTCTCCTCTATTACTTCAGTAATCATGACATTATTCTTCCATATTCTACTGTTGCTTTCGCCATTCAGTTACAAAACCATATTAAATTATGGCTTTGAGTCATCTTTTCGGGTGGATGCTGAGGGATTTGCTGGGGGTATTTGGTGTCTTTAGAGTTCGTCGTTTGGCTAGTTTTCAATTCTTTCTTCCTCAAAATAGTATATTCATTTGCAAGTTCAGAGTGTTAGTGGAGACCTACGTTTTCTAACTATATGCTATGCAAGGCCCCAAGCTTCCATACGTTCTGAGTTGTGGAGAGATCTTCAAGCTCTTAGTGGTTTTGTTCAGGGTCCGTGCTGTGTATTGGGTGATTTCAATGCTATCCTATCTGATTATGAGCATTTTGGTAACATTATGTCTAGTCGAGTTTCTAATGCTTTCCAGGATTGTGTTAATTTCTGTAATCTTTTGGATGGTGGATTTAATGGGCGTTAGTTTACTTGGAAAAATGGTCATGTGAAGAAGCGGTTGGATAGAGCTATGATAAATGGAGATTGGCAGCTTTGCTTCCCTGATTTTTCTGTTACTCACCTTCCTTTCTTTAATTCTGATCACTCTCCTTTATGGGTTAGAACATGGTTTTAAATTACGGTCTGCAACCGCAATTGCGGCTGCAATATTGCGGTTTTCATGGTCTCCGCAACCGCATCGCGATCGCAATTGCGGCCGCATCGGCCGTATTTTCTCGCAATTGATCGCAATATTGAGGTTTTAGAGGTCTCCGCAACCGCAACCGCAACCGCAATTTAAAACCATGGGTTAGAATGAAGAGGATTTCCAACAGCCGTGGCCCTCCTAAGCCGTTTAAGTTCCTTGCAGCTAGGCTAGGCCATGACTTCTTTTATACGTTGGTAAAAGATAACTGGAACTGTGAGGTGGGATGGAATGCAAATATTGATCACTTTTCTCATGTTGCTAGGGAGTGGAATTGGGAATCAGACTTTTATTTCGCTTATTCCAAAAATTGAGAATCCCCAGAATATTAGGCAATTTAGACCTATTAGCTTGTGTAATGTGATTTACAAAGTGGTGACTAAAATCATTGCTAATCGGTTAATTAAAAAAGGTTAGTTCACATTATTTCTCTTCATCAGTGTAGTTTTGTTCCTTGGTCATCATAGGTCCAATAATGTCATTATTGCTCAAGAGGTTATGCATACTATGAGGAGGAAGAAAGGTAGTGTTGGTCAATTGTTAGTGGCCCACCCACACTTGCACCGAAAGGTGTAGCTAATTAAAGCAAATTGTTAATTGCACCGAAAGGTGCAGCAATTAGCAAAACGCGTGAAGCAAAATGCGATTTTAGCTTCTATAAATAGAAGCCCTGAAGAAGAAAAAAATCATCCCAACAAAGAGAGAAAATTCTTAGAGAGAGAAACAGAAAAGTTTAGAGAGAAAAGCTTTAGTTTCTGGGTATAATTGGGTTAAGGTTATGAGTGGTTATGAGTGTTTTGTAAACACTTTTATATTTCTTTTTCTGAGTAAAATATCCGCAGCAGCCCGGAGACGTAGGCACAATTGGCCGAACTCCGTTATCAATTTTGTGTGTGTTATTATTCCGCATTTATTTCGCTTTTTACAAATCTGATGATAAGGAAATTTTACGTAATTTCCCAACAACTGGCATCAGAGCTAGTTGGTTATTTCTGCTAATTTTGAAGTGGATACTATTCATATGAATAGTAATTTATGAATAGTAAAATTTATGAATAGTGAATTTCATGAATAGTAATTCGTGAATAGTAATTTTATGAATAGTAAAATTGGTCAGCGTTACCAATTTATCCACAGAGGTGTTCTAAAGCACGGTGGTTAGCAGAAATTGTCAGAAACGATCCTAAGGAAGTCAGATTCGAGTGGGAGCGATGGCTGCAGACGAAGGAAAAGTGAAAATTAAAAAGTTTGATGGTGCAGACTTTGGCTTTTGGAAGATACAGATCGAAGATTATCTGTACCAGAAAAA